>OY728150.1:797507010-802307010 GCA_963277665.1 Viscum album | reverse complement strand
ACTTATTTTTTAATATTCCAGGGGCCAATTCAAATAATGGCTAAATACCAAAGAAACCTCTATTATTTAATGGGTGTGAATATGAATACTTGAAACAATGAATTGATGCAAACAATAAATATGGATCACTTTAAGGAGAAACATAACAAATTTATGAAATGAAATGGTGGAAAAAGGTAGGTTAGAAGGAAGAATAAAACGGATTACAAGAAAATAAATTCATAGTAAAAAATGATGTTTTAGAGTCAAAATGTTATTAACATAAGAATCAAGGTAACATGGGTCATCATTTAACAAATCTCTAGAACTCAAATAAGTTCAATGTCAAATAGAGGAAAGAAAAAAATCTCTTATTGGAGGATGGGACTACTCAAACAGTTTTAACTATAGTAGTTACTTAGGAAGTGAAAAAGAAATAAGAAACCTTTCAATGATGGGTATTACATGTGAGGTAAAGGATTGCCTTTTTACCCAAATGATATATCATGAAAATTTTGATCATAATGAAATAACTGAAAATTAGTAAGACAATAATTCAGATTCTAATAGTGATTCTAATCTTAGTAATTATTGAATTAAAAAATTACTTAATGATTGTGATGAATTTTGAAATAGTAATTTCAAAATTTTTGAAAAAATAAAAATAAGTTAAATGTAAAAATAAAAATTTATTCAAATACAAAGATAAAATTAAAGGGAATGTGAAAATATGAATCTGGTTGTTTCCCAAAATAAAGTATGTAAAATGAATTTTAAATCTATGTATTTGGAACTAAAATTTTAAAATAAAAATATTAAATAATTTCTAGATATATATGATAAAGAACAAAATAAGATATTTACTTTAGTTCTATATTATTGTAAAAAAGTAATTTTTTTTTGTAATTAATAAAAGAAAGAAAATAAAATGTTAAGAAATAGAACTACAATAACTAATGCAAAGGATTATATAGATTTAGAAATTTTATAAAAAGAAAATACAGTTTTGAAAACTAAATTTTTTATTCATAGAATTGGAATTATTTACATTGGTAAGAAGTAAACAAGAATATGATAAGATGGTTTCTCTAATAAAAGTAACCAAAAATTAAATTTGGTCTTGCTATAATAGTTATACACCACACATGAGTAATCCTACATTAATTAAATGTACAAAATAAAGTATTTCTACTATAAAATTATTTAAATGTAGAATGAAATTATATTATGTTATTGAATGTTAAGTGAGATTTACTCAATTTTTTGGTCATAATTGAACTATATTATTTGAAAACAAATATTTAAATTAACTAAGAGAAAAATGTTCGAAATTTTTATGGATGTTCAGTAGACCATGTGTGAATTCTACTAAACCTCAAACAACATTGGTAATGAATGAATGTTACTAAAAATATATTGAACCTATGCTCCTCACCAGGTCTAGATAAGATTAGATTTTTAACCATCATGCATACTATATAATTTAATATAATTTGATATTCTAGAATACATGATATAAAATCTCATTTTAAGAATAATTTTTTTCTAATTTAAATCAATGGCATTGATTTGTATTTGTTTTTTCTTTATCAAGTACAATTATTATAGTTTACATAGTTTAAACATCAGTTAGAATATTGTAAATTTATATTTACTTTTCTATAAAGTTTTTAAATAGTATAGAATTATCTATCTTTAAAAATGAATAAATTTAAGGGTAGTAGGCTCTCTTATGTTTATTAAAATATAATATAACTAGTTATGATTTAAATAAGTTTTTAAAAATTATTTTATAAAATCTTATAATTCCTTAGTCTATTTGAAATAATTTTTCAAAACCGATCTAAGGAAGTGTTTTACAGTCTTCTGAATTTCATATGTGTTTTTTAATTTATATTGTCATCATTCAAAGTTTCAATCATTTTAGAATTAGGAATTGATTTAAGAAAATCATTTTATCCTATAATTGAATTAATTTAGATAATAAAATTTGTTTTTGGATATGTTTTATCATAATAAATTTATAATTAATGTCAGGGGGAATTTCTTTTTTAAAATACTTAAAGAAAATACAATGTTCATTTCTTTTGGAAATAAATTTTTTTGTCTATCTATTAATGGAACTTAGGTTAATTTGATTATTGATTATAAAAATATATTTCTTAATTTTATTGTATTTTATCATTACATTATAAAAGGATAATGTTTTTGTAAAAATTTTCTATATAGATAAATTATGTTCTCATTGATCTAAATGAAAATTAGTTCATGTTATAATTTTTTTTAAAAAGTTTACACCATATTAATTCATTATTTCATTGAGATTTATAGTGAATATATTCTCTCATAATAACAAAAACCTCGGTTACATTTTAAATAATTTGATTGAATTATTTTAATGGGGGATTCTACTTTATATAATATATTTTTAATACACTATTTTTATAAATTTTATGAAGGTGGGTAATTTTTTTGAAATTTTTTTATTTTGTTATTTCAAAAAAGTGAGAGTTTGTTTTTATATGGTTTTTTTAATACATAAATAATTTTATATTAATTGATAAATTACTCTCTATAAACATTAATAAATGTAGTTTATTATTTTCGAATTATTTTAATTAACACTATAAAATTGTTAAGTGTTTTGATTAATTTACAATTTTTTAATTACATTTTTAACAAGTTTATAAATTATCATATTTTTTAATTTCCCAGGTGCATTTAAAACATTATCAAATTCTAAATAATTTTTTTAAATGATATAAATATTGTATTAATAATTATTAAATTTTTCATAGTTATGTTTATTTTTATTATGTTAAAAATATGACCCATCCTTAGGAGGAACCTAACTGGACATCAACCACCCTTATGGGACCCCGTATGATCAATCTTATTGGAAGGCCTGTTTAAGGAATCCCTATAACGAGGCTTTCTTTATCATGGTAGGTAATACCCACGAGCCATGTGTGGGACTAGGTATAACTCCCCGAGGTGCACGCCCACTAGGACATGGCACCTATGTGAATGGGTTGTGTTTTAATATGAGTTCAGGGTCACCAGTTCTAATTTTATTATACATGTGCCTCGCAGTGTATCAATTTCATTGTGGGACTATTTTTTAGTGTATTGTTAATACGTGTAATTCATAGATAGCAGTGTTGTGTTATATCCATTGTTGTATCTTATCTAAACAACAATTAATTCTCTCACATTGTCACGACCCGTCCCCCGGGGCCTGTGTCGTAACTACCCGAAGCCCGCCTTCCATAGGCTAGGGGCTGGCGACTAGCACCAAAGGCGTAAATCCCTATAACTGGGAAGGAATTTCCTTTATAAAATGTAAATACACACACATAACCGGAGTACAAGAGGAAGTAAACACTATGTAAAGTTGTAACAGGTGTGCTGAAAGTACAAAGGGGGATGGAAATACAAGCCCAACAGTAAAGTACAAGGAAAAGACAAAACAACAGGAAGGTGTAAAGTTTCTCCTGGATCGTCCTCCAGAGTTCCTACCTGAAGGGTAGGTACAGATGGCCACCACAGCTCTCCACGTCCGTCTGTCACCTCTGGGTACCGTCTCGTCGTGAAATCCACCTCCGGGTACCGTCCATCTTTACAAGCCTCAACCACGATCAGTGTTGTTTGTCATTTGCATCCAACACAACGAGGTGCGGACATAGCCCGTGCAAGGGTGAGTATAACGATACTCAGTAGGGACCCCGAGACCCTCAATGTTTCACTAAATCCAACAAAAATAAACCAAAAAGAAATATCTCAACAGATAACCTTTACTAAGGTATATGCCCATACATATAACTAAGTTATCAAGTAACCCATATCAATCATGAGGAAAAACAAAAAGGTCATTGACTCACCTCAAACCAGGATTTTTATTCACGATGATGAAAACATGGCTGTTGGAGAACTCCTCCTCTATCGAGCGCAGTATTCCTGCCAGGACTCCAAGGTTCCAGTCACTAGCCTTAGACTGCTGATGTACTTCTCCTGTCGAGTACCGCGAGTCTGCCACCCCAACACAGTAGTGCTCCTCGACATGGGTCTGCCACCCCAACACAGTAGTGCTCCCCATACTAGCCTACAGAGGTACTCCTCCTGTCGAGTACTGTGGGTCTGCCACCCCAACACAGTAGTGATCCCCGCTATGGGTCTTCCACCCCAACACAGTAGTGCTCCCCACTAGGCTAATCATGTCACTCCGATACGAATCAGACAAGCAGTCATCCGGTCTCAGCCAACTACAAGGTCACCGTACTCCGTAAGCTCATCTCTAGTAGGATCCGCTCCACGAGCTACTGGTCGATACTCCAAGTGTCACGATTTCCCACAAATAAGTATCCCAAAGGACCGCCTCATCATAGGGGTCTCAATGCAACAGACGACATATCAATCGAATGCACGGTCTGTGAGTTATTAGCATTCCCGTTCTAGGGGCCCAGTTGGATTTCAGGTACAATCCAACCCGGCCATACTCCAACTGCGTCCAAACCTCAGGTGATGTATTCCAAAAGAATGGTCTCATCCAGAGGAATCGAACAAAGTTGATGACACGTAAATCGGACTTATGGTCCTCAAGTAATAAGCATTTCCGCTCCGAGGGCCCGGTTGGTTTCGGGTTCGAACCAACTTGTATATACAAAAACTTCGGCAGAACCTTATGTTTAATATAGTGAAACGACCGTCTCGATCCGAATAATCCTATTCAACTGACGGTGCATCGATCGGAGGTCGACAACTCAAGTTATATGCGTTTAACTGAAAAAGGTCCGAAAATAGGGGGTCTGGGCCCGGTCCGACGCGGCCCAACACCCCCTGGGTCAGACCGAACCAGGTCAACCTGACTTGGGTCTGGGTCCGGCCCAGCAGGGCGCAGCCTGGCCCGGCCAGCGTGGCCTAGCCCGACCGGTGCGGCCTGGCCCGACCGGCACGGCTTGACCCGGCGCTGGGGGCCCGACCCGACGCTGGCGGCCCGGCCCAGCGCTGGCGGTTGCGGCATGGCCAGCGCGGACGAGCGTTACGAAGAGTGGGGTATTACACCCCCCCAGTTTTAAGAAATGCCAGGCCATGATATCCGGCCGTTGGGTAACTGCGGGACCCCCTCGGGTCGCACCTCTAGGTGGCGCTGGATGCCTGTACAGCCAGCTTCCCTTCCAGATCCGCTGTGACTCCTGTAGCTCCGGCGTGGCGTGACGGAGTCACGCCCCTCTACTGCGGCTCGGCTAGGCCGCAGTCCGACTCTACTTTAAGTGACACGATGGTGCCACACCTTTGCGGCGAACCAGCAATCATGCGCTGGCGATCCGCTTGTGGTCGGCCCATCGCCGGATGGTTCTTCGTAGTCTGCGTCCATCATCCACAAACAACAAACGAGAGGGGAAGGGTCAAACTGTGTTTGTGAAGTCTGAGCCCTACCTCGTCAATATGGTATCATACGGCCAAATGAAACTCAAGAATTGAAGAATGATGATGAACAATATTAAAACATGAACATAACAACCCCTACCTCGTAAAAAGGCATTAAATGATGGCATGTCGCGGAAGACGGGTGTCGTTCCGTCAATGTCGGGAGGGAATGGGTCGAGGGTGGCGTCAACGTTCTTCGTTCTTAATTATTCGTGGGAGGAAGAGTACAACTCTACAAGTGCTGGGCACCATGCTTCGCTGCTAGCATTCCACCACTTGAAGAAGTCATCCAGAACTCCTTCCCCTATCCTCCTTTATATAGGAGTGGGAGGGTTCGTCGTTGTCACGCAAGTCAAAAATGGAGGATTAATGAAAAAGGGCTCCACCCAATAAATCCGTTGCAGTGGCGCATTTAAATGGGGAGGAAGTCAAAAAAGGGGGTTATTGGCCTAGGTGGTCCCCACAGAAGAATATCTTCCAAAGGGAGGATATTTCCTGGCAGGCCCCACCATTAATTAACCACATAAAGGAAGGGGGGGGGGGGGGTTAATGCTTGGGTGGTCCCCTCATTAAAAAGGGTGGCTTCATTCTCCTCAATTAAGAGGGGGATTTAAACCTAGAGGCTCTCCCTCATAAATGAGGGGGATTCAAGGAGTTATGATTCCTCTCCCATTAATGGGAGGGCTCGTGTGGTTTCCACCACAATCAATCTCACATGAGAGGTTGGATCTCGGTGGGCCCCAACACCATAACCTATCATGGGGGGTTAGGGTGTGGCGGTCCCACCACCAACTCCCATGTGGAGCTTCTAACCACTTTATCCCCATGGCATGTGTTTGACAAAATAAAATAAATTGTTCACTTATTTTATTTTATTAACCCACTTAAAACACCAAAAACCAACTTTCATACCCCATTATCTACCGTCGAGCTGTTGGTCTTCATAAGCGAAAACCTGCACTACGAGTTCAACGGTGACCTTAGATTTCAATTCCGAGCATCGGTTCAAAAGATAGAAAAACATGTTTGTTTGTTTACTGAACGTACCTGAGATAAACTTTATAAATTGATTCCGGGAACACCGGGCCTTGGAATCAAGTTCCGTCAGAAGCCACAGGCTCGTAAAATTTAAAATAAATTAAAAAAAAATTCCTTGAAATTTACGGGTCTTTACATTACTCCCACCTCAGGGATTTATGTCCCCGTAAAGCTAAAACACAAACTAGGGAAACTAAAGGAGGTACTGAGCACACATCTAAGCCTCCCGATCCCAAGTTCTCTCTTGGAGGTTCCTGTGTTGCCTTTGAAAGTGCACAGGGGGAATCGATCATCATTGTAGGACCCACTAATGTCGATCCTCAACCTCTACTGGAACCCCATGAAGGTCGCCCCGTCATTGATGTCCAGCTCCCAATGGTCGATGATGAAAGATAGGTTGTGCACACATCTCCTCAGATGAGATATGTGGATGACGTCGTGCACCCGGTGCATTTGAGGTGGAAAGTCCAGGAGGTAAACCACCTTGCCTATGCTGTTGGGGACCTGAAAAGGTCCGATGAAACGCAGAGATAACTTTCCGCCCTGGAAAAATCTCTGTAGTCCCCATCGAGGTGAGACTTGTTAGAAGACATGGTCGTCACCCTCGAACTCCAGTGGTCTTATCTCATATTAGCATAAGACTTCTGTCAGTTTTGTGAAGTCTTTATCCACTCTTGGATGATCTGCACCTTCTCCGTCATAGCCTGAACCATCTCTAGTTCTACATGTGTTGACTCCATCAATATCAACAAAGGATATCTAAAATGTGGCCAACTGCTGTCTCGCCACTCCTAACAGCTGAAAGCCCTATCTCCTACTAAGAGAATCTGCTACAAAGTTCCCCTCCCTAGGAGTATACACTATCTCGAAGTCATAGTCCTGGAGGAATTCAATCCAACACCACTGTCTAATGTTCATGTCCTTCTGAGAGAAGATACACCTGAGACTATTGAGTTGGAGAGAACCATAACCTGTTCGCTCAACGAAAAATGGGTCAAACTAACCAATTGTAAGAACTCGTCTCCACCCTTCTTCATCTACATTCTACCAAAGAGCTACTGAGATTTCTCCTCTACCGAAAAGAGAAATCTGGTCTCATCCCCTAGAGGAACTATGTTCTTTTCCTAATACAGTCAATCCTGACATGAACGGTACTATTTCATGACATAGATGATGTCATAAGGCCTCGACGCTACTACAAAGAGATCCAACCGTTACTCTCGCCTCTAAGGGTTGAGTCACACTGTCGGCATCAGTGCGTGGTTATTTTTCTCCTCCAGTAGAAAACTCACAAGTGAAGGTCAAGTCAATAGTTTTAACGGGAACCTCTTAGTATCAACCATACAAAAAGTAAAGGAAGGTAAATTTCACAAAGAAAGGTGTCTTTTATTACTATATCTCAAAGTACAAACACACATAACAACCACAAACAACAACAAAAAGGAAGCTAGAAGGACCAATAACAAAGGCCTCCATGCCTGGAACTAGTCTTTCCCTGGTCTGGTGGGTTCCTCTACTGCCTTCTGCTCATCTGCTAGACAGGTCGGGCAGTCTCGAGCCAAGTGACCCTACTTGCCGCATGCAAATCACTTCCTGCTCCCCATATGGCTAGTTCTGTTTCGTTTGCCTCGCACAACCGAACCTAAAACCCAAGGTCGCCCACCTATTGGACTGGTCCTCCTAGACCTCTGCATCATCGGTCTACTACCTACAGATGACTCGACTACTGATGGAAAAACCTGCGGTAAGGGAAGCTGCTCCTGAGCATGATCGGAGTGTAGAGTCGCTGGTATAAACTGAACCCTGAAGAAAGTCTCGATGTCTCCCCAGTTTAAGGTCGTCTCGTCACAAAACTGGAGCATCTGGCTCCACCACCTCTCAGCTGCTCCTTGGAAGAGGCTAACAGCTAGGTACACAATTATGTCTGCGGGTGTCCCAGCTGTGTGGAAACCTCGTGCTACAAACTCCAACCAGTGCCCAACCGTCTGAAAATATGACTCGCCTCGAAACCTCGGAGACTCCTGACATTGGAACTCGTTCATCACGCTCAAGCAGAACTGCTTTCAAGACCCCAATAGGTATGTCTCCTTACAGGCTGTTGTTTGGGAAATGTTGTCATATACTTGTGGAGTTGAAACATAAGTCATATTGGGCAGTTAAGGCTCTGAACATTGACTTTAAGAGTGATAGTGAGAGGAGATTACTTGAGCTAAGTGAATTAGATGAGATTAGAAGATAAGGTTATGATAATTCAAGAATTTATAAAGAGATGACTAAAATCCTTCTTGATTCTATCATTCAAACTAAAGAGTTCAAATCTGGATAGAAGGTTCTCCTCTTTAATTCTAGACTTAAACTTTTTCCTGGGAAGCTGAAGTCCAAGTGGTCTAGACTGTTTACTGTAGTAAGAGTGTTGAAGAATGGAGCTATGGAAATTGTAGGTGAAGAGAATAAACCCATGTTGGTCAATGGGAAAAGACTGAAACATTATTTTGAGGGGAAACCAAAGGGTTTTGCTGCCTTCACTGTTCTTGAAAACTATTCTTGAATGATGTATGGCTGGGGACTGTAAACCTTGCGCTGCATGGGAGGAAACCCATGGTCTTGTTTTGTTAATAAATAAAAAAAAATTGTGATTAAATAAAGTCTAACTGAAGACTTAAAATTCAGTGCTTCATGGGAGTCAACTCATGCTCTTTCTTTGTGTTTACATTTGTTTTGTTCTTATTTTACTTTGAATAAAGTGATTCTCTGCATGCTCATATATGCTCATATATGCTCTGTGTTTTTAGGAATACTGCTTCTGTCATCTAAAGAGTGGAATTACCATGGTAATTTTTGGACAAGAGCTTAGTCAGGGAATTACTTCAACTTTTTGCACTGATTTTTCTGCTCCTGTTTTTGTTAATAATATTCTGCTTGCTTAAAATTCTGCTTGTATTATAAAATTCTGTTGCATGTCGTGTAACTAATGAATTAAAAAAATCTGCATGAGCCTCCTTGCTTTAAAAAATTGAATTTCACTATTGTGATAAAATCTTTTAACCGCATGAAACTAAGTGGGGGGGGTATATGTTGCTGGTCATTTGAATCTACTTGTTTCTTTGAGGTGTTTAGCATGAACTTTGTCTACTATATTGAACATATTATTGAACTTATTGTTTAAAATTATTACACCTAGTTAATTGTACGCCCATACCTTATATGGTATGATTGAACTTTAATGAAAATATTTTCCATTGGACATCAATGTTAATGGGTGTACTTGTCAATGAACCTGCTAATTATTTATTCATTGTGGAAAATAACATTTTTGAACTTCATTGAGACCCCTTTATACATGTCAGAAATCTACTTAATTGAAAATCTATTTTGAACCTTAATTGATTAATTGTTCTCATCCATTTTTAGAAGTCAACTTTGGGGACAAAGTTGGGTTTTAAGTGTGGGGGAGGGGTCAATTATTGACTGTGCTAAACTATGCTCAATTGAAAGCCCATAAATTCCCACTACAAATTCAAACTTTTTGTTAAAGGTGGTTTAAAAAAAATATTGCATAATTTTAGACTTTACAATTTTTTCTCAATTGGGTCTTTCCTTAGGACAAGTATCTTGTTGGAAGTTAAGATTTGTATTGAATCTGAAATTAATGAGTTTGGATGATTGCTGAGTGATCTTGCTTAGTGGATTTATGGAAATCTTGTTTAGAGTCTACTTCTGAAAGTGATATGAGTTCCATGTTTGTGGAGTAATGATCATAACTCTTGGAACTAGAAATTTGATTCTGATTCTAGGGGCCTCATTCACCTTTAATTTATTAAAAGTAATTTCTTTAATGAGACAATGTAAATGATTTTGTATAAATATTTTGAAACTGGAGTAGTTTGGGCATCTGGGATCCCACATTGAGTCTCTGAGACCCTAGATGCTGGGTGAGTTTCTGTTAACTATAAGCCCTCTGTACACCTTGAATAAGTGCATTGCACAGTTCTTAAAATAATGATACAAGGCTTGGGAAAAATAAATAAAGTGTCTAGGGTCAAAAATGAGCTCATTAAGGTGAGGGGAATGCCGAAATCCAAATAAAGAAGGGATCAATGGGTTTATATGGAAATCATTTAGGTTGTATCATTGAGGTGATTCAAAAAAATTAATTAATTTTTTTTGGAACCTTGGTGAAAAATTCAAAGTACAAAGATCCTTGGTTGAGGTCTTAATTCCATTGATATTTTATCTCTTGTCATTTTTAGAATTAGAACCGGAGCCTGGATTGAAGTGAGTCACTAAGTTGTATCACATATGAGGCATGCCATCTTCTTTGATGGATGGTCTTTGAGTTCTTAATTACTCTTGAGTATTTGTTTTAGGGAAAGATCTATTTGAGTTACTCATTTTCTTAATGACTACTATTATGTAGTGTCCTCTGTTTTGAGTATTGGACATGTTACATTTTGAGCAAAATCATAAACTCAATTTACTGTTTTTCAATGAAAATAAAACATGGGATTGTTTGAGGACAAAAAATGCTTAAGTGTGGGGGAATTTGATGTGGATCTATTTTAACATAGTTTTGCCACATCTTTTGTTTAATTTTTATCAATTTAATTAATTATTTTGAAACTTTTTAATTAATATTGACACTTTTGTAATTTTATCACTAAATATGTTAATTAATAATTTTTTATAATTAATTATGTATTTTTAGTCTTTAAATTGATAATTTTAATTTTACTAAACTATTCAACTTTAATTATGTCTTATTTAGTTTGGTTAATTTAAATCTGCCTAACTTTTTAATAGTTAATATTTATTATAAACAATTATTTAATCTATGTAATTCAATTTAATTAACTTAGACGTTATTTTATTATCTAATCTATTAATTTAGTTACATTAAAATAGATTAACTTTGTTAATTAATTTATTTAGTCTTCCTGCCAACTATTTAATTAAATAATATGTGCTTTTAATTAAATTAAATTGTTCACTATTAATTTTACTAGTTCAAATAGTTAAATAATTAATTAATAGTTTTAAAACATTAATTTTATTATTTTATGTATGCAGATTGTTTTTTAACTCATTTTATAATCGTTTTAGTCTACCGGTGAGGTAGATAAGAGTTTTAGGTGAAATAAAGAGTCATTGTTGCTTCTCTTTTTCACCTGCTGCTACCTTGTAATTGTTCTTTATGTAATTATAATTTGACTCTTTTATAATTTTAGTTTATTATTTAATTAGTTTTTAATTTATGTGTTATCTAATTAATAATTTAAGACGTGTTATAGTTTAATTAAATAATATGTTTTTAATGTTAAGTTTCTTTTTAGCATCTAACTAATTAACTTTGTGGTTTAATATCTTTAGTCAATTTTAATTATTTTAATTATTTGTTTGCAGTTAATTATTTGTAGGTGTTCTGAATTTTATTTAGACTTATATTTAATTAATTTTAACATTTATTTTATTAGTTAATAATTTAGTCACTTTGATTTTTAGTTCGTTAAATAATATTTTAGTTTTTAGTTACAATTAATTATTTAATCTTAAAAATCATAGTTTAATTCTCGTTTGTGTTAATTAATTAGTGTTGTTCTTTTTATTATTTGTTGTAAATTAATATTTATTGTTAATGTTTTTAATTTTTAACTGTCAGTGAGTGTCGCACTGATGTTATGTCACACCGAAGTTTTTTATAACTATTGGTGAGTCGTGATTCACCGATTTCTTCGAATCACCATCAGTCTCTCATGACGCACCGTTGTTCCGATGCACCGATCCTTCCATCTGTTTCGGTCTCATTTATATTGAACTATCCATGAGTCATTGAATCACTGATCCAATACATCATCATCGGTTCCTTGTTGCGCCGTTTGCACTTCAATTTTTAATTATCGGTGTCTTATTATTGGTGAGTCATGACTCACCGATTCAAAATTTCTTCTATCGGTTTTACAATTTTTCTTTACCCCGTCGGTCTCTCATTTCTCACGCACTCACCGATACTTACTCTTCTCCCCTGCTACTGTTACTTTTTCCTTTTTCTTTTCTGCTACCGATCCTCATGAGTCTCACCATTACCCCAATTCTTTATTACCTCACCATCGGTTTCATCCAGACAACGTTAGTTCATTTTTTTAAAACTATCGGTGCCAGCCCTGCTTCATTTCCTTGATGTCTAACCGATCAAATCTTTGGTTAGAAGCTTCACACTAATAAGTGCCCTCATTTGTCTCACGATAGCTCGTATCTCCATCACCCACTACTGCAGAAATCGATATTTCCTCCATTTTCTTCACTGCCACCAGTGCCGCAAGACCCACCGTCAACATAAAGGAGCGAGTCTCCTATTCCTGATCAGTTACTCAAAACAGAGAATTACCTCCATCTGATCCTCATACCAGCAATCTTAAATCATCAACAACATTTTTTTTCAAACCATAAATTGAACAAAGTTCAAACAAAAACAAACCCTAAATTTCAGAATTCAAAATCCAGATCCGTTCGCGAAGCCAAGCCGCGTGGGAGGAATCAGGTGGAGGCCATCTGAGGTGGACTTGCTGAGTTATTCTTCTCATCCAGACTTGAAGTCATGTTGCACCTATGTGGTTCGGCGAAGTGTCGAAGTGGAGGAATACCAGAATCACAGACTGGTGAAGCCGCCGCTGGAGGGAGGTCCACTTGATCTGAACCACAACCGTTGCTTGAGCAGAGGAGAAGAATGGAAGTGCACATCCGCTTGAGGATAATGAGCATGCCGCTGAGGGTTGCTGCTGTCCGCTGTTATGAGGAGTCTGCAGCACCACCGTGGAACCAAGGAGACCGCCGACTGCGGTGCTGGGGAAGAACCAGATCCCTACCCCCTTCTCCCTCTTGCGCCGAATTAGGGCAGGGGGAGGAAGATTTTAAACAAATTAAATTAAAACAATAATAAATAGATAAAATATAATAAACCAAAAAAGCATAATAAAAGTTAAGTAAAAAGAGAAAAGGGAAAAAGGTAAAAGTAAAAGTGAAATTAAAAATTTAAAAGTCAAGATAATATAATTAAATTTGTAATTGTCTTGAATTAAAACAATTAAAATTTTTATAGATAAATTATAAATTAAAATGTTAAACTAATTTAATAATAAATGAAAATAATAAATTAATAATAGTATAAATTTAGAATTAATAATAATAATAAATAAATTATAAAACATACTTTTTAGTTTAAATATATTTAAAACTTAATTAATAATTTTAATTACTCAATTAAAAATTAACTAAATAATTAATTAACCTAACAATTTAATTCCTTTTATAGTAATAATTAAATTATTAATACAATCTAAAATATTATTTTAATTATTTATTTATTTTTGTTTTTTTAACTTAGTTTATAGTGGATAAAATTAATAACTTTTTAATAATATATGTATTACCTTAGTATTATTAAATGAATAATTTTATAAAATATAAAAATAAGTATCAATCAATTTCTATTAACCTTGTAAAAATAACTCTTGACTTAAAAATTAACTAACTTTCTTCCTTTGCACTTAAATTTATTTATTCTATTTTTCATGGAAGGTTCATTCAAGGTTCATGTTTACGTCCAAATTCACTTAACTAACTCACCTGAAGTTAGTTATGTGAGAAATTCTAGCGCGACGTGCCTGTCGCGGGTTAAACATACGTGTGCGGTGCGTGGGTGATGAACTCTTGAAGTCGGTGGAAGTTGTGGTGGTGACATGCAGCGGATGATAGAAGTTACTTAAGCAGAGCAAACAAAATTCTTTAATGGATATTGATTCATACGTAGGAATTCATACACTTACCTAGAGAGACAATCGCGAGCAGTAGGGACGATACTAAGCAGTGTAGTCCAGGAACTCAGGAGCAGAGCATTATTAGAGAGTTTCTTCTCCCTCATGATTGAAACTTGTGTACTCTGTTTCTATAAGGTTTCGCATTACTGCTGTGATAATGAATAGTATAGTTAGCTAAGTCTTTTAGTTTGGGGAGAGTTCTAGCTCTACTGGTATCTTTTTCATCCTTTTCACTTATCATTTTAATGTGATTAGAATTGATCGGCGAGATCAGTTCTAATTATATATTCTTGCTGCGGACCACAAACACTGCAATTTCAAAACTCTATAATCATTCAGCGAGTTTGGTTATGGAGTTATCTTCTTAGTAAAAAAATCATAATGAAAACATCAGTACTTACAGCGAGTTTGTACTGTTGTTCTTCTTAAGACATCTTTCTGGAATTGTACTTCTCGGAGTGGCAAACTCTAGTTGTACAATATCCATGACTTAAATCCTAGTGAGGGAAGGAAGTCGTCTATTTTATCCAGTGGTATGAAGCATTACTTTACATGAAAAGGAAAATCAATTCAAACCAGTAGACTAGAATGAACCCGAGCATTCTTTACTATTGTCTTTTATCATCATTTTATCTCTGTTGTTGCACCTTTCTCCCAGCTATACTCTGTTTTAGTATTGGTCAACGATTTTACTATAGAATTGTAGTTTCACAGTACATAAAATCATAAGAAAATTAAAAGATATAAAAATATAAAAAGTGAAAATTAGAAAAACCACTCCGCTGCTGAAAACAGTGGAGTTTTCCAATTTTTTATTTTAGTAGTGGCCAAATTTACCTTCCCTGTGGGTTCGACCCTGCTTGCCACATATACTGTAGTTAGTAGGAATATAAATATTAAACTTTGACTGGATTCAATGACGGTTTAGGTCATCCAACATGTTTCTTTAAAAAATATAACCCCTAGGGCTACCCTAAGGGACATCAACCATTTTATCCACTCCTTTTTCCACCTAAACAGAAGCCATACACGTAGGGGACGTACAACATAATGTATAATCCCACATTATTTTCTATTGTGGCCAATTTTAAAGAATTTATACCTAATACTATTAAATTCACAATAAAATAATCATATAGAAAACTATAGACCCCAATTTTAATCTATACGTGTAGTAGTATAAGATGAGATATGTCAATTTAAAAACAGATTCGAGTAATGGATTATAATGTTCGATTTGTGGATATGGTGACAATTTTCAGTGGTTTTACAAATATGTTATCAATTGAAAAATGGCATTGTGTTTTAAATATTTCTGAAAAATATGTTGGATTTATTTTGGGACTTATATACCTTTTCACTTCTTATTTCTATTATTTATCAATTTTATAGAAACTTTCCACGATAGAGACTCCAGACTATTTAAAACATTTGTGTATCTATAAAATTTCCACCCCTTTTAAATTATTAATGGGTATATAATATCATCAATTCCCCTCACAAAAAAAAATTTTTTGTATTAAAAAAATAATACCCATAAGAACCTCCACAATTCTCTACACCTATTGGATATTTTTTCATCTCAATTGACTATACCACAAAGGATAACCCCCCTTTTCAAAGTAGATAATCAAAGAAGTTGTGCATAAATTTCTTATCCTCATTTTCTCTATCATATTTTATTATATAAATTTCATCATCAACATATTAATATTCTTAATATTAAAATAGAAACATCATAATCATTATTTTAGAGTTAATTTACTGAAATGATGGTTTGAGAATTACCAAACCTATTTTTGTTAATACAACATAATCCTCACACCCATGTTGTGTGGACTACCACCTCCAAGACACATCATCTTTCGTTTTCCTTCACCCCATAACATAATGGTACTAATAAGG
The DNA here is from genome assembly GCA_963277665.1 of Viscum album. Taxonomy (NCBI): domain Eukaryota; kingdom Viridiplantae; phylum Streptophyta; class Magnoliopsida; order Santalales; family Viscaceae; genus Viscum; species Viscum album. The sequence continues at coordinate 802,290,850 of OY728150.1, read as the reverse complement.
TATATAAAATCTATTGTGTATATTTATAATATATTTTATAATCAAATATTAAAAATAATATTGAACATTTACCTTATTATATGAATATTAAAATCACCAACCATGCATACATGTGGATTGTCACCTCCATGTAATGAATGATTTCCAATTTTTTTAATTAACATAATTCAGTGATGTCCCTAAGAATTTAATTAATTGATAAATATTTTCTAATGATATAATTAATTCTAGGGAATTAAAATTTAGATATCTTATTAAGGATATGATTAGAAAATAATTATTATAAAAATATCCCTGTAAAACATGGAAACCAAAATGATAACGATCACTTCTTTTTAAGTAATTTAGTTATATAAATTATATTTTATTTCAAATTAAAAAATAATAATTATATTTTACACAAAAAAACAAAAAAAATTTCCATCATCATCTAGTATAATGATATTAGAACCCATCCACATCATAATCATTAGTTATCATTGTAGGATCATGTTTAGGCCCATTTAACCAAATACAGGAACAAAAATATTTATTTATATCATGGATGAATATGATAGATTAAATATTGGAATGATATATAGTATAAATATTAAAATAAATATAATTTTTTCATTTGTTAAGGTTATATCTTTATTTATCACATTAAATAAAAAACCCTTCATTCATTAAGAATAATAGAAACATGCTCGTCACTGATTTGTTAAAAAGTCCCAGAAATCATGTACAATTTTTTTTAATACATTGGATTTTTTCGAGTCCACGAAAATTTACGGCGCTTGATTCTGAGGTCTGATATGCCTGGGATCAATTTTTGAAGTTTTGTTCGGGTATGTTCAATAAATGTATGAGAAGGTTTTTATAACTTTTGAACTGGTACTCGGACTTGAAATCTGAGAGCATCGTTGAACTCACAGAACCAGTATTTTCTTAAGAAGACTTTCACTTCGACGACCGTGAGTCGATGATAAAAGTTAGTTTTTGGGTTTAAAAATAATAATAAAATAAAGTGTACTACACTTTATTTTATTCGAGTCTCCTTATGGGAGAGTGGTAGTTGAAACCTCCTCTTAGAAGTTGGAGGTGTGACCGCCACACCTTAACCTCCCATGAGAGGTTATGGTGGTGGGGCCCACCCGAACATAACTTCCTATGAGAGGTTACATCATGGGGACCACACGGGGCTAAACCACCAATTGATGGGAGGAGAGTATAACCTCTAAACTCTCCCTCATTAATGAGGGAGAGCCTCTTGACCACCCCTTGCATTTAATTTTTCTAATCCTCCACAATTAAGGGGGAGCCTAATCCATTTTGAATTGGTACGAACTCCCCAATTAATACGTGCCAACACACGTGAATTAATGAGGAGGAGCCTTTTTAATTTAATCCCCCCTTTTGAATTTGTGACAATGAAATAATAGATTAGGTAATCTATTATTTGGAACATCGAATTCACATGGGTGATTGAAGGGAAATATCTCAACGAGGAACCTCAACCTCCACAAAGAACTCTCCCAACAAAGAATGAAGAATGTCAGCGGCGATCCTTCTTAAAATTATTCCTCATGACCTACCGACATGGAACATCTTCCACAACCGTCGTGCAAATTCGGTAGTGGAAGAGTACGATAGAAGCAACGAATGACAACTCCGCCTTCTTCCCTTGACTCCACCAATGAATAAAGAATAGTGAATCAAAGGTAGGGGGATTACTTTTAGTAATATACCTTTTTTCCCCATCTTCGTTTGAAAGGATTTGATGTGAAGGTTTGTAAGAAATTATTGTTCAACGTTCTCCTTTGATGAACCAATTGATATCACCTCTAAACACAGAGGGTGCAGGCCAAACTAACATTTCTCAACTCCCTCCACTGATATTTTATGATGTTTCTTCGGCATGGAAATGAGGGGACGATGATGAAGGCAGAAACGACAAAGGCCACACAACCAGTGGCTTCTGCGAATCACACTGCCCCCACAGCTCATCGATGCTTCCGACCGAACACCGTCAGCCCGAGCCGACTCGAGCTACGCCGAACTAGAAAGCACGACCCACCTACTCCCTTCCCGGCACCCCGCGCAGCCCGCCTGGCATCCCGCACCACCCACCAAGAACCCTGAAAACATACCCTTGCCCTACTCGCGCCCCGGACAGCCTCCCGTGCACCCTATCCGACGCCCCGAGCAGCCTACCTGGTGCCCTGCCAGCCTGATCGGCGCCCGGTCGGCCTGCCTCGTGCCCCGCGTGGCCTACCCACGCCCTGCCGATGCCCATCTGGCCTGAACGGTGTCCAGTCGGCCTTCACAGCCTCCAGCCGGCCTGCCCGGCGCCCTAACAGCCTCCCGACGCCCTTCCGGCCTGCCCAACACCCTGTGTGGCCTGCCCGCGACCTGCACGGTGCCCCGCCGGCCTGCCATCGCCCTGCCCGGTGCCCAGTAAGACATCCCGACGCCCTTCCGGCACCCTTCCCACCTTTTGAGATGAGGTTATCCCCTCACTACACTGGCCGAACTAGCCCCAGCCTTTGGGCCGAGCTGCCTACGTGTCGACCTCCGGGGCAAACCGCTCCCGCAGTCCGCTTGGCCGGGCCCAGCGGACAGGGCCGAACCTAGAAGACAGGGCTAAACCAAGTGAGCTGACCCGCCCAACGGGCCATGTCTGACCCAGCGGGTCTGACCGAGTAGACCTAGAAAGAGTCCGCCCAGTCTGGGTTGGGCTGAGTCGGTCCGACTAGGTCAGACCGGGCCCATGCCCATTACCGACCCCCTTTACTTTCTTTGGCCATATCATTGGCACCAGACGTTTGTTTGATGAACCATCAGCAACACTGGAATTTTTAGAACACGACGGACCCTTCGAGTATACCCCGCTAGAGTTCGGGGTAATGTGGGGACAAGGTCAGGTTGGATCATAAACGAATCCAACCAGGGCCCCGAGACTAAAAATCTTATAACTTATAGACCAGGCGTCCCATTAACGCACCTTCCGTTGCGTTGAGACCCCTATGATGAGGCAGACCTTTAAGATACTTATAAGTGAGACATCGCAATAGTTGGAGTATCGACTTGCAGCTCGTGGAGCGAGCCCTCTAAGAGATGAGCGAGCGGAGTACGAATAATTAGTATCTGGTTGAGACCTGACAACTGCTTGACCGATTCGACTTAGAGTGATTCGACTAGCCCAGTGGGGAGCGCCTGGTAGTTGGTGCAGACCCACGATGGAGGAGCACCTGGTAGTTGGCTGCAGACCCGCGATACTCTATAGGAGGAGTACCTCTGTAGGCTACTAGGGGGAGCGCCTGGTAGTTGGCGGTAGACCCACAGTGGAGAGCGCCTCTGTGTGAGCATGACAGACCCGCGATACGTGACATGAGGAGTACCTCCGCAGTCCGTGGATAGTGGGAAGCGCCTGGTAGTTGGAAGTTGTCCTACTATACTCAAAAGAGGAGGAGTTATCCAACAAATGTGGTTTTGACAATGTGAATAAAAATTCTGGTTGAGCTGAGTCAGTAACTTTTGTGTTTACCTCATGATTGATATGGATTACTTGATAGCGTAGTTATATGTATGTGCATATACGTTAGTGGGGTTATCTGTTGATTTCATTCTTTATGGTTTATCCTTTTTTGATTTTGTGAGACCTTGATGGTCTCAAGGTCCCTACTAAGTATCGTTATACTCAACCCTGCACGGGATATGCCCACATCTCGTTGTGTTTGTTACAGACAACAGACATCGGTGACTGGGGATCAGAGTATCCAGACTAGATGGTACGCAAAGGTGGACCTCATGATGAGTCGGTACACGGAGGAGACTGGAAGATATAGAGTGCTGAGGAGGCCATCTGTACCTACCCTTCAGGTAGGACTTCCTGGAGGACGACCCAATAGCTAGTTTACTTTTCTTCAGTGTACTTGTTTTTCAGTTGTACTTGTACTTTCCTGTTGGGCTTGCATTTCTGCCCTCTTTTACTTTTCATCACTCTTTTGTATACTGTTTTTCTTAGTGTTTTACTTCCAACTCGTACTCTGTTGTCTATGTTTACACTATATAATGTCAATTCCTTCCCATCTTAGAGAAATACGCCTTTGGTGCTTGTCGCCAGCCCTTGGCCTATGGAAGGTGGGCTTGGGGTAGTCACGGAACGGGTCCTAAGGATGGGTCGTGACATGTTGGTATTAGAGGACGTCAGTTCTACCATAGAACTTAGGACTCTGATATGCCTTTTATGTGAAGCAATAGTGTTAAGGGTACTGAGTGTGGTTTTTAGTTCAGGGAGTCCAGTGTTTGTGCGACCGCTGACGTATCCATACACCAAGACCCTGACTACTGACTTTCAACTCAGTTCAAGAAAACAATTATTGCATCTGTGTTTTTCAAAAGATTTTCTATAAGTCAGCTCAACCAGGTCAGCTCACCAGGTATAATATTTTGATCGTGTCACATCTATTTCTTTCAGGATGCCTCCCCGCAGATGACTAGCTAGAGCCCCGAGTGTTGTACATGCAGATAGCCCACCGAGTGACGAGGACTCGGTGCATTGCCCTCTTCTAGTAGAGACACCAGCGGAGGTAGAAGCGGTACCACTTCTCGTTGGTCCACTGATGCCACCAGCCCCAGCTGAAAATGATGCATGCTGCTTGAGCGTGTTGCATGAGTTCTAGCGCCATAGGCCACCTAGTTTCAGGGGAGAGACAGACCCACAGGTGGCTACGACTAGTAGGGACACTATCAGAACTTATGGTGATCCTTTCCATGAGTCTCCTTCAAGAAGCAGCATGCATATGGTGGAGTCTGATGCTCCAGGTGCACGATGAGATGTCGCTAGTCTGGGCTGACTTCAAGAGCCTATTTCGGGTGGAGTTTGTCCCAGAAACCCTATGAGCGGTGCAGATACAGGAACTACTGCATCTACAACAGGGTAGCATGAATTTAGTTCAGTACTCAGCGAGGTTCACCTAATTCTCGTGCTTCTCCATAGATATGGTGTGGGACCCATTATTCAGGGCTTAAACCTTCGAGCAAGGATCCAGGTGAGAGATCAGGACTTTGATGATCTCCCTCATCATCTCAACTCAGGTAGGGGTGTTGGAACGAGCCATCATAGCGAATAGTTTCCTTGCTGAGCGGTCTCCAGTAGCGAGACCCACCACTAGTCGACATACATCATTGTTTTCGGCAGCTGGAATTAGAAAGATGTTGCAAACATCCAAGAGGACCATACGTAAAGGTGGAAGACCGCAAGACTCAGAATCAGTTGTGAGGGGCACACAGAGTGGAGGTAGAGGCAGTCATGCCAGGAGTGGACAATTTTACTCATGCGGCGGGCATGGTCACATGGATCTTGAATGTCCAACCCTCCGTTCGGATGATCAGAAGATGGTCGAAGGACTGCCCAGGAAGAGATAGATATTTGATCGAGGTGGTCCGTAAGGAGTAGGAGGACATGGCAGGGGAGATCGTCGTAAAGTAGGTGGTGGGTGACGATTCAAGGTGTTACCACCAACACCACCAGGAGGTCCACCCTAACCGTACGGAGTAGATGGATAGGGGAAATCTCAGCTCCAGGTAGCTGATGATTACGATCATGGCGATCCGGAGACGATTCGAGGTATGATCTGTGTCTAATCCACCATAGCTGCAGTTCTTATAGAAGGAGGCTCCAGTCACTCTTTCATTGCTACTCCCCTCATTCGGATCTCATAGATTCTGACAGAGCTGTTGGCTCGATCCTTACGGCTAGAGACTCCTACGGGAGCAGACTCGATGATTATGCACTGGTGCCGGCAGTGTGATCTTACTCTAGGAGGTGATAGATTCATATGAGATCTCCACATAGCGATTTCGAGGCCTTAGAATGTCCGCTTGGGTATGTACTAGTTATCTACAGTCCAAGCTCAGATCGAATATATTAGGCGCAAAGTGCGGTGTGTCCGCATGGATGGGACAAGGTTAACCTTCACCGGCGAGAATGGAGCCTTTGCAGCACAGGACGAAGTTACTGAGTGGAGGGTGCAGCCAGTCACTCATCAGTTAGCCTGCCTTACCCTCAATGTAGTAGATGTGGTGAGTCTGAGTTATCCTGTAGTGGTGGACCAGTACACGAATGTTTTCCCTGATGATGTTCTAGGACTACCTCCTTGTAGAGAGGTGGATTTTTATATTGACCTGTACCCCAAGACGACACTGATATCTACTCCAGCATATCGAATGGCTCCCGCTGACCTTCGTGAGCTGTGGGTATAGCTGGAGGACTTGTAGGGGAAGGGATTCATCCAAACCAGTGTTTCTCCCTAGGCAGCCCTGATTCTGTTCTCCAAGAAGCCGTATGGGAGTTTAAGGCTTTGTGTTGACTACCATCGCCTAAACCAGGTGACTGTGAAGAACAAGTACTCACTCTTGAGGATTGACGACCTCTTTGATCAGCTGAAGGGAGTACGGTGGTTCTGAAAGATAGACCTCAGCTCAGGCTATCACCAACTCAGAGTTCGAGACCTGGATGTGCAAAATATGGCCTTCAGATGTCGGTACAACCACTACAAGTTCTTGGTTATTCCATTCAGAAAAACCAATGTTCTAGCAGTGTTCATCAGACTCATGAACAAGATCTTCCATCCATACCACGATTTCTTTGTTGTAGACTTCATCGACGACATTTTTATCTACTCGACTACTGAGGAGGAGCATGCCAACCATTTGCGAGTAGTACTGGACACACTCAGAGTGCACTTCCTTTATAGTAATCTCTCTAAGTGTAAGTTCTACATCCTAGAGGTTCAATTTTTGGGTCATTTCATCTCAGAGGATAGAGTTGTAGTGGATCCAGCGAAGATTGAGGCGGTACTTGATTGGGAGCCACCCAAGAGTGTGACAGAAGTGTAGAGTTTCCTGTGTTTGGCTGGTAACTACTGGAGGTTCGTAACCAACTTCTCTAGAGTTACAGAAACACTATCAGCCTTGATGAAGAATGGGAAATCCTTCGTGTGGTCGGAGAGATGCCAACAGATCTTTCTGGAGCTGAGGCAAAGGCTGAATAGTTCCCCCATCTTGAGGCTTCCAGAGGAAGGCATATGGTACGTAGTCTACTGTAAAGCATCAGGTACCGGACTCGGGTGTGTCCTGATGCAGGAGCAAGCAGTGATCACGTATGGTTCTCGGTAGCTGAGAAAGTACGATCAGAACTACGCTACCCATAACCTGGAGTTAGCAGCAGTGGTCTTCACCTTAAACATGTGGCGGCACTATCTGATGGGCGAGCATTTTACCATGTACTCTGATCACAAGAGTCTCAGGTATATCTTCTATCAAAAGGACCTAAACCTGAGACAACAATGATGTTTTGATTTCCTCCAAGACTATGACATTGAGATAGTCTATACTCCTAGAAAGGGTATAGTTGTAGCAGATGCACTCAACAGGAGATCTGGTATACATATGCTAGGAGAGGCAACAAGGTAGCTGGACGCTTTGCAGATATCCTTTGTGGATTGAGATGGAGTATCCTTCTTCCAGTCTCTTATAGTCACTCCCCCACTTCTTCAGCGAGTCAGAGAGGCATATCGTGGACACGCAGACTGTGAGACACAACGTGCTCAGATATCTATAGGGCAGGCACCTGATGGATTTTCTGAAGGTGGGGTGAACATCATCCTCTTTAGAGGATGTACCTTGGTACCAATAACACTTCATAAGGAAGCGTTGAGGGAGTCCCACACTTCCCCTCTAGAGGTACATCCATGGGTGGTGAAGATGTACCAGTTCCTTCGACGACAACACTTGTGGCCAACTATGAAGAAGAAACTAGAAGGATTTTTCTCCCGATGCCTCACTTGTCACCAAGTGAAGGTAGATCACCAGGTACCAGTAGGCTTGGTTCAGCCTTTAAAGGTCCAAGAGTGGAAGTGGGATGTGATATCCATGGACTTCATGATGGGTATTCCCCGTACATCCAAGAGAGATGACTCGATTTGGGTGATCGTTGAACAACTCACCAAGTCGGCCCACTTCCTACCGATTAGAGAGTATGGCTTAGTAGAGAGCTTGGGATGCCTCCATGTGTAGGATATTGTGCGGCTACATGGAGTAGCTTATTTTATTTCCTTTGATCATGACACATGATTTACTTCCTGACTATGGAAGGGGTTGCAGGAGGCTTTTGGGACACAACTTAGCTTGAGCACCACCTTCCATCCTCAGACTGATGATCAGACTGAGCAGACCATTCAGACTCTCGAGGACAATATACATGCCTGTGTCCTCAACTTCAGTCATAGCTGGGAGGATAAATTACCTTTGGTGGATCTTCCATACAACAATAGCTATCACTCTACCATCGGGATGGAACCTTTTGAGGCCTTGTATGGTCAACCTTGCAGATTTCAACTATGCTGGACAGACATAGGGAAGTCCGCACTAGTGGGACCAGAGATGGTAAGTGCTTCCACAGAGAAGGTGAAAATCATCCAAGAACAGATGAAGACTACACAGAGTAAGCAAAAGTCATATGCTAATATCAGATGAAGGCCCTTGAAGTTTGAGGATGGTGACCACGTCTTTCTACGTGTCTCACCTCAATGAGGCCTATAGAGATTTGACCGAGGCGGCAAGTTATCTACCCTATTCATTGGACCTTTTCAGGTCCTCAATAGAGATGGCGAGGTGGATTACCTCTTTGATCTTCCACCTCAGTAACACCAGGTGCACGACGTCTTCCACTTATATCAGCTAAGAAGATATGTGCATGACCCTACTCACAACATCGACCATGGAGAGCTGGACATCGATGATGGGGAAACTTTCACAGAGGTTCTAGTGGAGATTGATGATTGAGAAGAGAAGGTCCTACAAGGATGATTGATACCACTAGTGAATGTTCTCTGGCTGCAGGGGAACCTCCAGGAGAGCACATAGGAGTGGGAGGCTCAGATGTGTGCTCAGTACCCCCATTTGTTCCCTTAGTTCGAGTTATAGCTTATGAGGACGTAAAGCCCTTAGGTGGGGAGCATGTAAAGACCTGGAAATCCTGTGGGATTTTTTTTAATAAATGGGATTTTTAAAAGTCTGTGAAAATTTACGGCGCTTGATTTCGAGGCCCAGTGTGCCCGGAATTAATTTTTGATGTTTTGTTCGGGTACGTTCAATAAACGTACGAGCAGGTTTTTATAACTTTTGAACCGGTTCTCATAATTTAAATTTGAGAGCACCGATGAACTCGTAGTGTCGGTATTCGCATAAGAAGACTTTCACTTTGATGGATGTGAGTCGAGGATAAAAGTTAGTTTTTGGGTTTAAAAATAATAATAAAATAAAGTGAACTACACTTTATTTTATTTGAGCTACCATGTGGGTGACTGGTAGTTGAAACCTCCTCTTGGAGGTTGGAGGTGGGACTGCCACACCTTATCCTCTCATGATAGGTTATGGTGGTGGGGACCACCCGAAAATAACCTCCTGTGAGAGGTAACGTCATGGGGACCACACGGGGCTAATCCCCCTATTTATGGGAGGAGAGTATAACCTCTCAACTCTCCCTCATTAATGAGGAGGAGCCTCTTGACCTCCGCTGGCATTTGATTTTTCCAATCCTTCAAAATTAAGGGGGAGCCTACTCCATTTTGAATTGGTATGAACTCCCCAATTAATACGTCCAACACACATGAATTAATGAGGAGGAGACTTTTTAATTTAATTCCCCTTTTTGAATTTGTGACAACGAAATAATAGATTAAGTAATATATTATTTGGCACAACAAATTCACTTGGGTGATTGAAGGGAAAGCTCTCGACAAGGATCCCCATACTCCAAAGAAGAACTCTCCCAACAAAAAATGAAGAACACCTACGGTGATCCATTTTTGACTTCTTCCCAGTGACCTACCGACGTGGAACCACTTCCACAACCGTCGTGCGAAATCGGGAGTGGAAGAATGTGGCGGAAGCGACGAATGACAACTCCGTCTCCTTCCCGCGACTCCGTCAACAAACAATGAATGGGGAATCAAAGGTAGGGGTTTACTTTGAGTAATATACCTTTCTTTTCCTCATCTTCGTTTGAAAGTAATCAATGAAAATGTTTGTAAGAAATTTTTGTTCATCGTTCTCCTTTGATGAACCAATTTCTATCACCTCTAAACGTGGAGGGTGTGGGCCAAACTAACATGACCCGACTCCCACTTCCGATCTTTTGTGATGTTTATTCGGCATGGTGATGAGGAGACAAAGATGAAGGCGAAAAAAAAGGATGCGCTACCTGAGGCCTCCACGAATCACGCCACCCTCGTGGCACACTCATGCTTCCAACTGAACACTGCCGGCCCGCGCCGGCCCGAGCCGTGCGGAACGAGCCTTCCTGGCCTGCCCGCGCCTTGTCTGGCGCCCCACACGGCCTGCCCGCGCCCTGCCGGATCCCCTCCGGCCTACCCGGCATCCAGCTGTCCTTCTCGGTGCCCTAGTGTCCTGCACGACTCCCTACTATCCTACCCCACGCCCCTCACGGCCTAGCCGTGGCCTGCCTGACACCATGCCAGCCTGCCCATGCCCCGTGCGACCTTTCAACACCCTATTGGCACCCTGACGACATCCTGGGTCGAGCCGCCGAGCTGCGCCCCTCACGGTGCTAGCCGAACTGGCCTCGACCTCCGGGTCAAGACGCCTACGCAGCGACCTCCGGGCCGAACCGCCCCCGTAGTCCGCTGGGCCGGTCCCAGCGGACCGGGCCAATCCTAGCATGCTGACCCACCCAACGGGTCTGACCGGGTCGACCCAGACTGGGTCGGCCTAGTCTGGGTTGGTCCGAGTCGATCTGACAAGGTCGGACCGGGACCATGCCCATTTTTGACCCCCGTTAGTTTCTTTGGCCTTGTGTTTGGCACCGGACGTCCGTTTGACGGACCTTCAGCGGCGCTGGTAATCTTGGAACGCGATGGAACCTTTGAGTATACCCCACTGGAGTTTGGGGAAATGTTGAGATACAGTCAGGTTGGATTGTACACGAATCCAACTGGGCCCCTTGGACTAAAAAGCTTATAAGTCACAGACCGAGCGTCCGATTGACATGCCGTCTATTGAGTTGATAGCCCTATAACGGGGAAGACCTTTGAGATAATTCTATTTCAGAATTCGAGATAGTTGAAGTATCGACCTGTATCTCGTGGAGCGGACCCTCCAAGAGATGAGAAAGGGGAGTACGAAGTCCTAGTAGCTGGCTGAGACATGACGACTGCTTGACTGTTTTGACTCGTAGTGATTCGACTTTCCCAGTAGGGAGAGCCTGGTAGTTGGCTGTAGACCCACGACAGAGGAGCGCCTAGTAGTTGGAAGCAGACCCACAGTACTCGATAGGAGGTGTACTTATGTAGGCTATTAGGTGTAGCGCCTGGTAGTTGGAGTTAGACTCACAGTGGGGAGAACCTTTGTGTGAGCATGACAGACCCACGGTACTCGATAAGAGGAGTACCGTAGCAGTCCAAGGTTAGTGGGAAGCGCCTGGTAGTTGGTGCCAGGCCCATTGTCCTTGACAGAGGAGGATTTCACCATCAGCCGTGGTTTTGAAAATGTGAATAAAAATCATAGTTAAGCTAAGTCAGTAACTTTTGTGTTTACCTCATGATTGAGATAGATTATTTGATAACTTAGGTATATGTATAGGCATATAACTATGTGGGGTTATCTGTTGATTTCATTATTTTTGGTTTATCCTTATTGGATTTTGTGAGACCTTGATTATCTCGGGGTCCCTACTGAGTATCGTTATACTCACCCCTGCACGGGCTATGCCCGCTTCTCATTGTGTTTGTTGGAGACAACGGACATCGCTGATTGAGGATCAGAGTAGCCGTACTGGACGGTACCCAGAGGTAGACCTCACGACGAGTCGGTACATAGAAGAGACTGTCCGACGTAGAGTGTTGAGGAGGCCATATGTACCTACCCATAAAGTAGAAGTTCCCGGAGGATGACCCAATAGTTGCTTTACTTTTCTTCAGTTTTACTTTCTTTTCATTTATAGTTGTACTTTCCTGTTGGGCTTGTATTTCGGGCCCCTTTTACTTTTCAGCACTCCTTTGTATACAGTTTTTCTTAGTGTTTTACTTATATATCCTAATATATTGTGTGTGTTTACACTATATAAAGGAAATTCCTACCCATCTTAGGGATTTACACCTTTTGTGCTAGTCGCCATCCCCTGGCCTAGGGAAGGTGGGCTTGGGGTAGTCACAACATTGGTCCTTAGGATGGTTCGTGACATTTATACCACTTTAAATATAAAAAAATATAACAATAAATGATATTATAGATTTATAAACTATCTATCATAATCTATTAAACTAAAATGGGTATTTCAATAATGATTTAGTTTGTGAAATTAATAAATACTAACACATATTTTACGAAACTAGTCTAATGGGATAAATATTACATAAACAATGTGATGAAGATATTTAAGCATTGACAAATATATGTATATATATTTAATGATCATAAATGCGGAGTATAAATTTTTATATTTTTGAATAATTTAAATAATAATATATTGAATGAAATTAATTTAATTAATTAGAATATTTACTATAAGTGAAAAATGAATCCGGATAGATTTAAGGGATTTCATCTCTAATTCCATTCTTTGAGACAAAATCGGTATTATGAACCTAATATCATTTATGTGGTGTTCATTTTTCATATATAAAATATTATATCCTAAATAATTTTTTAATAATGTTATTTTATGTTCAGTTTCAATCCATATCTATCAAGGGGTTTTGATTAATGTTTTAACTAGCTGTAAGAGTTTTCCTAGTCTCAATTATAAATCATTATGAAAAGTTATGTCTTATGCACCGTGATTCCCATGTATAATTTTATATATATTTTAATCCCATAAATTATTTATTCATTCATTCCTTATAATTAATTTGGTAAAATATTGAAATTCGTGTTCTTTCTTAATATTTAATTTGACTCGAGTTCTACTCTAATTGTATGAGTATTTGGTAAGTCAATTTTTTAATCATGAGTTATGATCAGTAGCATCAACATTTTTCAGATTTTTTTGGGTACATCCTACCCTATGATATTAATATGTAGAATAATCTTGTTTATTATATTTTTAATAAACAAATACCTTTCCTAATATTCCTTGGCTCATTTAGTGTGTTTCATGTAAGGGATATTGGTTACTCCAGTTTCCCCTCCTTGAGTTATATTATTTCATCATGAACTTATTCCTTCAATTAATGGGTTATAGCACCATAATATTTTATTTTATGGTATTACATATTCCTATTTGGGAAAATTTTGTTTAATACAAATTATTTTTTTGTTTCTCCTCAACAATTTGAGTTTTTGATTTACGTATTTCATAAATAATATAAATGGAATTTGCTTTCAAATTCACGTGATGTTTTACACTCCACATTTTTCCAGTTCAATCATTATGTATTTTAAAGGATTTATTTTTGGATATTATTTTTAAAATTAATTGTTTTCAAAGGATTTCATGTCACTTTTTTAAAATATACAGTTTAAAAAGTAGAGTAAAATTTCATTGTATAACAATTATAATTTTTTTTCTAAAATATCATTATGTTTCAATTCTTTTTTTTAAATGTTTTCAAAAATAATTACACTAAAAACATTTATGATTAATTATCGATAAATTTTATAATTTTAGGGACAAAATCTTTGTGTCAAATAATTCTATTCTTATGATATCATTTGAAGAATTATTTTTCTATGTTGGTTTACCCTTATTTAGAGACCCTTATATGTATTCCTTATTATACTCGGGTTATGTTTTCTTGAAATCATCCTCCTTATATCTATTTACTTCTTATGGTAATTTTATTCGATTATTAGCCTATCCATATATTAATTTTTCTATATGGTGTTAACATCACATTATTTATATTCCATATTGGATGGTGTTCCCCTAGAAAATACGTTATTTTATTAACATGGGAAAATATATTGGCGTTCTTTGCATTGTTATTTATATATGGATAATTATTAGAATTTGACTATAATTGTATAACATTCTATATTCTAATTTCATGAGTGTTATTATCATATCATACCTTTTAATGAAATATAGAAATTATTGGTATTCCATTTTTTGCGAATACAGTATGACCAATTATTAGTGAATTGACAATGTATATTTTTAACATCAAACATATTTTTCTATATGATTTTTGATAATGTAACCCAATTTATTGATGAAGTTGAAATTATTAGAATTATTGATGAGTATTTACTACTAGATCTTTGCTTTCTTATATATCTGATTACTGTATTTATCATTATATTGAGAGACATGTTTTATTTAATAAGAGGATCCTCATTAAATTGTATGATAGGTCTCAATGACTCTTATGGTGAGTGCCTTGAACATAATTAAGTGACTAATGGGACCCAAAATTAAATGAATCCTCAATTTATCAATAGGTATCATGAGAAAAAATTTAACAATTGAGGTAATGATACACTATATCATTTTATATTAATTATAAATATATTAATAAATTTTAAAAATAATAAAGGAAATAGTTTTACTAATCTTTTTAAAAATGATTTTATATTTACAATTTAATAAAAAAATTATAAAATTTTAATATTGAAAATATGAATTTCATTTTTTATTTCATCATGTAAATATTTTCTTAAGATTAATTTTTTTAGAATTTCTCAAAATGGTTGAATTTTCAATGAATAGTGAAAAGATATATTTTTATTTAAAATCGTATCTTATTTCAATATATTTAAATGGTAATGTTTTATTTTATATTATTTTAAAATTTTTATTGGTAAATGTTTCAATAAAAATTTCATTTATGTTTTCTTCAAATATATTTTTTACTTGAATTCAGTATAAAAACATTTAATATTAAAAAATATTATTTTTCTAAAAAACCATTTTTTCATTTTGTTTGATTAATTCAAAATAAAAATCATGAAAATTAAATTTTCTAAATATAGAAAAATGGATTCCATATTTACAGTGAGTGGTTACAAATTTAGTAAATATTTCCCTTTAACTTTTGGACAATATAAATAGTAATTATAATAATTTTTGCTATCATGGTAATGGGTAAATCAATTAATTTAGGTTAAAAATAATATTATAAGATCCATAATATTACTAAAAAACAAACATAAAAATTATTCGATGAGTATAAATAGAATTTAACCATCCAATGGTATAATATATGACTTATTTGGGACATGTGGATGATAATAAGACTTTATAGTATTTTATTTAGGAAAAGTCAAATATATCATCCTCTTGTTTTTAAAAAATGAAATATTTTTAACATGGGATTATATGAAGGGTAATCTATATTATAAATAGTATATTGAAATATAATTGATTTATCTTCATCATGATAGTTTATTTTTATTTTTTAATAAATAAATAATTACCTTACAACCTTACTCAATGTTTATGGAGTAATTATTCAATTAATGAAAAAACATAACGATAATAAAAATATTAAAATAAAGAATATTATAGATAATTAATGTAATACACGAAATATGTTTATTATATTTACATTTTAGGGTTATAATAAAATATTACATTACTATTTTATATCTATTATTGATATTATTAATGTTAATGTAATGAATAGTTTGAAAAAATGACATTAATAGTATTTTATAGTAAATAATATTTTATTAAATGATATTAAATTACTAAAAATATTATATTATTACAAGTTATTAAGTTAATGATTTAATTGTAAACATTGTAACATTTAAGGATTATTTTTAAATTTATTATAACTATATTAACCCTCAATGTGTAAAAATCCATTATGTCACGGTAAGAGTTAAAGAATTTAAATAGGGGTTATAAAAAAACAATACGGGTATAAATATATTAAAAAATTGACTAATTATTATTATATGAGTAGATTTATATTAATACAACCCTTATATTCTAAATAAATCACTTTTTTCAATTTGTAATTGAAACTGAATTTATATTAATTTATAATGTTTAGAAATTATAAGTGTGCCCATCCCTGTCTTATAAAAGAGAATATCTTCTTATCATTTAATTACATTTTAAAACCCATCTTTCTATAAAAATCACTTCCAAAAAACATTACTATAATCCCAAATATAATTACATATTTATTTTTTAGTGTTAATACCGTTCATATAAGGATTAAGTTGTTATTAAAAGAAGGTGTTACGAAGAAGAGGTATTGTTTTTTATTTGCATGTTAGTTTTGTTTCTTCATCCAATTCTCCAATAAAAATTCAACCATGATTTTATAATAAAACCATTATATAAAATATAATATTTTTTTGTTATGTTAATTTAAAAATATATATCCACCACTTACTCTATCAAATGGGAAAAAATCACTATTCATGTGTATAATAGACTATGACCTCCCGAAAAGATGTAATTCATTTTCCATCACCCTATATCCAGTATTTATATAATGATGAAATTAATATTTATATATTATATTAATGATATATTTATTATTATGAAAAGTTAATATACCATTTTTGTAATGACCTATATATGAACATAAAAATGATAACGTCATTCGTGCGTACGTGCAGACTACCACCTCCATGATGCAATGTGATTTTCCTTTCATCACCACATCACATGAATGATATATATAATTATATTTTAAAAAATTATATTATATATATTATACTATGATAATATTTTAAGATAAAATTATATTTACCTTCTTTAAATAATGATCTTTGAAAAAAAACATTACTCATGTATTTGTATGACCTACTGTCTCCATGATTGAAACATAGCTCATTTTTCATAACCATATATAATGGTTAGATTTAAAATTATAATTGATTTAAAAAATATAATTATTTCATGATTAGTATCCTGGATGTGATGGAATAATTTACTCTTCGACCATAATATTCCATCTAATGTCAATATAGACATATGAACCGAATATTATAAAAACATCCAAATGTGACCATAAATTATTATGTAATTGTATATAACGAGGTTACAAGTGATATAAAAGAACAATTGAAAGAATCCTATGAAATTATAAAATAAAATAAGTTTTTTATTCTGGAATATAAATATTTTAGGTTATGATTTTGAATCATGGCAAGAGAATTTCTTTTAAAAATCCTCTATTATGGTTCCTTTTTCAAATATTTTTAGAAAAGTCAAAAGGAATGTATTTTTTTCTTATAAAAATGGATAGTATTTTCCAAACATAATAATAGTTAAATAATTTAATGTTTACTTCATGTGCTTTAAGGGTTATTTTCAAATAAAATTCTTTCTTTATTATAAATGAAGTTTTCTATTTTTAATGTGTTTTTACAAGAAAACTGTATTTTGATATCTAAAATTATTCTGAATAATGGTTTAAAAGTTTTTTCAATGGTTATATTCATGATAAAGTCTTTGGAAGTTATTTTTGAATGGTTGATCTCCATTATAAATCACAGGTTAGACCATTGTAGCTCATACGATGGGTTCACCTAGATAGTGATCCAATTCATTGGGTTTTCTATAGGTTGAAGTCGGCCATATGGTTATTCCATTCATAAGAGTTGTTATAATAGTGATATGATAAATATTTCAAAAGAAACCAACATGAAATTTCAATACTAGATTATTATTTTTCATTTAAGTAATTTATTTCAATAGTCAATCTATCATTTCAAACAATGATTATATCTTTTTAGGGTAACGACATGTTTTTTAAGAAAATGGTTTTCATGTCTTCAAATATTTTTATTTGGGATAATGGTAGTATTTACTTATGTACCATAATGATATTTATTTCTCATTAAATTTTTAAAAATTATATTCATAGAAATTTTAGGATGATTTAGTAAAATGATGAGTTTAAGAACAAACTTTCCAAGATATTTCAAAAAATAAAAACATGTTTTAAAATGTTTAGTTTGGTGGGAAACATGGATACTGAGTAAAATTTTCCATTTATAATGTAAGGTTATATATTGTCAGGGATTTTCCTAATTCAATAAAAAAATTAAGAAAATACATTTGGGAAATAAAGAAATAAAAATCTATTCTATATTCACAATAATACATTATATTTAATGTTAGGTCGTTACATTTTGTGTCAAATGAGTATTTAAAAAACATTAAAGATTAAGATGTTTTGTTTGGATTTTTTATTAAGAGTTATGGATATCATCATGGGTATAATATTTAAGGTTGATATATTTTCATAGTCTTAAACATCCCTTTTGAGAATTTATATGATGGATTTTGAGGTAATTGAAAATAATTTTGGATATTAGATTTATATGGGTAATTGAAATAGGTATAAAGGATTTTAAGGTTAATGTATTTTATTATTTTTAATGGTATTGTATTTATGAGGTCTATTTTGAGTTTTACATGTATTAATTAATTTCATGTTTTAAATATGTTTTTTCTATAGATTTCATGTTTTTTATCATGACTGAAGAAATGTGATCATTCAAACCCTTCTTATCCCTTACAAATGATTTGATTGTCCATATTAATAAAATAATCCTAGTCAAATGATGTTGAAAGATTTATGAGTATTCAAATCACAAACAAGAAAATGTCTGAATTATCTAAAACCTTCTCATTTTTATAAAAACATTATTGTTTATGGTAACTTTTTCATTAGATTTAAAAATACCAACTTTTAAAACTCTCTTAAAAAGGGAAATTCAATAATGGTGATGACTATTTTATTTATGGATGTTGGGAATTATATTAGAAGATGATGGGGATATCAATGAAAACTTGATATTTATATTTAGGGTATGAATTATTTTCTTATATTATAGTTATTCAATATTTTTGGTTTAATATTGTTAAATCAAAAGGATATGATTCATATAATTTTTTTGGTATGAAGTATTAGAGAATACTACAATGAATCATGGTTTATGGTTTAAGAATGAAGCTGAATAATGGATGGGTTTATGTATTGAGTATCAAAACTTATGATACAGTGGTATTTTATCAACAATAAAAGAATAATAAAATATATATGGATTTTAATATTGTATTGTTATTTCCTCAATATTTAGAAACATAAGTTGTATATAATATCTACCTTTGAAAAGCAGTGAAGTGAAGTTGTGATAATTTGTCGTAGGCATTTTTTTAGTATTGATTGATGTATGAGGTATATGTGACCCTTAATTTTATCATGTGGGAAAAATTAATTGCGAAATAATGTTCATTTATTTTTTTGGAAATATGTTTAATGGTATGGATAACCTATATGGATTATATAGTCTTTGATTTAGAGTTAATTATGGGTTATTGACATTTTGGAGCCAAAATAAAAGGTATAAGATTACCTTTTAGGATAAAATATACTTTAATGTTTAATATATTAATGTTATTTTTGGTATTTTTATCACATTTTTGGAATATATGTTTTATTATATATAACGATTTTAAATGGAAAATGAGTTGGATATTAAATGATTAATGTTGTATTAGAATAAGATAACTCTAATTTTTAGGGAACATTAATTAAGGCAAAAAAGTTGTTATTGTATTTTATTTGAGAATTAAAGGCTGAATAATATTTTAGAAACATATATGATAATAATTTAGATTTTTGGTGATTCATGTGATTTATGTAAATAATTATCATGTCTTTGAGATTATTAGATAAATTACATTTTTTAATGAGAGTTTAAGAGGGATTGATACTATATTGAGATAAATATTATATTTATCTTTGATTAATATGTATTTAAATCCTTATTATTTTTGGGTTTCAATATTAGTCTAGAATATTATTTGTGAATTTTAAGGATAGTTATTTATTGAATGATCTATATTGAACCATGAGTATTACAATATAATTTTGGCGATTAAACCTGTACTTCTTAGTACGAAATATTAATAATTTTTTGAAATTATATTATCTTGTACTAACTAATTTGGTTTTGAGTAATTTATAAATATAGTATAAATATATTTTTATCGTTTTGTGGATTTTTTTCCATATAAGTTGATTCTATTACTTCTAGAATGAAAAAATCATCTTTAATACTCATCGTTTGGTGATTGTGGTTGAAATTGACGAAAAGATGAAATTATTCTTATTAATAAAATATATTCCCCTATGTTATTAGTATTTATGAAAATATAATTCCTCAACATTATGTATAATATTTTAAAAAAAATGTTATCCATTATCTTTTGTTAAAGTGAAACCAATTAAATTGTTAACCAATCATACAATTGTGATTCCTAATGGTGAATATTCTCAGGACCATGTTATCTATCACCCTCTACCAGTCCTAAGAAGTTATTTTTCTATTATATATCCATTTTTTCACTTCCTAATATTTTTTTCACTATTTTTGAATCTAATTATGTGTTATTTCAGATGAACTCGATACAGACATTTCTCACTTTTTAGGATGATGTTTTATTTACTATTTTGGCGATGTGTGATTTTATCAAAAGGTATTTTGAAAAGTAAAACCCTGTTTATGAAGCCCAAGTTAAAAATTGTTAGGAAGAAATTTATAGTGGGGGAGAGAATATTATAACCTTGGTAATAATATAATAAATCATTTTATATTCATTTTAAATATAGATTGTAATTCTTTAAATAAAAAAGGAAATTGTTTTATTAAACTGATTTATTATAATATTTTATTTTAAATCATATTTATCAAACAAAAAAAAATTAATTTTAGAAATAAATTTAAAATTTTAATAATGTTTATCAATATTATCTTAAGATTAATTTTTGACAATTTTCTGAAACGTTAGATTTTACAAGGAATAGAGAAAAATACTGATTTTTATGGAAAAGTGTACCCTATTTTACTGCATTTACAAGGTTATATTATTTTATAATATTTAAATAATTTTTTTGATAATTTTTATTAAAAATAATAAATTATGTTATTAAATCATTTTTTTACATTAATTTAGTATAAAAAATTATATTTTAAAAGGAAAAATTTATGAAAAAATATTTTTCATTACATTTTTTATATTAATTTGAAATTTTATTCTTAATTTAATGTTATTAAAATTTAGAAAAATTAGTTTCTTATTTTAAATTATTGGTTCCAGATTTAAAAAATATATTCCTTTCCTTTTTGAAAATTTTGAATAGTGACGTTAGTAATTTTTTTGCCATAGTAAATGTTAAATCAAGAAATTCAGAGTAAAAATAAAATGATAAGAACAATAAAAGAACCCAAAGACATGAATTAATATTATTATATGAGTATATATTGACCATAATCAACCAATTGTATAATTTATGTCCTTTTGGGGCTGCATGTATGAGTTTTTATCTTTATAGAATTTTATTTATAGAAAAGTCAAACAGGACACACTCTTATTTTTAATAATAAATTATTTTAAACCAAGGTTTATCTAGAGGATAATATTCACTAAAAATACCCTATTAAAATAGTATATATATATATATATTCATAATAGTAATTAATGTTTAATTCTTAGTGAATAAATAATTACTTTAAATGCTTAAACATCATTGATGCATAAATTATTCAGTTAATGGACTTATCACACTAATGATATTGACAATATTAAAATAAATATAATTTTAGATAATTAATATACTAAAATATTATTATAAATGATATTGTATTTTTAGGTATATAATAATTGTTTTCCTATTTTAGATGTCTTTATTGATATAATTAATGTCAAAGTAATGAATAGTTCTAAAAATTGACTTCATGGGTATTTTATAGAAAGTAATATTTTATTAAATGATATGTAATTAATGATAATATTAAATTATGACAGGTTATTGTGATATGGTATAATATATAAAATATTTTCTATTTGTGGATCATTTCTCATTTTATAGTAACTATATTAACTCTTAATGGGTAAAAATCCACGTTGTCAAGGTATGAGTTAAAAGGGTTAATTAAGGTTTATAACCCAAAGGAATGTTTATAAATAATGTATAAACATGTATAATTTTTATTATATGAGGTAATTTATACCTTTAAGCATAATATATTATAAATAACTCAATTTGGAGCCATTTGGAATTGAATATTAATTAATATTAGCTATTGAGAGATTCCAAGAGTGCCCTTCCCCTCTCTTATAAAAGGGAACATCTTATTCTTATTTAATTACACATAAAAAAATTAATCACATAAAATAACAACCAAAAAAAATTAATTTAATACCTAATATTATTTTATAGGTCTTTTTTATAAATAATACCAATCATAGAGGTCAAGAGTTGTTATTAAAACAAGGTATTCCAAGTAAGATGTATAGTTTTTATCTGCGTGGTTTAGTTTTGTTTCTTATTACACATACCTAAAACATTATTAAACCATTATTATATAATGATAAATTATATTAAAAATACTAATATTTTTTATGTTAATTTCACTAGATATATTTATCGACTCTTCTATAAAGTGAATAACAAAATCATCGTTCGTGTATATGAAGGACTACTGCCTCACAAGCCAATAAAATTAATTTTCCATCCTCAACTCCCAAGACTAGTTATAATAACTGAATTTGGGTTTATATATGATATTAATGAAATATTTATCATTATTAAAATATAATATATCCTTTATGTTCTTAACATTCCATGATGCTAAAAATGAAAAACATTTCATGCGTAGGTGTCTTACTACCACCTCCAGAATGTAATGTCATTCATTTTAACACAAAATCACATGGATGATATATATAATTTTATTTAATGAAATAATATGAAATATATGAGATTATGATTGGTAAAAAATATAAAATATTATTCATATTATTTCCATAATGATCATTTAAAAATGGAAATTTTCTGATGCCTACGTATGACCTACCATCCCTTTGATTGTAAAATTGGGTATTCAATTAAATATTTCATTTTTGGATTTGAAAGTATAATTTTTATATAAAAATTATACTTTTTAATAATTATTAATTTGGATAAAATATAATAATAACCTCTTTATCCAAAGTCATCATACATAAGTCATTCTGGATTTATGAACCGAATATCATCAAAAAGTAAAAACATGAACATAGATTATTAATATATTGTATATAACATGGTAATAAGTTTCATAAAAGGAATAATTAATAGGATACTATGAAATTATAATTTAATAAATGTTTATTATTTAGGAATATAAGGAACATAAATGATGATTCAAAGACAATGTTAGAGATTTTTTTTAAAAACACTCTATTAAATTTCATCTTTTAACTCTTTTTACAAAATTATATAATTTTGTTAACATATACAGAAATATAATATATTCCCAAAATCATTAAAATTAATTTATTATTTTTTCCAATATAGTTTTTCACAATAATTATCAAATAAAAAGGTTTCTCTATTATGTGCAAAATTTTTAGATTTTAAAATTGATTTTGAAAAAGGGTATTTAGATATCTGAATGTATTTTGAACATTTGTTTTGAATGGTTAGATTTATTATATAGTATTTTGAAACTATATTTGAATGGTTGATCCCCATCATATCACATAGGTAAGCCTGTAAAATATTATACAAAGGGTGCGCTGACATAGTGCTCCAATGCATTGGGCCCTTTGGAGATGGAAGTCAGCCATATGGTTATTCCATTTATTAGAATAATTATAATATTGATATTATAATTGTCTAGGTAATGATATAATAAAACGTTTTCATATTTAATAATATGAATTAGATAGTTATATTATATACAAAAATATTAACTAATTTTTTAAATCTAAATGGAAGCAGTTTATTGAAACTCTTTTCATGTAAGTATTAATTTATAAGATTAGTTTATAACATTCATAATTTCAATTTTAAAATAGGAATACTTTTTTTGAAATAACATATTTATAAGCTTCATTGGTTGAAATTTTGGGATTTTTAAAAAAATATTGATTTTCTATGAATAGTGAAAAATATTGATTCTTGTAAAGTCATTAATTATTAATAAAATAAATAATTTAAAAGTAAAAATTTTTTAAAATATTTTTTAAAGTAACAATATTATTAATTATATATATTTATACCACTTAATAACTTTTTAATCAAATTATTAATTTTTGGTATAATCTTGTTTTTTTGTTTAAAATGGTTTTTTTAAAAAGTTTTAAAATATATAATGTTTCTCATTTTTAATTAATTATTATAATTTTTAGAGGGGATTTTTAAATGAAATTTATAGATTATATGTAATTAAATATTAAACTATGTTTTTTTTAAAAGTATTACTATTTTTCATAAAGCTAATATTGAATAATTTTTTCCTGAAAAATAATCTATTTAAAAACCCGATGTCTCAAGGCATTTATAGAATTAACATGAAAATAAAATTTTCCAATTATGGGAGTCTTATTTGGATAAATTAATTCCATAATTTGAATTAGAATAATTTATAATGTATAATAATTCCATATTAATTGTTGTCCATATTTATTAGCTAGAACCATTAAAAATAATCACAATGATTAGGGTAAAAACAAGTACACTAAGGGTTTAAACATCAAGATAAAGCGTAAAAATGATGAAACATGAAAAAAACTAATTGGATAGACATATTTCAAATAATAACTTCTAGGATCGGTAATGGACCATTAGTTGGGCTAGGGGTCATGAAAACATATGGTTTGAATTCACTCTTTTATAAACATTACAAGCATGTCACTAATCTCAATTATAAAAGGACATCCCTCTCCTCCTCACCCCACACAATAAAATCACATTTTTTTAAAAATAAAATTAATAATAACTTCATATATTCCCTTAACTGATCCTATATTCGTTATTTTTTTATATAAATCTGTCCTAGTATGGCCTTTTGTGAAAACATAAGGAGGATATATGAAGAAGAGGCAATGTTCATCAATAAGAATGTTTGTTATATTTCATTATCCACCACCTTAAATTATTCATAAAAGAAAGATTTTATAGTTACACACATATAAAAAATATATTTATATGTTATTATATTAATGTAAAATTTAAATATTTTCCCTCTTCTATCAAATGTGTTACGTAATCATTATTCATTTTTACAGAGCACTACTGCCTCATGAAACTATGTAATTTTTTTTACATTACCACTTCTCATGATTGGGTATAATGATGGATATTATAAGGCCCCATCCTTAAACCTTACTTAATCTTGAGTTATTACAAGATTACACATTGAGGATCCTTTCGGGATTAGAGTTTTAGAGAATTAGATCATAAAAATTGTATTACATTCCACATATAAACAAAGTGGTTACATAACAATAGTATTCTTCTTTCCCATCAATGGAAACATATTTAAAATAAAACATG
Source organism: Viscum album (assembly GCA_963277665.1). Taxonomy (NCBI): domain Eukaryota; kingdom Viridiplantae; phylum Streptophyta; class Magnoliopsida; order Santalales; family Viscaceae; genus Viscum; species Viscum album. Next base: position 802,265,546 of record OY728150.1, on the reverse strand, counting down.
TATTCTTTCTGGACACTTCCTTGACACTATCATCATATCAAGTACCTTTCCGTTGACCTCTGAAAAACATTTCAAAAAAAAAACATGGGATGAGCATAAAAAGCTCAGTAAGGGATATAAAAATATGGAAAGGAAACATGAGTACATATATACATAAGAATGAAATCATAATTTACCCATAAAACATAAGCACTTAAACATACCTCATCAAATCATGAATAAATCATAGAAATCATAAGACATAAAGGTAACTTGAGGCATTCATAACATTATTACGTAGGGAGTAACCCCCTTGGTTACGTTTGGAATACCCATCACAGTATATTCCATAAATCTCTTCGGAGAAACCTTAACGTTTCACTCCTTCGCGTTACCCAATGCATTGGAGAGATATATCGGGCTCACCCGCCCTTAGTCTATCACAGAACCACCCGTCTTCATAATAATGCCCAAGAACCTCAACATAATCGTATCACATAAAACATGCATAAAGGAAACATAACATTTCCACCTTTCAATCACTAAATATCAATACAACACATTGATATAAAAACATTATGAAAAAAATTTTCAATACCAAAATAAAAGAAAAGTAAAACATGGTATTTATTTTTCTTTTTTTAAAAAAAGGTATGGCTTGTAGAGGAAGCCGAAACTCAAATAATGGCCACGGCGGCGGAAAAGTCTTTGTCGCCGCATACGTACGACAAAACCATTCCCTTTTGTCATTTAGTAAACGCTTCGTATAAAAAAGATTCCTTTTGAATAAACATAAAAGTCAAAGGGCTCTATACACCGTATAAACGAAGGTTGCGTATAAAACAAAATATGCCTCAATGAAAGGAGATTGAGACGAAGTCCAATACCTTGGGTTCGAATTGACTCGGTCGTTCTTTAATCTCCTGAATAATAAACTTGAGTTAATTTCTACTTGTTTAAGAACCTTTTTCAAGTTCATTATTCCTTTTATATCACTTATTTCCATGTCATGAACACTATGTAATTATTTAAGTTAATAACGGTCATTTTAACGATCATTGGTACTTGATTCAAAAATAAGCCCTTTATAATTACAATTTGTTCATGTAACCATTATATAAAGAATTATAATCATGATTTATATATCATATATATCATATATATCCAGTATATATATTCATTTATAATATTACATAATCATTTAGAGGTAAGAAATGAAATGCACCGTTCATGGAGACGGTAAGCCGTACGTACGCATGAACGCTACTTTCATTTCTATTTCGTATTTTATAGAATTAAATCATAATGATATAAAGGTATATTAAAATTAAATTATAATATCATATATAATATCATAGTTCCATCATTTATACATCCCACATATGGTATTTAACGAATCAAATCACTTTGAGGGGGTGGTAGTCCGCACTTCCTTAAATGAAGATATCGCGTTTACCCATAATGGAAACCATAAAGGTATGCCCAAAATTAAAAATAAATAAGCTTAAGAAAAACATAAACATATTATATACCATATATAAATATAGTGATATCTTAATGGCCACCTTTGAAGGTGTTAAAAGAATGTTGAACAATCATCGTTTCGGGAGGCATAAATTCATCATCCACAAAAACAGTATGTCCTTTAACCATTAGATGTAGGTGTGTGTAAGTGTAGCTCGAATAATTATTATAACAAAATCCTAGTATATGGATGATACTGGAGTTGTTACAAAAGAAATGAATAAAAAGAGTTTAGGGGGTTGGAGAAGAAAAATAAAACAAAAGGACTCAAGTGAAGACATTACCTTAAAATCGGGTAACTCCCTTTGGTTTGAGCTCAAAGGATTCCTTGGGAAGACTTACTCCCAAAGTGAGGCCTCAAAAAGTAAGAGAGGGATGTGGAGAGACAGAATTGGCAGAGGTTGGCCGAGCCAAAGGCTTTGGGAGTGTGGGTAAGGAGGTAGAAGTGGGGGCCTTTTATAAGAGGAGAGGAGGGGCACTCTTGGAAAGTAAAGAAAAGTCACTTTATTTTAAAATGGTATTCGGATTTAAGAGGTCCCACATTGATATAATTCTAGGATAAGGTGATAAGGGTTCGAAATCCACTCATCCAATAGGTTTTGGACATGTGTAGTTTATAGATTTTACTTTATCTTTCCATTTTATTTAAATCGTCAAATAATGAGGTCATCGCTGCATCATTATGATGTCATAAATAATTTAATTTATTTAAAGTAAAAAAATTATAAAAAAACTACTATAATGTAGGAAATATTTTTATCTTTCCAATGAATTTTTATAATAAAAAATCTGACTTGTATAACCCCAGGTAATATTGTTTTAGTAAAACATCTCTTGTTTGTGTCATTTTTACTTTAACATTAAATAAAAAGTTATTTATGTCATTTACCAACCAAAGTGGCTCCATTGGGTCCCCAAGTTGACCCATGGATTTTCTTGGTCGGACATGACACATCAAATGAGGGTAGGACATGTTTCATGCTCATATCATATTATTAAAACATTATTTTTACCTTAAACTACACTAATTACCTCTAATCGCGATTAAAAACATAATAAGTTACTATTCACCAAAAAATTATTTTAATCCCATTGAACCGCATTTTACTTCTTAATGACAACCATGTATGTCGGATTTTTGAAAATAAAATCACAGAAGTGGCAATGTTTCATTTAAACGAAAAATCAGTTTTTATAAGTACCACTTAGTGGTTTCACTATTCATCAAAAATTGATGTTTTTCAGAAAAATACCAAAAATTCACCCTAAGCTATATTTGATATTCCGAATTCAAAAATGAAGTCTATTTTACAAAATTCAAAACATATAGGTCACATTAATTAATTTAATAGTTAATTCCCACTGTTAGAGCAAATAACGTGTTTTTATGAAACAATAAGTATCAAAAGATTGACACTAGTTTAAGTCCAATTTCAAAGTGAAATTAATTCCAATGACCCCTATTGGATTAAATGGTAAAAATATATTCAGATTACACCTTAAGGCCAATTAAAAATATAATCTAACCATATAATTAAATTAAATTAAAAGGCAGTTTTGAGGTAAAATGCAGTATTTTTCACTATTCATTAAAAAAAATGAACATTGTCAGAAAAATACCAAAACTTTATCCAATGTAAATTTCAATGTCCCAATAAAAATGAATATGTTTATTTTGACGAATATAGATTATAAAATTTTCATAATTTTGATTTAAAAAGGGTTTTCAATCAAAAGGTAGTAAGACAATCTTTTAAGAATATTAGTGTATTCCATGCATAAGATTGTATTCATTTTCATTTAAAGCCTCTTAAACACTGTCTAATTAATTAATAGAAATAGATAAAAATATTTATTATTCATTAATTACTTGGGATGTTACATCCTTCCCCCCTTTAGAAAATTGCATCCCCGTAATTTATTTACTTATCTAATAAATGGGGGTACTTATCCCTCAATGAATTTTCAGATTCCCATGTTGCCTCTTCCATCATGTGATTTTTCCACAAAACTATTACCTGCTTAATCACATTCTTCCATAACACTTGCTCCCTGTGGTCAAGAATTTGGACCGGTTGTTCCTCATAAGATAGTTTCTCTTCCAGCTGAACTACCTCTGGACTCAAAACTTGAGATGGATCTGAAATATACTTTCTCAACATCGAAACGTGAAAAACATTGTGTACCTGAGATAAAATTGGAGGTAAAGCCACTCGGTAAGCAACTGATCCAACTCTCTCCAGAATTTCATTTGGTCCAATGAACCTTGGACTCATCTTTCCTTTCTTACCAAATCGCATCACACTTTTCCATGGTGATACTTTGAGAAAAACATGATCACCTACCTCAAAAGAGAGATCCTTCCTCCTGTTGTCCACATAACTCTTATGCCTACTCTGAGCTGTTCTCATGTGTTTCTGAATCAGCTGAACTTTTTCTGCCATCTCTTCTTCCAATTCTGGTCCCATCAACTTCCTTACACCCACTTAATCCCTGAAAGCTGGAGTTCGACACCACTTCCCATATAACGCCTCAAATGGTTCCATCTATATACTGCAATGATAACTGTTATTATATGAAAATTCAACCAAAGAAAGATGTTGGTCACAACTTCCCTGATAATCCATCGAACAAGCTCGTAGCATATCCTCTAATGTTTGAATTGTTCGTTCTGACTGCCCATCTGATTGAGGATGAAAAGCTGTACTAAAATTTAATTCACTACCCAACGACTTCTGAAGGCCCTTCCAAAAGTTAGAAGTGAACATGGGATCACGGACAGATACAATGGAGAGAGGAACTCCATGTAACCTGACTATCTCTTTAAGATACAAACGGGAAAGTTGATCTAGGGAAAAAGTATCTCGTATAGCAAGGAAATGAGCAGATTTGGTCAAGCGATCAACAATAACCAAGATTTAATTATTACCTCGAGATGTCTTCAGTAATCCCATAACAAATTCCATGGATATATTCTCCCATTTCTACTCTAGCACTGGTAAAGGCTGAAGCATCCCTTTCGGTAACTTCCGCTCTGCTTTAACCTACTGAAAAGTCTTACACTTCACAGTAAAATAAGTAATATCTCTTTTCATTCCATCCCACCAGTAATACTCCCGTAGATCTCTGTACATCTTAGTACTGCCAGGATGAACTGAAAAGGGAGAACTATGAGCTTCACATAACAACTCTCTCTTCAACTGTGAATCACAAGGCACACACAATCTCTTCCCAAATCATAAAACGCAATCATTATCAATGTTGAATTCAGGCAACTTACCTTTCTAAACCAGCTCTACCTTTTTCTGCAACTCACTGTCTTGCTTCTGTGCTTTCTTGATTCTATCTAATAGAGAGGATCTCACTGATACCTGAAACAAAAAAGAATAACATCTTGCACCAAAAACTTCTATGCCAAAGTTCATCAAATCCTTAACCAAAGGATCACGCTCCAAACAAAACATTGCTAATGAAGCATTACTTTTTCGACTCAAAGCATCATCCACTTTATTTTCTTTTCCCGGATGGTAATGAAGTGTACAATCATAATCCTTGATTAATTCCAGCCATATCCTATGTCTCATGTTTAACTCTTTTTGAGTGAATATATACTTTAAACTTTTGTGATCAGTATATATTTCACACTTTACTCCATACAAATGATGTCTCCAAATTTTTAAAGCGAAGACAACAACAGCTAATTCCAAATCATGTGTAGGGTAATTTACCTCATGAGTTTTCAACTGTCGTGATGCATAAGCAATTACCTGATCATTCTGCATTAGGACGCAACAAAGTCCATTCAATGAAGCATAAATGTAGATAACAAACCCACTATTCTTGGAAGGTAGTGCCAAAACTGGATCATTCACCAATCTTTTTTTCAATTCCTGAAAACAATCATCACATTCTTTTGTCCAGATAAACTTAACAACCTTCCGAGTTAGCTTAGTCATTGGACTAGATAACCGTGAAAAATTTCTAACAAACCTTCGGTAATAGCCTGCCAAACCAAGGAAACTATGAATCTTAGTTACATTTGTGGGTCTTGTCCAGTCTTCCACAACTTTTGTTTTTGTAGGATCAACAATTATCCCATCTTTAGAAACAATGTGACCAAGGAAAGAAATTTGTTGCAACCAAAACTCACACTTGTTGAATTTCCCATACAATTTCTTTTCTTTTAAGGTTTTCAAGATAACCCTTAAATGTCTTTCATGATCCTCTTTACTTTTAGAAAACACCAAAATATCATCAATGAAAACCACAACAAACTTATCCATGAACTCATGGAAAATTATATTCATTAAGTCCATGAATACAGCAGGTGCATTGGTTAACAAAAAAGGCATTACTACAAATTCATAATGGCCATATCTTGTACGAAATGCAGTCTTCGGAACATCTTCTTCCTTTACCTTCAGCTGATGGTACCCCGATCTCAAGTCAATCTTTGAAAAAATACTGAACTCCCTGGAGCTGATCAAACAAATCATCGATATAAGGAAAAGGATATTTGTTCTTAACAGTGATGTTATTCAAGGCTCTATAATCAATGCAAAGTCTCATTGAACCATCTTTATTTTTAACAAATAAAACAGGAGCACCCCATGGTGATGTGCTAGGTCGAATGAAACATTTCTTTAAAAAATCTTGCAATTGCTCCATTAACTCTAAAAGTTCAATTTGAGCCATTCGATAAAGGGGTTTTGAAATTGGCTTAGCATAAGGAACTAAGTAAATGGTAAACTCAACTTCTCGATCTGGTATTATTCCAGGAAACTCATCAGGAAAAACATCAGGATACTCATTTACCACTGGAACATCATTAATCTGAACAGTTCCTTTATTTTTAATGATGTGTGCAAGGTAACATTCATTTCCATCTTTTACAAGTTTCTTGGCCTCTTGATAAGTTATCAACAGTAAGGGTTCATTCTTGTACACAAACTGAATGTCTTTGTGAAAAGAAACTTTTTCAGCTCTACAGTCAATCTTAGCATGGTAAATAGAGAGCCAATCCATACCCAGGATAACATCAAACTCTACTAGAGGTAGAACAATAAGGTTTGCAAGTAGGTTCTTTCCATGGATAAGGATAGGAAGATTCTTATAAAATCTTTTTTCCTCAACATTTCCCCCACGTGTTTTTACCAGAAGTTCATGAGTCATTTCTTGAGATGGTATTCCCATTTTAGTAGAAAAGTTTTCAGAGATGAAAGAATGCGTAGACCCCGAATCAAACAACACACTGGCATAATCTGAAAAAACAAACAAAGTACCTGATACAACATCATTTGACAGCCCGACATCTGCTGAAGTAGTTGCAAAGGATTTCACCACCCCTTTCTGCTTATAGTCTAACTGCTTCCCATCACTCAAGCTCTTTGTTGGACACTCGTTTGCATAGTGACCCATCTCATTTCACTTATAACATTTCACTAACTATAAATCAAATTTTGTCTTACCTTCACCTTGATCCTTTTCAGTGCAATCACGAGACTTATGTCCCATCTTACCACATCGTTAGCACTTTCCAGAATTCAGAAGACATTCCCCAGTATGCCTTTTGCCACATTTATCACAAACTGGAAACTTAGTTTTCTTACCATCAGACTTTTTTGAAGAATTCTTACCTTTCTCCTGCCACCTCGGTATCTTCTTCTATTGGTTGTTATAGAACACTTGATCATCGAAAAACTCCATTTCCACCTTCTCAGCACATCGAACAAGCTTTTCATAACTTTTAAACTCACGAGAAGCTAATGCCCTTCGATATTTTGGCTTTAATCCTGATTAAAAACGATTGATTTTACTATCAAGGTATCATATAAAATTTGGAGCATACCTTGCCAATCGAGTGAACCTTTCTTCATAGGTAGCCACTGAGTCTTCCTCTTTCCTCAATTCCAAGAATTGCTTTTCCATCCTAAGTCGAATAGCCTTAGAAAAATACTTCTCATGAAACATACCTTTGAACTCATCCCAGTAAAGAGCATCAATCTCATCGGCATCCCTGATATTTTTAACCATATACCACCACTGATATGTTTCACCCTCCAAACGGTAAATAGAAAGACTAACCTTTTGATTGTCTGAACACCCCATGACATCAAAAATCTTCTCCAGTGCTTTAATCCACCCTTCAGCTAGCACATGTTTAGATGATCCTCTGAATGATGGGGGATGTTGTCTCATGAAATGTTCCACCACTGACATGTTCCTCTATAGTTGATCAGGCTGATCTCGTGCATGGAGACCACCACCATTTATCGCTTGAGTCAACTGTGCCATTACTGCAACAAACTGTTTAGTTCCAATTATGACCATCTCAGGATGCTGATTCGGAAGGTTATTTCTTTCTACATGCCTTCCTAGCACTACTTCCATGTTTCCTCTGCGGAAAACCATTCTGAACAAACATGTCTTATATGAAGCAACATGGTAATCTTCAAATGCTATATCATTTCAATTGGACCATAACAAAAATATTTTTGTATAATAATTTAATAGAATTCTAAATCTTAAAGTTATCTAAACCGACCTCTGATACCAACTATAAGGCCCCAGCCTTAAACCTTACTTAATCTTGAGTTATTACAAGATTATACATTGATGATCTTTTTGGGTTTAGAGTTTTAGAGAATTAGATCATAAAACATGCATTACATTCCACATATAAACAAAGTGGTTACATAAAGATAGTATTATTCTTTCCCATCAATGGAAACATATTTAAAATAAAACATGGATTCATTATTGACACTTCCTTGACACTATCATCATATCAAGTACCTTTCCCTTGACCTGTGAAAAACATTTAAAAAAACTTGGGATGAGCATAAAAAGCTCAGTAAGGGATTTAAAAATATGGAAAGGAAACATGGGTACATATATACATAAGAATGAAATCATACTTTACCCATAAAACATATGCACTTAAACATACCTCATCAAATCATGAATAAATCATAGAAATCATAAGACATAAAGGTAACTTGAGGCATTCATAACATTCTTACGTAGGGAGTAACCCTCATAGTTACGGTTGGAATACCCATCACCGTATATTCCCTAAATCTCTTCGGATAAACCTTAACGTTTCACTCCTTCGCGTTACCCAATGCATTGGAGAGATATATCGGGCTCACCCGCCCTTAGTCTATCATGGAACCACCCATCTTCATAACAATGCCCAAGAACCTCAACATAATCGTATCACATAAAACATGCATAAAGGAAACATAACATTTCCACCTTTCAATCACAAGATATCAATACAACACATTGATATAAAAACATTATGAAAACAATTTTCAATACCAAAATAAAAGAAAAGTAAAACATGGTATTTATATTTCTTTAAAAAAAAGGTATGGCTTGTAGAGGAAGCCGAAACTCAAATAATGGTCACGGCAGCGGAGAAGTCATTGTCGCCGCATACGTACGACACAAACATTCCCTTTTGTCATTTAGTAAACGCTTCGTATACAAAAGATTACTTTTTAATAAACGTAAAAGTAAAAGGGGTTTATACAACGTATAAAAGAAAGTTGTGTATAAAACAAAATATGCCTCAATGAAAGGAGATTGAGACGAAGTCCCATACCTCGGGTCCGACTTGACTCGGTCGTTCTTTAATCTCATGAATAATAAACTTGAGTTAATTTATACTTGTTTAAGAACCCTTTTAAAGTTCATTATTCCTTTCATATCACTTATGTCCATGTCATGAACACTATGTAATTATTTAAGTTAATAAGGGTCGTTTTAACGATCATTGATACTTGAGTCAAAAATAAGCCCTTTATAATTACAAGTTTTTCATGTACCCATTATATCCAGAATTATAATCATGATGTATATATCATATATATCATATATATCCAGTATATATATTCATTTATAATATTACATAATCATTTAGAGGTAAGAAATGAAATGCACTGTTCATGGAGATGGTAAGCCGTACGTACGCATGAACGTTACTTTCATTTCTATTTCGTATTTTATAGAATGAAATCATAATGATATAAAGGTATATTATAATTCCAGTATAATATCATATATAATATCATAGTTCCATCCTTTATACATCCCACATATGGTATTTAATGAATCAAATCACTTTGAGGGGGAGGTAGTCCGCACTTTCTTAAATGAAGATATCGCATTTACCCATAATGGAAACCATAAAGGTATGCCCAAAATGAAAAATAAAGAAGATTAAGGAAAACATAAACATATTATATATCATATATAAATATAGTGACATCTTAATGTCCACCTTTTAAGGTGTTAAAATAATGTTGAACAATCATCGTTTCGGGAGGCATAAATTCACCATCCACAGAAACAGTATGTCCTTTAACCATTAGATGTAGGTGTGTGTAAGTGTAGCTCTAATACTTATTATTAAAACATCCTAGTATATTGAAGATACTGGAGTTGTTACAAAAGAAATGAATAAATAGAGTTTAGGGGGTTGGAGAAGCAAAATAAAACAAAAGGACTCAAGTGAAGACATTACCTTAAAATCGGCTAACTCCCTTTGGTTTGAGCTCAAAGGATTCCTTGGGAAGACTTCTGCCCAATGTGAGGCTTCAAGGAGTAAGAGAGGGATGTGGAGAGACTAAATGGGCAGAGTTTTGACGAGGAAAAGACTTTGAGAGTGTGGGTAAGGAGGTAGAGTTGGGGGCCTTTTATAAGAGGAGAGGAGGGGCACTCTTGGAAAGTAAAGAAAAGTCACTTTATTTTAAAATGGTATTCGGATTTAAGAGGTCCCACATTGATATAATTCGCGTATAAGGTGATAAGGGTTCGAAATCCACTCATACAATAGGTTTTGGACAAGTGTAGTTCATAGATTTTACTTTATCATTCCATTTTATTTAAATCGTCAAATAATGAGGTCATCACTGTATCATTATGATGTCATAAATAATTTAATTTATTTAAAGTCTAAAAATTATAAAAAAAATACTATGATGTAGGAAATATTTCTATCTTTCCAATGACTATTTATAATCAAAAATATTACTTGAATAACCCCATGTAAAATTGTTTTAGTAAAACATCTCTTGTTTGTGTCATTTTTACTTTAACATTAAATAAAAAGTTATTAATGTCATTTCCCAACCAAAGTGGCTCCATGGGATCCCCATGTTTACCCATGGATTTTCTTGGTCGGCCATGACACATCCAATGAGGGTAGGACATGTTTCAATCTCATATCATATTATTAAAACATTATTTTTACCTTAAACTACACTAATTACCTCCAATCGCGTTTAAAAACATAATAAGTTACTCTTCACCAAAAAATTATTTTAATCCCATTGAACCACATTTTACTTCTTAATGACAACCATTTATGTCTAATTTTTGAAAATAAAATCACAGAAGTGGCAATGTTTCATTTAAACGAAAAATCTGTTTTTATAAGTACCACTTAGTGGTTTCACTATTCATCAAATATTGGAGTTTTTCAGAAAAATATCAAAACTTCACCCTAAGATATATTTGATATTCAGAATTCAAAAATGAAGTCTATTTTAAAAAATTTAAAACATATAAGTCACATTAATTAATTTAATAATTAATTCCGACTGTCAGAGCAAATAGCGTGTTTTAATGAAACAATAAGTATCAAAAGATTGACACTAGTTTAAGTCCAATTTCAAAGTGAAATTTATTCCAATGACCAATATTGGATTAAATGGTAAAAATATATTCATATTAAACCTTAATAACAATTAAAAATATAATCTAACCATATAATTAAATTAAATGAAAAAGCAGTTTTGATGTAAAATGCAGTATTTTTCACTATTCATTAAAAAATGAACATTGTCAGAAAAATACCAAAAATTTATCCAATGTAAATTTCAATGTACCAATCAAAATGAATATGTTTATTTTGACAAATATATATTATAAAATTGTCAAAATTTTGATTTAAAAATGGTTTTCCATCAAAAGGCAGTAAGGCAATCTTTTAAGAATATTAGTGAATTCCATGCATAAGATTGTATTTATTTTCATTTAAAGCCTCTAAAACACTATCTAATTCATTAATAGAAATAGATAAAAATATTTATTATTCATTACATACTTGGGATGTTACAGATATAATGTTCATATATGAAAGTTTTATGATAATTATACCTATATAGTGAATATAAAAAAATAATATTTTACATTCTATACCATAGGGTATACGATAATGTCGCTCATGTGTATGGTGGTCTACCGCCTCTTGAAGCGATGTGATCTGTTTTCACTAAAACATTTCATGGAAGGTAATAAGGGAAAAAATAATGAATATATGTGAGTATAAATAGAATAATTATGAAATTAATGACATATAAATAATTCTATAGATATAATATATCATTTTATTTTTTCATTTTTTACTCTCTTGAAAAATGATAACTTCATTCGACGATGTGTGGACTACTCCCTCCTGAAAGTGATGTGATTATTTTTTCCATCACCATATAAAAATAATGATATATATATATATTTAATATGTTATTTATTATATAGTGATAATTCTGTTACGATAAAATATTACGTACCTTTTTTTTATAATGATCATTGAAATATGGAAATGTTTCTCATACATACGTATGACCTAAAATCTCCCTGATCAAAACATTAGTTCATTTCTCCTAAAAAAATTTCAAAATTTGTTTTAAAAGTTTAATTTATGTTTACATATGATAAATATTTAATTATTATTGTTATATATATGGTTAAATAATGAACCATTTGACCAAAGTCAACCTACAAAACCCAATTTTTACACATAAAATAAATATGGTAAAAACATTTGAGGTAATTTCAATTGATTAAGTAATTTTATATAACATCATAATAAGTGAAATAAAATTAATAATTAACATGAAAAGGATTATAAATTATATATATAATTTATATAATTTTATTATTTACAAATATAAATACACACATGATAAATCAGACTCATGGTAAAGGAGTCCATTTCAATTCCTTTTGTTGAGGAATATATTGATTTTATGCACCATTATTATTTAATACTGTGTACATACAGACACTTTGACATGTTATATCATGAATTTATAAATTATCATGGAATTTAATGGTTTTTAATGTTATTCTTTCATGGGGGTTATGATTCAAATATTTATAAAGTTATAATATATTATTTTCTATTTAAAAAATATTGTATTGAATGTTTTCCGATATACCCTCTTTATTTTACATGACCATGTTTTTAAGATGTTTTTATAGAAAACATTATATAGACATAAATGATTATAAAGTACATTTCATATGTCTTTTTACATCATTTTATATTGTTTTCAAAATGAATATTTTTTATATGGAAGGTTTTGACCAACAAAAAAAAAATATAAATGTTTTAATGCTCACAAAAACAATGCCATTTCCTCCCCCATGAAAATTACTTCATTTCAGAATTCATTTTTATTATTTAATTTATTCTTCATCAAAAAACACATTCTAATTTTATTTTTGTATTTTGTAATGGATAATGGTTTATCAGAAAAAGAGGTTATTTTTATATTGATAAAGGGTGTTTTAAAAGAAAAGGGTATTTTTATATTCAAAAGTGAGTTTCATTTTATTTTAAAATAGAGTTTAAAATATTTAATGAAGGAAATGTGAATGAATATTTTTTATATTGTACTTAAAAATTATACATGAAAAATGGGTGCACCTATATAGAATTGAGTCAGCCCACTTCAACTTATACGATGGGGAAGACCTGAGAACACTAGGTGAGCATGTTATAGATTAAATGATGGATGCACATAGATAGATCTCTAATTCATTAGGTAATTTTTCTTTTATTGATAGGAAATAATGAGTAATTTACTAATGGTTTTATACTATGGATTTAAATTTTCTCTATTTACTTTTGACAGGGGTTTAAAATTGATTATTAATTTGATGTTGTATGTTTCTGAGAAGGGTTTTAAATTTCATGCTTTGAATTCTAAATTATTTATCTGAGTAAAAATGTGTATTTTTAATATGAGATTTATTTATTTATTTTTATAAATGGACAATGATATGAAGATAAATATTTTACGAGTTTTCATGTTTTCAATGGACTAATTGGTTCATTTATTTTAAATCAAGTAGAGTTCTTTTTGTTTTCATCGATCATTTTTAAATGTTTTTCAAAAGATGGGTAATGTGATGTTTGAAGTCAATTTGAATGTCTTGAAGAGTTTTCATGAATTAAATAATGTTCTTAAATGATTTTATGGGTTGGAAAAATGGATAATGGTTTTAAGTGTAAACTCTATATTATATGGGGTTTAATGATTCAGTAGTTAAATAATTCTATACATCTCTAAACCTGAATATATCATAAAAAATAATGATAATAAATTCATTAATAATGATTTATATTATGTAATATTTAATTCTAGGTTATTATACTTTGTATCGAAGTACATTTTAATATTTTTAGAGTTTTGGAGATTTTTAATAGCATTCCCTTGAAATATTTTTCCTTATAGTTAAGTTAAAATGATATTTTATTTTAATAGTATATTGTTTCTTCATCTAAACCTCCTCTATGAAGAAAGGTTATAAAAAGAAGAAAAGGTGTAATCTATAGTGGGTATTCACCAAGTGGAAAATATTCTTCCAAATAATCATCTTGATATTTTTAGAATTACAGAAAAAATAGTTTGTTGTATTGATGGATCTGTTTAAAAAAATCCTTATATAGTGGTGGTATCCATTATAAATAAGAACAAGACATACCTAAAAAGGACATGTATATTATTTTTTATTTCATGATTCAACACCCCTATCATTCAGGGGATCATCTGACCCCATGAAATATGATGTATGGATTAATTCCATATAGATGATATTTTTTGTCATGTGATATTCATAACTAAAAAAGGAAACTATTTACATTTAACATTGTTATGTTGTATTTGATCGATGGTGGTATGCAGTTAATAATATTAGGGAGAAATATTATAATTCTTCCATAGAATGATAAAACTTAAAGGATATTTTAATTTAAAAATATTTCCCATTGGTTTTTTGACCTTATATGGGAAATAAATTCATAGAACATAGGAAAAAATATGAGAATTATGTATCATCATATGAAGAAAACATCACAAGATTTTCCAGGAATGTGTAATATTTTATTATGGACTATAATAAAAAAATTAGTAAGTTTTAATAAATATTAATAATGAATATATAAAGAGTTTTCTCTTCATAAGAATTTAAAATTCATTAAAAAGTGGTTTATTGTGATGTGAAATTCGATATGAAGATTACTCAAAAGCTTGTTCCTAAAAACTAAAACTATATGGGAATTTTAAGGTGGTATTAAAAAAAACTAGATAATATTATTGATGGTATGAACCAAATAGTTTATATTTTTGGTGAATAACATTCCAAGGAATATTTTTTAAGATATAGGATTTGTTTCAGTTATGGTCAATTTGGAAATAGGGCTTGAGGCTGTTAATAATGGTGTCATAAACAACCAAATAATATCGTAACCAATATAAATCCAATGGTTATGTGTTTTAGTTGTAATGAGTTTTGTTATTATACTATCTTATGTCCAATGATAGGTGTAAATGATAGAAATAACCATGTTTGGGAATAGAAAAGTCATTTTCTACTACTATAGTTGATTTTGGGCCATCAAAACAATTTTTGAAAGTTATTTTACTTATGTATTTAAATTATTCCAATACCATGTCTAAAATTTGATCATCAAATTTGATCATTTCTGAGAAAATTTCATGTAAATTGGGAATATCACCTCAATAATGCAAGATAGAACATTTCATGAAAACATGATGCTGTTGTTTTGAATAAACCATAATTTAATGGAATCATCTTATTGTTATTAGTGGGATAAAATTTCTTGTAAATCTTGTTTAACTAACCATATTATAGTTTGATATCAATATTGGTATGGATTTTCTTTTAATTTTTAATGATAAGATATATTATAGATCTAAAAAATTATGTTCATTGATTTCAGGCCACTGAGATCTTACCAAGATGTTTAGAAATTAATTAGAGATGTAAATTAATTTTATAAAACTCATATTGTTGAAAATAATGATGCATCTAAAATTAGTGGCATTCCAAGAGTAAATGAAAAAATTTATATATTTCTTGATGATTTTTATGTATTATTCCTGAACAAGATTTTGAGTTTATTGTTGACATATTACCAAATTCTATGCCTATTTCTAAACCTCAATATCGAATGACTCAAAAGGAACTCTCAGAATTGAAAATTAAATTGAAGGTGTAATTAGATAATGGGTTCATCCGACTTTGAAATTCACCATGGGGTTATCCTGTTATGTTTGTTAAATTTAAATATGATTTAATTAGAAATTAATTTATTATAAATAAATTAACAACATAACTATTAAGATATAGATTCCTTTTCTTCATATTGAATATTTTTACAAGCTCTGTGGAGTTCATTAGTTTTTGATGGTTAATCTAAGGTTAGGGTACCATCAGTTAAAAGTGAATGAAGAATACATTTAGTGGATTGAGTTTAGTACTTGGTATGGGTCTATTTTGTTTATATTTATTCCACTTGGGTTATCTAATGCACCTAATATATTTATGGAATTCGTTAATATATTTCTTTAATGAGTTTTTAGAATTTATTTTGTTGTGTTTGTGATGAAATTTTGGTATATTCTAAATATGAATAGGGACAAGGAATACACCTAAGGGTTTCTTTTAAAACTTTAAACAATAATAAACAATATTAGAAATTTACCATGTGTAAATTTTGGTTGTAAAAAATTTATTTCATTGGATATATTGTTGTAGAATATGGTATAATTATTGATCCTGCTAAATAATTTTTTAGGAATAATAGATAATACATGAAAATATAATATATATAAATAGTTTTACTAGATTAATGTGTTACTATCAGTAGTTGGTGGCTAAATTTTCTTGGTTTTATATCCCACAAACATCATAAACTCAAAAATGAATAAAATTTATTTAGATAATGTAATGTGATGATTGTTTTCTATAAATAAAATAATGATTTGTGAATAATTTAGTCTTTTAGATTCTTTCTAGAAATAGAAAAATTGGCATAAAAAATATGGCTTAATTGAATGGACCTAATTGTTTCCTAATTCATAATAATATGGAAATTTTTTATTCTTGACGTTAGTGGAAACAACATGAGTAAAATTAACCAACAAAATATTTTCCTAGATGCTAAATTTTTTTATTTTAAAATTTATAGGTTTCATTTTTATGTATTAAAGTGTGAAATATATGATAATAAAAAAATATTTAAATATAAATTCATTGAGAAATAACTGAAAATGGGATAGAGAATATAGATGGAAAAGATAAAGGATTTTGATTACATGATCCATTACCATCTAGGAAATGAAAATGAGTTTTAATTTTTTTTTTCATCCTCTAAAAATAGTTTAAGGAAACGAAAAAATGGTGGTTGAGTATTTTATAATTTTTTTGATTCATCTACTATGTTATATTATAAACATGACCTTTTGGTAAATGATTTGATAAAATTTTTGAAGTGCCCAGATCAGTGTGAATCACTGAGAGGGGGAGGGGGTGAATCAGTGATCCTTTAAAACTTTTTACTAATTGATTCTTAATCAATTAAACCTCTATGGCTGGTTAAAGCCTCGATCCACTCTTCTTGTATCTCTCAACCTTTCCCGGATAATGCAGTAATGAAAAGGCACAGGACACAAGGATTTACAAGGTTCGGCACCAAAGGCCTACATCCTTGCCATGCTCTCCAAGCATGGATTCTCCATTATAACCTGTTAAAATTACAATGGTCGATACAGAGTCCCACTGTATCTCTCCTGATTCCCACAGGAGGGTCTTTATACTGCGTCCCACAGTGTTACCAGAGTCCCACTGGCCTGCTCCAGAATCCCACTGAAGACTTCTTCTCCCTGAGTCTCACAGGGTCTTCTCCTGGCTCCTCGAGTCACACGAGTAGCTCTTCTTCACTTTAAGTTCTTCAAGTAACTTCAGCAGCCTGGGATAAAGGCTGCTGGCCTTGCTCTTCTCTTCTGATCACTTGTGGTTGATCAGGGCTTCTCGTCTAGCTCAGGCTTTATCTCCTTCTTCTCAGGATGACATGGCTTGTCTCTCCAATTACTGAATGCTCAGACAACTGTTATCTTTATCTTCGGTCTGGTCCAGTCTCAGATGCACACCACTGATTTAGCTTTCTTCACGTGTGCACGTGCATGTATGCATGCATGCACTCTCCTCTTTCTCTTGGTGCAATAAACCCACAAAGGGTGTAATCAAATATAGCACACACACCTTCTTTCTCCTTCACACACTTTAACCAATTTGTTTACACACTTAGAGTGTGTTCTACTTTAGTGTGGGTCACTCCTTATTTTACTTCTAGGTGTTTACACTTTTAGTGCACACACTAGGTTCAGCCTTTTAGTTCTTTTGCACACACAAATGCCTATGGCCTTCTTCCCTTCTTGTGCACACACCTAGGCTTCGGCCTTCACTTGTTAAGCACACACAAATTCTTCACTTTGCACACACACTTGAATGTGTTCTTCTTTGTTGTGGTATTCACTTGGTGCACACAAGGCACTAAGGCCCGGGTCTTCTTTGGTTGCACAAGGCTACGGCCTTTCTCCTTCACTTTGCACACAAGGCATGCAAGTCTCGGCCTTCACTTGAATTGCACACACACACAAAGTGTGGTGTTCCTCCTTATGCACACACACGGGCAAGGCCTCGGCCTCCTTCCTTGCCAAGCACCCACAACCCGTAGGGTGTGGTCTTCTTGTTTCACACACACCCAAGGCACAATGTCCTCGGGTCTTCCTCTTTGCACACACACTGCTCACGGTGGTTCTTTAAATTTTGCACACACACACTGTGTGTAAAACACAACCCGAACTCCCTGTCTCAAATGTAGGCGCGCAAGGGGTGCGGCCAATCTTCCTCAACACTGGCGCAAGTTCTTGCAAGGGGCAGTCGCGCAAGGTGCATGAGCACAGGGGCGCGCAAGCTCCTCCTGCCGCGGGGCGCGCAAGTGCAACACCCGCGGGGCTTCAACCGTGGGCGCGCAAGATGTTGCGGCCACAGGTTCTTCCTGCCGCGCAAAGGGAAAGCGCGCAGGGATCTCTCCCTTTCTTCTTTTGTGCAAGTATGCACAAAAGGAACCAAACAAAGCAAAGGGTGCTCCGGGCTTCACTGCCGCGCAAGTGTGCGCGCAGGGCTTCGACTTCGTGAGGCACAGAGTGCTTCTCACGGGACTTCCTTCTTCAAAAACTCAGCAAGCAATATTCATGCCTCGGCCTCTCCTTTTATAGGCAGAGGGATCTCGTTCAATCCGCGTGGATAATATTTGAATCCCCGAAGTTTTCGGGTATTTCAAGATTCTGCAAATCTTGTTTTTCTTTTAATTTCACGCGGGTTTCTTTTCCTTCATTTTTCCTCACGTGCATGCATTCTTTTGAACGCGTACATGCCTCTGTTTAGGCTCATGCATGCAGAGCATGCTCTCCTCGTGGCCTCGGCAACTTCGTTTGCCTCAGCCTTCATCGATTTTCCTCAAACATTGCATGCATGTGTATTTTTAAGCATGAATCGATTCATTATGGCCAGACGAGCACGAGGGTGCCTTCGGTTTACTCAGAGGTGGCCGGGAGCTCGAAAACCATCTTCAGGTTGCTCCTGGTTCAACGGAGGCTCGCGGGGAGCTTCGGCTCGGGCTCGAGGAAGAGGACGAAGCCACGGCCGTCGGATCAGATCTTCGGACGGCCCCGATCAGATCGCGAGAGGCGCGATTAGATGAGCGGCTCGGATCTGGCGCGCGATGGATCGTGCGGCCAGGATCGCTCCCGGGTGAAATTTCTCCGTCCCACATCGAAACGCCGCGGGATTTTGCCGCGGTTTATTAGCCAAGCGCTGCCGGCCTCCCTTCAATTGAACTTCTCCCCTCCCGGTGCCGCCCCGCACCGGGTTCTTCCTGCGGGCGCGCTCTGCGCCCACTCTGCTCCTGCGGGCGCGCCACTGGCGCCCACTATGCACCTCCGATGCGCGGATTTCACCACCGCGTGCCCTCGGGGGCTTATACACGGCCCCCTGCCTCTCGAGCTTTGCACCATGGGATCCCCCATGGGCGTGGCGCCTAGTGCCCATATGAGCCGTGGGGTTGAACCCGTGGGCTGGCTTGAGATGGCCAATTTTTTGGCAAAGGACAGAACCTAGACTTTGTAAAAACAAAGTCCTCCTCTATGTAAAACATGCCAAGTGCCAAGTGCCACTTCTTCCATCTTCCTCATTATTTTTCTTCTTCTTCAAGATAATTCCTTTCTTCTTCATTAGAATTCCTCCATTCTTACTTCAACATTTATTCAACATTTAGGAATGGAATTCACGAAGGGTCTTCTTCTTCAACTGAGCTCCTAAATCACTTAAATTCTTCAATGTGCTTCATTGATCTAATCAGAGATCAATTGGATCAACTTCAAATTCACATGCACTAAGAGTTAGTACATGGACTTCGTTAGACCACTTCATCCACTTAGAAGTAGTGAATGGATCATCTGCTTCTTCAACTCCTCATGCATTGTCACTACAATGCATGGTCTTCTAATATTGTTGTGACTTTGTATCATCAGGATACAAGTTCTATGAACTTAAAGATCAGTTCAGCAATCGTCAGATTTACATGGAGAATGTTTCAACCATATTCTCCAATGCCACTTAGTGAATCTCCTAAGTGACACTCCTCTAAGTTCCATGGCCATTCTCCTTCACCACCAACACCATCACAACCTTTTTCATTCACATCTTGACAATCCTTGACTTCCATTCATTGTAAGACAACAACATGCCTCATTGACAACCTCATTGACAACAAATGCAACACAATGCACTTCAATCTCCCCCTTTGTATTTGTTGTCAATACACTCCTTCAGCACATATGAATGGGTCAATATGTGTGCCAATATTTTCTCCCCCTTATTGGCAATCAAATGCAAAGGTGTGGTGTGGTTCACTTTCACAAATATCTTCCTCCCTTTGAAAAGTATTTTCTTGAAAAACACTAAGAGAGGGATGATGTCACATGTTCTTCTTTAGCAAAGAACCTTTAGTAAATCAGCTCTAAGTCTACTTGGGCTAACCCGGTGTAGAAAACAAGAGTGATATGACCAAGGAATTCAAAGCTGTCCAAAATTCACTGTACATGTGAGATCATGCTTCAGGGGTTTGAAATTTTTTCAGATATATCAATGAATTGCTAAATCCTGCACATACTTCACAAAACTTATTAGAAAGTTCAGTGCTAAGATAAAGCTCCCCCTTTCATCTATTTGTCTTCAATCAATACTCCCCCTTAATTGACAAGATAAACTCAATTAAGAAACAAGGGATGAAAGTATGATTGGAATACCTTCACTTTTCTCAAGATGGAATTAAATATCAGAATCCCATCTTCTCCAGATTGGCTCCCCCTCAAGGGGTGCACTCCATTCTGTCCAAACCATCCTCCAGCTGAGAATGATCATCATCTTCAATTCCCTGCAATGTCAGCACATGTATATACCAAGAGTATAAAGGAATAAGATGGAACCTCCTTGGTTCATCAATGTGAACAACAAGGTTGAGAAGATTCTCTCAACCGAGATGTCCCATTTTCACCAGTCTTCACACTTGCACATTTGATCTTCATTGATGATTGTGCTGGTGTGGTTCTCAAACCATCTTCATGTGAAACCTTTTGTTTCCTTTTTGCCTTAGCAATTGCCAGAACTTCATCTTCAGCTCTCTGCAGATCTTTGGCAAGTTGCAATTGATTTGGCCATATGACTAGTAAGTCACTTGAAAGTGTGGCCTCAGTTCTGGACATTCCACATGGTTCCTTTGATTCTGTTAAGCTACCTCTCTTGGGCAACTTATTTTCAACCAATCCCTTCTGCTTCTTCTGGATTGATTGTCTGTTTAAGTCCAGTCTGCTTCTATTTAGGTTCATGGCTTCTTTACAAAGGTCCATGATGTGTCCTTTCTTTCCACAGTAGAAGCATGTTTTCTTGGTGGTCCTTCTGGATGCATCACCCTTCTTGGATTTGAATTCCAAGGACTTCTCTTCATTCTTCAAACTCTTCTTGGGAGCTTCTTCAACTTTCTTCTTGCTTCCCAAGGATTCTTTCTGAGCCAGGTTCTGTGATCTTTTCTTCTTTTGAGCTCTGGATACAGTTGGAGACTGACATGTATCTTTTTGACCACTCTTGCAATCATCCCAGATGTTATCAAGTAATCCAAATCTATTTGCAGTAAACAGATGTCTCTGGACCTGTGGATGTTGCTTCCTTCCTTCTGGCTTGCTCCCCCTTGGCATGGGCTTCCTCTGTGCTTTGGCATTTAGTGGATTGTACCAACAATCCTTTGCACAATGCCCATACTTGGTACAACACCAGCATTGTCCCACGAATCTTGACCTCTTCAGTCCTTCTGATTGTAGGGTACTTTTCTTGACCTGTTGTGCTGTTTCAGGAGAGCTCTGCTTCTTTACTGTCTTCATCCATATTTGTTTGGAATTATTCTTCCATCCTGCACTTTTAGTAGAAACACCATTAGAAGCATCAGTACAAGATGGTATGGATGGTACCTTCTTCTTAGAAGATGTTGCACTTTTACTAGAGGATGTCCTTCTCTTAGAATCATCCTTCTCAGAGCATACTTGAGTAGCAACATGTCTTCTTCCAGCTGACTGGGAGGATTCAGCTTTAGGTGATTGCTGATTTTTCAATATCACCTCTAGTTCCAAGCATTTCATATTGAGGGAGTTCTTCTCATCCTCAATAGTTCTTAGCCTTCCTTCCCATTTCTCTTCCAGCTGCTTTATCTGGTCTTCATGCACCTTTTTCATTTCAAGCAATGAGTTGTCCAGCTCCTTCACCCTTTTGACTTTGTCTTCTAGTTGAGCATCCCTGACAACCATTGAAACTTTGTTCCTCTTTTCCAGTGCATGGACAACATCTTTGATCATTATCATAAAGATGTCTTTCTCAGAAAGGCTTCTTTGCAATTCTTCAGCTGTGTCTTCATATCTTTCATTGCAAAGGGAAACTGTTTCATCTTTGGCATTCACCAGCCTTCTGAGAGTGTTGGTTATGCCAACCCTTTTAGCCAGCTGATCTTCCATAGCATTGGCTTCTTCTTCTAACTGTGATTTTTCTTCATGAAGATCATGGATTCCTGTAGCTATACACTTTTCCACTTCCATGGGAACTGTCTTCTGAAGATAATTGAGTGCACTCTGAAGATCATTCATTGTTTCAACTTCATCACAGCTAGGACATGCTTTCTTCATCTTCTTGGCCTGTTTCTTCTTTCTATTTTTCTGAGTCTTGGCAGATATCTCCATTTGAGGCTGGTCACTCATTTCCTCAAATCTTCACTTCATAAAGACTCCCTTGGATCTTTTAGAGGGAACCTCCCTTTGATACCAATTGAAGTGCCCAGATCAGTGTGAATCACTGAGAGGGGGAGGGGGTGAATCAGTGATCCTTTAAAACTTTTTACTAATTGATTCTTAATCAATTAAACCTCTATGGCTGGTTAAAGCCTCGATCCACTCTTCTTGTATCTCTCAACCTTTCCCGGATAATGCAGTAATGAAAAGGCACAGGACACAAGGATTTACAAGGTTCGGCACCAAAGGCCTACATCCTTGCCATGCTCTCCAAGCATGGATTCTCCATTGTAACCTGTTAAAATTACAATGGTCGATACAGAGTCCCACTGTATATCTCCTGAGTCCCACAGGAGGGTCTTTATACTGCGTCCCACAGTGTTACCAGAGTCCCACTGGCCTGCTCCAGAATCCCACTGAAGACTTCTTCTCCCTGAGTCTCACAGGGTCTTCTCCTGGCTCCTCGAGTCACACGAGTAGCTCTTCTTCACTTTAAGTTCTTCAAGTAACTTCAGCAGCCTGGGATAAAGGCTGCTGGCCTTGCTCTTCTCTTCTGATCACTTGTGGTTGATCAGGGCTTCTCGTCTAGCTCAGGCTTTATCTCCTTCTTCTCAGGATGACCTGGCTTGTCTCTCCAATTACTGAATGCTCAGACAACTGTTATCTTTATCTTCGGTCTGGTCCAGTCTCAGATGCACACCACTGATTTAGCTTTCTTCACGTGTGCACGTGCATGTATGCATGCATGCACTCTCCTCTTTCTCTTGGTGCAATAAACCCACAAAGGGTGTAATCAAATATAGCACACACACCTTCTTTCTCCTTCACACACTTTAACCAATTTGTTTACACACTTAGAGTGTGTTCTACTTTAGTGTGGGTCACTCCTTATTTTACTTCTAGCTGTTTACACTTTTAGTGCACACACTAGGTTCGGCCTTTTAGTTCTTTTGCACACACAAATGCCTATGGCCTTCTTCCCTTCTTGTGCACACACCTAGGCTTCGGCCTTCACTTGTTAAGCACACACAAATTCTTCACTTTGCACACACACTTGAATGTGTTCTTCTTTGTTGTGGTCTTCACTTGGTGCACACAAGGCACTAAGGCCCGGGTCTTCTTTGGTTGCACAAGGCTACGGCCTTTCTCCTTCACTTTGCACACAAGGCATGCAAGTCTCGGCCTTCACTTGAATTGCACACACACACAAAGTGTGGTGTTCCTCCTTATGCACACACACGGGCAAGGCCTCGGCCTCCTTCCTTGCCAAGCACCCACAACCCGTAGGGTGTGGTCTTCTTGTTTCACACACACCCAAGGCACAATGTCCTCGGGTCTTCCTCTTTGCACACACACTGCTCACGGTGGTTCTTTAAATTTTGCACACACACACTGTGTGTAAAACACAACCCGAACTCCCTGTCTCAAATGTAGGCGCGCAAGGGGTGCGGCCAATCTTCCTCAACACTGGCGCAAGTTCTTGCAAGGGGCAGTCGCGCAAGGTGCATGAGCACAGGGGCGCGCAAGCTCCTCCTGCCGCGGGGCGCGCAAGTGCAACACCCGCGGGGCTTCAACCGTGGGCGCGCAAGATGTTGCGGCCACGGGTTCTTCCTGCCGCGCAAAGGGAAAGCACGCAGGGATCTCTCCCTTTCTTCTTTTGTGCAAGTATGCACAAAAGGAACCAAACGGAGCAAAGGGTGCTCTGGGCTTCACTGCCGCGCAAGTGTGCGCGCAGGGCTTCGACTTCGTGAGGCACAGAGTGCTTCTCACGGGACTTCCTTCTTCAAAAACTCAGCAAGCAATATTCATGCCTCGGCCTCTCCTTTTATAGACAGAGGGATCTCGTTCAATCCGCGTGGATAATATTTGAATCCCCGAAGTTTTCGGGTATTTCAAGATTCTGCAAATCTTGTTTTTCTTTTAATTTCACGCGGGTTTCTTTTCCTTCATTTTTCCTCACGTGCATGCATTCTTTTGAACGCGTACATGCCTCTGTTTAGGCTCATGCATGCAGAGCATGCTCTCCTCGTGGCCTCGGCAACTTCGTTTGCCTCAGCCTTCATCGATTTTCCTCAAACATTGCATGCATGTGTATTTTTAAGCATGAATCGATTCATTATGGCCAGACGAGCACGAGGGTGCCTTCGGTTTACTCAGAGGTGGCCGGGAGCTCGAAAACCATCTTCAGGTTGCTCCTGGTTCAACGGAGGCTCGCGGGGAGCTTCGGCTCGGGCTCGAGGAAGAGGACGAAGCCACGGCCGTCGGATCAGATCTTCGGACGGCCCCGATCAGATCGCGAGAGGCGCGATTAGATGAGCGGCTCGGATCTCGCGCGCGATGGATCGTGCGGCCAGGATCGCTCCCGGGTGAAATTTCGCCGTCCCACATCGAAACGCCGCGGGATTTTGCCGCGGTTTATTAGCCAAGCGCTGCCGGCCTCCCTTCAATTGAACTTCTCCCCTCCCGGTGCCGCCCCGCACCGGGTTCTTCCTGCGGGCGCGCTCTGCGCCCACTCTGCTCCTGCGGGCGCGCCACTGGCGCCCACTATGCACCTCCGGTGCGCGGATTTCACCACCGCGTGCCCTCGGGGGCTTATACACGGCCCCCTGCCTCTCGAGCTTTGCACCATGGGATCCCCCATGGGCGTGGCGCCTAGTGCCCATATGAGCCGTGGGGTTGAACCCGTGGGCTGGCTTGAGATGGCCAATTTTTTGGCAAAGGACAGAACCTAGACTTTGTAAAAACAAAGTCCTCCTCTATGTAAAACATGCCATGTGCCAAGTGCCACTTCTTCCATCTTCCTCATTATTTTTCTTCTTCTTCAAGATAATTCCTTTCTTCTTCATTAGAATTCCTCCATTCTTACTTCAACATTTATTCAACATTTAGGAATGGAATTCACGAAGGGTATTCTTCTTCAACTGAGCTCCTAAATCACTTAAATTCTTCAATGTGCTTCATTGATCTAATCAGAGATCAATTGGATCAACTTCAAATTCACATGCACTAAGAGTTAGTACATGGACTTCGTTAGACCACTTCATCCACTTAGAAGTAGTGAATGGATCATCTGCTTCTTCAACTCCTCATGCATTGTCACTACAATGCATGGTCTTCTAATATTGTTGTGACTTTGTATCATCAGGATACAAGTTCTATGAACTTAAAGATCAGTTCAGCAATCGTCAGATTTACATGGAGAATGTTTCAACCATATTCTCCAATGCCACTTAGTGAATCTCCTAAGTGACACTCCTCTAAGTTCCATGGCCATTCTCCTTCACCACCAACACCATCACAACCTTTTTCATTCACATCTTGACAATCCTTGACTTCCATTCATTGTAAGACAACAACATGCCTCATTGACAACCTCATTGACAACAAATGCAACACAATGCACTTCAATTTTGTCCAGATTTTTTGGATTCATGGATATCTTCTATTATGTTTTAGGTTTTATTGAAGTCATAATTTTAAGAAATAATTAATAAACATTATAAGGAGGATCAATATTTGCTGGTAATGTTAGAATCCATTAATAAGGGAATTTTTTTTATTTTAATGTTAATGAACAATGTTTTATACAATTTGAAATAATAATATGTGTGACTTGTGATTCCCAATCGACGAGTGAGTTATTTAGTAAAGCTCATAGTTCTTTATTTTCCATTCATGAGGGAAGCATAATGATTTAAAAATACATTGAAGAGTATTTCTGGTGGGATGGAATAAATAGTGATATTTCGGAACTCACCTTGAAATGTTTGACTTTATAGTAGATTAATGATGAAAACATAGTTATAGAAGGGCATGAATTAACCTTTTCTAGTTCCTTAGTTGAAATTGTATCATATATCCAGGGATTTCATGGTAGGATTTCCATGGAAATTATGAGGTAACCATGAGATTTGAGAAATTAATGATTAATTAAATAAATATTTAAATTCCCTTCTCCATCGAGATGCAATTTACATAGATCAAATTTAACCATTGTATCTAATGAATATTGGTAGTTTACATGGATTCATCTCCAAATTATATTAGACCATGATCCAAGGTTCAAATCAAAATTTTAGAAAGTAATTCATAAGTCATTGGGTAATGAATTAAATATTAGTACATCATCTCATCCTCAATACGATGGAAAATCTTAGGGGAAAATTCCTACCATAGAATATGTTCATCATTCATGTTCAATGGATTATTGGGTAATTTATGATAAACATTATTTTTTGGTTGAGTATTTTTATAATAATTGTTTTCATTCTCATTTACAGATTGCACAATTTGAGTAATTATATAAAAAATGACATTATACACATTCATTTTCGAATGATATAGGATTAATGAAGTTTATGGGACTATATTTGGTCAAATAAATGAACAAAACGGTTCTTTTTATTAAGATAACTATGTGGAAAACTCAGAGAAGGAAGAAAAATAATGCAGATAACAAGAGTAAATATCACTCATTCTGGATAGGTGATCTTTCTTCTATTAATTTTTCTCCATTAAAAAGTGTTATGAATTTTTGTAAGATATGGAAATTGATTCCCCAATTAATTATACCATATGAAATCATAGATTAATTTGGAATGTGTTCCTTCAAATTTTTCTTACCTCTATGTTTATCTCAGGCACTCAATTTATTTCATGTTACAATGTTAAAGAAATATGTGCCAGATTCATCTCATATTTTGATCCCAAAAATAGTTTATTTTGGACATAAAATTTCTCATGAGTAAATAAATATTCATAAACATTACCATTGATAAAAGTTTTTTATGAATATTCTGAGTCGACATGTTTTGTTTTTATAGGAAAACAATATAGTTGAAGAGTCTGCAATATAATATGAAAAAGCAATGATGAAATGATATCCACATTTTTTAAATAAGTAAATAAAATTAAAAGGAAAAATGATATAAGGGGTGGACTAAAAATCAATGAAAAAATAGAATACATCATTTCCATATTTATTAATATAAATTAGATAGTTATATTACTCATAAAATTTTATATATGTTTTTAAATTAAAAAGGAAATAGTTTAACAAAACTCTTATATTATACATTTTTATTAAAAAGATTAATTTATATATTTTAGTTTTTGAATTTTAAATTATTAATAATATTTTATAAATCATCATATTAAAATATAATTTATATTAAATATTGTAGTTTTATAAGAAAATATTGACTTTTTTACGAATACTGAAAAATATTGAATTTTGTAAAAAGTCATTTATTTATAATAAATTATATAATTTAAATGAATAAATATGTTAACATTATTTAATGTATCCCAAATATAATTTAGTTATATTCAATAAAATAAATTTATTTTTTCTCAACACTATATTGTATTTTTTTAAAGTATTTTTTTTAGATTAAAAATTTGTTTTTTCTAAAAACTATTTTCAAATAAAAAATGTTTATCATTTTTAATTTAATAAAATAATATCTAATGGGAATGTATTAAATTAAATTTTTATATTATATATAATTATATACTAATTTAGTTTCATTCAACGAATATTATTTTTCATAGAGTTAATTTAGAATCAACCATTGATCAAAAAACAATTTTCCTTAGAATCAGTCGTGTCGTCGCGTTTATGGGATTAATATTAAATTAAAATTTGATAAATATACGAATTGAAATTTGGAAAAATGAATTTCATATTTGGAATAATAAAAATATATAATTTATAACATTGGATAAATAATATTTTACCATAATGTTTAGTGAAATCATATAAAATTAATCACAATGATTAATGTAAAAACGAGTTTACATAGGGATAAAACATAAAAATTATGGGGAAAATGACATAGAAACCTGTAAATAAACAAATTTTTTGGAAATATTGAGTCATAATCCCTTATATTATCGATAGTTGACCATTATGTGGTCTTGATGACACGATAAATATGTTGGTTTAATTCACTCTTTTAATAAAATATCAAGTATGCCACTAACTCGCATACAAATGGCCATCCCCTCTCCTTATATATTCGCACCATACTAATTTTTTTGGTAAGTAAAATCCCTAATAAAATTAGTTCCCAAATTAAAAACCCAAATTATATATGGATTAGTTTATTCATAAATCTTACCTAGTAATGCTTTTAGTTTAAAACTAAGGATGATTCTCAAAGATGAGGTATCGTTCATCAATGAATATTTTGGTTTTTTTTATTTCCCAACCCCATAAATTTTTATTAAAATAGGATTATATAATAACATTGGTATATTAAATATTCTTATAAGTTATTATGTGAATTTAATCACATAAATCATTTCCATATTCTATTATATGGTTTATAAAATCGTCATTCTAGTTTATGACAGACTACTGCCTCAAAAAATGAGGTCATTTGTTTTTCCATTACCATCTCACACGGTTCTGTATAGTGATAGATATAAAGTTTATATAAAATAATTGTAAAATCATTATACATCTTTAGAAATTATATCATATATAAATTTTTTACATTCCATGGAATAGGGGATACAACAACGTCAGTCATGTTTGAGACGGACTACCACCTTGTGAAGCAATGTGATTAATTTTCACTAACATATTACATGGAAGGTAATAAGGTTAAATTGATTAATATACGTAATAAAAATTAAATTATTAGGACATATATAAAATTTTTATAATTAATGAAATATAATATATAAATTTAATTCTTACCTTTTCACTCAATGAAAAAAATGATAATGTTGCTCATGGATATGCAGAATACCACCTTCTCGAAGCGATGTGATTCTATTTTTCATCACCAAATCACAAGATGAATATATATACGCTTATATAATAAAAAATATGGGTTTTAAAATATTATAATAATTCATTAATGATAAAATATTAATTTTCTTATTTCTATAAGGATCATTGAAATATGGAAATGTTTGTGATGCATACATATAGAATACAATCTCTATGATCGAAATGCTATTTATTTTTTCATATCCATATATCATTATTTATTTTAAAATTATAATTTATGTTTAAATATTATAATTATTTCATGATAATTATTTTTTATGTGATTAAATAATGACTTATTTGACCAGAGTCAACCTATAAAATCCATTATTGACACATAAGCAGATTATAGTCAACACATCCGATGTAAACTTAATGAATTTAGTAATTGCATATAACATGGTAAAAACTGAATAAATAATAATAATAATCATAAAATGGTTTATCAAGTAATTAAGTAATTAACATATGTTTATTATTCAGGATAATAAATACACATTTGACAATTTAGACTCAAGTTAAGGGATCTCATCTCAATTTCCTTTCATTTTAGCATATTTTGATGTTATAGACCTTTACTCTTTTATAAAGTAAATATAAATACCCATTGACAATGTATACTATGATTTTTACTTTTATAATGGTATTTAATGTTTCATTCAATGTAATTTGTTCATGTTGGTTATGATTTAACTATTTTGAAACTAATAATGGATTTTATTTAAGAAATCTTATTTTAAAAGTAATCCTTTAAAAGTCTTTTTTTCAGGCCCATGTTTTTAATTTTTTTTATGAAAACATATTTATGGAAATAAAATATTTTTAATGTAAAATTTTTGTATATTTTTTACTTTATTTTCAATGATTAAAAATAATATGAATTATTTTTTTTAATCTGAATATTTTAACAAATGAAAAAAAGGAATATCATATTCTTAATTTACACTGTGAAAGAGAGTTGTACCCATCTATGAACATTATTCTATTTCAATAATTCATTGAAATTTTTCATGTTTTCTTCAATGAAAAAACTTCTCACATTTTAGTTGTTGTTTATTGAAAATTGTTTTGTAGAAGGAATGGGTATTTTTTTATTGATAATGGGTTCTAAAAAGATAAGGTATTTTGATATCAAAAAGTGATTTTTGTTACGAGTTTTTTTACTGATTTATGATGTAAAATTTCCTATATAATTTTTTTATCATTTGTTACTTGATCTTTAGAGGTGATAAATAGTGTTCCCATAAAGGGTCAGGTGATCCTGTTACAACTTATACAATGGGGTATCCCAGATAGTGCAAGGAGATCCCATTATAGCTAGAATGATGGGTGTTTTCTTAATAGAGCTCCAATTCATTGTTTAATGTTCTTTATATTTACATTAAAAAATAATGGAGTTACCAAAGGGTTTCCCTATTGGATTTATCCAAGATCCAGTTACTTTTGACAACTATTTAAAATGTATTGTAAAATAGATGTCCTAAATTACCAAAAACGGTTTTTAATTTATTTCAAATTTTGGAAGTATTTATATGAAACAAATGCATTCCTTTCATGTGAAAATGTTTTATTTCTATTTCTGAGAGTAAATTGACGTGAAGGAAAATAATTTATTGTATTATTGTTTTAACTAGACAATGCATTTACTTTCTTATATATCCCTCAATGAGATTTTTGTGCTCATCCCTTGTTATTATATGTCTTTTGACGTGATTGGTAAGGGAAATGATAAATTCATGTTGAAGGACATAAATATTTTTCATGAAAGAAATTATATTTTGTTTTAAATGGTATTATATGGTATAGAAAAGAGATACCGATCAAAAGTTTCCACATAATATTATATCGTTTGGTAATGTATGAGTTATGGCCCAATTCCCTATTAATATAAAACTAAATTTTTTTTCATTGTTAAATAATGTAATTTATTTAATGAAACTGAAGATTATGTAATTAATAAGGCCGACTCCTTATAGATATTATATTTATGTCCCAAGGAACCGATAATAATTTTCTATGATAACTTATATGTTTTCATGGGAATCCATGATTTCAAATCGGAAAGATAAATATCATGTATTTTAAAATAAGGATTATATAACTCTAGGGTGAAAAATATTATCCTTTTATGATTTTTTATTTGGGTTTAATGTTTTTCAATATAGTAACAATTTTATATTTTTATGTCCCTTATTGATATTTTTTTATCATTATGTGATTTCAAATGACTCTCATAGGGGTTTAGGGATTAATAAAGAAAACTATGAGGTAAATATCAAATTTGATAAGACATTTACTAAAACTAAAACCTCTTTATAAATGTTTTTGTGGAATAAATAGATAGTGATTAAAATTTTCCACTTATAATTTTGGGTTTAGTATGTTAGAGTTTATCCTAATTCTATGAAACTATAAACTTCAATGATACTTGGGAACCAAATAAATAGAATAATATTTTAATTTCACTATAATATTTAATGTTTGATGATGTTAAATTACATAAAAAGGGTTGGTTTTGTGTATTACTATTTTCAGGAATGGTTAATATCTTGTAAAAATAAAATACAATTGTTTTTTGATAGATGCAATTTTTTATTACATCATTTATTGATAAATATTATTGATTTTAATTTATCATTTATTTTAATTAATATATTATACACTTAGTTTAATGATGATTATGACTTTATATTTTTTACCTATTCAATCCATAATATTTATTTCATGTATATTCCATGATTTTTTTAAATGTGTGTTTTAACATATATATGTTTTGAGCTCACCACTTCATATTTTTATGTTTCCAGATCTAAAAATAGTACACATGAATGTTTTATAAGGATAATAAACTTTTAGTAATTTATTGGAGGTGTTGATGGAACATTACAGATTTAATAGTTTCTTATACCATTGAAAAAATTTCCTCTTGATACTAAAAACATTGTCTTTATTATTTTATCACATGTCATAATTCCTTTAATTTATAATCTGGATAAAATGTATTTTTTATGAGATTCAGAATAAATATTTTATTTTCAAATTAAGGATTGTTATATCTATGATTTTATAGCACTTTTCAAAGTAAGTAAGTAATTTATACATTTATGGAACCCGATCCGAGAGTACGGGTCTAGGGCTACATAGTTAACCCAAATAGACATGTTTTGATAACATTAGAGACTAATATGTTTAATGAGGATAATTATTATATCTATATGTTTAGGTAGGTAAATATTTAAAAATCATGGATAAAACATTGGAATATTATATTTTTTAATATGATTGAAAAATATACATTTTATTTATTGAATATGATCTGATAATAATAGTGATATCTCTAGGAATATATATAAATATTGGTTAGAGAACTGAAGTTTTGGTAAAATAGAGAGTTTGAGGAGTTTAAATTTAATATATCCCACTCTTGATTTGGGAAATGTTATGTAGATATCAAATATTGTATTGTATCCCATACATTTTATACATAGATATTAAATATTAATTTATTAATATACGATATATTCCAAAAACTAACAGCTGGTGATAATAAAGGATTTTTATTTTTGGAGAATACATATATAATCTTAATATATTATAAATTATAATTAACATATACCTTAATGATAACACCAAATATTAATATTCATATACCTTCCATAGAAAAAATCATTCTGTATAACCCATGGAATGGAAAAATATGAAAGGGTGATCCCAAATGATCAGTAAGGGTAGACAAGGGAGATATTAATGATCACATATAAAAAACATTAAAAATGTTATGATAACATGATCTTAGCATTTTAAAAATCCATAACCAACATATAATAGGTCATGATATGAAAACATGTCATTAATCTGTGATCTTCATAATACACATGTTGTAAAATAATCAAAGCACATGAGCCACAAGAACATGACATTGGCATAAGACATATTTTTTCATATAAATTATAATTTAAAATAAGTTCCTTATTCCAGAATAACATTTAATATTACCTTGGTGTATTGTGTTAAATCCACATTCCTTTATATCATTATTCTTGGTTCACTCCCTATACTATCATAATTGAGTAATCCCCTTATTAAACTGGGATCACCCTCATTCTGGTCCATATTATCTCAAGGGAAATCCGTATTTTAACAAAGATTTAGAGGGATATATAATTCTAGTACCACAAATCACATAATAATAATAAATTCCTATGTGTGACAGAAAATCATAAATCAATAATCATATATCGTTCAAATTGAAATGAAATCATTTTTCATAAACATTTCAACATTTCATCATAACAGAAACATTTGAAAATAAAAATAAACATTTTAGAAACATCCAATAATCATAATATTAACACATTTAGAGAAATAATAAGTGTATTATACCTATATTATAACCCTAATAATTTATAGGTAACATCCATGGATGTAATAATAAATCAATTTTTTTGAGAAGATGTTTGGAATATTTCATCAGCAAAATAATATTTTCAATTTTAAATCACATTTTTATTATATTTAAAATCTCTAAACTTTGAGGAAAATATTTTCATTTAAAATAACATTAAAAAATAAGAAATTATTCATCAAAGCATTGATAATATATGAATGTTGGAAATTATGTTTATACCATGTATGTTAAAAAATATTTACATTCACATTTTTAATAAAAATTCTAAATTACCTCAATTAGATAATGACAAGATGATTCATTGAAATATTTTTATAGAATGTAAAATATTTTTATAAAAATAAAAAAAAATTAAATTATAATCAAACCATTATTCATGGAATCATTTTAGTAAAAATATTGATAAGGATGAAATAATATCACAACCAATGAGGAAATAATATCATTTTTTCTTAAAAACATATTCCTGATCATTTAATAATCCAAAGGGATGAAAATTGTACCATAAATTTTATATTTTGTTGAAAATAGTAAGATAATAAAATAAAATGTTTTTTCTAAAAAAATTATAGAATTTCCATCAATAATCATAGAAATATTTTTTAAATGATATTGAACTATAAATCCTTAAACTCAAGTTTCACATTCATTATAAGCACTTTATCCATCTCTTTTTTTGGTAGGCCTTCATTCGTCCACTTCCTAAGGAACCTTAAAAACCAATCTAGGAAGAATAACAACTCAAATTCATGTAGATGGATGTTGATAAGTGAATCGGGTAGGTTTTGGTAGAGTTAAATAGTTCTATGTTTTGTAATAAAAAAATGAGGAGTGTCTTTTTCTTAGTGGGGGAGAGGAAAATCGTGAAATTTTAACAAATAAAAATATATAATATTTTCATAATCAAGAAAAATGATTCCAAATTGTATAAATTTGATGGATATATAATATTAGGTTAAGATATTTCCATCTAATTTGATTTAGATAACATTAATTTGCAGACAAAACCATACCTATTGACTCAACAACCAAGTAAACATATTTTAACCTTAATCATGATAGTGAAATTTTACAATTTATTCAAGTTTTTATGAGTAAAAATCATGTTAGGTATATAATAGGATATTAATTATAAGGGTTCCAAATATGTAATCAATTTTATGAAATTCAATTTAACGAATTTATAGAGTTCAATTTAATATTATCCCCACGAAACAGGACAGTAAATCATTTTCTAGAATTAATTTTTCTTAATTATAAAACGTTTATCTATATATATACAATGTAAAAGTGATTCTAGTAAAATTTATTGGATTATTTCAAATATAAATAATATATTTTTTATTAAAAATTATTTTAAAACGATATCAGTCTTTTTAAATTCATGAAATGAAAATAATGTATTCAATTATAATCCGTATTTTCCACTGTTCGATAAAATATCAATATTTATATAAAAATATAAACATTTTACACGATGGTAATTTTAACCAGATGATATCAAAATTGAATTTAATTTTTTCAAAATAATTTTTTTAAATTTTTTTAAAAATAATTATAGAATTATACTCAAAAAATTATTATTTGCGGATAAATGTTTTGTTGAAGAATATAAATAAATTTTGAAAATGGATAGCACACCCATATATATATATATTATTTATCTAAAACCATTATAAATAATATTAAAAATAAATTTTTTATTTCTATCCACTCTGATAATTTAATATCTATGTTATAAAACAAAACTTTATTATAATTTTTTTAGAATTAGGTTTTGGTGTATCATAATCTATCAGAGAAATTAAATTTATTTAAAGAGAAATATATGAAAAAAAATTATGGTGTTACATTAAAACCCTTATAAAATGATTTTTTTATTTTGTCACTGTTATAAAAATGGGAACATCTCTATTTTTCACATTCATGTGATTCCATGTTGCTTTTATGAATTTTTAATTCCCCTTGTGAACATTAACTAGGTGATGAGTGTTGTTATATAGAATTTTATCTCTAAGATCCATGATTTATACATATTTTTATTCTTAGGGAAGATAATACTCTATTGGTATGAAACATTTAGTTCATTAAATATAGAGAATCAAGTGTATTCATCATTTGGAGAGACACATTGAAGACATATTATACTGGAGATAGGTTTAGTGGAGTCTCTAATTGAGCAGCTCAATCCCTACTCAATCAAGAATCTCAATGGGGATAATATACCCAAGGCACAAATTTCCATTTTTCAAATATCATTACCATTTTTCCACAGATAAATGTATATGAATACCATATCTCTAATTTAAAAACATATATTTCATTGATTATTGTTAGCATATCTTTCCCATCGATAACGAGGTGCTTGGATATGCTACAGAATGGATATGACTTTCTATCCAATTTCCTCAGCCAACTCAACTCCCAATAGATTTTTTTCAATATTGTTATTATAGCATGTTCGTGTTCTATAAATAATTACATATAGGATATTCAAAAGAGTTAACTAAATTCTTGAGTGGAAGCTATTTTTTTATGAATAATCGGTTAGAGGAGGGTGTTGATCAAAAATACATTTGATATCAATAGAAAAAGATATCAACATACCTCAAAGGTTTCAATGGTTCTCTCAGACTAACCATCTTTTGAGTGATGATAAATAGTCTTAAAAAACAATCATGAATCCATATTTGGATGAATACATCTCCATACCATCATGGTAAACCATGAATTATGGTTAAATATAATTGATAGTTTTAGTCAATATAAATTTACCACATCCATAATGTATATTATAAAATGATGACCAAGAGATAAATTCATTATCATATTAATGATGTTTGATGAATTCATAAGATGTAGGAATAAAACATAATTATCAATATAGACTTTACCCATGTTGGGAAATGCAATGATAAAATTCCAAGTGGTGTTTTCCCATTTCTATTTTGTTGTGGGTAATTTTTGTTACATCCCATAAGAATTATGTATCTCACACTTACCATGATGACATTATAGAACCAAGATATGTACAATAAAATATATATCCTTATTTTTCACACTCAAAATATTATATTATATCACTATACATCATCTTAATTATAGGATAAATAGAAAATGAGTAACTATGATATTCATTTAATAGATCCTTTTTCAAATATATTCTGGAAAATATACATACGTAGTTGTTGAAAATAACCATTTTATCACAATAAATATTAAACAAAAAATCATTTCTTACATTTTTTTTCAACCAAACACCTTCCTAATAGGCCTCTTTAATCATCACATGGATGGACGGTTGAACACTCATTTGATTAATACATGATATATGACCACGCTTCATGATTTCTAGATCCATCTAATTATAAATCATGAAAATTTGGTATTTTGTGACCCAAATCATTAATAAGACACCATGATTCTTTAGACTCAATGCATCGACCTCTTTGTTATCTTTCTGAGGGTGATAATACATTAAGAATATATAATCATTAATAAACCACAAACCATCTTATCTATCTCACATTGAACAATTTTTGATAGAAAATGTCCTTTAAAATTTTATGTCTGTTATATATACCACTCCATTATCCATAATGATAATTACTTCATATATGTAATGAAAAAATTATCGTATCTAACACAAAAACACATATTGATAATTTTACAGGTAAACCGTTAATTTTTCTCAGGCATAATCCATAACCCTAAAATTATTAAAGTGGAAGAATTTAGTACACCAGTTACATTAAAATATCTTTTTATTTATGTATTTAATGTGTGTATGTTTTTTGGGTGAGTTTTTAGAGGGATTGGATGACTTTTGGAATATTTTGGTGGCTTTTTTGGAGGTTCAAGTTTTGATCATGGTTAATAAAACCATAAAACTCTTACTTGAAACCATTTATATTGAGGCAATGGTCAATTGTTAGATACACAATTTTCCCAAAATGTTCAAAAATCATGCAGAATTTTTATTTTTTGGAAATTTTCTTTTTCACAGTTAGCAAATAATATTCATATCCATACAACTAACTATGCACAGTTATGAGAAATATCCTTAAAAAGTGGATCAAACTATGTTTTTCACAAAATCCAATTTTTTTTTACTTTATTCAACCCTAATTTTTTTTCATCCTCCCACTGAGTATAGAGACTTTTCCCTTCTATTTGGATGTGATCCATTGGAACATCATGCTATACTGAAGGCCATATTTCTTGGTTAGTCTATATTCTTGATTTTTTTCTTTAGATATTATATTATTCCAAACCTTGTATTCATAGATCTAAACCATTTAGGATATATCTATGATACTAGACGCCAAACATAGTGATATTTGGACATATTGATCATAGGTAAAGAGATATAAGGGTTTTTTTTGGAGATTAAACAAGGTTTGGTTGAAGAATTTGTGTTTATCTTGGTGTTATACATAGTTTTTTAGGTGGGGTGTCTCACTGTCAAATAATATTATAAGGACATGAAGGATTGATTTAAAATTGATTATTTTCAATGTTTTTTTGTGAAATTGTTTTAAAATGTTTTATAGAACCCATATTTGGTGATGGTTTATGGATATTTGAAAATTGGTTGTTTTGGGGGAAAGTGGAAGTGGTGAAATGATGTTAAAATGATGATTTCAAAATGGTTTTATGGTTTTGATGCATGAGAAATTTGTTGGAATGTGTTTTCAATAAGAGTTTTTTTATGTAAGTGGTCTGGAAAGGATTGGGTTGGAATAGTTGTTCCCTTAAATGGTAATTCATGATTTAAATGGATTAGATAATGGTCATGAAGTACAACATTCCAAATGATAGATTTTGGATGTGATGTTCCACCATAAATGGTATCACCATGCTTGTGTGTTTGAACATAAGTGTGTTTTTTTCATGAAATAAAATGGTTTATTCAAAATGATGGTTTAGTAATGGTTGAATGCATTTTTGGGTTTCTTTCCTTGAAAAACTAGTTTGGTTGGAAAACTGTTTGGTTTGATACTTCTCAGTTTTGATATAATCTATTCAAATGTATTAAATGTTTTTATATAAATTGTTTTTTATAAATTTTCTAACATTTTCTACCCTATTGTAATGAGTAGGGGGATATATTTGGGGAAATACTGCTGAGTTTTACTACTCAGCCTATTATTGGGAACATTGGTGAATTTACAGATATCGTTTATCAAGACACATGTGAAGGAAAACTACCAAATTTATATAGAGGTGCTTCATCATACTTGGGGATTGATTATGGAGTTTAGGCATAGATCATGTTGTTAGTTTCAGTATTGATGTATTTTGAT
Source organism: Viscum album (assembly GCA_963277665.1). NCBI lineage: Eukaryota > Viridiplantae > Streptophyta > Magnoliopsida > Santalales > Viscaceae > Viscum > Viscum album. Next base: position 802,226,051 of record OY728150.1, on the reverse strand, counting down.
TCTTTTTGCATTGTGTTTTAGTATTCAACTTTGGTACTCGGATATCGGTTATGTTTTAGTTTGGAATTGTTTTATTTAGGTATTATTGTGAGTTTTGACACATTTTTATCATGAATCATTTAGTTTTTTAGTTATGGTATACTTGGTAGTGGTTCTTATTTTCAATTGGAAACCATCTATCATCAATATTGATGCCCTTCGTATTTACTACTATCCTTTGGCATCTTGGGAATGCCGCATGAGTCATGTGGCAATTCCATCTCAACTAAATCTAATGAGGATGGGTGTGATGTTATAAATGGTGTTATATTATTCAGTTATTGACAAGAAAATAGTATTACTCTTGAAAATTCCAAATTTTTTTAGGGCTTGTCATTTTGGGAGATGAATTTCATTTTGGTTTAATCCTTGAGTTGGGATGGTGCAAAGGGGTAGGATTTTTAGGACATGAATTTAATAGCATATAAATACATAGAAATACTATTTATCCTGAACATCAAGTTACCAGGGATTTGGGTAAATATGTTTTTAATGTCACTTATAACAATTTAAATCTCATTATCACGAGATTGGATAATCTGAAGAGAATGACAAGCATTGATAGAAATTAATTCCCTCTGAAAGTTAATATTTCATTTGGAGTAATGATTTATAAAGTGTTGAAGTTGTTTTCAAATGTTATATTTTAAAGAAGGCATGATATTGGTATTTTGAAAATTGGTTGATTTCATAATCATGGTAAAATTTTAAAAAATAGTTCAAAACACAAACTGTGGAATTTTGGAATACAATTTTGTGGTAAAATTTAAAATTTTTAAGACTTCAATTTGTAGAGGATGAGACTTACGGCGTTGTTATTTCTATAGAAAATGGTTCTTGGTAGGAAATGTATAAACCAAATGAAATAAGATACTGAGCATGTGGTTGAACCTATTCCCCAAGTAATGCAATAACTATTTCAGAGTATAGTCCAATTTTTTAAGGCTGTGTATATAGGGAAAATAAAAGATTATCTATGGAAAGATGATAACTCTTTTCAGTTCCCGAATGAGAATCCAATGATATTTTAGGGTGATTCGAAACTACAGAAGCTTGAGGTGCGGCTGAATAGGATTAATCAAATCATTGATTTCCTTAGCACACTAGAAGATCTGAACATCTAGTTGCGGATGTATATGCTTTAGGATCCTGTATGCTAGTGGTGAGATTTAGCAGTTCAGGTTAAATTAAACTAAGGCTTTCATGGGAGGTTTTTTATGAATTGTTTATCAAAAAATTATATCCTCATAGGTTTAAGATTTCAATAATTGTAGACCTTTCTAGATAGAAGAATATGATCCACATTGTGACAGATTAGGTTGATAAATTTAGGAATTTAGTCTCCTTTTCATCCAAACATTCTTCTAGTTCATACTTGAGGGAACATATTTTTGAATCGTGGATAATGAGAGAGATTCACTCAGATATTTCCATTCATTGTATAACATATTATACAAATATGTTCAAAAGATAAATATTGGAAGAAAGATACATATATGTATCTACCATTGGTGGATGCATGTTGAAAATAATGGAAAATAGTGGGAACTCTAATGTTGATAAAAAGTAGAATAGGGACACATATTTACAAGGTAGTAGAATGGATACTAATCAAACATCTATAATAAATAATATTCATCCAAAACATAATAAGAATCTAGGATGTTTTCAAGGTGGTTATTGGCACCACATAAAGCGATAATGTACAAAATCACCTATAGAATTTGATAATTTCAATTAGATGTAGAATCTTCAGCGCTATTGTCATAGAGATCCAAGATCGTGTGTTCAAAACACTTCTCATGTTTCACAAATGTTTTTTACTTTCAACTGATGAGTTTATTAGAATTACTATTTTTAGAAGAACTAAGTAGACCACAGTGATTCTAGGAATACTAAAACTCCACATTAAGGGAAATCTCAAGAGAGAAACAAAGAGAAAAGTACAGTGAGTAAGAAGATTTATGGATCTAAACAGGTGATTGTGGATGACTAATATGGGCTATTGAAATTATGTGCTATGATTCATTTGAATTATACATCTACACAATTATTTTGGGATATGGATGTATCTCATTTCATTATTTCTTCAAGTTCTATTGAATTTTTTGTTTTGAAAGTTGAGTTTATAAATTCTATTTTGATACTTAAAACTCATATTTTTCAAAGAGAATGTAAAACCTATATGTGTAGAGAATGTTATATAACTATTTATGGAGCAATGATGATGTATTATTTAACAATGTGTGAGATAGGTAAATAGTAAAAAATCTTAGGTATAAATTTTTGGACTATGTTCAAAGCTGACATTAACTATTATAATTTAATGGTTTGTTTAACACGTGATGATGTCATCAAGAATCTCTTAGAGGAGACTGGAATATATAGGAAGTTGCAAGATGATTTTCTGAAATAGAATATGGATTGATCTTGAACCAATTTTCTGGAATGACTTTGGAATCCATAGAAGAGATTGAGAATAGAAGTTTTCTAGTTGGGTTTACCAGTTTCTGAAAGTTTTCCTTAAAACATTTTAGGGTTTCTAACCATATGATAATTAGTGTTTAGGATTACTGATCTCCTCCCGGAGAATACTCATATCTCTATTTTATCTTATCATATGACACATAAATTACTAGGGTATTTTAAATGCATTGTTGGAATAGGTCGAATGAAAAGGGTTTATACATCAAATCATGTCTTCGTGGTTAGCACTAGTGTAGTTTGTAAAGTAGTCATGTGGAACTCTTTTCCATTATGTTGATTATAATAATCCTAAACAAGTTATGATAAATAAAACGATTCCACTTCCGCACACTGATGATTAATTTTTTCAATTCAGGGGATCCAAGATGTTCTCTAAAATTGACTTGCGATCAACATATCACTAATTTTGAGTTTAAATGGAGGATATAAAGAAAAATATATTTTAAGAGTAGATATAGACATTATGATTAAATGGTTATTCCATTCTTTCTAATGAATTAACCAAAAATATTTTTGTAAATGATGAATATGATATTTTAGATATATCTTGATTCTTTGGTCGTAGTATTTGTTGATAACATATTGGTGCATTCAAGGATAAGGTATAAGAATGATAAATAATTGGAAATAGTGTTAGGAATCATGATAGATCATTGTTTGTAATTAAATTATCATAGTGTTATTTTTGGATACATGAGGTATGTTTCCTTTTCCACGTAATCTTCGAAAGAGGTATTTCTGTGGATCTAGAAATTGTAAAGGCTACTATCTTGTAGAAACTACCAAATAATGCCTTTGCGATAAGTAGTTTCTTAGTTTTATCTGTCTAATATTAATGCTTTTTTCATGCATTTTCATGACTAAATTCACTAATGATATATTTGAAGAGGAAAAATACTTCATTTTATTGGAATTAAAATTTTTATTAGTGTTTTCAAAAGTTAAATGGCTACCTGACATCTACACTAATATTATTTTTCTTATAATTTCGTCAAGGGAACGTGGTGTATTGGGATGATTCAGGATATGGGATGGGATTTTTTCCCATATAGGGAGATCATGTTTCTTTTTATGAATCATGTAAATTACAATTTCATGAGAATAACTAACTATCATACAATTTTGAGTTATATTCCTGAGTCCCTGATTTGAAGACATGGCGTCACTTCCTCTTTACTGAGAATAATACAATGTATAGAAATTAGAAGAGTTTGAATTTTTTTTCTCACAAATGGATTTGGACCTTAAAAAAATATGGATGTAGTATCTATAAATTTTAGACATTTAATTGATATATAAACTATTTAAATTTAATTAAGTGGTAGATGAATCAAGAAAAAACTGTTTTGGTGATTTGGGAAAAGATGATTTAGATGAGTGGGCATTGATGTTGATCCTAGATGAAATGCTTGTGTAATTTGATGGCTGTTGTGAATTTTTAGTTTTCATTCTAGTTTCATTCAATCTTGATTTGTTGACATTGTTAAGAAGGAAAAGGAATATTATTACAAATTTGTTACAATGAGTTCAAAACTCAAGGGCAAGGAGACCATTGCGGGATGGATGCAAGATGGATGTTCATATTAGTGGTTTTGAAATTGGATAGTCATAATTATAGATTTTTAGGAACAAATTTTTCATGATTACAACCATTCTAGATGGGATTTATATACTAGAATACTAAAGATATATAAGTCATTTAAAGAACAATTTTTTTGGGTCTACATGAAAATAATGGCGAAAGAGTTTATTTTGATATGCCTCACCTGTTAATAAGTTAAGGTATAAAATCAATGACCTATAGGTATGTTGTATTGTTTGCCTATCCCTATTTGGAATGAGATCTGATAACCAAGTATTTTGTTATAGTTTTTCCCTGGAATGTTCAAAAATGCAATGCCATAAGGGTGATAGTGGATCAACTCACAATGTTTTCCTATTTCATCCCAATTCAAGAATCTGATATGGTGGAGGGATTTCCAAAAATCGATATCCATGAATTCATAAAGAATAATGTAGTACTAATTTCAATAGTTTCAAATATAGATTTAAGGTTTATGTATTGTTTCTTGAATTCCTTATAACAATCCCTTTTGACTCAATTGACCATGATTATAGTGTATCATCCTTAGACTGATAGAAAATCTGAAAGGATGATAAAAATGTTTAAATACATGTTGTAGTCTTGTGTAATGATTTTTTTTTGTCTGATGGGGGGATCATGTACCGTCAATTGAGTTATCTTATAACAACAGTTATTTCACATTAATATATGTGGCTCCTATTGAAGTAATGTATGTGTGTCATTGTCATTACCCACTTTATTGGGTGAAAATATAGGAAACATCACTGGTACGAACAAGCCTTGTCTATGAGAGAATAAATAAAATTCAATTAATTAGGAAACAAATGGAAATGGTTTAGAGTAACCGTAAATCATATTTTGATCGTAATCTATGACCACTACTTTCTGAGGTGAGTGATCATGTGTTCTTGAGAATCTCTTTAAGGCTTATGAATTATGCTTTTTCTAGGAATGGAATGTTATCCTCTTGATACATTGTACCTTTTGAGAATCATGAAAAGGTTAGTGAGGTGGAATATAGTCTCGATTTTACTCTATAGTTCAGTGCATTTCATATAATGTTTCATGTATCCTTGCTGAAAAAGTATCATCCGGATCTTGACAATTTGATTTGATGTGATCACATTGACCAAGAGCCGGTTGCGTTGTTGGTGTATTTTCCAGTATTAATTGTGTATAGACAAGAGAAATTAAATTATGGTAAAATAATTTATCTATTGTGGGTATTTTGGTAACATTGTCATATTTAAGAAGAAACCTGGAAATGTGAGAATGAAATTCTAGAGCAACAACGTGAACTATTACAGGAAAATGATTGTTTTATATTTTCTATGGAAGGAAATTCTAATGGTGAGCATAATTTATCCCCACTAGTTTCATGTATATAAACCTTTCATTATTTATTTAATGTATGAATGTGTTTGGGTGAAGTATGGGAGGTTTTATAACTCTTTTGTAATGGTTTTGGGGATTTTCTTGAGGTGCATGATTTGAGCATGGTGAGTAACAACCTTGAAAATAGTATAAAAAACAGTACAAAGTGAGGTAGTTAGACCTTTTTCAGAAAATATTTTGGCCAAAATGTTAATCCACCTATAAAAAACCATGATTTTGAGGTAAAAGGCTATTTTATAGTTAGCGCACAGTTTTCAAAACTGTGAAACTAACTTTGAATAGTTAAAAGATAGGTCCAATGAAAGATGATTTGACTAAATTTAGAAATATGCACACTAATGTTTCACTTAATTCATACTAACCTATAGTTTTATTCCTCCCAAAGGATTTGGATAACTTCTCATTCAATCTGGATGTGATCTATTATAAAATCATGGTTCTTTGAAGGTTGGATTTCTTGGTAAGTCTCCATTCTTGATGGTTTTTCATGGATCTTCTGTTCTTCAATACATTGGATTCATATATCTGATCTATTGGGGATATATATATATATATATGATATGGGATACCAATAATGATGATATATTTCTCTTTTGAGGATAGAGGAAGATATCTGGGGCTTGTTTTATATATTCAACCTAGTTTTGTTTAATAATCGACGTCTTTCTTTATTTTCACCTTATGTATGAGGTATGTGTCTTCACACTCAACTCCAATTATTAGAACTTGAAGAATTGATTTCAAATGGATTTATTTTCTTGAAATTGATTTGAAAATTATTGTGAAATGTTTTTTTGTGCACCACTTTGATGAAAAAACATGGAATTCTAAAAATTGGGTGATTTTGGTGGAATGTGAAAGTTGTAACATTATTTTAAAATGATTATTATATATTGGTTGTTTGTTTTTTATCCATGAAAATTAGGTTGGAATGTGTTTTCAAGAAAAAATATGTTTATTGAAGTGGTTTGATAATGATTGTGTTGGCATATTTGTTGGCATAAATAGTTATGCGTGAGTTAAATGGGATGGATAATGGTTGTGATGTACCACCATCAATGGGACAATATTGGGATGTGATGTTACATCGCCAATGGTAACACCAATATTGTGTAGTCTAGATATTTTGTGTGCTAGTGTGGAATAGAATAGGTTATGCGAAATTATTGTTGAGTAATGGTAACATGTCTTTTTGGTTTTGTTCCTTGAAAATTATTTTGGTTGGAAATGTTTTAGTGTGAAACTACTTCATTTTCATATAAAATTTTAAAATGTTTTATATTTTTATATAAAAATTATTTTATATAATTAGGTTAACATATTATATTCTAGTGGTGTGAGTAGGGAATTTATTTGGTGAATTCCTATTGAATTATAGAACTCACTCCCTTCTTTGGAACATTGCTGTGTTTATAGCTAACTTTTTTCAAGACACTGATAATGGGAATGCATCACATTTCATTAGTGGGGCTTCATTAACACGAAAATTGATTGGGGAGTTGGGGCAATGATATTTTTCAGAGTTACTATGTTAATGTATTTGGAGTCATTCAGATTTTTTGTTTAGTCTTGCGCTTTGGTACTCAAATATTAGTTATGGAGTAGTTTATTTTGGTTGTCATTTGGTACTATTTTGAGTTATATTAGATTGTTATCAGGCATCATTTAGTTGTTTTTTGGATATGGTATAGATGGTTTCGGTTATATTCTTTTCATTGGTAAAATTCTGTCGCAAATTTATTGATTACCTAGGCATTTATTTCCATCCATTGGTATCTAGGGGATTTCTTCTAATGTCGTGTAACAATTTAGCATTGAATTAATCCAATGAGGAGGGGTAAGATGTTACAAATAATACCATTCCATTAATAAATGAATTCTTAAAGATCCCAAACCTTTCTAAACTATAGAGTATTCTATTCATTTGTGTGCTAATTGATATTTTCTTTAGATACCTGATATTTTCCTAAAATTCATATGTAGAAAAGAAAAATCGATCCCTTCCTAGTTAACTTTTTGAGTGGATGATAAACCCATTTGAAATTGTACACAAAAAATTGGATAATATCAATCTTAAAAATAAAAATGTGGATCATAATCTTAGAGGATGTTAGATCCAATGCTCAATAATAACTATCATTGATGGATCCACTGATATACACTCACTTGATATTAAATGACCCAAATAAGACATATTATATATATCCAATATTCACACATGTTAATTTTTTCATACATATACTTATTCCTTAAGGTATTTAGTACAATAATTATCATGTATTCATACTCTTTTTTATATAGAATTATTTAAGAATTTTATCTTCAAAGACTAACACAAAAAGATCATGGTAATCTCTATAAAATGAATTCATTAAATCAATGAAGATAGTGGGGTAATTAGTAATACTGAATGACATGAAAAAAAATTCATATTGTTCATACCTATAATTGAAGGATTTTATTGGCATGTCTTCAGTTTTATCCATCAATTTATCATATCCATATTGATTATAACTCTTATAAAAATACTGAGATCCTCATAATAGATTTAAAAAGTCATCAGTATTAGGTAGATGATACTTATATATGAATTTAATCTTGTTCACCTCCCAATAGTCAATACAAATTCATATATTTCTATCAATATTATTAAAAATAATAATAGTTTTACCACATTTTGATGAACATTGATTAAATAATCCTCAATCAAGATCCTCCAAGAGTTTATTCTTTATTGTTTTATCAAATCAATCTTGTAAATTATATATTGATTATTTTTAATATGTGTAACAAAACATACGAGGCCTATTTAAAACTGAACATTTTTATTTGGATGAATACTAGGAAACTCTTAAAAAAGTAATAAATTTTTTTTTGATATATTAAGAATATCTTTGATGTTGAATTTATCCCCAACCATCTAATATTTAAAAACTTAATTGGAATTAAGTCCCACACATTGGATATAATTAACATTATGAAGATAATAATTGTTATTTTACAAATATATTATCGTAGGCTATTTAATAATATAAAATGTGTCTTCTTATACTTTACAGTTGATATTGGATTTATATAAACAATTATAATCTATTCCTAAAATAAAATTAAATTCAACTCCAGGGAGAATAAAAAAAATTCAAGATGTACATTGGAAATAACATTAATCGGAGGATAATCGCATACTTGAGTTGAAATCATCACACCATTAAGATTTTTCACTATAAATTCATCATCGAATAAGTATGGTGGTATTGAAATACCATTATAAAATTTTTCAATAATATAAAAGTGTGGGTATATCTAGAATCCAATTAGGCATTAATAGTTCTTGACTGTATGTTATGTTTTACTTTCACCACTTCATTATCATACCCCACATATAAAATAATGATCATATAAGATTGTCCTTTCTATTTGGAATTAATCGGCTGATAACTTCAATCAGCATCACTAATCCTAATATTTTAGCAATGCTTTATAATTCTTTATTTTTAAATAGTTGATTGTGGGTGGTGAATTTATTTTGTGATTTATCTTCTTCATTAACTAACTCATTCATCCAATCAATTAGGAATTCAATTTATAAAACAACATTACCTTTTAATAAAAAAACATTTACCAAGTCCCATATTAAAAATTCCCCCATTCATTATTCCACAGTTAATTCATACTGAAAAATACTATAAGGAGGATAAAAAGTACACAACATAACATTATTTAATCTTATTCTCACGTATAAGCTCATCATAAATCATATCGTGAGAAAGATGAATAATCAAAACAATATAAATGTATAATTCACAACCTATAACATTTTTTTCTAAATAGGATATCCATTTTATTTTCTATCTCATTCATCATTAACAAGGTTCTTTATTGTTAAAGCTATTGACTACAACAAAAAAATTTCTGAGTAAGAATAATCATAGTGGAAAACCAATTAATCATGGAAAATAATTTTTGGGATATATAAATAATGAAAATTTCATTTAAATATATAACACCTTAGGTTTATCCAATGTTACTCAAATTCCTTAAATATTAAAATCCTTATTAATTGGTTATAAGGAAACTATGAATTTAACCATGCATATTGCTCGAGAGTTACAAATATAGTGCACCGTAATGGAAAATTCACTTCGTATTAGAATGATGGTCTATATATACATGTATGAATCTATTTGTGGTCATTCCTCCCAAGGTGGATATTTCCTAAAACCACATACACTTGTAGTATCATGAAATGTATGTAATATTATTCAAAAAAATCTAAAACATAAAAAATGATTATAATATTATCTTCTACATATAATTATGTCCATGAATTTCAGTAATTATTTGTAATATTAACCTCGAAATTTATACCAATCCTCAATTTTACATAACAAAATGTATAAATAATTTTATTTTATAGATATTACATCTTAATATTTGAATATTCGAAAGATTATATGAATACATACCCTAGAACCATAAAGGTTTTGGTGTCACTGGAGGCTAGATACTCAATATTATTATTATACTAATTATCTTCAACGTATAACAAATATATATTCTCATATAATAATCTACTAAGACATAAAATACTTAAAACCATTCATCATAACCCGGGGGAAGAGAATATAAGAAATGGAGAGCTTAAATCATTAGTAGCGGTAAACAATTAATATATTAATGATAACTTGAAAATAAAATGAGATTATTGGTAAGAGTACATGAGAATAAAATTTTATAATATATACCAATAATATCATTGATTGTAAATGTTAACCATTGAATTAATATTTTTAGTTTATACGACATGATTGATAAAGGAATCAACGAATATAAGCCATGTGAAAATTAAATTGGAATATGAAATAAGTTTTTGGAATACACCTAGTCATTGAAAATAGTTTCCATACTCAACCCTAGCTTGAAATAATTAAATTGTGGATTTTTTTAACACCCTATTCCATCATATCCTTTGTAATGTTTCACTCTTAATACTTTTATAATAGAAAAATCCCTAACTGAATAGGGTTCACTCCCCATTCCAGCCTTTATTATCTCATGAGATATCTACATTACCCAATGAATTTTAGGGATATATAATTTAAACACCACCCATCACATAATCAAAATAAATTTATCTGTATTTCAAATGACCATAAATATTTTATCCAATATCATAACCCATGGAAAGGGAAAAGGTTTGATAAACATATCAATGTTTCATCATAGAATAACCAATGAAAACTAAAAGGGTTTCATAAACATAGCATCCGAAAAAATCATTAAAAATACAGAGAAATAATAAGTCAATTATCCTTGCATCATATCCATCGTAAATAGTATTTAACATCAAAGGATGTTATCATAAATTAAACATTTCATTAAATGATTTAAAGAATATTTCCTGAGGAAAATACCATTTTAATTTTTAAATCACTTATTAGAAATATAGAAAATTAAAAAATATTAAGAAAAAAATTATCCTCTAAAATAATCTTGGAAATATGTAATGTATGATTCAATGAATTTATATTCCATGATGGTGGGAAATTTTATTCATGATCTTTATGTTTAATCAAAAAATTTATTCTCATTTTCGGTAAAAATTTAAAAGGAAGACATTCAGAAAAGGGTAAGATGATTCATTTAATACAATTGTATAAAAAGAAAAATAAGGGCACTAATAAATTATAAATTGAAATTATAATGGAAAAAACATTATTGAAATAATTTCAAATAAAACAAGTAAATTCGATAAAAAGATTCTTGTCTCACATTTAAATAAGCTCTAATTTTCCTAAACAATATTTTTTCAATCATTTTAAGTACCATAGAAATTAAAATGGTAATATTATTGGAAACTTTCATGGGTAACTAGAGGGGAATAATTAGAATGGATTTATTTTAAAAATAATTATATAATTTTATTAATTATAAATTTATGAAGAAAAATCCCTATTAAAATGATATAAAAAAAACCATTTCTTAGTGTTAGACATTCTTATAAAGAACTCTAAACACATATTCATCCTTAGGCCTCATTTAGATCAATTGTTAAAGACCATTGAAATGAAATTTTAATATGTAAAATACCTATAAATCATGTATAGGGACGTTTACATGTGAATTATGAATGTTTTGATCAAGATTTATTTCTCTACAAGATGTAAAAAAGAGAGAGGTTGTCATTTTATAATTAGTGGAGAGACAACACATATAATTTCTTATATGATTAAAATATAATAATTCCTTACAAAATAAAATGATTCCAAATAGTCATATATTTGATATTGGAATTGGATGATATTTAAATACTTTAACTAAATATAATCGAAAAAAGTTTAATTGGTTTACATACCCATATCTCTGGGTTTATCCCCCGATAATATCACATTAACTATATCAAAAATAATGTTGTTTTTACCCTTTTTAGAATTTATTATGACCAATTATTATGTCAAGTATACTAATTATATTTATTATGGAAACTAAAAATATATAATCTATTTCAACAAATTGAATTCATTAATTTGGGAAATTTTAATTTAAAATTAATCCTATAAGACATGATTACATAAATATATGTAGAAAAAAAGTTTTCTTAAGAATAACAAGTTTTTATATAATAATATGATATAAAATTGATTCCAATGACCTCAAATTGACTATTCACAATATAAATTATTTAATGATAAATATAAATCAAATTAAATGTATAATAAATATTTATTTATGCTTTATATGAAAATAAAATTGTTAAAAAACATAGTATTTTCACAACTAATTGTAAATTCACTCTTTTTATAAAAATTATGACATTTCCCTTAATGATTATTATTACATGATGATTTAAAAAGTTATTTTTTCCTTTTAAAATAAATTTTATAAAATTGAATCATATTACTTATATTATTTTATCTAAAAAAATAAACAAAAACAATTATTGATGAAAAATATATTTTTGAACCATATAAACAATTTACTAAAAATTAAGTACTTATTTATCAATATATTTACATTATTTAACACCTGTATAATTTTCTATGAATTTTGTTATTCTTATTGACTCTACAAATTTAATGGATATGTTATAATTGTATAATATATTATGAGTCATTTAGTCTTTGGTTTTAATGTATCCTAAAATATCAAAGAAACGAAATTTATTTGACGTGGAATATATAATATAATCTTTGGGTGTTACAAAAATACACATATGGTTAATGTGGAAAAAAATGTTTGTTGAGTAGTGATTTAATCATTACTGTAATGCATTATTAATGAGAATCAGACAACACACCTAGATTTATTCTCAACAATATATGCATTTTGTAATCACATTATCTATATAAAAGTTTATAAAAGACTTATTAATGATCGTAACTTTTTATGATAGATGGACTAAGAGAATGATGACCATGGAAAACCATTAATTAAACAAGGATAGTAATAGGTTATTCCAAATGATTCATATGTTAAAAGAAAAAGTTTTATAATATTAAACACATTAGGATTGAGTTTTAAAATTCATATTATAATTTAATTTGATTTTATTGATAACCATTTCCAGAGTTATTATTTGGTCAAAATATGATAACATAAGTGAAGCTGATAAGTTTGATTCATATGAACCACTATTTCATATAACCAAAAAAGGGACCACTCATAAATAGTTATGAAATCCCATATATGATTATTAATATAAATTTTTTTTATCATAGTGAAAACTATTGTAGTGAGGTAATTATCATAACAGAAAATAATTATTGACACTCATAGATATTTTAATTAGCGATGTGAATTTTTTGGATGAATTTTTTCATATTAAAATTGTTATCTAGAATTATTTGAAACATAACAGGATCATTTTTATTATTTTTTTCATTAATTATTTTTAATACTATATTAAACTGTCTCAATAACATAGAGAAATTAATTTTTTAAACCTTTATATTTTTAGTGATAACTATTCACAAACTCATATTTGAGGTATATATACATTTTGGGTTTCGTATATATTTGATGTAGACAAAATTATAGGTTTCCTGACTTTGAATATTTATATTATCCTTATAATTGATGAGAATATATGTTATTTTATGTTATTTTTATCTATTTTTATGATTTTAAAATATATTGGTTTGATTTTGAATTTATGAAGTAGTTATTAATACATTTAAAGGGTAATGGTAGAGTAAATTTTTAGAATAATTTATAATCTCATTGAGATTTAATGTCTTGGAGGTCCAAATATTTTTGAGAGAGGGTTTTTAGAGAGAATATATGAATAGGTCATATATATAAATGGATATAATATGTTGGAATTTATTAGGGTTCTCAGAGGAAGAATAATAATCTGGATATAACATATGAGAGTATGCTAGATGTCTTTTTAGAGGTTGTACTAGAAATGATGAATTGTGTAAGAGTACAAACATTAAATATCATCAGTGGGTAGTAATAAAAATTTTATGGAATTAGTTTCTATAAAGGTGATATAATTTAATAGCTTATTAATTTATTATTTTATTACTAATAAGTAAGTCAATTTTTTGTTAGCATCCTCCATAGACAATAATGAATGAAAATGAAACTATGATATATTTTAGTAAAAAAATAGTTTTAAAGAATAACCATTATAAAAACCATTGAATTAAAGTGAATGAAAATGAGTAATAATTTTTCAAAATAATTATGGAATGAAAATAAATTTTAATTTTTAAATGTATAAAATTCAATTTGCATATCTAAATCAACTATAGAAATCATTTTATGCGTTATTGTTTTTAAAAAAATATATTTTATTTTACGATTCAAATTTTATAATTATTATATAATAATTATAAAATATTTTTATAAAAATTATAATATACTAGAAATAAATTAAAATGAAACTCATAAGAAATAATAATAAATACCAGTTAACGTTTTAAAATAATATATTCAAATATGAACATTTTTAACTATATTTTGGGTTTCTATATAGGTAATTATTTATAAAATTTAAGAAATATAATTTATAAAAAAAATCATTTTTGGACAATCAATTACTATATAATCTTAAAATTGATTTTTGGTATTTTTTAAAAAGATTGTTTTTTTACTGAAAAGTGAAAAATGATCTTTTTTTACAAATAACATGAATTTTATTATATGATTGTTATTTATTTATTAATTTGAAATTTATGAAAGAATAAATCTAAGAAAAATTATTTATTTTATTAGTGAATGTTTAATTTTTAAAATGTTTGTTTTATTTAAGAATAAAATATTTTATATTTTAGAACATAAGTAATGTTTTATCAAGAATTGTTTTTAATAATTTATATATTATTATTTTAAAAAAATTATTATAACCATTATAAATTAAAAAATATGGTTTGGACTTAAAATTTAGAACCATTAGTTCCAAATTATTTAATAAGGATCATTTTATAATTGTGAATAAAGGATAGTTTACCTAAGGTCAAAATTAGTTAATATGATAAAAACTAAAATTGTAAAAGTAAAGAACCTAAGAGTAAAAGACATCATACATGTAAAAAAAATGTTATTGAATTTTTAAATGTCTAAATAATCAACCTTATCACTTCTCATATCTATTATATATATGTGTCTGACCAAATTTCCTTGATTCATATGTTTTATTATTGAAATCATTCTAGTATTTATTAAAATGTCGTCTCATTTCCAATATAAAAGGGGATCTCCTCTCCACAATTAAACTCACAAGAAATCCCATTACTTTAGTAAAAAATAAACATTAAAAAATATTCAACATTATATCCACCTTAAGGTTGTTAAATTGTTCTTAAATTACTATCTATCAAAGACTGAACCATCTTTTCAAAGGTGATAATTGAAGAAGTTTGGTAAAAATTTCATTGCATCTATTTTTCTTTACAAATTCATTATGTTATTTTATTCTTAGAAAATATATTTCCAGCATTATAATATAATTTAATAAAATTAATTATTAGACCACTAATTTTATTTTATTTAATATATATTCATTAACAACCCCTGTTTATATTATGAAAAAATCATCGCTCGTGCGTTGTGAAGTCTACCGCCTCCATGAGGAAACACACTTTTCCCTTCATCGACATACATAGATTATACTAATAAGTGATTACAAATATAATAATTTTATTTATATGATATTATATATATTTAAATAATAACACATGTTAAACATTTCACCCATTCTATGGAATATAAATTCATCACAATTGTGTATGTGTGGACTACCACCATCATATAATGATTAATTTGTGTTTTTATTTTCATTATAACCACTAAGGGATGTTCCTAGGAATGTTTTTAATTGGTAAATATGATTTATTGATATAAAAAAATTATTTAATGAAACAATTAAGATCATATTAGTGAAAGGAATAAAAATTAATTATTATTAATTTAATCATATTAAATGAGTTAACTAAGAAGTGTATGATCTATTCTTTTTGAGAAAGGATATTTTTATTAATAATAATAAGTTTTTAGTTCATTAAAATTATAAAATATCACTCAATAAATTTATAAATACAATTATTATTTTTTGGTAATAAGGATATTATAACATTGAAACTTCATAATAATCCATTGACGATTGTATGATCATGTTTGAGTCGGCTTAATCAACTACATGAAAAAACTATGTACGTATATAGTTTGATTAATATAAGAGGATTATTAGTATAATAATATTTTAATAAACTATATATAATTATTTAATTTATTTCAAAATTTTATATCAACATTTAACTCAATCCATAATAAATCAGGATTCATTTCTTAAGTATCAATAAAATCTGCCCATCACTAATTTCAAAAACATAGATCATAAAAAATACCATGAAATGAGATTATATAATAATAATAAAAACATTGGAACATCTATTAAAAAAATTATATTATCTATGAATTATTGAATTTGGGAAATGGAAATATATCAACACTATTTTTTTGAAACTAATTCAAATCTTGAAATATTACTTAAACCATGTCTTAACAATAGGTAAACAACAAAAAATATATCTACTCATCGAGTGATATTAAATGAGGATTTAATGTTGTTTAAAAAAATAAAAAGGTAAATTAAAAATTATTTAATGAACTAAATATTATTATTTAGTTTTTTTGATCAATTTCAAAATTAATTTGTACTAACATAATGATTTTCATAAAAAATTCGTCTCTCTAAGTCATGATTGGTATTATGATCTTAGTTTAATTTATATGATTTATAAACTACGTATATGAGATATTTGGGGAAAAATACCTCAAGGTGTCATTGAAGCATTTTTGAGGTAACTGTGTTTGTTGACAAAGTAGACATCTGTGTTGACAGAGCAGACAACGATGTTAATTTTGATGACAAAGGGGGATAACATGGTGATTTTTTTTCAACTCCATATATATTGTTGACAACTTATGTTGGAAAATAATGATGAAAAATGAATGGATGATCTGTAGGCGGTACAAAAAGAACAGATCTAAGGGGGTGTCATTTTCCAGTGTTTGCCAAATTTTTGGGCCTCAATATCAGAAAATGGGGAAACATGTTTTTTTGCAAAGTAATTTTCATGCATGTTCTTTAGTGGTTTTGAAACTTGCACGCAAGGCATGATTCGGGAGAAAAACTTCAAAATATGAAAAAGGCGTGTGGTGCCCAAAAGATTTGATAATTGGCGCGAAAGATGAGGTTGCACGAAATATTTGAACATTGGCACAAAAGAGGAGGTTGCGGGAAAGATACTTGACCGCCTAAGGTGACGTCAAATGGTTATTTGCGCACCGGGATTGATTCATGATCCGAAATTTGAAAAATTTCAATGGAAGGAAGCACACGAAATATTCAAAAAGGGCGCAAAAGAAGAGGATGACATGAGAGAGACTTACACACCAAAGGCGATGTAAAATGGGGTTTTGCACGACACATCAGGATCTTGTGACATGCATTGGGGTTTCATCGTGTAGGGGTCAATGAGTTCTATAAACCAGAGGTGACCCCCTCACCTAGTTAGAGCTCGATACTTAGAGAAAATACGAGAACCAGGTCATGAAAGAATTCCATGCCTAGGGAGTTGCATGAAAGATTATGAGTAGCGCTCAAGCAAATAAAGTTGCGCGTAAGATTTGATTTTCCTGAAAAATTGAAGTTTTTCTAAAAGGGTGTTTCACAAAAAATGTGGAATCTTGCACACAAGGCATTAATGTTACGTGAAAGACACAAAAATGGTTTTGTGGAAGGCATTAATGTTTCAGGTGAAAGTTGGACATCAACAGAGCATCTATTAATAGTTAAGGATGCATATTTCATTAGATATAATGAACTGACTTACATGTCTATAAACTATGAGTGGATCTTCTTAACAAGTAGTGATCCCACATCAGTTGAGAGAGCAGTGATATTTCATATTGTGATTGGATGTAAACCCAGAAGGACAGTGAGCCTGATCGAATCTTGTAAATAGTAGTGCACTTATAGTGGATTTGGTACATCAGAACATCATCAGTGTATGCACCTTAGACATATCCCAGTGAGGGTGAACCATATAAAAATTGATGTGTCATGTTCTTGCATTAAGATTAATTCATCTGCAATGTGAAGGAGAGAGAGAAAAGAGGGTTTTGTCTGAAAACAAAACAAGATCAAAAGGGGAAGTTATTTTCATTTTTCATATCCCGATTCACCCCCCTCTCAGGGTATCTATCCTAGTGGACCTAACAAGATATAATATGATGAATTATCTTATAATAATGGTATTTTAGTTTCAATTAAAAAACCTCCATGTTGATGGGTTTTTAATAACAAGTTACTCAATCCACAAGAGTCTTCTTGGTCTCAATTATGATTCATTGAGATATGTCACATGTTATGCACAATGTTTCATTTTTATTTTTTTATATCAATTTACTATCGAATTATTTTTTTTATAATTGTTTCCTGGTAACTAAATTAATAAATGTAGGAATATGATGTTCTTTATTAATTTTTTTATTCTCGTGTTACCATAGTCAAAAGATTTTATATTGATTCAATTTTCATTATTTGAGTTTTGATTATTCACTTGAAAATATTTTCTATGTGGTTGAAAAATTATACAAATTTATTTTATTACTTATTCTTGTAACATTGATTAAATTTTTTACCAGATAAAAACATTTTTAATGGATTCATGCTTCATGGATTATTCTGTGTAACATTCTTTTAATGTGTTAACGTATCCTTAAACCCCTATTTTGAACTTGTTTTGGTTGGATTTCAATTGTGTTTGTCTCATGTGAAATTTTTAAAAGATTTGAAAAAATATGTGATAGTGCACAGTTGATGCATAGTTTTCCAAAACCCTGCACCCTCTCAAGGAAAACTATGTAACCCTAGAAAATGGGGTTTTGTATATCTTTTACATTGTTTTAAAATCCATGCATCGACTTAGGAAAAACCATGTAATCCATTTCAAACATGTTCATGGACATGTCACATTGTTTGGTCTAACTATGTGGACCTACCTAAGAAAACTAGTGTGTAGTTTTTGTAATTTTAATTTTACATTAAAATACATGAAACCCTACTTTTTCAAAATAGTCCTATTTGACCCATTGATTAAATATTATTCCCAAGGATGTCCTAGGATCAATTTTTAGGCACAATGAAACCTATTAGAAGAGGAACGAAGAATGAAGTACAACGGTCAATCCTCTCACTATTTGTTTCCTCTTCCCATTATCTATCTCCCAATATATTCTCTTTCCTACTTAGGGTTTCATGGGAATCAATGTTTATGGAAATATACAATACCATTTTTTTGGGATTATAATCATTGTTTTGATTCTAGTATTCAAATTTCATTGTTCTTAATTGAAAAATACCGATTAGGGATTAGGGTTTTGAGATCAAGAAAATTGGTAGTATGCAGTTTCATAATGATTCCCCAATTTTGTTAAACAAAAATTTATTTATTTAAATTCAATTTTCGACTTAAGTAAAAATTATTAATTTCACTAAATTTTATTTCAATTGGTTTTTTGTAATAACATAATTCCCTTTAATTAGGGTTTTGAAATGGGATTCTTAAAGGAAATTGGTAAAACCACAAATTTCATTGAATTGGGGTGTGTTTATGGAAATTGGTGATATTTTAAATTATTTAATTTATATTTTGGAAATGGGTATGATGGAAAATTGTGAAAACTCTCAATTTCATTTAATTATGGGGGTTTTGTAAAATTGTAGGAAATTTCATGAAATTAAACTTTGTAATTTAATTATGAAAGTGAATTGTGAATTGATTAAAAATTATAATATGAAAAAATATATTAAATTGTTTTTATTGAAACACATTGGTTTTTTTGTTGATAAGTATTATTTTGAATAAAAACCCATTTTTGTTTTTAAATGGTGAAGTTCCCATATCAGTGTGAATCAATCAGAGGGGGGGGGGGGGGGGGGTGCATTAGTTATCCCTTTAAATATTTTTACTAATTTGTTATTTTCAATTGAACATCTATGGCTGGTTAATGCCTCAATCTACTCTTCTTGTGTCTCACAGCCATACCTCGAATAATGATATAAATGTAAAGGCTCTAAAAACAAGGATTTAAAAGGATTGGTACAAAGAACAACTACTTGTTGTGTTGGTTATTCTCCCCAACACAAATTCTCCACTATAATTTTGTTAGTAATTACAATGGTTGATACAGAGTACAAATGTATCTCTTATGAGTCCGAAAGGAGGTTATTTATACAACTTCCCACAATGTTACCAGAGTCACACTGGCCTGTTTCAAAGTCATCCTAGAGAATTATTCCACATATATTTCACAAGAGATTCTTCTTGATTCACTGTAGATGGATTTTTTGATCTTCCCTCCCAAGCTTGCTAAATAACATGTCCTCTTGAATCTCTTCCAGAATCTTCAACACCCTTTGGTAGGATCTGTTGGCCTTGCTCAATAATTCTGATCACTTTTCTAATCAGTCCTCAGTCTCAACAATTCTTAGGAAACTCTTTCTTCTTCTGATGAAGACCTGGCATCAGACAGATATGTGGAAGTGATTTAAATAACCTATTGAAGAATATTAATATAAACTACTGATATTGCATAACATCAGCAGTGTATATCTTCTTGGATTCTCAAATACTATTCACTCTAGTATAAGATCTTCTTTATCTCTATCTGGATTTAGTTTCAGTTCTCATTCATTTCATGCATGGATAGAATGGGATTTATTACTTCTTGTATTCTTATATCTCAATTTATTCTTCTTTAGTGATTCAAATAAATGCACAAAAACCTATCATTTTTTTATTGGGAAGAATCACATTCACTTATGTGATTAAACAAACACCAATGTTCTTCTCACATGGCATCATCTGAATTCATTATGCTTTATGAATGAGTTTAAGGGTATTGATTCTTCTTGTCTACACACCTGGACTAATAATATTTTATCTTCTTTTAAATGTCTTCACACTTTCATGTTCAATCATGCATACATAATTTTCTTGTTCACCCTTGCTTGTGTGAAAACCCTAATTGGTGTGACTTATTGAGCACACCCTTCCTCTTTATTTTTATCACTTAATATCACACAAACTCTTCTTCTATGGTTCATTTCACACACACACATTATTATAGGTTCAACATTAGTTTGTGTTTGTTCAAACCCTAATGGGTTTAGATCATGTGTTTGATCTTTCTATTTCTTCCTCTTTCTTCCAATGTGCACACACAATCCACTCTAGATTTCTAATCTTTTTCAAAACTGAATGGGTGTGTTCAATGTATGCATTGTTCTTGCACACATATGTGTCTAAATTCATTCATAGGCTTGCATGTGCATCATTCATGCATTATCCTTCCTCCTTTATGAATACACAAGTGCTTGGGTTTCATTTTAATAAAATTGAGCACACACAAGATTTGACCTTCTTGCAACCACATTATTCTTCAAATACTAACCCCTATTAAATAGTCTTCTTCTTTGGGAAAACAGAAGGGCACATGAGGTTTTCTTCTTCACGCAAGGAGTTCCTGTGCACCTCCTTCAATGAACCAATAAGGTTCATGGGTTCTGTCTTCATGGAGTACAGTAGGGGTGCAAGTGCATCAGTTGTTTACACGAGAGATTATCCTTACAAAGACATAGAAAGGGTTCAAAAGAACAGGTCACGTTCACAAGGGTTTCTTCACAGAGGGGTGTGGGTCTTCTTTGCAAGAAAAAATCTATATTGTGTATCACCTATCGAAGGTATGATGCTCTTATTCTTAAAGTACTATGGGTGTGCGTAAACATTCATTATGTAGAAAGCATGCGCAGAACACCTTCATGCATTGCTCTATTTCTTGGAGAAATGAGAGCTTCCACTTAATGTTGTCAATACTATAATTCATCGAGGAGCTCCATATTTTATAGTAGAGGATGGTAATTGATCAATGTTCAAATCCCTTTTGAGTTGACGCGGGTTTCAAAGAATTTAATAGCCGATATCATTGGATTTCAATATTTCAATCACGATATATAGATATTGTGCAAACCTCAGTTGTTTCCTTTTCAACCGTAGGATTTTTATTTCTTCGTGAGTATAATCTTCATGTGAATGAATTTTAAAATTCATGAAAATAATCTCATTGAGGACTTGAGCGGCATGATGTGGCATCACACCTTCTGTTTATTTGTCCTTCATTGATTCTTCATTTCAATCGCATGCATTGAACTTATTATGCATTCATGTGTTTAGTTCTTCTAGACAATGACCATGCAAGAGTTTTCATCCTCGAATGTGGTTGGGAGCTCGATTAAGGTGGATAGGCAGTGTCTATGGAAAGTAGTGGCATCAGGTGGATCTCTATGTAGTCAGAGCTTGATGATGATGCCAAGACCGTTTGATCGATCATGGACTTCCCTGATTAGAAAATGGGGCCAGGGATGGACCGTGCAACTCAGATTTGTTGTGATATTAGACGAACAGTGAGGATTGCATCCACGTTTTTAAAAACGTGGCCCACATTGATTTGTGTCGTATAATTTATGCGGTTTAAATATCAATATGTGGTTTTTAAGGCTCATAATTCTCCTCCCCCTCTCCCTATATTGCCCTGCACCAGTGTTTTATGGGCGTGCTCTTAGTGCCAACTCTACCTCCTTCAGGAGCACTACTCGTGCCCACTATCCATTCACCTCATGGGTTCAGCACCGTGTGTGCACCTGCAGGCTTATACAAGGCCCACACACCTTGCCTCATACTGGGATGGCTTTGAGGGCTTCCCTCAGGTGTGGTTGACCCTTGAGCCACACATGTTCATGAGGATGAGGTCATCGAATAGTCTCCATGGTTTGCTTACATTTTTACTATAAGGACACACATGGTAAGAAACCATATTTATAGTACAAGAATAATGCATGCACCCCTTATTAATTATCATTGAAATTCTAAACCACCATCCTTCTTCTCTTCTCTTTTTTTATTATTCTTGGAATGAGAATCCCAATGATCTTCTCTAAAACCCGATCACTCGTTTCTTAAGATAATGAATCCCTAATACATTTAATATTCCTATAATCCAACAGCGGATGATGCATGGATCATGTTTCCATTACTCATGCATTAAAGAATAATTCATGTTCTTTAATGTTGTAATTAGTGATGTGTTCTCTTTAAAACACAAGTCTTCTTCATTGAGGATCAACGTAAACAATTCTTTGATTTCATTAAAAACCATCATACAATTTGTACCTATTGGATGTATCTTCTTCATCCTCATGCAATTGAGTATTTTATGGTCTCCATTGTGATGGTATAAACCGTTATCACTTTGATACTAGTCATTGGAACATTGGACCAGTCCTATAATCGACAGATTTATATCCTCTTGGAAAATTGTTCAAGTGTAGCATTAAATGATTTGAATCAACCATAATTATCCATGGATTCACCAACAACATCATCAATACCTTTCATTGACAAATTGAATTCTCATTTAAAATTTATTGACAACAAATGCCACACCATTCTCAACAATCCCCCCTTGGTATTTTGTTGTTAATATCACATAATTACACTTTTAATGGATCAATATATGTGCCAATATTTTATTCCCGTTATTGGAAACCAAATAAAAATGTATTAGTGGGGTCTCATAAAAAACATATCCTCCTCCTTTTGAATAATATCTTCGGGAATATTTCAAAGAGAGGGATGGTGTCACATGGTTTACCTAGTAGAGAGCCTTTAGTTAATCAACTCTAACTCTACTTTGGATAACCCAGTGTAGAAAACATGATAGATATGACCATGTTTTTCAGTGTGGTCCATAAACAACAAAACATATGAAATCTTGCTCAAAGTGTATCAATTATTTTCCAAGGGATTAAAGATAATGTGATTTATCAATGAAATGATAAATCTGCCACATACTTCACCAAACATATAAAAAGTTCAAGGGAATAGATAAATCTCCCCCTTTCACCCCATCTTGTCATAAATCATGCACTCCCCCTTAATTGACATTATAAGTTCAAGTAAGAACAAGATATAATAGTGTGATTTGAATACCTCATGTCTCAACTTCTTGAGATGATACATATTTCATGGTTTTTCATGACATAATCATAAATGTTATCTACTTTATATTTTCTCCCCCTTAAGGGGTTCATTCCCTTTTAATTAGCTTGGTGGAAAATAATCATTATATGACCTTCAGGATATTTATATTGAAAATCTTCCACTATGGAAAACATAAAATAATTATCAAATCACGAATAATGAGTATAACTTGTAGTTATTGACATTGTTAATTCCAATATCATTTTGAGAATGACCTTCATCTTCAATTCCTGAAAATTTAAGAACACATATACAATAAAAATATTAAGGAATAATATGGAAAACTCGTGAAATTATTAATAGTTGAAGTAGGGCTGATAATTTTCCCTAACCCAATAACTCCATTCCTTGCAGATGTAAAGGGTCTAGTACTCTTCATGATTGTGTTTCCTCTCCATTTGAAATTTTGATATTTCATTGTCTATATGAATTATTTACTTATATTTACCGTCATCTTGTGTAGATTTTTTTTCATCACTATTTTCTGTAGTGTAGTAGATTTTATTGGGTCATGTTGTTCAATTTTCTCTATTTGGCCTTGTAAAATATTTAAACAATTGTCTTCATGATATCTATCTTTCTTGAACCATCCAAATAGTACATGTGAGACACTTGAGTTATCATGTGGTGAAAACCTTACATGAAATTATAATTTTCCATCATGTGTAATTATTTTTTTTCCATTTACCTTAGCTTTAGCTAGTATTTAATCTTAAATTAATTGAAATTCTATAGAAATATTCAATTGATTAGGCCAAATTACTAAACACTAATTCTTGTAATTTTCTAGCTTGGATCTTCTATATGAATTCTTCAAATCCTTCATGTTAACTTTATTAAGAAACTTATCAAAATTAAATTCACCAATGTCTTTAATCAATCATGTCTTCTTCTCGATTTATCATCCTTTCAATTTGGGATTTTTTCCATTAATTTACATGGATTATTTACAATAATCCATGGTATGACCTTTCTTTCCAAAATAGTAGCCTATTTTATTTTTTAAGATGAAATTCTTGGAATATGGCTTGAACATCTTCACGTGAATAAATTCTTTCACTGTTTTCTTCTGTTCTGTGTATTTCATATTCCCAATGGAAGACTTTCCACCTCCTTTTTTATTTCTCCTTTCATTGTTGTGGTCTATGCTTCTTATCAATATATACATGAGGCATGGTAGGACTAAAAAATCACTCCTCATAACTGTGACCACTTCTGTGTTAATTATTATAGTAGTCTTCAAGATATTAAAATCAGTTCTTGATTGAAAAATTATTCTTTATATATGTTTTCTTCCTTTTATTTTCATGATTATTCATTTCTTCACATCTACTTTCCATGAATGTAGACATTTAATAATTTTCATATGCTGACATATTATTTTAGCAATCATTGGCCTGAGGTCCAAACTTCCAACAACATCATCAATGTCCAAAAAATCTCCATATTTTACTTTTAGTATCATTCTGGCTTGATTTAGTGCATTTTTGTATTTGGAATTGTCTTTAATTATTTAGAGAATCGTTTGGGGAGATTCTATTCTTAAGAATTCCAATATTCACTCTTGATGTTTTAATGAATGTATTGAATTTTTGATGAATCCAGATCATCCCAGCTTTTAGCTTTGAACTTGTACAAGAAGATAAAATTGCATTATTAGAAACCAACATGATTGGTTTATGGGATAACCTCTTATTGAATGATGTTTACATTGAATTAGAGGATGATCTGATGTTACTTTTGGAATCAAATTCTTCAATGAAAACGTTTGTGGAAATGTCTATTTTTTTAGCTATTTGGGAAGTTCTATCTTAGAGTGATTATTGATTCTTCAATTTCACCACCAGCTCTAAACACTTCATGTTGAGGGAGTTATTCTCATCCTCAACTGATCTCAGCTTGTTTCCCAATTATCCATCAACATTGTCATTTATTCTTCCTGAACATATCATAATTGTTGCAAAAAGATGTCAATATTCTTTAGATTTCTGGATTTTTCTTCTATTTGAGCTACTTTGACAACCATAAAAACTATGTGAAACTTTTCAAATTCATGGAAGTCATCAAATACATAATCTCAAATAATTAATTCTCACAAATACTTCCTTAAAATTCTTCGGTAACTTCAACAGTTCTTTCATTGCATAGAAAAATTGTTTCTTCCTATTCTGTTACATGTTTTGTGAAAGTGTTGGATATGCTGACCATTTTATCCAATGCATCTTCTATGGAATCAACTTATTTTACTAGTTGTAATTTTTCATCTTGAAGAGAACTAATACTGCTGGAAATATGTTGTTCCACATCTCTTGGGACATTATTCAGATGATATTTGTGTACAGATTGAAGATCAATAACTGATCTATCATCATCACAACTTGAACAAGCTTCATTATATGATTAATAAGTATTATCACATGTTTTACCTTTAAGATTACCTTTAGTAGAAGGTGTCTCCTTAGTAGTAGAAATATTCTTCATCATCGTCCATGACTATTTCATCTTTCTATTTTTCTGAGTCTTGTCGGATATCACCATTTGAGGTTGTTCACTCATCTACTCAAATCTTCACTACATAAAGACTACCTCAGATCTTTTAGAGGTAACCCCGCTCTAATACCAATTGAATATCACAGATCAGTGTGAATAACTAAGTGGGGAGGGGGGATTCAGTGATCCCTTTAAATATTTTTACTAATTAATTATTTTCAATTAATCCTCTATGGCAGGTTAAATCCTCAATCCACTCTTCTTGTGTCTCTCAACCCTACCATGAATGATGTTGTAAATGTTAATGCTCTGAACTCAATGATTTACAAGGTTCAGTTCAAAGAACAAGTCCTTACTATGTTGGGTTTTCTCCCCAACATAGATTATCTACAATAATTTGGTTTGTAATTACAATGGTTGATAGAGTCCCAATGTATCTCTCCTAGCCCCACATGAGGTTTTTTATAATACTTCATGCAGTGTTACCAGAGTCCCACTATCCCACTTCAGAGTCCCACTGATGACTTTTTCCTTCTAACTTTCACAAGAGATTCTTCTTGATTCACTATGTGTGGATATTCCGATATTTCCTCATGATCTTGATGAATCACACTTGCTCATGAATTTCTTCAAGAATATTTAGGAGACTTAAGCAGGATCTGTTTGCCTAAATCAATAGTTCTGATCACTTTTCTAATCATTCCTCTAACTCAACAATGCTCATGAATCCGTTCTTATACTGATGAAGACCTAGCCTCACATAGATGTGTTGAAGTAATTCACATAACCTCCTCAAGAATATTAATATGCAACAGTGATCTTGAACAATATAAAAAACTGTATTACATCTTGGATTCATAAATATTATTCACTCAGGTATAAGATATTCTTTAATTTAATCTGGCTTCAGTCTCACTTATCATTCAATTCGTGCATGGATTGCATGGGATTCAATAAATCTTGTATTTAGATATCTCAATTTCTTATTCTTTAGTAAAACAACATAATGTACTAAAACATCTCCTTGTTTTCTTGGAAATAATCACATTCACATATGTGATTATACAAACACTGAGGTTCAGCTCAATTGGAATCAGTTAAATTGATTATACTTCACACATGTGTTTCATGAAATTGCATCTTCTTGTCTACTCATGTTCACTAAAGATATTCATTCTTCTTTATATGTCATAATATGTGCATGTGCATGCATTCATGCAATATTTACATCTTCACTATTTCTTGTGTGAAAACCCCAATGGGTATGACTATTTGAGCACACACGCTTCCTCTTTCCGTTTCTCACTTAATATCACACACACTCTTTGACTTTGGTTCATTACAAACACATACATTAAATTAGGTTCAATATAAGTGTGTGTTTATTCAAACATGAATGGGTGTAGTTCATTTGTGTGATCTTCCTCTTTCTTCCTCCTTTAAATGTGAACACACAATCCTCTCTTGATTTGTTCTCTTTTTAAACCCGAATGGGTGTGTTCAATGTATGTATTCTTCTTTAACACATGGGTGTCTGAAATCATGAATCTATATTCATGTGCATCATGTTAGAATTTTCTGTCCTCTTTTGTGAATACACGAGGGATCAGGATTCTTTTTCTTCAAATAGAACACACACATGCTTTGACCTTCATGAAACCACAATCTTCTTCAAATAATAACTCCTTGAGAATAGTTTGCTTTGTGAAAACATGAGGTCACACATGGTCTTCTTCTTGGAGCAAGGAGTGTACGTGTATCTACATTACATAACCGAGATGATTTGTGGGTTCTGTCTTCGTGGAGTATAACAAGGGTGCAATTTTACCATTTGTGTACACATGTGATTCTCCTCCCAAATACACAGCGGGGGTTCGAAAAAACCGATGGCATACTTATGGGATTCTTCGAACATGGGTGTATTTCTTATTCACAAGACAACATCAAGAGTGCATATGAACTATCAAAGGTCTGTAGTTTTTCTTATTCATATATCAAGGCTGCACGTAAACATTCTTCTTGTAGCAAGGCTATGAGGAACTCCTTCATGCAGTAATTTGTTTCTCAGAGAAATGAGAGATTTCTCTAAATGTTTTCAACAACATAATTTATTGAGGAGAACCTTCTATTAAAGTATAGTATTTTCACTGCTCCGCATTCAAAACCCTCATGAGATGCTATAGGTTTCTAAGCTTTGAATACCCGAGATCATAGACATTGAATATTTCAAATGTGGGATGGAGATATTTCACAAATCTCTATTGTTTACTTTTCAACTATAGGATGATTTTTCTCTGTGAGTATAATCCTCACATGCATACATTTTTTAATGCATAAAAATCATCTCATTGAGCGCTTGAGCAGCATGACATGGCCTAACACCGTCAGTTGCTTCATCCTTCATTGATTCTTCATTTCAATCACATTCATGCATCTTTTAATACATGCATGTGTATAGTTCCTCTGGATAATCACCATGCAGAAGTTTTCAACCTCTATAGTGGATGAGTGCATGATCAAGTTGGATTGGCAGTGGAGATTGTGAGTAGTGTCGTCAGGTGAATCTCCATGCATTAAGAGGTTGAAGACGATTCCATGATAGTTGGATCGATTATGGACGGCCCTGATTAGAATATAGGATACAGGGTGGAGTGTGCAACTTATATTGGTTACGATATTAGATGAATAAAGAGGATTTAAACCACGTTTTTCAAAATTTTTCCTACATATAAATGTTCTACGTAATTTGTGTGGTTTAAATATAAATATGTGGTAGCTACAGTTCAGAATTATCCTCCCTGCTCTCCCGGTGCCACCCCACACCTATGTTCTCCGAGCGCACTCTTAGTGCCCACTTTTCCTCCTCTGGGTGTGCTACTGGTGCCCATAATGCATGCACCACATAGGTTCACCACCGAGAACACACCTATGGGCTTATACACTACCCACAAACCCTGTCTCATGTGGGGATGGCCTTAAGGGCTTCCCTCAGGCATGATTGACCCTCAGGTCCTGTATGTTTCTGAGGATGAGGACCTCAACTAGCCTCCATGGTTGGCCTAAATTATCACTATAAGTCTATGCATAGTTAAAAACCAAGTGTATATTACAATAATAATACATGGACACATTCTTCATCATCAATATAATTACACACCACCATCCTTATTATCTACTTCTTTTTTTTCTTTTTGGAATGAGAATCCCAAATATCTTCTCCCAAACATCATCACTCATTTATTAAGATCATGAATCCCAATGATATTCAATATTACTTTAATCCAATCATGGATGATGCATGGTTAATGTCTCTATTCCTCATGAAATAATGCATAATTCAGGGTCTTCAATGTTGTATTGAGGGATGTGTTCTCTTTAAAACACGTGTCTTCTTCATTGAGGATCAGCACAAGCAATCATATGATTTTACTCACAAACTTCATCAAATTTGAAGCCATTGGATGGATCTTATTTCCCATAATTAAATTGAGTATTACATGGTATTCATTGTGATGATGTAAACATGTACCACTTTGATACATGTCTTTGGAACTTTGGACCAGTTCTATAATCATCAGAATTATATCCTCTTGGAGAATTGATGAAGTGTAGCATTAAATGATTCATGTCACCAACAATTATCCAAGGCATCGCCAACTTTTTTATCAATACCTTTCATTTACATATTGACTTCTCATTGAAATTCTGTTGATAATAAATGCAACACCATGCTCAAAAAATGAAAATTTGGAATTTCTGAAAGGGGAAAATGTGATGAATTGTATTTGAATATATTTTTAAAATAAAATTCCCATCAATGTTATTTACTATGGAATATGAAATCTTAGTTAGTTAGTGAGTAATTAAGAAAAACACTCCAAGATAGGAATACCCTCGCACCTGATTGAAAATTTTCAACTCTAACATGAATATTATTTAACACATAATATTTTTCAATGAGATACTAATGATTCTTCTATTTCCAATTATGAGGGACATGTATAAACTTTTCAGTTATTATCAGATGAGTGTGTGATGGTCCCATAACCTCATCCTATCATACCTATTGGAAGATAACCATGTTTCTTGACAATTTATATTTCTGATATAAATGTATGTGAATGTTTGTAAACTATTTTACATGAATTATGAATTTATATAAAAACATGCATACAAAAAAATTTCACAACCCATTTGTTTAAAGTATCTCAATCATATTAAAGGTATTCTATATTTTTTAATGTAGTGAATGATTAGTTTAAATATTATTTTGAAATTAAAACATATTTATTTTAAATTTAAATATCTTTATTTGGTTAATTAATGTTGGAATCTCATTATAGAATCATTAGAGTTATCCTATTAGTCTTTTAGATCAAACCATAACTATTCCTTGGATTTTTTGTAGATGTTATCCTTAGAAGTTTCAAAAAGGGTCAAGATTCACTTAGAGTTTGTTCTAGCTGTTGATATGTGGACTTGGTGATCTATGTCCATTGGGACATGGGGTTTTTTCCTATTTTATAATTTTTTACTGTAGTAAATTAGGTTTTCTATACCTATATGAATTTTGGTACACTTCTCCCATTTGAGTTTCAAATGTACGCATTGTAGCATGATTATCTTGCTTTCTTTGTGTTTTTGTGAAAAATCATTCCCATATTCATATTGTATGATTCTAACTGCTAATCTCCAACCCATGGGGATTGAAAATGCCCTTCAGGCCACATAAATAATAGATTAGGTATCTTTAAACCATGGTACCTAGGCTAGAACATGAAAAGGTGGTATCAGAGGTAGGATTTGTAACTTTTTCGGATGTCATTATGTTGATGTGTAATCTTTCTGGGAATTAATTGTAATTTGAAATTGAGTTCCTTGATAGCTCCACCAAAATCAGCCATAAGACACCATGGGTGGTCATGGAAGGAAATCTTGAGTATTAGTTCCAGTATTTTCCTTCATTTTTATTTGGATACATGAAATCCAAATCTTATTTTATCTATATGTTTGAATTAGTTTCACTTATTTTAATGTTTGATCATTAATCTAATGTTGTCAATGTTTCCCACTAATTTTTTGTATCATCATGCCTCCAATAAAATGATTGAATCTTATATAGGAGGAATCTTTTGCAAAACAATATTTAATGAATTATCTCCTTGACCTGATTCAGGTTGAGGTGATTATTCACACTCTCCAAGCTCTAGTACAAACACCACCACCAGTTCCCATTCAAGATCAAAGAATGGAACCTCATTGCTATGTCCTAAATATTTGTTCTAATGAGTTCCTCCACTAGAATCCAGCAATATTCTAAGGATTAAATGATCCTCATGAGTCCTAGGAATTGTTCAATAGAATGCAGTACATGTTTGGGTTCTTATATAAACCTAAAAAAATCAAGGTAAAGTGTACCGCCTTCAATACAGAAGGACCACTTAAGAGATGGTGGGACACAATGGTGAAGGAAAATAAACACAAGATCATTGAATGGAAAGATTTAATGCAATTTTCAATGACTATTTCTATACATAGTAAATGATATTATCTATGTAGATTATGTTTCCCAATCATGAGCATGATAATAGGAATGTAATAGATTATACAAACCTTTTTGCTAAGAATGTGCAGTTTTCACATGGGGATGTACCAAATATAAAGATAATGGCTCAAAAATTCATGTTGGGGAAATGGTATGTGATTATTATATAGTTTTTCATTCTGAAGCTTCCGTCTAATGCTGATCTAGTAGTTGTATGGTAAATTGTGGAGATGGGCCATGATGGAATGGCAAGGTTATAATGATTTTCTTTCACCACCACTGGCATTGTGCATTCCTCTATGTGAAAATGTAATCATGATGATTCTCATTGTGTTTCTTGAAAAAAGGGTCATTCTAGACATCTGGTAGTTTGAGGAAGAAGTTATTTGATTTTCTACCAGGGTGGAATGCCTGGGAATTATATCATTATTTTCACAGAGGCACCCATGTAATGTGGTTCTTGTGGATTCCTAGTTCTGCTATATAAATTTTTACAATGTATCTTCCACTCCCTATAGTGGAACTGGATCATCATCACCATGTCAAACATTGAAACAACCTTATTATTTAAAAAAATGGGTTCAAACCATTGGCAATCTGAATGAATATTCTTCACAAATTGGAAGAGTTTCTATAGGAAAAGAATATAGGTCCAATGACTTTGAGAGGTACCATTAATATTGCTTCATCATTGGTGACTGCTCAATTTGATTTTGGTTCATCTCATTCATTTATTTCAACCCATATATTTAATATTAGAAATCTTTTTAAAGATATTTTATTTTTTCCAATTGATATTACTAGACCCCTTAGTATAAAGATAGAGAAGGGTATATAAAGTCCCACATGCATATTATCTCTATTAGATGTGGAGCTTGATTGGAGTTTTCAGGTTCATGGCATGAAACCTCTTTGAAAATTTATAAGGTGGATTGGATCATTGGAAATAAAGCTCCAATTTATTTTTATCATCAACAGGACATAATTTAATCCCAAGATTTGGTTTACCAAATCATTCAATGAAAATTATACTTGAGGTAGAGTAGAGTTGGACTTTCTTATCCAGAATTGAAGAATGTGATATCTGTGTTTTCTTTTAAACTAGAGCGAAACTCATTTAGAGTTTGTCTCCCTCTATTTTTTGTTGAGTTTCCTATAATATACCCTTTATGACTTATCCAAATTTCCATAGGGAATTGATGTGGAGATTTTTATTAACGTAGCGCATGGTACACAACCACTTTTTATTTACACTTACTTTATTTCTCCAACTAAAATAACAGAGATGAGGTTTAGTTGGATGATCTTCCTGAGAAAGGATTTATATTCCTGGGTGAGTAACCTAGGTCAGCGTCGGTTCTGTTTTTTATAAAAGACGATGGTTTACTTTTCCTTTTTGGTAATTATAAAAAACTAAATAGAGTTATGATAAATATCATCAACCTATTGAAATAGATTGATCATCTATTTGATCTATTGATAGGGAAAATGTGGTTCTCAATTATTGACCATTGATCTGGTTAGCATACAATATGAATAAATGAAACTGACATTCAAAAAACAACCTTTAGAAGCATGTACTATCATTATGAGTACCTTTTTCATGCCCTTTTCCTTACTAATTTCCATGTTATTTGAATGGAATTAATTAGAATGATTATCTTGATACATTCATAGTAGTATTTGGGGATGGCATTATGGTTTACTTACTGTCCGAGGATGATCTTGTGCATCATCTGAGAATTTTTTTGAGTTTTCTAAGAAATCGTCATCATTATTCCAAACTTTCAAAATATGCTATTTTGATTTATTAAGTGATGTTCTTTTGATATATAGTGTCATAACATGGTATTTAATTTGATCTTGATATGGTGATATCTGTTTTGAAATGGGAGAAACCACAAAATGTCATCATCATTAAGAGCTTATTGGGTTTAACTATATATTATAAAACGTTCACTATGGAATGGTAAAATATGTCTTCTCTGATGACTACTCCAAACTGAATGGGGAATTTTTTTTTCAATGTAATGTCATTGTTAATTTTCTAAGATGAAATTTATTTTGACTACTATGTAGTTGTTGAATCTTTTAGAGGATGAGAAATACTATGTTGCCTTTTGTGATGCATAAGGTTCTAGATTAGGATGAATTATTATAAAAATTGATCATTTCATTTCATAGTACTTTTTTCATAGTAGGCCACATTATAAAATTAATCCGACCCATGACCACAAAATTACAGATGTGATGCATGTTCGTAAAATTTGGCCACATTACATTTATAGATAAATGTTTAACATGTATTATAACCTTTATAGCATGAGTTATATAGACTTTAAAAATGATTTGAAAATATTCTAGATTCCTTTGGTGGAATACCTAAAATATTATTATTTTTACATCGCCTATATCCCATGGAATGTGATTATCATTACAGATATGTTGTGTAGGAAAATTTTGACCTAGGTTGTGAAAGAATCATTTGAAGAGTGGAGCTTGAAGAATATATTTTTATAGTTGAAAATTGGAGTTTGGGAATCGGGGTTTGTGGTTTCCTTTTCTAGTTTTTAGTTTTCATATTCTCCTCCCAAGATGATTATATTGGATTAGTAGCTTGGTGATGTGTTCTGTAGATTTAGAGATTCTCTTTTTTAGGGGAGGCCATTACTGAGTGGTCATTATCCAAAGAACGCATTTTATTCTATCAAAATCTATTTTTTGTGTTGCTAGCGGTAAGGATATATGTGGTGGGGGATTTTCATAATTCCATGTGGGTTGTAGACACAAGAACCTTGAAGAAGTTCTATGACATAAAGCAGCATTTCTAGAGGTCGTGAATGAGATGAGAAATTTCTAAATTTTTCTATCACTATTAAAGTGGAAAACAGGTCATGGACGAGCACCAGAATCATTTGGGGTTTCTCTAGAATATTATAATCCCAACATGTAAGTGCTATGTGATATCAATGTAAATTATGATATGATTTCTGTGTACCTAGAAAAATAAGAATAAAATAGTTTTTGTGATCGATATGATTACTATGTTGGAACAATTTATAAACATTCATGATACAACCAATGTTTTGTAGTTGTGAATTCTATATGGAGTTAATATTTTATATTTGAGTGGAGTTCAATATGTTATAGTTTTGATTGAGGTCATCAGTTCACTAATAACTTTTGGAGAGTCTTATAAGAGGCATTGGGATCTCATGTCTATTTGAGCATGGTAAATTATCCAGAGATGGATGTCCATAAAAAAGTGCTATATAGATTCCTAAGGATTTTCTCTACACATTATTTCAATACTTTAGTGGGTCTTGGAATGATAATTTGTTGCTAGTTGAGTTTTTATATTACAACAAATACTAATCCATGATTAGAATGGATTATCTTTAGGACTCTTATGTCACCCATGAAGATATCCATAGTGATGGACATAAATTGGTTAAAGTTCCTTGGTTGTTCCAAGATTTGTTTAAGAGAAGAAAAAAGATATAGTTTATTATTTAGAAGATTTATATGGCCTAGAGTAGGTATAAATATTATAATTTTCATTGTCAAAAAAATTGGAATTTATAGTTGGTTACCATGTGTTATTGAAAGATTCACCTCGGTTGGGTCGTCGATGGCTTCAGAGGCAAGGGAAACATGCTCCTCATTTTGGTGGACAGTTTGAGTTCTTTGAGCATGTGAGAAAATTTTATTATAATTTAGAAATTCCACAATATCTAACACTAATATGTAACATGTTTCATGTATCTCATTTCTTCAGGTATTTATCTAATCTAATTCTTTTCCTATGAATTAGAGACGTTGATGTCGAACCTAATTTATCCATGATTGAACGGCGAGTTAGGATAGTTGATTCTAAAACCAAGGTACTTCAAGGGAATATGATATCATTGGTTCTTGTTCTATGGTAGTGTGGTTTTGATAATCATCAATTTTGGGAGAGGGATATTCTAATGATAGAGAAATGACCTAATATTTTTGGCATGTAAGCTTCTGAGTAGGCTTTTTAGGGACAGAAAGATTCTATTTTGGGGAAGGTTGTAATGTCTTGTAATGATTTTTGGTATTCCTAACCCCCTATTTTATATATTATTTATTTGGGTTTCATTTGAGGTTGATTTGATGGAAATTTTTTAATGTTTTTAAAATTTCAGGGTTTGTACAGGATTGGGGAATTTTTTTCCAAAACCATGTGCCCTCTAAAAGAATAATGTGGAAACCCAGATAATGGGGGTTTTCACAGCTTTCAAAAAATTTGATTAGTTGTGTTCCCTCTTAAGAGAAAACATGAATCCCATTGAAAAATGGAAAATGACCAGGGTACACGGTATGATCTAATAGTGTGGCCCTAAAATGGAATTCATTTGTAAAAGAATTTTTAATCAAAATTTTATTTTAAAATAATCAAAAACCACCTTTTCATCCCCAGACAGATCTATGCAACCCCATCATGAAATATTAATCTAGGTGATCTTCGAAGATTAATTTTCCCCTCAAACCCCTCCCAATTTCAAATCTTATAATTGAAAATGGTGGTCGATCATCTCTTGGTTATTTTTCTATTCATGTTCCCTATCTCTCGCTCTTATTTATTTCCTCCCAAGGGCATTATGGATCTACAGGTTGAGGGAAAAATATATTAATTTTTTTTGGTATCTTGAAATTATTTGTGATTATCGTATTTCATTTTCATATATCTCCATCGTTAAATATCTATTAGGTTTTGGATTTTCAAGATCTAGAAATTCTGAGTAAGGTGGTTTCATTATGATTCCACAATTTTATTAACCATAAATTTATTTAACTTAATTCAATTATTATATTAAATAACATTAAATAATTTCAATTAAAATAAATTAAAATGTATTTTGTAAAAAGCCAATTCAATGAATTGAGGTTTTTGAAATAGGATTATTTGATGAAATGTGTAATACCCCCAATACCCTTTAATTGGGGTGCGTGTATTGAAACTAGTGAAATTTAAATGGTTTAATTTAAATTGTTGATTTTTTTTGATAAAAATATGTGAAAACCCCTAATTAATTTGAATAAGGGGTTTATTATTAAAATGATGGAAATTATATAAAATTAAATTATTGAATTTAATTCTGAATGTGAATTGTGTAATTTAATGGTGAATTGATTTCAAATTCTTATACAATAAAAATGTCTTAATTTTTTTGATTGGAACCCATTGGTTTTATTATGAAAAAGTGATGTTTTGATTAAAACCCATTTAGGTTTCTAAATTTCTAATTAGATTTTTTGAAATATGATAATGAGATTAATTTTATTTTAAACCATTTTAAAAATATAAGTACCATCATTTTTGTTTTCAATAGAACTTGCAAGCATAAGTAGTCAGGGATTTATTTTAACAGCATAGTAGGATGGGAATACCCTAGAATGACAATTGAACCTTACAACTCTAACATGAATATTATTTATCACATCGAATTCTCTAGTGGGATACCAATGAGCCTTCTCTTGCATGTGCTGAGGTATGTGTACACAATATGGGGTTATTAACACATCTGTGTCTGAGGATACCATAACTAGGAACTATACTACCTCCTAGAAGATGACCATGTTACTTTCATATTTATATTTGATATATAATTGAATTCCAATGTTTTTAAATTTTTTTACATGACTTATGAATTTAAATAAAATGTTTTATTTATAAATGTTTATTTAATCCATATTTTTAATGTATTTCCATCATTTGAAATGAATTCCATCTTTTGAAATGAAAATCATGATTTCTTTCAATATTATATTGAAATTTAAATTCCATTTATTTAAAATTAAAATCTATTTATATGGTTAATTACATATTGGAATCATATTATGGAATACATAGTGAGGCCATACAGGTATTTTAGCCGACACCCTTCCCTCAACCTTATGTGTTTGTAGATTATATCGTTCAAGGTTTGAGTAGGGTTGTTTCTCCACTTGGAGGTGGTCTTGAATATTTATATGTGGTCTTGGTGAGTTATGTCTATTGGTTCATGGGTAGTATTTCCAATGTTCTATAACTTATATGTAATAATTTGGGTTGTTTATATCTATATGGATCATGGTACACTTCTACCAATGGGTTTTTATTTATTTTAATAATAAATTATTTATATTTCATCTGTTGTGTTTGAAGAAAATTAATTCCCACATTAATATTGTATGATACCAGGTGCTTGTCGGAAACTAGTGGGGACCAAGAACACCCTCCAGGTTATGTCTATAATACCTCAAATATTGGGATACCAGGATACCCGGGCCGGTTCAAGACAAGCTGCCCAAAAGTCATAAGGATAACTCCCATCTCCCCCCTTAATAGATATTGTTTTTCATTGAACAAATTACTTCCATGTCTGGATTCACCCACCCAAATATTTTATTATATGGTATTTCAAAATATGATTTTTGAAAATTATATATTAATTAAAATGAATCATTTATTTCACTTCTTAATATGTTAGATTTTAAAAATGTATTTTGAAATTAATAAAAAGGTGTCTTCCATTCACATTAACATGTTTTGTTTTCCTATCCACATTTATCGAAGACTAAATTTGATACATGTCAAGGATCCATTATTGAAGACAATTTTTAAATGTACGGGTTTTCAATATCGTTCCCTTTACATTATAAAATTTTCTTTTGAATGTGGTATATATAATTTTATTTTATAAAAATGTTCAAAATGTTTTAAAAAATTTGTTTAAGTTCTTAATTTAATTTCCATAATAATTTTTAAATGTATTTATCATAATAAGGATTCTAATTCTTAATAGATATATATCATAATATTTGGGATTTATTATAAAATATCAATCAATTCAACTCTTGTGATATCATTCAACGAAATCTTTTGTGATAATTTTTTTTTCATTTATACTGACACACACATATATGTTTTCCTTCATAAACTATCGTTATGTTCTTTGTAAAACATCCACCCATATTATCTGGATTACTTATAAACATGTAATTATTTTATTAACCTACAGATATACTAATTATTCTTTATTTTGTGAACATATCCTTTTACATAATTCATATCATATGATATAAATATAGAAATTATATTATAATAATGACCTGAGAAAATTTATTGGTTTTCCATAATTATTTATTTTATTTAATATTTTGATTGGGAAGTTAAATATGTTTTGTTAAACCATCATCCTTCTTTATTTATATGGGTTATGTTCATGTAATCCCCTTTAATGACAAGGGGATAATTATTATCATAATGTATATTGTTATAGTAATGTATATGATTATTTCAAATTTTAATTTTTATTATTTGACCATTGAACATATTTCTAGGGATGGGTTATGATAATTTGTTTATATTTTATTTTCATGGGAAAAAGTATTGGAATTATTGATTATTATAAACTACTAACACGTGTTGATTATTTATTTAAAATAAGAACTTCTCATTATATAGATATCCATTTTTCATTATAAAAAAGGTTTCTCACAGATTCGAATGAATGGACACGATGACACTTCTTAAGAATGCGTTTGATATAATTAGGTGATAGGTAAAAATAATATATCCCCTTGATGTAATGATAGTTCTATTGAGTCAAAATGAAATGAATTTTGGTGTATGCCTCTTCACATTTTATTATAATGTCTTGGAATAGTCCCTTAATAGAAGGCATTTCATTCTAATCATTATGAATTAAATTAGTAAGAGATAAATATTATTGATATAGTTGTATTAATTTTTTTAATGGATTTAAAAAAAATAATTTCAACATTATTATATATTCGTGTTGTTTACTTATTCCATCGATAATAATTTTTCCATGTATATGTAATGATTTCACTAGTTGTAAGTTTTCTCTTATAGTGTATTTGAGATCACCCCTTCTTATGTTTCCATTAACAAACATTATAATGGAATGTGTTACAAAAGAAATTATTATATTGATAGAACATGTGGAATAATTTATGAGTGATTTTGAATACTAAATATGAGTTTTGTAGTTTCATATACAATGGAAAAAAGAATACGCTCGATATAATCATCTTGGGATTTATTATTTAATGACTTTTCCTTATTTTATAATAGAATAAATAAGAAAAGATACTTTATATATAAGAAAATAAATAATATTTTTTGTTTTTTTAAATATGAATATTTATTTCTAGTAATTTATAGATAATATCATAGAAATAATGTATAGATTGTGTTTATCACACTAGATCTAGTAGCGCAGGTCTGAGGGGTAACATATCACATTCAATCATTTAGGGTGACAGAATATTCCTACCTTATATCAGTGATTCCAATGGTGGTAATGTTAATGTAATGGACTTGTGTGATTAGATGCTCTTAACTAATAGACCTATATATAATACCTTATAGCAGAGATCATGTCATCTAATACCATAAAAAATGGTTATTTTTTTCTGAGTCGTAATATTATGTATTTTGTTGGACATCTTGAGTTGAAACCTCCCTGAGTAAAGCCTGAACCTAATTTCTATTTTCCCATTATAAATTTGCAGTGGTTTTCTTTAAATATAAATTCCCCCATTTAGAGTTGATGATTATGGCTTGTCTTGAGGATTTGTTTTTCAATTAGTCATATTTTGTAGGGTTACATTCTGGTGTTTGGAGGTGAAAAACAATGGTAATCTGAATGGTTAGAAGTCACTACTTTTGATTTTTTTTAAATTAGGAAATGTGATGGCATATAACGTGATTATGAGTATTTTGGGAGTGTGTGTGAGATTCTAAATTTTCTTATCTATGGATTCCCTGAAAGAGTGATAAAAAATAACCATGTTACATTTTATATAGGGTTTCAACCACTTGGAGATGAAGATACAAATGGATGTTAATATTAGCATTCTTGAAGATGTTAGTGATGAAGTCCAAATATTCTATTATTACATAATCTAGATACATTAGTTCATTTTAGATTTTTTATTTTTATGATAGAGAAAATGGTGTAGGTCTAAAATTTTATTGTACCCTTAAACTCTTGCAATGTTGGTAAATAATATTATGAAGTTCTTAAAGGTGGAGTGTGGAATATATTTTTTGTTCTTATAACACCTCAATATTTTAGAATATATATATTTTTTATTTAAATGAATTTATAGTGGTTGATATCTTGTCTTACATAAAACCTCAAGTCTACATGAACCATTATACATTTAACCATTATAACCGTGATGATAAAAGGGAAGGTATGAATAGTAATAATATTTTTATAAAATATATGTAAAATTGATTTAAAAAATAATTATTGAATAATTCAAAGTAAATTTGTAATAAGTTCATAGTATTGTAATTTTTTTATTCGAAAAAATAGTTCATTACAAATGTATTTTTATTTCACTTTACAAGCATAAAAAATATAACGGATTCAATATTTTAGAACATTTATTTCAATGAATTGTTATCATTTTTTAATCATAAATTCAATATTATACTATACTGAATATTCTGGAATTTTCTGCAAAGATTTAATTTTCAATGAATAATGAAAATTATATAATTTTTTAAATAAACTCATTTAATCTTGAGTAAAAGTCCCATTATGTTTTTTAATTGATCATAAAGTAACAAAAACCTAAATTTATTAGATATAATTTAATTAATTATATAAGAATCATTATTATTTTTGATTTTTTATATGTTACTTTTTTTTCATAAAAACACATTTTCTCTAAAAACAATTCTTATGCATATAATGTGGGTTTATATGAAAATAATTAATTTAGTCCTAGTTAATTAATTTTATAATGAAAATAATATATTATTTATTCAATCATATAATTTATCAACCACTTTATCATTTTTATAAAGAAAGTAAAGGATGAAAATTATGTTTTATGGTTAAAAATACATTTTTC
Organism: Viscum album; assembly: GCA_963277665.1. Lineage (NCBI taxonomy): Eukaryota > Viridiplantae > Streptophyta > Magnoliopsida > Santalales > Viscaceae > Viscum > Viscum album. The sequence goes on along the minus strand of OY728150.1, from coordinate 802,183,990 downwards.
TAAAATGAGTTATTATTGTGGTTCAGATGAATATTTAGAATTAAATTATTCAACATATAGAAACTGAATTTTTTAAAATAGATTAAATATTTTTAATCAACATAAGTAATTTAATTTAATAATTTCAACTTAAATAATTTTATCAGAGTGAATATTAATAATTAAAAAATGTTTTTTCCATGATTAAGGATAAAACATGTTTACTGGTTGGTTAAACCAAAATATGGGGGTATTATTGCCACAAAACATGTCTCATTATTATTATAGGAAAATATATCAATGTTTTTATTATAATGAATTTGATTCATTGTCCATTTATATCCAATATTCCATGATTGTGACCTTATATCATTGAAATATTTATTGAAATTCCATGTGTGTAGATATCCTCAATTTTAAAAGTGAACATCATCTACTCCCTTATTCACTCAACATTATAATTAATCCTAAAAAATTATCAAATAAAAGAACTTCATATAATAGTGTCCTTCATCTTTTAGAGTCTATTTATCTTCTAACACCATTCCATAAAAGCTTAAAATGAAATACAATTGAGGTCGATCAAAGAAGAGTAATAAATCACAACCAAGATCTTTCAATTTCATTACTTCTTAAACATTATTAGGAACTGTTGTATCCCTAAATAAATTATGCATCATATATCATTAATATAATGAGATATTATTATGATTATTCAACAACAATTTTCCACTCATTCTGTATCAAATGATAAGAAAAAGTATTTCTCAAGCGTACATGTGGATTATAAATTCCCCAAAAAGATATGATACATTTTCCTTCAACATCATTAATGAGATTTTATAATGATTTATTTAATGATTATATATGAAATTAAAATCATAATTTTTATTATTTAATCATATTATCTTACCTATATTCTAACTATTTGGTCCATTGGTAAATGATGACGTCGCTCATGCCTACATGTGGAGTACAACCCCCCATAAAGTAGTGTGATTTTTTAATCATTTACAAAATAAATGGATTGTAATGAGGATATATTTTGGAAAAAATATATGATATTTATCATACAATAATTATTATTTAATTATTAATTATCATTTTCATTTCATTCTTTCCATCCATAAAAAAATGGAAACATCACTCATACATACATAAACAATATTATGTCAATATATTGGTGTAATAAAATTTTTTACCACTAATTTATATGGATGGATTAAAATTTGAATATAATGAATATTTATTATATTTATTTAATTATTAAAATTATACTATCTTAGTAACATTGATAAATGATAAAGTAAAACAACTTCTAAACTAAAAATCTTAAAAAAAATGAAACTGTTAACAATCGAAATGATGACTAAAATAGATAATTGTTACAGAACATGTCTTAAAATCAAATACATGAATCATATATTATATAATCATTAATATGATTGTATTATAAAGTAATAAAGAATTAAAATTTATTATATTGTAAGATAGATCCATTAAAAATCTTAACAGATATAAGGTTATGGTTTCATCTCAATTTCTCTATATTCATACATCATTTAATATCATGAATTACGTTTTTAGTTTTATGATTTATATTATACAGACGGAATTATTTTTCATAATATATTATTTATTGGATGTTATTTATAAAAATACATTATTTTTAATCTTCCAATGACTTTTGATTTGAATATTACTAAATCAAAAATATTTCATCATCTTAATTTGGTTTTATAGAGTCTTCATTCATATTGTGAATATATTTATATTTATGAGGTGTATGTATAGATACTTTGACTTGTTATATAATATATACTAATTAGGTATTTTTATGTATTTTTCAACTCAAATTCTATCATCCAAGTGGATTTGATTTTAGTTATACTAATTTGGTAATGATTTACTACCTCCAAATGATATCTTTAAGACATATGATTTGTTATAAACCTATTATATTTTATGAGGATTATCTGTAGGCCCATTGATATATTTAAAATTGAATATAATTTTTTAATTTTATTTAATATTTATTTTTAAATTTATTTCATTCTTGGGGGTAATGAACCAATATATACTAATATTTTGATTGTTTTATATTGTAATCTAAATCTTCGCCATGATTTTTTATTCTAAATTTACAATTATGAAATTATATGGTCTATATCTCCCTAATTTTATGTAATTTATTCTTCTTTTGTTAATTATGTAGATTACATATTTTCCTTCAATTTTACACTTATGTTTTAATAATGTGATCGAAAAAGTTTTTTTATATAAAACCCCATTAATTTCATTCTTATGTTAAGGAATATTTTCTAACATGTATATATTTTCTGTAAATAATTTTTCTAATATGACAGGTAATATTATCTTAAATTTTATTAATTTCATTTTCACCAATGTTTTATGTTTCAAAATATCATTTAAAGGGATTTTTTTAATTTTTTTAATTTGGTACTTTTGAATATTTAATGAAAATGGTAAAGAGATTATTATTTTGACATGAAATACATGAATGTATATCCAATAAACATAAATGATATTTTCAATAATTATTACTTTAAAACATTCTACTATGATTTTCAATGAATTTTTTCATTAAATATTTTTGGATTTTTAGATTCTAAAAAATTAATTCGAAATTAAATGAGTGTATTTCTCATGAAATAATTTTTCTAGACTATTAATTATATTTTCATTTATATCAATATTATTTCTGATCATAATGATTTATTAGGGATATTATACAATGTTAGAATATTTATTAAATCTAATGATGGTTTATTATTATGAGGATAAAATATAAATGAATCTAATATTATTTTCCCCTAGTGATGTTGTGATGTAATGATAAATGATTTTGTGATCATATTGAATACATATAAATGAATTATTATTTTTTTATTGATGGATATATTTGAAATAATGGTTGAGTGGTTGTTATGTTACAAATAATGGACAATTCAGTTCATTATAGCCCTCTAATTCGTTGCATAATAATGAAGATGTTGAGAAAATAATAATATATAATGGAGTTAATAAACACTTAAGTGATTATAGAGTAAATGTTTTGGAAGTTACTCTAATAACAACTTGGAAACAAGTGTGTAGGAATTTATTTTATTGGACATTATCCACAGTGACAGTCAAAGAGAGAAACTTTACTACCAATGTGATTTTATATAATTATTTGAGTTCCAAATAATTATTAATCACTATTATATTTTGTTTTAGTTGATTATTATTGATAATGTTTTATTATTCTCCCTTTTATCATACGTGTTTTTTTTGAAAAAATGTTATCCACAAATTCATGATTAAATGTATTTGGTACTTTGTGTATGATCATTTCAATTTTGATCATGTTATCTCACCCATTTGTGTATTTACTAATGTATTATTATCATTGAATAACATCTCCAATCATTAGGATTATTGAGAATATAATCTTACCATTTATTATGGTTAATATCCACATATTATAAAGAATGGTTTAATGTATGGTTTATCTACAAAGTATTATAGTTGTAAAGATTGTATTATGTGATTATTTAGATCTTTTATATACCATTTGTTTGTATATATATTTTTTCAAAGAAAACACGCTTTTATTTTTTTTGGTGTATATCATATTGATATTTACTTATTACTCCACTAATAAGGTTTAGTATTTTAGTATCAATACTATAGCTCATTATAGTTAGCATCAGAGTATGGTTTTGTTTCAATTTGATTATATGATTATGTAACTTTAGTAAGAACCTTTTGTTTAATCCTATGTATTAGAGACTGCTATTTTTTTATAAAAATGAATGTATTTTAGTTTTCCATGTAATACATCCCTATATGGGCAATATAAGTAGATATGGTTTTGTCCAAGATGTAATGGAACCGGAAAGATACTGTTGATTTTATCTAATAAATAATTCTTATGTAAAAATAATTCTCCCTTACTATGAACCAATACATACACTCTTATTGGTCTTGTTTACGGTAATTTGAATTTTCTTTATCAAACATTTTAAAGGATTTGAATATATTTTTCCTATGGATGACCTACATTAATCTCATGGTGTTATTGATTGAAATGAATTTTTAAATATTTAGACATATCATAATGTTTTTTGATTATATGATTTCCCACAATTATTATCATTTCCCATATTTTGTTTATGGTATTATTCAATGTTATGGAACTAGAAGGAATCATGTAATCATTAAAAGTGATCAAAAATGGAACGATTATCCTCATGAGAAACCAAACATAATGGGAACTTGAATGATAAACAATGTTTTTATGCCTAATACAACATTTTATTATTCTATTAACAAACTCAAATTTGGTGCGTTTTAAAACATATATAGTAAGAGAAAATTGGAGTTTCATGAGGGCCATGAAATAAATAATATTTATCTTCCCTCAAGTAATTAATGTGGGAATAAGAACATAGGGAAATATATAAAAGGAATGAGATAATTTTTCAGGTGTGGAAAAACATTATATAGAACATGTAATTTCAAGGGAAAAAAAGGAATTTTTTTGATATTGAAATGGATGAGAATAATTATTTCAATACGGTATCATTGACTATTTACTGAATTAAATTTATAATATAGGATAATTTTGAAGACTAATGACCTTGAGAGAAACCTCAAGAAGATAATCAGTTGGATTTTAAAAGTTAATTTTTAGTGTCTATGATGATGAGGAATTTATAGAAATATTAAAGGAAGGTTGTATTATTAAAGAAGATTTCAATCCATAAATAATGGTTTAATAAGTAAGTGTTAAGATTGAAGTGTTTATGGATTGAGACTCTAGAAATATGTTTTACATGTTTTTTTCATTGATTTAATTGTTAAAAAAATCATGAAACATTTATTGATTGTTCTATAGTATTTTGCTTATTTATTTTCAATTATAAAATTTTTCATATTTTTATTTGGTTATTAAGGTTATTAGAATGTTATAAGAGAATATATTTACATGGTACTCAAATTATTCTACTGTGACATAAAACATAAACATGTCTTTTTAAGGATTAATGCTAATTTTATTTTTTGTATTATGTAACTATTACTATTAAATTTTTAATTTAGAATATTTTATGAAATATTCATGATCATTTGGGATCACTATTAAGAGGATTGGGTTATGGAGTATGAGATAACACAACTCAATGTAACCAAGTTTGATCCAAGAAATAATTAATTTTATCTAAAAGAACTATAGATTAACAATGATGAAAAACTTTTATATCCAATTAGAAAAATGAAATAATGGAAATATCATGGTACTTTTACAGTTTGAATTATTTCATAAAAATTGATGTAAAATGATACACTGATCCTGTACTAAAGTGATTTGGATAGAATTATAGATTCCCATTCCACCACTTATAGTATCCATGAAATTTAAAAGAAGTATTAAATCACTACCCAAATTATTTAATTACTGAAGAAAAATTCTAGAAAGAAGATTATTTTATCCCAATTTTATTTTCATTGAAATATGAATCAATTTTTAAATATTATATTGAAATGATGTGGTTTTTTAATGGATTAAATTTTTCAATATATACTCCTTGGTCACTAGATTTAATTTTGATTTCCCAAAACAGCTTCTTTTTTAAAAATGTATAATGGTGAAAACAATAACCCATATCTTCTATTGGGAGATATTAGTACCACTATAATAGTAGAAGATAAAAATGATAATATTCTTCATTATCCATAAATTCAAATCCTCCAAAAACTATAACTGATGTAATAAGAGAAGATAAATTCATTATTCTACAGGTTGAAGTAGAATACATACCCCAGTAATGATCACATTAGAAATAGGACATGACTATATTGAAGACAAGGGGGAGGAATCCCTTTGATCACATGGTTAAGAGTAGTTCCCAAATTATATTTCATGGACTATATAACACAATCCCATGTATCATGAGTGGGAAATAGTTTGTGTCCTAGAGAGCCATGTTTTGGAATATGTTGTGATACCTAGAATATATGTGATAAGGGATTCATCCCACAACCTCCTGCCATGATGTCTTCACAATTTGGTCATTTCATGGATATGTGCAACAAGATGGTGAAGATTTGAGTAGTTTATTTTTGGGGTTTGTGAATGAGGTGAATGATATTTTAGAAAGTGTACTATCCTATATTGTGGAGGAAGTTTCATCAGAAACTTCTAGAAGGTTTTTAAACATTGATCACAACAATTATTATGAGTAGGAGGAGCAGACCTCATCTAATTCATCATTCTTCCTCTTTTTTCCACCAGTTACACCATGGTGAAGTAGTGTGGGAAATGTGATGTCGATGTGTTTGTGGAAAGTGTATGAATTCATAAACATACCAATTTCAAAAAAATGTAGAATTATTTCAATTTAAAACATTTTAAAACAATTAACTACATTTTATGATTTTGACTTAAGGATGAATAAAACTTGTATAGAAACACACTAATGCGAGAAATTTTTTCTAAAATGGTCATACAAAAACTGAATATGAATATATGTCTATATTTTAGTTTTCTAGATATTCATATTTTAGTATTGTCGATACATTGAGATACATCAACTTTATGGATACAATTATATATTTTTTGGTAAAAATTCAAATTTTGATGACACAATTTATTTAAGAAGGGGTGATAATGTAAGTCCGGAAAATTTTATATAATATATTTACTTCCTTAAATTATATTAAAGTGTTCATTAACATCCCTTAAATGAATCCCTGAGTCTATATAAACAATGATTTAATACATCATTATAAAATAACTATGACATTTTTCTGTATGGATATTAACAAAGACATTATGAAAAAAAAGTATTGATTATTTAAACAACAAAATCTTATTGATTTAGGAATATTAAATACGTAATTAGTTGCTAGATAATTCATATTATGCTTCAAAAATATGTTATAATACAAAATGGATTTTCATTTGATTCTAATGAATGGAAATTTTAATTAATTTTTAACAATTTTAGAAAATATATATCAGAAAATTAATTTTAGTTTTGAAATCATTTTTTTAATATTAGTTTAGGTTGAATGTTTTTATATTATTTTTAAAAAGAGCTATTTTGTGAATAGTGAAAATGCAATTTTTTTAAACATTGTAAATTACATTACTGTTAATATACCATTCTACATTTAATTTTTTATAAAATTTATGAAAGTAACAATTAATTATAAATACTATAATTAGTTACACAATTATAATCACTATAAATTATTTTTTAAATTAGTTAATTTCTAGGCTTAAAGACAAATTTTTTCTAAGAACAATTTTTATTCATGAAAGGTGTTTTTATCTAATAAACCATAAAAATTATAGAAATATTATTTTAAATAAATTAATATATTATTTATTCACTAATTTATTTTGAAAAATATTTAATTATTTTTAAAGGGAATTGGAATCTAAGTATATTTTTTTCTTGATAATAGACTTATATAAATTAATTTTTCTTTAAAGTATTTACAAATATATTGTTTAAATTCTAGCACATGTAGAAAATGAATTGGGTCAAATGGACTCAGTAAATTGAATAATAATAATTAATATAATTTTATTGGTTTAAACTATTTTTTTCGTAGTTACCTGTAAAAATAGTAAAATGTTGTTACTATAAATATGGTTAAAATGAGGTTTCTCAGGGATTAAAAAATATAAGGGTATTATTTCCAAACATGGTTGTATAATTATTATTTTTGAATATATTTCCACTGAAAAATATTATAATATAAAATATTTGTCCATTCCAAGCCAATTGACCGTGGATTTGATCTTATATAATTGAAATATTTTTTGAAATCCATGTGTCTCGTGTTCCTCGCTTATAAAAGGGAACATATTCTCCTCCCTTTTTCATAAAAATATATCCATCTATATCATCCAATCCATACTAAAAAAAACATTATATAATCATTTCATTCATCATAGATATTTTTTTATTCTCATAAGACCAAACATTCAACGCTTACGGTGTATGACAATGTTGGTCACTCAATGAACATGTATAATTCTTAAACATGATCATTCAATTTTATTTCCCTATAAAACTTATATAACACTTTTTAATCTAAAAAAATTATAACTACACTCTCATTAATACACTAATATGATATAATTATTATGTATCAAAAAAATTTAAACCATTCTCTATAATATGGGATATAAAAGTATTTCACATATGTACATGTGGACTTCCACCGCCAAATATGGTTATAATTCATTACCCATCACCTCCCATTGTAGTTTGTGTTAAAGAAGTTTTTAATTTATATATATGATATTTATAAAATTATAATTCTTCTATAATTATATTATCTTATCATTCTTCTTACAATCCTATCCATTGGTAAATGATAAAATCACTCATGCATACGTGTTGACTACCACCTCCATGAGGTGATGTGATTGTCTATCATTTTCATTTTACAATTCTGGTAATAAAGATATATTTAATGAATATAAATCATATTAATTCAATAATTATTATTATTTATAGGTGAATTATTATTTCCATTTCATTAATTACATTCATCAAAAAATAGAATCATCACTCTTGTGTACGTTAGAGTTATCATCTCCAAATAGTGATGAAAATAATTTTTCACTAAATATTTATATGAATGGTTTTAATATTTATAAATTAAATTTATATGATATTTTTTATTAGGAGTAATATTCTAGATATGGGGAACCATATCGATGTTTATTGATAAAAATTGCCGAACTAATACAGACATGGAAGATAAATGAATGAACACTCTAAGTGACAAATGTAATAGAGAATTGATATTAAATAGGTATTAAAATAATATAATTCGATGATATGTGATATTATTTGTATGAATATGAATATATTATATAATTATAATAAATATTAATTAATTATATGGTAGGTTATAGTTCATAATAATCATTTTGGATATATGGTTAGAGTATCATCTCAATTTCACTACATTGAGACATGTTTCAATGTTATAAATAAATTTATTAGATATATATTGTATAAAATAAACAATAAATTATAGAATATAATTTCAATGTGGCAACCCTTATACATTATTAACATACAAAAACTCAATTAAATAAGATAAACAATAACGTGACATAAAATGTGAGTTAATTATTATATGGATTCAATGGTTTATTTCTTGTTTATAGTTTTTTTGATGAGTTACACTGAGAAAAAAACATCTTGATGGGTTACTAATACATCGTAGTAGTGGATAGAGATTTATTTTTTATATAGTGTTTTTATATCTTATTTCTCAAAAACAATATCATTAAAATGTGGGTGAATTATTATATAGAATTAGTTTAATTGTGAAATATCTTTAAATGTATTAGAATTAGAATATATATTCAATCACCACAGAAATTTTATTTTCACCCCAGATGGTTCCCTAGCTGAATCCCTTGTCTTACAAAAAAATACATTCTTGATGAATGTGCATATCTAATATCCAAATGAGTGTGTATATTAGATGCCCGATTTTTTTCTAACTATATTTAGTTTTTTAAATTACACTCATGTATATCTTTTTTTGATTTACCATTTCTATTTAAAATTATATTATTTTTTTGTATAGAATTAATAATTATAATTTTGATAGACACATATATTTGTTTTATATTTCAAAATTTTATTACATCCAAAATATGAGATATTTCAAATAAATATAAAATTGGATTATCAAATTATATTATATTTTTAAAATTATTTCCACGATTAAATTTATATTATTTTCTATTTATATTTAAATGTATATTATATTATTTTATTTAATTAATAATTATAATTTTAATAAAATCTTATTTTTGTTTTATATTTCAAAATTCTTCTACTTTCAAATAATAGAAAATTTCATATAAATATAAAATTTTCTTATCTAACAATATATTTATCAAAATTATTCCCAATAATATATTTTTATGATTTATCATTTATATATAAACCCATCTTCCATTTTTAAATAGAACTTATAATTACAAATTTCAAATATGAATACATATTTTTTATGATTCATAATTGGTTTACATTCAAATTATGGTGTATTTCATAAAAATATAAAATTGTTTTATCTTAAAAATATATATATTTGATTCTTTTATAGGAAATAATGAGTCGATGTTGGATTACGGAACATCGAATGACTGATGAATACGATGAAGGTGTTGATGATTTTTTGGATTTTCCTATCTGAAATGTTCCATACAATAACTTGTTGTTTATTTCCATGAATGAAATGTTTAAATATTGATAATATAAAAAGTGTAGAGTCCAAAGATCATTTAAATTTTCAATGATTTAATATGAGTTATAACCATTGGATTTGTAAAAATAAAACAGGTTATAATTTCATATCTAGTTATGATGAGGCTTAATATGATGGTAAATATGATGAAATTGAAAAAATTATTCATGATATTAAAGTATATACAATTGAGAAATAAGTAGAAATTGAGATTCTATATGGTGATGCATTAAAACCATTGAATTATAGTTTTATGAATTTTTCGATTTTATAATAATTGTTAAGATTGATTAACTTTGAGGTGAAATATGAATGGGGTGATAGTGGTTTTCAGATTTTCTACAATTATTGAAAGATATTATTTTTAAAGAAAATGATATTCCATATTCACATTATAATGAGAAGAAAATACTATGCCTGATGATATAAGTTGAAAAACATATCACAGGCTGATTTAGAGGTTACAGAGACCACAACCAAATTATTTTGGTATCTTCCTATAATTTATTATTTGATATATTTATTTTCTAATTCACACAATGAGAAAGGGTTATGATGGCATGATGATGAGAAGATATGTTATGAAAAAATTGCTCATCTAGCTGATTGTCTTCCATGGAAGAAAATTGATCACCGATTTTCAATATTCAGAAATAAAGTTAGAATTATTATACTTTGACGGTGATCTAGATATCACACACCTAAATGTGGAATGTGAAAAAACATTTATAGGTTTCAATTGATTTTAGTTTGTTTTTAGTGAATGTGGTCATTTTTAATATTGTAATTATAAATTTTTATCTTATAGTTGTTTTAGTATGATTTTTGTTTTTAGTTAATATTATAATTTTGAATGTTGTAATTGTAAATTAGTATTTTCTAGTTGTTTTGGTGGATTTTAGTTAGTTTGTAGTTAATATTGTAACATTAAATGTTATAATTGTGAATTTGTATTTGGTATTTTTTTCTAATGCATGTTTCTATTTTGTTGTTGGTTGGTCGGCATTGGAGAGGAAGGTTTAAATGAAACATTTATTTTTTACAAAAAATTATGTTAGCTAATGTATAACTTACATTAAACACCTATTTGTATTGCATTAAATTTTGGTCATTAAATAACTAATGAAAAAAATTATTTTTTACATCTATTGTTTCAAAACCACTATAAAAACCCACTCATCTGAATGCTTTTCATGTTGGTTATGTTGAAGCCGATGTGGAAAAGATCTTTTACATCACTTATTTAATAAATGAACTAAATAAACCATTCATAGAAAAGATTTTCCATTTCGGTCATATAAGAATCAATATGGTATATGTTTTTTATGTTGGTTATTAAATAACGGATGTAAAAAACCAATTCTATTATACATTTACAATGTTAATTTTCTAAATGTCATTAATAACATATGTAAAAAGTCATATTTAATTACAATGACTAATAACTGATGTAAAAAATAAAAAAGATGGTACTGAAAAGCATTTCTGCACTATTGAATAGAAATAATGAATGATAAAGGACACTTACTAGGGAGATACAATGTAACTACCATGGTTATTGAATGCCAAAAAGAGTGATTTGGATGGGGATTTATCACCCAAAATAACACTGGGAGTTCCAAGGGTTCGATTGGGTGGCCAAAATGTCAAATAAAGAAATAAATATGAAATCAGTTAGATAAAAATCAATAACTAAAATAATTCATGTCATGAATCCCATATTCACATCATGAATCTCATATTCACATCGTGAATCCAAAAGGTTTCATATACACCAAAATGTGTCACATTGGTGATAATAATCCAAATGATCCTTTTCATGGTGTGAAATTTTTTCATTACATGAAAATATTCTTGATTTGAATAGGAATCACGGAATATTATGTGGAACAAATTCATCTTGTGTCATTATTTTATGACATGAATGTTTCAAGAAGGATGTGAATAATCTATGTTCAATATATAATCCTCAAAACAACTATGTATCCCTCAATACCTAAGAAATAATCAATTATATTAGAAGAGGTGTACATTTATTCCCAGTATACTATATTATTCATGCATACATTACATAAGAGGTGTTTACCATTATGCTCAAGTCATATATCCTTATACATGTGGATATTGCCAATTATTTTGACATAATTACCTAAGAGCTAATAATTTCATAATTTCATCTAGACTATCTCTAAACACATATTGAAATCCAAATTTTAAAAAATCCATCATTGAAATACATTATTAAAATTTTATACCCAAATAAATTTTATTTTATATTAAACCATTTTGAATTCATGTGATACAACATGTTCAGTGTGTCTCTATTTAATTAATCCATACATTCTGGAATGAACTCTTGGTATTCATTCACCATTTTTGATAAAAATTTCAAAGGGTTTATACTTTCAAGATCAAATCAAAAAAGAATAATAAAAATTCTCTTTCATTTTTCATTACTATGAAAAGAATCAATATGAAATTATCTTGTCCTATGAGAGTCAAATATCAATTTTAGAAAGGTAGGGATATGTAAATTTCAACAATTATATTTAAAATTTTAGATCAATACCCCGTTACTCTTCTAATTACCGTTGTATCGTGTCTCCAGTAATCTTATTAAATGTAATATAAGATAAAAACAATAGGACAATAAAATATCACTGTAGAAAATTATATTCATTGGTAAGAGGGGAGTTTTTGACCCTCATTTAGTTTATGGATAGGGTTGAGTGCTACAATTAAACATATGATGCTAAATTTCTAGAACAAAAAATGGATTTTTGAAGATGTTTTTTTATTATCGGATTAGTACCCACATGATTCAACCTAAAACGTTCACATTAAACTTTTTCTATTATGAAATGATGACATATTTCAATGTTCTTTTATAATGAACCCTATAATAGTTTTTTATCCCCAAGGAACATTAGATGTCCAATATACTACCATGGTCAACATCAAAATTTCTCTAACATCTTCTAGTTTATGTTTCATCCATATTGGTTGTTTAATTTTTTAAAAATTATAATAATATTTATTTATAATAATAGAGAAACCCTATTATAACTTACTAATCAATACATTACATTTCATTCGAATAAAAAAAGAACCTACACTCAAATAATTTCAATATATAATGCTTCCAGCCAAATATTTATGTGATTATACATATTAATATATGAAAATCACTATAAAATAAACCAATACGCAATAATGCGTACATTAAATGAACCCAATGATCCATTTCATAACAAAAAGTTATTCCCCAATGGATATAACTGAAATAATCAAGTCAAACATGTCAAAAAATAAAAATTCTTTTTTCTAGGAAAAATAATTTGATTTAAATCATAAACTAATGATTTTCTGGATGAATCACTATTTTTTTATATTCTCCTAGATTTTTTCTAAAAACATATAATATGGAAAGGTAGTTTTCTCTCTTGAAACTCCAAAATTTTCAATGAAAATTTTACATATGTTCCTTCGGATATAAATGTGTATTTTCTATTTCACTAACATATAGGAATAGAATATATGTGAGTAATCCTATCATGACAATTTTAAAATATAATATTATTATCCATTAAAACTACTCCACAAGCAACTTCTTGTTTCATTAAAATATATTTTTATCATTATAGATAGTCACACTGATCATTTCTTCCTTGTTCAAATTAAAATAAATATTATGATCATAAACACAAATTTAAAATTATAGTTTTCCTAATAAAGATTTTAATTGATCATACCATTCTAGAGATGATTATTGCATGGTGATAAATAATATCTTCAACTTCCACACCATTGATTCACCATTAAAAAATAATATCCAACTACTTGTTTTATTTTAAATTATTAATAATGATTAAAATATTAAAATTTAACCATGATATCAATTTAGTAGTTTCAAAATTTACACTAAACAACCTTAGCGAGAAAGAGTCTAATAATCATAGTACTCACCACCAATGAGAATGTTTGTTCCACATCATTCCATCTACATCTTAATATCTCATTCATAACACCATTTGATTGATTTATATTAACATTACATCCATATTTTTTTAATAACCACATCATTACGGATAAACAATGATCCCTTATCCTCTTCACAAGATCCTAAGTATGAAAATTATCAATTTGTTCTATTTCCTCATTTATGTCCGTGAATGAGGAGTTATCTTTCACTATTTATGAACATTCGAAAAAATCATCTAGACATAAAATCAAGTTTTTTTCATATTTCATATAATCATAGTTGTTTATATAGAAATTTTCTCACTAAAAATATTTCATATATTCATATCTACATATATATTTTTCATTTTATTTAATAGTTTCCCCCATTAATAGTCTCTTAATCCACATATTCATTATTAGACACTTATTCACACATTAGACTATGCATGACACTATGAATTATATATATCTATTCATCATTATTATATACCTATCTCAAAATTTGAATTCCTAATTTGATAAAGGATTTCATATCAAATAACATTGAATTTTTATTTTCTAAGATCATGTTCTACCTCTTATTAGGATACTTATATTACTTTTTCATGAATGCGTAGCCTAAAAATTAAGATTCTTCTATTGTATATGCATATTTACATTAATTTTTTTTATAAGTAAAAATTTCATACGAATAACCTAAGGTGATTCAAAATTTTATTACATATATGAAACATCTCTTATATATTGAAATTATATTCTTGTATCAAATAATATTTATTCTTCAAGAATATTACCACTTGTATTGATTCCTTCCAATACAGATGAGTTATTTCATATTTTATGAGAAAATTATTGGCCAAATTGTAAACTATTTATTTTCCATCATGTGCTATATTTTTGGAATTATTCTCACTGATGAGTTTCATTGTCAGTTCTCTGAAAATAAAAATAATTTTCCACATCAAGAGTGATTTACTTTGTTTCATTATCAGAACTAATAATCATAATTAACCTCCTAGTAATATTCTAATATTTTTTCTAACACAATCACACCTTTAATTTATGGAAATAACTTTACAAATATAATTATTTTATAATCATTAATAAACATTAGGATACATTTATCAACATATTTTCTATTAACCTTCATGTACTTCAAATAATAGTGTGTATAATATCTGGTTGATTTTAGGAACACTTCATCTATTCAAAATTGGTATTTCTCATTTTTCTTCCTCTTATAAAAGAATCAATATCTTCTTTCGATATCTAATTACATTTGGTTCATAAATCAAAACATTCATTTTTGATGAATTTTCCAATATTCTATAGTGAATACTAGTAATATTTTGATGAAAAGGATTTTTATTATTAAACCATAAGAAGACATGTTTTCTCATTTCAACCCACATGGTATAGATTTATGTTGGTTTTAAATTCTTTAACTAATGAGTTTCTAATTTAATTTTTAATAATACAATATATCTAATAGAATGTAACCAAATGTCTATAGTTACTAAATTTTCTAATTATCGAAATATTATGTTAGAGTCAATTAGAATAAGGTACCTTTGATTCATTATCACATATATATCCAACTTTTTCATTAGACATCACATGATTTCTAGGGACCCAGCATTACTGAATCATGAAATAAAAGCAACATGGTCCATCACTTTATTTTTTAATATTCATTTTTTTATTGGATAACAAACCAAGGTAGAGAATCCATGTATTATTATTTCTATTTTCATTGAGAAAAATTACATCCAATATAGCCTTCACATTTTTTCATTTTTCCTTCCATGAGATGTTTGATTTAGTGGAGCATAAATGCAATCTTTCTTAATTATCTATAGGATATGTATGGGATCACACTAATATTCTTCAAATATAAAAAAACAATTCCAAATGGGAACTAATTTTTTCCCCACAACACACCCTCTTATAGCTTCCATTATTGTAAAATTTTCCAAATTCAATGAATATAATTAATATATTGGTGACTAACTATATAAAGATAAAAATATATTCATAGAATGTGTTTTGAATTTTAACTATGGTATATGTTACTGATCAATTTTTTTTGTTTCTAGGTTCCCCACACCTCAACTGGATCTTATCCCACAAAACCTATTTTTTGTATAACAATGATAGAATGAAATTATAATTTTATCGAGGGATTGATTTTTTGGATTCATCGTCTACACAGATTTCATTCCTATAGATATAATAAGGATTTCTAATAATTAATTAGAATGGAAGAGTTATCAATAATTTATTTACTCCATTTTACTATTAAAAATATCTCTAATATTTTATATAACATCTTCACAACAATGACCATATTTTCCTATTTTCCTAGTCCTTTCTCATTTATGATTTTGTAAACATCTATTTAACTTTTTATTACTATTTCAATAAATTCTTTTTTAAATAAATTTTTGAATTGTTATTAATTTTTCACCATTATATTATTCTCAATACTCAATATTTCATCACAAAGATAAATATTATTTTTTCATGATATTAAAACCCTTTTATACATCTTCCCTATTAGTGTTATCATCAAAAATCATTTATACTAACTCCCAGATCTTTATATTTAAAATCGGTAACTCATTTGGATGCTTCTTAATCATCCTCATGTTCTTTCATGATTATTTTTCAACACATGATTTATAATTTGATTTGATCAATCTATTTTTATGGTTTATTTATAAATCGACTAATCATTCAATTTTTCACATATTGAACATAAAAATATTCAACTTCTCATTTGAAATAAAATTTTTAGTTAATAAATCCATCGGTTTATATTTAATAGTAAGTATAATAATTAATTTTTATAATATTTACATCATAGTATCATCCATATCAAAAATAAATTTGACCGCATCATATTTACAAATATTTTGATCTTTCATTTGTTATATAAATACTTTTTGATATACTATTTCTTGATTATTATTTATATTTATGGGTTCTTTTCAGTAGAAACATTCTCAACTACATCAATGAATCCTCATCCTATCCTCCATTTTCTACCTTAAATAAGAAATATCGTTGTTATATGTCCAACTTTTCCATGATTATTGTTAGAAAATGGTAACTTACTTTCATACCTTCCTTTTCCTATCTTGAATTATCATGCTAATGGTGATATAAATTCATAAAAATATTCTATAATTATAGTTCTATGTTTTATTATTTTAATTATATCATAAATTTTTAAAAAATATATCATTTTATTATTGACTAGATGATTGTCACATATCAACTCAACTTACTCAAAATAGTAATATGATATAGGGTGACTATTAATCTAGTGCACCTCCCCATATGTCAGATGCTTCTGAATAGTAGCAGAGGACTTGGTTAAGACTATGGGTCGAGTATACCCTCATATAAAATTCCCAATAAGAGATAAAAATAATACAAACATAGAACATCAATAATAAATGTCCATTCAAGTATGCAAAAGTAAAAAAACCCTCACTAAAAATATGAATTATTAAGCTTATAGTTATATAATAATGTTAAACTAATGAAACTTTGATTCATAAATGTAACATAATGAATAAATATAGGAGGCTATACTAAAATTCATGAGAATAAAATTGTCCCAACAAATAATATTTTTCTAATCTTATCAAACTTAAAAAATAAAATATAATGTCTCTGCCCATCCCAAACCTGAGAACAGGGAATGATTCAATATTACCCTGGTGTCCTGGACAGTCATGAAGAGTGTGAGTACTACTCTATAGGGCCCAGAAATTAAATTAAAATACAAATTAAAAATATAGTGTAAAAAGATTCTATAATTTGAATAAATAAATAATTTCATTAAAGAATCATTAATAAATTACAACTGTCAATCATAAGGTTCAACCATAGAACACTGATCAATCCAACCATGATTATGTCTATACCATAGTGTCTATTAACATTTATTGTAGTCATTCCAACCGTATCTGATCACTCACACTTTGTATCACCCCTACATGCATGTGTCAAATAGTTGGGGACTGACACACCCTATATGCATGTGATAAAAACTTGGGGGATTACCTCCTTGTATATAGTAGATAAACACCATGGGATGATCCATATGGAATACATAAGTTAAAAACCTTGGGGATGGAAATTCATGGTATAAATTAAGAAAAAGAAAAGGGGATTACACATTGGATATACATTAGATAATAACCATGAATGGATCCACCGAGGGTAAATAAGAAAATCACATAGGGTTGATCCAATTATTACATATAAGATAAAAACTAGGGATAAAACATCATATACATAGAGTGTTTCCAAGTAATATTATGCCATTAGGCTTAAAATCTAGAAATTAGCTATCCTAGGAATCCCATGTATAACAGAAAATATTGTCTGGTAATATGTCCCTATCATAATGTCTTTTATAATGAATCTCTTAATGGTTAGAAATATAATTGAATCTATATCAAAAAATTAGCTTCAACCCCTCCATTGAATGAAATAAAATACCCAAAAACCATATCCCATAAACACCCTTTCAAGGGTCAAAAACACATAATGGTATATCCTATAGTATTCTTTGTCACAACATAGTTAGGGAACCCCATTTGGGCTACTCTATCACATTGTTATCTCTAGATTTATTGCCAAACACTATGAAGGATTATCCTACCATGAAATTTACAAATTCTCATTGTTTCCTCTAATACATACAATTATTATCACACAATGTATAAGGCTAAATGACCTTCTAAAATATCATCTCATCGCTATGTAGCTCCCCACAAAAATAACCCTAACATGTTCACCCTCGGGATTACCCTCCCATGAATTACTTTCTCAGGGGGGAAGGGATGATCCCCCCAAGGACATACCACATAGGCCAGCCTATAAAGAATTTAATTATTCTTGAATGACCTAAAAATGAAACTCATCGCTTATCAACACTTGTTACCTATTGAGTATAAACTATGAAAATAATTTAAGGGTCACAATAGTTTATTAATTTAATTTCTTCAACACCACTTTTGATTAAAATTTGATTATTTAACCAATTATAGTCAATTCCAAGACCATAAAAAATGGGCAAGTCCAGCAATGGCCTATGGAATCTAAAGGTGTTGATTTTTTTTTTTCTGTTCATTCAATTTTTTTTCCTGGATTAAACTATTCTATTAATTTATATTGTTTAAAAAACATCAATTTGTTTTTCCATAGTTCACATACCCACATTTATTTATGAAAAACAAAATATAATATAGAATTTCTTTTAGCCCTACCTCTTCTGATACCATTTACCTTTTTTTATGAAGTTCATAGTAAACCAGTACAACAACATAAATGTCTACTGACCCATCACATAACAACAAGAGGCCCTACCTGAATCTGAAAAATCATATAAATAATTATAAATTATTTATAATTAAATATTCGATTATTATAAAAATTTATAATATTAAAATTTTAAAGTATTTAGGAATAATATCCTAAAATTCTCCAAAGACACCCATCACCCTTGAAAACCACTAATCATATCTGAAGGGTCGATGATGAACCTCCAATACTATCTAGGGAAAGCTCTAAAACACCCAATGTTGATTCAATAACCAATATAATATAAATTAATACAAAATAATTAGAATAATAAATGTTAAAATACCTCCAGAAAACACGGGACTAAAAAATTATAATGTTTTCTTGGGACATCATCTCACTCATCTATATAAAAATATAATCATAATATGATGATTCCACCACCACCATGTGGGATTTGGACCAAAATGCAAAACTAGAACAGTTAAGATGAATAAATAAATCTATATAATGAATTTTTTATCATGTATGAAGATGGATTATACCCTAAATCCCAGGGTAATAGAACCAATAACACCCTAATATAAGGGGGTTAAAGAGGAAGGAGGGGGATCCCCATGGTCATGCATTAAAGAGGAAGAAAGAATATGGGGATCCCCAAATAATAAATAGGTCTAGAACCTTCATAATTTTCCCTCTATAATTATATACTCAATATGGCCTCATCGTTAGCCAAAACATGTTCCAATTGTACATCCTTTATAGTCCAATTAAAGACACTTCTCGAAATTAGCCAATAGGTTTTCCCAAACCATGGGCGAACCCTGTAAAACAACAAGGAAATATTTTTCATAATTTTCATTCATCAAAGAAAAAACTATATGGCAAGACAAATGACGAAGAAACTAAAATGAACCAAGATAAAATAACCCAAATAAATACTTAATCTCAAGATATTTATATATATAGTACATATAATAAACTATCACATAAAAAAAAGACTAAATGTTTTAGTATCATGGAGATTAGCTACTTAAACATCCTAATTTACTTCCCTTGTGAGTATTTATCCATAATAATGCTCTTAAATAAACTAAATACATATCTCTATAGATGTAATAGTCATGATAACCTACTGAATGGAAATGTATAAAAGGGGTGAGCATAGATTATTATTATGGGAAAACAAATAATAATGTGTCAGATTATAAAAACCCATTTTTAACTCTAGTATGGATCCATTAATTTTTAGTACATTCTTTATTTGGGACCTAATATGGATTCCAATGTTAGAAAAGGTCTCAGGGGGTTTTGATGAATTTTCAAAGCTAGTATCCCATATTTTTGGAAAAAATAGGTTTCACACACATTTATGAGTAAACCGTGTAGATTTGGGTTTTCCAAGCAAATCCACCATGCACAAATGGTGCACAATTGTGTGGACTAACTGTGAAAGTGACCATTTTCCTAGGTAACCATTCATGGTTTATTCATTGGTTTTCAAACAAGGCGAACAAACCATGCACAAGCTAATTTTTAGGTAAATTTACATATTTTTTCTTAATGATCTATTAAGCCACACCCATCTTCCTTATTCCAGGATTACACTGGATTAACCAATTTGTATATCAATTAGGGGATTCATGAATATCAAACTTTGGAATCAAGAGATATACTTCTTGCAAAAACAGATCAAGCTTTTGTTCTTCATTTTAGACGTGCAATTGTAAGTAGTAATTTTCTCTTGATCCATTCTAGTTCACTTTTTCACTTGACTTAGATATCAGGGTAGGAGAATTTTTATCTTTTTCTTATATGTACTATAATATTAGCAAAATCCATGGCCAATAATGGAGGAGGAGTGTAAAATCCCAACTATGTAATGAGTAATAGATATTTTTATCTATGTCTATTAATGAATTATATAGTGTTTTAGAGGCTTAAAATGAAAACAAATCCAATCTTAAGCATGGAATACACTAATATTCTTAAAAGATTGTTTTACTGCCTTTTGATGGAAAACCCTTTTTAAATCAATATTTTTAAAATTTTATAATCTATATTTTTCAAAATACACATATTCATTATTATTGGGAAATTGAATTTTACATTGGATAAATTTTTGATACTTTTCTGACAATGTTCATTTTTAATGAATAGTGAAAAATACTGCATTTTACATCAAAACTGCTTTTTAATCTAATTTATTTATATGATTAGATTATCTTTTGAATTGGTTTTGAATTGAAATTAGAATATATTATTACCATTTAATCCAATGGTGGTCGTTGGAATCAATTTCACTTTGAAATTGGACTTAAACTAGTGTCAATCTTTTGATACTTATTGTTTCATAAAAACACGCTATTTGTCATGACAGTGGGAATTAATTATTAAATTAATTAATGTGACTTATATGTTTTTAATTTTGTAAAATAGACTTCATTTTTGAATTCGGTGTATCAAATATAGCTTAGGGTGAATTTTTGGTAATTTTCTGAAAAACTTCAATTTTTGATGAATAGTGAAACCACTAAGTGGTACTTATAAAAACTGAATTTTCATTTAAATGAAATTTTGCCATATTTGTGTTTTGAATTTCAAAAATACAACATACATGGTTTTCATTAAGAAGTAAAATGTGGTTCAATGGGATTAAAATATTTTTTTGGTGAATAGTAACTTATTATGTTCTTAATCGCGATTAGTGGTAATTAATGTAGTTTAAGGTAAAAATAATGTTTTAATAGTATGATATGAGCTTGAAACATGTACTACCCTCATTGGATGTTTCATGTCCGACCAAGAAAAGCCATGGGTCAAATTGGGGACCCCATGGAGCCACTTTGGTTGGGAAATGACATAGATAACTTTTTATTTAATGTTAAAGTAAAAATGACACAAACATGAGTTGAGTTACTAAAACAATTTTTATATGGGGTTATACAAGTCAGATTTTTGACTATAAATATTCATTAGAAATATAAAAATATTTCATACATCATAGTATTTTTTTTAAAATTTTTAGACATTAAATAAATTAAATTATTTATGTCATCATGATGATGCAGCGATGACCTCATTATTTAACGATTTAAATAAAATGGAAAGTTAATGTAAAATCTAAAAACTACACAAGTCCAAAACCAATTGGATGAGTGGATTTAGAACCCTTATCACCTTATCCTAGAATTATATAAATGTGGGACCTTTTGAATCCGAAACTCGTTTGAAAATAATGTAACTTATCTTTACATTCCAAGAGTGCCCCTCCTCTCCTCCTATAAAAGGCCCCACATCTACCTCCTTACCCACACTCCCAGAGCCTTTGTCACGGACAAACCCTGCCCATTTTGTCTCTCCACTTACCTCTCTTACTCCTTGAAGCATTACTTTGGGCAGAAGTCTTCCCAAGGAAGCCTTTGAGCTCAAACCAAAGGGAGTTACCCAATTTTAAGGTAATGTCTTCTTTTGAGTCCTTTTGTTTTATTGTGCTTCTCCAACCCCCTAAACACTTTTTATTCTTTTCTTTTGTAACAACTCAAGTATCCTCAATATACTAGGATGTTGTTATAATAAGTATTCAAGATACACTTACACACACCTACATCTAATGGTTAACGAACATACTGTTTCCGTGGATGGTGAATTTATGCCTCCCGAAACGATGATTGTTCAAAATTATTTTAACACCTTCAAAGGTGGAATTAAGATGTCACTATATTTATATATGATATATAATATGTTTATGGTTTCCTTAAGATTCTGTTTTTTTCTTTTTGGTCATACTTTTATGGTTTCCATTATGGGTAAACGCGATATCTTCATTTAAGGAAGTGCGGACTACCGCCCCCTCAAAGTGATTTGATTCATTAAATACCATATGTGGGACGTATAAAGGATGGATCTATGATATTATATATGATATTATACTGGAATTATAATATACCTTTATATCATTATGATTCCATTCTATAAAATACGAAATAGAAATGAAAGTAGCGTCCATGCGTACGTACGGCTTACCGTCTCTATGAACGGTGCATTTCATTTCTTACCTCTAAATGATTATGTAATATTATAAATTCATGCATGTACTGGATATATATGACATATATGATATCTACATCATGAATAACATTCTGGATATAATGGATACATGAACAACTTGTAATTATAAACGGTTTATTTTTTACTCAAGTACCAATGATCGTTAAAATGACTGTTATTAACTTAAATAATTACATAGTGTTCATGACATGGTAATAAGTGATATAAAAGGAATAATTAAACTGAAAAGGGTTCTTAAGAAAGTATAAATTAACTCAAGTTTATTATTCAGGACATTAAAGAACGATCGAGTCAAGTCGGACCCGAGGTATCGGACTTCGTCTCAATCTCCTTTCATTGAGGCATATTTTGTTTTATACAAAACCTTCTATTATACGGTGTATAAACCCCATTGACTTTTAGGTTTATCCAAAAGGAATATTTTTTATACAAATCGTTTTCCTAAACGACAAAAGGGAATGTTTTTGTCATACGTATGCGGCGACAACGACTTCTCTGCCGCCGTGACCGTTATTTGAGTTTCAGCTTGCTCTACAAGCCATACCTTCTTTTTAAAAGAAAAATAAATACCATGTTTTAATTTTCATTTATTTTGGTATTGAAAATGGTTTTCATAATGTTTTTATATCAATGTGTTGTATTGATATCTTGTGATTGAAAGGTGGAAATGTTATGTTTCATTTATGCATGTTTTATGTGATACGATTATGTTGAGGTTCTTGGGCATTATTATGAAGACGGGTGGTTCTGTGATAATCTAAGGGCGGGTGAGCCCGATATAGCTCTCCAATGCATTGGGTAATGTGAAGGAGTGAAACGTTAAGGTTTCTCCGAAGAGAATTAGGGAATATACTGTGATGGGTATTCCAAACGTAACCAAGAGGGTTACTCCCTACGTAAGGATGTTATGAATGCCTCAAGTTACCGTTATATCTTATGATTTCTATGATTTATTCATGATTTGATGAGGTATGTTAAAATGCTTATGTTTTATGGGTAAATTATGATCTCATTCTTATGTATATATGTACCCATGTTTCCTTTCCATATTTTTATTTCCCTTACTGAGCTTTTTATGCTCATCCCAAGTTTTTTTTGAAATGTTTTTCACAGGTCAAGGGAAAAGTACATGATATGATGATAGTGTCAAGGAAGTGTCAAGAAATAATCCATGTTTTATTTTAAATATGTTTCCATTGTTGGGAATGAAGAATACTATATTTATGTAACCACTTTGTTTATATGTGGAATGTAATGCAAGTTTTATGATCTAATTCTCTAAAACTCTAAACCCGAAAAGATCCTCAATGTGTAATCTTGTAATAACTCATGATTAAGTAAGGTTTAAGGCTGGGGCCTTATAGTTGGTATCAAAGGTCGGTTTAGATAACTTTAGGAGTTATAATTCTAATAAATGATTATCCAAAAATATATTTTTTTTGAAATGATATAGCATTTTAAGATTACCATGTTGCTTCATCTAAGACATGTTTGTTCAGAATGGTTTTCCGTAGAGGAAATAGGGAAGCAGTGCTAGGAAGGCATAATGAAGGAAATAACCTTCCAAATCAGCATCCTAAGATGGTCGGAATTGGAACTGAACAGTTTTTTGCAGTAATGGCGCAGTTGACTCAAGCGATAAATGGCGGTGGTATCCATACACGAGATCAGTCAGATCAACTGCAGAGGAACATATCAGTGGTGGAACATTTAATGACGCAACATCCCCCATCATTCAGAGGATCATCTGACCCTGCGCTAGCTGAAGGGTGGATTAAAGCACTGGAGAATATTTTTGATGTCATGGGGTGTTCAGACAATCAAAAGGTTAGTCTTGCTATTTACCGTTTGGAGGGTGAAGCAGATCAGTGGTGGTCGATGGTTAAAAATATCAGGGACGCTGATGAGATTGATGCTCTCGACTGGGATGAATTCAAAGGTATGTTTCTTCAGAAGTATTTTCCTAAGGATGTTCGACTTAGGATGGAAAAGCAATTCTTGGAATTGAGGCAAGAGGAAGACTCAGTGGCTACCTATGAAGAAAGGTTCACTTGATTGGAAAGGTATGTTCCAAATTTTATCCGAGACCTTGATAGTAAAATCAATCGTTTTTACTCAGGATTAAAGCCAAAATATAGAAGGGAATTAGCTTCTCATGAGTTTAAAAGTTATGAAAAGCTTGTTCGATGTGCTGAGAAGGTGGAAATGGAGTTTGCTGATGATCAAGTGTTCTATAACAACCAACAGAAGAAGAGACCGAGGTGGTAGGAGAAAGGTAAGAATTCTTCAAAAAAGTATGATGGTAAGAAAACTAAGTTTCCAGTTTGTGATAAATGTGGAAAAAGGCATACTGGGGAATGTCTTCTGAATTCTGGAAAGTGCTACCGATTTGGTAAGATGGGACATAAGGTTCGTGATTTCACTGAAAAGGATCAGGGTGATGGTAAGACCAAATTTTATTTACAGTTAGTGAAATGTTATAAGTGCAATGAGATGGGTCACTATGAAAACGAGTGTCCGACAAAGAGCTTGAGTGATGGGAAGCAGTTAGACTACAAGCAGAAAGGGATGGTGAAATCCTTTGCAACTACTTCAGCAGATGTCGGGCCATCAAATGAAGTTGTATCAGGTACTTTGTTTTGTTTTTTCAGATTATGTCATTGTGTTGTTTGATTCGGGGTCTACACATTCTTTCATCTCTGAAACCTTTTCTAGTAAAATGGGAATACCATCTCAAGAAATGACTCCTGAACTTTTGGTAAAAACACCTGGGGGAAATGTTGAGGCAAAAAGAATTTATAAGAATCTTCCTATCCTTATCTGTGGAAAGAACCTATTTGCAAACTTTATTGTTCTACCTCTAGTAGAGTTTGATGTTATCTTGGGTATGGATTGGCTCTCTATTTACCATGATAAGATTGACTGTAGATCTAAATAAGTTTCTTTTCAGAAATACTTTCAGTTTGTGTACAAGAATGAAACCTTACTATTGATAACATATCAAGAGGCCAAGAAACTTGTAAAAGATTGAAATGAATGTTACCTTGCACACATTGTTGAAAATAAAGGAACTGTTCAGATTAATGATGTGCCAGTGGTAAATGAGTATCCTGATGTTTTTCCTAATGAGTTGCCTAGAATAATACCAGATCGGGAAGTTGAGTTTACTATTGACTTAGTTCCTGATGCTAAGAAAATTTCAAAACCCCCTTATCAAATGGCTCAAATTGAACTTTTAGAGTTGAAGGAGAAATTGAACAATTTATTAGAGAAAGGTTTCATTCGACCTAGCACATCACCATGGGATGCTTCTGTTTTATTTGTTAAAAAGAAAGATGGTTCAATGAGACTTTGCATTGATTATAGAGCCTTGAATAACATCACTGTTAAGAACAAATAACCTTTACCTCATATCGATGATTTGTTTGATCAGCTCCAGGGAGCTCAGTATTTTTCAAAGATTGACTTGAGATCGGGGTACCATTAGCTGAAGGTAAAGGAAGCAGACGTTCCGAAGACAGATATGGCCATTATGAATTTGTAGTAATGCCTTTTGGGCTAACCAATGCACCTGTTGTATTCATGGACTTAATGAATATAATTTTCCATGAGTTCTTGGATAAGTTTGTTGTGGTTTTCATTGATGATATTTTGATGTTTTCTAAATGTAAAGAGGAGCATGAAAGACATTTAAGGGTTATCTTGCAAACCATAAAAGAAAATAAATTGTATGGGAAATTCAGCAAGTGTGAGTTTTGGTTGCAACAAATTTCTTTCCTTGGTCATATTGTTTCTAAAGATGGGATAACTGTTGATCCTGCAAAAACAAAGGTTGTTGAAGAATGTCCAAGACCCACAAATGTAACTGAGATTTGTAGATTCCTTGGTTTGGCAGGCTATTACCGATGGTTTGTTAGAAATTTTTCACGGTTATCTAGTCCAATGACTAAGCTAACTCGGAAGGGTGTTAAGTTTATCTGGACAAAAGAATGTGATGATTGTTTTCAGGAATTGAAAAGAAGATTGGTGAATGCTCCAGTTTTGGAACTACCTTCCAGGAATGGTGATTTTGTTATCTACAGTGATGCTTCATTGAAAGGACTTGGTTGCATCCTAATGCAGAATGATCAGTTAATTTCTTATGCTTCACGACAGTTGAAAACTCATGAGGTAAATTACCCTACACATGATTTGGAATTAGCTACTGTTGTTTTTGCTTTAAAAATTTGGAGGCATCATTTGTATGGAGTAAAGTGTGAAATATATACTGATCACAAAAGTTTAAAGTATATATTCACTCAAAAAGAATTGAACATGAGACAAAGGATACGGATATAATTAATCAAGGATTATGATTGTACAATTCATTACCATTTGGGAAAAGCAAATAAAGTGGCTGATGCTTTGAGTCGAAAAATTAATGCTTCATTAAAAATGTTGCATTTGGAACGTGATCCTTTGGTTAAGGATTTGATGAACTTTGGCATAGAAGTTGTGGGTGCAGGATGTTCTTCTGTTTTGTTTCAAGTATCAGTGAGATCATCTCTATCAGATAGAATCAAGAAAGCACAGAAGCAAGACAGTGAGTTGCAGAAAAAGGTAGAGCTGGTTCAGAAAGGTAAGTTGCCTGAATTCAACATTGATAATGATTGCGTTTTGAGATTTGGGAAGAGATTGTGTGTGCCTTGTGATTCACAGTTGAAGAGAGAGTTGTTATGTGAAGCTCATAGTTCTCCGTTTTCAGTTCATCCTGGTAGTACTAAGATGTATAGAGATCTGCGGGAGTATTACTAGTGGGATGGAATGAAAAGAGATATTGCTGATTTTACTGTGAAGTGTTTGACATGTCAACAGGTTATAGAAGAGCGGCAGTTACCGAAAGGGATGCTTCAGCCTTTACCAGTGCTAGAGTGGAAATGGGAGAATATATCCATGGACTTTGTTGTGGGATTACTGAAGACATCTCAAGGTAATAATGAAATCTGGGTTATTGTTGATCGCTTGACTAAATATGCTCATTTCCTTGCTATAAGAGATACTTTTTCCCTAGATCAACTTTTATGTTTGTATCTTAAAGAGATAGTCAGGTTACATGGTGTTCCTCTCTCCATTGTATCTGATCGTGATCCCAGGTTCACTTCTAACTTTTGGAAAGGCCTTCAGAAGTCGTTGGGTAATGAATTAAATTTTAGTATAGAATTTCATCCTCAATCAGATGGGCAGTCAGAACGAACAATTCAGACCTTGGAGGATATGCTACGAGCTTGTTCTATGGATTATCAGGGAAGTTGGGACCAACTTCTTTCTTTGGTTGAATTTTCATATAATAACAGTTTTTATTCCAGTATACAGATGGCACCATTTCAGGCATTATATGGGAAGCGGTGTCGAACTCCAGCTTTTTGGGATGAAGTGGGTGAAAGGAAGCTGATGGGACCAGAATTGGTAGAAGAGATGGCATAAAAAGTTCAGCTGATTTAGAAGCACATGAGAACAACTCAGAGCAGGCAGAAGAGTTATGCAGATAACCGGAGGAAGGATCTATCTTTCGAGGTAGGTGATCATGTTTTTCTCAAGGTTTCTCCTTGGAAAAGTGTGATGATATTTGGTAAGAAAGGAAAGCTGAGTCTAAGTTTTATTGGACCATATGAAATTCTGGAGAGATTTTGATCAGTTTCATACTGGGTGGATTTACCTCCGAGTTTATCTCAGGTACACAATTTTTTTCTTGTTTCGATGTTGAGAAAGTATATGCCAGATCCATCTCATGTTTTGAGTCCAGAGGTAGTTCAGCTGGAAGAGAACCTATCTTATGAGGAACAACCGGTCCAGATTTTTGACCACATGGAGCAAGTGTTACGGAATAAGGTGATTAATCTGGTAAAGGTTTTTTGGAAAAACCATATGATGGAAGGGGCAACATGGGAATCTGAAAATGCAATGAGGGATAAGTACCCCCATTTATTTGATAAGTAAATAAATTGCGGGGACGCAATTTTCAAAAGGGGGGAAGGATGTAACATCCCAAGTAAGTAATGAGTAATAGATATTTTTATCTATGTCTATTAATGAATTATATAGTGTTTTAGAGATTTAAAATGAAAATAAATCCAATCTTAAGCATTGAATACACTAATATTCTTAAAAGATTGTTTTACTGCCTTTTGATGGAAAACCCTTTTTAAATCAATATTTTGACAATTTTATAATCTATATTTTTCAAAATAAACATACTAATTATTATTGGGACATTTAATTTTACAATGGATAAATTTTTGGTATTTTTCTGACAATGTTCATTTTTTAATGAATAGTGAAAAATACTGCATTTTACATCGAAACTGCTTTTTAATCTAATTTATTTATATGATTAGATTATCTTTTGAATTGGTTTTGAAGTTAAATTAGAATATATTTTTACCATTTAATCCAATGGTGGTCGTTGGAATGAATTTCACTTTGAAATTGGACTTAAACTAGTGTCAATCTTTTGATACTTATTGTTTCATAAAAACACGCTATTTGTCATGACAGCGGGAATTAATTATTAAAATAATTAATGTGAGATATATGTTTTGAATTTTTTAAAATAGACTTCATTTTTGAATTCGTAGTATCAAATATAGCTTAGGGTAAATTTTTGGTCATTTTCTGAAAAACTTCAATTTTTGATGAATAGTGAAACCACTAAGTGGTACTTATAAAAACTGATTTTTCGTTTAAATGAAATTTTGCCATCTTTGTGTTTTAAATTTCAAAAATCCAACATACATGGTTGTCATTAAGAAGTAAAATGTGGTTCAATGGGATTAAAATAATTTTTTCGGTGAATAGTAACTTATTAAGTTCTTAATTGCGATTAGTGGTAATTAGTGTAGTTTAAGGTAAAAATAATGTTTTAATAGTATGATATGAGATTGAAACATGTCCTACCCTCATTGTATGTATCATGGACGACCAAGACAAGCCATGGGTAAACTTGGGGACCCCATGGAGCCACTTTGTTTGGGAAATGACATAAATAACTTTTTATTTAATGTTAAAGTAAAAATGACACAAACATGAGTTATGTTACTAAAACAATTTTTATATTGGGTTCTACAAGTCCGATTTTTGACTATAAATATTAATTAGAAATATAAAACGATTTCCTACATCATAGTATTTTTTTTATAATTTTTATACCATAAATAAATTAAATTATTTATGACATCATGATGATGCAGCGATGACCTCATTATTTAACGATTTAAATAAAATGGAAATTTAACGTAAAATATAAAACCTACACATGGCCAAAACCAATTGGATGAGTGGATTTATAACCCTTATCACCTTATCCTAGAATTATATCAATTTGGGACCTTTTGAATGCGAAACTCATTTTAAAATAAAGCAACTTATCTTTACTTTCGAAGAGTGCCCCTCCTCTCCTCTTATAAAAGCCCCCCACCTCTACCTCCTTACCCACACTCCGAAAGCCTTTGGCTCGGACAAAACCTGCCCATTTTGTCTCTACACATCCCTCTATTACTCCTTTAAGCCTCACTTTGGGAAGAAGTCTTCCCAAGGAAGCCTTTGAGCTCAAACCAATGGGAGTTACCTGATTTTAAGGCAATGTCTTATTTTGAGTCCTTTTGTTTTATTATGCTTCTCCAACCCCCTAAACCCTTTTTATTCTTTTATTTTGTAACAACTACAGTATCCTCAATATACTAGGATTTTTTTATAATAAGGATTCTAGCTACACTTACAGACACCTACATCTAATGGTTAACAAACATACTGTTTCCGTGGATGGTGAATTTATGCCTCCCGAAATGATGAT
Source organism: Viscum album (assembly GCA_963277665.1). Taxonomy (NCBI): domain Eukaryota; kingdom Viridiplantae; phylum Streptophyta; class Magnoliopsida; order Santalales; family Viscaceae; genus Viscum; species Viscum album. Next base: position 802,152,534 of record OY728150.1, on the reverse strand, counting down.
TGTTCAAAATTCTTTTAACACCTTCAAAGGTGGCCATTAAGATGTCACTATATTTATATATGATATATAATATGTTTATGTTTTCCTTAAACTTCTGTTTTTTTTTGGTCATACATTTATGGTTTCCATTATGGGTAAACGCGATATCTTCATTTAAGGAAGTGCGGACTACCGCCCCCTCAAAGTGATTTGATTCGTTAAATACCATATGTCGGACGTATAAAGGATGAAAATATGATATTATATATGATATTATACTGGAATTATAATATACCTTTATATAATTATGATTCCATTCTATAAAATACGAAATAGAAATGAAAGTAGCGTTCATGCGTACGTACAGCTTACCGTCTCCATGAATGGTGCATTTCATTTCTTACCTCTAAATGATTATGTAATATTATAAATGCATGCATGTAATGGATATATATGACATATATGATATCTAAATCATGAATACCATTCTGGATATAATGGATACATGAACAACTTGTAATTATAAAGGGTTTATTTTTGACTCAAGTACCAATGATCGTTAAAATGACCGTTATTAACTTAAATAATTACATAGTGTTCATGACATGGTAATAAGTGATATAAAAGGAATAATGTACTTGAAAAAGGTTCTTATGTAAGTAGAAATTTACTCAAGTTTATTATTCAGGACATTAAAGAAAGATCGAGTCGAGTCGGACCCGAGGTATGGGACTTCGTCTCAATCTCCTTTCATTGAGCCATATTTTGTTTTATACACAACCTTCTTTTATATGGTGTATAAAACCCTTTTACTTTTAAGTTTATCCAAAAGGAATATTTTTTATACGAAGCATTTTACTAAACAGAAAAAGGGAATGTTTTTTTCGTATGTATGCGGCAACAACGACTTCTCCGCCGCCGTGACCGTTATTTGAGTTTCAGTTTCCTCTACAAGCCATACCTTATTTTTAAAAGAAAAATAAATACCATGTTTTAATTTTCTTTTATTTTGGTATTGAAAATGGGTTTCACAATGTTTTTATATCACTTTGTTGAATTGATATCTTTTGATTGAAAGGTGGAAATGTTATGTTTCATTTATGCATGTTTTATGTGATACGATTATGTTGAGGTTCTTGGGCATTATTATGAAGACGGGTGGTTCCGTGATAAACTAACGACGGGTGAGCCCGATACAGATCTCCAATGCATTGGGTAATGCGGAGGAATGAAATGTTAAGGTTTCTCCGAAGAGATTTAGGGAATATACTGTGATGGGTATTCCAAACGTAACCAAGAGGGTTACTCCCTACGTAAGGATATTATGAATGCCTCAAGTTACCTTTATGTCTTATGATTTCTATGATTTATTCATGATTTGATGTGGTATGTTAAAATGCTTATGTTTTATGGGTAAAATATGATCTCATTCTTATGTATATATGTACCCATGTTTCCTTTCCATATTTTTATATCCCTTACTGAGCTTTTTATTCTCATCCCATGTTTTTTTTTGAAATGTTTTTCACAGGTCAAGGGAAAGGTACATGATATGATGATAGTGTCAAGGAAGTGTCAAGAAATAATCCATGTTTTTTTTAAATATGTTTCCATTGATGGGAATGAAGAATACTATCTTTATGTAACCACTTTGTTTATATGTGGAATGTAATGCAAGTTTTATGATCTAATTCTCTAAAACTCTAAACCTGAAAAGATCCTCAATGTGTAATCTTGTAATAACTCAAGATTAAGTAAGGATTAAGGTTGGTTCCTTATAAGGAGAGTCATACAAGCCTAGGGTGGGTGTTCTATAACTCATCCATAATGTTTTTTGATTTTGGAATTTCATGTGTGCCCCACCGATTTCATCGAATCTGGTTTTGGGAATTTACATTCCATGTTTATAATCATTAGAACTACATAGTTATGCTATTTAAAAAATGTTATTATTTTTTAGTGGTTACGCCTAAAACTATATACTTTTAATGTCAAGGGCCACACAATATTTGATGTATAGTGTTTTGACACGTTTGGGATATCGTTCCGGTGTGCCTTAGCTTGACCACTCTAATGGAATGATTTTCCTTACTAATTATCCCGATTTATATTGTGAATATCATATTGGAAATCACCATGTATTCATACCACTGGGCACACCTATGTTATGTTCTTCAATTGATAATTAAATGTTAAATGTGAATTGGAACATATACAATGTATTTGACATGGACTTAAATGTAAATGAATAATAAGTTTCATATCCATATCACCCCTTTCCACATTAATTGAAGGGATCATAATGAACCTCGAATATAGAAGACAATTTTAATGGATTAAATGAATGGTTACATGCTACTTGACCCTATCACACAAATGAAAGTGAAGGATTCAACCAAATGACATCATTAAAATGGTTCATGCTACTTGAACATATCACACTAATGAAAGGAATGGCGTGAATGAAATGAAATATTACATGACTTCATAATAAAATTGGAATGGATTTAATTGAGCTCTCTTTGGATTCTGATCAGAGAATTCCATGAGCACTTAAGAACCCCATTCTGATTAATGGATATGGATTTCATAGGATGAATCCCACCTAGATCATGATCCTTGTCTGTTCTTATATGCCTTCATTGACACGATAGTATCCCTTCATATTATCACAGGATGCATTGGATAGACTCTAGGGATCCAATATTGATATGTTAGTGCCATGATTATAGCCCATACGACACTGTCTTGACATAGCCTTATTTTACATTGGACGATCACATTGAATTCAGTAGGCACCTTATCGTGGAATCCCTTGGAACAAGATCCTTGTATTAAACTCATGATCATGAAAAGCTATAGTTATTACTATGTAGGTGACCCTTGAGGTCTACGTCACCTTGGTTATTACCTTGGGACTAAACAATTAAATATCATTACTGGATGGCTTGTTACATGATGGAACCATCATTATTTATACTATCACAAGGTTATGTTAGTGTTGGTTATGCCTCACGAGCCCTATCTATCTAAAATTGGTAATTACATAATTAAATCAACTAGTTACTTGTTTAGACACCATTTAAGGGCTGAAGAATGTACTTGGGTATTTAGATACATTGTACTACTTCACATTGTATAAGAATTCTTGCACACTATAACATTTCCATTACATGGGCTAGATAGTATAGACACCATTGGTGGTTCCCCCATGAGATTTATCTCAATCCCTCTCTAGGAACCATTCGGTGCCCGGGGAGGATTACATGGTTGCAAGTGATGACAATTGAAAGAATACAGCCTCAAACACTTGATTGATTGTTTTTTAGGATCGAGAACAATAGTACAAGACTGAGTTGGATCTCAGGATTCTTGGGATAGTATTTTTATTCCTCTAAACTATTGTTTAAGTTGTTATACCTACTTCCATGTATCCATGATTTCTAGTGTTCTAGTACATGACATATCATAATAATTTGTTAAATTTTATTCTAGTTGATTTAATTATTATTATTATTGTCTCCATTTTCCACTATGACTTCTATTTATTTATCTTACTTCTTCAATTTACCTATATTATTTTTATCCATTATTCTATACTCTGGTAATGATGGATAGTCTTCCCACATACACACTATAGGCCCTTGCTACTAGTTGGAAGCCTCTGGCATTTGGGGTATGTGCTTGTGGCCATGTGGTCCATCGAGCTCGGAGCACAAATTAAATGGTATTTGGGTATGAGACATCACAATTTGGTATCATAGGTGGATTAATTTATTCTTTTACTATTTAGAGACAATTTATTTTATATTACGATTGCTTGGGACATGGTCATAAGTCATATTTGGTCATTACTAAACCATGTTCTGGGTAAAACCCATGTTGCATAAAATTGTAATTACTTTTTATATTTTCCATATAATAATTGATCTTATATCCCCATTGGGTGATGCACATGATGTGTAGTGTTGTTGATCAATACTCTAATTAATGATATTATTTCATCCTTGTCCCAATGATTTTAGGGAAAGGAGAATTGTTAGATGCATCATATAAGGAACCTATATTTCACATGAAACACATATTTCAATTCATAAATGATCGTTTCTTGGATTTTCATTGTTTGATATGCCTGTTATTATTGAGTGATGTTGTGATTGCTAGCTTAAGTTTGAATTACTCTTGTCTTTGAAGGAGTGATTTTCTGACATAATTCATGAGGTGTATAACACATCAAGGGTTGGGATGAGTAATTTACCATGTCGAACCATTATGCTACTAATAAATGTGTTTCATTTCTGGTGATAGTTTTATGATATCTAATTCAACAAAAATGACTATATGTTTTGAATTGAATCATGAACTATAATATTAAATGGTTTCACATCTTTATCCCACCTTTTCATTTTAATAAAAGGTAAATGAGTGAAACAATAAATTAATTGTTAAGTGAAATAAAACATATAGTTGAGAACTTACTGATACATGGTCGTCTAAGAAGTTATTTGGGGTATAATGCCTCAGGTAGTGATTTTTCTTACATTCATATTACACTAGTTATTATTTCATTCATGATAATATTTTTCCGAGGTTTTTTCTTAGAAAATGTAGATCAATACCTTCATGACGTCCTCTTATCATACAATAGAAGGGTTTCAATGACCATGCTCTTGATGTGGTGGGAATTGAGCCACCATTCTTACCTCAAGGAGATCAACATGAGGGACATTCTACTGTACCTGATTTTGGAACTAATTGGAATGTTCGTGATAGTTTCTTACATCTAATGCATACCATGCATGGTGCTCCATGACTTTAACCATTGATGTCTCACCTAACTCATGAGTTCCTACAACAGGATCCTTCTTCTTTCTTAGGGGATGGTGGTCCACCAACTGTTGAGTCTTGGATAGACATCAACCTATCCATATTTGGGAATATAGAGACTTCTCTCATATAAAGGGTCCTGATTTCAACATACATGTTTCAGGATTTGGCCATGCATTGGTGGGACATGGTTACCCAGGACGATCATCATCATGGCATGTTATTGGTCGATTTCAGACAACCTTCTATGATCAGTTCATTCCTTAAATGTTGTGACTGATAGATCCATATTGTTCCGGAATCTAGATCATGGTCCTATATATGTTACTAAATATTCAGCATGTTTTATATAGTTTCAACGTTTTTCATAGCTTATAGCTGATGGTATGTTTTTTCATGCTAGATGATTTTATAATGGTATATAGTTTGCCATTAGTTTGCAGGTAAATTTCTACTTCCTACCTACATTTTTTCTATAGTTGATAAGTATCTTATCACTAAGTGTAAAATGAGGGATGTAAATAGTTCCAGGCCTAAAGGATTAATGTCGCGTCAGGCCATTTGTTCTTCCAGTGGTAGAGAACTATCTCTCGATGTTTCTCATTAGGTCAGTGAAGAACAGAGTGTCCGTTTCTATAGCTAATTGATGTGTCATTAGTGTGGTAGATGGGGATATTAAAAGCCTCAGTTTGATAAGGACCCATTAGAGTGTCTGGCATGTAGACGTATGGGGTATCTTCATCATTGTTATAAGAGATTTCCACCAACATTGAGCCGAAAAGGATTTGCACTAGGTCCACCTTAAGGAGCGAGTTATTTTACACGACGTCAGGCGAGGAATTGGAATAACACCAGTTGTTCTGGCCGAAAAGGAGGTCATGGATGTGGTAGCTAGACCACTGATTCCCAGCAGTTCTAGAATATGTGTTATGATTGTTGTAGTCCATCTATTTCACATGGCTATGAATTAGGACAGTTGAATGCACTACATCGGATATCCGAGTATCAGGCTGCAGAACCATCTATAGTATGATGTACTATTATGTTAGCATCCACTATAGTATCTTCATAACTCAATATAGGTCATTCAAACACTTTTATATCTTTATCCATTGTGTAAATTCTCAGACTAGAGATATAGTGTCTCTATGGTGTAAAAACCATAGACATTCCGTTAGGGGTACAAATAGATGAAATATGCCTATGTTGAGATTTTCCCCTTGAGATTGGTAGTTATCATTTCTCATGGATCCTCTTCATTGTTGATATGGAAGGCATCCATGTCATTATCAGAATGGATTAGTTGGTTCAATATCTCACTTTTGTAGACAGTTATCGATGTATAGTATATTTTAAATTAATGAAATGTAACCATAAAGTACATAAGTGTGAGTGGAATGTATACGGTTGGATAACTAGACCGAAGCATCATCAGATGGGTGGGGTGATGGCCCAGATTTCCAATATCATCATGGAGGGTTATGGTTTTCTGAAAATTGATTTCCATCCAATAGTTTGTCATTTTAGGGATGTCTTTCAGGGTGAATTATTTTATTTAACTTCTGAGAAAAATGTAGAGATTATGATCAATGCTGTTTGAAGAGCATCTCTAGTGTCCATTCATCCATACTGTATGGAACCTATAGAGATTCAGGTGATCAGGATGAACTTAGAGGATTTAGAGGCCGAAGGATTTATATGGCCCAGTACATCCTCTTGGGGTTCGCCCATGCTTTTCACCAAGATGATTATGGAACTTTACGTCTATGTGAGGATTATAGAAGGTTGAACCAGCTTATAATCAAGAACCAGTATCCACTTCCTTGAATAGATGATCTATTTGTGTAGATTCGATGAGTAAAGGTATTCTCTAATATCAACCTGGGATTGGGTTATCATCAGGTATGAGTTAGACTATCAGAAATACCTCACACAACATTCCGTAGAAAGTATGGATTATATGACTACCCTTTTATGATGTTCAGTATTATGAACGTGCCTACTGTTTTCATGGCTCTAATGAATATGGTTTTACACCCAAATATTTATTCTTTAGTTATGGTTTTCTGAATGAAATCATGGTGTATTATAACACACGTATTGACCATGTTAAAAATCTTGAGATAGTTCTGAGTACACTGAGAGAGAATAAGATTTATGTGAAGCATGCTAAGTGCTACTTTAGGATCGAAATAGTTTACTTCGTGGGACATATAATATTATAATATGGAGTATATTTTGACGTAAAAAATTTTAGTGATGTAGTTTCCTGGGAGAATCCACAGAACATTTTTGATATACTGAGTTTCATGGGGATGGTTGAATATTATAAGAATTTCATATAGAAATTATCACGTCTTTCTTCACCTCTAACTAATTTTATAATGAAGGGTTTAAAGATTGTGTTGTTATAAGCGTACGGGAAACCATTTCAGGATATTAAATTCAGGCTTGTCTCTACACCCATTATAATTATTCTAAATCCTAAAAACGACTATATTTTCTTCTATGATGCATTAGAAATAAACCTAGGAGAAGTTCTGACCTAGGAGAATTTTTTTTCATACATATCACATTAGTTGAGGCAACATTAGAGAAATTATCAGACACGCGACCATGATCTACCATCAGTTTTCTATGCCTTACGTTTCTGGAGAGATTACCTGATCAGTGAGAACTTTGTGTTTTAAACGGACCAGAAGAGCCTTAGATATATAATTTCTCATAGAGAAATGATCCTCAGATAGTAGAGTTGGGTCTAATATCTTAAATCCATTGATTTTGATATATCTCATACACTTGGGAAGGGTAATGTGGTTTCAGATGTGTTGAGCGAAAAAACTCAAGCACCTAACATACAAGAATCTAGTGATGAATGGAATTTAATGTCCCTATTTTAAAAATGTAATCTTGAGTTTGATGAAACTAACAAGAATTATTACCTCTCTACCATTAAATTTGCCTCTTCCCCCTAGATAAGGTTAAGAGTAGTTAGTTTTTGTATCTTGGTGTCTTGGTTCTCCATGATAGAATATCAGGAGAGAACCAACCATAAGATTGGAATATGGAAAGACATGACGTCCTATGTCTATTTAGACATATTTAGGTTGCTAAAATCTTCAGAGAAGAGTTGATGAAAAAGTCCAATGCTTCTCAGTGGGCAGTTAATCCTAGAATCTCCAAGATGTATCGAGATATGCGACACTAGTATTGGTGAAATAGGATACAACTTCATATATCATGCTTTATTAGTTGGGGTTCTAGCTATCAGTAGGTGAAGGTGGAGCACCAGAGACCTGAATGCAAGGTAAAAAATCTTCTTTTCCATGAATGGAAATGGGTAGATATTACTATGTATTTCTTAGTTGGATTACCAATGGCTCTGAGGTGTAGCAATGTTATATGGGTAGTTACTCACCAACTAACAATTTTAGTCCACTTCATTCCCATATGGGAGACTTTCAAATTCGATGAGCTGGGAACACAGTATGTTTGTGATATCATATGACTACACACGGTCCCTTGTACAATCATTTTAGATAAGGATTCTCATTTCACTTCATGGTTCAGGAAGGGTTGGTAGAATTATATTAGAAGTCATGTTCTTCTGGGAAAATGTTTTCACCCACAGACCGATGGAAAATCAAAATGGACAACACATGTTATAAAGTACAAGGTCTGAGAATGTGTACTTGATTTTCACAGATCATGGGAGACACATATCCCTCTCATCATGTTCTCCTAGAATAATATATTTCATGACACAATTCAGATGTCTCTGTTCGAGGCATTGTATGGTAACCACATCATTCACCCTTATGCTTTATTGAGGTATGTGAGGTGGCCATACTAGGTCCTCATCTTGTTTAGGAAACATCATAGTAAGTTAAAATGATTAGAATGAAAATGAATACTTATCAATCTAAAAAAATTTATTATACTGATTTCCATCAATGACCTCTTGAGTTTGAGGTTGGGGATCATATTTTTCTTTAGGTTTCACCCAGGATTGGGAGTAAATGGTTACAGATGCATGGAAAGCCATCATCTCATTTTGTAGGAACTTTTGAAATTCTAGAGAATGTCGTTCAGGTAGACTATAAGATTATTTTACATCAGAGGTTACATTCCATGAATTACGTCTTTCATGTTTCACACCATCACCAATATCATGTTGACTCATCTCATACTTTTGATCCCAAGGATGTTGAGTTAGATGCTGATGATACCTTTGAGGATCATCCAGTAGACATAATAGACTAGATCATGAAGGGTCATTGAGGCCAGTATTTCCCTCTAGTATTAGTGACATGGTATCTTGAATGAGTACCTAATGTGGCTTGGGAGAGGGAAGCGAGAACACATGCCGAATTTCCAGAGTTGTTCTTAGACATGGTGAACTCGAGGACAAGTTCTTTTGGGGGGCAAGGATATTTTAAGAACTTTATTTTTCACTTAGGTATAGATCCTTTAATTTTTATTACGATCCATACTTTGGAACTAATATAGATGCATATGGGTTTAGAAAAGTTCTCAAGGGTGTTCGGGGAATGTTCGAAACCTGAAATCCATCTTTTTCAAAGAATACAAGCATAGTGTAGGGTTTAGAGTAAATCGTTCATGAATTATGCACAATTTGGAAAAAAAATGCGTATTTGGTTTTTCTAGATAGATCCACCATTCACTGTTGGCACAAGGACATGTAGCCTAACCATGAAATTCCCCCTTTTTCTAGGTAAACGTGCATGTTTTGCAAAAAAAAATTCAAACAGTACGGACAAACTATGCACAAGCTAATTTTTGGATAAATTTACAAAATTTCCTTTAATGATCTATGAAGAAACATCCATATTACCTAATTCAAGATTATGCGGGATTAAGCTTTTTATCTCTCAATTGGGAGATTTTTGAATATCTATCATTGTAATCTAGAGATCACCTTCATCTAGAAACTGATCAAGATTCCGTTCGACATTTTGGATGTGAAATGTTATGTACATGGGTCCCCTTGAACCATTCTCCTTCTCATTTTCTCTCGACTGATATACCATGGTATGAGAAGTTTTCTCTTTTTTCTTAGATATAATTTTATCCAAGAAAAATCAACGGAAATAACTAGAGGATGAGATTCGTACAAGCCTAAGGTGGGTGGTCTATAACCCATCCCTAATGCTCGCTGATTTGGGATTTGTCATGTGGGGCCTAGGGATTTCATCAGTTTCAGTTTTTGGAATTCATATTCCATGTTTATAATCATTAGAACCGTATGTTTATGATCGTTCCAAATATGATATTAGTTGTCGGTGTTTAAGACCACTACTCTAAGATTTATATGTCTATGGTTATGCCATATTTTATCCATAGTGTTTTGACACATTTGAGACAACTTTTGAGTATTCCTTGGCTTGACAACTTTTAGTGTAATCTTTTATATATTAATTGGCTTGATTTATATTGTGATTTGAATAATGAAAATTAACATGTATGTATACCACTTGAACCGCCTATGGTATTTTATTCAATTTATATTTAAATGTGAAATTTGGATTGGTTAGTGTAACACCCCAAGCTTCTATGGTACGCTTCTCTTTGAATAATGCAATAGGGTGTGTTTTACGCAACATCGAGTTCTAACACACACCACAACCAATCAAACTAGTCGTTATGAATAGTAATACATACTTTTTAAAATTTTATAAATTTTATCTCTCAAAATGGACTTCATTTTTGGATTTGGAGTATCTAATTTAGCCTAAGGGAAAATTTTGGTACTTTTCGGATAACTTTAATATTTTGATGAATAGTGTAAATTACTAAATTTTAATTAAAAACATCTTTTTTAATCAATATAATTAACAGTGATAAATTATGAATTTGAGTGGTTCTAAAGTATATTTATAATATATTTTTACCATTTAATACAATGTTGGTCATTGGACATAATTTTACAGTTAAATCGAACATAAACAAGTATCAATCTTTTGATAGTTATTATATCTTAAAAACACGTTTTTTGTTTCGACAGCAGGAATTAATTTTAAATTAATTTATGCAACTTCTGTGTTTTGAATTTAGAAAAATGGATTCAATATTTGGAATCAGGATTTCCAAGCTTTGTAAATAGGTAACTTTTATTTTTAGACATTTTGACTAATTATTTCGTTAAATATTTTATTTTCCATGGTTAAAGGGTAAATCCGGTAAATTAGGGTTAACAAATAATATTATAATAATACTAAATTACCCTAAAACATTTCCTAACATTATTTTTGGATACATGTCCAACCATGGGAATCTTTGGGTCGATTTTGGGACCCCATGGAGCCACATGTAGGTGATAGGGACACTTTATTTTTATTAAGTTAAAATAAATACAAAAATTACATAAGCATATATCTTTTAGAAAAAGAATTATTAAAAAGGGTTATATATGTTGGATTTTAGACTATAAATATTCATTAAAAAGATAAAATATTTTCTACATAATGGTATTTTATCTATAATTTTTAGATATTAAATAATTTAATTTATTTATGACACAATGATGATGCAATAATTACCATAATAGTGAAAAAATAAAATAATTGATATTATAAATATAGAAATAAATATAATTTGAGACTTTTAATGAATTAAAATAATTTTCTAGGATAATATGACATATTGGGATTGATTTAATTGACTTTTTTCGAAGTAATCATTCTGTTATGATATTCAGAAAAATCAATTTTCCAAGTAGTGTCAAAATTGACAAAAAAAGAATTTCTAAAACAGATATTATATTATTAATTGATATTAAATTCCTAAATAACTAAGGGTTGTCCAAGATACTTATATCATGATAGGTGTATCATTAATTTACCACTTGGGGTATCTTGGATTTATATAGTATGTTTATTAACCATATAATATAAAAATACAAAGAGACATTGTAAAAGTGAAACTAATTAACTAAGAGTTAATACTTAAAGATAAGGTTTAGATAGTAACCCAAACCTGTCTAAATCCTATTGGTTGAGTGGTTTTTGACCTATCACCACCTTAAACATTAAATAATCCACTTTTTAGCCATTAGAAACCGAATATGAAATTATTATAAAATTATATTTCTAGCTTTTCCAAAGGTGTCCCTCACCCCTCTTATAAAAGTGAACTCCCCCTTCTCATTAATTCATACCTTCAAAGCCTTTTGGTTCGAACTAACCATGACCAAATACACTCTAAACTTCCCTAAATTAATCCTAGAGGCCTTAATTTAGTCAGAAATCCATCTTAAGGATTCCTTTTGATTAAATCATAAGGAAGAACCCGAAGAAGAGGTAATGATTTCACCACCCTTTTTCAAGTTCCTTTCTTCTTCCACTTCTTCTTTATTTGTTATTACCATTATAAAATAATAACTCCAGTATATTATTTATACTTTAATGTTATTATAAACATGGGACAACCATATTTTAGTATTCTATCCATCCTTTGAATGACATGTCACCATACGTGCGTACGTACGGCTTACCATCTCCACGTCGTGGTGTAATTGTTATTCAAAACATTATTATTTGGATGGGTATAATAATGATTTTTAATTCATGTAAATAATAAATATAAAATTATAATGATTCTATATATATGATATAACATCCAATTATATATACTTTTAATATCAAAAGAATGATATTGTCGCTCGTGCGTACCTACGGGCTACCGTCTCCACGAACACGATGAGATTCATTATCCATCGTATCCATTCAAGTATAATTATCATTTGATGATTTAAAAATAATGTTTAATGACTTGATATAATTCTGGAAATCAATAAGATACAACCTATCCATGACAAACATGGCTTACGTAACCAAACATATAAAAGAAAATGAGTAAGCTAACACCCGAAACAACGATAATACTAAGATTTTATTAACAATGCAATGTTAAAAGATCATATATGATATCATATTAATATATATGATTCTTTTATAATTTAATAAAAATAATTTCACCATTTTATAAGAGGTTAACCTACCCCAACCAAGGAAAAGTACAAGGTAAGGGTTTATTTCACAATCTCTTCATTATCGGAGGTTGTTTAAACGTAATAATCTACTGGGATTTCTTTATCATCCACATTCATGTTTCTTAAAAATGCATTTCCAAAAAAATTAATATTTACTAGAATATGGGTTATAGTAATTTATAACCTTGTTTACTTTTATAAGTGGTTTATAAAGTAATATTTACATCATTTTCTAAATAAGGCCCTTTTTAACCTTTTCGGCAGAATTAAGGTAAGAATATTTTTTTAACTTATACGGCGGGTGCGGCTATTTTCCACCGTTAGAAAATCGTTGAAGCTTCCTTTAAAAGATTATAAATATATTTTTAAAGTAAATGTTTTAATTTATAATTATGTGTTTTTTAAATGATTTCAAAAAAAGAGATATTTCTCTCAAAGACATGAAAATCCAGTGAAAATGTATACGTATTTAACGCAAGCTTAAAAATGTTTTTAAAAAACCCGACTCTCGAGTGTGGTAGATAGGAAGGGATTGGGAGAGGACCAATCATGGCCTGTAATTAGTCGAGTAGTCTCAGAATTAGTTATTTTGTTTTAATAAGCTTGCATAATGTTTTTAGAAAAACACTGGAGTATATTTGAGCAATTTTAAATGTAAGTATCTTCAAAAAAATTGCATCGGTAGGTCACAAGAGAAAAACTAGTGTCTTGGCACAAGGCCTTGGAAAAATATTATTTGTAGTCTTGGCACGAGTCCTTGGCTATGTGGTTATGATAGTATGTCATTATGCATTCCATCATTATGGAAGTGGTTATTGATATTTCATGTGAATATTTGATTAGTAGAATATCCATGTGAATAAGTAAATAGAATTATTTCATTTTATTTTTTTTTCCATACTATGTTGAAGTTCAAGTTTAAAAGGCTTTTGTTTTAGTTATACATTGCCTTAAATGTTAATTCTTATTTATGAAAGTTTTCGCTATATTGTTATGTTAGGCGAAGAAAAAGGGAGATGATGGCAAGAGGGGGGGGGGGGTGAATTGCCTTTTAAAAAAAGATTAACAAATTAAAATCAAAGTGAAAGTGCAGCGGAAATAAAAGAGGCAAGACACAAAAATGATAACGGAGTTTGGCCTAAAACCCGGCCTACGTCTCCGCTCCCAACTCAACCGTTGAGAGATTCTACCGCTTGCTTTTCAATGGTTTTAGCAAGAAACCCACTAGCCTTTTTACAGGTGAAGGCTAGCTCACCTATTACAGCTTGCTTTTAATGGTTATGCAAGAACCCACTTGCTTTCAATGGTTGAGCAAGAACCCACTAGCCTTTTTACGGGTGAAGGCTAGCTCACCTTTGATTCAAGACTTTTAAAAGGAAAGGCTTGACTAACCTCTTCACACCTTAAAGGTGATGTGAAAACCCAAAAGAAAGGATGAGAGAAAGAGTTGGGGTTTGTAGGCACAAACCCAAATTTAAGCTCAAAATGAATAAACAATAAAAACCGTAATGGGAGAAGCCTTGGGCTCCAAATGAATGATTGGAGTTGAAGAAGTGCTCTCCCAAGCTTCTGTGGTGGTGCTCCTTGGATGTGGAATTGTGTTGGAGCAATTGGGGTTCCCTTGGAAGAATCCGCCGGAGGTTAGCCAAATGATGGAAAATATGTCCCGTGGGCTTCCGTATGTGTGTCTTGTGTTCCGGGGCTTCAAGGTCCTTTATTTATAGAGGGGGAACCCTCATATGGCCGTTGGAGGTCTTCGGAGCCGTTGGAAAGGATGAGAGAAAGAGTTGGGGTTTGTATGCACAAACCCAAATTTAAGCTCAAAATGAATAAACATTAAAAACCGTAATGGGAGAAGCCTTGGGCGCCAAATGAATGATTGGAGTTGAAGAAGTGCTCTCCCAATCTTCTATGGTGGTGCTCCTTGGATGTGGAATTGTGTTGGAGCAATTGGGGTTCCCTTGGAAGAATCCGCCGGAGGTTAGCCAAATGATGGAAAATATGTCCCGTGGGCTTCCGTATGTGTGTCTTGTGTTCCGGGGCTTCAAGGTACTTTATTTATAGAGGGGGAACCGTCATATGGCCGTTGGAGGTCTTCGGAGCCGTTGGAAAGGGCTTCGGAGCCGTTGGGAGGCAAGTGGACCAGCCTGGTCAAAGGCCCAACGGCTAGTTTGACTGGCTCCACCGGCTGACCGGTACAGAGCCACCGGTTGGCCGGTGTGTGCAAAATGGAGGAGGGCTCGGGCTCAGGCTCCACCGGCTGGCCGGTGCTGAGGCAGTGGCTCATCCTTCTGTCCAGGGTCCATCGGCTGGCCGGTGGTGAAGCCACCGGTTGGCCGGTGGACTGAATTTCAGTCCATTTTGGCTTTTTGCCTTCTTGGCCTTCTTGGACCAATTCCTTGGCACCCTGAATTTAAGCCTATCAACCAAAAACACTTAAAACATGATTAGATAAATAAGAGGGTGATTGTGATCATGAAAATTAAACCACGAGGGGTTCGAGAGGTACAACAATCTCCCCCTATTTTGATGATCACAATCACCAAAACAAACAATGTAAAATACTGAAATGAAAAGCATGCTTTAAAAGATTTCTCCCCCAATCAACCAATAATTTCTCCCCCTTTGTGATTATCAAAATAGCACAGGGCATAAAACTTGATTGAGGGAAAAAAGATTTTAAACCAATTGAAATTTTTGAAATTTGAATTGAAAGTTTTGAATCAAAAATTTGAAATGAATGTTTTGAATGAAAAATTGAATAACAGTTTGAATTTAAAGTTTTGAAAAGAAAATTGAATAACACTTTGAATTGAATATTTTGAAATGAAAATTTTGATACCAAGTGTTGAAATTGAAAGTTTGAATTGAAAATTTTAAAATTGAAAATCAAAAGGGCTTAAACGATCCTAACTCCCCCTAAATAAAAACAACAAAACTCCGGGGAGAGGATTATCAAACCGAGACAAATTTTGGCCCGGAGAGACTCGCTAAAAGGGATTTTTCAATCCATACTTCTCTAGTGGCGGGTCTTCTCCTATAAAATTCATCGTTAAGGAAAATGGTTTTGGGCCTACCATACCGGGCATTTTTGCAATTGCACTCATAGATTAAGTGCCCGGATTTTTTACAATAATTGCAAAATTTGTTTTGAGAGCTCCCCCTTAAAAAAATAGTAGGATCATGGGAAGAGGAAGCTTGCTTGGAATAGCGAAGCCCTTCGGTGGTTCTAGATATGCGTTGGGAACCAAGTAATTTGGTCAGGTTTTGTTCCCCTTGGGTGAACTTGGCTAGGGATTCCCTTAAATCTTTGATGGTTGATTCCATGGAATCAACATCGGGAAGATTTTGGATTTTGAGGGTCAACTCTTCCTTCTCTTTGAGAAGTTGTTCTTTTTCGGAAGAGAGTTTTTTGAAATTCTTTTTTAAAGAAACAAATTTGGAAGAAAGTTCGTGAAAACCTTCCTCCAATTGATCTCTAGCATGTTGGAGATCCTCATAGGACATATGATTAAAAGAATTGGAAGAACTTGAGGATGAGGAGTCGGAAGATGATACCTCATTACATGCCATTAGGCATTTATTACCGTTGTCGCTTGAGGAGGATGAGGAGGAGGATGTGGAGCTATCACTCCAAGTGGCCTTGAATGCCTTCTTCTTCTTTTGCTTGGCCTTTTTCTTTTTGAGAGGGAAATCGGGCTTGTAATCGCCTTTAGTACCTTCATGGGTTACTTCTAAAAGATTCCAGATATCATGAGAAGATGAGCAAGTAGAAATACGATTAAATTCATTACGGTCTAACCCACAATGAAGAGCATTCACGGCTTTGCCATCTAGCTCAAAATTTGCAATGTCTTCGGGGGTCAATTTGGATTCATCGGAAGAAGAAAGTGAATAACCATGCATGACAATTTTAAAAATAGGATAACCAATGCTTTTAAGAAATGTGGTCATGCGGGTTTTCCAAAAAGAATAGTCGGTTCCATCAAAAAATGGAGCACGACCCAAAGAATATCCTTCGGGGGCGAAAGAGGTTGAAGCCATCAAAAAAAGATCTTGAATTTGAAACCAGTTAGGGTATTACGCAAATTTTGCCTCTGAGACCAATTGTTAGGCGGAGAAAAAGGGAGATGATGGCAAGAGGGGGGGTGAATTGCCTTTTAAAAAAACATTAACAAATTCAAATCAAAGTGAAAGTGCAGCGGAAATAAAAGAGGCAAGACACAAAAATGATAATGGAGTTCGGCCTAAAACCCGGCCTACGTCTCCGCTCCCAACTCAACCGTTGAGAGATTCTACTGCTTGCTTTTCAATGGTTTTAGCAAGAAACCCACTAGCCTTTTTACAGGTGAAGGCTAGCTCACCTATTACAGCTTGCTTTTAATGGTTATGCAAGAACCCACTTGCTTTCAATGGTTGAGAAAGAACCCACTAGCCTTTTTACGGGTGAAGGCTAGCTCACCTTTGATTCAATCCTTTTAAAAGGAAAGGCTTGACTAACCTCTTCACACCTTAAAGGTGATGTTAAAACCCAAAAGAAAGGATAAGAGAAAGAGTTGGGGTTTGTAGGCACAAACCCAAATTTTAGCTCAAAATGAATAAACAATAAAAACCGTAATGGGAGAAGCCTTGGGCGCCAAATTAATGATTGGAGTTGAAGAAGTGCTCTCCCATGCTTCTATGGTGGTGCTCCTTGGATGTGGAATTGTGTTGGAGCAATTGGGGTTCCCTTGGAAGAATCCGCCGGAGGTTAGCCAAATGATGGAAAATATGTCCCGTGGGATTCCGTATGTGTGTCTTATGTTATGGGGCTTCAAGGTCCTTTATTTATAGAGGGGGAACCCTCATATGGCCGTTGGAGGTCTTCGGAGCCGTTGGAATGGATGAGAGAAAGAGTTGGGGTTTGTAGGCACAAACCCAAATTTAAGCTCAAAATGAATAAACAATAAAAACTGTAATGGGAGAAGCCTTGGGCGCCAAATGAATGATTGGAGTTGAAAAAGTTCTCTCCAAAGCTTCTATGGTGGTGCTCCTTGGATGTGGAATTGTGTTGGAGCAATTGGGGTTCCCTTGGAAGAATCCGCCGGAGGTTAGCCAAATGATGGAAAATATGTCCCGTGGGCTTCCGTATGTGTGTCTTGTGTTCCGGGGCTTCAAGGTCCTTTATTTATAGAGGGGGAACCCTCATATGGCCGTTGGAGGTCTTCGGAGCCGTTGGAAAGGGCTTCGGAGCCGTTGGGAGGCAAGTGGACCAGCCTGGTCAAAGGCCCAACGGCTAGTTTGACTGGCTCCACCGGCTTACCGGTACAGAGCCACCGGTTGGCCGGTGTGTGAAAAATGGAGGAGGGCTCGGGCTCAGGCTCCACCGGCTGGCCGGTGCTGAGGCCACCGGTTGGCCGGTGAGGAGGCAGTAGCTACCCCTTCTGTCTGGGTGCCACCGGCTGGCCGGTGCTGAGCCCACCGGTTGGCCGGTGCTGAGGCAGTGGCTCAGCCTTCTGTCCAGGGTCCAGAGGCTGGCCGGTGGTGAAGCCACCGGTTGGCCGGTGGACTGAATTTCAGTCCATTTTGGCCTTTTTCCTTCTTGGCCTTCTTGGCCCAATTCCTTGGCACCCTGAATTTAAGCCTATCATCCAAAAACACTTAAAACATGATTAGATAAATAAGAGGGTGATTGTGATCATGAAAATTAAACCACGAGGGGTTTGAGAGGTACAACATGTTATCCTTACTAGGCATTTGAGCTCACCCATTTTCTATGTTTTATTTTTCCCAGGATATGAAGAAGTAATTTATGAATGACCTATAGGGATAGTATGAGGGGATAAGAGTGTAGACTATGGAGACTATATTATTGTAGTTTTCATTTTACGATGTAATGTAAACTTTATTAATGTATCTAGTTATTCCAAGGCTACTAAACTAATCGGTCCTTCGAGAAATGATCTATCTTCTGATCATGCCAATATTATGTAATAATGCACCGACTCTGGGTAAATGGGGTTGGGGCATTACATTTGGTATCAGAGAAAGTTTAGTACAAACCATGGAAGCAAGATTTAGATAAACTCTGATTAGAGCACATAGACCTAAGATGGACTTTGAGGATTAGTATAGAAGAACTTCCTGGAATTTTGGTATTGTAGAGATTTTGTGAGTTTTCTGAGCAATACGTCCCAATATCGATACGAACAGGTAGAGGCGGCTCTGGCACAGATGTACCTAGGGGTAAAACCCGAAAACACCGCTTTGAGCTAGACTCGAACGGGAACTGGTACACGACAACAGGCCTTACTTCACCCTTGATTACGACACTCTCGGGGGATATGCTTAGGATAAATCTCATTTTCATTACAAATCATTATGAAGGGTTTATGTGTATATACTTTCTCAAAGAAAACATTTTTATGATTATGGATTATATCCATAAATGGTTTAATTTATGTTAAGTGTTTTATAATTATGAAATTATTTATTTTGTTTCATAAACTGATCTAGTTTATGCCATTGTTTAGAAATGGTGCCTAGTGGAAGAAATGGAAACCGTATCAAAGAACGCAGTCCATGTAAGTATTTCCCTCCTACTCAAGATAATTATAGTGGAGCTGGTGATGCAACTGGTGCTGATCAACTAATCACCATACTGGGACAACTCACTCATCTTATGAATAATAAGCTTACCCATATTGAGCACCCTGATCCACAGCGTGGAGGATCAATGTTAGATCGCTTCATGAGGAAACAACCACCAACGTTCAATGGGAGTACAAATCCATTGGTATCTGAGCAATGGATAAGTTCCCTACAGAAAATATTTCAAGCTTTGGGATGTAGTGAAAGGGAAAAAGTTATCATCGCAGTTTACTGCCTCACTGGAGGTGTTGATCAATGGTGGTAATTGATTCAAAACACGAAGGAAGATGATGAAGTATCAAATATAGAATGGAGGGAGTTCAAATATCTGTTTTTAGAAAAATACTTTCCTCATGACCATCGAGCATATATGGAAAGGCAATTTCTGATTCTGATACAAAAGGAGGATGAGAATGTCGCAAAGTATGAGGCTAACTTTACAAGGTTAGCAAGGTATTCTAGAGATTATATACGTAACCCATGAAGTAAGATTGATCATTTCTTTGATGGGTTAAAACCATTTCTCCATCGAGCTTTAGTCTCACAATCCTTCTCATCGTACGAAGACATTGTCTCATGTGATATCAAGACAGAAAATGAATTCTCTATGTCTTATGACTTTAAAGAAAAGAAAGAGAGGAAGAGATATGATGATCAATCTGGGAATGGAAATAAGGGGAAGAAGGGAAAGGTTGAATATCCATAATGTGGTAAATGTGGGAAGAAAAACCCTTGTTCTTGCTTGATGGGAATGGGTGTCTCTTACAAGTGTGGTGGAAAAGGCCACCAAGCTCGTGATTTCAAAGGGAAGAAGGAATCTACCAATGTTCAGTGCTACAATTGCAGGGAGATGGGACATTATTAAAATGAATGACCTAAGCATCAGGGTAACATACCTTATAAAAGTCCAAGGGATCAAGGCCAAGCTTATGCTATTACTACTGCTGAGGTAGAAGCTCCAAAAGACGTGGTGGCAGGTAATTTAATGGTTTCCTCAAGTTTAGCAAATTCATTATTTGATTCTGGATTATCGCATTATTTCATATCTTCCCAGTTTACTAATAAATTTATATATTTCCAATTTGAATTAACAAAGGAGTTGTCAGTTAAAAATCATAAGGGAAGTATCGTTGCAAGAATGTTTTGTGAATCATTCCCCATTAGAGCGCATAAATGTTCTTTATCTGTTGATCTCATCGTCATACCTATGATTGAGTTTGATATAATCCTCTGAATGGATTGGATTTTAGACCATGATGCGAAGATTTATTTTATGAAGAAGGAGGTTACGATTTTTGATGATGATGATAAGGAACACCTTATCTTTAGAGAAGAATCTGCACCACCCAATTCTTATTTAGATGCACCCCCAGTAGCTCAACTAAATTCAATTATTGGGGAGGAAGAGGATGAAATTATAGTGGGTGAGGAAAGGAATGTTCAAATAGGGGATGTACCTATTGTGAAAGAACATGTAGATGTGTTTTCGGAAGATTTAGCTGGACATCCTACAGAACGAGAAGTTGAGTTTTCCATTGATTTAATTCTTGGATCAAGGCCTATATCGAAGACCCCTTATAGAATGGACACTGTAGAATTAGTTGAACTAAATAAACAACTAGAGGAATTGAGTAATAAGGGATTTATTCACCTTAGTGTTTCTCAATGGAGAGCCCCTGTTCTTTTTGTTAAAAAGAAGGATGGATCTATGAGGTTATGTATCGACTACAGGGAGATCAATGCTATAACAATAAAGAACAAGTATCCCCTACCTCGCATTGAAGATTTATTTGACCAACTTCATGGAGCTCAATTCTTTCCAAAGATTGACCTTCGATCTGGAAACCATCAGTACTGTGTGAAGAAGGAAGACATTCCAAAGACAGCATTTCGAACCAGGTACGGGCATTACGAGTTTACAGTAAGGCCTTTTGGATTGACTAATGCACCCTCTGTATTCATGGATCTGACAAATAGAGTTTTCAAGGAATATCTCGATGAATTTGTGGTGGTATTTATTGATGATATCTTGGTATACTAAAAAATCTATGAAGATCATGAAAATCACTTGCGCATTATCCTGAAGACTCTGAGAAGACATGAATTATATGGGAAGTTTAGCAAGTGTGAATTTTGGCTTCATGAGATTTCTTTTCATGGCCATATTGTCTCTAAAGATGGAATCTCTGTTGACACTTCTAAGACCAAGGCAATCCAAGAATGGCCAGAACCTATGAGTATAACTAAGGTACACAATTTTATTGGTTTGGAAGGTTATTATCGACGTTTTGTCTAGAAGTTTTCCCGGTTGGATAACCCATTAAAAAATATCACACATAAAGGGGTTAAATTTGTTTGGACAATAGAGTTTGAAGAATGTTTCGAAGAACTGAAGAGAAGATTAGTAATTGATCCCATATTAAATATACCATTGGGGAATGATGGGTTCATTATTTATAGTGATGCATAGAGTAAAGGACTTGGTTGTGTCCTTATGCATAATGATAGGGTTATTTCCTATGCATCACGACATTTGAAAATTCATGAAAAAAACTATCCTACTCATCATCTTGAGTTAGCAGCTGTGATCTTCGCTTTGAATATATGGAGGCACTACCTCTATGGTGAAAAATGTGAGATTTATACTGATCACAAGAGTTTGAAGTATATTTTCTCACAAAAATAACTCAACATGAGGCAAAGGAGATGGCTTGAATTACTCAAGGATTCTGATTGCACGATACACTACCACCCGGGGAAGGCAAACAAGGTGGAAAATGCTTTGAGAAGAAAATATCTTGGAGATTTGAACAATATGAGAATTGAAAGGGAACAAATTTTCATGGATCTAGTGAAGATGGACATGGGAATAACTAGGGAAGGTGAAACATAAATGCGTTTTCAAATGGTTTCCAAAACTTCCTTACTAGAAAGGATTAAGAGTTCTCAGACCAATGATGAAGAATTTCAAAAGAAGATTAAACCTATGAATAATGGGAGATTGAGAGACTTTGTGTATGAAGATGGAATTTTGAAATTTGGGAAGAGACTTTGTGTTCCCGATATACCTGATCTAAAAAGGGAATTGTTGGATGATGCTCATAGTTCCAATTTCTCTATACACCCTGGGAGAACCAAAATGTATAGAGATTTGAAGGAACATTTATGGTGGGACAACGTGAAGAGGGAGATTGTTGATTTTGTGTCAAGATGTATGGTTTTTCAACAAGTGAATGCTGGAAGGAAACAGAATGGAGGATTCATGCAACCTCTTCCCATACCGGAGTGGAAATAGGACAATATTACGATGGACTTTGTTATGGGGCTACCAAAAACTCCAAGAAGGAACGATGCAATATGGGTCATTTTTGATCGTCTTACCAAGTCAGCACATTTTCTTTCTATAAAAGAATATTTAACACTTGAACGACTACAAAGACTATATATTAATGAAGTTGTGATACTTCATGGAGTACCCCTATCAATTGTTTCTGATCATGATCCTTGTTTTACTTCATGATTCTGGAAAAGTCTACAGAAAGCCTTGGATACTGAACGTTATTTGAGCACTGCCTACCAACCTCAAACAGAAGGACAATCAGACCGAACTATTCAATCCTTTGAAGACATGTTGATATCCTACTCACTTGACTTTCAGGGTATGTGGGATCAATATTTACCTCTAGTAGAATTTTCCTATAACAATAGCTTCCATTCGAGTATTCATATGGAACCATATGAAGCGTTATACGGAAAGAGATGTCGCACACCAACCTGTTGGGATGACGTTGGTGAAATAGAACTTGTAGGCCTAGAACTAGTGGAGGAAAAGATGGAAAAGGTGAAGGTAATCCGAAATCACATCAAAGTAGCTAAAAGTAGTTAGAAGATCTATGCAGATAATCGAAGGAAGGATTTGGAATTTCAAGTCAGTTATCATGTTGTCCTAAAGGTATCTCCATGTAATGGATTCATATGTTTTGGTAATAAAGGTAAATTGAGTCCCAGGTACATCGGACCTATCGAAATTGTAGAATGAATTGGGGCTGTAGCTTACCTATTGGCAATGCCGCCAAGTCTCTCCAAAGTTCACAATGTGTTCCACGTATCTCTGTTGAGGAAATAAATGTCTGTCCCAATGCATGTAATCACTTATGAGGAATTAGAACTGGAACCAGATCTATCTTATTGCGAAGAGCCCGTCAAGATTCTTGATACGAGATAACAAGTACTGAGAACCCGGATGACTCGTCTGGTAAAAGTCTTGTGGAGAAACCATAAGATGGAAGAGGCAACGTGAGAACCCGAGGAACTTATGATGAAGAACCACCCGAGTCTTTTCATGCGGTAGTATTTTAGAAATTTTGAGGATGAAATTATTTGAAGGAGGAGAGAATGTAACACCCCAAGCTTCTACGGTACGCTTCTGTTTGAATAACGCAATAGCGTGTGTTGTACGCAACAACGAGTTCTAACACACACCACAACCAATCAAACTAGCCGTTATGAATATCAATACCTACTTTTTAAAATTTTATAAATTTTATCTCTCAAAATAGACATCATTTTTGGATTCGGAGTATCGAATTTAGCCTAAGGTGAAATTTTGGTACTTTTCAGATAACTTTAATATTTTGATGAATACTGAAAATTACTAAATTTTAATTAAAAACAACTTTTTAATCAAAATAATTAATAGTGATAAATTTTGAATTTGAGTGGTTTTAAAGTATATTTAGAATATAGTTTTACCATTTAATACAATGTTGTTCATTGTTCATAATTTCACAATTAAACCAAACATAAACAAGTATCAATCTTTTGATAGTTATTATATCTTAAAAACACGCTTTTTTGTTTTGATAGCGGGAATTAATTTTAAATTAATTTATTCCACCTATGTGTTTTGAATTTGGATAAATGGATTCCATATTTGGAATCAGGATGTCCAAATTGTGTAAATAGGTAACTTTTATTTTTAGACATTTTGAATAATTACTTCAGTAAATATTTTATTTACCATGGTTAAAGGGTAAATCCGGTAAATAAGGGTTAAAAAATAATATTATAATAATAATAAATTACTCTAAAACGTGTCCTAACCTTATTGGTGGATACATGTCCAACCATAGGAATATTTGGGTTGATTTTGGGACCCCATGGAGCCACTTGTAGGTGATAGGAACACTGTATTTTAATTAAGTTAAAATAAATACAAAAATGACATAAGCATATATCTTTTAGCGAAACAATTTTTACAAAGGGTTATATATGTTGGATTTTCGACTATAAATATTCATTAAAAAAGATAAAAATATTTACTACATAATTGTATTTTATTTATAATTTTTAGACATTAAATAATTTAATTTATTTATGATACAATGATGATGCAGTAATTACCATAATAGTGAACAATTAAAATAATTGATATTATAAATACCCAAATAAATATAATTAGAGATTTTTAATGAATTATAATAATTTTATAGGATAATATGACATATTATTATTGATTTAATTGACTTTATTAGAAGTAATCATTCTGTTATGATTTTCACAAAAATCAATTTTCCAAATAGTGTCAAAATTGACAAAAAAGAGTTTCTAAAACAAATATTATATTATTAATTGATATTCAATTCCTAAAAATCTATGGTTCGTATAAGAGACTTATATCATGATATTTGTATCATTAACGGACCACTTGGGGGTCTCTTGGATTTATATTGTAGGTTTATTAACCGTATAGTATAAAAATACAAAGAGACATTGTAAAAGTGAAACTAATTAACTAAGAGTTTATACTTAATGATAAGGTTAATATAGTAACCCAAACCTGTATAAATCCTATTGGATGAGTGTTTTGCAACCTATCCCCACCTTAACCTATAAATAATCCACTTTGGAGCCATTTGAAACTGAATATGAATTTATTATAAAATACTATTTCTAGCTTTTCCAAAGGTTCCCCTCACCCCTCTTATAAAAGGGCACTCTCCCTTATCATTAATTAACACCTTCAAAGCCTTTTGTCTCGGCCAACCCCTGACGAATTACTCTCTAAACTTCCTTCAATTAATCCTAGAGGCCTTAATTTAGTCATAAAGCCATCTTATGGAGCCCTTTTGATCAAATCAAAAGGAAGAACCCGAAGAAGAGGTAATGATTTCACCACCCTTTTTCAAGTTCCTTTCTTCTTTCACTTCTTCTTTCTTTGTTATTACCATTGTAAAATAATAACTCCAGTATATTATATATACTTTTTTGTTATTATAAACATGGTACAACCATATTTCAGTATTCTATCCATCCTTTGAATGACATGTCACCATACATGCGTAAGTACGGCTTACCGTCTCCATATCATGGTGTAATTGTTATTCAAAACATTATTATTTGGATGGGTATAATAATGAGTTTTAATTCATGTAAATAATAAATATAACATGATAATGATTATGTATATATGATATACCATCCAATTATATATTAATTTAATATCAAAATAATGATATTGTTGCTCGTGCGTACGTACGGACTATCGTCTCCATGAACGCGATGAGATTCATTCTCCATCATATCCATTCAAGTATAATTATTATTTGATGATTTAAAAATAATGTTTAAGGACTTGATATCATTCTGGATATGAATAATTTACAACCTATCCATGACAAACATGGCTTACGTAACAAAACGTATAAAACAAAATGAGTAAGTTAACACCCGAAACGACGATAATAATAAGATATTATTAACAAAGAAATGTTAAAAGATCATATATGATATCATATTCATATATATTATTCTTGTATAATCTAATAACAATTATTTCACCATTATACAGGAGGTCAACCTACCCAAACCATTTAAAAGTACAAGGTAAGGGTTTATTTCACAATCTCTTCATTATCAGAGGTTGTTTATACGTAATAATCTACTGGGATTTCTTTATCATCCACATCCATGTTTCTTAAAAATGTATTTCCAAACATTTTTACTATTTACTATAATATGGGATAAAGTCATTTATACCCTTGTTGACTTTTATAAGTGGTTTATAAAGGAATCTTTCCGTCATTTTCCAAACAAGGTCATTTTTAACCTTTTCGACAGAATTAAGGTAAGAATGTTTTTTTAACTTATACGGCGGGTGCGGCTATTTTCCGCCGTTATAAAATCGTTGAAGCTTCCCTTACAAGCTTATAAGAATATTTTCAAATTAAATGTTTTATTTTATAATTATGTGATTTCTAAATGATTTCAAAAAAAGAGATATTTCTCTCAAATACATGACAATCCAGTGCAAATGTATACGTATTTAACGTAATCTTAAAAATGTTTTTAGAAAACCCGACTCTTGAGTGTGGTAGACCGGAAAGGATTGGGAGAGGACCCATCATGGCCTGTAATTAGTCGAGCAGTCTCAGAATTAGTTATTTTGATTTCATAATCTTGCATAATGTTTTCATAAAAACAGTTGAGTATATTTGAGATATTTTAAACGTAATTATCTTAATAAAAATTGCATCGGTGGGTCTCAAGAGACAAACTAGTGTCTTGACACAAGGCCTCGGAAAAATCTTATTTGTAGTCTTGGCACGAGGCCTTGGATATGTGGTTATGATAGTTTGGCATTATGTATTCCATCATTATGAAAGTGGTTATTAATATTTCATATGAATATTCGATTAGTAGAATATCCATGTGAATAAGTAAATGACATTATTTCATTTTATTTTTTTTCCATACTATGTTGATTTTCAAGTTCAAAAGGATTTTTTTTATTTATACATTGCCTTAAATGTTTATTCTTATTTATGAAAGTTTCCTCTATATCGTTATCCTTACTGGGCATTTGAGCTCACCCCTTTTCTATGTTTTATTTTTTCCAGGATGTGAAGAAGTAATTTATGAATGACCTGCATGGATAGTTTGAGGGGATAAGAGTGTGGAATATGGAGAATATATTGTTGTAGTTTTCATTTTATGATGTAATGTAAACTTTATTAATGTATATAGTTATTCCCAGTCTACTAAACTAATCGGTCTTTCGAGACTTGATCTTTCTTGTAATCATGACAATGTTATGTAATAATGCACCGACTCTTGGTAACAGGGGTCAGGGCATTACAGTTAGTATACAAATTATATTATTTTTACTTAAATATAACTGAATAGTTGGTTTCATTTTTGTATAACCTCTTTCCACATTATTTGAGGGTAGTAGAATGAACATTGAATATAAAATATAGTTTAAATGAATTAAATGAATGGTTTAATGCTACATGAAATTAGAACACTAATTAAAGGAAAGGAATAAACAAAATTAAATATTACATGACATCATAATCAAATAGGAATGTCCTGACTTGATATCTC
This sequence comes from Viscum album, assembly GCA_963277665.1. Lineage (NCBI taxonomy): Eukaryota > Viridiplantae > Streptophyta > Magnoliopsida > Santalales > Viscaceae > Viscum > Viscum album. Next base: position 802,124,702 of record OY728150.1, on the reverse strand, counting down.
CTTGGATTTGTATCCAAGAATGCCATGATCACTAAAGAACCCCATTCTGATTCAAGGATATAGTTTTAATAGGATGAAACTAACCTATATCCCTATCCTTTTATGTTCTTGGATGCCTTGTATGATACCGTAGGACCCTTTTATATTATCAAAGTATGCCTTAGATACAAAAATTGGATCATGAATTGACATGTTGGTTCTATAGTTACAACCCATATAGACCCATGTATTCTTAGAACCATTTTACCTTAGCTGATCACCTTGGATCTAGTAGGTACCATAATTTGTAATTTCATAGAACATGCTCCTTATATTACACTATTACCTATTTTAGGATACAATTATTACATATATCGTGACCCTTGAGGTCTACGTCACCTTGGTTAATACATTGGGACTTCACTGTAAAAGATCATTACTAGTTTCCTTACTATATCTTGGATATGTTATTATTTATACAATAAAAATGTTATCTCAGTATTGGTTGTGCCTTAAAATACCTTTCAATATTAAATTGGTAATTACATAATTAAATAAATTGGTTACATGTTCAGACACTAGTTGTGGGATCAATCCGGTTCTTGGGTATTTAGTTACATTGTACCAATTTACATTATATATTCATGCTTTCACGCTGTTACATTTCCATTACATGATCGAGATGTTATAGAAACCATTGATGGTGTCCCCCTTAAATTTATATCAATCCTTCTCTAGGAGCCTTTTGGAACCCGAGACAGATTACATGGGTGGAGGTATTGGAAATGAGAAGCAAACATCTTCAGTCACTTGATTGGTTATTGTTTAAGAAGGATCTTGATAACAAAGGATCAATTTGGATATTATGATGATTGGGATAATATTTTTATTCATTTATACTATTTTAGTACATGTAATTCCTTCTTTCATGTATCCTTGTTTTCCAGTTTTATTGTACATCATATATAATCATCTACAGTTTGTTGTTATTAATGTTTTTTTCAGTTATTATTACTATTGTCTATATTTTCCAATGTGCTTTTTGTTTACTTATATTTCTTCTATTATTTACCACTTTTATTTGAATCCAATGTTCTACAATCTGGTAATGAGAGAATAGTTTCCCCATGGGCACACCCAAGTCCCTCGCTACTCATCAGCAGTCTCTGGTATTTGGGGAGATTCACTTGAGACCATGTGGCTCACCAGGCTTAGAGCACCTATTAAGTGGCATATAGGTTTGGGATTTCACACAGATCATAAATATGAATGATAACTTGAATAAAACATTGATAACATTACAAGAGACTATAATATCATAAATGAAAATCATACATAATGAAAAAGAAATATTGTATTATTAAATGATCATTAATGAATGATAAAATATTGAAATCATCAAAAATAAATGTCAACTACCAATGAAATGTTAGTAAAAAATAATTGTGAAGAATACATTGAAAAAAGTTAATTAATAATTTAAACATTGAATATATTGATATATAAATTTATAATGTTGCAAAATATTCTTTTAGGACTTTTTATCACTTTGAACTGGTATCCAGCAGGACCATTCAATCAAAATATTATATGTTGAGTTAAATGATATAATAATCACCTATTCTAAACCTATATCATTTCTAATGTTTTCACATAAAATTTCCATATAATAAGATATATTTCTTTAAAAATACATTAGAGGAATATATAGTTTGCACCCATATCATACTTAATATGTTTTTGTGAAACTTGAGAATCAAATATTCAATATCTAATAATTCGCCAATGGAAAAATAATTGGTATCTTTTTCTTTTCTAAAAAATCACAAATCACAATCTTAAGAAATCAATAGATAACATAAATTAAATTTTTCATAAGTAGTCATATAATTATAATATATATATTAGGTAATAAAATATCACTTCATGAGTCATAAACCTTCAAGGGTAAATAGATGTAAAAATTAAAAACATATCACATAGCCTTTTAAAACATTAATGTTAAAATTAAATTCATAATATTTTCTTTAATGAGAATAGGAATAATTTTTCAAAACATATTAAATTTGGGTCAACATAAAACATCCATGAAAAAATGCATTAATGATGAATAAATAAACATGCATAGAAAATTTTTAATCTAAAAATATTCAATAATTACGGAGTCAATTCAAAATAATATATACTAATTTATCCTTAAAAAAATCATTTGTAATCATGTATATTGACTGATAAACCCTATTTGTTTTTTAATGAATGATTTTTTGAACATTTTTAAATAAAAATTTCTTAAATCCACGTCAATAAAGAGATTGTTAAAATAGTTTTTTTAAATGTATAAATGGTGATATAAGTTTAATTGCATATAAAAAATATGAGTTGCCACTACATGATGGTGAAATGTAACACCAAATATTGTCAAATGGTTTGAATACTTCATGTTAACATCTGTGTCTACAAAGTATACATTTCTATTCTAGAGAATAAATTATTATTACTCCAAAGTTAATGAGTTTAGGCATGGAGTAGTGATCAGTATTGATGGCCTCTTAGGATGTATCCCTATGTCTGTTTGAGTGAGGAAAATGTACAACTAATGAACATGTGTTTTCCTATAGGGATAATAATTTCGTTGATGTCTCATTTGAGCTCATTTTGGTCCCCTAAGGACTGGAAATCACATGTCTAAGAGTAAAATAGGGTGCCTATGTGGAACTGTCCTAGATTGTTATCATAAGAGGAACCAAACCATAATTCTAGTAGAACTACCTTGGTTAAGATATAGGGTCCACAAAGAGGATTTATTTTTATAGGGGTTGAATGTTACCCCTATACAGATAATGGTTTTAATGGTGAAATGTTACAACCCTGGTCAATAAGGTCCACTATTCTTTTCAAGATCTTACATTATTATAACTCTAAAGATGGAGAGGTTTTTCATGGAGTATTGATCATGATATGAGATCTTCATGGATGTATCTCAAGCTGTGTGTGGGGGGGGGGGGAAACACAAAAAAGAACACTTTCTTTACTATTGGGAAATTCATTAGTCTAATGACACATTCAAGAACATGTGTGGGACCTAGAGACGGGATAAAATATATCTACAGGGCATATGGGGTGAAAATGGGGCACAATTATTATATGAAATTAGTGGGAAATGAATACATGTACATGGTAGAAACATCTATTTAAATAAAGGGGGATAACTTATTAAAAAATTATTTTAATGAAACTGTAGAATAATCCAGGAAGAAGAATTTGGTGTAGATCATGATTTACCTTAAAAAGGATAAAATAAAACATATAGTCATTAAATGTGAAACTAATCAATATTTAGTGATTATAGTAAAATAATAGTTATTATGATCTAGGTAAATGATATAACTAATGAAAATACCATACAACCTTTGGAACATTTGAACAAAAACCCCCATGACAGTTATATCATTAAAAGGCCATTTAATATCATGAAATATTAGATAATAATTATCTAAATTACATTAGGTAGTAATTAATCCATTGAAAACGAATCATGAACTATTTATTAAACATGTATTAATGGATTGAAATTAGAGTTAATGAACACATTACAGATATAAAAAATTTTCATGTATTTATCTATTAAAAATTTACACATGTGATATAATTTTAAATATTTTGAAATTAAAGTGGAAAAATAATATTATAAAATCAATGGAAGAAGTAATTAATCTTATAATATTGAGGTTTAGGAATAACCATTATAACTATAAGTATTGAAAATATGTTATAAAACACCCTTACATTGTTTCAGTGCACAGTCAGATACACAATACAATCCTATATAACAAACACAAATAATATAATATACTCTTTTATAAAAATTATCATAATTATTAATATTTTATATTAGTTATTATAATTTATTCGTGAATATATTATATCATTACAATATATTTTTACCATCATGTTTTATGAAATGTAGCTATTTCTACCATGTTTAATAATTTGGATATCATTACATATCAATTTATAAAATTTAAATTATTGATATATCATTTTAGATCCTAAAATATATAACTTATATTGATTTAAACAATTCATATTTCACTCCATATGTTTTTTAGATACATTGTGTGAAAACTGGTTTACTGTTCGCTTACATTTCTGGTTTCAATGATTGAAAATTATAATTTAATAATAAGTTATATACATCATATAATATTTAAAGAACCATATACCATTAATTAATATTATATTTTCTTATAGAAATATTATTTTTCAATTACCAATAGTGACACATAATATATTATCATATCATCATTCATTTTGGTGGTTAAACTGACCTGAACATGAACACAAATTAACTTAATCGGTGATTACAGTTAAGGATGTGTTTCATTTGACTTAATAAAAATATAAAATAATACAAACGTTATTTTTTAAAATATTCTTCAATGTCTAATTTTATTTTATGTTTTTAGATAATTTATTATGTTTAATATGAAAAGTGAAAAAAGTTTCTTCATGGAAGTGGTAGACCACATGTACACACAGATCATGTTTTTATTTTCAAATGATTGAGAGTGGATAAAGTTGGATATTAAATGAATATTTTTTAATAAATATTATTTTATATTGATAATATTTTTTCTTCAAATTGATTATTTTTATCAGCCTTCAAGGGAGATGATGAAAACTGGAAGACATCACTCTGTGGAGGTGGTAGTCCACACAACTCACTAATTACGGTTTTATTTATATTATCATTTGGTGAAAAATAAATATTGGTTATTACATTAATATAAAATAAATATATTTACTATAATTATACTTATGTAATTATATTTTAATCTATATAACATATTCACAAGAGTGTTATAAATATTATGAATGAGAAAAGCATACCCTTAAGACTTGATCATTTGTTGGTAAATTCATTGTAATTGAAGGGATTAATCTCACAATGAGATAACATTGTTTTTTTGGAAGTATAGGGATATATTTATAGTAATATGTGTTATTTATAAGGTATAATTAGAAGGATTTTGGAGATTATGAATGGTTCTATTTAAACACATATTATAACAGATGAAAAGGTCACTTTAGGAATCATGCATTATATTTTAATAATTACACTACACTATTACAAGTTAAATTGAACCAATGTTTCGATGTAATAGAATGTGTTGTGTATTTGGGTCCATAAATACTCAAAAAACGATTTTCTAAAAATATTAAACTATATTTATGTTTTTCTGTTATTTGTTGGAATCTTAATTATTTACGTTCAAACTGTATACCAAGTTTTTAACTATGTGATTCAATGTTAATTTATGAATATAATATAACCCAGGTAATAAATTTTATAGGTAATTCAGATAAATTTAAAACTTATTTAATCCCCTTAATTAAAAATTATTATAACATTAAATTTTAAACAATAACATATAATGTGTTGAAAAAAATAAATAGAAAAACGACATTTTGAATATTACGGAATCCTAATTTTTTGTTGAAATGATATACAAGTAAATGAGTAATAATATATATATTTATGTTTCTATAAAAATTATTAGATTAATTATTTCAATAATAACTTTTTAAATAATTTTATATAGTTTCATTACTGTCAATATAATAATAATTTTTAAAAACTTTGTAATCGATTTTAATTTTAATTTTCATTAGTTAAAAAAATCCATCTTAAAAATTAAAAGTTTAATTTAAAATAATAAATTATATTAATATTTTTCTCTAAAAAATAAACATATTTTAATGAAATTAAATTTCTATATTTATGGAAAATTATTTTTTACACAAGCTTCTGAAAAGTGGAGATATATGTTTTATGAAAAATATAATTTTGTAGAAAATTATTTTTTAGGATAAAGATATATATTTCATTGAATAATATAAATGTTGAATAATTATTATCTTTCATAATGTGTTTATATAACAATAAATGAAAAAATAAAATTCATTTCATCATGTTTTAATTAATTAATCAAAATTGTAAAAATAGTAATCAATTGATTTTTTTTATAAATTATCACTATTTTGACCAGGAATTTGTAAATTCAACATAGTTTTTAAAATAATTAATAAAAAATTATACTTTCTTATTTTATATGAAAATGGTTTCAAATTTTTTTTGTAAATTTATATTTTAAAATAATTTCTTAAAAGCAATGACATTCATTAAATTAATTTTTTTACTATTCACATGAAAATAAAATGTTTTAGAAATATATATAAAAGATTATATTAATATAACCATGAAGAATATAAAAATGGTTAATTTTTTTTTAAAAAAATTATAATATGTATATATATATATATTTATTTAAATATAAATAATGTGAAAAATTTTAGTATTAAAGGAAATTGATTTTTTGTATGATTTATTTATCTTCATGTTTCATATAAATAACTTATTACAATACTATTAATCATTTATTCACATAAAAATATATTATTCATGAAATGATTTAATTTTTTAAAACCATTCCATTGCTTTATTGGCTACATTAGTTGAGTTCATATTTTATGTGTGCATTATTTAAATTATATGTTCATATATATATATATATAATCATAATCCTACTACAATTTTTATATCATATAAGTGTATGAATACTATAAAAATATACATTTTTTGTATCTTTTTGTCATGTGAGGAATAGAAGTTATCACTTTATTTATTTACAAATGATTTATAATGAAATATTTGGTTTCTATATTCTACCCAATATACAAATTTCATCCTTTCAATTTAAATATTATTTACTTATATGAATTTATAAAGGATTAGAAAATATTTTCATAGTCTTATATGTTATTTCAAATGATAATTGGTCATTAATATCATATGAAAGACTAAATAAGAATTATTTTCAATAAACATTTATTGGAAATGTATCTCATTACTATTTTATAAATTCCATGTGAAGGATTTATTTTTATTCATAAATAATTTATAGATGATGTTTAAAAAGTAGACATTCCTAGTCGATATACAATATGTTCCTCCATATTCAAAAAATTAATGTGTAGATAATGTGAATGTATCTATTATATCTTGAATAATGGATTTTATTTCTTAAATTATGATTCAATAAATTATATAAAGTATGTTTACACAACGATAATAATCATTCCATTAAATTATTTCCTTAAAACTAAAATCAATTAGTGTTGTAAATTAATTCTCTTTAAAAAAATTATAAATTGAATATATTATATGGACTTAGAATATATCCAATAATTCATAATGAAATATAAATTAAAAATAGTTACCATTATACTCTTCATTAATAGTAATTCCATTACTTCTTACTCACTACCTTAGTCTAGGAGGTTGGGGATTCTTAGAGTCCTTTATAATCCATTGACTAGAGCATTGAATAGGATAATTCAGAGGTTCTCATGACCTAAGGAATTAAATTGTTAGTGGTTTCCTTGGTTGAGTTATATCTTCTTTCCTCTAGTTATTTGAACAATTCAATTTTTCTTGGTAGTTTGATGCTTAATGACCGCTATCTAAAATGTAAATCATCTTCTAGTCAATATTATTAAATTCACTTAATGATTATTTCCATATTTTTAATATATTGATAGTTTATCATTTATTCTATCATCATTTTCTTCAATAATACTTTCATGAGACTCATTATATCTGATCTTTGGTGCACTTGGGACATCAAATATTTTCAAATTCATAAAAATATTTCATGATAGATGGATCAATATAATAAGAGGGTTTATCATTCAGACAATATTATTGATGTGTATTTTGACGATGTAATATTCCCATTTCCCCCCACACAAATGGATATATATACTACAATATTTTACTAAAAATAGTTAACATGAGTGAAGAAATTATAAATATCATCATATTAAATGAGTAATTATATAATAAAACATTATTTTCTTTTAAATTTTCATGGTGACCCAAAGATTATTTAGTATAACATATATCTATATTATAATTAAGTAGGTTACATTAGCTTGTGATATATTACTATTCTCAACATAATCCCTCTATGAAACTAGAAAATAAATCCTTTATAGTGGTAAAAAAAGATATAATGATTAACTAAATAATATGCCTTATGAGTGTCAAACAAGGTTCATCGTAAGGGATAATCCACAATTTTTTATATTGATGGTTGAGTTATGCATGATGGAAACATTTCAGGGTTATTACCCTGAGATACAAATTTATTAAAATCAATTAATTTTTTGTATCCGTACACAGATTTCCCTCTTGAAAAATTAACTAATCCAGACATTACCAATATTTCTGGACATAATCTTATATTTAGACTCATCTATAGGGTTTTGTTAAGGTTATCTAACACAAACCCCATACTTCACTTCTCTAATCATCTAAAATAACAAAATACATCTCTAAAAATATATATAATAAAAAAAACCTTCTCTATTACCAAAAAATGTCACCCAACATAAACACGAAACAAATAATACGTCAATATCACTCTATAAATAATATATATCTCAAAAAGTTTCATAATTGATATATTAAAAGATTTAGTATCTTATATATTACCTTCATAAACATTATAACATACTAAAATCCCAAACATTTATCTATAATAATAATCCTACACTCCTTTACAATATAAATCACATGTAACAAACATATTAATAACCTAGGGAATAAATAATATGAAATGGGTGATCTCAACCCCTTAATAATGAAAAAAAATATAATATAAAATCATATGGAAATTATAATGGATTACATTATAAATACCTAAATTTATTAATTTGATACCTTTAGAAAATATATTATTATTATAGACAATATAATGAAAACTAAGATTATAAAAAGTATTATAATGAATCATAATGATTAATATGGCTCAAAATAAATATCAATACCCAAAAAAATTTGATAATGGCATTAAAGTACACAATACAATATAATATATTGTGTAATCATGAAAACATGCTATATAATTCTAAAAAAATGTATATGTTGCACAATAATAAACATGTGATTTTTATTAAATGATAACCTGAATACATATAAATAAATTCACAAATAAAATTGTCATTAGATCTAAAGTGCAGTACAATCAACCATTATGAAGATAGTTATGTGGTAACCTGGCTATATAAACTTTATATATCATGATATATAATAAATTACCTAATTAATGGGAAAGATATATAGGTCACAAACATATCATTATATATACATGTTTTCACCACTTTTAATTAAACCTTACTCATTTAACATCGAAACCGTAAGAACGAAGAATGGTTTTCTTAAACGTTTCAAAAACCTCACATATAATAAATTTATGAAAACATAAGATATAAAAATTATAACTTTAAATGAACTAATAATATCATAATAACATATTTATTGTCTGATAAAATATTAACTACTTAAAAGATAAACATTTTACTATAAATATATATTAGAACATAATAGTTTTCACAAAACCATTGAAAACATTGATGTGAAGATTTATTTTAAAACAATTTTTATAAAACAAATAGAATAATTTAATAATCCTCATTATAAATTTTTTAAAAATATTTCATTAATAGAAATTTTTTTTAAAATGGAAGTTTGAAAACACATTGAAAACATTTTCTGCAAATAATAAATGAGACACAGCTAAAAAAAATTTAAAAAAAGTTAACTAATATACTTTAAATATTTATCATTAAAAAATAATAAATAATAATTTTCCCTTGTAAATTAGATAATTTTTATAAAAAATATTTTTAGGATATATAATTAATCATAATTATGTTTTGAGGATGGATGAATCCTTTTGATTATTTTGAAATTAATTGTTGATACCCCAAATCATTAAAAGATCATGAATGCTTTTTTTATAAAATGAATAAATCATAGTAAGTGGATCACTGTAATAAAAAAATTGATTTTATAGTATCTAAAGCAGAACATTTATGGGATTAAAAAACATTTATGTGGAAAAAATATTTATTAAATTAAATGTGAATATTTTTGAAAAAATGAATTTTAATAATGAATAGAATAATAATGGAAAAGGGATTTTGTGTGGATAATGATTTCAAAATTCATAAACACATAATTACACAAAAAACATCACCATATGTAGAAAAGTAAAAATCTTGAATTATTATTGTCTTGACAAATAATAATGAAATAATGAAAATATGTGTGTCACAAAAACCCCTTAAAATTTCGGTATCATTTTATCTAAAGCACCATGATATGTATATATTTAGAAATGAATTTTAATATAATATAATAATATATTATAATGATATGAAATTAAAATATGGTATTATTTACATCATTGGTGTATTGCTGAAACATGTCTCATGAGATTTAAATTTTAGAAAATGAAACACTTACGATTGTCAAAATCATTGATGTAAAGATGATTTGGAAATGAATTCATGTTAATGAAAAGTAAACCCCAGTAAATTAGGGAATAAATAATTATTTTAATGATCATATTCAAATATAATTGAAATTTAAATATTGTGTTATAAGAATAACAATTATAACTCAATGAATGGAAAATGATTTATGAAAAACGCTTATCATGGTTCCTTGATTAGTTAGATTCTATCTAAGAACCAATTTATCAAACATAAATAAATTAATATCATGTTTCAAAACCATTCTAAAAATTATTTCCCATTTATAATCCTTATAATTTTTTTCATGAATATATTAATTAGTTATAGCATTTCATGGCTTGTTGTCTGTTTATAACCTTAACTTTTTTGTGCATGCTTAAACAATTTTATGTCATTAACCATAATTTGATAACATTTTCACTAATTCTATATAATATAAGATATTATAATATATTAATTATATTAATTTAAAATTTTATTATTTCATTCCATATGTTTATTAGATACACGACATGAAAATGGGATCTATATTGGCATATTTTGATGATTTTAGTGAATGAAAATGATACATTAATAATAAGTTGTACATATATTATAGTATGTTCATAACTATATATAAATCATGATTTTATTATCATATAATAATGTTATTATTTTTCAAGTTCCCATCTGCATGCATAAAATTGTTTTATTACTTCGTTCATTTATGTTGTTAAATGGACCCAAACCTAAACATGCTTTAAATTGATTATCGAGTATTCATAATATGGTGTTTCTTTTGACATAATGTCATTACAATAGAAGAATAATGATAATTATTTTATGTTAAAAAATATTTCAATATTTTTATATAGTTTATTTAAATCTTGAAGGGAATGAAAAATGCTTCATCGTAGAGGTACTAGTCAAAACATATAAACATTTATTTATTCCCATTACTTAATGTGTGAAAGGGGTGATGAAAAACATTAAATAGAAAAATAATAACAATTATAATATTATAGATGTCATTAAAATTCATCCATTGTTTTCTTTTTTTCATCCATGAATGGCTATGATGAACAATGGTATACATCACATTGTGGAGGCGGTTGTTCACGTAATGAACTAGTGAAACAATTGTTTTATTATAAGATAGTGATGAATAAATAATTAGTATTTTACTAATATAATAAAATGTAAGTATACTAATTAAAATTATATCATTATATTTTATAGATATAAGAGATTTTAAAAAGTTTTACTACTACGTAAAATATTGGAAGTAAATAACACTTAAGATAGAAACCTGATCTATACCTGGAGAATTCCTTGGAATGGTAGGGCTTAGTCTGAATATAAGTGACTAGGAGATTCTGTTTGTTAGAAAAGGATAATGGGAGAATAAAAGGGTAGAGTTTCAATTAGTAATTCAAATGATAGTTTTGTGTTTGAAGGAGACTTATTTACCCTCTTTTATAATAGAGGAAACAATACCTTTTGGAAACTCCCTTTATATTAAAAAAATTATATGACATTATTCCATGGCCAACAGATCCAATGTTTCTAAATAATTGTTTTAAGTTTCAATTTGGATGATAATGACAAGAAAAAATATTTTAAAATATATTTCAAAAATTTGAATTGGGGTTTTAAATTATTTGTCTATATTTTTCTCATTTACTTATAAATTGTGTTACTAGTTTTCAACAAGATGATTTTTTGGTTTATTACTAATTTAGAATTAACAATATAACCAAATATGGGTGTAACATAAATAAAATTAAAATTTATTTAATCAATTACCACTAAAAAAATAATATACTTAAAAAAATTAAATCATATATTGTTTAGAAAAAATATTTTAAATGGAAAAAATTTTGAACATTAAGGATTTTTAATATTATTCAGTATTGAAAAAAAAACTCAATTTATCCTGATATATTTATTTATGTGTTTAAAAAAGATTTATTCTTTATTTTATTTATTTAAATTTAATTTAAATGAAAAATATTCATTGATTTTAATAAAATAATAATATTAAAATAATTTCTTCACTATTATCATGGTAATTGATGGTTTTCTTATAAAATATGTGGTCCAAACTATGCGACAATGGATGAGTTCTCCAGTAAAACTGAAAAATATCCATGATGCTCCACAAGCATTCTTGATTATGCAAATGAATAATAAGGACATAATACATGTCAAAATAGATCAAATCTAGATGCGCGAACTCTTAGATTCATAATTTGGATTAGGATCCTCAAAACTATCATATCCATAAGATTTTAAAAAAATAACATTTCAATTAAAGATCAAAAATCATAAAGTTGTGTGATTTTATAAACTCTCAACCATAATATCTCACATCCACAATATGTATACTTTATTATTCCACAATTTATGTTGACCTAGTTGGTTTATCACTTCATTATCAAACTCACTATGATCCATCCCTAAATATTTATGTCATTCTATAACAAAACTCAAAATAATGTGTTCTTACTTCAAAATATTTTGACCCTCCACACTAATCTGCCACTAAATTTTCATTATAGTTATTTAGTATATCACCCCAAGACATTATTATATATCTCTTTTTAAATAAATTATATATTAATGATAACATGGGATATAGACACCCTCGAGTCTAAAAGAACCATAAAATAATAAACCTTTATAAAATTACCCTTAAAATTTAAGTTATTAAAAGGTATAAATTAATTATTAAAATTATAAGATTTAAAAGGGTTTGAATATATTTTTTGGTAATCAATTGATTATAAATAAATACAACTAAATCATTTTAATGAAAAAGAAATATTTTTTCTAATAAACTATATTCTTTCATAAAAAACATTTTCAACACATTTTTTAAACAAATGTTAAAATTACTTTTTACCAATATTTTAAAAATTATTTGAAAAATTTTATTAATTTTTCAATTATATTTTCAAAATTTTATTAGTATTTATTTTGAAAATTTTATGAAAAATAATTGTGATTTTATTTATTATTAAAAAATAATGTTAATTCTAAAAACTACTTTATGTTTCAATAATTTTAAATGTTATTTTTTATTTTTTTTAAATTGAAGTTATTTATGTTATATTATAATTAATCTATTTCATTTCATTGTAATAATTTATATGTTTTATTTTTTTAGATAAATATTTTATCCTTATGAGAACTTTACTAGGAAAAATCACTCTCTCATTGTGCTTCTGTTTTTCATTTTGAATTAAATTCTGTGACTTATATAATATTAATTTCAAAAAAAAGATCCCATAATTGAAATTAAAATAATTATTATTTGTTAATAAATCCCATTAATTTATTTGGAGGTACTTAATTGAAAAGAAAATAAACATTAATTAATGTTGTTAAAGTTAAAACATGTTTACCATGAGATTAATCTAACAAGGTAAGGGTTAAAATAACCTAACCAAATTTTCCAATTCATATGGTATTTCCATAATTCGACCATATATCAACTAAAATTTGATAATAATCTATTTTAAGCCATTTACATGTGAAAAAACTGAGTATTATTTATTTATTTCAAAAACATATAGTGTGTCTACCCCACTTATATAAGGACACCCCCTCTCCTCTCTATATCACACGGAAAATGTATTTTGAATTAGCCAATACATACCAAAATTATGACACCCAAATATTTCTAAAAAGGAACATAATGTTTGATAGCATGTATGACATGTAACACCTAGAATAATACAAAATATAAAATCTTATGACTTTAATATATTGATACTTTAAAATATATTCAATCTCCTCAATATCTTACAATGCACACAACATTGGGTCTGAATGAAACAAAGAAAACTATTAACAAAATAATATTTAAACCTAAAAACTATAATCTACCAATTAATTTAGTGTGTATTAAAATCACTAACTAAATTATGAAAATATTTTGTATATATATATTAGATATAATATAATAATCAGCCAATTGAGATGGAAATATTTTCTAAAACATTTGTCCTTTTTAAAAGGTGGTTTAACCATGATTTGAAAAAATAATTTCAAATTAACATTTAACAATATAAGAAATTTTATTTGGAAAAATAACTGTCATTTTTTAAATCTACATACGATAAATATCATAGGTTTAAAATGTTTTTTCCTGAAAAGTTTAATATTGTTATGAATAGTGAATATAGTGAATATTAAATGAAAACCTCATTTTTGACTCAATAATTTATAATGATAAAGGAGATATTTAATTTTATGAAATGTAACATTAATTTAAATTTATATCTATTAATCCAATTTAGATCATTGGAATTATTTTAATATTAAATTTTATTATAATAACTTCATAAACTTTTGAATATTTTCTCTTCAAATACATGTTTTCTCATCGTATATGCAGTAATAATTTGAAATTAATTATTTCCACTCATTTGAATTAAATTTTGAAAAATAGATTGAATTTTTTGGAATATTTATAATTTATAATATCTTTTTAGTTGAAATAATTTTTTTACCAAAATTAATAGTTAAAAAATAAAAAATTAATAAACATAGTTAAGGTAAAAATGGATTTACCATTGGGTAAACTAAAATGATAATGGTTGAAAAGATGTAAACACATGTCTATAATAAATTTAATGATCATATTTTGACACTATGTATTATAATCTTAGTAGTGGTCTATTATTACATCCTTGTTAAATGGAAAAAAAATATTGGTATAATTCATTATTAGTTTTAAAAAATTATCTTTGGCTCTCACCTTAATTAAAAAAGGCCTCCACTCTACTCTCTTATTCACACTATCAAACCTATTTGGTATAGTAATTACCTATGAAAATCAGTTCTCAAATTATTTTCTCTCATCCTAGTAGCCTTATTTTGGGTACAAATATAACATATGATAGTTTGGTTTAAACCTAGTGATAATACCTGAAGAAGAGGTAATGTTCTTCAATGAGTGTTTTAATTTTATTTTTCCAAAACCACAATAAATTATTATTACCCCATGTTGATATTTTAAAACCATTATCTTAGATATTATGATATATTTTTATGTTATTATAATGACTTAAGACCATCCCCACTTCCATCAAATGTGTTATGAAATCATCATCTGTGTTAACGGCAGATTATTGCCTCATGAACTAATGTCATTCGTTTTATTCCATTAAAACCTCTTATAGTTAGATATGACGATGAATATAATGTCAATATATAATATATATAAAATAATTATACCTTTTGAATAATTATATCATACATACCATTTACCTTATATTTTGTATGAGATGTTATAACATCGGCTATGTGTACGATGGACTACCTCTTCACAAAGCGATGTGATTCATATTTCAATAACACTTGACATGGAAGATGATAAGGATAATTTAATGATTTTTTGTGATATACATGAAAAAATTATTACATTAATTAAATATTTTTCGTTCTGAAAAGATAATATATTTCATTTTTTCTTATATTTCACACAATGGGAGATGATAACGTCGTTTGAGTACATCTTGACTACCACCTTCATGAATCTATTTGACTCTCTATTCATCACCAAACCACATGAATGATATATATATATATTATGAAATAATATTTTATTTTTTATATTAATATCATTTTTTAAATATAAAATATTACTTACCTTCTTTCAATAATGAGTATTATAAAATTGAAATTATACTAAAGCCTATATATGAATTATCATCTTCATGATTATAACATACTACATTTATGTTATCCATATTTCCTGAATTTCTAATAAAATTTTAATTGATTTTTAAATATGACATTCAGGTCATGATTGTTATCCTGGAGATTTCAAAATTATATAAAATTCACATGAACCGAAATATTTTGGACCAATATTGAATAGGAAAACAAGGAAATCAACACCCAAGCATTGAAGATAATGAATTATTTTTAATGAAAGGGTGATAAGATACGTAAATCAGTGAGATATGAAATTATATATAAATAAATATCAAAATGGTTCTATAATAAGTTAATAAGATGTTTAAAACTTATATATTTGATGTTAATTCATGTTCAATAAAATGAAATAAGGTTTTAAGGGGTTTTGACACAATTTACATTCCATTGAGATTTATTCATTATTATGAAACAATTAAATTTTATGATGATAATATAAATCCCATTATACATTTAATATCATGATTCCTTCATAATTACCAGTTTTTTATGTATCAATTTGAATCATTTAATCCAAAGGAATTTGACTTGAAAGATACCAAGTGGTAAAAATTATTGTACATTCTCACTTTCTATTATGATTATTAAACTACTCCTAAAAAATTCACTTTCATGTTATAATAATCATTGGAAAGTTTATTTCTCTTCATGACCTAAATTTTAACATGATGGATATGATTATTTTCCAAACTATATACCATTTTTTACGTATGGTGTTTAATTTGTACGTTATTTGATTATCTATAGAAATACTGATAAATCTATATCCTTAACTCATTATGGATATTTGATGATAAAACATTCCTTTTCATGAATTAAATATATCATTCCATATGTGAGGAATGTTTTAGAACAATAATGATAGATATGGCCTAGTATAATGTATCACCACGATGCATTTGTAGGTCCCATTATACAAATTAATTTGGCCATTTTAATCGGGATTTTAACTACAGTATTTAAATGGTCTTATACAATCTATTAAAAGTTGATGCGTTATGATGCATTATTTTTACCGTATAATTATTTATAATATCCTTTACAGGAATTCATATATTATATTCTATTATATATTCATAGTGATATTATCTGTATATACATTTTATTCTCTATTTATTTATTAAATTTCATTTGTTTTTAGTTACTTACCTTTTCATTTTTGATAATATTTATATATTTCCGAATTAAAGTTATGTAAATTGCATGGGTGTTCATTTATTTTTATTTCTATTTATATTATTCATTATTGATTCATGATAAAATCGACTATACATACCCTTCACTGATCATTTGATCTCACCTTTATTTTGTTTCCTTTCCCTAGGATATAAATAAGTGATATTTGAATCATTTTTCAAGGATGATGTTCATTTAATTTTTTTATGTATTATATTTTATTTTATTTTCCCAATGTAAAATGGGTATCATTTATGTTTTTAGTCCTCTAAAACTACTAAAATATTTGGTACATTGGGATTTAATTCCTTTTATTATAATCCAATGTAATAAAGTAAGACATTGACTCTTGGTTACTAGGGTCATGGTATTTACAGTTTGTATAGGTGGAAGATTAGTATAAACCATGAGAAATAGATTAAGGAAAACATATATTAGGAAAAAATGATATGATATACAATGACGATATGTATATATAAACATCCAAAAATTTTGGTAATGAAGAGATTATGTGCATTTTCCAATAAATATATCCCTATATAGATACTAAACGTTGACAAGAGTCTAGAACATAGGTACCTATGTAGAATATCCCTAAAAATGGAAAATTATGATTGACCTGATCATCACCTAGTACATGAAAATGTTCCTTAACACACACTTGGTTGGAATCTAAAAGGGGATATTTTTTTGATAATTCAAAAAAAAATTACAAATAAATAAGAAGGATTGGGAAATAAATATATCCACAAAAGAAACCTTGTTTATTATTATAATATTTTATGTGCAAAAAATTATCAATTTATCTTATCTATTTATCCAGTATTGGGATTATACATAATTATTGATAATTTTATTATCGAATCTAGTGTATTATTTTTTTTAAATGGAACTTGGAAGGAAAAAGGGTATCAATACTCATGGAAAATGTAGATATTTCCCAATTTAGGATTCAATACACCTAGTATTAAATCTATAAAAAAATATAGATATATTAGGGAAACATTATTAGGTTTTGATAGGTAACATTTTTCGGATGGAGTTCCCAATTCCATTTGGAGATTCTCCTATGGTGGAACAATTTTATTTCACTAGAATCACACATCATTTTGGGGAACTACTAATCCAGAGGTATTCAAGAAATGGATTAAGTCTCTAGAGAAGATATTTATGGCCTTGGGATGTGGGGAAAATGAAAATGTTACCAATGATGTGTATTATTTAAAAGGATAGGCTGATAAATGTGGGGATTTTATCAATAATACTTAGTAGGAAGAGGAAATATAACTCATGTAATGGAATGTTTTTAAGGTTAAATTATATTATTAATATTTTCATCATGTGAAATAATTGAGATGAAGATAAAGTTACATAGCTGAAATTAAAAGGAAGGCAATTTTTTTTGATTATACAGATACCTTTACAAGGTTGGAATGTTTTCAAATATATTAGACACTCAATATGAAGTGCACAATCAACTATTTCATTGAATGATGTATACCATGATTCCAAAAAGATATAATATCTAAAAATTTATCTTTATATAACGAAATGGTTTTATATGCTATCAATAAAATGAAATAAATCACCTTGTCTTATGGATTCAATGTGATAGACAAGAAGAAGTGGATTGAAGAGATAAAATGGATAAAGGAAATAAAGGACACAAAAATTATCCCATATAAGATAAATATGGAAATAAGAACTATAGTACTTGCTTGATGGGAATGTGGGTTTATGATAAGTTTGGAGAGAAATGACATCATAGATCTGATTACATGGGAAATAATGAAAATTATAAAGTTAAATACTTCCACTTTAAAGGGATGAGGCACTACTCAAATGTATTCCCCAAGTGTAACATGAATATATCATATAAGAACCTAATAGTTAATTATTAGGATTATGTTGTTGATATAACTGAACTAAAATGATTAATGGGATTGTGTATTTGGATCCAATAAATATGTTTTAAAATTAATTTTTTTATGATATAAATGATAAAATTATTATGAAACCTATAAGTGTTGTATTATAGTACTAGTTTTTAATGGGTTTTAAATCACATGTTGAATAGTACTAGGAAAATTGATTCAACATAAAGATAAAATTCTTGGAAAAAATAATTGAGGGACATATCACCCTTAATATGTTCCCAATGTTGAGATACTGATATTGTTATAAATAGACGATTAATTTGGATAATGAAAATTGGATAGTAATGAAAACCTTGTAACGAACAAATTATTTGATTAAAAAGTGTTTTATGATATCATTGATGGAGTAAAAAAGATATATGTATATAATGAATATGCTAAAAATGTGTATTTTACTTAAATAATAAGGATTCATGAATATTTTCAATATCGATTTATGGTATTTCATATTATTTCCACGTTTCAAGGAAATTCATAGTCAAGGTATTCATATCTTTGAATTGAGAAATTAAGATGAAATTTATATTTTCTAGGGAATATAATGTTTATTTAGTTTAATTCCTTTAAATATTTTTTACAATTAATTTATGTAAAAATATTTTGTAAGATTGTTATGTTTCAAAATATATGCAATGGATTAATATGAACTTTGGGTGTTATTTGACAAATTTTTCTACCATTTCTATTTTTTATATAAAAGAGGAATATATTTTTTACTATTTTATGTATCTTATAAAAATTTAAAATTGAATTTCAATGAATCATGCATAAACAGATTCAATTTTTGATATTCATTTCATGGTGTATGAGTTAAATTGTAAATTTATTGAAACATAACCAAAGGGTGAAATTGTGTCTATAAAAGAAAAACATATCATGTAATTATTATTCCTTATATTATAATAGCATGGAATAAATTTTCAACTATAAGAAAAATATATTGAAACAAATATTATCCAATAATCATCATTTTGATTATATTAATGAACTTTCTCACAACTCTATTTCATGGATTTATGGTTGTTGGCTTCCTATTGACTATTTTTCAATCACCCACCATCATTATTTCGGTGATAGTTTTATCTAATATGTCTAGGTGTTCAATTACATCCTATGTTATTCGATTTGGAAACCCAGTATGTGTTATTAATTATGAAAAATTTACTTTCCTTTTTCTCTTATTAATCATATATTTTATTAACTGTTTTTATAATGTGGGTTTTCAAAATTGAAATTTTCAAATACTAATACTTCTATTATCGAGATCAATTTCAAATTATGAGGAAAAGATTTATTTAAAGGTGTATAATATAAAAAAAATAACATTTTAAAAGAGGAATATCATGATTGATATAATATATATAACAAAAAAACCAATCTTACAAAAAAATACAACACCTAGAGACTTTACAATTTATTTATTTCAAAATAAACTGAATATCATTGAATGCTTGTAGTGAACACAACACTTGTTTTTAATGTAACACAATACACTATTAAAATATTATTATTTATGAATTCCATTATAACCTAGAAATTAATATAGAGTATAATTATAGTATTTAAGAAATTACTAAAAATATGGTTATTTATTTATTACCTATAACAATGAATCAATTAAATGATAAAGAAATGATTTATTAAAAAAAACTATCTTTTCCAAAAGATAATTTAGTCATGATTGGGAATAGAATTATAAAAAATTTCAAAAATTGTGGAAATTTATTGTGAAAAATAATGTTCATTTTTGAAATCCTCATGTCGAAATTATCTTATTGTAAATTTTTTCTATTTTTTTAAAATGTTTCATTATTTGATGAATAGTGAAAAATAGTGAAATTTAAATAAACATGTTCTTTTCTTTTAAATAGTTTATAATGTAAAATAATTTTTTAAATTGATTTAAATTTGGAAATAGTTCCTATATATATAAATAAATAAAATTTAGGTCATTTTAAATATTTTCATACTGAATTTTAATACAAATCAATTATAATCTTATGAATGTCTTCTACTGAAAACCTTCTATCTAATCGTATCTCTGAGATTAAGTTTATATTAAATATTTCCAATTATATTAATTCAATTGAAAATATGGATAATCTATTTTTAATTATCATTATTTTTAAATTATAATATGCTAGACATAATTTTTTTACCAAATGAATATTGAAAATACTCAATATTAATTACTGCTGTTAAGATAAAAATGGGTTTTTCAGGACAAAAAATAAAATGAGAATAGTTAAAGTGACATAATACATCTCTAAAATATATTTATTGGACATATTTATACCATATTCATTTTACTATTGGTATTGGTCTACTATTTTATAATTTCTATAAGAACTCTTTATTTTTGGAATTCATTCACTTTTAAAATTACATATGTGCCACTCATCTCACATTTAGAAGGACCCTCCTATACTATTATATTCACACAATAAAACATTTATTTTTCATCTAATACCATAAAAAATCACATAAAAATTCCATCCACTACTAATAAGGGCCATATTTTTGTTATAAATCTATTAATGGAAGGATTTGATGATTACCTATATAGGATACCTGAACAAGAGTTAACATTTTTCAACGATTGATTATATATTATTTCAATCTCCACCTTATCTAATTATTATCAAAATATTCTGATATAATAAAATCAGAATATTCTATAAAAATAGAATATTTCATGTTATGTTCATCAGCTACATCCATCCCCAGTTCTATTAAATGGGTTATGAATTCATCATTCTTATGTATGTGAGATTATCTCCTTGCATACCAATGTTGTACCTTTTTTCAATTACCAACTCTCACGGATGTGTATTATGCTACGTAATAATTATATATATATATATATATGATATTTATAACATAATAATAATATTTATTCCTTAATCATATATAGATTTTTACCTTCCATTTAGTTTATGATGAGATAATGTCACCTCGTGAAGTGATGTGATTCATCTATCACTAATTATTTACATGGAATATTATAAGCATAAAATTAATTATTATATGTTATATACCAGAAATAATTATTATGTTGATAAAATATCTTTCATTATGAAAATATAGTGTATGTCCTTTTCTTTATTACATTTTCACTCAATGATAGATGATAATGTCGTTCGTGTATGTAACATCCCGGATCTGGGTGCCACTCAATGGGTGCCCCAAACCTGGTTGGTCACATGACCTCAAGTACATTTCCCCAAATGCTAGAGGCTGCCTACTAGCAGCGAGGGCCTAGGTTTGATAGTGGGGAAACAATACCCTCGTCTTTCAAAGTGTAGCGCATCATAGAAAATATAAACATACCAAAAGTGGAAGCAGTAAACAATACCAAGATGAAATGGACAACAATATAGAAGTAAAAGATGAAAAGAGTCCAATATATATCATGACGATGAAATATGACCCTATGTCTAAGAAATCAGTCAATACAGGATACACTACAATCTACAATAATACAGTACAAGGTACAAGTACAACAAAGCAAAAACACAATAGCACAGCATGAACTCAGCAGCATCGCAAGCCTAAGCTTGGTCCTATGATCTCCAACTCCTATTCAACATCAAGTACCTATATAGGGACTCTTTCCCTTATCTACACATGCAGAAATATAATTTGTTTGGGCCCAAGACATGATTCAAATAGGGTGTGAGAAATAAATCCCAGTAGGCAACCAGCAAAGGAACATGCCCTATTGTCAGTGAAAATGTGAAACAGTGGTGTCCAGTAATGAAAAGAAGTAAAGTAGGAAGTACTCAAAAGAAGCTACTCCTAACAGTTCTGTAATGCCCGACCCTAGTTACCTAGAGTTGGTGAATTATTACATAACATTGTCATGATCACAAGGAAATCATGTCTTGAAAGACCTATCAGTTTAGTATTATTAGAAACAAGATTCATACATATGTTCAACTTTACAGCATGAAGAGAAATACAACACAAATATATTTCATTAGAAGCATCCAAGACTACTAGATTATTCCTGTAGGTCACTCATAACTAACTTCTCCATATCTTGGGAAAATGAAACATAAGAAAGGCATGAGCTCAAACTCCCAATAAGTGTAAGTAATACAGCGGAAAATGACATTAATATTAATCATGGCAAATAATTGAAACCACATGCCTTTACCATTAATAAACATGAATAATTTTATGGAAAGAATATGAGATGAGCAAATAATGCCATAATAAAACATAATCATGGGTATTCTACTAGTAGAATGACCACATGAACCATCAATATTATTTCCATAATGAGGGAATGTATAATGCCGGACATTCTGAAACATTTTGTCAAGGCCTCAACCAAGACGTTTAAAAATGATTAAGGCCTCGGCGAAAACCATAAATCAAATTGGGAAAGGGCCTTGGCCAATTCCACGTCTATTTGTCTCATGAGACCTACCGATGCATCGAGGAGCTATAGTGGGCTCCACCCGTCACTTACTAAGTCCTATACACTCCTCATATGAAAAGGTTGAAATATAACAAAAACATTCTTATTAAAACTAGCAAATGAAATGTCAATAATTTAACCATAAACCATGAATAGTATACAAATAGAACATCCACAGTCAAACATATCACAAAACCGTCAATACAATATGGATGTTTTGTATCATAATAAATCAACTTAAAATAAACTTAAAATCCATCAAAGGATGTTGGCATAGATGAAATCAAAACCTTTTTTGGGACATATCGCTTTATATTTTGAAATCATTTAAGAGTCACAAAAAGAAAACATTTATTTTTAAAATATTATTATAAGATTTTAAGGGAAGCTTCGACGATGTTATAATGGCAGAAAATAGCCACACCCATCGTATAAGTTAAAAAAAGATATTCTTACCTTAATTTTTTCGAAAAGGTTATAAAGGACCTTGTTTGGAAAACGACAGAAATATTCCTTTATAAACATCTTATAAAAAGTCAAACAGGTGTATAAATGACTTTAACCCATATTCTGTAAAATAGTAAGAATGTTTTGAAATACATTTTTAAGAAACATGGATGTGGATGATAAAGAGGTCCTAGTGGATATTTATGTATAAACAACCTCTGATAATGAAGAGATTGTGAAATAAACCCTTACCAATTTGGTAACTTATGAAACATACACCCCATGAAAGAGGTATCATACAATGAATATGTAAATACACATAAATGAAAGTGTATTAAACAAATAATACAATTATGGGCAGTACATACACCACACAAAAGTTAATAGTGGCAATTTGGCATGAATCTCATGAGAATAAAGAGTGAGATGAAAACCCCTTACCTTGTACTTTTACTTGGTTGAGGGTAGGTTAACCTCTTTTATAATGGTGAAATAATTTTTATTAAATTATACAATAATCATATACATTAATATGAAATCATATATGATCTTTTAACATTGATTTGTTAATAATATCTTAGTATTATCATCGTTTCAGGTGTTAACGGAATCGTTTTCCTTTATATATTTTGTTATGTGAGCCATATTTGGTATAGATGGGATGTATATTATTCATATCCATAATTATATCATGTCTCTAAAAATTATTTTTAATCATCAAATGTAATTTAGTCTTTAATGGATACGATGGGGAATGAATCTCATTGCGTTCGTGGAGACGATAGTCTGTACGTACGCACGAGCAAAAATATCATTCTTTTGATATTATAATAATATATAATTGTATGGTATATCATATATAAAAAATAATTATCCTATTATATTTATTATTTACTTCAATTACACATCATTATCATACCCATCCAAATAATAATGTTTTGAATAACAATTACACCACGACGTGGAGACGATAAGTTGAACGTACACACGTATGGTGACATGTCATTAAAAGGATGGATATAATACTTAATATGGTTGTACCATATTTATAATAACATCATAGTATATATAAGATACTGGATTTATTATTTTATAATGGAAATAACAAAGAAAGAAGAAGTAGAAGAAGAAAAAAACTTGAAAGAGTGTGGTGAAAACATTACCTCTTTTTCGAGTTCTTCCTTTTGATTTGATCAAAAGGGCTCCACAGGTTGGATTTATGACTAAAGTAAGGCCTCTAGGATGAATTGAGGGAAGTTGAGAGAATAATTGGGCAGGGGTTCACCGAGCCAAAAGGCTTTGAAGGTGTGAAATTGAGATAAGGGGGAGTTCCCTTTTATAAGAGGGGTGAGGGGCACCTTTGGAAAATCTAGATATATTATTTTATAATAAATTTATATTCAGTTTCTAATGGCTTCAAAGTGGATTATTTAAAGGTTAAGGTGGGGATGGGTCCAAATAATTTCAACCAATAGATTTTAGATAGGTATGGGTCACTATATTATCCTTATCATTTATATTTAACTCGTAATTAAATAGTTTGACATTTACCATGTCTCTTTTATTTTTATATTTTATAGTTAATAAACATACTATATACATCCAATAGACCCTCAAGTGATACATTAATGATAAATATATCATGAAATAAGTCCTTTTTCCCATCCTTAGATTTTTAAGAATAGAATATCAATTAATAATATAATATTTGATTTAAAAACTCTTTTATGTCAATTTTGTCACTATTGGGTATTTTGTTTTTGATAATTTCATAACAACATTATTAATTCTAATAAAATTTATATAACCAATAATAATATATCATATTAATGTAGAAAATTATTGTAATTCATAAAAAGTCTCAAATTACATTTATTTGGAAATTTATAATATCAATTATTTTATTATTTTATTTATTAGGTAATTACTCATCACTATTGTGTCATAAATAAATTAAATTATTTAATGTATAAATTTTTTAAATAAAATCCCATTATGTAGTAAATCCTTTGATATTTCTAATGAATATTTATAATCGAATTTATCTTAAGTATATCTATATATTAAAAATGGTTTAGTTATTTAATTTTGATTTTAACTCTTTTAACTCTTCTTTGAATTAAATAATAATAAATGTCCTAATCTAATCCAAGTGGACCTAATAATGATATTTTATTCCTAAGGTTGTTTATGTTCTAGATACAGTTGTTTAATAGAATTATCACATGTGTTAGGGTAATATTAATATCATTTTTACCCTTAATTACCCTATTTACTTTTAACCGTGGTAAATGAAAGTAAAAAGTTACTATTCACCAAAAATTATTTTTGTCTTATTGAACCACATTTTACTACTTGATATTAACTGTGATTATCGGATTTCTGAAATTCCACTCACAGAAGTGGGTAAATTAAGTTTTATGTGAATTTCCAAATTCTCCAATGAGGTGGGTAAAAGACGGTGAAAAGTTCAATAAAATTTTTATATATCTAAAATTATTCTAAACATATTCCAATGAATTACATTGAACATATATATGTATTATGTATCTATTTTTACCTTAATTGAATTTAAATAATATAAATAATTATTTAAATTAAAATACGGTTTTAAACTGTAACTCAGTGTTTTTTCAGTATTCATCAAAAATTAAATGTTTTCAGAAAAATACCAAAAATTCACCCTAAGATAATTTCGATATTACGAATCCAAAAATGAAGTCCATTTTGAAAGATAAAATGTATAAAATTTCAAAAAGTGGGTATTACTGTTCATAACGGCTAGTTTGATTGGTTGTGGTGTATGTTAGAACTCGAAGTTGCGTACAACTCACGCTACTGTATTATTCAAAGAGAAGTATACCGTGGAAGCTTGGGGTGTTACATTTTCTCCTCCTTCAAATAATTTCATTCTTAAAATTTCAAGAATATTATTAAATAAAAACACTTGGGTGGTTCTTCCTCATAAGTTTCTTGGGTTCCCACGTTGCCTCTTCCATCTTATGGTTTCTCCATAGAACTTTTACCAGACGAGTCGTCCAATTTCTCAGCTCTTGTTCTCTTGTATCAATAATCCCGACAGGCTCCTCGCAATAAGATAGATCGGGTTCCAGTTCTAATTCCACGTAAGTGAGTACTTGCGTTGGGTCAGACATGTATTTTTTCAACAGTGATATGTGGAACACATCGTGAAATTTGGGGAGACTTGGCGGTATTTCCAAACGGTAAGCTACAACCCCAAATCGTTCTAGAATTTTGAAAGGTCCTATGTACCTGGGACTAAATTTACCTTTCATACTGAAGCGTATAACTCCCTTCCATGGAGATACCTTTAATAAAACATGATCTCCTAACTAAAATTCCAAATCCTTCCTTCGGTTATCGGTATAGCTCTTCTGCCTACTTTGAGCTGCTTTGATGTGGTTTTGGATTACCTTCACCTTTTCCATCGTTTCCTCCACCAGTTCAGGGCCTACAAGCTTTCTTTCACCAATTTCCTCCCAATAGGTTGGTGTGTGACATTTATTTCCATATAACGCTTCATATGGTGCCATCTAAATACTCGAATGGAAGCTATTGTTATAGGAAAATTCTACCAGAGGTAAATATTGATCCCACATACCCTAAAAGTCAAGTGAGCATGATCTTAACATGTCTTCTAGGGTTTGAATAGTTCGTTCTGATTGTCCATCAGTTTGGGGGTGATAAGCAGTGCTCAAATGAAGTTCAGTATCCAGGGCTTTCTAAATACTTATCCAGAATCTTAAAGTAATACGGGGATCACGATCAGAAGCAATCGATAGGGGTAATATATGAAGTCTCACAACATCATTAATATATAGTCTTGCTAGGCGTTCGAGTGGTAAATCTTCCCTTATAGAAAGAAAATGTGATGACTTGGTAAGACAATCAACAATGACCCATATTTCATCATTCTTTCTAGGAGTCTTTGGTAGTCCCATGTTAAAGTCCATCATAATATTATCTAATTTCCACTCAGGTATGGGAAGAGGTTGCATGAATCCTCCAGGATATTGCCTTCCATCTTTCACTTGTTGACAAACCATAGATCTTGACACAAAATCAGAAATCTCTCTCTTCATGTCGTCCCCCAAAAAATGGTCTTTCAAATATCTATAAATTTTGGTTCTCCCAGGGTGTGTAGAGAAATTGAAACTATGAGCATCATCCAAAAACACTATTTTTAGATCAGGAATATTGGGAACCCAAAGTGTCTTCCCAAATTTCAAAATTCCAACTTCATACACAAAGTCACTCAATCTCCCATCATTCACAGCTTTAATCTTCTTTTGAAACTCTTCATCACCGGTCTGAGTACTCTTTATCCTTTCTATATAAGATTTTTAATCAACCATTTGAAAAAATATTGAGGTTTCACCTTCCATGGTGATTCCCATATCCATGTTTACTAGATCCATGTATATAGGATCCTTTTCAACTCTCATCTTGTTCAAAAATCCATGATTCTTTCTGCTCAAATCTTCTTCCACTTTATTTTCCTTCCTCGGGTGGTAGTTTATTGTTCAATCATAATCCTTGAGTAGTTGAATCCATCTTTTTTGACTCATGTTGAGTTCTTTTTGTAAGAAAATATACTTCAAACTCTTGTTATCAGTATAAATCTCAAATTTTCACCATAGAGATAGTGTCTCCAAATCTTCAAAGTAATGATTATAGCAGCTAACTCAAGATCATGAGTAGTATAGTTATTCTCATGAATTTTTAGCTGTCATGATGCATAGGAAACAACTCTATCATTATTCATAAGGACACAACCAAGTCCTTTATTCGATTAATCACTATAAATAAAAAACCCGTCATTTCCCAATTGTAGAGTCAAATAGTAGCATTTACTAATCTTCTCTTCAATTCATCAAAACATTCTCCACACTCTTTTCTCCAAACAAATTTAACCCGATTAAGTGGGAGCTTCGTTAATGGGTTAGACAATTGGGCAATGTTCTGGATGAAACTTTGATAATAACCTGCTAAACTGATAAAATTGTGTACCTCAGTTATACTCGTCGGTGCAGGCCATTATTGGATTGCCTTGGTCGTATAAGGATCAACATAGATTCCATATTTAGAGAAAATATGGCCAAGAAAAGAAATCTCTTGAAGCCAGAATTCACACTTGCTATACTTCCCATATAATTCATGTCTTCTCAGAGTCTTTAGGATAATGCGCAAGTGATTTTTATGATCTTCATATCTTTTGGAATATACCAAGATATCATCAATAAATACCATCACAAAATCATCTAGATATTCCTTGAAAACTCTATTCATTAGATCCATGAATATAGAGGGTGCGTTAGTCAATCCAAAAGGCATTACTGTAAACTTGTAATTCCGGTACCTGGTTTGAAATGTTATCTTCTGAATGTATTCCTTCTTCACACACAACTTATGGTATCAAGATCGAAGTTCAATCTTAGAAAAGTATTGAGCTCCATCAAGTTGATCAAATAAATCATCAATGTGAGGTAGGGGATACTTGTTCTTTATTGTTATAGATTTGATTTCCCTATAGTCAATACATAACCTTATAGATCCATATTTCTTCTTAACAAAAAGGACAGGGGTCCCCATGGAGAAACACTAGGGTGAATAAATCTCTTATTACTCAATTACTCTAGTTTTTTCTTTATTTCAACTAATTCCACATTGGCCATTCTATAAGGGGTCTTCATTATGGGCCTTGATCCTGGAATTAAATCAATGGAAAACTCAATTTCTTGTTCTGGAGGATGTCTAGGTAAATCTTTTAGAAACAAATCACCATAATATTTTACAATAGGTACATCCTCTATTAGAACATTCCCTTCCTAAACTATAGTTATTTCATTCTCTTCCTCACCGATAAATGAATTTAGTTGAGCTACTGTGGGTGGATCTTGATAATAATCAGGTGGTGACGATTCTTCTCTAAAGATAAGGTGTTCTTTATCATCATCATCATAAATCGTAACCTCCTTACTCTTACAATAAATGTTCGCATCATGGTTCGAAAGCCAATCTATACCGAGGATTATATCAAATTCCATCATGGATATGATTATGAGATCAGTAGATAAAGAACATTTATATGCCCTAATGGGAATAGATCCACATAACTTTGTAACAATGATACTTCCCTTAGGAGTTTTAACTAATAACTCCCTTGTTAAATCTAATTGGAAATATCTAATTTTATTAACCAACTAGGAAGATATGAAACAATGCAATGATCTAGAAACAAATAAATCATTTTCTAAACTTGAGGAAACCATTAAATTACCTGCCACCACGTCTTTCGGGGATTCAACCTCAACAGTAGTGATTGCATACGATTGTCCTTGATCACTTGGCCTTTTCTGAGGTATGTTTCCCTAACGCATAGGAAATTCATTTGCTTAATGTCCCATCTCCCTGAAATTTTATCATTGAACATTGGTTGCATCTTTCTTTCCTATACTATCACCAGCTAGATGGCCTTTTATTCCACATTAGTTGCATACTCCTTTTCCATTTAGACAGGCACCAGGGTGCTTCCCTTCACAATTATCACAGGGTGGAAATTCAATTCTACCCTTTTCCCCTATTTCATTATATCCTTTCCCAGAGTGTTCAGCAGCTCTCTTCTTCTCTTGCATTGATTTAAAGTCATAATACATAGAGAATTCCTTTTCTATCTTGATAGCACACAAGACAATATCTTTGTATGATGAGAAGGATTGTGATAAAAATACTCTATGGATAAATGGTTTTAAACCATAAAATAAATGATCATTATTAATTATTGGGTTACGTATATAATCTGCAGCATGCATCACAAACATTGTAATGATAGCATCATACATTGCAACATTCTCGTCCTCCTTTTGCCTCAGACTTAGAAATTGTCTTTCCATATCCGCTCAATGGTCATGAGGAAAGTAATTTTCTATGAAAATTTCTATAAATTACTTCCATTCCATATTTGATACTTCCTCCTCATCCTTTTTGTTTTGAATTAAGGACCACCATTGATCAGAATCTCCAGTGAGGTGGTAAACTGCCATGACAACTTTTTCCCTTTTGCTACTCCCCAAAGCTTGGAATATTTTCTCTAAGGAGACTATCCATTGATCAGCCACTAATGGATTTGTACTCCAATTGAATATTGGTGGTTTTTTCCTCATGAAGCTATCTAAAATTGATCCTCTATGCTTTGGGTCAGGGTGCTCCATCTGTGTAAGGTTATTATTCATAACCTGAGTGAGTTGTCCCAGTATGGTGATTAGTTATTCACCACCAGTTTCATCACTAGATCCACTATAATTATATTGAGCATGAGGAAAATCTATACATGGAGTGTGTACAATGATATGGTTTCCATTCCTTCCACTAGGAGCCATATCTAAACAATGGCATAAACTAGATTATTTTATGAATAGAAATATATAATTCCAAACTTCTAAAACACTTAACATAAATTCCACAGTTTATGGATATAAACCATAATCATAAAAAAATGTTTTCTTCGAAGAAGTATATACTCATAAACCCTTCATAATTGTTTTTAAAGAAAATTAGAATTATCCTAATCATATCCCCCAAGAGTGTCGTAACCAAGAGTGTAGCAAGGCACATTGTCATGCACCAGTTCCCGTTTGAGTCTAGCTCAAAGCGGTGTTTTCGGGTTTTACCCCGACGTACATCTGTGCCAGAGCCGCCTAAACCTTATCGTATCCAGACAGAGATGCATTTCTCAGAAAACTCACCAAATCTCTACAATACCAAAATTTTAGGATGTTCTTCTATACTAATCCTCAAAGTCTATCTTAGGGCTATGTGCTCTAATTAGAGTTTATCTAAATCTAGTTTCCATGGTTTGTAGTAAAATTCCTCTGATACCAACTTTAACGGCCCGACCCAAGTTACCTATAGTTGGTGAATTATTACATAACATTGGCATGATCACAAGGAAATCATGTCTCGAATGACCAATCAGTTTAGTATTATTGGAAACAAGATTCATACATAGGTTCAACTATACAACTTGAAGATAAATACAACACAAATATATTTCATTGGATGCATCCAAGCCTCCTAGATTATGCATGTAGGTCCCTCATAACTAACTTCTTCATATCCTGGGAAAATGAAACATAAGAAAGGCATGAGCTCAAACGCTCAGTAAGGGTAAGTAATACAACGGAAAATGACATAAATATTAAGCATGGTAAATAAATGAAACCAAATGAATTTACCAATAATAAACATGAATGCTTTTACGGAAAGAATATGAGCTGAGTAAATAGTGTCAGAATAAAACATAATCATGGGTATTCTACTAGTTGAATGACCACATGATCCATCAATATTATTTCCATAATGAGGGAATGTATAATGCTGGACATTCTGAAACATTTTGTCAAGGCCTCTGTCAAGACGTCTAAAAATGATTAAGGCCTCAGCCAAAACCATAAATCAAATTGGGAAAGGGCCTCATCCAATTTCATGTCTAGTTGTCTCATGAGACCTACCGATGCATCGAGGAGCTATAGCGGGCTCCACCTGTTAATTACTATGTCCAATACATTCCTCATATGAAAAGGTTGAAATATAACATAAACATTCGTATTAAAACTAGCATACGAAATGTCAATAATTTAACCATAAACCATGAATGGTATACAAAGAGCACATCCACAGTAAAATATATCACAAAACATTCAATACAATATGGATGTTTTGTATCATAATAAATCAACTTCAAATAAACTTAAAATCCATCAATGGATATTGACATATATGAAATCAAAACCTTTTTTTAGGGACATATCTCTTTATATTTTGAAATCATTTAAGAGTCACATAAAGAAAAACTTTATTTTGAAAATATTCTTATAAGAGTTTAAGGGAAGCTTATACGATGTTATAACGGCGGAAAATAGCCGCACCCACCGTATAAGTTAAAAAAAGACATTCTTACCTTGATTTTGTCGAAAAGGTTAAAAAGGACATTATTTGGAAAAAAAATAGAAAGATACCTTTATAAACATCTTATGAAAAGCCAAACAGGGGTATAAATGACTTTAACCCATATTCTGTAAAATAGTAAGAATTTTTGGAAATACATTTTTAAGAAACATGGATGTGGATGATAACGAGGTCCTAGTAGATAATTACCTATAAACAACCTCGGATAATGAAGAGATTGTGAAATAAACCCTTATCAATTTTGTAACTTACGAAACATACACCCCATGAAAGAAGTATCATACAATTAATATGTAAATACACATAAATAAAAGTGTATTACACAAACAATACAATTTTGGGCAGTACATAGACTACACAAAAGGTAATAGTGGCAATATGGCATGAATCTCATGAAAATAAGGAGTGAGATGAAAACCCCATACCTTGTACTTTTCCTTGGTTGAGGGTAGGTTAACCTCTTGTATAATGGTGAAATAATTTTTATTAAATTATAAAAGAATAATATACATTAATATGATATCATATATGATCGTTTAACATTGATTTGTTAATAATATCTTAGTATTATCATCGTTTCAGGTGTTAACAGATTCATTTTCATTTATATTATTTGTTATGTGAGCCATATTTGTTATGGATGGAATGTATATTATTCATATCCATAATGATATCATGTCTCTAAAAATTATTTTTAATCATCAAATGAAATTTAGTCTTGAATGGATATGACGGGAAATGAATCTCATCGTGTTCGTGGAGATGGTAGTCCATACGTATGCACGAGAAACAATATCATTATTTTGATATTATAATAAAATATAATTGGATGGAATATCATATATACTGAATATAATGTTATATTTATTATTTACTTCAATTACACATCATTATCATACCCATCCAAATAATAATGTTTTGAATAACAATTACACCACGATGTGGAGACGGTAAGCCGTACTTACGCACGTATGGTGACATGTCATTCAAAGGATGGATAGAATACTGAATATGGTTATAACATATTTATAATAACATCATAGTATATAGAATATATTGGAGTCATTATTTTAGAGTGGAAATAAGAAAGAAAGAAGAGGTTGAAGAAGAAAGGAACTTGAAAGAGGGTGGTGAAAACATTACCTCTTCTTCGGATTCTTCCTTTTGATTTGATCAAAAGGGATCCTTAGATTGTTTTTCTGACTAAAGTAAGGCCTCTATGATGAATTTATGGAATTTGAGAAAATAATCGGGCAGGGGTTGGCCGAGCCAAAAGGCTTTGATGGAGTGAAATTGAGAGAAGGGGGAGTGCCCTTTTATAAGAGGGGTGAGGCGCACCTTTGGAAAATTTAGAAATATTATTTTATAATAAATTCATATTCGGTTTCTAATGGAATCTAAGTAGATTATTTAAACGTTAAGGTGGTTATGGTTCGAAATCCTATCAACCAATCGATTTTAGATAGGTTTGGGTCACTATATTAACCTTATCATTTATATTTAACTCTTAGTTAAATAGTTTGACATTTACCATGTCACTTTGTATTTTTATATATTATAGTTAATAAAAATAGTATATACATCCAAGAGACCCCCAAGTGCTCCATTAATTATACACCTATCATTATATAAGTCCTTTTTCCAAACCCTAGATTTTTAGGAATAGAATAACAAATAATAATATAATATTTGTTTTAAAAACTCTTTTATGTCAATTTTGACACTATTGGGTATTTTGTTTTTGATAATTTCATAAAAGCATTATTACATCGAATAAAATTTATATAACGAATCCTAATATTTCATATTAACCTATAGATTTAGTGGAATTCATAATAAGTCTCAAATTACATTTTTTTTGATATTTATAATATCAATTATTTTAATATTTCATTAATTAGGTAATTACTAAATCACCATTGTGTCATAAAAAATCAAATGATGTAATGTCTAAAAATTATATATAAAATAAAATTATGTAATAAATATTTCTAGATTTCTAATGAATACTTATAATCGAATTTATCTTTTGTATAACCCTATATTAAAAATTTTTTAGTTATTAAACTATGATTTTAACTATTTTAACTCTTCTTTGAATTAAATAATAATAATTGTCCTAATATAATCCAAGTGGACCTAAATAATAATATTTTATTTCTAAGGTTGTTTTTGGTCGAGATACACTTTTCTAATAGAATTAGGACATGTGTTAGGGTAATATTAATATCATTTTTACCCTTAATTACCCTACTTACGTTTAACCGTGGTAAATGAAAGTAAAAAGTTACTATTCACGAAAAATTATTTTTATCTTATTGAACCACATTTTACTCTTTGATATTAACCATGTCTCTTGGATTTTCAAAATTCTACTCACAGAAGCGGTAAAGTTACGTTTTATGTGAATTTCCAAATTTTTCTAGAAGGTGGGTAAAAGACGGTGAAAAGTTCAATAAATTGTTTATATATCTATAATTATTCTATACTAAATTCAATGAATTACATTGAACTTATATATTTATTATGAATCTATTTTGACCTTAATTAAATTTAAATAAAACAAATAATTATTTAAATAAAATTCAATTTTAAACTATAACTCATTGTTTTTTCACTATTCATCAAAAATTGAATGTTTTCAGAAAAATACCAAATTTTCACCCTAAGATAATTTCGATATTCTGAATAAAAAATGAAGTCAATTTTGAAAGATAAAATGTATAAACTTTCAAAAGGTGGGTATTACTATTCATAATGGCTAGATTGATTGGTTGTGGTGTGTGTTAGAACCCGAAGTTGCTTACAACACACGCTACTGTATTATTTAAAGAGAAACGTACCGTGGAAGCTTGGGGTGTTACAAGTTCCATTACCATTTAATTATTATTTAAAAAATTCCATGTCTGTGCTTTATCTTGGTAGGTATAACATTAGAAATCCCCATAGGGAATATTCAAAGTAAACAGTGTCCTCAGACATAAGAACTGTTACCCTCTGGCTAAACAGAACCACGCCCTCAGGCTAATCAGAACCTTGCCCTCAGGCCTTGCCCTCAGGCGAAATAAAACCTTGCCCTCAGGCCTTGCCCTCAGGAAAAACATAACCCTGGCCTCAGGCATTTCCCTCAGGAGAAATAGAACCTTTCCCTTAGGACTTTCCCTCAGGCGAATCAAGTAACCACACCCTCAGGCTAATCAAATAAACATGCCCTCGGGCTAATCAAGTAACCACACCCTTAGTCTAATCAAGTAACCACAACCTCAAGCTAATCAAGTAACCACACCCTCAAACTGATCAATTAACTGAGCTGATCCCAATACATAAGCTATAAATTATATTTACATTTTCTCTTAAGAAAACTCAAAGCATGCTATAATCTCAGTATACCCTCGGGTATGCTGGCCAAATGGATAAACCAGAGAAATGCACCAACAGGGTGGCCCTAGATCAAGGAAACGATCCCAAACAACATTTATATAATTCATTAAATTACTTATGAAATTCTACGTATTTTATCAGTCCAGGCCTCAGCCATACGACACCCCAAACATGGGTGTGTAGCAAAACAGTACACTAAAACAACTTAACAGTTGGAAATAAACACTAGAACACCTACCTCAATCTCTACTTATTGATATACGTGAATGATGCCTCATGAAACACCCGATAATAGTGTAGATATGGTATAAACTTTCACCGAATCAAACTCAAATAACATCCCCTCGGGAAATAATTGGAAGGAAACACCCAATGAGAGGAAAGGGATTACCCGCGCGATCCAAACGTGATTATCGTCGAAGGAATCAGAGTACTGGTGTTCGGTCAGGAGCTCTTCAAAGGTTTGTCTGTCTCTCCTATGGCTTCCAGGAATTCTAAGATTCCTCTATTGAAATATGAGGCTACTGCTAGTTTATAACAAAAAAACACAACTACACGGCGTGTACTCTCAAGTACAGGACGTGTACTTTTCATTTTTTAACTATTACTATGGGGGCCACTTTCCAGCACCTCACAGTTTATCTGTCGACATGATTACATGACATGTATTTATAAGTACAAGGCATGTACTGTCACTCCACTAGAGGATAATCCCGCCGACTTACTATTCACCTACCGACTGATTACATGGCATGTATATACTAAGTACACGGCGTGTAGTCAGTTTTTAAACCCTTCATCCCCCACAGGACTACACGCCCTTTGTACTCATCCTACACGACCAAAGTACATAGTGTGTGGAAAAGTACATGGCGTGTACCCATAAAATTTGGGATTTTCCCCACTTTCCTTATTTTCTCAAAAACACATAAGGAAAAAGGAAATAAAGAAACCCGTACCTCAAGAATAAGAACCGGGTTCTTACAAACATCCCCCCTTAAACCAATTTGTCCCCGAATCTCCATTCCAAGGGTGGTGAAGATAATGCTTAGAACAAATCTGGCCACTGAGTATGTACGTCAGTCTCCCGCTCCCAGGTTTCATCCTACACTCGGCCATGCTTCCATATCACCTGTACGAGAGGAATTGACAAGCCTCAGAGAACCTTCGGGCTCCTGTCAAAAATACGAATCAAATGGTCCTTAATGGATGCATCGACCTGAAGCTCATCCTCCTCGTGATGAAAAACGTGTGATGGGTCTGAGTGATAATGGAATATTTCAGATATTTGGAAGACGTCGTGCATGGATAAGTACATCTGTGGTAAGTAAAATCGATATCCAACCGGCCTAACTCTCTCTAGAATCTCAAACGGCTCCACATACCTCGGTGAAAGTTTACCCTATCTCCTAATCTTCCTGTGTCCCAACCTCGGTGAAACATGCAAGAAAACCTGATCCTTGACCACGAATTCCAAGGGCCATCTATGGCGTTTAGCATAAGAGTTCTAACATGACTGTGCAGTATCCATCCGCTTCTGAATCAACTGGACCTGCTCTGAAGTCTCCTGCACGAGATGTGGTTCTAGTAAAGCTGCATCACCTACCTCCAACCATCACAAGGGTGATCGTCAAGGCCTACCAAATAAATCCTCATAAGGTGCCATCTAAACAGTTTTCGGAAAACTATTATTGTAGGAAATCTGGACCAGGGGTATGTGCTTCTCCCAAGAGCCCCCAAAGTCCAGGACGCATACATGCAGCATGTCCTCTAGCACCTGTATTGTATGCTCTGACTTTCCATCGGTCTGAGGGTGGTATGTTTTGCTCAGAAGCACCTTTGTACCCAGTGCCCTCTGAAAAATCTTCCAGAAACGAGACGTAAAATAGGTATCCCTATCTGAAATGATAGAATGAGGGACCCCATTAGGATGTACCACCTCTCGGATATAAAACTTTCTCATCTCGTTAACACTGAAGGTCTCCTTAATCAGCAAAAAATGTGCTACCTTTGTATGTCTGTCCACAACAACCCACACAGAATCACTGCCTTGAGGTGACCTCGACAACACGGTCATGAAATAAATCACAACATCATCCCATTTCCACTCCGAAATATGTAACTATTGTAATAGTCCGGATGGCCTTTGATGCTCTACCTTCACCTACTTACAGGTTGAACATCTCGAAACAAAACCAGCTACCTCTCATTTCAAACAAGGCCAGTAATATTGATGTCACATGTCACAGTACGTTTTGGTAACTCTAGGATGTATTACCAAAGCTAATGTATGAAAATCCTACATCAACCCCTCAAGTATATCCCCTAGAACCCACACTCGTCCATGGATATGCAGTATATCATTGTAAACGCCGAATAAGTCTGTAACTCTTAGAGGAAGTTTTGAACTGACGAAGCGAAGTCATATTCAGACTCAGAGACCCGGTTCGGATGGCCCGAGAGTGGTGAACGGAATTAAGGATGACTTGCGTGAAAAATGGTGTTCACATGAAGGGTTCCCGGGTTTCGTGAAAAAGAACTATCGTGGCTCGCAAATTAGCATGACCGGTTCCGCGCGGTGAGGCTTTGCGCGCCGACTGGTCCTGCCGCAGAAGATTTTTCATGCCGCCTGGATTCTACGCCAGCTGATGCCTATAAATATAAAGCGTCCTCAACCATTTCGGGGTTGAGGTATTCGGACCAGCTCCTGTGCACGTAATTCGGACTCCCACGTGTGCAATATGACTTCCAGGTAATTCCCTTTTTTCGCGCAACCTTGCCTCGGGGTTCGCCTTTGCGC
The DNA here is from genome assembly GCA_963277665.1 of Viscum album. Taxonomy (NCBI): domain Eukaryota; kingdom Viridiplantae; phylum Streptophyta; class Magnoliopsida; order Santalales; family Viscaceae; genus Viscum; species Viscum album. The sequence goes on along the minus strand of OY728150.1, from coordinate 802,085,479 downwards.
ACAACTCCACTAGCTTAAGTGAATTCTCCAAACTCCTCCGGGTTCTTCCTTTGCATTCAATCAGTGCCCCTTGCGTGTAATCCCTTCCAATTGCACTCAATCAACTCCAAATTGCATGCAATTACTCTGATAGGTTTCACCAGGGATCGGCCATTGCCCCACACGCAATTGAGGCCCCTTGCGCGCATTCCCCTATCCGAGCGCAATCCCCTGGCCCAATTGTGCACTATCCCGATGTTTTGCACGCAAACCTTCTCTTTGCGTGCAAAACCTAGGACCTCTCACCTTGTTGCCCTGCGTAGGCACACGATGTCTTCTATTCCAGGCATGCATTCCATGCGTTGTTTTCCCGTACGACCTTCCAGGCTCGTACAAAGTAACCTCAAGGTCCCTTGGGCGGTGTTTCCCGTTGCATTGCTTTTCCTTATGCTTCTTCTCATAGGCACGCTAATTGCTATTTCTTCTTCGCATAGCCACGCTAACGTGGGCTACTAGGTTGTTCGCCCTGCGACCCACTTTCACTACAGCCTTGCAGATGCCTTCCCTCCCAAAAGGGGTAGAGAGCATTGGGAATGTAAGCCCTAGGGGTGTGAAGCGAACCCACCTCGTCAAAGCTATAGGACGTTAAACTGCTAAGCACCTCGTCCTTAACACATGACGTTAAACTTTGGTCTGACCTCGTGCCTCGCACGCAGGGTCCTCCCAGCTCGGACATTCGTTACGCTGCTCGTCTCCACGGTAATGTATTCTTCCTCACATGGAATGAGATCCTCCCAGTCGGAGTGGCGTTTGTCCACGGGGGAAGGGCTGCCTCATAGCATAAGCCCCTAGCCTCTCTTGCAGAAGGTTGCACCCATACACCTCTGTACTTCCCCACTGCCAAGGCCAGTGGAGTCCCTTTCCCACTGCGCTTTGTTGCACCATGGGCCTCCATCCTAGACTAAACCCCATCACTAAGGGCCGCTAACCATCTGTAAGCCCTTGTTTCCTCTTTGGTATGCTCAACATGTAAGCCCCTTTCCGCTTCTCACGGACGCACCTTTTGCGACGTGATCGTCTGGTCCCTGCTGCCACTTGTTTCTCACATCGAGCACGACTCAAGTGGGCTTAATGAGAGCATCGACCATGACATCCTCTCCTGGGCCACCTCAGAGCATAAGCCCCATCCTGGTGAACTACAGGGACTTTGATCTGTGCTATGGCATGGTACATTGGTAGCCTTTATGAGGTTCAAGCCCACCACCCAGTCGTTCCGACCTCTTCACATCGGTTCGCCAACCCTTTGGTCCGCCTCAGAGCGTAAGCCCCGAATGCCCATCCCGCATGACGTTAAACTGTATGCACATCCCACATGACGTTAAACTGTATGCTCATCCTTCATGACTCTAAACTCTATGCCCGAACTACATGGAAATTGATCCATGCTAAGGCATGGTATGTAGGAAGCCTCCATGAGGTTCAATCCCATCACTCAGTTGTTCCGACCCCTCCACGTCAGTTCATAAGCACCGTTATGGTCCACCTCAGAGCGTAATCCCCATACCCACCATCATGGGCTGCCTCAGAGCGTAATCCACCTACCTCACACCCACGTCTCATCCTGACCTCTCCCTCAATCCCACGTGCCTCGTGAAGCTCATGCCCTAGACTAATGATCTTACTCCCTCCATGCTGCAATCCATGTATTCATTCTCACGGGTCGCCTCTTCAGGTGTCCCACCATATCACCAAACTACGCAGACTTTGATTCCTTTCCATGGGGATACGTAGGAATCCTCCATGAGGTTCAAGCCTGTCACTCCATCACCCATCATGATCCTTACCTGAGACACCACATCCCATTGGGATCATGCCACCCCATTCCACTCCATAGTATCCGAGAAGCCTCTGACGTTCTAGCCCCAACATCGGTGTTCCCCCTAGGGGGTCCTTCAATCTGATCCACTCTTAGTGTTCCGATCAGTCTGATCTGTCTCCGCAAGACGTTAAACTCGCGGCATACCCCGTGTTAAGCATGGGAAGCTGAGGAAATTCTCAGATGGTGCACAATTCCCCGCGTTCGATGTGGGATGCCTTGGGCTTCCGCGCCCTCAAGAATCCCTATGATAAGGAACAGAATACAGACATGCCAATCCCCAACGTCAACGCGCACCGACGACACCCCAGCGTGACCATTCTCCTCACCGAAGGTTGCTGCCCCGACCAGAACCCTTGGAGCATCTCGACGGAAGCAGTGTAATTAACTGGCTTCCATGCAGATATGGCACTGGGAACGAGCTTCACGAACCTATCTTAAATCTATGAGGGAGACCCGTACTAGGTGACGAGCTCTGAGGAGTAATCCACTGAAAGAAGAACCGACATCCCATCATCCCGGTTTTAATCAAGGAACCCACATCCCTGAACAAGGAACGAATGTCGCCCGCCTTTGGAAAGTAGGAATTCGGGGCAACAAGCCGCACATCCCCCCCCCCCCCCCCCCCGTGTGACGGATGCGCATGTGTCCCAATGCAAAAGTGTCAGAAACAGAAAATGGTGAACCCTTCGTGAAGCACTTATCCTCAATATGGGGACTGGTAGCGTTCAGGGTGTCAGAAGATTAACATGTCACCAGGTCCGAGCACCTAGAACCGGGATGTGAAACCCTCCAGGGGTTGAGGCAGTCAGGATGTTGAGCACTCCGTTCTGCGACGTCGTCAGTGTGGATCCCTCTTACCGACCACGGAAGACGAAATGGCGCTGGGCTATTGGTTTTTAATTTCGTTTCAAGTTAGTACTAATGGTTTCATCTCCCTGCCTCCAAGAATCAGATTTCTGCATCCGGAGCTCGATCACCACCTACCCACCAGCGCAGGGGAAGGGGCAGTACCGACGTGGCCACCCCGTGCAGTCCCGCCTTTTCCATACTCGCTCCAACTCCGACAGTCGTGGCTTCCAGTCGCTCATGCCCCCTCTCCCCGTCAGAAATCATCCAACAAAGGGTGATCAACGACCTAGTTCGTAGGTACGATGAGGAAGGGGTCATCTCCACCAGGGACATGGCCTATTTGGATCTAGAGGCAGTTGCGCCTCACCACCATCGCCATCCCGAGGGCCGTGCAGAGAGCCGTCACTCCCCACTCCGACGTTCAACCGCTTTGGGTGCCTATCACTGGAGCGCCTTGAAGCCTCCATCCTCTACGCTAATGAGGTGGGGGATGTTCGGGTCCGCCTGATCGGAGACCCATCCTAGGGGGTCACAGCAAGAGCCCCTGCCAGGCTGCATCGACGCCGCCACCTGACTCCCCGGGCTAAGGAGAAGTTAATATTCGTGCCCACACCACCAGCTCCAACCCATCTGACCCGACACCAGCATCAGGCGCGAGCAGAGGAGAATTCCCACCCAGGGGCACCAACATCAGCAACCACTGTGGCTCGAGCCACTGTTGACTCCTGTTACTAGACCCCCTCACACGTTGAGTAGGGGAAGTCACATGCTCGACCCGGATCGAGGCCCCGAACGCCCTACAGGCAGGTTGGGTCGACTCTCCCGGTTGCTGTCACAAGAAATGGACACCGCGGACCAATTCGTGGTAGTGCCACCCACCAGAAAGGCTCATTCTGTGCCACTGATTTGTAAAGTATAAGGCTTATCCGCGATAGCTATGCTCCAGATATGGATTTTTTTCAGCGCTCATAGTGCTGGGTATGAGGTCACTTCCCCTACCGCTGGCCGCGATTAGGGAGTTGTTGCATATCTGGTCGCTCACCCACATGGAGGTCCTCCCCATGTCCCTTTCGAAATTTTTCTTGGTGCTTCTCGGACCCCGGCCTTTAGTCCTCTCTACCCCAGGACTATTGCGTCCAGGGGAATCCTTGACTAAAATCGTCCTTACCCTGAGGAGCCACCCAGGGGCAGGAAGGCGGGACGTTGTCGCCATAAGAGGCATGTCAGGGGAGTCCGGACGGAAATCAGACCAGTCCGTTTCTCGGACTCTGAGGCGGATTACGACTCAACGATGGAGCCCTCCCCCGGTCCTATGAGTCAAGGGAATGGGTGGGGATGTGGCAAGTCAGCCTCTTACTCCCCGGATGCGAGATCCGTACGATCCCCGACTCCCTCCAGAGGTATATCCAGGAAGAAAAGAACTTTGCGTACTCCCAGGGGTCAAACTTGCAGTTACAATTGGCCTCCCCGGAAGCACCTTCTACCTCGGTCATAGAGGAGGGAGAAATTTTCTGGGGACCGACAGAAGAGTTGCGACCTGACACACCCTCGGCTAGCATCGACACTGTGACAAGAGGCCCATTCATTGGCCCATCCTATCGCAGCGTGGCAGCCATGACACTGCAACCCTTGGAGGACGACTTAGGATTCGGCGGCCAATCAGCCTGCTGGCTGTATTCTCCGCTGGCCAGCTCACCGGCCCAGCGGCCTGCCTCATCACCACTGCCAGTTCCCCAGCTATTTTCGTTTGATGAGTAGGGGCTACAAGGGCCGGATCCCGAACTAGGGTCGTGGAGCTTCTGGACTGTCTTGGTAGTAGGCCACTTCCTCGAGAAGTTTTGTTCAGTCGCAGGATCACATTTTGATATGCCAGAGTCGCTCACCCAGGGAGAGTTTTAATGTTTCCGCCAGACTCTCCGGGTGACCCACTCCCATCTTCGCAATTAGCTAGAGCCTTATCCCGGGAGTCAAGCACATCTTGAGGATATCGGTGAGTAGTGTCGTCGGGTCGACCTGGCTGTGCTCCCCACGGTTCGGCACCCCGACTCACTTGGCCACCACAGGGCCCTCCAGCAACAATGAATCCAGAGTTTTCAAGTAATCTGAAAAGTTATCGAGGAAGCCACCCCCCACGCACATATCCCCGGATGAGGGCAGTACACTGCCCTTCTTTTCTCTGCAATTCACCAACAACCCGATTCACTGGGCGACTCTGAGGGAATGTTGCCGAGGGCAGTGGTAGTCAACATGGAAGACCATTTGGGTGAGGGAAACGGTGTGGAACTCCTCGATGGGGACTCACCCCCTAAGGAAAAGCCGCTACTGGACCCATATGGGAGAATTACTTGCCAATAGAGGAGACTCCTAGGTCTCCCCACACCCACTGAGGCATTAACACGGAGCAGAAAAATCGGGAAGGGTAAAGAGCATGTCGGGGATGTCAAGCTTGACGACCCATATTTCTCATGACATAAGGAAGAGGAAGATCCCTAGAAGGCCACGCTTCATCTACAGATTTCTAAGAAAAAGAGGATGGTTGATGAGCTCTTGGCTGAACACATTGCAGAGCGGCGGCCTGACTACGGTAATACTAGGCCATGACAGTTGGGGAAGGAGCACCTACCCCTTGACGAGATTCCCTCAGGAAACCGCGACCATGCCGCATTCACCGATAGGGGAGAGGACAGAGCCCATGGAAATAGGGCATGATACGTTTCGCCGAACCCTCTTGAGTGGCGTGATCTCCCAAGGGACCCCACTCGGTTTCCTCCAGCTGCCCCAAGAGTCGCTCCGCCTGCTGTCCCGCAAGCTGTCGAGATTGACTACCGGATTGAAGGGCCCGACAATGCGCTTGTGGTCATAGATCCCTGTCAGGATAGGAACCCACATCCGGATGATCTAAGGGAAGCGCCCATCGCCCTCTTAGAGGCCCTGGAAACTCGGAAGGTGGCAATTCCACCGGACGACAAGCCATACCCAACATGGGTGGATGATATGTCGGCCCCGCCGAGATTTGGGAACACCACTTTCTCCCCCTTTAACGGGACCAGAGACCCGCCACAGCACCTGGCCCACTTCAACTCGAGGTGCGGGCCTATGTTAGGGACTCTGGCAGAGTAGGAGGCCACCAAGCTCCGTTGCTTCGTTCAGATGCTAGAAAGACCAGCATTCGTCTGGTACAGCCATCTCCCTATCGGATCTGTGACTAGCTTTGAGGACCTTCCCAAGAAATTCCTCTACCAGTTTAGTTCCACGACCCAACAGACAAACATCGAAGGCCTTTTAAGGTGCAAACAATGGCCCGATGAGCGAGTCTCGGACTTCGTCGCCCGGTGGAAGGGGCTCACGTACTCCCTTGACATGCCACTAACTCAAGAGTAATTACTGATGATGTGCGTAGGGAATGTCAAGGTAGATCTGGTTCCTTCTCTGATCACTCAGAATTACCCTGGAGGGTTCTGAGACTTCTTAGACAAGGATCAGTGCCTCGAAGAAGCCCTGCAACATGCCAGTCAGGCACGCTCGCTGACTCCTGTAGTCCCTGCAAGGAGAGCTGCCAGAGCTGAGCCCACTACTGTGGCCCATATAGAGGCTCCAAGGCAGCTAGAGTTGCTACCAGTGAGGCCAGCTCAGTAGCCCCATAGGGCTCCTCCCCCATGGGCACAGCCTCCGGCCTAGTAGTGACCGCCTCAAAATCGGAAGCCACCTCCGCGTAACGCACTTCCACCACCTAGGAGAAATAATCAGGTTGTGCCTTGTCGACATGCTCCTCTGGCCCCTGGTCATGGCATGCCTCCAAGATCCCCCTTTCCCGACAGAAGGAATCAGACTTACCCGTTTGACAAGGCCCAGGTTCGTGGTTATTTCCGTAGTGCCCTAGATAAGAGGATCATGTGGCTGCCTGAGTGCCGGAATCCAGAAGAGGCACGTCTCACTGATGACCCTAACTATTTCCCTTATCATCAGACCCTGGGGAACACCATCCACCGATGTTATGTGTTCAAGGACTAGCTCCAAGACCAGATTGAAAACAACATAGTTAGGTTGGGCCCATCCCCGTCACAGGTGGCGGGTGTCTTTGTGAATCCAGATGGAAGTAGTGGTAGTGAGGATGAATGGTAGCAGGTTTCCAACCATGAGTCCTGGAAGTATAACGAATGGATGGCCCGCAAGATGGTTGTCCACACCCATGGCATCATCCGTGCTCGCCTGAATCAGCCAGAGCCCTCAGAATCTACGAGCGCCACATAGGGATCATCGTCTCAGCCTACCTCTTACAAGAAGATCATGCCGCGATGCAAGAAGAAAGAGTGCGCCCTTCCAATGCCATCATCATCCCGCACTCTTGGCGATTTTATGCCCCCAGAAATGGGGATCCCTCCGAGACTCCATCCGGTAGTGGATGACTCCTCGAGTGAAAGCCCGGGGTACACTTTGGTTAATATCGTAGAGTTGGTAAAAACCCTTTTTGACTCCCGACTATGAGGAACGCCAGGAGGGCCTTCCAAATGTCCCCAGCCATCGCCAACGTCGGCCGAGCCATGGCTACGTGAATCACCGGGGCAGGGCAGTTGACACCTCTATCCAGGCCATTCATGCCACTGAAACTAGGTAGCAGGCCCGATACAGAGCTCAGTACATGCGGCCCCTTCATCCGGTGTCGACGGGTTCGCATTTACCACTGTTTGTGTTGCTAGACTAGGCAGAACTGCATCGGCCATGCCGCGGCCAGCTCTGCCCTGTCACCAGCCGACCACAACCTTTCGGCCCTAATCCGGGACCACATCCTTCCGGCCCTAATCCGATACCCACTTCCCGGGCTTCGACTAGAGAACAGATAGACGTGCCTAGTACCAGTTAGTCACCGGTCCAGCCGGCGGAGCTCGTCATGCCTCCAATCGCAGAGCGGCCTCCTGTAAGCAGAAGCTCGCATTTGTCTTGAAAGTATGACATTATGAAGCACCTGGACGGAATTCCGGAAAGGGTTTCTATCCTTGAGGCTCTTCTACTGTCATATGAAATGCATGAGGTGCTCTTCAAGGATGTAAGGAGCCCCCTCTAGTTTGATACAGAGATAGCAGATGCAGAAGCATTCCACACAAAGGTGATTGAGAACGCCGAATGTCAGGCGGTTATCTCATTCTCTGGTGAAGATGAAGACCCTCCCATATAGGGGAATATTCGCCCACTGTACATCACTGGTCAGTTAAATGGCGTTGAAGTCCAGCGCTGTTTTGTTGACATGGGTTTTGGGATTAACCTAATCCTAACCCGGACACTGCGGAAGCTGGGGATTTCTGAGGATGATCTAACCCCCCTGATATCAGGATCTAGGGGTATGAAAGGACCGAGAAAACTCCACTCGGTAATATTCGCTTGAAGACCTAGTTCGGCGGCCTGATTGCCAACACAGAATTCATGGCTGTCTCTCAGGACACCACCTAAAACGCGTTGATGGGCAGGCTGTGGCTCCACCTTCAAGCAGCGGTTCCCTCATCATATCACCAGTGCCTCAAATACTCCTTTAAGGGTCGAGTAGGCGTTCTCCAAGGTGATGTGTCTCCTTTTGCCTCTTGTGAAGCCCGTTATCTGGACGCCGACTATTACAAGAGCAAGGACAAGCAGATCCTGGCAAGTGAGGTTGAGCATGCCACTGTCGCAAGTGATCCCTGGGCGGGTTTGGATGACGCATATGTCTTCCCAATCCATCGTTTTGAGGCCACAAACCCATACATGGGGTAGTTCTTTGTTGTTTCGAGTACCAGAGGAAGGCATATTTCTGGGTCCATGCGACGACGGGAAATCACCTCGTACTCATACACCAACTAGGCTTAGTTGATCCCCGATCCTCCTACTCATGTACAATATCGGGGCATTAGGCTCATGGCAACGACAGTACGTCATATGTCTCTATTTCGCCAGGCCTGAAATGATAGGCTCAAGCCGACGCGCCACTACTACTTTGATTTCATAAAGCGTGGCCCCTTGGGGCGAAGGCCATATGGGATTGGATCAACCACCTTTGTCGCCACGGTCTCCGTAGTACATGAGTCTTCTAACGTGACGACCTCTGCCGCCCAAGACGGCACCAGCTTCCCATCAGGGTCTGGCAGCCCCGAAACGGCTCCCCCCATGGATTATCCCTCCACAAGTGGAGAGGAGGACGTGGAAGATGCACCCCCTGCCTTTGAGGAAGGCGAATCTACTACGGTTGACGAGTTAGTGCAGGTGAACCTCTATAGCGAGGCAGACCCAAGACACACGTTGGTCAGCGCCGCTATGCCCCCCGAGGAGAGGAAGAATTACGTAGACTTTCTTAGACAGCATCGTAATGTGTTCACTTGGAGTTATGACGAGATGCTAGGACTAGATCCCCAGGTAGTCATCCACCGCCTTGGCCTTCTAGCAAACCATTGCGGGTTCAAGAAGCCTCCCAAAAAGATGCACCCCTCTCACGGTGTCATGGTTGAGGCCAAAGTTGATAAGCTCATCGAAGCCAACTTCATCAAAGAAGTTCAGTATCCGTGGTGGCTAGCCAACATTGTGCTGGCCAGGAAGAAGAACAGATAGATCAGGGTCTGTATCGACTACCGTGATCTCAATCACCACTGTCCGAAATATGAATTTCCCCTTCTAGTGACAGAGTTGTTGATCGATGCCACGGTCGGGTTCCAAGCCCTCTCCTTCATGGATGGTTACTCTGGGTACAACCAGATCTGGATGGCCCCCGAAGATTAAGAGTTCACTGCCTTCAGGGCCCCCCAAGGTAATTTCTGCTACCAGGTTATGCCCTTCGGCCTAAAGAATGCGGGTGACACCTATCAACGGGCTATGCACCGCATATTCAAGCCGATTCTCGGGACGCTGGTGGAGTGCTACTTGGATGATCTGATGGTTAAATATTGCCAGTGCCAGGACCATCTCAAAGACCTTGAGAAAGTGTTTGGCTTCCTCCATTCTCGCCATTTGAAGATGAACCTGTTGAAGTGTGCCTTTGGGGTCACCTCCTGAAAGATTCTTGGCTTCATTGTTAGATACAGTTGCATCGAGATCGACCTGGAGAAGATCAAAGCCATCAGCCAGATGCCTCCCCCGAAAAATATTCAAGAGCTTTGAGCTCTCCAAGGCCTTTTAGCCTATATATTCCGATTCATTACGAATCTGGCCGGAAAGTGTAAGCCCTTTTACCAACTAATGAAGAAAGGCACCGCCTATGAATGGGACAAAGAGTGTCAGATCACTTTTGAGGAAATCAAGCAGTATCTGATCCAACCTCTGGTCTTGATGCCACCAGTTCCTGGAAAGCCTCTGGTCCTTTACGTGACCGCCCTTGAATGATTCATCAGCGCACTTCTCGGCCAGAAGAACAGCGAGGGAACAAAGAATAGCCTCTACTACCTCAGCCGCATGCTCCTCGATACGAAAATTAGATATTCTCCCATCGAGAAGAGCTACATGGAACTCGTGTTTTCCAATCAGAAACTACGGCACTACTTGCAGCACCACGAGGTACAGCTGGTCTCTCAGGTAGACCTGTTGAAATACATCCTAAACTGACCTATGTTGACCGGCCGATTGGCGCGGTGGGTGGTGATCCTCCAGCAGTTCAACATTAGGTTCGTACCTCAGAAGGATATCAAAGGACAAGTGTTGGATGATTTCTTAGCTGCTCATCCATCCTCTGCAGATCATCCACGAGATCTTGGCTTTCCTGATGAGGAAGTCATTTCAGTCGACCATGTCGTCCCATGCTGGTAGATGTACTTTGACGGTGCCTCCCGGAGCCCCACCGGTAGAAGGCTCAATGATCCTAGGATCAGTAGAGTGGGCCTGGGTGTCATCCCCATCACCCCGGAGCAAGCAGTTCTACCGTATTCATTCCTGTTGTTAGAATCCTGCACCAACAATGAGGCAGAATATCATGCCCTCATCATAGGCCTCGAGTTGGCTCTCGAGATTGATGTACCCCATCTGCATGTGAAAGGGGACTCCGAGCTAGTAATCAATAAGGTTAATGGTGACTTTGATGTCAGAAATCCAGAACTCGTGCCATTGCTGGAGTGCACCTTTCGTCTAATGGCTAAGTTCCCCTCTCGACCAGAGGTCGTTCATATTCCCCGGTTGCAGAACAGTCGAGCAGATGCTTTGGCCAGCCTGGCCACATCACTTGCGGAGCCCAAACAGGACGACGTAATTATCCACGTGGCACACCAGAGAGTCATTGATCCTGTTATTTCGGAGGATGATCTTGGCCCACGAGTGAACCATCTCACCGCTGGTGCCCCTACATTAGGATCCTTGGGAACTTCAGATGCTGTAATTGAGATAGTTCTTGACTGGAGTACACCCTTGGTTTAGTATCTCCAGCACTGAAATCTTTCGTCGGGCCGAGCCAAGCGCAAGAGAATCCGACGTCGTACACCGCATTTTACCCTTCAAAGTGGTCCCATCCTTGAGCAGCTCCTTTACAGGTGCAGGTTTGATGCTTTTCTCCTCCGTTGCCTTCAAGGAGTCGAGATCCCACAGTTCATGCAAGAAGTTCATGCTAGTTCCTGTGGTGCCCCCCAGACCGGGTCAATGTTGTCCCACCAAATTCGGAGACTGGGATACTTCTGGCCCTCTATGATCTATGACTGCATCGAGTTTTCCAAGAGGTGTCATGTGTGACAAGTTCACGCTAACATTGTGCATCAGCCACCAGATCCTCTCCATACTACCAATTATTCTTATCCCTTTGCAGTCTGGGGGTTGGATGTCGTAAGACCTTACCTGCCGGCGACGGACCTCCAGTGCCGGTTTATCCTGTCCACTACAGATTTCTTTTCCAAGTGGTTGGAGGAAATTCCGCTCAAGGAATTCAAAGCATGTTCTATCACTGACTTTGTGAGCTCCAATATCATCTATTGATTTGGAGTACCTCATGCTACCCTCACGGATAATAGAACCAACTTCCGAGAAGCCAAGCTGATGAAATTGTACGCCATGTACAACATTCTCTCTAACCACACCTCCCGCTATCATGCACAAGCGAATGGATAGATCGAGGCGTTTAACAAAACCCTCTGTAACATTATGCAAAAAATGGTTGGTCAGAACAAGAAAATTTGGTCAGACAAGCTCCCCAATGCTCTTTGGGATTATCAGACGACAACTCGTAACTCCACCCAGGTGACTCCATATTCCCTAGTATACGGATCTAAGTTCGTCCAGCCCATCATGATTCAATTGCCTTCATTCCGCATGGCGGTCTACTACCAGAAAGCACCGAATAGAGTTGCCGAAATCCTTCTAGCTAAATTGGAAGCGCTAGACGAAAATAGGCTTCGCACTTTACATAACTTGGAATGGAATCTGAGTAGGATGGCTTGAGCTTTAAAAAAGATGGTTCGCCTCCACTCCATCCTGGAAGGTGACCTGGTGCTAGCTCTCAGAGCGCCAATGGTTCCCGATAGGAAACCACCCAAGTTGGATCCCAAATGGGAGGGGACTTTTATTTTCCATAAGGTCTATCCCAATGGCGCATATTCTCTGGTGTCTATAGATGGTGAGCGCTTCACTCCTCCCACCAACGCCAAGTTCCTCAAATGGTACTTTTCCTGAGAACCTTTGGTCCGAGTTCTATGACCTAAAACTAAGTTCCTTACACAGTCCAGCATGACCTTAAACTACATTTTTCCCTACATCTGGGCTCCTTCGGTCCGAGTTCTATGACCTAAAACTAAGATCCTTACATGGTCCAGCATGACCTTAAACTAAATTTTTGCTCGTTTGGTCTGAGTTCTAAGACATAAAACTAAGATCCTTACACGGTCTAGCATCAACATCAACTACATTTTTCCCTAAATCTGGGATCCTTTGGTTCAAGTTCTAAGACCTAAAACTAAGATCCTTACATGGTCCATCATGACCTTAAACTATATTTTTCCCTACATCTGGGATCCTTTGGTCCGAGTTCTAAGACCTAAAACTAAGATCCTTACATGGTCCAGAATGACCTTAAACTACATTTTGGATCCTTTGTTCTGAGTTATAAGACCTAAAACTAAGATCCTTACACATTCCAACATGAACTTAAACTACATTTTGGCTCCATTGGTTTGAGTTCTAAGACCATAAACTAAGATCCTTAAACGGTCCAACATAACCTTACACTACATTTTCCTTACATCTAGGCCCCTTCAGTCCGAGTTCTATGACCTTAAACTAAGACCCTCATGGTCTAGAGTGACCTTAAACCGTGTGCTCGTCCTCACTACAAGACGTTAAACTGCAAGCTGGTTATGCATTCCTAACCAAGGCCCAGCCTCAGGCCCCTTGTCCTCCTTAGGCCTCTCAGCCCCAGCCTTCACCCAGGGTGTGAGGTGCGATGTAGGATTAGGTCCTCATTTGCGGCGGTTTATCCACTGCTCCATGCACACCCCCTAGAAGAAGTGCTCCTTTCATCCTGAATGACGTTAAACTGCACTTCAAGAACTACATGTGGCTTGATTCCCATCCTTATGGGATACATAGGACCGCATGAAAACCCAGATGTCAGGTCCAGCCACATCTCTTAGGTGATCCCATGATCTCCCAGTCACCATGGCCTCTTGGCATGTCCCTCCCCATGTATGGAATATATAGGTGCGGTACATGGTTTTTGGCACTACACCCCCCTTCCCCTGGTAATCCACCATCTTTTGGCCGCTATCGGACTGAGCCCTTCGACCCTTTCCAGTAGACTCCTAATGTGTTCAGAGTAATCTGGTCTAGGACCTGGAGTGTTAGATTCGACTTAGACAAGTTTTCGTCCACTTTTCAAGCTTCGTTCTCCCCTACATTCGAGCCCCATTATCTTTCACACCCAGAGGGACCCCCAAGAACGACCTGGATGCAACGCCTAAGGGCTCTCCTATTGTCACGGGCCAATGCCCCCGAGGGTTTCGGGCAACAAATTGATACAAATCCCACATTGTGAATGTTGTCAGCGGTTGATGCTCATTTGTTTGCCCCAATATCTAGGATACCGTGATAGGATGTTCTGTTGCGAACATGGTCAAAAGTAATCCTCAGTCATCATGCCTGCTTCTTCGGGCCTTGAATGTTGGTTTCATGATTCACATTATATTCCACCCCACCGTGTCAAGGTGGAATCTCGACACTCCTTGCACAAACCCTCAGTGCACCCCCACATGTCAGACGGACCAAGCTGTGTAACGGTGTTTCTCGGGGCTCTCGCGATCTGATCTCTTGAGTATGTGCTTGGGTTTTTTCTTTTAGGATTGCATGCAGGATGACCCTCATCCCCATGGGAAACGTGGAGTTGCCTAGACATTGCGTTTCAGGCCCAGCGTAGCTGGGAGCTAGCATCTCCTGCCCCCCTGATTGTTGAACCCTCACCGGCCCCTTGGCATGAGGCTCATCTCTCGGAGCTGCACACAGTTATGGTATGAGGATATGCCCTCATCTACATTGAGTATGCCATACCGCATCATGCATATTCCCCAGGTCTAAGACTTATGTCCTTAAACTATGCTGCCAGGTCCAATACATATGACCTTAAACTATGATTCCAGGACCAAGCCATACGAACTTAAATTGTACTACCAGGTCCAAGCCATATGACCATAAAATCGGTTGCCAGGTCCAAGCCATATGAACTTAAACTGTGATGATATCGTCCTGGCCGCACGACAAAAAATGGCACTGCATTGTGGTGACCTCTCCATAGGGGACATCACATTGGGTATTGGTCAATTTCCATACCATTTGTCGATGCCTGTTACGGTTTTATTGTTGTGGCGATTCCAGGAGTTCCTGCCCCATGTCGGTCTCTCCACAAAAGAAAAACCATCCACCTTCAAGGAAAAATAAGATATATCAAATGCCGCTTCTTTTGGTGCGAGGGTAGACCCGCACGTCTCCCTCGTCCTTTGCACATGAGCCATGCCGTACCACACCACCTCTCTAGAACTATGTATGGCTTGATTCTCATCTTTATGAGAAATGTAGAAGCTCCTGGGAACTTCCCCACAGGCTCATCCTAAATTTTCGTGTTCGGTCCCTCGGCCTAAACACATCCCTAGGAGCACATTGTAAGCATGGCCTTTCCCCCATTCACTTCGGGTTTCACAACTGCTTTACCGTGTGTCTCCCATTCCCCTTGTCCTTTGGTCCAAGTTATAAGACCTAAAACTAAGATCCTTTCACGGTCCTACATGACCCTAAACTACATTCTTCCCTATATCTAGGCTCCTTTGGTCCAAGTTCTAAGACCATAAACTATGATCTCACTATAACTACGTGTGTATTGATTCTCATCCTTGTGAGGTACGTAGGAACGCCTGGACATTTCGTCTTGGGTCCAGCCCCAGGGATTACCAGATTCTGTCCCTCCCTACTCTCGGTCCCTCGACCTGACTTCTTGAGGAGTGGTGTAGTCGTGACCTCTACCCAGAATAAGTTTGGGATTCCCCATAGTGTTGGTGGGAAGCAACAGTTCTCTCGCCCGAGAGGTACTACATAAAAATTGAGACGATCTGTGATCATGTTGGTACGTCCGCCTAACGATCCTCTGTCGCGGTGGCACAATTTTGGGAGTGTTGGACTCTGTTCAAACAAACCACCACTCCACTTTCCACGCTTTGCATGCCCCTATATTTGGAATCCTCATCCTCTGTCATGTTCGATGGAACCCCCTAACAATATGGATGATAGACCTACAGTCCACCTACTGTCTTGGGCCAACGTCCTGGAGGATTGGTCATGTTTGATGGGACCCCCTAACAGTATGGATGATAGACTATGGTCCTCCTAATGCCACAATATGGATGATAGACCGTTGGTCAGCCTATTGTAGCAATATGGATGATAGACCTATAGTCCACCTACTGTCCTGGGCCAACGTTGCAGAAGTCTTATCGGCGATATTTGAGTTAGGCCCCGTGTTGCAAACATGGTCAGTGGTCAGCCCTCATTTATTTTCCCCATTTCAGGCCAATGCGATATGGATGCTGCATTTCCGCCACGGTTAACAGTTATCCTCCATCGTCGTGCCCCATTGTGTTCTGAATTCGGGTAATGTGATTCGCCTTTTTCATCTCCCTATGTTCGGAGCAAATTTAATGCCCCGGGCATTGCCCCACTCGTGTGTTAGGGAACGTGGAGGAGATGATACATAAATCGGTCTGAGGTCCCCTCTAGTCGGCTAGACCTCCCTCTTCTCCTCAGAAATCTAGGCCCAAGTTTGGATGCCTAAAGCATGGTTAATTCTCCACAGTTGGACGAAATGGTAACACGAGCATCCTTTACTTCTCGCGTTAGTGCGACCCATAGGAGCTTAGGGGTGATTTTTTATTCATTTCGGAATCATGGTTGAGCATATTAAACCGAAGATACAGATAAATATATTGGTCCATACATGGGTCCAAATGTTGAGAAATAAAAGAAAAAGTTCATGAGTTGGTCGAAACAAAGCGCTTAAAGATCAGCTTATTGGATCGATCTTTCCAATGCTACTACCCTTTGGCTGGTAGCCTCCAGGACTGATTCTCGCTTTTTGAAGAATCTCTCTTCATCAGCAGCCACAGAGTGCAGCTCGCCAATTCTGGCCTGTGCATGTGCCTGCTTGGTTTGAAGTACGACCATCTAGTTACTTGCCTCTTTCAGTTTCCCTTGGGCATCAGCCAGCTGGGCTATCAGTTGTTCCACGAGCTCAGTACACGTTGCAATGAAGGCCTCCTTCTCTGCTGCCTGCCCTTCAAAGCACCGGACCTCCCGCTCCGCCCTCAGAAATGATCGGGTGCTCGCCAATCTTTCCCGACACTTGGAAACATCGGTGCTTCGGCTGCTCTCACGTATCTTCTCAGCCATGTAATCACGGACCGTTAGATGAAGGCGTTGAGCATCATCCCCTCCGGCGCACAGGAAACGCAGCCAAGTGTGAAGTGATCCCGGCCGCCTCAGCCAATCCGACTGGGGCTTCCGGATAAAGCACTAGATGCACTTATACCCTTTGTGTCGTGTCATCCGGCTCTCCTCAGACGCTTCTGAGTCTGAGTCGTCTACCTCCTCGGGATCAGTGGGCTAATACACAAGAAAGGCAGCCTACAGGTCTGCGGAAGGATCTGCCTCAGGGATGTATTCTGGAGGAATATGATCCTCAAAGTTCGGGCGACCTTTCTCTATCTCTCCAATAACGACGGTGCCTCTGTCAGCATCTAGCCTCGCTTCAAGGACAGTGCTGCTGATGTCCGATGTCCCCTGCTTATTAATTGTCAGGGCTGAATTAGTGCGGGGAGCATGTTCTGAATGAGGTGGTATGTCTGCCACTGGTCCGCTCACGGACAGCCCGGGCTCCGTAGCCTGGCGAGCCTTCAATGTTGAGATCACTGCGCAAGATGAACCCTGATTAATTGGGATCTTTTGATAACAAGCGCAAATAGTGAAGCGTGTGACCTACAGGAACCCAAAGCGTCGACCTTCATTGTTCTGGACGCTACAGGAGCTGCCATGACAGGAGACCCCTCTGCGCTTGTATATTCAATGATGGGCTTTGGATCCCCATATAGTCCCATCGGTTCCCCTCCTCCCTCTTCTAGTGGGAACGCCTGACCAACACTTAGGAACTCCTGAGTGAGGAAGAGAGATGGGTTGGAAATTGTAAAAAAGAATGGATGAAGAAGGAAAATGAATGAAGATAGAGACAGACCTCGAGTATCTCGGTTATGTCGAGGTCAGAGCCGATAATCTCACCGCTCTCCGAGAGAGTCCCTTGGTAGGTCGCCCCCTACGACCCCTCACCTTCGATTTCTCCTTCTTCTTCATCTTCTCCTTCACCTTCGTCTTCTCCAGTTTCCTCCTCCCCTTCTGACTCCTCATCGTTGTCGCCTTCTCCCGACGACATCACTTCCGGATCATGCTCTTGGCTGAGCATGACTTCCACTAGGAATGGTGGCTCCGTACGCCGACCCCTTTGGCGTGCGTATGTGTCCATGGCCGTCAGATAAGAATGTCGCCGATGGATGTTCACTCTGTCAGTATATCGAATGAGCCTAACCTCTAGAAACTGGATCTCGTTCTGCATTATCTTCTTCCAAACGGCTTCAACATACAGTGATTGTCGCAGGGTCATCCAAGACGACCACAATGCTGGGAAAATTTAATCTTGGGAAGGTTCGAGCAGGTACCTTATATGATTCCCGGGCAGTTCCTTGGCCACCTCGTGTGACCCCCCCCCCCCCCCACGGGCAATGAGGACGCGGTGGTGCTGTGTGATGTTACCTCCACTGAGGTCCCGACTTGCGTAGGCCTCACTTCCTGATGCACCCCTGGTTCCCCCCTTCCATCAGCACCTTGCCTTCTCCCCCATCGCCCGGTTTCCCCACAAATAGCCTCGAGTTGCCGAACTCACTTGCATAAAAGCCACTCGGGGTACGCAATGGTCCAGTGCTCGGCATACTCAGTTGCTAGGCCGGCGTCAACCCTGGTGGGAGGAAGAGTGATGACCTCGCCGGAGCCGAAAGTGGTGAACATCAACCACATCTGGCATAGAAGACATGGATTCTTCTCCTCCCAGACAGCCGTGAATACCTTCTTCGGCATTCTTTGTAGGAACCCGAATTGCTTGGCGAATCGAGATGGCACGTAAGGCTCACAGATCACCTTCCCATCGATCTGAGCCATGAGAACCCTGCCCCAAATGCTCTGAAAATACACTTGTTGTTCCAAAGAGCCTCTCCCATTTTCCACCATTTGGTCGATCGGGGTGGGGAATGGGCTGAAGATGAAGTTTGTGGGGTTACCAATACGGATCCTCACACCCTCCTCATTGAGCGTCATCGGGGCCACTCCGGCAATGTTCAGAAGGGATGGTCGTAGACCGTTTCCTGGAGTACAGATGGTGTTTGGGAAAGATTACCCATAAAGATGAGCCGCCACTGAGCCGTGGAAGATCTGGAAGGGGCCACATACCCTCCGAGGCGACCCCCTTGTGAGATATGTCCCAGGATGGAATAAAGCTTGGCCAGAACGGGGAACCCCCAAGCTGAACCGTTTATTGGTGGCCATGGTTCCCGCCATCACCAGTGTTGCTGGATGGACACCCATCCTCGCGCCCCACACCGGCAGGAGCCACCAGCTCAGGAAGGCGGCAAGGAACCCGGCGTACCGGACGTTCGGGTCCCAGGCTTCAATGACACGGTAACCCCATGATTGGTATTGCCCCTCCTCCAGGGTCCTCCAATATGACCCATCCTTGCTCCTCTGAGCCGCGGTTGGGCACCGTTTACCCCGTCCCGACATCTTGATTGCCAGATCCTTCTCTAGGAACTGGATGAACCAGCCGTTGTAGGCAATGTCCTTCAGGAAGTCCTTGACCCCCAGCCTCTCTTTGGCCAACTCCAATAGGTGCCACATCAGCATGGGGGGTCTGTGACCTGTCTTCCTAGGTGTTCTTTGGAGGAACGAACTCATCATATTGGTAGCCCTCCAGTGGGATACCTCCGATGCAGTGAACGTCCCGGAGGCTGATGCCAACTTCCCCATGGTGAAGGTGGAATGTGTTGGTATCAGGAGACCACCATGTGAATTGCTCTGGCTCGAGCTCAGGTTGACGGTGGAAGTGGAACTGCGACATCCATACTGCCTCGAACAGGCCAATATCCCGTAGCTTATCCCCAAACTGGTCGCAAGTATGGAAAACACAGAATGCCCAGGCCCACTCGCTGGTAACGTTGCCCCCGGACCGCAGGTCCCAATCTTTCAGCCATCCCATCATGTCATCCGTGACGCTCTAACGGAACGTGCTTGCGTAGAGGGCCGGAGAATTATCTGCGACGGGCTCAACCACAGTAATGGTCCTGTTCCTCAGGTTCATGACATATACGTCCATATATCTAGTTTCCCGGGAAGGATGGCCATTGTTGGTGATGTTGTAGCGAGGAATATCATCCTCCCGGGTCACCCATGACTGTGGTGTGTCCACTTCGAAGCCCGGCAGGGGAACCTCCTCCAGGATGCCAATGTTCCAGAGTGGGAGGTTGTCAGATAAGGGATACTCCTTCTGGGCTAGGTTCAGAAGATTGAATAAGGTTAAGTTGTTGGAAATGATCACCTTGGTGCCATAAACCTTGTCGTTCACCGCCATTTTGGTTCTACGAGCGACGGCTTCCCCCTCATCAACGTGGTTTGCAGCCATCTCGAATATTTTAGGAGTTGCACAAAATCAAGATGAAGTGCGCGGAATCGGAGAGAGTTGTGCGAAATCAGAAGCTTCGGCGTGGAATCCAGGAGTTGGGCATGCAATCGGCCCACTAGGCGCGGAATATCCCGAGTAGGCGTGCAAGTGCGGCTGAAATTCGGAGGGAATTCTGTGCTGCCAATGTGTTTTTACACACAGCTGCGGGAGAAAATTTCGTTCACGAGAGCAATATGCCTATCGTGTGTTAAAGATTGAGTACGAAACATGGGACCCAGCACCCCTTTTTATAGATGAGGATGGGGTTACGCGCCGTGTGGAAAGAGAATTCTACGTGAATCCATCATTTTGCGTGCCCCATTGTATTTTTGCACGCAAAATGCCCAGGAGATGCATTGCTTCGGCGTTTCGGCGTTTCCCTCGGAATCCGATCATTGCGACCTCTCACCGATCTGATTCCAAGGGGGGCATTTTTAGATGTTGAAAAAGTCAGTAACTCTTAGAGGATGTTTCGAACTGATGAAACGAAGTCATATTCGGACTCAAAGACCCGGTTTGGATGGCCCGAGAGTGGTGTGTGAAATTGAGGAGGACTTGCACGAAAAAATGGTGTTCGCGCAAAGGGTTCCCGGGTTTCGCAAAAAAGAACCGGCGTGGTGTTCAAATTAGCGTGCCCGGTTCCAGGTGGTGAGGCTTTGCGCACCGAATGGTCCTGGCATGGATGATTTCACATGCCGCCTAGACTTTGTATCAGTCGATGCCTATAAATATAAGCCGACCTCAGCCATTTCGGGGTTGAGGAATTCGGACCAGCTCCCGTGCACACAATTCAGACTCCCATGCGTGCAAGATGACTTCCAGGTAATTTCCTTTTTTTCACAACCTTACCCTATGGTTCGCCTTTACGCGCAACCCCACTGTCTTATGTAGATTTTCCAAAATCCTCCAGGTTCTTCCTTTGCACGCAATTCGTGCCCCTTGCACACAATCTCTTCCAATTGCATGCAATCCCTTCTATATTGCGTGCAATTCCTCTAATAGATTTCACCAGGGATCAGCCATTGCCCCGCACGCAATCGAGGCCCCTTGCATGCAATCCCCTATCCGCATGCAATCCCCTGGCCCAATTGCACGTCATCCCGGTGTTTTACGCGCAAACCTTCTATTTGCGCGCAAATCCCAGGACCTCTCACCTTGATGCCCTACTTAGGCACCTGATGTCTTCCATACCGGGCATGCATGCCATGCGTTGTTTTCCCGTACAGCCTTCCAGGCTCATACGAAGTAACCTCAAGGTCCCTTGGGTTGTGTTTACCTTGGCGTTGCGTTGCCTTATACTTCTTCTCATAGGCACACTAATGGCTATTTCTTATTCACATAGCCATGCTAGCATGGGCCCCTCGATGGTTCGCCCTACGACCCCCCTCACTAAGGCCTTGCCGATGCCTTCCCTCCCACAATGGGTAGAGGGCGTTGGGCATGTAAGACCAAGGGGTGTGGAGAGAAACCACCTCATCCAAGCTGCAGGACGTTAAACTATTAAGCACCTCGTCCTTAACACATGACGTTAAACTGTGGTCCGACCCCATTACTCACACGCAGGGTCCCCCCGGCTCAGACATTCTTTACGCTGCTCGTCTCCACGGGAATGGATTCTTCCTCACATGGAATGATATCCTCCTTTTCGGAGTGGTGTTTGTCCACATGGGAAGGGCTGCCTCAGAGCATAATCCCCTAGCCTCTTTTGCGGAAGGTTTCACCCATGCACCTCCGTACTTCCCCACTGCCAAGGCTAGTGGAGTCCCTCTCCCACTGCGCTTTGTCAAACCAGGGGCCTCCATCTTGGAGTAATCCCCGAAACCAAGGGCCACTAACCACACGTAAGACCCTGTTTCCTTTTTGGGCTGCTCAACACGTAAGCCCCTTTCTGCTTTTCACAGATGCACCCTTTGCGACGTGATCGTCTGGTCCTTGCTACCTCTTGTTTCTCACACCGAGCATGACTCACGTGGGCTTAGAGCGAGCATTGACCATGACATCCTTTCATGGGACGCCTCATATCTCAAGCCCCGTCCTAGTGAACTATGAGGACTTTGATCCATGCTAAGGCATGGTACGTAGGTAGCCTCCATGAGGTTCAATCCCACCACCCAGTAGTTCCAACCTCTTCACGTCAGTTCACCAACTCTTTGGGCCGCCTCAGAGCGTAAGCTCTGAATGCCCATCCCGCATGACGTTAAACTGTATGCCCGTCCCGCATGACGTTAAATTGTATGATCTTCCAAAATGACATTAAATTGTATGGCCCGAACTACGTGGACTTTGATCCATGATAACTCATTGTACGTAGGAAGCCTCCATGAGGTTCAATCCCATCACTCGGTTGTTCCGACCCCTCCGCATCGGTTCACAACCACCATTATGGGAGGCCTCAGATCATAAGCCCCATACCCATCATCATGGGATGCCTCAGAGTGTAATCCCTCTACCTCATACCCACGTCTCTTCCTGACCTCTCCCTCGAGCCCACGTGCCTTGGGAAGCTCATGCCCTAGCCTGAAGATCTTACTCCCTCTAGGCTCCAATCCATGCGTTCATTCTCATGGGTCGCCTCTTCAGGTGTCCCATCGTATCACTGAACTATGCGGACTTTGATTCTCTGCCACGGGGATACGTAGGAAGCCTCCATGAGGATCAAGACGATCACTCCATCACCCATCCTGATCCTTACCCGGGCCGCCACATCCCGTTGGGATCATGCCACCCCATTCCACTCCATAGTATCCGGGAAGCCGCCCACGTGTTGGCCCCAAAATCGGTGTTCCCCCTAGGGGGTCCTTCAATCTGATCCACTCTTAGTGTTCCGATCTGTCCGATCCATCTCCGTCAGACGTTAAACTCGCGGTATACCCTTTGTTAAGCATGTGAAGCTGAGGAAAACCTCTGATAGTGCACAATTACCCACGTTCGATGTGGGATTCCTCGGGCTTCCGCGCCCTTGAGAAGCCATATGATAAGGGACAGAAGACAGACATTCCAATCCCCAGAGTCAAGGCATGCCGACGACACCCCAGCGTGACCAATCTCCTCACCGAAGGTTGCTGCCCCGACCAGACCCCTTGGAGCGTCTCGACAGAAGCAGCGTAATTAACTGGCATCCATGCAGATATAGAGCCGAGAATGAGCTTCACGAACCCGTCTTAAATCTATGAGGGAGTCCCAGACTAGGTGACGAGCTCCGAGGAGGAATCCACAGAAGTAAGAACCGACATCCCATCATATTGGTTTCGATCAAGGAGAAGACGTCCCTGAACAAGGAACGGATGCCGCCCGCCTTTGAAAAGCAGGAATGCGAGGCAACAAGCCGCGCGTCCCCCCCCCCCCCCCCCCCCGCGTGACGGATGCGTGCGCGCCCCGACGCAAAAGCGTCGGAAATAGTCATCATCACCTATCGTCCAACCTGGAGGAGGGTCCTCACTTTCCATCGACTCCCATAGAACTAGGCCTTCTGAATACGATAGTTGTCTCATCCTCACTCGATCCAAGAGGGTAGAAGTCACAGCTAAAGAAGAAAGATAGGTTTTCCCCTGACTATTGTGCACCTCCAAATGCATCTCAGAGAACAAATCCATAATCTCCCACTCACCACTGGCCTCCTGTGCTTACTATAACTGAGTCCTCTTACTCAATACATCAGCAACTGTGTTACCCTTACATGGGGTATATGCTAGCTCAAAGTCGAAGGACTAAAGGTATTAACCCACCTTCGCTGTCTCAAATTCAGGTCACACTGGGTAAAGATATATTTCAGACTTTTGTGGTCAGTAAACACCACAAAATGTTCTACCATGAGATAATGTCTCCAACATTGTAACACAGGAACAACTGCATCCAACTCAAGATCATGCGTCAGGTAATTCGTCTCATGTGGCCTCAACTGCTGAGACCCATACGCAACTACTCGATCTCCCTACATCAACACCAATCCCAAACCAATACCTGATGCATCGTAGTAAACTATATAGCTCTCCCCTTTCTCATGAAGTATCAGGACTGGTGTTGATGTCAACCTTCCCTTCAGCTCTTGAAAGACTGTCTCACAAGCTCTTGACCAAATGAACTTCAAACCTTTCTTAGTCAAACCAGTCGATGGTGTTGCTAAGTAGTCCTATATAAATCACCTATAGTAACCAAACCTCCCCAAGAAACTCCGTATTTTAAACACATTATTATGACACTTCAAGGAAACTATTACTGTCACATTATATGGGTCTATAAAAAATCTTTCCTCTGATATAATAAGACACAAGAAGTGAATCTGGTTCATCCAAAAGTGGAACATTGAGATCTTAGCATATAGTTGATTCTCTCTCAGTGTACTCAGAACGATCTCAAGATGGGTAGCATGGTCGTGTTGAGTGTGAGAGTACACCAAGATGTCCTCCATGAAGACTACCACAAAAGAATCCAGATATGGGTGGAACACATGATTCCTCAGAGCCATGAAAACTTCTGGCACGTTCAGGAGTCCGAATTGCATAACCATGTACTCGTATAAACCATATATGCTCCGAAAAGATGTAAGTGTTATGTCCGATGGTCTAACAAATAACTGAAGATAACCAGGTCTCAATTCAATATTTGAGAATAATATTTCTCCATGATGTTGATCAAAAAGATCATCAATCCTTGGCAAGGGATATCAGTTCTTGACCGTCAACTGGTTCAGCTTCCAATAATCCACACAATGCCTGAGGGTACTGTCTGCCTTCTTCACAAATACGACAGGAGAACCCCAAGGAAAAGTACTGGGTCGGATGAAACCCTTTGCCTACAACTCCTCTAACTGCTTCTTGATATCCTGTAACTCTGGTGTAGCCATCCTATAAGGAAGAATGGACACTGGTGCTGCTCCTAGGACAAGCTCAATGGAGAAATACACCTCTTCCTCTAGTGGTAGACCTGAAAACTCATCCGGGAATACAATCTTGAAACGATCAAACACTGGAGGGAAATCCTTCTGACGCATTCCCGGGTCATCCAGATACAAACTCGCAATTGGGGTTATCAATCCACCTCACCCACGATGCTCAGGTCCAGCTCAGCTCTCCTGGACATCCCATTCACCCTTGTATATAAACTCTTCTCCCTATAGTGATGTGAAACTCACCTGACGATGATAGAAATCTACAAAGGCCCAAAAGGGTACCAACCAATCCTCCCCAAGAGTGACGAACATAGCTCATCATCTCTAAGACATAGAGGTCTCATAGAGAGTGACACCCACCAACCTCTAGGGGGGAACTCCTAGCACTGACGCACACCAACCATTCTAATCCATAAAAGAGTGTCTAGCATCATAATATCAAAAGAAGAAGAAACACAGAGCCCAATGCTCTCCATAATGGTCACAAATATAAATCTATGTGTAGAATCAGTTTCAAAAAGTCCTGAAGACAAAACATAAAAAACTAGAATGGTACATTTAACAGTAGATAGTCTGGGATCCTGCTCCTATTGTCTCTGTTGCACTGCATATGCCTGCCTAGTGTTGTGGCCCTGCGACACAACCTGGCTTGCCTGAGCTGACCCACCCAGTTGTCTCTGAGATCCTAGTGTCTGGCTACCACGGTCACAACCACCACCTCACCCTGAATGTCCATACATGTTCCAATTCCCTGACTAGTAAGAAGATTCTAGCCCTGCTCCTGCACACAAAGTCTTCACGGAACCCCTCTCACTAGCCACTGGTGGAAACTCTGTGAAAAATCATTGGAGATGATCCATCTTGTCCTATCTCAATACTCCACTAGGTCACGTGGACACTTAGTTCTCTTCTGACCCTCTTTACCGCACAGGTAGTACCTTACGGGGCCACCTAAATATTTTTTTTCTAACTAGTAATGCCATTGTGAGAGAAATGAATCTTTCTCTTCCTCTTACTGGTAGAAATAGTACCATAAACTTCGATCGAACCACCCTATCCTTCACCACTAGCTTCCCACAGGTTCCATTTGGTAATCAGTGCCTAGTTCACAATAACATGCACTGTAGGAAATCTAAAAACATTCACAAGTGATCAAATGTCATATCAAAGACCATTCTCAAAGAATATGACCCTCAACGTCTCATCACCCACCATAACAGGTGCAAAGAGAAGTAGCTCGGTGAAGCGGGAAGAATAGTCCATCACTAACATGGCTCCCTGCAGCAGATTCAAAAACTATCGATCTCTATCAGCCCTCAGAATCTTCGGGAAGAAAAATTAATAGAAGACTGCCTAAAAATATTCCCATGCCATGTCGCTGTGATGCTCAGTCTGGTTGGCAACATCCCACCATCTTTTAGTGGAATCACGCAACATGTATGTAGCGATCATGACCCTCTGCACTGGAGGCATCTATAGATGCTCGAAGATAGTTTGAATAGAACCTAGCCAAGACTCCACATCATTTTACCTGCCATCCCCTGAAAATGTTGGTGGATGCTTCTACTAGAAAATATGATTCAACTCTTCCATAGATGTGGTAGCCGGCGGTGCTTACTGGAAGGTCTGCATAAACCATATGAAGCCTTCATTGAACTATGCCTATGTGCCTGTGTCCGGTATAATGGATGGCACCACATCTGGCTATGATGGAGGATCCATTGGTAGCTCATGTCCTACTGTCTCTAGAATATGCTCGTTTCTGATCTCCTGGCGAACAACTCGTGGTTTTCTCGGCGGCATTACTCTACAAGGTCAAACACAGACCTTAGATTTAGATTATCAAAAACTACGAACTAGAAGGTCAATAAGGGAACACGGAAAAGAGAAAATTATATTTTTACAAAACAAGACTACATGGAGTTTATAATAACTACACGGTGTGTTCCCTCAAGTATTTCACATGGGCATGTACTTCTGCCAAAATGGTTGTGTAACACCCCAAACACACGACCTGTTGTCCCCACACATGTCGTGTACTTGAAATTTATTCCCCTGCCTGAGTCCTTCTACACGGCTTAGCCACATATATCTCTTTTCAATGAGACTACACGACATGTCTAAGGTCTACACGGTGTGTTCTCGACAAGCTTCACTGACCTGTGTTGTTGGTTACACAGCTGGGTACATAGCTCACACTACACAGCGTGTTCCATATGGACACGGCGTGCATGGATTATATTCCAACTGCCCGTGTTTTTAGTGACACGGCCGGATACTCGGCTAAAACTACATGACATGTTACACCCACACACGGTGTGTAAAACACCCCATTCCCCAGCCACACGACCAAGTACACACGGTCAATCACCGGTCTAGACTACACGGCGTGTCCCTCAAGTACACGGTGTGTACTAGACAAGCATCGCTGACCCATGTTGTTAGTTACATGGCCAGATACATGGCTCACACTATATGGCACGTTCCATATTGTCATGACATGTACTAGGAGGGACAACAATGACCTGTGTTGTTAGATACAAGTCTGAATTCCCAGATTATACTCGGCGTGTTCGGCATTTACACGACATGTTTAAATGAATATACCTCTGCCCATTTTGTTAGTTTCACAGGCAGACATAGGGTCAACACGACACATCATGTATAACCAGTACACGGCGTGTTCCCTTAGTGTTTTACCAAACCAGTGTTTCTGCCTACATGGCCCATGACACAGTTAGGAACTACACAACATGTACATATGGTACACAGAGTTCACCTAATATTGTTTTCATTTCTCCCCGAATAGAAGTGTAAACAGCATGTGATCATAAATACACGGTGTGTATTCTGGGTTATTTCGGATAGTAAGCTTCAGAAACTACTCAGGAGCCCGGAAAACCACTAAACAAAAACCAAAGTGACAAATTCCGATCCGCGAGGGGCCATACTCCTCGCGAACCAAAGCTTGGAATCTTTTACGTGTTACAATAAGGTAAACAAGTCAATGATATACCAAATTATGGTTGATGAGGGCCCATAATACTCAAAAACCAATGTTTGGAATTAATTCACAGAACCTTACATAACAATACCCTATCAAATAGTGGGTATTTTTTTCAAGGCATCTATCAGAACAACATGCATTTTCTAGCACAACATCTATCACAACAACATGAAATTTCTAATGCACCTACATGGAAAGGAAACTATGCGTGGAATGTGATTCTTACATATGCCTAAATGATGCATGAGATGGCATACTATCATCTGATCATGTTGCAGCTAAATAGAACCCAGGTATAAAATTATAAACAGCACACCACAAGTGCATCACCCAATGGTGAAATAAAATCAACAGTAAAAGTGCATAATCTGAAAATTTTATATACTAGGTAAATTGGTTTTCTCATGTACACGAGTTAGCTACTCCCAGGCACAGCTTATTACGAAGTACCTATTCCGTCTTAGCCCGGCCTATAGTACCCAAACAATAAGTCAAGAAGAAATGAAATTCCTCTGATATAACTTTGTAATGTCCCAGATCTGTGTGCCACTCAACGGGTGCCCCAAGCCCAGTTGGTCACATGACCTCAAGTGCATTTCCCCAAATGAAATAGGCTGCCGAATAGCAGTAAGGGCGTAGGTTTGATAGTGGGGAAACTATGACCTCATTTTTCAATGTGTAGCACAGTGGAGAAAACATAAACATAACAAAAGAAGAAGTAATAAACAATACCAAGCTGAAATGGACAACGATACAGAAGTAAAAGATGACAACAATCTTATATATATATCATGATGATGAAATATGACCCTATGTCTAATAAAACAGTCAAAACAGGATACACTACAATCTACACTAATATAATACAAGGTACAAGTATAGCAAAGAAAAAACAAAACCGCACAATAAGAACTCAGCAGCATTGCAAGCCTAAACTTGGTCCCATTCTCTCATACTCCTCTGCAACATCAAGTACATGTATATGGACTCTTTACCTTATCAACACATGTACAAATAAAATCTATTTTGGCCCAATACATGACCCAATATGGGTGTGAGAAATAAATCCCTGTAGGAAACCACCAAAGGCCTATGCCCAACTGTCAGTGAAAATGTGCAACATCAGTGTAAAATAATGAAATGCAGTAAACTAGGAAGTACTCAAAATTACCTACTCCTACTAGTTTCATTTCCATTTAATTATTATTTAAACAATTCCAAGCCCATGCTTTAGCTTGGCAGGTATAACATCAGAAATCACCACAGTGAATATTCAAAGTAAATAGTTTCCTCAGACATACGAATTGTTGCCCTTGGGCTAAATAGAACCACATCCTCAGGCTAATAAAAAATTTTCCCTTAGGACTTGCCCTCAGGAGAAATAGAACCTTACCCTTGGGACTTTCCCTCACACGAAAAAGAACCTTTCCCTCAGGGCTTGCCCTCAGGCGAATCAATTAACCATGCCCTCAGTCTAATCAAGTCACCACGCCCTCAGTCTAATCAAGAAACCACGCCCTCAGGCTAGTCAAGTATCCACGCCCTCAGGCAAATCAAGTAACCATGCCCTCAGGCTAATCATGTGACCGGGCTGAGCCCAACACATAAGTAAGCAATTAGATATACATTTTCTCTCAAGAAAACTCAAATCATGGTATAATCATGGAATACCCTAGGGTATCCTGTCCAAATGGATAAACCAGGAAAGTGAACCCATGGGGTGGCCCTGGATCAAGGCAGCGATCCCAAACAACAATTTATATAATTCATTAAATTACTTATGAAATTCTTAGTATTATATCTATCCAGGCCTCAACCATACGATACCCTGAACATGGGAGCATAGCACAATGGTACACAAAATCAACTTGACAGTTGGAAATAAACATTAGACCACCTAACTCGATCTCCACTGATCGATATACGCGAACGATGCCTCCGGAAACACCCGAGAACATCGTAGATATGGGATAAATGTTCACCCAATCATACTCAAATAACATCCCCTCGAGAAAGAATTTGAAGGAAACACACAAGGAAAGTAAAGGGCTTACCAGAGCGGTCCTAACGTGATCATCAGTGAAGGAATCAAAGTCCCGGTGTTCGGTCGGGAGCTCTTCCAAGGTTCGGTCATCTATCCCGCGGGTTCTCGGTGTCCTAAGCTTCCACTATTGAAATAGGAGGCTACTGAAAGTTTATAACAAAAAAACACAACTACATGGTGTGTAATCTCAAGTACCCAGCGTTTACTTTTCATTTTTAACTATTCCTCTGGCAGCCACTTTCCACCGCCTCACTGTTCATCTGTCGACATGATTACACGACATGTATTTCTAAGTACACGATGTGTACTGTCTCTCCACTGGCAGATACTCTCACTTCCTTACTATTCACTTACCGACTGATTACATGGCATGTATATACAATGTACATGACGCGTAGTCAGGTTTTACACCCTTCATCACTAATAGGCCTACACCCCCCGGTGTACTCATCCCTCACGTCCAAAGTACATGGTGTGTGGAAAAGTACATAGAGTATACCCATAAAATTTGGTATTTTTCTCCATTTTCCTTATTTTTTGAAAAAAACTAAAAGAAAAAGGAAAAGAAGAAACCCGTACCTAAAGAATAAGAACCAGATTCTTATAGTTTAAGTGTTTATTATTGCCTTCACGAAGTGACATGACTCTCTTATCATCCCCAGAAAACATGGATGACATATATAATTATAATTAAATAATTAATATCTAATTTATTATATTATTATCATTCTATAAAGATAATCTATTACTTACAAACATATCATAATGATATTTGAAAAATGGAATCATTACTCTTGCATAAGTAAAACCTGCCATATCTGTGATCATAACGAACATCTGTTATAACAAAATATTTCTTGATTGGTATAATATTTTAATTTATCTATAATTATAATAATTATTTAATTATTATTATTTAGGAGATTCTTAATCTATATAATATTCATAATAACAATAATATTCCACACCATACATGAATGAGAAAATAAGGAAAAAAAAGCTTGAAACCACAAAAATATTGATAGATTATTAATTAATTGGTGATAATATTTTTTAAAAGGATTACCTATTATTTTATAAATTTTAATATGGTTCATTTATTTTTTAATAACAATTCAATAACTACTATACGATATTTTAAATCTTGTTCAACCTAAATGAATCTTGAGTTAATATATTTTATCTCAATTTACATTCCATTGAGACTGATTTCTTATTATAAAGAAAATCAATTTTATGTTTTTTTATATTCTACCACTTTTATATGTAATATCAATATGCATTCATAATCCATGGTATTTTAAGATTTACATTGAGTCATTTCATCTAAGGTTATTTTACATGAAAATTAACCTGTGGAAAATGTTATTGTGCAATCTCACTTTCTATTTTAATTATCAACTTCCTTTTGGAACAATTAATATGTGGTAAAAAAATTACATTAGAAATAAAGTTTCTATTAAATATAAATAATTTTTCAGGATGGATATGATTATTTGGGAAATTATATACCTTTTTATTATGGTGTATACTGAGGATGTTATTTTATTAATTAGGGAAGTGTGGATAAATATGTTCCCATTACTAAATAATCATATTTTATGATGATGAATATTGATTCTGAAATCTAATTTACCATTAGATATGTGAGGAATTCTTTGGACCTACATTAATGGATGAGACCGGGTATAATATAGCCTTTCAATGAACTAATCAGTTTCATAAGATAACATTAATTATTCAAATTAAATAGGTTTCTCCCTTTAGTATTGAACTTTTCCTGCGAATGATCTTTGTATTAGAGTTATCATGATGACCATTATAATAACACCTAATAAATAAATATTTAATTAATTTAGTATTCAAATTATTTTGGTCTAAGATATTTCTATAATATTTTTATCTATTGATGGATCTCTTTCTTAGTTTATAGATTAAATGATTTGAGTTTTATTTTATTTTTCATTTTATATTGAATATGAATTTTATATTCATGTAGTCAAGTTATTTATACATAATTTGGGTTTAGTCGATTAACATTCTATATTGATTATTCATTATTGATTCATGATATATTCTATTTTACATAACCCTTACTGATCATTTGAGATTATATATATATTTTTATTAACTCAGGATAAGAAGAAGAGATATTTGAATTATTTTTCAAGCATAATGTTAATTTACTCTTACAACATATTATGTGTTATTTTCTTTTCCCAATGTAAAATAGGTTTCATGTTTTTATCTAGTTCTCCGAAACTGACCAATTATTCAGTCATTTGGGATGTGATTCCATGTATCATATGGTAATATAATAAATAAATAAACTAGATCTAGGTTAATTGGGTTACATTAGTTACAAAAATACATCTCTTACATCACTCCTCATGACTTGGGTTTCATTTTTTGTACATAAAACCCCTCCATGAAGCCATTTTTTGCAAACCAAAAGAGGTTGTTCAAAGAAGAGGTAAAATTCACAACTGGGATATCCTATTTTTTTATTCCTAAAACACCATAAAATATTATTCAAATATGATTAAAAAATTTAAATATTATATCCTATATACTAATATACTTTTATGCTAAAGGAATTATAATGATTTGCCCTTATTACATTACATAATATTAAATTTTTGTAAAGAACTAAATTCATTTCATATTGAGGATCATTTAATGATAATATTTTAATAGAATTTTAAAATAATACTTTTATATAATTACACATTTATATAGAGATCATACCACAAATATAGTATCCATTTCTTCCAAAATATAATACTTTTTGAATAAAACGAGATATATTTGACAAATCTTGATAACATTTAGCATGGATTCCTTCATTTTCTAAAACATACTTATAACCTATGAAAATAATTTACAAACATGGGATGAGAACAAAATATTAGTAAGGGATATAAAAAGCGTTAAATGAAAACATTAGTACACAAACATAGGAAATCATTTTCAAAAAGACAAACTTGTTACCCATAAATAAATACTTTGTCAAACTTGAGATAGCCACAAGATTTCTACCAAACATAAATAACATAAATTAGACCATAAATATATATTGGCGTATTAATTACTTATATTATAACCCTAGAATCTACCTTATTATTTTAAACCCTCATGACTACCTTACAATGTAACCCTCACAACTACCTTATTGTGTAACCATTGCTGTTAAACTTGGTGTTACCATACGGCCGACCTCCAAAATACCCATACCCAATTCATTAGAGAGAGATATTGGTCCTACCCTTAATAACAAAAAAAAATCCATGAACCCTAACTTAATAATCAAATAATAATACTAGAATAAAAACATTCAATATTAATTTAGTAAAACTAGAAGTTTAAATGAGGATTTTATTAAAAAAGTCACTTAAAAGTAACATATAATTGATATGATATTCAATTTAATGAAGGGAATATGTGTGTAAACTGTATATGAAAATTATTAAACATAATATAATTAAAATTAAACACCCTTAAAGTTTTAATACCACATAATTATTAATGTTGAAGGTTAACCCAAAGAGTGGAAATTGGGTTAAAAATTCCCTTACATAAGGTTTTTCTTACATAACATTTGTTTAGACGTCTTTTATAATGGTTAAAAGAGTGTTACTAATATCTTATAGAACCATATTAATGTTTATGACACATTATATGATCATTTTATAACACCATTTCGCTCTTTAGTTATTAGTATTTTGTTCCTTCCATTATTTCGGTGCGTTCTTTCCATGATTTTTATGGCCATTTTGGTTTTCGATTTCCTTATTATATGGATATAAAATTCCATAAATGGAATGAAATGGTATTAATATTCTTATAGAATAAATAATTATGAAAAAAATTAATTTTTATCATATATGATGATGAATCATTAGATACAACATTAATGATATTTGTTTAGATCAATTTTAGCGGTTCCTCGATAATCATGAACATGTTACATTATTTTATTTTATTTTAGGCATATAAGATCATTAAAAAAATTAAATAGGTTAAATATTACAATTTAAATTATGTTTAAACCATTAAAATTCTTTTATGATCATCTTTGAAGGAAGTAATTGTAATTGAAATCCCATCGTCAACATTTTTGGTAAACGATACATCACAAATAATGTTCCTATTTTTTTTAGAATAACAGTTATTGTTGGGGATGTAACACCACAAGCTTCCATGGTACGCTTCACTTTGAATAATAGAGAAGCGTGTGTTGTACGCAACCTTGAGTTCTAACACACCGTGACCAATCAAAGTATCCATTATGAATAGTAATACCCACATTTTGAAATTATATAAATTTTATATTTCAGAATGGATTTCATTTTTGGATTCGAAATATCGAAATTAGCCCATGTTGAATTTTTGGTATTTTTCCTAGAACTTCCAATTTTCGATGAGTAGTGAAAAATACTTAAAAACAACATTTTTTAATAAAAATAATTTATAGAGATAAATTATACCATTGAGTGGTTTTAAAGTATAATTAGAATAAAATTTTACCAATTTATCCAATGGTGGTCATTAGAATTAATTTCACTTTGAAATTGGACACAAACAATTGTCAATCTTTTGATTGATATTGTTTCTTAAAAACACGCAATTTGTTTTGAAAACGGGAATTAATTATAAAATTCTAATTATATGTTTGTAGTTTTTAAAAATAGAAATAATTTTTTAATTCAGAATACCAATTATATCTTAGAGTGATTTTTTGGTATTTTTCTGAAAAATATCGATTTTTGATGAATAGTGAAACCACTAAGTGGTAGATAAAAAACTGATTTTTCGTTTAAATTAAATTTTACAACCTCTGTTATTTGAATTTACAAAATCCAAAATACATCATTGTCATTATGACGTAAAATTTGGTTCAATGAGATTAAAATAATTTTTGGTGAATAGTAACTTTTACGTTCTATTAATAGCGATTAAAGTTAATTAGTGTAATTTAAGGTAAATATAATGTTATAATAATATGTAATTGACTTTACACTTGTCCTCACCTTGTTGTATGAGTCATGCCTGACCAAGACAATCCATGGGTCATGTTGGGGACCCCATGGAGCCACTTGGGTAAGAAAATGACATTAATAACTTTTTATTTAAAGTAAAAATAAAATTGTTACAAACATTTATTGGTTTACTAAAAAAATAATTACATGGGGTTATATATGATAACTTTTAGACTATAAATATTCATTGGAAAGAAAAAATGATTTTCTACATCATGGTATTTTTTTTATAATTTTTAGACATTATATAAATTAAATTTTGTATGACACCATGATGATACAGCGATTACCTCATTAATTAACGATTTAAATAAAATGAAAAGATAATGTAACATCTAAGACTTAAACTTGTCAAAAACCTATTGGATGAGTATATTTAGAACCCCTATCACCTTATCCTAGAAATATATAATTTTGGGACCTTTGAAATCCGAAAATCACTTCATAATAATGTAGCATTTCATGACCTTCCAAGAGTGCCCCTCCTCTCCTCTTATAAAAGGCCCCCATCTCTACCACATTATTCACACCTTAAAACCCATTTTGCTCAGCAAACCTTTTCCCAAATACTCTCTCAACTTCCCTATATTACTCCTAGAAGCGTAAATTTGGGTAGAAGTCTTCTTAGGGAAGCCTTGGGCTCAAATAAAAAAGATTTACCCTATTTTAAGGTAATGTCTTCCCTTATGTTCTTTTGTTTTATTTTGATTTTCCAACCCCTTAAACACTTTTTATTCCTTTCTTTTGTAAGAAATTAAGTATATTAAATATACTTAGTAGTTTTTATGGGATTTATTTGATTTAAACTTACACACACTTTCCTCTAATGGTTAAATAACATACTGATTCTGTGGGTGGCGAATCACTGCCTCACGAAACGATGATTGTTCAATCTTCTTTTAACACCTCTCATGGTGGCCATTAATATGTCACTATAGTTATATATGATATAAATTATGTTTTTTTTCTTGTGATTATGTATTTTTCATTTATTTCATAGCTTTATGATTTCCATTATGGGTAAGCACGATAATTTAATTTTAGGAAGTGCGGACTACCGCCCCCTCAATGTGATTTGATTCGTTAATGCCATATGTCCGATGTATAAAGGATCGGGTAAATGATATTATATATGATATTATACTGTAATTATAATATAACTTTATATAATTATTATTTCATTCCATTAAATATGAAATATAAATGAAAGTAGTGTTCATGCGTATGTACTGCTTATCGTCTCCATGAACGGTGCATTTCATTTCTTACCTCTAAATGTTATGTAATATTATAAATTAATGTATATACTGGATATATATAATATATGTGATATCTACATCATGAATATAATTATGGATATAATATATTTTTTTACCACATGAATAACTTGTAATTATAAGATGTTTATTTTTGAGTCAAGTACCAAAGATCGACAAAATGACAGTTATTAAATTAAATAATTACATAATGTTCATAACATGGTAATAAGTGATATAAAAGGAATAATTAACTTGAAAAAGGATCTTAATAAATTATAAATTAACTCGAGTTTATTATTCAGGAGGTTAAACAACGATCGAGTCAAGTCGAACATGAGGTAAGGGGCTTCGTCTCAATCTCCTTTCATAGAGGCATATTCTGTTTTATACACAACTTTCATTTTTACGGTGTATAAACCCCTTTGAAATTTACTTTTATTGAAAAGGAATATTTTTATAAGAATCATTTTCACTAAATGACAAAAGGAATTTTTTGTCTTACGTATGCCAAGACAACGACTTCTCCGCCGCCGTGACCATTATTTGAGTTTCGGCTTCCTCTACAAGCCATAACTTTTTTTTAAATGAAAAATAAATACCAGGTTTTACATTCCTTTTATGTTGGTATTAAAAATGGTTTTATCATATCAATGTGTTGTATTGATATCTATTGAATGAAATTTGGAAATGTTATGTTTCCATTATGCATGTTTAATGTGATACGATTATGTTATGGTTTATGATATGTTTAAACCTTTTCATATAAGTAATGCATTGGACTTAGTATGTGACGGGTGGAGCCCGCTATATCCCCTCGATGCATCGGTAGGTCTTATGAGACAAACTTTCATCTTGGCATGAGGCCTTGAAAAAATCATATTTGTAGTCTTGGCACGAGGCCTTGGCTACGTGGTTATGATAGTTTGGCATTATGAATTCCATCATTATGAAAGGGGTTATTGATATTCCATGTGATTATTCGACTAGTAGAATATCTATGTGAGTAATTAAATGGAATTATTTCATTTTAATTTTTCCATATTATGCTAAATTTCATGTTTAAAAGGCTTTTTTTAGTTATACATTTATTTAAATGTTTATATTTATTTATGAAAGTTTCAGCTATATTATTATCCTTACTGAGCATCTGAGCTCACTCCTTTCTATGTTTTAGTTTTCCCAGGATGTGAAGAAGTATTTTATGACTGACCTTCAGGGATTATCTGAAGGGGATATGGGTGT
Organism: Viscum album; assembly: GCA_963277665.1. Lineage (NCBI taxonomy): Eukaryota > Viridiplantae > Streptophyta > Magnoliopsida > Santalales > Viscaceae > Viscum > Viscum album. The sequence continues at coordinate 802,048,078 of OY728150.1, read as the reverse complement.
GGACTATGGAGACTATGTTATTGTAGTTTTTCACTTTATGATGTAATGTAACATTTATGAATATATCTAGTGTTTCCAAGGCTACTAAACTAATCGGTCTTTCGAGACATGATCTTTTGTGATCATGTCAATGTTACGTAATAATGCACCGACTCTGGGTAAATGGGGTCGGGGCATTATAGTTGGTATCAAAGGCAGTTTAGTACTATCCTTAGAAGCTATATTTAGATAAACTCTGACTAGAGCACATAACCCTAAGATAGAATTTGAGGATTAGTATAGAAGAACTTTTTATAATTTTAGTATTATAGAGATTTTGTGAGTTTTCCGAGAAATAAATCCTTTTCTGGATACGAGCAGGTAGAGGCAGCTCTGGCACAGATGTGCCTAGGGGTAAAACCCAAAAACACTGCTTTGAGATAGACTCAAACGGGAACTGGTGCATGACAACGGGCCTTGCTATACTGTTGGTTATGACACTCCCATGGGATATGCTTAGGATAATTCTCATTTTATTTACAAACCATTAAAAATGGTTTATGAGTATATTCTTCCTAAAAAAATTTTTTTTATGATTATGGAGTATATCCATAAACTGTTCAATTTAGTTTAAGTGTTTTACATGTATGGAATAATGTATTTTGATTCATAAACTGATCTAGTTTATGCCATTATTTAGAAATGGCATCTAGTGGAAGGAATGGAAACCGTAACAATGCACGCACTCCATGTAGGTATTGCCCTCATGCTCATGTTAATTGTAGTGGAGATGGTGATACAAGTGGTGTTGATCAGCTTATCAACATACTGGGACAACTCACTTAGGATATTAATAATAACCTTACTCGTATGGAGCACCCTGATCTGAAATGAGGATGATCAATGTTAGACCGCTTCATGAGGAAACAACCACCAATATTCAATGGGAGTACAAATCCCTTAGTAGCTGAGAAATGGATAAATTCCTTAGAGAAAATATTCCATGCCTTGGGGAGTAGTGAAAGGGAAAATGTTATCATGGCAGTTTACCGCCTCACTGGATAGGCTGATCAATGGTGGTCATTGATTCAAAACACAAAGCAATATTATAAAGTATCAAATATGGAATGGAGGGAGTTCAAAGAGCTTTTCTTAGAAAAATACTTTCTTCGTGACCATCGAGCAGATATGGAAATGCAATTTCTGAGTCTGAGACAAAAGGAGAATGAGAATGTCGCAAAGTATGAGGCCAATTTTACATGGTTAGTGAGGTATGCTGCAGATTATATACGTAACCCAAGAAGTAATATTGATCATTTCTTTGATGGGTTAAAACCGTTTCTCCATCGAGAATTGGTCTCACAATCTTTCTTGTTATACGAAGACATTGTCTCATGTGTTATTAAGATGGAAAAGGAATTCTCTAAATATTATGAAAACAATGTAAAGAAAGAGAAGAAGAAAATGGTGGAACAAGAGACAAATAAAGGGAAAAAGGGAAAGAAGGATTTTCCATTATGCAATAATTGTGTGAAGAATCACCCCGATACTTGCCTAAAAGGAATGGGAGTTTGTTATAAATGTGGAGAAAAAGGTCACTGGGCACGTGATTACAAGGGAAATAAAGAGGCTATCAATATTGAATGCTACAATTGTAGGGAAATGGGGCATTATAATGTCCTATGATTCAGGGAAACTTTACTCTGATAAGTCCAAGTGATAAAGGCCAATCTTATGTTGTTACTATAGTTGAAGTGGAATAATTAATGTATTCGTGCTTTTGGACTCAAGGATTATATTATGGTTACAATAATAATGTGATATATATAAGGATTTTACTGTAGTACCTGTTGTTTTCATTATGGTTTTAATATGATTAAGGTAATCATATTTTTAGTATGTGACAATAAAGGGAAACATTACTTTGTTTGGGGAATTTGTTGAATTGATTTTGGAATTTAGAGACCTTTTAGAGAAAGACTAGACAGAGGTATTTTGGAAACTATAATCGTTGGAATTGATTAAGTTTAAATTTGGATAGTATTGTTTAAGGTTAAAACATTTCTGAAGATTATTTTTGGAATATTATAAAACTATAGTTTTAGGAAAAGGACAACCTGCAGGTCAGGGGATAACCCGTCGCGTCGGACAAAGCTGCAGGAATCGAACCCACAACCATAGTGCGACATGCCTTTATTACCTACCACTATCCAACATGAAGTCCTTGGTAATTACGAAATAGTTTTCCTAATCAAACTGGTATGAGTTAATATTTAGAACCTTGTACGATTAGGATAAATAAAATATTTTAGATTTCTATTAACTTTTGGAGTGAAAGATGGGTTTGTGGTAATAATTTATTAAACAATGATAGTTTACATGACAAGTAAGTATATTTCCTTACGTTCTTAGTAAATCTCCTAAATAAATTCCTCAACTTTATGAAAGGTTACTTAAAAAAGCTTTGTTGGTTAACTTTTCCAACTAGGAAATCAATGACCATTTAGCCAATCATAAGTTTGTGATTTTCTTGTAGTTAACTTTCCCTTAATCCTATTTTCTACAACTTTCCATCAGACCTTGATGGTTTTTTTCTCCTCCATATCCATGTTTTCATAGAATCCTAGTATGGTCTATCTCAGGTGACCTTTGTACTTCTCTTTCTTTCTTTTAAAGTTATATTTTTATTAACCTTATTTTTGATGTGGGTTCTCCATAAATGTATTTTCTATTTTCAACCTTATATTTTTGAAGAACAATTTCAAAGTGCAAGGAAGTAATTTATTGAAGGAGGGTAGAATGTAACACCCCAATCTTCCATGGTATGCTTCTCTTTGAATAATAGAGCATCGTGTGTTGTACACAACCTCGAGTTCTAACACACCGCGACCAATCAAAGTAGCCGTTATGAATAGTAATACCCACCTTTTTAAATTATATAAATTTTATATTTAATAATGGAGTTCATTTTTGGATAAGGAATATCGAAATTATCCCATTTTGAATTTTTGGTATTTTTCAGAGAACTTCGAATTTTCGATGAATAGTGAAAAATACTTAAAAACAACATTTTTAATCAAAATAATTTATAGTGATAATTTATAATATTCAGTGGTTTTAAATTATAATTAGAATATTATTTTACCCTTTTATCCAATGGTGGTCATTAGAATTAATTTCACATTGAAATTGGACAGAAACAATTGTCAATCTTTTGATTGATATTGTTTCTTAAAAACACGCTATTTGTTCTGACAACGAGAATTAATTATAAAGTTAATTAATGAAACTTATATGTTTGTAGTTTTTTAAAATAGAAATAATTTTTAATTCGTAATATCAATTATATCTTAGGGTGAATTTTTGGTAATTTTCTGAAAAACACCGATTTTAGATGAATAGTGAAACCACTAAGTGGTAGTTAAAAAACAGATTTCTCGTTTAAATGAAATTTTACCACCTCTGTGATTTGAATTTAAAAAATCCGACATACATCATTGTCAGTAGGAAGTAAAATGTGGTTAAATGGGATTAAAATAATTTTTGGTAAATAGTAACTTTTAAGTTCTATTAATCGCGATTAAAGGTAATTAGTGTAATTTAACGTAAATATATTGTTATAATAATATGAAATTACCTTTAAACTTGTCCTACCCTTATTTTATGAGTCATGGCCAACCAAGAAAATCCATGGGTCAACTTGGGGACCCCATGGAGCCACATGGGTAAGAAAATGACATTAATAACTTTTTATTTAAAGTAAAAATAAAATTGTCACAATCATGTGTTGTTTTACTAAAACAATTATTACATGGGGTTATATAAGTTAACTTTTCGACTATAAGTATTCATTGAAAATATAAAAATATTTCCTACATCATGGTATTTTTTTATAATTTTAAGACATTAAATAAATTAAATTTTTTATGACACCATGACGATGCAGCGATTACCTCATTAATTAACGATTTAAATAAAATGAAAATATAATGTAAAATCTTAGATGTACACTTGTAAAAAACCTATTGGATGAGTATATTTAGAGCCGTTATCACCTTATCCTCGAAATATATAATTGTGGGTCATTTGAAATCCGAAAAGCACTTCATAATAATGTAACATTTCATGACTTTCCAAGAGCGCCCCTCCTCTTCTCTTATAAAAGACCCCCATCTCTACCACCTCATTCACACATTCATAGCCATTTTTCTCGGCCAACCTCTGCCCAAATACTCTCTAAACTTCACTATCTTACTCCTAGAAGCCACAATTTGGGCAGAAGTCTTAACAAGGATGCCTTTGGCTCAAATTAAAAAAGGTTACTCGATTTTAAGGTAATGTCTTCCCTTATGTTCTTTTGTTTTATTTTACTTCTCCAACCCCTTAAACTCTTTTTATTACATTGTTTTGTAACAAAACTAGTATCTTCAATATACTAGGATGTTTTTAAGAGAAGTATTTGATTTACACTTACACAAACCTTCGTCTAATGGTTAAAGAATATACTGTTTCTGTGGGTGGCGAATTACTGCCTCACAAAAATAAACTATGTTATTGTATTTTTTCACTTTATGATGTAATTTAACATTTATGAATGTATCTACTGTATCCAAGGAAAATAAACTAATCGGCCTTTCGAGACTTGATCTTTTGTGATCATGACAATGTTACATAATAATGCACCGACTCTGGGTAACTGGGGTCGGGGAGTTATAGAGGAAGAATGATGATAAATTTTATATGTGTACATGATAACTTACAGAATATATAAGAATATGGAGATTTAAGAAATATTGGATAAGTGGAGGGGATGAGAGTATAAGAAAATAATGGAATTGAAATGAAAACACATGAATAATGAAGATAATTCTTACCTCTTGATCTCTTCTCCTTAAGATCCTCTTGACGGGATTGAGTTTTAGACATTTGGTGAGACTAGTAGGTCTTATTAAAGGGGAATATCCTTGGGGAGGGTATTTGGTAGATCTTAGAAAATTATCAAGGCTTGAATGGTGTGATTAGAAGAGGGAAATGACAGTGGAATTTATAGTGGAGAAGAGGAGGGGGTTTACATTATTTTATTCATTAGTATAATATTTTTTCTCCACACAATGGATAGTCTTTATTTATATGACCACAAATATTAATAAGTGAACATGAGATTGAACCTAGTGTGCTTACATCATACTTGTATCAACTATGATTTAGTAAAAAAAAGTATTAGGAATTTATCATAATTTATTATATTTTACTATTCAAAAAAATTCATGAATTTCATAAAAATCCCAAAAATTCACCCTAATAATTTATTGATGTATAGAATTAAAAATTGATAACCATTTTTTGAAAATAAATTTACTATTATTATTATTTTACTTTTTATTAAAATGCATACTTTATTCTAAAATTAACAATTTCAAAACTATAACTCTTTTTATATCGCCTAGAAAAATTAATCAACGCGTCATTATCAAAAATCCTTATGAAAATAAAATAATAATAATAATTACTATTAATTAGATAAAATTACTATTCATAAGGTTATGTTAATATTAAAAAAAATCATGTTTTTTCCATAAGACTCTAAATAAATTAATTATTATAGTTTTAGATGACTATTTTCGAAATTCAAAACCTAAAAGTGAAAAATTATGATTATTTACCTGTTTATAAATATATCCTATATAAGTTTCATTATATAGATACTCAGTTTTTTGGATATTTCAATTTATTTTTAATATCAGAGGTGTTACATTTTCCTTAGCTTTTGGAAATTGTTTGCCATAATTTTTTATCATTTATTTACATATTAAACAAGTGAGGGTACCATTAACTAATAGAATTTTAAGACTCCAATTTTCCTTCTTGAACCATGTTATTTATCCACAAATCCTTTTATCGGTGGATTAACATATTGTAAAATTCTTCTTCCCTTTGATCAAGAATCTTAATTGGTTTCTCCTCATAATAAACGTTCTCCTCTAGTTAAACTATTTCTGGCCTCAAGACATGAGATGAATCTAGCACCTACATTATCATAATCAAAACATGAATATCATTATGTACCTAAGATAAACTCAGTGACAAAACTACTTAGTATACTTTGTTCCAAATTATTCTAAATTTTCATAAGGTATAATGACCCTTGAAAATAGCTTTCCTTTATTACAAAAATGAAAAAAACTTTTCCATGTTGATATTATAAGAAAAACATGATCACCTACTTCAAATGAAAAGTCTTTCCTCCTACTGTATGAATAACTTTTCTTCCTGGTGTAAGCTATCCTCATGTTTTTCTGGATCATCATCACTTATCATCCACTTCCACTACTAATTATAGTCTCGTCAACTACCATTCCCTAACATCATCCCTAAAATCTGGAGTTCAACACTACTTCCCATTCAATGCCTCAAAAGGTGACATCTATATACTGGAATGAAATCTGTTATTAAAATAAAAATAAACTAAAAAATATGCTTGTCCCAAATTCCATGGTTGTTTATTGAACAACATCAAAGCATATCCTCTAATGTCTGAATAGTTTGTTCTGACAACTTATCTGATTTGGATGAAAATATATATTAAATTTATTTCCCTACCCAATTACTTCTGAAATCCCTTCCAAAAATTAGAAGTGATTATGGTATCTTGGTCAAATACAATGTAAATAGACACTCTATATAACCATAAAATATCTTTGAGGTATAGTTTAAAAATCCGATCCAATGATAATGTATCTCGAATAGGGAGTAAATGTGAAAATTTAGTCAGCCGATCAACAATCACCCAAATAAAAATGTTACTTCTAGAAGTCTTTGGTAGTTCCACCATAAAGTCCATGGATACATTTCTTCCATTTCCACTCTAGAATTGGAAAAGGCGTAAGAATCCTTTTTCAGTAACATACTCTCTTCTTTAACTTATTGACATGTCAAATATTTCATTGTAAATTATGCAATAATTAATTTCATTCCATCCCACCAAAAATACACCCGAGGGTCTACGTACATCTTTGTTGTGCTAGGATAAACTGATCCATGAGATTTATGAGCATCACACAACAATTATTTCCTCAGTTTTGAATCACAAGGAACACAAAAACTTTTTCTAAATCTTAAAACACAATCATTATCAATGTTAAATTATGGGAACATACACATTTTATAAAATTCTACATTATTATTTATCTCACAGTCTTCCTACTATGCTTTCTTAAGTCTGTTTGATAACGATGATTACTATAAAACATAAATCAAAATAGATTAATTTCTTGCACCAACCACTTCTATTCCAATATTCCTCAAATCCTTAATCAAGGGATAATATTCCAAATGTAACATTGTTAATGATACATGCTATTTTCGATTGAAGTCATCTTCCACATAGTTTTCTTTTCATCGATGGTAATTGATAATTTTATAATAATAATTTATTAATTCATGATATCTTTTCTACCAAATGATTAATTCACTATGCGTAAATATATACTTCAGAATTTTTTATTTAGTAAATATTTGACAGTTTTCACTGGATAAATGATGACTCCAAATTTTTACGAAAAAATTGCAGTAGCCATTTCAAAATCATGTGTGGGATAATTTTAATCCTCATATGTTAGTTTCATTGAAGAATAAGAAATAAACTGTTCATTCTACATCAAAACACAAACATGTCCCCCAATGAAGCATCTCTGTAGATGAAAGACATACCATTTGAGAAAGAAATGGACAAAACTGGAGCTTTCACCAATCACTTCTTCAATCCTGAAAACAGAATCACATTCATCTTTCCAAAAAATTTATACCCTTTTTGTGTTAAAATAGATAGAAGGATAGATAAAATTAAAATATTTTTAACATACATTAGGTAATAACCTACTAATACAATAAAACTAAGAATCTCTATTTCATTTATATTTCTTGTACATTCATCAACCAATTTTATTTGGTAGCATTAACTGTTATTCCATCATGATTTACAATGTTCCCAAGAAAAGAAATCTATTCTAACCAAAAATTTCACTAGCTAAATTTTCCATAATGTTTCTTTTCATTCAAGGATTGAAAAACAACCCTTCTATGTTTTTCATTAACCTATTTTCTATTATAAAATTCTATAATGTAATCGATGAACACAACCAGAAACCCTTCCAAGAAATCATGAAATATTCTATTAATAAGATCCATGAATACAGAAGGATAATTTGTTAAGCCAAACGACATAAAAACAAATTTATAATTCCCACATCTAGGACTAAAATCTATTTTTGGGATGTCATCCTCCTTCACCTCTACCTGATGGTATCCGGAACTCATGTCAAACTTAGAAAAGTATAGATCTCTATGGAGCTGATCAAACAAGTCATCGATATGAGGTGAAGGACACTTGTTTTTAATAGTGATTTTATTATATTATCAATATTCAATGTAGAGTACCATTGAACCATATTTCATTTTAAAAAAAATGGAGCACCCAAATGTAGAAGTGATAGGACAAATGAATCCTTTATCAAGAAAATCATATATCTAATTTTTCACCTGTAAAATTTCTATTTGAGGCATTCGGTAAGGGGGAATAGAAACTGTCTTTTCATCAGGAACATAGTCAATTATGAATTAAAATTATAGATCATGTATATCAAATGGTTACTCATCCAAAAAACAAAAACATTTTCATTTACCACATTCACATTATAATTGTAAACACTCCCCCTGTTTTCAACAATGTGATCATGATAAAGTTCATTTCCATATTTCAAAAGTTTCTCATCATCCAGATATGTTATCAATTTTATAGCTTCATTATTGTATACAAACTAAAATGCTTTCTGAAAAAAAATTGATAACTCTATTTTCAATAATAGCATGTTAAACAAAAATCCAATCCAATTAAAGAATAACATCAAACTCTACTAAGAAAAAAACAATAAGGTTTTTCTGTAAAGTCTTTCCATAATTCCCAATATAAGGATTATTAAAATTCCTATTTTCTAAAACATTCCCCCTTGTGTTTTAATAATAATTTCTTGTCTCATTTGTTGAAAATATATTTCCAAATTAACAGAAAAATTATAAAAAATAAAGGAAAGTGTTGACCCTGTATCAAATAAGAAATTAGAAAAATATGGGTAAAAAACATGGTAACTCATATGAAATCATTGGATGGACCATAATCTACTGATGTATTCTCAAATGATCCCACCACACCTTTTTTCTAATAGTATTTCTGCATTTCATCATTTAGATCATTCTTTGGGAAAACTTTTCCATGATGACCCATCTCACCACATTTAAAAAGCATAACAATTTTCTTATCATGATCCATTGTAGGATCATTTTCATTACAATATAGTGTCATATTTCCAAACATACCACATCCAAATCAATTCCCAGTTTTGATATGGCATTCTTTAGGGTGATTTTTTCCACACTTTTCAAAAATGGGAAACTAGACATTCTTACCATCATATTTTTTTGATTGATTCTTATCCACATCTTTCCATTTGGATACATTCTTCTCCTTGTTTTTAAAGTGCATGTGATCACAAAAAAACTCCATATCTACCCTCTTATCACATCAGACAATTTTATCATGACTTTTTAATTCATATAATTCCATTTCATTTCAATACATTGTCTTCAATCCTAAGTAAAAGTGGTTGATTTTTTTTTAAAGATCCTGAATATGACTTGTAGCATACCTCACTAGTCTGGTGGAGTTTACTTTATAAAAATCCAATAAATGTTACTCCATTTTCTTAAACTCAATTAATTAAATCTCTAATCTATGTCGCACCACCGCATGAAAATATTTTTCTAGGAACATACTTTTAAATTCATCCCACTCTATGGCATCAATATCCTCCCTATTTCTAATATTTTTGAACATTGACCACCAATGATCAGCTTCACCATAAAAATGATGAATGGAATGAAATACCTTTTTTTATATGATCATACCCTAACATCAAATATATTTTCAAGGGATTTAATCCATCCATCAACTGCTATTCCCTCAAAAGATCGATTGAATGGAGGAGGGAATTGTCTTATAAAATCTTCCACTATCATCATGCTCCATTGTGGTACTATGGTTGTTCTCTTTCATGGATTCCATAACCATTTTTTTCTTTTCCAACTAATCCATTATATTCAAAAACTACTCAATTAAAATACCTTGCATTCCATGTAGCTGATTTAGATTGATATCATTCTATCGGTGCCTTTCCACTTCATCTTCCCTATTTATTCAGCAGAAAACGATACCGAAAAACATATCTTTATTGAAGCAATATGTTAATCATTAAAATATATAAGATTTAAAATTAACCATAGTGTGAAAATAATTTATGGTATTATTTTAAAATTATCATAACCCCTAATGATATATAAACCATCCTCTGATACCAACTATAAAGAGCTGGCCTTATTACATTACATAATATTGAATTTTAGTGAAGAACTTGCTTCTTTTTATATTTAGGATCCTATCAATTAATGAGATTTATATAATTAGGATATAATACATATTTAACAATCTATATTTTTATAGATCAGATAAAACAAAAATAAAATACGTTTCTACCAAAATATAAAACTTTTCAAATAAAACATGATTTATTTGACAAATCTTCATATCATTTAAAATGGATTCTTTCATTACATTACACATCCTTAGAAGCAATGAAAATAATTTTAAAACATGGTATTAGCACAAAATCTCATTAATGTATATAAAAAGTGGAAAAAGAAATCATTAGTCCATGAATATATGAACTCATTTTCAGAAAGACAAACTTTTCACACATAAATACTTTGTGAGACATGACATTTCCACATGATTTCTGAAAAACATAAAGAACATAAATAGGACCATAAAGGTAGGTTGGGGAATTAAATACTCATATTTTAACCCTCATAGATACCTTATGATTTGTAACCATCACATCTACATTAGAATGTATCCCACACGGCTACCTTATTATGTAACCATTCATGTTACATATGGAGTAACCATATGACTGACCTCCGACATATATATAAAAAATTCATTGGATGTAGATATAGTTACCACCCCTAATAATAAAAAATTACCATGAAACAAAATATAATCACCAAATAATAATACATCTTCAAAAACATTCACTTTGAAATATGTAAAACTACAAGTTTAAAATAGGATTTTATAAAGAATTCACTTAAAAATTTCATAAACTTGATATGAGAATCAATATAATGAATGGAAAATGTGTATAAACTATAAATAAACCTCATTAAATATTATATTAGAAATATTATTTAGTCAAAAAATATTAATACCATAGTCCTAAGGAAGTATATGGTTAACCCAAAGAATTGAAATTGTGTTATGAATTAACTTACCATGGGTTTTTGTTACTTCAAACATTTTTGACCTCTTGTATAAGGGTTAAAAGAGTGTTATTAATATATTAAAAAAACATATTCAGGTTTATAACACTTTATATTATCATTTCATTACACCATTTTACCTGTTTATTATTAGTATTTTGTTCATTAAATTGCTTCTGGTGCGTTTTTACATTATTTCCATGGTAAGTTTTGTATTTGATTTCCTTTCTGTATGGAAATGAAATTACATAAGTTGAATGAAATGGTATTAATATGTTTATAGAATATAAAATGATACTATAAATAAAATTTTTATCATATATGACGACGAATCTTTAGATAAAACATTTATGATATTTTTAGATCAATTTTGGAATATCCTCGATAATCTTAAATTTGTTACATTATATAATTAAATTTCATGCCTTAAAGTTAATTAATGAAAATGAAATAGGTTAAATAATGAAAATTTTAATATATTACAATATTTAAAATGGTTTTATGATCATATTTTAATGATGCAATGGAAATTGAAAGAACATTGTCCACAATTTTGGTAAATGAAACATCACGAACGATGTTTGTATGTTTTTTTAGAATAAGTGGAAGATGATAGGATAAAAAATTATGAATTTATTAAATCTATATGATAACATAAAAAAATATATATGACTCTAGATATTTCATACCACTTATATAAGTGGATTGGAGAGAGTACAAGAAAAGAAAGGAATTGAAAATGAAACACATGAATAAGGAAGAGAATCCATACCTCTTGATTTCTTCTCCGTGAGAACCTCCTTATAAACTTTTGTTTTATCTTTTAAGTGAGACCAGTAGGTCTTGGATGTGGGGATTATCCTTGGGTAGGGGACTTAATAGAACATAGATAATTCTCAGGGATTGAGAGGTGTGAGTGGATGAGGGGAATGAGGGTTGTATTTATAGTGGAGGAGATGAGGGGTTTTAAATTATTTTAATTATTAGTTTAATATTTTTTCCCCGAATATGTATATTCTGTATTATGGTGTCTAAAAATATTAATAAGCCTGTTTGAGTTCGAAACATGTGACTTACATAAGAATTTCATCTTCTACAATGCATTTAATAAAATATTTATCATTTGTCGTAATTTATCTTATCTTTCCATTAATAAAAAACTCTTGAATTTTAGAAATATCCCAAACATTCACCCTAACCATATTTTGACATGTATAATTCTAAAATGACCTCAAATTTTTATATTAATTTTTTAAATATTTTTATTTTAAATTTTAAATAAAATTTTACTTCATTCAAAAATTAACAATTTTAAAACTATATCTAATTTTATATCACCTTGAAAAATTAATCAAGATGTCATTATCTTAAATACTTATGATAATAAAATAATAATAAAATATACTATTCATTCAATTAATATTAATATTAATATTAATATTAATAATGGTATGTTAATCTTAAACTATAATCTAGTTAGATCCATCAGATTGAAAATAACTTACTGATCCCAATTGTAGATGACCATTTTTGAAATATCAAAATATTGAAGCATCAATATTTGGTGTAATTTAAAGTTTATAAATATCTCTCTAAATGATTAATTATGTAGAGACTTAGTGTTTCATGCATTTCAATTTATTTTTAGAACCATGGGGTGTTACCAAAATAAATTATATTCATCTCATATTCCATCAAATGGGAGATGAATCCATTGATCGTGTTTATGACTTAATACCACCTCATGAACATATGTAATTAATTTTCCATTACAAACACTCACATATTGAATTTTTTTTGGATGTAATGTTTATATATGATATTTATGAAAATTATGAACTTATATAATGATAATATCACATCGGAAACCTTACCTTTCAATTTCATGGAAAATAATAATGTCGCTCATTCAGACATGTGGACTACTACCTCCATGAAGCGATGAGACATATTATTAATTTTATATTAATATATAAAACAATAAATATTTATATAATGAATATATATATATATATATTATAATAATAAATAATTAAATTCATTGTATTAGTCATCTTTCATTGATTCTATCTATCAAAAAATGAAATCAGTGTTCATGTGTATCCACAACATACCTTCTCCATGAACATTGAAAATAATTTTTCTTTATTTTATTTATATGGACTATTATAAATACAAATATAATTAAAATATACAAAATTTATATCATTTTTAACATTCCATATATTATGGAACTTGGATAAATGAACATTGATTGGAAATACCATTCCAAATAAAACACGAACAAATGATGCAGTTATTGTAAAAAATAGTGATTTTAACAAAGAATTGTTAAACAATGGAAATAAAATTTTATAATTATATCATATATGGTATGATATATATAAGTATGTATCTGAAATATGTTTATAATAAATATATTTTTATTATATTGGGGGCTCAGTCACGTATTATTGAAACCAGACAGTATGTAAGGGGTTCTTTATCTCACTTTTTTCCCCAAGATATATTTCATATATAAAGATTATTTATATTGGGTGATTTATATAGTTATTATTTAATATTTTATATATTTTATATCCTTAAATTATTGAAATATATTTTTTTATTATTGTTATAACGATTATGAGTCAATATTTAACAGTGCATAAATGTTTGATTTTACAATATCATCGCATATTGATATTTTTTATGATTAAGAGTATATTGTTGAAATAATATCATATATATATCAAGAAACTCATGAATTTACCTTAAAATATTTATTACTAACATCATAAATTAATAGTACCATTTTATAATGTTTGGTACATAAAACTTCTGATATGATGAATCTAGGAAAAGATGACATTATTTCTCTCTATTACAAAAATTCATTTTTCCACCATATATATGTTTTATAAAAATACTATCAAGAATGTTTTTATCATTAAACAAATGATATAATAATGATATTATTACACATGTTTTATTTTTGCCAAATTTGTATGAATGGAATCCTGTTTTCATTTTTAAAATGAGGTGCTTTTTATCCATTTTAAAAAAGTGGGAAAGGAATATTTTTTTAACTTATACATCATGTGAAGTTTTAACCACCATAATGAAAAATAATTTCATTGACGTTTTAAATATTAATATCATGGCATGTAAAAAATATAAATTTTTTCTAGGTTGAAATGCAGTAATGTGTCTATATTATTTTGTCTTCTGAGAAGAGTAAAAAAAATAATATTTATCACATGAAATTATAGAAAGAAGTAGATGTTGTTTTTGAAATTAATTGATTTTAAAAATAAAGAATGAAATTAAAATGAATCTTGAAACCAAATTGATGAAAATAGTGATGGGGTTAGGGTAGTATCACCTTTTTTCAATTTCATTATGGTTATAAAATAATTTCCCCTCTCATCTTATTGAATGGTAAATGAAAGACTCCTCGACCGAGATTTCAATTACCTTTTATGATGGAAGCAATGGAAACAACTAATGTATTCATGAAAGTTAATAAACCATTCACAAATAACTAAGGGAAGTACCAATATAGAATTTTTATTTAATTTTAATTTATAAACAATCAACTTCTTCAACACATGTTACAATGATCTCTTGACACTATCCAATTAAAACAATCTGCTCGATTGAGACAAACAACATTGGGCAGAGGGAGTTTAATGATCTTCAAATTGATCTATATACAACTAAAGAAACCAAAACCCAAAATAAAATAAAATAAAAATAATTTGGAACTACTAAAAATAGATTCCATCCAATATAAAAATATATTTTTAAATTAAATAACAAGACACTAACATTATAAATGTAAATCCCCTCCTTCCCCAATCACTCAAAATTTTAATCCCTCTATGTGAAGGGTAATAGTGTTAAAAGTGAATGAAGAGAGAATTATGAAACTAATAGAATAAAGTAGTTAACATACAAAAATATTCTTGATTCAAATAATCAATCACATCCCATCATTCTACTTCATCAACACCACAAAATGGAAGTGCACACATATATTTATTTGGATAAGAGATGGAAAAGTTTTCCTTCAGACTCATTCCGTTGAATGAAATATTCTATTATGAAAATTACGTGAATGAGTAATGTGATGGTGTATAAATAAAATTTATTCTTCTATTTATTTTTCATTCGATCACAAAATCTCAGCTTATTTTGACATGTTTAATAAATGTTATGTCAAAATTAATGAAGAATATATTTTATGACTAAGTAGAATCCTCAACTACATCCACAATGTTGCATTCAATTAATGAATTAATGATTGAAATTATATATGAAATTTAATTTTAACATGATGAGATTATTCTTATTTCTACAAAATATAGAATAAAAACATTTGGATTTATCTAGGACAATATATTCCCCCATTACTGTGGTGGGGTCTATTCAGTTGGTCAGAATCATAATTCCACAACATTGATTTTTTGGGGCTGTTGTGTTTTTAATTTGTTTGGCTCTAGAGGACAATTATAAATCAAATTAAGAAAGAATTATTGAAAAAAATCACTCAATTTGGATGAAAATTGTAAAATTTATGATCGATGTATAAAAACTCTATAAAACTGTTAAAATTCTAGAAATAAATAATTTTCAAAGTTAAGTCCAAAATTCAAGAGAAATACTAAAATGAAGAAAATATGCTCAAATTGATTCATAGTAATGTATTTAATTATTCAAATAAAATTTAATAATTATAAAAATTTTAGCTCGATAATATCACTCACATTTAGCACATGGAATCTTAAACAACACAACAAAAAATTCAAATCAATGAAAATAAAAAACACATAAAAGTAATATACACCAATTCAACAAAAAAAAACAAATTATATCATGCCTCATCAAAAAATGTTTTTTTGTTCTCCATTCAGATCAGTAAATATAATTCAACTTCATTTATCCTCCCAAGCACACACAAAACCTACCTCACATTAATTTTCTCTCATCACACAAATGTAAATTTTCAAAAATGTTTTTCACATATAGACACACAGAAGGTTCACCAAAGGAATGATAAACTCCAACATATACACCTTTTATGAGTCATGAAAATGTGTTTATCATGATAAATTTTTAGGTTTATTCTATGTATTTTGGTTGGTTGGATTTAGAAATAAACAATTCATATGCCACATTAGGAGGGTATGGATATTTTTTTTAAAAATATCTTGAATGTAATTTTCACTTAAGTATGGTCTTCTAATCACCACCTTAATATAATATCAAATCCTTCATCATGAAAAATCAAGGAATATTCATAAAATTTATCATTTTAGTATAAAAATTTCAATATTCTCAGATAATTTTTTTCATGAAATCCTTATATAGGCACAAATTTTTTTATCCATTGTAAGCTCTAGAGAGGCATAAGTTCTCTTCTCATGAAAGATTAAAAAGTTAACTACATTAAATAGAATTATTTTTTAACCAAGAAATTATATATTCAGCAATTTATTTTCCATCCAATTTATCACCAAATTAGGTAGCACAATACATGGTATCTTCTAACCACTTTTATGTTCAAATAGATCTTGAAATTTCACATAAAGGGTAGGATGTATAGGGTATATTGTCTTAAAATGCTGATAAACTAATAGGATATTCATGGATTCTAATGGATACAAGGATTAAATATATAGGGATGGCTAGAATAAAAAGTATTTTATTAAAAGGGTGGATTTAAAATAGAATAAATTCCACTTTAATTTAAAATAATGTACCTCAAACCCCCATGTTTTGATAGGGATTAATGAAATTCTAGTTAAATAAATTATAGTATAGTTCTCTAATGAAAAGATGTGAATGTGAATAATATAAGAAATGGTTCATAAATATCAATGGGAAGTTATTTAAAAGATAACGATAGTGATATGTGTCATGGGATTCAACAATCATTATACTTTTCCTGAAATGAATCAAGAACTGAACTTGAAATATAGGTATTTTCATTATTCATTTATGCTCGGTTTCATGGAATATATTGTTTTACTACTTAAAATGGGATTCAAAAATGGAAATGATAATAAATTCAGAAAAATAGTTTCTGAAATATATTAATATCTAAAAATAAACACCAAAAAATTTTAAGAAAACAAATTATTTTTGGAAAATAGAAAAAATGAAATTTTGAAAATATTAAATTAAATTTTTTATCCCCCTCTCATAAATTTTGTGGTTCCATCAATGAATCCAATTATATTTTAACATTTAAGAATTAATATAATTTAATAACAAAAAAATGCGTTATGGAAAGGTAAAACCTAACATACTAGCAAAGAAACATTTATTTAATCTCCTAAGTGATGCTCACTAATTATATATAAAAAAAGAAGGAAATAAAACATGATAAATTTATTGGAAGAAAATAATATTGAAATAAAATTTGAAATGAATGATATATCTTGTTTTAATCCCAGAACTAGTAACTTGGTTTCGACTGCCTCCAGGTGTGTAGTTCCGGTTGGTTATCCCCAATTTTATAGTGGGTAGTGTTTCATTAATATTAACCACAAAAAATTCTTTTTTACATCTTACACTTCATTCTTTTTTTAGGACTCCACAAATTTAGTATTATAAATTCCCCCCAATGGGAATAATATATAACATTCATTATGGGGTAGGATATTGATGGAGTCATCCTCTTTCATGGTTTCTACTTGCATACCATCTTCTTCATTTTGTAGTTGTTTCTCACGGTATGCTACATCAAATGAATAGTCAAAGGAAATGTTATACTGCATTATATTTGAATAAAATTAAATCAGGAGGTATGAATATCAAATTCTTCAAATTTATTGAATGCGGATTTTATAATCGTTTTGTTTGGAAAATCCACTGATATCTCCTAATTAACTTTATATAATAGATATTCTATAGGTTAATGGAGTCGATATAATCATATTCAGAAGAATATTCATCTTCAACTTTATCCACCAAGGAAATATATGTGTTTTGAGAAAATGGATGTTTAAAATAAGGGTATTTAATAATTAATTCAAATTCTATAAAATTAGAATGAGATGATTTTATAAAAATACTATATCCCTTAAGTGTATCGACATTATTTTATTCATCAGTGGAAATATCCTCATGGAGTATAGTGGTAGATGATATAGGTGGGTAGCCAAACTCATCTATGTTATATATGAAAAAGGGAATAAAATCCACCACTGGTTTTAATATTGGTTCAAGGTTAAGTACCTAATCTATTATAACATCCACCTTGTACATTAATCTTTGATAATTGGTTTTGAATTAATTAATTGGTTCTAAAATTTCTTTAAAACTGAGACCTATAACATCACTATACAAAATTTACATACCCAAAATAGATATTTCATCAAGGTATTTTAAGAGGGACACATCATTACTGTATACCATTTCCACATTCAGATATGAGATATCAGTCCAAGAAGAATCATTTCATTTTGTATAAATCATAAATATTTTTTTTAATAAAATACAAATTGAATTAGTTAAAAAAATATAATAATTAGATTATTAGAACTACCTCTATAGAAATAATACAATGTTTTGACACATTCCAGTCATGGGGTCTGAAAAAAAATTCCAATGTTAAAATGTAGTAATGTGGTCAACCTAGTTTTTCTCCGATGTGGATCAAAAACAATCACATTTATCACTAAAAATTAGAGAATTAAGAAGAGGTTGTTCATGAAATAGATTTATTATAACAAGAAAGAGCGAAATTAAAATGTGTTATAATCCCAAATTGATGATTAGAGTGGTAGGTTCAAGGAAGGGTCAGCTTTTTAAATTTCATCATCGACATAAAAAAATAATTCTCCCTCTCTTCCAGTTGAATGATAAATTAAATACCACTAAATCTAGTTTTCAATAACCCTTGGTCGATGGAATCAATGAAATCCAATCCTATGTCTTTGAAAATTCCAGAAACCATTCCCAAAAAACTAAGGAAATAACCTATTGTTAATTATTGTTTCTTAAAAATAAAGATAAAATTCACTTATTCCACACACATGAAAACATTCATTAGACACTCACGACTTAACACAATCTACTCGATTGAGACAAACTGTAATAGGTGGAGGTAGTTTAATGATCTTCCACCAATGCAATAAATAATGAATGAAAAAAAATCCCAGATTATAATCACAATAAAACAATTAAGAACCAGTAAAAATAAAATCCATTAAATATAATAATAGTGGATAAAATTAAATAATAATAATCTGACATTACAAAAGTAACACCTCCATTCCCTAATAACTCATATGTTTTGTCACACCATATGAAAGGGAAATTATGTTAAATGCAGAATAAGATAGAATAATCAAATTAAGAAAACATAAAATTTAAAATCCACATAACATAATGATTTCAATATTCTATAATATCACCCTTTAATCCATCTTCAATACCTTTTAATGGAAGAGGACAGACATATTTATTGGGATGAGAGGTGAAACAATTTACCTCCAGATTCATTGTAGCATATTTTTTAATTAATTACACATATTCAATTCCATAATATAAGAATCATGTTTTGATATTTTTTTCCGATCTACATCCCTATCTTTAATTATCCAACAAAATCAAATAATATTTGGACAAGTTTTATAAATGTTATGACCAAATTTCATAAGAATAATTTTCCAACTTTTGAGACTCCCCAACTACCTCTAATTTAGTGCATTAAATAGATGACTTAATGAACCCAATTATAAATTAAATTAATTTTGAACATGAGGAGTTGAGTCATTTTTACCCTATAGTTGGAATAACCAAGTTTGGATTTCTATAAGATGATATATCCTTCCATTACTAAGGTGGTGTCTATTCGGTCTTCTAGAAAAATGATTCCACTTGATTGATTTTTCTAGACAATTGGATTTCAAATTAAATATGGGTCGAGAAGAAAAAGGTTAATCCCATGATAAAATAATCCTTATAAATCCCTCAATTTGGATTAAAATTTTAAATGTTATACTCAAAATAATGAGTATTTGAGAAACTTTTCAATTTTAATAAATATCCAATTTCCACAATTAAGCGCATAATTCCCCAATAATAAAAAAATATTGTAAATTGGATATAATTTATTAATTGGATGGGATTAAATCATTTAAATACATATGAATAATTATAAAAATGTTGGATCTATCAAATTTTCATTTTCATTATTATAAGTTCATATGAAATGAATATTATTTCTTTACTATTTTGGAAATATTTTAATCATTAAATTAGTGATATTAAATTGAAAAGGGTATTTTCCAAAAGAAATTTTCAAGAGATATTTTTGATTTATTTTTATAAATTCCAATATAAATTATTTAATATTTTTATTACTATATAATATACTCATCCAATCCTTAATATTTCATCAAATTATTAATGGTAAATTGGAATGGGTTTGTACTATTTTGAAACAATTCACCATATAAATATGGATGGTGTATTGTTATGTTAATGGATTTTGGTATTTTTTGTCATTTCATATACTTTTTTTCAATATGAATGCTTACGTTTATTATGTAACACTACTTTCATATAAAGTATGTATTTTACTTAATAAGTGATAGGGGCTCTATAGCCTGTCGATGCATCAGTGGGTCTCAATTGAAAAACTAGAATGATTATTTTGATGAGGCCTTAACCAGATATATATATGATTCCATTTGATGGTGCCATGAGGTTAAAATTATGTTTTTAATAATTATTAATTCCCCCTTGTGATATTCTTTATTGTTATCCATGTAATAAATTGACTACTTAGAATATCCATGGATATGATTCAAGAACATGTTTTTATTTATATTTGAAATTTTTTTCATCATTTATTTCTGGAATATAATTCAAAATATAAAAATTAATGATTAATTGAAGTATATTTCAGTTATATTCCTTTCGATATTTAATATTTCTTATTTATTCAGGATATATTTTTTGTACGCTATACCTTATTGCACATCAGATCTCACCACATACATTTTAACTCCCCAGGATTCCATGGACTATAATATGATTGATATGAAAATAAATTATAAATGAAATTATGTTCTTATCAATTAATAAAATAGGTTTTATTTTATGTTTCCAATTTTATTTTGAGATTCAAGTATGTATTTAGTTTTTCAAGACAAATAAACTATTTTTTCCTTTAGGATTTGATTCCATTTATCTACTTCCAATGTAATAGATGAACCATTGACTCTATCCTTCAAGGACAAAGGTCATTAAACATGATATCAAGGGATTTTTTTTAGAAAAAATGAGAATTAGATATAAGAAAACATATATTGGATAACATAACATTATGACTGACATTGACGATAAGTTTTTTTATAGTAAAACATGCATCAATTTTAATATGTTAAAGATTATGTATATTTTCTAAAAATGTATCCCTTTCGAGACACATGATGTCAATGGGAACTGAGAATAGTTATGCATAAAGGTAATATATCCAAAATGGTATCATTGTGATTTGACTCAATCATTACATGGTACAAGATAATGGGCCACACTAGACACATGGTTTGACACTCTTGAGTTATATCCCTTGATTAATTCACATTTTAATTATGAACCATAATGAAATATTTGAAAATATATTTTTATTTTGAATAAATTTCCAAATAAATAATCATTATGATTATGAAATTATCTATAGATAAAATTTTCATTATATACTAACTATTTTGATAGTTTTAGTGTTATTGTTTATGATTCATAATGTTATGATCTAATGTAGAGTATTTATTTTATATAAATGGAACTGATAAAAATGAATTAAGAACATATCAATGCATAAAATCCTTTTAGGTATTTCCCACAAATAAAAGATAATGATGTTGGAGATAGAGCTCTAGATGGTGATGAGCAAATTATAAAAATTTTGGGGAAGATTATTCTAAATATGAATAATAACCCAACCTGTATAGAGAATCCTATTGATCCATAATGGGGTGTAACAATGTTATTTTAGTTCATGTGTAAAAAACCTCTTTCATTTAATGGAACTAAAAATCCATTTATTGTTGAATAATGGATTTATTCCCTGGAGAATATATTTATCACATTGGGTAGTAATGAAAGGGACATGGTTTTCATGGAAGTTTATCACCCCTTAAGGGATAAGGATAAATGTTTGTCATCTTTCAATGCAGTAAGTATGAATAATTGACAAAAAACAAGGAATAGATGGATATTAATATACCCTTATAGAATGAACATTTACCTCAAGAGAAATGAGTGGATGTAGAGAGAAAATTCATGAGTCTAAGAGAAAAGTATGATGAATATTTATAAATATATTAAGTGATAATTTCAAGGTTATAAAGGTATGATTCATATAATGTAGTTAATTCAATGAAAATTATTGAATGTTTCTTTAACGGGATTAAGAAAATTTATAGATGTGAACTAGTCTTCAAAAAGTTAAAATCACATGGGGATAATGTATTATGTGCTTTCTAGATATGGTAATATTTTTTCCAGTGTTTTGGTTTGGAAGGAAATAAATATATGAAAACGTTAGTTGAAAACTATTAAAAAGGAAATATAGAAAAAATAGATGAATGGAATGATGAAATTCCAATATGGTAATAAAAATGCAAGGAAACACCATGGAACTTGGTTTTTGGGAATGGGAGTTTACTACATGTTCTGAGGGAAAGTAAAAAATTCTCATGATTTTCTGGGAAGGAAAGATGATTAAAATTTTAAATGATTCAAATATAATGATATGTGACACTATTAAAATTATTTTGCATGTCGTGCAGGTAATTTTACCATGGAAATGTCAAGGGAGAATGGCCACGATTTTTTATCCCAATAGATAAGGTTGGAGTTCACAATTATATGGTGGAATGTAATTTAATCATATCCTAAAATTTAGATTTTTTTATTAAGGATTTTATAACTAATTTATGTATTCCATGGTTTTGAAACAATATATACTCTTAGAATAGGATTAATTTCAATAAGGATTGTTATCCTGTTCCCTTTATGGAAAATAAAAGTACCATATTTTCTAGCATTTTTTTCAAATGGTTGGTTTTGATATAATCAATGGTATGGAATGGATGTAAAAATTAGGTGAATAAATTCAATGTAATTATTAGGAAGCTATGATTCATGGAGAATATATGGAATTATTTGTATTTATAGGGAAGTCTTCATCGTCTTATTGATGTCTAGATTTACCCTAGTAGTTCTTCTGAATGATATTCGTGGGGAAGTAGAGCAAAAAAAATCTACAGATGAAAAAGGTAATATCCAAATTGATGATGTATATATTTTATAGAAATGTTTATGTATTTATTATAGAATAACCTTGAAATACACCAGATCATGAAGTGGATATTTTAATTGATTTAATCCCTAATACAAGACCATTATCAGAGAATCCATATAATATGGGAACTATGAAATTATTATAGATAAATAGAAAACAAGAATATTTTAATGATAGGGGATTTATATTCCCTATCATGTCACCTTGGGGAAATAATATTATATTCATTAAGGAGAAGGTTGGATATATGAGGGTATGCATTGATTATAGAGAAATCAATTATACTATAAAAATTATAATGTAACATTTTCCTTGAACTGATCTATTATTTGATCAAGTTTTCATGCATAAATTGTAACGCCTTGACCCCAGTTGCCTTGAGTCGGTGCATTATTACATAACATTGTCATGATCACAAAATATCATATCTCGATAGATCGATTAGTTTAGTATCCTTGAGAGTACTATATACATTCATAATGTTTACATTAAATCATAAATTGGAAAACTAAAACAACATTGTTTCCATATACAACACTGAGATTCCATAGACTATCCTTACAGGTCAGTTATAATAATCTTTTTCGCATCCTGGTAAAATTAAAACATAGAAGGAGGTGATCTCAGATGCTCAGTAAGGATAAAAATATAGCGGTAACTTTCATAAATAAGAATAAACATTTAAGGAAATGTTTAAAACTAAAAGAAAAGCCTTTTCAACATAAAATTATTCATAATATGAAAAATATAAATCAAAATAATGCCACTTACGTACTCACATGGATATTCTACTAGTCGAATAATCACATGCAATATCAATGGCCACTTTCATAATGATTGAATGCATAATGTTAGACTTCATAACAACATAGTCAAGGCCTTATGCCAAGACTACAAATATGATTTTGTGAAGGCATTTTTCCAAGACACTAGTTTGTCTCATTAAACCTACCAATGCATTGAGGAGCTATATCGGGATCCACCTATCACTTACTAATTCTAATGCATTCCTCATAAGAAAATTTTTTAACATAACAAAAAAATTTGTATTAAAACTAGCTTATGAAATGTCAATACTTTATCCATAAACCATGAATGGTATTAAAATAACACATCCATAGTCAAAAATATCAAAAAACTTTTAATACAATATGGATGTTTTGTATCATAATAAATCAACATCAAATAAACATAAAATCCATCAAAGGATATTGACATATATGAGATCAAAACCTTTTTTAGAGAAATATATCAATATATTTTAAAATCATTTAAATGGAATATAATTATAAATGAAATTATTTATTTTGAAAACATTCTTATAATCTTTTATGGGAAGCTTCGACGATGTTATAACAACGGAAAATTGCCGCACCAACCGTATAAGTTAAAAAAAACATTGTTACCTAAAAAAGGTCATAAGATACCTTGTTTGAAAAATGAAAGAAAGATTCCATTAAACGCATTTTATAAAAATTAAAATGAGGGTATAAATAACTTTATACCATATTATAGTAAATTGTAAAAATGTTTTGGAATACATTTTTATGATATCTGGATGTGGATGATAAAGAGGTCCCAGTAGATACTTAGGTAAAAATAACCTCGGATGATAAAAAGATTGTGAAATTAACCCTTAACTTGTAATTTTCCTTGGTCGAGGGTAGGTTAACCTCCTATATAATGGTGAAATAATTTTTATTAAATTATACAATAATCATATATATATTAATATGATATCATATATGATCTTTTAATATGTCTTTCTTTATAATATTTTTGTACTATCGTCGTTTCGGGTGTTAACTGATTCGTTTTCCTTTATATTCTTTGTTATGTAAGTGATGTTTGCTATGGATATGATGTATCTTATACATATTCATAATGATATAAAGTCTTACCATCAAATTAAAATTATTCTTGAATGGATACAATGGGGAATGAATCTCATCGCGTTCATGGAGACGGTAATCCGTATGTTCACACAAGAAACAATATCATTATTTTATTATTAAAATAATATATAATTGGATGTTATATCATATATAAATAATCATTATCATTATATATTTATAATTTAAATCAATTATACATCATTATTAAACCCATCAAAATAATAATGTATTGAACAAAAACTACACCACGACATTGAGTCGGTAAGCCGTACATACGCACGTATGGTGACATGTCATTCAAAGGATGGTATTAATAATGAATATGGTTTAACCATATTTATACTAACATCATAGTATATTGAATTTACTAGATTTATTATTTTATAATGGAAAAAAAAGAAAGAGGAAGTAGCAGAAGAAAGGAACCTGAAAGAGGTGATGAAATATTTACCTCTTCTTCATGTTCTTCTTTTGATTTGATCAAAAGGGATCCCTAGGATGGCTTTCTGACTAAAGGAAGGACTATAGGATGAAGGGAGGATATTGGAGAGGATATTTGGTCTGGGTTTGGCCAAGCCAAAAGGTTTGATGGTGTGAATGAGAGATAAGGGTATGTTCCCTTTTACAAGAGGGGTAATGGGCACCTTAGGAAAAGTTTGAAATATTATTTTATAATAAAATAATTTTCGATTAAAAATGTCTCCAAAATGAATTATTTAAATTATATGGTGGGGATGGGTTGAAAAAAACTCAACCAATAGGTTTTAGTGATGTTTGGGTCACTATATTAACCTTAAATTTTAGATTTTACTCTTAGTTAAATAGTTTAACATTTACCATGTCTCCTTGTAATTTTTTATTATATGGTTAATAAAAATACTATAAACTTCCAAGAGAACCTAAAGTGGTTCATTAATGACATATATAATATTATTTAAGACCTTTTCCAGAACCTTATATTTTTAAATGTAAAATAAAAATTAATAATATAATATTTGTTTTAAATCTCTTTTATGTCAATTTTGACACTATTTGATATTTTGTTTTTGATAAATTCCTAGAATCATTATTACATCAAAAAATTTATTTAATCAATAATAACATGTCAAATTAACCTTGAAAATTCTTGGAATGAATTAAAATATTCAACTTATATTTATTTTTACACCTATAATACCATTTATTTGATTCATTCATAAATAAGGAAAATACTTCTTCATCATTGTGTCATAAAACAATTTAGTTATTAAATTTCTAAAAACTATAAATGAAATAAAATTATGAAGGAAATATTTTTATATTTATAATTAATATTTATAGTCTAAGATATAACATATATTACCCTATGTAAAAATTGTTTTACTAAAAGATATATGCTTATTTCATTTTTGTATTTACTTTAACTTAATTAATATAAATTGTCATTATCATTAACAAGTCCATGGGGTCCCAAAATTGACACAAGTATGACAATGGTCTAAAATTTATCATCCCATAGGGTTTGGACATGTTTTAGGGTAATTTAATATTAATAAAATATTAATTTTTACCCTTATTTACCAGATTTACCTTTTAACCAGGGTAAATAAAATATTTACCGTAGTAATTATTCATAATGTCTAAAAAAAGTTACCTATTTACGCAATTTGGTCCTCCTGATTCTAAATACAGAATCCATTTTTCTAAATTAAAAACATAGAAGTGGCAGAAATTAATTTAAAATTAATTCCTACTGTGAAAACAAAATGCGTGTTTTTAAGAAATAATAACTATCAAAAGATTGACACTTTCTTATGTCTAGTTTAAATGTGAAATTATGTCCAATGACATACATTGGATTAAATGGTAAAAATATTATATAATGATACTTAAAAACCAATCAATTTATTATAATTTAGCACTACAAAAATTTTTTATTAAAATTTTTTTTAAATTAAAATTTAGTATTTTTTACTATTCATCAAAAACTGAATGTTTTCAGAAAACTACGAAAAATTCATCCTAAGATAATTTAGATATTACAAACCCAAAAATGAAGACCATTTTTAATGATAAGATTGATAAAATTTCAATAATTTGGTATTACTATTCATGACAGCTAGTTTTATTGGTCGCGATGTGTTAGAATCTCGAAGTTGCATACAACACAAGCTATTACATTATTCAAAGGGAAACGTAGCATGTAAGTTTGAGGTGATACATTCTATGATCCTTCAAATAATTTTTTACTCGAAATTTCTAGAATATTACTTCATAAAAACACTAAGGTGGTTCTTCATCAAAAGTTCCTCGGGTTCCCATGTTGCCTCTTCAATCTTATGGTTTCTCCACAAAAATTTTACCAGACGAGTCGTCATATTTCTCAGCACTTGTTCTGTTATATCAAGAACCTTGAGAAGCTATTTGCAATAAGATAGACCAGGTTCCAGTTTTAATTGCTCATAGGTAATTAAATGTGTTGGGTCAGGCATGTATTTTCTCAACAGTGATACGTGGAACATATCATGAACTTTGGAGAGAGTTGGCGGCATTGCCAAAAGGTAAGCTACAGCCCCAATTCGTTCTAGAATTTCTAAAGGTGTGATGTACCAATGACTTAATTTACCTTTTTTACCGAAAGATAAAACACTCTTCCATGGATATACCATCAAGAAAACTTGATCTCCTACCAGAAATTAAAAATCATTCCTTCGTTTATCAGCATAGCTCTTCTGACTAATTTGAGATTCTTTGATGTGGGTTTGCATTACCTTCACCATTTCCATCATTTCCTCAACAAGTTCTAGGACTATAATATTTATTTCACCAATATCATCCCAACAGGTTGGTGTATAACATCTCATTCTATATAACACTTCATATGGTGCATTTGAATACATGGATAAAAGCTATTGTTATAGGAAAATTCTACCAGAGGAAAATATAGATCCCTCATACCTTGAAAGTCAATTGAGCAAGATCTCAACATCTCTTATAAGGTTTGAATAGTCCATTCTAAATGTCCATCAGTTTGAGGGTGGTGGGCAGTGCTCAAACAAAGTTCAATATCCAGGGATTTCTGAAAATTTTTCCATAATCTTGATGTAAAATGTAGACCAGGATTAGAAAAAATCGATAAGGGGTACTCCATGAAGTCATACAACTTCATTAATTTACAATCTTGGTAAACGTTCAAGTGGTAAATCTTCTCTAATAGCAAGAAAATATTCTAAGTTGATAAGATGATCAATAATGACCCATATTCAATCTTTCCTTATAGGAGTCCTTAGTAGTCCCATGACAAAGACCATCATAATTTTATCCCATTTCCACTCAGGTATGGGAAGAGGTTCCATGACTCCTCTAGGCTATTTACTTCCAGCTTTCACTTGTTGACAAGCCATACATCTTGACCCAAAATCAGAAATCTCCCTCTTCATGTTTCCCCCACCAAACATGTTCCTTCAAATCTCTATACATCTTAGTGCTTCCAGGGTGTATAGAGAAATTGGAGCTATGCGAATCATCTAACTATTACCTTTTCAAATCAGGTATATTGGGAACACAAAGTCTCTTCTCAAATTTCAAAATCCCATCTTCATATACGAAGTCAATCAATCTCCCATCGTTCATAGATTTAATCTTCTTTTGAAAATCCTCATCATCAGCCTGAGAACTTTTTATCCTTTTTAGTAAAGATGGTTTGGAAACCATTTGAAAAAGCATCTATGTTTCTCCTTCAATGGTTATTCCCATATCCATATTTACTATATCCATGATAATAGGATCCCTTTCAACTCTCATGTTGTTCAAAACTCAATGATCATTTCTGCTCAAAGCATCTTCCACCTTATTTGCCTTTCCCAAGTGGTAGTACATAAGAAAATCATAGACCTTGAATAGTTCAAGCCATCGACATTTCCTCTTGTTGAGTTTTTTTGTGTGAGAAAATATACTTCAAACTCATGTGATTAGTATAAATATAACATTTTTGACCATATAGATAGTGTCTCCATATCTTTAAAGTAAAGATTACAGATTTTAACTCAATATCATGAGTAGGATTGTTTTTCGCATGAATTTTTAGCTGTCGTGATGCATAGGCAATAACCCTATCATTTTGTATATATATACAACCAAGTCCATTCTATGAAGCATGACTATAAATAAAAAACCCATCATTCCCCGATGGTAGAGTAAATATAGGAGCATTGACTAATAACCTCTTAAATTATTCAAAACATTCTTCACACTCTTTTTTCCAAACAAGTTTTTCCCCTTTACGCATGAGCTTCATTATTGGGTTAGCCAATTTGGAAAAATTCTAGACGAAACGTCGATAATAACCTGCTAAAACAATAAAACTGCGTACCTCGGTTATACTCTTCTGTGTTGTCCATTCATGGATTGCCCTGGTCTTAGAAGGATCAATAGAGATTCTATCCTTATAGATTATATGACCAAGAAAAGAAATCTCTTGATGCCAGAATTCACACTTGCTAAACATCCAATATAACTCATGTCTTCTAATAGTCTTTAGAATAATGCGCAAGTGATTTTTATGATCATTGTAGCATTTGAGGTATACCAAAATATCATCAATAAATACCACTACAAAGTCATCAAGATATTCCTTGAAAAATATATTCATTAGATTTATGATGACAGAGGGTGCATTAGTCAATCCAAAAGGTATTACTGTAAACTCGTAATGCCCGTAAGAGGTTCGAAATGATGTTTTCGGAATGTATTACTTCTTCACACACAACTGATGATACCCAGATCGAATGAAAATCATTGAAAAGTAGTGTGATCTATAAAGTTGGTCGAATAAATCATCAATGCGAGGTAGGGGATACTTCTTCTTTATTGTTATAGCATTGATCTCCCTATAGTCAATGCACAACCTCATATATCAATCATTCTTCTTAACAAAAAGAATAGGGCCTCCCCATGATAAAATTTTAGGGAGAATAAATCCCTTATTACTCAATTCCTCTAGGTGTTTCTTTAGTTCCACTAATTCCACAGTTTCCATTCTATAAGGGGTCATCGATATGGTCCTTGAACCATGAATTAAATTAATGGAAAACTCATTTTTTCATTCTGGAGGATGTCTAGGTAAATCCTCTAGAAATACATCAAAATACTCTTTAACAACAGGTACTTCCTCTATTTGAACATTCTTTCCCTCACCCATAGTTATTTCATTCTTTTCCTCCCCAATAATTGAATTTAGTTGAGCTAATGGGGGTGGATCTAGATAAGAATCAGGTGGTGACGTTTCTGCTTTAATGATAAGGTGTTCTTTTTCATCGTCATAAAAAATAGAAACCTCCTTCTTCTTATAAAACGTTTTTGAATCATGGTCCGAAATCCAATAAATACTGAGGATTATATCAAATTCAATCATGGGTATGACGATGAGATTAGCAGATAAAGAACATTTATATGCCCTAATAGGGACTGATTCACAAAATTTTTTTGTGATGATACTTCCCTTATAAGTTTTTACTAAAAACTACCTTGTTAATTATAATTGAAAATATCTAATTTTCTTTGGAAACTGGGAAGATATGAAACAATGAGATGATCCAGAATCAAATAAAGCATTTTCTAAACTTGAAGAAACCATAATATTACCTACCACTATGCCTTTTTAAGCTTCCACATTAGTAGTAGTGATATCATAAGCTTGGCCTTGATCCCTTGTCCTTTTCTGAGGTAAGTTTCCTTGGCACTTAGGACAATAATTTGCATAATTCCACCTTTCTCTACAATTGTAGCATTCAACATTAACAACCTCTTTCTTCCCATTACAATCACGAGCTTGCTGGAATTTTCCCCCACACATGTAACAGACTCCCATTCACTTCAGAAAAGTACCATGGTGTTTCTTCCCACATTTACAACAGGATGGATATTCAAAATTTTCCTTCTTCCCCTTATTTCCATTTCCAAAGTGTTCAGTAAATCACTTCTTCTATTTCCTTTCTTTAATTTCATAAGACATAGAGAATTATTTTTCTATCTTCATAGCAAATGAGGTAATATCTTCGTACGACATGAATGATTGCAAGACTAATGCTCATTGGAGAAATGATTTTAACCCATAAAAGAAACGATCAATCATACTTCTTGGGATATTTATATAATCTGATGCATGCCTTTCTAACATTGTAAAGTTAGCCTCATACTTTCTAACATTCACATCCTCCTTTTACCTCAGACTCAGACATTTCCTTCCTAATCTGCTCGATGGTCATGAGGAAAGTATTTTTTTAGGAAAAGCACTTTAAACTCCCTCCATTCCATATTTTATACTTCATAATCTTCCTTTGTGTTTTGAATCAATGACCACCATTGGTCAGCATCTCCTGTGAAGTAGTAAACTACCATGGCAACTTTTTCCCTTTCACTACTCCCAAAGGCGTGGAATATTTTTATCTAAGGAATTTATCCATTTCTCAGAAACTAATAGATTTTTACCCCCATTGAAAGTTTGTGGTGGTTGCCTCATGAAGTGATCTAAAATTGATCCTCCACACAGTGGATTAGGGTTCTCCATACTGGTAAGGTTATTATTAATAACCTAAGTGAGTTATCCCAGTATAGTGATTAGCTGATCAACACTAGTTATATCACCAACTCCACTATAACTATCTTGAGTGGGAGGTAAATCCCTATATGGAGTGTGTGCATTAATACGATTTCCATTCCTTCCCCTAGGAACCATTTCGAAACAATGGTATACACACGATTATTTTATGAATTGAAATAAATAATTAAAAACTTGTGAAACACTTAACATAAACTGAATAGTTTATGGATATAATCCATAATCCAAAAAAAATTCATTGAGGAGTTACATACTCCTAAATTAATCATAATTGTTTGTAAAGAAAATTTGAATTATCCTAAGAATATCCCCCAAAAGTGTCGTAACCAAGAGTGCAGTAAGGCCCATTGTCGTGCACCAGGATACCCTGGGTAGAGCCAGAATCACCTTGTCAGAGTTTTCACTCCTAGGTACATCTATGCCAGATCTGCCTCTACCTACTCATACCTAGATAGGGAAGTATTTCTTGGAAATTACACAAAATCTCTCCATTACCAAAATTCTAGGATGTTCTTCTATACTAATCTTCAAAGACATTCTTAGGGCAATGTGCTCTAATTAGAGTTTTTCTAAATCTCCTTTCAAAGGTTTTTACTAAAATTCCTCTGATACCAACTGTAACGCCCCGACCCTAGTTAACCAGAGTCGGTGAATTATTACATAACATTGGCATGATTAAAGAAGTTCATGTCTCGAATGACCGATTTGTTTAGTAGCTTTGGAAGTACTAGATACATTTATAAGCTTAACATTACATCATAAAATAGAAAACTACAACAACATTGTTTCCATAGACAACAATGAGATTGTATAGACTATCCCTACAGGTCAGTCATAATAAACTTGTAAGCATCTTGGGAAAAATAAAACATAGAAAGGTGTGAGCTCAGATGCTCAGTAAAGATAACAGTATAGTAGAAAATTTAATAAATAAGCATAAACATTTAAGGCAATGTATAAAACTAAAACAAAAGATTTTTCCACATACAAATCATGATAATATGGAAAATATAAATCAATATAATGCCACTTAATTACTCACATGGATATTTTACTAGTCCAATAATCAGATGCAATATCAACAGCCACTTTCATAATGATGGAATGCATAATGCTGGACTTCAAAAACACATATTCAAGGCCTTGTGCCAAGAATACAAATAATATTTTGTCAAGGCCTTGTTCCAAGACACTTGTTTGTCCCATGAGACCTACCGATGCATCGAGGAGCTATATTGGGCTCCACCCGTCACTTACTAAGCCCAATTAATTCTTCATATGAAAAGGATTAAACATAACATAAAATTTCATATTAAAACTAGAATATGAAACGAAAATACTTTATCCATAAACCATGAATGGTATTAAAATAAACCATCTATAGTCAAACATATCACAAACCATTAATAAAATATGGATGTTTTGTATCAAAATAAATCCACTTCAAATTAACTTAAAATCCATCAAAGGATGTTGAAATAGATGAAATCAAAAACTTTTTTTAAGGAAAAATCGCTTTCTAATTTGAAATCATTTAAAAGTCATATAATTATAAAATAAAACATTTATTTTCCAAATATTCTTATAATCATATAAGGAATGCTTCGATGAATTTATAATGGTGGAAATTGCTGCACCCACCATATAAGTTAAAAAAATATTCTTACCTTAAAAGATCATAAGGTACCGTGTTTGGAAAATGACGGAAAGATTTATTTAAAACCATTTTATAAAAAGTCAAACAAGTGTATAAATGAGTTTAACCCATAGTCTAGTAAATAGTAAAATTGTTTTTTGAATACATTTTTTAGAAACGTGGATGTGGATGATAAAGAGATCCCAATATATACTTACTTAAACACAACCTCATATGATAAAGAGATTGTGAAATTAACCCTTAAATTGTACTTTTACATGGTCAAGGTTAGGTTATCCTCTTTTATAAGGGAGAATTAATTGTTAATAAATTATACAAGAATAAAATACACTAATATGATATCATATATGATCTTTTAATAATTCATTGTTAATAATATTTTAGTAATATCATCGTTTCAGGTGTTAACTAGTTCATTTTCCTTCATAAGCTTTGTTAGGTAAGTAAAGTTTGTTGTGGATATGATGTATCATATTCATATTCAGAATGATATTAATTTTTTAACATTATTTTTAATAATCAATTGAAAATTAGTCTTGAATGGATATGATGGGGAATGAATCTCACCATGTTCGTGGAGACAATAATCCATATCTACACACGAGCGACAATATCATTCTTTTGATATTAAAATAATATATAATTGGATGGTATATCATATATATAGAATAATTATCATGTTATATTTATTATTTACCTCAATTATACATCATTATTATACCCATCAAAATAAGAATGTATTAAATAACAGCTACACCACCACGTGAAGACGGTAAGCCGTACGTACGCTTGTATGGTAACATGTCAATCAATGGATGGGTAGAATAATGAATATGGTTTTACCATGTTTGTAATAATATCAATGTATATAGAAGATAATGGAGTTATTATTTTAGAATGGAAACAACAAATAATGAGGAAGTGAAAAAATAATGGAACTTGAAAGAGGTGATGAAATATTTACCTCTTCTTCGTGTTCTTCCTTTTGATTTGATCAAAAGAGATCCTTAGGTTGGCTCTATGACTAAATTACGTTTTATAGGATGAAGGGAGGATAGGGGAAAGGATATTTGGGTAGGGTTTGGCAGATTCAAAAGGCTTTGAAGGTGTGAATTAGAGAGAAGGGGGAGTGCCCTTTTATAAGAGGGGTGAGGGGTACCTTAGGAAAAGATTGAAATATTATTTTATAATAAAATAATTTTCGGTTTCTAATGAATCAAAAATAAATTATTTAAAGTGTAAGGTATTTAAAGGCCTAAAAACACTCAACCTATAGGTTTTAGATAGGTGTGGGTCACTATATTAACCTTATCTTATAGATTTAACTATTAGTTAAATAGTTTGACATTTACAATGTCTCTTTGTATTTTTATATTATATGGTTAATGAACATAATATAAACTTCAAATCGAACCACAAGTTGTTCATTAATAAAATATATAATATTATTTAAGAAATTTGTCTGAACTTTAGTTTTTTAGGAATATAATATAAATTAAGAATATAATATTTGTTTTAAAAACTCTTTTATGTCAATTTTGACAATATTTTCTATTTTGTTTTTTTAATTCCTAACATAACTAATACTTCGAAAAAAATTCATTTAATCAATAATAACATGTCACAATAACCTATAAAATACCTGGATGGCATCAAAACTTTAAAATTATATTTATTTTAACACCTAAAATACCATTTATTTGATTCTTTCATAAATAAGGAAAATACTTCATCATCATTGTGTCATAAATTAATTTAATTCTTCAATGTCTATAAATTATGAATAAAATACCGTTATGTAGTAAATCCTTTTAAATTTCTAATGAATATTTATAGTCTAAGAGATAACATATATAACCATATGTAAAAATTGTTTTTCTAAAAGATATATTCTTATGTCATATTTGTATTTACTTTAACTTAATTAATATAAAGTGTCATTATCACTTACAATTGGCTTCATAAGGTCCCAAAATTGACCCAAGGATTTCCATGGTCAGACATGTATCAAAAAATATGGTTAGGACACATGCTAGGTTAATTTAATATTATTATAATATTTTTTTACCCTTATTTACCAGATTTACCCTTTAACCATGGTAAATAAAATATTTACCGATGTAATTATTCAAAATGTCTAAAAATAAAAGTTACCTATTTAAAAAATTTTGAACTCATGATTCTAAATATGGAATCCATTTTTATAAATTGAAAAAACAGAAGGGGTAGAAATTAATTCCCATTATCCAAATCAAAACTGTGTTTTTATGAAATAATAACAATCAAAAGATTAACACTTGCTTATATCCAGTTTAAATGTGAAATTATGTCCAATGACCAAAATTGGATTAAATGGTAAAAATATAATCTAATTATACTTAAAAACCAATAAATAGTATAATTTAGCATTATAAATTATTTTTATTAAAAAATTTGTGTTTAATTAAAATTTAGTATTTTTCACTATTCATCAAAAGACGAATGTTTTCAGAAAAATACTAAAATTTCACCCTAAGCTAATTTCGATATTCTGAACCCAGAAAATGAAGTCCATTTTGAAAGATAACTTTGATAAAATTTCAGAAAGTGGGTATTACTATTCATAACGACATGTTTGATTGGTTGCGATGTGTTAGAATCTCGAAGTTGCGTACAATGAAAGTTATTGAATTATTCAAAGGGAAAAGTACCATGGAAGCTTGAGGAGTTACATAAATATTTTTCAAAGATTTTACTTTTCTCTAGCTCTCATAAATGGTGATTAAAGAGGTAACATATTCTTATGAAAACTTTTGGAATGAGTTGTGGACATTAAAAGTTCATAATAATTCGATTTGGATTGACTACTACATGACATGTCTTCATGGATCTAATTAATAGATTATTGATGGAATATACATTAAAAAATATGTGGTATTTATTTATGATATCTGGGTGTACTATATGAGATATGAACACTATGAGAATCATTTTAGGAGCATTCCTATGTCTCATAGAAAAAAAAATATTTATATGGGAAATATAACAGGATTCAGTTCTTATTACAGAATGTTTCATTTTTTTCCATATTTTCTCCAAAGATGAATTATCATGTGGTCTTATAATGAAAACAGTAATCCATGAATTGACTACACCAATGAATATAACTGAGGTATGTGGTTCTGATTATTTGGTATGTTACTATCATTAATTTGATCAATAAAAATCACCATTAGCTGACCCATTAACCAATATCATTTTTAAATGGGTTACGTTATTATAGACAAAGGAATATAAAGAATGACTTGGATAATTAATGAATATATTAGGGAATTTTTCCAAAATTTACTCTATCATTGAGAAATTATGGGTTTATAATATATATTTATGGATCAAAGAATCAGATTTTTGTGACCTAATTAAGAATGATAAATTTATTTCCTATTGATCATAAAAGATAAAAATTCATGAAAAAAGTTATCCAAACCATGATCGTGAGTTTTCATCCATAATAGTTTCTTTGATGATATGAATACATCATGTCTATGGTGTAATGTGTGATATATCATATGATTATAAGAGATTAACATAAATATTCTCATAGGTTGAGTTCAGTATAAGGAAATGTTGATGGCTGTATCTACAGAAGGACAACGATTTATAAATAAAAAACGGCCATGTGAATGAAATTAAGTTATTATATGACATGATCTAGAATGGACATGAATTCACAACCAAAATTAAGATTGATTAGGGTCCTTTGATCATGGATTATGTGAATATAGATCTAAGAATCATTACTTAAGGGGATACATAACTAATTTTCCAAATGATTTAAGGCCATATTTATTATAAAAACAAAATGTCATTGGCCCAATTTTTATAATTTTCTAATAAAAATTAAAAATGTGAATGATGGGAAATGGGAATACAAAAATTGTTAATATGGTAAATTGAAATTTTCAAAGAAAAAATTTATTCCATCTATACCTGAGATAAAGGGGGAATTTTTTGATTATTAGATAGACTTTCTTTATAGACCCTCATAGAACCAAGATGTATAGTGATTTGAAGGAATAATTTTATTTGAATAATATGAAATGTGAAATTATTGATTTTATAACCAATTTTTTTGTTTTTTACAGGTAGAGGACGATAGAAAAAACCTAGAGGATTTAAAAAACAAATTCATGTTCTTATATTGTTATGGGATGAAATTAATACAGAAATTGTCACATGACTGACAATGAATCTTGAAAGAAATTATTAACTATGGATTGTTATTGATCACCTCACTAAATATGAACATTTCCTCACAATAAAATAATATTTACCATTTGAGTTCCTTTAATAACTATATATAAAATATGTTTTCTGTTTAAATATCGTACATCATTCAACTGTGTCTGATCAAGAACTACAATTTACTTTAGAATTAAATAAAATTCTTTGGAATTATCTTAATATTGAGACTCATTTGAGAATAATTTATTCCATAAAAAAATTGAATTATCAAAAATGACTATTTAAATATTAAAATACATGTCAATGTAATTTTTTATTGACATTCATGGAATATAGGATCAATATTTACCTTTAGAAGAGTTAATCTACAATAATAGATTCTATTTAAGTATTAAAATGGAGGTCTATGCATCCTTATATAGTTATATATTTCATACTCCATGTTATTGGGATAATGTTGGTGAAAGGAATAACATAGGCCTGAAACATATATAGGAGGAAATGGTAATGGTTAAGTCTATCCAAATCCAATAAAAAAATTTTAGGACCCTATTTTAATCTTTACATAATATAGTGTCTTTAAACTATATTTTATATTCTTTCATTCCCAATGATATTTTAGGTATAGTGTTTTTAGAGTTATATAATAACCCTTACATAATAATACCCAATTTTTTAGGGGAAATGTATAATCAATATTAATTTTTTACAATATAAAATATTTAATGTAAAACATGATATCATTACATGACATGTCTACCCAACTTTCATAATGAGTTATTCCTTTTCCTTACCCATTCTAAATCCCTACAAAAAACATATTAAAATTTTTTTGGAGCAAAAAATATTATTAAGTGACTTGAAATTAAATGAAGTAGTCGTTAATTTATTAAATCCATTAAAAACATTCCTTTTAAGAAAACAAATTCAACTCATAATATAAATTTTATTAGACAATAAATCACCTTATGAAAAATGTTTGTCATATAAAAATTCATAAGAAATATTAAATAAAAAATTAAAATGATATAGTTTATTCAAAATAATGAAAAACTCATAAAATCGTTTCCCCAAATATTTTACTTTTTATCCTTATAAAGGACTATATACATTTTTATAAATTTTAAAATAATAAGAGCTCAATGAATAAAATAGAAATAATATACAAATCTTGTAGCTAACATTTTGAATCATTTTTATATAATTATTAATTACACATGGAATAACCATAAAAAATAGTCTTAGTTTGACCACCACATTTAAACATGAAATAAACATCGTGGATATACATGGAATAACAATCAAAGTATATTCCCATAATATCTATGGAGAAAAATAATTATTTAATTCCATACCTTTACCCAATACATTGGTGAGATATAACAGGATAACACACCCATCTTTTATGATGGATCCATACATCATTATAAAAAATTCCTGGGAACCATAACACAATACATAAAATTCATCACAAATAAACATTATATTAGCCAAAAGAAAAAAATTCCAGTTATTAAAATATCTATTAGGTTTTAAACCCGTATTAGATACTACCTAGAAAATTTGAAATTTTTATTTTTATTTTATTCAAAAAATAATTATTATATAGGAATCCCAAAAAAAATAATGGTTATTTTGGTTGGAAAAGTCAATTGCACCGTTTATGTTAATATAAAACATTCCATTTTGTCTTTTTGTAATGGATATAAATACATTACATAAGATATTACAATAGAAAAACATTTAATTAATGTCAAAATATAAATAATGTTTCATTTTTAAATAACTTATCTATAAATAAATACATCAATAAAATATTTTAAAAAATATAGATATGGAATAAAGAGAGAGTTTAAATGGAATCATTAATACATGATTTTTAAAAGAAATACCCTTACCTTGATGCTGACTCTTCACGTACATTATTTATCTTCCTAGATAATAAATATAGGTTAATTATTTACATTATTAAACACATATTTTAAGGTTTTTATTACTTTTATTTTATATCATACTATGAAACATATAATTAATTTAATTCATCTGGGATGATTTGATGATATTTATTTAATATGTATAACATGGCTTTCGCACGTCAATTGCAGTTTTAGTGGAAATTATTCCATTACCTACATAAAAATAATAATTAATTTATTATCATTTTTATATCAATTATAATTTTAAAACATGTGAAGAACTACAGTTACGTTAAATGAACTATATTAGAATCATGGAGACGGTTGGACGTATTACAAGAGAATATAGTTTCTATTTTTCAATAATAATTATTGATATAAGGTATGTATTATTTTTTCTTTAAATAATTATAATCATATAATACATATTATACTTTTTATTTATTCATAATTTTATATATAATCCATGTGATGTGGTGTTGAAAAATTAATTACACCGCTTTGTGGAGATGGTATGCCACGCGTACCCAAAAACAATGTAATCATTTTTCTGTGAATTAAATGATGAAAATGTAAATTATATATATTATTTTAAAACTGAATAATACATTATAAATAGAATATATATATATACATTAATTCCACCATTATTTAGGGTCTTGAGTGACAGTGATGGAAAAATAATTACTTGAGTTCGTGAGGTGATAGTTCATTATATACATGAATTCATGTTTCTTTTCTCATTTGATTGAGAGTATATGGATATAGGTAGTGACATTAAAAAAAACAGTACATGTAATATATTATTTTTATTATATAATATAGGTTATAAAATATTTAATGGATTAGGATGAATAAATAAAACTAAAATATATATTGAATACTATATATCTTCTTTGGAATGCCTTCTTTGATTAAAACCTTATATACCATAGGGTTGGTATAATACCAAACAAATATCTTCATAATGTGCATCGTGATATTAGTAAACTATTTTCTAGTTATTGGAAGAAAAAGGGGTTTTACGTGTGATGTAATGTGATGAAGTGATTCTCTTTTATAATTGAAGTCAAGGGCATTTTTGGTATTTTAAAAAACATTAAATTAGTATAAATTTATATTAAAATCCATTGGTACAAAACCTATTTATTTTTAAAATAGGATGATGTTGGATATAAACCCTCTATTAAAATAAAATTCGGACAGTTTTTATCACATTTCTACATTTATCTTTTGTTTTTAACCCTTCATTAACCCTTTTACCAATTATGTAAATATTTAAATTTATAAAATTTTAAGGGTTAATAATGTCACAATAAATTGGGAAATGATACTTACATTAGGAAATGATTAATTTGAATAAAAATATCCCCTTATTTTTTACGAATAAACAATTTTTAGGAATTCAAATCATTTATTTCATTTTTCAGTTAATTAAATAATTACGGTGTAAACGTGGTGTATAAATTTAAAGTAAATATTTCATTATAATAAAGTAAAATTAAATTATAATGATGATTCTAAATCATTTATATTTCAACATAATATTTATAAAAAATATTATTTGGTTATCCTTATATTAAAATTATTATATTTAATAAAAACAAGAGTGTTATGTTTTTTACATTTTATTAAATAAAATATTATAAATGTCAGAATCAAACACAAATCAAAAAATGCCCATATAAACGAACATTGAATTAGTCTGGAATAAATTCACTCCTATTATAAAAATAATAAATATTATTGGCTCATTTTATTGTCCTAGTTATATTATATTTGTTTTTCAATTACCCGATTTACCATTTACTATGCTATAAAATTACAAAAGTTATTATTAATATTGGAAAAAAATAAAAGGGCCTTATTTACCAAATTTGAATATATTGATTTAGAATATGAAATTATTTTTCCAAAATTGAAAAAAACATAATTGGTAAAATATAATTTTAATTTAAACTAGACATACAAAATTAAAATGGGGTTTCAAAAAAATGTATGTTTTAAATTAAAATTGATCATATAATAAGTTAAAGTGTAAAATTCATTTAAAATACTTTAATTTGATCAATTAGAATAAATATAACCAAATTAAATGTCAAAATAACTAAAATTAGATTTTAGATTATAATTACTTTAAAAGAAAATATATTTTCAATTAAACCGTTATTTCTTTACTAATAAAAAAACCATTTCAGATAATATTCAAGAAATTATACTAAAATATTATTGACATGTTGAATTCAAAAAGAAAATAATTTTTTTCAAATTTTAATTCAATAATTTTAAAATTAATCTTTTAGATAATTCCATATAATATAATAGAATAACAAAACCATTTATTTTCATATATTTTTTAAAAATTATAATGATAATAAATATATATATCATGATAAATAATAAATATGAAAACTGTTTATTCTACCATTAATTGGGTTGTTATATTATTGATTCATTTTGAAATTTCATATTAAAAACAGTCTCCACTTATTAAACAACTTGGATACCTTTTGTTCGTAAAATTATTAGACTCCCTTATTTCCTCTAAAAACATATGGTTTCTCCAAAACAACCTTATGCAGGTGAATTATCTTATTCCACAATAATTACTCTCTATGATTATTCATTTGAATAGGTT
Source organism: Viscum album (assembly GCA_963277665.1). Classification (NCBI taxonomy): domain Eukaryota; kingdom Viridiplantae; phylum Streptophyta; class Magnoliopsida; order Santalales; family Viscaceae; genus Viscum; species Viscum album. Next base: position 802,005,494 of record OY728150.1, on the reverse strand, counting down.
CTTCTTATTAAGAACGTGTCTCTTCATTTTGAACTACCTCAAGTATCAAAACATAAGATTAATCTCAAACATACTTTCTTAACATTGAATGTTGAAAAACATTTTATATTTGTGGTAAACTCGAAAGAAGGGATACTCACAATTTAACTGATATAACATTATCTAGGATTTCATAGGGTCCAAAGGACCAATTACATATCTTCCCATTTTTACAAAAATTCATAACACCATTCCATGGAAATACATTATGAAATATGTGATATCCTATCTGAAAAGAAATATATTTTCACTAGTTATCCACATTAATTTTTTCAAACACTAACATGTCCCTATATATTGTTGAATTAACATCACCTTCATAACTATATCCTCTTACAATTCTACTCCCATCATCTTCATCTCCCCTAATTTATACAAAAAATGGTTGAATCCTTCTTTGATTTCTATATATTCAAAAAAATGTTTTATCTGTATAGTATCATAAAAACAAGTATTATAAGAAAACTCAACTAAATAAACATATTAATCACAAACTCTTTGGAAATAAATTAAAATTTAATGAATCAAGAATTCCATGGTCTAAATTTGATAGCACAGATTGTCGCTCATATTTAGGATGAAAAGAAGTACTAAAATTTATTCAGGTAAATAATAACTTCAGAAGTGGTTTCCAAAAATTATAAGTGAACCTTGGATAATAGTGAAACACAATAGAGAGAGGAAATCCATTTAGCCTAACTATTTCATCATGATATCATCAATAACCTTATCTAAATATAAATTATAGCTAATTTGAATTATATTTATATATTTATTTAATTGATCAACAATAACTAAAATCACATTATTAAATTGAGTAGTTTCTTGTAGTCCCTCCATGAAATTGAAAATATATTTTCCCAGTCCACTTTGGAAGTAACAAAAGATCAACTATCCCCTTTGTCAATTATCACATTACATTAACTTATGTAGAACTCAAATATTTCCTGGAAAATGAAGGAATATCTATTTTCATTGCATTCCAATATAATACTACAAAACTTCTATATACATCTTTGTACTATAGGGATAAGTAGAAAATGGGGGACTATGATCGTTTCAAAAAATTCATTCTTTAATTTTTAATCACATTGCACACATGATCTATTGGAAAATCTCAAAATGTAATCAATATCAATGTTAAATTTAGGGAATATAAATTTCATAACAAATTTTACCTTTCCTTATACCTCATTGTATCCCTTCTATGCTTTCATAAATTTTTAAAATAGATTTTATTATTATGATACCTGAAAAAAACATAGTATTTTCTTACATTAACAAAATATAGGTACAAATTCATCATATCATTAACCAAAGGGACATGATCTATATGTAATATTGTTAATGATGAATTTTTTCTATTTTAAATCACCAACTAATATTATTTTGTTATAAAGATGTTAATGATTTGTGAAGTTATATTCTTATATAAATCCTAATAATAAAATCTGTTACTTTTTTGACTCTTTCGGAGTGAATATGTAATCAAAATATATATGATTTGTATATATTTCATAGTATGATATATATAAATGTTGTTCCAATGATTTTATATATAAAACTACATATTCTAAATCTAAATCATATGTAGGATAATTTAACTCATGAGGTTTCTATTTCCATAATGAATAATAAATTACCTAATCAATATATATCTTGATACAATCATGCACTTTTATGAAATCATCACATCAGATGGAAAATTAATCATTTATAAAGGGTTTTTCAAGAATTGGAACATTAAACATTCATATTTTTAAATCATAAAAAATATTTAACTCATTCATTTAGTTATAATAATATAACACCATTTTTTTACTTTTTTAGTGGGCCAGATAACCATGCAACCTTTAAAATAAGACAACTACAATATTCCACTAAATAGAGAAAACATAAAATCAAAGCAACATATTTAGGTATTTTAAATTCATTAACCACTTTAGTTTTAGATGAATCAATTGTTGGTCCATATATATTTTCAATGTGTTAATGTAATGTGATCTATTTTAACAAAAAGTAACAATTTATAAATTCTCAATATAACTTAATTTATTTAAGGGTTTTCCAGACAACCCTTAGTTGTTATTCATGAACCTCATAAATTTTTTAAAAAATAAAATGATCTTCAATAAAAACAACCATAAAATAATAAAAATATTCATGGAAGACTCTATTCTTAATATCCATTAATACAGCTGGTCAATTTTTTATCCCAATGTGCATAACCCAAATCTCATAATGCCCATATATTGTCCAAGACTATATTTTTCCAATTTATGCCTCCGTTACCATCATCTTATTATACCCTAAATGTAGCTCCACCATTGAAATACACTAAACTAGAAAAATATAATAAAAAATTTATTAATATTAGAATAATTAAACTAATTCATAATAGTATTGTTGTTAAAATTTCTATAATCATTGAAAAAACCTTGTAGATCAGAAATTATTTTTTAGAAAATAAGATAGGATCACATGATGATCACGTTTTAGGATGAATGAAACATTTATCAGGTAAATCCTTGAAATATTTTATAAATTTGATATGTTCTACATGAGACACTCAATAAAAGGGATTGAAATTAAAATATCATAATGAATAGAGTCAAAAGTAAATTAAACATCCCAATTTTTTATAACATTAGGAAACTTATCATGAAAATATAAAGATATTATTTTACTATTAGCACATAATTTTCATGTATAGTTCCCTTATTCTCAAAAATGTGTGAAAGATAAATTTTATTTTCATATTTTATCAATTTCTAAGCATTATAATATGTTATATAATTTATTGGTTCATTCTTATAATCAAATTCAAAATATATTTGACAAATAAATTTTTTAGCTCTACTATCTCTCTTAGTATGGTAAACAAAAACCCAATCCATACCCAGAATAAAAAAATCTAATAGGGTTAATGAAATATGTTTTGTAGGTAATTTCATTCCCCATAAAATTATAGGAATATTATAATAAATTTTTTCTTATTACACCCCTTATATGTTTTTCCATCTATTTTTGAATAATTTCTTATGATATATTATCATATTATCTAGAAACATTCTATAAAATGAATGAATTTGTAGATACAAAAACCAGACAATACATTATAATAATTATAATAAATATAAAATTTGCCTAATACCACACTATTCAATGTCCTAACATCTTTTGAACTGGTTTTGAGGGATTTCACAACACCTTTCTACTTATAGATAATTTATTTCCAATCAGTTGAGTTCTTATTTAGACATTTAGGTCCATAATGACCTATATCATTTTATGTAAAAAATAATAATACCTTATTATTAGGTTTGGTATTACCAATAAAATGATCATTTTCATTCCAATTATGAGCCATATTCCCCTTATTAGAACATCATATGTACTTACCAATCATCTTAAGTCATTCCCGTGTGTTTTTTCTACCACTAATATTAAAAATTTAATATCAAATTTTCTTGACATCAGATTTTTTAGGTCCATTATTCCCTTTTCTTACCACCAGAACACTCTTTAAGCTAGTTTTATAATTACAAATGAACATTATTAAACTCTATTTATAAATTCTAAACACCTCATAGATGTTTCTCATGAATTTAGAAATCAAGTGAGTCAAATTCCATTTTATATATTGAATTAAATGTTGAGTAAAAGTGAATAATCCTCCAATAAATATAATAGGGGATATTATGTGTGCACCATGACAATTAGGTGAATATTTATTCATATGTGGCTATTGAATCTTCTACATTTTGTCTCAATTCTATGAATTTATTTTCCAACCCATGTTGAATAGATATAAGAAAATAAATATCATGGATGATACTTTTAATGTGAACTAATTCTATTCTATTAATCTCTTCAGTTTCATTATTATTCTTAGCCATTTTTTTAATTGATCGATTTTACCTTCGAAATGGTTAATAGAAAGACTTAAATTTTTTATATATAATCATCCAATGATAGCTAACATATTTTCTAGGGATTTAATTCATCCTTTAGCTAACACTAGGATAAAAGATCCATTAGTAGTTGGAGGTTGTTCCTCATAAAATGTTCTAGTATCTGAAAATTCCATTATGATATATCTATATGATATATTTGATGGACATCACCACCATTTATATACAACATCCACAAATCTGTCAAAGAAAAAATATACATTATTCCAATTACAACCATTTGTTGTTTCTGATTTGTATGGATATCATCCACTAGGTTCCTTCTCAACCTTATCATCCATGTTCCCTGTATAGAAACATTAATGCCCTGACCCTAGAATCCCAGAGTTGGTTCATTATTACATAACATTGGCATGGTTACAAGGAATCTAGTCCCGAAGGACCGATTAGTTTAGTAGTCATGGAAATTAGATTACATATATTAACATTACATTGAAATTTCCAACATAAAACACAACATAAATAGTTCTTTGAGAACACTATTATTCCCTTTAGCTTAACCCTGCATATAAATCATAATACACTTCTTGGAATCCTAGGAAAATGAAACATAAGAAAGGTATGAGCTCAAACGCTCAGTTAGGGTCTGCAATAAAGTGGAAGATAACATAAATATTAATCATGATTAATAATTGAAACCACATAACTTTACCAATAATAAACATGAATACTTTTATGTAAGGAATATGAGATGAGTAAATAATTCCGTAATAAAACATATCATGGGTATTCTACTATCCGAATGACCACATGAACCGTCAATATTATTTTCATAAGGAGGGAATGTATAACGCATACATTCTGAAACATTTTGTCAAGGCCTCGGCCAAGACGTCTAAAAATGATTAAGGCCTTGGCCAAAACTATATATCAAAATTATGAAAGGGCCTTGGCCAATTCCACGTCTAGTTGTCTCATGAGACCTACCGGCTCATCGAGGAGATATAGCAGGCTCCACCTGTCACATACTATGTCCAATATATTCCTCATATGAAAAGGTAGAAACATAACATAAACATTCATATTAGAACTAGAATACGAAATGTCAATACTTTAACCATAAACCATGAATGCTATAAAAATATAACATCCATAGTCAAACATATCATAACTCATTCAATACAATAAGTAATATTGTATTATAATAAATCAACCTCAATCAAAAATAATATCCAGTAAAGGGTGCTGACATAGTTGAAAATGACGAGTAACACTTTTTGAGAGAAATAACCTTTTTGTAAAATCCTTTAAAATTCACACATTTATAAAGTAATTAATTTAGAAGAGATTTTTTAATTAAAGTGTCCCATTAAACTTTGAAAATTTTGAAAAGAGTTATCATTTCAAAACATTCATGTTTATATAAATAAATCCTTAAAATTGTTTTGAAAACATGGACATTAGTTAAAAATATTTAGAAAGATAAATCCTTAAAACATTTAAAATTCAGATCTCGATAAAGATTACCATTCAAAAATCCTTAAAATATTCATTTTGAAATAATTTTCATGAAAAATGGACATGTATGATAAAAATATCCTAGTAAATAATTACACATAAACAATCTCGGATAATAATGAGATTGAGGAAAAAACCCTTACCAATTTGGTAACTTACGAAACATACACCCCATGAAAAAATGTCTCATACAATGAATATTTAAATAGACATAAATGAAAGTGTATTACTAAAAGAATATAATTATGGGTATTAAATACACCACACAAAAGATAATAGTGGCAATATGACATGAATCTCACTAGAATAAGAAGTGAGATGAAAACCCCTTACGTTGCACTTTCCTTTTGTCGAGGGTATGTTTAACCTTATGTATAATGACCATAGTATATTATTAAATTATAAAATAACCATAATCATATTTATTATATCATAAATGATTCGTTTATTACTTTTTACTACCCACTTAATAGTGACTTCATGTTAAATTATCATTTTGTGTAATAATCGCTTTCTTTATCATTTGTGTTTTAACTAGTTATTCTTGATCGTATCATTTAGATCATGATTTAAATGATTCCAAAATATAAACATTGATTTATATATCATATATATATAGAATATAAATATTTATAATATATGTATATATGAAATGGAAGACACCGTTTATGGAGATTGTAGGTCGTACGTACGCATAAACACAGTTTCTGTTTTCATATCGTATTGAACGGAAGTAAGTGAATAAGATTTATATTAGTACATAAATACATAAATACATACATAAATACATATATCTCCAGTATAATTATTATTTAATATTTTACATACATATTAAAAATATATTTTATTATAATCATCGTTGAATGGTGAACGTGGAAATGACTCTCATCGCGTCGTGGAGACGGTAATCCGTATATACGCACGAGCGAAAATATCATTATTTTGATATAAAATAGTATGTAAATAAATGTTATATAATTATTAAAGAATCATTAACATGTTATATTTATTATTTACATCAACTATATATCATTATTATACCCATCCAAATAATAATGTCTGGAATAACAACTACACCACGACGTGGAGACGGTAAGCCGTACGTACACACGTATGGTGACATGTCATTCATAGGATGGATAAAATAATTAATATGGTTGTACCATATTTATAAAAACATCACAGTATATATAAGATACTGGATCTATTGTTTTAGAATGGAAGCAACAAAGAAAGAGGATGTGGAAGAAGAAAAGAACTTGAAAGAGGTGATGAAATATTTACCTTTTCTTCGGATTCTTCCTTTGGATTTGATCAAAAGAGATCCTTAGGTTGGATTTATGATCGAACAAAGGACTATAGGATCAATTTATGGATGTTGAGAGTATATTTGGGCAGGGTTTTGTCGAGCCAAATGGCTTTGGAGTTGTGCTTTTGAGAGAAGGGTAAGTGCCCTTTTATAAGAGGGGTGAGGGTCACATAAGGAAAATATTAAAGTAATAATTTATTATTCAATCATATTAGGTTTATAATGATTACCAATTAATTTATTTAGTTAATTAGGTGGTTATGGGTCGAAATAATCTCAACCAATAGGTTTTAGAAATGTTTAGATTACCATTTTAACCTTATCTTTAAGAGTTAACTCTTAGTTAAATAGTTTAATTTTTACTGTGTCTTCTTGTATTTTTACCTTATATGGTTAATAAACATACTCAAAACTTCAGAAAGAACCTAGAGTGTCTCATTAATGAAATATATAATATCATTTAAGACCTTTGGACTAACATTACATTTTTAGAAATATTATATCAACCAATAATATAGTATTTTTTTAAATATTAATTTATGTCAATTTTGACACTATTTGGTATTTTGTTTATGTGAAACTCATCATAACTTGATTACTTCGAACAAGATACATTGAATCAGCCCTAAAATGTCATATTCACATAGAAAATTCTTTTATGTCATAAAAACTTTGAAACTATCTTTATTTTAATATTTATAATACCATTTATTTGATTCATTCATTAATAAGGAAAATACTACATCATCATTGTGTCATAAATAAATTTCATTATTCAATTCTAAAAATGATAAATAAAATACCATTATGTTTGATATATTTTTATCTTTATAATTAATATTTATAGTCGAAGAGATAACTTGTATAACCCGATATAAAAATTGTTTTACTAAAAGATATATGTTTATGTCATTTTTATATTTACTTTAACTTAATTAATATAAAGTGTCATTATCACTTAAAAGTGGCCCCATGGGGTCCCCAAATAGACCCCAATATTCCCATGGGTGGACATGTATCATCAAATAGGGTTAAGACACATTTTATTGAAATTTAATATTATTATAATATTAATTTGTACCCTTATTTACCGGATTTACCCTTTAACCATCGTAAATAAAATATTTTTTGAAGAAATTATTCAAAATGTCTAAAAATAAAAGTAACCTATTTAAAAAATTTGGACATCCTGATTCTAAATGTGGTATACATTTTTCTAAATTCAAAACACATAAGTGGTAGAAATTAATTTAAAATAAATTCCCCTTGTCAAAACAAAAAACGTTTTATAAGAAATAATAACTATAAACAAATTTAGACTTGCTTATGTCTAGTTTAAATGTAAAATTAAGTCCAATGACCAACATTGGATTAAATGGTAAATATATAATCCAATTATACTATAAAACCACTCAAAAGAAAAATTTATCACTATTAATTATTTTGATTAAAAAAGTTGTTTTTAATTAAAATTTAGTAATTTTCACTATTCATCAAAATTTGAAAGTTAACAGAAAAGTTCCAAAAACTCACCCAAAGGTAATTTCGGTTTTATGAGTCCAAAAATGATGTCCATTTTGAAATATAAAATGTATAAAATTTCAAAAAGTGGGTATTATTATTTATAATGGCTAGTTTTATTGGTTGTGTGTGTTAGAACTCGAAGTTGCATATAACACACGCTATTGTATTATTCAAACAGAAGCATACCCTGGAATATTGGGGTGTTACATTCCCCTATCCTTCAATAAATTGCGTACTCGCAATTTATGCTCTATATTGGAAACTTGGGGTTGAAATTTCAAAATATCTTAGTTGAAATCCCACATCAAAAAATGGATTAATGAGGCCTCCATTTAAAATAAAGAGTGGTAAGTATGAAGGTTACCGAAAAAAACACATACTAGGGTTACCTGTAAGAAAACATGGATATTTAAGAGAAATATAACCATCAATATCTGATGGAGAGTGGTATAGAACATCGCTATGAAAAATCCAACAATCACAAAGCCATAAATTTGTGATGATCTAAGGTACCATATAGGAAAACGTTTTTGTTCTATGTTTCATTTCTTAATGATGAGGAATTTATTTATGAGATTGGATGAGATCATAAGAAGATATACTTACTTTATAATTATAGTTTTTATCCATTAATAAATTTCTACCACAAACTCATCTTCCACTCCAAAATATAATACAACTCAAAAATACTATATTTTTCTTAATCGTATAGGGTTCCAAATATAAACATATACCATTTAAATGATGAAAACTATTTTGTAACAACTAGGGACTTCTTTTAGGAAAGTGGAAGGTAATAAAGGCATGTCACACTATGATTGTGCGTTCGATTCATGCAGCCTTGTCTAATGTGATGAGTTATCGCCCGACCCATAGGTTGTTCTTTTCCCAAGACCAGAATATTATAATATTCCAAAAATAATAATAATAAATTTTTTAAATATAAACAATTCTATCCAAATTTCAACTTAATCCATTACAAACATTATATTTATCCTGAATACCTCTGTCTAGACTATCTATAAAAGGTATTTAAATTCCGAAATCAATTGTAACATTAGTTTCCCAAAACAAATTAATGTGTTTATTATTTTCACATACTGAAAATATGATTATCTTAGTCATATTAAAATTTTAATGAAAATAACAAGTACTTTAGTACAATCCTTATATATATCGCATTATTTTTATAACCGAAATATAGTTCATGAATCAAAAAATAGAAATACAAGAATTATTAAACTTCAACTGTAATAACAGTATAAGATTATCCTTTCTCCCATGGCCTTTTATGAGGTAAGTTTCCTTGGTTCTTAGGATATTCATTTTCATAATTCCCCATTTCTCTACAAATATAACATTCAACATTGACATCAACTTTCTTTCCCTTGCAATCATGAGATTGGTGTCCTTTTTCACCACACTTTTAACAGACTCCCATTCCTTTTAGGCATGTACCAGGGTGTTTCTTCACCCAATTATCACATTATGGAAAATCCTTCTTTCACTTTTTCCTATTAAATGTCTCTTTCTCCACCATTCTCTTCTTCCCTTGCTTTACTTTTTTATCATAAGATTTAAAGAATTCCTTTTCTATCTTGATATCACATGAGAAAATATCTTTATATGACAAGAAGGATTGTGGTACTAAAGCTCGACGAAAAAAGGTTTTAACCCATCAAAGAAATGATCAATCATACTTCTTGGGTTATGTACATAATCTGCAGCATGCCTTCCGAACCTTGTAATGTTATCCTCATACTTTTCAATATTCTCATCCTCCTTTTCCTTCAGACTAAGAAATTATCTTTCCATATCTGATCGATGCTCATGAGAAAAGTATTTTTCTAAGAAAATATCTTTAAAATACCTCCATTACATACTTGATACTTCTTCATCCTCCTTTGTGTTTTGAATCAATGAACACCATTGATCAGCACCTCGAGTGAGGCGATAAACTCCCATGACAACTTTTTCCCTTTCAATATCTCCCAAAGCCTGAAATATTTTCACTAGAGAACTTATCCATTTCTCAGCTACCAATGTATTTTTATTCCCATTGAAGGTTGGTGGTTGTTATCTCATGAAGCGATCTAACATTGATCCGCCGCATTTTTGATTAGGGTGCTCCATACGGGTAAGGTTATTATTTATAACCTTAGTGAGTTGTCCCTGTATGGTGATAAGCTAATCAGCACCAGTTGTATCACTAGATCCACTATAATTTTATTATGTAGGATGGAAATACCTACATGGTGTAAATGCATTGATACAATTACCATTGCTTCCACTAGGTTCTATTTCTAAACAATTTCATAAACTAGATTAATTTATGAATCGAAATACATAATTCCAAACTTGTAAAATTCCTATCGTAAATTGAACAGTTTATGGATATAATCTATAATCATAAAAATGTTTTCTTTGATTAAGTATATACTCATAATACCTTCATAATGGTTTTTAAAGGAATTGAGAATTATCCTAATCATTTCCCTGTGGGAGTGTCGTAACCAAGAGTGCAGCAAGGCCTGTTGTCATGTACCAGTTCCCATTCAAGTCTAACTCAACGCGGTGTTTTTGGGTTTTACCCCTAGGTACATCAGTGCCAGATCCACCTCTACCTGCTCATATCTAGACATGGATGTATTTCTTATAAAACTCACAAAATCTCTATAATACCAAAATTATAGAAATTTCTTCTATACTAATCCTCAAAGTCTATCTTATGGGTATGTGCTCTAATCAGTGTTTATCTAAATCTAGTTTCCAAGGTTTGTACTTCCTCTAATACCAACTATAACGCCCCGAACCTAGAATCCAAGAGTTGGTGCATTATTACATAACATTTGCATGGTTACAAGGAATCAAGTATCGAAGGACTGATTGGTTTATTAGTCTTGGAAATTAGATTACATATATTAACATTACATTACGATTTCAAACATAAAACATAACATAAATATTTCTTTGAGAACGCCATTATTCCCATTATCTTAACCCTGCATATCAATCATAATACATTTCTTGGAATCCGGGGAAAATGAAACATAAGAAATGGGTGAGATCAAACGCTCAGTAAGGGTATGCAATATAATGGAAGATAACTTAATTATTAAGGAAAATGAATAATTGAAACCACATTCCATTTCCAATAATATTCATGAATACTTTTATGGAAGGAATATTAGATGAGTAAATAATGCCATAATAAAACATATCATGGGTATTCTACAAGTAGAATGACCACATGACCCATCAATATTATTTTCATAATGATGGAATGTATAATGCCAGACATTCTGAAACATTTTGTCAAGGCCTCGGCCAAGACGTCTAAAAATGATTAAGGCATTGGCCAGAACCATACATCAAAATTGTGAAAGGGCCTCGACCAATTCCATGTCTAATTGTCTCATTAGACCTACCGATGCATGTAGGATCTATAACGGGCTACACCCGTCACTTACTATGTTCAATACGTTCCTCATATGAAACGATTGAAACATAACATAAACATTTGTATTAGAATAATCATGCGAAATGTCAATGCTTTAACCATAAACCATGAATGGTATAAAAATAGAACATCCAAAATCAAACATATCATAACTCATTCAATGCAATATGTAATATTATATTATAATAAATCAACCTCAATCAAAAATAGCATCTAGTAAAGGGTGCTGACATAGTTGAAAACGACGAGTAAAACATTTTGAGAGAAATAACCTTTTTGTAAAATCATTTAAAAGTCACACATTTATAAATTAAGTAATTTAAAAGATAGTTTTGAATCAAAGTGTCCCATACCATTTTTAAACTTTTGAAACGAATTATCATGTCAAAACATTTATGTTCATATAAATAAATCCTTAAAATCATTTTGAAAACATGGACATTAATTAAAAATATTTAGAAAGATAAATCTTTAAAACATTTAAAATTATTCTCTTGATAAAGAGTACCTTTCAAAAATCCTTAAAATATTCGTTTTTAAATAATTTTCATGAAAAATGGACATGGATGATAAAAATATCCAAATAAATACTTACACATAAACAATCTCAGATAATAAGGAGATGGATGAATTAACCCTTACCAATTTGGTACCTTTCGAAACATACACCCCATGAAATAAAGTATCATACAATTAATATGTAAATACACATAAATGAAAGTGTATTACACAAATAATACAATTCTGGGTAGTACATACACCACAAAAAAGTTAATAGTTGCAATATGGAATGAATCTCATGGGAATACAGAGTGAGATGAAAGCCCCTTACCTTGAACATTCCTTTGGTTGATGGTACGTTTAACTTCCTGTATAATGACCATAGTATGTTATTTAATTAAAAAATAACCATAGTCATATTTATTATATCATAAATTATTCATTTATTACTTTATACTACCCATTTAACAGTGATTTCATGTTAAATTATCATTTTGTGTAATAATCACTTTCTTTATCGTATGTGTTTAAACTTGTTATTCTTGATCGTATCATTTAGATCATGATTTAAATGATTCCAAAATATAAAAATTGATTTATATGTCATATATATTTAGAATATAAATATTTATAATAGATTTATATATGAAATGGAAGGCACCGTTTATGGAGACAATAGGTCGTACGTACGCATAAACGTTGTTTCCATTTTCATATCGTATTGAACAGAAATAAGTGAATAAGATTTATGTAATTACATACATACATAAAAACATTCATACATACATAAATACATACATAAATACATACATAAATACATAAATACATAAATACATATTTATATGTATATATATCCTATAGAATTTTTATGTCATATATTACATACATATTAATAATATATATTTTTATAATCATCGTTGAATGGTGAAGATGGAAATGACTCTCATCGCCTCGTGGAGACGGTAATCCATACATACGCACGAGCGAAAATATCATTCTTTTTATTTAAAATAGTATGTAGATAGATGGTATATCATAAATACTAAATCATTAACATGTTATATTTATTATTTACATAAATTATACATCATTATTATACCCATAAAAATAATAATGTATTTAATAACAACTACACCATAACGTGGAGACGGTAAGTCGTACGTACGCACATATGGTGACATGTCATTAATAGGATGGATGAAATAATGAATATGGTTTACCATATTTATAATAACATCACAGTATATATAAGATACTATATTTATTGTTTTATAATATAAGAAAAAAATAAAGTGGAAGTGGAAGAAGAGAAGAACTTGAAAGAGGTGATGAAATATTTACCTCTTCTTCGGGTTCTTCCTTTTTATTTTAACAAACGGGATTATTAGGTTGGATTTATGATCAAAAGAAGGCCTCTAGGATTAAGTGAGGGATATTGGGAGGATATTTTGGCAGGGTTTGGTCTATCCAAATGGATTTGGAGGTGTGATTTTGAGAGAAGGGGAAGTGCCCTTTTATAAGAGGGGTGAGATTCACTTTAGGAAATGATTAAAGTATTAATTTATTATACATTCATATTCGGTTTATAATTGTTCCAATTAAATTTATTTCTAGAATTAGGTGGTTATGGGTCGAAATACTCTCACCCAATAGGTTTTAGATAGGTTTAGATTACAATTTTAACCTTATATTTTAGATTTAACTCTTATTTAAATAGATTAACTTTTTCTGTGTCTTCTTGTATTTTTACTCTATATGGTTAATAAACATACAATATACTTCCAATAGAACCAAAAGTGGCTCATAAATGAAATATATAATATTATTTGGGAACTTTTTCGGAACCCTACGTTTTTAAGAATATTATAGCAACCAATAATATAGTATTTTTTTTAAATATTAATTTATGTTGATTTTTACACTATTTGGTATTTTGTTTTTGTGGAACACATCATAACTTGATTACTTAGAAAATGATACATTTAATCATCCCTAACATGTCATATTCACCTAAATAATTCGTGGATGTCATAAAAACTATGAAATTATATTTACTTTAATATTTATAATACCATTTATTTGATTCGTTCATTAATATAGAAAATACTACATCATCATTGTGTCATAAATAAATTTAATTATTAAATTTATAAATATTATAAATAAAATACAATTAAGTAGGAAATAATTTTATCTTTCTAATGAATATTTATAGTGGAAGATATAACATGTATAACCCTATGTAAAAATTGTTTTACTAAAAGATATATGCCTATGTCATTTTTGTATTTAATTTATCTTAATTAATATAAAGGGTCATTATCACTTACAAGTGGCCCCATGGGGTCCCCAAATCGACCAAATGATTTCCATGGTTGTACATGTATCATAAAATATGGTTAGGAGACGTTTTAGGGTAATTTAATAATATTATAATATTATTTTTTTACCCTTATTTACTGGATTTACCATTTAACCGTGGTAAATAAAATATTTACCGAAATAATTATTCAAAATGTCTAAAAATAAAAGATAACTATTTACAAAATTTGGACCCCCTGATTCTAAATACGGAATCAATTTTTTTAAATTCAAATCATAGAAGTAGCAGAAATTAATTTAAAACTAATTCCCATTGTGAAAACAAAAAGCGTTTTTTTAAGAAATAATAACTATCAAAAGATTGACACTTCCTTATATATAGTTTAAATGTGAAATTAAGTCCAGTTAATAGAATTGAATTAAATGGTAAAAATATAATCTAATTATACTTTAAAACCACTCAAATACGTAACTTTTCACAATTAATTATTTTTGTCTAAAAAAGTTGTTTTTAATTAAAATTTAGTAATTTTCACTATTCATCAAAATACGAAAGTTGACAGAAAAGTACCAAAAATTAAACCTAAGCTAATTTTGACACTCCAAATCCAAAAATTAAGTCAATTTTGAAAGATAAAATGTATAAAATTTCATGAAGTGGGTATTACTATTCATAACGGATAGTTTGATTGGTTGTGGTGTGTGTTAGAACTCGATGTTCTGTATAACACACGCTGTTGTATTATTCAAAGAAAAGCGTACCGTGGAATCATGGGGTGTTACTGAAACCCATTCAGAAAAAAACATATTTTAAATGAATAAATATATTTATATGAATATTATATATAATTACAACCCAATTATAATGTTAAATCCCTTATGTGTATTCTACTAAATTTACCCGAACCTATAATTTTATCTAAATTGTTATATGACACCAACTATAAGGACCCATCCCTAAAAATTTATTAATATAATGTTTCTAAAATATATTTTATTTATTCTAATTCCTGATGATATTTTATGTTTAGGTTTTTAGAGAGATATATCCTTAATATTACACATTAATCAGTTATATTATTAATGGGAAACATCTACTCAGTATCAATTTTTTCATAAGATAAAACTTATGAAGTAATTTATGATTTATATTAAAGGAAAAACATCTTAAATATCATATTTACTTCTTTTATTCCTTTAATGATCCTTAAAACATGTTAAAAAATTTTAAAATGAGGAATCAATTGAAAATATCAATAAGGGACAAAAAATGATAGAAATAGTTATTCCATGAACACTTATATTAATTTACCTTTTAGAAAATAATCATTGGTCTCAATGTAAAAATTTTATTACCTATAAAAACACTATGGATTTACAAATATTTAAAAATTTCTTAATGTATACCAATGGAAAAATAAAACCCATAATATTTCATTGAAATTAGTAAAAAGCTCATCATAATGTTTTTTTATTTTGATATATTTTTTAAAACAGAAAAAGTATCATATATATTATTTGAGCTTGTGAAATAATAAGAATTCTATAAAACAGTAATTAATGAATTGATAATTCATATAGGTAACTCGAAGAATCATTTTCAAAACATTATTATTTACATGTGTAATATTCATCGTGGTTGTACATGGAGTACTCATGGTAATTACACTTCAAATAACCATGATGGTTATACATTGAATAAATATTTCATTATATTCCCATAATATCATAGGAGACACCAAATCAGTTAAATCCATCCCGTAAACCAATATATTAGAGTGATATAAAGTGATCACCCACCCTTAGATTATAACTAAACCAACCACCAATATAAATATTTCCCATGAAATACCAGACAATACATAAAATTTTTCATCATAAAAACACTGTATGTACCCATAATAAAACATATTTTGATATTGAAGTATATATTAAATTTTAAAACCCTTATTGGAAATTAAAAAATCATAGGCAATTTTTTTTATTTTATATGATTAAAAAATGAAATATTGTAGAGGAATCCAGAAATCAAATAATAGTTGTAGAAGAGGGAAATAGAATTATTACGACATACATTAACATTAAATGTTTTCTTTTATCTTTTTGAAAAGTCATTAAAACATTACATAGTTGTGTGGTTTTAAAATAATTTTAATGAAATAAAAATGAAACATAAATACTCCTTTATAATTTACATATCTCTATATAAATAAAACTATAAGAATATTTTTGAAAACATTTATATGGATTAGAAAGTGGGATTTAAGGGAATATTTCAAAGAGGTTTCTTAGATTAAAGTCCGGTACCTTGAGATAAAATTATCACTTAAAGTCATTATATTAATTAAAAATAAACCTAGGTTAAATTTTTAAATTTGTTGGTTATATTTTTAATGGGTAATATTTTTTTATTTTATCTATTGTTGTACTATATTTTTTTATTTAATTAATTAAATTGATATCCCATATTTTGACTATATTCATCTTATAAGTCTAAAATTGATTCGATATGACAAATGTGGTCAAATAGATCATTATTCCATTATCTGAATACTAATAATAATGAAATTATTATCATTTTATACATTAAAAATACATCTAAAATAAATCATGAATGATTATTATGAAAAATGAAGTGTGTTACAATCATTGAGATTGTAGGTCGTACGTATGCAAGAGTTAAATTTAAATTGGTCAATGATAGTTATGTAAAGTTGGTAAGTATCATTTATATATATATATATATAATTATCATAATATCAGAAATATCATTTTAATTATTTATTTGTACCTATATATGTCATCCATGGTAGGTCGTCTGAATGTACGTACACACGAACATCATTATCATTTTTCAGTTAATGGAATGGTAAGAAAGTAAATGAAATTACATCATATAATAATGATAAATTAGTAATTAATATGATAGATATTTATTAATTACATTATTATAACTTTCTCTGAGTGACAGTGATGGAAAAAAAATTACATAGGATAGGGAGGCGGTAGCCTGTTGTACACATGAATGACTATTTTCTTTCCCAATTGATAGAATAGGAGATGGATATTTGTTATGGAATTAGATTGAAAAAAATTATTATAGTGATGAAACTAGTGTTCTTATAAAATAATGGTTAATTAAAACATAAAATATGTGGATGAAAAAATTAAACTAAAACATGCGATGAAAAACTACACCACTTATTTTGAAAGACTCCTTTAATTAAAAAATTACACCCTCTTGGGTTGGTATTCATCAGAAACAAGACCACCTAAATGATGGGAGGGATTATAATAATGGATTTTCAAGATATTTTCATTACCAAATTCTATTATATTTGGCGAGTATATGGAAAAATATATTCCATTTTTCAATATAGGGGAGCAACACTCTTGGATTATCTATAAATATTAAATTAATATATATTAATTTTCAATTAAAAATAGTAAAAAATTAATTTATTAAGAATTAATAATGTGGATAGACTGAAATATTCTCATCGATAAAACATGTTTGGGTAAAATTTCAAATATTTTTTAACACTTAATTTACCCTTTTAACAATTACCGCAATAATAAGCTTTTCAAAATATTATGGGTTAATAATGTTGTTATAAAATGATAAAATACCATAAATGGAAATTTACATCTTTATTATCCATATCCTATTTATTTGAATGAATCTATGAATTTTAGTTATATATTTTTATTATTTCTATTTTTCTATTAATTGAATAATTATTGCGTTATCATTATGTAAGCATTTATGATAAATATTTATTTATGAAAAATTAAAAATAAATCAACATAATGAAAATAAATCATATATATTGCAAAATAATATTTACGAAAAATCATAACCTTTGGATATTCCAATTGTAAGAAAATTATAGTTATTAAAAACAATAATGTGTTATTTTTTAGTTTTTTTAAATGAAATGTTATTAATATTTTAACCAAACCCAAATTGAAAAAAAGGTCATATAAATAAATCATGGATGATTATGGCAGAAATTTAATCATCAAAGAAAATTATTGAAGGACTTATGGTAATTTTATAGTTTTTATCATTTTTTATCTTTAATTAAATTATTTTCACATTACCTTGTTGAAAACAATGACAAAAGTTAGTATTCATTTTGAAGAAAAAATTTAGATATTTACAAAATCTGGAAGAACATATTCCAAATAACTAATCTATATATAAAAATTCAAAACACACAAGTAGATGAATTTAATTTAAAATTAAACAAGAAAAAGGAAATCAAAACAGGTTTTAGGAAAATAATTTTTTTCAAAAATACATTGTTTTTATACTAAATTAAACCAGAATATTCATTAAAATAAATAATTTATTTCTTAAAATAATATGGAAAAAATATTTTTTATAATTAAAAATATAATAAGTAATTAAAAATAATTTAAAAGTAAATTCAGTTTTCAGTTAAAAAAATTTAATTTTTTACTATTTATTTAAAAACCATCCTTTTAAAAAAATTCTACCAAATATATTCTAATATAATTTTGACATGATTAATTAAAAAAGAAAATTAATATTTTCAGTTTAGAATTTTGAATTTTAAATTTAAATTTTCAAACAAAACAATATAATAAAAGAGTTTCATAAAACTCTTTCACATATAATCCAAAAAACATTATAATGAATTTAGAAACATATCTCATTAATGCTAATAAATTTGAAAGTGATTTATTATATTCTTAATTGGGTTCTTACCGAAGAAACTCAAATTATAAAATATATCTATATCAATAAATGGAGGAATGATTTAGAATTTCAAGTGGGTGCTCACGTTTTCTTAAAAGGTTTTACATGGAACATTATTATAGGGTTGGGTAAGAAAGGTGAATTGAGCCCCATGTACAACAATTATTTTTAAATAATATAAATAATTATAGATGTTACTTATAGTTTTTAAAATCCACTAATTCTTTCTAATGTACATCAATGGTTCAACATATCACTATTAATGAAGTACATTACATAACAAAAAAATGGTCTCACCTTTGGTGATAGAGAATATTGACCAGATCTATTTTACTAATAAGATACTTACCATATTATAGACACTATAGGGTATGTGTTGAACAATCTGATCACTAAGGCAATAAATGTACATTATAGAAATCCAATGATTGAAGAGGTAACATGGTATCCTAAGGAAGCTGTGATGATGAAATACACAAATATTTTCATAAAGGGACATTAAAGAAATATTAAGTGTAAATTTTTTAATTTAGTGAATAATTTATCACCCAGATACTTTTCAATATATCTTTTTAAATATAAATTCTATCAATATGATATCTTGTGATACATGCTCCCTAGACTTTAAAATAACCATAAATTAGTATATCGTTATACCCTTACCATTAAATTGGATGGTATTACTATGAGTGAATAAATTATTAAACATATGTAGTTTAAATATGTATACATAATTTTTTTTATTATAAATTAATTGGAAATAAAAAGATAAAATCATATTAAATAAAAATAAATTTTTTTTTGGAAAAAATGACTTCCTTTAGAAATATATTTCATTTTGTTTTTTGTACTAATTTAAAAATTATAAAATAAATTTTTGTGAAATATAACTTGAAAATACTAAATTATTTTTCGAATCTAGAATGTAAAAATAATGTGGAAGTGATTTATTTAGAATTTATTGAAATGATTAATGTTTTAATGAAAAGAGAAAATATTGATTTTTATTGAAAACTTATTTTTCATTTAATATATTTACAAATATTCAATATTATGTCAAAGTAAAATTAGTGAAATTATATTATATTTAATCCATTTTACATAATTTGAATAATTTATTAGTTTAATTTGGATAAAAAACCCATTTACCCTTATCAAAAAATTTATTTGGAAAACTACTTTTTTGCCAGGATTGTGAGTTTAATGTTAAATTAAATTATTCCACTTATATAATAATAATTTAAAAACTTATATTTTGAATAATAAGTATCAATATTTGGTAATAAGGTTATCTTAATTTTTTGTTACCGTGAATAGTAAAAACAGAAATAGTTTGTTATCATGGGTATGGTTAAAACTGGTGTATCAGGGGTTAAACATAAATTATATGGGTTAAAATGTCCTACCATATTTCCTAATAATTTTTTTTGGAAATATAGAAATTTTATATCATTTAAAGATCAATAATGATCCATTTTTATTCTTTTCTAAGGTGAAAAATATGGCATTTAATTTATCCATTTCAAATAATTGGTGTGTTTCCTTCAAAAAAAAAATACAAAAGGAAACTCTATATCCTCTA
This sequence comes from Viscum album, assembly GCA_963277665.1. NCBI lineage: Eukaryota > Viridiplantae > Streptophyta > Magnoliopsida > Santalales > Viscaceae > Viscum > Viscum album. Next base: position 801,984,599 of record OY728150.1, on the reverse strand, counting down.
CACATGAGACATAAAAATCCATTTCAATTAGAAAAATCCCTAAAAAATCCATAAACACTCTCCATGAAATATAGTTCTTGTTTTTATCAAAAAACACTTATTGTAATCCCTTTGGTAAAAACCTATAAAGGTATCGTTTTTAACAATGAATTTATGTTTTATTTATTCCCCCACCTCATTAAAATATTATCCAAAAATGATTAAATTATATCACAAATATCTAATATATATCTATATTTTCATATTTAAATTTAACAATATATATCAATATCCTCTTCAATCTAATGGGAAATGAAACTGTTGATTGTGTGTACAACGGGCTTCTGCCTCCCATACTTATGTAATTCATTTTCCATCACTTCCACTAATGGATGGATATAATGATGTATGAAATTTTTATTTATGATATATATGCTATAATTATAGGTATATAGATATAATCTCAAGTTTACCTCATTACCTTCTAATAATTTTGAAAATGGTAACATCCCTTGTGTGTATGTGTGCATTACTACCTCTATGATGTGTTATAGAAAAATTTACCTTTTACTTTGAAATGGATCATAGTAAGGATATATTTATTAAATTTATATATATATATGATATAAATTATATAATATATTTTTATTAATGTTAATTATCAGCTACCATTCTTTCTATGAATATTTTAAAAAAATTAAAGCAATGTTCACGTGTACGTACAACTTACAGTCACTATGAATGGTGATACACATTTTTCTCTATCTAATTGTTATTAAATATATAAAAATATATATAATTAATATATATAATATTTATATGTAGTTTAAAATTCTATAAATTATGGAATCATGATCAATGTATAAATATCAAAACTTCCAATACAAAACTTAAATTAAAAGCAAAGCAGTTGTAACCCGATCAAATGATTTTAATAAATTATTTCTACTAAATGGTTGATAAAATATAATATGTAAATAATATATTGAATAATATATTTTATTATGGTTCTAAAATATATAAATAATAAAAATATTTTTATTACGATTTTTTTGGGAATATGTGAAATGGAAATCAGTCAAAAATTAAGGGTGTATCGTCTGACTTTTACTTATGTGAGACATATTCCATATTCACCACTTATTTATTTTTTGATTATATACATTCATAGTGAAATTTTATATCATGAATATATTTAAATGCATTCGATTTAATTATTAATTTAATTTTATGTTGTATATGAAGAAGAAGTTATGAATGTGGTAATGGGTTACTTTACAATCTCATTGTATGTCTAGATTGTTTATGATTAAGTTCTCATTGATGAAGTAATATGTTCTATCTCTCATGAAAATATTTTGTTTTCTTATCCTATGGATGTTCAAAAAAAATTCATGTAATATTACCATTTTCCTCTCTTTGGAAACAAAATTGATTGATATTTTTATAAAAATGACGACATTTTATATCTCTTTGGTCGAAAATCTGTTTTATTCCATATTCATGGTTTCTAAAAATATTTTTAGGAACATTTGTAATATTTTCCTAATTATTTATTAATGATATTTTTACCCACTTCTAAATTTTCTAAAAATTTTCTGAAGGGAATCTTCTTGTACATTTCTAAATGAGGAACTTTTTTTCATTTAGAACATTGTGAAAGTATTGTTTTTTATCAAATATAACTAGCAAAAACATACCAATTTTTATGAACACTCATTGTGATGAAGGTTCGTTAATAATATTACAATTTTTTTTGTGAAAATTTTTTCCTTAATATATTGAAAATATTTTTGACTTTTAATTATTTATTTCAAACCAAAAAGCTATTTTCCTCAAGAAATTTTCTTGGGAAATTCTTGATGTATTTTTTAATATTCCAATATATAGTAATAATATTATGATGATGATATAATAAAATGGTACCATCAATTTTATTTCTCTATGTAGGTTATAATTAGATTGATTGGGGATGTTCAATTTTGATTTTATTCTCCATATTACATGGGATAGTATATTATTATGTTTTTATTAGGGTAATTATTAGATTTTAACTTAAATTTATTCGATAAAAATGTTAACATTGAATACATTTCAACACTATCATATTAGGAATCCATAAAACATAGTATGTGATGGGTGGGGATTGCTATAGCCCCATGATTCAACAACCATAATCATGAGGCAATGTATCTTGGGTATTTGGCTGAGGCCTTACCCATTATTGTCGCATGTCATGGATTAAGGTCTGGAATATATGGTAATAATGTATATCATACTTAATTCCCCCATTATGAGATTATTTATTCATATCCATGTGATTATTTGGTTTGTTATGGTATCAATGGATTTGATTCATGCTCTTGTGATTATTTAACTCAGATTATTTAATCTCCATTTCTTCATATGATATAATTATCCTAGTTAATGTTATTAATTAAATAGAATTTGATTTAGTTATCAACCTTTAATATTAATTATAGGTTATTTATTAATTAAATATTCCTTTTAGTGATATTATATTTGAATTTATCCTCTTCTCAATGTGAATTATATGTTTTATTTTAGGTTTTCAATTATATTATGGAATTAAATTTTTTATGTATTTTGAAATTATACTATATTCAGTCCTTTATGATGTGTTTCCTTGAATACAGTGAAAATTTAACAATATCAATATGGAAATTGGGTAACTATGTTCTAGGAATTAGAATTTCCCATTGTCATCAAATTGTAGACAACAATTTTCCATCATTCTAGTAATCCCATAGGTGATGGAACATTCCACCATATGGATCAATGCATAATTATTGATTAAATACCACAACACTTCTAATATTTAAATGGATTAGAAGAAAATTATCTTAAGCCCATCGAACTAGTTGATGCGATTTTCAGATCACCTCAATAAAAACTATAGAAAAACACCTATAAAAATATTGTGTCACTAATAGTATTGATTTTGAATTGAATTAAACAAGCCTCCACTACCCATGAACATAACCTTAATACACTTTTCATTCATTATAATTCCCGAACGATTCCATGAAATAAAATAGTTCTTAACAAACATGATGTTTTTATTGTGGTTTCGAGAACAACACAACCAATTGTATAAAAAAATGACATCTTAGACCTCCTTTTAATGTCTTTTATGAAAAATGATTAGTCCCACTGATTAAACAACTATGAAAACATCCAATCAATATGCCATTAATATATTAAGAATCAGAATACAATACAAATAATTTTATAGAATTCTGGACTGAACCATCATTGAATTTAAAATGTCGGATCCTAAAAACCCAATTCATTATATTATGGTACCATGAGCATCAATAAGCCACTATTTTGATGCACCCATTTATCATGAAATACCCATCAAGATTCGATAAAATTAATAAGAACTCTATTAAATTTCAAATATGAATTTTATATCCATCACTTGCCATAAACTAAATAAATCTAATTCATCAACTCCCTATATCTCAATCCCAGAATAGACTTCCACTAATTTGTCCCACTCATTGAAAAACTATACAACATGATGGTTATAATATACAATAGATAAATGAAAACTATCCACCATATGTAATTTATTATAGTACTCATTGAGAATCTCCACAATTAGTTATTTCGCCATCACACACAAGTTATTCCTCCTAATTCATACCCACTATCCTATCAATACCAGACCACTATCAACTCTAGGATCGATTATTACATCACAAGTTTTCCATTTCGGGTTTTTCATACGCCGTTGAGGGATCATTATTATTTCAACATATGTCCTAGTTTTCATACACACAAACCAATTGAAATTAATATCGATTGGTAACCCACACATGAACACTCGATGAATCAAAATTAAACATCATGATAAGTATAATAAAAGTGTTCCTACTATATAATATAAATGAAATAGAATAATATTTTTAAACTCCCAATAAAATAAATATATTACAAATCGCATGAGGTATATCACATCGTAACTAGGATCACATGCCTAAAACATTAACCAAATTCCACTATAGGTCTATCACAACAAACCAGAAGCACCCTTGTTTCTTGACATCAAAATTGGGCTTCTCACTTATGACTAGATCTATCTCATGATCACCCTCTATCAAGGAATTGTTCTATAACTAAAATAATATATCAATTACGTAACCATATCATTGTAATCACACTCACAAATGTATATGGATAAGTATCCTATAGATCCTCTACTTGTAATAAAAATAAATAAAAAATAACCAACACTTATAATGATTTTATTATGAGAAAATGTGTCATAATATTTCCCACACCATATCCATAATTTCCTCTCTAGTGTAGTAATAATGTGGTGAATCACCTATCCATGCCTTCCAAATTCAAAACGTTTAAGGCATCCTCATTTCAGTATCCCATATATTATAGAACATACTAAGAATCAATCTCATCCCAAATCATCTTCTCTTTATTACTTCAATAAGGGAACTCAAAATCCCATCAAACCACACATTAAGGTTTCCTTTACATATACTACATCATAAGGGTGTCAATTTGTACTCCAATGTAGCACTTAAATAATGTCCCACCTATATCATAACAATTATAATCATCCTCTTGAGAAATAGTTAGCTCCAATATAACATATATTATTAGTACCTCACATTGTATATTATCCATCTAGGGTATCCCAAATAAACATTGGGAAGAAAACACCAAAATCACATTCCAATCCAAATAATCCCCACCCTCTCTTAGAAACTGTACACCAAAAAACCCCATGAAGGACCAGGCCACATCAAATATATATATACATATATATATAATCCCCCCCTTATAACATTATTTGTGTAAAACTTGTATCCATGGTAGTTAATTTAATTATAATTCTTCCTAGAACATATATTGGAAAGAACAATATGTACTATTTTCTAATCATTAAAAAACTAATCCCATTTTCCCAACAGTAGTCATTATCATGGCTTATTTTCCAATACTAACATACTACACTATTAATTCACTTGACTTACATGGAGGTATTTCATAGTCTTCATCATAAATCATTCCATTTTAGTTTAACATGAAATACCATTAGGGTTAAAATATATTTTGGATCATCTGAATATAATGCAATTTTATGTAATTTTGGTAAACACTATTTATGTTTTTCTAACATTTTTAACACCAAATTCCAATCATAAATGAGTTAAATAACAAAACAAATTATTTTTTATGTAAATCCTACATACCAAATATGATTATTGGATTAATTAAGTCTCAAAAATCAATGTTCCACAATAGATAATAAAATAGGGTCCAAAAAATCTCATTTGCATCACCCCTGTTAAAAAATGAAGAAATAATTACATTGGAAAATAAGAAAAACACACATATAGCTAATAACCTATTATTAAATTGGAAAAGGTGTTTGTGATTATCGTATGTTGGTTATATCACATAGTTTTAAATATTATTATATTACATTTCATCTAAATCCCTTTTCTGTAATAATAAACTAAAATGTAGAACCCTGGTTTGAGGTATGTGACCCCTGTTTCGGTTCGTTTGTTCTTTTTGAAGTGGTCGGTTGAAGTTTGGACAATTCTGGGAAAAACTTTTAAAGTTGTTGAGGTTGTGCAGCGACGCATGGTTGGCACACGGTCTGAACAAACTATGCGGCCAGCCCAGGAAACCGTGCACCATTGACAGTGGGCTCTGAATGCGCGAAACACAATTTGTCAGACCATTTGGGAAAACTGTGCGAAGTCCCAGGGTGAGACAGTGGCAACCGCACTATTGGCACCGAGTTTTCCAAATCATGTGGGGTTACTGGGCGTCCACTTAACGTTTCGGATTTTAAGTCCCATGCCACTTGGGATTTCCCATTTTTTCCTCATTCTTCCCCCCAATCATGGATCACGTAGAAGTTCCGGTTTTTAGAGGTTGGGGATCTCCTTAGCTCATTTTTTAGGCAAATAGAAGTGGTTTCTTAATGGATCGAAGGCAATTCTCCTCGGGTATGTCCCTCTTTTGGTTCATTGAGGTTTTGGTTAGTATTATCCCTCTCCCTCTCTTAGTTTCCTAGATCAACAAGGGTTTTATGTAAATCTTTGGTTGTGTTTCCTTTGTGTGTTAATGGTTGAGATTTTTGATGTTAGGGAAATGTTTCTGAGGTGGTTTCGAGGAGGAGTTCACCCAGTTTGGGGTGAGTTTGGGTGAAGGGTCGATTTTGCCAAACCGTAATAGGTAGGTGGATTCTCTCTCAAATAAACTAGGTTTAAATGTGAAGTTCATTTATAATAAATTGTTTGTTTTAATTTAATTATAAGAATGTCATGTGAATTTTGTTGGAAAATCAAATGGGTGATGATGTGGGGGTTTTGGAATCATATTAGGGTTTTGTTGAAATGGGATCAATTGGTTAATTTTAAATTTGTGATTTTAAAATGATTATGATTGTGAGCACGAGTATTAATTTCAATAAATGGGTGATATTGAAATGTGTTTGTCATGGAAATGGTATTTGTTGTAATTGAAAATATTGCATGATTATTATTGTGGATTATGTGGAAATGGGTGATATCATTCGGTGGATGATGTTGTGATGGGGTGGAGTGGACAAAATAGTTCCACTATAAAAAGGGGTTGGATGGTGTATGGAAGGGCCACCATCAATAACATGTGGGTGAGAAGTACCAGTTTAGTGGATTTGTAATAAATGTGTTGGATGGGAAGTGCCACGATGGTTTTTGTGTGCTTTGCTGGAGATGTTTTTAGATGGGGATTGTGAGTGAAATATGAAAATTCTAATCAGCTTATGACATGGTTGAATTAGATTCCTCATGTTGCGTGGTTGATTTGGATTTATTATGTGGAATTTTTGGCATATGGCATGTTTTACTTAAAATGAATTAGTATCATGGTTTTTCTCTATATAAAATGTTTTATATAAATATGAAAACGGTATTGTCGAAGTGGCATGTGTAGGGAATTCAATTCTAGAAATCCTACTAAGTAATTGTACTCACCCCCTGATTTGACACTTTGGTGTCTTTGTAGATGTCGTGTACCGTGACGTGGGAAAAGGTAAGGAATCACCCGCCTTTAGTGGTGTATTGTGATGTTTTGGTAGAGCTTGGATCTTGGAGCCTGGTGTGGAGATGTAGTTGTGTCATGGGTTGTGGTGTTTTGTTGTTTAGTTTCTACTTTTTACTCTGCTATTTTGTGGATAGGTCTAGATTAATGGTTTTTGGGATTGTGATGGAATTGTTAGTATCACATGGATGGGTTTGAAAGTTCATGAATATTTAGTTGTTGGTTGGTCGAGTTGGCTTATCATCTTAAGGGAAAATCGTTCCCCATAGTTCCTTGAAGCCCTCAACATTTATTTTCTGCATTTAACACCTTAGTAAAATCGCTTAAGGCCATGTAACCCTCACTTCCTCCTCAATCCAATGAGGTAGGTGCGCGATGTAACAAGTGGTATCACCTTGTTCGGTCCTTTGGAGTTGATTCTTAGAATTGGATTTGATATTCTTTATGGTATATTCCTTGAGTCGGGATGGTAGCAAGGCGTAGGAATGTCAGAACATCGAATGTATAGAATAAATGGACATAGCTAACCCTTTTATGTTGAACATCAAGTTAACAGGGAGTTGGTTACATAAGTGTTTTGGAGACAATTATAGGCATTGGAAATCTCATTTTCGAGGGTGTATCTAATGAGATGTGGATGGAATATATGGTAGAAATGAATTCCATATAGGGTTTTGGAGACAATTATAGGCATAGGCATTGGCAATCTCATTGTCCCGAATGAACAAAATTTTCATATTCTTGGGGATGTTGGTAGAGTTGAAAGTAAATATTGAAATGTATAATCTATAGGATCTTTCTATTCAGTGGGGGGAGTTGGTAGTCCATGTAGGAACATACCAGGGTATGATGTGGGATCGCTTTGAGGAATTTTGTAATAAAAAATTCTACCCATATACATTCAGAATTTAGAGCACAACTAATTTCTTCAGTCTGAAGAAAGAGAATATGTGTGTGAAGAAGTACGTGCCTATGTTTATGAGCTTAGTGCAGTTTGCACCCGTGGAGGTGGGTATCACATCATTGAAGGCAATGATCTTCGAACCGGGGTTATGGTAATAGATCTATTCAAAAAGAGCAGTGTTGTGTATCAGTGATTACATAGAGATGGTGAATCGAGCATTAGTGGATGAGCGGGATCTGTTAGGAGCTCCGGGTGAAAAAGAATGGTGGTATCCAAGGGGAATAGAGGGAACTCTAACACAAGGTTCAATCGGAGGAGGGTCACTTATTCCAAGGGAGGGAGTGTGGCAAATAATCCGACAACAGGATCGGTAAATCTTCCTCCGAGTCCACAGAGCAAACTGGGATGTTTTCAGTGTGGCTCTATGGCACACATCAAGTGGGACTGTATGTAACAACCTCAATCATGTCACACTTGTAAGAATATGGGGTATCTTTCGCACTATTATAGGAATGTTCTGAGGTTGGGTGTGCGTGACACTCCCCAGGGATCACAGACGTCGTATGCTTCGATGAGACAGGGACAAAAACATACCCCACATCAGCAGAACAATGTCATCCATGATGATTCATGGAACACCACATCTTCTCAGTAGGGAAATAAAGTGCAGAGTGTGGCAACCATGGTGTTGTTCGGAGCCGAGAAGGTTTTGGTGGATGATCACTCGGGGCCATCCACGGTGCGAGGTACTATTATTTTAAATTCTACCTTGATGGAAGTTCTATTTGATATGGGTGCCTCACGCTCTTTTATTGCTTCTTGTGTGGTTGAGTTTCTTGGATTAAAAGTAGAAGTTATGCATTTAGTTTTGAAATCTCAAACTCATCTGGGTAGAAGAGAGTGTCAAGCCTTCTTTTTTAGAGCATGTTGTATCATTATGGGCGAGGTTGAGCTAATGTGGAATTTATCAGTGCTTGAGATGGATGGGTATGATGTAATCCTGGGAATGGATTGGATGGTGGCGTTTAAGGCCCACATCTATTGTAATGCGCGAATAGTGGCTTTTACATCACACGATGGTGTTAGATATCTCTTTAGAGGCGAGAGGCATGAAGGTCAGGGTGAAATGGGTTTGTTTGTACCAGTACTGCGCACGTTATCTAATCAGTTGGTGGTGTATTCATTGGAATCAGTAGAGGGTGTTGAGTAGAGTGTTCTTCTAGCAGTAGTGGATCAGTTCATGGATGTTTTTCCCAAAGAATTCTCTGGGTTTCCTCCCATAAGAGAAGTGGTGTTTACGATTGATCATCTTCTGGGGACCAGTTCTATCTCACTTCGGTCTTACCTAATAGCACCTACTGAATTGCGGGAATTGAATGTGTAGTTGTAAGAGTTAGAAAAAAATTGCTTATCTGGCCTAGCACGTCTCCATGGGAAGTTGCGATGTTGTTTTTGAAAAAGGTGGATGGAACATTGAAGCTCTTTGTCGATTATTGTAGACTTAACCAAGTTATGATAAAGAACAGATATCCACATCCATGAATTGATGATTTGTTTGACCAGTTGAGGAGAGCCTAGTGGTTCTCCATGATCGACCGGAGGTCGGGATATCATCAATTATGGGTGAGGAAGGGAAATATTCCTAAAAAAATTTCATAAGTAGATATAACCATTAGGAATATGTGGTTATGCCCATTGGTCTGACGAATGCGCCAGTGGTGTTCATGGCATTGAGGAATCAGATATTTCAGAGTTATCTAGATTCATTTGTGGTGGTGTTATAGAGGATATTCTGGTGTATTCAAAGACAAGGGTAGAGCACAAACTGCACTTGGTGATCGTGCTGGGGATCTTGAGGGATCATTGGTTTTATTCCAAATTTTCAAAGTGTGACTTTTGGATACAAGAATTCCATTTTCATGGCAATATGATTTCTGATAGGTATGTTTCAGGGGATCTGTAAAAGATAGAGGTCTTTATGTCATGGAAACCAATAATGAATGTGTTTTAGGTATGGCGTTTCCTCGGTCTAGCGGGGTATTATCGGTATTTTGTTCATGTTATTTCATGTTTGGATTCACCAATGAAAGTTTCGACAAGAAAGAATGTTCTTTTCCAGTGGAATGAAGAGTTTTAGTAGTGTTTCGGTGAGCTAAATGGTCACCTTACATCATCACCAATCTTGGTTTTTCCAGATCCCGGAAAATGGTACGTCGTGTATTTCGATGCATCGGGATCAGGGTTGGGGCGTGTTCTCATGCAAGGGAATCATTTCAGTGTGTATGTCTCATGAATGTTGAGGGTGGATGAGAAGAATTACCCAACTCATGGTTTGGAATTGGCAGTAGTGGTCCCTGATTTGAAAGTGTTGATTCATTATCTATTCAGTGTGAAATTCACGGTATATATAGATCATAAGATGTTGAAGCACATTTTCTCACAAAGGGATTTGAACTTGAGTCAATGTAGATGGATGTAATATCTCCATATATTTTATTTTGACTTGATGTACACACTGGGTAAGGGATGTTCAGTGGTAGATGCATTAAGTATAAAATCATATACATAGGTGGTGAAACAAACATCAGACCAGTGGCAGTTGATGTTGGTTATAACTGACATGCAGTTGGAAAGTGAGGACCAGAGTGATTGAGCGGTCTTCCTTTAGGTTTTGTATATTCCTAACTTGGTTTACCTGGTTAAAGAGGCACATATATCTGATTCTGAGTTTGTTACCATGAGGTCAAAACAAAAAAGTGGGGAGACCATTTAGGGTTTGTAACTGAATGGAGATTCATTTTTGTGTTTTCAGAATCGTATGGTTGTACCAGTTGCTTATTATGAGGATCTTCTCAGGGCGTATCATTATTCCAAGTGGGATGTTCATCTTGGACTTCAGAAAATGTATAAAGCATTGAAAGCGCAGATTTGGTGGTCTGGTATGAAAAGAAGAGTGGATGGGTTTGTTTTGAGATGCATGACTTGGAAGCAGGTTAAGGTAGAGAATAAGAGGCCAGTGGGAATGTTGCAGTCTTTACCAATCCCTATTTGTAAGTGGGGGAAATAGCCAATGATTTTGTGAATGGTCTCCCAAGAACGGTTTGAATGTATGATGTCATTTGGGTGATAGTGGATCGGCTAAGGAAGTCGGCCCATTTTATTCCAATTTGTGAATCTCATACGGTGGAGGATCTGTCCAAAATCTATATCTGGGAGGTGGTAAAGAGGCATGGGGTTCTATTTTCGATCGTATCCGATAGAGATATAAGGTTTACATGTTTTTTCAAGAAATCCTTATAGAAACCCTTCGAAAAAAGTTGACCATGAGTATGGTGTATCACCCTTAGACGAATGGTCAATCCGAGAGGATGATAAAAACTTTTGGGGATATGTTTCGGGCTTGTGTCATGGATTTTGGTGGCTTGTGGGAGGATCACTTATCATTGGTTGAGTTCTTGTAAAATAACAGTTGTAAGGAATCCATACATATGCCTCTATTTGAAGCATTTTATAGGCAGTCGTGTCGTTCTCCACTATGCTAGGTGGAAACTGGTGAGTCCTTGATGGTTGGACCAAGCCTTGTCTAGGAGACTACAGAGAAGATCAAGTTAATCAAGAAGAGAATGGACATGTCTCAGAGTCATCAGAAATAATATGTGGATCATCGTCGATGGCTGTTGTCATTCAAGGTGAGTGATCATGATTTCTTTAGGATCTCTCATAGGTTGGGACATTGTCAGTTTGGGAAGCTGGAAAAGTTATCTCTGAGGTATATTGGACCTTTTTAGATTCTTGACTGGGTTGGTGAGGTGGCTTATTGTTTGACTTTTCCACCTAGGTTCAGTGCGGTGCACATTGTGTTTCATGTGTCGTAGTTGAAAAGGTGATAGTTGGATCCGAGCCATGTTATGTGATGGGATCATGTTGAGCTAGAGCTGGATTTATCGTTGGTGCATGTTCTAGTGCGGGTTGTGGATAGGAAATAGAATGTCTTGCAGGGTAAAAGAATCGGTCTGGTTCAGTTTTTGTTGCAACATGGCCAAATCCAAGAGGAGACTTGGGAGTTGGAGAAAGAGATGGTCGAGCAATGGCCCGAGCACTTTCGGAAAAGGTTGGGTTCATTAATTTTTTAGGACAGAAATTACTATACGGGGGAGAGTTTTGTACCCTCGGTTTGAGGAATGTGACCCTTGATTCAGTTTTTTTTGCTTTTTGAAGTGGTTTGTTGATGTTTGGAAAATTTGAGGCAAAAACTTTTAAAGTTGTAGAGGTTGTGCAGGGCCGCATGGTTGGGGCACGGTCTGAACAAACCATGTGGCCAGCCTAGGAAACCAGGCACCCTTGACTGTGGGCTCCACATAGATGGATCACGGTCTGGAAGACCATGCGGGAAAGCCATGTGAAGTCCCTTGGTGAGATAGTGGCAACTGCATGGTTGGCGCATGGTTTTCCAAACTGTGCGGGTTAACTATCTAGCCACATAAAGTTTGGGTTTTTAAGTCCCAGGCCACTCAGGATTTCCCATTTTTCCCTCATTCTTCCTCCCACTCATGGATCACATGGGTGTTCCAATTTTTAGAGGTTGGGGGAGCTCCTTAGCTTGTTTGGGAGGCATATCGAAGGGGTTTCTCGGTGGATCGAAGGCGGTTCCCCTCGGGTAATTTCCGATTTTGGTTCTTTGAGTTTTTGGTTAGGGTTAGCCCTCTCCCTCTCTTTGTTTCCTAGATCTACAAGGGTTACATGTAGATCTAGGGATGTGTTGCCTTTTTGTGTTAAAGTTTGAGCTTTTTGATTTTAGGGAAGGGTTTTTGAGGTGGTTTTGAGGAGGCATTCACCCAATTTGGAGTGCGTTTGGGTGAAGGGTCGATTTCTCCAAACAATAAGTTGTAAGTGGCTTCTATCTAAAATCAAGTTGGTTGAAATGCAAAGTTAATTTACAATTAAATTGGTTTCTTTAATTTAATTGTAAGCATATCATGTGAATTTTGTTGGAAAATCAAATGGGAGATGATTTGGGGGTTTTGACATGAAATTGCTATTTTGTGGAAAGTGGATCAACTAGTTAATTTTGAATTGGTGATTTTAAAATGGTAATGTTTTTGAGCATGAGTATTGATTTCAATAAACAGATGATATTGAAATGTGTTTGGCAGGGAAATGGTATTTTTTTGTATTGAAAATATTGCATGATTCTTGTTGTGGATTGTATGGAAAGGAGTGATATCATTGGGTGGATGATGTTGGGACAGGGTGGAGTGGATGAGAAAGTGCCACTATAAAAAGGGGATGGATAGTATATGGAAGGGACACCATCAATAGAAAGTGGGCGGGAAGTACCACTTGAGTGGATTGGTAATGAATGGGTTGGATGGAATGTGCCACCATGGTTTGTTGTGTACTTTGTTGGTGATGTTTGTAGATGGGGCTTGTGAGTGAGATATGAAAATGGTAGTTGGATTATTGCATGGTTGAATTGGCTTCCTCGCGTGACATGGTTTATTTGGCTTCCTTGTGTATCTTGTTTGGCTTATAAACAATTGGTAGCTTGTTTTTTCTTTATATAATATTTTTTATATAAATGTGCTAAAGGTTTTATCCTAGTGGTGTGTGTAGGGAAGTAAGTTTGGGAAATCTTAGTAAGTAGTTGTACTCACCCCCTACATTGGCACTTTGGTGTCTTTACAGATTTCGTTTACATGATGTGGGAAAAGGTAAGGCATCACCCTAATTCCGTGGTGTATTTTCATGTTTTGGGGGAGCATGGATCTTGGAGCTTGGCGTGCAGTTGTGGTGGTGTCATGGCTTGTGGTGTTTTGTTTTTTACTTTACACTTTTCACTCTAATGTTTTTTGGACATGTCTAGTTGATTGGATTTGGGGTTTGTGAAGGAATTGTTAGTATCACATGGTTAGGTTTGAAAGTGCTTGTATCATTAGTTGTTGGTTGGTTGAGTTGGGTTATCTTCTTAAGGGAAAACCATTTCCCACTTTTCCTGGAAGCCCTTGGAATTTATTTCCAGCCTTTGACACCTTGGGAATGTCGCTTAAGGCCAAGTAACCCTCACCGTCTTCTCAAGACAATGAGGTAGGGGTGGGGTGTTACAAAAACCTTGATATATCATTTGATATCAACCCCATGATGTTCTCATGTACAACCTTTTAAAGTCCAAACCTGGATTACTAAAAAAATATATTTAAGGAGGGTAACTATACCATATAAGTGCTTCCACTTTTATATATTCAATGATTTTTAAGTATTTAATTTGATAAAAATGTGAGGTATTCGATAGATTGTCATACACATACCCTAGAGTATAAATATACTAGAACATAGTAATCCAATATAACATAGATATAGTATTTGTGGGTATGAATAGTGAAAATATATTATGAAAAATATTTTTAATGAATTTATATAGATAAAATATATTTATTAAATCAAAATAAAAAATCACAATGTTTTTTATAATTTGATTTTATGTTTAAAAATATGTTTTCATCAAAATTGGGATTTATTTCATTTTTGCATGAAAACATTACAATTATTTACTACCAGCTTTTATAAATATCATATGGGGAAATTAATATAAATTTTTAATCAAACAATCAATATTATATTAGGGAAATATTTTAAGTTTATTTCAAAAATAAATATATTTTAGTTATTGTGATAAATACTTGTTTATTTGAATAAAAACATTTATTTTTAATTTAAATTACATTTTTATTACATTAATTATTAAATAAACATTATTATACATTCACTATAAAAAATATATTTAATTTTATAAGGATTATAAATTTAAATTATTTTGATAAAAGGTCATTTGTTAGACTAATCCCCATTTTTTTAAAGAAGAATTTATGCACATAATGTTATTTTTATAAAATAACTAAATTAAGAAATACTTATTAATGGTTTTAATCAAATTCATATATTATATATTCAATATTTTATTATTTCATAATTTTTATGCTTTTGACAATTAATTGAATAGAAGAAATATATGTTTTCCCCCATTTATTTTTATAAAATAGGGTTCCATTATGCTCTGATTTATTATTATAAAATAAATTATTCAAATTAAATAAATTTAATTTGGTAAATGGACTAAATAGTTATAATATTCCTAATTACTATTACTTAATTGTGATAACTTATTTTTTTATCACACTAGAGAGTAAAAAAATAAATTTGTTCATCCACAAATAAGGAAAAAATAATTTTACTATAGGGTTAAATAAATATATAATAATAATATTACCATACACACTTGTTTAGTTATTATTGGATGAAGATATTTCAACCTTATAATATACAAAAATCAAATATGAATAAATTTATAGTTAATTCCCAAATAATCTGACCTTTTATCATTATTATCATTTCTGAAATTCCCAATTTGTTTCTCCCCTAGCATAGAATGGGGAACCTATTCTCCTCCCTTGTTGACACTATTTGAGCCATATATCTTAAAAAACAACAATTCTAAAACATTCCTTGAATCTATATGATTATCCTACTGATTATGGAATTATCTAATGAAAAAACATTTATGGAATACGATGCAGTAAGAGGAAATCTCTCAAAAAATGTATAGGTTAGAGGACAAGTGAGTCAAGTCAAATATATAGGAAGGGTTTATCATATCAATTTTATTTTCATGAGAAAATTTCAACGTCACTATTTCCCTTGGAATTTGGGGATAACCTCCTTGATGGGATGTTCAAACATTCCAATCGGTTTCTAATGGGTTTGTTCATAGAACTGGAAATATCCAATGATTCCACATATATTTGGACCTACTTTCCAAAGGTAAGCGCTCATTAGTTTGTGGACTGATGAGTCTTAAGAATTTTCATTGTTTAAGAGGATGGGAGGTCGGACTCATCACACATTTTTGAGGGGAATTATTGTCTACTCTGGGACTCTCTTTAAAGATTTAAGTTATGTTCGTGAATCCTTATTACATTACCAAGTATAAAATGAGATTTCCTTTAGATCTGACAATCAATGATCGATATGTAGGAAATTTAGAGAATCTTTTATATATATCTAAGGTTCTTCATTGATAGAGAATCATCTGTATTTCTTAGAGATTCTTAGTCAATGGTATCCTTTGATACATAAAAGTCTCCTAGTCATTATAATGACCATACTGGTTTTAAATCCACTCAGTGGGGCACTTGAAGTTTATTTTCATTCAGAAGGACATGAATTATTTCAGAGTGGGGATCGAACCCGCATATGGGATACCTACGTATCCTTTGTTTAGAAAAGGAATCAGAACCCACGTAGTTCGAGTAAGGGATTATGATGTTTATGATTGATGGATCAAAGAAGGATGTCATAATTACTTTTACACTCTAAGCTCATGTGAGTCATGCTCGGTGTGAGAAACAAGGAGTATTGGTAAAAATTAGACAATTGTGCGATGAAAGATGCAATCATAAGAAATAATGTGGGACTATTGTATGTATGGCTACCCAGATAAATACTGATTAGGATTTACTTCAGGGTCCATAAAGGTATATGTGCCTTATGGAGATTTGAATACTCTAACTTGGGGCTTACTCCTGAAAAGGAGGACGAAATTAGGATAGGAAATATGATTGGGTTTTACTCCTGAGAAGGAATCCCATATCAAAGGTAAATTTAGGACTGGTTAAGAGGAATTAAGGTTTGGGGATTACTCCTAAGAAGGATGCCCAGATTTGGGAACCTTAAGAACTGGGGATTACTCCTAAAAAGGATGCCCCAATTTGGGGACCAGGGATTACTCCTAAGAAGGATGCCCAGATTTGGTAACTTTATGAATTAGGGCTTACTCTTGAAGAGAATGCCCAAATTAGGGGACTGGGGCTTACTCCTAAGAAGGATGCCCAGATTTGAGAATTATGACTGGGGCTTATTCCAGAAAAGGAGGCCTATATTTGAGACTGGGGCTTGGTCTTGAAAAGGAGTCCCAAGTTAAGGGAATTATTACTAAGGCTTATTCCTGAAAAGAAGGCCCATCCAATTGAGTTGTCTCATCTTAAAGGATGAGGTTGAATGAATGAAATATCAATCTTTAGTGGCATAAAGATATGTAAATCACTAGGTTTTGAGAAATATTCCACAGAATTCCTTTCTGATAAGGAAGTAAAATCAAGAAACCATGCCATAATTGACTTTGAAGAGTGTCTTGAAGACTGAATCTTGAATAGGAGAGGTGGAATGGCTTAATAGGGGTGAAATGGGAAAGAAGGACACCCAAAAAGGTAGGGGCACACAAGTCCTGGCAGGCGCGCAGGTACTGCGTGGGCATGCAAGTCCTGGTCACGCAGGTATACCTGTGCGACACATGGGTATTTTCATGATGGTTAACCAGTAGGGAGATACTTGAGCGACTCTTGGTTAAAGCCTTTAGAATCATCCTGAGGTTCTTCCAGCAGAGTGGCGCACAAGTTCTAACGAAGGAGTAAGACGGCGCACAAGTGTGTCCATTTCCCTTAAGGGTTGGCCACTCTGGAATGCAAGTGTTGACGAGTTTCAACACTTAGGCCTTCCTCCAACTCTTTAGATCTTCCGTTCTAGGTAAACAATTACCTTAGAAGTGTTTCGGAAGCTTGGAGAATAGACTAGGGCGCCGGGAGCTCAAATCGGAATTCTGGAAAAAAATTCCTCCACAAATGGGGGGCCCACAGGGTCTATTTATAGGCTGGAGAAGACCCGGGCGGTTATCACTTAGGTCGCACAAGTCACTTGCGCGACCATTAGGCAGTGCGCAAGTATACCTATGCGACCACGAGGGAACTTGCGCGACCTATGGGAAATGTTCTCTTCGTTGATCCATTTGTCTATTTTTTTATGTTTCTTCAAAGGATGAATCAATTTGAGCTAAGATATTTCCCTTTACATATCTTTAGACTCTGTGAAGAAAGGAGCATCAACAAAAGTCCCCTCTCAGAGTTGGATCCGGAGTGAAAAGAGGATTTGACTCTGAGGGAAAAAAAGAAACCAGGGGTCTTCGTGGTTATTGGAAGTTTAAAGTCATGCATTTCGGACATAAAAGGCTAATGTTTAAGGTCAAAATAGCTTTGACCGAAAGGAATTATAATTGACTCAATTCCTTGACAATTCATCGGAAAACATAGTACCATACTCAAGTATGAGAGAAAATATGTAAACTATGACTTAAGAATATTTGAATCTGAGGAATGATATGAAAAGGAGATAAAAAATAATTAGAAGTAGTAGTTCTCAAGAATGAAGTTACCATTATTTAACAAACCCGTTAGGGGGTTGAATTATGCAGGGCCACCTAAGGGCATTGGCTGCATAGTCAAATAAATAGTATCTTTTGGCTAACAAGTCTGTTATGTAGATTGTTTATGAAAGGCCGCCTATGGGCACATGCTGCATAGTCAGGAAAAAGAACTCCCAAAAATTTACTTTCCTAGTGCTGAAAGCCAGTGAAAGTTTATGGAGATTCCAATTTTCCAAAGTATAGAGTTTTCTTGTATAGAAAGAGGTACTTGAAATATGGAAAAGATATTTCCAAACAAGATTATCGTAGAACTGGATGGATATTACTCCTATGAAGGTCTGACCCAAATGTAGGGAAGGAGAATATAAACCATATACATGAATACTTTCAGATCATGAAAAGGGATATGGGACAAATATGTTAAGGATGCTTGTTTTTGTGGATCCCTACATACTATCATTTAAGACAAATATGGACAAAAGAGGCATTCTACCCAAGAATGAAGTTACCGCTATCCGAAAAACCCGTTAGGGGGTTTAATTATGTAGGGCCACCTAAGTGAATTGGCTTCATAGTAAAATAATAGTATCTTTTGGCTTACAAATATGTTATGTATACTGTTTATGCAAGGCCGCCTATGGGCACGTGCTACATAGTCAAGCAAAATAATTCTCAAAAGTTTGACATTTTTGTGACTAGAAGTCATGAAAAGGGTTATGAAGATATGAAAATATTTAAGGTTAGGATTATGGCACATAAATATGGGTATTGTCCAATGTATACAGAGATACATAGATCAATGCTAACCATAATCATGCTGTGGCTGGGTCCGGAATTGAAATGTCGGACTTCACTACGTATCACATAAGGATGGGAATCAAGCCATACGTAGTTCTTGAACTACATTTTAATGTCATGTGAAAAAAAAAGGATTAGAGACCATAGTTTAGGGTCATAGAGCTTGGAACATTAAAAGAAATACACAATGTGTGCTTTCATGGGGACTTTTCAGCCAAGGGACTGAAAGTGGAATTTGGGGTTAGGCCCAAAGACTTGGGGCTGGATTCGAGGGACACTCGAACGTTCCTACGTATCCCATAAGGATGGGAATCATGCCCACATAGTTCTATAAATACCCTCTGTACAAATTTGGTTCGTACATGTGAAGGGTGAAAGGGGATTTTAGTACAATGATGTTTTAACCCAAGATAAAAGGTTTGGGCATTTCCATGTATGCACGTAGTCTTTGAAATGAAACAGGATTGAAAATCAATGTAATTTATGGTTCCCTCTCAGGTGAGGGTATCAAAGAATATTGTAGTTTATTTTCATACTGGACAAAAGTGTTGTATAGTTTAGCGTCGTATAATAAGGACGAAAGTGAACCAATGTAAAGATATTGATTCTAGGGGTGGTTTCACGAATCAACATCGTATTAGATGGAGGTGAACCGATGTGAAGA
The DNA here is from genome assembly GCA_963277665.1 of Viscum album. Taxonomy (NCBI): domain Eukaryota; kingdom Viridiplantae; phylum Streptophyta; class Magnoliopsida; order Santalales; family Viscaceae; genus Viscum; species Viscum album. The sequence goes on along the minus strand of OY728150.1, from coordinate 801,964,916 downwards.
GATTGATTTGGGCTTGAACCTTGGGAGGTCGCCTATGTACCCAGCCTGGAAGGCAAGGATCAAAGTCCGCGTAGTTCAATTAAATAATGAATTAATGATCAAGTTGTTGTTGGGGACAACAACATAAAAAAATGATGTTTTTAGGACTTACACATGGTTAACGGCCCAAAGAGAGTGTTATGGTTGAGGTTTTCTCTAAGCTCATTTGAGTCATACTCGGTGTGAGAAACAAGAGGTAACAACAACCTTAACGATGCATAGTTTAATGTCATGTACGACATATAAAGGGACTACGTAGTTTAAAGGCTTGCAGTTAGGACTGTTGGTGCTGCACAATTTAGTGTCATGTAGCATGGACAAAGTACAGTTTAATGTCATGTAGGACTTATCATGGACTTTCTGTACAGTTTAACATCATGTAGTCCGGACGATGGGGACAATATTGTTTAATGTCATGTTGGACGAAAGGGGTATGGTGCAGTTTAATGTCATGAAGTGAGGACAAAAGAGTACACAATTTAACGTCATGTTGGAGGTATTAGGGACTTTTTTCACAGTTTAGTGTCATGTTGGACGAAAGTGCGAATAGTTTATGGTCATACGCATGGACTGTTGACGAGGCAGTTTAACGTCTTGCTGGACGGTGGTGTAGTTTAAGGTCATACAGGTCATTTGATGATTATGTAGTTTACTGTCTTTCCGGACGTAAGGGAATTTTATACAGTTTAGTGTCATGTAGTTATGACGTCATAGTTTAACATCTTGCTGAATGTAAGGGACTTTAAAATATTTTAGCTTCATATGCATGGACCGTTGATGATGCAGTTTAAGGTCATACAGGACCATAGGGGGATTGTGCAGTTTAATGTCATGCAGTGAGGACAAATTAGGGATTTTTTTTTCAGTTTAACGTCGTGTGGGACGAAATTAATACAAATAGTTTAAGGTCATATGTATGGACTGTTACTGTATAGTTTAACGTAATATAGCAAGGACAATGAAAGATTTTTTGTTTATAAAAAATACTTATTCAAAAATCTGGCATTGGTTGGAGTGGTGATGATTTCACCATCCATCGAGATTATTGAATAAGCTCCATTGGAGTAGACACTATGTATTGAATAAGGTCCTTCCCATTTTGGCTCAAGATTGGGAGGTTTCATTCCTGGTATCATTGGAGTTCTAAGAACTAATACCAAATCTCCCTTAGTGAATGAATGAAGATGAACCTTTTTGTTAAAAGATCATACTATTCGAATCTGATAGACTTCCATGTGGGGAAAAGTGCACAATATTTTCTCATCTAACCTTTCCAATTCATTCAATCTCTTTTGAGATTGTTCACTTGTTGATGATTGATCACAAATGGCAACTCTGAGAGAGGGTTGTTGAACTTTAATGGGCAAGACTGCTTCTGTTCCATATACCAATGAATATGGAGTTGACCGAGTTGCAGTGCGAGTGGTAGTCCGATAATCCCATAAAGCATGAAAGAGTTTATCAGGCCATGATTTCTTATCTTTATCCACCATCTTTTTCAGTATATTTGATAGAGTCTTGTTGAAAGATTCAATCTGGCCATTGGCCGCTGCATGATAGCGAGATGAATGGTTGGATTTGAGGTTGTATTCTTGATACAATTTCTTTACCTCAGATGAACAAAAGTTGGTGCCATTGTCCGTCAATATGGTATGAGGGACACCAAATATGGTAATGATGTTATACTTGATGAAGCTAACAACGCATTTAGAACTTACTTCCTTGAGAGGTATTGCCTCTGCCCATTTGGAAAAGAAGTCAGTAGCAGTAAGAATGTACTTAAATTTCTTGGCCGTAGCCGAAGGGTAAGGTCCCACCACATCCATTCCCCATGTGGAAAATGGCCATGAGTATTTAGCTATATGAAGAAACTCTGGAGGTTGATGAATGATGTTGTCATGTACTTGGAATGAATGAATTTTTTTTGTGAAATCAACACAATCTTCTATCATTGAAGGCCAAAAATATCCAAGCCTTTGAATCTGATCAGACAGTCTATGTTTAGATGGGTGGGCACCACAGACTCCAGCATGCACTTCTGTCATGACATCCATTGTCTCTTCACCATCAATGAATCTGAAGATAACTCCATCAAAACCACGTTTGTAGAGAATTTTCTCAAGGTGATCTGGGCTATCATAAAGAGTAAAATTGACCACATGTCACCAGATTTGTTCTTTCTCGGCTTTATCAAGTGGAAATGTTCCATTTTGAAGGTATTCCCTGATAGGTGACATCCATCCTGTAGTATGACCATACGGTTCAGGAATGGGACTAATTTCATTAATTTCCTCTATTCTAATTCAAAACATAAGGTGAAATTGCATGACGGTGGGCAATACTAATGGTTGTCTCGTCTCGATTTGGATCTGCCAGAGCTGTGTGTATATTAGCCAATGCATCAGCTTGAGAATTTTTTGATCTTGGGACATGAGAAAATGTCGGTTCCGAAGGGAATTCCGCCATTAACTCTATAACGTAATCATAAAAGGGATTAGTTCTTCTTTTCTGATGGCATAATCCCCATTGAATTGTTTGATTACCAGGTCTGAATCACCTTTCACCATTAATAGATTCACTTGTGCTTGAAGCGCTAATTCCAAGCCTGTGATGACAGCTTGGTATTCTGCTGCATTATTGGTACCACCTTCCCACAATAAGAAAAAATAAGGTAACACTGCCTTTTATGGAGAAATGAGAACAATTCCTAAGCTAACTTTGTTGAACTTAGGATTTTTCATTTTCCACCCTGTTGGACTTCTGGAAGCACCATCAAAATAAATTTCCAATGCTTGAGGACTTTCTTGAATAGAGAAGACATCCTCATTTGGGAGTTCAATATCTGAAGATGTGTCTTCCAATGAAGGGTGTTCAGCCAGGAAATCAACCAGATCTTGGCCCTTTATTTCCTTTTGAGACACATACTGAATGTCGAATTGGTGCAAAATAACTTCCCACCTTGCCAGACGTCCTGTAAGCATTGGACGACTAAGGATGAATTTTCACGGGTTATTGTGACATACCAATTGGACCTCGTGATGTTGCAGGTAGTGTCTCAATTTCTGAAATACAAAGATTAATGCCAGGAAGCACTTCACAATACTTGAATACAAGGTTTTTGCTTCATGCATTGTTCAACTGAGATAGTCGAGGATGTTTTCATTCCCATCATCATTCTTTTGAGCAAGAAAGGAACCCAATGATCACTCTAGAGCTATCACATAGAGGATAAGTGGTCTTCCTTCAACAGGTGGCATGAGTATCAGTGGACTCAAGAGGTATTTCTTGAGAATATCGAATGTTTATTGACATTCTTCAGTCTACTGGTAAGTGACTCCCTTCTTCATCAATTTGGTGAAGGGTAAAATTTTTCCTCCAAATTGGTGATGAAACGCCGAATATAGGCTAAGTGTCCTTGAAGTCCTCTTAATTCATTCAAATTTTGAGGAGTTGAAATACCAAGGATTAAGTTGGTCTTCTCAGGATCGACTTCAATACCACGATGGCGTACAACAAAGACGAGAAATTTTCCTGAGGTTACCCCAAAAGCACATTTTAAGTGGGTTCATCTTGAAATTATGTTGTCGAGGCATGCAGAATATGAATTCTAAATCATCCAAGTGATTAGAAAGGTGTTTGGATTTAACCACCAAATCTTCTACATATCATTCAACAAACATCACTAATAAGGGTTTGAAGATACGATATATGGCACACTGATATGTTGCACCTTCATTCTTTAATCCAAAGGGCATTACCCGCTAGCAAAACACACCCTGAGGGGATCTGAAGGCTTTAGATTCCTCGTCTTCTAGGGCCATTCGGATCGGATTATATCCGGAATATCCATCCATGAAGGAAAGTGCCTCATAGCTAGCAGTTGCATCAATTAAATGTTCTGTAATCGGAACTGGGAAGTCATCCTTAGGAAAATGCTGATTAAGATCTCTGAAATTGATGAAAAATCTAATTTTTATGTTCTTCTTCTTTACGAGGAAAATATTATCCAACCACATGGAATATTAAACTTCTCTTTCAAAGTTATCTTTGATAAGCTTATCCACTTCAGCTTCAATTTTGGAAGCATAAGTTGGGTGTGTTCTTCTCGCGGATTTCATAAATCCTCGATGTTCTTATGGTAAACCCAAATGTTGATTAGAAACATCAGGATCAAGACCGAGCATTTTTGTATAGTTCTAAGCACATATATCTCTATTTTTCTTTAGAAAATAAATATATATCTCTTTCTCTTCAAGAGTCATGGCCGTACAGATTAAAGTGGGGCGTGGATCTTCTTTTGTACCTAGATTTATTTCTCTGAGTTCATCCACAGTGGTAGAGATACCCTCTTCAAATGCTGAAGGAGAATCTCTGAGATCTTCCTCTTCTTCTTCATCATATGTTATTCCTTCTGTTTCTACTTGCATAGTAGATGATAGAGGGGAATTTTCATGATCAGAAGAGATGTCAAAATTTACACATCTTGAAGAAAAAGCTTCCATTTCCAACCTGATTGATGACGAAGGTTCTTCTTTGGGTAATAAAGAGGATATGATGGATTGAGAATTGACATCATTGTTCACCTCTGATGTTGCTATAACTTATTCTTTCCTAATTGGCGAAGTATAGACTTGCTAGATTTTAGCAGATGAAATGAAAACTTCACCATTTGTGCTTTCATCACTGCTTGGTGGGTTACCAATTTCTCCCATGTTGTCTGGCTCGATTGCCGTAATTGAAATTATGGATCTTTCCATAAGAGTATATTGATTTGGTTCGATCTTGTCAATTTGACTGATAGGCAACACATAATATGTACTCACATGTGTAAATGGATTAGCTGGAATCTTCTCCAAACCCTATGGAGCATTAACTTTAGTAATCTCTTTTGTTGTGGATTTCACCCTTCCCTTCATGTGATAGAATTCCGCCTCAATGTATTGAGACTGACATGTCTTGAACGGGGCCTTATCACCATGCAATGTCCCAACTTGACCATCAAAACAATATTTGAGACAGTGATGGTATGATGAAGGGATAGCCGCATGCTGATGTAGCCAGGGTCTTCCAAGCAAGATGTTGAAAGATGAGTCTTGATCAATAACCATGAAATCCGAATTGGATAAAAGATAACCAAAATGAGTCCTGAGTGTAACTTCGCCCAGTGGTTCTTGTTCATTTTTATCATATCCTTGTAACATCATGGTAGAAAGAGATAAATCAGATTCTGTGAGGCCCAATCAATGAAGTGTACGAATGGGCATGAGGTTGACTCCTAAACCATTGTCAATGAAAGCTCTTCGGACGTCTACGCCATTGACCTTTCTAGATAAGTAAAAAGGTCTAATATGCACATGAAAAACATCATATTCATCTTCATCAGTAAAAGAAATTATTACATGGCATTCTGCAAGATTATTCTCTATGTGATAGACTTCAGATGAAGCAATTTTAGTTTCAAAATCCTGAGGACTTGACAAAGCCTTGATGAGTGCTTCCCGAAGTTCTTTTGACAGATTTAGAGCATCCAAAATTGATAACTTGGTAGGTACTTGGGCCAAGTGTTTCAATACATCATACTTTTGATCCAGAGGTCTGCATTTCCCAACAGGAATATGTGATTTAAAAGGTACCTTGGAAGCAGATTCATTGGAAGTTGATGCATCTTGTATTGGGATAGGAGTTGGAAATATTCTTGGTTTTGGAAGATTAGACCGATTAGATACATTTACTTGCTGAGAGGAAGAAGATGGAACCTTCAAATAGTCTTCCAAAATACTGTTCCAGGACTGAATTTGCTATTGGTAGAAGAAAATTTTTGTTCTTGCTGAGCTCGCTGAAGGGCTCTACCATGAGTTTCTGTTGCGTACAAAGTTCTAGAAGGGGTAGAATTGGAATAGTGGCCTCTGAAATATCCACGTCTTCCCCTGTATCCTGAGCCTCTGGAACTTCCTCTGATTCCCCTGTTTGACACTGGGAATTCAGGCTCATCGAAATCAAAACTGCGACTGGCATATGGATCCGTTAATTGAATCATATTAACAAAACCAAAGATTAACTCTTCATCTGATTAAGTATCTGCCTGATTAGCCTGTTTAGGTTGTACCGTTTGGTGGGGTGGTGCCCGTGGCTTTGAATTAGATGGCATGAAGTTTTCATGAGTCAAAGACAACTAGGCTTTGTCACATACTCATCTTCTTCTGATTCTTTTTATTTCGTTGAATCATGCCGTTTCTTTGAGGACATTCCCTCTGATGAAGAGGGTTTTTCCACAACATTCATGGAATAAGACACAATCAGTTTCTTTAATTGTGTTCGCAAAATAGCATGAGTTCGGTTGATTGTATTTCTGACCATCCAATCATCATACTTCTATGCATTTTTTCTTTTGACTTCCTGCCATTTTCCTTTCTCCTCTAGAACTGTAGCAATAACACATGCTAATTGAGCTGAAGAACCATTCAGTTTGACTTGTTCCAAGTTGACCATATTTTGCAGGAGGTCTTTGAAGACAAAACACTCTTGGATGGGATGCCCCAACATTTGATTAAAAGGGAAATAATTGGGATGGTCTTCATCTCCTTTCTTGTTTGGCCTCTTGGGCATTGGTAATTGAACCATATTATTTTCCAGATCAAAAATGAAATAACCAGGAACATATTCATTTCAGAAAGAGTATGTTTTACTCTTTAGATCCTCAAATTGTTTTTGTCTTTGATCTCTTTGATCGTCTTGACAAAACGACCTCTGCTGTTGGCGCTCAGGAGGTGGAGCCCTTAAAGAAGATGAAGGTTTTGAAGTATAAATAGGTACATGTTCTTGTTTAAGCATAAATGTAGTAGTTTTTGCTTTACCCATTCTTTTTCCTGGAGCTGATGGAATTACATGAGATTTAGCCTTAGCCTGTATAAGGGAATCTTCAATCTGCTGAATGATTGAAGTAAGGTCTCGAAACCCTCCTGTTTATTTCACAGGGATCAACGGTGTGCGTAATTAGTCACGCAGATTTTCCACACAGATTGGCAACAGTTCATCTTGAGGGAGTTCTACGCTCAGGGAATATGTTTACCCCTTCCAGCGAGCAATGAAATCAGAGACTCTTTCATTCTCCCTTTTCTTACAATTTGTAAGCTAAAAAACTATTTTCTTTGGAAAATATGAACTGAATTGAAGAAGAAATCATTTATGGAGATCTTCCCATCTGGTAATTGACCGGGATTCCAAGCTTGTATACCAGACAAAAGATGGTCTTTGTAAGGTTCACACGAAGCATCCGAGTTTCACTAATTCTTGCTGCTCCAGAGTTCCCATCATAGGATCGCAACAAGACACGTAATGCGTCAAATTCTGTTCAGGATCACATGATCCATTGAAAATAGGTAATATAGGGTTCCCAAAATTTTACGGGGGAGATATTGAATCTACCCATCAAGGGTAAGCTTTCTTTTCCGGTTGAACCTGCGCACGCTTCCCTTCCATATTTTCTAACTGAGATGTTAATGACTCAATGTTAGTTATTAACTTTTGAGACACATCCGGTTGAACTTGGACTTGGGTAGGTGCAATGACCGGAGCTTGGACATATGTGGTGGTTAGTGCTGCAACTAATGGTAGTACTACCACCTGTTGTTGCACTTGACCTGTAGGATTAGACCTATGAGGGTGTACTGATAGAGGAGGATATTCTTGACCCATATCAGTAGATGCAACAAATTCCCTTGGCTGACTGACTCCAGCATGCTTAAGAAGAAGACTACCCAGAAGTAGTTCTGCGTTCAACCCCCTTAATTCCTTCATTTCATCTTCCTGTTGTGAAAACCTTTTCTTGAGTGAGAGTGATTGGCCTTCTCTAGAGGAATGATATGTAACCTGATTCTTTCCTCCCCTTTGTAGGATCCTTTTAAAATAGGAGGAAGTGGGTTACATGAAGGATTACCTAGGTTTTGAGTAACCCTTTCATTTCGTGTACGCACACCTTCTTCATTTGTGTCGGTGCGTACATCTTCTTGGGCATGAACCTCTTCATCTAAGTCCCCTGAGTGAGCCTCATCTGGTAGATCAGCAACAAAAGAATTGATGACATTGATTGATGTATAACGCATCACATCCCTTCTATCAGCATTTCTGTGATATTGTCTTCTTTCATGTCTTTGATGAGACATTTCCTTTTGTTGATTCGATCCCTCAGGAACTTCTTGACGAACCGTAATTTGGAGGGAATCTCCTGATAATTTGGCTCTTTATTCCTCTTGACGCTTCTTCCCCAATCAAGAAAAGACCGAATTCCTCTGAGGAGGGGATTGGTGATTTGAAAAAGTCCCCAATCCTGTGGACTGGGTTTGTTCCTACTGTTCCCGCTCAACTCCTCGAATCATATTTGTTGATTCCGAGGGTCGATTTAAAAGAGTCCCCAGTCTGGCGAGCTGGGGTGGATCTTGACATGCTATGTCTAAGACTTTCTTAAAATATCTCTTGATCTTGCTAACCTTAGTCTGGAAATTAGCTGGATTCATTAATCTGTATCCACTTTTATCACCTGGTTCAAAAGACCATTGGATAATTTCCGACACTTATGTCACTTGATGATGTGCTTGCTCCATACGAGAGGCTTGTTCAATATTCTCGTTTGCTTGATGCAGGAGTAATTCAACAACTTATTCTCTGTATTCTTGATTTTGAGAGGAACTGGATGAGGTCTGTTCTTGGGAAAGCTTTTGATTACAAACATATACCATTGACTGTGGTCGGCCATGGGAAATAACATTGCATGAGACCATTTTCGGCGGGCTTTGCTGACTGGAGAGCACCGTGAAATGCAGTGCTCGATGAACACCCCATCCTATGAAATGAAAACCATATGGGGAATTGGAAATTATCTGACTCAATTTTCTTATTGCGCCAAGGATTGAACGTTGAAGGGCTCTCTACTGCTTTTTAGCCTTCGAAAATCGAGAGACTGATAGAGATGCCAAATCAATCTAACGTTGTAACCCTTCTATTACCTTAAGATGATTTTCATATTCATCATAAGGCAATACATTCTTCTTCAACTGACAAATAGTTTTCCATAGGTTGAGACGAATATCATGAATTCCATCTTCCATCAACATTTCTGGAATGTCATACTGAGAATCAGCCAGATTCCAAAACATGACTGGCACTTCACCTTTCACCAGTTGTTTTCTCATGTTTAGTATTTCCTATTTATCATTTAATGAAGATTCTTCTACCTGTTTTGACCAGAACTGGTGCTTCCTTGTTGCTTCATTGGATACAACATGATTGGTAGAGAAATAACAGATTAAACTAGAAGATGCATGACTTAGGGGTGGTTTGAAGAATGACATATACCCTGGGCTATCTTCTGGTTGATAAATTATTTCACCTGCTAGCGATGAAGCATTAGACATGACTAGTTTCGCATTTGCAAGTGGCTCAAGATAAGAGGGCTTTCTCGGGACTACATTATCCACTGGAGAATTTTCTGGGCAATGTGAATCACTACTACAGAGAGGACTTTCATAGAGAAATTCAGCATCCTGGAGAGGACCACCATAATGGGTTACAAAAAAAGATGAGATCTCTAGCTCCTTGGTCTTCTGACCGCACAGAGGGTTCATGTGGCTCTCATCTAAAGATGAAACTTCGAGATCGACCGAATTTCCACAAAGCAATCCTTCATGAGGACGTGTCTATTGAAGACCTTTAGAATTAATGTTCCCACCATTGGGAAATGAGGGACTAGAATCATGGATTCCAATCGATAATTATCTGAGGGATTCAAGAAATCCATCATCGAGCAAGGCCTCGTTATAGATTGTCTCTTGATCTCCTGACTGTGATGGGAAGGTCTTCTTCTTAGTCGCCTTATTAATCGCTTTGGAAACCACTTGTTGACAAAAGTGGATGCTCTGAGTAGGTGTATATTCCGAGTCAAGAAAGATGGCCAGGTTAGACTGAAGATCTCAACTCAAATCACGTGTATGTGCCTGACTTGGTTGTCCGTATGATATGGGGGAGTATTCCCCACAACCCTCTTAGACTGGAACATATGTGTGTGTCTGTTCCAGAGTGAATTGTTGATGTTTCACTCCACTGGTAGGGATAGATTTATGTGTATTTCCCTGAAATACTGCTGAAGCTATTATAATATCCTGGCAGGCATCCAGAATATGAGAAGGGATTTTCTTTTTCTCTTTCACTATTGATAGAATATGCTTGGTGACTTCAGCTCCCAGAACGAGGATGTACGTCCATTCCGGGCTTGGAGCAGGTCTATGTGCCTACTCATTTCCTCCTTTTCCTGTCAGTGAATCCTGACAGTACTCATGTTTGGGGGTAGAGAGTTGAGTCTACCTCCTATTTGTTTGCGGGGCTTTCCAACTAACTTCTCTGAATGCTACCAAGCGAGACTGTTGGTAGGATTGATTAGTACTAGCAGGTGTATGTGGCTATTGATTGCACTTCAATGAATGTGGTTGACAAGATCCATCATATGTAGTCAGATGAGCCTGATGACTAGATGATGATGTATAAATAGGTGTATGTTCCTGCCTATAGTGCTCCACCAACATTTCCTGGTGGGATTGGCGTGATGCTGCCAAATGAGTTAGCTGGACAGCGGAATTAAAACGGGAAGGTGTGTGTGCCTGCTCGTTGCTTTCCACCAAGTTAGGTTGGTGGACTTCTCTGGAGATGGAAGATATGAGATCCTACTCACTATTAACCGGATTTCCCCTCTGTCAATTATCCTTTCCTGCTCGGGTTCGAGGAACCTGAGCCGAATGCCTCGAGTCGGTACCCTCATCATGTTGAGGGCGCACTTCCGCACGAGTCTAGGGGCGACTGTTGGTGGGAGCCTTCGAGAAGGACTCATGTATACTTGAATTAAGGCCCTGAGGGACCTTCTCATTCACATCCCCCGAATAAGGGAGTGAATGGTGATTGCATTCCGGGGATAACAACCCGAAACGGTTGGAAACGGTAGTCCTCACCGCCTGCTTCTTGATCACTGGTCGTCATTGTCCGGACGACCGGTGTGAGTTGTTCACTTGGAGCGCTTTTCATGTAGCCTCCATGGATGGGATGGTACCATGTTGACGGTACTCCTTAACCAGCACATTTGATACCTAGCTTTGAAGAAGCTGAGTAGGTGATGTCATCCTCAGAGCGGATGATGATCCAGCAGGAGTAACAGCAGTGGCATTTGTAGTAGTAGTATTAACAGGTGTGAACTTGAGAGCAGCCATTCTGGAAATGCAGAAGATCTTAGAAAAGAGTGCCATGTTTGATATAACAGACGTAATGAAGATAAATTCAGCTGCTACATCTTTTGGATAAGAACATATGTCAATGATTGTTTTTGTTGGCCCTCTCATTGAGTTTTAAATAGGGGCCTAACAAATAGGTAAAACATCCTTTTAAGTTGGTTAAGGATACATGTCGGGTTCACCATTTGTTGTTTCCCTCGGAATATGGGGATGACCTCCTTGATGGGAGGTTCAAACATTCCGATAGGTTTCTAACGGGTTTGTTTGTAGAACCGGAAACATCCAATGATTCCACATAAATTTGGAACTACTTTCCAAAGGTAGTCGCTCATTAGTTTGGGGATAGATGAGGCTTAGGAATTTACATTGGTTGAGAGGATGGGAGGTTGGACTCATCACACCTTTTTGAGGGGAATTATTTTCTACTCCGGGACTCTCTTTATAGACTTAAGTTATGTTCGTGAATCCTTATTACATTACCAAGTATAAAATGAGCTTTCCTTTATATCTGAAAATCAATGATCGATATGTTGAAAATTTAGAGAATCTTTTATATGTATTCTAGGTTATTCATTGATAGAGAATCATCTGTATTTGTTAGATATTCTTAGTCAATGGTATCCTTTGATACGTAAAAGTCTCTTAGTCATTATAATGACCATACTAGTTTTAAAGCCACTCAGTGGGGAACTTGAAGTTTATTGTCATTCAGAAGGACATGAATTATTTCAGAGTTGGGATCGAACCCGCAGATGGGCTACCTACGTATCCATTGTTTAGAAAAGGAATCTGAAACCACGTAGTTTGAGTAAGGGAGAATGATGTTTATCATTGATGGCTCAAAGAAGGATTTCAAAATTACTTTTACACTCTAAGCTCACATGAGTCATGCTCGGTGTGAGAAACAAGATGTATTGGTAAAAATTAGACAATTGTGCCATGAAAGATGCAATCATAAGAAATAATGTGGGACTTATGTATGTGTGACTGCCCAGATAATGAATATTAAGATTACTTCTGGGAAGAAATCCAGGAACAGGGTCCATAAAGGTATACGTGCTTTATGGAGATTTGAATACTCTAACTTGGGGCTTGCTCCTGAAAAGGAGGCCCAAATTAGGATAGGACTTATGATTGGGTTTTACTCCTAAGAAGGAATCCCATATCAATGGTAAATTAGGTCTGGTTAAGAGTAATTAAGGTTTGGGGCTTACTCCTAAGAAGGATGCCCAGATTTGGGAACTTTAAGAATTGGGGCTTACTCCTAAGAAGGATGCCCAAATTAAGGGACTGGGGCTTACTCCTAAGAAGGATGCCCAGATTTGGGGACTTTAGGAATTGGGGATTACTCCTGAGGAGTATGCCCAAATTAGTGGATTGGGTCTTACTCCTAAGAAGGATGCCCAAATTTGAGAATTATGACTGGGGCTTATTCCGGAAAAGGAGGCCCATATTTCAGATTGGGGCTTGCTCCGGAAAAGGAGGCCTAGGTTAAGGGAATTGTGACTGGGGATTATTCCTGAAAAGGAGGCCCATACAATTGAGTTCTCTCATCTTAAAGGATGAGGTTGAATGAATAAAATATCAATCTTTAGTGACATAAAGATATGTAAATCACTAGGTTTTGAGAAATATTCAACAAAATTCCTTTCGGATAAGGAAGTCAAATCAAGAAACCATTCCATAAATGACTTTGAAGAGTGTCTTGAAGATTGAATCTTGAATAGGAGAGGTGGAATGGCTTAAAATGGGTGAAATGGGCAAGAAGGGAACCCAAAAAGGCTGGGGCGCACATGTCCTAGGAGGTGCGCAGGTACTGCATTGGCGCGCAAGTCCTAGTCGTGAAGGTATACCTGTGTGAAACATGGTTATTTGTGTAATGGTGGCCAGCAGGGAGATACTTGATCGACTCTTGGTTAAAGCCTTTAGAATCATCATGAGGTTCTTCCAGAAGAGTGGCGCGCAAGTTCTAATGAAGGAGTAAGGTGGCGCGCAAGTGTGTCCATTTCCCTTAAGGGCTGGCCACTCAGGCGCGCAAGTGTTGATGAGTTTCAACACTTAGGCCTTCCTCCCCCTCTTTAGATCTTCTGTTCTAGGTAAAAAATTACCTTAGATGTGTTTCAAAAGCTTTTAGAAGAGACTAGGGCGTCGGGAACTCAAATCTGAATTCTGGAAAAAAAATTCCTCCACGAATGGGGGGCCCACAGTGTATATTTATAGGCTGGAGAAGACCCGGGTGGTTATCACATAGGTCGCGCACGTATACCTGCGCAACCATGAGGGAACTGGCGCGACCTATGGGAAATCTTCTCTTTGATCATCCCTTTGTTGATTTTTTGATGTTTCTTCAAAGGATGAATCAATTTGAGCTAAGATATTTCCCTTTACATATCTTTAGACTCTGTGATTAAAGGAGCATCAACAGTCACCACCTTTTCCCATTATGTTCTGTATATACAAACCTTTGATATGTAATATTAATAATCTCATCAGATTCATGGGTTTTGAAGTTTCCTTTGAGTTATTCCTTCAATGAGGGTTATGATTCAAATGATACCAAAGCGGTAATGGTTTTATGTGACAATCACATTTTTACTTTGATTTTTTATGCTCGAAATTTCAAATAATGATTATATATAATCTATCTTCCAAAAATCATTTTTTTCCATATTATATAGTTATTTTGGGGGAGACTAATATTTCCATTAATTTTCCTCTATTTATGTACTCAATAGATAAAAAGAATAAATTTAGGTAATACCAACTTAATTTCTCTATTTGGTATAGAATATTTTAAGCTATATCAATATTTAGTTTAAAATTTTTTTAAATAATGTTTTAATTTTCACCAATGATTTATTAATTTAAATTTTAACCATGTTGCACATTCTTATACAAATGTTTAAAAGGAATATTCTTGGAATTTTTCAAATAAATAGCATATGACTTTTTCCAAAAATTTGAATGGAATATGTTTAATGGAAACTGTATGGAAAGATTTCAATTCCACCATGATTTCTGTTTTCATTGAACCTTAATTTATACCATTATTTCATTCATTTAAATGAAATTTTTTTCCATAATATTTTGGATATTTTTATATTTTAAATAATTGATTTAAAAATGACATGAGTATTTTCCAAATGAATTTATATATGGGTAATTTAAAGTTATTTTTCATATATAACAACATCAATTGTGGTTTATTATAATTCACATGAGATATAATCCAATGATAATCTCTTTATTCATTATCTGGATAGTGTGTTATTCTGAGTATGAATTTTTTAGGAAATGTCCTTTCATTCCATTGGTTATTCTTTAATATAATGATAAATTCATTATTAATCTTGTAACATATATATGAATATATAATGATTATGTGATGGGTGGTTCTATAATAAACTGTGGATGGGTGGTTAAATTATAATAAATGGATATGTTGTTCTTTTATATCCCTCTAATGATTTGGATAATGATTCCGATGTTAAGAAACTCCTTAAAGATAAGTGATTAATAAACTAATAAGAGATAGCGGAGTTAACTAGAATAATATTTATATCAATAGAATTATAGAAATAACCAGTTAAACCATTCATTTATGGGATTTTGTCTAAATTTATAGTTATTGAAGAGAGCTTTGACTAAGCAACTAACTGCCTATTTTTATGTGAATTCAAAAAGCTAATTCATTATTCTTTAGTTATGTTCTCATGGGTCAATAGAGATTATTAATGACTTTAAAATCTAATTTATTATGTATTTCTACTACTAAAACATTATTTAATGATCAAAATTTTAATATCATTGACTAATTGGGTATGAATATGATAATTTTTATCAGGTTCTCATACCATGTTGCTTCACCTATGCTTACTAATGATAGCTGATTTATATCACTTATGATTACCATACTAAGAATCAATTCTCACCCTTTCTTATGGTTCATTTTTCTTGGAAAATGAGGTATCTTTTTATGGTTTATATGTATATGAATGTTACCTTTATAAACAATATAATGGGATATGATGTTGAACCATTATGAATTATTTATTAACGTATCCATGCATTTAAATTCACTAAACCATTATGGTTCCTAAATGGATCAAATTATTATTTAATTAAAATTTTTGTATTAAGATGTAGTATAGAAAAATAAATTTTTTTTTCAATATTTTTGGTATCAATATTTTTTATATTTTAAGAAACTGGAACGAGAAAAATTTACTCAAAACTCATTAGATAATCATATTTATACGATAAAATATTATATTATGGTAAATAAAATAGTGTGTTTTTTCCTATAATGTTTTCCATATAGGGATAAATCATGTTTACATGGTTTTAGAATATATGAATCTAGTGGTACTAATCCCAAAAAAAATTATTAAGTTCTATCTTGATTATCATTATAATTCATGGTGAATGATCCCTTACTACACACTAGGTTTGACACATCATGATATATTCATAGGTTAGGTAATATTTTCTTTTTTAAACCCTTTGATTGATTTTGATATATGTAGACCATGGATAAAATTGGTTAATCTTATGGTGTCATATATTTAAAAGAAGGCTTCACAATTTAGACAACCTGTGAATGATTTTTTAGGAATAAAATTGTAATTACAAATGCTTTATGGCCAAGATAACCTTTATTGTTTCAATAAGAGGAGGAAGACAAAATGCTACAGTTGGGGTTCTTATAGTTATTGAATTATGACCTGGACTAATAGGTCCCGAACCGTGACTACCCCAATCCCACCCATAATATGAAAATGGATAGAGACCAGCACTGAGTAGAAATATAAAAAACATGGGATGCATTACCCTAACGTACCCATATACACGCACACATCATAATGGACATAAAATACTGAAATATAAATAATTGAAACCAATTAATGAAAAAATATATGATCCCAAAATCAGAGTATAATAGTAAAATTCTGAAACTGGGAAAGGAGAAAATACAATACCCACCAAAAATTGATGAAAGATGAACATAATCAGAAGGAAAGTACAACTATTAAATGATACAAAAAAAAACCAGTCATTCTAGCTTAATCTATGCTCCACTAGCCCGTGGTCCACCCTGGAAACCTTTAAATAAGAGATACACTAAATTATACAAGACACATGTGCACGGAGCCCATTCAAGGGTGACTATAAAACTACGCACTATGAAACCTTGAAAACAAAAAAACAATATTTATCCCAAAACATATATATCAATAAATTCATAATAAATACCCAGATATACATAGCAAGGACACAATTCCACCGAGTAGTCACAACAAACTTCGAATCATACGATTCTTCTCGATTCCATGCTCGTTCTTAGAAAGTCCACTCCACAAGACATGATATCACCAGGTAAACTCATCCAAAAAGTCTTGATCATTAGGACACTCCCAATAAAGATCAAATGTCTCTGAATACATTACTACTCCAAAAGGGGATCACATCTAGGACATTGGGGGAGGGGGATACCACAAACCCAATCGAGATCAAACTGCTATATTGGGGATCATACTCTAATGATATCCTGATCCTTATTGAATTGGATTAAAATACGAGGGATCAATGATGTTCTCATGGTGGTTTTTCTTATTCCAAAAACCCTGTTTAGGGTATAAAATGAAAAAGGATCAAACTTCAGTCCCACAGAAGGATTCCACAAAAATTATCTGAAACTCCTCCACTAGAGGGAATAACAATGCCAATAAAAGATCCTAAATAATCAATTTAACCTTGATGTAAAGGACCATGGTGGAAATCGATCTACCAAAACTGGTTTGAAATGAAGTGAAAATATCTCCATGATATCTCAAGGGTATTACATGACTTGTAAGGAAAGTACACACTAGGTATCACTCTACCTGAATATAGTAATGTGAATCTGCCTCACATGAAAAGTAAATATCCATATACAAAGAATGTAGGATTATACATATCCGGTAGAGATATCATGAAAATATTCATATTCTATATGACCATGCCCATATATTGTGGGTCGTTACCTTGTACCAACTTTTCTACACCCAGTCGTTCCCATGTACATATGGTCGTGTCTATGTTTGTGTACTGAGTACTACCTATTCCTATGTATCCTATGAGATACATGATGACCGTATAACATGGGTCACAAAACAAGTGATGTCTTTCTCTCCAAGGAACACTAGGACAACTAAGGGTTTTCCACATGATGTATACTTTTCGATTATAAGACGTGTAACCTATGATATGTACTTCCAAATGGATCCTCTTCCAAATTATCCTTCATGATTCCACCACCACCTATCTCACTAAAAAATCTTTTATCCATTGTTTTATAATATTCCCATCATCTGATATTGGGATTCCAAGATTTAAATCACTTCAAAAAATTCACACAAATACCGTCTGTAACCTCACCATCTAATTCTAGAAGAACATAAACCACCAATCCATTACGATCCACAATCAATTTTACTCGATCATTGTCTCATCTTGAACGCAGCCTCAATCATGAACCACACACACAATATTGGATTTTAGAACTGAATAATAGTCACACAATGAAGAAATACTAAGTATTTTTTAAACAAATTTCTGAATAAGAAACTAATTATGAACATGGGAACATTAAAAATTAAATTTTATTTCAAATTACATATAAGGAAAAAGTGGAAGATCAAACTAGTTAAATTAAAAGGATTTGTAAACATAGTGAGAAATAAAAAAAATAGATTTGAGGATAAAATTAATGGAATTTCATACCCTATAAATCCACCATTTATGTGCATTTACATTCACATATAGATCATCCTTGATTAGGTCTTCGAAGTGATTTGACATATTGTCCCATTTTTCGATGTATATCCCCACATTTATATTCATTTTCATAAACCCATGTGCCCAAATTAAATTTTTTTTGTTGATATAGAATCTTTGACCCTATTTAACATCAATTTGATCCAATATTTCATAAATCTTGTTCACATCCTCCATTGATTCATTGATATATAATTCCCCTTCCTAAATTTCATCCTTATAATTTTAGATTGAGGTCTAGATATTTTTATTTTCCCCGATCCTTATTTTCAGTCAATCCACCCTACGATTTTTTCCTAGAATCTCCACACATGGCCTTTTACACTCCACTTAATAGATCCAAAACCATATTAAATTACTCACCGTGAATCATTGGCACACAAACCATCACCTTGGTCCTTCTAGATGATAATGTTTAATCTATATTTGGTAGATAATAGTAGTCCCTTGGGCCTTTTTCATTGTTTCACTTAACCAAAATACAACCCCCAACATCACAACATTCGTTCCTTCCCTTATTATCCCATGAAAAATAAACTCATCAACCCTTTAATCTATCCTAACAATCGACTTCTATTTGACCAGATATCTAACATTCATATTTACCCATAAAGAAAACAAGGTCAATAGTATTGTTTTCCTTTTGTAATGGTGTCTAGAATCCTATTTTGACTGGTTTTGAATCCCCAAATTCTTGAAATGAGCATAAAACATACAAACTACCAGAGTGATTGTAATGGTTAATAGACATGGGATACCTTCTATGGCTTGATCTGCCCGATGACTTGACCCAACCTTCACTAGTTGGAGTGTCATGTATCTTATATTCCTGGTCCTTTCCAACCAATGCACCCCTTACTGGACACCTGAAATTCCAATATATTTGTATCTATGTCTCCTCTATATATGAACTTTTTATATTTTGGATCCATCAAAATGATAGTATTGAGTTCCACTGTAACTGATGCACCCACGCCTTCGATCATCTCTGATACGGGTGAGACCTTCACTCCCAAATTATGGCCACCAAAAACTATTCTTAGTATTCAGATTATATTGAAAATATATAGATCAAGACAATCATATCCTACAACTTTACAGTCATGATCAACCATCCATGTATAATTTGTACCCAGTTGATTAACTAAGAGGGCTACAAAGGGAACTTTATCATTCTAATGTTTCTTCCCTATATAAGTTGAGAAGTTTTTTCACCTATATCAATATATATAGAAACAAGGATATCTCATGGAGTAAGTTAAACCCCATAAAATAGATTCATCGCCTATTTATTCCCCTCATGATCCTCTAGTCAGGGAAAATCATTTCTTTATATGGTTAAAATGTGATTACAGACCTCTTAGGAGTCACCCAGATGACAGAAAGAGAAACAGAAATCAAACCAATATACAAATATCACCACTTGTTTCATATGACATTACTTATAAATCTCAATCCACTCAAAATTTACCAGAGGCATAGAAAATATGATTTCATCATGAATATGAGGTGAAATGATATTGAAAATGGATGAAGATCTGCTATCAAGACACAAAAACCTCCCAAAAAATTTCAAGCATTTGGAATATTGATGGATTATGAAATGGAAGTGGAACTCCAAGAAAAGTAACAAAAATTACAGATATTAGTATATTTCATCATAGGTGAAACTAAATATTCCATCTAGAAAGAGACAATAAGATTCCATTTAATGATCTACTAATTATAGTTCATTTGAAAACAAGATCTTACTCGGTCTAAAATTGAATGATAATATGAGGGGGGTTCAGAAGCTCTATAATATATTGTTAATAAATATCCCACGAGTCATAGATGAAATGGTAAAAGGCATCAAATAAGGGTCGATTCCAACCAAATATGGTCACTAGGAAATGAATTTGAATGTTATAAGCCTTTGTGAACTCTTAAATGGTGATTTGTAACTTAAAGAATCGATGATTGGATGATGGAACATTGGGGTTGAGAATGATGCCATGGATGGGAAGAAAATCAGTACGGTTGGTAAGAATCGATAATGGAGGGTGATGATATTCTCTCGAGATCCCCCCCCCAATATTGGGAGGGGGTGGATGGTGATAGTGACCATGCAATCAAGACATGGAAGGAAAGGTGAGTGGGATATTGAGCAATGAAATTTTCCATAAATTAATAGTAATTGACGTGAACACATTAAGAAACAGGGGGTGAAATCCATAAACCAGAATATGCGATGAATGAAACTCATCCTTTCCAGATCTGGACTCATACCATTTCCATATATTTTTTTAATAAGTATGGTTTTAAATATAGAACAAAAATTTCCTCTTTAAAAAAATCAACTGTCAATGTGAAAATCAATTATTGTTAATGGAAATAATCCATGTTCGACACGGAATAAATAAAAACATGTAAATAAAAAATAAAAATATATTACCTGGAGTTTTAATCAATCACTAAGTAATTATGGTCATGAATTGTTTTCACTTCCAAGATCCATGAACTCCATTGGAACAAAATACTCGATCTGATATTAAATTTTTTTTTTCTACCAATGTCTCTCCAATGGAACTTCTCCAAAAACTCATCTCAATCCCTAGGTTATGTGGATAACCCTAGGTTTGAGTCATAACCATGATTAAATATTTGAATCTTATAATGAAATCAGATAAAATAAAATAAATTTATCTTATTTATTTTATTATCTGCACATGCGAGAATTGTTTCACAAATTCCTAGTACCGACAATGGTTGTGTTTCATTTAGGATAAAAATCTTCCTAAACTAAACCATTCCCCTGTTTTTCTAATTTGGGGCCTATTTTTATATTTAGTAACATAAATTTAGGAAGGCTACATGAAAATTATATTAATATCATTAATATTTTTTAGATATTATTTCTAGGATCTTTGGGCCTTGGATTCTCATATTGTACGAGCACCTTTCTCAATAAAATAATTTGTATAACATTCTAACATAATACAAAGAAAAATCATATCTGTTATATATTTTCAAATATTTATATACACTATTTGATGTTAGTTATATGAAGTATTTTATATCAAGAAATGTCTCACGGATTATTATTTTATATCCTCAATTAAAATATGTTCAAATAAAATAAAAATCTCCCAAATGGTATGATGATCACATCTCAATAATATTATTCATTTCAAATATATTTTTTGAGAATATTATTCTTATAGAATTTTTTTCATCCATTAGATATTTTTTTGTGATTTCAGGCATTGATTGGCTTTTTTTGAGGCAATATCCGTTTCTAAGGAGGTGAAGTTAAATTTTATATTCCTGAACCATCCCATGATCCTCTATCTGTGTAGGTATAAATAGAAACATTTTATTGAATTGGAATCAATTTCATGGGTCTTGGTTCCTATTCATAAGTTTTATTTTTCATTGATGGTTGTGGGAAATTCAAATTAGATGATATTCTTATTGTGTGGGAAATTTTTGATATCATTTTAGAATATATTCATATTATTTTTTCTTAATAATGACATTGAGTAATCAATATTACTTTTAATCATTTTCATAAAAAATCGAATACTCCATATATAATTTCCATTATTGAGTTTTGGGGACTCAGGAAGATACTCCAGGTGAATCTTGATAAGGGATTTATTTGGAAATGTGCATCATCTGAGGTTAGACATGTTGTTTCTGTTAGGAATAATGATAACTCAATTTTAATCTATATTGATTATTAGGAACATAACAAAATCATGACCATGAATAAGTTTCCTCTACCCCTGGTTGATGATATTTTCATTCAATTATGGTTAGATAAACAGAATCAAAGATTTATCTTTCCTGTAGATAGTATAAATTGAGCGTCAAAACTGAAAAAATACCCATTATATCCTTATAATTGAGGTATAGAAACCAATAAGTATTAATGATTACATTTGGTAACACTAATTCCATTATCACCATAATATATTTAATGAATAGATTCATTATATAGTACCTTGTTTAGTTTGTGATAGTATTTGAAGATGAAATTCTCATATATCCTTGGACTAACGAATAGCATGAGGGTCCCTTTAGGATTGTATATAAGACCCTATAAAAGGACTTATAATATGAAATATAAAATATATGTGAGTTTTTTTATGAATTTTTTTTGGGTTATATTGTAACATCCCAAGTAAATGAAGAATAAGACATATTGTATATTTATTAATATTTGTGAATTAAATATTAATTTTACTTTAAAGGGGTTGCTATGTTCGATAGCGTACCCGATACGCAACAACGAGTTTCTTTGGAATCTTACGTTGCACACTAGTAATATAATATTATTATTTTAAAAGGTAGTTAACTCTATGCCGTTGTAGTGGCGGGAATGAACGAAATTAACTAAAATATGATTATACATGTTTGTTAGATGTATTTAATTTTATCCGATAAAAGTTAGAGGCTTAAAATGTGAATGAATATAATTTTAAGCATAATTTACATTAAAATGCCGATTTACCGCCTTTTCATGGTGAACCCTCTTTAAATATAGTTTTTGTAAATTTTATATGTTATATTTGACGAAATAATATTATTCTCTAGAATGGGGATATCAAATTTTACTTTGGGTAATTTTTTGGTATTTTTCTGATAAAGTTCATTTTTAATGAATAGTGAAAAATATTGTATTTTAATTCAAAAGTGCCTTTTATATTAATTTATTTATATGGTTATATTATATTTTTAGTTTGCTTTAAAGTGAAATTAAAATATATTTTTACCATTTAATCTGATGTTTTTCATTAGAATTAATTTAACTTTGAAATTGTACATAAACAAGTATCAATATTTTGATACTTATTGTTTCTTAAAAACACGCTATTTGTTTTAACAGTGGGAATTAATTTTTAAATTAATTAATTCCACTTATATGTTTTTAATTTGGAAAAATAGACATCAAATTTTAATATGTAATATCAAATAATTCTTAGGCTGAACTTTTGGTATTTTTCTGGAAAACATCAATTTGTGATGAATAGTGAAACCACTTAGTGGTAGTTAAAAAAACTGGCTTTTTCATTTAAATAAAAATTTACCACTTCTTTGAATTGAATTTCAAAAATCTAACATACATGGTTGTTATCAAGGAGTAAAATTTGGTTCAATAAGATGAAAATAATTTTTGGTGAATAGTAACTTTTGACTTTTATTTACCGTGGTTAAAGGTAAATAGAGTAATTCAAGGTAAGAATCATATTATAATAATTCAAAATTACCTTAACACTTGTCCAAAACCTATTGGTTGAGTCATTAACAACCATAGGTATCTTTGGGTCGATTTTGGGACCCCATTGATCCACATGGGAGTGATAATGACAATTTAGACTAATTAATTTATTGTAAAGGCAAAATAGACATAAACAAAAGTTTTTTAGTAATTAATTTTTATATGATTATATATAAGACCTATTTTAGACTATAAATATTCATTAAAAATCTAAAAATATTTCTTACATGATAGTATTTTTTATAATTTTTATACATCGAATAAATTAAATTATTTGTTACATATTAATGATGCAGTATTTACCTCATTAATAAATCATTTAAATAAATAAGATTATAATGATTAAAATATTATCCAAAACATGTCCAATTCTGATTGGATGATTTTATTTCAACCATGAATCATCTAATAGTTGACTATAATAATTTTTGGACCATTATAAACCGAATATCATTATATAATAAAATAATAGTTTCACACTTTCATAAAGAGCCGCTCCTCTCCCTTATAAATGGAGACCACTTCTATTAAATTCCTCACACATCTCAATCCATTTGGATCGCCCAAACTCTACTCAATTAGGCTCCCTACATCCCTCTCCTACTCCTAAAATCCTTAATTTAGGAAGAAGGAACTTCAAGGAGTCCTTTTTGTTCAAGCCGAAGGAAGTTACCAAATTAAAGGTAACATTTTCTCTTCAATTTTTTTCTTTTATTTTACTTCTCCAACCCCTAAAATATTTTTATTTCCTTTATTTTGTAACGAAAAAAGTATCCTAAATATACTAGTATGTTTTTATGAGATGTATTCGAACTACACTTACACACACCTCCATCTAATGGATGAAGAATATAATGTTTCTGTGGATGGAAAACTAAGGCCTCACGAAACGATGATTGTTCAACGACATATTACCGCCTCTCATGGTGGAAATTATGATGGTACTATATTTATATATGATATATATTAGGTTTATGATTTTTTATGCTTCTGTAATTCCCAATTATATCAAAACTTTATGGTTTCCATAGTGGGTAAATACGACAATCTCATTTGAGGAAGTGCGGACTACCGCACCCTCAAAGTGATCTAATTCGTTAATGCCTAATGTGGGATGTATAAAGGATAGAGTTAATGATATTATATAAGATATTATACTAGAATTATAATAAACCTATGTATCATTATGTTTTATTTCAATTAATATAAGAAATAGAAATGAAAGTAGCGTTCATGCGTACGTACGGCTTACCGTCTCCATGAACGGTGGATTTCATTTCTTACCTCCGCATGTTATGTACTATTATATATACATGTATATACAAGATATATATGATATATATGATATCTAAATGATAAATGTATTCTGGATATAAAGAACTATTGACCACATGGACAACTTGTAAATATAAGATGTTCATTTTTGACTCAAGTACCAAATATCAACAAAATGAACGTTATTATCATAAATGATTCCATAATATATATAACATGGTAATAAGTGATATAAAATGAATAATAAACTCGAAAAGGGTTCTTAATAAAGTAGAAATTAAATTTAGTTTATTATTCAGGATATTAAAGAACGAACGGGTCAAGTCAGACACGAGGTAAGGGACTTCGTCTCAATCTCCTTTCATTGAGGAATATTTTGTTTTAATACACGACCTTCTTCTATACGCTCTATAAACACCCTTGACTTTTAAAAGGGAATATTTTTCTACAAATCATTTTACTAAACGACAAATAAGTATGTTTCTTTTTAACGTACATGGTGAAAATTATTTTTCCACCGCCGCGAGTATTATTTGATCTTTGGCTTCCTCAATAAGCCGTAATGATTTTTTTAAAAGAAAATAAATACCATATACAATTTTATGTATATTGGTATTGAAAATGGTTTTGATAATGGATTTGTTATGTCAATATATTTAAGTGATATATTGTGATTGAAATGTGGAAATGTTTTCTTTCCTTTATATTTGTTGTATGTGTTATGATTTTTGTTGGTACTTGGACATTTGACGGGTGGTTACATGACAAAACAAATGACGGGTGGTATAGTGAATACCAGGATGGGTGGTTACATTATAACCTCCAATGCATTGGGTATGGAAGTTGGTCATATGGCTATTTCATTTAGTGATATGTGTGGAAGTTGACCGTATGGTTATTCTATTTAGGAATGTTTATGTCCCAAGTTACCTTTTATATGTTATGTGTTATTTATATGGGTTTTATGGTAATATTTTGGTTACAAAAGGGTAAGTAATGATTATTTATATAGTAAAGAGTATTTACTTCTTCAAAAAAGGTGAAAAGTATTACTTATGATAAATTATTCATGGTTTATTTGTTGTTTTGAAAATCTAACAGTTTTCCTTCTTTGTGTATCCCTTACTGAGCTTTTTATGCTCATCGCATGTTTTTGAAATGTTTTTCACATGACATAATGTGGAATAGGGTCAAGGATGGGATCAACGAAATGTCATGCCGTCTAAAACCTAGAACTAGACATGACTCTTTTTATAAGAGTTCATGTTTTGTAAAAAAAATGGAAACTGAGTTGAAGTGTCTACTTTGTAATTTTTTGAAATTTAATAGTTATGGCCTAAATCTCTAAAACTCTAAACCTGAAAATATCCTCAATGTGAATTATTCATTTAATTCAATATTATGTAAGGTTTAAGGCTGTGTCCTTATAGTTGGTATCAGAGGTCAGTTTAGATAACTTTAGGAGTTAGGGTGTTGTTAAATAAATGTCCATAAAGTAATTTATGATAATATTGAAATCATATAGCATTTACAGATTACCATGTTGCTTTGCCTAAGAAATTTCTGTGTTCAGAATGGTTTTCTGCAGAGCAAATAGGAAAACTATGTTGGGATGAAATCTAGAGGAAGACAACCTTCCAAATCAGTAACTTGAGATGGTCGGAATCGGAACTGAATAGTTTGTTGCAGTTATGGCACAGTTGACTCTGGCGATAAATGGTGGTGGTATCCATGTATGAGATCATCCAGATCAACCACAGAGGAACATGTCAGTAGTGGAGCATTTCATGAGGCAACATCCCCCATTATTCAGAGGATCATCTGACCCTGTGCTAGCTGAAGGATGGATCAAAGCACTGGAAAATATTTTTGATTTCATGGGTTGTTTAGAACATCAAATGGTTAGTCTTGCTGTTTACTCTTTAGAAGGTGAAGTAGATCAGTGGTGGTCGATAGTAAAAAATATCATGGATATTGAAGAGATTGATTCTCTTGATTGGGATGAATTCAAAGGTATTTTTCTTGAGAAATATTTTCCTAAGGTGGTCCTTCATAGAAATGAAAAACAATTCCTGGAATTGAGGAAGGAGGACGACTTAGTGGCTGCTTATGAAGCAAATTTCAGTCGACTGGAAAGGTATGCACAAAATTTCATCCACGATCTTTATAGTAAGTTAAATTGATTTTACTTATGATTGAAGCCATGATATCGAAGAGTCTTAGCATCTCGTGAGTTCAAAAGTTATGAAAAACTTGTTCGATGTGCAGAGAAGGTGGAAATGGAGTTTGCCGATGAACAAGTGTTCTTTGACAAACAACAGAATAAGAGGTCCAGTTGGTAGGAAAAAGGGAAGAATTCATCAAAGAAGCCTGGAGGTAAGAAAATTAAATATCCAACTTGTGAGAAGTGTGGTAAAAGTAATTCCGGAGAATGTTTATCAAAGACTGGAAAGTGCTTCTGATGTGGTATGTCTGGTCATATTGCTCGTAACTGTAAGGAAGATGAACAACCAGGAAATGAAAAGCCATCGGTAAGATGATTTAAGTGTAATGAAATGGGTCACTATGGAAATGAGTGTCCATAGAAGAACTTAACTGAGGGAAAGAAGTCATAATACAAGCAGAAAGGGGTGGCAAAATCCTTTCCAACTACTTCAGCAGATGTTGGGTCATCGAATAAATTAGTATCAGGTACACTGTTTGTTTATTCAGATTGTGCCAATGTGTTGTTTGATTCAGGGTCTACATGCACTTTCATTTCTGAGAAGTTTTCTAGAAAATTGAAAATTCCATCTCAAGATATGAATATTGAACTTATGGTAAAAACAATTCTAGGAAATGTAGATACAAAAAGAAAACATAAGAACATTCATGTACTTTTGTGTGGAAAGAATCTACCTACAAACATTATTGTTTTGCCTCTAGTAGAGTTTGATGTTATATTTTGAAATGATTGGCTTTCTGTTTATCATTAGAAGATTTACTGTAGATCTAAAGTGGTTTCTATTTAGAATGATTTTCAGTTTGTGTACAAGAATTAACCCTTTCTTTTGATAACATATCAGGAAGTCAAAAAACTGGTAAAATATGGAAATGAATGTTACATTTCACATATTGTTGAAAACAAAGGAACAGTTCAGATTAAAGATATACCGGTGGTAAATGAGTACCTTGATTTTTTCCTAATGAGTTTCCTGGTATTATACCAGATCGAGAAGTTGAATTTACTTTTGACTTAGTTCCTGATGCTAAGCCTATTTCAAAACCCCCTTATCGAATTGCTAAAATTGAACTTTTAGAGTTAAGGAAGCAATTGCAGGAGTTATTAGATAAAGCTTTCATTCGACCTAGAACATCACCATGGGGTGCACCTGACTTTTTTTAAGAAGAAATATGGTTCAATGGAACTTTGTATTGATTATAGAGAATTGAATAACATCACTATTAAAAATAAGTATCCTTTCCCTCATATCGATGATTTTTTTGATTAGCTCCCGGGAGCTCAGTATTTTTTGAAGATTGACTTAAGGTTGCTGTACCATCAGTTGAAAGTAAAGGAAGAAGATGTTCCAATTACTACGTTTCATACTAGATATGGCCATTATTAATTTGTAGTTATCCCTTTTGGGTTAACCAATGCACCTGTTGTATTCATGGATCTTATGAATAGAATTTTCCGTGAGTTATTGGATAAGTTTTTGGTTGTGTTCGTTGATGAATTTTTGGTTTATTTGAAAAGTATAGGGGAACATGAATGTCATTTAAGGGTCATATTGTAAACCATAAAAGGAAAGAAACTATTTGGTAAATTCAGTAAATGTGAGTTTTGGTTACAGCAAATTTCTTTCCTTGGTCACATTATTTCAAAAAAGGGCATAACTATTGTAACACCCCGAGATTTTATGAAAAATATTCTTAATTTCATTAATGTCTTGTGTTGTACGCTACAGCAAAAGGAGCTTTCACAACACGCATCCTTGAATTGCCTTGCATTACACACAATCACGGTCTTCCTCGATAGCGTGTGTAGTACGCAATACCGAGTTTCACTAAACAACGATATGCTATTAAAATATTATTAAAACTAGCCATTATGAATAGTAATAAACACTTTTTGAAATTTTGTAAATTTTATTTTTCAAAATGGACTTCATTTTTGGATTCAGAATATCGAAATTAGCTTATGGTGAAATTTTGGTACTTTTCGGATAACTTTCATTTTCTGATGAATAGTGAAAATTTCTAAATTTTAATTAAAAACAACCTTTTTAATCGAAATAATTAGTGTGATAAAGTATTAATTTGAGTGGTTTTAAAGTATATTTAGAATATATTTTTACAATTTAATACAATGTTGGTCATTGGATGTAATTTCACATTTAAACCAGACATAAACAAATGTCAATCTTTTGATAGTTATTATCTCTTAAGAACACGCTATTTGTTTTGACGACGAGAATTAGTTTTTAATTTAATTAATGCAACTGATATGTTTTTAATTTGATAAAATAGACATCATTTTTGAATTCATAATATCAAATATAGATTTGGCCTAATTTTTGGTATTTTTCTGGAAACTTTCATTTTTTGATGAATAGTGAAAGCACTAAGTGGTAGTTAAAAAAACCGAATTTTTCATAAAACATAATTTTACCACTTCTGTGAGTGGAATTTCAAAAAATCCGAGAGACACATTTGATTTCAGTAAGTAAAATGTGGTTCAATGAGATGAAAATAATTTTTGGTGAATAGTAACTTTTTACTTTTTTTACCACGGTTAAAAGTAAATAGGGTAATTTAGGGTAAAAATGATATTATTATTACCCTAACACATGTCCTAATTCTATTGGATAAGTTTAATTCGATCAAAAACAACCTTAGTAATAAAATATGACCATTTAGGCCCACTTGGGTTAGATTAGGACATTTATTATTATTTAATTCAAAGAAGAGTTAAAAGAGTTAAAATCAAATTTTATTTACTACAACATTTTTAATATAGGGTTATACTTAAGATAAATTCGATTTTAAATATTCATTATAACGATATTAATATTTACTACATAATGATATTTTATTTATAATTTTTAGACATTAAATAAATTAATTTACTTATAACACAATGATGATGCAGTAATTACCATAATAGTGAAAAATTAGAATAATTGATATTATAAATACCCAAATAAATATAATTTGAGTCTTTTTATGAATTCCACTAATTTTATAGGTTAATATGACATGTTAGTATTTATTTAATTATCTGTTTTCGAACTAATCATTCTGTTATGAGTTTCACAAAAATAAATTACAAAATAGTTTCAAAATTGACATAAAATAGTTTTTAAAACAAATATTATATTAGTAATTGTTATTTTATTCCTAAAAATATATGGTTCAGTCATATGACATAGATAAGGTTATATATGTTAATAATAAACAACTTGGGGTTCGTTTGGATACTTATAGTAAGTTTATTAACCTTATAGTATAAGAACACAAGAAGACACGGTAAAAGTAAAATTATTTTACTTAATGTTAAATCTAAATGATAAGGTTACAATAGGAACCTAAACTTGTCTAAATTCTATTGGATGATATGATTTCGACCCATCCCCACCTTAGGTTCGAAATACATCATTTTGGAGCTATTTAAAACCGAATTTGTCTTTATAATAAAATAATATTTTTAGTTTTTCCAAACGAGCCCCTCTCCTCCCTTTTAAAAGGGCACCTCCTCCCTCTCTTCCTCACACCACATTGAGCCTTCAAGCTCGGCCTAACCCTGAAAAATTCAATTCTCCAATTCAATATAAACATCCTATAGGTTTTGGTCTTCCTCAGAGACCAATTTTAGTGCCCTAAAAGGAGATCTCAAAGAGGCGCTTTAAAGAAGAGGTAATGTCCGTTACTGATTCATTCAACTTTATTTCTTCTTCCACTACTTCTTCATAGATTGTTTCATTATGAATTAATAACATAATTATCACTCATATACTGATATGTTATTATAAGTATGAAACAACCCTATTTCACCATCTATCCATCCTACGGAAAACGAAATCACCACGCGTGCGTACGTACGGAATACCGTCTCCACGCCGTGGTGTAATCTATTTTCCACCACCACCTTACTTGGATGGGTATAATGGTGTAAATAATAACTATATATGATTATTGTACAGTGATATTGATTCTGATATAGTATACATACACTCCAATACAATTCCATGATCATGAGAACGATATTATCGCTCGTGCGTACGAACGGACTACCGTCTCCACGACGCGATGAGATACATTCTCCACGTTAACCATTCATGAATGATTGTAAAGTATATATAATAAGTAATCATGAAATATATGACATAATAATGATACTGGATTAATTTGTATATATATGTATGACATCTACTTAATTCCATTCAACTCAATAAAGAAACGAAAACAGCGTTCATGCGTACGTACGACCTACCGTCTCCATGAACGGTGTATTTCTTTCCATTTAATAATCTATTATATATATTTATATTCTGAATATATATTATATATAAATCATGTTTTATATTCTGGAATTAATTAATCATGATCTATGTAATCATATGAATAATTACAAGTCAAAACACGGACGAAAAATGAAACGATTTTACCCAAAACGCTCTTTAACATGGAATTTACAAAAGAACGGGAAATATAAAGTCATAAGTGAACCATATATGATATCATAACAATGATTATGATTCTGGAATAAGTCAATGACATTATTTAAATCATTACACAGGAGGTTCGGACACTTACGAAGCAAATCAGACCTAAGGTAAGGGAAAATATCACAATCTCATTTTTATCCGAGATTGTTTATACATTGGCATTTACTGGGGTGTATTTTATCATCCACATCCCTGTTTCCTCAATATGTAATATTATTTCCATCCACATACAATTGTTTAAATCCAATTTTACCCTTCGGTGAGTTTTTAGTAAAGGATATGAAAGGAATCTTTTGTCATTTTTCGTAAGAGGTACTTTTTGACTTTTCCGACAAAAGTACGAAGAATGTTTTTTTAACTTATACGGCATGAATGGATTTTTAAAACATTATTTCCAAAAAGCTTCCTTTACAAGTTTTCAAGTTTATTTTTAATCAACTTATTTTAGTTTAAAATTGTATGACATGTTACGCAAGGAAAATGTTGTTTTGAAGTAGAAAAGATATTTTCCTCAAGAATGGAGTTCAACTGTTTTATCATAATTATTTTCCATCTATGATAATATAGGGTTCTGTTTATATCCCTATTATTACATTTACTTGATTATTTTGTGATGGAAATATTTTTATGAATTCCTCTATCTTATATGAATTGTTTTATGATGTCATGATGTTTAAGATTTCCCTTTTTATTACATGGGTTATGCAATGATGTATGATTTATAATTTTGTGGCACACATAAGAATGGTATCATTATGAGATGGGTGGGACCTATATCTCCTTCCAATGCATTGGGTAAAGATTTTATATCTCATGAGATAAACATGGCTAGAACAGCAGGTTAAACCGGTTCAGTGAAACATGACTGAAACGAGGAGTGAACTCGATTCAGAAATGGAATTTTTCCCCAAAGATAATCTTGGCAATGAGTCTTGACTAATAAGAAATAATTCTCTATGATTATGTGTGTATGCCACAAAGTTTCATGTTTTAAGTTATGATTATTGGGATTACATTTCACTACTATGATTTATCCCATGTTATGATATTATGATCTCTTTTACAGGTTAATATTTACAAAAGTTATTTTCTTATGTATATGATGTTATTTATATTTCTTTTGTTTACCCTTACTGAGCATTTGATCTCACCCTTTTATGTTTTCTTTTCCCCAGGATATAAAGAAAGGTTTTAGGTAAAAAAAGAAAAGATATTTATGGGAGATGTTGAAGATCTTTCACCACGATTAGAAGATTATATTCTGAGTTTCCAAAGACACTAAACTATTACGGTCCTTGTGTGTGTGTTTTTGTTTTGTACTAAGTATTCCGCAAAAGTAATGTAATGAACATGTACGTCAAGCTTCGGGACTCTATAGTTGGTATCAGAGGAAAGTTTTAGTCAACCTTTGGAAACTAGGATTTGGAAACGTAAGTGAGATCCTTAGAGATATTTCGAAGGTATGTCTAGTGATGTCCCTAAGGATAAGTATATGTATAGGATATGGTCCTAGAACTACGGTAACAATCTTAGAATTTAACCTAAGATGTTAGATTTTGAGGGTAATCCTCCATTACTATGTTTCTTTCCCTAGCATGATTTTTCCCTCTCACACTATTCTTTTTGGGTTTTAGAAAATGGTTGGAAACAGGAAGATTCATGATAATGGAGGATATGACGGACAATGGAATGATATTCATCATGAGAAACCAAATGAAATGGGATTTGGAAGTCCAAACATCGTTATTATGCCTAATCAGCAATCTCATAATATGATCAATAATATCAACTTTGGTAAGTTTCCCAACTCAGATAATAAGAGAAAGATAGAGTTTCATGATGATCATAGAGGAAAGAAAGTTCAATTTCCCTCATGTAAATCATGTGGGAAGAGGAATCGGGGAGATTGTTTCAAAGGAAATAGAAGATGCTTTGGGTGTGGAAAAGAAGGACACAAAGCCAGTAAGTGCAAAGGAAAAGGTTCAGTTAACACCAGGGATGAGGATAATGGTATTTCTACGATATCAACAATGGTTAAATGTTTTAAATGTGGAATGTATGGGAATTATGCAAACCAATGCCCTAAGGGAAAGTCTCATGAAGGGAATCAGTATGGTCATAAGGGTAGTATTTATGCTGATGATGATGAAGAGACTACAAATGATATGTGATATGAAAGAATTGTTGAAGCTCGGTAAATGGTTTACGAATGTAGTGGAATGATTACATGTTTATCATCTGTAATGTTGTATAAGTAATCTCATGGTACTATGGAATAAAAAAACATCTAAGGATTGTTACACTGTTGTATTTCCTTGAGTTTTGAAAGTGTATGATTAATGGTACCAGCATCCATGAAAGGTTATTTAGATATTTTTGGAATGTAGATGATATGCGCATAATGAAGGGATAAGGAGAAAATTAAATGTTTGATAGTATTCATGAGCTCATGACTGATATAAGGAGAAGGTTATATCATGGTTTGAGTATATAGAATTTTGAGGATTTTGGTATTTGGAAAGTGTTAACTTTTAACTGCATTCATGTTTTCACTATGGTTCAATGGGTATTAATTTTTCAAGAGAATACATAATTAAGGTATTCACATGATTGGAATGTGACCAACAAGATATATAGGGGATAAATGATGATATTCGCAAGCTTGGTTGATGACATTTCAAGTAATCATTTTCTTTATACTATGAGCTTGGACCGCAGTATTTTAGATAAGCCTAAAGATTGGAATGAATTATGTTGTACATAAGTTAGTATTGTTTAAGGATAGAAATTTTTTTGATATAATTGATGGAATGTTATAGTAATGTAGTTTTAGAAAAAGGACAACCTGTAGGACGGGCGACAACCCATCACATCGGACAAGGCCGTGGGAAGCGGACCCACAACCGAAGTGCGACTGGCCTTTATCGCCTACCACTGGCCTACAAGAAGTCCCTGTTTAGTAGAAACTAGTTTTATTACATTAACCAGTATGATATATGAAGTATAAGTCAATTTTAGGAACCATATATGATTAATCTCACTATAGATGGACTTATGTATTTTTTTGATAACTTTTCTAACCTTTTGTTTGAGACAGATGGAATGACCCATCATTCTATCACATGATCTGCTAACACCTCACGAATGACAAATTCAACTTCATTTCTTTGAGATATTAAGTGGAAATTTTCCAAAGAAAGACCAATGGTGAGACTACACCAAAATCACGAAAGTATTTCTTCTAATTCTAATTTCATCTTCTTTAGGGAAATGATCTTGAAAACCAAAAATGTTGTCCTAGTGCCCTTATATCTGATGAATCAGATGGTACCTTAGATCATCGCAAATCTATGGCTTTGTGATTGTTGGATATTCTATATCCATGTTCTCTACCACTCTCCATCAGAACGTGATGGTTAGATTTTTCTTCCATATCCATATTTTCACCTATGTTATCCTACGTGGAAACCCAGTGATGAGTTACTTTGGGTAACCGTTACATTTCATACTTTAGTTTTTAAATACAAGTTTGGGTATTCATTATTACGATGTGGGTTTCTATTAAACAAAATTTCGAGTAGTAAACCATTTATAACCCCGACGAATTTTGAGGGTGAAATTCATTTTAAGGGGGGTAGAATGTAACACCCCGAGATTTTATGAAAAATATTCTTAATTTCATTAATGTCTTGTGTTGTACGCCACACCAAAAGGATTTTTCACAACATGCATCCTTGAATTTCCTTTCATTACACGCAATCACGGCCTTCCTCGATAGCGTGTGTAGTACGCAATACCGAGTTTCACTAAACAACGATATGCTATTAATATATTATTAAAACTAGCAGTTATAAATAGTAATAACCACTTTCTGAAATCTTGTAAATTTTATTTTTCAAAATGGACTTCATTTTTGGATTCTGAATATCAAAATTAGATTAGGGTGAAATTTTCGTACTTTTCGGATAACATTCATTTTCTGATGAATAGTGAAAATTACTAAATTTTAATTAAAAACAACCTTTGAAATCAAAATAATTAATAGTGATAAATTATTAATTTGAGTAGTTTTAAAGTATATTTAGAATATATTTTTACAATTTAATATAATGTTGGTCATTGGATGTAATTTCACATTTAAACCAGACATAAACAAATGTCAATCCTTTGATAGTTATTATCTCTTAAGAACACGCTATTTGTTTTGATGACGGGAATTAATTTTTAAATTAATTAATGCAACTTATATGTTTTGAATTTGATAAAATAGAAATCATTTTTGAATTCATAATATCAAATATAGCTTAGGCCGAATTTTTGGTATTTTTCTGGAAACTTTCATTTTTTGATGAATAGTGAAACCACAAAGTGGTAGTTAAAAAAACTGAATTTTTCATAAAACATAATTTTACCGCTTCTGTGAGTGGAATTTCAAAAAATATGAGAGACACGGTTGATGTCAGTAAGTAAAATGTGGTTCAATTAGATGAAAATAATTTTTGGTGAATAGTAGCTTTTTACTTTTTTTACCACGGTTAAAAGTAAATAGGGTAATTAAGGGTAAAAATGATATTATTATTACCCTAACACATGTACTAATTCTATTGGATAAGTGAAATTCTACCAAAACCAACCTTAGGAATAAAATATGACCATTTAGGCCCACTTGGATTAGTTTAGGACATTTATTATTATTTAATTCAAAGAAGAGTCAAAAGAGTTAAAATCAAAGTTTATTTACTACAACCTTTTTAATATAGGGTTATACATAAGATAAATTAGATTTTAAATATTCATTAGAAATATAATAATATTTCCTACATAATGATATTTTATTTATAATTTTTAGACATTAAATAAATGAATTTATTTATGACACAATGATGATGCAGTAATTACCATAATAGTGAAAAATTAGAATAATTGATATTATAAATACCCAAAGAAATATAATTTGAGACTTTTTATGAATTACACTAATTTTATAAGTTAATATGATATGTTAGTATTTATTTAATTAACTTCTTTCGAACTAATCATTCTTTTATAATTTTCACAAAATGTATTACTAAATAGTTTCAAAATTGTGATAAAATAGTTCTTAAAACAAATATTATATTAGTAATTGTTATTTTATTCCTAAAAATCTATGGTTCGGCCAAATGACCTAGATAAGGTTATATATATTAATAATAAACAACTTGGGGTTCTTCTGTCTTCTTATAGTATGTTTATTAACCTTATAGTATAAAAACACAAGAAGACACTGTAAAAGTAAAATTATTTTACTTAATGTTAAATCTAAATGATAAGGTTAAAATAGGAACCTAAACTTGTCTAAATTCTATTGGATGAGAGGATATCGACCCACCCCCACCTCAGGTTCGAAATAAATAAATTTGGAGCTATTTAAAACCGAATTTGTCTTTATAATAAAATAATATTTTTAGTTTTTCCAAAGGAGTCCCTCTCCTCCCTTATAAAAGGGCACCTCCTCCCTCTCTTCCTCACACCACATTGATCCTTCAAGCTCGGAAAACCCCTGAAAAATTCCATTCTCCACTTCCATAGCAACATCCTAGAGGTTCTGGTCTTCCTCAGTGACCAATTTTTGTGCCCTAAAAGGAGATCTCAAAGAGGCGCTTCAAAGAAGAGGTAATGTCCATTACCGATTCTTTCAACTTTATTTATTCTTCCACTTATTCATATTAGGTTGTTTCATTATGAAGTAATAACATCAGTATCACTAATATACTGATATGTTATAATAAGTATGAAACAACCCTATTTCACCATCTATCCATCCTATGGAAAACGAAATCACCGAGCGTGCGTACGTACGGAATACCGTCTCCACGCCGTGGTGTAATCTATTTTCCACCACCAACTTACATGGATGGGTATAATGGTGTACATAATAACTGTATATGATTATTGTAAAGTGATATTGATTCTGATATATTATACATACACTCCAATACAATTCCACGGTCATGAGAACGATATCATCACTCGTGCGTACGAACGGACTACCGTCTCCACGACGCGATGAGATACATTCTCCACGTTAACAATTCATGAATGATTATAAAGTATATATAATAAGTAATCATGAAATATATGACATAATAATGATACTGGATTTATGTGTATATATATGTATGTCATCTACTTAATTCCATTCAGCTCAATAAGGAAACGAAAGGAGCGTTCATGTGTACGTACGACCTACTGTCTCCATGAATAGTACATTTCTTTCCATTTACTAATCTTTTATATATATGTATATTCAGAATATATATTATATATAAATCATGTTTTATATTCTATAATTATGTAATCATGATATAAGTAATCATATGAATAATTACAAGTCAAAACACGGACAAAAAATGAAATGATTTTACCCAAAATGCTCTTTAACATGGAATTTACAAACTAACAGGTAATATAAAGTCATAAGTGAACCATATATGATATCATAACAATGAGTATGATTCTGGAATAAGTCAATGAAATTATTTAAATCAATATATAGGAGGTTAAGACACTTACAAATAAAATCGGACCTAAGGTAAGGGAAAATATCACAATCTCATTTTTATCCGAGATTGTTTATACTTTGGCATTTACTGGGGTGTATTTTATCATCCACATCCATGTTTCCTCAATATGTAATATTATTTCCATCCACCTACAATTTTTTAAATCCAATATTACCCTTTTGGGAGTTTTTAGTAAAGGATATGAAAGGTATCTTTTTGTTGTTTTTCATACGAGGTACTTTTTGACTTTTCCGACAAAAGTACGAAGAATGTTTTTTTTAACTTATACGACATGAATGGATTTTTAAAACATTATTTACAATAAGCTTCCTTTAAAAGTTTTCAAGTTTATTTTTAATCAACTTCTTTTAGTTTAAAATTGTATGACATGTTAAGAAAGAAAATGTTTTTTTGAAGTAGAAAGGATATTTTCTTCAAGAATGGAGTTCATGTGTTTTATCAAAATTATTTTCCATCTAAGATAATATAGGGTTCTGTTTCTATCCATATTATTACATTTACTTGATTATGTTGTGATGGAAATATTTTTATGAATTCCTTTGTCTTATATGAATTGTTTTATGATTTAATGATGTTTATGATTCCCATTTTTATTACATGGGTTATGCAATGATGTAGGATTTATGATTTTGTGGCACACATAAGAATTGTATCATTATGAGATGGATGGGACCTATATCTCCCTCCAATGAATTGGGTAACGATTTTATATTTCATGAGATAGACATGGCTAGAACGGCAGGTTAAACTGGTTCAGTGAAACAGGACTGAAACGAGGAGTGAACTCAGTTCAGAAATGGAATTTTTCCACTAAGATAGTATTGGAAATGAGCCCTGACTAATAAGAAATGATTCTATATGATTATGTGTGTATGCCACAAATTTTCATGTTTTATGTTATGATTATTGGGATTACATTTCACTACTATGATTTATCCCATGTTATGATATTATGATCTCTTTTGTAGGTTAAGATTTCCAAAATTTGTGTTCTTATGTATATGATGTGATTTATATTTCTTTTGTTTACCCTTACTAAGCATTTGGGCTCACCCTTTTATGTTTTCTTTTCCCAGGATATAAAGAATGGTTTTAGGTAAAAAAGGGAAGATATTTATGGGAGATGTTGAAGATCATTCACCACGATTAGAAGATTATATTCCGAGTTTCCAAAGACACTAAACTATTACGGTCCTTGTGTGTGTGTTTTTGTTAGGTACTAATTATTCCAAAAAAGTAATGTAATGTCCATGTACGTCAAGCTTCTAGTCTCTACAACTGTTGATCCTACTAAAACAAAAGTTGTTGAAGAATGGCCGAGACCCATAAATATAACCGAGATCCGTAGTTTTCTAGGTTTGGCATGTTATTACCAATGTTTTGTTCAAAAGTTTGCAAGGTTATCTGGTCCAATGACTAAGTTAACTCAAAAAGGAGTTAAGTTCATCTGGACAAAAGAATGTGATGATTTTTTTTCACGAATTTAAAAGAATAATGGTGAATGATATAGTTTTAGCACTACCTTCCAGAAATGGTGAGTAAGTTATCTACAGTGATGCTTTGTTGAAAGGACTAGGTTGTGTCCAAATGCAGAATGATCAGTTAATTACTTATTCTTCATGTCAGTTGAAACCAAATGTGTTAAATTACCCTACGCATGATTTGGAATTAGCTTTTGTTGTTTTTGCTTTCAAAATTTGGAGTCATCATTTGTATGGAGTGAAGTGTGAAATATATACTGATCACAAAAGTTTGAAGTATATATTCACATAGAAAGAATTGAACAAGAGACAAAGGAGATGGTTGGAATTAATCAAGGATTATGATTGCACGATCAACTACTATCTGGGAAAAGCAAATAAAGTGGATGATGCTTTATGTTGAAAATGTAATGTCTCATTAACCATGCTACGTTTGGAACAAGATCCTTAGGTTTTTGATTTGATGAATTATGGCATAGAAGTTGTTGGTGCAGGAAATTATTCTGTTTTGTTTCAGGTGTCAGTGAGATCACCTCTATCAGACAGAATAAAGTAAGTGCAGAAAGAAGACAATGAGTTGCAAAAAAAGGTAGAATTGGTTCAGAAGGGTAAGTTGCCTGATTTTAACGTTTATAATGATTTTGTTTTGAGATTTCGAAAGATATTATGTGTGAATTGTGATTCATAGTTGAATAATGAGCTGTTATGTGAAGTTAATAGTTCTCCATTTTCAGTTCATCTTGGAAGTACTAATATGTACAATGATCTTCGAGAGTATTACTGGTGGGATGGAATGAAAAGAGATATTGCTGATTTTACTATGAAGTGTTTGACTTGCCAGCTGGTTAAAGCAGAGCGACAGTTACCGAAACGAAGGGTTCAGCCTTTACTGGTACTAGAGTGGAAATTAGAAAATATATCCATGGACTTTGTTGTGGGATTACAAAAGACATCTCGATGTAATAATGAAATCTGGGATATAGTTGACCGATTGACTAAATCTGCTCATTTCCTTCCTATTAGAGATACTTTGTCTCTACATCAACTTGCTCGGTTGTATGTTAAACAAATATTCAGGTTGCATGGAGTTCCCCTCTCCATTGTATTTGATCGTGATCCCAGGTTCACTTCTAACTATTGGAAAGGCCTTTATATGTCATTGGGTACTGAATTAAAATTTAGTAGATCTTTTCATCCTCCATCATATGGGAAGTCAGAATGAACAATTCAGACATTGGAGGATATGTTACGTGCTTTCTCAATGGATTATCAGGGAGGTTGGGACCAACATCTTGCTTTGGTTTAATTTTCATATAATAACAGTTTTCATTCTAGTATACAGATTGCTCCATTTGAGGCATTATATGGAAAGCGTTGTCGAACTCCAGCTTTTTGGGATGAAGTAGGTGAAAGGAAGTTTATGGGACCATAATTGGTAGAAGAGATGTCAGAGAAAGTTCAGTTGATTCATAACCACATGAGAACAGCTCAGAGCAGACATAAAAGTTACACAGATAACCAGAGGAATGATCTTTCTTTTGAGGTAGGTGATCATGTCTTTCTCAAAGTTTTTCCATGGAAAAGTGTGATGTGTTTTGGTAAGAAGGGAGATTCGAGTCAAAGGTTCATTGGACCTTATGAAATTCTATATAAAGTGGGATCATTTGCGTATAGAGTGTATTTACCTCCATGTTTATCCCAGGTACACAATTAGTTTCATGTTTTAATGTTGAGAAACTATATTACAGATCCATCTCATGTTTTGAGCCCAGAGGTAGTTCAGTTAGAAGAGAATCTCTCTTTTGAAGAACAACCAGTTCAGATTCTTGACCATAGAAAGCAAGTGTTGTGGAATAAGGTAATTCACCATGTAAAGGTTTTGTGAAAAAACCATATGGTTGAAGAGGCAACATGGGAATATGAAAATGCTATGAGGGATAAATACCCCCACTAATTTTGATAAGTAAATAAAAATTGTAAGGACGCAATTCCCAAATGGGGGGAAGGATGTAACATCACAAGTAAATGAATAATAAGACATATTTTATATTAATTAATAATTTTGAATTAAATATTAATTTTACTTTAAAGGGGTGCTACGTTCGATAGCGTACCTGATATACAACAACGGGTTTCTTTGGAATCTTACGTTGCACACTAGTAATATAATATTATTATTTTAAAAGGTAGTTATCTCCTAGATTTTGTAGTGGTGGGAATGAACGAAACTAACTACAATATAATTATACATGTTTTTTAGATGTATTTACTTTTATCTGATAAAATTTTGAGGCTTAAAATGTGAATGAATCTAATTTTAAGCATAATTTACATTAAAAGGCCGATTTACCACCTTTTGGTGGAAAAACCTATTTAAATATAGTTTTTTTCACTTTTATATGTTATATTTGACAAAATAATATTATTCTTTATAATGGGGACATCAAATTTTACTTTGGGTATTTTTTTGGTATTTTTTAGATAAAGTTCATTTTTTAATGAATAGTGAAAAATATTGTATTTTAATTCATAAGTGCCTTTTAATCTAATTTATTTATATGGTTAGATTATCTTTTTAGTTGATTTTAAAGTGAAATTAAAATATATTTTTACCATCTAATCCAATGTTTGTCATTTGAATTAATTTCACTTTGAAAGTGGACATAAACACGTATCAATCTTTTGATACTTATTATTTCTTAAAAACACGCAATTTGTTTGAACAGCGGAAATTAATTTTTAAATTAATTAATTCCACTTATATGATTTGAATTTTGAAAAATAGACATCAATTTTGAATTTGGAATGTCAAATAATTTTTAGGCAGAATTTTTGGTATTTTTCTAAAAAAACATCAATTTTTGATGAATAGTGAAACCACTTAGTGGTAGTTAAAAAAACTGTCCTTTTCATTTAAATGAAACTTTACCACTTCTGTGAATTGAATTTAGAAAATACAACATACATAGTTTTTATCAAGGAGTAAAATGTGGTTCAATAAGATGAAAATAATTTTTGGTGAATAGTAACTTAGGACTTTTATTTACCGCGGTTAAAGGTAAATAGGATAATTCAAGGTAAAAAGAATATTATAATAATTCAAAATTACCATAACACTTGTCCAAACCTTATTGGTTGAGTTATTAACGACCATGGTCATATTTGGGTCGATTTTGGGACCCCATTGATCCACATGGGAGTGATAATGACAATTTGGACTAATTAATTTAATGTAAAGGCAAAAAAGACAAAAACAAAACTCTTTTTGTAATTAATTTTTATACGGTGAAATATAAGTCCTATTTTCTACTATAAATATTAATTAGAAAGCTAAAAACATTTACTACGTTATAGTATTTTATTTATAATTTTTAGTCAACGAATAAATTAAATTATTTATGACATAGTAATGATGTAGTATTTAACTCATTAGTAAATCATTTAAGTAAATAAGATTAAAATGATTAAAATATTATCCAAAACATGTCCAATTCAGATTGGATGATTTTATCTAGACCAAGACTCATCATATCTTCTACTATAATGATTTTTGGACCATTATAAACCGAATATCATTATATAATAAAATAATAGTTTCACACTTTTCAAAAGATCCCCTCCTCTCCCTTATAAAAGTAGACCACTTCAATGAAATTCCTCACACCTATTAAGCCATTTGGATATTCCAAACTCTGCCCAATATAGCTCCATACATCCCTATCCTACTCCTAAAATCCTTACTTTAGGAAAAAGGAACTTCAAGGATTCCTTTGGGTTTAAAACAAAGGAAGTTACCAAATTAAAGGTAATCGTTTCTCTTCGATTGATTTCTTTTATTTTACTTCTCCAACACCTAAACTCTTTTTATTTTCTTTATTTTGTAACAACACCAGTATCATCAATATACTAGAATTTTTTTTATGAGAAGGATTCAAACTACACTTACACACTCCTCCATCTAATGGATGAAGAACATAATGTTTCTGTGGATGGAAAACTAAGGCCTCACGAAATGATGATTGTTCAATTACATCTTACCGCCTCTCATTGTGTCCATTATTATAAAAATGTATTTATATATGATATATATTATGTTTATGATTTCTTTATGCTTCTTTACTTCCCAATTATATCAAACCTTTATGGTTTCCATAGTGGATAAATATGATAATATCATTTGAGGAAGTGCGGACTACCGCCCCCTCAAAGTGATGTGATTCGTTAATGCCTCATGTGGGAAGTATAAAGGATGGAGTTAGTGATATTATATATGATATTATACTGAAATTATAATAAACCTATGTATCATTATGTTTTATTTCAATGAAAAAAATAAATAGAAAAGAAAGTAGTGTTCATGCGTACGTAC
Organism: Viscum album; assembly: GCA_963277665.1. Taxonomy (NCBI): domain Eukaryota; kingdom Viridiplantae; phylum Streptophyta; class Magnoliopsida; order Santalales; family Viscaceae; genus Viscum; species Viscum album. The sequence goes on along the minus strand of OY728150.1, from coordinate 801,921,127 downwards.
GGCTTACCATCTCCATGAATGGTGCATTTCATTTCTTACCTCCGAATGTTATGTAATATTATATATACATGTATATACTGGATATATATGTTATATATGATATCTAAATGATGAATTTATTCTAGAAATAAATAACTATTGACCACATGGACAACTTGTAAATATAAGGTGTTTATTTTTGACTCATGTACCAAATATAAACAAAATGAACGTTATTAACTTAAATGATTACATAATATATATAACATGATAATAAGTGATATAAAAAAAATAATAAACTTTAAAAAGGTTCTTAAGAAAGTAGAAATTATCTTTAGTTTATTATTCGGGATATTAATGAACGAACAGGTCAAGTCGGACACGAGATAAGCGACTTCATATCAATCTCCTTTCATTGAGTCATATTTTTTTTAATACACGACTTTCTTTTATAAACTTTATAAACACCCTAGACTTTTCAAAGGGAATATTTTTCTACAAAGCGTTTTACTAAATGACAAAAAAATATGTTTCTTTTTAACGTACATGGTGACAATGATTTTTCTGCCGCCGCGAGTATTATTTATCTTTGGATTCCTCAACAAGTCGTAATGTTTTTTAAAGAAAATAAATACTATATAATCTTTTATGTATTTTGTTATTGAAAAGGGTTTTGATAATGGATTTTTTATGTTTATATATTTAATTGATATATTGGGATTGAAATGTGGAAATGTTTTCTTTCCTCTATATTTGTTGTATGTGTTATGATTTTTTTTGGTACTTGGACATTTGACGGGTGGTTACGTGAAAAACCAAATGACAGGTGGTGTCGTGAACATCAGGAAGGGTGGTTAAGTTATAACTTCCAATGCATTGGGTATGGAAGTCGGCCGTAATTCTATTCCATTTAGTGATGTGTGTGGAAGTCGACTGTACGGTTATTCCATTTAAGTGTGTTTATGTCACAAGTTACCTTTATATGTTATGTGTTCTTTATATGGGTTTTATGGTAATCTTTTAGTTACAAAAGGGTAAGTAATTATCTTTTATATACTAAAGAGTATTTACATCTTCAAAAAAGGTGAAAAGTATTACTTATGATAAAGTATTCATGGTTTATTTGTTGTTTTGAAAATCAAACAGTTTTCCTTCTTTGTGTATCCCTTACTGAGCTTTTTATGCTCATCCCATGTTTTTGAAATGTTTTTCACAGGACATAATGTGGAATAGGGTCAAGGATGGGATCATGGAAATGTCATGCCATCTAAAACATGGAACTAGACATGACTCTTTTTTTAAGAGATCATGTTTTGTAAAAAAAATGGAAACTGAGTAGAAGTGTCTACTTTGTAATATTTTGAAATGTAATAGTTATGACCTAAATCTCAAACTCTAAACCTGAAAAGATCCTCAATGTGAATTATTCATTTAATTCAATATTAAGTAAGGTTTAAGGCCGGGTCCTTATACATATAATCTCCCATGAGGCTGTAGTGGTTGATCCATCCAAGAGATATGTTATTCAATATTTCCCATAAAAAACCCATATGACCGAGATTATATGTTTTATTAGATTTTTTATAGATATTATCCACACATTGTGAAGGATTTATGATGTATATATAACACAATGACCAAAGTAATTTTTATGGGAGTTATGAACATGTGTATGAATGAATGATAAAATACATTTAATGGAATTGAAGTGAAGATTGTTCAGTATACCTATGCTTACACTTCAAAATAGTGGAAAATGGTTTTTTATTTTCCATTTTACATAGAGTAATTTTTTTAATGTGTTATATTCATGAATGATATGCCAATAAGTTAACACTCTATCCAATTTATGATTCTTGAGAAAATTACAGAACACATGGGTTAAAAATATTTATGGTATAATTTTAATTAATGATATTGAGGTATTAAAATTATGGAAGATGAGGTGAAATATATATTATTCATAAAATAGTACTATATATATTCATTTAAAAGTGTTAAAAAAACTATGGAGAAGGTTATTGGTATGGATTAAGGATTTTGGCTACTGTATACATTACCACCTAGTGAAAACAAAAAATACGGCTGGTGGTTTCATTCCAAATGTCCTGCTCTATTATTAGTAAAGAGGATCATAAAGGTTCCAAAATATAAGGATCAGGAAATAATATATATATATAATTTTATTAAAGGGGATAAAATTTATCATTTTCAAATTATTTTTTAACAATCAATCCATGTAAATATAAAATAGGAACAAAAAGTAGTTATGGAGATTAATAAGAGTTTGAAAAATGTTCATGACTTTAAACAAGATTATGATGGAATAATAAGGTTGGATAACTGGTAATTTTTACCATAAATATAATTCATTAAGATTCAATTATTGGTATAAAATCATAGATCATATTTCTCTCTTCATACATGATGTATGAATATATATAGCATTCAAAAATAGTATTTCTTATAGGACAATATGAAGAGTGATATAGGTGAGTATGTATCTAGGTTCTTAGTATGTATAAATGTTATGTTAGAAAGATATATTTCTATGTGAAGGTTACAACCATTACCCATAAAATAATGGAAATGGGAAAAACCCGTTTGGATTCTATCAATAGACTCCTCAGAACATATGAAGTCCATAATACTAATTGGTTTATATTTGATTAGCATACAAAGTCATAAATATTCATTTCATTCAACAAAAATTTATCCGTTGATCACCTTTCCAATATATAAATTAAGGAAACGGTAAGGGTCCATGAAGTACCACTTTCTATTACATATAATTATGATATGAGGATTTCATAAATTTTATAGAGAATTCATGTGAATAATCTAGATACAATGTAATTATTTAATAATTTTTTTCACCATTAGACATATGGTTAGTCTGATTGGACAATTAAAACCATACTAGATATTTTGATATCCTATTTCCTTGATCTGAATGGTGTTTAGTTTCAACAAAATCATACAGAATAAATTTCATAACAGTTATATCTTTTACTAAAGCATTTAGATGGATCCATATGCATCCATCGATAGAAGCACGGGTTGATCATTTAAATGTTGCGATGAATTTGAATAATGAAATATATTTGGACTATATCTGGCTATGTAAATTTCATCAAAGGTTTGATCCATTCAGTGCCACATAAAAAATCAAGGTATATAGAAGATTTATAATGAAAATAATTGATGATTTCATTTGTTTGATGTTGGTGAGAACATTTTTCTATGAATTTCAATAAGGAAAAAGGTTATAAGGTTCATAAAGATAGTGAATATTATCCTTAGGTAAATTGGTCCTTTTGAGGTTCTTGATCAGATTTGGATTGTTACTTATCACTTGGAACCTCCAATTAACCTCTCTAATGTTTACTATGTGTTCCATGCAACAATCATTAGGATTCACATTCATGATCACTAACATATACTAAACTTATAGGTTATACCTCTAGAAAATGATCTTTCTTGTGGAGAGAATATAGTATAAATTATGTATCATAGAGTTAAAGTTTCATAAAACATGAAAACTCAAATAGTTAAGGTTCATTGGAGGCATAAAAACTTATAAAAATCTACTAGAGAACCCTAGGATGTGATAAAGAAAAGATATGAACAGTTTTAGTATCAGAGTTTTAGAACATCATGGGATAAATGTGATAAAATAGATAAGGATAACCTGGTGTTGAGCTTTAGGAGGTGAAAATGTAATAAGAATGAGATATAATTTGATAAAAAAATTAATTAGGAAATTATCTAAGTGAATTGGTATGTTCAAGGGGGAATTAACTATGATATATTATAGTCATAGAAATCGATAATTAATTATTTAGCTGCTTCTCTATAAGAAACATAGTTAATTACAATTACATATTGGGTAAAGTATCCAATATGAAAGAGTCTATTCCATAATAGATATAATATGTAATATTTAGTTCACGTATATTAGAGATATGATATGGAACTACATTTTTTTCAAAATCATTGGCTATCTATAATTGATTTAAATGAGTAAAAATAAAAAAATTATATATAATTTATTTCATCGAGAAAGATGAGAATATGTAACGAATTAGAGTTCTATTATTCCATGATATTTTTGAGTTTGAATAAAAAGTTTGAATAGATTTATAAGATCTAATATTTTCCTAGGGAACACATAGTGAGAGAGATGCAATTATTCCAAGAGGAAGGTGAATAAGGATACTTTATTCCAGGATAGATATTGATACATCAAAAAGGATATATAATAATTTTATGTGTTATGGTAATTATGGCCACACCATTAATTAATTTATGAATTTTAATGTGTTTATATCCTAGAGGATAAACTTATACCCATCGACACAAATTTTTCATGGATGTATGAAAATGTGTTAACGAAAAATACTACAATGGGAAGAAAAGAAGAAATGTGGATAAATATATAGATTTCAACTCTAATGAATGTCCTCCACATAGGTCCCATAGAATAATGTCGGCATGCAGGGAACCTATGCGTAATCATGCTCTATGGCCATGTACATCGGCCTAGAAAATCATCTTAAAACATCATCATGCATTATAGATCGGTACATCAACTCTTTAGAAAAACATGAATGAGAAATATCTTACCCATAAGGTCTCATATTTTCCTATAAATATGTCCATAGTGCTCTTCATTTTTATGGATGAAATATCCTAAAGAACTCATGATGTACTGCTCACCGTCGTCCTTCACCTAGGCCAAATGAAACCTTCCAGTTCTCCCTCCAAAACATAAAGAATATGGAATTAATGGGGGTGTGGGTGGGGTATTGGTATCAAAGTCCTCTTAGGGTCTAAAATACATAATACCTTCGAATGTAACCCTTTACATTGAGGCATAAGAACACAGGTGCGAGGTCACCTCTCCAACTAGGTTTATACATGATACACTTATTATAAAATGTGTGGAGACCATTGAAGCTTTGAGAAGGTCCTATCCAATGTAATCATGCCTTATTTGTTCTATCACCCAAGTACCATCCGCTTTAATATTCTTACTAGGGTTAGTCTCTATAATATCACATAGAACTAACTACAATAACCACTTCTTGGTTGTTCATTCCTACCATGCATGAAACTCCCTTGGCTTTCCCATCCTCTACCCATTGATAGGCACTTCTTAGGCCCTTTTCATTACCTCTAATGGTAGGGCCTATCCTCTTTTTGATTACATGTATGGGAGGGATAACATTTAAATCTACACCAATGCCTCTAGACATGGAGAACCATCGAAATAGGCACACCAACTTGCCTCTCATTTGGGTATGCATTTCTTCAGTCATATGTTACCCACACATGTCCAACCTGACATGGAGGGTCATCGTGGGAAATCTGAGTATGCATTCCATTAGTCACGAGGACCATGACCCAAACTGTGGTGTTATGGAACTCTAGTCTCAGGTTCTATAGTTAGGACCATGTTATTTAATAGATTTATTTAAGTCCATGGACCTCAATTTCCTATCCAGGATACATAAAATGAGATCATCATCTCTTCCATAGAAACAATTTTAGGGAAAGCACCTAAAATTTCTAATGATACCTCTACTACTTCATTCCTTCCTTCTCCACACCCATGTGATGTAGTTGGATAGTCAAAGAATTTTACTATCCTAGTTACTAAAATTAGTGGGGATATAGACACTCGAAATCCATTTCTATCTCCATTTGGCTCCAGGTATGATGATAGTAAAGATGTACCATCACACCAACCTCTTCCAACAGTGTAAGGATGAAAATGTGGCTTTCCAGATCATTCCCATATCCTTTATCACATTCAATAATGGATCACATTATCTTATAGGTTAGATATGATCACTAAATCCACAAATTCTAATACATGATTTTCTAGAAAATATTTTCCCAGATCATCCTAATATATTACTTTAGAAGTCATCCATTGGAGTGGGACATCAAATCCATATATCTAACCTCAAGGAAATTAAGATTGTGTGGTTTATTCGATCTAACTCTTCCTCTTGTTTCTCATAATGATTGTGAATCACATGGGCTTAAAGGATTGTGGTGATCATAGAATCCTCAAGATCTTAAACCCTTCGACATCATTCAAGGTGTATTTCCCAACCGAACCAATATGACACATATTTTCTATAAGACTCAATATCTCAAAAAGGGAATCCACCTATATGGTATTGGCAATAAAATACATCATTTTCGGCCTCATATTTCGTATAATACCCCATCATAACCAAACCATTGGGCATCCTCCTCAAGAGTAATCCCCAAACAAACTATAATCCTTCACCTAGTCATCATACTTAGGAGTAAGACCAAAAAAACCCATTCACTAGGGAATCCTCCTCATGATAAAGCCCTAATAAAATATCAATTTCCAAGGAATTCACCTTAGGAGTAATACCCATTCCAAATCCTTTCAGTGGTTCATGCTCCCCTATAAGAAAAACATGAGGGCCTCCATAGTCATTAGTCCTCACAACCGAACTATTTTTTCATTAATTTCTATCAAAATGGGATACATAGGAAGCCTACCTAAGGTCCGAACCCTACCAAATAAATTAACCTTGTTCTTTGTAGGACACGTTTCAAATAGTGTCTTATTCCACCTAGGAATCTATATCCCTTCTAGGATCCCTGGTAGCTTCAGCACAAGTCCCAAACGAAACATTGACTAGGAACCTTTTTCCTAGACATCATTCCCACAATATATTAAACTAAATGGTTTGGTCCTCATCACCTGACCATAAAAGGTATGATTTGTACTACTAACTATCATAGAACTACGTCAGTTATGATTCCATTCACAAGGAATGGAGGAAGACCATCAATTGATTCGATCTTGGAATCAAAACACCTATCATTTCAGTGGATGGAAATACACTCAAGAGTGACACACTGTGTGGTTGAAAACAAGAATTATTATAATAATGAACAATGAATCACTAATCATTATATGAGAGGATACCATGGATAGAAAACCATAAATACATAAAAATATATCCATAGATGAAGAACCTTTGATACATATAGATGAATTTAAATTTTAAACATACCAATAATTGATTCTTAATTAAAGGGAGACCCATGTCATAATTGTGAATTAATGATGGATTTTGGAATATTTATAAACTCTACTATAGTGTCCTGATATAGGAAAAAATTCCCCTCAAAAGGGTTTTAGGGCCATGACATCCCAACCTTTTGACCAATGTTAGTTAGTAAGTAACATTGTCCAATATCACCAATGAGCTCCTACCATTAGAAATATGGCCATTCATGGATATAGAACCATTGTATGATTACAGTTTCATGAATAACCCCTATTGGAATACATTTGGAAATAGTGAACATGAACTGTTTGACTGCAAAAAATAGACCCCCCTACAATCAAACATCAGATGAACCGACAATTCCACTTGAAAAAAAATGTTTTTACCGAGGTGAATCTTTAACAAACATAATTATGTCACCAACTGGTCAAGTCTCATTTCACTCTCAAAATTAAAGAGAGTTAGATACGATAATTAGTCACACATTTTTGTATTAATAAGAGACACATCCCGGACAGGGTTTTGTTTTTTTTGTTGTACGTCTATATTTAGGCACGTCTAATAAGATTTAACTTCAAAAAATGGAGTCATACCAACTATCACATATTAATTCCCTGACTACATAAAATGTTTTGTTTTAGTCTATGTAGAGGACACCATCATATACCCAGCATCATTAATGATAGGTCTTGAAGGCACCATTTTTAGGTGTTGTTTAAACTGCACAGAACTAACCCTAGTGGATTTCTGATAGGCTCTCAATATATTAAATCCCCTCCGATATCCAATTACCTATGGTAAGTGGTCTGGAAGAAGGATAAGTCAACCATTGTATTCAACCATTTCAATATATTATCTATGGATGAATGTTTAACATGAGGAAATAGCTAGATAAAAACAATAAACTAGTCATTTTTTTGACTTTGGCCATATATCAATCGAAAATTCTAGAGGTATTGTTTTAGGATTGTATGCAAACATTATTACTCTATGAAGATAATGAATGTGACATGAAGGTAATGGAAGGGAAGAAATGACAGATTGACTAGGTGTCCCTCCTAGCTTTGCAAAAAAACAATGTTTTGGAAACATCAATGGGCACTTCAATGTGCATGCCTCATCACGTTAACAATATTGGATAGATGATCTTAGATACACCAACTTGTGTTCATATTAGAGGATGTGGTGAACATGAAGAATTGAATTTTTTTATTCTCCCAAACTAGAATAGAATTTTTAATGTTTTATCATGTAATTTCATAGCTGCAAGGTAGATCCAACAAACAAAATCTGTTCATAACTAATGATATTCTAAAAAAACAGCCTTCAACTTAATCACACTGACATCGATCTAAAATAAAGAAGGATATTAAAAGAATATTTCATCAATCATTGGAAACTATTGAGAAAGAATCCCTCTTAGGGGAATTCAGTCAACATATATAGAAAATGTCAAAAATAGTGTTACGGTATTTATAAGTTGGGGATTTAGGTGTATACCAAAGGCTGCACCTGCACATGTTTGAAAAAAACACCATCAAATTTAAGTGGTATAAATAATAGTAGAATTTATAATAGTTAATGTGAAACCCCATCCTATAGGGTTGAAATATTTTTCAAGACAGCCTTCCAGGATTGTCATCCTGACGTATAGAGTTGTTAAGGTGGAACATGAACAACCCAATCCCTCAGGGATGGGGTTTTTTACCTCAACAGTCACCCCTTTGTTGATGTTAGTCTTATCATGATTAGGGGAAATGAAATAGAATGGATCCTCCCATTTTGTCCAATGTCATGATTTATTACCCTTATTAAGGATTCAAATGGCAGAAATATCTAGAGATTTCCTTTGGATTACCTCTATACAAAAGGATCCTAATGAACTAGAATAAGCCCAGGAAAGGCCTCATGGAGGTCACTGAAAAATCCATCCTTTCAAATAAGATAGTATAATTCCAAAAATTCATTATGCATTAGTGAATTCCATTAACACAATCCCTTCACAACCAATTGAAAACAAGGCCAATTATAAGGAGGAATTGGAGGAGAAAGTTTCAGTTCAAAATAGGGTACAAACAAAAAATATTTAAGGAGTTTATTGTACCTAGAATCAAATACATTCCTTCTATTACAACATCAAATGAAATCTATCAAGAAAAATGGTACGGGTAAAATTTTCCTCACCTACTTCCTGGTGAGGTTGATCCCCTTTCACATGAGGATATATTTTCTCTGTAGGAGGAAGAGATGAAAAAATTGGGAATAATCAATGAAAACCACTCCAATGTATCCTTAATGAGGGATATGTTGTATAAGAAGATCCTCAGATTTGAATCCCAGTTAGTGTACCTCAACAAAGAGGGTTTTCTGTAGTATTTAAAATGGATATTGAACATTTTATCAACATGTGACACTAACCACAAATATACACATATCCTGCGATTGGAGATCGAAAGTTTATGATAATTGGTGCACAACCAGAATGGGTCCATGAAAATACTTACCATATTTACCCTATATGTTACCTATGGAAGATACTAGTGGTGCCAACATATATGGCCATACTAGAAGCATCGGCTATTCAATATCCTCCTCTGAGAAATGTTCCTCATGTTCTCAAGAATACCTTTGAGTCTCTAATGGTTGAATATGTAATCCATTGTGGAACGACATGCATTGGTTATACCAGAGAATAAAACTTACCCCAAAGGGGTTTATCCGAATTTTCCAACACCAAACTCCATGAATCAGACATTATTAAATTTTAACATCTTGAGACACTCTAAAAAAAATTCATGCATTTCTTCTGTCTATGTAATACAGTAATGGGGACCCATAATAAATGATATGAAGTTAAACTTAAGTGATTTGTTCCATCATTTCTGGGAACTACCATTGTACAGTAAAATAGATTACTAGATAATTAAATTGTGCGATGGGAAGATATCAATCAAAATATTCTCCTCCAATTCATCTCAAAATCATAGAAGACAACAATCCTTGACCTCTCAAACTGAAAATTGAAGGAGAATGAGAGGGTATCGTATTTAATTACATCGTAGAAAGGAATAAATATTATTTTAACCTACCACTTCCTCCGGAAGACTCATTTCCCATAATTATAGAGAATCATCAAAAATAATTTCACAATCCACGCATTCCTATGAAATATATATAAGTATCTGTAGACCATGATGTAATTTCTAAAAGTATGGAAGACTCAATCACATAGACCATCACTTTAGGGAAACTGAATGGGGAATGTAGAGGTTGCTATTGTTACAGTTATGTAGGCCCCTACACACACTCTTGCTACAAATATTGTACTATATCATGTGGTTCTTACCCCTATTCATCAATAAAGAAACCATTCTCATCAATATAATCAAATGAAGTAGATGTGAAAGTAGAATTTGGAGATGAAAAAACAAGATCTGTTATTTTTAAAGTGACCAAGTCCCTAACTACTTCATCTAGGCACTAGAAAAAAACATGATCATGTTAACACAGCCCAAGAAACTTAACATGGATGGTGATGAAGTTATCCTAATATATTTCCACATTTATCACGTTTTGTGGACCAATATCTTGTGCTGTTTTTTATGAAATCTTACAAATGATGGGGGATTCTAGGAAAGTGAAGTAAGGAAAACCACCTACCTAGGTGGAATATGTTTTTTCTACCTATATAGAGGGGGATAATGAATGTAAGTATGTTAATATCAAGAAATAAATAGAATTTTAGTAATTGGATGGTCAGAAATAGGATCATCTAGAATCATTTTAACCTCCAAACAAAGTTGAAAAAACTAACAGTGCATTCATCTACACCCATTATCATAACTGACTCCATCAATAACTCAGTCCTCTGAAATCGAGTATTCAAAAAAAGAGATGTTTGGAAGAGTAAAAGGAAAACATTTGATAATGGGATTGTTCTATGGATGATTTTTACTTTTAATTTACTGAACAAAATAAATAATATCCTAGAATAATGGGAACAACCCTTCCAAATGGTACATCAAGGGTTAACCGGCATGATCGAATCTCCATCCTACACGATGTTGATCTTCAATTTCATTAATGTTTAATCACTTGATGGTTCCCTTATTAGATTATGAGCACGAATATAAAACTTAATTCCCTATATTTGATTGGTGAAATATGGGGATAGACCATCTGAATTGAGGATACTAGGGAAGAAATGGTCATTCAGGGAGTCACTACTCATACAACATCACCACTTGACTATATTTGTCGATGAAATCATGGGAGGGATCTCGAGTGAAATCAATAGAAGAAAAGAACATCCTTCATACATGATATGGTCTTCCTTAACATGATGACCCTAGAAGATCATCTAGAGGAAAAATCATCACCTAATCAACCTCGATGTGTAGGAAGACCTAGTTGATATAATCCATTGAGAGAATAAACATCTTCATCTCCTATTCAAAAGGATTCACCATCCAAATCTTTTACTTGATCTCATAATGATCATAAAAAATATAATCCACATAATGGGAGACATAGAACATTGGAAAAGAAGTTTGATATTTTAAAGAAATTATCCCTAGTTCCAACCATTTTTTAATTATAGATGCTCTTAGTCTATCAAAACACCTATGGGAAGCAGTCATAAGGGCCTTATTGAGCCATTTTTAATTTGAGGTTCATGTTTCTTCTGCTGAAGTCTATTGTGAAGAGAATGATCCCGATGAATTCCACATGGGAATCTATTTTACACACCATGATGAGGATTCCATAAAATAGGGACACATCATAACATTTTATATATTGGTAAGGATAAATGACATTTATATCTGATGATATTTTGTTTATAATTTATTAGGAGTCAACCTCTTTCAAATATGAACCCTTATTTAAACTTTTTCTATTGATGTACCCTATCTTCCTCCAAATTAATTTTATAGGGTTATGAAAAGAATGGGAGAAATCCTCTAGGGAAAATAAAACATTGTACTCAGTTTTGGGATCTCTTATCTGACCTAGAATTCATGGTTTTATGGTAGCATACAGCCTTCTACGTTCTACTAGGAAGACCATGGAAAAATTATATTGTCGATATCCATTATACATATAGAAAATCTTCTAATATTATATCAATGGAAAAATTGTGACATTTCAAGTTGATAAATCCCCATTCACATCTGATGAGTCATAATACAATAATGAAATATTCTACTACAGGAACGGGGAAATCTATGTGATTGAATATGTATCTTGAATCAATGACCCAATGGCCTAGAGATGATACTAAAAAAAACATTAATCCATATATGTTCATATCACATGTTTCCCAGAAACCAAATCAAGGAGAAGGGTCTAAATTTAAACACACATCTAGAGAGTTTTGTGATGTTAGTTGTGAAATCTAAACCCAACAACATTGTAGAATTTGTGAAATCTCTGTGCAGTAATGAAATCCTAGATGAAATCTTATTCATTCCATTGACTGAGCATTGAAAATCCATGTTTCATTAGTTAGGCTGGAAGAAGTTCTTATGTTAATGGGAGAAAATGAATATGCTCATTATCAGTCCCTTATCTCTTCTTTAGAGATTCAAAAAGATATTCCTCCATCAATTGAGCCGAAAATGGTTTATTCATTTTTTGAATGACCAACTATCTACTCATCTTTTAACATCGAGAAAATATCATCTGCGCATACATCCCTGAATGTGGTAGAAGAGCTAAATCATGAGGAAGAGATTTTATAAGAAGGCCTCAGGAACATCCCTACATTATTTTATGATGAAATCACCACAACTATTAATAAACTCAAAGAAGTAAATCTTGGTTTGAATATACCCACAAATCAATTTTCTCAGTGTGGGTATAAATTTTAATGAATATTAATTATATACTACCTTACTGAAGATACTCTGAAATGTGTTTTCATGGAATTACATGGATATTATAGAATCAATATCATTGTGTCCACCCATTACATAGTTTTCCTAGAAGATAGTAATGGTTAAAAATTGTAATATGAACATACACAATGAACACACACCTCAAAAATTAAGGCGGAAGTAGAAAAACTCTTCAAGGATGACATCATTTGGGAAGTTCAGTATCCAATATGGATATCCAATATCATCATTGTAAAGAACAAAAATTGAAAACCAGGTGTTGACACTCCTTTCCTTCATAGGGTCCAACGAATGGAAAAGGGGAATACCTTAAGCCCAATGAGGGCCACCCTTTGAAGAACATCAAAAATTTACAATGGGATGAACCAGGAACTCATTTGGAGGGCGTCGCGCACGTATCCTGCACGCCGTGGAAGTCGCTTGCATTCCACATATGGGGAGCGTGAGTCACTTTCATGCCCTATTCCTTTTTTCACCCAAGGTATGTAGTGGCCTATAAATAGCCCCTGTGGGTCCCCCATTTCGAGGACGAATTTTCCAAAACTCAGATCCAAGCTCTGGTCACCCATGTCTTTGTCTGATGTCTTCCAAATATTTCTAAGGTAATTCTTTACCTATAAGGGAAGATCTAAAGAGGAAGAATAATTCCTAAGTTTTATAACTCAATATTACTTACACACCTAGGTGTCCAACCCTTAAGGGAAATGAAGACACTTGCACGATGCCTTTCCCTCTCAAGGGAACTTGCGCACCACCCTTTTGTAAGCCTCTAGGGATGATACTAAGGGCTTGAGTTAAAAGTATCCCAAGTATTACCTTATAGATTCTTCGTCACCCTAGGTAACTCATGTCGCACAAGTCTACTTGTGCGACATGGAATTGCGTGCAAGAACAATACTTGTGCGCCTCCTTCTTAGTCACCTCCTTTACTCAAATCCAGCTCTCATCTTCAAGACATGGCCTTCAAATACCTCTTCAAGGCCATTTATGTCATGGTTCATTTATTGACTTACTTATCTGAGAGGAATTCATTGGGGCTCCTTGTTAGGAGTAATACCCAATCTTAATTTCCCTTAATTGGGAATCCTTATGAGGAGTAATCCCTAGTGTTAATTTTATTTTATTTGGGATTCATTCTTAAGAATAAAACATAATCATAAGTCCCTCTTAATTGGGACTTCTTTTCCCAGAGTAAGTCCCAGGATAAAATCCCAATTCTCTATAAAGTACAAATACCTTTATAAACCCTGCTCTTGGTCAGCCATACATACGTAAGCCCCACATCATTTCTTATGGATACATCTTTCAGGGAAAAATCGAAAGATTTACTTATACCTCTTGTTTCTCACATTGAGCATGACTCACGTGAGCCTAGAGTGTAAAAGTAATTATGACATCTCTCTTTGGGCCATTACTCATGCATAAACCTCATACTTCTTCTCCCAAACTACGTGGACTTTGATCACTTCCTTAAAAGTAAAGTACGTAGGAAGCCTTTCTAAGGATAAATCCCATCTTTTATTTATATTTTTCCATCCCATATGGCATTAAAATATATCCTTCTTATCAAACTACGTGGGTTATGATCCCCTTTTTAACAAGGATACGTAGGTAGGCCATCTACGGGTACGATCCCAACTCTAAAATAATCCCTATATTTCTGAATGACAATGAACTTCAAGTTCCCCACCGAGTGGCTTTAAAACCAGTAAGGTCATCATAATGACCAAGAGATTTCTATATAATGTATTAAATGACACCATTGAATAAGAATATCTAATTCATATGGATGATTCTCTTTTGATTAAGAACCACAAATACATATAAAAGAATCTCTAAGTCCCTTACGTATCAATCATTGATTGCAAAATATAAAGGAAAAGAAACTCATTTTCATGCTTGGTAAATTAATAAGGGTTAGTGAACATAACTTAAATCTATAAGAGAGTCCCGGAGTAGACAATAAATCCCCCCAGAAAGGTGTGATGAGTCTGACCACCCATCCTCTTGACCAATGCAAATTCTTAAGCCTCATCAGTTCAAAAATAATGAGGAAGACACCATAGTAACCATGCCATAAATGGCTTTGAAGAGGGTTTTTAAGGCCATGTCTTGAAGAAGACGGGTATATTTGAGGAAAGTAGGTGACTAGGAAGGAGGCACGCAAGTATTGTTCTGGTGCGCAAGTCCTTTCCGCACAAGTAGACTTTCACGACTTGAGCCACCTTGGGCGATGATGAATCTAAAGGTTAATACTTTGGTGAATTTAAACTCAAGCCCTTAGTATCATCCCTATAGGCTTCCAAAAGGGTGGTGCACAAGTTCCCTTGAGAGGGCAAGGCAGTGCAGAAGTGTCTTTATTTCCCTTAAGTGCTGGGCACTTAGGTGCGCAAGTATTGATGAGTTCTAATACATAGGTCTTATTCGTTTTCTTTATATCTTCCCTAATAGGTAAAAAATTACCATATAAGTGTTCGGAAGACGTCAGATAAAGACCCGTGCTACCATATCTTGAATCTGAGTTTTGGAAAATTCGTCCTCGAAATGGGGGGACCCATATGGGTTATTTATAGGCCACTAGGAACCATGGGCAGAAAAAGAAATAGGGCACACAAGTGACTTGCGCGGCCCATATGTGGTGTGAAAGTGACTTGCGCAGCACACCGGATACCTGGACAATGCCCTCCAAATGAGTTCCCAGTTCATCCCTTTTTCAATTTTTGATATTCTTCAAAGGGTGACCCTTATTGGGCTTATTGTATTCCCCTTTTCCATTGGTTGGACTCTGTGATGGAAAGGCGCATCAAAAAAATCCCCCCCCCCCCTCAGAGTTGGATCTGAGAAAGGAAAGACAATTTGACTCTAAGAAAAATGAGAAAAAAGGGTTAGGCGTTGCACAGATGTTGGCATGTAGGTTCTGACGCACATGGTTGTAGGATCGACTATATATATGGGTGTCAATTTGCACAAACCATCTTGCCTTCAAAGATTTTGAGATCTCGTCGTGAAAGTGTCTTCATTTCATCATTCAATCACTCTTCTTTTTTATGCGCTTCTCTAGTAAGGATATTGACTTTCATGACAATACATGCATGACAATACCTATGCGGCCTTACTTGCACGACATTACATGTGCGATATGACTTGCGTGCCTTAATACCTCGGCCATTTTTTTGTTTTCTTCACAAGTATTTCATAAAAACATACTTACTTTAAAGTTAATTGTTTGATCTTTGTGAAAATTCAATGGCTCCCAAAGGAATTGGATCGAATGATGAGTTGGCCAGTAAGAGAATAGATGATATGATGAACATTGTTGGCCATGACTATTATGATATCTGTGATAGAACTCTCCCAGATTTGGCTAAGTACTTGAAGAAATATCATGTCAATTTCACACAGATCATTTACATGCCTTTAAATGGCCATGGTCATCTGCAATGAGTCAACGTTCAAGAGGAAACGAATTATATTCATCATTCCTGGTTTCAGACATACACCAATTTTGCTTCAGCAAATGTCTCAATTGTAGGATAATTTTTTAATGATGGAACAGTGGAGAAGGCATACACAATGCATCATAGCACGTGTGATCCAAATCTAAAACCTCACAATCCTGAGATGCAGCCGCATTGCAATCCCTCAATTTTCCGAAATTCTCAAATGGATCAATCCAAGGGATGGAAAAAGAGGTGGGATTTACATTAAAAAGGAGGTGTGAAGCTAAATTGGATGTGGAAATATTTGGTGCGACAAACCTGTGCAGATTTTGTCAAGGATATGAAGGGAGCTGCAATATACGAATCCATCTGGGATGGGCAGACATATTTCTACAAGAATGATAATTTTGTGTCGGATCTAATCAGTCGCTGGTTCCTAGAAACCAATTCATTCCATCTAAATCATAGAGAAGTAGGCATCATCTTGTGGGATGTTTACAAGATCTTGGGGGCTCCAATTTTGGGAGATATGTTTGATGAATTCATCCCCCCCAAGGTGACCTGGAATGATTCGGAGAAGACTCCAGATTTGGCATGATTGTTATTGATAATTTTCCAGAAGCTCAAGAATTCAAAGTCCACCAAAACTCATTCAAGAAAAAATATTCATACAGTGGAGTGGATGGATATGTTTCTCATCAAGAAGAAGGAGAAGGGGCCCACCTGTACTCATCCTACCATCTACCACAGAACAGATAAGATGGGTGCTCTTGGAACATTCCGGCCAACTCTGGAAGTGGGAGAGTTTTAAAATTGGGGGTATGATATGGTTAAAAGAATCCCAGAGAAGTCCCATATATTGGGATTTTTAGCATAGTGGCTTAGTGTTTATCTTTGGCTAGTTAGGGATTCATAGGGAGGCATCAGGCCAAGGACCTTTGTTGTTGCAGCCAAGTTGGATGAGAGAAAAATGGATGGATTCGCCTCCCCGATTTTTATGAAGATTCACAAGATCATACTCCTTGTCTATATGGGTAAGTCTCCTTTGAGAATAGTGGGACCATTCCAGGTTTTGTGGGGATGGATCGTCACTCACTTCAGAACATATGATGTACAAAGTGGAGTATAGGTTTTTGGAAGTTATTTTAAGCCATCGGTGTAGGCATTTTCAGGAATTTATCTATTATCCCTCAATTCCTATGATCTGAAGGTGAGGCTGAGAATGTTCAAGGGAATTCATTTCTTTCCTTATGGAAACCCACTAACAAGGTGATTTGTTGATGATGGAACAACTAGCCTGGACTTGAGGTTATATATGCTGGTTTGGAGAGATGGTGTATTGGCCACCATAATTGATGAAGAGATTATATGTGAGGCCTATGATCCATATAGATTTTCACGCCAATTAAAGTGACTTCAGCAGATTGGTGTATCCCATCTCGTGCACGTCAGGTCAGAGCAGCATCTAATGGTTTCCTGACAACTATGGTTGCTGAAATCTATGGAGAAAACCGGGACAGTGTTTGATCTAACAATTGCTGGAGCGGCGAGTCAATTGACTTCATGGTATGCAGAGAACTGGGTAGCATCATACCCTAAAGGGGTACTGAATCATTCAGTCCCTTGGGTGGGGAAAAAAATAGAACCGTCAAGAAAGAAACCCTTCATATGGAAGGTGATTCTTCTTCACCCAGAGCTGATTCACCGGGGTCCTCACCCGGGGCTGATTCACCAGATTCCCAGGATGGAGATGATGAGGCACAACATGCATCAAAG
This sequence comes from Viscum album, assembly GCA_963277665.1. NCBI lineage: Eukaryota > Viridiplantae > Streptophyta > Magnoliopsida > Santalales > Viscaceae > Viscum > Viscum album. The sequence continues at coordinate 801,902,968 of OY728150.1, read as the reverse complement.
TGGCCTCGTGCCAGATATAATCCTCCTGACAGAGTCAAGAGACCTACTCCATCGACTCCTAGTGAGTTATTTCATTGAGGAAATTTAGTATCCATTATTTTATAGAGAAAAAAGTTTTATTTTCTTATCCTTTATCTGTGATTGCATGAGTTGAGAAAAGGTTGAAGTCCCAGATTGTAGGACCCTCCTCGCGGCCATCTAGTGCAAATGCTGAATATTTATGACCAGAGGCTATCCAGACATGGAGGAGTTTATATTGTGATGCTGAAACCACCTGGATGGACTTATGTGAAGGGATACATATCCTTGGAGTGGGGAATCTCCAGGCTGCTGCAGATATCCGCTTCGAGGATAACCCCGATGAAGTGCAGGCTTGCATTAGAGTGCTGGAAATGCTCATATATTCCACTGATGATTCCATTCCCATTAGAAAGTGGGTGAAGGAAATGATGAATCGTGGCACCACTGAGGGTATTGGTGCTTCAGTAGACGAGGAGTGTCATGATTACATGGCTCCTGAATATGTAAATTTCATTCCCTATTTACTTTTCAACTTAATTTCAGTCAAATATTTGTTTCTCAAGGTAATTACATTCTTCATCCTGTAGTTTGTTATGAAGGGAACTACTGTGGTCCCTTCACCGTAGTACATCCCTGGTGGCATCGCTCTTGGAGCTGCTGAATCTCCTCGTGAGCCGGGTGAGGTATCTCCGGACCAAAAATCCTTGGGGGAGGAGTTAGAAAGGTCTATTCACTATCCAATACCTGTATTTGTAGCTGACGATTTCAAAACCCCCAAAAAGTCAAAGAAGAAAAGGCATCTAAGGAAGAAGTCCACAACTAAATGCTTTATTAGTAGTGGTAAGTCCTTTGTATAGTCATGAATCCTAACTCATGAAAATATTGCTTATAATTCTTGGTATTTTAGGAGATTCTTCGATTTACCCTTTGAGGTAGAGGTCTAACCCTCCTCTGAGGATGATGGAGGATGATGGTGAACAATCGCAAATTCATGATGACATTGATGCTCCTAATGAAATGAGAAGAGAAGAAGATCCAGCTTCTGTTCCCAGTACTGCTCATATTGCTACTGCAAGGAGAGAAGAGCCTATATCTAGTATATTAACAATAATTCATATAACATTGAATGATGAAATCAACTGATTTCCATTCAGTGATGCTTTGGGTTTAACACCAGCACTAGAACATTTGGCGACAACTGCAACTACCACCGCAATTTTCTCTGAGGAAGCTGTTCAGGGTCTGAAGTCGCTGGAGGTGGGTTTCCAAGAAGACATGTAAAATTCTCCCACTAGTGATACTGAACAGGAATATACGATATCACTGGATGAAATGATGAAAATTGGCACATCTTTTGAAGAACTTTCAGATCATGTTAAATTACCATGTGATTTAGATGATTTTGGAAGTGAGTGTTATCCTTCATCCTATTAAAAAAATTTATTACATATTTGACCATGATTGGTTGAAATGTGCAGTTCTGTCTGAGAAAGCTGCTGATCTTCCATTGCTTGAATGGGGTATAGACAACCCTATCATTGCGGAGATGATAGGTCAAGTGGAGCTTATCCCGATAGAGCTTCTTGAAATCCATCTTGAAAATCTTGTTGAAGCTAAGAAAGATGGGGAGGAGCCTTCTCATGCGGCTGATCTACCATTGGGTAAAAAATTATAATATTTGTGATTGTATTTAATTTTTAATACATATAATCAACTTTTTTTATCCTTTGGAACTAACCAAATATTTCAGTTGATTATGAAGGGCCATCAATTTCAGTAGATAGATCCGGTGGTGAAGCCTCAGCCTCAGCCCCAATGGGATTAGAACGTGAAGTAATAAGGGTCAAGGGGGAAGGAGCAGAACATGGAACTTCCTTAAGTGCATTAATCCCGGACTATATTCCCCCCTGTGATAGTGATGCTGAATCAGACCCAGAGATGAAAAAGGCGCTCCAATTCTCACGTCGCAAGGCATTGAAAATATATGGAAGATCATATCTAAAGTTCTTATCGAAGAGCTGTATTCAACGATCCTGCAAATGTCATCCTTGTTCATCATTTTGGTACTTGGTGGTTATGGATATCAAGAGATCCATACCATGGTGAAACAAGTCATCTTAAGAAAGGAGCATGAGAAAAATTGTTGTCTGGATCTGACTAGAGCAAGGCTATTGACCAATATCGAAAAATTTGAGGTTGTGGTGTTCCGAGCTGAGGCTGATCATGCTACAAAGCTGAAGGAGCTGAAGTATTAGATCAAGGAGAAAGTTGTCCAGTTTATGTAGCTTCAAAAATAGTTATATTTTGTTACTGGGCAACATGGCAGCTTAACAATTCATTGGAAGGACTCCAAACAAATGGTATGAAATCCATCATAGATGCCCAGAAGGCACTCCATCAAGCTGAAAAGAGTGAAGCTGGTTGAATAAATGAGCTTCAAGTGGCTGCTGATGAAGCTCAATATGCTGTAAATCAAATTAAATGTTATGTTGAAAGCCTCTTCTAATTCTTGAAAAAGAGAAGATACTCCAATCTATGGATGTTCTTCTAATCTTGTGCATCAATGAAAAAGATATTTCATCTTCAATCATTTGTACCTACTTTATCATTCTAATTACTTATATTATTACTATTTTTTACCTAATCTAATGGTCCTAGTAATCATTGATTGATTTTTTCTAGGATTATACAACCAACCCCCACAAACATTGCATCTTTTGCTGTTGAATATTGCATAAATCATACAATATGTACATTTAGGAAGCTGGGACTCGACGTTTGTTCAGAGTACCTCTTACAAGTTCCCAACATAATGAGTACCCTGTCTTTTGTTGGAAGTTTAAATTCATGCATGTCGGACACAAAAAGGCTAATGTTTAAGGTCGAATAACTTTGACCGAATGGATTAAAATTGACTCAATTCCTTGATAATTTTTCTAAAAATATATTTCCACATTCAAGTATGGGGGAAAACATGTAAACTATGACTTAGGAAATTTTGAATATGAGGGATGATATGAAAAAATGGATTAATGGAATTAGAGGAAGTATTTCCTAAGAGTGAAGTTACCACTATTTGACAAACCCGTTAGGGGGTCGAATTATGTTGGGCCATTTAAGGTAATTGACTGCATAGTCAAATAATAGTATCTTTTGGATGACAGATCCGTTATGTAGACTACTTATGCAAGGACACCTAGGGGAACGTGCTGCATAGTTAGGAAAAAGAACTCTCAGAAATTTTACTTTTCTATCGATAAAAGCCAGTGGAAGTTTATGGAGATTCAAATTTTCTGAAGCACAGATTCTGCTATATGGAGAGAGGTACTTGAATATGGAGAGGATATTCCCAATCATGATTGTCAATGAATTGGATGAATTTCACTCCTGCGAAGGTCTGACCCAAACGTAGGGAAGGGAAATAAAAACCATATACTTGAATACTTTCATATCATGAAAAAGAGTATGGGACAAATATGTTAAAGATGGTTGTTTTTACAGATCCCTAAATATCGTCGTTAAGACCAATAAGGACAAAATAGGTTTTCCCCACTAGAATGAAGTTACCACTATTTGACAAACCCGTTAGGGGGTTTGAATTACACAGGGACACCTAAGGGCATTGGCTGCATAGTCAAATAATATAATCTTTTGGTTGACAGGTCCGTTATGTAGACTACTTATGCAAGGCCACCTAAGGGCACGTGCTGCATGGTTAGGAAAAAGAATTTCTCAAGTATCAGAAATTTTGTGACTAGAAGTCAAGAAAATGGTTATGGTGATATGGAAGTATTTAGGGATAGGAGTATGACACATAAAAATGGGTATTGTCCAATTCATGAAGGTGATACACAGACCAATGCTGACCATAATCAAGTTGTGGGTGGGTCCTGAATTGAGATGCGGGACTTCACTATATATCTCATTAGGATGAGAATCAATCCATACATAGTTCTTGAAATACAGTTTAACGTCACGTGGGATGAGAGAATATGAGATGATAGTTTAGAGTCATAGAGTTCAGACCATAATGAGGGAGACAGATTGTGTGTTTGTTATAAACATGATGTTAATAAAGACCAGAGTATTCATACCACATTTATGTGCTCGCAGGGTGAATTTTCAGACAAGGGAATGATAATGGAGTTTTGGGTCAGGCCCAAATACTTGGGGATGGGTTCGAGGGATGCTCAAACATTCTTACGTATCCCATAAGGATGGAAATCAATCCATACATAGTTCTTGAAATACGCTCTGAACAGATTTGGTTCGTTCATGTGATGGTTTAAAGGGGAAATTAGTTCAATGATGGTTAGATCCAAGATTAAAGGGTTGGACATTGCCATGTATGCCCATATTCCATGGAATATAACATGATTGGAGATCAATGTCAATAATGATTCCCTCTAAGGGGTGGGTGTCAAAGACTGTTGTAGTTTACTTTCGCACATGATATAAGTAAAAATAGTTTAAGGTCATATTAATGGACCGGTGCTACATAGTTTAGCTTCATGTAGCTAGGACGTATTGCTATGTAGTTTAATGTATTTCAGCGAGGACAATGGGGGACTATATAGTTTGACATCATATCGCAAGGAATATGATGAACCAATGTGAATATATTGGTTTCAGGGGGGGCTTCACGAATCAACATCGTATGAGATGGAGGTGAACTGATGTGAACATATTGGTTTTCGGCTTGAACCTTGGGAGTTTTCCTATATACCCAGCCTAAAAGGAAAGGATCAAAGTCTGTGTAGTATAATTTAGAATGAATCGGTGATCGAGTTGTACTTGAGGACAACCTGAAGATGGTGTAGGGACATACGCGTTGTTAGCAGCCCAGAGAGGGTGTTACAGTTGAATCTTACACTAAGCTCAAATAAGTCATGTTCAGTTTCAAAAAAAGGAGGTAACAACAACCCTAACGATGCACATTTTAACGTTATGTGGTAGAAAAGGGTGTTGTACAGTTTAGCGTCATGTAGCTAGGACGTATTGTAGTTTAACGCCTTGCAGGACATGTGCACATTTTAACATCATGTAGGATGTATAATGGACTGTTTCATGGTTTAAATGTCATGTGTAATAGATATGGGGTTCTTGGTAGTTTAATGTCTTGCATCTTGGATGAACATTTTTACATCATGGTGGATGACAAAGGGGACACAATTTAACATCATGTTGGATGATAGAGGGGCTATGCAGTTTAATGTCCTGTAGTAAGGACACGAGGGACCATGCAATTTAAAGTCTTGTAATGAGGAATAAAGGGTGTATTTGTGTTACACAAAATACTTCTTCTAGAATATTTCATTGGTAGGAGTTGTAATGTTTTCTCCATCCATTGAGATTAAATAATAAGCTCCATTGGAGTAGACCTTATGTATTGAATAAGGTACTTCCCACATTGGCTCAAGATTTGGAGGTTTCTTTCCTAATATCATTGGAGTTATGAGGACCAAAACCAATTCTTCTTGATTGAATGAACGAAGACAAACTTTTTTTATTGAAATATTGTGCTATTATATTCTGATAGACATCCATGTGGTGCAGAGTGCACTATCGTTTTTTATATAATCGTTGCAATTCATCAAATCGCTTCTGAGATTGTTCATCTATAGATAAATGATCACAAATGGCTACTCTGAGAAATGGTAATTGAAACTCAATGGGAAAGACTACTTAGGTTCCATGTGCCGATGAATATGGAGTTGACTGTGTAGCAGTGTGGGTTGTGGTCCTATAATCCCATAAAGCATGAAAAAGTTTATAAGGCCCTACTTTCTTATCTTTATCCACCATCTTTTGGAGTATGTTTGAAAGAGTCTTATTGAAGGCTTCCATTTTTCCATTGTCCGCTACATGATACCTATATTAATCGTTGGATTTGACGTGGTATTCTGGATACTACTTTCTCACCTCGGATAAACAAAAGTTGGTGTCATTATCTGTCAATGTGGTATGAGGGACACTAATTATGGTAATGATGTTAGACTTGAAGAAGCTAACAATTCGTTTGGAACTAACTTCTTTGAATGGTATTTCCTATGACCATTTGGAAAAGAAGTAATTTGCAGTAAGAATATACTTAAACTTCTTGGATGTAGCCGAAGGATAAGGTCCTACTACATCCATTACTCATGTGGAAAATGGGAATGAGTATTTAGCTGTATGAAGAAACTCTAGGGGTCGATGATTTATTTGGAACATACATGGAAAGAATGATACTTCTTAATGAAATCAACACAATATTGCATTATTGAAGGCCAAGAGTATCCAAGCCTTCGAATTTGACCAAAAATTCTATGTCCAGACTAGTGGCCACCACAAACTCTTGCATGAACTTCACTCATGACAGCCATTGTCTCTTCACCATCAATACATCTAAAGAGAATTCCATCAAAACCTCACTTGTAGAAAATTATTTGGTGATCTGGGCTATCATAAAGAGTAAAATTGACCACACGTCGCCGAACATGTTTTTTTCCCAGCTCTATCAGGTGGGAGTGTTCCATTTTTTAGGTACTCCATGATAGGTGTCATTCATCATGTAGTATGACCATATGGTTCAGAAATGGGACAGATTTCATTGATTTCCTCTGTTCTGATTTGAAAAAAAGGTGAAACTATATGATGGTGGGTAATATTGATGATTGTTTTGTCCCAGTTTGGATCTTCTAAGGCTATGTCTACATTAGCTAGTGCATCAATTTGGGCATTTTGTAATCGCGGTACATAAGAAAATGTCAGTTCCGAGGTAAATTCCGCCATTAAATCTCTAACGTAATCACACAAAGGAATTAACTCTTATTTTTTGATGGCATAATCCCCATTTATTTATTTGATTACCAAATATAAATCACCTTTTACCCTCAAGTGATTCACCTATGCGTGAAGCGCCAATTCCAAGCCTGTGATGAGATCTTGATATTCTGCTTCATTATTTGTACCTCCATCCAACAATAAGATGGAATAGGGTAGAACTGCCTTTTTTTGGGGAAATAAGCACGATTCCTAAACAAAATTTGTTGAAATTAGGATATTCCATTTTTTCCCTATTGGACTTCTGGAGGAACCATCAAAGTACATTTCCCATGTTTGAGGATTATCTTCAATAGAGAAGACATCCTCATCAGGAAGTTAAATATTTGAAGATATATCTTCTGCATATGGGTGTTCAGTAAGGAAATCGGCAACAGCTTGCTCCTTTATTGCCTTTTGAGACACATAATGGATATCAAACTGCTACACAATAAATGCCCACCTATCCAGACGTCCTGTAATCATTGGACGACTAAGTATAAATTTGAACGGGTTATTACGAGATACCAATTGGACCTCATGATGTTGCAAGTTGGGTCTCAATTTCTGAACTGCAAATATTAATTCTAGGAAGCACTTTTCAATACTTGAATATCGAGTTTTTTCCACAAGAATAGTATGACTAAGATAATAAAGTCTATTTTCATTCCCAACATCATTCTTGTTGGAAAGGAAGTCACACAGTGATCGTTCTAAAGCTATCACATAGAAAATAAGTTGTCTTCCTTCAAAGGGTGGAATTAATACTTTTGGACTCAAGAGATATCTCTTGATAATATAGAATGATTCTTGACATTTTTCAGTCCACTGGTAGGTGACTCCCTTCTTCATTAATTTGGTAAAAGGTAAACACTTTCCTGCCAAATTGGAAATGAAACACCGAATATAGGCCAAGTGTCCTTGAAGTCCTCTTAATTATTTCAAATTTTGAGGAGGTGATGTATTGATTTTTTCTTCTCCTGATCAACTTTGATACCACGATGGCGTACAAAAAAGATACGAAATTTTCCAAAGGTTACCCCGAAAGCATATTTCAAGGGGTTCATATTCAAATTATGTTGTCAAAGTTTGTTGAATATGATTTCTAGATCGGTCAAGTGATCATAACGTTGTCTGGATTTTACCACCAAATCATCCACATAATATTCAACAAATTTCCCTCAAAATAGTTTGAAGATATGGTACATGGCACATTGATATGTTGCACCTTCATTTTTTCAGGCCAAAGAGCATTACCCCATAGAATAACACACATTGAGGAGCTCTGAAATCTGTAGACTCCTCATCCTCTGGGGCCATTCATATTTGATTGTACCTAGAATAACCATCTATGAAGGAATGTTCTTCGTAGCCTGCAGTTGCATCAAATAAGAGTTTTTTGATTGGAACTGGAAAATCATCATTGTAACAATGCCGATTCAGATCTATGAAGTCAATGAAAACACTAATTTGTCCATTATTCATTTTCACAGGGACAATATCTGCTATCCATTTGGTATACTGAACTTCTCTGACAACTTTTTCTTTGATAAGGTTATCAACTTCAACTTCAATTTTGGAGGCATAAGTTGGGTGTGTTCTTCTTGCAGCTTGTTTGAATCCTCAATGTTATTCTGGAAAAACCAAATGATGAGTGGAATCATAGAGACCAAGACCTGGAATTTCTATATAATTCAAAGAAAAAAAATATTGATTTTGCTTTAAAAGTGAATTATGCATTTATTGTTCTTTAAGTGTCATGGACGCACTAATTAAAGTAGTGCGTGGATCTTCTTTTGTACCCATATTTATTTCTCTCAGTTCATCCATAGTGGTATAGATACCATCTTAAAATGCTGTAGGAGAATACCTAAGATCTTCCTCTTCTCCTTTAATATGTGTTACTTCTTCTGCTTCTACTTGAATAGTATATGACGATGTGTAATTTCCATGATCATGGGAGAAGTAAAAATTTTAACATTTTGAAGAAGAGGCTACCATTTCTGACTCTATTAATGATGAAGGGTCTTCCTGGGTTGATAGAGAGGAGATGATGGATTGAGAATTGACAACATTCTTTTCATATGGTGTTGCTATAACTTCTTCTGGCCTGGTTGATGAAGTATAGAATTACTGGATTTCAGCAGATGAAATGAAGACATCTCTATTTAAGCTTTCATCATTGCTTGTCCAATCAACAATTTCTCCCCGGATTTCTGGCTTAATTGCTATAATTTACATTATGGATGTCTTCATAAGAGTGTTTTGATTTGGGTCTATCCCATCAATTTGATCGATAGGAAACACATAATCTCTACTCACATGTATGAATGGGTTTACTAGAATCTTTTCCAATCCATGTGGAGAATTAATTTTGGTGACCTTCTTCTCTGTGGATTTTTCCTTTCCTTCCATGTGATAATACTTTACCTCAATGTATTGAGATATACATGTTTTTAATGGGGATTTTAACCATAAAATGTCCCATTATGACCATTGAAACAATATTTGAGACATTGATGGTATGACGAAGGTACGACCACATGTTGATATAACCATGGTCATCCAAGAAAAATGTTGAATGTTGTGTCCTAAAAAACAACCATGAAATCTAAATTAGAATCATGGTCTCAAAACTGAATTCTGAGTGTAATTTCACCCATAGGTTCTTGTTCATTCTTATCGTATCCTTGAAAAATCGAAGTAGAATGAGAAAAATCAGATTCAATGAGGCCCAATAAATGGAGTGTATGAATAGGAATGAGATTTACTCCTAAGACATTATCAATGAATGCTCATCGGATGTCTATATCATTGAATTTCCCAGATCGATACAAAGGTCTCATATGTCCATGTACAACATCATCTTCATCTTCATCTGTATAAGGTATCACTACACGGCATTCTGCAGGATCATTACCTATATGGTAGAATTCAGCCCCATCAGTTTTTGTTTTGAATTCCTAAAGACTTGACAAATCCTCCATGAGAACCTATTAAAGATCTTTTGATATTTTCAAGGCATCCAGAATTGATAACTTGGTTGGTAATTGGGCCAAATTTTTCAAGACATCATACTTTTGGTCCAAAGGTCAATGTTTCCCATCATGAAAATGTGGGTTTTCAGGTGCCTTAGAAATTGATTCTTTGGTAGTAGGTTTATCTCATATGGGATTAGAGTTGGAAATACTACTTGCTTTGACAGATTAGACCCACTAGGTCTATTTACTTTCTGAGAGGTTGAAGGTGTAACCTCTAACCGATCCTCCCAAATAACTGCGCCAGGACTGAATATTCCATGTGTGGAAGAACATTCTTGTTCCTGTTTATCCCGCTGAAGGGATTTACCACTAGTTTCTTATGTATATACATTTCTAGTAGGGGTAGGATTGAAATAGTGGCTTCTAGAATATCCACGTCTTCCCCTGTATCCTAGACCTCTGTCTCTTCCTCTAACTCCTATATTAGATATAGGGAATTTAGACTCATCATGATAGAAACTGTTATTGGCATAAGGATCTGTTAAATGAATGATGTTAACAAAACCAAAGATTAATTCTTTATCTGATAAAGATTCTTCCAGATTATCCATTTCAGGTCATGCCGTTTGGTGGGGCGGTGCTCGTGCTTTTGAAACATATGGCATAAAATCTGCCAAAGTCAAGGACAATTTAGGCTTTGACATGAACTCGTCTTCTTCAGACTTCTCTTCTTTCTTCAAATTACGCTTCTTCTTTGAATAGTTTCCTTTTGATGAAGGGGGTTTTGCTGTGGAATTCATAGCATATGACACAATTGGTTGATTCAATTGTGTTCATAAAATTTCATGAGTTCAGTTGATCATTTTCCTGACCATCCAATCTTCATATTTCTGCACATTTTAACATTTGACTTCATGCCACTCACCTTCTTCCTCTGGATCAGTAACAGTAACACATGATACCTGGGCTGAAGAACATTTCAATTTTACTTGTCCAGAGTCCACCATCTTTTTAAGGAGGACATTGAAGACAAAACACTACTGAATGGGATTTCATTACATCTAATTAAATGGGCAATAGTTGGGGAGGTCTTCATTTCCTTTCATGTTCGGCCTTTTGGACCTTGGAAACTGAACCATATTATTTTCCAAAGCCGAGATGAATTAGCTAGGAACTTTTTTATTCCTGAAAGAATAAAATATGTTCTTTAAATCATCAATTTTTTTCTGTCTTTGATCTCTTTGATCATCTTGACGATGCAGCCATTGTTGTTGACGCTCAGGAGGTGGAGGCCTTCGATATAATGAAGGTTTTGAAGTAGAAGCAGGCATATATGCTTTTTTAAGTGTAACTATAGCAGTCTCTGCATTCCCTATTCTCCTTTCTAAAAGTGATGCAATTACATGAGTTTTAGCCTTAGTCTTTCTAAGAGAGTCTTCAATTTGCTGAGCGATTGAAGTAAGGTCTCGAAACCCTCCTGTGTATTTCACAGGGATCAATGGTGTGTGTAGTTCATCACGCATATTTTCCACACAGATTGGAAACAATTCATTCTGAGGAAGTGCTAAACTAAATAAATATTTTAATCCCTTCCATCAATCAATGAAATCTGAAAATATTTCATTTTCCATTTTCTTACAATTGGTAAGATAAAAAACTGTCGTCTTTCCCAACGTTGAGCTAAATTGAAGAAGAAATATTTGATGAAGATATTCCCATCCAGTAATTGATCGAGATTGCAAACTTGTATATCAGACAAAAGTAGGTCCTTGTAATGACTGCACAAAACACCAGAGCTTAACTGCTTCTTTTTGTTGAGGAGTTCCCATCATAGGATCACAATTAGAAACAAAACGTGTTAAGTGTTGTTTTAGATCTCCCGAACCATTAAAAATTGGGAATATGGTTTTCAAAAAAATTTATGGGGGGAGGGATTACATCTACCCATTCAAGGTAAGCTCTCTTTTCTGGTTGAACTTGTGTATACTTTCCTTCCATAGCTTCTAGCCGATCTATTAATGACTCAATGGTAGTCATTAATTTTTTAGAAACATCTGGTTGATCTTGGACTAGAGCAGGTGAAATAACTTGAGTTTGTAAAGGTGTGGAGAACAGTACTCCCACTAATTTTAGTATTTACAGGCATTTTCACGTATGAACCATAGGATCATACCTTTGAGGATGTACTTGTAAATGGGGATATTCTTGATGCATCCCAGTAGATACAACAAATTTCCTTGATTGATTAACTCCATCATGCTTACGATGAAGACTACCTTAAAGTTGTTCTGTATTTAACCTCCTTAATTCCTTCATTTCTTATTCTTTATGTGTAAAGATTTACTCTAATGAGAGTGATTGTCATTCTCTAGAGGATGTGTGGAATATAACCTGAATTTTACCCTTTTCCTTATTATGTGGCTTTCTGGAGTATGGAAGGGCATTACCCAAAGAAATGTATTGCCTCAGGGAAACCCTCTATCTTCTGGTACATACACCTCCTTTTTTCGTTTCTGTGTGTACAAATTCTTGAACATCAACTTCTTCATCTGATCCCTCTGAGTGAGCCTCATGTTTTGGGGGATTAGTGACAATGACATTGATGACATTTATCGATGCATAATGCATTGCATCCCTTCTGTCAGTGCTTCTGTGATGCTATCTTCTTCCATGTCCTTTATGAGATATTCCATTTTGTTTGGTTGATCCCTCAGGAACATTTTAATGAACCATAATTTGGAGGGAATCTACTAATAATTTTGCTCTGTGTTCCTCTTGTGGCTTCTTCCCTAATTGAGAGAAGACTGACTTCCGTTGAGGGAGAGATTGAGAATTTGATACAGTCCCCAATCCGGTGGATTGGGGCTGTTCTTGTTTTTCCTTCTCAAATCCTCAAATCCTATTTGTTGATTCCAAGGGTAGGATTAAAAGAGTCCCAAGCCTGGAAAGCTATGGTGTATCTTGAGGTACTAAATCTGAAAATTTCTTGAAATCACTCCTGATTTTGCATATTTTAGTCCGGAAATTGGCCGGATGCATCAACCTATATCCACTCAAACCACCTATCTCAGATGACCACTAGATTATTTCTGACACATATGTCTCTTGAAGTTGTGCATGCTCTAAACGAGAAGCTTGTTCGATATTCTCATTTTATTGATGCAAGAGTAATTCAACAATTTGTTCTTTATATGTCCGACTTTGGAAAGAACTAGTTTAGGCCTGTTCTTGGGAATCCTTTGATTATGCACAAAACTAGTTAAATGTGGCAAGCCATTATAAATAACATTGCATGAGACCACTTTTGGTGGGCTTTATGGACTGGGGAGCATAGTGAAATACAATGCTCCATGAACACCCTATCCTGTGATATGAATACTAGATGGGGCATTGGTGATTAACTGGAGCAACCTTTTCAATGAGCCAAGGAACGAACGCTGAAGGTGTAGAGACCCAAAGAATGACGTACATGAACATTACATTACTTTTTCGGAAAACGTAATATTAACAATAACCAACACTCAAGGATCGTAATATTTTAGTGTCTTTTGAAACATGGAACAAAATCTTCTAATGTTGGGGAAAGATCTTCAACATCTCCCATAAAGATATTCCCTTTTTTCTTACCTAAAAGCTTTCATTATATCCTAGGGAAAATAAAACATATAAAGGGTGATCTCAAATGCTCAATAAGGGTAAACATAGATAACATAATACAATCCATAAAAATTTGAATACAAAAACATGAACATAAAATCTAAACATCAAAATATTGAGCAAAGACATAAATCTTGGAAGTACATAAGGCATATATCATAATGGATCATAAATCATGATAAAATAGAATGGGAATAAAGCATGTAATTTTGGAAACCATTAAGAACATGTTATTATTTCCATAGTAGCCAAGGCATTACTTCCATGACCATCTTAGTGGAAAAAGTCCCTTTCTGAATCGAGTTAACTCCTTGTTCCAGTCCTGTATCACTGAACCAGATTAACTTACCGTTCCGGCCATGTCTATATAATGAGATATAAATCTTTACCCAATGAATTTGAGGGATATATAGGTCCCACCCATCTCATAATGAAATCATTCTTACTTGTGCCACAAAATAAACTTAAAACATTCATTATAACCCAAAGAATAAAATGGTGTTCATAAACACCATCCCATCATCACATAATCCATATAAAAGAAATGGATATTTCATTATAATAAAAGTAAAACCATGTAAATCATAGAGTCATTATACTTGAAAAATACACATATGAAATAATGTCATATTAGATGGAAAATGGTTTTGATAAAACACATGAAATGAATTCTTGAGAAAAATATCCTTTCTTCTTCCAAATCATTTTATTTTCACAAAATTCCTTGAAATTTTAAAAGAAAAGTATTTTTTTGAAAATAGTCATAAAATATTGTAGATTAAGCTTCATGAAAATGATGTGTTGTGAAACCATAAAAATCCGTTCACACTGTAGAATTTTAAAATAACATTCTTCTCGTACTTTTGTCAGAAAAGTAAAAAAGTTCCCCGTGTGGTAAACAAAAGTAAGATTCCTTTCATAACAAGTGGTAAATTTTTAAAAATGGGTTAAAAGGACATTAAAAATACATGAAAACATTTTTAGAAAACATGGTCATGGATGATAACAATTACCCCAGTATATACTTACGAATAACAATCTCAGATAAGAACGAGATTGGAATAGTTATCCCTTACCTTAGGTCTGATATGCTTCGTAGGTATCTGAACATCCTATATAATGATTTAAATAATGTCATTGAATTATTACAGTATCATATTCATTGTTATGATATCATAAATGGTTCACTTATGATTTTATATTACCCGTTCTTTTGTAAATTCCATGTTAAAGCAGCGTTTTGGGTAAAATTGTATTATTTATCGTACGTGTTTGGAATTGTTGTTCTTGATATCATTATTACTTATATCATGATTTAATTACTTCCAGAATTTAAATCATGATTTATATATCATATATTTTCAGTATATATATATATATATATATAATAGATAGATAAATTAAATTAAATACACCGTTCATAGAGACGGTAGGTCGTACGTACACATGAATGTTGTTTTCTTTTCCTTATTGACTTGAATGGAAGCAAGTAGATGACATATATATTTATATATATTCATAAATCCAGTATCTTTATCATGTAATTTATTACATTATTTTTCATTATATATACTTTTTAATCATTCTTGAGTGGTTAACATGGAGAATGAATCTCATCACGTCGTAGAGACGGTAATCTGTACGTACGCACGAGCGATGATATCGTTCCCATATTTGATTAATGGAATTGGAGTGGATGATATAATATCATAGAATTAGTATGATGTTATAATAACTATATGTAGTTATTATTTACACCATTATACTCATCCATGTAAGGTGGTGGTGGAAAAATAGATTACACCACGGCGTGGAGATGGTATTCGGTACGTACGCATGCGCGGTGATTTCGTTTTCCATAGGATGGATAGAAGGTGAAATAGGGTTGTTTCATATTTATAATAACATATCCATATATGATTGATACTGATGTTATTACTTCATAATGAAACTAATAATGAATTGGAAGTAGAAGATGAAATAAATTTGAAAGAATCGGTAACAGATATTAACTCTTCTTCGACACGCCTATTTGAAACCTCCTATTAGGGCACTAAAATTTGTCTTTTAATAATACCAGGACCTATATAATATTTCTAGGGAAGTTTAGAAGGGAAATAGGAAGGGGTAGTCCGAGCTTTAAGGCTCAAGGTTGTGTAAATATGAGAGGGAGGAGGTGCCATTTTATAAGGGAGTAGAGGGGCACCTTTGGAATCCTCAAAAATAGTAGTTTAATATAAATTCAAAACCCACATAAAAACCTCAAAAAATGACTCAATTAGAATATTTGTTGATATAGGGTTATTATATCATCAACGAATCAAATTTATACATGTTTTGATCTTATTGTAATCCTTATCATTTTGATTTATCCTTATTTAATCTATTTAATTTTAATTGTGATAATAAAATTCTAAATTTTAAATGGTTTTAAATAATCCCTTATGTGTTGTTAATTTTCCATAATTTGATATTTTATGAAATTGGAGACTATATATATTTCTATTTATAATTTTTAAATATTTTTGTGGTTTTTAAAAAATTTAATAATATGTTATTTTAAAAAAATAACAACAGTGCCAATTTTGACACTATTCATTTATTTGAATATAAATAAAATACACACAGAGGATATATTCAAAATAAAATATTAAATTGGTTAATAACATGTCATATTAATCTATAAAATTAATGGAGCACATTAAATAGTTCATATAATATTTATTTTACTATTTGTAAAACCATTTATTTGATACTTCTCTTAATAAAATAATTAATACAACACTTTTGTATAATTATTTAATATGCTTATTTATTGAATAAAAATTTAAAATAAAATCCTATGATGAATATAAATATAATACCTTTAATACTAATATTTTTACTCTAATTTATCATCTTAAAATCACAACATTTGAATTGTTATATTTATTAAATTATGAAGGTGACATCTTTGACATCATTTAAAATAAAATAATATTAATGCCATAATCGGTTATATAAGACCCCAAATGGTCCAAAAAACGACCCTTGGATGATTATTGTATAGATATACTCGAAAAATAATGTTTGTTCAAGTTTCTGGTCCTTTTGTTAGGTATTGTTATTTGAATGAAAACTATATTATTGATTTTTCACTAAATAAATATTTTCTACATCATTAATGTGTAATATTTTAAGGTAATACAATATTTATTAAAAATTAAAAATAAATTACCCAGATAAATAAAAACATGTTATATTTCAAATTAGTATTTATAACCGAATTTATATTCTTTATAAACTTATATTAAAAATACCTTAATTATCAAAGTTGAGTGAGAAATATTTCACTTTCTATTAAATAAAATAAACTAAAGGTCTTAATCACCTCCAAGTGGGTTACAATAGATTCCATTTCTACCCATATATTCCTTAGGACAAAATCTAAGCATAAAATTATATTAATACAAGTGTTAGGGTAATTCTATAATATTATATTTACCATTAATTACACGATTTACCTTTTACTATAGTAAATAATATTTAGCGTAATTACTATTCATAATGCCCAAAAATAAAAAGTAGCCTATTAACATAATTTGGACCCACTAATTCGAAATATGGAATCCATTTTTCTAAATTCAATACACAATATTTCTAGAAATTGATTTAAAATTAATCCCGTTGTTAAGAAAATGAGTTTTAAATGTTAAAACATTGCAAAAGATTAAAATGTTTTTACCTATGAATTCAATGTAAAATTAATGATAATGATATAAATTATATTAAATGGTAAAAATATATTCTATTTATACTTTAAAACCATTAAATGTTGTAATTTATCCATATAAATTATTACGATTAAAAAAGTTGTTTTTAATTAAAATATAGCATATTTTTACTATTCATTAAAATATGAAAGTTTTCCGAAAAAATCAAAAATTTATCCAAAGTAAATTTATATATCCTGATTCCAAATAAGAATTTTATTTTTTCAAATTGAACTTATAAAAATGTCAAAAACTATATTTAAAGTGGGTGCGCCATCAAAAGGCGGCAAAACTACATTTCATGAAAAATACTTATTTTACCTGAAAGAATTATTTTGTTCTCATACAATGTTCTAGAAAATGTGTATGATTAATAATAATGTTATAAAATTTAAAAGGTTGTTAATAATATTCATAAAGTCTAGTTCATAATAATATTATAACCATATATCATTGTTTAGTGAAACCCGTTATTGCGTACAACACATGCTATCGAAGAAGGTCACGATTGCGTGTAATGCAAGCCAAGTCAGGGTTGCGTATAGTGCAAGACTACTTTGTTATTGCATATAAAATAATCCAACCATATTTCATTTATAAATTGAATATATATATATATATACATTTATATATACACTAAATGTTGCGAACTTGAAATTGTGTGTAACACGATCCAAGAATAGTGTTGCGTATACTGCAAACTAAAATGATGTTGCGTATAGTACAAGATAATCTTGGTGTAGTGTACAACAGAAGATATGAATTAAATTGAAAATAATATATCTTATAAAATCTCAAGGTGTTACATTCTATCCCATTAAAATGAATTTCTCCCTCAAAATTCTTCTGGGTTATAAATGGTTTACTACTTGAAAGTTTCTTTCATAGAAACCCACATCGTAAGAAGAAATACTAAAACTTAATTTTAAAAACTAAAGTATGAAACGTAATGATTACCCAAAATAACTCATAAATGGGTTTCCACATAGGATAACATAGGTCAACATATGAATATGGAATAAAAATCTAACCATCATGTTCTGATGAAGAGTGGTAGGGGATATGGCTATGAAAAAAAAACAATCACAAAGCCATAAATTTGTAATGATCTAAGGTACAATCTGATTCATCGTATACGAGGACACTATGACAACATTTTTGGTTTTCAAGATAATTTCCCTAATGTTAATGAATTAGAAGAAATACATACTTTATTTCGGAACAATCTCACCGGTGTTCGTGCCTTGTACAATTTCCACTTCATCTCTTAAAGAAATGAAGTTGAATTTGTCATTCTTGAAGTGTTAGTAGATCATATGATAGAATGATGGGTCATTCCATCTGTCTCAAACAAAAGTTTTGCAAAAGTTATAACTCCATCTTATGGTGAGATTAATCGTATGAGGTTCCAAAAATGGACTTATACTTTATTTATCATAGCGCTTAATAAAATAAAACTAGTTTTTACTAACCGGATACTTCCTATAGGCTAGTGGTATGCAATAAAGGTCTGTTGCACTTCGGTTGTGGGTTCGATTCCCACAACCTTGTCCGACGCGACGGGTTGTCGCCCATTCTGCTTGTTTTCCCACTTCTTAAACTACACTATTATAACATTCCATCAATAATATCGAAAAATGTTCTAGCCTTAAACAATACTAACTTATGTCCAACATAATTCATTCCAATATTTTGGCTAATCTAAAATACTTCATGTCCAAGATCATAGTATAAAGAAAACATTACAAGAAATGTCATCTATCGAATATGTGAATACCATCATTTATCCCCCATATATCATAAGATATATCTTGTTGGTCACATTCCAAACAGGTGAATACCTTAATCATGTATTCTCTTGAAACAATAATTACCATATAACCTTAGTGAAAACATGAATTATATCAAAAGTTAACTCCTTCCACATTCCAAAATCCCAAAAATTCTATATACTCAGACCATGGTATCACATTGTCCTTACATGAGTCATGAGCTCAATAATACTATCAAACATCTCATTATCTCCTTATCCCTTCATTATGCGCATATCGTCTACTATACAAAAATATTACAATCACTTTTCAGGGTTACCGGTACCATATAGTTATTGAAAACCAATACATAGATATTCCAAAATTCCATGATTCCATAAATAGGATTCGATGATTCTATTTTTAAATCCCATTATATAAACACTTAATCATTACAAAACATCATTGTCAAACTCAACATCACAAATAGTTATCGCATGTGACTTCCCATTTTCCTTTGCCTTAAGTGGTTTCTAACGTTGATCATCAATAGAGATTATGATATTATAAAAGAAGATATAATTCCCCCACATGATTATGTTTGAGGGTTAATGGAAGAGTTCCAATCAAAACCAAAATAGAATAACAAACTGTGATAATATAATACACTGGGAGATGCATTGGTGATTGTAGATTTAGCAATGGAAATTCCAAATGGGGATGAAATAGTCATCATCATTGAGAATTGATTAATGTTCTCCAATCTTGTTTAGATCAATGTGGAGGAAATTAATGAATTAAGTCATATCCGTAATCCAAATGGTTCTACCACAATGTGTTTGATTCAAATCCTAGAAGTCCACCAGGATGGAGTACTCCAAGTAGGAATAGATATGAAATAGAAAATATAATTGTGATCATCCAAATAAACTCTTTATGATGGCCCAAATCACCAAATTTTTTTTATGTAATGTGGATTTGATAATGTCATTATAAGATTTATTCATAGATAAGAGAATGCTATTATCATGAAAGAAGTACAAATAGGATCTTCTGGTTCCCACCAATAAATATGAAGGCTTTGATATTTTTGGCCTTCCATGTTGTAAGATTACACTAAATTCAATAAAAAATTGCATTTCTACTAAGTACATGAAAACATTATCCATTAAAAAATGATGTTTCTACATAAAAAATACCCTTGAACAATTTTCATATGGGGAATGGATGTCTTGGGGATTTAAACACAAGCTATATCCAATTAGTTCAAATATATATGTACTGGTGAAAATTTTATCACTAAATGGGATGAAGTAATTGTAAAGACAAGTAAAATTCAAGGGAAATTTTTATCTTACTTTTCTTTGGGATTATACAAGAATGCAGTTTTTGATGGCACCTGATTCCAAAGCCCGGTGTGCCTAGAATCAATTTCTGAAGTTTAGCTCAGGTACGTTCAGTGAACGAACGAGCGGGTTTTCCTAACTTTTGAACCGGTGCTCGGAATTGAAACTTGAGGGCACCGATGGAATCACAGCACCGGTAATTTCTTAGGAACACCTTTTCTAGATTTGCATTTCTAGGGTGAGGTTATTAAATAATGGTTTAACTAAAGAATGAAATAAAATATCGCGCTACAATTTTATTTCTATTCTAGGTAGTTTAAACCTATGCTTGGTGGTTGGAGTGGGACCCACTAATCTCCTAACTCCACTAGGTAAGATATTAGTGAAGTGGGGCCCACATGAGCCCCACCCCTTCAAATTCCTTTTAACCTCCCTATAGTGCATTTAATATGTAACTCACCCGCACCCCTTTTAAATGCCAAGTCAACTCTCTTAATTAATGAATTTAATTAAGTTATTCAATGTAATCAAATATTGAATTCATTTTGAATTTCGAATTTAATGTTGGAATGTGTGTGTTAATTAAATAAGACAAAGTCTTATTTCATTAAGGGTTATTTCGTTGTGCGAGAAGGATTAGAGATGAATTTCTCAAGCCTTGGAATCCTCATCTTCCTCCTTGAAGAACGTGAAGAACGCACCATCGCCGACGAAGAACGTCGGCCTCTGACGAAGGATGATGAAGAATGATGATTCCTTGGAGATCGAAAACGCGACGTTGTGTACCACAACGCCGTATTCCATGACGTCTTTTCCCGCGACGATTCTTGTTCGACAACACATTGAGTTAGGAGTATGATTTTGGTTCATGAATATTTCTCTGCCGTCCAAATGTCTTTGTTTTTCTTGAGCCGCTGGATATCTGATTAACGGGAGGAGGTCAGACTGCACAAACACGGCCGAACTCCTCCCCCATTGATGTTGTTTTTGTCGTGGAACGATTAAAGGAAGCACGATGCAATGACACCGCGCGGAAAAAAAGTAGAAGTGTGGCGCCATCGCGCCGCGCCGTTGAGGCCGAACAAAGTCGTAGTGTCGTCACGCCGTGCTGGAGAACCACGAAGAGGTCACAACCATAGTGGGGCCACGGCGGAGGGGCGCAGCGCTGTCGCGCAGCGCCGGTCGGACAAGGCCGTGGTTGAAAGCCATGGAGGTGAAAGACGAGGCGGCCGGAACTGCCGGCCGCCGACACCTCGTAGGGGCGTGACCGTGGGGTCCCGCGGCGGCAGCACTGGCCGGCCGGACCGGGATGGCCGTTTCGAAAGGAAAACCAGGGGTCGTAACTCACGTCTGACAATGTAGCGGCCCCATGTGGGGTCGCGGTTTCAATCAAGGGGGTAGCCGCTCTCCCCTTTCCACTCGTCTTGGCCAGCGCCGAGCTGGCCACACCGGGACGCGCCCATGTGAGGCCAACCGGCCGCCCAGGCAGGGCCGGGCCACGTCGGATGGGCCGGGCTGCACCCACCAGGCCGGACCACACCCAAATGGGCTGGACCCAAACCCAGTGTGGGTCGACCCAGTTCGGGTCAACCCAGGGGGTCTCGGGCCGGGTCAGTCCGGGCCCAAAACCCCCTAAAACCGGACATGTTCGTTCTTTGACCCATATCTTGGGCTACGGAGCTTCGATCGATGCACCGTTAGTGGCGATGCGATACTTGGATCGAGAATAGAGCTTTGGTATATTACACTCAATGTTTTGGAGAACTTTGGGTATGGACAGGTTGGTTTGATCACGAAACCAACCGGGCCCTCGGAGCGGAAACGCTTATAACTTGAGCTCCAGACGTCCGATTGACGTGTCGTCGACTTTTTTGGATTCCTCTTAGTGAGACGGACCTTTTGGCATACTCCGATCATGGTTTGGACATATTTGGAGTGCAGTCGGGTTGGTTTTGACTTAAAAACCATCCGGGCCCCTGGAACGAAAAAGCCAATAACTCTCAGATCGGGCGTCCGATTGAAGCGCCATCTGTCATGTTGAGTTCCTCCTGTCTAGACGGAACATTGAGATACATAAACTCTAGACTATGTGTCAGTTGATGTATCGACCCCTTGGCTCATGGAGAGGACCCTCCTAGAATCAAGCATGTTGTGTGCGGGAACCCTGGAGCTGGCTGCAACTGCGACGACGATGATGATTGCACTGAAATCCTCCGTGGGATCGGCAATGACGATGACTGCACTGAAATCCTCCGTGGATTCGGTAGCGATGAAGACTGCACTAAAATGCTTCATGGGTTCGGCAGTGATGCAGACCGTACTGAAATACTCCATGGCTTCGACGGCAATGAAGACTGCACTGAAATCATCCATGGGTTCGGCAGCAATGAAGACCGTACTGAAATCCTCTGTGGGTTCGATGACGATGACTACTGTTCTTGTATCCTACGTGGGTCTGGTAGTGTTTAACTCTGTTCTTACTATCCTACATGGGTTTGGAAGAGTAGCTGGTCTGTATCCTATGTGCGTCCGACTCCTTAGCAGGTTTAGTATTCTACGTGGGTCCCATCTTAGATGAATCAGTGGCTATATCTGATCATCTCTATCACCTTACGAAGAAGTATACCTGTATGAGCTGAGTCTTTACTTTCAATCATTATCTTCGATATGATTTACTTGATTTCATGTGTGTATTGGGTTGTACTATCCTGTGTGGACGTGATCGAACATGGGCTTGGATGTTGGAGCTGAACAGGAATCGATGACTTAGGTATATGTATGGGCATATATCTAAGTAGTGTTGGATGTTACTTCATGAATGTATATTTCCATTGTGGATTATCCTTTGTGGATTCTAGGATACCTTCGGGGGTCTCAAGGTCCCTAATGAGTAGCGTATACTCACCCATACACAGGCTATGCCCGCACTATGTTGTGTTGGATGCAGACGACGGACAATGCTAATCGTGGTTGAGGCTTGTGGAGCAAGTCTGTACCTGGAGGTGGACCACTAGGTGGGATGTATACGGCGAGGAAAACTAGACACGAGGAGCTGAGGAGGCTATCTATACCCACCCTTCAGGTGGGACTTCCAATGGATGGATCGACGTTGCTGCTTTACTTTCAGTTGTTGTACTTTCTTTCCTGTTGCATTTTACATTCAGTTTGGGTTTGTATTTTGGCCCATTTACTTTACTCACTTACTATTATTCCTAGTTTTACATAGTGTTTACTTCTGCTTTCTTACTCTGTGGTGTTTGTTTACTTTATAAAGGCAACACCTTCTCCTTTTTGTCGAGATTTACGCCTTGGTGCTAGTCGCCCGCCCCTGGCCTATGGGAGGCGGGCTTGGGGTAGTCACGACACGGGTCCCGAGGACGGGTCGTGACAAATTGGTATCAGAGGAGTTCGGTTCTACCGAAGAACATAGGACTCTGATCTTTCTTCTCTGTGAAGCAATAGTGTTAAGGGTATTGAGTGTGGTTATCAGTGCAGGGAGTCCAGGGTTGGTGCGGCGGCTGACGTATCTGTACACCAGGACCCTGACTTCAGATTTCCGAGTCAATTCAAAAAAACATTGATTGAATGTGTGTTTCAAAAGTTTTCTTTGTGATTACTTTGTTTCATCTTACCAGGTATACTATTTGACCATGGCACACCTGTTTCTTTTCAGGATGGCCCCACGACGGCAACCAGCTAGGGTTTCGAGCTTTGTGCAAGACGACATCCCACTGAGCGACGAGGCCTCGGAGCAGAGCCCTTTTTCAGCGGAGGCACCGGCGGTACCTCTTCCCGCCAAGCAACTTATGCTACCATCCTTAGCCGCTAATAGTGCATGTCACCTTAGTGTGCTGCATGAGTTTCAGCATCAGAGACCGCCCAGGATCCGCAGGGAGATAGAACCTCAGGCAGCCAAGGATTGGCAAGAGGCTGTAGCTCAAGTTTTCAGGTTAGTGGGAACACCAGCTGACCTCATGATGATCCTTGCAGCCAGCCTCCGGCACGTGGCAATATGAATATGGTGGAGCTTGATGATCCAGGTGCACGAAGAAGCATCTATCCTCTAGACTGACATTGAGAGCCGCTTTCACTCGGAGTTCTTCCCAGCCACCCTCCATGCGGTGCGCATTCAGTAGCTACTACAGCTACAGTAGGGTTGCATGATGGTTGCCTAGTACTCTGTGAGATTTACCGATCTCTCGCGCTATTCGACGGACATGGTACGGGACCCATTCTTCCGGGCCCGGACCTTCAAGCAGGGAATGACGCATGATATCAGGGCATCATTGATCTCCCTCATCATTCCGACACAGGCAGGAGTACTAGAGTGAGCCCTTCTCATAGGGATCTTTCTTGCTGAACCTAGACCAGCAGCGAGACCTACCACAGGGCGACACGTAGCAGAGTCATATGCAGCAGGAAATGGACGAATGTCACAGGGGTCCAGGTGGACCGGACCATCAGGCAGACGACCTCAGGACACTGGCTTAGAGGTACGGGGCACACGGCACAGAGCCAGCCTTCCGAGGAGAAGACAGTGCTACACATGTGGCGGGAAGGGCCACTTGGCTTGGGACTGCCCGACCCGCCATGTAGAGGAGAAGCAGACGGTTGAGGGGCCACCTAAGCAGAGGCAGAGGGTCGACCATGGCATTCTGCAGAGAGTAGGGAGACGAGGCAGGGGAGCTAGCCAAGCAGCAGGTGGTGGGCGACGCTTTGAGGCTTTACCACCACCACCACCAGGAGGTCCACCCCAACCACAAGGATCTGGCGGGCAGAGACAGGCTCAGCTTCAGGCAGCAGAGGCCTACGACCACGGTGCCCCAGAGATGATTCGAGGCACTATCTATGTCCACTCTACCCCTACTTCAGTTCCTATAGACACAGGAATGAGTCATTCTTTTATTTCCGCTGCCCTTGTTCGGAGCTCAGAGATTCCGACGGAGCCGTTCGCTCGATCCTTATGGCTAGAGACTCCTACAGGAGCAGACTCGACGATTACAAACTACTTCCGGAAGTGTGTGCTTACACTAGGAGGCGAGAGCTTTGGTTGGGATATTTTTATAGCGGTGTCGAGGCCTTATGACGTCATCTTGGGAATGAATTGGTTATCCACAGTCCATGCTCAGATCGACTGTATTAGGTGAAAGGTGCAGTTTGTTCGCACCGATGGGAGCAGGTTCATCTTCACTGGTGAGAAGGGAGCCTTTGTAGTGAAGGATGGACTCACGCAGAGGAGAGGACAACCCATCACTCATCAGTTGGCTAGCCTCATCCTAGGATCAGATGACATGCGGAGTCTTAGTTTTCCTGTAGTGGTGGATCAGTATGCGGACGTTTTCCCTGATGACGTTCTAGGACTACCTCCTCGTAGAGAGGTAGACTTTTATATTGACCTATAACCCTAGACAACCACGATATACACACCAGGCTATCGGACGGCTCCTGCAGAGCTTCAAGAGGTACAGATACAACTGGAGGACTTGCAGGGCAAGGGATTCATCCGACTCAGTGTTTCACCCTGGGCTTCCCCGATTTTGTTCAACAAGAGGGCGGAAGGGAGCTTGCGACTGTGTGTCGACTATCGTTGCCTGAACCAGGTGACCGTGAGGAACAAGTATCTGATACCTATGATTAACGACCTCTTTGATCAGCTCAAGGGAGCACAGTGATTCTCAAAGATAGACCTCAGGTCAAGCTATCATCAGCTCAGAGTTCGAGATGAGGACGTGCAGAAGACAACCTTCAGATGTCGGTATGGCCACTATGAGTTCTTGGTTTTGCCTTTCAGCATAACCAATGCTCCAGCAGTGTTCATGGGTCTCACAAATAGGATCTTTCAGCCATACCATGATCTATTTGTCATTTCCTTCATCGACAACATTTTGATATACTCGACCACTACGGAGGAGCACGCCTACCACTTGCGGGTTGTACTAGACACACTCTGAGAGCCCCAAATTTATGGTAATCTCTCAAAGTTTCAGTTCTGGTTACGTGAGGTCCACTTCTTGGGACACGTCATCTCTGAGGTGGGAGTTGCGGTGGATCCTACGAAGATCAAGGCAGTGCTAGCTTGGGAGCCACCCAAGAGCGTGACGGAGGTGCGGAGTTTCATGGGGCTAGCTGGATACTACCAGAGATTTGTAGCAGACTTTTCTAGAGTTATGGCACCACTCTTAGCTTTAATGAAGAAGGCGAAACCCTGTGTGTGGTCAGACAGATTTCAGCATAGCTTCCAAAATCTGAGACAGAGATTGACCAGCGCACCTATCTTGAGGCTACCAGATGAGGGAGTAGGGTACGTAGTCTACTGCGATGCATCAGGGACCAGAATCGGATGTGTCCTGATGCAAGAGAAGGCCGTGATCGCCTATGGATCACGTCAGTTGAGGCAGCATGAGCAGAACTACGCTACCCATGACCTGAAGTTAATAGAAGTGGTCTTCGCTCTGAAGATGTGGTGACACTATCTGATGGGTGAGCGCTTTAGAGTCTACTCTGACCACCAGAGTCTCAGGTACATATTCTCACAGAAGTACCTGAATCTGAGACATCGTCTATGGCTGAAGTTCCTCCAGGTCTATGACTTTGAGATAGTATATACTCCTAGAAAGGGGAACGTAGTAGCTGATGCTCTCAGCAGGAGGACAGACATTCAGCTACTCGGGGAGGCGATGGAGCAGCTAGCCGCTTAGTAGATATCCTTCTGGGATATATATGGAGAAACCTTTCTTCAGTCACTCACAGTCACTCCTCCACTAGTGTAGTGGGTCAGAGAGGCACAACATGGGGATGCTGACTGTGAGACGCGACATGCACATATATCCCCAGGACAGGCACCTGATGGATTCTCTGTAGGAGGAGAGGACATTTTCATTTTCAGAGGACGTACCATTGTACCAGTTTCTTTATATGAGGAGGTGATAAGAGAGTTTCACACTTCCAATTTAGCGGTACATCCATGATTTGAGAAGATGTATCAGGATCTCAGATGACAGCACTGGTGGCCGGGTATGAAGAAGGTTGTGGCAGAGTTCGTTTCTTGATGCCTCACCTACCAGCAGGTGAAGGCAGAGCACCAAGTACCAGCAGGCTTGGTACAACCCTTGGAGGTCCCGGAGTAGAAGTGGAACGGAATATCTGTGGATTTCGTGACTGGACTTCCACGCACATCCAAAGGTCACAACTCCATTTGGGTGATTTTCGACCGACTCACCAAGTCGGCCCACTTCTTACCCATTAGAGAGCAGTGCTCAGTGGAGAGCTTGGGACACCTCTACATTCCGGAGATCGTATGTCTTCATGGTGTGCCATCATCTATTTTCTCCGATCGAGATGATCACTTTACTTCCCGGCTATGGAAGGGGTTGAAGGAGGCATTCGGGACACAGCTACGGCTGAGAACCGCCTTTCACCCTCAGACGGATGGTCAGATGGAGAGGACCATTCTGACTCTCGAGGACATGCTCCGTGCATGTTTCCTCGACTTTGGCCGCAGTTGGGAGGACCACCTACCCTTGGAGGAGTTCTCATACAACAACAGATACCAGTCCACCATCGGGATGGCACCATACGAGGCATTGTACGACTGACCTTGCAGATCACCTCTATGATGGATAGACCCTGGGGAGTCAGCACTTGTGGGACTGGAGATGGTCCAGGCCATGAAAGAGAAGGTCTAGGTCATCCAGGAGTGGATGAGGACAGCTCAGAGTCGACATAAGTCTTATGCTGACAGGAGGAGAGGCCACTGGAGTTCGAGGATGGCGACCACGTTTTCTTGCGGGTCTCACCTCGACGTGGATTACAGATATTTGGCCAGGGCGGCAAGTTATACCCATGCTTCATCGGACCATTGCGAGTTCTCAGCAGGATAGGAGAGGTGGCTTATCGCCTGGCTCAACCACCTCAGTTGCACTGGGTGCACGACGTCTTCCACATATCTCAGCTGAGGAGATACGTGCATGACCCGACGCATATCATCGACCATAGGGAGTTGGACATTGACGATGCAGTGACTTTTTCGGAGGTCCCGGTGATGATCGAGGATCGACAGGAGCGGGTACTACGTGGGCGGTTGAATCCTTTAGTGCTCATCATATGGCAGCACGAGAACCTTCAGGAGAGCACTTGGGAGCGGGAGGCTCAGATGCGCGCTTAATACCCACATTTGTTCCCCTAGTTTATGATGTATCTTTATGGGGATGTAAAGCCCTGAGGTGGGAGTAATGTAAAGACCCGTAAAATTCAAGGGAAATTTTTTTCTTAATTTTCTTTGGGATTTTACAGGAACACAGTTTTTGACAGCACCTGATTCTGAGGCCCGGTGTGCCCAGAATCAATTTCCAATGTTTAGCTCGGGTACGTTCAGTGAATGAATGAGAGGGTTTTCCTAACATTTGAACCGGTGCTTGGAATCGAAATCCTAGGGCACCGATGGAATTGAAGTGCCGGTAATTTCTTAGGAACACCTTTTCCAGAGCTGCATTCCTCGGGTGAGGTTATTAAATAATGGGTTAACAAAAGACTGAAATAAAATATTGTGCTACAATTTTATTTCTATTCTAGGTAGTTTAAACCTATGATTGGTGGTTGGAGTGGGACCCAATAATATTATAACTCCACTAGGTAAGATATTAGTGAAGTGGGGCCCACACAAGCCCCACCCCTTCAAATACCTTTTAACCTCCCTCTCGTGCATTTAATATGTAACTCACCTGCACCCCTCCTAAATTCCATGTCAACGCTCTTAATTAATGAATTGAATTAAGTTATTCAATGTAATCAATTCATGAATTCATTTTGAATTTTGAATTGAATGTTGGCTTGTGTGTGTTAATAAAATAAGACAAATTATTATTTCATTAAGGGTTATTTCATTGTTCGAGAAGGATTAGAGAGGAATTTCTCAAGCCTTATAATCCTTATCTTCCTCCTTGAAGAACGCGAAGAACACACCGTCGCCGATGAAGAACGCTAGCCTCTGATGAAGGACGACGAATAATGCTAATTCCTCGGAGATTGATGATGCGACGTTGTGTACCGCGATTCCGAAAACCCTCTTCTCCACGACGCCCACGATCCTCTTCCGCGACTCCATCTTCCGCAACGTCTTTTCCCGCGATGATTCTCCTTCGACAACACTTTGAGGTAGGGGTTTGATTTTGGTTTAGGAATATTTATTTTCCATCCAAACATCTTTCTTTTTCTTTATCCACTTGATATCGGATTTACGGGAGGAGGTCAGACTGCACGAACATGGCCGACCCTCCTCCCCCTTTGATGTTGTGTTTGTCACAGCATGATTAAAGGCTGTGTGGTGCAACGACACCGCGCAGAATCAAAGAAGAAGCGTGGCGCCGTCGCACCGCGCCATTGAGGCCAAACAAAGTCGTGGTTCCGTTACGCCGTGTCGGTCGTAAAAGGTCGTGGCTCAATTCCGCGGTGGTGCAAGGCGGGGCGGCCGGAACTGCCGGCCACCAGCACCTCGGAGGGGCGGGATCGCTGGGTCCCGCTGCGGCAACACCAGCCGGCCGGACCGGGCTGACTGTTTCAGAAGGGAAACCGGGGTTTGTAACCCCCGGCTAGAAATGGAGAGGCCCCACGTGGGGCCGTGGTTTCAATCAAGGGGGGCAGCTGCTCCCCCCTTTCGGTTCGGCTCGGCCACCGCCAAGCTTGCCACACCAGGCCACACATGCGCCAGGCCAACTGGCCGTCCAGGCCAGGCCGGGACGTGCCGGAAGGGCCGAGCCATGCCCTAATGGGCTGGACCCGGACCCGGTTCAGGTCGACCCGGTTCGGGCCCACCCAGGGGGTCTCAGGCCGGGTCGGTCCAGGCCCAAAACTCCCTAAAACAAGATAGGTTCGTTCTATTGCCCATATCTTGGGCTACGGACCTCAGATCGATGCAACGTCAGTTGCGATGTGATCCTTGGATCGAGACGGTCATTTTAGTATATTATACTCAAGGTTTAGGAGAACTTTGGGTATGACTGGGTTGGTTCGAACACAAAGCTAACCGGGCCCTAGGAGCAGGAACGTTTATAACATGAGCTCCGGACCTCCGATTGATGTGTCGCCGACTTTTTTGGATTCCTCTTAGTGATACGAACCTTTTGGTTTACTCAGCTCAAGGTTTGGACATAGTTGGAGTGCAGTAGGGTTGGTTTTGACTTAAAAACCAACCGGGCCCTTGAAACGAAAATGCCAATAACTCTCAGACCGGGCGTCCGATTGACGCACTGTCTATCAATTTGAGTTCCTCTTATCTAGACAGAACTTTGAGATACATCAACTCCGGACTATGTGTAAGTTGATGTATCGACCCCTTGGCTCGTGGAGCAGAATTTCTTGGAATCGAGCATGTTGTGTGTGGGATCCTTGGAGATGGCTGCGACTGCGACGACGATGATGACTGCACTAAAATCCTCCGTGGGTTCGACAGCGATGAAGACCGAACTGAAATCCTCTATGGGTTCGATGGCTATGAAGACTTCACTGAAATCCTCCGTGGGTTCGGCAGCGATGAAGACCGTACTGAAATCATCCATGGGTTCGATGACGATCACTACTGTTCTTGTATCCTACGTGGGTCTGGCAGTGTTTGACTCTGTTCTGGCTATCCTACATGGGACTGGCAGAGTAGCTGGTCTGTATACTATGTGGGTCCGATAGCTTAGCTGGTTTAGTATCCTACGTGGGTCCCATCTTAGATGAATCAATGGCTATATCTGATCATCTCTATCACCTTATGAAAGAAGTATACCTGTGTGAGCTGAGTCTTTACTTTCAATCATTATCTTTGATATGATTGACTTGATTTCCTGTGTGGATTGGGTTAAACTATCCTGTGTGGATGTGATCGAACTTGGGCTCGGATGTTGGAGCCGAACTAGAATTGATGACTTAGGTATATGTATGGGAATATACCTAAGTAGTGTTGTATGTTACATTGTGATTGTATATTTCCTTTGTGGATTATACTTTGTGGATTCTGGAAGACCTTCAGGGGTCTCGGGGTCCCTACTGAGTAGCGTATACACACCCCTGCACGGGCTATGCCCACACTACGTTGTGTTGGATGCAGATGACGAGCAGCGTTGATCGTGGTTGAGGATTATGGATCAAGTTGGTACCTAGAGGTGGACCACTAGGCGGGACATACACGGAGCGGACGGCTGGACCCGAGGAGTTGAGGAGGCTATCTGAACCCACCTTTCAGGTGGGACTTCCAGTGGACGGCTCGACGTTGCTGCTTTACTTTCAGTTGCTATACTTTCTATCCATTGGTATTTTACATTCTGTTTGGGTTTGTATTCTGGCCCATTTACTTTACTCACTTACTATTGTACCCAGTTTTACTTAGTGTTTACTTCTTCTTGCTTACTCTGTTGTGTTTGTTTACTTTATAAAGGCAATGCCTTCCCCTTTTTTGGGGATTTACGCCTTGGTGCTAGTCGCCAGCCCCTGGCCTATGGGAGGTGGGCTTGGGGTAGTCATGACACGGGTCCCGAGGAAGGGTCGTGACAGTAATACCCATTAATTAAGTCGAGTCCAAATGCATTCTTAACTTTGTGAAATCCCATATCATTAAAAGATTTGTTTTCTCAAATAGAACACAGATGTAAAATGAAACAAATCTAGTTTATTATAAGGTATAAAAATATATTTCCCCAATTCCAAAAGCCCAGATCTAGTGCATTATTTTAATACATTGTCACGATTACGAGAAATCAAATCCTAAAGGACTAATTAGTTTAGCAGTCTTAGAAAATAGATTACATACATAAAATTTACATTGCAATTTCGAACATAAAATACAACATAGATAATACTTTTAGAACTCCATTATAATCCTCGATTTACTATTTATATCAATCATAAAACACTTCTTGTAATCCTAGGAAAATGAACCATACGAAATATGTGAGCTCAGATGATCAGTAAGGTTAAACAATATTGTAGATGATTTCCTAGATAATCATAAATTTTTAATGAATGTAAAAAAACTAAAATAGAATACTTATAAACATTATCCTTAGTGTCATGTGGAATTTTTAAATCAAATATTTCCATTTAAACAATCACATGGATATTCTACTAGTCTAATAATCAAAGGTAATATCAATAACTAATCTAATAATTAGGGAACACATAATTTTAGACATCATAAAAATACCATCAAGGCCTTATGTCAAGACCATACATAACCATACCATCAAAGACTCATGCCAAGATAATAGGATATCCCATGGGACCTACCGATTCATCATGTGGATATAGAATGCCCCACAAATCTCTTATAAAGTCCAAATAACTCCTCTTGTGAATGGGGTAATCATTCGTTTTGAAAATAAAATAAAAAATGTCAATACTTTAACCACAATCCATGAATAGTAACAAAATAATACATCCATAGTAAAACATATAATTACCCGTTCAATAAAATATGGAATATTTTATAATAATGGATCAACCTCAATAACGTATAATACCCAAAAAAGAATGTTGACATACATGAAAATAATATAATGAAATTATTAAAACTCTTTTAGAGGAATACCCCTTTTTATATTGAAAATTCATGAAATTTTTTTAAAAATATTTTAAAAACAAACTTGTAAGATTGTAGGTGAAGATTAAAATGTTAAGGCTTTAGGAAGGTGGAAATATTCACTCACATAATATATGTTAAAAAAAATTCTTTCATCAATTAGTAGAGAGGGTTTTAATGTTATTCATTTGAAAAATGAAGGAAAGATTACATTAAAAGGATTTATAAATAGTCAAACATAGGAAAAAAATTAATTTAAATAATTTTAAATAATATTTTGAAAAAGATTTTAAGAAACAAATACATTGATAATAAAGACACATTATTAGATACTGACGTACAGACAACCTCAGAAAAAAATGAGATTGTGAAATTAACCCTTACATTATACATTATTTTAGTTGAGGGTGAGTTAACTGACTTTATTATTGTTAAAAAATGTAATTAAATTTTAAAAAAATAATATCCATATTTATGATATCATATATGATCCTCTTATATCCTTTTGGTAAAAATATTTCAGGGTCACTATTGGTTCTGGTGTTAACTGCTTCATTTTATCATTCAGATTTTGTCACGTATGTCATGTTTGTTATTAATAGGATGTATTTTATTCATATCTATAATGACATTAATTTCATAACAACTATTTTTAACCATCATAAAAATATTACAATCATCCTTTAATGGTTAACGTGGAGAATGAATCTCATCGTGCTGTGGAGATGTTAGGTTGTACGTAAACACGAGCAATGATATCAATCACTTGATTGTTAAATGGTATGGAATTGGATGAAATATTAATTAAAAATAATAATTATCAAAATATATTCATTATTTAAATCTATTATACTCATTATTATACCCATTTAAATAAATTTTAACTGAAAAATTTTTTAACCCACGACGTGGAGACAGAAAGTCGTACATACACACGCTAGGTGATTTTGTTTCTCATAGGATGGGTAAAATGATGAATAGTATTTTCACATAATCATAATAACATATAATAGTGTATATTATACTAGAATTATTAATTTATCATTGTAAAAACAGATCAAGATGAATTATAATAATAAATAAAATTGAATTGGATTTTTAAAACAATTACATCTTCTTTGAGTGACTCATTTTGATTTTCAGAAAATGACTCCCTAGGTTAAATTTATTCCCAAAATGTGGTCTGTAAAATGAATTGAAGGATTTTGAGAGGATAACTAGGTATGTTATTTATGCCCCAAAAAAGATTTAAATGAGTTAATTAAAGAGAAGGAAAAGTATTGTATTATTATATAGGTGAGGGTCACTTTTGGAAAATCTATAAAAAGTAATTTATTATAAATTGATTTTATATTTAAAATTTTTAAAAAGTTTTTATTTTGATATTATGATGAATATGTGTATAAATACCATAAAATATTGATTTTTAGGCTTTTTTAGGTCATAACATTATCCTTATTTTCTGGAATTAACCCATAGTTAAAACATTTTAACTCTTACTGTGTCATCATGTATTTATCCACTATACGGTTAATATAGATACTATAAAATAAAAAAACCAAATTGGATTTCATATGTCATCAATGATATTATCCAAGTCATTTTTCATAACATTATATTTTATTTGACTTTTATATCATTAAAAAAATAATATTTCTTTTAAAATATCATTTATGTTAATTTTAATACTATTCAATATTTTCATTTTTTTAAATATCAAAAACAACATGATAATTTTGAATGAATACTTCACATATGCCAATAAGATGATAAATTTATCTATATAACTATTTTTGGTCA
Source organism: Viscum album (assembly GCA_963277665.1). Taxonomy (NCBI): domain Eukaryota; kingdom Viridiplantae; phylum Streptophyta; class Magnoliopsida; order Santalales; family Viscaceae; genus Viscum; species Viscum album. Next base: position 801,868,300 of record OY728150.1, on the reverse strand, counting down.
ATAACTAAGTCATATTATATTTCCTTTATATTTTTTATATCATTAATTTGATATTTCTATTAATATAAACATTTCTTCATCATTATTGTATCATCATTAATGATAATTATTTAATTTATAAAAATTATAAATAAATTTTTGTGATATAGTTAATTATATTATATTCCCATAAAATAATTATGAGTTATGTTATCTCTTGGTTATCTCTATATTAAAATTATTATACAAATTAGAAATAGGAGTGTGATATTTTGTCACACTCATAAATTTTAATTATATTCATGTCATATTCATGGAAAAGGGCTATTAAATTATTTCATATCTAAACATACGTCATAAGTGTATAATTTAGTCATAAAATAGATTTTTTACATTATATATGTCAATTCTATAAAAATATTTTAACTTTAATTACTAAATTTACAATTAATCATGGAATAAAATTAATAATCGGACTAATCATAATAAAAATAAAATAAAAGGAACCTAATTACAAAAATTGGACCCATTGATTCAAAATTTGTAATTAATTTATAAAAATTATAAATAGAGTTGTTTTATTATTTAATATTAAATTAATTCTGTAGTAAGAATGAAAAATGAGATTTTAAAAGTTAAAACATTGAAAAAAAATTCATTGTTTTTACAACAAAATTCATGTTAAATAAATTGAAATGAGAATAATTATATTAGTTGGGAAATATTTATTCTATTTTTTACATTGAAAAAATTCAGTATTAATTTTTTTTCACATTTACTATTTTGATGAAAAATTTGTTTTCAATTAAAATTTAATATTTTATAGTATTCATCATAATATAAAAACTATCTAAAAATACCAAAAATTCATACAATGTAATATCTTATATCCTACATCCAAATAATAATGTCATTTTTCAAAATATAATATTTAAAAGTTTTAAATACTAGAACTAAAACAGGTGTACCATCCAAACATGTCAAATGTGAATTTTTTAAAAAATAAATCTTTAATCCAGAAAATGGAATATATTCTTTTATAATTTCAAGAAAATACATAAGATGAATGTTAAATATATTTAAAATATATAAAATATAAAATTTGGTTAATGGAATTCATAACCACTAATTTATTGGCCATGTTAAATATATTATTTTAAATCACAAATTTTTATTATTATATAGTTGTTCAATAAAACTAGGTCTTGTGTGTAATGAAAGACAAATCATTGTTGTATGTAGACCAAGATTAATATAGTATTGAGTAAAAATAAATAATGAAACATAATTAAAAATTTGTATAAATCAAAATATTATAACTTCTCAGGTGTTACATTCTACCCTCCTATAAATAAATGCGTCATTGTAATTTACAATTGGGATCAAAACTAGGGGTTTGACATTTAGAAACATTTTTGCTGAAGTCCTACATTAGAAAAAGGATTTTTTTGACCCCCATATTAAAATAAATTATGGGAAGTATGAATTTTATCGGTGATAATACATACTAGCTTTCAATGTAGGAAAACATGGACATGAATGAAAATCCAACCATCATGTTCTGATAGAGAGTGAAAGAGAACATTATGAGGAAAAAGTTATCAATCACAAAATAATAAATATTACAGAATCTAATGGATCATTTGATTCATTTGAAAAATTAATGGGATATTATATTTTGTTTCAAGATCCATCCATTAGAAATAATTATTAGGAGTGTATTTATTTGATTTCTTTCCATGTCATAAGCATAATCTCATAATTGTTTTGTGGTTCAATCTATTTTAACTTCCCCCTTACACCTAGAAATGAATGTTCAAAATGAATTTTTAACACCTGAAGGAATATTGATAAATCAAAACACATGAATTTATTTCCTCAATCCTCTAAATGATTACCGATACCAAAAAGGTCAGACCAATGTATCCAATAAATCATACTTTAACCTTAAAAAATAATAACCACTGTTCAACTTACTCAATTCATACCATTATGTATTTCCAAAATACATCTATATAATTTTTTTTTAAAAGGTCTCTATATTTCCAAAATCAATCGCAACATCAGATTCCCCAAAAAACATAATGTAGCACTTTTTGACACATACCAAAAATATGGTCACCTAACAAACCTTAATTAAAACATGCTTGCCTCCAAATCTGTAAAGAAAAAGTTATGCATCAAAATCCTTATATATCACATTATACATATAACTTTAATATAAAAAAATAATTCTTGAACCCAAATACATTATATATTCCACTTCAACTTTATTAACAACATTAACATGACCATGATCCTTTTGTTTCTTTTAAGTGACATTTCATTTATACTTTGGAAAATTATTTGAATAATGTCCCATATTTTTACAATTATAGAATTACACATTTACAAATTTATTCATTCCCATAAAATTGCGAGCTTGGTGACCTTCCCTCCACACATGTAACAAGCTCCCACTCTTTTCAGACATGTTCCATGATGTTTCATTCCCATGATTATCACATATGGTAAAATCCTTATTTCCTTGTTTCCCTTTATCTCTCTCTTGCTCGACCTTTCTCTTCTTCTCATTCTTTAATTTAAATTCAGAAGACGTGGAGAATTCCATTTCCGTCTTGATATCACATGAGACTATATCTTTGTATAACGAGAAATACTATGAGACCAATGCCCACAATAGGAATTTTTTTAATCCATCAAAGAATTGATCTATTTTACTTCTTGGGTTTTGTATTTTTTGTATTCATGTTTTGAATGAATAAGCACAATTGATCCGCATATACTAATATACTATAAACATTCATGACATATTTTTCCCTTTTGTTACTTCTCATATAGTGAAATATATTCTTAAAGGAAGTTATCAATTGATTTATGATAAATTTATTTGCAATACCATTCAATATTGGAGGTTGTTTTATCATGAAGTGGTCTTTCATTTTTCCTCCATGTTGTGGATCAGGCCACTCTATACGGGGAAGGTAATTTTTCATAACCTGAGATAGTTGTCCCTATATGGTTAGATTTAGTTTAAAACCAATTGTTGCTCCTTCTCTAACATCATTATCAATAATAAGAGTGAAATTACTACATGAATTATTTGGGATCATAAGATTTACCTTTCTTCCACTAAGGGCCATTTCTAAACAATGATGCACACTAGATTAGATCATAACATAATGTATAATCACAGAACTAGTGAATCACATTTACTATCTTGTTAATTTAGGTATAACTAATTTCAAAATCATAAACATGGTTTATTTTGGGAGATATTATCTTTTAAATAATTCATAATGGTTTTTAATCGAAATATAAACTCTTCTAAGGATTCCCCCAGGAGTGTTAAACCAGGTGCATAATAAGGCTCGTTGTCATGCACTAGGTTGGCATGCATAAGGATCAGTACACCTTGTCCGAGTTATTACTCCTAGTTACATATTTTCTAGAAGAACACCCACTTTTAGTATCCATACATGGATGAATTTCATGGAAAATTCACATAATATCTATTTAACCTAAATTTTAGGATGTCATTATACACTTATTTTGAATTTATATCTTAGGGTTATGATCCCTAATCTAAGTAATCTAAATCTAATTTCTATGGTGGTTTCTAAACATCCCTTGATACCAATTGTAATGCCCAAACCCTGGATGTTTGGGTTTGGTTCTATGTTTTAATACATTGACATGATTATAAGGAATCAAATCCCAAAGGACCGATCAGTATAGAAGTAATTGAAAAAAGATTACATACATGATCTTTACATTTAATTATTAAACATAAATACAACATATATAGTCATTTTAGAATTCCATTACTCACCTATATTAACCCTACATATCATTTATAAAACACATATTGGAATCCTAGGATAATAAAACAAAATAATGGGTGATCTCAAATCCATAGAAAGGATAAACATACAGTAGAAGATTTCATAAATAATCATAATCATTTGAGGAAAATATTAAAACGAAACACAAGCCATATAAACAAATTCATTAGAATAATAAGTAATGACAAAATCAAATAGTTACATTAAAATATTCAAATGGATATTATACTTGTCAAATAACCCCATGTTATATCAATAACTAATCTCATAATGAGGGAATCCATAATGTCAGACATCATAACATAATCATCAAGGACTCATTCCAAGACCATACTTAACCACATCAACAAGAAATAATTCAAACACACTATTTTATCTATGGATTCCAACCGAATCTTCGAGGGGATATAGAGGTCCCCAACCTTCACAGGCTAATTCCAATTTATTCCTCTGATGAATGGGGTAAAACATAACATAAACATTTATATCAAAATAATCATATAAAATGTTAATACATTAACCATAATCCTTTAATTATTTCAAAATAGTTCTTCTAGGGTCAAACATATCCAAAAAACCATCAATATAATATGGAATATTTTATCATAATAAATAAACCTCAATTAAGCATGAAATCTAACAAATTATGTTAACATTGATGAATTTTCACTATTGGAAACTAAGATTATACCAACGGTTTTAAACTATTGGTATATACCATAAAACCATTTGTATATTGTATACCAACAATTTCAATAACAGTTGGGTCTAATGAAGTGGGTATATCACTTTACCAGTGGTTATAACTCAATTGTTGGTATATTCCACTTAAAATTGAACTATGTAAATGATTTATTGAGAATCATTGGAAAAAATATATACAACGGTTTGTCAACCTTTGGTGTTGATAATATGCCCGAAAACTCTACCAACTGGTCTAGATTTCTACCAACAGTTTTTTAATAACCATTGGTATAAATTCCCCTTCAAACTATACCAAAGGTTTTAGAACCGTTTGTATTGAGTTCCTTCAAAATTCACCAGAGCAGACCCCCACTCTTTTTTCCCGAAGAAGCTCCAATATAGTACAAAGTTCCTACAAAATTCAGTACTGCAGAACCCAACTGTTTTTCCCAGAGTAGGTCCAACATTCAATAAACTAGACAATACCCTCTCCAATATTCCATTCAAGAAACAATAACATACAAAACAACATTAAAACAGTACAATACGATACATAGAATTTAAAAAACTAATACAACACATGAAAACTGTACACTACCATACTCAAATCAAAAACATGGAATACACAGAATTCCATCATTATGGAATTCATAGAAATTCACTGTTTTCCATACTCAATGAACAAAGAACAAAATACAAAGAGTTCCTATATAAATCAACTATTATCCACTATTCTATTTCACACAGAATACACATAATTCAACTGTTTCCCACATATACACAGAACACCCCCCCAGTTTTCCACTATTTTCCCATCCATTTCATAATACAACACCTGGAAATACACTAAAAATACAAAAACAATAATTAAAAAAAACTTATTCATGCAATATATTAAATATTGTACAATTAATTCATATGTTTAGATGTCATTCATATCTTATTATTCATGGAATCATTATAAAAAAACATCACATTGGAAATCAAAACATACTACTTCAACTAAAATTTTCTACCCATCCATGGAAAGTGAAACATTTTAGACACATATATATTTTCATAAATTAAATTGCAGTATAAATTGATTCATATTTTATTATTATCCTATGGGAAATATATTTATTTGTTACAAAAATGTTATTCTCTAATAAAAATCATACATGAGTGGAAAATAATAAAACTCAACCTGAAGGGTACTTTAGATATGTCTAAGTAGGATAGTTATTAACTCATGTGATACTATACAAAAGATAAAGTCTTGGACTATACTAATGCAAATAAACGGACAATCCCAATTTTAATCATATCTATCATATTTTTGGATTTGACTCTATGGTAATGATCATCAAAATTTCCCAATTTTTCACAATAGTTATCTATGTAAGGATAGTTGGACTATTAATGAGTAGATACCAAGTGGAATGAGTTATAGAAAAGGATAATTTTTTTTTATTTCACTAAGGATGAGTTTTAGTAGGATATCATCATGCCAAGTACCTCAAAATTTTATACAATTTCTAATTTTGGATAACATCTAGTTATGATGATAGAAAGGCTAACAACCCATGGTTTAAGAACCATATGATAATTACTGTTGATGTTTACATGTACAAAATTCTTACAGAAGAAGTTTTATTAACTACAAGGGGATAAATCATCAACCTCTTCATCCAATATGAAAGGATTCCAATGTTCTACATTAATTAAATGTTTTTTGGTCATTTTACCTAAAAATGTAGTAGGGAAAAGGATTGTTCCTTCTTCCACTTGAAAGGATATGAATATTCTAATTGATGAAGGAGGAATAGAAATGATAATATTCTAGTACATGATATGAAGATCTAGGAAATTACTATCCAATCATATGTTGATATGATAAGAGAATTCTATGTGAACAGTGAATGTAAAACTAGGCATCCCACCCCCTCTGCTGATTACATCCAATCATCTATAATGGATGTTTATATCACACAGTCTATTGGTAACTCTCCGGAGGGTGGCTCTCATGGTAGCTCAAGTGACACCAATCCTTTTGATGAATTCCATAATTTGTGCAAGGAGATGCATGATTCACAATTGATATAGAAAGATGGTCATGTAAGAACCCTCTAAATAGAGTGTGGTCGTCCTGGTGATAACAACATTCCATTTTCAAAACATTAAGGGGATAGGAATGGCACACAATATGGTTAGGAGGAAACTGGAATTAAATCCACTCACATAATTAATGTTGATATTCATTTAGATACTACCCCCTCTTTTGAGTCACATCAGATTCTTCCTATTATTCCATTGATGGGGACCTCCACTGTTATGGATAGTGTTCATGAGTTCCCCTCTTATTATATATTTGAGTATGACCATAATTTCAGATAAGTGGTGATAAATTTGTAAGTTGACATGTATATCTAACCGGGCAAGTTAGTGATTGGAGTTTTGATGTTGGGGTTGGATTTGGAATTGATGGGTCATATATAAGTCATTGAAAATACTGAATTATAGGTTTGAATAACGCATATGAATTTTTGAGGATTTTTTTCCATTTTTTTATTAATCCTGGAGACATAAAAATGTATGGATTGGTTTCTTCATACAAAAGGGTCTAAATAGGATACGGTGTAATGTTATTATTGAATGGAAGGATGAAAACATTATTAGAAGTGATTCGAGCTGATCTTAAATAACAAAAACATCATAGATTAACATATTAAAGCTAGATCTTGAAATCTCATTAATATTGAGTATGAAAAGTTGTTAGTGATTGAATATGAATCAACAGTCACTAATCTGGTATGTATATGTCAAAAAATATGATTGATATATGGCTTAAGGTATTATGATTTGTGATGAAGATATGAATAATGATGTGATCAAAGACAAGTATTCTGATTTTCCCCACCAATATATTTGTGGTGAGTTTTATTTATTTGTAAAATATATATTTTTTATGAACATGGAAGGGGAGTTCTTTACATCCTCTTTATAGTGGAGGGAATACTTCATTTACTATTTCAAATATGAATTGTAATCACCTCCATGGGAAATTTTTTGAGGATCTATTTTAGGATTCTAATGGTAGAGGACCACTATAGTGTATTTGTTATAGGTATGTGGGAAATCCAAATATTTTTTTCCCATATCCACCATGCACATTTCCATGATATGGTAATATGGGTTATCTTAGGAAAATTTGTGAGTGTTTCCCATGCCAGAGAAATGGTGGTCCATCAGGCTAAGTGATGGAATCAAAATTGAAGAAAAGTGTGTTGATAATGTATGAGTTATGGTCTCATGGTTTAGCAACAAGACATTGTTATAAAGAGGTTTTAGTACAAGTCAAAAATGTATAATCATATTTTCTACACACTCTATAGTTTTATTAGTTTGGTTATAATAAACTATGAAAAAACAAATCACAACATATTAGAAAATGAAAAACCCAAAATAAAAAATATTGGGTGTTAAAAAATGAAACTGAAGTAATAAAATAATTCAATTTGGAAAAAAAATTAAAATTAGTGCATGTGGATTTAGATAAAATCCTAAAATGTCAAGAAAGGGATATTATAACATACTAGTTCCAATTCATATGAAATATATCCTTTTACCCAAGAGTAATAGAAGGAATAGAAACTTCATCCATATTAAAATGCTCCGGAGAAAAAACCTAATTGATATCAATGATATGAAGAAAAAAATTTCAAAATATCATCTTCCTCAAATATATTTCAATAATATAAATCCCAGTCCCTCAGATTCTATTTAATATGTATTATTGGTAAAATATTTATCACCATACTTTTTCAAACTAAACAGCTTGGTAGAAATAGACTCCACACCTAGAATCAATATGATCACTACGAAAAGAAGAAATAATTATATATAGAAAATAATGATAATTTGAAAATATTAATCACTATATGGAAGATTCTAGTAATCATTTTGAAAAGGACTATAATAGTATGCACTTCAAGAAACAATATTATTTATATCTTCACAATTTAATGTATCTCATCTCATTGCTATGTATCTTCCATTACTCAAAGCGTTGTTATATTTTTAAATGATGATGTGAAAATGTAAGAAGAATTTTTTTCAAGAACATCATGTTTATTTATTAAAGAATTGAAATCAATTAATATTTCTCTTTTGGGAAGTTGGGGTTAGGCTTATTGGTAAGCACCTCGTAATCCTACATGAACGGGGGGGGTGGGGGGGTGGGTGGGGGGTTAAACCCCATTGGGAATAGGTAATGTAGTATATTGTAGCAGTAGAGATACTATAGCAATGATGGTACTATAGTTTCAGTAGGACACATGTAGTGGCAGCAGAGCACTATAGCAGTGGTGGGTGTTGTGTGGGTAATATAGCAGGTGGGTATTATAGCATTACTATTCATAGAAAGTGTATTGGGCCAAAAATTTGGGCCTATGAGCTACGTAATGGGATACTTTCCCACAAGGCCTTCAGGATATGTAATTGGTATTCCTTTACCCAATTAAAAGTGGTCATTACTTTTCATTGATAATAAATTGAGGCATCATATCAAACTAGTAAAAAAAATTTCTATGTTGGATGTTTTATCATTACAACATAATTCATTAGAAATTATATGGATCATTCCATTCACAAAAAAAATATATAATATATTGTTAAAAACATATCGAATGAAATTATAAAATCCTTATGTTATTATAACATCAAAATAATGAATACTGTGATTTTAAAAAATGATAAGAAATTACTCAATATATTCAACTATATCCACTTTTTAACTGTCAATGCATACAAAATATAAAAGAATGAAAATATAAGTATAATCAATATTAAAAGTGTGAATCCTTACACCATTAGATGAAATTTACCATGAGTATATCATTTGAAGATTATCTATTTCTAAATTATTCCCCTTTTAGACCCAACTTAATATACAATAAGTACAATTAATTTCCTACTTGTTGAAACAAAGACATACGCAATTTTTCAATGTATACCTCATATATCTCAAACAAAAGAAGAATTTAGAAACTACCTACAATTATAACACATAATTCAGAAGTTAATTAAACTCATAAATAATTGAATTTGGAATAGAGTGATCCTCTCAAAAAATGGTTTGGAAGTAGTGTTTGGGATGTCTGTTTCGAGGAGATCTCTATTAGAGGAGGAAGAGAGATATTCTCATGAATCGGTTGAGATGTAGGGTTCAAGGAGATCTTTGTTTGATGAGGATGTGTGATCTTCATGAGAATTGGTCAGGAATTAGGGTTCAAAGAGATCTCTGTCGGAGGATGATGAGATATCTGCTCGGGAAACAGTAATGAATTAGGGTTCTGTTGCAGGAGGAGAGATCTTCTGGAGAATTGACTACGATGTTGGGATAATTGAGAGGAGGGAGGGTTCAATGGATATTAAAAAACAAAGGAAAATCTTCTATATTCCATTGTTTTCAAAACCATATGAGTAAATCCATTTAATATAAACATTCCTAACAGTTTTATAAAACCACTGGGAAGTTATAAACCTTTCCCAACAGTTTTATTAAACCATTGTGAACACACAACTTATATTAGCTATGAAAATGGTTTACTAGAACCGTTAGTATAGGTTCTTTATCCCAACGATTTTTTAAAATTGTTGGAAAATAATGGTTGGTATATGTTGAATTTCCACCAGTGATAAACTAATGAAATCATTAAAACACTTTGAGAGGAATATCCTTTTTTAAAATTAAAATGTCACACAATTATAGATGTAAATAATTCTTTTTATAAATAAACATAGACATTTTTTAGGGGAATCATCAAAATCTTAAAGATTCATAACATATAAAATATATACCCACTACTTATAAGTTAAAAACCATTCTTTCCATAATTTTTCAAAAAGGTCATAAAGAACCTCATCTACAAAAGAACAAAAATATTACATTTAAAACACTTAAAAAGTTTGAATCATGGGTAGAAATGACATTATATAATTTTCTATAATATTTCTAAAAACATTTTATGAAATATGGATAATTATGATAATGATTCCCTAGTAGCCACTTATGTATAAACAACTTAGACAATAATGAGATTGTGAAATTAACCGTTACCATGTACTTTCGATTAGTAGATGATGCATTAACCACTTGTATAATAGTTAATCAATTTATTATATTATTCCATAACAATATGCATATTTATTATATCACATATGATCCTATAATATCCTTTGGGTAATAATTTTCAGTATTACCGTTGTTTCGGGTGTAACCGTTTCATTTTCCCTTACCTATTTTCTCACGTGAGTCATGTTTTTTATGAATATGATATAATTTATTCATAACCAAACTAAAATTATATTCATAATTATTTTTTTATTTTTCATATAAATTTTATAGTGATTTATGATTGGTTAATGTGTAGAATGAATCTTATCGCATCGTGGAAACAATAGGTCGTACGTATGCACAAGTGACAATATCATTAACTTGATAGTTAAAAGGTATAAAATTGGATGGTATAATAATTATGGGGATTAATTATCATGAAATATTAATTATTTCATTCCATTATAATCATCATTATACTAATAAAAATAATCTATAAGTGAAAAACTGTTAGTATAATATCATGGAGATGGTTAGTCGTACGTACAAACGTATGGTGATATTGTTTTTCGAAAGATGTGTAAAAAGAGGAATATGGTTGTAATATAATCATAATAACATCTCAGAATTTATATTATACTAGATATATTAATATTTTATGGATACAACATAATAAGACTATGTATAAGAAGAAAATAAATTGAATTGAATTGATAAAAAAATTACCACTTCTTTGAGTGTCACCTACTGATTTTCACAAAAGGACTTAATAGGATGGATATATGTTATGACCCAAACCCCATGGACCATGAAGTTACTCTCCCAAGCTATTATCCTGAAGTTTATGGGTTGTATATAAGCATTTAAGATATAAACTTACAAGTGGAAGGATTTTTCCGATGTACCCATACACATGCACATACAACCACATCCCATGAAAACTAGAAAAGAGAACATGCATGAAACTAAGAATCCACTGAGTATAATGGTAAAACTAAAAGTAAATGGGCCAAAATAAAAACCCAACAAAAGAAAACTACAACAGAAGAATCTACATGATCTATGGAAATCCGTCCGCTAAAAACCCCACTTTACGGTTAATTATACAGTAGCTGCTAAAAGTTGTAGAAGCGTGTCGTACTTTCCAGACCACACTAGGCACCATATGGTCCTCCATGCCCTCCACCAAGTCATTAGTCATTTTCACTAAACACAAAATGTATGGGAAAGTACGACATATATAAGGGATCCACATAGGGTTTCTTAGAGAAGATCCACACATGGTTGCTAGGAGCTAATCCCCACAGGGTTGCTAGGAGCTGATGCACATAGGTTTGCTTGGAGGTCATCCATAGATGGTATCATGGAGATGATCCACATAGGTTCTATAAGGGAAAATACAGATAGGGTATCTAGGATCTGATATACATAGGGTCGCATGAAAATGATCCACACAGGGTTTCTAGTCATAGGGTCTTAGTTAGCCACAAGATTCCAGCATGAAGTGCACTTGATTCTTGGAGAATCTAATCATCAAGTGAATCTTAATATTTCAACATCAATTAAAGTTTCCATAGAGCATACCAAAATAATTTCCACATCGCAAGGGTTCCAAGTCTATAAACGGCTCGTCAATCAGAAGTTATGTTTTAATGGTATGTTCGATTTCCCGAGGAGGAGCCGGTCTGGTTCGGTTCAGGCCCAACCAGGTCGGACTGAACTAACCCAACCCGACCCGAGGTCTTCGACTAGACCCAGCTCTGACCTGGCCCAAACCATTGGTTGTTGGACCATTGGGTAATGGGTCATTCTTACCAAGGGAAGGCTGGATCTTTCCTAGCCGTCACATGTCCAAAATTTGCGTCCGAAATCCTGTCCCACAGGTCATATGTAGGGCCACCTCCTTTATTTTGTTCTATTAACTATGGCCTTTCTGCATGCGACACAGTGTGGTGTCATGTCCATGGTGCCTCTGTTACGACCGAGTGGCCACATCTTCCTGCTACTCGCATGGAGGTCAGTGGCTTGTACTACACCACCACAACCAAAGCTGGTTTCGATATTCCTTCCCATGCACTGTTGTAGGGTTCAGTTACCCACCCGTGACTCCCACCAGTGCCAGAGTGTTGGCTGTTTCTGTTTTGAAAAATAGAGTTTTCTCTAGTCATCTATTCATTTTTTTCATCTATTCCTCTAGCCTTTATGGTGTACAACCTTCCCTATTAACGCATTGAAACTGATTCACCATCATCATGGGGGGTTCAACCACAAATAACACAAAAGGAAGAGAGGCTCAGGCCTTATTCATGTTGACATCTTCCTTCCGTATTATACTTTTAAACATGGGGAGTTTTGGAATTATAGTTATATCAGATACTAACCAATCCTAGTGAAATCCAAAATTAAAAAACCATCCCGCATGAACACATGATCTATAGATCAACCCGTTGGTGGGTTGATTACCGTTTGTTGTTTTAGAATGAAGAATGGAGGAATCTCAAGAAAAAATAAAACCCCTACATGATTAACTCTTCATTGGAGATGATCTATTCTTTGGATGGAAGAAGAACACATCTATCATTCTCCAGTCCATAATCTATTATTTGGAGGTCATTGGCATTCATCTTCATCACCCACCAGGGCTTCAGAGCAGAACCACGATTGTGCCAATAATCCGGCATTGTTTTCTTGGCCATTAAAGGATGAAACCTGAAACAACATTTCAGTTACATTCTATTACGAAGTCATTAGGATGTTTCATTTTTGAAAAGACATTTTCAGTTTCATTTTATTATATGTCATTTCAGTATAATGGTTTGAATATTCATAATAATAATATAAAAGAAGTTTATTTTATATTTATATTTTTCAACAAAACGTTTGAGAAAATAAAATTTCCCTTGACCATGTCGGTCGAGGTTAAGTTAATTCTCGCTGAATCCTACCAATTTGAGTCCAACAGTAACCTAAGAGTTTTTATCCGATCACTGGTTTAAATGTTATTAAAACCCACTCACATGATTATTTAAATGAAATAAAATAGTTCAGAATACTATTCTGGGATAACCAGGCCTCAGAATCAGATGATTTCAAAACATATGGTCTCAAAAATAATATGATATAATTAAAAAAATTACAAAAAATTTCTGGAACATTACATTACCCCCACCATTAGTTATTTAAATTTATGTAATCCAAAATAATGTTAAACGTACAAATGGCGGTTCTGAGTGTGAATCCAAGACTCCCACTCCCAAGTGATCTCCTAGGGATTCTAGTGTTTCCACCGAACTCGGACTAGAGGAATGGAATTTCCATGAATAACCTGATCCTGTTGATCCACTGTCTCCACTGGTAACTCTGCAAAACTTCACCCCTCATCAATTTCTATCTCAATCTAGTGGATGACCTGTGATGGATCATTCATGTACCTCTGTTGTTGTGATACTTCGAAAACATCATTCTCCCGATGCATCTTTTGGGGGAGAGCTATGGGGCTTGCAACCACTCTAACTCTACTATTAATATGGATAGTTTGATGATCCTCAGAGATAAAATGGCACATGAGAAAAATCTCTGCAATCCCCATTGGATTGAGACCTAAAAGAACTCATGGCCTCCCACCTTGATCTCCAAGGGTCTCTGTCTCGTATCAGGATACGATTTATTCCTACACTATGAAGTCATCATTCTCTCCTAGATGATCTGCACTGTCTCAGTGGTATCCCTTTCCATCTCTGGACCCATGCACGATGACTTTCATGGGACTTTCCAACATAGAGTTGATCTGCATGGTTGGCCATAAAAAGCTTCTAAGGGATCCATTAAAATGGTGGGGCGATAGATGTTGTTTCATAAAAACTCCACCAGTTATAGGTGGTCCTCCCAACTACGAAAAAAATCAAGGACACTACAATGAAGCTTTTCCTCCAATGTTTGTATGGTCCGCTCCGTCTAAACATAGGTCTTGGTGTGAAAAGTTGTGCTCAAGCGCAAATGAGCATCGAATGATTCTTTTAATCCCTTCCACATCTAGGATGTGATGTGAGAATCATGGTCCAAGATGAACATCGAAGGCACCCCATGAATCCACACTATCTACTAGACGTATAAGCATCTTAATCCTTAAACTGATCTCTACTCCTAGATGGGTAGAATGTGAGCTAACTTGGTGAGTTGGTCAATGATAACCGAGATAAAATCATGACCCTTGGATAAGTGTGGTAATCCCATCACGAATTCCATCGAGATACCATCCTACTTCCACATTGGCACCTCAAGTGGTTGTGCGAAGCACACATGAACCTAATGGCTGTCCTTCACTTGCTGAAAAGTGAGGCACTGTGAAACGAACCATGCCACAACTTTATTTATCCATGGACACAAGTACTAACATCTGATGTCTTGATAATTCTTCACCAAAACTGGATGTATCACCAAAGGTGATGTGTGGAAATCCTTCAAAACCTTATCCTTCTACGTCACTGTTACTATAGTTCACCCATTGAATAGGATGATGTGATCCCCACCTTTCGAAAATCTATCATAAGCTTGTCCCGGGGATAACGGATAACATCAGGCCTTACAATTAACATCCATGAGCTGCAACTCAAAAAAATGATATAATAGTGGGGGAGTGATTGTCGTCAACTGAAGGTAAGATTCTTCATCATCATCCAAGAAAGATATCTTCCTCGTAGATAGTTGCTCCATCACCTCACTCAACAGCTATAAACCAGACCTCCTTCAGAGCGCAACTGCCACCACGTTCCCCTTTTGAAGAGTATAAACTATCTCAAATTAATATTCCTAGAGGAACTACAGCCACCATTTCTGCATCATGTTTAGGTCCTTCTGGGAAAAGATATACCTAAGACTCTTGTGGTCAGTGTAAACTATAAACTGTTCACCCATCATGTAGTACCGCCACATCTTTAGCGAAAATACTACCACTGATAACTTAAGGTAATGGGTCATGTTGTTTTTATCATGATACCTCAACTAACATGAACCATAGATGTTCACTACTCGTTCTTGCATCAGGACACAACCCAGTAGGTTCCCTGATGTGTCACTGAAAAATTCATACACAATGCCCTCCTCTGGTAGTATTAATATAGGGGCACTCTTTAGTCACTTCCAAAGCTCCTGGAGACTCTTCTGGAACTTCTCCATCCACATAAAGGGTTATCTTTTCTTTTTCAAAGGTAATAAGGGTGATGATACTCTAGAAAAGTCTGGAATTAATGTTTTATAATATCCGTCCAAACCTAAGATACTTCGTAACTTAGTCAGGCTCTTAGGTGGATCCCATGCAAGCACTTCTCCTATATTCACCGGATCCAGTAAAACACAAGCCTATGAGATGACATGTACCAGAAGTTTCAATTACCAAATCCCAAACAAACACATCAAGAGCTTCCTATAAATATGGTGCTCTCGATGTGTATCCAGGACTATTTGTAGGTGTGTAGTGTGGTCCTATTCTAATTTTGAGTACACTAAGACGCCATCAATTAAGACCATTGTGAATCGGTTCAGGTAAGGCTAAGAAATACTATTCATGAGTCCCATAAACACTGCTGGGGAATTGTCCATGATGAAGGGAATC
Organism: Viscum album; assembly: GCA_963277665.1. Classification (NCBI taxonomy): domain Eukaryota; kingdom Viridiplantae; phylum Streptophyta; class Magnoliopsida; order Santalales; family Viscaceae; genus Viscum; species Viscum album. Next base: position 801,852,084 of record OY728150.1, on the reverse strand, counting down.
ATAAATAACTTATAGTCACCTTAATGACATCTGAAGTTAGTCTTCGGTATCTCCCCATCCGGTACCCAAATCATGATATAGTCTGACCTAAGGTCGATCATTGAGAACCAACTCCTTCAAATTAGCTGGTCAAAAGCTTATCAATTCTTGGAAGTGGATATTTTTTGTACACGGTCACTTGGTTCAGGGTCCAGAATTCCACCCATAACCTCATGTTCCGTCTACAATTAGGGGAAACAACAATGGGGTTGCCCATGGTGAAATTATGGGCATTAATAACCCCTACCTCTACAAGTCCTCTAACTATACTCTCATTCCACAGATCTCGGAGGGGTTCGTCATATATTTAGGTTTAGATATAGGTGTCATCTCAGGGTATATATTAGTGCATAAAACTACAACACTATAAGGAGGTAATCATGGAACATCCTCTAGAAAGATGTACTTGTACTAATCCATGTCTCTAAGACTAACATCAGTTTCCTACATTCCCACTACTGACATCCACTGGTTGTATCTTCTCATCCAATGAACATTCAACCACAATGTTTCTTTGTATCACCCTAGTACAAGTTGGAATGTATAAAGGAATAGTGTTGGCTTGGATGTCACTAAAAACAACTCCCTCGAAGGTCCAAGCCTTGAATCACGAGTCACAACATATTCATTGAGTACTCTAAAGGGTTTTTATGACTTGATGAATACTCAACTACTGACATGTCATCCCTTCAATGATTTAGAAGCTCTTGGGAACACATAACCCTTAGCTTTGAAGGAAAGATCCCCTTCTGAGATAGAGGTTATCATGCTCCATCCACAAAAAAATTTACCTGATAGTATGATTCGGTAATCTAAAACCCATCATCACCCTTCTAACCAACGAAGAAGACTCACCATCAAGACTACCACCTAATCAAATGGTGCCCGTACTATATGAAATACCCATTCACCACCTCAAGCCAATCCTTAGCCGCCTGTGAGTTGAGCTCACCTTAGAACCTGAGGGGACTCTATCACGAAAACTCATGTAAGGAACTAACCCTACATGAGTCCCCTACTCGTAGCGTTGATAGTAACTACTGACCAATGGGAAGTGGTAAATCCAGAACACTACCTAATGGTGCCATATCGAGCAAAAATCCTTTTATAGAAGCCACATCACTCTTTGGACCATCCATATAGTCACAGACAGGAATCCTGTTTGGATGTCTGTGTGGAGGCATCTTGAAAGAGGTTAGATAAATGTTGGTTTATATATTATAACTAGTGATATGACTTTAATTCAAGAAGAACATGAGGAAACACTAAATTTCTATATGATGCATGCAACCATTGTTTTCATGTATAGAGTTGAAATTCAGAATTATGGGTTCTAGTGTATGAATACATCGGCCACCACACCACTAGTGGACTACCAAAATCATGATGTAAATCTCAAGATATTTAACAATATCACTGAAACAAAAAAACAAAAGACTCCATGTATTTGAGGTAGAACCAACCACCTCTGATACCACTTTTTCGCAACCCGTCTCACAGGGCCTGTGTCGTGACTACCCCACTCATGCCTCCCACAGTCTAGGGGTTGGCGACTAGTGACGATGGCGTCAAACTTCGTGTGGTAGGAATTTTCTTGAGTACATGTGCACACGCACATACAACCACATCCCATGAAAACACGAAAACAAAACAAGTAGGATATTAAACAACAACTAAGTGTAAATGTATAATTGAATTTAAATAGGAAAGAATAAAAACCAACAAAAGAATAAAACTACAAGAGGAAGTACATGATCGATGGAAAGCTATCTGCTAAAAACCCCCCACATGATTGGTAATGATAGTATAGCTTCTAGAAGACGTAGATGCACATCCTTCCAACCTAATCTCATGGGACATCGCCTAGTCCAGGTAGACTATGATCTTCACCATGTCGTTGGTCATCTGCACAAGACACAACATGTGCGGGTGAAACCCATGTCAGGATGCGTAAAGAAATAATCATTATGGATCCCAAAACTACAATGAAAGACCACAATGTAATTCAATAATCATACCACAAATCATTATAAAAAAAGACATCTCAATCAGGTATAATCTAATGTATGGAATGAAAGACTATCAGTTGTAACACAAAACACATTGGACTGTTGAGGGACTCATCCCAGATGAGTACCGTGGGTCTTCTGGGTCACTCATAGCCACTGGTAGCTGATCTACTAAGGGTCTCTAAGATCTGATCCACATAGAGTCTTTAGGTGTTGATTTACACAAGTTCCCTATAAGCTGACCAACATAGGGTATCTAGGAGCTGATCCACACAGGGTCACTAAGAGCTAATCAACAGTGCATCTCATGTAGCTAATCCATAGAGGGTCTCTAAGAGCTAATCTACTCATGGTATCTAGAATCTAATTCACACAGGTTCGATATGAGCTAATACACACATGGTCACTAGAAGTTGATTCAAATATGGCTGCTAGTCTTTTGGTCTTAGCCACTATAGGATTCCCACAAGAAGCGAACATGATTCCAGAAGAATCTGATTGTCATGATATTATTCTTATTTCAATATCCTTGAAGGTATCTTTAGATAGTTCCAAAAGAACCACCTTGTCTCCTAGGTTTCAATTCCACAAATGGACCGTCCATTAGATGCCCAGTTTGAATGATATGGGTGATTTTCCAAAGTGGGGCCGGTCGGGTCCAGGACATCTCGACCTGACCCGGATCCAGCCTGGCCTAGATCCAACCTCGCCCGACTCATAGGCCATGGGCCAGTTGGCCCTCTAGTCGGCCCTTCCATGGAAGGGTTGGCCCCTATCTGGTCGAGAAGCGGCCAGAAGCCATGTCTACCCTCCTATGACATGGGTCGTCCATATGGCCACCTCCTCCAACACGGTTAATTAACCACGGTTGTGCTACATGTGATGTGGCGTGGCATGGTGGCCACATCCGCCAGCCGTCAGCAACCATCTTGGAGGCTGGCGACTCCTACCACACTGCCACGGCTGAAGACGACCATATAGATCCTTCTGGGGCACCGACAGGTAATTTTTTGCACCATTGAGTACTTTATGGTGGTTCATTCTTCAAGCCATATATGACTTCAGCCTCCATGGGTTACCTCCTTCCATGTTATTATCTTAAAACTACTTCTCCATAAACTTCTAGGATTGTCCATAAAGAACACACAAGTCAGAGGGGCTCAGGCCTTGTTCATGTCTTCCCACACCCTCCCCATTAGTATTTTAAACATGGGTAGGTTTGGGATTACAATTCTATTAGATAATAACAAAAAATGTTAAGAATACCAAGCAAGATATCCTCCCAAAAGAGCACATGATCCAATGATCAAACTGTTCAGGTATTTATCCCCATTCATTGTTTTATAATGATGAAATGGGAAAACTAAAGAACAAATCTCACCCCTACTAGAGTAAATAGTTCTTCGGTGATGATCCGTTCATAGGGTGGAATAAGAACTTGTATGTCAATCATCTTTCCACGATCCGTTGTTTGGAAGTCATTGGCATTCATCATCATCAACCACCTATGCTTCTGAGTAGAACCAAGACCGTACAAACAATAATCTCTCATTCTTATTACCATTAAAATAAGAAACAAAAAATTTTTAATGTTCGTTCTGTTATGATGTCATTACACTATTTCATTTATGAAACATTGTTTCTGATTTCATTCTGTTATACATAATTTCATTAAAATGGTTTAAAAATTCTTAAAAATAAAATTCATCAAGTTTCTTTATTTTTAACTCTTTCTTTAAAATTATTGAAAATAATAACATTTTCCCTCGACCTACAACTATTGATGTTATGTCCATTCTAGGAGAATCCCTCCATTACGAGTTCAACGATGCCCTAATATTTTTGATCCAATCACATGATTAATAATTATAAAACCCACTTGTATGTTTATTTAAAATAACTAAGAAAAGGTAAAAATTCTATTCTGGAATCACCAAGCTTCAGAATCTGGTGCCATCAAAGCATCCGGTCTCGAAGTAATTCCATTTAATTAAAAAAATTACACAGAATTTCCAGGACATTACAATTTGCACCCAATGTGTTTCCTATAGGAGAAGTAAAGGGATTTGGGAGGTGAAGTGGGATAGTTTTTTTCTGATCTAAAGGGATTTAAAGGTGTGAAATAAAGAGAAATAGAAGTTCCTTTTATATGTTTGGAGAGGGTAAATTTTTGATGATTTTAAAATATTAATTTATTATGAATTTATTTTTATGTTCAAATTGCTCAAAAGTAATTTATTTAGAAGATAATATAATTACGGGTCAAAATACCCCCATAAATGAATTTTATACATGTTTAGTGTATAAAATTAACCTTATATTTTGGATTTAACCCTTATTTAAACATTTTAACTGTTATCGTGTCTTCATGTATTTTTACAGTAGATGGTTAATATTGCTAATATAAAATTTCAAATGACCCCAATTGGATAATATATGAAATCATTAAAATTACAAAACATAGTTTTACTAACATTAAATTTAATGACTTTAATATCATTTAATAATGTAGTATTTACATTAAACTATAATTTATGTCAATTTTAATGATATTAAAAATTACCATTTTTTAAAATTTAAAGCCAACATGATTTCATAGAACCAATACTTCTAATATGTCACTAACATTTCTATGTTATCTATAAAATTAGTGAATGTTGTTAATTAAGTCAAAGTATTTTTATTTTTATTTTTTTTATATCATTTATTTGATGTTTCTGTTAATATAATAATTTCTGCATAACTATCCTGTTCTCATTAATTATAATTATTTAATCTCAAAAAATTATAAATAAATTTATATAATTTAGGTAATTATTTTAAATTTTCATATTATATTTATAACCACTATTTTCTCTTGGATATCTCTATATTAAAATTATTATACATATAAGAAGTGCGAGTATCACATTTCATCACATTCATTAATTTTAATAATATTCATGTCATATTTATGGAGAAGGGTCCATTAAATGACTTCATTTAGAAACATTGGTGATAAGGGTCCGATTTATTCCTTCAATATAACTTGGATATGTGTTCTGTAATTTTATAATATTATGATTACCTTTAATTACCCTATTTACCCTTAACCACGATAAAAAAAGTTACTAATGTTAATATTCATAATACCTAAAAATAAAAGGAAAATATTCACATTATTTGGACCCACTGATTCCAAATATGGAATTAATTTTTCAAAATTCATAAAACATAAGTTACGGTAATTAATTTAAAATAAATCATATTTTCAGATTGAAAAATATTGGTTTAGAATTTAAAACATTGCAAAAGATTGAAACATTTATACATAACAATTAATGGTAAAATTAATTCCAATAACAAGAATTATATTATCTGGTAAAATATATTGTATTTTTAAATTAAAACCATTCAATAATATAATTTATCCTCATAAATGTTTTCGATGGAAAAAGTTGGTTCCAATTAAAATTTATAATATTATCCCTTTTCATCTAAATATAAAACTTATCAGAAAAATAAAAAAAACTCCATGTAAATTTTTAGTTATTGATTCTAAATAAGATGTTTATTTTGTTTAATTGAATATATAAAATTTATAGAAATTGTATTTACAATGGTTGCACTATTAAATGGCAGGAAAACTACATTTTTTTTAAAAAACATCGTTTATCCAAAATGGAATCTTTTTTATATCATGTCTAGAAAATACATATAATGAATGTAAAAATTTTAGGAAAAATATAAAATATAAAATTTGGTTAATACTATTCATAATATATAATTTAATGGCTAGGATGTATATTATATTAAATATTATTATTTTATTAATATATTATTGTCCTGTAAATCTAGGCTTTATGTGTAATGCAAGACAACTAATTATTTTGGGTACTGTTAGATTTACATGGTGTTAGATAAAAAAGAAATAACGATACATAATTAAATAAATTCCTCATTACAAATATTATTATGTCTCTATGTGTTTCAAAAACTGTATCACGGGTACAATATCAAATCCAACCATTCATCTCGCTACCCTTTTAGTAGCTAACAGATATATAGAGGCCTTCAAAAAGACCCAATCAAACATAAGAAAATGGTGGATAAGGATAAATGTTTATCGTCTGAAAATTCCTATCATGAAATAGGGGATTACCAAAATATACACCATACTGTTACATGGGTGACCCCATAATCAATTGTAAGTGTAATGAAGGCAGTAATTCTATCTCAATATCAATTAGAATCACTTTAAATTTCCATCTATGACTAGATATAAATAGATGGTAATTCATAGAATTGATTGGATGAATTTGAGTGACTAAATGATAAAATATTGAACATAATTTATCACAAATAATTATATCAAAATTGGATACCATGATCCTTAAAAATGAAATCCCACCACCATTGATGTCTCGAAGGAGAACTGGTATTGGTCCATAGGACTCCAATGATACTAGGAATGAAGCCTCTAATGAATGAACCAATGTGGGAGGGACCATACTCTATACACAAGGTCCAAAATAAAAAGGATTATTTCTTAATCTCAATATATAGAGTGATCATTACAACCCCAACCAATTCATGGTTATCAAAGAAATATTTCATGTAATCATGTGGAATTCATCTCATCTAGAAGACATTAAACTACATTTTTTTCTTTTCCACATGGTCATAAAAGGCACAAAACCCAGACTATATTGAGGGAATGAAACTAAATTTCACTATATATAGTCCAATATGTAAGACCCTAAGCTATTCATCATATCATCTGGATTGTATGATGTTAAAATTCATTGTTCACATCATTGTTTCACGACGTAAAACATCGCAACATTTTCATCCGTGTTTGGGTGGATCATAATCTTTAGTGTTGTTACTCAACCAAACATTTATTCACGAAATACTAGTGTCATTATTCTAATACTAATGACATATGTTGTGACACCTAGACCAACCATCCTAGGTCCATGCACAAAAAATCCCCCTCTTACCTTTATTAGAATCAGACCTAAACAAAGAACCTCTACAAAACAATGTGTGGCATGATTCTCATCTTCAAAGATATATAGTAGTACCTAAAACCTCTTATACCAACATCAATTCTTCATTTATGTGGGTAATAATTTTCAATAACTACTTGTGTCTTGATTCATGCATCAAAAAGATAAATAGTGACACATATGTGTTATCAATTGGTGATGTTGAATTATTCCCTTCCACATCGGGTGACCTAGATCCAAACTGAAAGATGCTCAAATAAATGACCAATTTCCTCTTTGAATGATGATAAATTTCAAGACCATTTGAATAAATATGTGTGGATTGATTATCATTCCAATGAGATATATAATGACACACAGATCTCTAATCCCTAGTCCAGACACATCATTAAAAAAATTTCGCAGTCCCTTGGTTTTATTTTAAAAATCACATTAAACCTTTCCAGAAGAATGTGTTTATTAGTTCATTCAATAAATGGATAAATTATTATTATTATATGTCTATCCTTATTCATAAATACAAAATTTACCCTCCTCAAAATTAGGTTATCTTCTTCCTCACTGCATGCCATTATACTACCTGATTTTTTATTACTATGTAAGTATTGATTATAATTTAGATGAGATACATAGAGATGATCAGATATAACATCCAATTCCATTAACTAAAAGATCTAAATTCTAGTATCCTTCCCTTTTATTTTTGTTTTATGGTTGAATAAACTTGTTCCACTCATTATTTCTCACACCTAGTATATCTCATGTTGGATTAAATGTTTTGGTCAATAATGTTCTCTACATGAGGAAGGAATATGAACTCCCATAGGGGTTATCATGGTCCTGGTTGGAAGAATATAAATGGTACACCATATGCCTTTTCCAAATGAAATAAAACTTTATTGACTGCTCATGATATGTGGGTGGCCTGATTCACATTCTAAAGAGATATGTTGTGACGTCAAGATCTTCAATCATGGGCGCATCCACACCAAAATATGGGAAATATGCCAATTATCCATTAGATGAGATAGATCAACATGAGAGGATTCAATATGGGTTTTCATCCTATACATGAGCCAATATTCAAAGGAAAAAATCCCCATTTTTTCTACCATGTATGAATTCAATTAGGGATATGGATTATTATTTTATAACTATGTGTGACTTGATTCTAGCTTTAAAAATATAAACAGTGAAATTAATGTCCTCTACGTGGATATAGCCACAATATTATTTTTCCACATTGATTCACATTCATCCTTACCACATGACATTTTACTACATAAATGATGTACTAAACGCATGATGTTAAATTGTGCGACTAATGTTCGAGCTGCCTGAATTTAGGCTTCTTGGTACCTAAAAAACCATGTTTGTGTTGAATCACATTCCAGTGATATAAATAATGAAAATTAGGCCTCATTTCCTTGTCCCAGCCATGAGTTAAACAAATACCCATCTCCTATGTACATAAAATATATATGTAGGATATCTTTATTTGGGTCCCCGCATTATGGGGTCCACCAAGGTAACATTGTTTCCCCCTCCAACATATGAAACATATATATGCAGGAGAATCCACACTTTATAGACCATATCAGTACAAACTATAAAATTCATACCGGGCATATCCATTATACACATCATCCTTCTAATACTGGAAACTATTAGTTCTTCATATTCTTTCTCTTTCTCCCATCGATATAATTTCATTTGCACGACGAATCATTTTCATGACTATACAAAATCCTTCCCTAAATTTCTGTACATAATGTTTCTAATGAATGGGTTTTCTTTTCCATATGATTTTAATATTTTATTATGTAGTAACACACCATGGTTTTCTTTCACAATGTAGCCCAAAAAATTGGATTATTAAACAGTGGTAAAATCACCCTAAAGAGAACCCTCGTCGGTCCTCATAAGATTTGATGACATTATGTTAGATCCCACAAAAAGAATCAATCCATGTTTATCCCTCACATATTTTTCCCTTATACTTTCTACGTATTTGAGAATCCCCAAGAAAATGGTTTACAATTTCGTTTGTCATGTCCAAAGTATGATGTAATGAACATGGTATGGTAGGCCTCATATCACCTATCATTTCTAAAACACTATGGTCTTAGTCATGTGACCTAAAACTATAGGCATCATGTTTTATATGTTTAGGATAGATCATCATAGGAATCATTTTCCCCAAATTCTTATGTAATGTTGACTAAATGTTCCTCCCATATTCATCTATTTTCCTTCCAAACACTAAACTCTATGTCAAGGGAATTATGAGTATGCATAATATTACATTGACTATAAGTAATAGAATTCCATAATTCAAGAAAACTATTTTTCATTTAGATTATATAATAATCCCTAGCAAGATTTGCATAAGTATCCTATATACATGCCTCCCATCCATAGGATGCCACTATTTAACAATATAGTAACACACCCCATTTTTCTTTCAGTAAAGCATCCAAGAAAATGTGGTTTCCAAACAACTATAACATTATCCTCATCTGATTCCCACTATATGTCAACAGTCCCTTTTCCCATGCCACTCTTTGGATTTAGCAATCCCTTGATTATATCTTACAACATCCCCCTCAGTCATGGAAGTGCTAAAACGTTCCCAGATATATTACGGTGGAAGGTATAAATATTAACTATTCGTTCAAAGTTGAAGACCTTGAATTATAGCCCCTCATTTCCTTATTTTGTGACATTAAACTTCATAGTATAATGTCATTACTATACAACACTAAACATTATATCCCAATGTCTTATTCACATTTCATTAAACTGTACAAGAACCTCCTCACTGTGTTACATTAAACTATATCGTCAATGTCCTGGTCACATGACATTAAATTTCACAATACTAAAACCGTTTCTAGAAAGGGGCCTTCCCCCTAGAATCATTGATTTAACAAAATGCACCCTCCCTCAGAAAATCTAAATTTTCATTGGAGCTATTTCACAATCATGGAAAATTCCAATACAGATAATCTCTTCATTCTCATACTTCATCCCATAGAAAAAGAAAACCTCCTTTTCTTGAGAAAAAGTATGCTCCATAATCCTACACTTTCCATTAGTTATACAATGTCAGAATTCCTACGAACATATTTTCATGCATAAATTGTATCATTCTCATTTGGCTATGTATTAATGTTGCCAAAAAACATGATTTTCAGCCAATGGATGCCGCTATTTGACAATGAAATAACATGCCCTCATTGTATTTTCATAAAATAGGCAAAATAAATAAGATTTTCAACCATTGGAAACTTATTCATAAAGTTAGATCACTTCTATTAATAAATATGATATTTTAGATTTTTGAACCACAAGATCGTGGCTGAAAATTCCTCATGAGGTAGCTGAATAATGTTAAAACATTCTCGGACCACAATCCTTTTTTGGGATATCATTTCATAACATATGGTCAACAATGTTTGACCTAAAGTAATAGTAATAATTGTTTGGTTTTCAAGACATTAAACTGCAAGAAAAGGTATAACCCTCACTATGTTGAAAACCCACAAAGGTCATTGTAGATTGAAGTATATTCATATCTCATTTTACTTGAACTACATGTGGGTTAGGAAAAAATCGAGCAGCGAAAAGTAAAAGAATAAAACTTTTCAGAATGAAATAATGAAAAGAGTTGTCTAAAGATTTGAAGACTCACCTTTTAGGTCTTTTTTATATTGTACATAAGAAATAATAGTGATATAAAAAAAATAGAAAATGTTTTTATAGTTTTCAATATGACTCTAAAAATCGTCAAACTACACTTGTTAGAATCCTTGTATTGGGAAAAAAATAGAGTGTATCCCCATCCTTTTCACTATGGTTATGACTAGCAAAAACAAAGATGTATTTATATGGAAATCAAGTTCAATTTTATGATATGATTATATAAGGAAAATATGTATGATGAAAAAATTTAATAAAAAAATATATTTTCATTTATGTGAAAAAAATCAAAGGAGAATATACAAGATGGGGTCTCTATATCACACTTTGCGAAGTCCATCAACACAACTCTTAATTTTTAGAATGGACTACCAATTCCTGTCAATAACCTATCAAATACCACAATACAAAATGGCTTCAGTATACTTTTCCATGTAATTTTACTCAACCTCAGTTTTAGTAGCATTTTACCCTTCAGTATGGTATCCATAAAGAGAATGATTATGTTTTACAAGATCTCCCTTGGTTTCATGCAGTACTTGCTGAAGGAATGATATTGGATTGGTATTATAATTAATCCATTATATAAATTCCAATAACTTCTCTTCATGGTTGGCCACTTCATAGGACAACGTAGCTCAGTGATCATTTATAATGACATGCATCTTTTCCTTACTGAGTTTCTGTTGAAGTTCATTTTCTCACTCCCAATTCTGAATTTTCTCTTTCACAAATGGATGAATTATGTGGTAATAAAATCTATTATATCATAGAATACCAAATAAGAACAAAAGACAATTTAATCGTGAAGGCCAGTCTTTAAAAGGAATCTTGTATATTGTTTTTCATATGCCTTAGTAGGAAACCAAATGTTTAATGAGAAGGAAATTTTGAGTCTCCAAAAATGACTCAAATACAGTATAAGAGGGGGAAGTGTATTTTGATATCAATTCACTCAATGAGGAATCCATCATTTCTCCCTCTGAGATAGTAATAGACTCACTTTTCATAATATGCTACTTTGGCATAGAATATCCAAATCAGGCATGGTTGTAGAAGTTGATGGCACTTGACATAGATAATAGTCATTTTTAACCTCAAGATGATAAAAATGGATGTGGTAGTGGATGATCAGAATAACAGTTTATACTTACCCGACGATTGTTTAGTGGATTGGGTGTATTCCCTTATATCGTCACTAACATTTGTAGTTTTAACTAGAACCCCAAGACTGAGGGAATTCTACTAGATCTACCTAGTTCACTCCAATGAATTCTCAGGATGACCCCCCTATTAAGGATCCACCAAAGTCAGACCCAACTTCAACAGTGTGAGCAAGACAGACTTCTACACCTTTTTTATACTCCCCCACATCAATATTTTCCATGAATAGAGATATACAATTAAACGTATCATGATAAAAACAACAGGCATAAACTTTTGTTTCAAAAAATAAGGGAACACATCCATTTAGTTCCCTATTAAATTACTCAATCTCTTTTAAATAGGTGGGAAGTGTAATATGTTACTTCTTTTAGTTAATATTCATTAAATTACCAAGACTTATTGTTGTCTCGCCTATGGGGATGCTCGAAACCTTTGGTTTGGGACCTAGTACCACACCCTCTTCCAATAACCATAGACCCCAAACAACTTCATCGAAGAAAACTATAGCTTCTATATAAGTTGTTGAGGGGTCCACTAGTTCATGATAATAACTATAAATATCATAAATATTAATCATCATTAGTCATCATATGACATCTTTTGATGACTCTACACAACATCAAAAGATCAATGGAGAACATTATATTAACACTCAAACTGAGTAGAAAGATAAAATATTCTCAACAGAAGTGAAAAAAATATTTGGATTTCAACATATCCAAATATCTATAGGGAAAATACTAGAAATAATCCCCACGATGTCTTTCACTACCCACCCATGTAGAATTAAGGTTCATTGCCATGAGATCTAGATAGCCACTCAATCGCAACTACCTTTTATGTCCCGACAAGATTTAAAAAGAAGCATACTGAAATCAAGAATAAAGAAGATCAACAACCTCCCCTAATACATATTTCTCACAAGATATCCCATAGGGATCCAAAACTCCCTTCAAGTTATGTCAGGACTAGATCAGTTATCGGGTTACTAGGGTACTCAGGTTGGTTCATGACACTTCTGTTGAAACAGATGAATACTGAAAATGGAAAAAATAAATTGTCAAAACCTACCCCTGGGAATATCAACCCCACTTAAAACATCACAGGATCTAATGTTGGATGTGACCTTCCCTAATTGTTCATGGAACAAGTAATCAATTGTGAAAGGGGCCTTACCTTCATGAATATAAAACATACAATAGTGAATCTTTTCCATGATATGGATTACCAACCCTACATGCTTCTTCTCAACAAACTTGGCTGTAATTAAGAATGTCCCTAGCGTCACATCACCTTTGTAGTCACATACATGTATCAGTTATTTTCTTAGCCACATGGCTAAAAATCTTGTAGGGAAAGTCTTTGAAGGTATGTTGGACTTGGTTTTATACCCCATAGGTTCTACTACCAGTTATTCAAAGTGGTCTAGAATATTCTAGGAGTGCTCTTCTTCACTATATTATGAAACCATATTTGAAATATTATAGTAGAGATACCCCCATTCACTCTAGTAAATCACACCTCCATTATTGAAGATGAAAATTCCTTAATGTGAGGGAGTCTTCCATATTAATGAAATGATATATATTCAATATATCACTCACCAGAATTGGAATCCATTTATTTACATCCCACATTTCATTCGGTGGGATGAACTCATCATAAATTTATCCAAGGAATGGAGACTCATAATTCTTGTGTACATACAATAAGATGATGCAATATTATAAATGAATCAGTATAAAAGAATGCATTTTCGGTCACTATCATATTAATAACTCACGGATGATTTAAAATATTTTATATATATGTATGTTTGGGCCACCCATAAGGATTCCTAGATTCTTACTTCATACAATTCAATTACAAAGTCAGCAATAGTCTCATGCACACAGTACACCAATATCAACTCTTGCCTAACGTCCCCTCCTTGGAGGTGATCCCAGTTCTCCCTCAAAAGATTCTACTGGTCTATATTGGTATCATTGAAGATGTTTGAGTAATATTTCAACATAAATTCTGGTGTTTATGGCTTCAAAACTAGATTCTATTTGATTTGATGCATGAATAATGTCATGGATGATGTCTTAGCATTAATTTATCTATCCATGGCTGAAACATTTGTAGTAGTGATGTTAATTTAGTATTGAAACATGTAATTAAATTTATAATTATTTAACTCTGATATGAATACCTCTTTCTGATGACTCTATCCATAATGTAATAGAAAATTAATTTTACATTACACATAATGATACTTCTTCACATGTCCCAAAATATTTGATAAAGTATTATCACGAAGGTTATAGTAGTTATGTCTTACATATTCTACCATCTAATAAGTTATCTTTCCATCTTGTTCGTCATGAACTCTAGTCTTCTGAGCAGCCATTGATCCCTCAAACAAGTCACAAATATTTTCATTATAAAAACGTATTTATTTTAAAAAATTTATTTAAATGTACAAAATTGGAAATGGGATGGCTCGCACAGGGTACCTTAGAATGTGACACCATGTAGGTCCCTCACCCAGGAGTCTATTCATATGTCACCCACCCATATTTACATATCATGTAGGAAGGTTCATACCATAACAACGTGTATGAGGATATAGAAAATAATCTTAAGATTAAGGTCTACATTGAAGACCAGCATGGTAATATTAGAGGAACATAAGTAGGAGGACCATCCGATGAAACGAGTGACATAGTTTTTATATATGGGATCCCATGTACATGGAAACCACATGAAAAAAGAATATGCAACCAAGACATGTGGATGACCTGCGTTGGCATCCTACGTAGAGGTCCCCCACAATCCATCTACCCTTTTTATCCCATTTACATTAGGATCAAATCCTCTTATTCTGAGAAGATCCTTTCTTGGGGGGGGGGGTTGTTGAAAAAATATTTTATCAGATGGGTAAAATGGTGTTAAAAAAATTCCAAAAGGATAATAAAATAAGATAAGTTAAGAAAGGCAACGATCAAAACTCTGCCAAAGTCCCACCACAATGCTCCCACATTACACTGTTAGTGGACACAAAACCTATGAATGAGCCTTCATGATGGCCCTCCATGTCAACATGCATAAATGACCTACGAACTGTCTCTTATGACAAACTTTTACAACATCCTACCTGAAAACCACATGCAATCCATATTCTTCTCCTAGGGTCCCATATTTTCTTATAAATAGGACCCTGGGGATCATCATTTTCATAGACAAAAAAATATGACTGAATATTGAAATTATTCTTCCCATAGTCATTCATCCAAGACCTATATAACAATAAATGTAGCCCTCCAAAACATATAGAAGATGGAATTAAGGGATGGATAGATGATTCAAATCCCTCCCAACGTCTAATGTACATAACACATGCATGAGGCAACCTTTCCCCTAGGGTTTATAAACACATGCATGAAGTCCCCTTCCCTAACTACAGACCTATGTGATACACATCTAGGAAAACCTATGGAGACACTACAAGCCTTGAGAAAGGCCTCTCCCAAGTGTATTTATGTAGGTATTATATCACCGATGTACCTTCAACTCACATAAGCCTAACAACATGCTGTACACTCAGCTCGCGTAGAAGTACCTACGTGAATCACTTCCGATCCATGTAGGCATACCGAGTTTGATACCCCCTTGCCTCACATAGACTCTAACATTAAGAGACCATATATTAGGCCCTCTTACAGACCAACAATGGTAGGGGATCTCTTCTTTTGGATATCTCATATAAGATGGACCAAACTGAAACATCCACTAAAACCTAAATATAAGAAAAATAATGGAAATATGTTCACTAGTGTGACTCTATTATGTGAATGAATTCCATTTTTTTGAGGTTTCATAGATTTTTCTTACCTTTTTGGTAGGGTCCACAAGGTGCATGTGAGTGTCTATTACCTCAGTTATGAGGAACCTGGCCCCACGGGTGGTGTTAGGAAACTCCAATCTTAGGTTCTAGGGTTAGGAACATGTCCTTTTTTTGTTTTATCTATTACTAAGGGCATCCAATTCTAAGAAATTATACCTAGAATGAGATCCTCTTAACTTACCTCGAAACCAATTTCATGGAAAGACACTATAATTTCTTGTAAGGACTATTCATATTCTTTCCTTTCTCCTCCTTGCCAATGTGTCACATCTTAATTGATACCCAAATGTGACTATCCATGTTACCAAAACAATAGGGGAGATATGAACATAAAATACCTTTCTATATCCATTTTTTAATTCTTCCCAATGACCAGAGAGATGTATCGTCACCCCAACCTCTTCAACCAGTGGATAGAGGATCAATAGTTTTTCTCGAATCTTCCACTTCCTCTTTCTCACATTGAATCAAAACTCAGATGGCCTTAGAGGTTTTCTATGATCATGAAATATTAATAGTCTAATGAATGTTTTTGAAGATAATATTTTCTATTATCTTCATCCCATCTTACATTAAAGGTCCCTCATAAGTGTAGGTCACAAAGGCCATTTATCAATCCTGAGGGAAAAGTAGATCATTTGGATTGTTGGATCATCTGATCCCTCTTGTTTATCACACATAAGATGACTCACAAGGTCTTAGAGGTTGGTTTTCATAATGGCATGCACATAATCCTAAACCATTAAGATTCATTCCAAATATAAGCCTGAACTAAACCTATGGGAATCCAATAGGGTATAAACCCCAACATATCAAAAAGTGAATATTTATGTGTTTAATAATCCCCTAAATCCAATGTTATTAACATGATACTTTTTAGAATCCCCAATCAAAACCCAGACATTGGAAACCCACCATAGGATTATGCACCAACAAAAATATACTCATTCACCAGGACTCATCCCCAAGAGTAAGACCCAACCAATCCTCCCACACTAGGGTATCCTCCTTGGGATTAAGCCATATTAAACTCACATTCACCATGGAATCCTCCCAATAAGTAATACCTAATCTAACTCCCCACAAAGGGCTATGAAACACTCTGAGAAACACAATAGGGCCTCCACAAGTGTGGGTCTTCAAAACCAAACTACATGGGATTTTATTCCCATCCAAATGGGATACATAGGAAGCCTTCATGAGGTCCAAACCCAATAACCCAAATCAACCCTATTCTATCTGGGCCACATTCCAAGTAGATTATTATTCAAAAATAGAATTGATATATCTTATGGGTTCCCTTGGACCCTTCAGCATAAGTCCCACACAAAAATTTGACTAGTAATATATCACATATACTTCCTTAATGTATGATGATAAGATACATGGTTTGGTCCTCATAACATGAACTTAAATGGTATTATGAGTCCCATTAAGTAGCACCTAACTATGTGGGTTCTGATTCATTTCACAAGGATATATGGGAGTATTTTCATTGGGTCTGATGTCAATATCAAAACAACCCCCATTTCCTGAGATGAATATACACTCCCAAGAACCCCCACTATGTGGATAAAAAGAATTGTCCTAACAACTATGAATGGATATCTAAATATTACCAAGATGATACCATTAATTTATAACCTTGGATACACATATATTTTTCCAATTATAAGGAACTTCAAATATATACATATGATTCAAATTATATACATGTTAATAATTGATTGTTAATTCAAGGGTTTCCCACATCATAGATGGGAATTGAAGAAATATTTGAGAACATATATTATTTCAATAAGATAGTCCAAGAGGTTGAAACACTTCCTCAAAAAAGGGAGGGATAATCCCTACCTCCCATACTTCTGAAAAATGTGAGTTCTTAAGTACTGATGTCTAAACATGCCAATGGGAACCTACCATTGGAAAGAATATTCTTCATGGATATAGAACCATTTGGTGTTTCTGGTTCCTTGAATAAATCCAATTGGAATGTATTCAAAAATAGTAAAACCGATGTTAGTGATTGCCCAAGAATCAATCACCATCAATACTCCATCGAGAAAAATGATGTTTTTATTGGAAACAATGCCATTTAAGGAATGTAAATCAATGAATAAATGATTACATTTGTGAAAAATATTTCATTCTTAATGTCATGTTGTGTTGAGGGACCCATATATTATAAGATTTGAGTTCCTTGCAGAGGGACTTAGAGTTCATGATGTGATTTATAAGGGTTTCATGAAACTAAATAATAAGTCATATAGGATTAAAGTATATCAATGTGAAAAAATTTCTAATTAAATAAATGATATAGAGAGGATATGATTGAAATAATTATTGACATTGATTTATTCAATGACCGAGAGTCTCACACCATGATTAATATTATTTCATGTTAGATGAAACCATGATGGAAATAAATATTCTTTGAATGAGAGTTTTATTGATATAATTAACGATGACATTAAAATGAGTGGGAATGAAATATTGGGATGTACAATTAGTAGTATGTGAAGAAGGAAAGTCATATGGTGCCAATTTTCTTATTGGCCTATTTTGGTAAAGGATATTTATGAATTAAATAAATGCATTTTACTGGAGTTTTAAAAATAATTTAATGTCATATTTCTATATTATACGTATCGTTTATTAATGACGATTAATATTGATAAAACATAGAATTACAAAATGGAAATGGATATAATGAATTATAAAATTATATATGAATAATTAAAAATTAATATCACATGATTAAAATCTGAAAAATATCATGATATATATTTTTATATCATTTTTAAAATAGAAAATGAAAGAGTTTGTTGATATGAAACATACTATAAAGAATTGACATACCCAATTTAAAAAAGTTGGTGATGAGAAATAAGATTTAATGATCTTTTATGCATAGTAATAAAAGGTTTAATAATAAAAAATCTGAATGAATTCATGTTCTATATAGAAATAGATAAGCAATGGATGTATTTGATTTTTTTTAATATCCACCCAATAATGTAGAGGAAGTTTTTATTAAAGACAAATCAAAGAAAAATATGATGTTCTGGATGATGATATTTAATGTATACTTATAAATGAGAATCATAGTGATGAAGGATACTCAACTAATATCTATTAATAAAAATAAATGAATATGTTTTTTCTTTTCTTGCATGATAGTTTTTAATTATTATTTAGAGTACATTAAAAAATAATAGAAGTGAGGGGAGTGAACTTGGTGAATTATTTTGATATCTTTTTCCATTATAATGGATGTAAACACAAAATTTTTTGTGAAAGTTCATAAATCCTAAAACATAATTTCATAATTGTAATTTGAGGTATTCCATTGTATAAACCCAACATTAAAACCTAAAACTACTTTTCTAGTGGTTAGAGGTTATCAAATCCTCAAATAATAAAAAATTATTTCAAGACCTAGAAAAAAAAAGAAAATTATAAAATATATACGGATGATTAAGAGTGAGGGGATAATATGTTATTTAATATATAAATAAATAACAATAATAAACCATGAATGACATATATACAGTTGATAGAGTATGGTAAATCAACTGGTTAGTTAGAGTTTTCAATATCCCAATTTATACACAACAAAGATCTTTTAACAAATTTAAAATATATATTGTTCAATTTAATCAACTGATTATCCTATGAATGATCATGTACAATAGTTTTTCAATAATTAACTATTCCTTTCAATAAATGGTTTTTCATTTTTAAAGAAAACATAACTATTATCGAATTCCAATCTTACTCTCCTAAAAATATATATATACATTTATGTTGAAATTTTTTCAATCAATAAAAGTCATCAATATTTTTCAAAAATTATATTTTTATTTCATAATGTAAAAAATATGTTGATATTTGAGAATGATTTGATAGAATGATGTAAAAATGGTTCCAACCAATGTTTCTCCCACATAACAATTTACTCAAAAGATATTTTTGGATTTATAATTTCCTTACCTTTTGTGAAATTCATCTTTAAATATGGAAAATGAAGAAGAGAGTAATATTCCTAATTAATGACCTCCTCTCCTAATTACAATTTCCATTCTATTTTATTATTATTGTCTAGTCTTTATAGAACCATTACATCTCTAAAAATATTATTAAAATTATAGATCATATATATCTCCATCAATGCATGATCAATCATTTATTATTATATTTTTTCCTACATTACCCATCCGGCACTGAACTCGTTGTGTTATTTATCCATAAACACCCCCATGAGGATATGGATATTATTTTTCATCCCCACTACATGACACAAATAAACCCCTACAAATATAATTTAGATAGACCCAGATGATCTCTATATCAGACACAAGTTATATTAACCTTTTCATGAATCCCAGTTGGGTTTATTATTGAATATTTACAAAATATTCCAAAAGGATACTACAATCCTTCTACCATGATCAACTTCAACTTCTTGTAAACACACCCCTACTTCCTCCCTAATGATTCAAAGATAACATCATAGTAATGTTTAAAATAAAAAACCCATTGAGATAATCAAATATTCATTTTAGTAAAAAATATTATGAATGGCTGTACCTATTTAAAAAAATATCAAACATGTGAAAGTAGTGTGACTGATGTACCCAGTTTAGACTATTTTTACATGGTTTTCACAAAATATCACTTGAAAGCCCCATTGAGAAATTAATACAATAACATGGTAATAAAAAATCATCAAACTCATATCCAAGGAAATGTGATGTGTCATACAACCATCGTCATAATCTCAAAAACAATACTCATTAGATCTCAACATGAATGTTTCTTTAACCAGTATAGCTTTTCCTCAACACATTTCATTAGACCAAATCAGTGTAATCATAATAAGAGTATGTTATTGTTGAACTATCCAACGGTTCTAGTTCTCTTCTAATTAACCTAATTCATCATCATAAAATTTTGATGTTGGTCTCAAATAAAATATCTTCAGGGAATACTATTTCTTAATGGCTAACAACAGTTCATTTCATCACATTGTTCATTATGATATGAATAAAAATCCAACATTTAGGTCTTTAATGTGATATAACTTACAATTTTTTGTTTATCTTCTCCAATGTATTTTTAACTCTCTCCATGGTTTGATCAAGCTTCAAATAAATCCACGAATTAGATAAATGTTTTTGGTTCCTTGATCTTACTCAACATTAGTCTTAGTTTTATATGTCTCAATGATACACCACAGTCATCATCATCATCTTGAATCTATTATTGTGGTCATCCATGCTTCATGGAAAGTGAAATACCTGCTATCCAGTAATTCATCACTCAAATCATGAATATAAAATAGAATAAACATAATTGATCTCATGATTTAATTTGTATATTCTCAAAATGATTTAATATGGTAGTCTATGTTTCATGGTCATTTTTTAATTTATTTTGTATGGTAGATAAAATTAGAGTAATTGTTAGTGTAATCACACTTGTAGAAGATTATGAGTGGATTGTAGCATATGGGAGGCAGTAGAATAATTGGATATGGGATCAATCCTCCTTGTTGATGTTGAAGAATAAAATTGAACCATAGTAGATAAAAATTGAGTAACTCAGATGATATTAGTATGAGAAGGTAACAATAAAATTATTGAACAATTTAAAACATCCTCTAGTATTATTTCATATGAAAAGAAAATTTAGTTATAGAAATCTCATATCGGTCATAAAATATCATGACATCCAGAGAAAAATAGATGCCAAATTGATGGAAGTAAGGATACCTTGTCACGATCACATAAAAAATAGAAAAATTATAAATATTATATGATTAATAAAAAAAATAATTTTAATTAATCATATTTGAAATCAAATAATTCCAATTATCATCACACATTCAATAGAACAAAAAAATTTACACAATTTATTTTTAAAATTTATTAATATAATAAATTAACTAATATTTTCAATCAAAAATCAAAATGAAATTTCAAATTCAATTTCTAAATTATAAAAAATAAATAAAAAGTTTATCTAATTCATAATAAAATATTATTTTATATCATGTGCATAATAAAAATTAACTAAAATTTTTATAATTTCATGGAATATTATACTAAATACAAATATGATATATAAATGAACTAGATTTGAAAAATATGTGAATTATTAAAATTTATGAATGAAACCCATTAAAATTACTAAAATATAATTTAAAAAACATAGTCATATTAATGTCAAAGAAAATACCTCACACATAGAACATTATTTTTCAACATGAATTCACATAGTCAGTTTTTGTTGAATGAAAAACTAGGTGGCCACAAAAAAATTATTTGTTAAATAAACATTACACCATGGATTTTTATTATTCCATGAATGATGTTACCAATAAAAAATAATATTTTCTTAGTCAAAAATAAGATTTGTACTTTACGCAAATGATAAACCTTTTAAATTTTTAAATGAAATTATCCTACTTTATGTTTTTTCAATTATTAGACTATTTTTTTTCTATTTATAGGAGAACAAACTAAAATAAATATTAGTAATAATTGTTATAAAATCTAGTTATATGGGAATAATAATAATAAAAAGAAGTATAAATAACCCATATATGATGATAAAGAATAAATACTGAAATAATATTGTAATAAAGGTTCAACATGGAAAATTATTTTTATTTCATAATATATATGAAATCATATTTTACGAGTATAAATATTTGTTCAAAATGAATAAAATAATTTTTCCAAATACTTTATTAATATTTCCAAAGAAATTCACTGTTTGCATTCATTATCATTAAAATTAACTATAAAACAAACTTTGAGGAAATCCCAATAATGTGTATCACTTTAAAATTACTTTTCAAAGTAAGATTATCGATTACTAAGTTTAAAATTTAACTAATTAATTAAATGTATAAATTCAACATGCTAAAATAGATTTAAATTTCATCACAAAAAAATCCTACTATAATACTGAATGTAAATACTAACACTAAGATACTATTATCATATATTATTCCAATATAATTTCAAACCCACCAATTAGATTGCATTCACAAGATTTAATGTTCAAAAAATCATTGAATAAGAATAATTTATGTTATGTAAAAGAAAAATTACACCACTGGTTATAAAATATCTACTCATTTATGTGAATTAATAATAACTCATCACCTATTCCATGAGTGGGTTGTTGTAGATAAAAATTCATATCACATGTGGAATGAAAATATAAGGAAAATATTCTTGAATATTAATAATATGAGATTATATAACAATTTAAAAATATTAAAGAAGTGAATCGAGTAAGATTAGTCATGTGTCTCCTCTTGGAATGGAAGAAACAATGATGTTTAATACAAAATAACTCAATGTATTATCACTAATGAATGATTTTATGTATAAAAATATCATACCCTTGTGAAACATAGGAATAAAAAAAATTCTCCCTAAATAAATAAATAACTTTTAACTAGAAAGATAAAAATAAATTGTACTCATTGAAAAAATAAATGAATAGAAAAACAAAAGGGATTATGTTTTGACTAACATGAAGCATTGAGTTTTAATTCTGCAGTTAGTCTTAGTTGGTGTTCATATTTCATTAAATTAGATCACTACTAATCCATTGCGCATCACCTCAAAATAGTGTTTAATCATGTTACCATTAATTATTAAGGGCCTATTCTCTACTACAACTAAATCAAATTCCCCATTCATAATGATGCTATGAATAATAAAGTTTCCAAATAATTTTCCTTGAGTTTTATGGGAACATGTATATGCCTATAAATAAAAATATTAACATTCTAAACCACTTTAAAATACACAGACACACACACACACACACATATATATAATTATAGAATCATGAAATATTTTTTTTCAATCATTATAAAACCATGAATTTTAATAAGAATCTACATTTCTTTCATTGACCTATCTCAACCTAAGAAGCCATATTTTTATTGAAAAGTTAAATCATAATTTAATGTATTTATTTCCAAAAATGTATCATAATGTAAAACCATAAGAAATTAAAAAAACACCCACAAAATAATCCTATATGTAGAAATTATAATTTGGGTACTAAAGGAAGACCTATAACCCAATATATATTCATCCTAAATTAAAGACAAATATTTTCTAAAACTGTTCATAGTTTTCTCAAATATATGTTTCAATTCCCTATAAGATATATCATCTTCTCCAAGATTCAATATAAGATAGGTTATATATTTTTTGGTATAAAACCAAAATTGTACATCAAATAATTTAACATTATTTTATAAAAGTTAGAACAAATATAAATGATTAATGCTCTAGGAACAATTAACCTTGATAAAATTTTCTTTTTGATGAATCTAATCACACTGCTAACTTGGATAATTGGTAATTACGCTTCATAGGAAACATTGACAAACAACATACTACTATAGAGATGTATTTATTGAAACATGTTGAAAGTAATGGTTCCATGTAGTCGAGCCCCCAAACATGAATATTTTTTACATACAAATTAACCATTTGTGGAAACTCTTTCTTATTTCATAGGGCTCCACATATTTTTCCACAGTCACATCCCTTAATAAGATTTATTACATCACTGAATAATGTTAGATAATAGAGACAATAATTCAATACCATCTATGTATACTTATAACTCTCAAGATGTTCACTATATGTCGATCAATGAAATATCATGAGAAGAGGATGAATCGCTTCATCAGGATCACATCTACTCAATATGCTATCATAATGTATCTTATATAATAATGGATGACCAAAAAACTTGTCACGACCCATCCTCATGGCTCGTGTCGTGACTACCCCAAGCCCACCTTCCGTAGTCCAGGGGCTGGCGACTAGCACCAAAGGAATAAATACCAACAAAAAGGGAAGGAATTTCCTTTATATAAGTAAACAACACAACAGAGTACACAAGTGAAGTAAGCACCAAGAAAAACTGAGTAAAAAAGTATGTGATGAATAGTAAATTGGCTAGTATACAAACCCAACTGAAGGTACAATACAACTGGAAAAGAAAGTCCAAGAGTAGTAAAGTAAAGAAGCAACCACTAAGTCGTATTTCAGGAATCCTACATGAAAGATGGGTATAGATGGCCTCCGTAACACCTCCGGTCCAACCGTCTGCTCCGTGAACGCCTCGCCAAGTGGTCCACCTCAAGGTACCGTTCAGATCTACAAGCCTCTACCTCGATCGGTGATGTCCGTCGTCTGAAACCAACACAACGTAGTGCAGGAAAGCCCGTTCAGGGGTGAGTATATGATACTCAGTAAGGACCCCGAGACCCCCGAAGTTCTCCCCAAAATCAACAAAGGATAAATCATTAAGGAAAGATACAGTCACGAAGTATCAACCAACTCTACATAGGTATATTCCCATACATATAACTAAGTAATCATTCACAGTTCGGTTCTAGCTCCAGAGCCCAAGTATAACCCAGTCCACACAGGAAAGATGTTAATCACATGGATGATAATGATTGAATGTCAAGACTCATCTCACACAGGTATACATTTTTTGTATAGTGAAAAAGATGATCAGATGTAGTCACTAATTCATCTAAGCTGTCAGGACCATGTGAAATACTAGACTAGATACTCTGTCAGACCCACGTAGGATACTAGAACAGAAGTCAAACTATCGGAACCACTTAGGATACAAGTAAAATAATCATCACTGTCGAACCCACGGAGGATCCCAGTACATAATTCATCACCGTCAAACCCACAGATGATCCTAGTACGGTAGACATCGTCGTCGAACCCATGGAGGATCCTAATAATCTAGTCATCATCATCAAACCCACGGAGGATCCTAGTATGGTAGATGTCATCGTCGAACCCACGGAGGATCCTAGTATGGTAGACGTCGTCGTCGAACCCACAGAAGATCCTAGTACAGTAGTCGATGCAGTCACTGCCAGATCTTAGGGTTCCCGTGCACAACACGCTCGATTCCGGGAGGGTCTGTTCCTCGGTCAAGGGGGTCGATACATCAACTGCCACAAAGTCCATAGTTGATGTATCCAACAGTTCTCTCTCGTCATAAGAAACATAAATCGACAGACGGTGCGTCAATTGGACGCCCTGTCTGAGAGTTATTGGTTTTTCTGTTCTATGGCCTGGTTGGTTTTTAAGGTAAAAACAACACGACGGTACTCCACCTACATCCAAACCACAATAAGAGTATTCCAAAAGAACCGTCTCATCAAAAGGAATTCAACATAGTTGACGGCATGTCAATCGGACGTCCGGTCCTTATGTTATAAGCATTTCCGCTCCAAGGGCCCGATTGGTTTCGGGATCGAACCAACTAGGCTGTACCCAAACATCGCCAAAACCTAGAGTGTAATATACTGAAATGGCCGTCTCTATCCAAGGATTCCAATGCAACTGATGTTTCATCGATCGGAGTTCCATATCTCATGTTATTGGCAAAAGACCAAAAAATGGTCCAAAGTGGGGGGTCTGGGCCCGGTCTGACCCGACCCAACCCACCATGGGTCGGCCCAAACCGGGTCGACCCGACCCGGGTCCGGGTCCGGCTTGGGAGGGTGCGACCCGGTCCACATGACCCACCCTGGCCCGGATGGGGGCAGGGGTGTGCTGGCTCGGCCAGTTGGCCGAGTGGGGAGCACGGCCCCCGGTTCCGCGAACGGGGCGCCAGGATGGCGCCGCTGGTCTCCCCGGATCCTGCGCGGCCGCGGGATCTGCTGCTCATCGCCGCGGCCGGTGCCGTGGAGTGCTCCTGCCTGCGGTGCACCAGGGAGTCTCCACCTACAGGCGGTCGGCCGGTACTGGCTGCCAGCACCGCCGCGCTGACGACCCTCTCCCCTGCGGTCTTCCGCGGGTAACTGGAATCATTCTGGTGGTCCGTTTTATCTTCCGTCTGCACCTGCGGTCATCTCGGGATCCAAACTCCACTACGAAGGCCCCAAATCGCCATTACAATCCATTTTTTTTCATCTCCAAACACCCCGCGCATCATGAACAAAATAGCGGGGGGGCCGGACTTGTTCGTTAGTCCGTACCCACCACGTTAGTGGTTCAAATCATCACCCAACAATTAAACGCCATGTTCAAGAGTATAAAACACATATATGGAGATTACAAATTCACCCTAACTCAAAGTTGTTGTTGTACATCGTCGATCCATGGAATATGAGTGTCGTGGTAGATGGACGTTGCGGATCAACAGGCATCGTTCCATCGACGATGGAAGAAGGGTCGTTGTAGTAGGTGACGTAGGCTCCTTGAGATCAAGGTGTGTGTGAGGACGAAGTTCTTCATGGTCTTCACTGGGGGTATTCTTCATTGATGAACGGTTGGCCTCCCTTTTTAATTCACCAAAGCCTTTTTCGCAAAGTGTTTCGCCAATGCCAAAAGAATAAGGTGGCTCACCAAATAATAGAATTGCCATCCAATTCATATTAATTCTAAAGTGGTGCCATTAAATTAATACTGACATTAATTATCAGAGTTGGAACAATTAATGAGAAGGGGAGGTGGGAAGGCTCCACCCTAATAAATGCGTATAGTTGTCAAAGAAAACAGTATGGAATTAATGGGGAGTTAAAAGGTTGGGACTCTAGTGGGCCCCACCTCACAAAATAAAAATTGTAAACCACCAAATTTTAATAATAAACCCCCAAAATTAACTTTTAACCCGCACCACACAAAACTGAGGTAAAGCTCCCCTTAAACAAATACCGGCACTGTGAGTTCATCGGTGCCCTCAGATTTCAATTCCGAGCACCGGTTCAAAAGATAGAAAAACCTGCTCATTCGTTTACTGAACGTACCTGAGCTAAACATCAGAAAATTATTCTGGGTACAATGGGCCTTGGAATCAGGTGCCATCAGAAACTGCGTACTCGTAAAATTCCAAAGAATTCAAGGAAAAAAATTTCCTTGAAATTTACAGGTCTTTGCATTACACTCACATCTATACTTTACGTCCCTGTAAGGCTACAACATAAACTAGTGAAAAACATGAGGGTACTATGCACGCATCTGAGCCTCCGGCTCCTATGTTCTCTCTTGAAGGATCCCGTGATGCCAGCGAACGCGTACTAGTGGAATCGACCGCCATGAAGGACCCACTTCTATCGATCCTCAATATCCACCGGAACCTCTGAGAATGTCACCCCATCATCAATGTACAGCTCCCCATGATCAATGATGTCGGTAGGGTCGTACACGTATCTCCTCAGCAGAGATACATGGAAGACATCATGCACCCGGTGCAACTGAGGTGGAAGGGTAGGTGGTATGCCACTCGCATACTCTGCTGAGGACCTGGAAAGGCCGAATGAATTGCGGAGATAACTTTCCGCCCCGGCCAAATCTCCATAATCCACTTTGAGGTGAGTCCCATAAGAAAACGTGGTCCCCATCCTCGAACTCCATTGGTCTCCATCTCCTATCAGCATATGACTTCTGTCTGCTCTGTGCAGTCTTCATTCGCTCCGGGATGATCTGCACCTTCTCCATCATAGTCTGCACCATCTCTGGTCCTACAAGAGATGAATCCCCTGGGTCAGTCCAACATAGAGGTGATCTGGATGGTAATCCGTATAGTGCCTCATAAGGTGCCATCCCAATGGTGGAGTGGTAGTTGTTGTTGTCCACAAACTCCACCAAGGGTAGGTGATCCTCCAATCTATGACCAAAGTCAAGGACACATGTACGGAGCATGTCCTCAAGAGTCTGAATGGTCTTATCCATCTGGACATCCGTCTGAGGATGAAAGGCAGTGCTCAGACGTAGTTGTGTCCCAAATGCCTCCTCCAACCATTTTCAAATCCAGGAAGTAAAGCGTGCGTCCCGATCGGAAACGATCGTCAACGACACACCATGAAGTCGTACGATCTCTTGGACGTAGAGGTGTCCCAAGATCTCTACAGAGCCCTGCTCTCTAATCAGTAGGAAGTGTGCCAACTTGGTGAGTCGTTCTATGATCACCATGATAGAGTCGTGTCCTCTGAAAGACGAGCGTCGTGGTAGACGGGCGTCGCAGAAGAACGGGTGTCGTTCCGTCGACGATAGAGGAAGGGTCGCAGTCGTAGGTGACATAAAAAGGGCCGCTGCCGAGCCAAGGCGGGTCATGCGGACCGGGCCATGCCCTACCAGGGTGGACCCAGACCTGGGTCAGGTCCACCCGGTTTGGGCCGACCCAGGGTGGGCTGGGCCGAGTCTGACATGGCCCAGACCCCCCACTTTGGACCGTTTTTCGGTCTTTTTCCCATAACAAGAGCTGCAGACCTCCGATCGACGCACCGTTAGTTGTGTAGGAATCCTCGGATCGAGACGGTCGTTTCGATATATTAAATTTGAGTTTTAGGCAACGTTTGTGTATGTTCGGGTTGGTCTGAATCTGAAACCAACCAGGACCTTGGAGTGAAAACACTTATATCTTAAGGACCGGACGTCCAATTGATGTGCCATAAACTATGTTGAATTCTATTTGATGATATAGTTTTTATGGTATACTCTACTTGAGGTTTGGACATGGCTAGAGTATTGTTGGGTTAGTTTTAGCTTAAAAACCAATCGGGCCCCTCGAACGGAAAAGACAATAACTCTCAGACCGGGCGTCCGATTGACGCACCGTCTATCACGTTATGTTTATTTTGATGAGACAGAACTTTTGGATACAACAAATATAGACTTTGTGACTGTTGATATATCGAATCCCTTGCTTGAGGAGCAGAACCTCCCAGAATCGAGCGTGCTGTGCACGGGAACCCTAAGAGCTGGCTATGACTGCATCGACTACTGTACTAGGATCCTCCATGGGTTCGACGACGATGTATACCGTACTAGGATTCTCCATGGGTTCGGCGATGAAGACTAGTGTACTAGGATCTTCCATGGGTTTGATCACGATGTCTACCGTACTAGGATCCTCCGTGGGTTCGACGACGATGACTATTGTACTAGGATCCTCTGTGGGTTCGACGACAACGTCTACCGTACTAGGATCCTCTGTGGGTTCGACAACGATGACTTTTGTATTGGGATACCTTGTGTGTTCAACAACGATGTTTAATGTACTTGTATCCTAAGTGGGTCTGATAGTTTGACTTCTGTTATTGTATCCTACGTGAGTCCGACAGAGTTGCGGGTCTAGTATCCTACGTGGATCTGATAGCTTAGATGAATCAAGGACTACACCTGATCAACTTTTTCACTATACGAAAGATGTATACCTGTGTGAGATGTGTCTTGAATTTCAATCATTATCATCAATGTGATTGACTTATTTCCTGTGTGGACTGGGTTGTACTTGGGCTCGGGAGATAGAGTCGAACTGTGATTGATGACTTAGGTATATTTATGGGAATATACCTAAGTAGAGTTGGTTGATACTTTGTGAATGTATATTTCATTTGTGGTTTATCGTTTTTGTATTCAGGGAGACCTTCGAGGGTCTCGGGGTCCCTACTGAGTATCGTATAATCACACCTACACGGGCTTGCCCGCACTACGTTGTGTTGGTTGCAGACGATGGACAACACTGATCAAGGTAGAGGCTTGTAGAGCTGGACGGTACCTTGAGGTGGACCACTTTGCGAGACGTTCACGGAGTAGATGGTTAGACCGATGGTGCTATGGAGGACATCTGCACCCACCTATCCTGTGGGATTCCTAGAGGATGACTAAGTGGTTGCTGATTTACTTTTCTACTGTAGTACTTTCCTTTCGACTTGTACTGTACTTTTAGTTGGGATTGTATACTGGTCCATTTACTATTCAGCACTTACTTTTGTACTCAGTTTTTTTAATTTCTTACTTCATTTGTGTACTTTGTTGTGCTGTTTAATTATATAAAGGCAATTACTTCCATTTTTATCAGTATTTACGCTTTTTGGTGCTAGTCGCCTGCCCCTAGCCTATGGAAGGCAGGCTTGGGGTGGTCACGACATGTACCCCGAGGATGCGCCGTAACAAAAGTAATAAATAATTCAATAAGTGTATATCATTCTCTTGTTTTGATAAATTTTTATAAGAACAATTAAAATATCAATGATTTCAATAAAATCAGGAAACCATATAACATTTATTAGGTAAAAACAATTAGATTTTGATTCAAACATAAGTAATTATTATCCCAAATATCCTCATTTTGAGAAAAGGGATGCATAAATAAGTTATCAAAAATAACATTCTCATCTAAATTCCTATAATTTATTTCCATGTCAAATTCATATAACAATAGAAATTATCTCATCATAAATTGGTTCTCCTTTTTTGGGATAATACTTTTTTCAGATGAATGGCTAGTAAAATCAATGACTTATGAGCCAATATAATATTTCCCAAACTTTTTTAAAAATTTATCACATCAAACATTTCCATATATAATTTTTTATAATTTTTTTTTCATTATCTACTAGCCTACTAGAAGAGTATATTATATATAAGCTCATATCCTTCATCTCACCCAAAATTTTTCCTATTGTAATATTACTAGTATCATAGAAAACTTAAAAATAATGTCGCATATCTGAAGTAGTAATCATGATAGAAGAAAAATGTTTTCCATTATGGAAATTAAAATTTTCGAATATGTTTTCATAAAAAAATTAAATCACTTTATTTATCAAGGAATGAGAAAAAAGGTCTTGTGATCTTGGAAAATTCCATAATAATCCTCTGGTTGAAAAAAACATGACACAAAAAACAACTATTAACATTGAAATTATATAGAGTGCATAACATCTAAATTACCCCATCTATGGAATATCCCCCCTCAATAATCTTGTTTTACACATTATTTAATAACACAACACCCTCATTCACCATAAACTATATATTTTCATTGTTTAAAACCAACATTGATTCTACAAACATACTTAATAAATGTTCTAAACCATTAATGTAGTTTTAAAATGTTCTCACATCAATGAAACACATCTATGAATACCCTAATAATAATCTCTATCATTTTAGGGATGTTAGCTATCATACACTATTTAAATGTCGGTGTAATGACAGAGGACCAAAAAGGTATTAATCAATATGAGAATCTACCAAAGTTGCGTGTGAAAGATGTTTTATACAGGTTTTATGGGGCTATATGAATATTGTAATACATGAATAACCATCATGAAAATAGACGTTGTCATTCCCAATAATCCGATCAACCATTTTTTATAAGATTGTAATTAAAAATTTATCTTTCCTAATAAAAGAGATGGTATTTATATATTCAGTGCAGACACTCCACATAGTTTCTTTCCAAATAAGTAATTTATCATTCCTCTCATGTTTAACTACTATGAAACCACCTCAATTTGTAACTACATGAATCAGAATAGCCAAAGTGATATTATAAATGGGATAAATGATCTCAAGATAATAAAGTTTAATTAAATATTATTTAACTACCTATTCTCTGATGCAATTATGTCTTCTGTGTCATTCAACACTAGGTTTGTTTTTAGAGTTCATGGGAATTATACACATGGAATATGATTGGAGTATTCGATTAATATTATTAGTGAACATTATTGTGGTAGTTTTAAATTATTTCAACACGTATAACAGGTTTTTACCAAGATTAATTTTTGAATTGTGACGTAATAATGAGTATTTGAGATAAATTTTGTCCAAAAAATTAATTGTTTAGATTATAAAGTATTGGTTTCAGGTTCATAACAATTTTTTTATTAAATAGAAGACAGAAATTTAGGTGAAATTTTACTTACACCATCAAAATTATTCATAAAAATTAATGGGAGATAATGAGATATTATTCCGCATCCTTTTCTAGATTGAAAGACACTAAAACCTAGTTTACAAAACTATTTTAAGATTATTTTATTCAATTAATTGTTCAATTTGGTCTAAACTCTGACCCAAAAAATCATCTCTTAGATATACCACTATAAGAAAATAATTCATGTATAAGTTTACTTAGGTGATGTTTCATGATTTATCTCAACATATATTCTTACAAAATCATATTCTTGTTCATCATAATTCTCCTTAAACACATGAAGGTTTTCATTAAATAAGTTTACAAGTTATAATGACCCATTACATTTTTCAAAAACCATTAAACTTTTCCCTATTATCAACAGTATTAAAAAACCAGTTAATTTTATATAATTAATTAATACACCCACAGTAAAAAGGAATCACCTTCAAAGGTTGATATATACTTTATTTTCATAATTTATACAATGGAAAAATAGATTAGTGGATAAGAAATATTTACTTTATCATATAATCATATAATAAATTATTTTTATGGGGAATGTGATCGATATGATAGAAAATTGAAACCCCACTGCGGTGATCCATAGATCTCTTCATACCAAAATTGTAAACACTACATGAAAGGGTTGACACTAGACCCACGATTGGAAAGGAAGTTGGAATGTCTACTTTTCTCAAACGTGAATAGAATCACAATCCTACATAATTTATTTATTGTTGGAGGTATTTTATTTTCTACTATATCATTCAGACATCAGTAAAACGATATGTGGTAAATTCCTCATTATTTTTATTTTTTGTTATAATTTTAATGAATTTTAATAAATGATGGAAACTGAACCAAATCAGGAAGGAAACAAATATAACGGTAAATATTATTAAATATCACAATAATTTTAATAGGTTTAGGATCATAGTTATTTTTCATTACTATTTTTTGAAATGGGATGTCTGGAGAAAAAATATTTTAAACTATTGGATTCCATTCATGTTCTATGTCACACATTTCATTGCATTTATATATCATTAATTTCACATATTTTTCATATTTTCAAGAAACATAAACATTATTATTTTTATTATGTTAAAGAATATTTCAATAATTATATATTCAATAAATTATATACTTTTGTTAACAATTTATTACAAATATTCATTTATATCATATTTTGGCTCACTACTTTCATCTTCATGAGTTTTTTACCACCTCCTTGTTGTGACAAACTAAACATTCTCCCATATATTTATTTAATTTGTGCTTTTACATTGTTCATTATTTCTATTAGTTAACTATCTTCCCATTTACGGATTTGAAAATCCATATTATGTATCTTTTGAATTTT
The DNA here is from genome assembly GCA_963277665.1 of Viscum album. Taxonomy (NCBI): domain Eukaryota; kingdom Viridiplantae; phylum Streptophyta; class Magnoliopsida; order Santalales; family Viscaceae; genus Viscum; species Viscum album. Next base: position 801,818,190 of record OY728150.1, on the reverse strand, counting down.
TACTAGATTATTGGGAATCTTGTATGGAATCTTGGGAATTGAATGTCCCAAACATTGGGTTAAATATATCGCTATATTCTGCTGGTAAATAATATAAATTAACAAGAGGATGTTTTTAAAATTGTGGCCTTGGATTATTTTCCAACTGTTTAGAAGGCGATTTACAAATTTGTCATTATTTTTTAAATGATATATTACAATTATTTTTTATTTCCATAATTTCAATTTATTAAAAATTTATGATCTCTAAATTTTATCCTACAACTATATCCATAAAAATAAAAATTATACTATGAATATGAATGAAGGTAAAAAATTATAAACTAGTTACGGTTGTGTGTATTAATTAAATATTAACGAGGTTATTCACTAAGAAATTGGAATTGATTTTGGATCACAACACACAATGCACCTTGATTAGAATTTTGATTCATTGTATATTAATAATGTTCATATATTATAGAAAATTTCAATTTACTATATATTCCATGAGCAGTAGTTATATCACCCAAATTCACTCTCTTCCATCTAGTATAATAGTATTGATAGTTTAATTATAGGGTAGAAATGAATTTAATGAACTATTATTAAATTTAAACTATTTTATTTCCACCAATGGATTCATCATCCTAGTTCTGAATTGAGGTTGGAAGAACTTCATAAAATACATCCATAAGAGGATGAGAGGGAATATGGTGATGTGGAGACTACCTAAAAAGGCCAGTTAATCAATTATTGGCCTCATGAAAGGCCCCTATGTCTACTGGGATTAAATTAATATTATTTCTCATACACTCCCCTTTAAACCTCCATGCATAATACTTTGTAACAATGACATCATAAACAATACCCCTTATTTTGAAAACATTCTTATATAATGATAAGAACTAGTTTCGAGCATTTCCCATTAAATTGAAATGTTAAACCCTTATTTTTAGTTCATCCTCACTAAAACCGTAATGTACATGTCACTCCACAATGTTATAAAATTCTGTAACGAAGGCCAGTGAGTCCCCATAAGGAAATCACTTAAATGTGGAAAACAATTAAAAATATGAATTACTTGAATTGAAATATCGTCTCCTTAGGACAACATAATTCATGATGGATTGGTAAACCACTCAGGGATTGTATATTATCTCATCCTTGTACATAAAAATTTTATTTTATATGATTGTGTTGATGCTTTCACTCAATGATTTTTGGAAACCTCTCTCAAATTTTATCCATTTTACTATTTATTTTATTTTTTATAGTTTTAATGTGAATGTTTATATACGGTATAAATATTTCTATGTTTTTTACATTTTATCTAGTGTTCATAAAAACAATTAATTAATATAATTTCATATCATGATCTAAAATGCATAAGATTTATGTTGTTATAATTTTTTAATATACCATTAATTGTTCTTTTAATTAAATGTTATTTGATTTTATTTTATTTTGAATTCTTTCCATTTTAAATACTTACTTTGAACTATGTATCCCTTCATAGAAATAGAACAAAAAATGTTTTGGATTGTCTTTGGAAGACAGTACGTTTAAAAACTAAAATAACCTAGCATGTGGGAATATGGAATCAATTCATTAGAGTAAAAAAATTTGCGGAAAGAATTTAAAACATATTGATTTTTTCAAAAACCCCAATAAAACATTGAAAATTATAACAAAAGTATATATTATTAATACCTAGTGGATAATATAATTTTTAAATTACTAATAAATTATATTAATAAATAGAGTGTGAGAAATAGACAATTGAAATAGTTGGGGGAAACAACTAGCATGAAATAATTTTAAAATTCTTCAGTGATTAAAAATAAAGACTATGAAACTAATTGAAATCATAGATTTATCAATTTCATTGAACTATCATCCTATTAATTATTTGGTACTATATATTTCCAACTATTTAATTCCACCTATCATGAAAATAATGATTTTTTCCACTGCAATGTAATTTGTATTTAATTCTAAACTGTCACTATTGAATAGAATAAACATAATATTAATTTCAAATTAATTGAATCATAATCATTCATTACTAATTCTCAATGACTTACGTTTTCAACTCTTGTAGATTAAATTATAGTTACATTAGAGAATTATTTTCAAGAATAATGAAAAATATATTCCACCCAATTTTATTCCCCTAGATAATTTTATCAATAAAACATTTTTAGAATCTCAATTTTTAATAATGTCATTACAATAAAAAAATAATTAAGAGGAAAGGAATCCCTTTTTTTATGTATCTTCACTAATACATCTAGTCAAAATTGTTTTTCTCAGTTAACACATAGCTTCCCTCTCTTTTAGATATCTATAAAAATTCAAAAAAATAGCATCTCAGCCTACATCAATGAATGATGAATTTTTAGGATTTTTAATTTTACCTTAGTCACCCCATGAGAACCATGTTAGTTGAGTTAATTATCCTATAGTCCTCCATGTGAAGGTTGTTGATTTTTATATCAGTACCATGAGACATGAACATAACATGTAACACCTTTAGATTTCGGGACTATTGATGACCTACAAATTAGAATCATGAAAATAACAAATTAATGGATACTTGAATGTGAATATTATTTTCCCTAAAAAATAAATGGATGAAAAATATTACTGGAACCTACAAATCATTAAATTCCTCAAAGGAATCACAATTGTGTGACCATCATAAGGTCACGTGATGACTCTACATGTAGAACATATCCTACAACAAGTCTTAACCCACCAATCAAAATGTATTTCTACTATCTCAAAGGAGATTCTAAAAAATTGTGGATATATGATGGTTTTCAGGTAAGCTCTCCCATTTTGTGTGGGTTTTCAGCAGCAAGAACATGAAATTATAAAGAAAATACTTTTTAAGAAAGAGGAATTATTTCCAAATGTTGGATACCCCTAGTTGTCATAATGGTAATGTGATGCATCACCAATGGGACTAGTCATTATCCCAGACAACATCAAATCATTCTCACCTTACCCTTAACCATTTTAGAAAATAAATAAAATAACTAATATGATAGAGGGTAGTAGCTACTCAAAATCTTAAATAACACGTGATGCACCCATAGTGGTCTGAAAGACACAATGATTACCTGGTGATATACCTGCCTAATCTCATGAAATATCTTTTCCTTACTAAATGTGTCGTGTGGAAACCTCAGCTATTTTTAAGAAACCATGTGAATCCCTTTTGGATCCTCAATGAAAAATAGATGGGTTTTTGCACAAAATTCTCACACACATTCATTTGACCAATGATGGGAATGAGATTCATTATTAACAAAATAGAGTAATTTTCATTAACATTACTCAGGTAATCTCGCATGAATCCTAAAAATTTGTAAAATAAAACAATTGGTATAAAAGTTAGGGGAGTAGAAATCCTGTCACGATCAAATAATGATTTCGACGCAAAACATATGTTTATAATTCATTCTCACGAGACTCCTGGATGAGCATCCCTGATCTCAAAGATACCCTCGAAGAAGCCACCCTTGGCTCACAAAATATCCCGTGATAGGAATCGAGTATCTCAAAGAGGCCTTTCAATAGGAACATTAAACCCATGAGGACCCTCAGATATGTCAATAAGACAATATGGTATTCCGTAGGCATTCCTACATGATCAAAAAAATCCCAATTAATATCAAAATAATCCAATGATGGAAGAATTGATGATAGGGACTCAAGTTCACTGAAAATTATGTGACACCATTAGAGTGATCCACAACAATGGCTCATGAAGACATGTTGCGCCTAATCCCATATCAGAATCCATTTGGAATTAGGACCATATAATCAATGGTAACAAAAAACACTAGTTCGTAGAGGCCTATAGATTCATAATCACAATATGAAAAATTCATGACTATATATTGTGACCTAGAGGATGTGCTCTTGGAATTTCACACAAGCCCCCGAGCAGATTTCTAGGAGTGTAGGATCATGAAAAGAACACGCCGTCCATTAGTTAATGTACTGGAAAACAACTAGAGTGATCATGAACCATATATAATTCACTTGTTGTGGTCATTTATAGGTCACGTGATAGAATACTGATAGGAGACATGACGAAAATAATGCGTGTCAATGAAAATGGGCGAGACTTAAAATAAACTGATACTGAATTAATCTAAGGAATTGTCAATACAAGGGATAGAATTACTACTAAAGGATAATGAAATATATAAAAACATGTTCACTCACCCTCATGCGCTTCATGAGATATTTCTAGGACACATGACAACACTATAACTTGTTACATGGATCTTGTGAAGCTCCTTTAATACACCACCCAGGTTATGCTAAGTCTTCTGAACATGACATAGATAGTTATAAATTTCCCATGTACATTCCACATTATTCTCAGAAAGACCTCTGGGTATGTCTCATAAGACTCATGACATGCTTCAGATACCACTACTAATTCATATAATGACTCTAGATCATGTCAGCTATGTATCATAGACACATCTTTTCATGCTAACTAATCTCTCAAAATACCCTCTATAAATGTCAACTGTCAAATTCAATGCCCACTAGACATGTTGGCTGAGTCTTGTAATGACCTACAGGGATATTATCCTAGACATGAGACCCCCTTCATACATTCCACATTGAATCTCATGAATCCCTTCATATCTATCAACCCAACTATTGTGAGTGAAACCAATAAAGGTTAGATAGATAATGTGAAACCCAAATGAGAATTTTGCTAGGTGATTCGATGGACTCCATGATAGACCACCTAGATCATGTAATTTTCTCTATAAAAGTCATATTTTATCATGTTACATACATTGGAGACGCCACCCAGGAAATGTGATCTCCTTTAGAATGAGTAGCTGGATCATTTAATTGTCTTCAGATATGCCTATAATATAATCTATTATATATCGTGATATGTGGAAAATAAATGCTTGTTAGGTTGGAAAATATATGAAATGGGAAACCTCATAGTTTAATCCCAGACTGGAGACATAAAATGAGATGGCCCAATAGACATGGAAACCTGAGAGTGTAATCCCTAAGCGATGGATATAAAATAACTCTAATTCATACCATAATTAGGATATTTGTGCCGCATCTTCAATGTTATAGTTCTATTGGGATGACCCAATACATAAGGAACTCTCTCTCTAGGTGATAATATTGATCATTTTCCATCCCTTGATTATCATATCAAACATAGATCATGTGACATTAAGAAGTTCCAATAATCATATCATTCGTATCAGGAATATCCAAAAACCAAAAACAAATATGTATGTAAATCCCCAATGAGTGGCATAAATCATTACCCTAATCCCAAGGGAAGCTACTGTGGGTACAATCCAAAGGAAATGATTGAATTATGAGAACAATTATTACAATGATAACCAGGAAATATAGGACAATTTCCTATTTTCTGATTTGAGATAAACATCAATTTTCATAGACGTCTTATAAAAATATCATTTTTTACCATTAGTTCCCAATAATTCCCATGGTTTTATAACTGTACATCATCCGTCAGTGGATTGTGAAACAAACATAACTATTATTATCGTGATTCTTTTCATAACTAGGATCGGTAGAATGTCTCCCTAAGGGTCGAGATCCATTATAAATCCTCTCAGGGTGGTCCCAACACATTATTACCATACCATGGAAAATGTAATTTTTTTTTTATCATTTTCCATCCCTCATTTCCACATCGATTAGAGCTCACGTGGGCATAAGGAGCTACAATAGTCATGTAATCTTCATCGTAAGTATCTGCATTGACAAATTCAATATCACTGTGTAATCCATAAATAAATGAACTATGCAAAGAAAGATTATTTCAATACTCTATATACATAGGATTCCCCTACAGGACATGATCATTAACACGTGGTGTCCCAATGAACCTGTGTAAGCCCTCTCCATATAATGTTAAACTATACGGGTCCAAATAACTACACGGGTTTAGATTTATACAATAACCAGGATAAGAATGATTCCTCAAAACGGATCAATCATTTTCCTGGAATATTAACTACCTCCTAGCATGGAATCACATTCTGAAGAACATGGTTTTATATCGTTGGCACTTAAGTAGCCATCTTTTACTAGAAACAGATGGAGAACCTCATATACATATAGATAGATTCATAAATGGGGACCCAATCTATTGAAGATAAAATATAATTATCTTATAGTAATTTTTAAACATTACTGGTTCCATATCATGAATATGAAGAGTTTCATGATCTTATATTAAATCTATAAAATTGTCCCAATGTATGAAACAATTCCCTCCAAAAGGGTGTGATTAGCCCGACTAGGCATCCTCTTAACCAATGCAATTTTCTATGTTCCATTAGGCAAGAAACCCAAATGACCACATAACATTGGAATGTAGGTCTGTAAAAATTAAGAAATGAGGGAACCATTGATAGTGTCTAATGAAGACCAGAAAATTTTTAAACCACCCCGCAATCAAACAATTGGGTAGAACTAATCCATGTCACCTTTTCTCCTGATGAAACAAAAATGGTGAACCTAATATGAATATCTCTTACAATAAATCAATAGGTTATTATCTATTGATCCATTTTTTATGCACCTCATGTGCAATGAAAACTAACATGTTCAATGTGAATATCTCAGATAACAGAATAATCATTCATTAGGATACATTGTTTTTTATACTATATACAAACACGAAGTTTGACCGACGTGATATTATAGATGATCCTGTAAAACCGGGTTTCCATTAATTACATCCTTGTATTGATAAGTCCACATGATAAGAATGGATATATTTTGAAAATAGGACAATTTTGTTAACCATATATATCTTATTTATCACATAATGACTATGATATTGAAATAATTAGAAAAATTATTCCATGATTTTTGTGTGATTTTATATGATACCCTCATCAATATCATCAAAACCTGAGAAATTATCTTCATCATCAATCATTCACTATAGGAAATCATATGATACTACATTTCTTGATAGTCCCAAAGAAATTTAACCTTCTCGACAACTCCAGTGAAAGGTGGAAAATAAGTTGGACTCAAAGATCCAATGGAAAGGAAAAATCCTCACCACGGAACAGGACTATAAGGATCTCCACGAACAACATCTGGTGAGTTCACATTACCCAAGAAAGGATAATCTTAGTCCAATATCCCTTGTCATTACAATCAACTAATTCAGTAGCTTATCCCGAATGACCAACAATTTCTACATTCAGTCTCTGATAAAGGTGGAATAGGATTCAAGATAAGGTTCCTTTAGGTTCAAGAACCACTAAGGAGGGAACCTATCAACTCTTGTCTCCAACAGAGTCACACTTATACCCACCAGTCACCAACAGAGTGAACCACCCAAACCGCTATCTCCTATAATACCCATGCATGTCTAGAATAGAAGGATCATTAGTTAAGGAAGTCACTCGATATCCAATATACTGCTCATATACCAACTCCTTCCAACAATTCCTTCCATTATATACATAAATGAACCAGAAACCAAGGTCATATCCCTACAGACTCAGAAACATTCTGTTGAAATATTACAACATCAACCATGGGGGAGTGGTGTATGCCAACCCCGTCCATAAATCCCATTTTCATATTCCAATGGAACAACGAGAAAAAAATAGGGAACATATCTCTGCTAAAATCAAGGTCATCTTCTAGTGTAAAATTGGGATGGTAAATGTGAATGCTTATATCACTAAACACAATTTTCTAAAAAAAATATTTTAGAAACAACTAAAAAACTCTTATGGCATATTTTGACATAGTTTCTGATAAATGGATAGATTTGTAATCATATCCCTATAGCCATGGAAACTCAACATTCTGATCATCTTGAACAAGTGGTTGTACAGGAGAATTCACACATTCTTACTCCTATTTAAGAGAATTATCTATAAATTATGATAATGGATCATCTACCTATCAAATAAATATTGAATCACAGTATAAAGTCCCGTGATCTAGAATATATCTCCATTCTGTCTAGGGTGACCAAGTGATAATGGAACAAGCCTTCAGACATTCTCGTACTCCTCTCAATGAATCTTTATGGAATTTTCTAACATATCACAAAACCAAGGAATATATTCATACGTCTTCTGATGAATGACTATGCCCGCATAATTCCAAGGAATAATAGTAGGAGGATACTATTTCTTATCCAATTCTAGAGGTATTTCCATATATTATGGCAGCGAGTGCAATTTTTTACCATGATAATATTCATGTTCCTATTGGGGATATTTAGGTGAAAGTGGAACATGCCTCAGATAAGGCTCATAATCCTATAACAAAGGTCCAACATCATATCTCAAAGGATCAATATTAGGCTCATATCCTCATATTGAATGAGGATAACTATGTGAGAATGTAACATGCCTCGCGAAAAGTTCATATTTCTGAAAATAATGAGACAACTCATCGACATATTCCAAAAACATCACAGTAGTGGGATCATACTCCAGTAGCACAAAGGGGTTATATAAATTTTCTATAAACTATTATATATAAGGATTATATCCCTAATCAATAACCGAAGGAAAATAATCATATTCTAACCATGATGTAGAACATGGACCATATTCGTAATATGTTCAATGGAATTGTCCATGAGGTTGTTTGATACTCATTATCAACACAACATGTGCCCTTTAAATCTTATACTGATGTGGAAGTGGAATATGTTCATTACCATGAAAATTCTCTTCATTGTAGGGTAAAGATCTATCATAGGGAATCAACTCATAATATCTGCTATGTTTAACCTTCCCATGATGATATCTCCCATGGACAATGAAATCCTTCACATTCCCAGACACCTTGATATATAGAGGTGTTTAAACACTAAAAACATCATATAGAGAGGTTCTAAAAACATTCGTGTAAATTGCGTATGGATCCCACATCAACTTTATGAAGCACTCCATTCTTATCAGCATGTGACCATCGATTCCATATTCAATCGTATGAATGGATGGAGGCATGTAAGTCTGATGAGAAAGAGTTAATCATTGAGAAATAGAGAGATTTAGATGGTAACAACCACCCCCATCATGTTTTGGAACCACACTACTTGTGACAATGATATCCCCGATGAGCTAGAAAAGGAGTTCATTCCTTACATATGACAAATTATATGGACTACTATTCAGTAACTAAGGACCCATCATCTCTATTATAAAAGATAAAATTGTCACCTATAGACAATAAATGTACATTGTTTTCATCTAGACCAGGGTACTATCTCCATGTCCCCATATCAATAATTGGAAAAGCACATAACAAATCTATAACATGAATGATACTACTAAATCATGACACATTGGCTACTAATCATTGAATCAATGTCATGTATCCATATTTGAGGTTGGGGATAGTATGGAGTGTTACCCTTTTCTGCACCATTGAAACAACATAACCCCTTATATTTTGTGTCCATTAATGTTATAGCCTTTTCTGAATATTTGGTTATTGGTAATGCTTAGGCTATAAGGTCACTAAAACGGAATGACCATGCTTCAATGATGTCAAGTCATCATAAATGGAGGGAGAGGATGGCCAACAACTTATCAAAATGGCTCCCTCAATGTGTTTATAACACATTTAGGACCCATAGAATGACGCTATGATCATCCATACAACTTCCCATAAAGAATAATACATATCATGGGATTCCATAACTCCTAGATCCTACATGTTCATAGATAAACCACATTAAATGGGCCTCAATAAATGTATTTATATAATCCATCCAAGAGAGGACCCACCCACCTAGTCTAGGATATTTTTTACCACCTCTTTCACCCCTAGATCACAAATTAATGGGAGGCTTTATCAAATTTCCTCGACAGCTACAAGGGAACCCCATTACACCAGGATAGGGAAATTTATATCTTGATCACTATCTCTAGGTTCTTGATTCATTGTCATATTCATAGAAGAATCAATGGTTATTCAAGATCACCCCCATTCCATTGAGCTGGGGGTATTTATATCTTCAAGTACATATTGGGAACCATCATGTCCTCGATTGAAATTTCTAGTTCCTAAAAAATGGGACCAATCAGTTCCAATTGTGTCCCATAATGACCCAAACCCCCACAGGGATAGAGGAAATTTGATCCCCATCATCACCACGTAGAGAATTAGTATTACCTTGGTTTGAAGGAAAATGGTCATTATCACACCTATCCCTCCCACCATGGGACAAACCTCTACTGGATAGGGCCCATGCAACAATCATGACCAGAAAATCCCTCACAGTTATTACTCATATGAAAAGATATAAGGAATGTATGACAACGATGATCATACCCTGTTGGGGTCAAAAGACAAAATTGACCAAAATGACCAAGGGACAAAATAACAACCCTAATGAGAGTAAAACTGAACCATCCTATTCGATAGAAAAAAATGACATAACCAACACTTCCCGATATTACTCTATGAATATCTTCATTATTAACACGAAATACATTTATCAAGAAACAAATATAGATGGATTAAATGAAGGGAATATACCCCAAGAGTAGCGTGATTTTGGTGCACCAAATGAAGTTACACAATCATAGAACCAAATAAGGATCCATGATATGGAATTTCCCATTGTTGAGTTGATACCTCAATAAGGGATCATTGATATGGGGAAAGGTAAATCTACAACCTAATCACCACCAAGAAGAATTAATTGTCCTTCAATAAAGGAACATTTATTAAAATTTGAGAGGGAAATATAAAATCTCTAGAAACTCAATGTGGTTATACTCAAGAGAAATATTCTCAATGGGTATTTTCTTCAAGAAGAGAAGAATATTCTCCCTCCTATTAATGATCTTATAGAAAGAGTGGTATCTGAGCATCAGTCTGGCTCCATAACCATGAAACCAGTCTACATAAATTATAAAGTCACAATCAACCATGAATTCCCTCCATTATCGTGATAGCCACTCCAAAACCATGAAATAATTTAGCCATAGTAAGAATTGGTAATTAGTATGGGATTAAGGTAGGGATAACTCATCAACACCCACCCGCCGCCTCTGAAATTGAGATAATTGAGATAGTAGTGTCCATAGAGTTATATAATAGCATCAAGTCCCTAGATACCCAAATGGAAGCCATGGAAGGGTGACATGGGCCTATATAGAATGAGAAGAAACTATATTAAAAATGGGTGGATGATACTCCACCTCCACCCATCATTGTAAATCCTGCCTTCTCTAACATTGATTATACGAGAGACACTAAACACCACATCACACATTTCATAACCTAATGTGGGGTGATTATAGTCCCTCAAAGTTATCAAGAGTCAACAAATCTGATGTGTTTTTTATATAATTTTATAGGACCAACATTTTTTTGTATAGTAACCTACAAACATGATCAATTGGATAATGGAAATACATCAATAGTGAGTTCCATTATCAGTTCTGATCCACACTAAGACAAATGATGATCATCGACCTAACGAACTGTATGTAATGTGAGAGTGAGAGGGTGTTTTATTTTTTTAGCAATATGGAAATGTATAACATATTCTTTCATAATCCCTCTCTCATAATAACAACTGAACAAAATCTACACTCATAATATCTTGGAAGATTTGTAAACACCTCTAGTTATCTTGATGTATCTAGGTGGTTTCCAAGAGTCATCCAAAATAGAAAACACTAGGAAGATGTTATTAAATGGAACTAATAAATGTCTCAAAACTTACCCATAACACAATGGAAATGTCTATGTAGAGAATAATTTGCTGATGTCACCCTTATGGCAGCAATAATTCCCATCTTGGCACCTTAGTAGGCTCCAAAACACCCAACACCTAATTTTTAGAAGTAACAAACATTGAATCACCATTTTCCATAAGCACAAATAAATTAGTTTTCTAATAGATTTTAGAAGTGAATGGACAAATTATACTACATTTTAAGTGTAAAAGTCCCAAATTATTTATTTTTTCCCATGGGAAATGGCCAGCTCAATCATCCAAAATCTAGAAATTTTTATGAGGTCAGTCTCACATAACATGGAGACAAATGACCTTACCATATAAGGATGGTACATATCATCCAACAATGATTGAACTTAATTTACATCATTAAAGTCTTGGACGATTCTCGTTAGGTGGAATTAGAGAAAAATCTAGATCAAGTGGAATACGTAACCAGTTCACAGTCAGAATAAGGGGATGGTTGGGTAAATTTTCTTTGAATGCGTACATGAAAATTAATAAACTCGATGGCTCGAATAGTAGTTGATTGAGATCATTCCACCCTTATAGAAAAAATACATAGTAATATAATTGCTATCCGACATATATAGGTAACATAAAATGCACCACCCAGAGATTAGTGTGATCACCATAGGCGGGAAACATAGAATAGTAAGAATCATACTATGCACCCATTCAAGCTATAAGCCATTCAAATTATTTCCCTGAAACATACACATCACAAGAACCACACCGACCAAATTGATTCCTCATTTGAATATGAGAGAACTTTAGTTATATCAACTCAATAAACATGGAATACCCTTCTCTAATGATGACTATACCACTGAATATGAATTTTCATCACATAACCATGGAATAAGAGGCTGCATGCACCAAAACCAGGGATTCAGGGGACAACATAGATGTTTTTAGACCCAATATTCTAAAAATATCTACATATATGGTATATATATACGTAGAAAAAAATTGTGGTAATGATCCCCATTGGGCCAAAAAGTTTCGTGGAGGTACCCTAGATTACTCAAAAAGTTTCCTACATCTTATTATCTAGAACGACCGCCCAGTGGGGGTTAAATCTAATCATCTTATGAAATTTGAAGGGTCTTCATGACATGAACCATAGGTATCATATGTCCCATTAACTTAAACACTAGAAAAAAAACTCATCCACCACAAATTCTACAGCTCCTAAACAACATTCCCAAAAGAAACCCCATTTCAGGAAGCACCAAACATTGGCACAGAAGTACGAAATTAGGAAATAGTTGTCTATTGTCCCTTCTAGGATATAAATCCTAGATGCACTCTTTATTTCTAAATAAATCAGGTAGTCTCTTGATGAAGTCATCCAAATCACATATGAGTATTATACATAAGTCAATGCAGCCAAGGACCATTGATTAGATACAATGTCCTAAAATTTTTATCCATATATATCATTCAATGATCATGATTAGGATGTGTAGATTCAATGGAAAATCAGACTAAAATAGTTCTTATGTGGAATCAATTTTATAAATGTAGAAGGGGTTTAGATTAACAATTCTATGGGATCAATCTCATTCTAGTTCAAGCCCTCTAAAATTTGGAAGATATTGAAGGGGACTTATCTCCCACTAATATGGCCATTCAAGTGTAATTTATGTGTGAGAAAAGACATATTTGTGAAGACCAAAAATGAATCCCAATTTTAGGAATTCACATCTTATATAGATTTCATGCTTATCATGCAAGACACCTCATATAATTTTTTGTTTAGAAGTCTCAGGATCTATAGCCACTTGGTGGTACTATCAACATTCCAACAGTGTCTGAAGAACGTCCTTGATGGAAAAGTTATCATACTACATGGTGAAAATTTACCCTTTGAGACATGAAGAACACATGATTTTGTAGATTACTATAAGAAGAGAGGTAACAACCCAATGGCAGATGATGATATACAGGTTGTAGCTATAATTGGATTGGGTACCTCCCATATGAATCCCTAGAGTATGTTCGACACTGAATATTTTCTCCCTATATATATGCTATTGGTACTATATCTAATTCATGATGTACAAGATACTATTTTCCTTAGTGGAAGTATATAAATAAATTAGATCCATCATCCCACTACCAAAACTCAGATATCAAATGATGGTAATGTCTCTTCTAATTTATTCTCTCACTGTGATAGTGATTGAAATGCCATTATATTTTCAAATTTTTCTGAAAATGATTCCTTAGAATCAGAATTGGAGTAATATGAGGATGATATCAGGAATTACCCTCCATTATTTAATGATGGTGTCTCCACCAAAATATATTAGTCATGAAAGATTAATATAGGAACATAATAATACTGATGCCCTACTATTATTTGTGCCTCCATACCCCTCCAAGAGGAAGATACATACATAAAATTTCAAATGTAACATCAATATGAGTTCACATGAAACTATAAAAAAATTCCTATGATGAATCTAAATGTGGCTACACGCCATCTAAAATAACTAAATGAGAATCAAGGATTAAAATAGGAAGCTAAAAGGATGAACCCCTCTCATGATACCAATGTATAGATGGAGGAAAACAAGTTGATCAAAAAAACATTTCCAGAGAATTGAAACAACCAATATGGTTGGCTAACATCACCCCTGTAAAGAAGAAGAATGGGAAGATTAGGTTATGCATTGATTTTGGAGACCATAATAAAACATTACCAATGGATGACTTTCTAATGCAGATCAATGAAGTCTTGATCGATTGTACTGCTAAAATCCATGCACAATCCTTCATAGCTGGTTATTCGAGGCACAATCCAATAATGACGGACCCTGATGATGATTAATCAACTTCTTTCATAGTTCCTCATGGTAATATCTTCTATGAATTAATTCCCATTGTGTTAAATAATTATCACACCACATGTCAACATACCATGAGTTATATATTTAATTAATTATTTTGAAATATAGATGAGTGTTATGTGGATGAACTTGTCCATAAATATCGAAAGTGATATGATCACTTCATAGATCTCTAGAGAGTCATAGAAAATCATTATATAGAACAGTCTATAGAATAATCCATTATAATGTGCCTAAAAGATAAAATTTGGGATGTTACTCAAATGTATGGTGCGCCACCCTGACACTGAGGTTGATCCAATTATGAATAGTTCTGTTTTAGAAATATCACCCAAGAAATCAAAATTAACTAATGGGAATACAAAGGATCCTCACATAAATTCGACGATTCATAACTAAAATGGCTAGAAATGCTCTCCACATTACAATGAAAATGAAGAAAGGGGCTTCCTATAAATAGTATGATGACTAACAGAAGTCTTCGAATATCTCAAGCATTACTTACTACACCCATTGGTTCTGATGTCTATGGTGGAATGGAGGTCACTCATATTATACGTGACCCCTACAGAATGATCAATGGGCTCCCCCCATTCACAAAAAATGATATTTAATGTGATAAAAGTCTCTACAACATCAAATAAATGATTCTAGGTATTGAGAATAGATTTTATGATATCAATAGGAACTTCTTTTCACTCGTCTCTTTAGTAAATAAGGTGATGCATTTCTTTCATCACCACAGAGTCTAACTGGTATATTTTATTAATCTAATAATGTGCATACTTCGTCTTCCTATGTTGGATAAGTTATTAGATCGATGGGATGACATTCTGTAGAAATATGAACTTCACTTCATATCAAACATGTTAGTGAAAGGTCAAGAAATAGTTAATTTCCTTTGTTTATATTCTTCCCCTGAAAAAATGTATGACAATGAGATCCTAGATGAAGAGGTCTTCTATTTCCATGACAATCTCTAGACATGGGAGATGTAATTTTATGGCACCTCCCATAATCCTATGGATACAAATATGGAAAACCCCAAGCTCAATCATGTTGTATTGGGTATTGTATTTTTGTCTCTAGATAAACTAGTGTTACCAAACTCCTTCTCAGTATCAAAATTCTTCACAAATAGTGTCGCATGATATCAATCCCTCATCACTATATTAGAACTATTCTTATACTAATAAAGAGACTTCCAAAATATCTAAGGGGACTCAGAATTGGAGATACGGTAGAACAATGTGAATATTTCATTAAAATTATGGACATTACCCCATTACTATCCACATAAAGATAATAGTGGCTGAATTCCCTTTTGATCGCACATTTCATCATGTTCCCTGACCACATAATTCTTGTGTCAACACACATGATAATGTAGAAACCACCCTAGTTAAACTTGATTTGTAGGAATCGATATTCTTCTTCACACATCAAATAATGGTATCATTGAACATCATTTGTGATATGGACGAAATCAATCAGGTAAATACCAACCTATAGTGTGATGGGGAAATGAACACCCCTACGTGGATGGATCTCATAATGATGTATCACAAAAATGGGATTCTCCCAATAGATTGTTCTGGAAGGAAACCAATTGAGTAACAATCCAGGAATTTTACCCTACAGGATGGTCCAAATGAATTTAAATCAATCTAAAAATGAGTGTTTTGTGGAATCATCCTTAGGTGAATAGAATAAAAAGATATTATCACCATTATAGAAATGTCCAAGAATTCACATTCTGTGCCCATCAATTCAGGGTCACGATCTGCCTCCAAATCAAGAGGTTGATATATTACTAAAACATGATATAGGAATCTATGTAATTCCCCAAGAAATTTCAAGTTTTCGATATCCATGAAAACATCATCCATCAGCCCCATAATTGATACATATTACAAAATATTATTGTCCTTTTTATGTCATGAGAATGTATATTATTGATCTATATCCCCTAGATACAACTTATCCGATTAAGTGTATCCTTACTACTAGTAAATTCTATTCAAAATGGTATGAGGCAATACAACTCAATGTTTTAAGGATGAATAATATCATAAACTTCTTGGACTCCCATATCATCACTAGGTCTAGGTCCCTCACCCAAAATTGATTGACAATAACACAGTATTTTGCATTGCACAGTTGAATAAAATATTCCAGGAGAATAATATTGAGTCTAGTAACTATTATATATATATCACGAAATGAAAAAGGGATATCTATATTCTTTCTATAGGACACTATCTAATATTCCCTAGAATATGGTGAACAAAGATAAGAAGTCATGGCCATACAAAATCCTCCATAATTTATGGGCCTACCATACCACCACACATACTTCCCCATATGAAACACCATACTCATTGGTGTACATGATAGTAAATGTGTTACCCATGTAGGTATAACTGGATTCACTCTGAATAAACATTTGTAGACATCTCACATATGATGAATAATCACAAAATCTGCAGTACAAATTTTAAATACTAGATAAGA
This sequence comes from Viscum album, assembly GCA_963277665.1. NCBI lineage: Eukaryota > Viridiplantae > Streptophyta > Magnoliopsida > Santalales > Viscaceae > Viscum > Viscum album. The sequence goes on along the minus strand of OY728150.1, from coordinate 801,801,051 downwards.
ACTGAATGCGCATAGTTCACAACCACGAGGTCCACTAGAATAAGATAGAATGATGCTTTAATAAAATATATTTCATTCATTCATTACTATAAGGAGAATAGTTGATGGCCCTCAGAACCCCGATGATACCGAGAATGAAGCCCATAACGTTGGAACCCATGTGGGAAGGGACTTATGTCATAAATAAAGGTTATCATATTGAATCACACTTATTGGCCACCATGGATTCAGACCATGTCACATCACATGGTAATCAATTGTTTATCAAGAAATATATTGAATATATGCCATCAAATGAGCATCCACATCATTTTAAGCCCCTCCATCATCCTTACTACAATATTTTATACTGTATGGCCATCATCATCACTATGAGATATTAGAATGTATGCATCATGTTCTAATAACAGGACATTAAAATATATGTTTCCTTAATAAATAGGTGTTTCTTGATTCTTACTATCATAAGATACATAGTGATACACATTCCTTTATTCATGGGATAATCCGTAGGATTAAATTATTTTCAGGTTGGGTGATCTAATGTCCTCACCCCATGACATTAAATTTCAAGGAAAATATCCTTTGCACATGAAATTAAACATCATAAAAATTTTTCTTATCACATGACGTAAAATAAAATAGATCCCCAAAAACCCTTTTCATTCACATAAGGTAATCTACATCCTTACCATATGATGTAAAACTCAAAAAATCCATCATATCCGTCCTCATTAATATATTGTCACCAAATTCATACCACATCACATTAAAATGAACGGGTTACCCATAACAAAATATGTATTGATTCTCATTTTCATTGAGATACATAGGGATATCTAAATCTTATATCTTGGTCTAGGGACCACATGAAACAAAATTCCCCAGTCCTCTTAAATTCCTCTGAAGGGTGAGAGGAATCTGTGTAGTTCCATGTTTCTCAAACCGAGCACAGCTCATGTGGGATTAGGAATCTAGGTATGAGATCTCCCATACAAACATGGAATAAAAAATTTCTACATGACAACTTCCATATTGATTGAAGGATTGTGAATTTAATACCTTCATTCCTCACTGTATGACATTAAAAGAAATAGTTAATTTCCTATTCACTACATAAAATTACACCCCCATGTAGACCCTAACTAAGAGGACCACTACATTTACTGTTGGTCTTCTTCCATACCTCCAACCACTCTATCCATATTCATGTTATAGAACCCATGTTCTTACCATGTGATATTAAGCTATAATGTTCCCCAAGTACTATGTGTGTTATTATACTCATTTTCAAGAGATATCTAGCGATGATCGAACTTCCATCCTTGGGCCCAGCTGCAAGATCACTACCTTTACATGTTGGTCTATGTTTATCTTTTCCTCAGGATGTTAATATATATAGCTTATTATGAACATTGTGTCGATTGATTCATTTCATCATAGAATATTTAGTGACACAAGTGTCTCCAATTTTGGGTCAATCTACAATAATAAAAAAAAATAATTCCCGCCTCTAAGTATTATTTGGACCTATATAGAGTATTTTAAACTAAATAATTATGTGTGATGTCATTCTTGTCCTCACAGGATATGTTGTGATGTTTGTATTTACAACACTAGGCCTAGTCACAACAAAATTTGTATAAATATTCTCCCCCTCATCACATATAGGTCAGAGCTACACAGGTCACATCATTAAGATCTACAAGTTTCTTGATTCCCATAACCATGGTATATGTAGTGAATCCAATAATTCCATTCATGGGTCTATCAATGACATCAACATTTCACTTCAGGGGATCCAAGTCATCACATCATGATGATAAACTATACGAAAAATTTCCTTACTAAATTTCATTAAACCAATACATAGTACTTCATTACCTCTTGATGTCGAACTACATGGAAACGTCTCGCTCACATGAGATTAAAAATTAAGAAAAACATCCTTACAACTTGAGGATAAATTTCCTGAAAAATTTTCTCAATCCATGAAGATAAACATCACTTCCTTCTATTACTACATATAATTTTATTATCATTTTTATGAGATACACATTGATGCCTTAAATTCCACTATTGGGCCCAACGAAAAACTTTCCAACCATTCTTGTTGATTATTACATCCTAACTATAGAATGATAAACTAGATAAAGTTATGCCTTTACCACATGATGTTAAAATACCATAAAAAATCTTAGTTTCTTAACATAAAATGAATGAAAAAATTTCTTTTCCTTATGATGATAAACTATAGGACAATTTTATTTATTTAATAATGTAAATATTCTTGGGAAACATCCCAACTAAATGATGATAAATTATGATGTGCATCAACCATTTTTCATTACCTATTGAAGGAGCATAAGAAACATACCTTGATCAACTAGATAACGAGTTCATTATACCATCTTTTAAAAGAACACGAATCTATACCACACATCATGTCCTGAGAACATCAAGTCTCCATAAACTATTCAGAGTCCTTTGAAAAGAAAATATATCTCTCAGTTCGATGAAGATATTGATGCATAAGGGATTGATACCCACCAACCAATGAAATATTGGTCTAATATAAATTAATTTGAAATTATTCTGTGCCCTGAAGACATCAAGGTGGAACCAAACATATCATTATATTGTGGGACATACCCGATATGGCTTTCTTATATCATTAATTATAACTTGCAAACCACTATATGAGATTTAAAATAGTTTCATCTCTCTCACAGAAGTATTTTAGAGTGTTCATAGCCTTAGGAATCCCAATTGGGTTCTTCTATATCATCTACCATATTAGATCCTTATGTTTCATGACGTTCATATGAATGTTTGTTGTGTTGGAACCAAGGATGTTCATTTCCCATAACTGAGTTTGGTTTATGTTTATTGTCCATATGAACATGTATGTCCAGGGTGTTCTCACAGAATGAGGTCATACATTTGAGGTTGAAATAATTATTTAAGGTGTCACAGTTTCCCAGTGTTTTCCAAATTTTTGTTCCTCAAAATTAGAAGTTTTCTATTGGAAACATTGGTTTTTCATATAGGAGTGAATTGTATGTTAAATTACAAAGAAAATATGAAAAAATAAGGGAACCACATACCTTGGAACATGGACCACATACATTATTCCAAGAATGGTTTAGACTGCATTCAAGGAAGCTGGAAAGGTACGTAGAGTAGTGTGGGGAGTGGTGCATGGAGTGGTGCGCGGAACTGAAAATAGTTCATAACAATGGTTTGATGTGAAGAAATGTGATACATAGAATTATAAATGATGATACAAAAAATGGTTCACAATGACAATATGAGGTTAAGGCATGCAGTACACAGAGTGATGAATTTTTGAGGGACTGCTATAGTTTTAAAAACAAGAACAATACACGATGGAGGCTATCCATAAGCAGATGAAGTTCAATATACAGTGAAGATTTTCCCACATTGAAAATTTGGGTAAATCAGATTACTGAAATTTACATAGTTATGTTCCATTTTAAGGAACAGTAATCTCCTTTGTCAAGTGATGAGATTATAGATTAAAATATTGGGAAGAAATATGGTAATCTTTGAAGTGGTACATGGAAGAGAGGATGGTACATGGAGAGAACCATTTTCATATATAAAACTATCCATAGAAGAATGTGTAGTTTGTATAGGAAGGTCTCATAGTACGCAACAGATCAAGGAAGTACATGGAGAAGGGTGGTACACGGAGAAGCTGAGCATTTCACATAGGAAGGAAGTGCGTGGAGAAGGGATGTTTACTAAAGAGATGGTTGGTATGTAGAAATAGTAGTGGTGTGAAGAGGAGGTGGTCTATGCACCATACCTAGAACACAGTATGCAGAACACAAAAGGAAGCCTACAAATTAACCAAATCAGTTTGTGAAATTATGTTCCATAACATAATAGTATATAGAAAAATAAATTACATCAATAGGTGATTATGGGAATTCAACAGAGCATCCATTTAAAGTTGAGGATGCATGATGTAATTATAAAACAATGAAGTGACCTTCAAGACGATAAACTGAGTGACGATGCATCCAATGTAGTGAGTAAGGGGGTGTTAGTATAAGTTATTCTAGATACGTAGTGTGTTATCCCAAAAAACATGTAAAGGAAGAGCACTAGGCATATATTGGCTGTTCTAAAAACATGTAATCCAAAACTTGTGAATATTTGTCGTTTTAGTTATGACCGAAAAAATTTCAGTGTATGCTCCTTGGATGTATCCCTTACTCGTAAGCCAAGTAAAATTTTTGTGTCATTACATTGCATGTGATTGTTTATTTTCTGCACTTCCTCTTTTGATAGGATTAACATATTCCTACCAACGGGGGAACAAGATCCATAAATTTAAAATAAAACTTTGACACCCTGATTCAACCATTCCCTATCATGGTGTTCTAGGGTCATTCCTATGGTATCAGAGTGTAAAGGCTGGTGGTGTTATCTATCCTTTTTTTTCTACCTTGGAGAATACAGTTAATGTTAGATGAGTTCCTTTGTATTATGGAAGTAACATTTAAATATGGAATAACATGGTAAGATATCATCTATGATCTCTTTGAATTGATGTACATTATCCACTACACAAGGAATATAGGTCACTAACCCAACCAGACTATCTATGAAAGATATAGACAAAAAAATGTCGGATGCTGATGAAAAAACACAAAATTCCAAAATTGAAACTCTTTCAAATAAAATATAATTGTAGGTGATGTATTATACATTAAAAAATTCTATGTGGGAGAAACATGAGAATATATATGAAGTTGAAAAAAATGTTAATGAGGTGAAGCTCCACGTTTTACATAATAGGTTTGATGATATGTAGATGCACCATAATGAAATAACAGACTGTTTCTTTAATCCAATTACTGAAGTTGTAGGTGAAATTAGAGGGTTTGGAAAAGAGAACAAAGACATTGATTTTGTAAAATAATCTTGAGAATACATCCACCCATTTCTAATGAAAAGGTTTCATTTCATGAAGAGTGCAATCTTTCTGAACTTTCTCTTGATATTTTTCTACGTAGCCTGGTGGAATATGTGATGAGACTCAATCCAGAAGATGCAATGACTCCAGTAAGAAATGAAATGTAAATCAAATCCATAGAAAACCTATAAATTTCAGGAGATTTTGTAAATGATTATGATGAGGAAAAATAAGTTCATTATCTCATTTCCTTGAGACTCAAGAAGTGGGCATGTAAATTTAAAGGAAAGCTACCTATGGCTTGTTTTTGTTGCGTAAGAGTTGGGAACATTGCTTCTCATTTCCTAAGAATATTCAATGTTGAATAAATAAGGGATGGAGACATTCAAAATCCTCAAAAAAAGATATTAAAAAAATATTAATGTTAAATATGGAAAGAAATTTCAGTGAAAGATTATTTTTTGAAAATAAGAATACAATGAAAATGAACTCTTTGAGAAAGAAGAATCAGAAATCATATCTGTGAACCATAATTCCATGATTATGGCACCCCACCTTTTTACTGCATAACATTTATTTTTTTTAAATAAGAATACAATGAAATTTAACACTTTGAGGAAGAAGAAGAAGAATTAAAATATGTGAACCATACTTCCATGATTATGGCATCCCGCCTTTTTACTACATAACTTTTCATTACATTTTACAAATAGTGGCTCTTTAAGGTCTAGTATATTGGAAATCAGGAACATAAAATATGAAAACAGAAAAAATTATCCTAATCCACTTATAGGTATTCATAATAAGTTCTTCCTAATTAAAATTATTGCATCTCATAACCTGGAGACTTACATCAATTGAAAGGGTGAGCAGAAAGCCTAGTAAGAAATGCAATGAAATCAGTTTACATGTGATATCAATAAGAATATGATAAAAAATAAAAAGATATGATAAATGAAAGTAGATTCATTTCATAATGAAAATAAATTTAAAAGGAACATGAATATGTTTATACAACATTTAATTTCAACATTCATGAACATGTCACAAAGGTTCATTCCCAAGGTGTCATAAACAATACCACTATTATTCAGCAAGGTATTGTAAAATTTGTTATCTCTAGAGATTAAATTCCTACCCAATGAATTGGAGTGCTAGCAGGGAGAACCATTAATAATTACTTATATTAATGTGATCCACATAGATCATAATCCTAAATTTCATAAATAACCCATAGAGAGTAAAATAAATTGGTTTCCCTTCAAAATTTTGGCGTTTTAATATTGCTTAATAATATAATCATTATGTCATTTTTAACCCATGGAAAGGGAGTGATGGTTTTATATATGTAAATTCTAGAATCAAGAGTAAAATTTTTATGTATTTATGAACACCCATAAAAACTAAAAAGGTCTGAGTATTGACCTAATAATATAAGATAATTTTCGGAGACAAAGAGAGAGAAAATTTGAGGTGAAAGTTCTGCAGCATAACGACAATATAACATGGTCTTAGAAAAAAATTAAAAAAGTGGACAAGGATCTACCATAATTAAATGAATCATTTTATAAAAAGAGGTAAAAAAATAAAATATAAATAAGATCATGGTGTAGATATTTTAATAAAATACCACATAAAAATTGAAACATGAAAAAAAAGAGAAAATATGATTTCTTTTACGAAAACATTGGCACTCTAACGACATCACATAAAAATTAAAAAAATCAGGTGATGAGAGAGAAAAGGGTATTACATCAATTTAACGTTAAATGTATTGTATGAATGATATTTGAGAACATAAGCCCGCATAATAAAATGAAAACCAGAAGACATAACATAAAATATGTCCTGACATAAAAGAGGAGGGCGAACAGTTCCCTTACCTTGAAGAGTAACATCGAAAACAAAAAGGTTGGGACCTTGGGAGTTTGAGGGAACCTTGGGAGGACACAAAAGGAGGTAAAAAGATAAGAGTATAGTTGAGTAAGATTTTAGAGTGAAATTAACGAGGGAATGGCTTGGTATTTATAGGAAAAGATAGGGAATATTTAATTAATTTCAAAGGGACACCTCATCATTGGTATTTGCAAAAACATGGGTTTTCTCATGGAATTTTACATGGTAATGTCCACTTGGGAATCCTTATAACAAATATTACTATCCCAAATTCGAACATATTTATTACACCATGATTACATCATCAATGATGTCATAAAACACTCGACACTCAAAACTTTATTTTTACTATTTACTGAAAATTCATCTATTTCAGAAAAAACCCAATATATTCACCCTAACCTAATAATAGATCTCTAAATTCAAAAATTAACTCCATTTTTTGAAAATAATTTTATAAATAATTATAATTTAATTTTTAAGTAAAATAATTATTTATTCATGAAAACATCTCTAAAACTATAACTGGTTTTTTAACACCTTGACAAAATTAATCAAGGTCCCATTAAATGATTGTATAACCATAAGACAATAAAGTAAAAATTTATGATTACATTTTATGGATTTACATTTTATTTTCAAATTATTAAATTAATTATAAAATTTTAAATAAAATATTTATGTCATACATAAATATCAAAACTTATACTATAATCATTTTTTAACTTGTAAGATGTCTAAAAAGTATTTATATATTCATGGGTGAAGTTTATATTTTTTTGGCCGATTTACTATTCATTAATATTCATTAATATTCATAAGTGTATGTTACTATTCAAACTATAATATTCACTAAAAATAATGTTGATCTTATTACACTCTAAATTTTAAACTGATCACAATTGTAGAAGACCATTTTATGAAAACCATTTCACATTAATAATTATTTATAGAATATTAAATTTTTTAAAAAAATCCCTTTTTCCAAAATTCATTAATAATATAGAACATCTTCCAACATTTAGGAGGACATTTGAAATTCCCAAATTTAAAATAACAAGAAGTTAAAAATTTTATTTATACAAAATGATTACACAATGTAACTAATGTCTCATTATATAGCTCCATATAACACCTGCATCAGACCTAAGCGTAAGGTGTGAAATGGTGATAGATTCTTGGGGTGGCTCAGACAACATTTCCCAGGTGGTAATTTCCATAAGATTAAACTTCTCCTATAGGCGAATCCATTCACGATTCACATGTTGAAGCTCAGCATGGTCTTAGACCAGAGAAAATCCCAGATATGAAACCTCCTTCCAAAGATATGACAAATGGGCTTCGTACGAACCAAGTATACGAGATGAGGCCATCGACTCTTCTTTCTATATTATCCAAGATCACATTTATTTATAAAAAATAATTATAACGTAATGATTTTAGTTTAAAATGATCATATTGACCAATGGTCATATAATAGTCATAACCCAACAGTCTTATTTAATTATACTCACTTCATTAATTTAAGGATTTAGTTTTGTGGAGTATAAACTTATATAACACTGAAATTTAGGAAACAAATATTATTCAAAAGATTGGGTCAATACATTCTTCCACCCTTCAGAAATTTCATCCCCAACATTTTGACTCGTACCCTAAGAAGAGAAATGGTGTGGGTACTTCTCCCTCATAGACTCCTCTGGTTCCCACATAGCTTCTTCACATTTGTTGTTCCTCCACAACACCTTAACAAGGTGGGTAGTCGTGTTGCATAGAACCTTGTATCTATGATCCATGATCACCACCGACTGCTCCTCATGAGAAAGGTCATGTTCCAGTTGTACCACCTTTGGATTTAGAACATGTGAAGGGCCAGGTATGTAATTCCACACGATGAATATGTAGAAGACATCATGAACATGTGCTAGATTTTGAGGAAGTGAAAGCTGATAGGACACTACCCCTACGTGATCAGAGATTATGCAGGGGCCAATTTACATAGGGCTGACCATACCTTTCTTCCCAAACATCATGAATCTCTTCCAAGGTGGAATTTCAATAAAGACTTTGTCACCAACATCAAACTCCATTTCCTTTTGATGGTTGTCAGCATAGCTCTTTTGCCGACTCTAAGAAGCCTTAATGTGTTGCTGGATGGCAGTGAACTTTCTTTCATCTCTTGCACAAGATCAGGCCCATGAAGCTTTCAGTCAACAGCTTACTACCAACAAGTATGAGTTCTACATCGCATACCATATAGAGATTTATAGGGTGCATTTTGAATTCTCGAGAGGAAGCTATTGATTTAATAGAACTCAACTAAAGGGATATGTTGATCCCATCCACCTTTAAATTCCATTGAGCATGTTCTCAACACATCCTCGACTGTTTGAATTGTCCTTTCAAGTTTTCCATCAGTTTGGGGGTGATAGGCCATACTTAAATTCAATACAGTGCTCAGATCATGTTGAAGACTTCTCCAAAATTTTGATGTAAACCTTGGATCATGATTAGATAGGATAGTATGTGGAACTCCATACTGCCTCACCACTTCCGTCATGTAAATCCTGGAAAGTTGATCAAGAGAGAGATCTTCCCGAATGGAGATAAAATGGGTAGTCTTGGTGGGATATTCCGCAAAATCCCATATCACATTGTTTCATTTGGAAGTTATCAGGAGACCAGTGATGAAGTCCATAGTGATATTTTCCCACTTCAATGCTAGTATGGGTAGTGGTTTCAATACCCCTTTATAAATTTATCACTCTGTCGTTACATATTGACATACCAGGAACCTTGAAGTGTAGTCAGTAATCTCCATTTTCATATTATCCCACCAATAATGATCCCTAAGGTCCTTATATATTTTAGAGCTTCCATGATGTATAGAGAAAGTTGAGATATGAGATTCATCCATCAGCTCCTTATTTATTTTCGTTATAGACGTAACACATAGCCATGTAAAAAATTTCAGTACACCTTTTGATCAATATTGAACTCAGGAAACATCCCATCTTTCATAGCTTTAGACTTCTTATGTAAGAAATGATTTTCTTTTTATGCTTTCATTATATTATCTAGTAATGACAGTTGAGGAATCATTTGGGATAGGGTTGATGATGGGCCTTCCCTTAAAATTCCCATGTCCAGCATTACTAGGTCAATGGTCAAAGGATCTCCTGGAATCCTCATCATGGAAAGAACAACTGGGTCTTTCCTGCTTAATGAAATAGTGACTTTTTTAGCTATTCCGGGATGATAATGAATTAAACAATCATATTCATTGTGAAGTTCCAACCATCTCCTCGTCCTCATGTTCAATTCCTTTTGTGTGAAAATATACTTCCAACATTAATAGTCTATGTAAATATCAAATTTCTCACCATATGGATTTATTATCCATATCTTTAGAGAAAAAATGATTGTAGCCAGCTCGAGATCATGCATAGTATAGTTCTGATCATGAGTCTCCAACTGTCAATATGCATAAGCAATGAATTTTTCATTTTTTAAGAGGACTCACCAAATCCCTTTCAGAGATGCATCGCTAAAAATAATGAATCCTCCACCACTTGAGGGAAGAGTTAATATTGGTGCCGTAACTAATCTCTTCTTCATATCTTAAAATCTCTCCTCACACTCTTTTGTCTAGATGAACTTGGCTCCTTTTCGAGTTAACTTGTTTAATGGATTAGAAAGTCATGAAAAGTTCTTCACAATCATCTTGTAATATCCCACTTGTCCACGGAAACTACAAATCTCAGTTATTGTGCCACTCCTTTCCAACTTTTTTCTTTCCAGGGTCAACTGTGAATCCTTCATTGTTAGCAATGTTCCTCAAGAAAGAAACATGTTGTAACCAAAATTCACATTTGTTGAACATCCCAAAATCATCTCCATCCATTGAGTTTACAAAATAACCTTTAGATGACCCTCATGCTCCTCAAGACTTTTGGAATATATCAAAATATCATCATTAAAAAATACCAAAAATTTTTCAAGGTATTCCTTAAATACTTTTTTCATTAAATACCTAAATATATTTGGTGCAATAGTCAGTCCGAAGGGCATCACAACAAACTCACAATTCCCATATCTTGATCAGAAGACTGTTTTCAAAAATATCTTATTTCTTCACCATCAATTGATGATAACCAGATCCATGATCAATATTAGAGAAGAATTGAGACCAAATAAGTGGTTCCAATAAGTCATCAATTCATGGAAATGGGAATTTGTTCTTCATTGTGATCCCTTTTTGTTCTCTATAATCAATGAATAGCCGCATAAATCCATCCTTCTTCTTCGCAAAGAGAATAGGTTCTCCCCAAAGAGACACACTCGGTCTGATAAAAACCTTCCCCAAAAGAACATGGAGTTGTTTCATTAACTCCTCCAAATCCACATTTTCCATCTTATATGGGGTCTTTCATATCAGATGGGATCCAGGTATGAGTTCAGTAGAGAACTCTACCTCTCTATCTAGAGGAGGTTTGGGTAACTACTTAGGAAATAAATCAATATATTTTTGAATAATGAGTACATTCTCTATCCTCAATATCTAATTCCCTTCTTATTATTCACTGATCAACTCCATAAAGAAGGATATTGGATGTTCTTCTAGACAAAGATTAGTTTTAGATTTCTCTCCTTGGAAAATAACAGTAGGTTTTCGATTCAAGAATACTTAGATTTCCTTTCTTTGGAAATTGATCTTTTAAGTATAATTTGAGAGGCAGCCCTTCCCAACTATAATGTAAAATTCTAGTATGGGAATGACTATGAGATTTGTGATAATATTGTTCCCACTAATGTAAATACTAGATTTTCAAACACTGACGATGCTTGGATAATCCCATCAGGAGTCTGGACTGATAACTTTTCTTTTAAAAAATAGGGGGTTTATTCTAAATTATTTGAAATGTTGTAGGAAATAAAAGAATGAGTAGAACCATAATCAAACAAAGTACTAATTACCTTTGAGAGAACAGAAAAATTACCTTCCACCACATCATTTGGTGCTTAAAATTTAGTTGTAGTGTTTGAAAAAGTATGACCCTGTTCCCTTGGTCGTTGCTAAGGCTGGTAGTGATTCCCCTCCATTTCTATCGGAATTGGACAGTGATTGGAAAAGTTCCCATGTTGTACACACTTGCCACATTGGACATCATGTTGGGCCTGCACCTTCTTCCCCTTTTCATTAGTGTTGGGAAGTTGTGGCTTCACCTCACAATGAAAATTCCACACAATGTGGCCATCTCTACCACACATTTAGCACTTCTCGCTCCCTAACAGGCAGTTCCCCAAATTCTTCCTCCCAAATTTATTACAGGTAGGACATTGTACCTTCATGCCTTTTCTTCCCTGATTGAAGCTCCTCCCTAAGCTTGGATCCCTTTATTTTTTCATGTCATTGGATTTACAAGACCATTGTGTCCCACCAAACTCTAGTTAGAGTTTCATCACACTTCACATGATCTCCTCAGAGCTACCATAATCTTGGTTGGCTAGATTCTTTCGCAGATGAGGCCTCAGTCCACCGAAGAATCTATCAACCTTACCATTTGGATCCATGACAAAGATAGAGGTGTAACGGGAAAGCCTTGTGAAGTTCATATCGTTGCTTCCAACAAATTTATTCTTATTCATATTTATTGTGAGAAATATCTTCTCCATTATTTTTCTCAATGATCAAGGGAAATACTTGTTGAAGAATATCCCTCTGAACTCTTCCAACTCCATAGCTTCAACTTCTACTATTGGCCTGGTGTTTTTAATAAGTTCCCACCACTGATCAGATTATCCCTCTAAGAGATAGATAGACAGGGTGACCTTCTCTTGTTATGAACAATGTATAACATAAAAGACATTCTCTATAGAGCTGTTCCACTATTCAGTAATCAATGGGTCCATCGATCCACTAAAGGTTGGTGGCCTTTGACGCATAATGGACTCAAAAGAAAGTTGTTCGCTTCATAGTGAGATCAGTCTCTCAGCTTCATTCAGGTTATTTCACATAACTTGAGTCAATTGGTTCATCATTCACATGAATCATTCCATTGTTTCTTCCATCTGAGGGTCGTTAGTGCATTGTCGATTTCCGTCACCATATGCACAGTTCCTATTTCCCACCATTTTCCTAAATAATAAAACCATAGTGAGAAACTTATTTGATTTACGAATCATATAACAATAATGGATTTTATGTCTTAAAAAATCATTCCTTAAACAATTACATTTCTCTATAAATCCTTCCTAATGAATCGTAAAAATCGTATGATTAAAAAAACATATTTCCCATGAGTGTTGTAACCTTAGAGTGCAGCAAGGCCTGTTGTCGTATAATAGAATACCCCGGGTCAATACCAAAACTCATTGTCATAGTTTTCACTCCTAGGTACATCTATGCTAGAGCCGCCTATAACTACTTGTATCCAGAGAGGGATGTATTTTCTTGATTAACAACTTACTCAATACTCACCAAAATCCGAGGATGCTTTCCTAAACTGAAACGTTTCTTTAGGGTTCTTTCTAATGTTTTCAAAACGTAATTTCCATAAATAAATATACTTTTATTTGATACCAACTATGGAATCCCAAGTTTTTAATATATACATTTTCATTACATTTTACAAATATAGGATCTTTAAAGTTAAGTGTCTTGGAAATCAAGAACCTAAAATATGAAAACATAAAACACTATTCTAATCTATTTGTAGGGATTCATCATAATATCTTTCTATGTTCAATTATTTCATCTAATTACCTAGAGACATACGTCAAATGAAGGGGTGAGCAGAAATCTCAGTAAGGAAAGCAAGGAAATCAGTTTACTTGTTATATCAATAAGAACATGATAAAAAATTCGCTCACTTTTCCTATAAATATCATGAAATTCCCCCATTCATTTCATCGGATGTATTTGAAAAATCATGGGTTTTCCCATGATATTTTCTCATGGTATTGTTTACTTAGGACACCTCATAGAATATCTTAATATTAACAAGTTGACCAACATTATTTCATCATGATTACATTATCAATGATATCATTAGACACCTAAAACCCAAAACTGTATTTTTACTATTCCGCAAAAATTCAACTATTTCAAAATAATCCCAAATATTCACCCTAACATAATGTCAATGCTATAAATTCAAAAATTAACTCCATTTTATGAAAATAAATTCCTAAAATTTTTTAATTTAATTTTTATGCAACTTTATTATTTATTCAAAAAAAACAACTCTAAAACTATAACTTGTTTTGTAATACCATTAAAAAGTAATCAAGGTCCCATAAAATTATAGTATAACCATAAGATAAAAAAGTAATAATTTAAGATTACATTTTTTGAATATAAATTTTCAGTTTAAAATTTTAAATTAATTATCAAATTCTAAATATAATATTTATGTCATAAAAAATATCCAAACTTATACTATGATCATTTTTTCACATTCCAGATTTCTAAAGTGTATTTATACATTCATGGGTGACTTTTTATTTTATGGAAAATTAACAATTTATTACTATTCATAACGGTATGTTCCTATTCATACCTTACTTTTCAATAAAAATCAACTTGATCTTATTAGACTCTAAATTTATTACTATTCACAATTGTAGAAGACCATTTTTTGAAAATCATTTCAAATTATTAATTATTTAATGTATACATAAATATTTTAAAATTACACTTTTTCCAAAATTCATTAATAATATGGAACGTCATCATACATTTATCTAAACATTTGAATTTTAAAAAGTTATTATAATAAGAAATAGAAATTTTATTTTTTAAAATGGATTACACAACCTAACTACAGTCTCATTACATAGCCCCTTATAACACATGCATAGGACATAAGTGTAAGGTGTGCTATGGTGATATAATCTTGGGGAAGCTCGAACAACATTGCCTGAGTGGTAATTTCTATCAGCTTAAAATTCTCCCTTAGGTGATTCTGTTCAAGCTTCACATGTTTATTCTCTTCTTGGGCTTAGTCTAGAGCAAATCTCAGAGATGATACCTCTTTCCAAAGCTCTGATAGATGGGATTTTTATGGACCATTCTACTTGATGAGGCCATCACATCTTCTTTTTGTATTAACCATGATCACTTGTATTTATAAAAAATAATTTTAATTTAAAGAGTTTAGTTTCCAATCGTCATATTGACTAATGGTCATATAACACTCGAAACCCAATGGTCTCATTTATTTTTACTCACTTATTAATTAAAGGATTCAGTTTTGTGGGGTATAAAATGAAATAAAACAAAAATTTAGGAAGCAAATATTATTCAAATGTACGGGTCGTTATAATGATGGCTTCCTTTAAATATTTAATACCATTGAACGATTATTCTAGAGATAACCAGTTGACTACTAATGTATATCCCAAGATTAATCATAAGGATTCTTTTGGTAATTTTGAGCATAATTGTATGGGATAAAATAAGTGGAATGTAATGGTGGAGGAATCACTTGACAATATTCATCAGCGGAAGTAGAAATTGAGCAACTGGAATAATTGGTGAAGGTAAAATCATCAATCTTTGAAAGCACTAATGATGTTGTGGAACTTATTCACAATATTTAAGAACAAGAAAATGTCATCAATGACCATACCTAGATATATGAGTAGAATTCAATAACAATTTATGGACTTGAAGAAGAAGTTGTTACTCTGAGAAGTAAACTTGACTGTGAATCAATTACAAAAGAAGAAATGACGATCATGCAATTTGGAAGGTCCTCTAATTCTTATCTACTAGAGAGAGAGAGAGAAACATGGTTTTTATGGACTAAATGAGATCTTGAGTGATCAAAGTCCCACATGCATGGGAAATATAGGAATTGGTCGTGATGTCGAATTGTCAAATTTTATAAATAAATTGAACCATAATAAATGAAAGTTGGAAGTTGATAATGTTGGAAAGCCTCCAGAATTGCTGAAAATAAAAATCTTGAATCAAAAGAAAAATACAACTTAATATTATCCTTGAATTTCCATAAATTATAAGAATAAAAACTATTTTATAGAGGAATAAGGCAATAGGGTAAATTAAAGTGATAAGAAATTTCCTTTCATGTTGTGTCAGTTTGGTGGCTATATTTTCCATACCATCTTATATCATTAAGAGGCAAGGAGATATATGAATAGGGAAGAGTTATGAGTTCAAAAAATGAGAACATATTCATATCATACTTCTTATATAAGAAACACTTTCTATAGATATTGTTTTCTCTATTCTATATTTTTCTATAAATCTATGTATTGAAGGAAGAGGTATGACAGGAAAAATTCATTCACTACTCAAAGAGGATCCAATAGTCATCAAATAGAAGGTGTTTTTATTTTAGATATGTTTTCTCCTCTGGATGAAGAATATGAATATGAATAACCCATGTAAATGTAAGAGAGAATTAAAAGACAGTCAATATCCTATGCTCAATCAAATATGTCATGGAAAAAAATAGTAAAATTAAAAAATTCAATTTTGCAGAAGTATCCCTCAAAGGTACAAAGAACAACAAAACCTGGATTCATGATAGTAAATTTTCATACCACATGATGGGTAACAAAGAACTATTAACAAATTTCATTAAAAATGTCAATGGAATAGCGAGGTTCGGTTATGATGGTGCTTTGAAAATAAAAGGAAGTGGAACTACTGAGATAGATAAAGAAGAGATGAAGAAAACTGAAGTCCTTTATGTGGATGGTCTGTGACAAAATACTCATAGTGTGAGTAAAATTTGTGACTCAGTTCTTATTGTGACATTTAATCAGAATGGATGTACTATAAGAGGAAAGTCCTGGAATTATCTCAAGAAAGAGTGTTGAACAGATGCCAACTTATATCAGGTTTACAGCAAAGAGGACATCTTCTACTTAACAGTTGAATAGGAATAAAACTTATGGAATCGGAGATTGGGGTACTTAAATTATTATTTGAGGGAAAAAATATGAATGATGAAGATATTCATGTGTATCATTAATTTGAAGTGTTAACAGGAAATGACCTGTGATGGTTGCATACGAGGGAAACTAGTCAGCAGTTCCTACCGGCCAAAGATGAAAATGGAATAGAATCTCCTTGACCTCATCCAAACAAATGTATGTGTCTGGATAAATGTTTCTAGAAAACATGGGGAAATATACTTTGTTATTTTCATAGATGGTTAAAATATAGTGACATGTGTGATTATTATACACAATAAGTGACAAGTTCTTGATTGATTTAACACCTACAGTTGAATTGCAGAGAATGATATTAGATGGAAGCTAAAAGTCCTACGGTCTGACTTTTAGGGGAATAAACAACCATTGAATTTGAAAATTACATAGAGACGAATGGGATACATCATTAGGTAGTATCTGTGAGATCTCTGTAGAAAAATGGAGTTTTTTAGCACATGAATCAATAGGTAAAAAAAATTTCTATAACTATGATGATTGGGATTTGTAATCCTTGACATCACTAGAAAGAGGTAGTACTAGCTGTAGGGTATATTCAAAATCGAATAGGGGTATATGTGTGTGAGATAATGACACCATAAGAATTGTGGCATGGAAGGAAGCCCTATTTGAAATATTTTTTTGTTTTCAAAAGAAAATGATTTATCTGAAACAAATATGGAAATCAAAGGAAGTATAGAGACAATGCAGATGAAGAAATAATTATTTGATTCTCAATGAATAGAAAATCCTAAAAGTGTTTCAATAATCGCTTGGGAAGAATTATAGAAATAACTGATGTAATGATTATTGAAATAAAAAACATGAATGCTTCATGGAATTCTAATGCTGATGTGATAGAAGATGAGGAATAATGTGAACATGGAAAAAAGAAAATACAGAGGTAGAGGAAGGTGTTAAAAACACATAGAAGTCACACCATGATGTTGTCTCAGAAGAGAAATACATATATAGAGAGAATTTAGTCGAACCCCAAAGGATAAATCGAAGAGAAGAGATTGATCAGTCCAACATTATCAGGGATCAGAATGAACATATGTAGACAAGGAGAATGAGTAATAATGCACAATATGAATTTATATCCATTGTGGAACAATCCTCATTTGAATAGGATTCAAAGTATGAGTCATGATTTAAGGAAATGAATTAATGTTTAGATTATATTCACAAAAATCAGACATGGGGTCTTGTTAAAATACCTGAAGATAGTAATGTTATTGGTACATAGTGGATTTTAAAAAAAAATAACGAGCATCGAAATATGATAAAAATAAGGATATATTGGTCTATAAAAGGATATTCCCAAATCCACGGTGTTAATTTTGATGAGATATTTTCTCTAGTAGCGAGACTTGATTCAATCAGGCTATTTCCAAACATGGCAATCCAAAGAGGTTATAAAGATTATCAAATGGATGTAAAGACATCATTTTTAAATGAAGTATTGGAAGAATAAGTATAAATTGAATAACCAACTGGGTTCTTTCTTAGCAATTATGAACACAAGGTTTGAAAATTAAAGAGAGATCTTTGTAGTATGCAATAGGAACCCCGGGCGTGGTACTCTCCATTGGACTCTTTTATGAGAAATCATGAGTTTAAAAGAGTGGAATTGGATCACATTCTCTATCTATGGAACACTCAAATGGAATAGTTCATGGTATTGTTATATGTGGAAGGTATTATTTTTGGTGGAAACATACAAGGATCAGTAGATGAATTTTCCAATCACATGAATTCCAAATTTGAAAGGTCCATAATTGGTGATCTCACATACTTTTTAGGGTTGAAGGTACTTCCGAAGAAGGACTACACATTCATTTCTCAGAAAAAAGTATAAATGCGAGCTACTAATGATATTCAATATTTATGATTCTAAACCATTAATGACTCTAATTTAAATTGGATCAATGATTAGAAAGCATAATGAAGGGATTTCTGTGGATCCCACCATGTACAAAAGAATCATTGGAAGCCTACTATACCTAGAAAAGACACAACCAAATATTTCCATTTATGCATTTGTAGTGGCTAGCTTTCAGTGTAATCCAATGGAATAACATATGGATAAATTGAAAAGAATCATGAGATACATTCAAGGTACACCTAATAATGAGCTATACTTTGTTGGAGGAAGGGATAATGAGCTATTATCATATTTTAATACTATATGGCCTAGATATGTAGTGGACACAAAGTCTTCCAATGGTCAAGGATTTTATATTGGGAAAACATGTGTGGGCTAGTTATGCAAGAAATAGGTAAGTACATCAGTTAGTACTACTAAAGATGAATGTATATCTGCTACCAACCCATCCACTCAGTTACTTTGGATGAAGCATCCACTAATTAACATAGGTTATGAGATAAAACAACCAATGGTAATTTATGGTGATAACAGGAGCACAATTGATCATATGAAGAATTCAATTTTGCATTCTCGTACAAAACATATTGAGATCAGATTTCACTTCATCGAGGAAAAATTATAACAAGGCATGATCCAAATAAACCATATGGGAGGTGATGAGAATGTTGATGAAATTATGACCAAGAAACTTTTACTAGTTGTGTTTGAGAAACATCGGTTCATCCTATGTGTTCATCCACCTCTTGGTGCTTAATGAGGTTTTGAGATTCCCCTCTCCCCAACTATTTCAATAATGTTATTTTTTTGGAAGTGTTGTAGTTTGATGGGGGAGATATGATCTAGGTAGAGTTTGATATGAGCTGTATAATGTTTAAATAACCATTCTATGGGTTTACATCCAATGGGAAAGAATGGATAAATTCAAGGGAGAGTGATACGTTTCCTTCTGGATACCGAAAAGATGGAGAATAAAAAAAACCCAGAAATGAAACTACGGGGGTGAAAAGAAAAGTATTCGAAATGAATTCATGTTGTTTCTCATGATTTCTACCCCGAGAAATTCTTACCGAGACTTTTATTGATTGATAATATGTTTCTTCAGGATTATTGTATTGATCATTGCTGAACCATTAGTGAATTTATCTGTAGATTACCAATAAACCCATAGGGTAGATTTTTGGAACTAAGGATATTCATTTCTAATAATAGAGTTTGCTTTGTGATATTTGTCAATCTGTACAGGGATGTCTAGAGATTTTTCATGGAATGAGGTCATACATTTAAAGATGAAAGTAGTATTGAAGCTAGAATAGTTTCCAAGTGTTTTCAAAATTTTTGGTTCTCAAAATTAGGATTTTGGTTTTTAAAGAGAATGATTTTTCATATACGATTAAATGGTATGGGAAAGGAAAAATAAAATTATAAAAATAAGTGAACTGCATCCCTTGGAACATGGATAGTGTACCATGTTCTGGGAATGGTTCGTGGCTACATTCCAGGAAAAAGGAATGGTATGTAGAGCAGTGCACAGAGCATTGCACAGAACAGAAAAATATTTCAAAACAATGGTACACAGTTATGGAATGCGGTACGTGGAATACTGAAGGTTAATACGAAAAACGGTTTATAGAGATAGTATGTGGTAAAGGCATGTAGTACGCAGAGTGCTGAAGGTTAGAGGGACTGCTGCAGTTCGCGAAATAGGGGCAGTATGTGTTAGAGTATAAACATTCATAGATGAAGTTCAGTATATAGTGATGATGGTCCCAAATTAAATATTTGGGTAAATCAGATTAGAAAAATTTGAAAATTTACATGCCTATTTTACGGAATAGTAATCCCCTTTGTTAAGTGACACGATTTGAGATTAATCATTGGTGATGAAATACAGTATTGTTTGATGTGTTATGTGGAGGAGAAGATTGTATGTAGAGAGAACCATCCATGTAAGGAAAACAGTTCGTGGAAGAAAGTGAAGTTCATAGAGGATGCTCTCACAGTACACAATTGAGAAAGGAAGAACATAGAGCTGGGTGGAATGTGGAGAAGCTGAACAGTACATGGAGGAAGGTCATGTGTTAAGTAGGTCAGTTCACCGGGGAGATAGATGGTATGGAGAAACAGTAGTGGTACATGAAAGAGGTGGTCTTCGCACCATACCTAGAACATAGTAAGCGGAACACAAAAGGATTCCTAAAAGTTAACGAAATTAGTTTGTGAAAATATGTTCCATAATATATCAGTATATAGAGAAATAAATTATATATGTGGGTGAATACAATACTTCACAAGAGCATCCATTTATAGTTAAGGATGCATGATTTATTGCTAAACTATTTAAGAGACCTTTAAGTTGATAAAATTTGGAAAGATTCTTCAAACATATTGAGAAAGGGGGTGTTAGTGGATGTGATATAGGGGAAGCAATGCCCTATCCCTAAAACCTTGTAATGGTAGTGTTCCTGGAAAAGAGTGGCTGTGAAAACCACTTGTAATCCACAACTTATGAATATTGGGTGTTTTTAGTACGATTGACACATTGTCGGCATATACTCCGTGGATGTATCCCTTATTTGTGAACAAAGAAAAATTGTTATGTCATTTCTTGGAATGTGATTGTATATTTTTTGTACTTCCTATTCAGATAGGTTTAAAAGGATCCTACCAATGTGGGAACAAGACCCATCAATTTAAAGGAAAAAATTGACACCCAGATTCGCCCTCCCCTCTCAGGCTGTTCTAGGTTCCTTTAGGTTGGTCAAAGTTATATGAACATATACTCCAGACTATAATGATACAAATCAAATAACCATACACTTATAGAAAAAGAGACACAAAAATATTCAAGATGAAAAACCAAAAAGGAAATACTACGAAAAATTAATGTCTTCACTCACTAATCTCTTCATCGATTGAGTTTAGGGTGCTGATAAATAAGCCATAATGAATATAGGGTTCACTATATAAAAATAATAAAAGAAAATATATTTTGGATAGACTCTATCTTGAAGGAAAAAGTAAGAGAAATGTTTTTTTACATATCCTCACAGTGATAATATGTTCCATTGGCGATGAATACACTTTTTGGGTTCTCAATCCCTTAATGAATATTACCCATTTCTTTTTCCACCTTCATGCCATTTATGTCTGAGCTGACACAACCTCCCCATAACATAATGGTAATAGGGACTCAATCTACCCAATATATCATCATATCCTATAAATTCCACTCGTAATACTAGGAGTTATCATCTAGATCTCATGAAAAAAATAGAGACTCCATTGACCTATACCCACCAGTTTTTATTCTCTGTTGTAAACTCAGATATTCATGGTCCTTGAATTAATATTCCCATAACCAAACAATTAAAATAGATTCAATATCCTCGATGTAATGTCACCATGTTTTGTACCCAATGTCACGACTGAAATGTGACTATCGATTCTCGATCCTTTGATGCTACACACCTCTTGATTCAAAACAACAGGGCATAGAGAAGGATCTTCACATTAGGAGCATTGTTATACTAATGTGACATAACCCTTCCTAGATAACTTTATTTCCATTCCCTACGTCATTATCTAGATTTTTGAGTCTTCAAAAACCTTTTACAACCCTCATAATGAAGTGGAGATAATCATTTCTTGGTAATTATATCGGTGATTAATGGTTTCTCCCATGTAATAAAGGTATATCCTCCCAGAAAGAAAGGATATTAAATCCATACGAACCCCAACGACACTGAGGTAGAATCAAATATCTTCTAGTCCCATAAGAAAATATGGTATGTCTCATCCATCCTATATCTAGACACATGATTTTGTGTTTTGATTTACATCACCCACATTCCAACTATCCATGAGTGCCAGTTATCACTAGTATTTCTCCATCAAAATTATTTCCACCCATAAACCATCCACGACCCTTGGAAAAGTGTATATAACATCATTTCATGGCCATGAAATCAAAAAATAAAATCTTTGAACCACCAAAAAAAGAAATATCCTCTTTTAAATAAAGGAACCCCAACCCTCATGATCCCTTGAATCACCAAAAAATAACCTAGAACTTGTAAGTTATTTCTGGAATGTCTTCACCAAATTACATGTTGATCAATATCTGGTTGAAGATCAGACAACATAAATTAAATCACACCAATGGACCAATATCAAAGACCCTAAATTATAGCACATAAATGATCCTAGATCAAATACCCTAAAATAAAACACACAAATTGCCCAATCTCAAAGACCCCAAACTACAGCATACAAAGGTTGATGCTCAAGGAACCAAAATTACAGCACACCAATGGACTGAGCCCAAACCCCAATATCTAATTTTTTTAAGTTACATAGATTGAAAAATATTTTATGGACCACAATATTAACATAGAATGATTGATCTTATCTTTCCATGCCTATCTTCATTGGAAATATATATTGAACTCTCCCTCCAAGACACATATTCTACTCAATAATTGTACGGTAAATTATTTGACATCCAAATAACGGGAAAAAATAATTATTAGAGAGTTTCATGTTAGTCGAAATTCATATATACTTATCAAAAGTAATTTTTATGATTCATTTATTCATATATAAATATTCATGTTTTCATAATGTTGTTAAAAGAATAAGTTGTGTCAATGATTATAATTATATCAAAGAAATGGAATAACATTCACATCATTAATGAAATAAATATAGATAGTATTATAGATAGTTTAGTAAATTCTACCATTTACAATGTTCAAAATATATTGATGCATCTCAACAATTTTTAATATCTATGAAGACTTAAAAATATAATGCATTCAAGTGGTTGATCTAAGATAAATGTTGATTAGTTGCAACCACCATGTCAGAAGGAGTCCAACATGAAGTGTTTATAGAATGATGGAGTTACTCTAACCCAACATCTTCAGCTTATACCCTGGGACAAAGTGTCCTGACCAAATCCATAAACTCTTCAACCCACTTTCAAAATCTATTAATGGAGTATGATGATGTTGAAAGATAAAATCTTAGAAAAGATGTGATTTCCTCACATATCTATATTTATGTAGTCGAAGAATCCATATGTACCAAAAACATGTATATCAATTTATGACCTTTCCCCAATACCCTAGATATATCATTAATTTTCCTACAAAAGAGACCCTCATCTTCAGAATCTGACAATTCCCTTTCAGTTGTGGCTAGATCTCATCGGGTTAGGATGATTAGATGCGTAATTTCATAAAGAGGTTATTGATCAAAACCTAATATTAGTATGTTAGGAAATATATTATGTAGTAATTAAACATAGTCAAAAATTATTTCCTATGGGTGTTAGTGATCAAGGACGGAATTTGTTTCTCCATCAGGCTACGTGTTTCTTGAGCCTCTATGACCAATGAATTAGGCATTATTGGTGGATTACTAACTAGTTGAACCAATGAAAAAAGTATAATAATCACCATATACCCTTAAACAAATATTTGTATCATATATAGAATATTTTTGAATACGTACTCCCTTAATAGAGTTTGTTTTATCATCGGAATATTTATCACTCAAATGAGGTCACATTCATGATTTCTAACATAGATCGTAAAATAATTACATTATTATTTTTAATAATGGGATTGGAGAGGATAAATGACTATTCACATGATTAATCAACTGGTTTATCACACAAATCTGATAATTTTCTACCCAATATTGTGCATACTCATGGTTAAGTAATGTGGATGTAGAACCAGTAAGAGGATGTATGATCTCATCCTCAATATCAGTACACCTCTACATCTTCCTAAATTGGTAGATGACACGAGGATGTCTAAATCCTCAATGGACAACCAAATGAAGATGGGAAAACTTTTGAATACATAAATTTGACTGTCCAATTGATAAGGGGCATATGGTTTTTGGAAAACTATCACATTCACTCTAGTTATGAGAACACCATCCCTAAGTGAGATCATATACAATATTTCATCTATGTAACAACTTTCATTATCATCAATAATTTCAAATAGTGCATGTAAGGAAGTAAAATAAAAGATATAATCTTGGATCTATGAGTATTAAATCTTGGTGGAGCATACTTACATATCCCAAACCACAGATATATTAAATAGTCTTGGGTGGGATTATGAATTGGGGAACCATAGGGTGTTGTAACATTCCTAATAATCAAAGTTCTCCACTATCAATCTTAATATAAAATGGAGAGTACCATTGATCCTGTAATGGGTGCAACCTTGTTGAATATTCCACAATTTATCATACTGTAATTCAAGGAATAAGACAAACAAATTGAGATTCTTCTATTATTTTTGTCACACAACCACCAACAATATACTAAATAGGATCCCTGAGCTTGCATCCCTAGATGAGGAAAGTCTTGCATTCAATAACATTGTTTTAAAACATGAAAATATATTTTCTAGAGATCTCACTAAATTCAATTTGTATAATCATGAGGTATGATCCCCATAATCGATGATATCCCAATGAAGCATGTATATACATAGACATGCATAGAAGGGCACCAAATAGGATGTATAATTGTTGGCCTATCTCTATTGAAATAATGAAATATATCAATAGAATACATTAAATATATGATAGAACAAGTTATCAATTACTTCATAAATTCATCCTTTACAATAATGAGAATTTTCATCCCCAAAAATGGGGTCTACAAATTATCATCCTAGGCATCTGTAGTAGAGAGTAATTTATCAAAGATATTCACAAGAGGGAAAATACCACCCTATTGGTAAATATCAAATAGAAGGATATCCACATCATGATGGGATAAATGGAATGTGTTTTTTCTAGGGCACCAATGGAAAATCATATATCGAATAAGGCTAGGATAGTAGGAAAAAATTATCTGGGTGATCAACACAACATTATAATGATAAAATCGATATAGTTGACTATAAAAATCAATGATACATTCTATAACCCCAAAGATCCATGCCCATTCCTTATAGAAATTACCACCAGGATAGAGATATCACTTTGAACACCACAAATAATTTGGATTATTTTCAAAGGAAGAAAATATACTTGAATATCTATGAGTAATTGATTAATGAGAAAGGTCAGAATCATTAGGACGTAAGGGAGAGTTTTCTAATAAGTGAGATAGTTCATAATATCGAGATGTGATCAGTTGAACAACCATTTCAATTTACATTTGGAAACTGTCGAGAGAAGTTAAACCCTAGTGAGGTGATTGATTAGATTATATAAAAGGGATAGGAAAATAATCTGGTAGACCATACCCATATAGGGTAAGCCATTGAGATAAAGGATATTCCCAAATCATAGTTGAGAGAAACATCTTCATACTCTCATTATAAATATATACATGATGTCGAGGATCTATGGTAAGATTCACAAAAATAATAACCTTATCTTTTTTCAAAGCTGAGGAAGATCAATGGGAATCAGAATCCATCTGAACAAGAGAATTTGGAATATGTTAGAAAAATATAATATAATATTATTTCAAATAGAATAATACATAATGAAACACCGTCATCATACCCATCACAACGAGCTCTAAGGGATTCAAAAACTGCATAATGGGTTAGAAAATAAAATAACCTATGAAGGAATCACAGGTCGCATAACCCCCATAGGTCATTGTGAAATCACATGATACATTTTGAGACTCCTGATTGTGTGACCTGCACAAGGCCACACACATTTCATGATGATCAATCGATCAGATGGCCAAATCAGCAAACACCGAGAATTACACAAGAAAATCACACTCCTCATGGATGGTGTAATTTTTTTTTCCAAAAATATATTTCACAACTAGTTCAATCTTGCACCAGAGAAAAAGTGTTCTTATAGAATAAATTCTATGATGAAGTCTTGAAATTGTGTCTCATGATCTGGTCTTGATGAATGGTCTTGCGATAGAGTAAGGTGGTGGAGGAAAAAGTAGAGTTCTCTAAATGGTTATTAGATAGTTAAATTAATGGTTCTCTACCCCCATATATATAAGGAATTTCCAGAAATATCATGTGTTCCCCTATATACCAAACATCACCAAATAAACTAATTCATTTCATTGTGAAAAACAATCTAGTGCATATTTACCTTACTGAAATCCTATCCCTTGTCCCTACCGACATCACTCTTGAAGGGGGTCATTTTTTTATACCAACCAATTGAGAATTAAAAATTTTAAATTGAATGAATACATTAATATAAGTATTATTTTTTGAGAAACAGGAATGTAAGACGAAGATGGAAGAGACATGGGGATTTTGTGAGCCCTCAGAGGGAATCATGATCGTATAACCATTATTAAGCCATGAGAAGACTTCACATACAATTCATATCCTGCAGTAGGTCCCATTAATCCCCATTAACAATTCGTTCTTCTCCAGTAATGGTTATTCATATAAACAATGGACATGTCCCATTTTATTGGCAAGCTTCTCCTACTCCATGCATGTTTTTTTGCATGAACCTAAAAACAAAAACAAAAATCCCTCCAAAATAGGAGGAAAGATGTAAAATAGGTGGAGACACTAGCGGTCATAATGTTCATGTGATTCATTACCAATGGGAAGGGAAATACTATTTGAAAACATCAATGAAAAATCACATAACACTTATCCTTTATAGAAAATAATTATAAAGAGTAAGGGGGTGGGGGGGTAGGAACTACTCATGGTCATAAATAACATGTGACGTTCCCCCAGCAGTTTGCATAATATTTCAAGTCCCTACAAACATAACCACATAATACTGTGAAATCCAATTGGCATTCAAGTCTCATCACTTGAAAATATTCCTGTATATCCAAGCAACCATGCTCTCCCCTTTTGGAACCCTAAGGATAAATGTATGGGTTTTTTCCCATAATTCTCTCACACCTCCCTAGATATCATGTTTTCCGTGCGAAAGATCATTAAAAAATAGAGAAATTGTCTTTTACATTTCTCATGTATTCTCACATGATTCCCTAACCATTGTAAAATTAAATAGAGGGAAAAAATATGGAGCATCTAGAAGCCAATCGTGATCATAAAATGCTTGTGATGCCTTAAAGAAGTCTGTAGTGGTGTCTTGCGAGACTCCTGGATGATCTGCAGGGACATCACATAGATCCCTTCATAAGAAAACCTTCCCCAGGATATTTCCTAAGAAATGTGTCAGGAATCTCAAAAATGTATTTCAACAGGCACTTTGATCTCCCAAAGGCCCTCAAAAATGTCAATATAACAATATTTCTGTCTATAGACATACTTAAATGATTAAAAAAGTACCCATTACATCGAAAATAATCCAATAATAAGGATGTTGTAAAAAGTAATTGAGGATTATGAAAATAAGTGTATGCCATCAGATCGATCCATAAAAAAGGATCACAAAGACACATGGTTTTAGACCCTATCAACATACCCATCCTGCATCCACGATAGATAAACTACACAAACTATTGAACAATTGGGGCGGAGAGGCCTATAAATTCCCTAACCTAGCCCAAAAAATGAATGAAAACCTATTGGGACCAAGATGATAAACATTGGAAATTTCTCACAAGAACCAGAGAATATTTCTCAGAGTGTTTGATCTCAGGAACAACATGTCTTTCATCATGTAATATACAAACAAATATCCAGAGAAATAATGTATCAAGAATAAAGCACTTCGCGTAATCCTTTAAAGATCAGGTGAATTATATCTGGTAAGAAAAACAAAGAACATCACATATTACTTTTAGATCCTTTGATACTTAAAATAAACTAGTACTCAATATATATAAGGAATTCCCATTACATGGTCTAGAGAAATTAACAGAGGTGAAATACATAAACCAAAACATGCTTTCTGAGCATCATGTACTTTGTGTGATCCATACAAGCCACATGATAACACATGTACATGCCACCTAGATCTCATGAAAATCCTTTAGTATTCCACCTAGGTCATGAAAAGCCTTCCAAACATGTTATATAATGTTACATATTTCCCCTGGTGTATTCCACTTTATTCTTGTGAAGACCTCTGGGCCTTTCTCCCAAGCCTTGTGATGTCCTTCAGATACATGAAATGACTCTTATAATGGCTATAGATCTTGTTATCTATGTATTTCACATTCATCTATTCTTTTCAACTAGGGTATCAAAATACCATATTGGAATGTTATATGAGACTTTTGACACCCTCCATACCTATCGTTTAGGTCCCATGGTGACCTATGGTTATGTTAGTTATGAAATTCAACACAATCAAGGACATTTCGTAATGACTCTCGTGAAACCTAACATATGTGTCAAGAATCATATTATGAATAATACCATGAAAAGTTACATAGATCATGGAAAACCATAAATAAAAGACAACATGTCATTTAATGACTTCCAAGATAAACCACCGCGATCTTATGATTTTCTATATACATGTCAACTGTAATCAAGTGACAACCATTGAATATTAAACTCAAGTTACATAGAGTCCTATGAGAAGTATTAATGGATCATTTAATTATACTCAGATATTCTAGTAAGATATTTCCTACATTTAATATTAAGAGGACAATCAAAACTTGTCAGGAATGATAATAGATGATATGGGAATCCTTAGAGTGTAATCCTTGACCAATGATGTGACATGATTTCTTCCAATAGCTATGGAAACCTCAGAGTGTAAGCCCCGACCAAATGAACAATGAATAATTTGACTCCATCCATATTAAGGATACATTGGACACCTCTTCAAGGTTGGAGTTTTATAGGGTTGACCCAATACATAAGTCACGCACTATGCAATTGATGATATGGATCATTTCCCATCCCATGTTTCTCACACTGAGTATATATCTTTTGATATTAGGGTGTTTAAATAATCAAATAACTCAAATAATGAGTCACCACCAACCCAGGAATCATATTTATGTAATCACCAATTAGTGACATCATACATTATCCTCAACATAAAGGCATCTACCTTGGAAAAAATCCGAAGGGCATGATTGAACAATGAAAACATTAATTCGTATAATTACTAAGATACGTAAGACGGTATAACATGGATATATCACAAATAAACATCCATTTAGATTTAAAAATTATGAATATCTTAGTCTCAACCATCCAGACCTAATCCTTATCATGGACTGATTCCACTACCTCCTCCATTAGTGGGCATAGAAATAAACTGATCAATGAAGACTCTAATTCCTTTTATAACCATGATACCTATGAAATATCCCTAAAGCATGAGATCCTTAATAAATAATCTCAATGTTGTACCTACACATATTACCAATGCCATGAGAAATGAAAAAATGTTCATTTACCATACTTGGTTTCTGAAACTGAGCACAGAACATGTGGGATTAGGGAGATCTGATAATCAAGTCATCTATATCATAATCCTCTATAGTAATAAAAGAAATCCCAGTGTGTAAGACCTAAATATATGAACTATATAAAATCTAATTCTCACTATACTCAGGATATATAGGATGTCCCACTAGGTCTAAAGCAAGATAAACTAGTGTCATAGGGCACTTGTGTATGCCCTATCAACATGACGTTAAACCGTACAGTGAAAATGAACTACATGGGTTTGGATTACTACAATAACTGAGATACGTAGGACGCCTCATAATGGTTCAAACCCCATCTCAAAATATTATTTCCCACTTTTCGTGGCAACACATCTTAAATAATAGGGGTTTACAGCTTCATCACATGAGAAGTCATCCATTACTAGAAATGGATTGATATCCTTAGATATATAAATAAGGATTCTTAAGAGAGAACCCAATATTTTTCACATAAAATACAATTATACCATAGTAATTTTTTCAATTTAACCGATCCCATTTTGGGATTAGGAAGAGATTCTTGACCATATTTTAAACCTATAAGAGTGTCCCATAGTAGGAAACAATTCCCCCCCAAAAGGATGAAATTGTCCCAAACTACTGTCCTCTCAACCAATGTGAGTCCCTAAGTGACACAAGGCCTGAAAAACTAAATGATTTCCTACAATTGTAATTTAGGACTATACATAGTTACATATGAGGGAACCATTGTGAGTTTCTATGGAAGAAATGAAAATTGTGAAACACCCTGCAATCAAATAGTCAGGTAGATCCCATTCATAACTTCTACTCCACTGATGAAATAATTTAATTTTTAACTTGAAATAAAATTTAATATCATTAATAGGTTTCTATAAAAACAACCATATGTGTAAATGATCGACTAAATAGTTTATCGTTATAACAAATACAATAATTATGTTTTGTGAATAATAATAATAAAATTTAAAAACATATTTAAAATGTATTTGGATAAATATATATTTATTAATAAGTGATTAATTTTAAGTAACCTTATATATTTTTTAAAAATAAATTTTCCCTCAAAAAATTGTTTTATATTAATTTTTGTGAGAAAATAATACAGTTATTTTCTAAAAATATTATAAAATTTATTTGAAATAATTATCTTTATTTTTTTAATAATTATGCCAATATTATCATATCGCGAATTTTTAATAAATTAATAAATGATTAATTTTTCAATGATTAGGGGAAAATACAATTTTTTTTAGAAATTCCTTTCCATTTAATGAATTTATTAATGGAAATTTTGTTTCAAGTGATTATAAAAGTATAATTTTTTGATTTATTTTATTAAAAAATAAATTAGTGTCATTAGAAATTATTTTATTTTGGATTTTGATATACTATTATTTTCATAAAAAACATTACTTCTAGGTAATTAAATTTCATCATGTGTTTTGGGTTTTATTTGAAATTAAATTCTTAAAATTTTGTGAAATGAATTTAATATAGTGGATTAAGTATTTAGAATTAGAATTTAATTTTCTTTGTGGCCATATTATTATTTTTATAATTAATAGAAAAAATTATAAATGTTTGTCATCATGGTAATGGTTAGAATTGGCTTACGAGGTGTTAAACAAAGAGATAGTGGTATGATTTGGAATTAAACATTTTTAAATACTATTTTATGTAAATATATTGAACCTATACTATCCTTGAAAAAATTGTATCAATATTTTGAATCATATTTGTTGATTATTAAAATATATAATTTTAATCTATCATGAAATCCATAGTGTGAACATCCCTCCTTTCTCTTCGTTAAACCGCAATGAGCTATCTACCTCAACCAAACCCATACCAATTTTAATATAAACTTACCTATACATGAATCCATGGTATTGGTATTATTATAAGACAATTATAAATGTGGATAAGAATGGATTAAATGGATACCAACCATAGGATATGAGTTAAAAGAAGTTTCAAAGCAAGTTAATATTGAGGTAATTGAGTTTCATCTCACATTTATTTCTCTGAAAAACATACCATGTTCACCAATTTTCTCCTTTATGTATTGAATATAATTCACCTTAACGTATTTAATTATTTATCTCGAGAACATTATTGGTATTTACATATCCATCTATGACTAACTATTTCATGAAGTAATAATTCAAAACACACAAAACTGGAAAGGGATTTATGTTACATTATTATTATTTATCCGGTTTTTTTATATTATCTTTCCCATGATAGAATTTTGATGATTAAATATCCATAATCTGAATAATTTTAACCTAATAATATTATTATTGTTTATAACATGTCTCTCATTCATTTTTCTATCTTTTAGAAATCATGAGACCAATATAATATTTATAAAATAAATTGATAATATTTTACTATTTAGTAAAAATTACTTTTTCATTCATATATATGTTTTATAAAAATTATTTCCATGATATTTATTATATCATCCAATACATTTCAAAATAAATGTTTTCAACCAATATTAAAATTTTATTTTTTTTAAAATGTAATCATATTTTTGTTTTCTAAATTATTTTATTTTAAAATGTTTAATAAAAATATTAATGGAATATTTGTTCTAATATAGATGAACTGAACAGAATTTATATCAATAATTATATATCAATGTTTTGAATCTTACATTAAAATTTTCTAATGATTCTTTATTTGAAAATGGTTTCCTTAATAATATAGTTTTTTACATTATATATGTTAATTAAAAATGAAAAGTGTATTTTCCTCGGGAGTTGTTCCAGTTATCAGGTAAAGGAATTTTTAATTTATTATAACAAACTTGAATGTTTTATATTACCTATTTTGTGTATGATCCAATTCTTCCATAATTATTCTTCATCTGGATGGATTATGATTATGATGATGAGATATTTTTCAAATAATTTTATTTTCCATAGGTTATGTTACAATGAAATGTTGAAATTTTAAGGAATCACTTTTCCTTGCCCTTGGTTATGATATATGAAAAATGATTCATGATATTATGAAACACATATAATGGTATTATGAATGTGTGATCGGTGGGTGAGTAATTATATATATGTCCAAAGCATTGGGTAATGATGGATATTTCATGAGATAGTAAGTACTTGAATGGGGAGTGACCCAATTTATAAATGGTATTTGTCCATAGTGATAGTGTTGGGAGTATATATTGATCGAGGATATGATATATTTCTTGGTGAACCATATACACTAAGAGAATCTTGAACATTTTCCTTTAATAAGGAAGACATTTTATATACATATTTTTAGAAAAAATATATGTCTTATTGAAATGTTATGCTCCCAAGGATCATTTTCTTTGATTTAATTACGATTCATGTCTTCTGAACTAAAAATATGTATTGCATGACTTAATAGAAGGATATATGATATGATTGGAATGGTTTATTAGATTATAGTATCAGGTTCTCGTACACATATTCAAGGTTTATGATTAAGTGATCATTTATATCTCCTTTTTTACCCATATTTAGCATCTCATGTCACCCATTCTAATTTTCATTTCCCCATGTTATGAAGAATGATTTCATAAATGATATGTATAAGAATGATTATAGTAATGGATAAAATAGTGGGAGATGATTTTTATCTCTTGTGAATATTATTATATATCCATTCATTGAGACACACTAAAACCTATACAATTATATATTTGATTATTATGTTATGTAATGAATATTCTTGAAGTAAGATACATTTATTATTCTTCAAATTTATGGGTCACTATTTTAGGTACTAGGGAATTATCTAGTTACGGAGTTAAACGATGATGGTAAAACAATAGTAATAACCCTTAGGATGTTCTAATTTATAGGATTATGAAGATTTTTTTAATGTATTGGAGTGTTGTTTTCTTAGAAGAACAACCAAATATTGATACTATATATGGGTGTGGTTTGTAACTGATACAACTAGGGTTAATTACTTCAAAAAGAGTAGGTCATGTACATCCCAACCATCATCCGAGCACACCATTAGTAATCCATTACAAGGAACATGGTGTTACATACGTAGGGGTTATGCATGGGTTAATTAACATTTTATTTATGAACAATTATGAAGGATTTGGATATATGATGATCATGGTTGACCAAGGATTAAAAAAATGTTTAATTAGATAAAAATATTATGTCAATATTTATATTATCTATTAATTATTTCCATTATTATTTGATTTATTACCATTATTAAAGATATTTAATGGCTATTAAAATGAAGTTGGTTTACTAAAATATTTAAGATTACACTGTGAATCTAAGGTAGTGATAGGCATTATAAAATATTAAAGAATATTATTCGATCCTAGTGATGTGAATTACATTATATCATGATAAATCTATTGGGATGTTACTTATTATACATAATGACTAGAAATATAATTATTAGTGAAAACATCTACTTTTACATTAATCTAATCCTCGGTATATGAATTTTTTATAATTGATGTTTTTTGGAATGTGTTTTTTGGAAATGTCGTTATTCTACATCTAGTTTAATTTTATGTTATATTTGGAATGAATTGGATATATTTATATAAATTACACATTGATATACATGGAAGGGAATCCATATTTTAATATTCTAATAAAAAATATTTAATTATATAACTGGGAAGAAAAAATATATCTTCTAATTGAAATAACATCAATTTCTTGTGTCTTGATTCCAATATAAAATGAGTGTTTATCTAAGATGGTTAGTCATAAATTCAACATTGATGATATACCTACTATATGAGAGTTATTTGATGTTTTTGAAGATTATAGTATAGTAATCCTCCAAATTGTGAGGTTTCTTTTCCACTGGAACTCATACCATGAGAAGAAGAATAAATTCTAGGAGAATTGCAATGAGGTAATAATTTATCCAAGTGAATCACTATGGGGTGAACCTATTCCTATTATTAAGATTAAATATGGAAAAATGAAACTCTACATTTATTATTGGGGACATTAAAAGATCAAAATGTATAGTAATTGGCTTATAAACCATATTAATGATATGTGTGATCAATTACGATGATATCAATATCATTCTAATATTTATATTTAATATGGATATTATTAGATGAGGGTAGAAAGTGATAAAATACCTCATAAATATATCTATATTAGTTACGGACATAATTAATTTATAGTAATTATGTGTTTTTTTAATATTCCTACACTTTATTCATTGATTTAATTTATAGAGCCTATATATATTACCTTGAGTAATTTATAGTGGTCATTATAGTGGACATTCTAATGTATTCCATCATTAATGAAGAACATAATGATCCCTTAAGGACTGTACTAACAAAACTAGCGGAGGAGAATATATTTTTAAAATATATTATGTCTGAATTTTTGATGATGAAAGATTCAGTTTTGGGTAATATAATCTCAATAGATTTTATTGATTACACCATGATTCACCGTTTTATTTTATCATAACCCCATAATATTAAATTTATTTTGTATTGCAAATTCTTAATATAATAAAAAATTTACCATCTTGATTTTTCCAATTATTAAAATTATCATTGTTAATAGGATAATTTCCCATGTTTTGATTATTTCATTATAGTTGGAGTAGATTTCGGGTATCCAGATTAAATTTCAAATAAAGAGGACCAAACTGTATAGGTGACCAAGAAACCGTGTGGGCACAAAAAGACACTTTATACAAAACATATAACGAATTAGGCTACAATTTTGGGACATGATCCAAAATTATTTGGTCTAAAACTCTTTAGATGACACCTAATCCCAATCCATCTATTAAATATACCATAAAAAATAGATCTATTTTAGAAAATGAATTTACTCAAAGT
This sequence comes from Viscum album, assembly GCA_963277665.1. NCBI lineage: Eukaryota > Viridiplantae > Streptophyta > Magnoliopsida > Santalales > Viscaceae > Viscum > Viscum album. The sequence continues at coordinate 801,765,155 of OY728150.1, read as the reverse complement.
CAAAAGATGAGTCCTATATTTCATCCCTATCTATATTTTTCATTCTCTATATAATTTCATATTTTTAGTGGAGATATAAAATTTGTTGGGAATTTTATTTAGTTTTTTAAAATTTGATTTACGAATATCTATAAACCCAAAACCATGGGACAATTGTTTTCTCAAAATATGGGTTCCAAAAACCACATTCCACATTCCCAATAAAAAGGATCCTCTTGTCCCCCCATCTATACATTAAACCAGGATAATATATATATAATTTGTTAGACCTAATGGATTAATCTATTCATCCTACATGTTCTCGAGTTCCATATTCTCATATTGAGATCAATGATGAAGTCGAAGTTCCATTGGATCCTCATGCTCATCTTGATGGTTACTTAAATAGTTGATTTTCATTTATAGGGGGATACCCAAATTTGGGAAGGAGTTTCATCACTCATTATGTTACTATTTTTCTATAAATCTTGCATTGAATATTTAAATTATATTTTAACATAACATGATTCTAATCTAAATGTATTGTTTTTGTATAACTAAGTGAAAATCTCTTCATTTGTTCACCGATTGGGTTGAGATTTCACATTGGAATCTTGGGTTTTTTCTGATTATACAACACAATATTCCTTTTTCACCCTCAAATAAATGATATTTTAGTATTATTCAGTATCCATTTTTATATTCTTGATGTTTAAACCATGATAGAATGATTGTTGTGTTAATTTTTTTTTCTCTTTTTATATCTTTTTAAGAAGAAAGATGAGAATCAAGATCTAGACAACCCTCAACAAAACTATTCTATTAAAAAATATTAAATTATCTGAAAAATGATTTATCTATTATATATAGTGTCCATGAAATGACTTTATTCTGTAATAATTATTAAAACCCACATTTATTTATCAACTATTAAACAATTTAATTAAGTCATTTTATTTTAAAAACATTTTTCTAAATTACACCCTCTTTAATTTTTTTTAAAATACAGATTTCAAACATCCAACTCTTTTTAAGAGATGATCTACAGTCCTCCCTATGATATGAATGAACATTAATAACATAATAATTTTTATGTTTCATTGAACATCTATCAAATTTTTTGCATCATCGTTGGGAAGTGGTTTTGTTTTTATTGTTCATTAGTAATGAGAATATTGGGCATTTTGAAAATATTTTTGTGATTATTTATTTACATTATTTTTTTAGTTATTTTATAATATATTATTTCTATAGTCGATGTTCACAATAAAATATTAAATGGAATAACTATATCATTTTGAACATAAATCATATAGGATCATTTGTCATCGACCCCAAAAAGCACCGAATGATCCCTTAAAAGAGTACACAAAAAACATTGAAACTCTTCTTGATCGTTATTAATATTCTAGAACCATCAAAAAAAACATAAATTAAATAGATTAAAATATCTGTAAATTAAAATAACTACCCTTACCTGATGTAGATATGCATCCTACACACATTCAAATACAAGGAAACACACCCTAATTTCAACTAATGTTCCATTTAATTCACTTTTTACAATGATTCAATGGAATTGTGTGGAAAGATACATATAAGAAAAAAAATAATATCATACTATGTGTTCTACTCTAAAACCTGATAATGTGTATTATGAACATGTAAGGATTATATATTTCCCTTATTCATTAGAATACAATGAAAAAGAGAGACCATATTTTTTTACTTCAACATTTAGAGGATATAAGCATATTAAATGCCTCTTTACAGAAAAATATTTCTCAGCCTCTCGAACTGAAACAAGATGGAAATAAATTTTTAGCATAATACAATAATAAGGAAAATTGTTTCTCAAATACTAGGAATGATTTAAAAGTCTATATTTATTTTTCCCACACCACTGAATTAAATTCTACAAAAAAATAAAATTTATGAGAATATGAGGATATTAAATTCATTTTTATAAAATATATTCCCCATTGTCAAAGAATAGAGAATTTATCTAAAAGAAATAAAATTAAAAAAAACTTTACTCTTCAATGAAATTTATGATGTTTGGGGAATTGACATTATAGGGCCATTCCACAATTCATTTGGAAATATTTCCATTTTTTGGAAGTTTATTTTGTCTAGAAATGGATAGAGGCGTGGGCAACACGGAAATATGATTCAAAGATATATATGGAATTTTTGAGAACCCAAATTTCCTATAGGTTGGGATTACCTAGGATCATCAACAGTTAATAGGGTTATAATTTATGAAAAATAAGAATGAAATTACATTTGTGCTGGTATGGGTTCAGGCATCGAGTGTCTACTTAATATCTCCTATAGAACAGTGGTCATGACAAGGTTTCTAATACGGACGTAAAAAAATTTCCATAAAAATATGTTCAAACCAAAAAAAATATTAGAGTCTTAGACTCAATTATTAATTATTGGCTTACCTAACTACCTCTATGACTCCCATTGAAAGGTCACCTTATCGAATTTCTTTTTGGAATGAGATACCAACTCCTAGTTGATATAAAGCACGAAGCCAACTATACCATCAAAAAATGACATTATAACCTTTCTAGTATAGGTCCTCATATGAAGTTACAGATTCCGAATCTAGAGGAAATGATAAGAGACTTATATGAGAACACCCAGATTTATATGTAGAGAACCAAATATTTCCACGACTGCCTTATCCTCAATAATCAATTCCATATTTGAAAAACGTTCTTCTTTTTCAATGAAATTCTTATGTTACATCTTTTTATGATACAATAATTTCTTATTAGACCACACACTGTTACTAATGTTTATCAATGTGGGTTTTTAGGGTAAAAATGAAGAACCAAAACAAAACATAACTTCCAGTGGGAAGCAGTAGAATCAATTTCTTGAATCCTTTTTGGAGTCCATGATGAAGAAAAAAAAAGTTCATTAAGTAAACTGTAAAAGATACCCACCATGTTTTATCTTTACTTCCCACTCTCTCTATTATTACAGAAAGAAAATTTCATACTCTATGTGATAGGGGATGGAAATATTCCCGTGTTAGTTAGGAATTTTTATCATCTTTTATATTTTCATTTTTATAGATTACTAAATTTTATTGTAATCTTCCCCCCATTCCCCCACACTTTTGTACTAGAATGTTTTATTTTTTGATGCACACATAGTCCAAGAAATAATTTAAAATTTAAGAGGAATTTCCATATTTCATGTTATTTAATATGTTTTAGAAAAATTAATGATAAAATGGGTGTTTCAGCATGAATTTAACATTTAGGTGTGATGTTTTCATTTCAATAGGTTTTTAAATGATATTACTAGTTTTATAATTTTTAATCCTTTTAGAATAATGGAATCTTTTTTGTGAGTAGTATATGGAAATATTCTGTCACTCAATATCCACTAACATCTTTTCCCCCAACCGAGAAGTGTGATTTTTTCTTATTCAATTGAAGGTAAATATAAGATAGGTTAATATTTATCATCATTCAAAAATAATTTCTATATATTCATTCCTTATATGATATTTGTTCATTATTTTATTGGATTGAACTAGGAATGTGTACCTATTATGTTATTATTGTTCTCCCAAAATAAATTAAAAACCAATAAAATAAAAAAACACAATAACAAAAAAAAATAAGTTCTGCTCAGTCTTATAAAAAACCACTCTTCTTCATCCTTTAATGTCATTATACTTATTAAAATTAGCTTCAATAAAACATCAACAAGGGTTGAGCGATTAGTGTCATATTTCATTATAATTCAACTTTTGAAAAAATAAACAATAATAATAACAAATTAAAGGAGTGATGAAATGTAAAACATGAGGGGATATTTCAGTTAGAATATTAATGTTTTAATTTCTCAAATTATAATATGATTATCTTGTGAAATTTTATTACAAATGATATAAGGAATGTTCATTAGAAAGAATTATTTGAGCTGAAATATTTTAAAATAACCTGTATTTATAGGATAAAAAGTCAATAGAACTGCATGAAATGGTTTTCACTCATGATCACATAGAGAGATAGTGAATGTTTTTTAAATTGGTATCATTCATCTCCATTAATGTTGTTCAAATAAAATTTATGACACATCCTTTTCCATGATCGATGAGAATAACTCCCTAGTTAAATTTTTTCATTGATCTCATTGTTTTCAAGAATTAAATTTTATATGACTATAAAATATTGTTGATGTTGGATATATCTCCATGATTAATTTATTAAAATGTTTTTTTCCCACGATTGAATATATTTGTCTTTTCGAGTGTGATCTCACTACGATTCACTATTTTATTTTACACATACACAACAATATTAAACTGGTTTTGTATAATAAATTAAAACTGTAATATTGAATTTAAAATCTGTTCAAATTAAATTATTATGTATTTAAAACTATAATAAAAAGTGTAATTTCAATTTTTTTAATATTTTATGATAGCTTGAAATGATTTTGAGGATTTTGAATGAAGTTCAAGCATGGAGGTCCAAACGGTAAAGGAGCCCAAGAACCCATTTGGACTCAATTGCACATTTAAAATAATAATTTTATCAAATTGGGATCTAATTTTGTTTCATGAAAAAACATTATGTGTTATATAACTGTTGTTAATAAACTCAATCCCAATTCGACCATTAATGGGGCTATCCGAACAAATCATTCCATGAAAAGGAATTTTCTTGATATAAAAAAGTGAAAATTTGTATTTTTGATTTATCTAGGGCAGTCGGCCTTTAAATTATGAAAAATAATAAAATAGAGATAGTCAAGTGTTGGGGAAACATGTTTATAGTGTTTTCCAAGGATATTTATGTTTTTTTATGACACCCAAGAGCATGGTCCAAGTGGTTTCAAGAAAATTGTGTGCCCCAAACCACCATCCATATTCCCAATAAAATGAAACATTGGGAACCACATTTTTAAATTCAATCAGGAGGAAAATCTTTAATATTTTTGAATCCCAGAGTATTCATCTCCACATCCATGAAGATATGGAGTCTCATTCCTCATATAGAGATCAATAATGAAGGTGATGTTTCACTTGAGCCTCCTCCTCCTCTCGATGTTGAGCTAAACAGTGGAAGCACATTTTGAGAGACCCACTAAAACATTATATGGAGATCATAAACTTATTGATCTTATGGTATTTTGTAATTTTGGAGTTAAAATTTTTAGTTATCTTTTATATTAACATACTTATTGAATGAATTCCTTAATTCGGTATTTCTATACGAAACAATTTTTAGGTCAACCCTGTTTGGGTTGAGATTTCATGTGGGAATATTAGGTTTTTTTGATTGGAAAAAACAAGAAACATTTTTCCCTCATGAATACATTAGATTTTGAAATTCTTACATAGACCTTGTTCTATTCTTGAGGTGAAAACCATGACAACATGATTGTTTTGTACAGAGTTAATTATTTCACAATTATTTAAAAAGGAAAAAGGGGAATCAAGATATAGACAACACTCAACCAAAGAATTCAATTAAACTAAATGAAATTCTATAAAAAGTTATTGTCCATGATATTGTGTGAACTTTAAATGACCACCGTCACTCAAAATTCATAACACAGAACCTTTTTTATAAACTATTAAACTCTTTAATTAAGATATATTATTTCTAAAACTTTTTTAAAAATCAACACCTATTTTAGTAATTTTTAGATAAAATACATTCTTAAAAACACAAATTATTTTTGAGATATAATATAGGTTCATCCAAATAATATATATTACCTTAAATAACATAACAAATTTGACGTTTCTGGACAATGATGTCTTGTATATAAATGGAACAAAAGAAGATGAATGTTATTGAATATTATGACAGACCAATATATATGACTATGATTTTTTGACTTCATCATTTAGATAGATATTATACACATTATAGAGAATATATAAATTAATTCTTAACCAATCAACATATTAACACATAAGTGAGTGTAACATCATATTACACAATTTTATGACTTTTCTAACTCGTTTCATATTTTCTTCTTTATTTTAGATCATCTTAGACTCCTAAGGATGGAGAACATTTTTTGAGAAGAATGTATTAAATATAAGGGATGTATTTTTGATGAATCAATGGATGTGGGGTATAAATGAGTTAATTTATTATCAAGGTCCTCCCTGAGTTTGGAGAACACTCAATGTTTTTTGTGTTATCATGTAAGAATTTTTTGTTTTCCCAATCTATAAAAAATTTTCATATTGTTAATGGTAGTACATGATGTGTAATAGTTTTTAGTGTCTTTTCATAAACTGAGTACACATCATGAAATAATATAACTCATGTTAGAGTTATATTCCATGTCATGATAAAATATTATTTTTTTTAAAAAAGGTGATGGATTTTTAAACATATATGAGTCCCGAGGATTAAAAAACATGTAAAGAAATTACAATCCATGTAAATGTCATGAAAATGGATTTTATGTGGTTTTATCATTTTATTTCTATTTCTTTCATCCAAATATATATCCCCTATTTACCTAAGAATATTCTCTATAAATTTTTGAGTCTTCTATTAGATATTGATTTATTATTTTTAGTAATTGATCACAAATGAAGTTGTGTTATGTCTATGTGTGTGAGTAAAAAATTATTGTTATTCATTTATTATATAATGAAAGAAATGTTTTGTTATGTTATTAGGTCCATTGACCCATGGTGATGTTTATTCTTGATAATCTATTAATATGTTGTGAGATCTGGTCTTGGGGGTCATTTCCATGTTGGTTGTAATGTAGTGGTGTTGAGTTCTTCAAGTATTTGTTTGTTACCTCTTCTATAGAAAACATTTTGATTAATTTAGAAAATATTAGATTTGAGAAATGGTTCTTCGGATACTGTTGTTTTTATCTATTATTCTTATTGGTGGATACCTTTTTGGGAATGTGCAATCACACAGTTGTGGTTTGTTTCTCCATGTCTAGCCTGTGTTGGTGAACTACATTGCTCTAGTTTTTGAAAAATTACATTAAAAAATTAATGGCATGATATGACTGATTTATTTTGATTATGTGGAATTGGGTTTCTAATAAAATCTATTTTTCAACTTTTTGGGTAAACGAAAAGAGTTTTTAAAACATTTCGAAAAAATTTTGTAAATTATTTTCCAATAACCGTTTGATGAAAATGGTTTGATGAATAGGTTTTCAGAATAAGGAACATGGGAATCCTTGGGTACATTGGTGGAAGGAATAGGAGTAGAAAACATCCATTTTTGAGGTGTTTACCTAGGGGAATTCATCTAATTCCTCGACCATTTTTTCTTAGTACATGTTACAACTATTGGTGGTTAACTTGTTGGGGTTTTTTTCCTCTCATTATACATGATACACATGTATAGTTGGTTGATATATACATGATTTTTTAATATAAGCATGAGTGTCCTGGAATCCGTGATCTATTGTGATCCCTAGCATGATATTAAATGTGCTACTTATTTTGGTTTATATTATTTTGTTTTCTTCTGTATATTTGTTATGATATGGGTTGCATGCTATGTTTTTACATGATATACCTTATTTATATAAGTTTAAGAAATTATTTGAAAATGATTCACATGTTTTACTCATAATATTTTTAAAAGGAAAAATAAAATCGTTTTCTAAACTCTTAATATAAAAAACTTTTAAAAAATTATCATTAATTTATTCCATTAATGTTGAGCATGCTTGGATTATTGTTAAGATACCTTATATGAAACACCTAGGCGAGACACTGCTGAACCGATTAAAAGAAACCATTTATACCCCTTAGGTGATCCGTAAACCATTGTATGTTTTTTAATATAGGGAATAGAAAATTGGAAGAGTGTATTGGTGAGATTTTCTATCAGATATGTTGGGTATCTGGTGGTCTTATGGTGGGATTTTTCTAACACTATCACATGGAGTTGTTGGTTTCCCAATTTTTGTAGTCCATTATGATTGGAATTGTACATGGATATTGATTATTCACCTGAGCTGTTAGGTTTCTGTTATTATTTTTATATCATGGAATATATCTATCTTTTTCACTATTGTCTTAAGTGTATATATGTGTCATGTTGTTGCTTAATTTTGGCTCAAATCCTTCTATTTTACTGTATTTTAATATCCATATTCTAGTCACCAGCCTATTGGGGTTAAGAATACCCTTTGTGTATGTGATGGATTGGGTCATGTACTACATTTAGAGTAAATTAAGGTATGTTCATTTTAAATTAGTGTTGAAGGAGGTATTTCATCATGATTGTCTATCTTGAGATGTTTGGTAGACTAGAGATAGGATTTTGGGGATTTTAGATGTAAATTACGGTGAGTTTAGGGCTATCTCTTCCCATGTTGAGACTCAAGTAACTGTGGGATGATGAGATGTGGTTCTTATATTTTTATTTCTTGATGTTAATATATATTTTTTCTTGTCAGTTTCCTAGTTTTAACCAATATTGTTCTATGGTCAAATAGTTTCTTTGGTTTTTCTTTACTGTATTGTGCCTTTGATATATGTTCTATGAGTTCCTCAAGAGAGTGTAGCTAGTTCTGCTCAAGAAAACACTGTATTGGATCATAAAGTTATTGAGGTTTTCATCCATGTTGTTAATGTTACACAATCACATAACTCATTTGATATGGTATATCCATGATCTGTAGGAGAAAGATTTCAATCACTAGTGTTCTTATGTGAGAAGAAACCTTTTTAATGGAATAATTGTAACTCAAGAGGTGAAAATTTGGCTTGTAAGTATTGAACATATAATCAAATTTCGTGGAATGCCTGTGATTATAAAAGTGATTTATATATTATTCATATTAGAGGGTCCTAAAATTGATGATGGGATTCCATTATATATACAGATGGGCATGTGGGATTAGATGATGATGGGTTTAATACAATTTTTTATTGTAAATTTATTATGAGATGTTGATGATATAAAATATTATAGGGTTCCTCTCTTTATTAAAGGGATACCATTTGGTGTCAGTGTACACCATCTAGCTAGATGATCTGGTTTGTTTTTCACCTGAGGTTGTGAAGAATGTCCAATTGAAATCTCAAATGTACCAATAGGGTTTGTGACTAAATATCAGATCCTAGGTATTTATGCTAAATATTTCAACCTATATAGAGTCTATGGAAAGATCAATTATGGAAGAACTAAATATTTTATGAATGTTTGGATATTTTTACCCTTATCATCCACCTAGTGGTAGCTATAATGGTGCATATAGTAAAAATAATAATTGAAAGGGTCTTCATAGAAGTGGTGGAGGTGGTTCATAGCTGCAGGACTCAGGAGTGAAGAATCGTCATGCAGAAGATGTGTTTTTGGTAGAGCTAGATGTGGGTCTAGTGATAATGTGAGGTACCAAATAAATTGAATCTTTGATATCTGTTTCTTTATTTTAATTTGGAACTTTCATGTAATTTATGTATTTCCATTTTTTTATATGGGTATCGTTCCAATGGATCTCATAACCTTTGTTATGGAATTATAAACACCTCTTCTGTAGAGAAAAGAGCATGGATTTTAGTTCCATTCTTATATGCTATTAATTTCGGATGCAGATTTAGTCTTGGATTTTCCTCTTCTCGATTTAGATGTTTTTTATTTAATCATTGGGATGCATTTAATTATATGTCATTAGGATTGTGTTTTACTATTATCATTGTAATGTAATTTTTCTTTTGGATTATGATAGAACACATGTGTTTTAGAGAGAGTGGGATCCAAGGTCTAGTGATAAAGGACATTCCCACCCAATGATTAGGAGTTTTTTGTGTATGGTAGAAGCTTTTAGTCACGATATTTCTTCTATTTTTAATCTTCCAAATTATTTTAGGAAATTCCTGATGTTTTCCTAAACTATTTATTCTAGTTTATTCCATATAGGGAGATATAGTTTAATATTGCATATCTTCTAGGTATGTTTTCGATATCAATACCTTGTTATCATATAGAACCCGTGTAGATGAAGTGCTCCAAATTTAGTTGGATGATATTGTGGTGGAGGGGTTTTGTTTACCCTATTTATTCTCTAAAGGTACCCCCAATGTCCTTTTCCAATAAAGAGTATTATTCAATAAGCTTCCATGTGGACTATAAGAAGATGAATTGAGAAACTTTTAAGAATAACTATCCTTTTCCTCATACTGAAATTTTTTTGACCTATGTATATGGGAAAATTGGTTTTCAAATATTGATCTTCAGTCAGGTTATCATCAGTATAAGGTTTGGGTTTATTATGTATAAAAGATGACTTTTAGGAGTATTTATGCCAATTTTTAATAATTGAGATTCTATTTAGTTTGAATAATACTCCTACAGTTTTCATTTATTTGATGAAATATATATTCAATCAGTATCTCGACACATTTTAGGTAGTGTTAATGGATAATATTTTGGTCTATTCATGATCAAATAATTAGAACAAAAACCATCTGAGTCTGGTTTTTGAAATACTAATTAGTCACAATTTGTATGGAATTATTTACAAATGATCTTTCTGGATTTGATAAGTTGTGTTCTTAGGGAAAGTGATTTCTGATCATTTATTATTTGTGGATCCTGAGAATGTGACCACTTTATTTTCATTGGAAGGGCCAAAGAATGTCGTTAAGATTCAAATATTTTTTGGTATTATTTGATTATATCGATTTTTCATCATGGATTTCTATAATTGGAATCACCATTAACATCTCTTACTATAAATGAATGAAACTATAATGGGATGAAAAGTTTCAATTTTCTTTCAATGAGTTGAAACAACTTTTGAATTTAGCTCCAATTCTGACCTTAATTAATCCTAGTAAAGCGTATGTTGTATTTTGTGATTCATTTGGGGATTTTTGGGTTGTTTTACCATGAAGGATGATCATGTGGTGGTTTAAATAACTTTTTATCTTTGACTGAATGAGAGAATTTACCCTCTCATGATATACAAATTACCGTAGTTATGCTTTCGCTTATGTGATTGTGTCGTTATCATATTAGGGAACAGTTATTTTCCTTTTTTGAACATAAGATTTTGAGATATATATTTTCCTAGAAGTAATTTAATCATAGATAGATCGTATGAGTGGAATAACTATAGATATTTTTCTTTGATATCAAACACACCCTAGGTAAGGGTTTTTTCATAGACTCTCTTCATAGGAAGGGGTCCTAGAAAGCTGTTTTGGAATCAAATGAAGAGAAAAACATTTTATGATTTTTTATCAATTTCATATGGATTATTTATTGGATGATTAATGACTGGTTCTATCTACTATGATGTTTTCATAATGTCTCATAAAATCTAGTCTATCGAGTTAGTAGTAGGATGATGAGTTCAAAGGAATTTGATTAACACTATATGGGTGGGAGACTATTTCCGGTTAGCCTCACTCTTTAGAAGGTACTTTTTGTTTTGGGTATTTTTTATCCCATTTTCATTGAGGTGATCATTTATTTTTATTTTCATAGTTCTTTATGAGATATTTATCCAAAAACAATGAAGATGTATTAGGACATGAGTTGCAGATTTTGGTGGTTGGGTATGAAGCGTGACACTGAAGATTACACATCATGTTGTTAAAACTTCCTACAGTTAAAGGTATAGAATTTGAAACATTTTGGTTCTCTTCATCCTCTTTTAGTTATGGTTTGGAAATTGGATGAGGTATCCACGGTATTTGTTGTTGAACTACAATGGACTCCATAATAGATTAATTCACTCTTGGTGGTGATTGATTGGTTGACAGAGTCATCTAATTTCTTTTGATCTATAACACCACTAAAGTTTATTATCTATGTAATATATATGTTCACAATGTTGTGTGGTTATAAGGGGTTATTTCTACCATTGTTTAGAAATGGAAAATTGGTTTACATTGAGGTTACGGAGGAGTATCCAAGAGGTTATGGGGACCTAGGTCATATTGAGTAGAAATTATCATCCACAAACAGATGATCAGATGGAGTGTCATATTCAAATTCTGGAGAATATTCTTCAAGAATTAGTCTTCAATTTCATTGGATATTGGCATATCCAACTAGGACTATCTGATTTTTTCTATAACCGTAGTTATCATTCATCGATTAGAATTTGTCCTTTCGAGGATTTTTATCGTTTCTTATGTAGATCACTCATTTATTGGGAAACAGCGCCTTATAGTTCTTTTATGGGATTTATTTTGGTTCAAGAGATTTCAATGAGGATTTAGGATATATATTGGAATGTGGTTATATTGGAGAGTCGGTGGAAGTATAATTCATATCATTGAAATCATGATTTAGAGTCTTCCATATATGAGGGTGTTTTCATGATTTTTTTTGGTCACTATCAGGTTTGAAATTAGGGAATGCTGCCTCAATGAAATGATAGACCATTTAGGGTCACTAGGCATATATTTGGAATGTTAAATATCAACTGGAATTGTTAGATCGGTTGATAGGAAGTCACGCTTTATTTGTCACATATTACAAATCAAGAAAAGTCCTCATACCCTCAATCAAATTTTGATTTGGGAATATATTTAGGTAGAAAATGATTTATTTGAGGTTGAGAATCTAGATGAGATCATTGAATGTCAAGTGTAATTCATGCATGTGAATTATATTAAACTATTTGGAGTGTTATGAAGGAAAATATCATGTTCGCATGATAATTGGGAGCACAAATCGTTTATGGGGGATTAGTGGACTCAACTATTTACCTTTCTTAATTCTTTCAAAAGACATAATAGGGACCAAATGTCTTCTAATGTGGTATTTATAGCAATCAGTTACTTGCTTTAAGTTGTTTCACTTGTCTCTAAATTTATTCCTATATAATTGGGTACATCTTGGGACTCCCAAGTATAAAGATCATTTTTTTTATAAAAAATGATATAAATTTAGTGGATATATGTATGTTTTATTTAATGTAGTCTAGGAATACATGTCTTAATGGTTTTACGGGGTTATCCCCAAGTTTAGAGGACACCCAAGGTTTTTTTATTTTAATTTAAGAATCTACATTTTAATTTTTCTCTTTGAAATGTACATGCCACATAATGGTAGTACATGAATTGTAATGGTTTCATTACTCATGTCATGAGTTGACTACACATCATGAAGGATTCCACATCGTGTAAGTGTTGTAAATATTGCAATGTTAAATGATCATTTTTTAATAAACATTTGATGGATATTTCAGCATATGTGATCCCCAAAGATTAAATATTGTTTAAAGGTATCACATTCTATGAAAATAGAACAAATATATATTTTAGGCTGATGTATTAGTATATTATTACTTCATTTGTCCACATATCTCTCCACTCGTGACCCAGGGATCCTCTCCAGATATTTCTGGTGCCATCATTTGATATATATTGATTCCTTAATTGATTTATCACAATTGAGGTTGGGTTGTGTCTATCTGGGTGAGTAAACATTTCTGATTCTTCATTTCTTCAATCTAGGCACTTCTATTTTTTTCATTTTCTGATATGTTGACAAATGTTGATGTTCTATCATGATTCATTCTAGAACTGTTGTGATATATTATTCTGATGATGTTTATTTTTTTGGTTATGGTATGATGGTGTTGTGTTCTTAAGGTATTTTATGTTTATACATCGACACTGACCATTTTATTAATCTGGATCAATTCAAGTGTATTATGATTGGTTCTTTGGAATCTATTTTTTTGTGTGGTGTTCTTCCTATTGGTGGACCTGTTTACTAACATGTGAATAACTAAGTCTGAGGTTAGTATTTATATCTCTATCTTTTGGTTTTTATGTTAATTTCTCACACTTAAGATTTTTTTTAAATTAAATGCAGTGATATGACAGGGTTTTTTTTTGTTTTTGGAAATGGATTTTTTGATAAAAGACGATTCCCCCTTAGTATTGGTAACTAAAAAGGGGTTCCACAGTATGGTGAAATGTATTTCTGAAATTATTTTAAAATAATGGTTTGATGAATGTGTTTGGAAAGTACAGAACATAGGAAGCCTTGAAGACATAGCTGGAAGGTAGATTAATATGTCACATCCATTGTTGTTGTGATTTCTCATGGTTCCCTTCCCTTCTCCATAGGCCTTTTATTCTATGAATTTGTTTTACCTATTGGGGGTCACTTGTTGTGTAATTATTCATCTCTCTAGAATCGATTAATTTGTCAATTGTATGGATGTGAATGTAATTTTATATGTGTTATATGAGTGTCCAAGTTATCTTGACCATGTGTGATCCTTGGTGTGTTTTCAACTATTCTTCTACTACTGAATTCTACTATTTTGTTGTACTTCCATAAATATTAAATGATATGTGATGCATTATTTTTTACATGATATATCCATATTGATATATCATTATGAATTTTATTGAAATTTATTTACCTATTTTATTCAAAATTGGATTAAAAGGGGAAATTAAATTTCCCTTCCATTCTTTTGATATAAAAAACATTAAACTATTTAATGACTTTTTTTCTTCAAATATGATCATGATTTAATTATTGTTTAGGGAATCCTTACATGGGACCTAGGTGAGACCCTAGGGAGGATATTTTCTCACACTCAACATACCCCTTCGGTGGTTTGTAGAGATTCTTATTGCTTTTCATATCAGGAAAGATGAGGCTTTGTAATGATCCGTAGATATTTTCTATCAGTTTATTTGGGGAGGTAGTGGTCATATGGGGTGAGTCATACCGCACTGTCACATGATGTAGTGTTTTTTTCAATTTTTTCTAGTGCTTTGTAGTTAGACATGTAATTGTAAATTTTTCTACTCTTGATTTGTTTAGTTTCTGTAGTTTTTTCAAATATAGAATATATTTCTTTTTTACACCATTTTCTATATTTATATATGTGCAATTTTTTACATTATTTTGGGAAATATAATTACATCTGGTTCTTGTTTAATGAACAACTTATAGTCTCCATCCTATGGGGATTGGGTTCCCTATTAAATTATGTGACAGATCATGTTAGGAAATAGATTTAGTGGGTATTCAGGTCTCTTTATTACAGAGAAACATGTTTATTTGTATAGATAACTGTGATGAAAATTTCAGTGATCTAATGAGAAAGTTAGTCAGTGAAACTATGGTTATACAACTATACTATGGTGAATGGATTGTGATCTATATTGATACATTAAAGATAGGACCAAGACACATACACATGATGAATGACATGGTCATATATTATGTCTAATGAACATTAAATTTTCATGATAATAAATTTCCCAATTGAAGATTTGGATTTAGTTGTGAATTTTTTTTCATTAAGGATATGGACATCTTATATTTATAGATAAAGGTTTGATATATAAAATTATAATATAATTTTAATGTATTTATTCATTTATAATGTCCTAATTCCACACCAGTGAAGATGTTACCATTTGATTAATAATAATAAATGCTTAGAAAATTACAACATTGAGAATGATAACATTGTGAAATACTATCTATGTCAAAAGGTTCAAACAACCATATATATGATGAGGACCCCAAAAGTTATTATTTTAATGAATTTTTAAAATAATTAACTTTAATTCTTGATGTATGGGGATACATATTTTCATCATCAAATGTCTATATAACCCTAATTTTACGAGATGATTAAACAGGTATAGAAAGAAGATGGCAAACTACTATAAAATTTTGAGAAATCTTCCCAAGTTCAACCTTATGTGTGATGGAATGATAAGGTTCATGAACCATGTATGTATTCTATATTGACATGATTCTATGGAGTTGTTGGATAATTATCTTAATTCCTCATTACATATGAATCCCATAAGTTCAATGATTTATTTAGTTATGAATGAGTATTTTTGGTGGGAAACATGAAGAGATATATTTTATTGTATGTTTATCATTGCATGTTTTATAGTTGGATAAGGATGGGAGAGGGAATCATAGGTGGTTTTTACAAACATTACATATATTGGAATAAAATTGGGAAAATATCATCATGGATCATTTCTTATGAATCCCAAAAAAATTTGAAGGATATAATAATTTTTAGGTTGCAGTTTCCCCCATAGAAAAATATGTACAATTTAATGAAAATAGATAATATTTTTAACTTTTTATCTAGGTAACATAATCATTAAAGAATCTTCATGTTCAAATAGTGTTCCATATATTATTTCCAATCATCAGTATTTGAATATTACATTGATATTTTAGAGAAGACATTAGCTAGCTTTGAGTTTAGATGTGTCTATTATTAACAATTTTTATCCTAAGATTCATTGACAATCATAGAGAACCATTAAATCCATGGAGGATATATTGGGGAATTTTGCAACTAATTTCAATGGTGGTTAGAATGAACATCATCCTTTGGATAATATTTTATACGAAAATAACTTTTAGTAAAGAGTTCAGAAGGATCCTTATGATTATATATATATAAGGATGTGTTGAACTACAATATTCTTCAATGAAGTCAGAAAAATAATTCTATTAGTACATGATCCAGGTGAGGAAATGATTGAAAATTTATGAACCATTTTGATGAAAATTAAGGAATCGCAGAATTGATAAAAATGAAATGCTTAAAATTATTAGTGAAAAACAATATTCAAAGGTAACGACATGGAATTATAGTTAACATAAACATGAAATAAAGTTATGAGATTAAATAAGAACTAAAATTTGATATCTATTTATATTGTCCCCTTTAAGATATCTTATTGAGTAGGGATGGTAGTATATTATTTGGTGCTTCCACAAAACCTCTCTCAATTTCTTAAGTGGTTACATGTTTCACTTGTAGGAAGGTACATACCTTATACATCACATATACAGTACTCATAGATTATATACCTGATATTTTCATTTATGAAAACCCAATTGGAATATTGAAAGTCAGATATATAGTTCATCAGAATGGGCCTACTCACCTAGTTAGTATTTTATTGAGGAATCAAATATATAAAGAAGCAACATAGGAACCTGAGGATGTTATGAAATAGATATATCCTCAATTATTTATATCACATTTATGTTATTTTTATTGGTAAATTAAATTTATGGGGGTTATAATGTAACAACATGAGATCATATGATATATTTCTCATCAATCAAAAATTCATATTGTTAACAGCTAGCGATATACGCCAACCTATGTGGAAATGAACTGTAAACATTTATACCAATATATCATAGATGTTATTTTTTTATGATTTTATTGGAAAAAACACATTTTTGAAAATTATTTGAAATGGTTTCAGATAAAAAAATTATTTATTAATAATTAGTTAAATTATTTAGTAATTCTATTATAAGCATTAAAAAACATTTTTTTTCCAAAAATATTTTTATTTAATTTAATAAGAAAATGATATAAATAATTTCCTAAAAATTTAAACATTTTATTTGAAAAAATTAACTTCAATTTTCATTTCATCATGTTAATATTTACTAATACCGATTTTTTCAATGAATTTATAAAAAGACTGATTTTTCCGATGAATAGTGAAAACACTGTTATTTATAATGATAGGAATTTATATTTCTGGTGGTATTACTGAAAAGGGGATATTTATGGGTATGTATCATGATGATTAGTGTGTAAAAATGTTAATTTTATGAGGAATAACAATAAGTGTATTTTTCAAAACATTACCCTCTATATAATCAATATTTAAATGAAATTAAATAAATTTCATCAGTGGGATCCCCAAATCATCAAAAGAGAACAATTATATTTGATGTTTAGTTGACCACTTTATTAAATAAAATTATTTTATCACTAGTATAGTTGATTTACCTCTTGATCATCATACTAAGTTATAAATTAAATATTTTTCTGGATTTCATGTAGTTCCACTATAAATGTTATTTGATTTGGATATGATGTTTACAAAGATGTTTTGAAGAATCATTTAATAGGTTATGGATTTAAAGTTAGGATTCAATACATCATATCATCTTCTAATAGGTGGTTATTATCAAAGTACCATTCAATTATTAGAATAAATATTTGGATCTTACACTATGTATTTCATTTAATTTTGGGATAAAAACATTCCTTTGGTGGAAATTCATACAATGACAACATTCAATCAAGAAGTAAGTTCAATATTATTCAAAAAATCTTTATAAGGTAGTACATAACACTAATGTGTCCAGATAAAGTTGTATAAATAAGTCTATTTATTCTTGACCAAGATTAGTAAACATAAGAGAAGGTCATATACATTCAATAGAAGATATGTGTAGTTCAAAAATGAAAAAATAACTATGCTAAAAATCATTAGTGATTTCCATTGTATTAGATTACATATAACATATTAATTTTAATTTATATGTGGATTATATTTATTAGATTTGGAATATAGGGAATGTTGAACTGAAGATATATTAGTTCATTTAAAATTACTGTTTACAACATGATGGTAGATTATCACATTCAACATTAAACTAATCACAGTAATGATAATTATGTGTTCCATGCATCACTATTGAGAAACTAGTTAAATTATCCTTTACATGTATAGAACTCGGAGGTCACACCATTGGGGAAAGATCTATATTATGAAAAATAAAAAGTAAATATTTTGGATCTTATTGTTAATGTGTTACGAAACATGACCACTAATGTAGTCAATTTTTCATGGTGACATTTTTTGGAAGGATATTTGAGGACTTGAATATGGGATGAGATATAACCATCTTTATATTTAAATCATGAGGATGGAATTATGAGTGTAAAATTATTATAATTGGGTATAATGAAAAAACATGATATATTTTGATATATTTCACATTAAATAAATATCATGTATATATTTCCCTAAATGGCACTACGAGTTTAAATAAATGAGACAAAATTTTAAAATATTATTATATTAAAACAATATCATATCTGAATTCAACATGTCAGTATTATCTTATTTTGATATTTTAGGATTTTAATAAAAAAGATTGGATTCCTTTGAATAGTGAAAATATAGATTTCTATAAAAGTTTCATTTTTAGTAATTAAAAAACTATACACTTTTCATTGAAATTAATATCAAATTATAATAATATACCTTAACATAGAAATAATATAAATAATTACCTTTAAATTATTATTAAACCTAATTATTTTATAAGTTTATTTTGGAACTTATAAATAAATTTGTTTAAAAAAATGTGTTTTCATTTCACTTTACATTTTTAAATTAATTTAATATCAACAATAAAGATGAATTGAATTTTTTAAAATTGATTCCATATTATTAATTAGGATGATAAATTTTTTTTAAATAGGTTACTATTCTTTTTTGTTTATATTTAATAGTAATAATAGTAATTTTTGTCACCATTGTAAAGGGTATATCGCGTAGTAATGGTTAAAAAATAATTTGATATGGCATTAAAATTTCTCTTACTCATTCCATTATCATTATGGAAGAATTTAGTTAATCTATGTACATATAATTTTTGATAGTTTTACAAGTTGTTTCCATTTTTCATTAATATTATAATTTTTATCATTTAAAGAAAAAATAATAAATATAATGTCACAATTATGACTTTAATGTCTCTAATATTTTTCTAAAATAAAGAAATATGTTAGGTTTGATTATAATTTTTTTTATGAAATATAAACTCATTTATTTTTTTTGATTTTAATTTATGTTTTATTATTTCGGATTGAATAAATATGTTTAATTTTTATGCAGCAACACATAGTATTTATACAATTAATGGAAAAACATAATGAGTTAAGAAAATGTAATATAAATTTTGTTAATTATTATAATCTATGAATTTCATAGAGTCATAATACATATTGGATATTTGCGAAATAATTTTATTAAAATTCCATATTTGACTTAAAGTATTTAATTTTAAATTAAATGAATAGGGTTAAAAAGGGAATTAATTATTATTTATGAATAGTGTGAAATATTTCATCACATGTATATTTAGAATCCTATTTTCACCTTATAAGTAAATTTCTATGAGGATAAAATTTAAAAATTTAATACTATGTTTAAGGATAATATTGGATAACCAAGGGGTTAATCAAAATGATAAGGTCTATAGTGAATTCTAAAACATTCAAAATTTTATTGGATGATTATATTAAGACCTTATGATCATTATATTAAAAAATATTCCATTTTAGAAACATTTTCCAGGAGTGACACACATTTATATTATAACCCTTCATGAATTTGTAAAATGTGCATCCCCTGAATAATAAAATGATTCCTTTTATATCATTTATATACACCACATTAATCCTTTGAGTTAGGAAAGACCCTCAAAAGTACACATATAATATCATTTTCCACATTTAGGAGGTGATGTAGTTCCCAAAATACCATCAATAAGTCCCTTGCGTAGATATTTAATGGATCTCATTCAAATAATAGGTTAACATCATCACTGAGAACTATCAATTTTTGTTCCTTTTCCAACGTCACTTATTTCATAAAAATTAAATTATATTAAAAAAATTCCCCATATACCGATATTTTATTATCATATTTACAAAATATTTATTCATTTCCTTCTCCATTAAATGAGAAATAAAACCATCCATAATGTATACGACATGCTACCTTATCATGAATTAATTTGATTGTTTATCAATTACCATAAGACATGTAATTTTTTTAATATGGAACTAATGAATATATATTATAGTTATGAAATAATTATTTGTCAAAAGTTATTGATACTATATACCTTCTTACAATTCAATGCAATGGAAAATTATAACGTCGCTTGCGTGTATATATATACTATCACCTCCACAAAGTGAAGTGATTTTCCCTTCATTTTTGATTTATGTGGATTATAATATGGACATATTTAGTGAATATATATTACATATTTGATAAATTAAGGATTCTATAGAGGTAAATTTTTATTTACCAATTATTCAATTAATCTATTAAAATGTGAAATCAATGTTCATGCTTTCTAATGGCCAACCATCCCATGAACAGGAAAATTCATTTTTTGATCTCTACTTTTAATGGATTAATATGAATATATATAATTAAGATATATTATATTTATATCAGGATTAATACTCTTTATATAATGTATCCATTTAAAATGTACTAGTATCAGAACCACTGAATTGAAATATACATGAAAAAGAAAGCAATTAACAGATGAAGTAATGATAATAATAAAACATTGTCAACAAGAGTGTTATAGTATGTTTTAAAATGATACTATATGTTACTATAGTTTTTTAGTACTTTAATGTTATTATAAAAAAATCTAACTTGATTATATAGGATTTCAAAATCCCGTATGAGGAAATTTTAACTAGATGTAAAATATTTCACTTGAATACTACTGCATGGATGCATATTTTGTATTATGAACCTACTTATTTTTATTTGATGTATAAAAACCACTTCAATGTATTTACCATTAATATATATTTTTTCATTTTGAAAAATAATCAATTTATATTTACTCATTCAAGGAGTTATAATTATAATGTTACCAAAGTGCTGAGAATATATTATACAAATTCATTCTTTTTGGATTTCTCTTATTTCCATTAAAGGAATCATATAATATAACATTCATAAACTCCATATATTTTTTTAATCATGTAATTATTTAGGAATATACATATATTATCTTATGGAATCTACCCTTTTTGGAAAATGAATAATGTATTCTTTCTTTTGAAAAAAATCCAATATTATTTCTCATTTTGATCAAGAATATTTTTCTTCCTTCCCTATA
Organism: Viscum album; assembly: GCA_963277665.1. Lineage (NCBI taxonomy): Eukaryota > Viridiplantae > Streptophyta > Magnoliopsida > Santalales > Viscaceae > Viscum > Viscum album. The sequence continues at coordinate 801,743,454 of OY728150.1, read as the reverse complement.
TGGATCAATTTTTTTTAAAATTTTAGATTTTATTTAACAAATTGATATATAATGTAAATATTGTGTCATGAAATAATTTTTAAAATGTCTTAATGAAATATTTTTAATGTTTTCAAAATTTCTCATTTTCTACTTTCTTTAAAAATAACCAAAATGATGGTTTTTTAATATTTAAGAAATTAATAGATTTTTCTCAACTCAAAATGTTTATTCTCCTTTTATTGATTCTATACATTTTTTTTGTTTTATAAAAAATAACCTTCAATGGAAGCCTATGTTAATGTTTTTCTTCTATATTCTATTATTCTCTAAACCATATGATTTTATTATAGTAATGGTATTTATGATGGATTTATGTTTATATTTTATTTCTCATGAACTATTTTGTTCATTAAATATTTTCTTGAAACATAACATTTATAATGATTCTAATTAATAGGAAATTATATTTTTCATAAATATCCATATTCATTATATTATGGATAATATTATTTTCTAAATTGGAAACCATTTTAACATATAGTGTTTTACTAAGAATGTTTTTTGATTGGCTAGATATTTTATAATAATCCTTAATTTTTATAGGACATGTATATTATTTGATAAGGAATAATTTTTATGAATTAAAATGGTCATTAAACATATAGGGATTGCATTGGACATTTTGTGATGGATATTGACTACTTACAGATATCCCCTCACTGCATCGACATGTCCCACTATGCATATTGTTTTGATAGCCTTGTTCAAATGGAGTTTTTATATATAAATACCCAATGATTAAATTGTCTTATTTAAAGGATTCGATGACAAAGATATCATGAGGTATGAGATCATGAAATCCAATATTAATTATTTCATACATTGATTATGGTTTTTTATAGTTCTATTTTGGGAATTATTATTGAATCCTTGGGAAGTAAATTTTAAATGAATATTGACAAAATTAGAATTATGATATTCCCTTATGGTATTTGATAAAATTTACTATAAGAGATATCTATATGGATTAATATGAATTATGATTAGGATATAACTTGATGTTTTCCTCTATTTAGTAACGGTTCCAAATAGATTAATTAAAATCAACACACATAAAAAATTTAAAAATTATGCCAACGTGTAACCAAAAAGAAATTGTGTTGGAACTAATAAGAGTATGGATAATTAGAGAAACATATTTAGGATATTTTTAATAACCATTCTGGAATAGATAAACCATGTCTTTCACTTTATAATTCTCTTATGTTTTATCTCTTATTTCAACAAAAGCCTCCATCTTTAAATAGAACTACAAATAATTTTTTAGTTGAACAATAGAATACGTATCATGAAAAGATATTAATGAATATGGGATGTAATTTAAATTAAACATTTATTATTTTAGTGTATTATTTTAAACTATATTATTTTCAATGCTGGTCGTTGATCAATAAAATTTATTAGGGAGAAGAAATTATAGGAACATAATGGAGATATTTTAATGAAAAGTTATAAACAAATACTTCCAATAAGAATAGAAAACTATAGGATAGAGTATTTTCCTTATATTTAATAATATGAATGAATAATGTGTAGTGGCATATGGGGATATCATTACAAGATTATCATGGAATGCTTTAGACTGGATATGTAATCAATAAAAAAAGGTTGATGATTACATTGATGGGATTATGCCGATTCTCTAACAAGAACTATTTTCTAAAACATCTTCAATATATGATGATATAGTATCATGTTCCATTATGAGAGATAATTTTTTTAGGATTATATAACTTCAAGGGTAGTCATGTGAATACGTGTTTGGTTGAGCCCCTGAAAATGGGAACATGTAAATATCCATTATTTAGAGCATGATAATGACATTCCAAAACAAGGAGGTGGACCTCAGATCTAGATCATGTACAATCGATAGAGGTACACCATTCATCATTACCACCTCTTGAATGTATATCTTATTGAGTTGATCCCTTGATAAATTCTCTTGAATCACAATGATGTCTGTAGTCTTTATAACACGACCCAACACAACCCAAATTTCATTAGTTCCCATAGATGTCTTTAGATGTATGGTGAAGATGTACATGGTGATGTTTTCAAATTTTCATGTTTTTATGGGATATGGTTGCATCATCCCATTATACTAATTCATTAAATCCTTCTCCCTCTAACATACTATTAACATTGATGTATTTTTAGTAATGTCTTTCTTTATATTATCCTACCAATAGTTCTATCAAAGATCATGATACATCGTTTTCCTTCCTTGGTGAATTTAGAATGTTGAACTATGTGAATAATCCAAACTTTTCTTCTTTAACTCATGAATTTATGGTACACATATTCATGAACCAAATAACACAATTCCTTCTTTCATAACAATGAAAACCAATGTTTTCCCTTTTCATATAGTTTACCCTTTCTTATAAATTCCCACATCATCCCGTTGATAATATAATATCATCTAAAAAAGTGGTAGTGGCGTAATGATTTGTTAATGGATTGATTATGTTAAATTATTTATGATTCCAATTTACAACATCTTCTTGTCTACGAATATTGGATCATTATCAATCCAAATCAATTAATAAGTTTACGGATCCTTTATAGATAGAGAATCTTCTAAATTATTTTATATCCCAAGATGACTATTAATCGAGAAGTCATAATCCTTGATCAGATCTAACAATCTCCATCGGTGTATATTAATATCTATCTTTTTGAATATATACGTAGGGATGTTGTGACATGTATATATTTAACTCTTATCCCCATAGAGATAATGCCTCCATAGTTTGATATAAAATATCACTACATGAATCTCAGAATAATTCATTGGGTTGTTCAATTTGATAACATTATACTACCATGAATCATAGGCTATGAATTTTTCATTTTGCATTATTACACAGCCCAATCCCTTCTTCATATCATCATGGAATACCACATAAATATATACACTTATGGATAGTGGGAGAACATGTGTTGTGATTAGACTCTTTTTGAGTCCTTGAATCCCTCTTCAAAATCATCATTCCAAAAAAACATAACTCTTTTACCAGTTATCATTGTTAGATGGTTTGAAAATGACAAGATATTTCCCACAAATCCTTTCTAATACGCAGATAAAACACAGAAACAAGAAATATCATTCATATATGGTTCCCTCAACCGTACATATATTTATTCTATTTTTAAGGGTCCATAGGTATACGAGTGCTTATGGTAATATGCCCCAAGAATGATAATTCCATCAAACAGAACACAATTTTTTTTACATTTCATAAATCATCTCTTTTTTTCTTGATATTTAGCATAGTTCTCATATTTTCCACATTCCCATCCTTGGTTTTGGAGTACATTAGAATATAATCTATAAAGGCAACCACATAGTTATTGAGGTAATCTCTAAAGATTATATACATCATTTCAATGAAGATTAATGCTTCATTAGTGAGTCTAAATTGAATAACTAATAACTCATAGTGGTTAAACCTATAAAAAAAATTGTTTTTCGGGATATCGTTATTAATCACCATTACTAGAAAATATTCCTACCGAAGATCCAAGATGGTGTGGAATTATGATGAAAATAGCTGATCGAACTAGAAATAAATCTATGTAGGGCTACTTGTTCTTTATGAGGATCATGGGGTTCTCTCTATAATCAATGCATAGTCACATTGACTTATCATTCTTCTTGATGAAGTGGACCACTGCACCCCATGATGAAGCACATTTTCATATGAACCATTTATCTAGATTCTCTTGTAGTTGTTTCTTCATGTCCTCAAGTTCTAAAACTTCCATTCCATATGGATTTATGGATAATAAGAACATCCCAGGTATAATCATGATGTAAAATTGAACCTCTAGGATATGAGGAAGACTATGGAATTCTGTGTGAAACACATCAACATATTCCACCATAATAGGAATGTATTTTTAGATGGTTATTTTGGTATAATAAACAATTTTAGACAAGTAGATTATTTATAAGGAAATAATATCCATTCTTGAGATGTTAGTGCTAAGGAGGATTCGTCCTCCTACTTGAACTAGTAAAAAATCAGTTTCCAATTCATAGTACATAGAGTGATTTAATTATTACATAAACTTATGTTGTTTCTATATCTGGAAAGCTAATTCTATCCTATAATTTCATCCAATTCCACCATATGGTGTATTAAAATGATCACTATGAGATTAATCCTAAAAATCACAAAAATAAAGGATTTATATACTTTTAATATGAAATTTTTTCAATTTTCCTTTTTCATCAATAAAACCACTTCCATGCATTTTGGTGTTGTTTGAACAGTTCGACTGAACATTCATTATATGTAGTAATGCATAGAACCATAATAAAACAAACATTTCTCTATACATGAATGAATAACAAGATTACCTATTTTTGCTTCATTCTCGGGATCTAACTCAGTGGTTGCGATAATGAATGCTCACATTGACTACATTGGAGGTTTTTGGTTATCTCTAAAAACCCTCGTTTAGAGAATTTATTTGAAGAGTAACATTTTTCCATGCAGTTTAATAAATGATCATTGCAGTATGGGTTGACTGGATAATTTCTACCATCCTTTGTATTTTTTGGACTCTCCAGTTGAAAATCACTAATTAGGTTCTCTTCTATCATAAACCTAAAGCATTTCCTTTCCCCCCTTATGCAATTTCTAAGGCTATCACCTTTTCACTCTTTATATTTTGGATGCTTAAATTTACGTGCACAATTAGATATCTTTATTGGGCTTACATAATTAAACTTGATATTATTCTTCTTATCACTATAATACCCTTTATATTCTTAAAACTCCATTTCAAATAGGATAGAACAATAGATTATTTCCTCATATCTATCAATGTCACAGATAGTCAGGGATTTTTTTGTTGAATAGTTTTTATCGCACCAAAGAACTAACCATCCTTGTATTTGGGGGTGAAGACCAAGCCAGAGACGTATTAAAAATGTATTTTGATATTTTCCACACACACCCCAATAGATTCCTCATCTTTCATCTTGAATAAATATAAATTACATTCCATTTTAAGATGGATAGTGTGAGGAAATTATATATTGAAAAAGAAAATTGAATTAATTCAATGCCATAGATTCAGTCTCTTCCTCAGTATTAATATTCTCCATCCATGTCCACTATTGATAATCTTCTATCTCATATGATAAAAAAATTTAAAGGACCATATCTTGATTAGAATGTTGAAGTACGAATAAGATCTTCTCAATTTATTTGTTCCATTGTTCTAAGATTAGGGGATCTAATGATTCATTTAACAGTGGAAGAAATTGTTTCATAAAGGTCTCAATCACATCATGTTCTATGTAAGGGGGATTGTATCCTCCAACATTATTATTCTCATCAGAACAAGATTCATATGAGAGTGTATCATTATGAAGTTATCAATTTCTTATCCCATAAGGTTGGGCACCACATTGGATAAGTCATTGCATTTACCATTCGATTGACTATTTATTGAATACTAACATTTAATTATTTCCTTAACAGATGATTTTTTAGGCTTCAATCTATATTATCCATTTCATATTTCAAATAATATATTCTTGTGTCCATTTTATGTTCACATAATATTTTTTCATACTGATATTTCTAATTTCCTAAAGCCTATCCCCATGGTGTGTGAAACGATGTGTGCAGTAAGGCCCATTATCGTGTACTAGGTTACATAGAATCAGGCTCAAAACACCTTGTTGAATTTGTTACCCATAGGTAAATCTATGCCAAAAACCTGACCAAATATATTATGCAAAAAGGGATATATTTTTTATTAAACACATAATCTATATTTACCTGTACTTCTGGATGTTTTATTATGATTAGTATTATCCCTATATATTTATATAGACTCTTCTAATCCTAATCCCATAAATAACTAAACATTTCCACTAACACCAACTATAACAACCCTTTTAATTAGTACACATTAATTCATGAATTATCATATAAATTTACACATAATAAAACCCAATAGACAGATAATTGAATTGTATTTTGGAATTATGTACCCAACATAACATCTTGATCATGGGATAGAACAAATGTTTTTAAAACACTCTTAACATTCTTCAAAAAATCCACGGTGTTTAAAACTGTATGCGATTACCTAGGGGAGAACACAAGGAAGGGGTGGGATATAAATCTCATTAAGGGATAAAAATAGAATAAGGCGATACATGTTGAAAAATATTCATATAAATGGAGAATAAAAATTGTAGGACTCATAAAAATGAACAACAAGACATGATATAACATGACAATTATAAAAAGTGAAATGTGGAAAAAATTAAAACAATAGATAAAAAAATAGGTAGATGCTAAACCACAAAGAAATCATTGTGAAAAAAGCACCATAACATATCCCAAAATTATGTCTCCTTATACTAAACATTACATAATTAATTGGAGGGATGTATAATTTTGGGGCACCTATCACATTCATTTCATTGTCATGATAATTTGTGCCACATAGATCATAAAAAATGGATTCATTCATCATAATATTTTGTTACAAAATCATTGAGTAATTAATAAAGACATTTATTACCCTTTAAAATGAGGTAAATATTTATTAAGGTGAATACCCTTTGAAGCAAATGGGTGAGGTAATCACTAAATAAATGTTTTGGCATGAAAAAGCACGCTGAAATTTCTGCAGCATAACAACATCACAGAAAAATCATAAAATGTGTTGATGATAATGATATGGGTATCTTATAGTTTTTAAATAAATTTTATAGTATGGGGATATTTAATAACATATCCCATAATAAGGAAATGGAGACAAAAGACATAAGTTAAAAATGATACTTGAATAAATAGGAGAAAGGAAAAGACCACTTAGTTGAGTGGATGACACCAAATTATGGGGAGAGGCTTTGTGAGAGATTGGGTTAGCCCCTAGAGAACACTAGAGCATGGAAGTATGATTTTGGACGTGATCCAAGGAGTTTTAGGGTTGATAAATGGGATCCTGTGTGGTTTCATATATTAAATAAGGGGTATTTCATTATTTTATTTAGGTTATGGACTGTACATAATAAAATAACTAATACTAAACACCACCCCGTGGGTTTTTCCCAGGGTTTCTGTCCAAATCGAGTTCCTATTAACATTCAATAATCCCATGGTCTTAATTTAATAAAATATTATCTTTTATTTTGTATAGGTAATTCTTACTCTTACAGAAATGGTTTTAAAACCTTAAAATATATTAATGGTTTTGGATGATTCATTATTGATTTATAAAATTATTCTAATAAAAATAAATTACAACATTTTAAAGTTAAAACATATATCTAGTTTTGAATAATTTTTATTGTGTTTATTACAAAACTTTTGGGTAATTATGACTTCACAATAAATAATGTATATTTATACGATATTTAATTTTTACCTGAAAGTTTGACTATGTTAGATAATTATGAAAAATCACGCTTTGATTATTTTTATGTTATGATTATAAAAATAATATTAATTTTATATAAATAATTTTTTACTTTTGTACATTTTTTCTTTTAATGTACTAATCGACATTTATTGAGAAATTTTATTGTTTTTCTAACAATATTTGTTTTTGAACACTTATAAAAATTACATTTATCATAAAAAAATTACATAATCATTTATATTTAATAAAAATTAATTAATAATAATATTTTTTAAAATATTTTTAATTTCATATATCCATTAATTCATCAAAATAAATTCCTTAAATTGATTTGAATGTTATCCTAAAATACTATTTAGATTTAATTATATTAAAAAATTCTTTAATAAATTTCAAATAATAGGAAGAAAATAAATTCATTATTATATAAAAAATAACATAAATAGTTATAATTATAGGTTCTTGGAATATATCCCATTAATATACCATAAAATACTCTAATAGTAATGTTTGAAATGGCGAGACTATCATGGGGTGGTATGACATACAATGTTACGGATGTGATCTCGATGAGATTGATCTTCCCCCATAGATAGTTTATCTCAAGATTATGTTGTTGGATCTAAGAATGGTCTTGTTCAATGGAAGAGAATAGGGATGTAATCTCTATGTGAAGCTCTAATAAATGGGCTACATATGGTATGGTCTAACGGGTTGAGGCTGTTATGTCCCTTATCTATGTCAATTGGATTTGTTAAACTGCTATATTTATACTAATCATATGATTGTTGTTGAATGACTATTTTATAAATAGTTATGATACTTTATAGTATACAATATTCTATTGGATAAGATAAAATAAATTATTTCCATGTTTTTTCTATAACCAAATTATATAATAATACATTTAATTTAATCAAAGGATAGATCTTATTTATAAAAGTTTGGGTTGTTACAGATTTTATATTTTAATTAATTTAAATATTGTTATATCATTTAAATTTAAAAATTTCAAATAATCAATTAAATTCGAGACTAAGGTGATAAGTATTGAAATAACATCATTAAATAGTAATTACGCTGATAAATTGTGTCCTTATCACTTATTTTTAACACAATTTACCCATATTACAATTTGTGTTGGGCCAATTGTATCTTTTATCATATTTAACGTTGATAATGAATAAAAATATAATTAAACTAGTTACTAATATTTTAAGTTATTATTGAAAATATTTAATCCATTTGTAAGATTTTTGTTCTATAATTGGTTGAATATAATTTATCATAAATAAACAAAATTTAACCAGAAATAATTTTTTGAAAAATGTATTTTTATGTCAAAATTTATTTTCATATCATCATCAAGTGTAATAATGATCCAAAAGATATAAATTGAATTAAATTATTCATCAATAAAATACTAAAATTATAAAAACAATCCATATCAAAATGCTTCTTTTAAAATACATGAAAATAAAATATATTTTTCATTGAAAATTTTTTATTCTCAATATTATTAAAAAAGTAAACTTTTTCACAAAATTCTCCAAAGGTAACTAGTAGATATTATTTTCATGATGATTTTAGAAGTATATTTAATTTTTTAATTTTCAATTTCTATATAGTTGAAAGTAATTATAATTTCTGTGCATAAAATTCATATGAAGCATCTTTTGATGAGAAAAAACATTTGATGTGTAAAATACTGTGAAAGAAATTAAATTCATAGGCATAATTTAATTTCCAATTAATAGATCTTTTATAAATATAAACTATAATTTTATTATTATTATTAAGACAATCTAAATTAATGTCTATGCAAAAAAATAATATAATTCTATTACAATATCATAGATTTGTAAAATATCGATGATTCATCTTAAATAAGTTATCGAATACATAATTTTTATTTAAAAGAAAATACTTAAAATATTATTTGGTGTTACATTCTACACCTGTTAGAATGAATTTTATACATAAAATTTCATCCCTCTGATGTAATTAAATGAGTAAAACATTATTTCATCACATATTTGGGTTTGTTTGTGTCTTCATCATATTACTAATTCTTCAACAAAACATTAGAATAATGAGTAATGTTTTTATGTAGCATATTTACCAATAGGGTCCATGATTTATATAAATTGTTATTAATAATAAATACCATTTTATAGTGTTATATACAAATTTTTTTACATGTGATGGATCAGGTATATACTTCTTTTTGGTAGATACACAGAACACATAATTTTCTTAAGATTACGTTGGGGGAAATTCTGAGACATAAACTACCATCCCTACTCGATCAATAAAATAGGTGCCAAAATACCTATGGATTATCTTTTAATTCATTACAAATCTCATGACATTATTATATAGGAATGTATGTTGCAATACATACTCACAGTCTTTGAATTATATTTTTATCAGATGATTGTCAATAAAACTTGTTTGTAGACAATGAGATTCTTTGTTATACTTATTACATCCTATAAAATTAATTATAATTTCATTATATAGATCAATTCCCAATAAATTTATTTATATTCATTCATCACACCACATTTCAATTCTTATATTCTTATATTTTACGTCTTAAAAAGGATCCATATGATTGCTAAAGTGAAAGATAATTTTCATATAAGATTCAATAAGAGGATTGTGTTGATCCCAACCAGTTATAAAATTCATAGAACAATATCTAAATCTATCATATAGTGTTTCAATGATCATTTCATAAATAAAATCTATATTAAGGTCACAATAAGTATTTAAATACTGCTATGAATACCATTATTTCTAAATATAACATCATAACTCTCAGGTAAACCTTATATATCAATCATATATAACAAAATTTTTAAATCCATGAAACTATACAAATTTCTTAATTTTTATTCATACATTCCAATCATGAGATATTATATCTTTTATAGAAAAGGTTTTTTCAATCATTATATGGAAATAACTATAACCCAAAAATAATTATGACCTTTATATGTTTTGGGCTATTCGATGAAGAAATCCATGGTATTTTTTCCCATTTCCATTTTTTGTGTGGGTAAGTATGGTTACATAAACATAGGAATCTATCTCAAATCCTAAACATACTAATATTCCATGTAGAAATATACTATCTCTACAATATATATTTTAATATTGGAAAACCATAAATTGTCTTTAAATTATCAATACATCTTCATACTTTTATAATGAATATTGAATGATGATCTATTTGAATCTTTCAATATCTCTTTCATCATGAATATTATTCAGGTGATACTTAATCAGTTACTAATACTTATCATTTCATCAAAATCAAGATTAATCATAAAAAAATTTCTCACAATCTTCTGTTGTTCCAAATGCTTTTATGGAAGGATGATAAGACATTCATATGAGAAAGATATGACATGTCGCTATTCTGTAGTATTTCATGATCTATCTTCATCCTAATGATAATTAGATGATCAATTTCAATCCTCAACATAGAAAACATGAATGGCCATTCCAACATAATGAATCATCCAACATCCTGTACTATTATAGGTGTTAGTGTATTTAATAGTCATAATAATTAATAAGTTCCAACAATATCATTTATCAAAATTTCAACACTATTGTGGGAATATATATACAATTATTATATGATAAGAATATATATAACATATTTTATCATAAAGATAATTCCCCATATTTTCAAAGAAAAAATTACTTATACAAACAATAATTCACGAGTCAGGTAAATTTTAAAAAGAATATTCATTTGGAATGAGACATATGTTAACACCAAATAATTTAGTTTGAGGATGCATCATCGTTCCCTTTTCAATGCATTAGTATAGATGAAATAGTATTCTACAACATAGGATCCTGTATTTAGAGTGGTGGGAAAAAATAATCTTTTTAGATCAATTAATTATTTTTCACATTCATTTATCCAAATGATCTTAGATCCCGTATGTGTTAACTTGGTTATTTGATTAGATATCAATGAGAAATATCTTATTAATCTGTGGAATTAACTTGGAAAACCAAGAAAAATATGAATCGTGGTTACCATGGTTAATCATGGCCATTTTTAAATATGTTCTGTAATTTTAAATATCCACAAATATATCATCACATGATATTATATGACTAATGCAAGATGCATTAAAAATTCACACTTAGTAAATTTAAAATATAGCTTCTACTTCGACAAAGTTTTTATTGAACACTTAAATGTTCCTTATATTCATACTTTCTATTTGAATATCTATGAATATTATTTATATTGTCTACCACAAACTGATCATTGTAATCTATAAATAATATTTTTATTAAATATATAATGATATAAATATCCTTAACAGTTTCAAATAACATCACTATATAATTATATTGACTATACCTAATATGTAAGACTTCCTTTTTATATCCTTATTTCCCTAAATTGTTGATATCTAGATTATTTATAAAAATTGAAAAAATAATGTTCACTATGTAACTAATCGTATAGATCATCAATACGGGGTATAAGATATTTGTTCTTGATAGTGGTCTTGTTATGTTATTGATAATCAATGAAAAGCCATGTTGTCTCTAGATTTATCATATAAAATAAATGATGAACACTATAGTGGTTCACTATGGTGTATAAATAAATTATCAATATTCTCCTAGAGTTACATCATTAATTTTTGAAACTCATTCCGGGTTATTCAATACGGTTTTTTTAAAATAGATGTTTCACCATGTATTAGTTCAATTAAAATTATAGCATTATGAATCAGGGGAAGAATAAGAATTTATTCATTAAATAAATTATCATAATCCTGAAATACATGCATATATTAAATTCTGTGTATCTATAAAACCATTTTAGATAAACATCCATCATCAGTAGGTTTTAAGACTCGTATAATAGTAGTAACTCCCATTTGATTATCATTCACGTCATCACAATGAATGATGATCATAGCTTGATTCAGAATAACATATATGATTATTTTCCATCATTAAATGATATTTTATCTACATATAGAGGGAAAATATTTTCCCAAAATCACATCAAATTCTTTTAGTGGAAAAATCATAGGATTTGTAGGATACACATTCCCACAAAATTATATTACATAGGGTCTGTAAACCTAATATTTGATAACTATACCTTTGAGGGTTTATATTATACATAGATATCTAGTCATTGAGTTGGTAATGCGGTAAACATAATATTTCACTTTGATAAATTTTTTTGGGTATTTCTATAATAAGAAAAACATTGCTTTTATATATTGAATGAAAAGTGTAACTTTCACTGTGTCATTATCAAAACCCACATCGACAGTCATAATCAAAAGATATTTTCATTTTCTATTTCTATTTTAGAGGTCTATATGGATTATTTACATTAATATCCCATCGATGAGGGAATTAATCTGAATAATTCCCAAAATCCATGCATCTAAAGCAATATAGTGAGGGAGGTGTAAATAGTTCAGTTTTATCTCCATGAATTTCATTAACTTTCCTCTTACCATCATATAGAAATTAATTTGTATAGTTTAAAGGCTTCTTAAATATTAAACATATTCGTGTTCCTATTAGGGGATCTATTTAAATCGTCTTCCCATATTTTTGGACTGAATGATGTTGAAATTTATTCTTCCTTTTAATGTGAGAGACCACATGATATTCCATGAATCCCTCTCATTATTTTCCTACTAAAAAATCCATGATGGTTTACTTCTTTTATATCTACTTTGTGTAAATATCAAATGATTTATTCATATCATATAATGTTAATTATGGATAACATTACCCAGATAATTTATTATATACCATTTTTTTATTTGATCAGTGTTTCTTTTAACGTTAATGATAAACAAGAATCACACCTCGTAAGTCTATTAATGTTTTCTCCATTGGTACTAGTGGTTTTCATCATTCTTCTACATAAAATATTGGATATCTATCTTCATTTTGTTAGGTTATTTTCATGGAATGTACATATTGAGTTATACTATCTTAAATCCCAATATTCCATAGAGTTAATTTATTATCCATTAATTGTATTCTTGATATGTGTATATTATTGAAATTTTTATTCATTATTATAACATTTCATTGATATATCATGTGCTCGTTTCCATGTATTCTTGTACCTTTCTTTTGGTATACCATTGGTGGGTTTTCATTCATGGTGATTTGGTTGATAGTTTTTGAAGAAAAGGGGAAGTCAATGGTTAAATATGGATTTCCCAAATCTTGTTCCTACCCATAAAAAACCATGTATCCAAAAAAAGGGGATTTCATATTTTTCACACGGTTTTTCAAACTGTGGTACTATTTATGAGAAGCCATAAACCTATAATAAGTGGAACATAGTTATTGAAAAATAGTTTGGGAAACCTGTGCACCCATATATGAAAATATTCACTAAGGATTTTATGTCACAAATGTATTAAAAAAATTCTAAACCCCCCATTATTAACCCATAGTCATTCAAACTCATAAATAAAATAATTCTTATGAATTTTGATGATTCTAAGTGGGATCCATGAATTCATGGAAAATTTTATTGATTTTTCAAATATCCAATTAAAGGATCTACATCTATTCAGGTAAATAATCTATCCAATATGATATATTATCACTCCCATCACTACTTCATGATGAAGAAGAATGTTTTATTCCTTATTGTAATTGGTTATGATCTTAGTTTTATTAGATTTTGTTCAATTTTTATATTGTTTCTTGTATTTGGTTCAAGATATTCCATGACATTTTGAATTCAATTGTTCTTGATAAAATTTTCTATTTCCTTCATTTTGGTGAATATCTATAAATGATAACAAGGTAGGTTGTATAATTGTCAAATTTAAATAGTCATGTATTAAAATTTCATTTTTTTAATTATGGAATTTAAATTTCCGCTTTGGAGAATTTAATCATGAATTGAATTATGTAATTTGTTAATTAATTAATGGTATTGGAAAATTATATGATTATTTTGATTTATTAATGTGAATTAGTGGGTATTTGGCTTAACCATGAAGGGTTAATGGTTAATATGATTTAATGTGGGTAACTTGTTTAATTTTATGTTACTTATATTATACATTTTGATTAATGTGATGAACCATGATTTAATGGATAATTGAAATGGAAAACATTGATGGGAATGTTTGATCAGAAGGCTAAATATTCTTAATCATGATTTATATGAAATATGTGCTATATTTGATATTGCGATAAAAGTTATACTATGATATATGTGATGAAGAGCGAGGGACAAGGAATAATACTTCAAATTAAAATATGTGATAATAATGAGTTTCGAACATATAAAAATTCATCAAAATCCAATATGTGATAATGATGAGGTGTGATACAGTGAAAGATTCTCCAAACACTCACTAGGTAATATACATATTGTTCTATTCCCTTGATTTGGAATAGGAACATGGTTCTATGTGGACATGATATGAAGGTGGAGTGAATTAAATAATGAAAACCCTTGATGTAATAAACATTGATATCCCTTGGAGATGGTTCAGTCTCCCGCATGATGTGAAGCATTTATTGATAGTTTGGGTTTCATCATGAACACATGTAATAATATTGTTTATTAATGAATATTGGAATGTGATAATTGTTCAATTTATTGTACATTATTTTCTATACAACTAAATACAATGTTCTGTAATGGATATTGTTTTAGACACTGTTGGCGGGGGCCTACTGAGTTGTACAAACACCATACTCAGGCTTCTTGATCAGTAACCAAAAAGACATCATGTGATCATGAATGGATAATGGAAATATCCCTATGTTAGATTAATGAGTTGGGATAGAGCATAGAAAAGATAACCACACATGATTTTAGGAAACAAATTTGTAACGAATTTATTTTTTTCAAATGGAAATTACCTTCTTAAAAATATTTGATAAAACCACATGAAAGCACAACATAATGAACTACTAAGTGCTATATGACCTTTAAACATAATATGTCTCTTCTTTGTTTGTAATTTAGAGAATATGACATACACAGTTGCAACCAGTATGTTATTTGGAGTCCAATAAGAAAAACATAATTTTATGTGAATATAAATATACCCTTATGAATAGTAACATAACATTATAAATTTGTATATACCCTAATTAATAGAAACCTTACATTTTATTGTATAAATATAATATTCATGTGAAAGATTGACGTAACTATATGTTAGAATAAGTAACTGAATGTTTTAAAACTGGGGTTTTAATAATAAATTTTGATTTTAATTAAATATTAAATTAATCATGTTTATAAAATTAATTTTTGAAAAATGGAATTAATTTTTGGATTATACACGTTCAAAAATGGCTAGGGGGAAATTTTGATATTTTTTTGAACTACTTGAATTTTGTGAATAGTAAACCACATTAATTTACCGTATAAATACACTATAGAGAAAATCCACTATTCCGACATCACAAGTGATGTATGAACCCAAATTTCGACCTCACATTAATTTATTACTATTTATGGTCATGGAATACAAATTTTTCATTGTCTTGTGAAAAAATAATAAATTAATGTTTATAATTTAATGAAAACCCTCCTCCCCACCCCTATAAATACAACTCATTCTTACCTCTTATCTTCACTCCTCTCATGAATTGTTCCTTGATAATATTCTGCACAAAAAATTTCCCCAAGATCCTCCCCCATATCCAAAGGCCCCTAGTCACTTCAATATACCGAAACCTCTCCCCAAATGAGGTTCTAAAAGGAGGAAGTCTCAAGAGATAAATTCCTCTTTCCAATTCATTCACTTCTTTTATGTTCTTTCTTTTTGTTTCTTCCTCGTCTCCCTTCACCAAAATGGTATTATAAATCTAGTAACACATATGTACAATAATTAAGTTATGCTAATGGGATAATTAATTATATTCTCTCATTTTCCCACTTTTATTTGAAATAAATTAAAGCACTATATTAGTTGTACTAATTTAGCACATTCAAGGACAAGAGATTGTCAATTTATATTATAATCATTATTTATTTTCATGAAACCATTTTTGTTATTGTTGAAAAATAGTATTATATACATAATATATCATATTTAATGTTCTGTAATAATTTTTTACTAATGTTATTCATTTATAAATAAAAACATGTCATTGTAATCAAACCCACCGATTAACAAAAACATTTATAACTATGGATATATATATATATATATATATTATATTTTTGTCATCAATCTATGTAACAAAATTAATATTTTAACCATGTAATCTCATTTATTTTCACTAATAGAATATAACATCATATATGGAAATCCACTTTCATCTTACATGTTCGTCAAAACATGAATATATGTGATTTGGTCATTAAAACCAAGTAAACAAACGAGCCCAAACATTGAAATTGAACCTTATGACAAATCAAAAAGTCCTGGAATGAACTAAAAAGGGTTATAATAAATAAAATACATATATAAAAGGTACTGGATTTATTAATTAATAAACCTTATTTGTTTATTCAGGTCATTTATAATAAGTGGAGAACAACACTGTGTTTAAGGTAAGGGATTCTCTCCATTACTCTCTTAATCGAGATTGTCCTCTATGATATGCCTTTTTATGTGTTATACCTATTTATGGGGTATATTTTCACACCTCACCCATACTTCCTTCATGATTTATATGTGATTAGAAACCCCCTTTCTCTCTCATCAATCCCTCTTAGGTACACCCAACACCATGATGATAAACTGTAATAGATTCTACCTGAACCTCCTTTGTTCTTTTGGGTAGCCTTATCATTCATTATATCAAAAAGGTGTTATATTATATGATTATGAATATCATATAAATTCTATGTAGTTGTAAATATTAATGTATAAAGACCCTTTTATCACTCTATTTTTGGGATATACATTTTTTTAAAAGATTCACTCCATAGATCATTCAGATTAGAAAACCTGGTTTAAGGGAACATCCCGAATGTTTACCCAATTTTAGGTTCAATATATCCTCTTTTTTAAGCTACCATTGTATTTATAATGTTAGTCTTTTTATTATTATAACCATATTCTTTCAATTCTAGATTTATATAAAATATTTTCCTCTTTTCCATTTTAATGTCTGAAAGGTATTTTTCTTTAAACCGTACAATTTTTTTAATGATAATATTTTTCATATACATTTATTATATGTTGGAACTTCTATTTGAAAACACTTACCATGTTATATGCCTACTTTACATTATGATCATTCATGTACGTTATCATCCCTTTATTTAATGGAAACATTCATGATACGCCCATTGGTTATGCTTTATGTCATGATTTTGGTAACAAATTCTTTCCATGGGAACCCTTATTTTTATATATGGTTGATTATGCATGATTATTTATGTTGAATAAATATTCATCAAAATGATGACATGGGTGCACCCAGATAACGCTCCAATGCATTGGGTAAAGTTATATCTCCTGAGATGTGATGTGAAACAGGATTGGCTGTAAGCTTTGACCAGTACAAAAATGGGAACTGGGTTTTGCAGTTAGCATTGAAGTATAATAAAATGGGAAACTGGTTTGGAAGTAATCCATGAACCATACTAAAGAAATGTTTTATGATTCTTCCACATTTATATTATTCCATGTGTATATTATCTTATTCTTATATGATATGATTTCATATGTCCCATGCTTTTGATATCATTATGTCATGCCTCCTAACTCATGTGATTAATATGTATCCTTATGTTAATTCCCTTACATGGATTTTTTAGCTCATCCATTTGTTCATTTATTCTCTAGGGTACCCTATTATGATGTAAGGGCTCAAAGGATGTTAGGATATTTTTATGGAGTTTAAAAAATAAGTGTTTTAGCCCCATGTTTTATGTTATATGTACTTAGTGTTCCATGAAACTAAAATTAACAATCCCTGGCTTGAACTCAAATTTATAATTATGATTAAAATCATTTAATGTTATATGTAAAAGGCTAGGTCCTATATAGTTAGTATCATAGGATGGTCAAGTTATTTTTTAAGATTAGTAATAGAACTCCTTAGTGATAACCTGAAGGATGAGACTAAGAATAAGAAATCATTCCTAAATTTTGGAGGGTATTGAGTAAGTGGTTTATCAAGAAAATACATCCTTGTCTCAATACGGGCTTATAGAGGTGGCTCTGGCACAGATGTATCAAGGTGTAAAACCCAAAAACCCCACTTTGATCAAGACTTGATCAGGAACTAGTGCAAGGAAATAGGGTTTGCTGTAATCTTGGTTATGACACTCCCAGAGTATATAATTTGGTAGATTCATGAGCATAGTTCAAACCATTATGAAGGGAAAAATACCATAAGAAAATAAGTGAAGAAATAGATCAAGGATAACCTTTATTTAAACCTTAGGAATAACAAGATAGAATATACCTCATTTGTATAACTTTATCCTTTTATGTTCAATGTTTCCGTTTTATGCACAATAGCTCTATATTCAAGGACACTAAATATAATTTCATTATATTAGTTAATAGAGGGAAATAGATAAACACATTCCAACAACCAATGTGATAGGAAATGTGAATATTTATATAATAAAATGTCTGATATGACAAGAGCATGTTCTATAAACATCATGACGGTACATTCTCTGCTGGCTAGAGTTATGAATAATAACTTGAATCATGTGGAACACCCTCATCTTCAATGTAAAGAGCATGTTTTTGTAGAATCCTTCATGGGGAAAATTCCTCCCATGTTTTTGTGGATCTTATGATCCCATCCTCATGAATCAATGGATTAACTCCATTGAAATGATATTCTACACCCTCTAGTGCTCGGATAAAGGGAAAGTTGTACTAGAGATCTTTCATTATGATGGGGTAGCAGATCAGTGGTGGAAACTGATCACAAATAGAATGACCTAAGAGGAAATTTATTCCATGCATTGGGAAAAATTCAAGAGGATGTTTTTCAACAAATATTTTCCCCAAACCCTCCATCTCATGATGCAATTTGAGTTCCTTGAACTCATTAAGAAGGAAGAGGATTCCATCGGTGTGTATGAAGAAAACATTACAAGACATTCAACATACGACTCTGGAATTATCGTGAACACCGAAGGCAAGGTGGATTTCTTATTTAGCAGACTAATGTTTAGTCTACGAAAGGCGTTTGTGATCTCAGACATCAGCAATTATGAGGATATTGTTCTTTGTGCCCTCAAGGTTGAAATGGAGATTGAAGACTCTCAATAGTCTCCTGGGCCCAGTGAAAATAAGTAGAAAATGGAGAACAACCTGGGTTGTTCATTAAACAAAACAAATGAAGGAATGAAGCCTACCTTATCCCCTTCTAAAGATCAGTGAGGAAGCATCCTGGTAACTGTATGCAGGGAACCAGGAATTGCTTCAAATGTGAAAAATTTGGTCATCTGGCCAAGAACCACTGAAGGGATATAAAAGATCCCACTAATGAAGAAGAAAAAAAGGATGGTTTAGACCAACACTCAGCCTGCAGTGTAGTGTTCCAACTACAATGAGAATGGGAATTATTCCAACAATTTCTCTAAGCTGAGGGTTTTTGGAGGCAATCAGGAATAACCTCCAAGGAAAAAAGGAAGGGATTATGATATCACTACTACTGAGGTGGATCTGGACAATGATGTGGTGACAGGTATGGTAGTTATTCATTCAAGAATAGAAAATGTACTATTTGATTTTGGTTCAATGAATTCATTCATATCTATCAATCTTAGTAGAACTATTAAAGAACCACGTCAAAATTTAGACGAATGGTATCATTGAGAACAGAAAACCGGGAAATTATTGTTACCATGGTTAATAACTCCTCCTTGATTAATGGTGGTGGACTGAACCTACTAGTGAATCTCATCATAATTATTTTACTAGAGTTTGAAGCTATCTTAGGCATGGACTTGCTATCTTTATACAAATCCAACATCAACTGTCGGGAAAGGGAGATCCTTCTTCACATCCCAAAGCATCCTCCGATTCATTACAAGTGAAAGGAAAAAAAGATTAATTTCCTTTAGAATCATAATCTCTTGTGTGGATATTGTTTCCTTATGAGAAAGAATATATTGCTCAAAAGATTAAGAAAAAGGATAGAATCATTCTTGAAGACATGTACATCATGGGGGATTAGACTGAAGTATTCCCTAAAGAGTTTTATGGTATTCCTCCGGATTTTGAGGTTGAGTTATCAAATCAACATATACCTAAAACTGTTCCTCTATCAAATACACCTTATAGAATTTCCATCGTAGATCTGGAATAGCTGAAGAAGATGTTACATGAGAATCTAGATAAGGGTTTTTTACACATGTTTGCTTCACCATGGGGTGCGCCATTCCTCTTCATCTAGAAGATGGATAGATCAATGCGACTATGCAATGATTATCACAAACTCAATAAAATCATGATAAAGAATAAGTATCCTCTTCCATATATAGATGACATGTTCGATCAGCTTCGTGGGGATAGTTATTTCTCTAAGGTGGACCTTTGGTTGGGAAATCACCAATTAATGGTGAGGAAGGAATATATTCCCATGACTGCATTTTGAATAAGGTATTGACACTATGTGTTCATAGTAATGACCTTCAGGCACACTAAGGAACCAGAATTTTCATGGATTTAAAAAATAGAGTATTTAGATATTACCTAGAAATATTTGTGATACTCTTTACTGATGATTCTATGATATACTCCGAGTGTAAGGACGAACAAGAAGAGTATTTGGATACTATGTTAAAGACTTTGTGACGGGAGAATTTGTTTGAAAATTATAGTAAATGTGAGTTCTGGAAGAAGGAAGTATCATTCTGGGGGCATGATATCACCAAAAAATAGATTTCAATGGACTTACCCTAGACAAAGGTAAATTAAGAGTGGCCTAGGACAACTTCTCTAATGGAGATCCACAGATTTTTGTGTTTATATGGGTATTATAGACGATTTGTGGAGAACTTTTCATGATTTTAAAACCCAATGATCAAGCTAAAATGGAAGGTAGTAAAGTTTTTCTGGACTCAGGAATGTGAAGACTATTTCTCTGAGTTGAAAAAGGATTATCACTGCACCAATACTCACACTCCCTATAAGTGGAGAACTCATTGTGGTGTATGGTGGTGCATACAAAAGGGTATTAGGGTGTCTGCTAATTCAATATTATTAATTTATATCCTACACCTCAAGGTAGTTTAAAATCCATGAGTAATACTATCCTACATATGATTTGGAGTTGGCAGTGGTGATCTTTATGTCAAAAATATGGAGTCATTATCTCTCTGGGGAGAAGTGTTAGATATATACTGACAAAAATAGTATCAAATATACATTCACAAAAAAAGTGTTTAATATGTTCCAGTGAATAGTGATAGTGCTCATCAATTATTATGAATTCTCAATCCCCTACAATCCCAGTAAGGCAAATAAGGTAGAGGATGGTTTAAGTAGAAAGTATCTTGCATCATTATCAATGATGATAATTGAAAAGGTTCTTATCTTCTCATATTTTAAAAGGAATGAAATTTGAATCATTAAGGGGGGAACATTATCAATCCTTTCTCAAATGCTAACTTAACCATACCTCTTGGAGAAAATAATGAATTCTCAATGAAAAGATGTTGAAATTAAAAAAATGGTGGAAGCTATCAGTAATGGGAAATCCTCCAATTTCAATATTGTTGAGGAAGGAGTTATAATATTAGGGTCAAGATTTTGGGTACTATATGATCCAGAGATAAAGAAGGATCTTCTGAAAGATTCACATAGCTCAACCTTCCTTATCAACAAAGGGATCATGAAGATTTATCTGGATCTTCGAGAAAACATTTGGTGAGATAATATGAAAAGAGAGATTACTGAATATACACCAAAGTTCCTGGTATGTCAGCAAGTTAAGGTTGTGAGTCATAGGATTACGGGATGATGAAACCACAACCCATAAAAGCTTGGAAGTGGGAGAACATTATGATGGACTTTGACATTGGACTTCCAAGGACATCTAGAGGAAACAATGCTATATGCGCCATTGTGGATCGTCTTACAAAGACTACTCACTTTATCGATATTCGAGAAGAATTTTCATTGGATCAACTTGCATGGATTTACATCAACGAAGTGGTAAGGTTGCATTGAGTACCACTATCTATTGTATCTGGTCATGATTTGAGATTCACCTGTAAGATATATTCAAGTCTCTAACATGATCTTATCACTAAACTAAACTTTAGTTCGGCCTATCATCCTTAAACTGATGGAATATATGAGTGAACTATTCAGACACTAGAAGACCTGTTGAGAGCGTGTTCTATATAATTCAAAGGAGGATATGACTGACATATTCCACTTGTTGAATTCTCCTACAACAAAATTTTCCACACAAGCATCTGAATGGAACCGTATAAAATCCTTTATGGGAGAAGGTGAAGAACACTGGCTTGTTGGGATGAATTCAGTGAGCATAACCTACTAGGACATGAAATAGACTATGAAATTGTGGACAAGGTGAAAACTATTCAGCAACATATCAAGGCATCCCAAAGTCGAAAGAAATGTTATGAATAGAATCATTGATGATACCTTGAGTTTAAAGTTTGAGGCATGTTATTTCTATGCATTTCTCTATGAAATAAGTACATGAGGTTTGGAAAGAAAGGGAAGTTAAGTACCAGGTACATCTTCCCCTTCAAGATCCACGATCGAGTCGGAGTTGTGGCCTATCAATTGGAAGCTAAACCTCCCATGTTAAATGTACATGATGTCTTTTATGTATACATTTTAATGATGTAATTTCCAGACCCTTCACATGTACGCTCTATAGATGTGGTATAGTTGGAGGATGATCGTTCCTATGAGGAGAAGTCAGTGAAGATATTGGATCATAGAGACAAATTTTTATGCAGCATGACTACTGAACTTGTCAAGGTTCAATGGAGAAACCATATGTTCAAAGAGGAAACATGGGAAATTGATGAAGCAATGAAGGAAAAGCACTCCCACCTATTTATAACATAGAATGTAAAACTAAAATTCAGGTCTGAAATTTCATAAGGGGGGTAGAATGTAACGACCCAATGTTTTTCGAATGGAAATTACCTACTTATAAATATGTCATAAAATCAAATGAAAACAGAACATAATGAACTACTATGTGCTAAGTGACATTTAGACACAATTTTTCACTTATCTTTTTGGAATTTAAAAAATCTTACATACACAGTTTCAAACATAAAGTTATTTGGAATCCGATATGACAAAAATTAATTTTTGGTGAATATTTACCTACCCTTATGAATAGTAATATACCTTAAAGAATATTGATATGCTCTAATGAATAGAAACATTACCTATAATAGTATAAAAATAATATAAAAGTGAAAATATGGTGTACCTATATTTTTGAAAATGTAAATGAATGCTTTAAAACTGGTTTTTATTAATAAATTATGAGTATAATTAAATATTAAATTAATCATATAGAAATTTAGTTTTGAAAAATGGACTTCATTTTTTCATTCTACATGTCGAAAAATGTTTAGGTTGAATTTTTGAGATTTTTTGAAATACATGATTGTTTGGGGAATAATTAAAAATAATAATTCACAATAAAAATACGCTATAGAGAAAATCTACTATTTACGTAATGTCCCGGTTTCGGAAGCCACCCATAGGTGCCTCGTACCCGGTTGGTCACATGGCCTCATGTGCATTTCCCCTAATGCCAAAGGCTATTGACTAGTAGTGAGGGCCTTGGGTGTGACAGTGGGGAAACATTTATATCTTTGGAAGTGTAAAAAATCAGAAGAGAAATAGATAATAATAGAAGAAGTAGTAATAATATCAAACAATAAGAAACAGTGGAAGTCTGGTGAAATAAACACCTGGAGAATATATAAAAAAATTATGCATGATAAACATGTCTAGGAAAGAATCCAAACACATCACAATGCTGGCATACTGTAAAAAACCAAAGTACAAAAGAAAACAAGTAAACTTCTCAGCATCGTAAGCCTCACCTTGGTCACTTGCTCTCCAGATCCATAGCAGTCAAGTCCCTGAAGTAGAAGGGTGCTTTCCTTTATCTATACCTGCATAAATAAAATATGTTTGTGCCCAAAAGGATGGCCCAAACTGGGTCTGAGACTAAATCCCAGTAGGCATCCACCACAAGATTTGTGCCTAATAGTTAGTGAATATACGGCAGGTAATAAATAACAAGAAGTAGTAAACAAGAAAGTACTCAGCAGTAACCAATCCATAGTTTCAAGGTATTTATTTTTATAAACAATGCAACCACTAACCAAAAAAGGTAAACAAAAATAGTTAACCCTCAAGGAAATACTCACATCCCATCCCCTCTTTTCTTACCTAGAAACACAAGAAAGTTGGTGAACACAAAAGGTAACCCTCTGGAATGTACTAATAGTTTATCCCCTCAAGTCCTAACTAGAAACACAAGCATATAGATAACCCAGTAGGTAACCCTCTGGAAATTACTCACAGCCTATCCCGTATTTTCCTACCTAGAAACACAAGCATGCAGATAACACAATAGGTAATCCTCTTGGAAGTACTCAGATCCTATCGCCTCTGGTCCTACCTAGAAACATAATCTTTCAGATAACACAACACGTAACCCTTTGGGAAGTACTCACAGCCTATCCCCTCTACTTCAGCTTTAGAATAGACTCTCTGAGGAAGCACTCACCGTCAATTCCACCTATAGTCTCGTATTAGTAACTAAAGGCCCTCTAGGGAAGAACTTATGTCACATTCCCCTTGTGGACCAAATCGAGGAATTGCAGAAACTCTGAAGAAGAACGTACAACAATTCCCCATGTGGTCTCGCATCATAAGAAAAAAATAGACACTCTGGAGAATCCATTCCGTCCATTCTCTATATGGTATAATACACCAGGTTCTCATGGACCTTTGTAAGTCTAGAATCCATAGTAGCATGTATTGGAAAAAGTAAACCTCATGATCAACTTGGCTAAATAGTCTACAATATAACAGCGTGGCAGAACAGCAGTCACACCATCCTAGAATACTAGGTATGAGAAACATTAACAGCTGCCTAATAAGAAAAATAGACCAAAAGTCAAAAAATGAAACATTAATGGAAAACACTTCCAAATCATAGCAATCCACCCCATTCACATTCAATTAGCCTCTATTCAAGTATAAAAGCATAGGATGAAATTATTCGGGCTATAATGGCAAACACGCAATTCCCCGTTGAAGGGTATTCTACCAATTTGCACATATAATTAAAGGAATTTAAATAGAAAGGAACAAATCACCTGTCTCGATGTTGGGAGATCGTTATACGTGAACCTCAATCCTTGAATTTCCCTAGAACACCGTAGATCTATAAAAACGTCCAAAATGAACAACCGACGATATCTAGAAAAAGAGGAGGAATCAGGAAATGAATATAGAGAAGAAGGAAGAGCTTACCTAGGTGATCCCAAGGAAATCAATGATGGTCAAATCAGATATTAGATGCTCAGTCAGGGTCTTAGAGGAAGTTTTCTGTCGTATGTGTACTCTCGGATGAACTAGGTTGAGAAGAAGGCCAATCTGGAGATTTGACGTGTCCCAGGTTTGTTTAATGATAAAAGAAAATAAAAGGTGTGTACTTTCTGTTTTCATACCCTGCATTAGGAGGCGTGCAGTTCACCCCCACATGGCAGTGTGTGCAGCCATTACATGGCCGGCACACGACATCATGAAGCAACCAAGCCCATTGAATGTACACATAAAGTACACGATGTGTACTTCAAAAATTCCCAGAAATTACACTTTTTCTTAAAAATGACCAGATAATGAAAACATACCTGAAATGAAGATCCAGGTTCTTACAAACATTCACCCTTAATGAAATTTGTCCCCAAATTTCCCTAGAAAAGCAGTGTAGAAGAAGAACCCTCGAACAGCTTCAGCCACTGTGATATTACATCCACCTCACTCTTCGAAGTCTCATCATGTACTCCTCCGTGCTGCCATATCCCTCATACCAGAGGAACAAACTGGCCATAGAGAACCTTCATACATCGATCAACAATCCATATAGGATGATCCTCAAATGATGCATCCACTTCCAACTCAACCTCCTTGGCTTGGAAGACATGAGATGGGTCTGAGAAGTAACATTGAAGCTAAGAAAAGTAGATGACATTGTCCATAGTCCTATACCTCTAAGGTAACTGCATCCTATAGGCAACCGACCCAACTCTCCCCAACACCTCAAATGGACGGATATACCTCGATGAAAACTTACCATGTCTACTAATCCTTTTATGTCCCAACATCAGTGTGACACGTATGATAACATGATCCCCGACCTCAAACTATAGAGGTTGTCTCCGATAATATTCATAATAATTCTGTTGAGAATGTGAAGTATCCATCCTCTTCTGAATCAACTCCATCTGCACTGTTATTTCCTAGATGAGATGAGGTCCAAGAATAGTTACCTCTCCAGCCTCCAGTCAAAATAAGGGTGATTGGCATGGCCTACTGTACAAAGATTCAAAAGGTGTCATCTTATAAGTTGCTTGAAAACTATTATAATAGAAAAAATCCATAAGACATATATGATTCTCTCAAGAACCTCCAAAAACTAGGATGCATGAATGAAGCATTTCCTCAATCACTTGAATCGTATGCTCAGACTGGCCATCTGTCTGAGGATGGTAAGCTGTAGTCAAAAGTACTTTGTACCCAATGCTTTCTGAAGCCCCTACCAGACCCAAGATATAAAACGGTCTTCCCTGTCTGAAACAATGGATTCTGAAACCCCATGTAGACATACAATTGCTCGGTTGTACAACTTTCCCAGCTCATCAACAATGAAGGTCTCTTTGATCAGTAATAATTAAGGAACCTTCATGAGTTTGTCAATGAAAACCCAAACTACAGTATTCCCCCAAGGGGACCTCAGTAAACCTATCATGAAATCCATCACAACTTCATTCCACTTGCACTTGAGAATGGGAAAATACTGCAAAAGCCCTGCCGGGCTTTGATGCTCCGCCTTCACCTGCTGACAGGTGGAACACTTCATGACAAAACTAGAAACATCTCTATTCATACATGGCCACCAATACATGCATTTTTCATCATGATACATCTTGGTGACACGAGGATGAACTTCCCAAACTGAAGAATCAAAGCCCCGCATCATCTCCTTGCGTATATCTACTAACACCCATACGCGCCCATGAAAATGCAAGATCTCATCCTCACCTAATGTCCACCCGGGATTAGGGTCCTCTCATGACACACTTTCCCATAGGACTAGCCCTTCAGAATCTGATAGATACCTAATTCTCACTTGATCAAGAAGAGTAGAGGTAACAACTACAGAAGAAATAAATGACTGCCCCAGCCTGTCATGCACCTCCAAATGCATCTCAGAGAACAGATCCATAAGCTGCCACTCACTACGGGCCTCTTGAACTGCATGTATCTGAGTCCTCCTACTCAACACATCTTCCACTACGTTGCCTTTCCAGGACGTTTTTCAAGGAACAATGTCAATGGACTAAAGGTACTCAACCCACCTTCATTGTCTCAAATTCAAGTCACACTGAGTGAAGATATACTTGAGACTTTTGTGGTTGGTGAAAACCACAAAATGCCCTCCCAAAAGTTAATTTCTCCAACAGTGTAAGGGATGAACAACTACAGTCAACTCAAGATTGCACGTTAGGTAATTCCTCTCATGTGGCTTCAACTACTAAGACCAGTACACATCGACTCCTTCTCCCTGCATAAGAATAGCTCCCTGCCCAATACGAGAATCATGACAATAAATAGTATTAGCTCTATACATGATCTGGAAAAACTAGTATTGGTGCTGATGTCAACCTCCCAATCAGCTCATGAAATGCTGACTCACAAGAATTTGACCACAATAACTATACACCCTTCTTAGTCAAACTCGTCAGTGGTGCTTCTAAGTGTGAAAAGTCCTATATGAAACATATGTAGTATCCATACAGCCCTAGAAAACTTTGTACCTCAAATACGTTCTTTAGATGCTACCAGGAAACTAGTACTCTCACATTACTTGGGTCTACAAATACTCTTTTG
Source organism: Viscum album (assembly GCA_963277665.1). NCBI lineage: Eukaryota > Viridiplantae > Streptophyta > Magnoliopsida > Santalales > Viscaceae > Viscum > Viscum album. The sequence goes on along the minus strand of OY728150.1, from coordinate 801,714,883 downwards.
TCTGAGAAAACATGACATGAGAAGTGAATCTCGTCCATCCAAAAGTGGTATTTTGAGAGCTTAGCATATAACTGATGCTCTCTTAGTGTACTCAGAATGATCTCAAGATGGGTAGAATGGTCATGTCAGGTGTGATATTACACCAAGATATCATCCACGAATACTACCATGAATGAATCCAAGTTTTGTTGGAAAACTCATTTCAATAGTTCCATGAAAACTGTATGCGTGTTCGTGAGATAGAAAAACAAAAACATATACTTGTATAGACCATACCTACTCCAGAAATATATTAGAGGTATATAAGATTGTCTAACAAGCAACAGATGATAACCGGATCTCAAGTAAAATTTTGAGAACACCCTGGATCCTCGAAGCTGATCAAAAAGATCATTAATCATCGGTAAGGGATATCGGTTCTTGACCATCATCTGATTCATCTTTCGATAATCCAGACAAAGCCCGAGGGTGCTGTCTTCCTTCTTCGCAAGCAGGACAGCTGAACCCCAAGGAGAAGTACTGTGTCAGATGAAACCCTTTCCCTGCAACTCCTCTAATTGTTTCTTGAGCTCTTGTAACTCTGGTCTTTCCATCCTATAAGGAGGAATAGACACCAGTGCCGCTCCTGGAATTATCTCAATAGAAAATTCTACCTCTCGCTCTTGAGTAAAACCTGAGAAGTCCTCTGGAAAGTGGTCCGTGAAATTATCCACCACTGGTGGAATGTCCATCTGAGAAGTCCCCTGGTCATCCAGATATAGACTAGAAATCTGGGACATAACTCCTCTAAACCCATGATGCCCGAGTCCCACTCAGCACCCCTGGATATCCCATTCACCCTTATAAAGAAACAATCCGCCCTCTGGTGATGTGAAACTCACCCTAAGATGATAACAATTAACCACTACCTAGAATGAAACTAACCAATCCATTTCGAGAATGACATCATATCATGTAATCTCTAGGACATAAAGGTCCCAAAAGATGTGACACCCACAATCCTCAATAGGGCACTCCTTGCACTGACTTACAGTAGTCGTTCTTTTCCCAAACGGTGTGTCCAATGTCAAGACATCAGTAGAATTAAAGATACAGATCCCAAGGCTCTCCACAATAGAAAAATATATAAAGGTATGTGAATCACCTGTATCAAAAAGAGTAGAAGCTACAACTATGACAACTATGATCGTACCTCGAACTATATAAGTTCCATGATCCTGCTCCTTCTGGGTCTGCTCCACTGCAAATTTGTAGCCTATACCACGACTATGTGACCATGCCTGACCACTCTGGGTTGATCTACCCTGATGTCGCTGATAACAAGGTGACTGGATACCACGACCATGACCTCCACCATTACATGAATGGTTAGAAGAACTCCAGTCCCCAGACTGGTGAGAAACTGGTGGTGATTCCCCAGAACGAGGAGTCATAGAAGAACCCATGTCCATAGCTGCTGGTGATACAATCTGACTGAAGCACTGAATATGACCCATCTTGCCGCAAGATTAGCAATCTATTAGATCTCTTGGGCAATGTGGCCCCTCATACCCACTCTTCCCACACAGGTAGCACACCACCTGAATACCAGAAGATATCCCTCACCACCTTAGATCTCTGTGCTTAGACTCCCTATGATGCTACTTTCTGTCAGTTAGAAGGATACTAACTCTGGATACCGAGCCGCCCTGGATCCCAACTCTAAAATCTCTCAGATTCTGGTTCATGATCAGCACCTAGTTGATGATAGATGTGATATACGTAAACCTAAATATATTCACCTGTGATAGGATGTCGTGCCTCATACCATCCTCGAACTTCCTTTCCGAGAATAATTCATCACCCTGTGGAATAGGTGTGAAGCACTAACGCTCGGTGAAGCAATTCGAATACTCCAATACTAAAAGAGTACCCTACTCCAGACTCATAAACTCTCGGGCTCGATAGGGCCCCAAAGACTCCAGATAAGAGTAGTCATAGTAGGAACACTAGAACTCATCCCAATCCATGACCTGCTAGCATCCAGCCTGTGAGATCATATCCCACCATCTCTTGGCGGAATCCCAAACCATGAACGTTGCGATAATGACCCTCATCTCTGGATGCATCTCCAGATGCTCAAAGATAGACAAAATTGCTATTAACCCTGACTCTTCGGAATGGGGTCTCCCTTCCCCTATGAAAGTGGGAGGATGAAGCTGCTGAAAGACCCGCGTTAACTCCACCATAGACGGGGAAAGATGCAGTACCCCATGGAAGGTCTGCATGAACCTCATAAAACCCTCTCAGAACTGTGCATCAACACCTGTGTCCAGAATAATGGTTAATGCCAAGACTCGAACAACAGGAGGATCTATAGGTAGTCCCTGATCAATCTTTCCCTATGTTTGATCACCACCTTGCAATAGGCGTACAACCGGAGGACTTCTTGGTTTCATGACTTTGCAAGGTCAAACACACACCTTAGAAGAAAATTACCAAGGACTAAAAAATGGATGCATAATAAGGGAATAAGAGAAGGATAATATTCAAGATATACAAAACAATACTTCATGACGTGTATAATTACTACATGGCGTGTTCCCTTATGCCTTTCCCATGGGCATGTACTTCTGCTAGAACTAGTCGTGTAACACCCCAAACACATGGTGTGTTGTCCGTACACATGACCTTTACATTATTTCTATTCCCCTACCTAAGTATTTCTATATGGCTATGCCACACGGTTCTCCTTAGAACTAGATTAGATGACATGTTTTTTCCTGAGACGACATGTACTAGACATGCTTCAATGAACTATGTTGTTCATGACACGACCAGATACTCGGTTAACACTACACGACATGTTCCAGATGGACACAACGTGTACTAGAAAACATAACACCAACCCGTGTTGTTAGTTACTTGGCTGGATTTCAAGAGAACACTACATGGCATGTTTAGAACTGACACGACGTGTATGAACTATGATTTCTCCATCCGTGTTGTTAGTTACATGGGTAGACATAGGGTCAACATGAAACGATAGTACAACCTATACACAGCGTATTCCCACAAGACTTTTCCTATCCAGTGTCTTTTCCCACATGTCCTTTGACACGGTTAGAGACTACATGGTGTGTATATAAGGTACAAGACATGTACATAAGAAAAATAGATTCTTCCTAAACAGAAGAACACATAACATGTAGTCAAGACTACACGTCGTGTATTCTGGGATTTTCTAGATAGTAAGCCTCAGAAACTACTCTAGATCCCAAAAAAACACTGAAACGAACACCAAGGTGCCAAATTTTGATCCGTGAGGGCCCATACTCCCCGCGAATCAATGTATGGAATCTTTTACATGTTACAACAGGAAAAAAAGGCAATGATCCACCGAATTCCGGTCCATGAGCACCCATAACACCTCAAGAACCAAAGTTTGGCGTTCATTCAAACAAAACATTACAGAAACAATAACCTATCAAATAGAAGGTATTTTTATCAAGGCATCTATCACAACATCTTGCATATCTAGCACAACACATATCACAATAACATGCAATCACTAATGCAACCTAAATGCATGGCAAGAATTCCTAACATGTGATTTCTAGAAAGTGCCTATATGATGCATGAGATGGAATAATCTCATCTAATTAGGATGAAACAAAAATACAACCTCAATAACATTAAAAATAATAGCACAAAACATGTGAATCACCAAATAGTGAAAATCAAATCAACTGTAAAATTGAAAAACCAAAAAACTAGCAATAAATGAGGTAGATTGGCTTTTCCCTGTACATGGGATAACTACTCCCAGGAATCACTTATTATTGAGTACTAATTACTTCCTATCCATGTCTATAGGCTCTAATTAATTTTTAAAGAGAAAATCATTCCCCTATTAGTACTTTGTAACATCCCGGTTCTAGAAGCCAACTAGAGGAACCCCATACTTGGTTGGTCACATTGCCTTAAGGGCATTTACCTTAATGCCAGAGGCGGCTGACTAGCAACGAGGGAATTGGGTGTGAGAGTGGGGAAACTATTCCCTCCTTAGTAGAGTAACACAATGGAAGAGAAACAGATAATAATAACAGAAGCATTGATAATATCAAATTAAAAGAAACATCAGATGTCTTATGAAATAAACAGCTGGATTATATATATAAAAATGATGCATGATATATATGTCTAGGATATTATACAAACACATCACAATGATGGATTATAGTACTAAACCAAAGTAAAAATGAAAATAAGTAAACTCAACATCACAGGCCTCAGCTTAGTCCCATGCTCTCAAACTCCTCACCAATCAAGTACATGATGTAGAAGGGTGCTTGCCCTTATCTATACATGCAACAATATAATATGTTAGGGCCCAAAATAATGGCCCAAACATGGTGTGAGACTAAATCCCAGTAGGCAACCACCAAAAGATTTGTTCCTAATAGTGAGTGAATATATGGCATGTAATAAATAATAAGAATTAGTAAACAGGGAAGTACTCATTAATAACCAATCCATAGTTTCAAAGCATTCAATTTCATAAATCATGCAACAGATAACTGAAATAGTAAAACAAAAATAGGTAACACCTTGGGAATTAATCACAAACCATTCCCTCTAGTACTACCTAGAAACGCATGCATGCAGCTAAACACAAAAGGAATCCCTCCAGAATGTACTCACAACCTATCCCCTTTGGTCATACCTAGCAACACAAGCATGCAGATAACACAAAAGGTAAACTTCTTGAATGTACTCACTAATTATCCCCTCTGGTCCTACCTAGCAACACAGGAATGTAGATAACACAACAGGTAACCCTATGGGAATTACTCATTGCCTATCCCCTATAGTTCTACCTAGAAACACAAGAATCAAGATAAAGAAGCAGGTAACCCTATGAGAAGTACTCATAGCCTATACACTCTGGATTAACTTTAGAATAGAATCTTTGAGGAAGCACTAACCATCAATTCCTCATATAGTCTCGTATTAGTATCTAAAGGTGTTCTGGGGGAAGCACATAGGTCACATTCCCCATGTGGCCTAAATAGAGGAACTAAAAACACTCTGAAGAAGCACTTATGTCAATTCCCACTATGGTCTCGCATTGTAAGCAAAAAAAGTCACTCTGGAGAAGGCCTTCCATCCATTCTCTCTATGGTCTACTACACCAGGTTATCACGACCCTATGTAAGTCAAGAAAGCATAGCTGCACATATCAGAAAATGTAAACATCAATAACAACTTTGCTAAAACATCTACAACATAACAACATGTCAGAACAATAGTCACTCCATCCTAAAATACCAGGCTTGGGAAAATTTAATATTTTCCTAAAAGGAAAACTAGACCAAATGCTCAAAATAATCAACATGAATGGAAAACACTTCCAAATCATATAAATTAACCCTATTCAAATTCAATTATCCTCTATTAAAGCATACAATCATAGGAGGAAATTATTTGGGCTAAAACGGTGAACAAACAATACCCCGTTCAAGGTTATTAGACCAATTTTCACATATAATTCAAGGAAATTCAACAGAAAGGCACAAACCACCTACCTCAGTGTTGGGAGATCACTATATGTTAAACTCAAGCCTTGGATCGCCCAAGAACAATGCAGATCTACAAAAACGAAAAAAATGTTTAATCGATGATATCTGGAGAAAGAAGAGGAATCATGAAACGATGCACTAGAAGAAGGAAGAGCATACTGAGGTGATCCCAACGTAGTAGACGACGGCCAAATTGGATATTGGATGCTCGGTCGAGGGATCCGAGGAAGATCGTGGCTGTAAAAGTTCTCTCGGACGAACTAGATCTTGAAGAAGGCCTCTCTTGTGATTAGACGTGACCCCGGTATGATTAATGAAAAAAAATACATGGTGTGTACTTTGGTAGTACATGGCGTGTACTTGTCGTTTCCGTACGCTACATTAGGCGGCCTCCAGGTCACCCCCACATGGCTGTGTGTGTGGCCATTACACGACTATCACGCAACTTCATGCAGAAATCGAGTACACAGTGCGTACTCATAAAGTAGAAAGCATGTACTCATAATGTACAAGTCATGTACTTCAATTTTTTAGAAATTAATCTTTTTTTACAAAAATACGAAAAAAGGAAAACATAACTGAAAAGAAGATCCGTTTTCTTACAATTTCAGACATCACAAGTGATGTAAGCCTGTAGATATTGAACTCACTTGCATTATTACTAATCATGTACATATAATACTTAATATTTCTTGTCATGTAACTAAATAATAAATTAATGATTATAATATTATAAAAAACCTCAACCCCTCTACTATATATACCACCCATTTTTACCTCTTCTATTCACTCTCCTTAAGCCTTGTGCCATGCTAATATTATTACAAAATATCTCCCAAAGCTCTACCCCCGAATACAAAGGCCTTTATTCTCTTCAATATTGCAAAACCTATCCCCAAAAGAGGTTCTAAAAGGAGGAAGTCTCAAGAGGTAAATTCCTCTATCCAATTCCTTCATTTCTTTTATGTTCTTTTCTACTTTGGTTTTTTCCTCACATCCCTTAAAAAAAATCGTATAATAACTCCAATAAAAAACATTTACTTTAATTATATTATGCTAATGGGATACTTCGTTATCTTCTATCCTTCCCCAATCTTTTATTTTAATGAAATGAAAGCACCATTTGAGATGTGCAAATTTATTGCATTCTAGGAAAACAGTTTATCAATTTCATTTATCATCATTAATTCTGGTCATGAAAACATTTGTGTTATGGTTGAACCAGATTATTATATTTGTAATATATCATAGTTAATGTTTCTTAATAAATTTTTACTAATGGTATTAATTTATCATTCAATGCATGTTCATTATAAACAAACCCACGGATTAACGAAAACAATTTACACTAAGGTTTTATATATAATATTTCGACTAAACACTAAGTAACCAAATTAAAATTGTAGAAATGTAATGTATTTTATATTAAAAAATAGCCTATATCATCAATTATTTACAACCAGATTAATCTAACATGTTTATCGAAACATGCATATAATAGAACCAATCAGTAAAACCAAGTAAACAAATGAGCCCAAACACTAAAATTGAACCTTATGACAAGTCAAAAAATCCAGGAATGAATAAAAAAGGTTTATAATAAATCAATTAAATTTAGAAGAGGTTATGGATTTTTTAGTAAATAAAAATAATATTTTTATTCATGTAATTTTTAATAAGTGGAGAACAGCGCCTGATTTAAGGATAAGGATCCTCTCCATTTCCCTCTTAATCAAGATTTTCCACCATGCTATTCCTTTTTTATGTGTAATAAAAATGATGGGGTTTGTTTTTTCACCTCCCCAATACTTATATAATGATTTATATGTTATTAGAAACAAATTTTCTCTAACATCAAGCCCTCTTAGGTACACCCAACACCATGCTGATAAAACGTAACGAATTCTACCCCAACCATCTTTGTTCTTTCGAGTAGCCTTATCATTATTTATATCCAAAAGGATTTATCTTATATGTTTATATAAAAATTCTAAATTTTGTGTAGTTTTAAAAAATTAATTTATGAAGACCCTTTCATCACTCTCTTTAGCGGATATATATGTTTTTAAAATATTCCATCCTTAGAACTTTCTGATTTGAAATCCTGTTTTAAGGTAACTTCTAGAATTGTTACCTAATTTTAGGTGTACTCTATACTATTTTTAATCCACCATTGTATTTATAAAATCATTCATTTTATAATGAAAACAATATGGGTTAAATTATTGTTTTATATAAACTAATTTCCCTTTTTCTATTTTAACATCTCTATAGTATTTTCTTTAAAACCGTACAAATTTTTTTTAATGCTAATGTTTCTCAAATACATTTGTTATATGTTGTCACTTTTATTTTACATCACATACCATGTTATTTTCATATTCTAAATGATTAACATCCATGCATGTTCTAATCCCGTTATTTTATGGACACTTTCATGATACTCCCATTTGTTATGATTTATGTCATGACTGTAGTACCCAATTATTTCAATGGGTATACTTATGTTTGTGTATGGTTGATTATGTATGATTATTTATGTGGAAAAATATTCATGAAAATGTTTAGATGGGTGCGCCCAGATAGAGATCCAATACATTGGGTAATGTTAATTCTCCTGCGTTTTGATGTGAAAAGGGATTCACGATTATCCTTGAACTGTAATAAATTGCGAATCAGGATTAGAGGTTTGCCTTGACCCATACTAATATGGGAAACCGGATTGGTGGATATCTTTGACCCATACTAAAGGCATTTTTTATGATTCTTCCTCATTTATATTTTTCAATGTTGATATGGTCCCATGATTATATGATATTATTTCATATGTTCCATGCTTTGGTTATCTTTATGTCGTGCCTCCTAACTTAGTTGCTTAATATGTATCCGTATGTTCTTTCCCATATGATGATTTTTTTCTCTACCCATTGTTCATGTGTTCCCTGGGGTACACTATGATGATGTAATGGATCAATGAAAGTTATGATCTTTTTATGGAAAGTAAATTCAGTTGTTTGTAGACCCATTTTTTATGTTCTATGTACCTCGTCTTCAAGACACTATACTTAACGATCCTCGTCTTGTACTCTAATATATAATTATCGTTAAAATCACGTAATTTTCTATGTTAAAGGCTAGGTTCACTATAACATTAGAGTTAATAGTGTTTATTTATTTTATATTTTACATATTTACACATGACACATATATGTAATGACAAATCAAGTATTTTAGTTTAGATATTTTTTTCATATCCTGTTATAATCATGTGATATTGGTATTCATTGATATGATATGATGTTTAGTTACTGGTTCTTATCATTGAGACCCTGTTTATTTATTCCTCATATTCAGTTACTCTTATAAGGTGGGTGTAGTCTACCAATGATACAAAAATAAGACCCTTACTTCTATTCAATAGCCTCTGATGTATAGGCGGGAGCACATGAGGTCACATAAAGAACGAGATCGGTGCACTCGCAGGTGGCACCCGGGTCAGGATGTCAAAATGTGGTATCAAGGGGATTTTATTTTATTCACTTTTATCTTACTAGTTTTTAATTGAATAATGAATTATAATAAGAGTAGAGCCTTGGTCATTAACTCATGCATGGGAGTAGCGATCCCATGTTCAAGGGTAAAACTATCTCCCTAGAGTGGATTGTTATTTTTAATGTATTCAGTTAATGCTGGATATTAATTCACATCTACCGATTCCATTATTAAATTATGTAATGGTTTTATAATTTTTTATTCATTTCCCAGTATGGTATGGAGAATGAGTATACATGCATCATTCATTGCACTAAGGATTTATTGTGACATGAATCATTACTGTCACACATGAAAAAGAAATATTTGAGTATGTTGTTTAGATTAATATTATTTTAACTAATTGTAATATTTAAATGAAAATTGTGCCTAATATGTAATTTTTAAATTTTAAATGATGGAAAATGTGATAAAATGGATGGATAAATTAGTGTCTAATTGGAATCCTTATTTGTGAAAATGGATTACCCTATGTGAGCCATGAACCATGTGGGTGATGGTTGTGCATAGTAATGGGTCCTTGGTTTTGATATTTTGGATGTGTATAGGGGATGAATTGTTATGGTTTTATGAAAATCCACCTTACATAAATATGAAAATTATGTTTTATATATCCTAAGATGTTTGTCAGTAATTTTAGAGATACGCCTCCATGAAAACAATTTTTTATAGGATAGAAGGAGGACATGTCTTGAATGATCCAGTAGTAGCAGAATAAAAAGATCTTATATTTCCTAGAGTAGAATCTTTAGAGATTTTCTATGATAAAGCTTATAAATTAATGATTTTTATCAAAAGATAACCTGAGTGGATAGTGAAAACTATGATTGACTTGTCATGAGACTTCTAATTGTATCACCTTATAAGTTTCACTATAGAGTTTGGACCTAAGGTAGTTGATTTTTGGATTCAGTTTATCCAGATGATTCTTGATCACAAAGAGACACCTAACAAGAAGAGATTCAAGTTGGGGGATTATATGCTACATGGTCAGGAAAAATGTTTGTCATAAATAAAAACTAATGATGGGTAAGAATAGAACATGTAAAGGATGGAATTTTAGAAGATGTTCTTGGAGGACATTTACCAACATATGTTATGGAAGAAATGATCATATGAGATTATGAGGATGAACCCGGGGAGAATTTCATTGATGGAATATGTATTATTCTATACTAATTTTCAGTTCTTTTCAAAATCATTTGAATGGTATGAGACTTCTGTAGGGAAAAAATATCAGGATGTGAATAAATTTGAAATTAAGTCCAATGATAAATTTTTTGGGCTCAAAATGTTTTCAGAAGTGTTGAATGAGGGTACCATTTCATAGGAGAACATGAAGGTGTATTCTAGTAAAGAACATGTGGTTTATTATTGTTGAAAATGAGGTAATACTTTCGTATGAAAGAAGTGTCACATAGAGTAAGTTTACCGTGGATATAATACAATGTTTGGTCAGTGAGAAGGATCAGTTACTCAAGACTATAATTGGGAGATCTTCCACCAATACGGTTTCCTGGGTCACATTCATAAATTGTTCCACCATCCATAGGTAGAGTGCCAAGTTTGTGGTAGGATGTGACATCTATAATGGTTGTATAGGATCCTAAAATATATTTGTAATGATAGGTCAGCTGGGAAGAGATGGATTATGAGAAGTGCTGTTATGCACTATATGGGTATCATATTAATAGTTCAATTATAAAATTAAGTCAATGCATTAGTAAAGGTATATCTAGGAAAGAGTTCTTGTATCATTATAGTTATAAATATTAAGTGATTAAAACTGTAGGACATAGAAGTGGGACATGCTTCGTGAATTAAAATTATCCTACACTAGTGTATAGAGAGGCTAGAACATCAAGTAATTTTATGATAAAATCGATACACCATTGGGAGTATAATCCAGAGGCATATTTTTATGAATTTGGTGTTCTCTAGAGGTTGGGGAGTATCATTTTCTTTTATATATTTATCTTCTAGATATTTTAGGTATTGAATTGATTTTGGGTAAGGATGAGTAAGTAGCATACGGATCCCATATTGATTGTGACCATAGGAGAGCGACTTTTAAATATCATGAGGATGATAGTAATGTTAATCATGGAGAGTGGGATATATTGGAAAGTTGTACATGGCTAGTTCATCAATAGCTGGGGGAGATCACCACCCAGGTTGAATGTCTCATGGTGGATGATGGGGGGTGAAGTGGGATTTCTATCCAAAATGATCTAGTATGTTTTTTCAAAATAATTGTTATGGATTATAGTTTTAAGGGATGTTTAATTTATTATGGACCTCATACATAGAGAAGATCAAATTTCTATTCCACTATATAGAGTGGTTCAAGAAGATCTTCAAGATTATAATCCCCAATAAGAAGAGTGATGGAAAATTGATTTATCCATATTTGTATGTCTTCATGGGATTTTACACTATTTCTAATAATAATAATGATCGAACCTTTGGCCGATGTGTATATTATATGATGTTGAATTTGCTGATAGGGAGGAAATGAAATCCTCCTCGGTGTATCAATGATATATTTGAAAATTTTTGGAGAGTTTTTGCCTTCTAAATGATTGACATCTGATCATGGTATCATCAATCGAGTGTTAAACATTCAGATGTTTCACATAAATCATTCATAAGAAGGTGTGGCCTATATGAATTTATCATAAAGTCATTTGGGTTGATGAATATTCATGCTGTGTTTATAGACATGATAAATTGAATATTCCACCCATACCTGGATAATTTTTTCATTGTTTTTGTGCATGACCTATTGTTTTATTCCATATCTCATGAAGATCATTCCCTAAATATTGACATATTCATGATTACACTGATAGAGAATTGGATTTAGGAAAATCTATCTATGATTCATTTCTATACTGATTAGGTAAAATTTGTGGGTCATAACATTTCAGAGGAAGGAGTGTTAGTAGACCTAGGGAAATTTCAAGAAGCAGTTTCTTGGTATAGGTACAATTCATCTATGATTTTTCCCACTTTGAATAACCACATTGGGGCTTGATTATGACATAGGTTATGTTTGAATGGTTCAGCGCATGTGATAATTCCTTCCAAAAGTTGAAGAAACATTTGACTAATTCACAAATATTTATCATACTTGATCTCATTGAGTTGTATATGATGTTTTAAGATGAATATGGATTGTTAATATATTATTTATGATATAGGGAGATTGAGTTATGGTGTATGGGTCATCGAAGTTGAGGCTACATGAGTGGAATTACACTACGCATGAACACATGTTAACAAAAGTTGTTTATTCCTTTATGTTATGGTGAATTAAATTTTCGGTGAAAATTTTTCTGAGTATATTGATCAAAAGAGATTAATGTATTATTTTTTACAATAATATGTGAATCTAAGATAGTGGATATGGATTGTTTATATCCAATCATTTGATTTGGAACTAACATAAACACCTGGGATTGGAAAAAATGTTACTAATGCATTGAGCAGGATGCCAATGACTATTTCTCTTCAAGAGTCTAGTTTTGAGTAGAAGATACTAAATTTCCTGGATGAGATGAATGTTGGGGTTTAAGAGTGCCAGGTTTAGATGACCCTTTTATCAGTATTAGTTGATTCCATACATTAGAGATGGAATAGAGAAATGTAATATGAGGATCAATAGATTTTCCCCTTGATGAAAATCATTAAAGGTTGGGAGTCACCATTTCATTATACTATATATAGCGATGTGATCATATATATTATGCTATTTGTAGTTGTTCCAACGTGTTTCTGAGTGGAGTTGATTGATGAATCTATAACCTCAATTTGGGTAGTGAATTCAGGTTTGTCAAAAACTTACAGTGAACTACCTCGATAGAATTACTGACTAGGCATGAAAAATGATATTGTGGTGTTCTTGAAATGATGATAGACCCATCAAAAGGTTATGTCATAGCCTCAATAACTTGGTAGTTTATTGTATCAATTTCACATTCCATAATGGAAGTAGGATGAATTTACAATGGTCTTTGTGGTAATTATTCTGAATACACCTCCAAATATTGCTTTTATTTGGATGATTGTTGATTGACTGATGAATGTTGCCTATTTCATTCCAATTTGGAATACATTCTCAAGTGATAGGTTGGGATATTTTTATGGTTCAATGATTGTTTGTCTACATATGGTTCTTTAGAGTGTAGTTTTATATTGTAACTCATGTTTCACTTTATGCATCTAGAAAGCCTTACAGAATGTGTTTCTTACACATGTATTACTGAGTATGGCTTTCCACCTAAATATGTATGTGTTGTCAAAATATACTATACATGTTTTGGAGGATATTCTATGATTGTGAAATATTGATGTTGGTGTGTATGGGGAGAATCCCTTGGTGGAAGTTGTGTTTTCATATTGAATTAGTAATAATGATAATATAAATATTGCACCATATGTGGCAGTTTATGGTTGGACATGTAGGTCACTCTATATTGGATAGAGGCGGGTGAGTCAGATTTGTTGGGATCAAGTCTCTAGAAAGAAGATTAGATTCATCTAATAAAAAAACCTATGGATTTGGATTATAATAGATAGATTTTTTAATCCAGTAAAATTTAATGACCCCTTCAGTTTATAATGGTTGATCATGTTTTCCTATGAGTATCACATTTTTTGGGTCACAATAGGATTTTACGGTAGGGAAAGTTGGTTCCTATGGGTGTCACACATTTTGAGGTTGTGGAGAGAATAATTCTGGTGACATATAGTTTGGATCTTCCATAGATGTATAGATCTATGCATTATGTTTTTCATCTGTCATATCTTTGAAGGAATCACCCCAAAATTTCTCATTTGACTGATGTGGATGATGTTGAGATTTAAACTGATGAATCCTTTGAGAAACATATGATTCATGTTGTGTATTTCATTGATAAAGTGTTAGGGGGATGGACATTGCAAGTTGTTTGAGTATTTTTTCAATAAGGGTGTGTTCAGCAAGATACATGAGAGATTATAAAAGATAGGTAATCTCGGTGTCCTGATATTTATACCTCATAATCTAATAGATTTTTAAGTGTAAAACTCAATAATAAGTAGTTTTATGGTTAGATTATTGTTAAACCCCAACCATTTCTGGAGATGTCTCATGCCTACTTACAAGTAATGTTTTCTCTTATTTTGGTATACTATAGGTTAGTTTTTCTTTTGGGGTGTTTTAGTTTAAAATTTGTGTATTACAGTAGGGTAGTACATGGTTGTCTAATTTGTTTTTGAAAATAGTACACCAACCACCAACAAACCATGCCTCAATAGATGTAGGGGGATTAAATAGTTTCTTCATGGTTTGTCAACTTGTGCATCCTATTAGGAGAAACTATGTGCCATTAAGGAGAGGTGCATGGTTAAGGCACATCATTTTGGAATTTTTTTCCCCATTCAAGAAATTATGCATGTGTATTTTTAATCACATAATAAACTTAAAAAAAATAAAAACCCATATTATTAATCCTTAACCACCTCTACTAACACAAAAGTCATTATTATGAATTTTGAATCTCCTAGAAGGGTTCCAAGCATCATCAAACTCCATTAATAAAAAATCATATATCTAATTGAAGGATCTGAAACTCGTACAATATGTAATTTCTCCACATGTTGTTCCCTCTATCTCCCTTCTCCATTTCTAGATAAAGATGAATGTTTTATTATCCATTGGTATTTGAATAGATATATTTTTTCATGGATATTGATATTTTTCATCTTTAATCAAATATTTTGTTCTAGATCTTTTGTTTCATTCTGAATTAAATAATTCTTTACAATTTTTTAATACCACCCATTTAGAAAACATTTATAAAAAATATAATGTTATGTGGTCTAAATTTGAATTTTCCATAATCTTGATTTATAATTGCGTGTATGTGATTGTTGAATTTTATTTTCTATTTTAGTAAATTGATTCTAAAATCAAATTAATGAATTGGTTAACTAATTAAAGGGATTGAGAAATTGCTTTATTAATGTTATTATTTATGACTAATTAATTGGTATTATGGTATAGTTGGATTAACTTGAAGGGTAAATTTTTTATATGATTAAATGTTGATAACTAATTTATTGTTGAATTGATTATATTAATTTGTGTGATTAATTGGTAGAACCATGATTGAATTAATAATTGAAATGAGGCATCTTGATGTGAATTTTTTATAATAACATTATGATGCCTAAGAATGATGTATATAAACTATGTGATATTTTTGACATTGTGATATATGTGATATTATGTTATATGTAATGAAAAGTTTAGAAAAAATAATGATGATTTTAAAAATCATATTTGAAAAAATGAGTTTGGGAAACAAAATTATGATTATAAACCCCATATGTGATAATGATGAGGTGTGAGACAAGGAATCATGGTCCAAATACTCATAATGTTTTATACATGATGTTTTAAGCCAATTAATTTCGAATTAGACTGTGGTTTCATGTATTCATGATATGTAAGATAAATTAATTTTAAAATGAAAACTCTTTATGAAATCCAATTTGTTCTCCCCTGGGGATGGTTCATACTTATACATAGGCCTAAGAATGTATTGTTTTTTTAGGTGGCATCTTATCCCCAAATAAGTATGAGGTTAATTAATGGTTAATGAAATGTGATAATTTTTTTCTTAATATTAATATATTATTTATAAACTTGAATACACTATCATGGATTTCAATTTTTTTAAACAACATTGGTGGTGGAAAACTATGTTTTTCCCACACCAAACTCAGTCTTCCTGATCAGTAATCGAATAAACATCATGTTTGCGGGATATTATAAGGGTAGGAGCCCTATGTTTGAATAATGAGTTGGGATGGAGAATGGATGACATAACTATTTTATATCTTGGGACATTATTTTTAGTTTTAAGTCTGTCTTAATTTTAGGTTTTCCATATTGACACTTGAGAAATATATGGCATGACATATATAATCTTTTAGTTTGGATATTGTGTTCTTTCTTATTATTATCAGGTAATGTTGGTGTTCATTATTATAAAGTGATGTATTGTTAATTAATATTATATTTGGGTTATTTTTTCATTATTTATTCTATTTTTATACTTTGATTAATATGGTATATTATCCACATGATACATATATTAGACCGTTAATGATAGTCAGTAGCCTCTGAATAAGGGGAGGTGCGCCTGAGGTCACGTAACAAACTATCTTGGGGAGTCAACATGTGGAACCTAGGTAATAAGGTTATATCCTCACGTTATATGTGATTTACGATAATGAAATAGGTCTAAAAGAACTCGCAAAAAATAATTTAAAATATCATTTCCATCATACTAATCAATTCTATGACAACAACTGGATATGATGACTAGTAGAATGTTGTTGGATGATCTTTTCTGAAAGATTTAATTGGATATTTATCCCTTCACAGTGAATTTAAAAGTTTAACATGAACCACATTACCTTTCCAATATTGAGAGTGTTGAATATAAATAGTCATAAGATAATTAATTCTAGCACCTACTACAATTTGTTCTAGGGAGGATGATCATGGAATTGTCTATCACATTTACAATTCACATTATTTAATCTATTTCATGGAATTTATTAAATCCAAAAGAATATAGTAAGAGTACAGATTTAAATCCCAGAGTGAACAAAAACAAATTCATGAATGTCATTCTAGAGATACCCTAAATTTTGAAACATTCTCTTCAATTTATGAAAAAATTGGTTTCACTTATGTCATTCATGGTAATCATATATTCTAATATTTCATAATTGTTCATAGTGAATATATGAAATAATCTAATAATATCAACTAGATTTATAAGGTCCTATTTACAAGGCACTAGAATTATGGTCTAGATATTTTGTACTAAGTCTTTTTGTGGTTTTTCCCATTAATGAATCTATACCAAAACCACATCTATTATAGTACCCAGAAATGGATATATTACAAGGAAATACACATCACCACTACCATAACTAAATTTTATGAGTTTATTCTACACACAGGGTTATCCCTAGGGATTTCACCATGGATTTATAATTTTAATCTCTAATGATTAATTAATCCCCGGTCTAATTTTAATGGAGGAAACCCAATCATAAAATATAGAAATACATTATTATTTGATTTTAATATAAAAAACATATCAAAAATATACATTCACAGGAACCTTAATGGTTTTGTGTATTAGAATAATAGATACATAGATCTCATATTTCAAAATGGATCTCCAATATATCCCATAATGTTATTCATATTAATTCATTTGTAGACAAAACATACATATAACCATCAATCAAAACATAGAAATGGAAAACGTTTGAATGGGTTGTCTTATATTATAATAGTGGTAAAATTATGAGATTAAAATCAATGATCAGACATGTACATAAAAGTATGAGAACATAATAACCAAATAATGTTGTAATACCCATCAATTTAATTGATTTAAACATATTTAACTGCATAAATTTTTTTCATAACAAAAGGAAACATTCATAAGATTGCAGAAACTTAAATATTCAAACATGATCCATATATTTATAATATAAACATAGTAATGTATAAAAAAAATTTCATAAAATTTTAAACTTCTATAAATATAATGGGGAAAACATATTGATTTATGTATAAGAAATCAGGTCCACCCCTAAACATATTCACATCAAACATTGTCCATGCGTCTTGATGGGAACAAGAAATCAATTTCAATGAAAAAATAAACATGTTATCAGTTATCTATATCTACCCTTGGTATTAGTGTTCTATATCATATAAACCCATTAAATAATCATATTATATTCATATTTACACCACAATATCATGTGAACATTTATAATTTAATTACAACATAAAATGAGGAATAAAAAATAGGGTTCATCAATATTTCATTATCAAAACCATAATCAATATATGGAATTTTTAATTTCAATACTATTATGCAGACATCACATTTTTTTTGTAAAATTTTCTCCTTTTTTATTAAAATTTCGTTTTAGATTTTTCATGGGTTAGTTTTGGGGAGTTATGTAGGCTTTAGAAAGGTTATTGGGTTGTGCATGATTCATGAACAGTTTTACCAAATAATGCACCCAACCCTATAAACTGATCCCCATAGAGAGGGATTTCATGGTTCTCACATGGAGTTTTAAACCATTCACCTTAATTCATAACCGTTAACCCCTTGGATAGTAGGAGAAATTGGTTAGTGTGCATGGTTTTTATAATAGAGTGGACCTTCCAGGAAACCATGCCTGAAGACTTTGAAACCTATAAAAATTAGTTTAAAATTTTTCAAACCAATTTTTTATATCCCAAATCACCCCCATTCAAAATAATACAATTTGAATTTACCATGGCGGATCCCAAGGGTATTTATAGGCTCCTTGAATCCCTTTTCATATTGAATATAATTTTGAAGATATCAATTACTCCCTGGTATGTGATTTATAATTTATTTAGTTTCCTCTCAATCACATATTTAAATACAATTATCAAGGGATGGATTTTCTACCATTTTTTTGAATATAAATATATGAGTTAATGGATATTTTTTATTTGGATATTGATCTTGGGTTTTGATCCTATATCTACTGCACCGTTTTGAATTAATTTGTAAAACATCTAATTAAAAGAAATTTTTGTCCAAGAATACATCAACGAACATAAATTAGGTGTTCTATACACTAATTCCAATAGTCTTGTTTTAAATCTTCATTTTTTAGTTGTATCTTTACATTTCCATTAAATTCAATTGCATTTTAGTTTTGAAATTTAATTTAATCCCATGTAAATGTGATACACTACATGGATCATGTTAGTCCCATTGAAGATTATGAGACATGACATAAAGGTTACCCATGGGGTGTGTCAATTATATATGAAATGATAATTATGAAATGAAAAAGGGAATAATGGGATTATGGAATTGAACAAATTCCATGATGCATTATAAAGACACAGACTTATTACATTACATAATCATGAATTTAGTCAAGAAATCACATCCTTTCACATTGAGTATCTTCTCATGTTTAAATATTTAGAGAATTCTGACATAGTACAATCATTACAAATTAATTGAGAGTGGATACCAGAAAAATAGTATACATTTCATCTAGAATATAAAACTTTTCAAACAAAAAACGTTTATTTTCACAAATCAATATAACATTTAATATGGATTCCGTATTTGTATTACACATATCTATAACCTATGAAAATCGTATAATTACTTGGTATGGGCACAAAAATATCAGGAAATGATATAAAAATATGGAATGAACAAATCAGTCCATGAATACTTGTAACGTTTGAAATCACTTTCAAAAAGACATACTTGTCACCCACAAAAACATAACTTTTGAAACTTTGTATTTCCATGAGACTTCCAAAAAACATACAAAAACATAAATTGATCCATAAAGGTATCCTAGAGCATTACTTACAAATTCTTGTAACCCTATCAGCTACCTTTTAATTTGTAACCCTCAGGGATACCATACAATTTGTGTAACCATCATAGTTACACATAGTATAACCATAGGACCGACCTAAAACATACACATACCCAATGCATTGGAGGGATATATATGTCTCACCCTTAATCATCAAAAATACCCAAGAACGGGAAAATATTCAAAAACATGAATAATTTCATAAAAACATTTCTTTTGAATTTTGTAAAACTAAAAGTTTAGAAGTGGATTTTATGAGAAAAGACCCTTACCAATAACAAAACAAATTATGAGAATAAATATAAATAAGGGAATATGTGTATAAAATATAAATACACATAATAAGATACAATATAAAAAAATTAATCACATAAATGATCTTAAAAACACACAATTATTGAAGTAGAAGGTTCTCCCAAAGAATAGAAATTGGATTAAGAACTCCCTTACGACATGTTTGTATTACTTAAAAATTGATTAACCCTCTGGTATAATGGTTAAAAGAGTGTTATTAATATCTTAATTATACATATTAATCTTTATAATACCTTACGTGATCCCTTAATGACATCATTTCACCCTTTAATTGATAATATTTTGATCCTTGGATTGTATTGGATGTGTTGTTTACATGATTTCAATGATCAGTTCATGATGGATATTCTTGTCGATTAGAAATGAAACTCAAAAATTTTAAGGGATTAGTATATAGATATTTATATAACCATAAATTACACAATTTAACCTTTTGAATTCTCACATGAGGATGAATCAAAAGTTAAAACAATATTGATATTTTTTATATCATTTCGGTGATTCATTGATCGAAAAGAACTCATTGTGTTTTATAAATTAATAACATGGGTACAAAATGATTGAATAACCATATATAAGATAAAATAAATAAAATATAACTTGGTTCGACCATATAAATCATTTAATGACATGTCTTGAAGTAAAAAAAATGAAATTGATATCACATCGTCCACAATGTCTGTAAATCGACAAATCAGATAAGATGTTTTAATTAAATGAATATGTGGTAGAATAGAAGAAGTATAATGGTGTTTCATCCATAAATATGATTAAATCCTGAATATTTATGATATTGTATGATTCATTCCTTTTGGATAAGTGTATGTGAGGAAATAAGAATAACATGAAAGTAAATGAAATGAAAATAATGTAAACAAAAGAGGATGTTTACCTCTTAATCTCTTCTCCTTGAGATCCATCTTAAGATACTTAGTATTGGAATGTTGGTGGTACCAGTAGCTCTATAATTTTTGGAAGAGCATTGGGAGGAGTATTGGGAATAAAATAGTAAAGGCTCAAATCTTCAGAGGTGTGGGAGGAAGAGGGAAATGAGACTAAAATATATACTAGAGGAGAGAAAATATTTTTAACTATATTATTCTTTATAATAATATGTTTTTCTCAAGGATATGAATACTATTAAATAAAAATTATGATCCCAACTTCCCTAGTATTCTATTAAACAAACTTGAATCATATTATCCAATGTCTGAGTCATTTGTTTTGACTGCCCATATTATTGAGAATGAATGGCTATATTTAAATTTCATTTTGTGCCTAATGACTACTAAACGCCCTTCAAAAATTATAGGTGAACCTAAGATCCCAGTCAGATACAATGGAAAGATAAAACACCATGTAACATGAAAATCACTTTGAGGTACAATCGGGAATGCAGATCGAAAGACATTGTATCTTGAATGGAATCAAAATGTGCATATTTAGTCAGCTGATAAAAAAACCCAAATCACATTATTACCTTGATAATTATTAGGTAGTCCCACCACAATATCAATGGATTCATTCCCCCATTTCCAGTCTGGAATTGGAAAATCCTAAAGCATCCCCTTCAGTAACTTCCAATATTCTTTAACCTGTTGACATGTCAAAAATTTCATGGTAAAATCAGCAATATATCTTTTCATCACATCCCACTAATATTACTCTTCAAGGTATTTGTACATAATAGTACTGCCAGGATGAAATAAAAATAGAGAACTATGAGATTAAAAATATAAATCATTCTTAAACAGGGAATCATAAGGTATACATAACCTTTTACAAAATAAAAAAACAGAATCTTTTTCAATGATAAATTATTTAAACATACTCATTTTTTTTCCAATTATTTCTTTTTCTATAGCTCTCATTCATCCTTCTGTGATTTCTTAATTTTGTCTAACAATAATGACTACACTGAAATCTGAAACACAATAGATGTATTTCATGCACCAACAACTTCTAATCCAAAATTCATCAAATAATTAACTAAGGGATCATGTTTTAAATGCAACGTGGTTAAGGATGCATGATGTTTTCAACTCGAGGCATCTTACTGGTTGTTTGAATTTCCCAAATGGTAATTGATCAGGAAATCATAATTCCTTATCAGCTCAATCAATTTTCCTTCACACATGTTTAATTACTTCTAATTGAATATATGCATAAGACTTTTATGGTCAGTATATATTTAAAAATTGGCTCTGTATAAATGTTACATAAAGAATTTAGAAGAAAAAACCTTATCTTCCAATTACAATTAATGTGTGGGATAATTTAACTAATTAGGTTTTAGTTTTATGGAATCATAAGAAATTACCGGATCATTCTTCATTAGAATGAAACCAATTACCTTCAATGAAAAATCATTGTAGATGGAAAACACCCCATTTTGGGAAAGAAAGGATAAAAATAAAGCATTCACCAATCACTTCTTCAGTTGTTGAAAACAAATATCACATTTTTCTATGCAAAAAATTTAACCCCTTTCCATATTAACATAGTTAGTGGGCCAGATAAACGTGCAATGTTTTTGACAAACTATTAGTAGTAACCTTCTAATCCAATTAAATTATAAATGTCTGTAACATTTGTGGGTCCTGACCATTCATGAACCAATATTATTTTGGAAGGATCAACTGTTATTCCATCTTTATTTATTATGTTCCCATGAAAAGAAATCTGCTTCTACCAAAAAACACACATGAATAATTTTCCATATAGTTTCTTTTCCATTATGGTATCCAAAACAACCCTTATATTTTTTTTCATGCTTCTATTTACACTTATAAAATACTAGAATTTTATAAATAAACATAACCACAACCTTATCCAAGAACACATGATATATTATATTCATAAGATTCTTGAATATATAAGACTCATTAGCTAACCCAAAAAGTATAACAAAAAAATCAAAATTCCTAAATCAAGTACGAAATTCTTTTGTCCACGTGTAATCCCATAACACCTTCAGCTAATGATATTTGGATCTCAATTAAATCTTGTTAATGTACTGAGCTCCTTGGATATGATCAAACAATTCATCTATGTGAGTCAAAATATACTAGTTTTTCAAGGCTCTATAATTAATGAAAAGTCTAATGGAACCATATTTTTTAACTGACAAAATAGAGGAACCCCATGGTGAAGTTCTAGGATGAATGAAGCTATTATCAAGAAAACCCTAGAACAGATTTTTGAATTCAATAAGTTCCATTTGAGCTATTCTATATGGGGTTTTAAAATTTGATTATCTTTATGAACTATGTAAATTGTGAATTCAACTTATTGATATGGTATAACAGTGGGTTACTCATCAGTAAAAACATCAAGGTTTTCATTTACCACAAAAACATAATTAATTTGAATCGTTCCCTTATTTTCCACATTGTGAGCATGAAAATTTTTATTTCTATATTTCAATGTTTTCTCATCTTCCGGATATGTTTTCAATTTTATGGGTCCATTATTGTATACAAACTAAAACTCATTATGAAAACCAACATCATTAGATCTATAGTCAATTTTAGCATGATAAAAAAAAGCCAATCCATTCCCAGAATGACATCAAACTCTACTATGGGAAAACAATATGGTTTTCAGATAATATATTTTCAAAAACCACAATTGAAATATTCTTATAATTAATATTTTCCATAATATTTCCACCATGTGTTTTAAAAATATGTTCTGGTCT
This sequence comes from Viscum album, assembly GCA_963277665.1. Lineage (NCBI taxonomy): Eukaryota > Viridiplantae > Streptophyta > Magnoliopsida > Santalales > Viscaceae > Viscum > Viscum album. The sequence continues at coordinate 801,691,279 of OY728150.1, read as the reverse complement.
CACTTACTGAGGTGACACTTCCAATATACCAGAACATTTCATTGAAATAAAAGAATGTGTTGACCCCATATAAAAAAACATTAGAAAAATATATGTAAAAACTGAATTACCTAATACAACTTAATTGGATGGGCTGACATTTATGGATGTAGTCACAAAGGATATCACCAAACTTTTCTACTTATAGTCTAGCTTCATTATATCATTTGGATATCTCTTTGGGTAGACATTTTCATAATGACCCATCTCACCACATTTAAAACACATAATAGTTTTCTCATCAAGATTAGTCATAGGATCATTATCATTACATTCTCTGTACACATATCCAAACATACCACATCGAAAACACTTACTATTTTTAGTAATGCATTTTCCACGGTACTTCTCACCACACTTTTCACAAACTAGGAACTTGATTTCCTTATAATAATATTAATCTTTATGATTCTTACCCAGCTCTTTCCATCGACACCTCTCTTTCTCCTTGTTGTAAAAATCTAGTCGATCATCAGCAAACTCCACCACTATCCTCTCAACATATCGGATAATATTCTCATAACTTTTGAATTTACAAGAGTACAATACCTTTCGATACCTTGTCTTTAATCCTCAGTAAAATCAATTGATTTTTCTATCAAGATCGAAAATAATATTTGGAGCTTACCTCTCCCATCAGCTAATGCTTACTCCATACACAACCATTGAATCATCCTCTTTTCTCATAAATTAATGGAATTTATTCTCCATCCTATGTATCACTTCCTTATGAAAATATATATCAATGAAAATACATTAAAATTCATCCATCTCTAAGGAATAAATCTCCTATCTATCCTTGAGTTTGTTTACTATTGTCCACCGCTAATAAACTTCAACATCAAAACGATATATGGAAAGATTTACATTAAAATTAACTGAACATCCCATAACATCAAATATCTTTTTAAGGGATTTAATCCATCCATCAGGCTCTACTTGGTTAGAAGATCCATTGAAAGTAGGAGGGTGTTGTCTCATAAAATGGTCCACTATCATCATGTTCCATTATTGTATCTCAGTTTGTTCTATTAAATGGATTACACCACCATTTATTTCATGTGATAACTTAGCTATTATTGTAATAAAGTTCTCATTTCCGATCCCTACCATTCATGGCGGTAGATTCGGAATGAGATCGGTCTGTCAGTGCCTCTCATCTTTATCTTCCTTGTTTCTTTTGTAGACAAGAATTCTGAACAAACATACCTTTGGTGAATGAACATGGTAATATTTAAATTCTAAAACATTTAAAATTAATCAAAGAGTAAAATTCATTTATTTTATTCTATTAACATCATCCTAACCCATAAATTATCTAAACCATGCTTTGATGCCAACTATAAGGACCCAACCTTATTACATTACATAATCTTGAATTTATAAAGAACTCAGCTCCTTTTAAATTGAAGATCATTTCATGTTTTTATCATTAGATAATTGTTACATAATGAAATCATTAGACATTAATACATATTGGAAACCTTAAAACAGTATTCATTTCTTCCAAAATATTATAAATTTCAAATAAAACATGTTTTCATTAAAAAATCATTGTGACATTTAACTTTGATTCCTTATATGACTCACACAACCTTATATCCTAGGAAAATATTTTTAAAACATGTTTTGAGAACAAAAATCTAATTAAGTGATATAAAAAATGAAAAACAAATTAGTCCATGAATACTTGTAATATACGAAATCATCTTCAAAAATTCAAACTTTTCCCCATAAAAACGTACCTTCTGAATCTTGGGATTTCCATGATATTTCCACAAAACATATAGAACATAAATAGATCCATAAAGTAATATTGGGTAATTATTTACATAATATTTCTACCCTCTCATCTACCTTATAATTTGTAACCCTCACACCAACCTAACAATTTATGTAACCATCGCAGATATAGTTGGAGTAACCATACTTCCAACCTCCAACATACACATACCCAATGAATTGGATGGAGATATAGGTCCCAATATTCATCATAATAAATGTACAAGAACTATAACATAATCATAAAACATTAATAATTGCATAAAAATATTGTTTTTTATTTTTTTAAAACTAGATGTTTAAAAGAATATTTTATAAGAAAAGTCCCATACAAAAAACCTATAATTGTTATGAGAATCAATAGAACGAAAGGAATATTTTTGTGATATATAAATAAAGATAATAAAATATAATCTAAACCAAAATAAATTGCATAAATTATCTTAATACCAAAAAATTAATGAAGTATAAAGTTAACCGAATAAATGGAAATTGGGTTAAGAATCCCCTTACACTGGGATTTCATACTTCAAACATGTTTAAAACTCTACTATAATGGTTAAAAAAGAGAGATTAGTATCATTAAAATACATATTCATTTTTATAGTTCCATATATGATCACTTCATTACATCATTTCACCCTTTAATTTTTTTTATTTTGTTCATTTCATTGTTTCGTGTGCGTTTTTTACATGATTTTTTATTAGTTCATGATGGATATTCTTGAAAATTCGAAGTGAAACTCCATAATTGTAATGGATTGGTATTTAAATATTTCTATAAACATAAATTATAAAATTTATTATTTTGAATTATGACATGAGTATGACTCATATGTAAAAAAATTATTGACATTCTTTTAGGTCATTTTGTAGATTCTTCGATCGTAAATAACCCATTTTGTTTTATAAATTAATAACATGCGTAAAAAATGATTTAAGAAGATTATATAAGATATAATAAATAAATTATAATCAGTTTGAACAAAAAAAATTGCTTCATGACTAGTCTTGAATGAATTTATTGAAATTGATATCACATTATCCACGATGTCGGTAAATTGACACATCACGGATGGTGTTTTAATTTCTGGAATACGTTGGAGAGGAGAATAATTATAATGGTTTATCTTAAATAAACATGAAGAAATGTATAATATGTATGATTATATGACATTAATTCCTCTTCTATAAGTCTATGTGAGTAATGAAGAATAATAGAATAGTAAAAGAAAATACATGAAAGAAAAAAAGAGGATGTTTACCACTTTATCCCTTCTCATTGAGAACCTTCATAAAGCCCTAGGTTTTGGCCTTTTGGTGAGACCAGAAGGCCAAGGACGTGGGGAAGAACCCTGGGAGAAGTATTGGATAAAACATACATAAGGCTCAATGCTTGAGATGTGTGGGATGGAGAGGGGAATGTGGCTGTTATTTATAATGGAGGAGATGAGGAAGTTTTCATTATTTTAATCAAAATTATAAATTTTTTTTCTAGACTATGAGTAATATTAATTTATGTGACCCAAAATAGTACTATGTCATTTTAGTTAAAACCTAGTAGGCTTAAATATCTTATGATGTCATAAATAGTGTAATTAACTCATAATTTTAATATACGGTATTTTACCATATATCACTATTCATAAAAATTTCATGAATTTCTGAAAAAACCGAAATAATTACCCTAACCATTTTTCAAAATGTAGAATTAAAAAATGAACTCCATTTTTTGAAATGATTTTCTTAATATTAAAAATTTCATTTTTAAATAAAATCTTTATTTATTAAAAAATAACAATTTTATTTCTATAACTCATTTTTAACACCTTGAAATATTAATCAATTTGTCATTATCTCAAATCATTAATAAAATAATAAAATAATAAAATTTAGTATTCATTAGTGTCATATTAGTATTCATATTACTATTCATAATTGTATGTTACTATTTACCCAAAAAATAAGTTGGATCCATTAAACTCAAATTAACATACTTATAAAATTTTTATATTACCATTTTTTGAAATTCAAAACATAGAAGTGGAAAATTATGTTTAAATACATTTTATAAATATCTAATTAAAAGAAAACTTCATGATTCCCAATTTATATTTTAGAACTTGGGGTGTTACATGCATGATTTGATAATGAGACATAAAGGACTGATTTTCTTGTCCATGAAGGGTAAAAATGATGTGTAACAACTGATGATAAATGGAATAGTGGGGGAAATTTCTCATGTTATTACTTATTATACATGTAAAGAACCTTGGTTGTGTTTGATAATTTACATGGTGCTCCTTGATGTGAATGTTTTTTTAATACGTTCACTAATGATGAACCTTGATATATATATATATATATCAATATGAAAATGTTAGAAATGATTTGTGGGTGATGGAATAATACTATGCGTACCCATGGGGTGCCAAACATATTCTCTAGGACCCTGATTCATTAATGTGAATTGGTTCTGGAATGATTCTCCATGTACTCTAGATTTTGATGTTAGACTAAGGCTATTGTTAAACATGATATTAAATCTCGAATGATGTTTCATTTGCTCGAGATTGTTACTCAAGACTAATGCTCAATTTATCCAATATAATAGTAATTAGACTAATTATCAATGGAACCAAAATAAAAATAATTAAATTCAATAATGAAATCCTCTAAAATAATAATTTGTAAAATAATATTGGTGTATGGTTTAGACACCGTCACGGGCTGAAACAAGTAAGGATGGGATGACTAAATAATAATACATTTGAAATTTTTTTAACATTATTGACATATTTATTATTCCTAAATATGAATTAATTCACTATAATAAAGAAGAACTTTATTTATATGTCATTTTCGGTGGCCTTATGAGTTGTACTGATACCCTACATAGGTCGTCTCTTGGTACATGAAATAAATTCATGTTTTTAGGATATGATAATGAAAAGAAACCTATGATCGATTACTGAGTTTGGATTCAGGATGGAGTATTGATGACGTATCCAAATATTATATCAGGACCAACATTGAATTTTTTAGTTAGTATTTATTTTGGTTTTTCATTTTACACTGGAAATATATTTTGAATGACATAACTACGAATTTTGTTTATGGTTGGTTCTCCTATTTTAATATTATCATGTGATGTTTCTATTTATTGAGCATCACTTAATATTATTTTTGTTATTTTTTATTTATTTATACTATTTTATTACTTTGGTAAAAGGTTATTGTATATCAACATGGAATATTATACCCTCATTATCAGTCTGCAACCTCTAACATATGGGAAGATTCACCTGAGGACATTCAATGAACCATAACAAGGAACCTTTCTATGGAATCCACGTTTTGGACATCAAAAAATATTATCAATGTATTTTTTTGCATTTATTTTAGTTGACTTGTTTTCTTAGAAAGGAATAAAATAGGCTAGGCTGAGTCGAGCCACGATCATGATCATTTTCATGTGGGTAGCCAACCAATGTGTTGTGAAAAACCCTTTACCCATGGTGGGATTATTGTTCTTGATGTTTCATGTAACTATTTAATATTCTTCCACATTGGTTGATGAACTTGTTGTGTGATGTTATTGCATTCTGATACATAACATAGAGAAAAAAATTAAATGACAGAATCGTATGATTGAATTATTCTATGCACTGAGAAATTTATTTGACATGCAACATATTAGGCATGAAAAAATAAAGTCATTAGTGGGTTTTGGGAAATGAAATAGGTTTTATTTTTTTGTGTAATTAAAAAATTGTTCAAATGAGTAATTAATAACTGTATAATATGTTTAATTTGGTAATTTTAAAGGGGAAACGGGTTACTAATGAGAAAACAAAAAATATGAAAAGCGGGATACCATATATTAGCAATAGTACCAGTTAGGGATGGTTGAGTGTAGTGATATTTACTAGACTATGGTCAGTGTATGTAGGATAATTTATGGGGAATTATATTTATATATCATGTTTAAATGTGTTAGTGATGTGATAATTGTCCAAATACATGTGAATTGTAACACCCCAAGCTTCCACAATACGCTTCTCACTGAATAATACAGTAGCATGTGTTGTACGCAACTTCAAATTCTAACACACACCACAACTAATAAAACTAGCTGTTATAAATAGTAATACCCACTTTTTGAAATATTATACATTTATCGTTCAAAATAGACTTTATTTTTGGATTAGGAATATCGAAACTAGCCTAGGGTGAAATTTTGGTACTTTTGGGATAACATTCATATTTTGATGAATAGTGAAAATTACTAAATTTTAATTAAAAAAACTTTTTTAATAGAAATAATTATTAGTGATAAATTATGAATTTGAGTGGATTTAAAGTATATTTAGAATATATTTTTACCATTTAATACAATTATTTTCATTGGACATAATTTCACAATTAAACCGGACATAAACAAGTATCAATCTTTTGATAGATATTATATCTAAAAAACACGCTTTTTGTTTTGACAGTGGAAATTAATTTTAAATTAATTTCTGCCACTTCCGTGTTTTGAATTTGAAAAAATGGATTCCAAATTTGGAATTAGGATGTCTAAATTGTGTATATAGGTAACTTTTATTTTTAGACATTATGAATAATTATTTCGGTAAAAATTTTATTTACCATGGTTAAAGGGTAAATCCGGTAAATAAGGGTTAAAACTTAGATTATAATAATAGTAAATTACCTTAAAACATGTCCAAAAATTATTGGTGGAGACATATCCAACCATTTCCATCTTTGGGTCTATTTTGGGACCCCATGGAGCCACTTGTAGGTGATAGGGACACTTTATTTTAATTAAGTTAAAATAAATACATAAATGACAAAAGCATATATCTTTTAGAAGAAATTTTTTTACATAGGGTTATATATGTTGGATTTTCGACTATAAATATTAATTAGAAATATAATAAGCTTTACTACATAATTATATTTTATTTATAATTTTTAGACATTATATAATTTAATTTATTTATGACACAATGGTGATGCAGTAATTACCTAATTAATGAAAAATTAGAATAATTGATATTATAAATACCCAAATAAATGTAATATGAGACTTTTTATTAATAAAAATAATTTATAGGATACTATGATATGTTAGTATTGAGTTAATTATCTTTTTTTGAAGTAATAATTCTGTTATGATTTTTACAAAAATCAATTATTGAATAGTGTCAAAAATGACATAAAAGAGTTTTTAAAACAAATATTATATTATTAATTGATTTTAAATTCCTAAAAATATAAATATCGGTATAGAGACTTATATCATTATAGGTGTATCATTAATGGACCCCTTTGGGGTCGCTTGAATGTATATAGTAGGTTTATTAACCATATAATATTAAAATACAAAGATACATTGTAAAAGTGATACTAATTAACTAAGAGTTAATACTTAAAGATAAGGTTAATATAGTAACCCAAACCTATCTAAATACTATTCATTGAGTGGTTTTCGACCTATCCCATCCTTAAACTTTAAATAATCCACTTTGGAGCCATTATAAACCGAATATGAATTTATTATAAAATAATATTTCTAGCTTTTCCAGAGGTGCCCCTCACCCCTCTTATAAAAGGGCACTCCCCATTCTCATTAATTCACACCTTAAATGACTTTTGGATCTGCCAAAACCTTCCCAAATACTCTCTAAAATTCCCTAAATTCATAATAGAGGCCTTCATTTAGTCATAAACCCAACCTAGGGATCCTTTTTGATCAAATTAAAAGGAAGAACCCAAAGAAAAGGTAATGATTTCACCAACCCTTTTCAAGTTCCTTTCTTCTTCCACTTATTCATTCTTTGTTATTACCATTATAAAATAATAACTCAATTATATTATATATAATTTTATGTTATTATAAAATGGTACAACCATATTTCAGTATTCTATACATCCTTTGAATGACATGTCACCATACGTGCGTACGTACCCGTCTCCACGTCGTTGTGTAATTGTTGTTCAAAACATTATTATTTGGATGGTTATAATAATGATGTGTAATTCATTTAAATAATAAATATACCATGATAATGATTCTTTATATATGATATACCATCCATTTAAATATTATTTTAATTTCAAAATATTGATATTGTCTCTCGTGGGTACGTACAGACAATCGTCTCCACGAACGGGATGAGATTCATTCTCCATCGTATCCATAAAGTCTAATTCTCATTTGAAGATTAATAATAATTTTTAAGGACTTAATATCATTCTGGATACGAATAAGATACAAACTATCCATAACAAACATGTCATACATAACAAAACATATTAAAGAAAATGAGTAAGTTAACACCCGAAACGACAATAATATTAAGATATTATTAACAAAGCAATGTTAAAAGATCATATATGATATAATATTAATGTATATGATTATTTTATAATTCAATAACAATTATTTAACCATTATATAGGAGGTTAAACTACCCCCAACCAAGGAAAAGTACAAGGTAAGGGGTTTCATATCTCACTTTTAATTCCGTGAGAATTCCATTGTTCACCAATTATTTATTACATGTTGTGTGTGTACTGCCCATGATTGTATTCATTGTGTAATATACTTTAATTTATGGATATTTACATCATCATTTTATTATCCTTCATTCATGGGTGTATGTTTCTTAAGTTACCAAATCTGTAAGGGAATTTGAAATTTCCATTTCCATTTATTCGGCTTTACACAAACTTCATTGATTATTTTACTCTGAGATTATGTGTGGAATCACTATTCATTTGCTTATGTCATAATTTCCACTCCCCTTTTCGGTGGATATACTTTTGATACACATAATCAATCCATTTATAATTTCTCAAGTCATCGATATGAATTTGATAAGAGTAATTTTAACTCATTGTCCATTTGTTGAGTTAAATATCCAATTCATTAGTGTTGTCTTTACAAGAATATATCTGAATGTCCTCTGATTGATTTACAATGAAAATCCAATCATATTATGTGTAATTATATTTGTCACACATAATTATGTCATTGATTTATCCTTAACCTAAGGATACAGTCTTTTTAAGAGATTTAATCTCAATTTACATTTCATTGAGTCTCCTTTGTTGTTATACACCAAATCACTTTTATATGATGTATACAATGTACTTTGACAAAGTATATCATGAATCCTTTTATTCTCATGATATTACAAAGTTTTTATTATATTAATTATTTGTATTCAAGTGTCTCTCTTTTTCTTAGAAACTCTAACTAAAATATCATTTTTAAATGTTTTAAAGACTTATTCTTATAAATCATTCTCATTAATGTCCATGTTTTAAAAATGGTTTTAAGAATTTATTTATATGGACATTAATGTTTTAAAATTAAAACTCCATTTAAAAGTTTCAATGTGGTATGGGACACTTTTATTAAAAAATCTATTTTTAAATGGCTTCTTGACAAATAGTGTGACGTTTAAATGATTTCAAGAAAAAGGGGGATATTTCTCTCTAATAGTTTTGATGATTACTTTCATCTATGTCAATATCCATCATTATTCTTGATTGAGGTTCATATGATACAATACAATCTTCTATATTGAATCGAATGAGTTATGTTTGACTGTGGATGTGATATTTTTATACCATTCATGGTTTATGGATAAAGTATTGACATTTCGTATGAATGTTTTAATACGAATGTTTATGTTATATTTCAAACTTTGCATATGAGGAATGCATTGGACTTAGTATGTGACAGGTGGAGCCCGCTATAGCTCCTTGATGCATCGGTAGGTCTCATTAGATAAACTAGTGTCTTGGCACAAGGCCTTGACAAAATCTTATTTGTATTCTTGGCACGAGGCCTTGGCTATGTAGTTATGATAGTCTGGCCTTATGCATTCCATCATTATGAAAGTGGTTATTGATATTGCATGTGATTATTCGATTATTAGAATATCCATGTGAATAAGTAAATGGAATTATTTCATTTTATTTCTGCCATATTATGTTTAAGTTCAAGTTTAAAAGTCTTTTCTTTTAGTTATACATTGCCTAAAATGTTTATTCATATTTATGAAAGTTTACGCTATATTGTTATCCTTACTGGGGATTTGAGCTCACCCCTTTCTATGTTTTATTTTTCTCAGGATATGAAGAAGTATTTTATGAATGACCTGTAGGGATAGTATGAGGGGATAAGAGTGTGGACTATGGATACTATATTGTTGTAGTTTTCATTTTATGATGTAATGTAAACTTTTTGAATGTATCTAGTTATTCCAAGGATACTAAACTAATCGGTATTTTGAGAATTGATCTTTCTTGTGATCATGCCAATGTTGTGTAAAAATGATTTAGTATTAGGAATTTATTAAAGAATGAAACATTACAAAAAAATTAAGTATCTCTCTTTATGTTCTTAGTCAATTTATTGCATGTGGTGTGTGTACTTCCCATGATTGTATTCATTGTGTAATGTAATTTAATAAATGGATATTTAAATCATCATTTTATGCTTCTTTCATGCGTGTATGTTTATTAAGTTACGAAATTGATAAGGAAATTAGAAATTTCAATTTCCATTTATTCAGCTTTATGCAAACTTCATTGATTATTTTACTGTGAGATTATGTGTGGAATCACTATTCATTTGCTTATGTTATAATTTCCACTCCCTTTTTCTGTGGATATACTTTTGATACACATAATCACTCCATTGATAATTTCTCATTTCATTGATATGAATTTTATAAGATTAATTTTAACTCATTGTACATTTGTTGAGTTAAATGTCCAATTCATTGGTGTTGTCTTTACAAGATTATGTGTGAATGTTATATGAATGATTTACAATTAAAATCCAATCATATTGAGTGTAATTATATTTTTCACACATAATTAGGCCGTTGATTTATCCTTAACCTAAGGATACGGTCTTTATAAGGGATTTAATCTCAATTTACATTCCATTGAGTATCCATTGTTGTTATACACCAAATCACTTTTATGTGGTGTATATAATGTACTTTGACATAGCATATCATGAATCCATTTATTCTCATGATATTACAAGGTTTTTATTACCTTAATTATTTGTATTCATGTGTCTCTCTTTTGGTTAGAAACTCTAACTAAAATATCATTTTTAAATGTTTTAAAGACTTATTCTTCTAAATCTTTCTCATTAATGTCCAAGTTTTAAAAATGGTTTTAAGAATTTATTTATATGGACATTAATGTTTTAAAATTAAAACTCATTTTAAAACATTCAAATTGTTATGGGACACTTTGATTCAAAAATCTATTTTTAAATGGCTTCTTGACAAATAGTGTGACTTTTAAATGATTTCAAGAAAAATGGGGATATTTCTCTCTAATAGTTTTGATGATTATTTTCATCTATGTTAATATCCATCATTATTCTCGATTGATTTTAATCTGATACAATACAATCTTCTATATTGTATCGAATGAGTTATGTTTGACTTCGGATGTGATATTTTTATACCATTCATGGTATATAGATTAATTATTGACATTTCGTATTCAAGTTTTAATACGAATGTTTATGTTATATTTAAAACTTTTCATATGAGGAATGCATTGGACTTAGTATGTGATGGGTGGAACCCTCTAAATCTCCTCGATGCATCGGTAGGTCTCATGAGACAAACTAGTGTCTTGGCACAAGGTCTTGACAAAATATTTTTTGTATTCTTGGCACGAGGCTTTGGCTATATAGTTATGATAGTCTGGCATTATGCATTCCATCATTATGAAAGTGGTTATTGATATTGCATGTGATTATTCGATTAGTAGAATATCCATGTGAATAAGTAAATGGCATTATTTCATTTTATTTATTCCATATTATGTTGAAGTTAAAGTTTAAAAGGCTTTTGTTTTAGTTATACATTGCCTTAAATGTTTATTCTTATTTATGAAAGTTTCTGCTATATTGTTATCCTTACTAGGGATTTGAGCTCACCCCTTTCTATGTTTTATTTTTCCCAGGATATGTAGAAGTATTTTATGAATAACCTGCAGGGATAGTATGAGGGGTTAAGAGTGTGGACTATGGAGACTATATTGTTGTAGTTTTCATTTCATGATGTAATGTAAACTTTTTAAATGTATCTAGTTATTACAATGATACTAATCTAATCAGTCTTTCGAGAATTGATCTTTCTTTTGATCATGAAAATGTTATTTAATAATGCACCGACTCTGGGTAACTGGGGTCGGGGCGTTACAGTTGGTATCAGAGGAAGTTTAGTACAAACCTTGGAAGCTAGATTTAGACAAACTCTGATTAGAGCACATAGACCTAAGATGGACTTTGAGGATTAGTATAGAAGAACTTCTTAGAATTTTGGTATTGTAGAGATTTTGTGAGTTTTCCGAGCAATGCATCCCTGTCTGGATCCGAGCAGGTAGAGGCGGCACTGGCACAGATGTACCTAGTGGTAAAACCCGAAAACACTGCTTTGAGCAAGACTCAAACGGGAATTGGTGCACGACAACGGACCTTGCTGCACTCTTGGTTACGACACTCTGGGGGATTTGCTTAGGATAATTTACATTTTCATTACAAACCAATTTGAAGTATTATATAAAAGATGAGATTAAATGAACTTGGTTAATCCTAATGTGTTTCAAATTGAGAATATGGTGACATGATGTTATCTAAATGATTTTATGGCTATTATTACTCACACAATGCTTTCTGGTTTTAGTCAATGGATGGATTCTAGGGAAGTCATAGAGACTTTGAGAATGATGTAAAAGGTGGGAACGATGGTGACAATGAGAAAAAAAATGTAATATTGATTTTCTTAAAAGATATCATCTTCATGCCAAATAAATTTTCCAAAAATATGATCAACAATATAAATATTAACCAATTCCCGTACTCATCAAAAATGAGAAAGGTGATGAATGATAAGAGCTCCAGCAGTGGAGACCATGGAGAAAGGAATCCTCAATTTCCATCATGTCGGAAATGTGGAAGGAGACACCTAGGAAAGTGTCTCAACAGAACAAATAAATGCTTTACGTGTGGGGAAGAATGACATAAAGTGAAGTACTGCCGAATAAAAATGAAGAGTACTATGGAAGAAAATAAAAATGGTCCCAATAATCCATTTACAATCATTTTCTATAATGTTGGGGTCCTAACCATTACCCGAGTGAATGACCAATTCTATAGAATATTTTCTTGGTCAAATATGAAGCTATGTGGAAATAAATGGCTGTATAAATGTTTTAAAGTATTAGTTCTCCTTGTTGATGGGATTACTTTGGAATAATTTTCTCTTATATTTGTAACCTCGAAGTTTTCCATGTGAGAATGATATTTGAGGAATTATTATCTTTTCCCTTGTGGATATAGTTATAAATAACCATTTGGTTTTATATGATCATTGGGTTTGAGGAAATTAAATGTTATTATATTTTGGGATAAAAATGAAAGGTATGAGATAACATTTCTGGTTAAAATTATGTTATGGTTATTTTGATGAATTTATCTAATTTTTGTACTGTTATAAAATATTGTTTTTGAAAAAGGACAATACGAAGACCATGTGACAACCCGTCGCATCGGACACAGCTGTGGGAATTGAACCCACAACCAAAGTGCGATTGGGTTTTATCGCCTACCACTGGACTACGTGAAGTCCCTGGTTAGTGTGACGATTTTTTTAGTAAAATGATTTTATCGATCAATAATAATTTGATTTGGGATCTTATGTATTATCAAATGAATACCCTTAGTATAGGAAAATGATTTGGTGATTAAGTCATAAATGGTATTTTTGGAAGATTTTCGTTTTGTTGGGAACACTATATGCCCAACGAAAATTGAATAGTATGGGATTTAATTTGAGGAGTAATGGTGGATTTTTATCTATTCTTTTATTGTGGATTTATATTGATTTGGAATATTTATGGAAATGATTAACCTATAATAGAGAATATGTGATTAGGTTAATTACTTTTATATATGTGACTTTAAGAGTAGTTGATGTCATTTGGAGATACAATTTAACATTGAAGACTACATAACAACATTCTTCTAAGTTTTGTGTTTCAATATTAGTTTGGATTATATTGAAGTATTTTAAGGAAAATTGTTTATTGAATTGTATTTAATTATCTTTGGGGTATTGTTGGTTTAATTTTCTAAATTAAGATTACTGTTTCTTTAATGGAATATCCTTTTGGGGGCTCATCAGATCATATAGTAACCATTTTGGTTTTGATTAATCTATAAAGTCAAGGTAAATATATAGTTTATCCTTCGTGGATCATGTGATTCTATAAGAAGTTTATTCTATCTCTTCCAGTGTGACCAAGTCTTCTTTAATACTCATAGTTTAAAAATGATTTAGTATTAGGAATTTATTAAAGAATGAAACATTACAAAAAAATTAAGTATCTCTCTTTATGTTCTTAGTCCATTTATTGCATGTGGTGTGTGTACTGCCCATGATTGTATTCATTGTGTAATGTAATTTAATAAATGGATATTTAAATCATCATTTTTATGCTTCTTTCATGCGTGTATGTTTATTAAGTTACGAAATTGATAAGGAAATTAGAAATTTCAATTTCCATTTATTCGGCTTTATGCAAACTTCATTGATTATTTTACTGTGAGATTATGTGTGGAATCACTATTCATTTGCTTATGTTATAATTTCCACTCCCTTTTTCTGTGGATATACTTTTGATACACATAATCACTCCATTGATAATTTCTCATTTCATTGATATGAATTTTATAAGAGTAATTTTAACTCATTGTACATTTGTTGAGTTAAATGTCCAATTCATTGGTGTTGTCTTTACAAGATTATGTGTGAATGTTATATGAATGATTTACAATTAAAATCCAATCATATTGAGTGTAATTATATTTTTCACACATAATTAGGCCTTTGATTTATCCTTAACCTAAGGATACGGTCTTTATAAGGGATTTAATCTCAATTTACATTCCATTGAGTATCCATTGTTGTTATACACCAAATCACTTTTATGTGGTGTATATAATGTACTTTGACATAGCATATCATGAATCCATTTATTCTCATGATATTACAAGGTTTTTATTACCTTAATTATTTGTATTCATGTGTCTCTCTTTTGGTTAGAAACTCTAACTAAAATATCATTTTTAAATGTTTTAAAGACTTATTCTTCTAAATCTTTCTCATTAATGTCCAAGTTTTAAAAATGGTTTTAAGAATTTATTTATATGGACATTAATGTTTTAAAATTAAAACTCATTTTAAAACATTCAAATTGTTATGGGACACTTTGATTCAAAAATCTATTTTTAAATGGCTTCTTGACAAATAGTGTGACTTTTAAATGATTTCAAGAAAAATGGGGATATTTCTCTCTAATAGTTTTGATGATTATTTTCATCTATGTTAATATCCATCATTATTCTCGATTGAGTTAAATCTGATACAATACAATCTTCTATATTGTATCGAATGAGTTATGTTTGACTTCGGATGTGATATTTTTATACCATTCATGGTATATAGATCAATTATTGACATTTCGTATTCAAGTTTTAATACGAATGTTTATGTTATATTTAAAACTTTTCATATGAGGAATGCATTGGACTTAGTATGTGATGGGTGGAACCCTCTAAATCTCCTCGATGCATCGGTAGGTCTCATGAGACAAACTAGTGTCTTGGCACAAGGTCTTGACAAAATATTTTTTGTATTCTTGGCACGAGGCTTTGGCTATATAGTTATGATAGTCTGGCATTATGCATTCCATCATTATGAAAGTGGTTATTGATATTGCATGTGATTATTCGATTAGTAGAATATCCATATGAATAAGTAAATGGCATTATTTCATTTTATTTCTGCCATATTATGTTGAAGTTAAAGTTTAAAAGGCTTTTGTTTTAGTTATACATTGCCTTAAATGTTTATTCTTATTTATGAAAGTTTCTGCTATATTGTTATCCTTACTAGGGATTTGAGCTCACCCCTTTCTATGTTTTATTTTTCCCAGGATATGTAGAAGTATTTTATGAATAACCTGCAGGGATAGTATGAGGGGTTAAGAGTGTGGACTATGGAGACTATATTGTTGTAGTTTTCATTTTATGATGTAATGTAAACTTTTTAAATGTATCTAGTTATTACAATGATACTAAACTAATCAGTCTTTCGAGAATTGATCTTTCTTGTGATCATGAAAATGTTATTTAATAATGCACCGACTCTGGGTAACTGGGGTCGGGGCGTTACAGTTGGTATCAGAGGAAGTTTAGTACAAACCTTGGAAGCTAGATTTAGACAAACTCTGATTAGAGCACATAGACCTAAGATGGACTTTGAGGATTAGTATAGAAGAACTTCTTAGAATTTTGGTATTGTAGAGATTTTGTGAGTTTTCCGAGCAATGCATACCTGTCTGGATCCGAGCAGGTAGAGGCGGCACTGGCACAGATGTACCTAGTGGTAAAACCCGAAAACACTGCTTTGAGCAAGACTCAAACGGGAATTGGTGCACGACAACGGACCTTGCTGCACTCTTGGTTACGACACTCTGGGGGATTTGCTTAGGATAATTTACATTTTCATTACAAACCAATTTGAAGTATTATATAAAAGATGAGATTAAATGAACTTGGTTAATCCTAATGTGTTTCAAAT
Source organism: Viscum album (assembly GCA_963277665.1). Taxonomy (NCBI): domain Eukaryota; kingdom Viridiplantae; phylum Streptophyta; class Magnoliopsida; order Santalales; family Viscaceae; genus Viscum; species Viscum album. The sequence continues at coordinate 801,674,756 of OY728150.1, read as the reverse complement.
TGAGAATATGGTGACATGATGTTATCTAAATGATTTTATGACTATTATTACTCACACAATGCTTTCTGGTTTTAGTCAATGGATGGATTCTAGGGAAGTCATAGAGACTTTGAGAATGATGTAAAAGGTGGGAACGATGGTGACAATGAGAACAAAAATGTAATATTGATTTTCTTAAAAGATATCATCTTCATGCCAAATAAATTTTCCAAAAATATGATCAACAATATAAATATTAACCAATTCCCGTACTCATCAAAAATGAGAAAGGTGATGAATGATAAGAGCTCCAGCAGTGGAGACCATGGAGAAAGGAATCCTCAATTTCCATCATGTCGGAAATGTGGAAGGAGACACCTAGGAAAGTGTCTCAACAGAACAAATAAATGCTTTACGTGTGGGGAAGAATGACATAAAGTGAAGTACTGCCAAATAAAAATGAAGAGTACTATGGAAGAAAATAAAAATGGTCCCAATAATCCATTTACAGTCATTTTCTGTAATGTAGGGGTCCTAACCATTACCCGAGTGAATGACCAATTCTATAGAATATTTTCTTGGTCAAATATGAAGCTATGTGGAAATAAATGGCTGTATAAATGTTTTAAAGTATTAGTTCTCCTTGTTGATGGGATTACTTTGGAATAATTTTCTCTTATATTTGTAACCTCGAAGTTTTCCATGTGAGAATGATATTTGAGGAATTATTATCTTTTCCCTTGTGGATATAGTTATAAATAACCATTTGGTTTTATATGATCATTGGGTTTGAGGAAATTAAATGTTATTATATTTTGGGATAAAAATGAAAGGTATGAGATAACATTTCTGGTTAAAATTATGTTATGGTTATTTTGATGAATTTATCTAATTTTTGTACTGTTATAAAATATTGTTTTTGAAAAAGGACAATACGAAGACCATGTGACAACCCGTCGCATCGGACACAACTGTGGGAATTGAACCCACAACCAAAGTGCGATTGGGTTTTATCGCCTACCACTGGACTACGTGAAGTCCCTGGTTAGTGTGACGATTTTTTTAGTAAAATGATTTTATCGATCAATAATAATTTGATTTGGGATCTTATGTATTATCAAATGAATACCCTTAGTATAGGAAAATGATTTGGTGATTAAGTCATAAATGGTATTTTTGGAAGATTTTCGTTTTGCTGGGAACACTATATGCCCAACGAAAATTGAATAGTATGGGATTTAATTTGAGGAGTAATGGTGGATTTTTATCTATTCTTTTATTGTGGATTTATATTGATTTGGAATATTTATGGAAATGATTAACCTATAATAGAGAATATGTGATTAGGTTAATTACTTTTATATATGTGACTTTAAGAGTAGTTGATGTCATTTGGAGATACAATTTAACATTGAAGACTACATAACAACATTCTTCTAAGTTTTGTTTTTCAATATTAGTTTGGATTATATTGAAGTATTTTAAGGAAAATTGTTTATTGAATTGTATTTAATTATCTTTGGGGTATTGTTGGTTTAATTTTCGAAATTAAGATTACTGTTTCTTTAATGGAATATCCTTTTGGGGGCTCATCAGATCATATAGTAACCATTTTGGTTTTGATTAATCTATAAAGTCAAGGTAAATATATAGTTTATCCTTCGTGGATCGTGTGATTCTATAAGAAGTTTATTCTATCTCTTCCAGTGTGACCAAGTCTTCTTTAATACTCATAGTTTAAAAATGATTTAGTATTAGGAATTTATTAAAGAATGAAACATTACAAAAAAATTAAGTATCTCTCTTTATGTTCTTAGTAAATCTCAGAAATTAATTCCTCATCTTTATGTAATGTATCTAAAAAATTATTATAAAAATGTTGTCCGTTTACTTTTCCTACTGGGAAACTAATGACCGTTTGTCCAATCACAAGTTTGTGGTTTTCTTATTGTTAACTTTTTCCTGATCATGTTTTCTATCCCTCTCCATCAGAACTTGACACTTATTTTATCATCCATATCCATGTTTTTCTACATGGAATCCTAGTATAGGTTTTCTCCGGTGACCTTTTTACTTCTTTTTTTAAGTGATAGTTTTATTGACTATTTTTTCGATGTGGTAATTTCCATTACATTCCCAATACCAATTTTAAAAATTGCGGGGATAGAATTTATTGAATAAGGGGGGAATGTAACACCCCAAGCTTCCATAGTACGCTTCTCGCTGAATAATACAGTAGCGTGTGTTGTACGCAACTTCAAGTTATAACACACACCACAACTAATAAAACTAGCTGTTATGAATAGTAATACCCACTTTTTGAAATATTATACAATTTATCTTTCAAAATGGACTTAATTTTTGGATTCAGAATATTGAAATTATCCTAGGGTGAAATTTTGGTACTTTTGGGATAACTTTCATATTTTGATGAATAGTGAAAATTACTAAATTTTAATTTAAAAAAACCTTTCTAATAGAAATAATTAACAGTGATAAATTCTGAATTTGAGTTGTTTTAAAGTATATTTAGCATATATTTTTACCATTTAATACAATATTCATCAATGGACATAATTTCACAATTACACCGGACATAAACAAGTATCAATCTTTCGATAGTTATTATATCTTAAAAACACGCTTTTTATTTTGACAGCGGAAATTAATTTTAAATTAATTTCTGTCACTTCTGTGTTTTGAATTTGGAAAAATGGATTATATATTTGGAATGAGAATGTCCCAATTTTGTAAATAGGTAACTTTTATTTTTAGACATTTTGAATAATTACTTCGGTAAATATTTTATTTACCATGGTTAAAGGATAAATCTGGTAAATATGGGTTAACACATAATATTATAATAATACTAAATTACCTTAAAACGTTTCCTAACCTTATTGGTGGATACATTTCCGACCATGGGCATCCTTGGGTCGATTTTGGGATACCATGGAGCCACTTGTAGGTGATAGGGACACTTTATTTTAATTAAATTAATATAAATACAATAATGACATAAGCATATATCTTTTAGAAAAAGTTTTTTTACGTAGGGTTATATAAGTTTTATTTTAGACTATAAATATTCATTATAAATATAAAATAATTTCCTACATAATGATATTTTATTTATAATTTTTAGACATTATATAATTTAATTTATTTATGACACACTGGTGATGTAGTAATTACCTAATTAATGAAAAATTAGAATAATTGATATTATAAATACCAAAATAAATGTAATTTTAGAATTTTTTTTAAATAAAAATAATTTTATAGAATAATATGACATGTTAGGATTGAATTAAATAACTTTTTTTGAAGTAATAATTCTGTTATTATATTTTAAAAAATCAATTATTGAATAGTGTCAAAATTGACAAAAAAGATTTTTTAAAACACATATTATATTATTAATTGATATTAAATTTCTAAAAATATACAGTTCGGCACAATGACTTATATAATTATAGGTGTATCATTAATGGACCACTTGGGGGTCTCTTAGATGTATATAGTAATTTTATTAACCATATAATATAAAAAATACAAAGAGACATTGTAAATGTGATACTAGTTAACTAAGAGTTAATACTTAAAGATAAGTTTAATATAGTAACCCAAACCTGTCTAAATCATATTGGTTGAGTGGTTTTCGACCAATCCCCACCTTAAAATTTAAATAATACACTTTTTAGCCATTATAAACCGAATATGAATTTATTATAAAATAATATTTCTAGCTTTTCCAAAGGTGCCCATCACCCCTCTTATAAAAGGGCACTCCCCATTCTCATTAAATCACACCTTAAAAGACTTTTGGTTAAGCAAAAACCTGACCTATTACTCTCTCAACATCTATCAATTCATCCAAGAGTCTTTACTTTAGTTATAAAGCCATCCTATGTGCCTTTTTGATCAAATCAAAAGGAAGAACCCGATGAAGAGGTAATGATTTCACCACCGCTTTTCAAGTTCCTTTCTTCTTCCACTTATTCTTTATTTTTTTTACCATTATAAAATAATAAATCCAGTATATTATATATAATTTGATGTTATTATAAACATGGTACAAACATATTTCCGTATTCTATCCATCCTTTGAATGACATGTCACCATACGTGCGTACGTACCCGTCTCCACGTCGTGCTGTAATTGTTGATCAAAACATTATTATTTGGATGGTTATAATAATGATGTGTAATTCATTTAAATAATAAATATAACATGATAATGATTCTTTATATATGATATAAAATCCAATTAAATATTATTTTAAAATCAAAATAATGATATTGTCTCTCGTGCGTACGTACAGAGTACCGTCTCCATGAACGCAATGAGATTCATTCTCCATCGTATCCATTCAAGTCTAATTCTCATTTGAAGATTATTAATAATTTTTAAGGACATAATATCATTCTGGATACTAATGAGATACAACCTATCCATAACAAACATGGCTTATATAACAAAACATATAAAAAAATGAGTATGTTAACACCCGAAACGACATTAATATTAAGATATTATTAACAAAGAAATGTTAAAAGATCATATATCATATCAGATTAATGTATATGATTATTTTATAATTTAATAACAATTATTTCACCATTATACCGGAGGTTAACCTACCCCCAACCAAGGAAAAGTACAAGGTAAGGGGTTTCTTATCTCACTTTTAATTCCGTGAGAATTCCATTGTTCACCAATTATTTATTGCATGTGGTGTGTGTACTGCCCATGATTGTATTCATTGTGTAATGTAATTTAATAAATGGATATTTAAATCATCATTTTTATGCTTCTTTCATGCGTGTATGTTTATTAAGTTACGAAATTGATAAGGAAATTAGAAATTTCAATTTCCATTTATTCGGCTTTATGCAAACTTCATTGATTATTTTACTGTGAGATAATGTGTGGAATCACTATTCATTTGCTTATGTTATAATTTCCACTCCCTTTTTCTGTGGATATACTTTTGATACACATAATCACTCCATTGATAATTTCTCATTTCATTGATATGAATTTTATAAGAGTAATTTTAACTCATTGTACATTTGTTGAGTTAAATGTCCAATTCATTGGTGTTGTCTTTACAAGATTATGTGTGAATGTTATATGAATGATTTACAATTAAAATCCAATCATATTGAGTGTAATTATATTTTTCACACATAATTAGGCCGTTGATTTATCCTTAACCTAAGGATACGGTCTTTATAAGGGATTTAATCTCAATTTACATTCCATTGAGTATCCATTGTTGTTATACACCAAATCACTTTTATGTGGTGTATATAATGTACTTTGACATAGCATATCATGAATCCATTTATTCTCATGATATTACAAGGTTTTTATTACCTTAATTATTTGTATTCATGTGTCTCTCTTTTGGTTAGAAACTCTAACTAAAATATCATTTTTAAATGTTTTAAAGACTTATTCTTCTAAATCTTTCTCATTAATGTCCAAGTTTTAAAAATGGTTTTAAGAATTTATTTATATGGACATTAATGTTTTAAAATTAAAACTCATTTTAAAACATTCAAATTGTTATGGGACACTTTGATTCAAAAATCTATTTTTAAATGGCTTCTTGACAAATAGTGTGACTTTTAAATGATTTCAAGAAAAATGGGGATATTTCTCTCTAATAGTTTTGATGATTATTTTCATCTATGTTAATATCCATCATTATTCTCGATTGAGTTTAATCTGATACAATACAATCTTCTATATTGTATCGAATGAGTTATGTTTGACTTCAGATGTGATATTTTTATACCATTCATGGTATATAGATCAATTATTGACATTTCGTATTCAAGTTTTAATACGAATGTTTATGTTATATTTAAAACTTTTCATATGAGGAATGCATTGGACTTAGTATGTGATGGGTGGAACCCTCTAAATCTACTCGATGCATCGGTAGGTCTCATGAGACAAACTAGTGTCTTGGCACAAGGTCTTGACAAAATATTTTTTGTATTCTTGGCACGAGGCTTTGGCTATATAGTTATGATAGTCTGGCATTATGCATTCCATCATTATGAAAGTGGTTATTGATATTGCATGTGATTATTCGATTAGTAGAATATCCATGTGAATAAGTAAATGGCATTATTTCATTTTATTTCTGCCATATTATGTTGAAGTTAAAGTTTAAAAGGCTTTTGTTTTAGTTATACATTGCCTTAAATGTTTATTCTTATTTATGAAAGTTTCTGCTATATTGTTATCCTTACTAGGGATTTGAGCTCACCCCTTTCTATGTTTTATTTTTCCCAGGATATGTAGAAGTATTTTATGAATAACCTGCAGGGATAGTATGAGGGGTTAAGAGTGTGGACTATGGAGACTATATTGTTGTAGTTTTCATTTTATGATGTAATGTAAACTTTTTAAATGTATCTAGTTATTACAATGATACTAAACTAATCAGTCTTTTGAGAATTGATCTTTCTTGTGATCATGAAAATGTTATTTAATAATGCACCGACTCTGGGTAACTGGGGTCGGGGCGTTACAGTTGGTATCAGAGGAAGTTTAGTACAAACCTTGGAAGCTAGATTTAGACAAACTCTGATTAGAGCACATAGACCTAAGATGGACTTTGAGGATTAGTATAGAAGAACTTCTTATAATTTTGGTATTGTAGAGATTTTGTGAGTTTTCCGAGCAATGCATCCCTGTCTGGATCCGAGCAGGTAGAGGCGGCACTGGCACAGATGTACCTAGTGGTAAAACCCGAAAACACTGCTTTGAGCAAGACTCAAACGGGAATTGGTGCACGACAACGGACCTTGCTGCACTCTTGGTTACGACACTCTGGGGGATTTGCTTAGGATAATTTACATTTTCATTACAAACCAATTTGAAGTATTATATAAAAGATGAGATTAAATGAACTTGGTTAATCCTAATGTGTTTCAAATTGAGAATATGGTGACATGATGTTATCTAAATGATTTTATGACTATTATTACTCACACAATGCTTTCTGGTTTTAGTCAATGGATGGATTCTAGGGAAGTCATAGAGACTTTGAGAATGATGTAAAAGGTGGGAACGATGGTGACAATGAGAAAAAAAATGTAATGTTGATTGGCATAAAAGATATCATCTTCATGCCAGATAAATTTTCCAAAAATATGATCAACAATATATATATTAACCAATTCCCGGAGTCAACAAAGAAGAGAAAGATGATGAATGATAAGAGCTCCAGTAGTGGAGACCATGGAGAATGGAATCCTCAATTTCCATCATGTCGGAAATGTTGAAGGAGACACCAAAGAAAGTGTCTCAACAGAACAAATAAATGCTTTACGTGCGGGAAAGAATGTCATAAAGTGAAGAATTGCCGAATAAAAATGAAGAGTACTATGGAAGAAAATAAAAATGGTCCCAATAATCCATTTACAGTCATTTTCCGTAAATGTAGGGGTCCTGACCATTACCCGAGTGAATTCCCTATTCTATAGAATATTTTCTTATTCAAAGAAGTAACTATGTAGAAATAAATGGTTGTATAAATGTTTAAAAGTATTAGTTCTCCTTTTTGATGGGATTACTTTGGAATAATTTTCTCTTATATTTGTAACCTCGTAGTTTTCCATGTGAGAATGATATTGGAGGAATTCTTATCTTTTCCCTTGTGGATATAGTTATAAATAGCCATTTGGTTTTATATGATCATTGGATTTGAGGCAATTACATGTTATTATATTTTGGGATGAAAATGCAAGGTATGCGATAACATTTCTGGTAAAAATTAACTTATGGTTATTTTGAAGAATTTTTCACTTTTTTGTAATGTTATAAAATATGGTTTTTGAAAAAGGACAACACGAAGACCGTGTGACAACCCGTCGCATCAGACAAAGCTATAGGAATTGAACCCACAACCAAAGTGCGATTGGGTTTTATCACCTACCACTGGCCTACGTGAAGTCCCTGGTTACTGTGACTATTTTTTTTAGTAAAATGATTTTATTGATCTATAATAATTTTATTTTGGATCTTTTGTCTTATCAAATGAATACCGTTAGTATAGGAAAATGATTTGGTGATTAAGTGATAAATGTTATTTTGGAAGATTTTCGTTTTGTTGGGAACAATATATGCCCAATGAAATTTGAATAGTATGGGATTGCATTTGAGGAGTAGTGGTGGATTTTTATCTATGTTTTTATTGTGGATTTATAGTGATTTGGGATTTTTATGGAAATGATTAACCTATAATAGAGAATATGTGATTAGGTTAATTACTTTTAAGTATGTGACTTTAAGAGTAGTTGATGTCATTTGGAGATACAATTTAACATGGAAGACTACATAACAACATTCTTCTAAGTTTTGGGTTTCAATATTAGTTTGGATTATATTGACATATTTTAAGGACAATTGTTTATTGAATGGTATTTATTTCTCTTTGGGTTATTGTTGGATTAATTTTAGAAATTAAGATTAGTGTTTCTTTAATGGAATATACTTTTGGGGGATCATCATATCTTATAGTAACCATTTTTGTTTTGATTAATCTCTAATGTCAAGGTAAATATATATTTTATCCTTCATGGATCATGTGATTCTATAAGAAGTTTATTCTATCTCTTCCAGTGTGACTAAGTCTTATTGAATTCTCATAGTTTAAAAATGATTTAGTAGTAGGAATTTATAAAAGAATGAAACTTTAGAAAAAAATTAAGTATATCTCTTTATGTTCGTAGTAAATCTCAGAAATTAATTCCTCATCTTTATGTAATGTATCTAAAAAAATTATAAAAATGTTGTCCGTTTACTTTTCCTACTAGGAAACTAATGACTATTTGTCCAATCACAAGTTTGTGGTTTTCTTATTGTTAACTTTTTCCTGATCATGTTTTTTCTATCCCTCTCCATCAGAACATGACACTTATTTTATCATCCATATCCATGTTTTTCTACATGGAATCCTAGTATAGGTTATCTTGGGTGACCATGATACTTCTCTTTTTTTTAAAGTGATAGTTTTATTTACTCTTTTCCCGATGTGGGTCTTTCCATTACATTACCAATAAAAATTTTAAAAATTGCGCGGATGAAATTTATTGAAGGAGGGGAGAATGTAACACCCCAACTTCCACGGTACGCTTCTCGCTGAATAATATAGTAGCGTGTGTTGTATGCAACTTCAAGTTCTAACACACACCACAACTAATAAAACTAGCTGTTATGAATAGTAATACCCACTTTTTGAAATATTATAAATTTTATCATTCACAATGGACTTCATTTTTGGATTCATTATATTGAAATTATCCTAGGGTGAAATTTTGGTACTTTTGGGATAACTTTCATATTTTGATGAATAGTGAAAATTACTAAACTTTAATTTAAAAAAGCATTTTTAATCGAAATATTTAATTGTGATAAATTATGAATTTGAATGTTTTTAAATTATATTTAGCATATATTTTTACCATTTAATACAATTTTTATCATTGGACATAATTTCAAAATTAAACCGGACATAAACAAGTATCAATCTTTCGATTGTTGTTATATCTTAAAAACACGCTTTTTGTTTCGACAGCGGGAATTAATTTTAAATTAATTTCTGCCACTTCTATGTTTTGAATTTGGAAAAATGGATTCCATAATTGGAATCAGGATGTCCAAATTGTGTAAATATGTAAATTTTTTTATACATTTTGAATAATTACTTCGGTAAATATTTTATTTACCATCGTTAAAGGATAAATCCGGTAAATAAGGGTTAACAAATAATATTATAATAACACTAAATTACCTTAAAACATGTCCTAAACTTTTTGGTGGATACATGTTTGACCATGGGCATCTTTGGGTCGATTTTGTGACACCATGGAGCCACTTCTAGGTGATAGGGACACTTTATTTTAATTAAGTTAAAATAAATACAAAAATGACATAAGCATATATCTTTTAGAAAAAGTTTTTTACATCGAGTTATATATGTTGGATTTTCAACTATAAATATTATTTATAAAGATAAAATTATTTCCTACATAATTATATTTTATTTATAATTTTTAGACATTATATAATTTAATTTATTTATGACAATGGTGATCCAGTAATTCCCTAATTAATGAAAAATTAGAATAATTGATATTATAAATACCCAAATAAATGTAATTTGAGACTTTTTATAAATTCAAATAATTTTATAGGATAATATGACATGTTATGATTTAATTAATTCACTTTTTTTTGAAGTAATAATTATGTTATGATTTTTAAAAATATTAATTATTAAATAGTGTCAAAATTTACAAAAAAGAGTTTTTAAAACAAATATTATATTATTAATTAATATTAAATTCCTCAAAATCTACGGTTTGGCCAATAGACTTATATAATTATAGGTGTATCATTAATGGTCCACTTGGTGGTCTCTTGGATGTATATAGTATGTTTATTAACCATATAATATAAAAAATACAAAGAGGCATTGTAAAAGTGATTCTAGTTAACTAAGAGTTAATACTTAATGATAAGGTTAATATAGTAACCCAAACAAGTCTAAATCCTATTTGATGAGTGGTTTTCGACCAATACCCACTTTAACCTTTAAATTATCCACTTTGGAGACATTCGTAACCGAATATGAATTTATTATAAAATAATATTTCTAGCTCTTCCAAAGGTGCCCCTCACCCCTCTTATAAAAGGGCAATCTCCATTCTCATTAATTCACACCATCAAAACTTTTGGTTCGGAGAAAACCTGAAACAATACTCTCTCAACATCCCTCAATTCATCCCAGAGGACTTACTTTAGTCATAAAGCCATCCAATGTATCCTTTTTGACCAAATCAAAAGGAAGAACCCGAAGAAGGGGTAATGATTTCACCACCCCTTTTCAAGTTCCTTTCTTCTTCCACTTATTCTTCCTTTGTTACTACCATTATAAAATAATGACTCCAGTATATTATATATACTTTGATGTTATTATAAACCTAGTATAACAATATTTCAGTATTCTATCCATCCTTTGAATGACATGTCACCATACGTGCGTACGTATCCATCTCCACGTCGTGGTGTAATTGTTGTTCAAAACATTATTATTTGGATGGTTATAATAATGATGTGTAATTCATTTAAATAATAAATATAACATGATAATGATTCTGTATATATGATATAACATCCAATTAAAGATTATTTTAATATCAAAATAATGATATTGTCTCTCGTGCGTACGTACGGACTACCATCTCCACAAACGCGATGAGATTAATTCTCTATCATATCCATTCATGTCTAACTCTCATTTGAAGATTAATAATAATTTTTAAGGACATAATATCATTCTGGATTTGAATAATATACAACCTATCCATAACAAACATTTCTTACATAACAAAACATATAAAAGAAAATGAGTAAGTTAACACCAGAAACGACAATAATATTAAGATATTATTAACAAAGCAATGTTAAAAGATCATATATGATATCATATTAATGTATATGGTTATTTTATAATTTAATAACAATTATTTCACCATTATACAGGAGGTTAACCTACCCCCAACCAAGGAAAAGTACAAGGTAAAGGGTTTCTTATCTCACTTTAATTCCGTGATAATTCCATTGTTCACCAATTATTTATTGCATGTGGTGTGTGTACTGCCCATGATTGTATTCGTTGTGTAATATACTTTAATTTATGGACATTTAAATCATCATTTTATTACCCTTCTTTCATGGGTGTATGTTTCTTAAGTTACCAAATTGATAAGGGAATTTGAAATTTCAATTTCCATTTATTCGGCTTTACGCAAACTTCATTGATTATTTTACTCTGAGATTTTGTGTGGAATCACTATTCATTTTATTATGTCATAATTTCCACTCCCATATTCTGTGGATATACGTTTTATACACATAATTACTACATTGATAATTTCTCAAGTCATCTATATGAATTTGATAAGAGTAATTTAAACTCATTGTCCATTTGTTGAGTTAAATATCCAATTCATTGGTGTTGTGTTTACAAGAATATGTGTGAATGTCCACTGAATGATTTACAATGAAAATACAATCATATTGAGTGTAATTTTATTTGTCACACATAATTATGTTGTTGATTTATCCTTATCCTAAGGATACAATCTTTATAAGATATTTAATCTCAATTTATATTCCATTGAGACTTCTTTGTTTTTATACACCAAATCACTTTTATATGGTGTATATAATGTACTTTGACATAGTATATCATGAATCCCATTATTATCGTGATATTAAAAAGTTTTTATTACCTTAATTATTTGTATTCAAGTGTCTATCTTTTGGTTAGAAACTCTAACTAAAATATCATTTTTAAATGTTTTAAAGACTTATTCTTCTAAATATTTCTCATTAATGTCCATGTTTTAAAATTGGTTTTAAGAATTTATTTATATTGACATTAAGGTTTTAAAATTAAAACTCATTTTAAATGTTTCAATGTGGTATGGAACACTTTTATTAAAAAATCTATTTTTAAATGGCTTCTTGACAAATAGTGTGACTTTTAAATTATTCCAAGAAAAAGGGGGATATTTCTCTCTAATAGTTTTGATTATTATTTTCATCTTTGTCAATATCCTTCATTATTCTCGATTGAGGTTAATCTGATACAATAAAATCTTCAATATTGTATCGAATGAGTTATGTTTGACTGTGGATGTGAGATTTTTATACCATTCATGGTTTATGGATCATGTATTGACATTTCATATGCAAGTTTTAATACAAATGTTTATGTTATATTTCAAAATTTTCAAATGAGGAATGCATTGGATATAGTAAGTGACGGGTGGAGCTTGCTATAGCTCCTCGATGCATCAGTAGGTCTCATGAGACAAACTAGTGTCTTGGAACAAGGCCTTGAAAAAATCTTATTTGTAGTCCTGGAAAGAGGCCTTGGCTATGTAGTTATGATAGTCTGGCATTCTGCATTCCACCATTATGAAAGTGGTTATTGATATTTCATGTGATTATTTGATTAGTATAATATCCATGTGAATAAGTAAATGGAATTATTTTATTTTATTTCTTCCATATTATGTTGAAGTTCAAGTTTAAAAGACTTTTTTTAGTTATACATTTCCTTAAATGTTTATTCTTATTTATGAATGTTTCTGTTATATTGTTATCCTTACTGGGAATTTGAACTCACCCCTTTCTATGTTTTTTTTCCCTAGATGTGAAGAAGTATTTTATGAATGACCTGTAGGGATAGTATGAGGGGATAAGAGTGTGGACTATGGAGACTATATTGTTGTAGTTTTCATTTTATGATGTAATGTAAACTTTATGAATGTATCTAGTTATTCCAAGGCTACTAAACTAATCGTTCTTTCGAGACTTGATCTTTCTTGTGATCATGCCAATGTTATGTAATAATGCACCAACTCTAGGTAACTAGGGTTGGGGCGTTAAATGAATGGAATTGTAGGTACAAGCCTACTAAAATAAATTTTTTGGTACGATTATTGTAGAGAATTGCGGGAAATGATCCTCCTATAGTGGAACAAGAGCCCCCAATTGTTCTGGGTGAAGGTTGAAATGACAAATCAATAAGAACATCACATTCATTATGTAGTTCATGTAATGTGAACCATGGTTTACTGTGTGGAATATGTCTAACCTGACATTGTAGATCACGTTGTTGCACCATCTTATTTTCAATAGTGTGGGTTGATTATATGTAGCTATGATCTGGATTGAGTCTATCCATACAGTTCTTTACCATTTAGAGACTTTTCTTGAGAAATGAGTCAACATGGCTGGTTGTATATTACAAGGACCATAAAATATTTGGTCAGATGTTTAGTTTTGTGATTATTAGTTAGAGTTAATGGTATGAAATGACTTCTAGGATATTTTATTGGAACACTTTCATTGAGAGAAACATTGGTATGAGAGGATGGTAGATTTTATGGGGTTTACCTAAGGAATCAATTTTCCCATAGACTTTAGAGGTTGCTTCACAAACTTGAACTGATTATTCACAACACGGGTAGGATATGAGAAATACACACACACACATATATATATATATATATGTTTTTACGATAAACATTAATGTGATATTAAGTCATAGGTGAACATCTTCTGAGTGAAGAAATTTTCTATGTTAGCGAATCAAGCACTCATTTTCAATGGGAACTAAGGGGATGAATTCATGGCATGATAGATGATTAATACTAGAAAAATATGTGGCGCATGTAACACCCCAATCTTCCACGATATATTTCCCATTTGAATAATGCAATAGCTTGAATTGTACGCAACTTAGAGATTCTATCACACCCGACCAATCAAACCAGCTATTATGAATAGTAATACCCACTTTTTAAATTTAATAAAATTTATCTATCAAAACAGTCTTCATTTTTGGATTCAGAATATCGAAATTAGCTTAGTACAAAATTTTGATATTTTTTTGAAAACATTTAATTTTTTATGAATAGTGAACAACTCTGCGTTATAGTTTAAAACCGACATTAAATTTTAAAAAAGAATATTATTTTATTTAAATTAATTTTAGGTCAAAATAGATAAAAATATGTATAGATGTTCAATGTAATTCATTGGAGTCATTTTGTAAAAATATTATATATATTAAATTTTATTGAACTTTTCACCATGTTTTACCCACCTCCTTGGAGAATTTAAAAATTCACATAAAACATAATTTTACCACTTCTGTGAGTGAAATTTCAAAAACCCGAGAGTCATAGTCGATATAATTAAGAATACTATGGTTCAATAAGTTGAATATTTTTTTTGAATAGTATCTTTTTTACTTTTATATACCACAGTTAAAAGTAAATAGGGTAATTATGGTTAAAAATGATATTATTATTACCCTAACACAAGTTCTAATTCTATTGGATAAGTGTATTTCGAAAAAAATAAACCATAGGAATAAATTATGATTCTTTAGGTCCACATGGATTAGGTTAGGACATTTATTATTATTTTATTTTAAGATGTGTTAAAAGAGTTAAATCCAACGATTAATAAATACATCATTTTTAATATAGGGTTATACATAAGATAAATTAGACTATAAATATTCATTATAAATATAAAAAGTTTTCAAAAATAATTGTATTTGATTTATACTTTTTAGACTTTAAATAAATAAATTTATTTTTGACACAATGATGATGTAGTACTTACCTTATTAATGAATGATTAAAATAATTGATATTATAAATATACAAATAAGTCTAATTTGAGTCTTTTAATGAATTCCACAAATTTTATAAGTTACTATGACATGTTATGGTAAATTAAATTAATTTTGTTTGAAGTAATAATGCTCTTATGATTTTATCAAAAACAAAATACAAAATAGTGTCTAAATTAACATAATGAGTTTTTAACACAAATATAATATTATTAATTGTTATTCTATTCCTAAAAATCTACGGTTCAACCAAAGGGATTAAATAATATTATTTATGCCATTAATGAGCCACATGAGGTACTCTTGGATGTTTATAGTATGTTTATTAACCATATAATTTAAAAATACAAAGAGACATGGTAAATGTCAAACTATTTAACTAAAAGATAAATCTACAAGATAAGGTTAATATAGTTACCCAAACTTGTCTAAAACCTTTTGGTTGAGTGGTTTTCGACCCATCCCATCCTTATCCTTGAATGAAATCATTTTGAGCCATTAGAAACCGAAAATGATTTTATTATAATAATATTTCAAGCTTTTCCTAAAGTGACCCTCATCTCTCTTATAAAAGGGTACTTCCCCTTCTCTTAATTTGACACCTCCAAAGCCATTTTTCATGGCCAAACCCTTCCCCAATATCCTGAAAACTTCCCTCAATTCAACCTAGAGGCCTTATTTTGATCACAAATCCGACCTGTTGATCCCTTTTGATCAACTCAAAAGGAATCACCCGAAGAAGAGGTAAATATTTCATCACCTCTTTTATGTTTTTTCTTCTTCCTCTTCCTCTTTAATTGTGGGTTCCTTTCTAAAATAATAACTCTAGTATGTTCTATATAATGTGATGTTATTATAAAAATGGTAAAACAATATTAATTATTTTATCCATACTATGAATGACATGTCACAATACGCGTGTACGTACGACTTACCGTCTCCACTCCATGGTGTAGTTTGTTATTCAAACACCTTGTTATATGGAAGGGTATAGTAATGAGTATAACTGATTTAAATAAAAAATATAACATATTAATTATTCTTTATATATGATATACCATCTATTTACATGAGATACGACCATCAATATAATGATATTGTCTCTGTTGCGTACGTACGGATTACCATGTCCACGAACGTGATAAGATTCATTCCCCATCGTAATCATTCGAGAATATTTTTCATTTGATAATTAAATATAATATTTAAAGAACAGAATATATTTCTGAATATGAATCAAATACATCTTATTCATCGCAAACATGACTTATATAACAAAACATATAATGGAAAATGAATTAGTTAACACCCAACATGACAATAATAGTAAAATATTATTAACAAATCAATATTAGAAGATCATATATGATATCATTTTTATGTATGAGGTTCTTTTTTAATTTAATAAAAATGATTTAACAATTATACATGAGGTTAATGTACCCTCGACCAAGGAAAATTACAAGGTAATGGTTAATTTCACACTCTCTTTATTATCCGATGTTGTTTTTACATAAGTATCTATTGGGACCTCTTTCTCATCCACATCCATGTTTCATAAAAATGTATTTCAAAACACTTTTACTATTTACTAGACTATGGGTTAAATTCATTTATACCATTGTTTCAATTTTTTAAAAATGGTTTTTATGGAATATATCCGTCATTTTCCAAACATGGTACTTTAGGACCTTTTCGAAAAAATTAAGGTATGAATGTTTTTTTACTTATATGTTGGGTTTGGCTATTTTCTTCCATTATATCATCATCGAATCATCCCATGCATGTCTATAAGAATATTTTCAAAATAAAATTTTCTTTTAAAATTATGTGACTTTTAAATGATTTTTAAATAGAAAGAGGTATTTATATCAAATAGTTTTTATTTTATCAATATCAAAATCCTTTGATGGATTTTAAACTTGTTTGAAGTTTATTTATTATGATACAAATCTTCAATATTGTTTTGAAGGTTTTGTGATATGTTAGACTGTTGATGATTATTTTTACTGCACTGCACTGCACTGCAAATTTAAGTTTTTATTATCAAACACTTTTAAGGAAGAAAGTGAGTAACCGAGTCAAGCACTGAAAGATAAAACAAATTCAGGAAAGTGAAATTGCAGCCTACTTGTTTTAACCTCTCTAAATAGTTTCATAGATATGGTGTTTACCTGTATGTCCAGTTGCTCCATCAGAAGATCTTCAAATCTGAATGCCAGCTTTCCCCAAGACTGGATGTACTCCTCTACATTGATCATTCCGTTGTTAAACCGCCGAACCAGAATCAAAGCATGATTGTCCATCCAATCACTCTGCTCATCATTGGTTTCCACATTAAGTGTCTTTGTCATCATTATTTCTGCCTCCTCCTTTTGGTGCGTTGATAATCGGACTTGTTTCTATCATAATCTCATCCGAACTCATAAGCATATCAAGAGGATTATCATCCCTCTCCCGTTGCTGGATTTCCCCCTTGGGGGGGGGGGGGGAGAGGGTCACAATCCTTCGGTTTGTCCTTCGCCTTATTCACCGACCGGGTCTCCATCAGTAAGGGTAAATACGAATAGCAATTTTTCTCTTTCCGTTTTCCCCTTCTATTCTTGCTCCGCCTCAGACTAGTATACCTTCTCTCCTTGTCCTCTTCCTCTATATCACCAATGAAACGACTTGAACGTTCATCACTGGACACTCCCTCTGAAGACGTCTCCACTTTCTCCACATACTCAAGATCCTCAACAGCCAGAGCATCAAACCGGTTTTCCATCTCAATACCGTCAACCTCTACAGAGCCCCGCTGAAGGCAACCATACTCTTTCTAGCCTGTTCAAAGATCTTAACACCACTATAGCTCTTACCACCATCCGAGCTTAACACCTCATCAAAAGAGGCCTTGCCTTGAAACATGTAGACTCTCCCATCCACCCAACATAGGACCTCCCAGTTGTGGGAACCTCTAGACATATCCTCTACCTCACCAGATCCCCCAATCCCTGAAATGGCGTTCATCTACTACGGATCGTTCAGCAAACCCCTTTCATCATCACATTCATGCTCTACACCCACTGGGGACTGCTCAGGATACTCATCCATCATGGGAACCACCATCCACAATCCACTTCGTGAACCCCCTGCATCTGTACTCTCAGGAACCTCACCCGCAATATTCAGCTCAGGCACCCCGAGCTCAGCGGCGGCTTGCCTCCCCATATCATAATACATGGTCCTCTCCATGGAGGAAGTCGGTGCCCCCGATGACAGAGAGGTTGCGAGTGGCCCAAATGCTTGCATCGCGAACAGAACTCAGACAATGCTTCATAAAACACCGGTTGCTTACACCTGAATTCTTCACCCACTGTAATCCACACATACTCGAAGGGCACCCTGGACACGTCGACCTCCACACAGACGCACGGACAAACCGGGTGGCACAGGGACTCCGTTTGGCTATTCGAACAGAGATATCTCCCGACCAAATTGTCCAACATTCAAATCACAGAAGGATTTTGAAAAGGTAGTGCGAGATTAGGGAAACTCACACAAACTGCCATCATCAGAGAATCACACCGCATATGGAAATCATATGACCAACGAAAAAGGTAGAAGCGGGTGCCGTTGAGGCTGTGAGGGGCCCCAGACCAGGCTCTAATGAGGTCTTCCTCTGACGAGAATCAAATCATAATATTTCTGCTATCGAGAAAACCCACCGTCACTGGCTCCTATAAATCCCGCGCCATGAAAACATGACGGTCAAATGAATCAACCGAGGTGTGCCACTATTTGAACCGATCCACCAAGGTGAGATTTAGAAGGGAATTGGCTTCATAAAACTCCGAAAGTGAAAGAGGAACATTAGGGCACCCTTCGTGAAGATCTAGAACCGTCGGACATAGCGAGGATTGGGGGAAAGAAGGATGTAGATCTGGGTTCGAAAAGGGTGTGAAGGGGGACCCCACACCCTTGAGACTCAACGAAGTCCCCTCCCCTACCGGGGGGAGAGGGACCGGCGCAGCGGCCAGCGCCGTCGCTGAAACCCTAGGAGAGGTTTATCACAAAACACCCCATGAGAATCATTCTTTATTTTTACACCATTCATTTTTTATGGATAAACTATTGAATATCATATGCTAGTTTTAATATGAATGTTTATGTTATGTTTAAACCTTTTCACATGAGGAATGTATTGTACATTTTAAGTGACGGGGGGAGCCCGCTATAGCTCCTTAATGCATCGGTAGGTCTCATTAGAAAAACTAGTGTCTGAGCACAAGGCCATGAAAAAAAAAATTGTAGTCTTGGCACACGACCTTGATTATGTGGTTATGAAGTCTGGCATTATGCATTCCCTCATTATGAAAGTGGCTATTGATATTTCATGTGATTGTTCGACTAGTAGAATATCAATGTTAAAAAGTAAATTGAATTATTTGATTTTAACTTTTCCATATTATGTTGAAGTTCAAGTTTAAATAGATTTTGTTTTTTTCTTACATTGCCTTAAATGTTTATATTTATTTATGAATGTTCATGGTATATTATTATCCTTACTGATCATCCGAACACACCCCTTTCTATGTTTTAGTTTTCCAAGGATGAAAAGAAGTAAATTATGACTGACCTATGGGGATTTTCTAAGGGATATGAGGGTGGACTATAGAGACTATGTTGTTGTAGTTTCTCATTTTATAATGTAATGTAAAACTTATGAATTTATCTAGTATTTCCAAGGCTAATAAACTAATCGGTATTTCGATAGATGATATTCTGTGATCTTGCCAATGTTATTTAATAATGCACCGACTCTAGGAAACTAGGTTCGGGATGTTACATTTTATATCAGAGGAAATTTAGTACAAACCATGGAATCTACATTTAGAAAAACTCTGATTAGAAAACAATACCCTAAGAGAGACATTCAGGATTAGTAAAGAAGAATTTCCTTGTATTTTGTTACTGTAGAGATTTTGTGAGTTTTCCCAGAAATACATCCCTATTTGGATATGAGATAGTAGAGGTTACTATGCCACAAATGTACCTAATGGTAAAACCCAAAATCACCGCTTTGAGCTAGACTTGAACGGAAACTAGTGCATGACAATAGGCCTTGCAGCACTCTTGGTTATGACACTACCGGGGGATATGATTAGGATAATTATCATTATCATTACAACCATTATAAAGGGTTTTTGAGTATATATTTCCTCAAATATAACAATTTTATGATTATGGATTAAATCCATATACTATTTAATTTTTGTTAAGTGTTTTACATGTTTGGATTTATGTATTTCGATTCGTAAACTAATCTAGTGTATGCCATTGTTTAGAAATGGCGCCTAGTGGAAGGAATGGAAACCGTATCAATGTACATAATCCATGTAGGGATTTCTCTCCTACTCAAGATATTTATAGTGGATCTGGTGATGAAACTGGTGCTGATCAGCTTATCACCATACAGGGGAAACTCACTAATGTTATGAATAATAACCTTACCCGTATGGAGCACCCTAATCCACAACGTGGAGGATAAATGTTAGACTTCTTCCTGAGGAAACAAACACCAACATTAAATGGGAGTAAAAATCTATTAGTAGCAGATAAATGGATAAATTCCTTAGAGAAAACATTTCATGCAGTGGGGAGTAGCGAAATGGAAAAAATTTTCATGACAGTTTATTGCCTCACAGGAGATGCAGATCAATGGTGGTCATTGATTAAAAACCTAAAAAAAGACGATGAAGTATAAAATATGGAATGGAGTGATTTCAAAGAGATTTTAATAGGAAAATATTTTCTTCATGACCATTTAGTTGATATGGAAAGGAAATTTTTGAGTCTGAGACAAAAGGAGGTTGTGAATATCTCAAAATATGAGGATAACATTACAAGGTTATAAATACATGCTTCTGATTATATACGTAACCCAAGAAGTAAGATTAATCATTTATTTTGTGGGTTAAAACACTTTATCTGTAGAGCATTAGTTTCACAATACTTCTTGTCATATGGAGATATTGGGTCATGTGCTATCATCACAGAAAAAGAATTCTCTAAGTCTTTTGACATTAATGCAAAGTATAAGAAGAAGAGATCTGCTGAACACACTGGATATGGAAATAATGGGAATAAGGGAAACGTTGAATATCCATCCAATAGTAAATGTTGGAAGAAGAACCCTGGTTCTTGCCTGAAGAGAATGGGAGTCTGTTACAAGTGTGGTGAAAAAGGCCACCAAGATCATGATTGTGGGGGGAAGAAAGAGGTTGTCCATGTTGAATGCTGCAATTGTATAGAAAAGGGGAATTATTTAAATTAATATCCTCTTATCCAAGGGAACTTACCCCAAAAAGTCCAAGGGAGTTAGTCAATGATTATGTTATCACTATTGATGTGGTTGAAGCTCCGAAAGACACGGTGGAAGGAAATTTAATGGGTTCCTCAAGTTTAGAAAATTCTTTATTTGATTATAGATCATCGTATTATTTCATATCTTCCCAGATCACTATGAATATTAGATATTTTCAATTTGACTTAAAAAGGAAGTGTTTAGTCAAAACTCCTAAGGAAATTATCATCGCAACAATGTTTTGTGAATCAGTTCCCATTTGAGCTTATAAATGTTCTTTATCTGATAATCGCATCATCATACCCATTATTGAATTTGATATAACCCTCACGAAGGATTGGATTTTAGACCATGATGCGAAACATTATTGTAAGAAAAAGGAGGTTATAATTTTCAATGATGTAAAGATGTACCTAATCTTTATAGTAGAAACATCACCACCGGTTTCTTATCTAGATCCACCCCCAATTGCTCTACTATGTTCAATTATTAGGGATGATGAGAATGAAATAACTATGGGTGAGGAAAAGAATGTTCGAATAGAGGACATACCTATTGTGCAAGAATATGTTAATGTGTTTCTAGAGGATTTACCTGGACATCCTCCAGAACACGAAATTGAGTTTTTCATTGATTTAATTCCTGGTTCAAGGCCCATATCCCTGAACCCTTATAGAATAGACACTGTGTAATTAGAGGAAATAAAGAAACAAATAGAGGAGTTGAGTAATAAGGGATGTATTCTGCCTAGTGTTTCTCCATGGGTAGCCCCTGTACTTTTTGTTAAAAAGAAAGACGGATCTATGAGGTTGTGCATTGACTACTGGGAGATCATTGCTATAAAAATAAAGAACAAGTATCCCCTACCTCACATTGATGATTTATTCAACAAACTTCCTAGAGATTAATATTTTTCAAAGAATTACCTTCGATCTGGATATCATCAATTGTGTGTGACGAAGGAATACATTCTGAAAACAGCATTTCGAACTAGGTACGGGCATTACGAGTTTACAGTAACGCCTTTTGGGCTGACTAATGCACCCTCTATTTTCATGGATCAAATGAACATTATTTTCAAGGAATATCTTGATGACATTGTAGTGGTATTTATTGATGTTATCCTCGTATACTTTAAAAGCATTGAAGATCATGAAAATCACTTGTGTTCTATTATGAAAATCCTTAGAAAAAATGAATTATATGGGATGTTTAGCAATTGAGAATTCTAGCTTCAGGAGATTTCTTTTCTAGGACATATTGTCTCTAAGGAAAGAATATCTATTTATCCTTCAAAGTCCATGGAAATCCATGAATGGCCCACACTAACGATTATAACTGAGCTTCACAGTTTTATTGGTTTAGCAGGTTATTATTGGAATTTTGTCTAGAATTTTTCCCGATTGGATACCACATTAACCAAGATCACACGTAAAGGGGTTAAATTTGTCAGGACAAAAGAGTGTGAATAATGATTTGAATACATTAAGAGAAGATTATTCAATGATCCTATCTTGAATCTACCATCAGGGAACAATGATTTTGTTATTTATAGTGAAACTTTATTTAAAGGACTTGGTTGTGTTATTAGGCAGAAAGATAGAGTTAATTCTTATGCATCATGACAACTAAAAATTCATGAGAAAAACTATACTACTCATGATCTTGAGTTAGAATCTGTAATCGTTTATCTGAAAATATGGAGACACTATCTCTATGGTGAAAAATGTGATATTTATACTGATCACAAGAATTTGAAGTATATTTTCTCACAAAAAGAACTCAACATTAGGCAAAGGTGATGGTGGGAACTATTGAAGTATTATGATTGCACAATATACTACCACCCGAGGATGTCAAATAATGTGGAAGATGCTCTGAGATAAAAGGATCATAGAGTTTTGAACAATATTTTATTTGAAAGGGAACCTATTTTCATGGATCTAGTGAAGATAGATATGGGAATAATAATTGATGGAGAAATGTAAATACTTTTCCAAATGGTTTCTAAACCATCTTTACTAGAAAGAATACAAAGATCTCAAGCTGGTGATGAGGAGTTTCAATAGAAGATTAATGCCATGAATGATGGGAGATTGAGTGAATTGATATATGAATATGGGATTTTGAAATTTGGGATGAAAAATTGTGTTCCCGATATACCAGATCTAAAAAGGGAAATTGTATATGATGCTCATACCTCCAATTTATTTATACACCCTCGTAGCACCAAGATGTATACAGATTTGACAGAACATTTTTATTGGGAAAACATGAAGAAGGAGATTGCTGATTTTTTGTCAAGATGTATGGATTTTCAATAAATGAAAGCTGAAGGGAAATATCTAGGAAGAGTCATGTAACATCTTCCCATACCTGAGTGGAAGTGGGATAATATTATGATGGACTTTTTCCTGGGGCTACCAAGGACTCTTAGAAGGAATGATTCTATATGGGTCATTATTGATCGTCTTACCATGTTAGCACATTTTCATTCGATAAGAGATGATTTACCACTTGAACACCTATCTAGAATCAATATTAATGAAGTTTTAAGACTCCATGGAGTACCCTTATTGATTGTTTCTAATGGTGATCCCTGTTTTACATCATGATTCTGGATAAATTTTCAGAAATCCCTGGATACAGAACATCGTTTGAGCACAGCCTACCACCCTCAAACTGATGGACAATCAGAATGGACAATTAAAACCTTAGAAGAAATGTTTAGATCTTTCTCACTTTACATTCATGTTATGTGGGATCAATATTTACCTATGGTAGAATTTTCCTATAAAAATAGCCTCCATTCAATTATTCAAATGGAACCATATGAAGTGCTATATGGAAAGAGATGCCACACACCATCTTGTTTGGATGATGTTGGTGAATGAAAACTCACATGCCCGGAACATATTAAGGAATCAATGGAAAAGGTAAAGGTTATCCAATCCGACATCAAAGAACCCCAATGTTGGAAAAGGAGAAATCCAAATAAACAGAGGAAGGATTTGGAATTTTAGGTTGGAGATCAAGTTTTTATGATTGTATCTCCATCGAAGGGTGTTAAACATTTCATTAAAATGGGTAAATTTAGTCCAAAGAACATTGGACCTTTCAAAATTCTAGAATGAATTGGAGTTGTTTCTTATCATTTGGAAATGCCTCCAAGTCTCTCAAAAGTTCATGATGTGTTCCACATATCACTGTTGAAAAAATACATGCCTGACCCAACACATGTACTCACCTATGAAGAAATTGGACTGGAACCTGATCTGTCTTATTGTGAATAGCCCGTCAAAATTCTTGATACAATAGAACAAGTGTTGAGAAACCAGCTGACTCGTCTGGTAAAAGTTCTATGGATAAATCATAAGATAGAAGAGGCAATGTGGGAACCAGAGGAACTTATGATGAAGAACCACCCAAATCTTTTTGGGAGATAGTATTATATAAATTTCGAGGACAAAATTATTTGAAGGAGGGAAGAATGTAACAACCTAAGCTTCCATGGTACGTTCCCCTTTGAATAATGCAATAGCGTGCATTGTACGCTACTTCGAGATTCTAAAACACCGTGACCAATAAAACAAGACGTTATGAATAGTAATACCCAATTTTTGAAATTTTATTAAATATATCTATCAATATGGACTTTATTTTTGGATTCATAATATCAAAATTAGTTTAGGGTGGATTTTTGGTATTTTTCAGAAAACATTTAATTTTTTATCAATAGTGAAAAACACCGTGTTATTGTTTAAAAACGAATTTTTATTTAAATAATTAATTATTTTATTTAAATTAATTTTAGGTAATAATAGATTCATAATATCAATAGATGTTCAAGGTAATTCATTGGAGTCTTTTTGTAATAATATTAGACATATAATGAACTTTTCACCATCTTTTACCCACCTCCCAGGAAACTTTTCATCTTCACATAAAACTTAATTTCAACACTTATGTGAGTGAAATTTCTAAAATACGAGATAAATAGTTGAGATCAGTAAGAAAAATTTTGTACAATAAGATGAATTTTTTTTTGGGAATTGTAACTTCTTACTTTTATTTACCACAGTTAAAAATAAATAGGGTAATTACAGGTAAAAATGATATTATTATTACCTTAACACAAGTAATAATTCTATTGGATATGTTTAATTAGACCAAAAAAACCTTAGTAATAAAATATAATCTTTTAGGCCCACTTGGATTGGATTAAGACATTCATTATTATTTTATTTAAAGATGAGTTAAAAGCGTTAAATTCAAAGTTTAATAAATAAACCATTTTTAAAATAGAGATATATAGAAGATAAATTCAACTATAAATATTCATTAGAAGTATAAAATGTTTTCCTACATAATGGTATTTTATTTATAATATTTAGACTTTAAATAATTAAATTAATTTATGACACAACGATGATGCAGTAATTACCTTATTAATGAAAGATCTAAATAATTGATATTATAAATATCCAAAAAAGACTAATTTTAGACACTTAATTAATTCCAATAATATAATAAGTTACTATGACATGTTAGGGTTGCTTAAAATAATTTTTTTCTAATTAATAATGCTTTTATGAATTTAACAAAAACAAAATACCAAATAGTGTCAAAATTGACATAAAAGAGTTTATAAAACTAATATTATATTATTAATTGTTAAACTCTTACTAAAAATATATGGATCTTCCAAAGGGCTTACTTGATATTATATATGTCATTAATGAACCACTTTAGGTTCTCTTGGAAGTTTATAGTGATTTTATTAACCATATAATATGAAAATACAAAGAGACATGGTAAATGTCAAACTATTTAACTAAGAGCTAAATCTTAAAATAAAGTTAATATAGTGACAAAAACCTATTTAAAACCTATTGGTTGAGTTGTTTTAGACCCATACACACCCTATACTTGAAGTAAATTATTTTTGAGCCATTATAGATCTGGAATAAGTTTATTATAAAATAATATTTCAAGTGTTTCCAAAAGTTACCCTCGCCTCTCTTATAAAAGGGTGCATCCCCTTCTCTTAATTTCACACCTCCAAAGCCATTTGGCTTAGATAAAACCTTCCCAAATATCCTCCCAACTTCCCTCACTTCAACCTAAAGGCCATATTTTGATCATAAAGGCAACCCATGGATCCCTTTTGATCAACTCAAAAAGAATCACCTGAAGAATTGGTAAATATTTCATCACCTCATTCATCTTCTTTTCTTCTTCCACTTTCTCTTTATTTGTTGTTTAAATTATAAAATAATAACTCCAGTATCTTATATATACTGTTATGTTATTATAAAAATGGTACAACCATATGAATTATTCTACCCCTCATATAAATGACATATCCCCATATGCGTGTACGTACGACTTACCGTCTCCACGTCATGGTGTAGTTTGTTATTCAAACACTTCATAATATGGATGGGTATAATAATGGGTATAACTAATTTAAATAATAAATATAACATATTAATTATTATTTTTATATGATATACCATCTGTTTACATGTTCTTTCATCATCAATATAATTATATTGTCGCTCGTGCGAACATTCGGATTATTGTCTCCACGAAATAGATGGGATTCATACCCCATCATAATCATTCAAGAATAATTTTCATTTTATGATTAAATATAATTTTAAAAGAACAATATATCAATCTGGATATGAATAAAATACATTCTATCCCTATCAAACAATACTTACTTAACTATACATATAAAGGAAAACGAATGAGCTAACACCCGAAATGGCGATAAGAGTAAAATTTTATTAACAAATCAATATTAAAAGATCATATATGATATCATATTTATGTATGTGGTGATTTTATAATTTAATAATAATTATTTATATATTATACAGGTGGTTAATGTACCCTCGACCAAGGAAAAGTACAAGGTAAGTTTTAATTTCAAAATCTCTTTATTATCTGAGGTTGTTTTTTCCTAAGTATCTATTGGGACCTCTTTATTATCCACATCCATGTTTCTTAAAAATGGATTTCAAAAAAGTTTTACAATTTACTATACAATGGGTTAATGTCCTTTATAACCTTGTTTTACTTTTTAAAAAATGTTTTCAAAGTTATATTTATGTCTCTTTCCAAACAACATACATTATGACCTTTTCAACAAAATTAATGTAAAAATGTTTATTTAACTTATACGATGGGTTTGGATATTTTCCTCTGTTTTATCATCATCAAAGAATCCGATTAAATTTTATTGGAATATTTTAATAATAACTTTTTTCTTTTATAATTTTTTGACTTTTAAATGATTTCAAAATAGAAGGAGGTTTTTAATTCAAATAGTTCTTTTTTCATCTATATCAACATCCATTGATATATTTTAAACATTTTTGAAGTTGATTTATTATGATACAAATATTCCATATTGTATTGAAGGTTTTGTGATATGTTTGACTTTGAATGTGTTATTCTTACACCATTCATGGTTTATGGATAAATTATTGTCATTTAGTACGCTATTTTTAATACGAATGTTTGTGTTATGTTTAAACCTTTTCATATGAGGAATGCATTGGTCTTAGTAAGTGACTTGTTGAGCCCGCTACAACTCCACGATGCATCAACTGGTCTCATGAGACAAACTAGTGTCTTGTCACAAGGCCTTGACTAAATCTTATTTGTAGTCTTGGCATAAGGCCATGATTATGTGGTTATGAAGTCTGGCATTAAGCATTCCATCATTATAAAAGTGGCTATCGTCATTGCGTGTGATTATTCAACTAGTAGAGTATCCATGTGATTATGTAAGTGGGATTATTTTGGTTTATATTTTACATATTATGATGAAGATTATATTGAAAAGGGTTTTTTTAGTTTTATACATTGCCTTAAATGTTTATGCTAATTTATAAAAGTTTCCACTATATTGTTATCCTTAATGAGCATCAGAGATCATCCCTTTCTATTTTCTATTTTTCCTAGGATACCAAGAAGTATATTATGACTAACCTGTAGGGATATTCTATGGGATATGAGTGTGTAGTATAGAGACTATGTTGTTGTAGTTTTTCATTTTATAATATAATGTAAAACTTATGACTGTATCAAGTATTTCCAACCCTACTAAACTAATCCATGTTTTGGGACTTCATATTTTGTTGTAATTCCAATGTTATTTAATAATGCACCAACTTTGGGTAACTATGATCAGTACTTTATATCACACCTTATAATTGTAGTATGTTTCACTATAAGCGTGTTTACAATATAAGTGAAAAATGGAGTATCCAGGGAGAATTATTAACTACGTCATCATGTAATAGAGTATTCTTCCTTAAATGTAGTTGGCTAGGTCACATTCGTGGTTTCTGTCCATCAAAACTGATTGAGTGTTGATCTTGTGGTAGTTTGGGACACTTAAAAAGGTTTTATAGGAACCATTTAATGATTAATATTGATGGAGTACCTAGTATGAACTAGATCACTATAAGGTTGTCTTCTACCCCGTACCAGTCTGAAAATTGGAGTTATACTAGCCATGATTGTCTAGATATAGAATATGGTACATAATGGAAATATATCACATATTAGTAGAGAAATATATCATTGGTTACATATATTAGACACAATGTAGAGGTATAGGTTAGTTTCATACAGTTCAACATGCACTAGAAGATGGGATGTCGACAGTTAGATTTAAAATACTTTTGATTCAAGAATTTCTTCTTCATTTTTTCATGCATGAGACACACATTAATTTTTCTCTACTAATCTTGTTAATGGTTTGAGTGAAATTGGTTTTTTCATGTATGTTTTTTGGACAATCAACACACAACTCGGTGAATAATCAAATGAAATCAGTTTATGCTAGTGTTGCTTCTTCATTGTTGGTGAGTATCATTTCCACATGAATTTTTATATATTTGAGATGTTAGGTTTTGACATGATATTGGGGATGAATTGGTTTGTATGAAATTAATTCCACATTTATTTCTACCATTGGAGAGTAACCATTACATCTCTAAATTGTAATATTTATGTTCATCATGGATAGTGGGATATTTGGTCATGTAAGGTTGGGATAGTTCAACATCAAATGGGGGATCCCACTGCCCAGGTTACGGGTCTATTTTTCAATGATGGGGCTATGGGGCATAGTTTATATCCCCTACAATGGATCAGTTTTAAAATGAGATTTATAAGGACATTTATGGATTAAATTTGAGAGAGATTTCATGTTAACGATTGAGCTAATACATGGAGATGATACTGTTTCATTTATGCCTTACTAAACAGCACAAGTAGAAGTACATTATCTTAATAATAATATATAGGAATTTTTGGATTATAGATTTATCCACAAGAGTATACCATCTCAGTTTTATCTAGTATTTATTTCTATAAATGATGGAATGACATTGATACAATTTGTTGATTAAGAGTAGATGAACTCGACGGTAGTTAAGACCAAATATCATTTTTTGGGTATTGATGATCTCTTTGAAAACCCGATGTGTTATTGTGTGTTCAAAAAGATTTATTTGAGGTTAGGTTATCATCATATGAGATTGATACCTTATAATTTTCCACATACTATATTCAAGAGTAGGTATATCCAATATTATTTCATTTTAATAAAATTTTAATTGATAAACAACCATATTATGTTTATGGGATTAATGAACTAAATCTTCTACCCATACATGGATATTTTTTTTGTTTTTGTCATCGATTTCATCTTCATGCACTCCCAGAATCATAATGATCATGACAATCACCATAACATCATTCTCAGTACACCGTTATAGAATAGGATATAAACCAAGCTATCTATGTGTCAGTTTTTTATTGAAAAGGTACATTTCATGGGTCACATCATCTTTAGTTAATGTGATTCAATCGACAGGGAGAAGGTTTAGGGAATATTTTTTTCTGGGAGAATCCCATGAATGTTTTTTATTACCAAATAATTTTTTTGTTTTAGCATGATTTTATCTGAGATTTATTCATGACTATTATCTATTGAAAGTTATTCTTTCATGCATGACCAAGAAGGGTATCGTGTTTGAATAGTCAAGAGAATGTTATAATTATTACAAGGAGTTACATAATCATTTGATAACTACAAAAATTAGGATCCATCTCGGGAAAGGTGAGGAGTAGACCTTATTTTGAGTTGTGTGCAGAATCATACTTATAAAAGTTTGGATGTAGGTATATCACGTAATATCTATTAGGTCATGACTGTTAGGGAAACATGAACAAAATTACCTAACACATGATATTGAGATATTCATTGTGGTTTATTACTTAATTTGTTGGTGGAAGAACCTATTATTAGAAATGTATATTTTGTATACTAATTAGAAAAGATTAAATTATATCTTTTCATTGAACTATTTGAATATCCAGCAATAGAAATTGGGTGAGTACATGTAGGCATTTGACATTGAGTATGCCAGTATACCCAGAAAGGGAAAGAGTTTTCTTCGGGCCTTAAGCCGAAGGATACCAAATCAGGAAATACAGAATTATATTTCATAGTTAATGTAACACCCCAAGCTTCTTCGGTACGTTTCCCTTTGAATAATGTGGTTTCTTGTGTTGTACGCAACATGGAGTTTTAACACACCATGACCAGTCAAACTAGCTGTTATAAATAGTAATTTCCCACATTGTGCAATGTTATAAATTTTATTTTTCAAAATGGACTTCATTTTTGAATTCAGTACTTCGAAATTAGTATATGGTTAATTTTTAGTATTTTTTCTGAAAACATCTAATTTTTGATGAATAGTGAAAAACACTGCGTTATTGTTTAAAATCAACTTTTTATTTAAGTAATTGAATATTTTATTTTAATTTATATTAGGTCAAAAAAGATACATAATACTTATATATTTTCAATGTAATTCATTGGAGTCATT
Source organism: Viscum album (assembly GCA_963277665.1). NCBI lineage: Eukaryota > Viridiplantae > Streptophyta > Magnoliopsida > Santalales > Viscaceae > Viscum > Viscum album. Next base: position 801,643,260 of record OY728150.1, on the reverse strand, counting down.
TTATAATACGTTTAGATATATGGAATTTTATTGAACTTTTACCCTCTTTTACCCACATTCTAGGAGCATTTGCAAATTTGAAAAAAAAACATAATTTTACTGCTTCTGTGAGTTGATTTCAATAATCCGAGAGACACGGTTGACATCAGTAAGTAAAATGTGTTTCAATAAGATGAAAATAATTTTTTTCCTGTGAATGGAAACTTTTGACTTTTATTTACCATGGTTAAAAGTAAATAAGGTAATTACGGGTAAAAATGATATTATAATTACCCTAAAACTTGTCATAATTCTATTGGATAAGTGTACATAGACCAAAAAAAAACATTTGAAGAAAATATTATCCTATTTTATTCACATGGATTAGATTATAACATTTATTATTATTTTATTTAAATAAGAGTTAAAAGAGTTAAATTCAAAGTTTAATAACTAAGTCAATTTTAACACAGGGTTACACAAAATATAAATTCAACTATAAATATTCATCATAACACTATAAATATTTCATTCCTATTTGTATGTTATTTAAATTTTTTGACATTATGTAATTTAATTTATTTATGACACGATGATGATGGAGTAATTAACTTAATAATGAAATATTAATATAATTGATATTATAAATATACAAATAAATGTAAATTGAAAATTTTGATAAATTACAATAATTTTATTGGTTAATATGACATTTTAGGGTTGATTAAATAAATTTTATTTGAAGTGATAATGTTTTTATGGCTTTCCAAAAAATCAAATACTAAATATTGTTAAAATTGACATAATTGAGTTTTTAAAACAAATACTATATTATTAATTGATATAATATTCCTAATAACCTGAGGATCAGACAAAGGACATAGATAAGGTTTTATATATTAATACTGAACCACATGGGGTTTAATTGTCTTGTTATAGTATGTTTATAAACCAAATAAAATAAAAATACAAAGATACATGGTAAATGTCAAACTTTTTAACTAAGAGTTTAATCTAAAAGATAAGGTTAATATGGTGACCAAAACCTGTATAAAACCTATGGGTTGAGAGGTTTTTGACCCATACCCACCTCATAATCTAAATAAATCATGTTGGATCTAGTAGAACCCGAAAATGATTTTATTATAAAATAATACATCAATATTTTCCTAACGTGAGCCTCACCTATCTTATAAAAGGATACCTTCCCTTCTCTTAATTTAACACTTCCAAAGCCATTTTACTCGGCCAAAACCTACCCAAATATTCTATCATCTATCCTACCATCATCATAGAGGCCATAAATTGATCATAAAGCCAAATTGAGGAGCCCTATTGATCATCTCAAAAGGAAACACCCGAAGAAGATGTAATAATTTCACCACCCACTTTCATGTTCTCTTCTTCTTCCACTTCCACATTCATTGTTGTTTCCATTGAAAAATAATAAATCCATTACTTTATTCATATTATGATGTTATTATAAATATGTTACAACCATATTATTTATTCTATCCATCTTATAAATGACATTGTCACCATACGTCCGTACATACGGCTTATTGTCTCCACATCGTGGTGTAGTTTGTTATTCAAACACTTCATTATTTGGATGGGTATAATAATGTGTATAAAAAATTTAAATAATAAATATAACATGTTAATTATTATGTATATATGATATATCTTCCAATTATATATCATTTCGCCAACAGTAAAATGATATTGTCGCTCATACGTATGTACATACTACCCTCTCCACGAATACAATGAGATTCATTCCCCACTGTAATCATTGAAGAATAAATTTCATTTTATGAATAAAAATAATGTTTTTGAACTTAATAAAATTCTTTATATGAAACAAATTCATACTATCTATTACAAACATGGCTTATTAATCTTTCAACACCTGAAACAATGATACTACTGAAATACTATTAATAAAGTGATATTATGGGATCATATACGATATCATATTTATGTATACAGTACTTTTATAATTTTATAAAAATGTTTTAAATATTATACAAGAATTTAACATACCATAGACTAAATAAAATTACGATGTATGGGTTAATTCTATAATCTCTTTACTTTTCTGAGGTTGTTAATATGTAAGTATCTATTGAGTCCTCTTTATCTTCCTCATCCGTGTTTTCTTAAAAATGTAATTCAAAAAATTTTTACTATTTAATGGACTATGGTTTAAAGTCATTTAAACCCTTATTTGACCACATACGTTTTCAAAGGAATCTTTTTGTTGATTTCTAACAAGGTAATTTATGACCATCTCGACAAAATTAAGGTAAGAATGTCTTTTTAACTTATATGGTGGGTGCACCTATTTTAGGTTGTTATAAATTCTTCGAAGCATCCCATACAATCTTATAAAAATATTTTCTAAATTAATGTTTTCTTTTATAATTATATGAAATTTAAATGATTTCCCAAAAGAAAGAGATATTTCTTTACAATTAGTTTTGATTTAATCTAGGTCAACATCCTTTGATGGATTTTATGCTTGTTCGATGTTGATTTATTATGATACTAATCTTCCATATTTTATTGAAGGTTTTGTGATTGGTTTACTATGGATTTATTATTTTTACACCATTCATCGTTTTTAGATAATGTATTGGCATTTTGTACGATAGTTTTAATATGTATATTTATGTTATGTTTAAAACTTTTCATACGAGGCATGCATTGGACATAGTAAGTGAGGGGTGGAGCCCGCTATAGATCCTCAATGCATCAGTAGGTTTCATGAGAAAAACTATTTTCCTAGAACAGGTCCTTTAAAAAATCTTATTTTTAGTCTTGGAACAAGGCCTTCCCTATAGGGGTTATGAAGTCTGGAATTATGCATTCCAACATTATGAAATTGGCTATTGATATTACATGTGATAATTCGACTAGTAGATTATCCATGTGAATAAGTAATGGAATTATTTGATTTATCTTTTCTATATTATGATTATGTTTAATTTTAAAAGGCTTGTGTTTTAGTCTTATATATTGACTTAAATTTTATGCTTATTCTTGAAAGTTTCAGAAATATTGTTACCCTTACTTTGCATCTGAGCTCACCCCTTTCTATGTTTGATTTTTCCTAGGATGTGAAAATTATATTATGACTGATCGAAAAGGATAGTTTAAGGGATGAATGTGGTCAATGGAGACTGTGTTTTTCTGGTTTTTCATTTTATAATGTAATTTTAAACATTTTAATGTATCTAGTTCTTCCAAGGCTATTAAACTGCTTGATCTTTATGGATTTTGATCCCCTGTGATCATGCCATTTTTATTTAATAATGCATTAAATCTGGGTAACTGGGATCGAGGAATTATAGTTCGTATCAAATAAAGGTTAGTATAACCCTTGGAAACTATATTTTGATAAACTATGATTAGAGAACCTTACCCTAAGATAGAATTTGGGGATTGGTATAGAATAAATTCCTAGAATTTTTCTAATGTAGATATTTTGTTCATCTTCCAAGAAATACATCCGTACTTGGATACGAGTGGGTACAGGAATCTCGGGCAAAAATGTACCCTGGATTGAAAAGTCCAACAAAGAGTTTCGGGCTTGACCTAGGGTATCCTGGTACACTACAATGGGCCTTGCAGCACTCTTGGTTACGACACTCCTAGGGGATATGCTTAAGATAACTCAAATTTTATTTACAAACAATTATGAAGGATTTATTATTATATACATCCTCAAATAATTTTTTTTATGATTATTGATTATTTCCATAAATTGCCCAATTTATGTTAAGTGTTTTACATGTTTCAAAATATGTATTGTGATTCATAAACTAATCTAGTTTATTCGATTTTTTAGAAATGGCACTTATTGGAAGGATTGGAATCCTTATCAACGTACGTAATCTATGTAGGAATTTCTCTCTTACTCAAGATAATTATAGTGGAACTGGAGATTCAACTAGTATAGATGAGCTTATCAACATATCTAGAAATCTCACTCAATTTATGAATAATTACCTTACATGTATGGAGCACCCAGATCCACAAAACAGATGATCAACATATTAGACCGCTTCATGGGGAAAAAACCACCAAATTTAAATGGGAGTAAAAATCCACCAGTATCAAATCAGTGTATAAGTTCCATAGAAAGGGAAAAAGTTATCATGGAAGTTTATCGCCTCACAGGGGAAGCAGAAAAATGGTGGTAATTATTCTTATACAGAAAAGAAGATAAATAATTATCGAACATGTAATGGAGGGAGTTTAAAAAGACTTTCTTAGAAAAATACTTTCCATGTGACCATCGAGTGGATATGGAAAGACAATTTTTGAGTCTGAGGAAAAAGGAGGATATGAATGTCGCAACGTATGAGGCTAACTTTACCAGGTTAGCAAGGAATGCCTCAGATTATATATATAACCCATGGAGTAATATTGATCGATTAGTTTATGGGATAAAACCATTTCTCTGTAGATCATTGGCCTCAAAATCCTTCTCATCGTACAATGATATTTTCTCCTGCGCTATCAAGATAGAAAATGAATTTTCTATGTATTATGACTTCAATGAAGAGAATGTTAAAAATAGATCTTTTGATCACTATAGAAATGGAAATAAGGGGAAGAAGTTAAAAGTTGAATATCTATCCTATGATAAATGTGAGAAGAAACACCCTAGTACTTTCATCAATGGAATGAGAGTTTGTTACAAGTGTGGTGAAAAAGGCCACCAATCTCCTGTTTGTAAGGGAAAGAAAGAGGCTTTCAATGTTGAATGATTCAATTATATAGAAAAAGGACATTATAAAAATGTGTGTATTAAATTCCAAGGGAACTTAACTAAGAAAATTCCAAGGGAGAAAAAAAATCATAGGAGATCACTAATGCAGAGGTTGAAGCTCTGAAAGTTGTGGTGGTAGTTAATTTAATGGTTTCCTAAAGTTTAGCCAATGATTTATTTGATTCTGGATCATCACATTGTTTTATATCTTCCCAGTTTGCTATGAAAATTTGATATTTTCAATTTGACTTAACAAGGCAGTAGTCAGTCAAAACTCCTTAGGGAAGTATCACCCCAACAATGTTTTGTGTATCAGTTGTCATTAGTCCGTATAAATGTTATTTATTTTCTAATATCATCGTCATAACGATGATTTAATTAGATATAATCCTCGGAATGGATTGGATTTCGGACCATGAGGTGAAAATTTATTGTAAGAAGAAGGAGGTTACAATTTACGATGATGATAAAGAGTACCTTATCTTTAGAGAAGAAAAATCACCACCAGATTCAGATCACGATCCACCCCCAGTTGCTCTACTAAATTCAATTATCATGGAAGAAGATAATGAAATAATTATGGGTGAAGAAAATAATGTTCTAATAGAGGACATTACTATTGTTCCAGAATATGATTATGTGTTTCTATAGGATTTACCTAGACATCCTCCAGAATGATAAATTGAGTTTTCCATTGATTTAATTCCTGATTGAAGACCCATATCAGAGACCCCTTATAGAATGGAAACTATATAATTATTGGAAATAAAGTAACAACTAGAGGAATTGAGTAATAATGGATTTATTCTCCCTACTGTTTCTCCACGGGGATCCCCTGTACAATTTTTTAAAAAGAAAGACAGATCTATGAGGTTGTGCATTGACTACACGGAGATAAAATCTATAACAATAAAGAAAAAGTATCCCCTACCATGCATTGATGATTTATTCGACCAAATTCATGGATCTCAATATTTTGAAATGATTTACCTTTGATCTGTATATCATCAATTGGGTGTGAAGAAGGAATAGATTCCCAAAATTTCATTTCAAACCAGGTACTGGCATTATGATAATACAATAATTCCTTTTGGAATTACTAATGTACCCTCACTCTTTATGGATCTAATGAATAGATTTTTCCCGGACTATCTTGATGAATTTTTAGTGGTACATCTTGAGGATATACTTGTATACTCAAAAAGATACAAATATCATGAAAATCAGTTGTGCACTATTCTATAAACCCTCAGAAGGAATGAATTATATGAGAAGTTTAGCAAGGGTTGAATCTAGCGTCAAGAGATTTATTTTATTGGATGTATTTTCTTTAATAATTGATTGTCTATTTATCCTTCAATGACCAAGGAAATCTATGAATGGACAACACCAATGAGGATAACTAAGGTACGCGGTTTTATTGGTTTAGCAGGTTATTATCGATGTTTCGTCTAGAATTTTGCCCGGTTGGCTAACCCATTACTCAATATCCCACGTAAAGGGGTTAAATTTGTTTGGATAAAAGAGTGTGGAGAATTTTTTTGAAGAACTAAAGATATGATTAGTCAATTCTCCTATCATGACTCTACCGTCAGGGAACAATGGGATTGTTATTTATAGTAATGCTTCAAAGAATAGACCGGGTTGTGTCTTTATGAAAAATGGTAGATTTATTTTCTGTGCATCACGACAACTAAAAATTAATGAGAAAACTACCCTAATAATGATCTTGATTTAGAAACTATAATCTTTTCTCTGAAGATACAGAGACACTATCTCTATGGTGAAAATGTGATATAGATACTGATCAGAACAGTTTTAAGAATATTTTCTCACAAAAATAACTCAACATAATGAAATAGAGTTGGGTTAAACTACTTAAGGATTATGATTTCACAATACACTACCACCTGGTATAGACAATTATGGTCTATGAGGCATTAGTTAGAAAGGATCATAGATTTTTAAACTATATGATAGTTGAAGGAGTTTATATTTTCATGGATCTAGTAAAGATGGATATGGGAAAAACCATGGAAGGTGAAACATAAATACTTTTTCAAATGGATTCCAAACCATCTTTACTAGAAAGGATAAAAAGTTATCTGACTAAGGATGAGGTGTTTAAAAATATTATTAATGGTGTAAATGATGGTATATTGACTGAATTCATATATGAAGATGGAATTTTGAAATTTTATAAGAGACTTTGTGTTCCCGATATAACTGATCTAAAAAGGGAATTGTTGGATGATGCCCATAACATCAATTTCCCTATACACCGAGGGAGCACCAAGATGTATAGATATTTGAAGGAAATTTTTTTTGGGACAACATGAAGTGGGATATTTCTAATTTTGTGTCAAGATGTATCGTTTCTCAACAAGTGAAAGCTGGAAGGAAACAGCCTGGAGGAGCCGTTCAACCTCTTCCTATACATGAGTGGAATTGGCATAATATTACAATGGACTTTGTCTTGGAGATACCAATGAGTCTTTTAAGGAATGATGAAATATGCGTCATTGTTGACCAGCCTACAAATTCATCACTTTTCCTTGCTATAAGAGAAGAGTTACCTCTTGAATGTTTATCTAATGTATATATTAATGATGTTTTAAGAATCCATGGTGTACCCCTATCGATTGTTTCTGATCGCGATCCAAGTTTTACATCATTATTTTTGAAAATTCTTCAGAAGCCCTTAGATACTAAACTTCATTTGAGCACTTCCTTCCACCCTCAAAACCATAGACAATCATAACGGACTATTCAATCCTTAGATGAAAAGTTGAGATCATTCTCACAAGAATTTCAAGGTATGTGGGATCAATATTTACCTTTGGTAAAATTTTCTTACAACAATAGCTTCCCTTATGGTATTCAGATGGCACCATATGAAGTTTTATATAGAAAGTGATGGCGCACACCAACTTTTTGGGATGATGTTGGTGAAAGAAAACTCATTGGACCATAACATGTTGAGAAAACAATGATAAAGGTGACAATTATCCAAACCCTCATCGAAACATCTCAAAGTAGGAAGAAGAGCTGTACCGATAATCGGAGGAAGGATTTGTAATTTTAGGTCAGTGATCATGTTTTCATGAAGGTATCTCTATGGAAGGGTGTTAAAAAAATTTGTATGAAGGGTTAATTGAGTCCCAGGTACATCAGACCTTTCAAAATTCTAGAATATGTTCCCATTGTGGATTATTGTTTTGAAATGCCTCAATGTTTCTGCAAAGTTCATGATGTGTTCCACGTATCACTATTTAGAAAATAAATTCATGACGCAACGCTTGTACTCACCTATGAGGAAATTGAACTAGAACCTAATCTCTCTTATTTTGAAGAGCTTGTCAAGATTCTTGATACCAGGGAACAAGTGCTGAGAAACTGGACATCCTATCTGGTAAAATTTCTATTAAGAAACCATATTATGGAAGAGGCAACGTGGGAACCTGAGGAATGTATGATGAAGAACAACCCAAATCTTCTTATGTAGTAATATTCTAGAAATTTAGAGGAAGAAATTATTTTAAGTAGGGGAGAAGATAACACCCCAAGTATCCATGATAAGTTTCCCTTGAAATACTGTGGTGGATTGAGTTGTACACAATATGGAGTTTTAACACACCACGACCAATCAAAATAGTCGTTATGAATAGTAATACCCACTTTATGAAATTTTCTCAATTTTATTTTTTAAAATGGACTTCATTTTTGAATTAAAAATATAAAAATTAGCTTAGGGTAAATTTTTTGTATTTATCTAAAAACTTTCTATTTCTGATGAATAGTTGAAAACACTGCATTATTGTTTAAAATTGACATTTTATTTAAGTAATTAGTTATTTTATTTTAATTTTTTTAGTAAAAATAGACACATAATACCTGAACATGTTCAATGTAACTCATTGGAGTCATTGTATAATATGGTTATATATTTAAAATTTTGTTGAACTTTTACCATCTTTAACCCACCTTCTAGGAGTATTTGCAAATTTTCATAAAAAATAATTTTACCACTTCTATGAGTTGAATTTAAAAAACATGAGAAACACAGTTTACATTATTATGTAAAATTTTGTTCAATAAGATGAAAATAAATTTTGGTAAATACTATCTTTTGACTTCTATTTGCCACAGTTAAAAGAAAATAGGGTAATTAAGGGTAAAAATGATATAATAGTTACCCTAACACATGTCTTAATTCTATTAGATAAGTGTAATTTGACCAAAACCAACCTCAAGAATTAAATATTTTCCTTTTTGATCCACATGGATTAAATTATGACATTTTTTATTAATTTATTTAAAGAAGAGTTAAAAGAGTTAAATTCAATGTTTAATAACTATACCATTTTTAATATAGGGTAACACAAAATATAAATTCGACTATAAATACTAATTATAAATATTAAAATATTTCTTTCATAATTTTATTTTATTTATAATCTTTATAAATTAAATAATTTAATTTATTTATGACACAATGACGATGTAGTGATTACTTTAATAATGAAATATTAAAATAATTGATATTATAAATATTAAAATAAATGTAAATTGAGACATCTGATGAATTAAATTTTTTTTATAGATTAATATGACATGTTAGGGTTGATTAAATAAATTTTATTTTAAGTGATAAGGATTCTTTGGCTTTCAAAAAAATCAACTACTAAATAGTGTCAAAATTGACATAATTGAGTTTTTTAAACAATTCTATATTATTAATTGATATAATATACCTAAATATCTATGGTTTTTCCCAAATACCTATATAATATTGTATATATTAGTAATTAACCGATTGGGGTTCTATTGTCTTGTTATAGTATGTTTATTAACCATATAATATAAAAATACAAAGAGACATGGTAAATTTCAAACAATTAAACTAAGTGTTAAATCTAAAAGATAAGGTTTATACGGTGACCTAAACCTATCTAAAACCTATTGGTTAAGAGGTTTTAGATCCATCCCCACTTTAGCCTCAAAATAAATCGTTTTGGACCCATTTTAAACTGATAATGATTTTATTATTAAATAATATTTCATGATTTTCCTAATGTGACCATCACCTCTCTTATAAAAGGGCACATCCCCTTCTCTTAATTTCACACCTCCATAGACATTGGCTCGACCAACCCAATACCAAATATCCTCTAAACTACCCCCATTCAACCTTGAGGACTTACTTTGATCAAAAATCCATCCTAAGGATCCATTTTGACCAACTCAAAAGGAATCACTTGAAGAAGAGGTAATAATTTCACCACCCACTTTCAAGTTCTTTTATTCTTCCACTTCCTCTTTCTTTGTTGTTTCCATACCAAAATAATATATCTGGTACCTTCTACATACTATGATTTTATTATAAATATTATACAACCATATTCTGTAACGACCCAATGTTTTCAATGGAAATTTCTCTTCTTATAAATATGTCATGAAATAACATGAAAACACAACATAATGAAATATTAAGATATAAGTGTCCTTTAAAAATAATTTTGTCACTTTTGTGTTTGGAATTTCGAAAATCTGATATACATGGTTATAATTAGTAAGTTATTTGGAGTCTGATAAGAAAAATGTAATTGTCTGTGACTAGTAACCTACCATTATGAATAGTAACATTTCTTTATGAATAGTGACCTAACTTAATGAATAGTAACATTACCAATGTCAATATATAAATAATATTCAAGTTGAAAGTATGATATACCTATATTTTCGAATGAGTAAATGAATGTTTTAAAACTGGTTTTTTACAAACTATTATAAATTTAATTAAATATCAAAATAACAATATCTAGAAAATTATTTTTGAAAAATGGACTCCGTTCATGGATTATACACGTCGAAAAAAAGTTAGGATAAATTTTTGGGATTTTTCGGAAATATATGAACCTTTGATGAATAGTAGAATCTTATAATTCACAATAAATGCTAAATAATGGATTGATTGAGTCATTGATGATGAATTAATGATGTAAGCCCATTAGGTTAGAAGTAACATGAATTTATTACTATTCTTGGTCAAGGAATACTTACAATTCCAAGTCTTGTGAGGAAATAATAAACTAATTATTAGAAAAGATTGAAATCCCCCCTCTCCTCCACTATAAAACCCATCCTCACTCTCTCTTCTCTTCACTCCTCTCAATCCTTGTGCCTTTCCAATATTATACCCAAATCTCTCCTTAAGATCCTACCCCACGTCCAAAAGCTCATTGCCTCTTCAAAATACCAAAAACTCTCTCCTTAAGAGGTTCTTAAAGGAGGAAGTATCTAGAGGTAAATTCCCCTTTCCAATTCCTTCTTTTCTTTTAAGTTATTTTTTTGTTTCTTTCCTCAACTCCTTTCACCCAAATGGTATAAAAAATCTAGTAACATACAAGTACTGGAATGTTTTTATTCTAATGTGATATTTCATTATCTTCTCTCCTTTCACCATATTATATTTGAATGAAATGAAAGCACCGTTTGAGATGTGCTAATTTAGCACATTCAAGGACAACTATTTATCAATTTCTATTATCACCATCAAATATGGTCATTAAACCATTTTTGTTATGTTTGAACCAGAATATATATATGTAATATATATTATTTTTATTCTTTATTCTTTTTTTACAAATGGTATTAATTTATAAAGTAAAATATATCCTTGTAATCAACCCCACCAATTAACAAAAACGTTTGTCACTTTGGTTTTAAATAATAATCCGAAATCACTCTAAGTAAACAAATTATATCTAAAACCATGTAATATCATTTATGTTCACCAATATCCTATAACATACATTTTGGAACACCACTTTTATCTTACATGTTTATCCAAATGTGAGTATAAGAGAATCAGTCATTAAAACCATGCAAAAAACGAGCCTGAACAATGTAACTGACCCTCATAACCAATCAAAATGAATATAAATGAACATTAATTGATTATAATAACACAATTAAATATATAATAGGATCTGGACTTATGAATTAATAGGACTAATTTTTTATTCATTTCTTTAATAATAAGAGGAGAACACCAATAGATTTAACGTAAGGGAACCTCTCCTTTTCACACTTAATCAAGATTGATATCTATGCTATGCCTTCTTTTGTGTAATACCAAGTGATGGAGTATGTTTTCTCACCTCCCCCATACTCCCATAATGTTTTATAATTGATGAGAAACCACTTATCTCTCTCATCAAGCTCTCTTAGTTACACACGATACCATGTCAATAAACCATAATGGATTCTACCTGAACATCATTTATTCCTTTGAGTTGCTCTATCTTTCATTTTACCAAATTGTATTTTCCTTTTAATTTTATGTAAAACATCTACATTCTATTTATGTGCACCAAAATCATGTTCCATATCCATCTCTCCGTCTCTTTCGAAGATATTCACGGTTTTAAGTGAATCTCTTCCTGATACTTCCCAATAAGCACACTCATTTTAAATGAACATCCCGATTTTTTACCCAATTTCAAGTGCACACCATCCTCAATTTTAATACACCATTGTCTTTATAAAATCAGTATATTTATTATTAAAACCTTTTTGGTGTACTTATGGTTTTATATAAAATAATGACCTATTTACTATTTTAAATGCTCTATAGTATTTTCCTTGAAACCACACAAAATGTTTTATTGCTACTGTTTATCAAAAAAAATTCTTATATGTTATCACTTATATTTTTCACCATATAACATTGTATATGCCTATATTACCTTATGAACATACATGTATGATCTAATCCCTTTCTATCTTGGACACTTTAATGATACACTCATTAGTTCTACTTTATGTCATGAATGTGGTACCCAATTCTCTCCATGTGTATCCTTATGTTTATGAACAATTGATAATGTATTATTATTTATGTGGAATGAATATTTATGTGGATAGAATATTTTTGTGGAAATAATATTCATTAAAATTTTGAGATGGGTGTGCCCATATAGTGCTCCAATGCATTGGGTAAAGACAGGTCTCATGAGATGCGATGTGAAACAGTATTGACGGTTAGCCTTGACCCCTACTAAAATGGGAAACCGGATTGGAAGTTAGCATTATCCTGATCAAAAGACAGGTTTTCTGATTATGCCACATTTATATGATTTCATGTTATATGATCCCATGCTTATATGATATGATTTCATATGTTCCATGTTTTTTTCATTACATCATGCCTCTTAACTCATGAGCTAAAGATGTATCGTTATGTTCATTCTCGTATAGGGATTCTTAGCTCAACCATTTTTGCATGTGTTCCCGAGGGTACCCTATGCAGATGTAAGGGATCAAAGGATGTTAGGAGATCTTAATAGAGATTAAATAATGAAATGTTTGTTAGCCCCATGTTTTATGTTTTACGTACCTAGAATTCTGAGATAATATAATTAACGATCATTGGATTGTACTATGATGTATAACTATTCATAAAACCATGTAATTTTACATTTAAAAGATATGTGTTGATATATATTTGTTATTATATCCATCATATGATTGACAAAGTCACCACACGTGCTTACGTACGGCTTACCATCTCCACGTCGTGGTGTAGTTTTTTATTCCAACACTTAATTATTTGGATGGGTATAATAATGAGTATAAATAATGTAAATAATAAATATAACGTGATACTGATTCTGTATATATGATATAACATCTAATTACATACTATTTCACCCTCAATATAATGATATTTTCGCTCATGCGTACGTACGGATTACCGTCTCCATGAATGTGATGACATTCATTCCACATCCTATTCATTCATGAATAATATTTTATTTTATGATTAAAAATAATGTTTATGAACATAATATAATTTTTATGTGAATCCAATGTATCCTATTCATAAAAAACATTGATTACGAATCAGTTAATACCTGAAATGATGATACTACAGAAATATTATTAATAAATAAATATTATATGATCATATATGATATCATATTTAGTTATATAGTTAATGTATAATTTGATAACAATGTTTTAATTACTATAAAAGAGGTTAACATACCATCTAATAAGGAAAATTACCAGGTAAGGGTTAATTCTACAATCTATTTACTTATCTGATGTTGTTAACACATAAGTATCTATTGGGACCTTTTTATCATCCACATCTGTTTTTTCTTAAAAATGTAATTCAAAACATTTTTACTATTTAGTAGACTATGGTTTAAAGTCATTAATACCCTTATTTGACCACATATGTTTTTAAAGGAATCTTTCTGTCATTTTCCAAATATGGTACTTTATGACCATCTCAACAAAATTAATGTAAGAGTGTATTTTTATCTTATACCCTGGGTGTGACTATTTTCTACAGTTTTATCATCCTCGAAGCTTCCAATACAAGCTTATAAAAATATTTTAAAAAATTATATTATAATTATATGAATTTTAAATGATTTCAAAATATAATGAGATATTTCTCTACCAAATTTTTTGATTTCATCTATGTCAACATCAGTTGATGGATTTTATGCTAATTTGAAGTTGATTTATTATGAAACGAATATTACATATTGTATTGTCGGCTTTTTGATATGTTGTACGTGGATGTGTTATTTTAACACTATCCAAGGTTTATGGATAAATTATTGACTTGTAGTATAATAGTTTTAATACGAATGTTTATATTATGTTTAAACCTTTTCATATGTGGAATGCATTGGACTTAGTATGTTACGGGTGGATCTCACTATTTCTCCTCGATGCATTGGTAGGTCCCATGAGAAAAACTAGTGTCTTAGAACAAGGCCTGGACAAAATCTTATTTGTAGTCTTGGCACAAGGCCTTGGCTTTTTGGTTATGAAGTCTGGAATTTTTCATTCCAACATTATAAAATTTGTTATTGATATTACATGTGATTATTCGAATTGTAGAATATCCACGTGAATAATTAAATGACATTATTTGATTTATCTTTTCCATATTATGTTGAAGTTTATGTTTTGAAGGCTTGTGTTTAATTATTATATATTACCTTAAATGTTTTTTCTTATTCTTGAATGTTTCTTCTATATTGTTATCTTTACTTAGCCTATGAGCTCACCCCTTTCTATGTATTATTTTTCCTAGGATACGATGAAGTATATTATGACCGGCCTGCAGGGATATTCTAAGGGATGAATGTGGTCAATGGAGACAATGTTGTTGTTGTTTTTCATTTCATAATTTAATATAAAACTTATTAAAGTGTCTAGTACTTCCAAGGCTACTAAAATGATCATTCTTTTGGGATTTTGATCCCTTGTGATCATGCCAATGTTATGTAATAACGCATAGACATTGGGTAACTGGGGTTGAGGAAATATAGTTAATGATGATGGCCTAAAATCATTAATTTTTATTTCAGAGAATATTTATAGAAAAGTGGGAAACCATCAAAGTTCCAGGTTCAGAGAAATTCAATCCTCATATGAAATCAATACTCCATTCCTATATAATCTAAGGTGGTTATAGTTTTTTACCTTTATTACTTCCCATTCAATAGAAGAGACCATCATTTATGGGTTGTCCTTAATGCGATCCTCAAGTTGATGATGATGGATTCACTAGAAGATACGCACATAGAAGTGCAAGAGGGATAGGACAAGATAAAAAAGAACCCTTATCTGTCGAGTCCACACATATTTTCTAAATCATGGAGAGGCAGTTTGAGGATATAAAGTTCATGTCCTAGATGGAAATCCATTTATGTATGAGAGCCAAATTCTGATTTGGTTATAAATAAGGATGGGGTAATCTATGTCCATGGCCTTGATTTTCTGCCTCCATGTATTTGAAAGGATTTGATACATGAGTTACATGCATAAATGTGGAAAATGAAACCTATTTTTAATAAGATATACCATATTCATCAGATACTCTATTAGGGGCCATGAATAATTAAATAGATTGCATGTTTCTTAACAAGATGCAACACCTGTCAATAGGTGAAGGTGGAAAATCAGTGATCTCGTTTTTTACAGCTATTTCCTATCTTAGAATGGGAAGTGGAATGATTTTACCATTGAAATAATGCTGGTTCTTTTAAGGTTTCCTCAAAATAATGATGAGAAATTGTTAATTGTTTAATGGTCAATGATAGTATCCCATATTATACCAATTAGGGGTAATTTCAAGGTTCATTTTTTTAGTGATATGTATATTCAAGAGATAATTTATTTTCATGAGGTGAAGTGGAGAATAGTTTCATATCATTATCTTTTTTTTAAAACAATCATATTGAAAGGATTATAGACAGTGTTAGGTACACTAGGGTTTTTGACTATAACATATCACTGACATATAGATCGAAAATATGAGGGTATTATTTAGGTGTTAGGGGACCTGTGGTGGGAATACATCCTAGACATTAGTGGATCTCTAGATAAACATATATCACTTGTTGAATCCACCTATAAAACTAGTTTTCAAGTTAATATCTAGATAGAACTATATAGAACTCCTTTTTTTGTCCATGAAGATTACCTTTATGTTGTATGGAGGTTGGTGAATTAATTTTATTATGAATGAGTCTCATAAAATAGACATCAGAACATGTTCAAGTGATTTAAAAATGTATGGCTATAATACATAGTCAATAGATGTCTTAGAATGATTGATGGCTCCGACCTCATGAGTTTACATTCGGTAATGTTTTTTTCCTTTGGGTTTCAACATGATTGGGTAACCATAAGATACAGATGTAGGAATAGTTGGTACCTATATTTATCGAATCATTTTAGATTTTGTAGTGGATCAAACTAGTGTAATACCGATTAGTTCTTCAAATTATATAAAATTATATTCAGGATGTTTGGAATTTTCTAATGATTATGTAGTATCATCGAGACCCTAATCATTGTATTGATGTCGATTATGTTGATCTTAAGTTAGTTTTGTACTTCATGGATAATTTAATTGGTATTTTAGATAACAATGGGATTGATTTGTTGGGAAATACTAAGATATTAGTCTGAGTACTTTGGTAGCATGTATATGTTTGAGGGGAAACATGGGAGAGGGAAGAATATATGTTTTCTAAATGGCCTAACATTTTCAGCATGTTGGATTTATTTTTCTTGGGGTCACAACTCAAGAGGAGCTATTATAAGGTTCGTAGATTTTATGATACCAACCTTCCTAGAGATATCTCATACTTTTTATCAGGTAATATTTCCCATTGTTTTAATCTAATTTATGTATAGTCTTGTCTTGGGTGAATTTGGATGGTATTTGGAGGCCTTTTCATGGTTTTTCAATAGTGAATTGTTGGGTAATGTTTTTCCCAAATTATGAGCCCTCCCCCATAGCTGTGCACTATTTTAAAAATTGGGATTGAAGGATTTTTACATCATTTAACAAAACAAAATACTTCTAGAGGATCCAATAATCCCCTAGTCTGTAGGTGCACATGGTTATAGAGAGAAGTTTTTATAACTATGATCTCCTTACCAGAAATCATGCACATATTCTTTCCATCCTCGTAAAATTAGTTAAAAAATTCACGAACCCACTATTTATATCCATAATCACCCCAATCAGCCTAATACAATTTCATTTTATCTTGTACGGTCTAGAATGGATTCTTACGCTTTTATACCACCTTAATGTTTGAATCAACAATTTGGTGAAAGAAATTGACTCCTCAAGGTGATGTAATATTTTCCTTTATTATGTTCCTCTCTCACACATATTTATCATATTTTTTATAGGGTGTAATTTCCCCCTATTTTTGATGTTATAGATATAGGTTTTAACAGATACTTTTTTCTTGGGATGATAATCCTATGGTTTGATCCCATATCGTCTTCACCATTCTTATTTTAGCAATTATACTTTGAATTAAGGGATGAGGATGAGTGAGTATTTATCAATGACCTAAAGGTAGGTGGTCTATAAGATAATTACCATTTTCATTATTTTGATATTGGGTTTGTAGTTGTATCCTTGTGTAACAGTGATGTAAAGTATCATTTAAATTTAAAATGTGTATTGAATCCCATGAAATTGGGAGACCCATTATAGATCCTATTGGACCCATTAGAGATAATGAGACTAGACTTGATGGAAACCAATGGGGTGTTCTAATTATCATTGAAATGATAATTATGAAATGAAATAGGCGAATAAATCTTTTATATAATTGAAATGAAACCATGTTTCATGGTTTGATAATTGGATTTAAAGGGACGATTGGATTAACCATGAACGACTAATGATTTATGTAATACTTGATGAACACTTTATTAGTGGGTGAAACTAATCATGTTGTTCCTTAAAAATAATTATAGAAACATGGTTTTTTTATTAATGAAATAGTGAACCATTTTGATAATGATTGATATAACGGTTACTAATGATGAAACATGATATTTATCCATAAAAACTGTGAATAATGAGTTGTGGGTGATAAAATTTTTCCTCGAGTACCCACGGTGTAGTAGACTGATTCTATAGGACCCCAATGCATGCATGTCTATTAGTACTGTACTGATGCTCCTTGTATCCAATATTTTTTTTATAAACTGTTGTTTTCATTACACATAGTATTGGCACTATAATTATGATTCATGTTCTAAGGATAATGATAACGGGTTGACACTCCACTTATACAATATAATGGTTCCTGTACTAATGCTCCATATTAATAAAATAATTTGAATTAAATTGGATAATGAAATCCCTTAAAAGAATAAATTGTTAAAACCCATTGGTGTGTGGTTCAAAATCTGATACAGGCTATAGAATATATGGTGTGGTATCCAAATTAATATTAAATTTGGATTTGTTTTCTTATATTGGACTTTTAATTATTTATTTATACAATTGCATATACTTATATAGACCTGATAATTCATTAGACCCTGTTGGTGGTGGCCTAATGAGTTCTACCCACATGCTACTTTGATCACACTTTTGTACCTGAATATGGTACTTTTTTGAGGGTCAGGATAATTAATGATCCATATATTTGAAAGATTACTTATTATTAATGATTGATCATGTTTGAGGGGACTAAAATTGATGTTTTGACCCAGTTGGGAGTTATTATTATGTCTTTTTTTGGTTTTTCACTTGACACTTGACACATATTTGGAATGAAATGTATACTGATTTGGTTTATGGTCATTTACCATATTTGTGTATTATCATGTGATGTTGTTATTTGTTAGTTATCATTTATTATTAATTTGGATATTTATAATTTATTTATATTGTTATCCTACTATAATAAAGTGGAAATAGTCTCCCCATAATATATATTTGAGCCTCACTACTAGTCTATATCCTTTAATGTATAGGGAAGTGCACTTGAGGTCATGTAATGAATCGGCTCAATGCATTGAAATTTAAAATAATTTTTAGGATTCTAAATAATTAGTAAGGGTTGTATCATTTAATCATATCCCCATAGAAATATAACTATCATCAAAGGATGTTATCAGAGATGAAAAACCCATTTAGAAGATCACATGGAACATTGGTTGCAGAGAATACACATTTCATTTTAAGGGTTGTAATTTGAAATAAAAATATATCCAATATAATAATGAAAAAAATTTTATTTGAAAAGAACCATATAAAATTTCAGTGGAATAATAAATTTAGATAGTGGATATAATGTTGATAATTCCCATTCCTGACATATCCATTAATTGAGAACATTATTTTCTGTATTTTTTATAAGTCAGAAATGAATTTTTGGTAGATATGTAATTGAAATGATTAGATTTAAATAATATAAAATTATTTCAAATTCAATCTAAAGTAAAATTTTATATTACTTTATGTATTGTTAATAAAATCCATAAAACATTTTTAAGAGAATGGACATGAAAGAAAATGTTATTTGATAAAATCAGAAACAACATCGTTATTTCATTGAAAATATTTTCATGATAATTTTTTATACCATGTATAGGGATATAGTATTGATTCATAAAAACTCATAATATTATTATATGATAAGAAAAATTAAGGGTTTCAATCAGATAAGGATTAATAATTTCCCTTAATTGAAATTCAAGGATAACCAATATTGAATAAAATGAGATTAAAAGCTAAATCCCATTCCTTATGTCTTTTCCAACATCATACGAACATGAAATAATAAATAATAAATATACATTTATTATAAATCTATAATAGAACCATATTTACGTATATGATAAAATATAAAATTCACTTATAAAATTTTATAACCCATTTAAAAATTAGTATCTATTAAAATCACAATTCTGAGTGATAACAATTATTTTTTCCAAATAGGTTTTGACAATGAATTTCTATTAGATCCATGTTGATTATGGCTCCATAATTTTTAAAATTTTAATATTCTCATAATTATCCTTTTATGTAATTGTACTATTAATTTACTATTCATATAATGTAGTGATAGAGGATGAATTATATCAATTTATGGCTATAATATTTATTATGTACACATGAATAATGTTTACACATTGTGATGGTTGAAATTAAATAATTATAAACAAAAAATCCCACTACTATAAATAAATATAAATATATATATAACATATATATTAAGGAAATATATAATTATTTCTATCAATGCAATCTAAAAATGGATGACAGATCACATTACTTCATGGAGGTGGTTGTCCACACAGACACATGTGAAACATTACAATTTTTCTATACCTAGAAAAGAAAGATGATATATAATAGATTATTATTATAGAAGCATAATTATGTCACATATAAAATAAATAATTATTAAATCCACCACTAAAAAAGTATTAATTGTAATGATGGAAATTATATCATATCTCAAGCTATAGAAAATTATTATCACCTACACACAAACTGAATGCAATTTCCCATTTGGTGCAAAATAGGGGAGGTAATGGTGGTTACATAGTAATAATAATTTTTAGTACATTTATTATGATGAATGTAACACCCAAATCTTCCACGATACGATTCCCTTTGGATAATGCAATAGCTTGTGTTGTACACAACTTTGAGATTCTATCACATCGCGACCAATCAAACTAGCCATTATGAATAGCAATACACACATTTTGATATATAATCAATATTAACCTTCAAAATTAACTTCATCTTTGGTTTCAGAATATCGAAATTATCTTAGGGTGAATTTTTGGAATTTTATTGAAAACATTCAGTTTTTTGATGAATAGTGAAAATTCTAAATATTAATTAAAAACAACAATTTTAATAAAAATAATTTATATTGATAAGTTATACTATTGAGTGGTTTTTAAGTATAATTATATTATATTTTTACCATTTAATCTAATTTTGGTCATTGGACATAATTTCACATTTAAACTGAACATAAGCAAGTGTCAATCTCTTGACAGTTATTATTTCTTAAAAATGCCCTTTTTGTTTTGACAATGGAAATTAATTTTAAATTAATTCTGCCACTTCTATGATTTGAATTTAGAAAAATGGATTCCATATTTATAATCATGAGGTCCCAATTGTGTAAATAGGTAACTTTTATTTTTAGTGATTTTGAATATTTACTTCGGTAAATATTTTATTTACCATGGTTAATGGGTAAATATGATAAATAACTATAAACAAATAATATTATAATAATATTAAATTACCATAACATATTTTATAAACCTATTTTATGATACATGACCGACCATGGGCGTCCTTGGGTTGATTTTGGGACCCCATGGAGCTACTCGTAACTGATAATGACACTTTATATTAATTAAGTTAAAGTAAATACAAAAATGACATAAGCATATGTCTTTTAGTAAAACAATTTTTACATAGGGTTATATATGTTATCTCTTAGACTATAAATATTCATTAGAAATATAAAACTATTCCCTACAGAATGGTATTTTGTTTATAATTTTTAGACGTTGAATAATTAAATTTATTTAAGACACAATGATGATACAATATTTTCCCTATTTATGAAAGAATCAAATAAATGGTATTGTAGATTTTAAAATAAATACAATTTGAAAGTCTTGATGACATCCCTGAATATTATATTTTAATGTGAGATGTTAAGATTTATTATATAAATTTTTTCGAAGTAATAATTCTTTTAAAAATTTAATAAAAACAAAATATAAAATAGTGTCAAATTTTACATAAAATAGTTTTTTAAAAAATATTATATTATTAGATTATATTATATTTCTAAATATATAATGATCGTCCAAAATGATTAAATACCATTATATATATCAATAATGAACCACTTGGGTTTCTCTTTGAAGTTTATAGTATGTTTATTAACCACATAATATAATAATACAAAGAGACATGGTAAATGTAAAACTATTTAACTAAGAGTTAAATCTGAAAGATAAGGTCAATATAGTGACCCAAATCTGTATAAAAACTATTGGTTGAGTGGTTATAGGCCAATCCCCACATTATATTTTAAAATATTTATTATGGATCCATTATAAACCGAACACGATTTTATTATAAAATAATATTTGAATCTTTTCCTAGGGTTCCCTTCACCCCTCTTATAAAAGGGAACTTTCCTCCTCACAAATTCACACCTTCAAAGCCATTTCGATTAGACAAAACCAACCCAAATATCCTCTGCACTATCCTCCCATCATCTTAGAGGCCTTCCAGTATTAAGAAATCCAACCCAAGGAACCCTTATGATCAAATGAAAAGGAAGAACCCGAAGAAGAGGTAAATATTTCTTCACCTCTTTCAAGTTCCTTTCTTCATCCACTTCCTCTTTCTCTGTTGATTCTATACTAAAATAATAACTCCAGTATCATCTATATACTGTGATATTATTATAAATTTGGTACAAACATATTCATTATTCTATCCTTCCTTTGAATGACGTGTCACCATACATGCGTACGTATGGATTACCGTCTCCACGTCGTGGTATGGTTGTTATTCAAAACATTATTATTTTAATGGGTATAATAATGATGTATAATTTATGAAAATAATAAATATAACCTGATAATGATTCTGTATATATATTATACCATCCAATTATATATTATTTTAAAATTAAAAGAATGATATTGTCGCTTGTGTCTACGTACAGATTATAGTCCCCACGAACGCGATGTGACTCATTCTCCATCGTATCCATTAAAGACTAATTTTCATTTGATGATTAAAAAACATGTTTGAAGACTTAATATAATTTTTAATATGAATAAGATACATCATTTCCACAAGAAACATTACTTACATAACAAGTCATATAAAGGAAAATGAACTAGTTAACACCCGAAACGACGATAATACTAAAATATTATTAACAGAGAAATATTAAAAGATCATATATGATATCATATTAATGTATATGATTATTTTAAAATTTAATAACATTCATTTAAATATTATAAAGTAGTTTAACCTACTCTCGAACAAGGAAAAGTTCAAGGTAAGGGTTAATTTCACAATCTAATTATCATCCGAGGTGGTTTTTACGTAAGTATCTACTAGGACTTCTTTATCATCCACATCCATGTTTTTTAAAAATGTAATACAAATTTTTTATAATATTTACTAGAATATGGGTTAAAGTAATTTATACCCTTGTTTTAATTTTTATAAAATGTGTTGAAAGGAATATTTCGGTCATTTTTTAAATAAGGTACATTATGACCTTTTTAAGGTAAGAATGTTTTTTAACCTATACAACAGGTGCGGCTATTTTCCACCGTTTTACCATCGTCTTATATTCCATTACAAGATTATAAGAATATTTTCAAAAATAAATGTTTTATTTTATAACTATATGACTTTTAAATGATTTAAAAATAGAAAGAGATATTTCTCTATAAAAGGTTTTGATTTCATCTATGTCAACATCCTTTGATGGATTTAAGCTTATTTAAAGTTGATTTTTACAATACAAAACATCCATATTGTATTAAAGGATTTGTGATATGCTTGATGATGGATGAGTTATTTTTACACAATTCATGTTTTATGGATAAAGTATTGACATTTTGTATGCTAGTTTTAATATAAATGTGTATGTTATGTTTAACCCTTTTTATATGAGGAATGAATTGGACTTAGAATGGGATGGGTGGAGCCCGCTATAGCTTCTCAATGTGTCAGTTGGTCTCATGAGACAAACTTGTGTCTGGGCACAAGGCCTTGAGAAAATCTTATTTGTAGTGTTGGCACAAGGCCTTGACTATGTGTTTATAAAGTCTTCCATTATGCATTCCATCATTATGAAAGTGGCTATTGATATTTCATGTGACTATTAGACTAGTATAATATCCATGTGAGTAAGTAAGTGGGATTATTTTGTTTTATATTTTCTATATTATGATGAATATTTTCATGAAAAGTCTTTTGTATTAGTTTTATACATTGCCTTAAATGTTTATGAATATTTGTGAAAGTTTCCACTATATTATTATCCTTCATGAGCATCTGATCTCACCCCTTTATATGTTATATTTTTCCAGGATGTGTTGAAGAATTTTATGACTGACCAACAGGGATAGTCTATGGGAACTCAATGATGTCTATGGAAACAATGTTGTTGTAGTTTTACATTTTATGATGTAATGTAAACCTTATAAATGTATCTAGTACTTCCTAGGCTACTAATCTAACCGGTCTTTCAAGACATGATCTTTCGTGATCATGACAATGTTATGTAATAATGCACATACACTAGTTAACTGGTGATGGGGCATTACAGTTGGTATTAGAATAATTTTAGTACAAAACATGGAATCAAGATTTAGATAAACTCTGATTAGAGCACATTACTCTAAGATAGATTTTGCGGATTATTATAGAAAAACAACCTAGAATTTTGGTATTGTAGATATTTCGGGAGTTTCCAAGGAATACATCCCTATCTAGATACAAGAAGGTTGAGGTGGATCTGTCATAGATGTACCTAAGGGTAAAACCTGAAAACACCGCTTTGAACTAGACTCGAATGGGAACTGGTGCACGATAATGGGCCTTGCTGCACTATTGGTTATGACACTCCCATGGGATATGATTAGGATAATTCAAATCTTTTTTACAAACCATTATGAAGGATTTATGAGTATATACCTCCTCAAAGAAAACAATTTTTTATGATTATGGATTATATCCATAAAATGTTCAATTTATGTTAAGTATGATAAAAGTTTGGAATTATGTATTGTTATCCAAAAACTAATCTAGTGTATGAAATTGATTAGATATGGAGCCTAGTGGAAGGAATGGAAACAATATCAATGCACACACTCCATGTAGGGATTTACCTCCTACTCAAGATAATTATAGTGGAGCTGGTGATATAACTGGTGCTGATCAGCTTATCATTGAACTGGGACAACTCACTCAAGTTATGAATAATAATCATACCCATATAGAGCACCCTGATCGTTAGGGTGGAGGATCAATGTTATCCCACTTCATGGGGAAAAACCACCAACATTCAATGGGAGTAAAAAACCATTAGTGGCTGAGAAATGGATAAATTTCTTAGAGAAAATATTTCACACTTTGGGGAGTACTGAAAGCTAAAAAGATGTCATGGCAGTTTATCGCCTCACTAGAGATTCTAATCAATTGTGGTGATTGATTCATAAGACAAAGGAAGATGATGAATTATGAAATATGTAATCGAGGGTGTTTAAAAATATTTTCATAGAAAAATTGTTTCCTCGTGACCATCGAGCGGATATGGAAAGACAATTTATGAGTCTGAGGGAAAAGGAGGATGAGAATGTTGTAAAATATGAGCCTAAATTTACAAAGTTAGTGAGGCAAGAAAATGATTATATACGTAACCAAAGAAGTAAGATTGATCATTTCTTCTATGGGATAAAACCATTTCTCTGTCAAGAATTTTTCTCACAATCCCTCTCAACGTATAATGATATTGCCTCGTGTGCTATGAAGACCAAAAAATAATTCTCTATGTGTTATGACTTTAAAGCAAGGAAACAGAAGAAGTGATCTACTGAACACTCTGGAAGTGTAAATAAGGGGAAGAAGGGAAAAGCTCAATATCCATCCTGCAGTAAATGTGGGAAGAAACAACCCAGTACTTTCCTGAAGGAAATGGGAGTCTGTTACAAGTGTGGTGAAAAATGCCACCAATCTTGTGATTGCAAGGGTAAGAAAGACGTTGTCAATGTTGAATGCTAAAATTTTAGAGAAAGGGGGAATTATGAAAATTAATGTTCTAATATCCATGGAAACTTACCTTAGAAAAGGACAAGGGATCAATACCAAACATATGATATCACTACTGTTCAGTTTGAATCCCCAAAAGATGTGGTGGTAGATAATTTAATGGTTTCCCCAAGATTATAAAATGCATTATTTGATTCTGGATCATCACATTGTTTCATATCTTCCTAGTTTGCTTAGAAAATTAGATATTTTCAATTTGATATAATAAGGGAGTTTTCAGCCAAAACTCATAAGTGAGGTATCATTGCAACAATGTTTTGTGAATCAGTCCTCATTAGGGCATATAAATGTTCTTTATCTACTGATATCATCATCATACCCATGATTGAATTTGATATAATCCTCGGTATGGATTGTCTTTTAGACCATGATGAAAAATTTTATTATAAGATGAAGGAGGTTAATATTTTATATAACGATGACAAAGAACACATTATCATTAGAGTAGAAACATCATGACCTAATTCTTATATAGATCCACCCCTAGTAGCTTAACTAAATTCAATTATTGGGGAGGAATACAATGAAATAACTGTGGGTGAGGAAAATAATGTTCAAATATAGGATGTACCTATTGGGCAATATTATGTTGATGTATTTCAAGAAGAATTATTTAGACATCCTCTAGACTGATAAATTGAATTTTCCATTGACATAATTCATGGTTCAAGGTCTATACTGAAAACACCTTATAGAATGGCCCTAGTGGAATTAGTTGAATTAAAGAAACATGTAGAGGAATTGAGTAATAAGGGATTTATTCCTCCTAGTGTTTCTCCATGGGGAGCCCCTATCCGTTTTGTTAATAAGAAAGATGGATCTTTGAGGTTGTGCATTGACTAGAGGGAGATCAATGCTATAACAATTAAGAGAAAGTATCCCTTACCTCGCATTGATGATTTATTCGACCAACTTCAAGGAGCTAAATACTTTTCAAATATTGACCATCGATCTAGATATAATAAGTTATGTGTGGAGAAGGAAGACATTCCGAAAACATCATTTTGAACCAGTTACGGGTATTACAAGTTTACAGTAATTCCTTTTGGATTAACTAATGAACCCTCTGTCTTCAAGGATCTAATGAATAAAGTTTTCAAGGTATAACATGATGAATTTGTAGTGGTATTTATTAAAGATATTTCGGTATACTCTCAAACCTATGAAGATCATGAAAATCACTTGCACATTATTCAAAAGAATCTTAGAATACATGAATTATATGTGATGTTTAGAAAGTATGAATTCTTGCTTCACGAGATTTATTTTCTTTTCCATATAGTCTCTAAGGATGGAATATATGTTGATCCTTCTAAGACCATGACAATCCATGAATGGCCAACACCAATGAGTATAACCGAGGTATGTAGATTTATTGGTTTAGCAGGTTATTATCGATGTTTTATCCAGAATATTTCATGATTGAAAAAACCATTAACCATGCTCACACGTACAGGGGGTCATTTTTTTTGGAAAAAAGAGTGTGAAGAATGTTTTGAAGAATTGTAGGGAATATTAGTCAATGCATCTATCTTGACTCAGTCATCGGGGAATGATGGGTCTGTTATTTATAATGATGCATCAAATAAACGACTTGGTTGTGTCCTTATGCATAATGATAAGGTTATTGCCTATTCATCAAGACAACTAAAAATTCTCGAGAAAACCTATCCTACTCACAATCTTGAGTTAACTGCAGTAATAGTTTCCTTGATGATATGGAGACATTATATCTATGGTGAAAAATGTGAGATATATACCGATCATAAGATTTTGAACTGTATTTTCTCACAGAAGGAACTCAACATGAGGCAATGATGATGGCTTGAACTACTCAAGGATTATGATTTCACCATACACTACCACCCAAGGAAGGAAAATAATGGGGCAGATGCTTTGAGCAGAAAGGATCATGGTGTTTTGAACAAGATGAGTGTTGAAAGGGATCCTATTTTCATGGATATAGTATAATGGATATGGGATTAACCATGGAAGGTGAAACATCAATGCTTTTCCAAGTGGTTTTCAAACCATCTTTACTAGAAAGGATAAAAATTTCTCAGGATGATGATGAGGAATTTCAAAAGAATATTAAAGGAGTGAATGATGGGGGATTGAGGGACTTTTTCTATGAAGATGAAAATATGAAATTTGCGAAGAGACTATGTGTTCCTGATATACCAGATCTAAAAAGATATTTTTTGGATGATGATCATAGTTCCAATTTCTCTATACACCCTGATAACACTAAGATGTATTGAGATTTGAAGGAACATTTTTGGTGGGACAACATGAAGAGGGAGATTGCTGTTTTTTTGTCAAGATATATGGTTTTTCAACAAGTGGAAGCTGGAAGGAAATAGCCTGGAGGAGTCATGCAACCTATTACCATACCTGAGAGGAAAAGGGATAATATTAGGATAGATTTTTTCTTGGGACAACCAAAGACTTCAAGAAAGGAATGATGCAATATGGGTAATTTTTTGATCATATTACCATGACAGAACATTTTCATGCTATAAGAGAACATTTACCACTTGAAAGTCTTGAAAGAATATATATTAATTATGTTGTGAGACTCTAGGGAGTATCCATATCGACTGTTTCTGATCGTGATCCATGTTTTACATCAAGATTTTGGAAAATTATTCAGAAAGCTCTGGATACTGAAGTTCGTTTCAGCACTGCCTACCAGCCTCAAACTGATGGACAATCAGAACAGACTATTCAAACCTTAAAATACATGTTGAGATCTTTCCCACATGAATTTCAGGGTATGTGGGATCAATATTTACATTTGGTAGAATCTTATTATAACAATAGCTTCCATTCAAGTATTCAGATGACACCATATGAAGTGTTATATGGAAATAGATGTTGCACACCAACCTATTGGGATGATGTCGGTGAATCAAAACTTGTAGGCCCAGAACATCTTTAGGAAATGATGGAAAAGGTTAAGGTAATCCAAACCCATATCAAAGCAGTTCAAAGTAGGCAGAAGAGCTATGCTGATAATCGAAGGAAGGATTTGGAATTTCAGGTAGGAGATCAATTTTTCATGAAGGCATATCAATGGAAGTGTGTTATATGTATTGGTATGAAGGAAAAATTAAGTCCTAGGTACATCATACCTTTCGAAATTCTAGAACAAATTGGGGTTGTAGCTTACTATTTGGCAATCCTGCCAAGTCTCTCTAAAGTTCATGATGTGTTCCATGTATCACTATTGAGGAAATACATGCCTGAACCAATGCATATAATCACCTATGAAAAATTAGATCTGGAACCTGATCAGACTTATTGCGAAGAGCCTGTCAAGATTAAGGATACAAGATAATAAGTTCTGAGAAACAGGACGACTCATCTGGTAATGTTTTGATGAAGAAACCATAAAATGGAAGAGTTAACATGGGAACTCGAGGAACTTATGATGAAGAACCACCCGAATCGTTTTATGCAATAGTATTCAATAAATTTTGAGGATGAAATTATTTGAAGGAGGGTAGAATGTAACACCCCAAGCTGGCACAGTACGTTTCCATTTGAATAATGTAATAGCTTGTATTGTACGAATCTTCGAGATTCTAACACATCGCGACCAATCAATCTAGCCGTATTGAATAGTAATAACCACTTTTTGAAATTTTATCAATCTTATTTTTCAAAATGGACTTCATTTTTGGGTTCGGAATATCGAAATTTGATCAGTGTGAATTTTTGGTATTTTTATGAAAACATTCAGTTTTTGATGAATAGTGAAAAATAATAAATTTTAATTAAAAAAACCTTTTAAATAAAAAAATTTATACTGCTAAATTTTACTATTGAGTGGTTTTTAAGTATAATTAGATTATATTTTTACTATTTAATCCAATTATGGTTATTTCATGTAATTTCACATAAAAACTGGACATAAGAAAGTGTCAATCTTTTGATAGTTTTTATTTCTTAAAACATGCTTTTTTTTACAACAAAAATTAATTTTAAATTAATTTTTTCCACTTCTGTGTTTTGAATTTAGAAAAATAGATTCCATATTTAGAATCAGGAGGTCCAAATTCTGTAAATAGGTATCTTTCATTTTTAAACATTTTGAATAATAACTTCGGTAAATATTTTATTTTCCATGGTTAAATGGTAAATCTAGTAAATAAAAGTAAAACAATAACATTATAATAATTTTAAATTACATTAACATGTATCCTAACCCTATTGGATGATACATGTCCGACCATGGGCATCCTTCGGTCGATTTTGGGATCCCATGGAGCCACTTGTAAGTGATAATGACAATTTATATTAATTATGTTAAAGTAAATAAAAAATGACATAAGCATTTATCTTTTAGTAAAATAATTTTTAGATAGTGTTATATATTTTATCTCTTAGACTATAAATATTATTTAGAAAGATAAAAAGATTCCCTACAAAATGGTATTTTACTTATAATTTTTAGACATTGAACTATTAAATTTATTTAGGAAACAATGATGATGTCGTATTCCCTAATGGAAAAATACTCTATACCAACGGTTTGGAACCCTTGGTATAGGCCTCCAAACCATTGTAATAGCCTACACCAACTATTTGGAGAACCGTTTCCAAGTAAGCCGTGAGGATAGGTCCATAACAACGGTTTTGGTAAAACCATTATTATATACATATACCAATGGTTTTGAAAACCATTGGTATAAGTAATCTAAAAATCTATACCAAAGGTTCCATAAAACCATTGGTATATGTAATTCAAAAAATAATCATTCATTTGGTTTTGATCCCAACACATCCCGTTTGTGAATGAAGGACCTATCCACTAACCTAACATAATTTTGTGAACATAATTTCATAAATAAATATATATATATATATCTATTATCATAATTATTTTAAATTTTTATTTATTTTATGTCCTCTATAATAAGATTCCATTAAAAATATATGTACATATACCAAATGTTCTCAAAACTATTGGTATGGACCTATACCAATAGTTTTGAGAACCATTGTTATAGGTTCCTTGATTTTGGGACCTTTACCAATGGATTGGCCAAACCGTTTGTATAGGGTCTCTATAATGGACTTATACCAATGGTGTTGGGAAAAATGTTGGTATAGGTCCATATAAGTGAACTATACTAACAGTTTTCCCAAAACCGTTGGTAGATATCATATTTCCAGTAGTGATTTTTGTTATTTATTAACGAATCAAATAAAAGGTATTATAGATGAAAAAATAAATATAATTTTATTTTTTTGATGCCATACCCAAAATTTTGTGGTTAATGTGACATGTTATGATGGATTAAATGAATTTTTTTTAAAGTAATAATTATTTTAGGATTTTAACAGAAACAAAATAGAAAATAGTGTCAAAATTGACATAAACGAGTTTCTAAAACAAATATTATATTCCTAAAAATGTAAGGTTCATAAAAAGGATTAAATACTCTTATATATATCATTAATGAACAACTTGGTGTTCACATAAAAGTTTATAGTATGTTTATTGACAATATAATATAATAATAAAAGGAGACAGGGTAAATGTCAAACAATTTAACTAAGAGTTAAATCTAAAAGATAAGGATAATATACTATCCCAAACCTATCTAAAACCAATTGTTTGAGTGGTTTTTGACCCATCCACACCTTACAATTTAAATAATTAATTTAGGAGCCATTATAAATAGAATATAATTTTATTATATAATAATATTTCAATATTTTCCTTAGGTTCCCCTCACCCCTCTTATAAAAGGACACTTACCCTCTTCTAAAATTAACTCCTTCAAAGCCAATTGGCTCGGCAAAACCCTTCCTAAATATCCTCTCCACTATCCTCCCTTCATACTAGTGGTGTTCCTTTAGTCAGAAAGCCAACCTAATGAGCCCTTTTGATCAAATAAAACGGAAGAACCTAAAGAAGAGGTAAATATTTCATCACCTCTTTCAAGTTCCATTATTCTTCCACATCCACTTTCTTTGTTATTTCTATTATAAAACAGTTACTCCAGTATCTTCTATATACTTTGATTTTTTTATAAATATGGTACAACCATATTCATTATTCTATCCATCCTTTGAATGACATGTCACCATATGTGCATACGTACGGCTTACCCTCTCAACATTGTGGTGTGGTAGTTATTAAATACATTATAATTAGGATGGGTATAATAATGATGTATAATTTATTTAAATAATATATTTAACATGATAATGATTATGTATATATTATATACCATCCAATTATATATTATTTTAATTTCAAAAGAATGATATTGTCGCTCGTGTGTACATACGGATTACAGTCCCCACGAACGCGATGCGATTCATTTTCCATCATATCCACTGAAGATTACTTTTCCTTGGATGATTAAAAATAATGTTTAAAGACTTAATTTCATTCTGAATATGAATAAGATACATTATATCCACAACAAACATTACTTACGTGTCAAATCATATAAAGGAAAACGAATCAGTTAACACCTGAAACGATGATAATATTAAAATATTATTAACAATGTAATATTGAAAGATCATATATGATATCATATTAATGTATATGATTCTTGTATAATTTAATAATAATTCTTTCACCATTAAAAAGGAGGTTAACCTACCCTCAACCATGGAAAACTACAAAGTTAGGGTTAATTTCACAATATCTTTATCATTCGAGGATGTTTTTACATAAGTATCTACTAAGACCACATTATCATCCACATCAATGTTTCTTAAAAATGTATTCCAAAACATTTTTACAATTTACTAGAATATGGGTTAAAGTAATTTATACACTTGTTTGTCTTTTTAGAAAATGGTTTGAATGGAATCTTTCCGTCGTTTTCCAAACAATGTACCTTATGACCTTATAAAGGTAAGAATGTTTTTTAGCTTATACGGTGGGTGTGGCTATTTTCCACCGTTATAACATCTTGAAGCTTCCCGTAAATTCTTATAAAAATATCTTCAAAATAAATGTTTTCTTTTATAATTATATAAATTTTAAATGATTTCAAAATAGAAACACATATATATATAAAAAATGGTTTTGATTACATCTATGTCAACAACCATTGATGTGTTTTAAGCTTATTTGTAGTTGATTTATTATGACACAAAACATCCATATTGTATTAAATGTTTTATGATATGTTTGACTATGGATGTTTTATTTTTACACCATTCATGGTTTATAAATAAGTTATTGACATTTCATATGCTAGTTTTAATACGAATGTTTATGTTATGTTTAAACCTTTTCCTGTGAGGAATGAATTGGACATAGTAAGTTACAGGTGGAGCCTACTATAGCTCCTAGATGCATCTATAGGCCTCATGAGGAAAACTAGTGTCTTATCAGAAGTACTTGAAAAAATCTTATTTGTAGTCTTGGCACAAGGCCTTGACTATGTGGTTATGATGTATGGCATTATACATTCCATCATTATGAAAGTGGCTATTGATATTTCATGTGATTATTCGACTAGTAGAATACCAATGTGAGTAAGTAAGTGGAATTATTTTGATTTATATTTTCTATATTATGATGATGTTTATTTTGAAAAGCCTTTTGTTTTTCCTTTATACATTTCCTTAAATGTTTATGCTTATTTATGAATGTTTCGCTATATTATTATCCTTACTGAGCATCTGAGCTCACAGCTTTTTATGTTTTATTTTTCTAGGATGTGAAGATGTATATTATGACTGACTAGCAGGGATAGTCTATGGGATCTTAGTGTTTTCTATGGAAACAATGTTGTGGAAGTTTTCCATTTTATGATGTAATGTAAACCTTATGATTTTATCTAGTACTTCCAAGGATACTAAACTAATCGGTCTTTCGAGACATTATCTTTTGTGATCATGCCAACGTTTTTTAATAATGCACTGACTATGGGTAACCGGGTATAGTTCATTACAATAAATATATTAGTTTATTATGAATACAAATTATTTAAAGGAGTAATAATAAATATATTAAAATCTGTCAAGTAAGATGATTTTTTCATCCTTAGTAGACCTCATTTATATCCTTTCCCAATGAAAGGTGGAATGCTATTTTAACAA
Source organism: Viscum album (assembly GCA_963277665.1). Lineage (NCBI taxonomy): Eukaryota > Viridiplantae > Streptophyta > Magnoliopsida > Santalales > Viscaceae > Viscum > Viscum album. The sequence continues at coordinate 801,609,208 of OY728150.1, read as the reverse complement.
GACCAAGAAATATAAATAACATATAGGGATATTTATATTATAACTTGATTTTTTATGAGATCTAGGTGGATTAAATGTGTGTAAATAAAGAGAGGAGGCACGACTATTTATAACTGGGGGAGGTACCCACCAGTAATATTTTAAATGATTAAAATATTATGAAGTAATATTCAGGAACTATTGTTCCATAATTAATAAAAGTTTCACCATATTGTTTTGAAGTTTAAAATACCTTTATAAAATAATAATTAACCTGAAATGATTTGGACTCGCCACATATTTTAAGCTAAATATACTCATCTTACAGTTTTATTGCCGTAGTAATATTTCAACCATTGTTAATATTAATAATAAAAAAATAAAACTAGAATGATTAATAAATTATGAAATTATATTTCCAATTACAGAATCCATTGATAGAGATTCAATATCAAAAAATGAAACATATCAGTATAATAAAAAAATATTGAATGCAATAAATTACTATTTTTATTTTGAAAAATACATTTTCATGTATAAAATATTTTTATACCATGTTCAAGTATAATATTGGTCCAATTGGTTTAAATTGATTTAAATTATACAAAAAAAATTAATAACTTTTTTTAATCAAATCATAATAAAAATTTACTTTTAGAAATAATATAGAAGAAAATATATTTTTCCCTAAAAATGTTTAATTTTCTGAGTTCACCAAAAAATAATCTTTTTAATAAAATTTTTAAAAAAAACCCTATTTTATTTTTTAATATTATTATTTCAAAAATAATGATAATTTTTTATAATATTTTCATTTATGGTTTAAATAAAATATAATGCATGTACACAAAATCCGAGGAAACATTTATGGTATAAAATATAAATTGTGATTATAAAATGACTCAACTAAAAATTAAAAAATTACATATCATTAAATATATATTATTTAAAAAATTTATACATTTTAATAATTTTATATTTATTACTATTAATAAAATTTAAATTAAAAATTCTGATATAATAGAAAAATTTAATAATTATATTTTAATAATATATTGTAGTTCACTTAAATCTATGAGTCGTGTGCCAATAATGATATTTAGTACTTCAAATTTATTTCAAAAATGTTAATATAATATCTCTAGGTGTTACTCATATAATTATTTTTCTAATTATCCTTGGTGTTAAGAATTTAAATAGTGGTCATTTTGTGAGGGTGATAGTTGTTTTTATCATTATCAAAATCCTATTAAATATCTTTTCTATAAAATGAAGGAAATTGAACTATTATGTTAGTGATGTTTGAAAAAAGTCAATGAATAAAATATATTATTTAATTTTTTATAAATACCAGTATTTCAAGAAATGTTTTATTGAAGAACAATGATAAAAAATCAGAATTCCATAAGAATTAATCTAGGACTTGTGTTTTCCTTATTAATATATTGGTGGAAATTAATAATGTTTCACTATATTTATTTAGATAATAATATGTTATTCTTGATCCTATTTTGATGTTTTCTAGGTCCATGTTTGTGGAAGACAATAGGTAAATGTAGGATGAAGTTATTAATCCAGATTGGACTGATTTCACAAAATAAATATGTGATATAGATATTGGAATTTCATAAAATATTTCTATAAATCCTTATATTATGTTAATACATATGATGATGGAAATGTTTTCTATGTAGTCCTTAAGGAATTATTGAGATACTCATTTTATCTTGATTATATTTAATAATCTTATAGTGATGTTATGATGGTAAAATGTCCATATCTCGTTCCACCAATCACATGTGAAATGATTGAGGTATCTCTTATTGAGAAAATTTCTTTGATATGTGAGGATGAATTTTAACGAATTTTTGTAATTGTTGTTTTATTATTGTTGGTTTTGTATGATCCTAATGTGTGAATATATATATGATCTTATAGATTGATGTGTATATTTTTTAAGGATGATTTTGTAATGGTGTCATCTATTATTTATGTGATGTTATATGTTTGAATTAGTAGTTTTTTTATTTTTAGAATGATCACAAATAAAAAAACTCTAACATAAGAACTAATTATGGTGAAACTAAATACATGAGACAATTTTTAATTCCAATTATAATAAATTGGTTGTTAATCAAGTTGGATTGTTTATTAGTTTATAAGTAATCCTAAATATTGTGTGTTAGACTGTAATATTGAACATGGACATTATGTATTGTTACACCTAATAATTATTATTTTTTACATGTAACACCTTGAAAAAAATACATTTTGTTTGATTAAACTGATAATCATAATTTACATTGTGCTGTGTTTTCTAACTCGATAGGCATTAAAAATTCCTCCTTAAAAAAATTATCACCAGTCATGTGTGACCCTATATACCTTGATTGTAATATTAATCAGGGAATATAGGTTTACCCTAGTGGGGATTTTCATATCACTATATGTAAACCACACACACACATTTATATATATATAATGTTATATTGGGAGAGTTGTTATTTTATAAATAGATATTTGGAAATCCTATCTAAAAATTCATAGTTACCTTTTCTTGAGTTCATATTTAACAACAAGAATTCAATATTTTTATTTTTTGACAATTTTATATTGGTGACAATGTTGGGTAGATAAATTAACCTATACAGGGGTACATAAAGTTATATATAATATATTATCATTAAATGGTATTTTTTTCAATTGTTTTCTTAATTTATTATATAAAAGATATAATTTAGGGTTGTTATGTTACTCAGAGTTTTATTTTTTTGATAATCCTATTTCTAAATTTTTAGAACATTTAATTAACAAAATTATGCCACTATTATGTTTCAATTTATTGTTATGATGGTAATGATTTATATTCATATATTCTTATAGATTTCATTTATTTTTTATTCGTAGAAATATTAAATATTGAGAGTAAACGTCTTATTATCTCACTTTATATCAGTTAAATTATAACATTATTAATCGTATTACATTAGTTATTATATAATTTAATTTATTTATAATCAATTAATTATTAATTAATAAACATTTATTATTCATTTATTACCTTAGTTTGGTGCATTTTTTAGGGATTTAAATTTAGTTATTCTTTGATGTTTCCGGTATCTCAATAATGGGAAATGGTCTTCCATTTATGAGTTTATAAAATTGGTGCAAGGTATGTCTATTTTTTCATAATATAGTCCCGTGTACGGTCTCAATGAGATCAAATATTATCATAATGTTTTTAAATATATTTTGAATAGGATTTTTATTTCATCGTAGGAACACATGTGGTTTAAATAATTATATAAGGGGTGTGGTATACATGAACATGGGATATTATGTACACCTAAATATGAATTTATTTATCCATTTACTCTACATTATGATATGAGATGTTGTATACATTAAGAGGTTGTTATATTTATTGGTCATAATAAAAAAATAAAACTTATTTTATTAATTCCTACTGATACATAATTCTCCACAATATTTTTTTAGTTTAACCATAAATTATGGGGATTGGATATGTTATGTTCTGTTTCATTATCATGTAAGATACATGATGATTTATTGTAACTCTTCGTAGGGTGGGTGGTTCATTATGATGTAATTTGTGATTTTATTTCATGATTATTTTTTGAAACAATGGTGACCTTTGCTATGATATACTACTATTTATTTATTTCATGTTTTATAATATAATGGTTTTCATGATCCTCTTCTTTTTGTGAATTGGATATTGTTCCTATGTAAAGAATCTAAATATTATCATAATTTTTTTGGGGTCTAGAAACTACATTTTGGTGAGGGGTTTCTAATTGTAAATATCATTTTATATATCAAATATTAATTTCACTACTAATAATATTAAAGGGTGATCATATCTTAGATTTTGAATCATACCACCTATACACTATGATACAGGACACCAAACAATATTTTGAGTTAGTAAATTTTATAGTAAATTTCATATACATTCCGATATTAATTCAAATTGATTTCGATATATCTTATCCTTTTGGAATTTTAGGCATTCAATTAATTATATTAAATGTCGATTTTTAGGTTGTTCAATATTTTCATTCACTAGAACCATGAATACCATAAAAAATAACATTTTTTCTATTTTCTCCATCTTTTCCTCTAATTAATATTCTATAATTAAATATTTGGTTATTTTTTAATTGTTCCCAAAAATTGGTTTTTATAATCTTATATACTCAAGTATTTTAGAAGTTTGTTCCATATTTTTTAGTGTAAAATAATTGTGTTACTATTCATTGTTGTTGAATCATTTTTACTTTTATATATGTTATTTTATACATAATTTTTACATTATATTTTCCTTTTAATAATTAAATACGTAATCATTTTCTGAATTTGTTTATTTATTTATAAAAATTATATATATATAATATTACATGCATATAAGAATATATTTTATTACATTACATTGATTTTAGTGGATTTAATCTATTTTACTATGATTATGAGTGTAATTTATCCCATTGTGTTTTTCATATAACATTTACACTAGTAACTAAACTTCACTTATTGAAGTCTAGATGAAATGTTCACATTGAGATTCATTATTAACCAATATGGTGATGCAGAGGTAATGTGATATTTTAGAGTTTTATCATGTAATTGGTTTTGAGATATGAGGATGTTTAGATTTTTAAATTGGTGATTATTTCTTAGGATAAATAGGTAAATGATTTTATTTAAACATAGTAGATGATATAGTATTGGGGCATACACTTGGACATAGAGAGGTTATAATGATCAAATGAATATAACTTATGTATGCTCTACATAGGTGAGAGGATGCTGATTTCAAGGTAGAGGCCATAGTAAGGTATATAAATCATATTTGATTGAACATATTTTTGAATTTGTAAACAATAGGTAATTAGAAGGATTATATAAATGATCATAAATTAATTACATATCATTGGATCTAGAGTTTTAATTTTTTTTAAGGAGATATGGTGGAGTTCATAATCATATAGATTATGATTGAGTTCTATAGCTTGATTCATCTTTTTATAATAGGTGAGTTAACATAGAGGGGGATGATTCTTGGGGGACGAAAATAATTAATTTTAAAAAGTAGACCATGAAAAAATATTAGGAGACTATCTCTAATTTGGAAATATTACAATGGTAGTAGGGTGAAAATATTATTATTATTTTGTTAAATGTGTTGTATGAATATTTAATCCCATTATATATGGGTTTATGAAGGAAATTTTTGTAAAATTGGATGAATTTCTTAGTCTATCAGATTCCATGATTCACTCATTTCTGTTGAGTGGAATATGGTGGTTGGAGATATACTTTCATTAATATATAATATTTAGAGTATGAGATATTATGCTTATATTCAGGTTTATTATCAAATATTATTTTGATCTTATTTTTTATAAGGACACTATGGAATTCCATTTAGAGGAGGTTTATGATGTAGGTATTCATCACTTGGTCACCACTATTACATTTTTCCTGAATATTAAACATTTTTAAGAATTTACTCTAACAGAAATAAAATAGTGCGGACTTTTTAATATCAATATTTTGTATTAAAAAAATAAAATGGAATATATTTTTGGTGTAAAGTATATAATTTATGTGGATATATTCATTTTTTATATGTAAGTAATATATATTATATTTCATCATTGTTTTTTTATTAGAGATATAATTTAATGGTCTATAACAATGCCCTTTGATCAAGATGTATTTTCATGTATAGTTTATATCAATTAATTTCTTCAATTACATATTATTCATAGCGATCAATATATGGAAGGTTTCATGTTTCTTAAAATCATCTTAAATAGTTTCTTCTAATGTATTATCAATAGAACATTAGTTTATATTGTAGTGGAAAATCAAGAAGATACTTATTTTGAAGAGGAAAAAATATCATTTATATTATAACTAGAAATAGATTGCTGATATTGGTTTCTGATATGTACACATCACAAGCACTAATTTAGAGGAATGTGGAATGGTTAGATTCATGTTATGGTGTTTTTAATGCCAGTTTCAATATTAATTATTTGTGGGACTAAATTTTTTTATCTAATATAGTATGTACATATTATAGTTTGAGAGAATCAATCATATTTACTTCATCTACCATGGAAAAACCTTATGAACATAATAAAGATATTTTTATAGTGTTTCTAATTTTGAACACACTAGTCATAGTATTGTTTATATTTTTTGTGTTATTTCATGGGTTTGAGTTAATGATAAGTAAATAACATTCAATTAGATTTATCTTCCCCATTTTATGAAATACTTATAACATCATCATTAGATTAAATTACATTCAATTGGATTTTAATGTCAGTGATGTAATTTATATGCGAGTTTATTCCATTAATGTTACAAGTGGATGTGTTCTTTTTATAAATGAAAATTATTATTCAATAAATAATATTCAACTAGTTTCCCTTTATTCACATATAGATGGTGTTATCAGATATTTCATAGATTTATAATTAGTGATGGTTTGGGAGTTTTTAAGAGTTCCTATTTGATTATCATTTTTTTGGTATTAACACTACTACATTGATTTGATATCATGATTCATATTATATTTCATCTTGATCGATCTATGATTTGAAAATATTATTTTCAAATTATTCCCTCTATATTATGGGAAATTTGAATTCATATTGATGTTAAGTTATTTGTGGGGATCAATTGATTATTTTTGGTTCCATAGGTTGGTTTATAGTTATACAAAAATAAAACGGATGGTATCATATTTGGGGGAATTTATATTGATCTGTTCAATTTCATAATTGTGAGGAAATGTTTTCCTATGTTATGTGTTGACATTTTTTATGATTGTTTGATGGGAACTAACTATTTTCCAAGGATGAATTTATGATTTTGATTTCAATATATGTTGGTAAAAAAGAATCCAAAAATTAAATTTTAGGTTTGGTTTTGAATTCATGGTTTTCTTGTTTATTCCATTTTGAATAGACAATGCTCTATCTACATTCTTGGTCTAGAAAAAAATAGTAATTTAGGAGTACATAGAATAGTTTTCATTTAAATTCATCATCAATATAAATTTCTATTTTATACTAGATGAGGCTCGAGATAATAAGTTGACAAAAGTTATGGATTTCCTTTAATGACATCCACTCGATGGAATGATGTCCGGTTATATTTTTTTTATTCTTGAGGTAAATTTTCCAACGTATATAGTTTCCATAGAGAGTAAAATAGTTGATACTTTTTTGTTTGAGTGAGTTACAGTATGGATGGGACACATTGATGATTTATATGTTCATAGGTTCCTTAGTATTAGAGGATATAATATGTTGTTGATGTGTTTTTTAATAAAAATATTGACCTCATCATCTTATTCGAAAAGGTTATAATAAGAATTAGTATTGTTATATTACTCTTAGACAAGGTTTGAGTACATAAATGAGAAGATGATTAGTTATTTGGTTAACTTATTGTTAAAAGATGGATTCATGATAAATGTTTTTGTGTGTGAAAATTCTAATCCTGGTATGGGTTGGGATCCAATGCATCAAAGATATCAGATATCATTGGGGTCATGTAACTTTTATTAATGGTTGGGGTCGAAGCCTCATTAATTATTGAAGCAATGAAATGACCTCTTTAACTAGCTAGTGGGAGACCAATTACATAGCCTGAAGGTCCAAAGGGCATTTATCCCAATACATCGCCCATATGCCCATTTTTTGGCCCTAGGACCATTCTGTGAATAGTACTACTATAGTACCCCGTGATGCTATAGTCCCGCACAGTGCCCGCCGCTGCTACAATACACTGTCGTCGCTCCAATAACCTTCTACTACTGTAGTGCCCGCCATTGCTACACTGTCGTCGCTGCTACAGTGTGCTACAATACTGCTACAGTAATGGCACTCAATCGGTTTTGGACCCCCCCAAGTTTTATGTTGAATTATGGGGTTCTTACCTCTAAGACAAACCCCAACTATGTTGGGGTCATGTAACTTATTTCCCCCAGATAAATAATTAGGATACTTGGGTTCTTGAGATTATGGTAGTGGTTTTTTGTGTGATGTTGCGGCATCGATCATTCATTTAAGAGTAAAGTATATTGTTTCTGAAACAAATGATACTATGATATAGAATCACATTGTGGTGTTTTAGTATTCATTTTTTCAGGTAGATTAATTTTTTTAATGGGTTTGAATCCCTGATCTCATAAACTCTTAGAAGTTTAAGGAGTTTTATAGTGATATTTATCATGATTGTGAGGATGTGTGATGTATGTTGGGGTGGGGGTGGGGGCATGAAATTTTACACCCCATATTTTTTGTGTGGAACTACCATTAAATTCAATATTATTGACAACTTATGATTTATGTAACATATAACAGAAATTTGTAAATCATTATTTAAATATGGATTAATGTCACACTAAGAAATGACATAAATTACTATATAGAAAAATGAAATATTCTTTGAAATATTCCTAATAGAATATAACAGCAAATAAATAAATATACAATAATATTAAAACATTCATTATAATGTTTAAGCAAGATGATCATACCAAATATGGTAGAAATATATGTAATGAAATTCATTATAAATATGAATATAACTCTATTTTTGAAATTAATTAATAATATTAATTATTTTACAATAGAAGGAAAGTAAATATATATGAATGAAAAAGTGGGATATATCCATTTAATATATGATAATTGTTAATTTCCAAATGGATTTTGTAGTTATAATGGTTTTTTGAGGAGGAATTACCTGTATATATTCATGATTAATAATGTTTATTTTGATTTTATGAATATAAATATTTTTGTTAATAATATACTCCATTGCAAATAATTAATTTTTTAACCAAAATAAATTGATAGAAATAAATTTGGAAATTATTTTTGATTTAAAAGATTTTTTTATATATTATATAATTTTAATAAATAAACTACTTTGGATTAATGATTTCAACATAATGGGTTCATGCAATTCCAGGAGTTGTTAATAAATTAAAAAATATCATCATCAAAATTTTTAAATAATTAGAAAGAATAAAAATTTAATTACACATTGTTATTGTATTATTAATCATTTAATTTTTTAAATATTATCTTTTATAATCTAAAATATACATTTTTAAAATATTGATTATGAAATTTAATAAAATTAATACTATATTCGAACCAAACAAAAATGAATTAAAAAATTTAAAAACCATAATAAATTTTGATGAATAATGATAAAATAATTTAATCCATAAATATATATTTTTATATTAATTTTATTGTTTTTTGTTTGATATTATTATTTTTCATTAATATACAAATGAAATAATAATATCAAAAAATAATGATTGGAAACATATTTATATAAATAAAAAACAATCTTCCAATATTTTCTATATTAACATTTTAATATTACAGTTCCAATATTTATAATTTAAATTCCTTACATGGAATCAAAATTTGAAATTAACAATTCAAAATTTAGTAACATGTGATATATTATATTTCTTTTTGGAAAAAAATTTCTTTTCTATAAAATTAAATTAGTAAATATAATTTAAATGAAGTAAAATTAAATTGAACATATATAAAAAAATAAAAAATATATTTATAAATTATATAAGTTCCTTTTCTGGTATGAGAATTATTCTTACCATTATACCAGAAGGTTTTATTCCTAAATCATTTAACAACGATGTGATTTAAAGATTATCTATTTGATAGCTGATGTTTCTAATGAAATGCCATTGAATTTTATAAAAAAATACCCATAAACATATGACTCTAAACACCAATGCACCATTGGATACTTTATGGATATATCTCCATGATTCAATCAATAATGACCACCATCTTGTTGGGTAGAGTTTCAGCACAAGAATGAGGTATCAATCTGTCTATACAAAGAATGTTATTATGAAACTTATTTATTCTATTAAAGGACTTATAGTTAATTCAATACAGTAAAAAACCAAGGTAGTGTTTTTTAATTGATTTCATTGAAAATATTACTTTCTCAACATATTGTATTTGTTTAGTGGATTTTTATGTATATAAAATTTGAAATATATTAGTGGTTCACATTTTTGTCATTTTTTTTTAAAATTTATTCCTATTATTATATTATAATTTATTATTATATGACTATATTATTGATTGTGATGCTTTTCTATAAATGTTACTTATCTCATTGAGTCTTAATATCACTTATTGAACAATTTGGATATCTTTTTAACAAATTTTGTCTCAATACACTTTTATTAAATAATGAAAAGAAAATCCATTTTAAATTTGTGATAAGTGTTAGCCCATAATATTTCCCGAAGGCTCATAAGGCCAAATCAATATTATAAACATAACATGAGAGTTATAAAAAATCATTATTGTATTTCATTTAACTTATATAAAATTTTGTATCATTCACTCTAGGTTTCTAGTACATAATTTTTATTATTTCTAGGGATAGAATACTGGGATACATAGTAATGAATTTTTTAATTGAATTTTTCAATATTTCAAAAAAAAATTCAATGTGTGAAAAAATTGCTTTCATGAAATGTTTGTAATAATATTTAAGAGAATGAATTTTGGATTTATCTTCCATTTTTATAATTTTATTATCATGATTGAAAATTAATTAAAATATATCTATTACGTATTTCATACGTAATTAAAAAATCATTTTATGGAAATATTCATATCATTGTGTCATTTCATAAAATGTCTTAAATTATTTTCAGTATTGTAAAAACATATTGCAATATTTTTCTAATATCATTTATTGTTTATTATATTACTATATCATATTCTTCATATATATGAATATACATCACATAATATTTCCTCCCATTATAAATTTTTGACTACATGTACTGGTGAATTATATAAATGATTCATTAATCATATTTTTATGTATTATCGATGACAGTGAAATAAAATCTACATGAATGTGTTGATCCATCACTAATTCATTGTTTTATTTCAAATATAACGATTCTGTAAGTTTCATTGCATTATAAGTTCCCCATAAGTCCATCATCATATTGAATGGTATTCACCTAGATAATAATACCATTTAGTTGACCACATAATTTATTTACAGGAACATATATTCTTTTACTAATTATAGTCTAAATACCCTATACATCAAGATTCAGATTGATGGGAATTTACTTTGATATCATATTTCATTATTGGATGGGTTTTTTTAAATAATTAAGGATTTTATGTAACCCATGTTATTTCTATAATATAATCAATTTATGATTCATTATTGATTTCATGTATAACACACATATATAAATATATATCATTTTATGATGTTTAAATTATGAATTATATATCCCACTACAATATTCTTTAAAGAGTATATTACAATATATTAGCCTTTGACAATGGGAGTGACGCTGGATCTAGTACAGTATGGGATGTAGATAATAATGCCTGATATGTTATGTTATGGATTCGTGTAGTGATTTCCCATCCACTATGTTATTGGATGTTGTTAAGGATGTTTGATCATTTATTTTATGGGATTTAACGAGTTATACCTGGTCCGTTAATTGATAGATATGGTTTATAATTCGTAATAAAATATTTTATCACGGTCCTAGTTATTAACCTTGATGGTTTCCATTATTTTATTTATATTTATTAGGCTTCATAAATAAGACATGGTTCCAAGATTCCATATTATAGTTTTATGATTTCATTTTTTTCTATAATATATGTTATTATTTCATGATGATTATCAAGGGTTATATTTTCATGTGTCTTAATTTATGATCATTTTTTTGTATTGATATTTCTTCTAATGTATCCATCGTTTTCTTATATATATCCTTCTATTTCAATAATGTTAAAATTTATCCATCTTGGTTATGATTCAACGATAAATAATATATTATTTTTATGTTTTCCCCTTTCTAGGAATTTAAACTCACTCATAATTTATGTTGTCCATTTCCCAAATGTTTCCAATATATAAATTTTCATAGAAATTAATCTTGTTGATATTGATTTATTGAATAAATGTATAATATGCGTTAAATAATATAAATATTATATTAATAATAGTAGATAACAATCCTTTAGATTATGTAAGAGAATATTATTTTTATATGTAATGAATATACTTTTTTAATGTTGTAATATATATATATATGAAAATAATTTTGAAATCCCATAAGGAGTTTTACCTTTCATACAGTTGAGTATATCTAAACATCTAAAATGTTTCTTAATCTTTCATTACTGAACAAAATCTAAATAAAGTGGGAGTCCATGGTTGGTCGCATCGGGGATATATGTGATCCCCAATATATTTGTATATATATATATATCCTAAAATATTTGAATATAAGGGTAGTATATGTGTAATTAAATCCATGAAACAAATCTAATTTAATTTTTTTGATTAAAAACAACCAAAAAATCAATTATAGTAGATGGTTTACAAAAGTAATTGACCACCATCAATCATTTTTTAATCAATTTTTACGATTGACCCTTATAAAAATACCAACATCCTTTGTAAACATTTTTTTATAAAAGAATTTTCTATCTAAAACATTTTTATAATAAATAAACTCATTTTTCATTAAACTCTATTATTAATATTAAATAAAAGAATATGATACTATTAATATATTCATTCACTTAATTAATTTAGAGATCATATATAATAATGTGTTTTTTCAATTTTTATTAAAGACAAAAATTCCATTTCAGTCTCAGAAATTACTTATAATGGCCCAAAATTATCTAACAAAAATATTACCTCTTAATAGATTAATATTCATTATATAAAATTATGATCAGGGCTAGAATCCTTTAGCTCTAGTTCCTTTATAAACATAAACACAAAACAATAATTCTATAAGTGATATAAATGATCTCCTTCTATGTTATTAATTACATGAAACCACTATTAATGAATCATACATAATACAATTCATTATATCAAATGTAAGTGAATCATAAGAAATTGTGGTATAAGATACCTAATAAAGAAAAATATGGGAGATATGTAAGCATAAAATGAGTATTAGTGTATGAGAAAATGGATATATATTTTTAAAATAATACTCTACATATGGAATATTATATTATCGAGTATGGGAATAAATATTGGCATTTAATATGATAATAAGATAAGGATATCAAATAACTTGATCAATGAGAGGATAATAGTAGCATACGACATATAATTTTGTAATAAACATAAGCATGTAAATTCATTTCCATAGTAGACACGGATCCCTACCCAGGCTATCATAGTGGAAAGGATTCACTATCCAAACCATCATAGTAGACATGTTTCTATTGAAAGACTATCATTGAAGGAAAATTACATTACTGAACTAGGATAATTCCATGTTCAAGAACTTTTATCTCATAAGATATAAATCCTTACCAAATAAATTAGGGGTGATATAGGTTTTAATTTCCATTCAATGAATATCATAAATATGTGGACAAGAGGATTATAAAAAATTATTCATATAATAACTCATGAAATTAAATGGGATTTTTTAAAAAATTATTCATATCATTACTTGTAGAAAATAAACAGGATTTTTAATAATTTCAACATTCCATTATAGAATAACCCTTTAAAATAAGTGATTTTTATTAGTACGTCCTCGTGTTATAACCCATTGAAGTGAGACATGTTTCATAAACCTATTTTCATCACAAAAATGACCATTCAATGAAAAAATATGAATTGTATATGTGTATAATATCCATTGTTTATAATAATTTATTTCGAATGATTTCATCTTAGATGGTCAATTAAATAGAAATGGAAATCACATAGAACAATTCCTGAGGAAAATATCCTTATGTTGATAATCATTTTTAAAAATTAAAAAATCATAAAATTATTTGGATGTCCATTAATATACAAATTAAACAGTAAAAATTATAATGTAATCTTCAAATCAAATAATGGGCATCACAACTGTCAATTATATACATGTTGTATAAGTTGAAATAATGTTTCCTTTCACATTTTCAGTAAAAACCAAGTATATGTTGTATGGAAAACACAATAATGATTCATTTTTTTAAAACATCAAACATGGGTAAAACATTAGTTAATAAATCATTGTGATAATGTTAGAATAATTTTTTAAAACACTTTTAAGAAACACTGTTTTGGGAGAAAATGGTTTTTATGCAAAGAGTGTAATAAATTAAATTTTTGTTAAAAACATTAATTTTTAAATCAAGTGTACATAAAGAAAGGAAAATTAATTGAAATAACATTTTCTCATCCCAAAAACACAGAAAAATAGAAATAACATGTTTCATGAGATATGGATTATATGATTCAATCATTGGAAATATAATCATAAACAATCTCGACAAATGATTAGATTATAACATTAAATCGTTACAACTTTTTGTATCATAGAATCAAATGACCCATAACGACATAAAATTAAATGAATCTTAATATATAATTATGATAAATTATTTCAGGATATTAAATTTTAAAAGGGATTTATATATACCGCATAAATATATATTGGTTTATAACTTAACATATGTCTCGATAAATGAAAAATGATACAAAAATCATTTACCACATTGGAATCATTGAAACTGTAAACCCATGAAAGAGATATACTAAAATTTTAATTTAAATCCAAATTATTTATGTAAAATAATTATAAAAAACTCATGGTCAGTATATACACGAAATTAAAGGAAAACATGGTGAATGTGATGTGTCTCATTGAAATATAAAAGTAGGATGGAAATCCCTTACCATAACTCTTAAAATACTTCATACACATTCAATACTACATAATAATAAATATATGGTTATTAAACAAATATATTATAACCATATATATATATACATATATCATAACATATATTTTTAATTATCACCTTTTTTTACCGTTTTATTAATAATTCCTTGTTAAAGTCATGTTTTGATCAATAATCAAATTTTTATCATATTGTTTTTGATTTGACCTGTTTTTGGTCGTCCTAATTTTATTAAGGTTACATAGTCTCCTGAATGTAATCCATATTATAAATATAATATATATTCAATGAATATTCTTTTAGATCAATCTATAAAGGATAGAGATGGAAATGAAATACGTTGTTCAGAGAGATGGTTTGTTATACAAATGCATGAACACTATTTCGATTTTCTCAAAATAATGAAAGAAATAATTTTATGTATTATATTACCATTAAATAATAATTTTTATTTCATATATATCAATATATTTCTTACAAACATACTTATTATGTTATTTGTAATGTATGAACGAATCACATCGCTTCATGAGGTGTTAGTCTATCATACACATGTAGAATGTTACTATAAACCTACAGTATAGAAAGTAAAAAAATTATAATGAATTATCCTGATAATATAATCATAATAATATTATTAATATGATATATACACATTTCATCCATCATAATATCAATTAATTATAGGTTTCAATGGAAAAAAATGGCGCCAGATTCTAAGGCGTTAGTCTTCCCTTCACCCGAATGATGATTTTGTAAACCATTTGAAGAAATTGTAGATGGTTGTAGGTTATAACCTTAAAATAAAAAAATACAAGTATATAAAATACAATTTTTTATTTTATTATAATTTTTTATTATATTATAATTTTTTAATAATAATCAATGTAGTTTGAGAAAGAGTTAAAATAAAATTGATTGATGAAGAACACAACCTCTTATTTAGGTAACCACCTTAGTTTGGAAACAAAACACTAACATGGTTGTGCTAACATAATAAATAAAGATTATATTATGAGAGGAGGAAATTATAGAAGTTATTTGGGTAGGTCATGGCTAATCCCATCTGTTTTTTAAATGTAATGGGGAGAGAATAATGGGTCACCATTTAATAGTGAGGTGGGTGACAAACTTGAGATTATTTTAAACAAAAATGGTATACCAACATTTTTCACAAGCATGAACAAAAAAATAGAACATTCTTGATAATTTTACAATATTTGGCCAATAATTTTCCATTTAATGTGTTTTGGATGTGTTTTGGTTCTTTTTTAACCTATATCATTTTAGTTTAACCAAAGGTATCCTTGTTTTTACCTTAACTGGGGTTAATAATTTTTTTTATTTAATATATTAATTTTTTTCCAAAAAATATGTTTATCGTTTTAAATATTATAACTTATTCTTACTCCATATATCTAATTTTTTTTTTCAAATCTCAATCATAAAAGTGTAATAAATAAAACTAAAATTAATCTGGCAAATGATTTTAGGAAGATGGTTTTTAGAGAGAATATTTTCCAAAGAGTAAATGAGTTTTAGAGAAATCTTCAATTTAAAATTTATTATAAAGAACTTAATTGGGATTATATATATATAATGTTTGTGATTTTTTATTTTAAACCATATTTAAATAAATAACACTTTTAAATGTTTCAAATTAAATAAGAATTCATAATAAAAAAAGTAATTTTCAATATTCAATGAATAATATTTATTTCTTAAAAAATCCTAATAATTCACCCTAAGAATATTTAGAAATTATGATATAAAAATGAATTCAATATTATAAAAATAATTTTACTAAAATTTTCAAATATTGATTTTATTTTTTTTTAACTAAATTCAATCCATTTATTTGGATAATAGTATGTTTAATACATTTGAAGACAATTCTAAAAAACAATTAATTTTTTCTATTAATTTAGATCCCTTATTTAAATCCATTATGATTAATATTTTAATATAATATATTAATATTCTTATAACTATGTTAAATTATTAGTTTATAATCATTTCATTTGAGTAATATTAAAAATAAATTTCAATTTTGTTAAAAATTATTTTCACATGTAACATAACATTAAATCAATGTTGTGTCCAACAAAAGATATCAATGAAATTTAATTTATTAGAAATAAATCATTGAAAATTTTCTTCATATATTATTCCCCCCATTAAATAAATTTCCATAGAAAAGTTTCACCTGGATATAATGTTTTTTGGATATTTCTACCACATAATTTCCTTATGTCGAATTATAACATCTTAAAATTGTTGGTTTAACCACAAAAATTGACTAGGTGTGTGTTATTGTTTTGGAAAAAAATCTATCTATAATCCAAAGTCACCATCATTTTATCCACAAAAAATTAATTTTTTCTAGTACTATGAACTATATCTTATGTAAATGCGAGCGGTTAGGTATATACATAAATAGGAAGGATACATTGAACAAGTCATGTACATGAAAATGGTTTGATGGAAATTCCAACTAATAGGCTTCTATCTTGATATGATCATTAAATTAAAAGCTACATATATAACATGTGATTAGTTTTCCCTTATTTACAAATCACATTGTCTTCTTCCCTGGAAAAAGTTTAATAAACTCATTGAAACCAAATTAAAATTATTGATCATATTGATGAATATTAACAGAACATTTTTCTAGACACTATGATTCCTTGATGTGTGCCTCAATTACTCTGGCCTTCTATAACATTTCATCATCTATTTTAGAACCCAATAGATTTATTTCTAAAACACCATTTCATCATGTTATAGTACAACACTTCTTTTCCTTGATATATACATAAGAATCCATCAGAATTATTTAGTGAAAACTGTCATTATAAGAATAAATAACTATAAGAAGATATTCGTCCAAACCAAATTTGAAATACAAATAATAATTTCATTTAATATCCAATATGGTTTTTATTTTTTTCATGGATTGACAATATTTTTGTGTATGATACATTGTGGAATAAATCCACTATATATCATGATCTTGTGGTATACATTTCTAGATATTTCATGCAAAACAATGATCCAAATAATACAAAATTGAATGTTGTACTCCATTAAACCATTCAAGTTTCATAATGTATACTCTTCCATGATTATCAATAGATAAGTCTTATCTTGGATTAATTAACTTCACTAATTTTTTAAAAAAATATACTATAAAAAATATATCATTATCCTATTTTTAAATTTTGGGGATTCAAATGAATATATCCATGGTGAGGTTTTTACATTTACATTATGGTATGTCTAATAGATGTAATAATCCCTTATAATTTTTTATCTCAGGCTTAACTTACTGAAATACCATTCATTTAGATACAAACTCTATAATACCAGAAATTAATCTATTCCCCTAGATCCATTCGTTCAAATATCTAAACATCATCATACTTCTAGTATAAATATATAATGAAGAACATTACAGTACCTACAAAAAGTCCTTCCTCAAAAAATGGTTTAGATAGAACAGAAACATAGTTGCTAAACCATATCATACAATCCTGATCAAGGTTAACCTCAAGAACATTTTTATCCTTATTTCACATCAACACATCTTCATTATGAACCTATATAATCTTCACTTAGATAAATTATTAATAATAGAATTGATAAAGATATCATTTATTCCATTCCATTAGGATTTCCAAACCCATCCTTTAAAATATATAAATATTTGATCTTTTTCATCCAAATCATGGATAATATAGTGTGATCTATTTAACTCAAAGCATTTTCCGCCATGTTCTCTTTCCATGTTTATTTATGTATTGAGTTGTTATAATCATTATTCAGCTCTAAAAGTATTCTCTAGAACATATTCAACTCATTTTATGTGAATATATACATTCAAATCCGGTTGTAGGAATCTATATATCACAGTTTTATTGATAAATATAATGTCTCCATATCATTAGTGAGAACTCAATATAGTCGAATCAAAATCATGAGTTGGGTGGTTTTTCTCTTCAATTGTCAATTTTCCTACAGAATAAGTTATAACTATATCATTCTTTATATAAATAGACACTAACATATTCATGGATTGATCAGTACATATTATAAACCATTATCCATAACAATGTAATGTATTTATATGTATAATAACATATATTCCATAAATTTCCTTAAAAATTTCTTTAGATTAATCTATCTAGATGAACATTCCTCTCTTTTGAGTTGACTTGTTGAGTGGATTATATATTAATTAGAAACTCACCCGAAAAAGTTGATAATGTCATGATTAAAATGAAATTTATGGATCTCATTCACCATGGTTGGTCTTTTCCATTATTCAATAGCCTCTATATTTTATATAAATATTGATATAACATCTCATGTGAAAATAAGAACCAAAAAATGAATCCTTATACAAATAAAATTATCACTATGTAAATTTGTTATATCATTAATCCTTCCATAGGTTCTTTAATACAATTTCAATTTCATCCCCATTATCTTTATTCTATTTAAAAAAGTTAAGTATATCATATGTAGAGACTACCAGAAATTGATTGAGGCAATCACTAAAAAATAAATTCATTAAATACATGATGATTTCATGGAATTTATTAAGACCAAATGGAATGACTATATATTCATATTTACTATACCGTGTATGGAATGCTTTCATGGGTATATCTTACTTATTGACTCTAAATTGATAGTATTTATAATGAAGACCAATCCTGGAAATGTATTAACCTACATATAGATGATCAAATAGTCATCGATACATTGTAGAGAATACTTGTTCTTGATTGAAACCTTAATAATCTCATGATAATAATTGTAGAGTCCAATAAATCCATATTTATTTGATAAAAATTTTCCATTACATGGATACAGTATGGATAAATTAATTTATCCTAACAAATTTCCTTAATTTTCTTCATAAATTCAAAAAACTATATTAGATCTATTATATAGTGAGTATTTGAAATAGGTGTGGCCCTAAGAATGCATTTTATCTACATGATTTAGTGAATGGCTCAGAATCTCTTCTACGAATACATCAAAAAATTCCTTCACAATAGAAATATCATCGATGTTGAGTTTCTCCCTATCCATTTGAGATAAACATTCATTCTAATTAGGAATCAAGACCTATATAATGGATTAAATTTCCATTAGAATATAATACATATTATCACTTTGATAATGGACCGAAGGTTGGTTTTGAATATCAAATTTGACTCCCCTTACATGAAAATTTATGTGGGATTTACATACAAACATAAAATTCATGCACACTAAAATTAATCTGGACGAGTAATGTCAATATTTGTTAGAAGAAAATTCACACACATATCAACTAGAGGGGAATCATATACATGAGATGGGATAATTATTCCGTTAGGTTTTCTTCACTACTAATTCTACATCTAATAATTTGGGAGACATGATGATACCATTATAAAAATTTTGATATGAATGAATGGGTAGATCATAAGTCAAATAAACCATTAGAACTTCCAGTGTGGATTTTAAGTATACTATTTTCCGCATCATTATTGAACGCCTCATAAAAAATATTAATCATATGATATTTCCCCTTGTCCCCTAGTTTAATATGTTTCACATGTTGATTATCATCATTATTCTTTGAATTTGAGAACATGTCAGTATAGTTCCCATACTCATTTCATTTCAAAAATTGGAGTATGGGTGGTGGATATTTTATATCATTCTATATTTTTAAATCATTATCTATCATCTTCCCATGATATTTGAAATCAATTTTTAGATAACACAAAATTCCCCAAATAAAGCATTTATTGGTCCCATTATGGAAATTTACTCAATCATTCATTCCACACATTGATCATAAATGAAAATTTTTATTCTTCTCTCCATGATCTTTATATTTATCTTTTAATTATATATTTCTAATATTTAAAATCCATGAGATTGATATGTAAATCCAACCTCCCTTTTCACCTTGTTAGAACATCAAACAATCTGTAATATCTATAGAGTTCCCATACAGCTACCACCATTAAGATACCTTGCTTAAATACACATATGAATTTCTCAACATTACATTCAGGTTTGATGATAATACCTCAATAATATCTCTCATGTGTTTTTTATTTTCCCTCGTGGTTTTCAATTGATTCATAATTTTTTTCACTATCTTAAATAACTAATTATGTATCCTTGTAAGAATTATATTATCAATGTACTTATTGGAAAATATGTTCTTGATGTCGTTTCAATCAATGGATTCAATTTCATCTTTTTTCTCTTATTCTTATTAATATTACAATATCTTCCAACTTCACCTTCTAAATGGTAAATAGAAAAAATTATTTTTCTTGTTCTAAACAACATCTAACATAAAATATCAATTTAATGTTGCTAATAAATTATTTAGTGTTAGGTAGATCATAAGTCCCACTAAATTAAGGTGGTTATTTTCTCAAAAATAACTGAATAGAATATTGTTCCCACATTTATTCATATTAATGTAAATAAATATTCAAAGCTTCAAATAGTTGCAGGGGAAAATAAATGGTATTTTTTATTCCAAATCATTTAACATTTATCTTTTATAGAGGAATATAATTACATTGACTTTCACATTCTGCATTAACAAAGTTCCATCAGTTCCAATGAATTGACTAAAACAAAAAATAACAGTGTAGGATATAATAATTATATCAGAGAACTACATAATCTTGAAAAATAACTTATTGGTTATCTAAATCATCACATGTAAGGACCCAAACTTATGAATATAATATTATAGTGACATAAGACTATAGTTAACTTTATTTATTTCCCAAATATCTTTAAGGTTTATAGTTATACAGAATTTTCGAGAACTCTTACATTCTGAACTAACACATTATAATTCGAAGCTTTTACACCTTATCCATTTCCCCATTAAAATAGTCTTTAAAAATAAATGTGATTTATTTTAATAATAAAAATTCACAACCTCCAACTTGATTTATTATTTTCATTTTCTCATCAGTAAACCATTGGAATGAAATTTTAAAACATGGGAAGCACAAAAAAATTTTGTATGGAATAAAAATCTATTAGATTAGTGAAAAAATTAATTACCATTAAAATCATTTATAAGAAAAAAATAATTTAATAAGAAAATACAATAATTTTTAACTTCGTTAAAAAATATCATTTTCATACCTTTTGAAATAGATATATTTTCATACAAGTTCATAAAAGATAATATAAAATTCAGGTAGTTTCCAAGGTAAATATAATAATATAACCATTAAATAACCCATTAAAAACCATTTCAAATTTGAAAAACCATAAGTATATCTTCTGTTATAAATATCCCAAGAAAATAATAATTACAAAAATATTGGATCACTATCTTGGCACACCCATCATATAAGATATAATGGGATCACATGGTTATATATGGGTCCACCCATAGAAAACAATTTCCAAGGACCATAACGTGAATAATAAAAATGATAACACTTTTAAACACAAGTGAAAAACACTTTTAGATTTTAATATAACCATTTTTCTTTACCATCACATTAGTAATTCTAAATACTTCGCACATCATAATGAAATCATTTCATTTAAAATTACCACTGTAAACATATAATTAAAACATATATGAATTAATTTATTATTTAACCATGAAAATTGTCTCATTTATTATATAGTAATAGATATTCTAATATAGTTTTTCAAAAATAGATGAAATGGGAACTATAAAAAACATTCAAAATAATATCTTATCCAAATATAATAGCATTAAAATTAGAGTTATTCAAATGAATAATTTATGTGTATTCACTCTTAATCCACATAATATAAGTGGAAATATACATATGATAATTAATATTCTTTTCACATACAATCATATAAATATATAACAAAATTAGTATAATTTTAACCTAATGAATGAAATATGAGTTAAGAAGAATCCTTTACCTCATGTCAGATTTATCATGCATGTCCTTTATATTCCGGAAAAAAATACACATATTTTATTTTTTTACTTTATTAATAATGATTTAAAAGTTTATTTTTTACTTTCTATCACTCATTAAAAATATATAAAACGTAAATAATTATTCAAGTTCACATCTGTCGATTTGACCATATTAAGTTCATAAGTTCAAAAAGACAATAAATGGATGAAATTGGTCAATAATGACAAAATTACATCACAAAAATAATAATATTAATGAAATAATTATCACATTTATAAATCAATAACCCTTTTACATACTTATGTTAAATATGGTTAGGAAAAATGAACTATGTTAAAATCATGGACATGACAGGTAGTAAATAATCATGAGTAACACATTCAATTTTCAATGTTCATTATAGAAAGAAGGTAAGTATATTTTTTTACAAATAATTATAATAATATCATAAATATGATATTACTTATATAAATATGATTACATATGTATATCAATCTTGTGATGTGGTTAAGAAAATTAATCACATCACTTTGGGGATGTGGTAGTCCAAACGTATGCATGATCATCATTATCATTTCTATATGAATGTAAATATAATATAATAAATTATATATTATGTTTTAGAAATGATAAATATTTAATTATTATTTATATATCCCTTAAATTTATCATTTAATCCAATCTTGATAGATAGTCATGGAATGTGAGTTGCAATTGTTCACGAGGCGATGGTCTTCCACACACACCATTGCTAGGTTTTTCCACTTTTATGGACATGTAGATGGATATGGGCCACAAAACATACATAATAACATCTAATTATATAAAAGACATTGTATTTTTTTTTATCATGGTTGAAGATGTTTTTAAAGAGGTTAAAGATGAAACAAATCTGAAATACTTGATTAAAAATGATACATCCTCTTTGATCAGTCTCATTTTTTAACACATTAATACTACTAAGGTTGGTGGTATTAATAAAATATGATATTAATAATGTGTTATGGGATTCAAGGATGGTATTTGGTTTCATAATGTTTGAACCAAATTTATTTTGATGTGAAAATATATGGGAAGAAGTTGATTCATTTTATTGGGATGGGAGGGGAACTCAGAATTTCTTTAAATATTAAATTAATATAAGTGAAATTTCTATTAAAAGTGGATAAAAAATCTAGAATATATGATTATAATGGGTGTAAATAAATTAATAAAATAAAAATTAGAAAAGTTTATACTATATTTCTACCCATATATATTTTTTTTAAACATTATTTAACCCCATTAACTATTATTGTGACAACATGTTTTTTTACTCAATAAGGGTAAATACATTAAATATAAAATTAAAAAACTACAAAATATGATAATGGATGAAATTTGAAACCTTATTCAATTTTTATTTTGTTATTATTGTTACGAAAGTAATATCATTTAATAATATGTTATTTATTATAACTTATTCACAATGTCAATTTTATAGACTATTCATTACTTTGAAATAAATAATATAAAGATATTACTTATAATTCAAGAAAACTATTTTACTACATCCCTAAAATGTCAAGGTATTAAAAATATTCTTTCATAACATTAATTATCTCAAATTAAATTTATTTTAATATTCCTAATAACATTTATTTTATATTTCCATTAATAAAATAATTATACCATTAGCATTTTATAATAATTTAAGGTAATAATTTTTATATAAAACATCACAATAAATTACCCTGATTAAGATAAATCATATAGATTTCAATAGTACAATTTTTAGTAGAATATTTACTATGTAAAACCCCATATTAAAAATGTTATATTTATTAAAATTTCGATTGTGATATCATTTACTTTTCTTTAGATAATATATTAAAAAACGTCAAAACTAAATATAAATAGATATTAAAGGCCCTATATTTGAACCCTAAATTTGTAGGGATGAAAATTGTAACATCCCAAGTAAGTAATTAATAATAGATATTCTTATATATGTCTATTTATGAATTATATAGTGTTTTAGAGGCTTAAAATGAGAATAAATCCAATCTTAAGTATGGAATACACTAATATTTTTAAAAGATTGTTTTACTGCCTTTTGATGGAAAACCATTTTTAAATCAATATTTTGAAAATTTTATAAGCTCTATTTGTAAATATAAACTTAATATTTATTATTGGGACATTTAAATTTACATTGTATAATTTTTTTGTATTTTTTCTGACAATGTTCATTTTTTAAATGAATAGTGAAAAATACTGCATTTTACAACAAAACCGCTTTTTCATCTAATTTAATTATATGGATAGATTATCTTTTTAATTTCTTATAAAGTGTAAATAGTGTATATTTTTACCATGTAATCCAATGGTGTTCATTGGGATTAATTTCACATTGGAATTGGGCATAAACAAGTGCCAAATGTTTCATAGATATTGTTTCAAAAAAACCCGCTATTTGTTTTTACAAAGGGAATTATTTTTAAATTAATTATTGAAATTTATATGTTTGGAATTTGGTAAAATGGATTCCATATTTGGAATAATAGGGTCCAAATTATGTAATTAATTCTCTTTTGTTTTTGGACATTATGAATAGTAACGATGGTAATTATCTTAAATTATCTTGATTAATGAGTAATCAGGTAGTCAAGGATAATAAAATAATATCATAATAATAAAAAATGACACCAAAATGTGTCCTAATGCTACTGTTTGTCTCATGGACGACCATGTTATGCCTTGTGCCAAACTTGGGGACCCCATGGAATCACTTTTGTGTGAAAGTGACTTTTTATCTTTTTATTATTAAAGAAAGTTAAATATAACAAAGAATGTATCACCTGAGTAAAACATTTTTAATTTTGTCTACAAAAATGATCTACTGGACTATAAATAGTAATTGGAAAGCTAAAAAGATTTCTACATCATGGTATTTGTATTATAATTTTTAAACATTAAATAAATTAAATTATTTGTTACCTCATGATGATGCAGCGATTACCTCATTAATGAACGATTTAAATAAAATGAAAAGATAATGTAAATTATAAGACTTAAACTTGTCAAAGACCTATTGGATGAGTTTATTTCAAACCCTTATCACCTTATCCTCGCAATAGAACAATTTGGGAACTTTAAAATCCGAAACCCATTTGAAAATAATGTACCCTTTTATAACTTTCCACAAGTGCCCCTCCTCTCCTCTTATAAAAGGACCCCACTTCTACCACCTTACCCACATTCCTCAAGCCTTTTGCTCGGCCAACCCCTGACCATTTTGTCTCTCCACATCCCTATATTACTCTTAAAAGCCTCACTTTGGGCAGAAGTCATCCCATGGAAGCCTTTGAGCTCAAATCAAAAAGAGTTACCCGTTTTAAAGGTAGTGTATTCTCTTGTGTTCTTATGTTTTATTTTGCTTCTCCAACCCCTTAAACTCCTTTTATTCATTTAATTTGTAACAAAACCAGTATCCTCAATATACTAGGATGTTTTTTATAAGAAGTATTCTAGCTACACTTACACACACCTTCATCTAATGGTTATAGAGCATACTGTTTCCTTGGATGGCGAATTGCTACCTCACGAAACGATGATTGTTCAATATTCTTCTAACAACTTCAAAGGTGGACATTAAGATGTCACTATATTTATATATTATATATAATATGTTTATGTTTTACTTAAGCTTCTTTATTTTTCATTTATTTCATACCTTTATGGTTTCCATTATGGGAAAACGCGATATCTTCATTTTAGGAAGTGCGGACTACCGCCCCCTCAAAGTGATTTAACTCGTTAATGCCATATGTGGGACGTATAAAGGATGAAGTTAAAGTTATTATATAAGATTTTATAATGAATTATAATATACCTTTACATCATAATTATTTCTTTCCATTAAAGTATGAGATAGAAATGAAAGTAGCGTTCATGCGTACGTACGACTTACCATCTCCATGAACAATGCATTTCATTTCTTATCCCCAAATGTAATGTAATATTATAAGTACGTATATATAATTGGTATATATGATGTATGTTAAATCTAATTGATATATATAATTCTGGAATTAAAATATACATATCTCTCATTTAGTTCTAGTTCCATTAATACGACAAAGAAATGAAAGTAGCGTTCATGCGTACGTACGGCTTACCATCTCCATGAATGATGCATTTCATTTCATACCTCTAAATGATTATGTAATTTTAGAAATTCATGTATATACTAGATATATATTATATATATGACATCTAATTCATGAATATAATTCTTGATAATATGGATATTTTACCACATGAACTACTTGTAATTATAAAGAGTTTATTTTTTACTCAAGTACCACTGATCGACAAAATGACTATTATTAACTTAAATATTTATATAGTGTTTATAACAAGGTAATAAGTGATATAAAAGTAATAATTAACTTGAAAAAGGTTCTTAAGTAAGTATAAATTAACTCAAGTTTATGATTCAGGACGTTAAAGAACGATCAAGTCAAGTCGGACCCGAGGTATGGGACTTCGTCTCAATCTCCTTTCATTGGGGCTTATTTTGTTTTATACACAACATTCATTTATACGGTGTATAAACCCCTTTGACATTTACATTTATTCAAAATAAATATTTTTATATGAAGCATTTACTAAACTACAAAAGGAATTTTTCTTTGTCGTACCTATGCGGCGTCAACGACTTCTCCGCCGTCGTGACCATTATTTGAGTTTCGGCTTCCTCTACAAGCCATACGATTTTTAAAATGAAAAATAAATACTATGTTTTACTTTTCATTTATTTTTCTATTGAAAATGGTTTTCATAATGTCTTTATTATATCAATGTGTTGTATAGATATCTTGTGATTGAAATGTCGAAATGTTATGTTTCCTTTATGCATGTTTTATGTGATATGATTTTGTTATGGTTCTTGGGAATTGTATATGAAGATTGTTGGTTCTGTGATAAATTAAGGGTAGGTGTTCCCGATATAGCTCTCCAATGCATTGGGTAACGCGAAGGGGTTAAACGTTAAGGTTTCTCCGAAGAGATTTTGGGAATATACTGTGATGAGTATTTCAAACGTAACCAAGAGGGTTACTGCCAACGTAAGAATGTTATGAATGCCTCATGTTACCCTTATGTCTTATGATTTCTATGATTTATTCATGATTTGTTGAGGTATGTTAAAATGATTATGTTTTATGAGTAAATTATGATTTCATTGATTCTTATTTATACATGTACTCATGTTTCCTTTCAATATGTTTATATCCCTTACTGAGCTTTTTATGCTCATCCCAATGTTTTTCACAGGTCAAGGGAAAGGTACATGATATTATGATAGTGTAAAGAAAGTGTCATGAAAGAATCCATGTTTTATTTTAAATATGTTTCTGTTGATGGGAAAAATGAATACTATCTTTTATTGTAACCACTTTGTTTAAATGTGGGATGTAATGCATGATTTATGATCTAATTCTCTAAAACTCTAAACATGAAAAGATCCTCAATGTGTATTCTTGAAGTAACTCAAGATTAAGTAATGTTTAAGGCTGGGGCCTTATAGATGGTATCAGAGGTCGATATAGATATCTTTAAGAGTTAGAATTCTATTAAATGATTATCCAAAAATATTTTTTTTATGGTCAAATTGAAAATGATATAGCATTTGAAATTACTATGTTGCTTCTTCTATGACATGTTTTTTGGGAATGGTTTTCCGCAGTGGAAACAGGGAAGCAGTTCTAGTAAGGCATACAGAAGGAAATAACCTTCCGAATCAGCATCCTGAGATGGTCGTAATTGGAACTGAACAGTTTGTCGCAGTAATGGTGCAATTGACTCAAGCGATAAATGGCAGTGGTATCCATGCACGAGATCAACCAGATCAACTGCAGAGGAACATGTTAGTGGTGGAACATTTAATGAGGAAACATCCCCCATCATTCAAAGGATCATCTGACCATGTGCTAGCAGAAGGGTGGATTAAAGCACTGGAGAAGATTATTGATGTCATGGGGTGCTCAGAAAATAAAAGGTTAGTCTTGCTATTTACTGTTTGGAGGGTGAAGCAGATCAGTGGTGGTCGATGGTTAAAAATATCAGGGATGCTGATGAGATTGATTCTCTCGATTGGGATGAATTCAAAGGTATGTTTCTTGAGAAGTTTTTTCCTAAGGCTGTTTCACTTAGGATGGAAAAAAAATTCTTAGAATTGAGGAAAGAGGAAGACTCAATGGCTGCTTATGAAGAAAGGTTCACTCGATTGGCAAGGTATGCTCCAAATTTTATCCGAGACCATTATAGTAAAATCAATCAATTTTAATCAGGATTAGAGAAAAAATATCGAAGGGCATTGGATTCTCATGAGTTTAAAAGTTATGCAAAGCTTGTTCGATCTATTGAGAAGGTGGAAATAGAGTTTGACGATGATCAAGTGTTCTATAACAACTAGCAGAAGAAGAGACCGAGGTGGCAGGAGACAAGAAAGAATGTTTCAAAAAGGTCTGACAGTTAGAAAACTAGGTTTCCAGTTTGTGATAAATGTGGTAAAAGGCATGCTGTGGAATGTCTTCTGAATTCTAGAAAGTGATAACGATGTGGTAAGATGGGACATAAGGCTCGTGATTGAATTGAAAAAGATCAATGTGATGGTAAGTCCAAATTTGATTTACAGTTAGTGAAATGTTTTAAGTTCAATGAGATGAGTCACTATGAAAATGAGTGTCCGACAAAGAGCTTGAGTGATTAGAAGCAGTTAGACTACAAGAAGAAATGGATGGTGAAATCCTTTCCAACTACTTCAGCAGATATCGGGCCATCAATTGAAGTTGTACTAGGTACTTTGTTTGTTTTTTCAGATTATGCCAGTGTGTTGTTTGATTCAGGGTCTACACATTCTTTCATCTCTGAAAACTTTTCTAGTAAAATGGGAATACCATCTCAAGAAATGACTCCTGAACTTGTGGTAAAAACACCTGGGGGAATATTGAGGCAAAAGGAATTTATAAGATCTTTCTATCATTATCCGTGGAAAGAACCTACTTGGAAATCTTATTTTTTTACCTCTAGTAGAGTTTGATGTTATCCTGGGTATGGATTGGCTCTCTATTTACCATGCTAAGATAGACTGTAGAGCTAAAGAAGTTTCTTTTCATAAAGACTTTCAGTTTGTGTACAAGAATGAACCCTTAATGTTGATAACATATCAAGAGGCCAAGAAACTTGTAAAAGATAGAAATGATTATTACCTTGTACATATTTTTGAAAACAAGGGAACTGTTCAGATTAATGATGTGGTAGTGGTAAATGAGTATCCTGATGTTTTTCCTGATGAGTTTCCTGGAATAATACCAGATCAGGAAGTTGAGTTTACTGTTGAATTAGTTCTTGATGCTAAGCCAATTTCAAAACCCCCTTATCGAATGGCTCAAATTGAACTTTTAGAGTTGAAGGAGCAATTGCAAGATTTATTAGAGAAAGGTTTCATTCGACCTAGCACATCACCATGGGGTGCTCCTGTTTTATTTATTAATAAGAAATATGGTTCTATGAGACTTTGCATTGATTATAGAGCCTTGAATAACATCACTATTAAGAACAAATATCATTTGCCTCATATCGATGATTTGTTTGATCAGCTCCTGGGAGCTCATTTTTTTCAAATATTGACCTGAGATCGGGGTACCATCAGTTTGAGGTAAAGGAAGCAGATATTCCGAATACTGCGTTTCATACAAGATATGGCCATTATGAATTTGTAGTAATGCCTTTTGGGCTAACCAATGTACCGGTTGTATTCATGGACCTTATGAATATAATATTCCATGAGTTCTTGGATAAGTTTCTGGTTGTTTTCATTGATGATATTTTGGTGTTTTCTAAATGTAAAGAGGAGAATGAAAGACATTTAAGGGTTATTTTGAAAACCTTAAAAGAAAATAAATTGTATGCGAAATTTAGAAAGTGTGAGTTTTGGTTGCAACAAATTTCTTTACATGGTCATATTGTTTATAAATATGGGATAACTGTTGATCCTGCAAAAACAAACATTGTTGAAGATTGGCCAAGACCCACAAATGTAACTGAGATTCGTAGCTTCCTTGGTTTGGCAGACTATTAACGATGGTTTGTTAGAAATTTGTCATGGCTATCTAGGCCAATGACTAATCTAAATCAAAAGGGTGTTATGTTTATCTGGAAAAAAGAATGTAATGATTGTTTTCAGGAACTGAAAAGAAGATTGGTCAATCCTCATGTTTTGGCACTACCTTCCAGGAAGGGTGTGTTTGTTATCTACATTGATGCTTCATTGAAAGGACTTGGTTGCATCCTAATGCAGAATGATCAGATAATTTCTTATGCTTCACGTCAGTTGAAAACTCATGAGGTAAATTACCCTACACAAGATTTGGAATTAGCTGCTGTTGTTTTCGCTTTGAAAATTTGGAGGCATCATTTGTACGGAGTAAAGTGTGAAATATATAACGATCACAAATGTTTAAAGTATATATGCACTCAAAAATAATTGAACATAAGACAGAGGAGATGGATGGAATTAATCAAGGATTATGATTGTGTAATTCATTACCATCTGGGAAAAGAAAATAAAGTGGCTGATGCTTTGAGTCGAAAAAGTAATGCTTCATTAACAATGTTGTGTTCGGAACGTGATCCTTTGGTTAAGGATTTGATGAAATTTGGCATTGAATTCGTTGGTGCAGAATGTTCTTCTGTTTTGTTTTAGGTATTAGGGAAATCTTCTCTATTAGAAAAAATTAACCAAGCTCAGAAGCAAGATAGTGAGTTGCAGAAAAAGGTAGAGCTGGTTCAGAAAGGTAAGTTGCATGAATTCAACATTGATAATGATTGTGTTTTGAGATTTGGGAAGAGATTGTGTGTGCCTCCGGATTCACAGTTGAAGAGAGAGTTGATATGTGAAGCTCATAGTTCTCCGTTTTCAGTTCATCCAGGCAGTACTAAGATGTATAGAGTTCTTCGGGAGTATTACTGGTGGGACGGAATGAAACGAGATATTGCTGATTTTACTGTGAAGTGTTTGACTTGTCAACAGGTAAAAGCAGAGCAGCAGTTACCGAACGGGATGCTTCATCCTTTACCAGTACCAGAGTGAAAATGGGAAATGTATCCATGGACTTTGTTGTGGGATTACCAAGGATATCTCGAGGTAATAATTCAATTTGGGTTATTGTTGACTGGTTAACTAAATCTTCTCATTTCCTTCCTATTTGAGATACTTTCTCTCTATATCAAATTTCTCTATTGTATCTTAAAGAGATAGTCTGGTTGCATGGATTTCCCCTCTCCATTGTATCTGATCATGATCCTAGGTTTACTTCTATCTTTTGGAAAGACCTTAAAAAGTCATTGGGTACTGAATTAAATTTTAGTACAGCTTTGAATCCACAATCAGATGGGCAGTCAGAATGAACAATTCAGACATTAGAGGATATTCTACATGCTTTTTCGATGGATTATCCGGGATGTTGGGATCAACATCTTTCTTTGGTTGAATTTTCATATAATTACAGTTTTCATTCCAGTATACAGATTGCACCGTTTGAGGCATTATATGGGAAGCGGTGTCGAACACCAGTTTTTGGGATGAAGTGGATGAAAGGAAGCTGATGGGACCAGAATTAGTAGAAGAGTTCACAGAAAAAGTTCAGTTGATTCAGAAACACATGATAACCGCTCAGAGCAGACAGAAAAGTTATGTAGACAACAAGAGGAAGGATCTATCTTTCGAGGTAGGTGATCATGTTTTTCTCCAAGTTTCACCATGGAAGAGTGTGATGCGATTTGGTAAGAACGGAAAGCTGATTCCAAGGTTCATTGGACCATATGAAATTTTGGAGAGAGTTGTATCAGTTGCATACCGAGTGGCTTTACCTCTGAGTTTATCTCAGGTACACAATGTTTTTCATGTTTCGATGTTGAGAAAGTATATGCTAGATCCATCTCATGTTTTGAGCCCAGAGGTAGTTCAGTTGGAAGAGAATCTCTCTTATGAAGAACAACCAGTCCAGATTCTTGACCGAAGAGAGAAAGTGTTGTGAAATAAGGGAATTCACCAGGTAAAGGTTTTGTGGAAGAACTATATGGTTGAAGAGGTAACGTGGGAATATGAAAATGCAATGAGGGATAAATACCCCCACTTATTCGATAAATAATAAATTGCGGGGATGAAATTTTCTAAAGGGGGGAAGGATGTAACATCACAAGTAATTAATGAATAATATATATTATCATCTATGTCTATTTATGAATTAGATAGTGTTTTAGAGGCTTAAAATGAGAATAAATCCAATCTTAAGCATGGAATACACTAATATTCTAAAAATATTACTTTACTGCCTTTTGATGGCAAACCATTTTTAAATCAAAATTTTGAAAATTTTATAAGATCTATTTGTCAAAATAAACTTATTATTTATGATTGGGACATTTAAATTTACATTGGATATTTTTTTGATATTTTCCTGACAATGTTCATTTTTTTAATGAATAGTGAAAAATACTGCATTTTACTTCAAAACTGCTTTTTCATCTAATTTAATTATATGGTTGGATTATCTTTTTAATTGGTTTTAAAGTTTAAATAGAATATATTTTTTACCATTTAATCCAATGGCAGTCATTGGGATTAATTTCACTTTGGAATTGGCCATAAACAAGTGCCAAACTTTTCATAGATATTGTTTCATAAAAACCCGCTATTTGTTTTGACAATGGGAATTATTTTTAAATTAATTATTGCAATTTATATGCTTGGAATTTGATAAAATGGATTCCATATTTGAAATAAAAAGGTCCAGATTATGTAATTAAGACTCTTTTGTTTTTGGACATTATGAATAGTAATGACGGTAATTATCTTTAATTATCTTGATTAATGAGTAATTGGGTAGTTAAGGATAATAAAATAATATCATAATAATAAAAAATGACACCAAAATGTTTTCTAATGCTACTGGTTGTCTCATTTCCTACCATTGTATGCCTTGTACAAAACATGGAGACCCCATGGAATCACATTTGTGTGAAAGTGACTTTTTATCTTTTTATTTTTAAAGAATGATAAATATAACAAAGAATGTATCCCCTAAGTAAAACCTTTTTACTTTTGTCTAAATAAATGATATATTGGACTATAAATAGTTATTGGAAATCTAAAAAGATTTCCTACATCATAGTATTTTTTTAATAATTTTTAGACTTTAAAATAAATTAAATTACTTATGACATCTTGATGACGCAGCGATTACCTCATTAATGAATGATTTAAATAAAATGAAAAGAAAATGTAGAATCTAATAAATAAACTTGCCAAAGACCTATTAGATGAGTTTTTTTCAAAAACTTATCACCTTATACGATAAATAAATCAATTTGGGACCTTTAAAATCCAAAACTCATTTGAAAATAAAGTAACCTTTTATAACTTTCTAAGAGTGTCCCTTTTCTCATCTTATAAAAGGACCCCACTTCTACCACCTTACCCACACTCCTCAAGCCTTCGGCTCGGCCAAACCCTGCCCATTTTGTCTCTCCACATCCCTATATTACACCAAGAAGCCTCCATTTGGGTAGAATTCTTCCCAAGGAAGCCTTTGAGCTTAAATCAAAAAGAGTTACCCATTTTAAAGGTAGTGTTTTCTCTTGTGTTCTTATGTTTTATTTTGCTTCTCCAACCCCCTAAACTCTTTTTATTCATTTCTTTTGTAACAAAAACGGTATACTCAATAAACTAGGATGTTTTTATAAGAAGGATTAGAGCTACACTTACACACACCATCATCTAATGGTTAAAGAGCATAATGTTTCCGTGGATGGAGAATTTCTGCCTCACGAAATGTTGATTGTTCAATATTCTTATAACACCTTCATAGGTGGCCATTAATATGTCACTATATTTATATATGATATATAATATGTTTATGTTTTACTTAATATTATTTATTTTTCATTTATGGCATACCTCTATGGTTTACATTGTCAGAAAACGCGATATCTTCATTTTAGAGAGTGCGGACTACCGCCCCCTCAAAGTGATTTGATTCGTTAATGCCATATGTGGGATGTATAAAGGATGGAGTTAAAGTTATTATATATGATTTTATAATGGAATTATAATATAACTTTATATCATTACTATTTCTTTCCATTAAATCATGAGATAGAAATGAAAGTAGCGTTCATGCGTACGTACGGCTTACCGTCTCCATGAACGGTGCATTTCATTTTTATCCACAAATGTAATGTACTATTATAAGTAAATATATATAATGGATATATATGATCTATGTTACATATAAATTATGAATATAATTTTGGAATTAAAATATACATATCTCTCATTTAGTTCTAGTTCAATTAATACGACATAGAAATGAAAGTAGCGTTCATGCGTACGTATGGATTACCATCTCCATGAACGGTGCATTTCATTTATTACCTCTAAATTATTATGTAATAGTATAAATGCATCTATATACTGGATATATATTATATATATGGAATCTACATCATGAATATAATTCTTGATATAATGGATAATTTACCACATGAAAAACTTGCAATTATAAAGAATTTATTTTTGACTCAAGTACCAATGATAGTCAAAATGACCATTATTAACTTAAATAATTATATAGTGTTCATAACATGGTAATAAGTGATATAAAAGGAATAATGAACTTGAATAAGGTTCTTAGGCAAGTAGAAATTAAATCAAGTTTATGATTCAGGACGTTAAAGAACGATCGAGTCAAGTCAGACCCAAGGTATGGGATTTCGTCTCAATCTCCTTTCACTGAGGCAGATTTTGTTTTATACACAACTATATTTTATATGGTGTATAAAAACCATTCACTTTTACATTTATTAAAAATAAATTTTTTTATACGAAGTTTTTACTAAACGACAAAAGGAATTTTTCTTTGTCGTATGTATGCGGTGACAACGACTTCTCCGTCGCCGTGACCGTTTTTTGAGTTTCGGCTTCCTCTACAAGCGATAACTTTTTTTAAAATGAAAAATAAATGCCATGTTTTACTTTTCTTTTATTTTGGTATTGAAAATGGTTTTCATAATTTTTTTATTATATCAATGTGTTGTATTGATATCTTGTGATTGAAATGTGGAAATGTTATGTTTGCTTTATGCATGTTTTATATGATACGATTATGTTATGGTTCTTGGGAATTGTTTATAAAGACGGGTGGTTCCGTGATAAACTAAGGGTGGGTGAGCCCGATATAGCTCTCCAATGCATTGGGTAACATGAAGGGGTTAAACGTTAAGGTTTATCCGAAGAGATTTAGGGAATATACTGTGATGGGTATTCCAAACGTAACCAAGAGGGTTACTCCCTACGTAAGAATTTTATGAATGCCTCAAGTTACCCTTATGTATTATGATTTCTATGATTTATTCATGATTTTATGAGGTATGTTAAAGTACTTTTGTTTTATGAGTAATGTATGATTTCATTGATTCTTCTGTATACATGTACTCATGTTTCCTTTCAATATTTTTATATCCCTTACTGAGCATTTTATGCTCATCCCATGTTTTTTAAATGTTTTTCATAGGTCAAGGGAAAGGTACATGATATGATGATAGTTTCAAGGAAGTTTCGAGAAAGAATCCATGTTTTATTTTAAATATGTTTCCGTTGATGGGAAAAATGAATACTATCTTTTATTGTAACCACGTTGTTTAAATGTGGGATGTAATGCATGATTTATGATCTAATTATATAAAAATCTAAACCTGAAAAGATCCTCAACGTGTATTTTTGAAGTAACTCAAGATTAAGTAATGTTTAAGGCTGGGGAATTATAAAAATTACTCATATAATAATATTAGGTAATGTGTAATGGACATATTATAATCCTTATCATTTTTACCAAAAATTACAGGATTTACCCTTTACCATTTTAATAAATTTTACTAAGGTTATTATTCACATTGTACAAAACTAATAGTGAAATATTTATTAAATTTGGACCCCCTGATTATATACATGGAATCATTTTCAAAATTCAAAACATATAAATATAATAATTAAAATTAAATATAAACTGGATGAAAGCATTGGAAATAGTTTTTTAGAAAAATTCCCTTTTTTAACATAATTTTTTTTAAAACTAAGCTCAATTATAAAATATATTATAAAACCATAATTGAGTTAATATAAATCAAAAATCACTAATTAGATTTTAAATATATATTAATATATATATATATAATTTTACCTTATAAATACATTAAATAAAATTTTTTTTTTCTATAACAACAAATATTTTTCAATTTTCAACAAAAAATAAATATTTTTAGAATATTTTAAAAATATCATTCTAGGTATTTTTCACATGATAAAATCATAAAAAATATGTTTATTTTATAAAATAAATTTTATAAACATACAAAAATACTAATAATATTAATTAAAATAAATCAATAAAAATCATTTTTAACGACAACATAATTCTTTAGTAATAAAATGTTTTCATAAGAAATTATTATATTATTATCTAATAATGTAACAATAAATAAATAATTTGTATAAAAAATAATTTTATTTCATAAATCATATATTTTTATTCATATCTTCCAATTTAATTCCTAGAAAATAACAATCACATAATAACACAATTTAGTTTTTTGTTTATGTTCAGTGTTGCATATCTTGTACTCTATCGAACTTAGTAATTTTTTTAAAATATAGGTTGTTACATTCTCCCCCCATTTTGAAAATTCCACCCTTAAAATAATGAATTTGGTCATGGTGGAAAAGGATTCAATATTAATAATACCATTTTTAAAATCCCACGTCATAAAAATTATTAATAAAACATTTACTTAATAAGATAGAAAAGTGATGTGGGATGGTCTCCTTAGATAAAACATACTAGGTTTCTATATAAGAAAAAATATACAAGGAAGATGGAATCATATAATAAATTATTTATAGAGAGTGATAGTTAACTTGGAAATGTTAAATTAAACCATAAAATACTATAAATGAATGATGGGGTAACATTCTGATATTCAAATAAATATTCATCCTTAAATAAATTCAACACATTAATAGAGGGATTTGCATACAATTGTGAGTTTAAACTTACCACAAGACACTATAAAAAGAATAATAGAAACTAGAAATTAAATTATTATGAATAAATTTTATTAACTAACTTATTAAAATATATTATTAATTAACTGGTTAGTTTGAATTTAATGTATAAAGCAATTTGATGTAAGGGGAAATTCGAATTTTATGCTTCCAAAGACGTTTTTTCATAATATATTAAATTAACTTGAATAAGGAAAATATATATGTTATATATTCAAAAAAAATATTTTTATATTCATCTAATATATTGTAAAGTCAATTATATGATCAAACTCAGTTTTATGCATAAAACAATATTTTTTTAAACAGTATTTATACAACATTTTAATGTGGAAGCCATATTAAATTATATTTTTTACACATTTATAGTTTTTATTTGACAAAATAGACTTTTATTTTTAATTTAGGTATAAAAATAATCTTTTTTGAATTTTTGATATTTTTTTGATCATTTTTATGTTTTGGATTAATATTTAAAAATAATAATAAATTTTAATAGAATTATTTTAATTAAAATAATTTATAGTCTCAATATATATTTCTAAAGGATTTAAATAATAATGAAATCCACTATTTATCATTAACAATAATTTAGGTCATTAGGATCATTTTTAATTCAATTTAGATATAAAAATTTATCAATATTTTTAAGGTGTTAACATTAATAACCTTTTTCTCACTCCATCAAGAGGATCAATTTGATATTAATTAAAATAAACTATGGTTTTAATTTTTTTGAAAATGATTTATACATTTTGAATTAGTGGGTTAAATTTGTTTAAATATGCTGCTTTTATTTTTTGGGAATTAATAATATTAACATTAGTAAATTGTTTTTAATATAGAAAAGGAAAATTGGATAACTATGTGTAAAAATAATAGTATAAATTTACCCAATTTTTTTTTGAATTTCATTATATGATTTTGTTTTAGAAAATATATTCCTTTATAGGATATTATAAATTTTGCGAACCAGTTTAATTCGAGTTCGAAATTTATTATATTTTATTTATTGAAATGTAAAAGAAGTCATACTCATGTGGTTAATAACTATATCATTTTTCTATCATGGTTACTCAAAAGATAAATTCCATGATAATTTTTCCCTAGTAATTAAAATGTTATTATTTATCCTTGCAATTTATTTTTAAATTCTATAAAATAATGATTCTCCTTAAAGACTTATTCATTGCTGATGTTTTAAATATTTTATTAATTGAAATTTCAAATTAATGTTGATGAATAATAAAAATAAATATAATTATATCTAAATAAAGTGATAAAATTATTTTATAAATTAAATTTTCATGTTAGGTATATAATATAATATTTTATTCTATGTTACCATATTCTCTTGATATTTTAAAAAATCCTTGAAAGAATAGTTTATAAATTGGAAGTATTAATATTTTATCAAAATGACGCATTATTAGTATATTTAATAATAATAATTTGTTTTTAAATAATATAATACTATTATAGGGTGGAAAATTTTATAATTTTTTCACATATAGTCTAATAGATATCAAATAAATTATAATTACAATATTTTAATATTGGAAAATTTATCACCTTCGTTAAAACATATTTATAATAACTAATGGTTAATCAAAATGATTAGGTATTAAAAATTAATAATACCTGTCAATAATATACTGGTTGCTGAGATTAAACCATTATATCATGTTACCTTAGAATCCATATCTTTTGGAGTTTTATTAATAGCTATTGAATTTATTATAATGTTTAATATTTTTTAAAAAATTCTAAAAGTTCTTCTGACCGCAATTAAAAAAAGCGAAACTCATACCTCCCTCATTATACATCAATGTGAGCTTTTTGGATATTTCATACCATTAATATTTCTATTATAAACGTATGTATTCACATTATTGAGATTCTGTTCTTCAGAAAAGACCAACGCTACTTTTCCCCATGAGAAGGACTATAACGGGCTCGCTGAAGAATATGCAATCTCTATCACTAAATCTCAGAAGAGTAATTAATCTTCTACATCCTATTCATGTGTTGTTTCAATGTTAATGTAATAAATCTAGTATAAAAATAATGGTGATATGTTATTATGACTAGGGAAGAACCATATTTAATCATTTATCTATATATATAAAATGAAATCAACACGCATTTGTACATATGCCCTAACATCTCCACGATGTGGTGTAATATGTTTTTCATGACCATTTTACTTGGACAAGTATAAGGATTTTATATGAATATTATAATATGGTATTAATTTTTTATTATATATATACGATATGATTACATTCAATTTAATCATTAATAAATGATATCATCACTCGTGGGAATGTATAACCTACCATCTCCACAATGCGATGTTTTTTATTCCCCATGTTTACTATTAAATAAATATTATATAAATTTAAATATTGAATAAATATGACATATAATACCGTAATATATTTATATAAATAATTTATCTATATCCATTTGACAATAATTAGGATATATACAAAAACATTTCTTCAGAAAATAAATAATTCAACACGTGAAAGAATAATAGTTGTGAAATATTATTAACAAAAAAGTGAAAATATGATCATATATGACATCATAAAAAATGAATATGGTTATGTAATATTTTAGTAATATTTATTAATTTATTATAAATGAGTTATAGAATTTTTAGGAATAAAACTTACCTAATTTAAATTTTAAATTCACAATCTCATTTTATTAATGAATGTTTATATCTACGTATTTTCTGGGGAATAATTACCTTCCATGTCCATGTTTTTTCTTAAAAATTAAAAAATATTTTTACTATTATTACATAATTTTTAATATAATTTTTACAAATTTATGATTTCTAACTAAATGGTATTAAAATGTTATGTTGTAATTTTCCATATGAGGTACCTTATTGACTTATCTAGAAAAGTTTGAGAAGAATGATTTTTAACTTATACAGAATGAATAAATAATATTGTATCCATGATTCCTTAATTACAATAATCTTACCTTAAATTATTGTAAATTTTCAAGGAAAATTGTTTCCTTTAAAATGGAATAAATTTTTAACAAAACACTTTTTTCAAATAAGAAAGGATATTTTCCCCAAGAATTATTTTTAAACGGTGTCTCAAATTTTATTGATGTTTTAATGGGGATATTTTTCATGGTTGTTATCCCTATTATAACAATGGTGGGTTTATGTTTTTATTGGAATGATATTTATGAGTACCGTTACTTTCCATTTGTTAGGTTATGATTGAGTGATTTTAATGAAACCAATTTCTTTTTAGGGGTACTGATTTGACGAATGACTTCTATTTTTGTGGAACACGTATGTATGGTTTTAATTATGTGATAGGATGGACCTATACCTCCCTCCAATGTTTTGGGAATTGATTTATATCTCATTATATAGAAATTTAATGAATGTCTAATGGTCTTGGAGTAGTAATTCAGTACTAGAACAAGAATTAAAATTGGTTCAGTAACACATGGATGGAACGGGGAGTGAACTCAGTTCAGAAAAGTACTATATCCACTATGATGGTCTGAGAATTGATCCTTGAAAAATATGAAAATTATTTTATACACTTATTTGTCTTCGAAATATTACAACTCTTATGTTATTCTATTTATGAATACATTATTTATAGTTTATGAATATCTATGATTTATCCTATGACATGATATCCAGATATTTTATTTGTAGGATAATATTTTAAAATTCTATGTCCTTATAAATTATGAAAATGATATGATTGTTATTTCTATTAATGAGCTTCTGATCTCACCCTTCTTTTATTTTTCGTTTCCCTAGAATATGAAGAAACTTATTATGTAATATGTGTTAAAATTTGTAATAGATATTGTGAAATATCTGGAAGATGATAAATATTTTTTATGGAAAATTTGTTTATGTTTACATGTTTCTAATAAAACATAACATATTTGGTCATTTGATGGTTTTGATCTATATTTTAATGAATATTATTATATTTAGAGGTAATATATTTTTATGTAATGTATGGGATGTTTTATTTTTCATTAGAGAAAGGTTTTTCTTAGCCTTTGGAAATTAGGATGAAAACACCTTAGTAAGAACCCTATAGATACGTATTATTATAGGTTATAATCCTACTGTTTTGGTAAAAATCATGAATAACCTATGACAAATACTATGGGGTCCTAAATTTAAATTTCATATTTAATTTAACTTGATTATGTGACACTCCATTTAGGATTAGTGTTTCAATAACAATGCTTATTAGTAATAGACATTGGCAAGAACATAAGGAAATATTTT
Source organism: Viscum album (assembly GCA_963277665.1). Classification (NCBI taxonomy): domain Eukaryota; kingdom Viridiplantae; phylum Streptophyta; class Magnoliopsida; order Santalales; family Viscaceae; genus Viscum; species Viscum album. Next base: position 801,566,995 of record OY728150.1, on the reverse strand, counting down.
AATGCTGAATTAGATGAGAAACAGAAGAATTCTCCTCTTGATAAATGAAATTATATATCATATGGAATGACAAAAATATATTCCCGTGATCAAAAAACATTCTCAGGCTATGAATTATTCTTGACATAAAAACAAGCAATAGAGGGAGAAATATTATGTGTAGTACTTTATGAGACAATGTCCACATTATTTCATTATTTATTATAATATACTAGTGAATCCAATATTGGATCAGCACCATTGAAAATATATTTTTAGTTCCCAAATCTTCATAACATTTTAAATTCATTAAGGAGGTTTATCATTGGGAATGTGAAGTAGATCAATGGTAGAATCGTGTCATGAATACAAGTCAAAGAGATGAGATCAACTATTTTGAATGTGAACAGTTGAAGAAACAAATTTTTGAAAAGTATTATCCTTATATTTTTGGAACGATTATATATATGGGGTTCCCTAAGATAATGAAAAAGGATGATGAATTTTTTGGTACCTATGATGAAAATTTTATTAGACTTGTAAGGTACAATTTTGGAATTATCATCCAACCTAAGAGTAGGTTGATTGATTCTTTAGTGTCTTAAAATAGACTCTCAAAAGGGAATTATCCATAAGGGGATTAAATAGATATAAGAAAATAATTCAATGTTACCCCATGATTTTGATTTATATTCAAGTTACCCATCAATTTGATGGGTTTTATGAGAATAAAAAATGGAATTCGCGGAAAAGTATAATAACCATAGTGAAAAGAAGACGATTTTTCTTTTATGATCAATGTGTGGAAATAAACATGGAGGGAATAATATTCAATTCACTACTAAATGTTTTAATTGTTGTAAATAAGGTAATTGAGAAACAAAATACAAACATGTTGTGAAAAAGATAACAACTCATGTGAATAAGGAAAAGTCTACATGGAATGAACCTTCAACAATTCAATGTTCCAAGTGCAGGGAAGTGGGGAATTATGTTACCCAATTCCCTAATTCAAGGATTGTGAATAATAATTGATGTTAGCAACCAGTTAACGCCAATGTAAAATGAAAAAAAAATTGACCCCTATTTGGAGATGTGATGTAAGAAAATGAAGTGGTGATATTTAAACAAACCATACACTCTAAATTTATTTTATTTTAATCTAGATCCTCCCACTCTTGTATTACTATATAAATTTATAAGGGTATAACTATATTAACTAAAAAATTATTTGTTTATTAATATATGAAAAATATTAATGGCACAATTATCACATATAATGTTAATATTTTTTTTCTAATTAACATTTTTAGGAATGTACTTCCTAAAAATCTTGTGGTCCTTCTTTTAGTGGAATTTGATATGATTGTTCACAAGGATTGGAATTCAGTATAAGGATCTCATATTAATTTCCATTGAAGGGGTGTCCCATTACATATTCTAAATAAATTTATGATCATATATTGATGAAATAATGAATATGAAATTACATTGGAAATTACATCCATATTATTTGCTTTCATTCCTATAAATAATGTCTATTTATCTTATGTGGTTGGGTAAATACTCACATTCACATATAAACCAATTGTAAATGATTTTATTGATGACTATATATAATAATTTATAGGTATTTTACCAAATCATGAAGTTCAATTTTCAAAAGAACTCATTACAATTTTTGTTCTTATTTCAAAGACTACTTATAGAATGACCCAAATTGAGTGGAAAAATATTAAAGGAAACAACAAGAGAATAATGAAAAATTATTAATACTCTCTAGTGTATTAAAACGGGGTTAAAAAGTTCTATTTGTAATGGATAAAGATGGATTAATTATTCTCTTAATTTATTATTTATTTTATAACTAGAATACTATGACGAACAAATATCATATTCCCCACATTGATAACCTATTTGACCCGCTACATGGAGCTCAATAATTTTTCCAATAATGATCTACATTAGGGATATCATTAATTAAGGTTCATGAAATAGGTTATTCACATGAAGGCATTTTGTACATCGTATGAACACTATAAGTTTATATTAATTACCTTTAGTTATACAAATTCTCTAACCATCATCACGGATTTAAGGAATAGAGTCTGTAGAGACTATCTTGATCATTTTGAGGTAGTCTTTATAGAAGACATTATTGTATATTTTATGAGAAATTAAATAAATGAAGGATAGCTAAGGATTTTACTGAAGTCTCTAAGAATGTGTAGGCTTAATTAAAAATTTTCCATATTAGAATTTTGACTTCAAAAAGTGTCATTTTTTGTGTACATAATCTCAAGAGAGGGGTTATATGTGGATTAAGAAAATATTACAGCTATTGAACATTGCCTAGACCAACAACAGTAACTGAGATCCATTGTTTCATTGGTTTGGCTAAATATTATCAATATTGCAGGAATGATTTCTCAGGATTTTATAATCCACTCACCATATTAACTCAATAATGATTTATGTTCATATGGTTTGATTAATGGAATGATAATTTCAATGAGCTAAAATTAAAGTTAGATAGTGAACCTATTCTCACACTACTATATCATGGAGATAGATTTGTGGTCTATAGTGTTGAATCCAAGAAATAGATGTTATGTTTCCTCACGAAAAATTATATGGTGATAGCTTATGTCTCACATAAATTATAAATACATGGGGAATATTACCCAACTCATGATTTTGAGTTACATGTGAAAATATATTAATTAAATATATGGATGAATAAGGTCTTTTAATAAAGGTCTAATATTTATACTTATCATTAAATTTTAATATATATTTTCACTCAAAAGGTTCTGAATATGCACTGAAGGAAATTTTTGGAGTTGATTTAACATTATGACTTATCATTAAATTGCCACATTTGGAAAGAGATCAAGGGGGAAGAAGCATTCATTCAAAAGGATCATTCGATCCTATACATGATATGGATAAAAAAGATCCAATATTTATGGATTATCAAAGGGTGAATATGGAACTTATATTAGAAGGGATGGAATCCATTATTTTTCAAATAAATGTTCAACTATAATTACAATTGAAGATTAATGAGAAACAAAAGGAAGATGAGGAACTACCAAATAAGGTGAGTATTATTCCTGAGTTCAAATTTGATTTAAATTCCACAATAAGGTTAATGAACCACGTTTTTATTCCTCCCATTCCAAAATTGAAGAAGTATATTTTCAATTGGGCACATAGTTCATAATTATCTTTTCATAATGGAAGTAAATAGATTTATATAGACCATAATGAGTATTTATGCCTAGAGGGCATTGAGGTTCCTATTTTAGAAAATATTTCTTAGTGATAATTTTTTTGATAATCTTAAGGTTGGGGTATAGAATATTATGGGATGCTACACCATTAACCATACCAAAATAGAAATGGGAAAGCATAACCATAGAAATTCTTGTCATAGAATCTGAGATATCAAAAGACCATAATGTTATATGAGTTTTAGTTTATCAGTTTTGGATGTTGACACCCATCATTTCTACTATATAAGATTTATCTCTTTACCAGTTATTCATGAAATATATAAAAAATGTTGTAAGATTTCATGTTGTACAAGATTCCAATATATCGGATCAGGATCCAAGGTTGACATTGTTGTTTTGGAGAAGTCATCAGTAAGTTCTGAATATAATGTTATATTTTATTACGACATATCATCCACTGATAGATTTTCAGTTTGAGAGTACAATTCAAACTCTAACAGAGATATTGAGAGATTTTTTAATAGATTTCAACGGTGGTTGGGATCAACACATACCTTTGGATGAATTATATTACAAGAATACCATTCATTATAGTATTCAGTTGGAACTTTATGAACCCCTCTATGTTAATAAGTACATAGAACCAATATTATAGGATTTTGTTGGGGAACGAAAGCTGTTGGGACAAAATATTTTTGAAGAAATGAATGAGAATGTTATATGTATTAAACAACACATTAGTGTATCATAGAGTCGACAAAAATATTATGTTGATAGTCGATTAATGTACCTAGAGTTTGAAGTGGTTGCTAATGTATTCATATGAATATCTCCATAAAAGTGAGTAATGAGATTTTGGTACGGTGGGTATGTTAATACTTAGGTATATCCTTCCTCTTGAAATTATTTATTGTGTTTGAAAGATAGCTTATAAATTGTTGTTTCCACTGAATATGTATTTAGTTCATGATATGTTCTATGTATCTCTCCCGAGTAAGTACATACCTGATACTTAAAATGTACAAATCTCATATTTTATGTAGCTAGATAAATATAATTCTTATTAATAATAATCAATAGATATCCAAGAATGTAGTGAAGAAGTTTGACAAGACAAATACAGTCATCTAGTTAATCATTTTTTACGAAACCACCAATTTGAGGAAGATAAATGGGATGTTAAGGATGTGATGAGGTGGTTTTATCCTCTTCTGTTTGTATAAAAGTGATGAATTTCAGGGAAAAAAATCATTTCATGTTGGGATGAATGAAACCACCTGATATTTTAAGGAAAATTTCCCTCTAAATTATTTTAAATGTTCAGTATATTGAATTTCATATAATCGTGAGTTTAAATGTTCCAAGATACAATTCAAATTGGTGATTATAATATATCCATTAAATTAGTTGGAATTTATATGAAAAACTAATAGATGATGATATATTATGAATTAATTGGTTAATTAGAAAAAATTATAAAATAATTTAATAAAAATGAAATATTATTATTTTATTCTCACAAAGGAATTTTGTCTTAATATATTACATTAATTAAAATTCTTGAAATATGAACATAATACATTCAAAAAATATATTTTTATTATTCATTTGATTGATTTTATAATCATGAGAAATGAAAAAACTCAATTTTAGGCATAAAACCTATGTTTTTTAAAAGGTAAATTTCATAACCTTTTATTGGAGAACCCAATTTAAATCAAAATTTTGATACCTTTAAACTTTTTGTTTGAAAAAATAATCCTTTTACTTTAAATCATAATATAAAATATTATGTTGATTAAATTTTTGGATTTTTTCTGAACAAAAATTTATGTTTTGATTAATAGATAAAAGTAATAAATTTTAATTGAAATAAACCTTTTTCATCAAAATTAATTTATAGTTTTGAATTATATTTTTTGTGTATATAAAATATAATTAGATACATTTTTTATCATTTAAACTATATTATATTATTTTCCTCAAGATTAAATTTAATTTAGTAACAAATGTGTTTCTATATTTCGCATGTTTTAACATTAATAACCCATTTTCCAACACAATTAAGGGGTTAATTTTAAATTAATTACTCAAATATTTGGGTTTTGAATATTGAAATATGGATTCCATATTTGGAATTTATTTTTCAAAATTATGTAAATATGATTCTTTTATTTTTGGGCATTATGAATTGTTACATTAGTAAACTTTTATTAATATGTAAAATTGTAAATCATTTTAATTAGGGGTAAAAAAATATTATAAAAATACCCTAAAACTTTTATGAATTTCATTGGATACATTTTTTGACCAAAATAATTATATGGAAAAATTATGCCATTTGTAAGCCACACATATTAGGGTATTAAATGTTTTATATTTCAATTAAAAAACTTTTAATGATGTCAAGATCATATTTGGAATAACTATATCATTTTTAAAATAAGGTTATATAGAAGATAATTTCTAATATAAATAGTTATTAAAAAGATAACGTTTTCTACATTATCATGTAAATTTATTTAATTAGATAAAAAAAATATACTTTCCTTAAGGACTTATAAAATAATAATGTAGTAATTATTTTATTAATATAAATATCTAATAAATGTTAATAAAAAAATAAAATAAATTTAATTTTAAATAACAAATTTGATAATGGAAATTTCTATATTACCATGACCTCTAAGATATATAAAAAATATTTTTCCAATCTTAAATTATTAATATATTTTTAAATATACATGAAATAAATAGAGTCAAAGTTGATAATATTAATGTTTTTTAAAAATAATGTTATATTAAATTATTTAAAAACCATAACACATTTACAAAAAGAAAATATTAGTTTGATACGATCTAAAATGTCATAAATTGTTCATTTATCATCTAATTTACATCAAATAAATAAAAATTAGTCTTTTAATATTGAAAAATTTGTTAAAGTATTTATAATTAAAATAACATAACTAAGGTTTAATCAAATTATTAAGGTTTAAAACAATAAAAAAAGTTTTTAAAGATATTTTTTTTCAATGGATTACAAACTTTTTTTCATCATGATTCGAATATGTGGCTTTTTGGAGGTATTTGAATTGATATTGATGTTATCCTAAATTTATTTTTCTTATAAATTACAAAATTTCCCCTCAGATTAATTATAAAAGGGTGCCTCATCCATCACGTAATTACATCAAATTGATACTTACATATCTTCCATCCCCGAACCAATTCGTTTCTAGACATTACCAAAATTGTCTGCGATATGGGCAGAATCAGTCCAAAAATTATTAATATAAAATAAAATATACATAAATTATTAATGAAATATGAGAATAATAATATGAGGGTGAATAAATCTATACATATCATCTTCTTCTAAAACGACACTACTCTATTCAAAAGACCAACTGTAATCTCCCCAAGAGAAGCTCAATTGGGAGCACGTCGAAGAAAAAGTAATATTCATTACAGACTCTCTCAAGAGTAGTTCCTCTTCTACATAAACTTCATGTGTTTTTAACATTATAAAATAAAACCTCTAGTATAAAATATATTATGACATATTATTATGATAATTTATTAACAATATTCCATTATTTATCCATTATATGAGAAACGTAGTCACCACACATGTGTACGTACGAACTACGTTCTCCTAGCCATGGTGCAATATATTTTTTAATCACCACTTTACTTGGATGGTTATAATGAATATATATGTTGATTATAACATTATATTTATTCTAAAAATATACATACTCTATCCAATTACATATAATTTAACCATTAAACATTAATATCGCCACTCGTTCATACGAATGACCTACGATCTCCATAATGTGTTGTGATAAATTCTCTATGATCACTATAAAATAATGATTATATAAATGTATTTAATTAATAAATATTATATATATTATATTTATATAATTTTTTAATTGAAGAAACTATATCTTATTCATATTAATTGGGGCTTATATGACTAATCATGACTAAGAAAGTAATAAATTTTACACATGAATGAATAGTAGAAATTAAATATTACTAATATTAGTTAAAATATGATCATATATGATATCATGAAAATGAAAATGGTTATGGGATAAGTTAATAATATTATTTAATCCTTTATATAAGAGTTTATGATACATAAAAATGAAATCATATTTATGGTAATGGTAATATTCATAATTTCATTTTAATCGGGATTGTGTATATGTAAGTATCTTTTTGGAAATATTTACCTTCCTTGTCCATGTTATTTAAAAATAATTCAAAAATATTTTTACAATTATACAAAAATGGTTTAAATTCATTTTCCACCATGTATGATTTTTTACTAGATGTTATTAAAGGAATTTTTCCACCTTTAATTCGAAGTACTTTTTAAATTATCCTGAAAAGTGTGAGAAGAATGTTTTTTAACATATATATCAGGAATAGATTTTCCACTTCCATGGCACCGTAACTCCTTGAATCATCCAGTAAAACCATACAATTTTATTTTAAATAACATTTTTTCTTTTAAAATTGAGATACATTTTAAGAAAAGAAATCATTTTCAAAAAATAATGGTTATTTTCCTCATGGATTATTTTCATATGATATCTCAAATGTTAATAATGTTTTAATGGGGATAATATCTAGGGATGTTAATCTTATTATTCTAATGGTTGGTTTATTTTTATGATGGAATGATTTCTTAAGCTCATTTCTTTCTATTTGTTAAATAATTGTTTAATGATGTTAATGAAACCAATTTCTTTTCATAGGTTTTGATATGATGAATGATTTATAATATTCATGCACACATATATATGGTTTCCATTATGTAAGTAGTGGGACATATATCTCCCTCTAATACATTGGGAAAATATTTATATCCACTACGATATATAGGTATGGAATGGGAAATGGTCTTGGTTCAGTAATACGTTGCTCGAATAGGATACAAACTAGATTTAATAACATATTGTGAGAACGGGGAGTGAAATAAATTCCATAAAGAACATTTTCCACTATTCTGGTATTATAAATTAGTCTAGAAGAAAATTTAATTGATTTTATATGATTATTTTTATTCCCAAAATTTTTTGTCCTATTTTATTCTGTATGGGAATATGATTTTTTATGTTTAATGAAATGATTGGATTTATCTCATTATGTGATATCATGATATTTGATTTGAAATACTCAACATTAAAATGATATGTTCTTATAAAATATGAATATGATGTGATTTATATTTACCTTATTGAGCTTATTAGTTCACCCATTCTTATGATTTTCCCCAGGATATGATAAATTTTTTGAAGTAAGATGTGTCAAAAAGGGTTTTGGTTATGATGGAATATGTGGGAGATGAGGTAGATATTTTTTGAACTAGTTGTTCATGATTCTCATTATCTAAAGGAAAAAAATATATATGGTCATGGTATGGTTTTGTTTTGTTCTTAATGAAAATTATTCTATTTAGAATTAATATCTATGTATATAATGTATTTTCTATTATATATGGGTTAAAATTCCATTGATTATAGGGTAATAAAAGTAAACAGATAATATTTTTGATTACAAATACTTTTTCTAGTGTTAATGAAATACTTTAATTCATAGAGTAACAACATAAATAATTATACTTACTAAAAAATTATAGTTTCATCATTAAATAATTTCACACCAAAAACTCATATTTTTCTCTATATGATGTGTATGATATTTTTTTTTCTGGATGCAGTAGAATTAACTTCTACAAATCAGAAATTCCTAAAGAAATATAAAAATATCTTCTACCTTTTTGTATACAATAATTGAAACCAAAAAGGATATAACATGATACAATAATTATAAATACATAAAATGAGTGAAAAAATAATCTACAAAATTTGACAATAATAAACAAAATTCAAATTACCCAATGAACAAAAATTATACATAAAATTATACAGAATCAAATTAAAGGCCTTTGGGATGTTGCACTAGTTATAACTAAGATTCATACCCAAAATTTAGAATGATTTTATCACATAATATTTCATGATAAATATAACATTTTTCTTCTATATTTACAAAAATCAATATTAATGGATTTCTCTAAGAATATAATTTTCTAATAAAATCATTTTCAACTATGTTATCCATTTCCTCAAATAATATTACTCAAAATAATTCTATAATAAAATCATACACAACTCTAAAAGATAAGTCATATTTTATTTCACAAAAAAATCACAATATTCTATTTACCTTAATAATATAATGTTAAAAAAATAGTGAAAATATTTTAAAATGAAATTTATATCCTAATCCACAAATATATTTTCAAGATCATTATTATCTATCTGATAAAACATCTGTTACGAAATTTTAACGACCAAAAATTACCTCAAAATCAGATATCATATAAACTATAAAGTCTAGAAATACCATTAAATTTATGTATACCAAAAGAGAAACAATTATTCCTTAATTAAATTTTTTCATATCATAACCATCATTGTCACATATACCACTAACATGAATCAATGCAAAAATATTATATCATAATAATTAATTTGTTTTCAGTAAAATACCTTTCATAAGTATCGATTTCATCTAACATATATTTAAAAAAATTTAAAATAAAACCCAATATAGAAAATTCTTTAGGTGTTTTTTAAATTTTATAATATTGATTATGTAACACTATATCACATTTTTTGAGAACTTTATAAAAGAAACACCAATTGTATAATTCACTAATACTTTATTCCAATTTTTAATGATATAGAATAATTTGTTCTGTTTTTAAATTAAAAAATATCATGATTTATATATATATCTTAAAAAAAAAATTGTTCCATAAATCTCGATATTATGGTCTCGCTATATAATATTTATTTCCCCTTTATCTTCTAGAAGGATGTATAAATATCAAAAAATGAAATAGTCATGTACTGAATTGTATTCCTTTTATTTAATGATATGGAAGTGTCTATTCATTTATATCAAATAAGATTAATAACATGATCCATATAAAGTTTTGATAAATTTAAATATTTTTTGACCTATCTAATAACTTCTTTCATGTAATTTGGATGATAAAAAATAATTCCAAACCATATGAAGAATTTTTTTCAATAATATTGATGTAGAAATAATCTAGAATATATAAGAAGGTTTTGTGTGATTATGTTTCGTCCATATTGATAAACAATCTCTAATTTGTGGGTAAGAATATTATTAAAACCTGAATTGTATGTTAAAATAAAAATTGAGCTTGAAAGATAATTCCTATATTAAATCTATAATAATTTTATGCTATAATCCTTTATAACTAATTTAGTTACCTTTGAATATAATCTCCAATATTTTCAATAATTACCTAAAAATCCATCACATAAAACAACTAATGAATTATCTACACCTTTTTAAATATAGTCAATATTAAACTTAGAAACACATGATAGTATGCATAACTCTTAAGATAACTTCTCATGAAAACATAATAACCTCCAATATTTTCTAAACCATTCTCTAATACCAAATTATAGGACCTAAATTAAACATCTCATATTCTAGTGAAATTATTCTACAATTGACATTTAATATTTCCCATTAATGTTTAATGTTTAAAGATTTACCGAATTTTGATAAACTATTACATAGTAAACCCATAAATTACAAGTGGACAATATTATATAGTATCCATTTTCCAATAAATATATAAGTAAAGAAAACAAAGGAGATTTTTTTCATAATGAAACTTCACATAATCAAAATTGAATTCTTCTTTTATTCATACCCATAAAAAATCAATATGAAAACATTTCAAAACATGGGATCATATAAAAAATATATAATGATTAAATGAAAAAAACATTGGTTTAGTAAAAAACATGACAATCCATTAAATCCTTTTCATAAAAACATTAATTTTCAACCAAACAGAAAATAATATTTTCTTTTTTATGAAAATTCATTATGTTACAATTTGAAATATGTATATTTCCATGACAACTCATGTTCCATCATAGAATATTCATGTAGGTTAATTGTGAAATCATAATCATAGATCCCAAATAAAAACCATACAAACCCCTTACAAATTGAAATAATCCTATGGCCAACATCTAGTATCATTCTTTAGAGAACATAATCATTACCCATTACATTGAAGGTTCATCTTGGTGCACCCATCGTATAAGCTATAACAGGATTACTCGATGTAGTCTGGTTGCATCCATCTTAAATAATATCCAAATACATTTCATTAATAAAACTATTGAAAACTATTTTATACCCATTTGGAAAACAATTTGAAATATCTGAATACAATTATTTATTGAAAATATGTTTTAAAATCTAAAAGTCTATCGCATATTAAATAAACCAATTTATTTAATAATATTAAAAAAATATAAAGGAGAAATAAAATTATAAAGGTCATATAAAATCATGAAAACCCATTGGTTTCGTATTTAATTAAAGAATATTTGTTTAGACTATTGTAAAAATGAATGAAAGAGGAACTTTGGATAATATTCTTGAAAGAATGTCCCTTACTAAAATAATATCACTAAAGTAAGAGTTAATAAAATCAATATATTATGTCTATAATCATTATATATACATAATATTATCTTAAATATACCTATGATAACTAAATGTAATTTCACTAATAATATTTTCATTATATAACCAAAGATTTATTTGTTTAGCCTAATGAATAGAAATTGAGTTAAGAGAATTCCCTTTCATTGAGCTTGATTTGTCACATATGTATATTATCTTACTAGATAAAAAAACTTATGTGAATTATTTAGTTTCAGGAGATAATTTTTAAAGTTTATTATTCATTTTCTATAACATATTACCCAATTATAATATGTTCATAATTATTTATGTTTTGGTCAAACATTTTGACCATATTCTGTTCGTATGTTCAAAATTACATTGATAAGATTAATTTTGTCAAATATGACAACATTACATCATAATTTTAATAGGTAATCATGAAAATATTATCATTTTTATACCTAAATTAATTTCTTAAATATTTATATTTTATAATTTATAAAAAGTTAACTACATTAATATCTTTGATTCAATAAGCTTTACATACGCGTGACTAACATTTTCAATTTTCAATGACTATTATGGAAAGAAGGTAATTGTAATTTTATCATTAATTAATAATATTAATATCTTATAAATGTTATTAGTTCTTATAAAATAATTATATATATAATTAATGTGATGTGGTGATGAAAATTATTTTCATTGTTTAGGGAGGTGGTTGTCCACCTATACACGAATGGCATTATCGTTGTTCTATGCATCAAATCATAAGAATGTTAGTGACATAGAATCTTATAATAATGATAAATAATACTATAAAACAACATAAAAACCTTAATTACATCATTATGAAACACATTAATATATGGTGTTGGAAACAATATTACATCTATTTGTGAGAAAGTAGTCCACCAAACACACGAATGATGAAATATTTCCCCATTTGATGGAAGATGAGACAAATATACTTCACTACACTAAAATAATAAAATATATGTATATTCAGGATACTTTAGTTATTATTTTAGCATTATTTATGATTTTTTATGCATTTTGAAGAAGAAATAAAATTTAAACACTTGATTAAAAAAGATACATCATCTTAAAAGAAAACTTCTTTTATGAACACATTAAGACCACTATGGTTTGTGTAATGCAAAAAATAATTCCTTTGTAATTGGGAATGATATTAAAGTATGATATTTGGATAGATATTCTCTGAAACCAATGTATTATTAATTATTAAGGAAAGAGAATAAGGGGTTCCCTATTATAGGTGAGGGGTGGGGAAATCTTGGAAATTCATGAAATAGCTAATCGATATAAATTAATATTCATTTAGAAATTAAGGTAAACATATTAATTTAAAAGCTATGATAATTATAGTTTAAAATAACTACCTAAATTAATAATTATATTTGTTGTAAATATATTTCTACCCTCATATTTTTTTTATAATCTTCATAACACCTTCATTTATTTCCAAAACAACATGGTTATTTACTTTTTGAGTGTTGATATAGTTTCACAAAAAAATAAAAAATAACAATAATTAGATCATGAATGATATTTTAAAATTTATGAAAATCGGTTGGATGGATTTTTGGTTTTAAGGAAACTATATCATTCAATAAAATATAATTTAATATAAAATATTCAAAATGTCATTTTAAAGGACTATTAATTACCAAGACTTTATTAATATCAATAAAACAAAGAAATATTTTTTAAAAAATATTTTATTAAATTTCATGAATACCAAATTAATCATTAAAATTCATTAATAAATTAATTATATCCAATTATATTTATTTTAATATTTTTACTAACATTAATTTGATATTATCATTAATTATATAATTACAGTATCAGTGTTTTGTATGCATTTAAGGTAATTATTTCATCATTAAAAAATAAAAATATTTTAAAATTATGAATATAGAAAATTTATATTCGAAATTAATATTGATAGTCTAATATTTAATTTAGATAATACAACATTAAAAATGATAGTGTTATTAAAAAAATGAGTGCGACACATTTGAATTTTCTTTTAAAAATATATTATAATTTCAAAGTCATATAAAAATGGGAAAGGCCATATATTAGAACGTTGAATTATTATGGATGAAAATTTATCTTTAATAAAATTGGTTCATGTTTACGGGTCATTTTACTGTACATATCAAATTAGTTTTAACCAATTACTAAATTTACCATTTAAAGTGGTAACTAAATTTACCAAGGTTACTATTAATATTATCCAAACATAAAAGTGAAGTATTTAATAAATTTATAACTAGTTATTAAAAATATGGTTTCCATTCTTTATATTTGAAAACACTGAAGTTTCATAATTTAAAAAACTCTAATCTGGAAACACACAACAAAATTGTCTTGCGTATAAATTCCCATTAAAAAATAATTTTATTCTAAATTAAAGTATAGAATACAATTAAAAAAACAATAATTGGATAAATTTAAAATATAGGAATCTAAATAAATTTTAAAACTATTATATTCTATAATTTTAGCTTATAAATAATTTAAAATGAAATAGAGGATTCACTAAAATTCAAAATTTTCAAAATTCCTTGAAAACCAAATATTTTTAGAAAATTATAAAAAGTTAACTATATGATAATTTAGAAATTATTAAACTAAATATTAATTTAAATTTTTTAAATAATTTCACTAAAACCTTAATAATGTAATTTTAATATTATGTTCGGAAAAATAATATATTTTTTAGAAAATGTAGTTTTTGAGGATTATAGGGAATTTACACAAAATTGTGTTATTATTTTATAATAATTAAACAATAAATTCATAATAATTAGGAAATAATTTCTGTAAAATCATTTACTCTTATTAATACCCTTTAATTATAATGACATGAATTAACCATCATATAATAAAAATATTTAGTTATTCATTTAACCACGACGTTGTGTATCATGTATTATACAGAACATAATATTTTCTTTTAAAAACATGCATTGTTACATGAAACCTTATTTTAATTTATTATTACAAATTATTTATCATGGGTCATTCATATTCATCATATATTTAAATACTTATTGATGGTTTATAAAGAGTTTTAGAATTTACAAATCATTTTCTCCTAGAGTATCATTCCAAGTGTGTAGTAAGGCCCATTATTATTCACTAGGTGGCGATAAAGATTATCTAAATGAGAAAATTTCAATGTCATTACCCCAAATAACTTCTATGTTATAGCCAAATCGACTTATAGAATCCATATTTGGATGTAATTTTAAAGAAACCAATTGCTCTATCCCTTTCAAAAATTCAAAGACATTTTCATCACATTGACTATTACATAAACATACCCTTATATTTATTCTTAGGTATATCACTAATGTTTTCTCATCCTAGTTTTTAGAGGTATTCTAAAACTTAAAATGATACTAATTATAATGATCCAAACATATCATACATAAAAAATTTCTTATTAGTAGATAAATATTCCTTACAATAAATAATAATCTCTGGAAGAATCATATAGTCCTAGTGAAGTTATAATGTTGGGAAAAAATAACTAGTAGACAAGTGATATTAATATCCCAATATCATCTTCATTTTTATAATCATTCTTGATCAAATCATATATAATAATTTTCTTCATTATTTGGGGAAAGAGAAAATTAGAAAGGGTGATATCAAATTATAATTAAAGGTGAACAATAAAGATACATTAGAATAACCTGATTATAAGGGCACGATTACATGAGCATAAAATTTGAAAACCATACCATATATAT
Organism: Viscum album; assembly: GCA_963277665.1. NCBI lineage: Eukaryota > Viridiplantae > Streptophyta > Magnoliopsida > Santalales > Viscaceae > Viscum > Viscum album. The sequence continues at coordinate 801,551,427 of OY728150.1, read as the reverse complement.
GAATGATCATAATAATGAGTCTTGGAATAAATATTGGAACTTCATAAGACATGAATCCTAAACATATCAATGGACATGATCCCTGAGAGCATTGAATTGTCATATTACATAGAATTGTGGCATATACGTAATCATGGACTATAATTTTAATTATAGTGAAGGTTGACTAGAAAGGATGTCATATTGGAATGAGATCACTACACAAACTATCATAAAAGTCAATGTTTACTCCCAAGACCATTATAAAAGTTAAAGTCTCATAGTGTAGCATGTTAACTCCCTATTCTAGTCCTATCTATCTAGAGAGATATAAATATTTACCCAATTCATTGGAGGTACATATATGTTCCACCCCTGATATAATTAAAATCATACATATTTGTTACGTATTATAATAAAACATTAATTATATCATATCCTATTAAATAAAATTGGTATAATAAACATTTCATAAAATTATAGCCTATGAAAAAGAGATTGGATCCATGATCATCTCATGATTTCATCATAGTATACCCCCTAAAAATAATAAGGTTTCATTATAATTTCTCCATGGTATAACATATGGATGAGAAAAAACATTCATAGAAATTGTTTCATCATCAAAATAAAACATTAATGGAATTAAAAAGAGTGGTATCTTGTGATCATATCACCAGTAATGAATAAGTCACATCAAATCATTTAATCTTAGATTAAAAATTATTTGGAAATAGAAATCACCTGGAAAATTTCCTATGGTAAATATACATTCATTAAAAATAAATTTAAAAAAATAAAAAATTCATAAAATATTGTGTATATATGTATATTTGATAAAAAAAATTAAAATAATCATCCAATGAAACTAATGGCCATGAAATCACAAAATTTCATCCACACCACACACATTAAAATAATTATTCCCTTCACATCTTCAATAAATTACAAATGAGAATTGTCTATAAAAGACAAGAAAATTCATTTCAAAACACTATGAACAAAAAGAAAAAAATGGAAAAATATTAAATTATAAATAAATTGAATAATGTAAAAAAACATTCTACAAACACTTTTAGAAGACATGGGTTTTGAAGAAAATCGGTTTCCAACCAAGAGGTATTGAAAGAAGAGTCATCATTAAAAAATTGTTTTGAATATATTGTGAAAATTATGAGTGTATAATGAGAAACAAATGTATTATAAAGACATAACTAGAGGATAATAAAATTCAGGGGTTCCTTGAGAGATATATCATTATATTTTATCATTAGAAACATAATCATAAAAAATCTAGATACATGTTGTGATTATAATATAAAAACATTACAAATATGGTATCACAGAATCATAAGCACCAAAAAGTAATAAAATTAATTGAATATAAAAATATAAAGAGAATAAATAAATTTCAGATATTAAATTTCAAGGATTCATTATATACACTTCCTAAAAATATATATGTGAATAACAAACATATTTTACAATGAATTAAAATTGAATTAAAAATTCCAAACTACATAGGTAAAATTGAAAACATAAACCCCATGAATCGGTGGTCCAAATGATAATATGTAATTGCAAATTAAATTTTGTATAAGAATCATAAAATAAAATCATGTTCAATATAAGCACATAATAAAATAAACACGTGTTGAATATGGAATGTGTCTCACTAAAAAATAAAAGTGAGATGAAAATTTCTTACCTTATATCTTCAATTACATATAACAAATTAAAAAATATTTTACAATAAATATAAGATTATTATAAATATATTATAGAAAAATAAATAGTATATCATACATGGTAATTTTTATTGATGACCTTTTTTAACTGTTTATTAAAAATTCTATATAATAGTCATGTTCTGGGAAATAACTACTTTGTTATTCATATAATTGTTTATTGGATATTTTTTAGTCATCTTAAATTTATCTTATTCCATAATATCTATAATTTTAACCATGACATTGTAATAATATATATTCATTAAATTTTTATTTATATAAATCAATAATATTTAGATATGGAAAATGAAATACACCGTTCAAATAGATAGTAGGTCGTACGTACACTTGAACGGTGTTTCCATTTTCCTAAAATATTTAATGTAATATATTTATAGAATATATTTCAATTACGCAACCTTTTTTATGTAATATATATCTAAAATATTCTTTAAATACATCTTTATTACCTTCCATGTATTTAATGAATAAATTACATCACATCGCAAGATAATGGTCCACCGAACACGCAATTAACCTTATCATATTTCTTTGTAATAAATATTTAAGATTAACATGTGATATCCTTAATACAGAAGAAAAAAAATACAAAAAACATAATATATAATCATTTAATCCCTAATTATATCTAGTCATGAGAGGTGGTAGTGGAAAATAAATGACATTGGTTCCCAAGACGGTAGTTCACCATACACATGAATGATGATTTTAAAACCCATTTGATGAAAGTGGAGATGGTTGTTTGTTATTACATTAAAATTTAATCATATATTTATATAAATTATAGTTGATATATTACATCATAAAATGTTTATATTTTTTATATGCTGATGGGGGTAGAAATTAAATTACAAATCTCAATGAAGAATGTTACCTCATCTTTAGGAAAACACCTTCTATTTTAACCAAAGCCATCTTATGTTGTCCTTACAACCAAAATAAGGATCCTAGAATGATTGGAGGGAATTAAGTATTTTATTTGATTAGGTATTGGATGATACAATGGGTTTTGGATATGTTATGAGGAGAAGAGATGTGGTCTCCTTTTATAAGTGATGTGAGTGGAACACATCTAATTTTTTTAAAATAAAATGGTGTACCCACATTTTTCATAAGAAATTTCATTACTAAACAATAGTTTCTCATTAAATAGACATGATAAAATATATATATGGATATAAATTTTCTTTTTATGTTTAAGGTCATTTTCAATCCATATCTTTTTTAACCCCCAATAAACCCGTTTTTATATTAACCAAGGTAAAGTATTTTTATTTTTTGTAAATATTATTTTTTAAAAATATTTATTTCACCAAATAACAAAATATAAATTATGATGATTATAAATATGGAATCCATTTTTTAAAATTTCTCACTTATATGTTGAAAAAGTAATTTGAAATTAATCTCATACATGTGGTGATAAAGAATGTTTTAAAAGAGAAAATGTTCACTTTTTTGAAGATTTCTTATATCAAAATTCATAATTATATTTATTAAGATATAAAAATTAGATAATTATATATACAAATGATTTAATATTAATTCTAAATCATTTATAACACAATTTGGATGTGTTTAAATGTATTAAAATAATAAAAAATTTCTAATAAAAACTATTATTTTTTAATATTCCTAAAAAATATATCTTTTTAGAAAAATCCAAAAAGTTTAACCTAAAATAATGTTGAAATGTTGATATAGAAATTTAATTTTTTTATCAAATTAATTTCATTAATGTTTCAAAAATTAATTTAATTAATGATTATATAAGGAAAAAACATATCTTTTAGAAAATATTAGTTTTGAATCATAATAATGATTTTAAAAAATAGTATTTTTTACTATAATGTCTTCATTTGATAAAACATTATAAATTATATTTTAAAATAAATAATTACTATTTATATCTATACATTTAATGGCTATGTTATTAGGTTGACTTGTGAAAAATATTTATAATATATTTTGATATTTCTAGCACTAAGTGTCATGTATAACACAAGAATGACTCATTATTGTGTTTAACACTAGTAGATAAAGATATTTAATTTATTAGGAAAACTCCTAGAATAATATTTTGTCACATTATTCTAAAAAATATAAACTCTTCATTAATGGAATTGTTTGATGAATCTAAATACATATCAATCTACTCATAACCACCACCTCTATATGAATGTAGTCCCATGGTTGAGAGAAAATCCATAATTTTATACTTTATTATCTTATCAAATAAGTAATGGTTCCTAATAAAAATAGTGTATGTAAAATAATATAAATAACATACAAGAATTAATTAATAAAATGAGACAATAGGTTGTAATTATTTGAATGGAACATTAACGTATCTGTAAAAAATAATGATATCCTAGGAGAAGTATTTGATCTAAAACTAAATTGTAACATCTTAAGAATGTTATATATATAAAAATATGTAGCGGATAATAAAATAGCACTATTAGTTTCTTATTTACTAAAAAGACTCTATTTATTCATCCAAAATCTTATGAAATGTCATTATAATAAAATATTTATAATGGAATGGTCATTAAAAAATGTATGGTGGAACTGATTTTATCATTTTTAAAGATTAATATGTTTTATAATAAAAAATATAGGCATGATCAAGTTATATTAATTTCATAAAATAAGATAGAATATCATTAAAATATATCAAAAGGAGGTCATTTTCCATAACCATAATTGTATTATTTATTGATATATTATTGTTATAACCCTTGTAATTGTAGTGGGTAAATTCCCAACATATCTTGAGTAGACTCCAAAATAATTTAATATGTGGAATTTATATCTAAATTATGGTGTTAAACTACCTAATATAAACAACATAACTCTAAAAAAACAAGTTTGAGTGTATACTCATTAATGTTTACATTCAGTAGCTTTATTTGAATTTTCACTTAATATACAACCATTTTATACTCATATATTATTCCATTATGAAACAATATATAATTAATATATATCATCTACTCACAATATAATAAAATTTAAGGAATCATTATTTAATAAATATTTAAAAAAAATTATCCATTTAGTATTTATGTCGTAGTTTATAATAAAATATGATTCCAATTCACCCACACATATCATTTTGTTTTTCCACAAAAAACCACTAAAATAATGATTCATATTTAATGAAAATAATAATAAATTGGTGAATAGTTCCATGGAAGAACATAAAACAAATATTTAATATATGTTCAAATAAATTCAATATAATCATTCTCCTTATGTATCTAATCATTCATCATTATTTAGTTAAGAAACTAATACATCATCTCCTCAATATTCATTTTTCAATAATTATATGGAAATATATACACATATTATGATCTTCCCTTCTCTAAAATGTCACACTCAAAACTAAAATATAATTTAAATTGTGTAACGATCAATTTTATTTTTCGTCACTATATTAGTAATCATTCATAATATTTAAGTTTATAGTTTTTAAAAATCAAATCAGATAAACCAAAAATTCATTATAATTATGGTTATAATTTGTCTTAGTTTTAAGGTTTGTATCTCATAATCTAATTTAAAAAAAATTATTTAAAAAGATAAATATTATTTTGGAAAAACGAATTCTAGTCAACCATATCTCATTGAAAAATGACCCTCCTCTCATTCAAAGGAAATAATCTTTCATCAATATCATTTACTCTACATGTGTTCATATTTTTAAATCTAAATCACAATGAAATAGTATATCTAAATTCATTCCTTTATTTCTTCCACTTTGGTTAAGGAAATTCACATATGGAGCAAGTTTTAGACCCATAAAATTTATTTCCTTATCTTCCCAATACACTAGTTAAAACAACTATAAAATGATTATTTTTAAAGTATAGGTGAACAGAAAAACTATAATACCTATAATATTCGATATATTATTTTTTATATTACCTGCATTATTTTTTAGAACAAGAATTGATATTACATTTGATTCAGAGGCCTAGTGGTCCCATAATAAATGATTGAAATATATTAAATATATTAAAAAGTACACACAAAAACGAGTGGGGAAATAGTGGAATAACATTTAAATAGGTTCCTAAATCATAAATTTTAGTGTACTATTGAGCTTAGAATATGAATATTATCCAATCAACAACATTAAATTAGTCATCATGGGACACTTGGAGAATGTTAATCCAACAAGAAAAAATGAATAAAAAAATTATTTATTTATTTTATTTTGGTTTATGGAGTTATAAACGATTATTAAATATTTTGTTAATTTAGAATTCAAGGTTTAGCCACATATCCATAGAGATTTTTGAGAGATAGTTTGATAATTATATTAAGAGAACGATGATGAGAACATTGATCGATTATTGAATCACCACGTATTTGAATGATCTTAGAAACATTGATGGAAAAGCCTAGTATTTCATCCATGGTCGATCCATATCCTAGTATGGCGTGTGTTTTGATATGATTATTTATTGGTCTTGATTTCTATGATGAATGTGAATCAATAAATGAGTAGATTGATCGATGGTATTATCATTATATAGTATAGGTTTATTTTATGGCATTTATTTTGGATAAATATCTTTGTGATTATTGAATTTTTGATTTCCGTTCTAACTTTAATGAGGTTAGATTGACTAGAACATTGATTGCGGTCTATTCCACATGATTGGTTTTTGATTTTCTCATTTAGACCATCATTTTTCATAGGTGTTCTTCATTTGTACTATGACTCTAAAACTTCTAATGAATTGACCATTGTACACCCATTTTTTGGTGAGAAGATCTAGAATCATAGATATGGTAATGATATAACACGATGATGGTGTGATGATAGAGGTAGGGAGAAATCATACGATGTTGATACCTGGTTTTTGTGTTCATTTTCATGTATAAGAGAATGATAAAAAATCCAATTTTTAGCAGATGAAAGGCCCAAATTTTGTTGATTCGGTGATAGATAAGTGTGATGATGCTAGATCTACGTTTTTATGGCAATAAACAGATTAGAATGTAGGCTAGAGATATGGAGGAGACACATAGATCACGAAAATGGGATTCTATAAAATCCAATGAAATGTTGTTTAATGTGAATCTACACACCATGTGGGGGCTCCAAGAGTGTCGAATAGCGTTTCTGGAAGGAGATAAGTATCACACAATTTGTGGCTCATCCTACATGTAATGGAGTCCCTCCTTGGATACTCGAATTCCACTATTGGATGTACACAGACATGTTATGTACTACATGTACAACATACATAGTGTCTACACCCCCACACGAACATGGGTTAGATGAAGTACATGGGATAATCTGTGTACTAGTACGCGGACATTTGTACATGAGCTGGAGTTGTGTATTGTTTCACGTGTCGACTACAAGGGTATCCAATATACCATTTATTACAACATATACATGACTTGATGACACAAGACAATTAAATATGAAGCACATGAGGTATAGGGATATGACGTGTGACCCCTACTACGTGATTTTTTCTTATTAAACATAGATTGAAGCCCTTGTCCTTTGTAAGATGGAGAAGTTTAATTATTGTTCATTTTTATTTTCCATTTCCTAAAGGAATGTATGAATCATCTCCTACTCAATGTAATTAGATCCCTTCAACAATACTTCATTGATATCATCATTAGATTCCCTCCAAGATTCCTATATTTATATAAGTTATTCATCGTTTTTCCCTAGTTCGAGTTCTTGGTATCATTTTTACCAACAATATGTGGTCATAAATCCTCTATATTGCGGGTTAATAAATATTGAGTTGTTGGTATTAACCTCTTTTCTTGGTAGTGATCCTCATCTGTGAATCATATTCTCTTTATACTATCACTGTTTTCTTCTTATGATGAGTCGCAATGATAAGTACCTCTCGAACAAAAATCATATGTGTTGTCAAAATCAGTTGTGTTCTCTTGGATGAGTTCTTTATTGAAAATTTGAGCTAGAACTCCTAGGATGGAATAATGTGGTTGTGACTTCATTATAAACAGAATGTTCATTTGAGTATATCTATATAGTCTTATCATATGTGATGTATACATATAACTTTGTATAGATGACTCTATTTCCTTTTTGTATGCGTTTTGGTTTTGGGGTGTCTTAAATTGTACTGTTACACAAACACTTGCTTGGGAATTTCCAACACATTTAGTTCTTTTGTGTATGATCGAAATTTTTGACTAAGTCCTTGAAATAATACAGCTTGAAATTTATTAGTGACCCTAGATAGACTGATGTTTGTTCCAATGGCTTTCTGAAATAATTCCTAGTACATACCTTTAGGTTGAACATATGATTCAGACTCTGTAGTGGTTATGTATTTTGAATTGTTTAGCTTCCCTTACTTCCTCTCGTACTAGGGTTATGATATTTGGATGTATTATTGCATGTTTTTCATTTGTTTTTACATTTCATCATTGTATATGCTTAGAGAAGTGTGTATGTGTTGAAGTATACATGCTAACACCTCTCATGTCATTGATATGACGTCTCTATGCTAGTCGACAACCCCGTCACTATTGAATGAAGGGTTGGGGAGTCATGGAATGAGTTGCACTATGCTGGTTCATGAAATATTGGTATGATATTATTCAGTTCTACTGTAGGCCAAAACATTTATGAGATTTTTTGGGCACAAAACTATTAACTATTTTGAGTTCATCATTATAACAACCATGCTCTTTTTACACATTAAACATGAGTATTATTGCATAAAATTAATCTTGATACAACCAAGAAGATCATGAGGCCTAATGTATTTGGAAAGTTGGTTACATTAGATAATAACATTAAACATGAAAAGAAAAAATATTTGTTGAAAAAGTTTCTATCAAGACCAAAACGATTCATCGTACATGACATTTTATAGGATATCCTAAAGAAATACATAATAAAGAGTGACCAATAAATCCCATTAAGGGAATAAAAAAGTAATAAAATGAGTAATAAAATAAAATTTATAATATATTCTTATCAATGGATTGTAAAAGGAACATGAATAATAATACATGATCTAGAATGATATTCATAACATTGGAAATGATGAAACAACTTAAAACAATTCATCATAATCATATGTCAAGGATAAACCCACCCAGACATCATGGTGGAAAAATTCTAATAAAATAATAAGGTAAATACCTTATTCCAATGCGACTTATCATGATACAAACAATTACCTGATAAATTGGAGTGATATCATTGAACACCCTTCGTAATATTTTAATTTTCATGCTTATGTTTTCCACATAGATTATATAACATGTATACATTCAACATAATAATTTATTCTAGAATTAAAAAATAAGTAATACATACAGGTTTGTATTCAATAAATAATTATATGTCAATAAAGGATAATAACCTTGATTGAATATGGGTTATGGTTTTCAATAGACAATTATTTTGGCATGGGAATCCACAATGTAATATTGACAACGTAATAGTGTGATATAGAGAATCATAAAATGGGTTAATGTGAGATAAAAAGATATCTCATAATTTAAAAATTAAATGGATATTAGTAAAGAAATTGAAAGAAAATTACCAAAAAATTAATTGGAAATATAAATCATAAAAACTAAATACTCTTTAAGAAATAGGAGAAAAGGAAGAACCCTTAAAACATTTCTACACGGTAACATGTGTGAATAAAGGACCATAAGAGAGATAAATGAGAGTTAAATTTGATAAAATAAATTTTACATAAAATTTATTGTAATGGGGATATATAATAACATGACCCAACATAATAAAATGGGAATTAAAAGACTAAACATTAAAAGGAGTGCTAGATAAAATAGGAGAGTGGAAGATAATATTCCACTACATGAGTGTGTAAATTAAAATTCATGGGAGTACTTCATAAATTCTCAGTGGATCCTTGTGAGGACAGTAGGAATTATAGTGTATCATATTATTGTGACCCAATGAGTTTGAGTGATGATAAATGGGATCTTGCATGGATTTATATAGGAACAATTGGGGATTTCATTATTAATTAGGATTTTGACTCTAAATTATAAAATATTCAAAACCACAAACCATCCCATGGTTTTTGACCATAGTTCCTTCTAAAGGTGACTGTATTACATGTTTGTTTTAGGACAATTCTCGAAGAAAGAAATTATACACTTTCTTATGTGTAGATGATTCAAACTCTTAATGAAATTATATTAAAATATTATAATATATTATAAGTCTTAGAAGATTCATTAAGGATTTATAAAATAAATAAAATAAAAATAATATCATATTATTTTAAATAAAAAAACACATAATTTTACAAGGATTAATTTTATTGTATTTATCACATTTCTATTAGTCCATTATGATGTCATAAAATACCCTATATAATATATGTTATTTAATTTTAGCCGAAACTTTCACTACCAATTTTTTTGAAATATTAACTATTATAAAATTTTGATTTTTTGAATCCAAAAACAATATTAATTTTATATAAATAATTTTCTAAATATAATAATAATCAATTTAAAAAATCATATAGTTATTGAAAATTACATTTTTTGACCAAAAACATTATTTTAAACCATTATAAAAATTAAATTTGACTTCATATAAATTATATAATAATTTATTTTTAATAATAATTATTTAATAAATAATATTCTCTTAAATTTTTTACTAATTTTAATAATAAATTAATATATAAATTCATTCAATCAATTTTAATATGAACTAAAAATACTATTTGAGTTTTATTGAATAAAAATATCATTTATAATGTAACACAAATAACATGGAAATTTATTAATTATACTATAAAAATAATTAACATATTATTATTGAAGGTGTCTTGATAAATATACATTTATTTGACCAATATATTACCTAAGTTTAAGGTGCGCGATGGTGTCGATTTCATGGGGCCATTTGATGAACGCGATTTGGTTCCTGATCACGATGACCCCAAAATTCTCCTATAAAGAGGTTTTCTTATGTTTATGTTGATGGACCGTCACTATAAATTTTTAAAGGTAAAATAACTGAAAAATTATCTCCCTCAGAAGCTTCGATAAATTGGATTCATAGTGAACAATTGTGCTGGTTGAGGCCATCTCTCCATTAGTCTATGAAAATTATCTTTTTTAAAACCCTATATTTATACTAGTCATGCGATCACTATTAAATTACAATATTATCAATGGTAATTATACTTAATGTTCATTTAAATCTAATCAGATATATTAAAACAAAGGTGTGAATATGTTTTCCATAACCATATGATATTTAAATTAATAAAAAGGGAGATTTTATTTTTAAATGTTTGGGTCCTTACAATATTCCCCCCTTTAAAATTTTCCATAGAAATTTCATTTTCCAACACTATAACTAATGAGGGTATATCTACAGTATCACTTCCTCTAGTACCCATGTTTCCTTTTCAAATTTATTGTTTTCCCACATCACTTTTACTATTGGAATTGTCTTCTTTCATATGACCATTTCTATATGATTTAAGATGTTCAATGAATGATCCTCAAAATAAAGGACCTTCTCCAATGGTACCAACAATAGATTGAGTACATTTGATGGGTCTTGTATGTACATTTTATGATGGGTACATAGAATATTTTATATACATGATGCATGTTTGATGAGAGTGCTAGTCAATAGGCCACTGCTCCTATAAGAACAAGGATCTCAAAAGGGATGATGCACCTTGGACTAATTGTTCCCTTCTTGAAAAATATCATCACTTTATTGTTTGGAGATATTCTGTAGAATACCATGTCTTTGGCCTAAAATTATAGGTATCATCGTTGATTTTAAAGATATATATATTTTCATATTTTAGCTGGTTTGATGTGATGCTGAATGGTCTTAACCATCTCTACCATTCATCGACCATTTAAAGCCCCAAATGTTTTTGTTCCCAATCATCCCAATTTTTGTTGGTTTGGACCTCTTCCCTTAATGGAAATCATAGTGTGACATTTGTAGTGGGAATTAATATTATAAGATATGTCAACTAATGCCAGATATTGGTCTCATCACCCATTGAATTCAATTGATTATTATGTCAACATCTAATTAATTGTTTGGATAGCCCATTCATATTGGACATCTATTTTGTGGTGATAATACATTCTTTTGATCAACTAAGTGTTTTGAGAGTTCTTTATAATTTTCCCAAACATATAGGTGATTATTGGATATCAATCAGAAATTATCGATGCTGGTACTTCTTGTAACTATAAAACATATATGATGTATATCCATGCAATATGATCCAGTGGGAAAACCTCTCAGATCTCAATTACATGATCAGTATTTGTGAGATGATCAACATAAAACCATATAGAGTTTATTACCTTTTATGTCATTGGATATATAGTGATAATTTCCATTGTGATAGTTTATATTTCCATGTTTGTATGGTTAATGGTTGCCTAATCCCCTTAGATTTATACATTTTAGCCTCTACCTGATGAAATACCCGGAAATTTGATGTATAATTAGAGATCATATTCATTATTTTATCCCCAAAATAGTGAACTCAGAGATCATGATACATCTCTATCTTTCCTCGGTGAATGAAGAATGTCAAACTACATGAATAGTCCAATAGTTCTTGTTTTAACTTAGGAATTTATAGAACACATATTATTGTCCCAAATCTCACAATTCCTTATATATTTTCATATATATCAATGTATTTAAATTTTCTTATAGTATCTACTTTCTTCTAAATTCCCACATCATCATTTTTATCATCCCTTAACCTCAAAAGAAGAAATAGTTAAAACTTTTCTGTGAAAGGATTGATGAAGTTATTTTCTTTATGATTCCCATTTCCATCATCTTCAAAACCGACAAGGTCATATCATTCTCAATTCACATAAATGAAATAATTTTTGGGTCATTTCAGCATATAGTATCTTCGACCTTATTGGTTTTACCCAAAAGGTAGTGTATTCACCAGTCATAATCCATGATGATATCTAAACATCTTCATTGTTGAATATTCACCTCTTTCTATGTGAATATATATTTAGGGATTTTTTGATCAATATATATTTCACACTTCTCCCCAAAGAGTTAATTTGACCAAAATTTAAAAGAGATGATAACTACTGCCAAATACCGAAAATGCGTAGGATTGTTTTTCTTATTAATTTTCATTTACCTTGAAGCATAGGCTGTGTATTTGAAATTATCCATCAACACACAGCCTAAATACTTCTTTGAATCATCACTAAAAATTATAAAAAATTCTCTAAATGTTTCTAGTGTAACAATATGGGAAATGATAAGACTCCTCTTAAACTCCATGAAGCTTTCATTACATTCATCATTCCTAGAAAATTTGAATCATATCCCAGTTATCATTGGAAGAGGTTTTGAAAATTGTGATAAATTTATCAAATATTCTAGATAATATATAAAATACATAATGAAATAATGGATATATACCATATATTATTTGATATACCATTCATCAATTTCATTTTTACATGGAATTATCTACATATATCCTATTTCTTGTGTTGAAATGCCCCATTAATGAGACATCTGTGAACTAGAACTCAGACGTGATGTAAATTGCATTCAATGTATCATTTTTTATGGTCTGTATCATAGTGCTCATATTCGTATTCATGGTACTCAATGGTTTTGGAATATATTAGAATAATTTTTATAAATATTACCATGAATTTTTCAGGATAATATCAAAATAATCTATTCATGAAGCCCATAAAGATTTCTTGTGAAATTGTTAGTCTGAATAGAGCCACTATGAACTCATAGTGACAAAAAATTATAATAAAAGTAGTATTGTCGATATCCTATATCATCACAATGTATTTTTAATATACTGACCACATATCTACATTTGATATGTATTATTCTCTACGTAGCAGATAGAAAAATTCATCAGTCCATGGAAGTGGATACTTGTAATTTATCATGTTATTTTTGATATCATGGTAATCGATAAAAAGGCGCATTTACCCATACATATTCATGAAAAAGAGGTCTAGGAGCCCCATGGTGAAGCACATGGGTGTATTAATGCTTTTCCATATTCTCCTATATTTGTTCTATAATTTTTCTAATTTCAAAATATCCATTATAAATGGAGTCTTGGATATTACAACTCCGAATTTATAACATCTATTGACAAATCATCCACTTACATAGGATGAATACCAATTAATTAATCTAAAAATAGATCAATGTATTCCTTCATAATAGGTTTTTCTTCGAGGCTGATCCTTTACATAGACTCAATAATCTGAGTTACATACGCTTTCTCATAGGTAAATAATATCAATGATTAAGAGGATGATGCTGAAGATGAAGCATCATCCTCATTACACTTGTATAGAGTTTGGGGTAACTTTACATTATAGAGAGTGATTTTATTCTCCTTGAAATTTATGCTTGTTTAATAGAAAGAAATGTAAATCTGCCTAGAATTGCATAAAATTACAAAAATGGGAGTATAATAAGGTTCACTAGGAAGATTCTCCCTAAACATTGATAGCGGAGGAGTTATATACTTGGGATGAAAAAAATTCCTCATTATTCATTTCCACTAACATCTCTACTTCCATGATTTGTGATATTGTTAGAATAGTTAAAAAATTCATTATATGATGGAATGCATAAAAAAAGAATAAAAAATGTGTGTTCTCAATTATTTAATGAATAACAAGTTTACTTTCCACCACTTCATTTTTGGGATTCACTTTTGTGGTAGTACTAGAAAATTCTCACCCTATAAGCATTGGATATTGATGGTTTCTTCATAAAACCCTAGGATAAGTGCACTAGTTTGAAAAGTGCACCTATTCTTTTTAGTTGAAGTATTGAACACCACTTTGCAGGTTCACCAGAGCATTTCTTTTCTCTAACACATTGGTGGGTTTATTATATTGTAAATCACTCTCCAGGTTCCCATAACTTTAACATATAAATTATTTCCTTATTCCCACTAGGAAATTTATGGGGTTATTCATTCAAAAAAATTGACATGTGGGATGTAGAATGCTCATAGCACTATTGTATTTATCGCTTGGACTACATGAATTAAACAAAACATTCCACTTATTATCCCAATAAAACACATTGGATTTTAATATCTCTATTTCATAATTGAAGGAAAATATGGAAATATACTCATAGCTATCAAAATCACAAATCCCTAAGAATTTTCATTGAATAGGATTTATCCCACCCAAGAAGCAGCAAACCTTCCATTCATGGGTAATAAAAAAACAAAAGACATATCATGGTTGTTTGGTGATGTTTTCTTTATATTCTCCAATATTGTCATCATCTTTTTTTATTTAGGGAAATGAAATCCCTTGTATGTATTTATCAAATAAAATTTAGGAATTCATTCCTCTCCTTTGTATGGATGTCTCTCTCAGGATTCATATTCTAGCTCATTTCCACCATATATCAACTTCTCCCTCCTTCTGATAAACAAAAAAATGAATATATCTTGTTAAAAACATTCAAGGGTGGATAAGATATCCTCCATAGATTTTATCCATTGTATTAAAATTAAGGGAATAGGTGATCCATTGAATGTTTGTGGCCTTTGTCTGAAAAAGCTCTCGACTTTTTCATTTTTTGACTTAGGGGGATTTTTCACTCATATGGATCTGAATTTTATGTTAAAATACAATTTTGTTGAGATTATATCATGAAAAAGGTTTAGAATATTTCTCCTATCATATTGGGAATCCTTTTAGGGTAGTCATCACATTACTGAACCAGAGTTGGAAATCTGAATCCCCAAATTACAAACTGTTTTATATAAGAAAGTGAAAATAATCGGTGATCATTTTAAACTATTCAATACAATAATGTCAATCAAATGAAAATTAGTTCGAAACATATAAATTACATTTATCTCCTTAACATATGAGTTTCTAGGCATCAATATATGCTATACATAATCAATTTACTAACATTTATTGTTATAGTATTTTATTTCTCATAATAATGTTTCATAATGTGATTATTAATTTAAAAATTTATATCCCCATGAGTACCAAACTAGGTGCACCTTAACAGCTATTTTCATGTATAAGAATACACCAAGTTAGGTCTGGAACATATTTTTTGAGTTGTTACCCACATGTATATATGTGACAGAACCATGTAAACTTGTAGTACCTAGACATGGATGAATTTTCTTTATAAACCAATTACTCTGTACTAAATAATTAGGGTGGGTTTTTATACTTAGTCTTATTCATATGGAATTATCTAGTGTTCTCAAATCCTAAGGCTTTCTCTATATATTTCTAATCCTAATCCCAAAAATTTCAAGACCTATCTAATGATACCATCTATAACAACCCTGATCATTATTAGACAACAAAAACATGTTAATTACAAAAATTACACATAATATAACTCAAAATATCAATAGGTATTGTGTATTTTTGATTTTAGGTACATTATATAACTACTTAAAACAAGAGAAGAAACATATTTATTGAAAACATGTTTAACATGAATAATATGTTCCTTTGTACCAGAAAATTAATTGTATAACATAAGGATATATATAAGAAAGGAGTGAGATATAAAGACTAGTAGGGGAATAAATAATACATAAAGTGAGGATTAAAATACATGTTAGACAATTTTCATATCAATGGATCATAAAAGTAACATTAATAAAAAGGCATGATATAACATGATAATGATAACATTGGAATTGTGGATACAATGTAAAACACCACATCATAAACATAGGTCAATGCTAAACCCACCAAGAAATCATGGTGGGAAATTTTCCTTAAAGGTATCTTGTAAAACCAATATCCCAAAATGAAATATCATGATAGTAACCACAACCTAGTGAATTATAGCACTACCTGGGTGAATCCTTCATAATCATTTTATTCTCATGCTTATGTGTGCCACATTGATCATATAAAATTGATTCATTCAACGTTATAATTTATTCCATAATCAAGAAATCAAGAATACATAATTTTATGTCTCCAATCAATAACTATATGTTCATACATGTGAAGAACCTTGATAGAAAATTGGGTATGGTATTCACAAGAAAATTATTTTCATACGGAAAATCGTGGTGCAATTTCGGCATCATAACAACATCATATAGAAAATCATAAAATGGGTTCATGAGAGATAATTAGATATGTATTCATTCAGACCGTAAATATAAAGTAATAATGAGATTTAAATATTATCACCAATATAATCAATTGGAAAGAAAAATATGTAACATAAAAAAGAAACATGTATAAATAAGAGAAATGAAATAACCCTTAAAAAATTGCGACATGGTAACAGGTGTGTATAATGTTTCAAAAGAGGAATAATTGAGAGTTATTGGGGATCTCACCATTTATTAGTGAAATAGACAGTGTGTGGGATATGTAATAACATATCCAGAAATAATTAATAGAAAATTAAAATACATAACACTAAAAGGAGTGCTTGATAATAGTAGAAAGTGGAAGATAATGTTCCCCTACATGAGTGTGTGAATACAAAGGCATGGAAGGGCTTCTTGAATTCTTGGTGAAACCTCGTGAGGATACTAGGGAGTATAAGAAATTGTTTTTTTAATTTCAAAGTATTTTTAATGAAGAGAAATGAGATATTGGGTATGTTTATATAGGAAAAGAGGGGAATTAGTTTCTTAGTTAGTTTTTGGGGTCTTTATAATAAAATATTCAAAACGAAAAACAATCCCATGGTTTTTCCAATGGGTTCATCCAAAATGGAGTGGATTACATTTTTTATATAAAAAAGGGATGAATTTAATTAAATAATTAAATTTATAATGTGGAGGTGAGTCACACTTTCAGAGGAACGATTTTCAAATCATAATATATATTATATGTATTAAAAGTTTCATTTAGGATTTATAAAATTAAAAAAAAAATCAAGTTTTTTAAATGGAAAACATATATTGGGTTAGTGATACTATTTATAGTATTTCATACATCAATAATAATACATTCTTTTGTCATAAAATACACTGTATATTTATATGATATTTAATTTATACCCAAATATTCGGTTGTCTCAAAAAATTATGAAATATTAACAATTGGATAATTTCACAATTCTAATTCCAAATATAATATACATTTTATCAATAATTTTGTCTACATGTCATAATTTTCATATTAAAAAAACTAATATTTATTTAAAATTATAGGTTTTCAGAAAAACATATTTTTATACCCCTATAAAAATTACATTTGAAATCAATAAAATTTAGAATCATTTATATCTAACAAAAAATACATAATAATAATATTATTATTTATTTTAATAATCCATTAATTCATAAATTCATTAATTTAATTTTAATATTAACCAAAAATATTATTTATGTTTTATTTAATCAAAGTAAAAAATTATTTATGAAGTAACAATAATAGGATGGAAATATATTAATTATAAAATATTAAAAAATATAAATATTCTTTTTGATAGGGGATTGATATATATCCCTTTAAAACACCAGTATACACCCTAAGAGTTAGGTGATGATGGTGATGATTTGAGGGGGTAGTTCATCAAACATGTTTTGGGTCGTCATCTTGATGGGCTTGAATTTATCTTGTAAATGGTTTCTGTCAGGATTAAGTTGTTGGATCTCATTTTTATAATGGTCTAGGGAAAATACTATAAATGGTATCTCCCTTATACACTCTGATAAATGGGATTCGTATGGTATGATCCTAATAGTTGAGGCCACCACTTCATTTTTCTTTGAAAAGTGTATTTTTTCAACCATTATTTATACTAGTCATGTGATCATTGTTCAATGACTATATTATAAACACTAATAATACATAACAGTTATTTAAATCCAAATTGATATAGTAAAAAAAGGAGTGAGTGTGTTTCTATAATCATATGTCTTTTATTTGAATTAAAAGGTGATTTTTGTTCATAAAATTTTAGTTGTTAGTGGATATAAGACCAGGGACTCTAGTGTGGTGCGGTTGTCGACATATCTATTTAATAGAACTCTGACCATATGATTTTCAACTTGGTACAGGAGAATATTGGTTGTATGGAAAATAATGGTACATGCATCATATTGTAAAGTTTTGTGGTTTCAATTTCTTTAATGAGTTAGATATCCATATATAATCATTGAATGTGGTACATATTGTCTGTTTCAAGATGAATCTGTAATACACAATAGCATGGATTCATCATCAGGTGTCGATAAAGGGACCAGTTCCAGAGATGTTATCACTAGGTCATGAACCTTACATTCCACCAAATGTGAGGTAGCACATTGTACCCACTGTACTGATGGGTATATTGCATAGGCTAAGCCCGATTAATGTGTTTATCTGGTAGAGACACATCATATTCTGAGGTCCGACCGACCGACAAGCGGTTGAGTAATGTCTTGAGAGGTGACCCATTTTTTATCTAGTTAGGACACCGGTGGCTTAGATGGTGGTCCTTGCAGTGATACTATGTCACAAGTCAGTAGGGAGATGGTGGGGTTTGGATACCCGGTCGTATGATGAGGTTAAAACGCTATGGGAATTCCTTGAGCCCCTTTTTAGATAAGAGTTCTCACCAGCCATGTATAGGGCAGTAAATATTCATGAGGATCTGCTGCTCTAGTAGGGAAGGATGACTATATTTTGGTATTCATCAAGGTATACCAATCACTTCAGATACTCAATGGATATGGCTCGAGATCAGTTATTTTGGGGTCAGACCATCGAGGGAGGATTCCATAGAGATATCTGATAATTTTTTATACCTCTGCCCATTCCTACATATGTTAGTGTTCTAGAGAGATTTGTTGTGGATTAATGTTTCTTAGATGAGAAAATATATACATGGGTTGTTATCATTGGGAGAGAATTATTAGACACCTTTGAAGAATGGATACGACAACAGTCTCATAGACCATGACATGCGAGACATTTCAGGAGGAAGTCCCCAGATAGAGGATCTATGATGTAGGGTTCACAGGGTGGGTCTAGTTATCTAAGAGAGAGGTGGTTCTACTAAATTGATGTCATGGGAAATATTTCCCATGAATTTACAAACCAACATATAGATGATAGAGAGGCCATGGATCATCCACTATGGCATAGACAATGGAGGGAGAAGGCAATTCCATAGGGTGGAAAATGTGGAAGAGGTTATGGGAGTGCAACACGAGGTGTTCTATATTTTGACTTCTTACCACCACCACCTCAATTGGACCCCTATGGTCTCAGGGGGTATATTACCTAGCTAGGGGAAGCTTCTAGTAGTCCAATATATCAAAACAAAGGCTGTCGGAATGATTAGAGGTATGATCTATTTATTTTCTACCACTGATATTTTGAAAATAGACATAGGTTATATTCATTCCTTTAGTGCCACATATTTGTTATAGGATATAGAGATTCTGATTGAACCATTAGCACATCCATTTTTCTTGGAGACTCCCACTATCAAGAAAACTCAGTGATCATGCACTTATGCTAATAGTGTGTCCTGACTCTTGGAGGAAGGTGTGTCTCTTTAAATCTCATAATTGTATTGTCGAGGGAATACAACAAAATTTTTAGTCTTGGATGGGTATCTATAGTTGATACCCAGATTGATTGTTTTAGAAAAATTTTTGATGTGTCTGAAGTTTTCAAACTAGTTTCTCTATTATTGGTGGAATGTAAATGCAGGAAGCATAGGATGGACTTGTGAATAGGATGGTGAAACCAACTAAAAATATGAAATCTAGAATAACCCTTGATGTATAGGGTGTTGTGAGTTTATAGTTTAATTGAGTGGTTGTGGAAAACAAGGATGTCCTCCCTAATGATCTTATTTGTTTTCCTCCTCCCAAGAGATATACACAACATTGATCAAATCCTTATGGAAGCACCAATATCTGCGCCAACATATGGGATGGATCCTATAGAGCATCATGAGCTTAGGGTGAAATTGGAGGACTTGTTGATGAAGGGATTTTTTAGATACTGTTTTTTACCTTGGGAAGCCCTATCTTTTCTTTCCATGAAGGAAGACTTGATATTGAGATTGTGTGTTGACTATTGGTTCTTGGATCAGGTGAACATGAATAAAACATATCAACTTTTAAAGATCATGGAATTATTTGATAAGTTGATAGGGGATATATGGTTCTCAGGGGTATGATCTTAGGTTAGGCTATCACCAGCTATGATGATGGGATGGGGATATATCAATGATGGAATTCATATGTCACTATGGTCACAATGAGTAATTAGTGATTCCCTTTGGAATGATGAACACCCTAGTAGTGTTCATGGAACTTATGAACCATATATTTCAGCCTTACTTATACCATATTATGGTAGTCTTAATCGACGATATCATTGTCTACCTAGTGTTAGTAGAGGAGCACACTAGACACATGAAGGTAGATCTAAGTGTACTTTGAGATAACCATCTTTAAGCAATACTCTAAAAGTAATAGATCATGATATAAGAATTCCATATTATGAAACATGTTATCGTTTTGGATGGAGTCTATGTGGACCCGTCCCAGCTTGAGACAGTCTTAGATTGGGATCCACCCAAAATTATTTTCGTGGTATATAGCTTCTTTGAGATGGTAGGATATTACTATATATTCTTACCAAATATCTATAGACTTTTGACACATATGAAATCCTTTGACCCAATATGGAAAAACATTCAAGTAGGTATAAATGTTCTATAATTGTTTTCATAAGTTTGGGTAGAGTTTGAAAAGTGCACTTAGAATGATTATTCTTGAGGAGAGTGTCATGTATATAGTTTTGTGAGAATAATTTGGAACTATTATTTCTTGTGTTCTAATGAATAAAAAGTCATTAATAAACTATGGTTCATGAAATTTTATACAGCATGATAAAAACCACATAAACCATGACCTTGAACTGGTAGTTATAGTATTTTTCTAATGATTTGGTGATACTACCTTATGAAAGAGTGGTTTATCATCTACTCCAATCACAAGAGTCTCACATATATATTGTCTCAGAAGGATCTCAACATGAGACATTGGAGATGAATAGAGTTCCTCTAGGAGTATGAATTAACAATTTTCTATACATCCAATAAGGGGAACATGGTAGAAGAATCTCTCAGTAGGAGATATTGTTTGAATTTTCAAAATGAGGCATTAGACTATTAGGCCTCATTTTAGTTATTATTTTTGGATTGAGATGGAGTAGAAAACCTCTAGTAGATGGTTGTTAGGCCTCCACTCTTGTAGTATGTCAAGGAGTCATAGCTTCGGGATACTATATGTGGGAACCTACATGATTAGATATCAATAGAGAATACTCTTGATGGATATTCTAATATGTGGGATCATGTTATTATTTTTGGAGGATGTATGATGGTACAAGGGACATTACAGGAAGTGGTTCTGAGATAATTTCATACATCTCATTTGGGGGTGCCTCCAAGGGAGGAAATGATCTACCATGACTTTTGATGATAGTTTTGGTGGGTTGGTATTGAGGAAGGAGTTACATAGATTGTCTCTTGATTCCCTATTTATTAGAAAGTTATGGATGAGCACCAATTTTTAGTCAGTTTATCTCAACTCGTTGAGTTTCCAAAATTGATGTGGGATTGGATATATTTGGGAATTTTGGTCGGATTACCACATACATACATGGGACATGATCCCATATGGGTGATCATAGAACGACTAACCAAGTAGGCCCACCTTTTTTCTATACTAGATAAATGTTTAGTAGAGGTCATGGGATTCTACTATGTTGAATAGATAGTTATAATTTATTGACTTCCATCAATATTTTTCTATTATTGTGATTATTTCCTTTCATCCCCATTATGGATGGAATTACCAGCGGCATTTTGGACTCAATTATTCTTGAGACATCATTTCACCTGCAAAATGATGGACTGACGGATCATAGCATTCAGGTTCCAGAGGGAATGTAGTGATATTGAATATTGGTCTTTTCATATTATTGAAATGATGAACTACCACTGGTAGAGTTTTTATTCAATAAAAAATTTCATTCCACCATTGGTATGGATCCATTTGAAGATTTTTATGGGTGAACCTCTAGGACACAACTTTGTTGGACTGACCTAGGAGAGTCAACACTCGGGGGGATAGAGTTGCTGCGAGATACAATAGAAAAGATAAAAATCAACCCGGAGCAGATAAAAACTATATAGAGCCATCATAATTCTTTTGATGACAGGTGACGATGGCCTTTATAGTTTGAGGAGGGAGACCATATGTTCCTATGGGTTTCACCTCAACATGGATTATAGTGATTTATCCATGGTGGAAATGAATCTCATAGGTTACTTATACGTTTTTAGACACTATGTTGATTTGTTGAGGTGGCAACCCAATTAGCTCCACCAATTTAATTAGGCTAGTACATGAAATCATAAACATGTCACACTTAATGAGTTACGCACATGACCCATCAAATGTAATCGAAATGGGAAATCTGAACATTGAGTTCGGAGAAACATTTGCTAAGAATACTATAGAAAACATGGATCAGAAGGAAAAGATCCTTCGTCGGTTATTGATTCTCTTAGTTCATTTACGGTGGAACCGTACAAATCATCAACAGATAACATGATATAAGGATGCTCAGTTTTGAGCCTTATAACCACAAATTGTTAAAATAGTCTGAGTTTTAGAATTTTGGGGTGTAAATACCTATGGTTGGGTGAATGTAAAGTCTCTAATTTCCCATATATTATTTTTGGTTATTAGATGGATTATTTTCAAGGCCAGGAGTTGAGAGGACATGTGATTTCATGGTCCATTATTCCTAGAATAAATTTTGCAACATATTAAATATATTAATTATCACATGCATTCATTTTTCTAGAAAAATTTGAATAGAATTTAAATGGGTTCTCCAATCATAAATATGATGGCATTGTTGAGCCAAGAATGAGAGTTTTACCCTAGGAGTGACTAAAAATTACTCAATATGGGTCATTTTTTATAAAATTCATCACGGTCAAGGAAATGAATAAAATATTCAAATAAATTATTTCATTACATTTTTTAGGATGCAAAAATTAGCAATCATTAAATAGATTTTTGTGTTTCAATTTTAGCATTTTACGCATATCCCTGATGATTTAGTAGAGACAATTGGATAATTATCTGTAATGAATTATGATGAAATCATGGATCAATGATAGAAAAAACATAATTTCAATGGATATCACCAATGATAATGGTACAACCATGTTCTTCATCAATGATTTATACAAATTGTGGTTGGTCATGTTTTTCTATTTGGTGTTTCTCTATTATTGATTTCTAAAATAAAAATGAATCAATCAATGTATATATTGAAAAATGATTTGATTGATATTTAGGTTTTTTTTATGTAGGGGTTTTAGTAGAAGAAATATCATTTTGATTGTTGATTTTTCAATTACCTTTATAATGTTAATAACTGATATTGACATGAACATAAATAGTCATCTGTTCCTTTGGATTGATTTGTATATTTCTCCCATGATTATTTGTTTTTTTATGGGTGTTTATCATTTCGACAGAGATGTTGGAAATCACGATCAATCAATCATTGAAAAATAGTTTGTTTTCTGAAAAAATTTAAATATTATATCATTGTTCATCAAAGTATAATGGTGGTATGATTATGGATGTTGTAATGAATTGGATATCATAGATACCCGATTTTTGTGTTCTTTGACATGTAAGGAATAACTATGAAAAAATATGATTTTTTATGTGATTTATGTCATGAGTATTACGAATTTATTAACTGATAGGATCAAAGAGGATTGATATATTCTTTTTATGTGAGGTGTGTCTAGGATCAAAGCCCATAGAAATGTGGGATACATGAAAATTATGGATCTACGATTCTAGAATATCCTACAAAAAATGGTGTGTAATCCAGATCTATATTCTGTGTTGTCCCCCCCACCAAGTGGGATCTAGGTTTAAATAATCAAGATAATTATCACCTGGTGTGTGGCTCGACCTACAAAAATTGTGGTCCCTCCCCTAAAAATCAGAGTGTACTATGGGAATTACATGGAAACAAGATAGACTAAATGGACATCCTACACAGCGTGTTCTCCCATACATGAACATGGTTTAGAAAATGTTAATGGGAAAAGACATGTACTATTTAGTGGTCTTCAGTAAGGGGATGAAACCTTGTACTGGAACAAAAATATACTACAATGATATCATATACATTATGTAGTAATGAAAAGACACAACTTGATTACATTGGACATTTATATAGGTTGGACATGGGGTCATGGGACTCGATGTGTGAGCCCTTGCAAGTCATTTACTATATTAAACATGGCTCGGAGCCCATTTCCTTCATATCTTAGAAACATTACTCTAGGGTTTGTTTCCCATATCCTTTCCATGAAGGTTGACATGAATAATCTCATACACCTAGGACTATGATCCCATCAGTATGATATGGTAGATAGTGTTTTTGGAATCCCTCTAAGAGATTCGAAGTGAGATCCTTTATTCATCGTTGTTCCTTAGATGGAGATAATGGAATCATCATGACCAATAATATGCAGGAGTTGATCCAATACATAGAAGGTTAATTTAGATTGAGTTGTTTGTATCATACCATAGAATTTGTCGTGATCCTCATATGTACATCATATTCTCTTTGTACTATTAACGTGTTATTCTCATGAAAATATCTAATGAGATTTACTTCTCTGACGAACATCATTAGTTCAACCAGACATAGAAGTGTGTTCTCATGGATTATTATTTTTTTGGAATCTTAGATATGTAAATACATGGATGGTATAAAATGGTAAGGAATTACATAAATAATTTATTTTTTGGTTGAGTATATCTAGATATTCTTTTTATATGTTAAGTAGACATATACATGTTTAGAGTTGACTGTATTTCCTCATTTTATGCTTTGTAGTTAAGGGTGTCCAAATAAATTTTATCAAACTCACCCCTTCACTATATTTTACCACACATTTAAAGCAATTAGAGGATAATTGACCAATATGATAGAGTCCTAAGTAGACCAGGACTAGACAGTTCAAAGTGATACTAGATAGAATAGGGTGAGTTTATTCATATTTCTGAATGAAGTCCCAGTATATACCTTCAAGCTAGATATTTATTTAATAATCATTATTTTTGGATTGTATTTTGACCATTTTTACTTTAACTTACATCGTGTTTTACTCTAGTTACGTGGTTTATATTTTATTCATGCATGGTTGTTTATCTATTTTTACATTTCAGCACTGTATAGGCTTGGAGATGTCTTTATGTGTACAAGAACAATGGGTTAGGTCACCCATGTCAGTTATATTTCTTCTCAACAATAGTCACCATCTCCAATCCTGTTAGTGATTTTCTTGGGGAGTCACTTCATGATCCCCACTATGATGGGCCGTGATAAAAAAAAATCCAAGGCTAAATCCATCAATTCCATTTTTTCAACTAAAATAATATAATAATTGTGAATAAAAATTATAATGAAACTCAGAACACATTTTAATCCTCAAAATGAAAGTCTACATATATCATAACATGTGAATCTGACTCAATAGTCCGTATAAAAAATATATCTCACATAATGATCAAATTAAAAATTATTTTTTTTATACCAAAGAACATAGTATTTGAGGAATAAATTGGAAAGAAATAGACATTGTTTTATCAATAAAATTAAGATAGTTATCTCAATTTTAAATATGTTAATATTTCAATTTTATAAATGGGATACAAATTCTATGTTATCTTAGGAATGGGTGTTTGAAAAATAATATGAGAACATCGACTAGGACACTTCTTTAGAATGGGAATCAAGAAATATTTTTTAATGAATCATGGAATAAATATAATGTAATCATTCAATCAGGTAATATTTTATAAAATTAAAATTATAAGAAAACATAAATTAGAAATAATTTTATATTTCAAACAAAAAAATAAAAAAAAAGGTTTCAATTAAATTTAATAAATTTTTTCTTTATATTATTTCCCCTTTTACATTATTTTATTAAAATAGAATCCATGTATAAAATATCTATGTGATAATTTATTTCAAGATTTAAATATAAACTATTCCAGGTATATCAACCCTATAAAAAATATTTAATAGTTTTCCCCCTAATTTTAAACAAATTATGAAAATCTAAATAAATTAAAAAAATCAACCAAAGGAATGATCTAAATTGTTGATTAAAAATACATAACATTTATACCTCCAACTCCTTGGATTGATTTTGGGTTTGGGATTCCTTCCTTATAATTTTTAATAATATATTGGTTTAAAAATATATTAAAATAGGGTATTTATCAGATAAAATTAGAAGGATTGTCAATTGTAAAAAGAAACTATATACCCTCCAAAATAATTTTATCAAATTACTTCATGTATTTTTTTCAAAGTATACTAAAATATGACAAAAATTACAATCAATATCAATGGGGAATCAAGAAAACTATTCCAATTAATAATTATTTATTCAATACAAGTTTATAATCATCATTAGATAGAGAATTATTTATATCCTATAGTTAATGGAATCCTTAGGGTAGTAGAATTGAATAATTTTTTTAACCCATTATATATGATGGAAAACAACACATATCCTAGTATAACTAGACATTGGATATCCCCTTGGATCATGTATTTCAAATTTATTATGTTGGTTCTTGGGAGGGATTTGATAGAATAGTGTGTCTGGTGTATAACCCACAGAAAACTATAGGAAGATGTAATGTATCCTAAAATATTGAAATGTTAGTTGAAACCATGCACTAAGTGTCCGACATTTCTAGTGTATCTGATGTTGAATTAGTGGAATATATATTGTGTTATTATTGAAAAAGACACAGGTGACTCCATATAATGGGAAGTGGTCACTCAATTAGTGATTTTTAGTTTAGTGAGGATGGGTGAATCAATAATAACTAAATATTGTTTCTTCCTATAAATTAAATTTTTTATCCTTACCCTTTTATTAGTATCTATATGATTATGATATAATTCATTGGGATAAGATGTTTCAGCCTCCATAAAATATTTACAATTCATCTCTAAAATTTTGTTCATTTTTTCTATGGATTCATGTCATTACTGATTTGTAGATGTTTTTTAAATATCTTGTGGAGGGAGTGTAGTAAAATCTCATGAGGGATAAATTCCATTAACTTTCCAGAACATAGTATTTTTATCATCAAAATAAATTATATTTGGAATTTATTTTCCCCTATAAACATAATATAAAATAACAAAAGTGAGGTAACATTAAGGGTAAATTCAGGCTTGTTCGATGTGATTAGAAGCGTAGTTGTTTTTAAAGGAGGATAAAATGATGATTAAATGTAGTAGTGGTGGATCTAAGATTATTGAGGATATTATTTTCTATATAATTTTTTTTCTCCAAGTGTACCAAATCTCATGAAGGACATATGGATTTCTCATATTGAGTATATTACCTCCAAGGAATTGGTTTTGGGGGTAGTTCAATTGTGATTTTATCAGTCAGAAACATTGTACTTATAGTGTAATACGCCTTTTGTTATGTATTAAAATAAAATTTTTGGTCAATGACCAGTACATTCATTGATTTTGGTCAAAGTGTAAAATTTATATTCCTACTGACTAATGTATATGTGGAAAGCAAGGTCGAACCCATAATAAAGAAAAAAATGACAACTATTTTTAAAAAATCATTCAAAAGACCTCACAGTTGTCAGTAGTCGGGTAGATTTCTATTTTTTACATTATTTATTTAAAATTTTGTTTATTATAAGGCACAAATTAATCACCACAATATTTTTGAGTGTTTTTTCTAAATTGTAATGAAACGAGAAACATGTTCAAAATAGTATGCAACAGAGATATAAAACATTAATAAAAGATATATCAAAGTAAGTCACTTGGGAAAAAATCTATATTATACTAGTTTTAAATGTATTTAAATTAACATACAAGTTAATACAAAGTAGCACCTTAAATAGAATGAATTACCTCCATCACCCGGAATTAAATCTAACAGATTGATCAAGAATAGAGTTTGCCACTCTAAATAGATCAACAATGAACGTCATTATTTGAAAATGAAAATAGGGAGAACTCAACATAAATCATGAAGACTTTTGAATTTATTATCTTTTGAAAAGTGTTTCCACAATCAATCTTGCTAATTGACATTGAAATTTTGAAATTAATTTCTAGTGGTACAAGAAATTTAATGAACTCATCAATGATCACACCGAGTAATAATAAATACATCATTATGATAAAGTGAAATAGAAAATAAAAAAGATAACTAGTGGACCATCAATTTATCCCCAAACTAAATTATTTATCCTAAAATTATCCCTATTATCAATATATCAACTATAAACATACTAGAACAGAGTTGAAAATATTTTGTAAATAGGGAAGAAGAACATTCCAAATGATGTTCTCTACCCACCAGATATCTCTGATCTGATGAGAGAAAAGCTCTTGAATCTATAATGGCACTTTGCTAGAATGTGTGTTTTTCCTTGATCCCCTCAAATCAATTTCTTTCTTTGTTTTAAGTACCCAGTGTCTTCTTATGCTTGTCACTGCCACTCTTCATTGACATGAATTCATCTTTGTCTATGCCACTACACACATGTGTTTTTCCATGACTAACATGTCGCGCAATCTTTCCCCTTGTAACCAAATCTGGAAGAGTTAGTTGAATGCACCAAGATGCATTTAAGACCTTGGTGTGAACCTACATGAAAAACAAACAATAAAATTACAAAATGAGCTGGAAATAATTAAATAATAAACAATAATTTAAGACAATATCTTATAATATTTATTTTAAAAGAATTAATAATATTTTAAATAATGTTATTAAATAAATTATTTTATCATTATAATTATTAAATAGTAATTAAATTAAATATTATGAAATAAAATTTATTTTTAAAATATTTATTATTTAATTATTAATGTTGAATTATAAGTTTTTACATATTATAAGTTGAACGAATTAAGTTTTTTTATAATCAAATTACAAAAAGATTTATTAATAATTGATTTTAATGTGAATATGTTATTTTGATAATAATTTTTATTAATAATCATTATCAATGTAAAATATAAACATTGTGTTTATCATTATTTTGGATGTTAAAATTCATTACAATATTAATTGATTAATTTATTTAGAATAGATTAATAAAATAATTATTAATATTTTATTTGTTATAATTTATTATTAAATATTTAATATAAAACATATAAATTAATAATTATTTTAACTTTAATTTAGGTGAAATTATTATTTAGTTAAATATTTATAACATTTATTAATAAATCTATTTTATAATATTAAATATCTTATAATTATTGAATGTATATAATTTTCTTTATAATTATTAATGTTTAAAATTTTAATTTAGTAATGTTTTAATTTATGTTTTAAACATAGTTTTATTTTAGTTAATTTATATATTAGTTACCTCCATCCCCCCCCAAATTTGCACAAATTTGGGAGAGGGGTAGAGTTCCTTTCACAAAACGCCATTGTAGTGGTTGACTCTAGTGAATGTGGTCTTCTCCCCTGTTTAAGGATACCTAGTGGACAAGATGATAATGACCTCATTAGTGGTTCCATCAGCATCTGGCAGCTTCCTCATCTATGGTTTGGCCTTTCTAAAGCTCCTCCTCCTCGAACAACGCCGGACCTTTCTCCTCAATTCCATGGCCATAGGCCTCCCCTAATTTGTGGTTCTGATTTATCAAAACTATGAGAAGTTGTTTGAATCTAGGATAATTATATCTAATTGGAGAGTATTCAGATCTGTGATTTATATTTATATTTAATCTAGTTATTGACTTGATTTTGTAATGGTTAATGGGGGAATTTATGTGCGGTGTTGTAATGTTGAAATCCAAAGGTGATGAAGGCTGGTTTCGTGAGTGGATGGCAGTGGAATAAGGGATTGTGGACCATAGAGGATGAATGAGAGAGGGCTTCCAACAAGGAGTTGTATAGTGCACTACAAAGAGAAGGAGGGCTGCCGGTGTGTGCGGGCACACAGAAGAAACAGAGAGGAGGGTTGGTGTTCCTGGTCTCAACAAGTCGTGACGACTCTACTATCTCCATCAATGGTGTATAAAACACAGTATTAGTTTGGTGAAGTTCACAGCATCTCTCGGTTTGATTCTGCTAATTTTCTATGTGAGAGCAGTTGGGTGATTGGGATGCAGGGGTGAACGGTGAAAGGAGAGGATGACTAACGGAGAGGTGTAGGGTAAGTGAAGGCATGAAGAGCAGAGCAAGTTCACCGATACAAAGAATAAAATGTTCACCGACAAGCTAAAATGGAGGTTACCGGTGCGAAAATGGTTACCAGTGGTTATAAAAAATGGTTATTGATTGAAAAATAAAATAAAATCATACCATTGAGAAAAAGGTCACCATTTGAGAAAAAAATAAAAATGTTTACTTTTAGTAAAAAAATAAAGGTCACCAGTACCTTCAAAAATTTAAGGTAACTGATAGTTAAAATAAGGTCACTGATAGAACAAAATGGTCACTAATAGCTGTAAAAATATAGGTCACTAGTGCAAAAACGGTCATCGATACAAATCTGCTCACCGATGAAAATAATAATCCGAATTAGAGAAATTTGAAAAAATAAAAAACTATAAGACAAAAATTAAAACATCATAAATTAAAATTAAAATTAAATCTTAAGTTTATTAAAATTAAAAAATTATAACTAGACTAAACAACCTGTATTAAAAAACAGAATTATTTTTAAACATTAAACTTAAAAAAAATTAAATTATTAATTGATAACACATAGATTGAAACTCGATTATTGTTAAACTAAGTTAAAAGAAGCCTTATAATTAATATTATTAAATGATCTATAATGATTTGAAAACTAATGCATCAGTAACTAAATAAGTCACTGTAAGATCTTGTCTACCCCACCGATAGACTAAGAACACAAGTTAATGACAATCTGATTTAACTGCATTATTAGGATTAAATAATTAATATTATAAAAATATTAAATAATGATTTAAATAACTATGTGAATACTTGAATATAAAATTTCTCAAATTAATTTAATTTAAAATCAAATTCAGAAAGTTATTAATTAGAAAGATAATTAAACATTTTAATTAATGAAGTTTATATATTTTAATGAAACTAAAATAATGGATAATATATTAAAATAAAGACTAAGCTAATTAATACTTAAATAAGAAAATTAAATGGTTATTTATTATTAAAGTCAAATTATTATGAGGTGAGAAGATTAAAATTAATAAAAATAATAAAAAACAATAAAATTTTAAGAGATAAGTAAAAGTAAAATTATTAATTTGAAGACTAAAAAACTAATTA
This sequence comes from Viscum album, assembly GCA_963277665.1. Classification (NCBI taxonomy): domain Eukaryota; kingdom Viridiplantae; phylum Streptophyta; class Magnoliopsida; order Santalales; family Viscaceae; genus Viscum; species Viscum album. The sequence continues at coordinate 801,519,276 of OY728150.1, read as the reverse complement.
ATTATAAAAATTTATTAATTATAAAATTTATTATAAAAGTTCAAAAATACAAATATTTTTTAAAAATTGCATAAATAATTAATTAAATCATTAAAAATTATGTAAAAATATGTGGTAATGTTATGTAAAAATAGAACCACATAAACTCCCCCACACTTAAGCATAGTTTGTCCTCAAACAATCCCATGTTTTATTATCATTGACAAATAGAAAAATGTTGCTATTATATTTCCCAAAATGTAACATGTTTAGATGTTAATGACATATTACTAATGTTTCAATAAAATTTTAGATATTGAATTCCACAAATTAATCTTTTCTAATAATCAAATTCTCACAAGTATTCTGGAAAGCAATGAATCATAAAGCAATGAATGTGTCATGCCTCATTTTAGAACATTTCTAGTGACTCATTTCAATAAAAACTAATGATCTAATTCCAAGAGTGAAAAAAATGTAAACTTTTTGTGGAATTATAAACTTAACAGAAGAAACATTGCACATTGACATTTAACATAGGTTCCAAAATAAAATATATATTTTTTGAATCCCCTTATTGATAAAACCTAAATCAATCCCATATAAACCATTATCCCTTTCTTCATTTGGAATTAATAATTCCGCTTACCTTAATGAAATCATTTTTGACCATAGAAACGTTATTTTATTTTTTCCTAGCTATATATCATGTGTTAAGCACTCTGGAATGCACTTATTCAAAGTGTAAATAGGGCTTATAGTAAATAGAAATGCACCCAGCATCTAGGGTCTCAGAGACTCCCCGTGGGATCCTAGTTGCCAAAAATACTGTAGTCTCAAAATATTTTGTTGAAACCCATTCACATTGCCTCATTAACGTAATTACATTAATAAAATACAAAAAAATGCGTCCCCTAAGAAAATGGTCAAACTTCAAGTTCCAAGGGATATGATCATAACTCCACTAATGAGTCACACATATCACTCTGAAAAATAGTCTGTGATCCAAATTTCCATAAAACCTCTAAGCAAGATAACTCGGCAGTCATGCAGCCTCATTAATTTCATATTAAAAACACAACTTAACTACCCAAGAAATACAGTCCATTGGAATGAACCATTTGAGATCAATGTACAACCTAAAATTGTGCAATAATTTTGAAAAATGTTATGTAATTTTATGAGAAAAAGTTCTATGTTGCAGTGGGAATTGATGTTCTTTCAATTAAGAATAGTTTGGCATAGTCATGAATAGACCCCCTCCCCCCACACATAATACTCAACCTTCTCCCCAATGTTGAATTCTAAAGTGGAGAAGAAAAATTTCCAAGCTCAATTTCAAATAATATTTGGTATTTTAGTATATTAATGACATGTATAAAGGGTCTCTTAGAAATTAAAAAATGTTGCTTGCCACATTAGAAAACCTAACCATAGGTTCATAAGAAAGTACACACATTAATGTTTAAGTCCAATGAATATTTGTCAATTTAGTACAAAAAGTTTCAAATAAATTGTGGGTTCATATAGGATAGGATGTAATCATATTCATAAACTATGATTCTGTTGGATGTTCAATACAAAAAACAATGTTTATGCAAAAAACATCAAAATATGCAAACAAAATCAAAAATAGTAGCAACATGTACCCCAAAACTTAGTTTTAAGCATTGAAAAGATTTTACTAGAAATGAAATTCAGTTTTTTAAGAAGGTGAAACATGATGAACTTATTATTTTATTCTTAGTGACATAGAACATACATTTATTCTAATATAAGAAGATTTTTCACAGTAGTAGCAAAAGTTTAAAAAGTAATAGTCACTGACTCACCAATTGTAATAACTGTGACATAGTAGTGAATTTAATCAATGTGAACAGGAGGAGGAAAATGAATATAGAAATTAAGACTCTTCCCTAAATATATATGTCATTAATCCTCCAATTGGTAATTCCACTCACTTAATAACACAACATCAACAAACTATAACCCTGAAATAGAACCAAGAGACAATGAACATATAGTAACAAGGAATTCTTAAAAATAGAGCACAAAAACAACACATTATTCAAGTGTATAAATATAAAATAGTAAATAAAAAATGAGCCATGGGCTACCTCCCATGCAGCGCTATGTTTTAAATTTGTTAGCTATATGTTATTCAGGATCGATTTTCAACCACTTTGAAGGCATCCAAGCCCTTTGGTTGTCCCTCAAAATAAAATTTCACTCTTTGTACATAAACCAACATGGTTTTTTTTTCTTCCCATACAATTTAAACTAATCCATTCTTAAGCACTTTCACAATAGAAAATGATGAAGACTACTTGGACATAAGTTTCACAGGAACGAGTTTAAGTCAAGAGTTAAAGAGATGGACCTTCATTCCAAGTTTGAATTGTTTAGTTTGAATAATATAATCATGAAAGATTTTAGTCCTTTATTTGTGTATTCATGAATTATCATAACTCTCTCTCCTTATCTCACAGAGATCTCTTTACATAAGTAGTCTCCTCTTACCAGCACTCTTAAAATCAATGTTTAGTGCCTTAACAACCCAATAATACTAATGTTGAAACTCCATAGGTAAATGATATCATTTTCTAAACAAAATACTCTATAGAGACATACCTTTTGGGGTAATGAAAGTTGTTATATATGAACTTATAGCTTTATAAAATTTAAGAAACCAGTTTTTCCTAGAATTTGACATAGTTTCCAAAGTATTTATATTAGTTCATTGTTTGAAATCTCCACTTGTGAACTTGACTATGGATGATAAGGAGTACTTGTTTTATGAACCCAACCATATTTTTCCATCAATAATTAAAACATGTAATTATTAAAATGTTTTCCATTATTAGTGATAAATGCTTTGGGAACTCCAAATATTGTAAAGATATTCTTTTTGTCAGTCATTATTATAGAGTTGGATCGATTGTTAGGCAATACCAATACCTCAACCCATTTTGACACATAATCTATAGAAAAAAGAATATACTCATTCCCATGAGATGATGGAAATGGACCCATGAAATCTAAACCCCACACATCCAAAATCTCTACTACCAAAATTTATTTTTGGGGTAACTATTTCTTCGTACTAATATTTCCTAGCCTCTCACATCTGTCCCAACCATCCACATAGCTCATAGAATCCTTTAAAAAATTTGTCCAATAAAAACAAAATTTTAGGTCTTTTTGAGAAGCCCTTTCACCACCATGGTGACCTCCGCATAGTGAGGGGTGACAACTCCCTAAGACATGAAACATATATTCCTCCGGCAAAAAACTCATCAGAATACCATCTGCGCATCTCCTAAACAGAATGGGATCATCCCAAAGGGATTATTTAATCTCAAAAATGAATTTCTTTCTTTGGATATTGGTCAAATTTTTGTGAAAGAAACCTACTACCCAGAAGTTCAAAAAATATACAAACCAAGGAGAATTCCTGATTGACAATGTAAGAAACTTTTCATTAGGAAAGGAAGAGTTTATCTATCTAGGATCATTATAATGAGTATGAGAAAGCCTGGATAGGTAGTCAACAATTAAATTTTTAGGTCCCTGCTTATCCCTAATATCTAAATCAAACTCTTTCTGAAATAGAATCCATCTAATAAGCCTGGGTTTTTCTTCTTTCTTAGAAAACATGTTCTTTAAATCCAAATTATTAGTGAAAATGATGACTTTAGACAATAACAATTACGTTCTAAACATCTCAAAAAAACAGCTTACAATTCTTTTTTAGAGGTTGTGTAATTCATTTGGGCTTCATATAGCAGTCTACTAGAATAATACACTACATGAAATTTCATATATTTCCTCGGTCCATGGATAGAACCAACATCCATGTCACTGGCATCACACATAAGATCCCAAGGTAGGTTCCACTCACGTACATTGATAATGGGTGATTTAGTGAGTTTATCTTTATATAGATTAAATTATTAAAAAAATATATCAAAATTTTAAGGTGCGTCCTTGAACAAAAAAGAACGCATGGGATTAGTTGTTTTGGAAAATAATTTTAGTAATCTATTGTAGAACCTGGCATTCCATAGGAAACATCTAACTCATTGGATATTCTCAAGTGGTGTTAATTTTTTAATGGTATAAATCATAACAGTATCAACATACAAACCTATTTTGGACACCATATGACCAAGTACCATACCTTATGTGATCCTGAATTGACACTTCTCAAAATTAGAAACAATATTTGTTTCAATGCATCCCTCTGAGGATAATTTATGATTTCCAAGACAAGTGTCGATAGTACTTCCCATAATGGAATAGTAGTCCATGAAAAAGTCAATAATTATTTCATTCATATCCAAAAAAATAACCATCACACACCTTTGAATGGTGGTTTAATCTACACACAACCCAAAAGGCATCTGACTATAGGAAAATGTTTCGAAGGGGCATGTGAATGTGGTTTTTCCTGATCTTCTAGAGAAACAAGAATCAGGTTGTAATCAGAATACCCATCCAGGAAACATAAAAACTCATTTCTAGTAATCCTATCAAGAATTAGATCCAAGAAAGGCATTGTAAAATGATCCTTCCATATGGTTGCATTAAGAATCCTATAATCAATATAGTCTCTCTATTTTTTTTGGCTTTCCTAACATATATTTCTTTATTCTATTAATTTTTTAATACAGTGAAGCCTCCCATCTTGGGGACAACCAGGACAGGGATAACACAAGAACTATCGAAAATGGGATATATAATTCCATTATAAAGCATTTTGATCACTTACATTCTCAAAACATATTTCATGTTTCGGTTCAATCATCTTTGACATTGTACCCTAGGATTATGATCAGGCTCCATATGAATTTTATTTACACAGAATGAGGGACTAATACCCTTTATATCAGTTATTATCTATCCTTGGAAGATTTAAATTTTTTCAACCCTCTTAGCAGTCTTCCCTCTTGATTTTCATTATGTTCAGTTGAATTAATTACAAAAAAAGTGGGATTCTAACCAAAATATGAATATTTAAGGTGGACATGGACTGGTTTTGGTTATAGTGTGAGTTGTTCTACACTTGAAAGAAGAATCTTAAGCATGGTAGGTCCATGATCATCAATATATCTCTTGTAAAGAGTATTTATTGATGAAAAATATTAAATTTCATGTTCAGATTCATAAATAGCAGTGCTGCGATCTAGATTGGGCAACATATTGTCCAATCCTTCCAGATCAGAATTCAACATGTTAATTATAGATGAATCATCAAGTTTTCTTAAAATATTTCTCTCAATATCATCAAAGAGTTCAATAAGATTGGTGTTACTATAAACATCCTCATATTCACATTAAATGGTCCTTTGTTCAAAAACAGAGAAATATCTATAGTAGAAACTGGGCAGTTTTCATGTTCTAGAAAATATTTTAGATTCTGAATTCGAGAAATTTTTTAAAAATTTATGAAAAATTCAACACGATTTTCAGCTTCATGATTAATTTCTTAATCATAGGATTGATTTTCAGATTCATCAGAATTTTTAGTTTATTCCTCATCTTCTACGTACTCTACCATTGAATAGTTTTCAGAAAAACTTAGTCCTTTATCATTTTTATACACATTGAACTCTTCTTGTTGTTCCCCAATAATAAAAATTAACTGACCCATAGAGACATCAATAACAACACCACCTGTGGCCAAGAAGGTCCTTCCCACGATGATGGGAACCTCTTAATCACACACCGTGTCTAAGACTAAAAAGTTGTCAGGCAGAATCAAATTCTCAACCCTAACTAGCAAGTCATCAATTTTACCTACTGGATGAGTGAAATATCTATCAGGTAACTGTAGTATAACTATTGTGGGTTGAAGTTAACCCAACCTCGAACAGTTTATCTGATCATAGTTTCTTATGGTATAGTGAATTACAAAGCTACTAGGTTCTTTCAATTTAAGTGGGATTATCTTTTGGAGTACAACACTACACTATTCAGTGAGTCTGTATGTAAAAAATCCTTCTAGGGATATTTTGTTAGAAAAATATTTTTTATGATATTTCAAGTAATGTGTGATTTTATTTAAGGCAAGGATGAATGTAACATTTACTTGGATTTTTGAAAAGAGAACAATCATCTATTGATGTTCAGCCATAGTATTACATTGTGGTTTCAGTTTCTCCATGAAAGGGATGGGTGAGGAAATATTTTTAAGGAGAGTAAGCATATCCCTCACATTTTCCTAAAAATTTTGTTTTACTTTATTCTTTATATTTTTAGATGTGTTTTCAGCATGAGATTCAAATGATAAATTCAAAATTTGATCATTTTCATGATTTTCATTGAATTTCCATCATGTGAACTAGGTAGATATTGTTACTATATTGTAGTAGATTTTCATTTTGGAAATTTTTAGTGAGTTTTTAGCAATAGTTTGAGTATTAATCCCACTTTTAGTTACTATATCCCTAGCATTATCTCTAGGGTAAAGATTAGTGGTACATTGAAGTCTACCATTTCCCAAAGATGAAATACCTCCAGCAAGTTGGCCATGTTCTATTTCCATGTTCTGAATTCTCATATTAGTTTGCATTTTATCTTAATAATATTGATTTTGATTTTTGGTTAGATGAGTCAGGTTTATTTTCTCTTGATATTTAATTTACTTCAAGACTAGATCAAGCATTGAAGACACTTGATTATCACTATTTCCTAGTAAATTTGAAGACTCAACCATTTGATAATTTTGAATGTTTGGTATTGGTTTATTCTAATAGTTAGTGGTAGTGGATTGTTTAACTAGTCCTTGATCTTTCCAAGATAGATTTGTATGGCTCATATAGCCTTGATTAAAATTGTTTGAAAATTGATCCACTTTAGGATACATTCTAGGACCATAGATAAAAATGTTATAATTCTATTGTTGTTGGGTTGGAATATAAAAATTAGGACACATGTTTTCAGTATGAAAAAACATACCACATTGGACACATTTCTCCCATAAAGATTGGTTGGTTTTTTGATATCCTTGTTGATTAATTTTTTGTTTAGATTAATGGTTCTTTAATGTTTTCATTTAGTTGTTGATTTCAGTATGTTGGGTTTGATATTCATTCATTGAACCACTGCGTGAATTAATATTTCTATTGAGAATTTTCCTTCTTGAATTCTTATGTTTTGAATCAATGAAATATTATTAAAAATTTGTCTATGTTCTTCATTTTTTTTTTCAGTGTAGTTACACCCAGTGGCCTCATGGAGTAGATTCTGTCCATAGGATGAATACCCTTCATAGAAGGTTTCTATGAGAAGGTGAGATAGGAGTTGATGATGGGAAAACTATATTAGAAGATCCTTGAACCTATCCTAAGATTCATGAAAAGCTTCTCCACCCTCTTGATAAAAATTCTTTATCTTAGATCTAAGTTCAACTTTATGTATTTCGGGATAGAACTTCATAATGAAAGTATTGTACACTTGATCCCAGTTTTTGAAATTGTTGTTATTTTTTGTCAAAAACAATTCCTAGATTTTTATTTCAAGGAAAAATGGAAAATCACTCATTCTAAGCCCATTACATATGAGTCCTATAAGAGGTATCTTATTCATAGTATTATAGAAGTCTCTAATGAATGCTCGAGATTCCTCATTAGAAAGTCCAGTAAAAGTTGGCAATAGAGAAATTTGTGATTGATTCAACTCATAGTTTCTGGCTATATGAGATAACCAAATAGAAGAAGTATATCCAGAAACACGAGGAAGTATGAACTCCCTCATCCAATGGATTTCATTTTCATCTAAGAGTTATGGTTGATTTTGGAATTTGTTAGGTGCATGAACTCTCTTATATTGATTTTTTATTTCTAATTTGTTTTCCTTTCTTATAATAGTTAAATGTTTGTCTAATTCATGGTTCAGAGGCACTAACCTAAAACCAGAAGTTCTTGTGATCATGAAAATAATAGCAGACAATAATCAGAAGTAAGAAAATAGTAACAATTCAGTGGCAAAAGATGCAAAAACTTTTTTATAGTTTTGAAAAATTTCAATTTTATTGAGGTTTTTTTACGATTCTTTTTAAGTTTTTTTTTGAAGTAATAGATAGTGTCTTCCCTATAAACAACACCGAAACCATTACTTGTACTATCATTGAATTATGCCAATGACGAAAATTTATATTCTTACTATCTACTGTATATGTGGCATGAAGGGTCGAACCCATAGAGATGGAAAAATTGACTACCATTCATCTAAAAACGTTCAAAAATACCCCATTGTTATCAACAGTGGGGTATATTTCTATTGGTTTTACATTTTATTTTTTAAAAAATTATTATTTTTGTAAGTCACAAATTAAATAACAAAATCTTTTTGGAGTTTTATTCTTAAATTGTAATTAAACATGAAACAGGTTCAAAATAGTAAGTAAGAGAGATGTAAAACGCTGATAAATAAACAATCAATGTAAGTCGGTCGGGAAAAAATATCAATTATATTGGTTTTAAAAGTATTTAAATTCACTTAAAATTTAATGCAGAGTACCACCTTATAGAGAATGACTTAGCTCCATCACCAAAAATTAATTCTGATATATTGATCAACAATAGAGTTTCCCACTCAATAAAGATCAACTATGAATGCTATTATTTCAAAATGACAACATGATGAACTCACCATATGTCCTGAAGTATTTTGAATTTATTATATTTAAAAAAAATTCCACAATAAATCTTTCCAATTGGGTGTGAAAATTATATATTAAGTTCTAGTTGAATAATAAATTGAATGAACTCAGCAATGATCTCACCGATCAATTCTGAATACATCAAAATGATGAAGTGAAAAAGAAAACAAAAAGATAAAAAGTAGAACATCAATTTATCACCAAACTAAATTATTTAGCCTCACATTATCTATATTATCAATACAGAAGCTAGAAACAAACTAGAACATAGTACAAAATATTCATTAATAAGGGAAGAAGAACATCCCAAATGATGTGCTCTGCCCATTAGTTCTCTCTGATTTGATGAGAGAAAATATATAGAATCTCTAATGGACCTTTTCTAGAATGTGTGTTTGTCATTTACCCCATCAAATCTTATACATGCTATGTTTTAAGTACCTAGAGTCGTCTACTGCTCGTCACCACAACTCTTCACCGACTTAAATTCTTCTTTTAATGTTGCACCGCCCACGTGTGTTTTTTTCGCAACTGACACATCGCACTAATATTCCATTTATAACTAACTCCAAAGGAGTTAGTTGAATTTACCCGGAAAATTTTAAGACATTGGTTTGAACCTACAAGAAAAAAAAAACAACACAATTAAATATGAGGAGAAAATAGTTAAATAAAAAACAATATTTTATGAAAATATCACAAAAAATACTTTTAAAAAAATTAATAAACTTTTAAATAATGTTATTAAATAAACTATTTTATTAGAATTATTAATAACTAGTAATTAAATAAATTATGATGAAATAAAATTTATTATTAAAATAGTTATTATTTAATTATAAAAGTTGATTTATAATAGTTTATATATTATAAGTTGAACAAATTAATTAATTATTATTATTATCGTATAAAAAGTTTTATTAATAATTGATTTCAATGTTAAACTGTTATTAGGTTATTAAATATTATTATGTAACATTATTAATGTTAAATATAAACAAAAATTTTATTACTAATTTGAATGTTACAATTATTTAAAATATTAATTTATTAATTAATTTAGAATAGATTAATGAATTTATTATTATTATTTTATTTAGTATAAATTAATTTCATATATTTAATATAAAATAATTAATTTAATAATTTATTGAAATTTAATTTAGAAGTAATTATTATTTTGTTAAATATTTATAATTTTATTAATAAATCTATTTTAAAAATATTAGATATATTATATTTATTGAATGATTATAATTAAATCTAAAGTTATTATCGTTTTTTGTTTTAATATAGTAATGTTTTAATTTATGTTTTTAACTTTGTTTTATTTTAATTACTTTTTATATTAATTAACACCCCCCTAAATCGGCACAAATATGGGACAGGGGTAGGGTTCCTTTCGCAAAAAGCCACTACAACGGTAGACTCTAGTAAACACAGCCTCCTCCTTAGTTCAAGGCTATGCAGTGGACATGTTGACAACGACCTCATCAGTGGCTCCATCAGTATCTAACTGCTTCCTTATCCACGATTTAGCCTTCCTATAGCTCCTCCTCCTCGAACAACGCCAGACCCTGCTCCTCAATGCCATGGCCCCTGGCCTCCCCTGATTTGCGGTTCTGATTACTCACGATGATGTGAAGTGGTTTTAATCCCGAATAATTATATCTAAATGAAGAGTGTTGAGATATTTGATTTATGTTTATATTTAATATAGTTATTTATGTGATTTTGTTGTGGTTAGTGGTTGAATTTATATGCGGTGTTGAATGGTTGAAAGATGAAGGTGATGGAGGATGGTTAGGCAAGTGGACGGTGGCGTAATGAGGGAGCATGGACCATGGATGATGGATGAGAGCGGACATCTGACAGGAGAAGTATAGTGCGCTAAAAATGGAAGGAGGGCTGCTGGTGTGTGTGGGCACGTGGAAGTAACATAGAGGATGGATTCTAGGTCTCAATAATCCGCCACAAATATCTTATCTTCCACAATCGTGGATCATCCCCTGTAGTAGTTTGGTGAAGTTTTCAACAACACTCGGTTGAGTTTGCGGATTTTCTATGTTGGAGGGGTTGTGTGATTGGGTTGTAGGGGAGAATGGTGAGGGGAGAGGATGACTAATGGTGAGGTGAATGGGAAGTGAAAGCGTGAATATCAGCATAAGGTCAGTGATACAAAGAATCAAATGGTCACTGAAAGGATAAAATGAAGGTTACCGGTGTGAAAAAGGTCACTAGTGGTTATAAAAAAAGCATATCGATGATGAAAAAGAAAATCTTATCGTTGAGAAAACGGTCACTGTTGGAGAAAAAATTAAAAGGGAACCATTAGTAAAAAAATGATTTTTACCGGTATCTTTATAATTTTAATGTTACCGATAGTTAAAAAAAGGTCACTGATAAAAATAAAAAAGTAAACGTTAGCGGTAATAAAAGGTCACCAGTGTAAAAAATGTCACCGTTGCAAATCAAGTCACTGATGGAAATCATAATCCGCATCACTGACATTTAAATAAAAGAACTAACAGTAAGACAAAAATTATAATTGTACAAATTATAAATAAAATTAAATCAAAAGCTAATTAAAAATAAAAATAAGACAAAGACTAAACAAAATATCATTAAAACAGAATTCTAATTAAACTTTAAACGTACTAGAAAACAATTTAAATTATTAATTCATAACGCATAAATTGAAACTCGATTATTGTTAAACTATGTTGAAATAAAACATCAATTGAAAATTATTAAAGGGTCTATAAAGAGTAGAAAAAGAATGCACAGGTCACTAAAGAAGTCACTAATAGCTCTTTTCTACCTCACCAGTAGAATAGAAAACAAGTTAATGACATAATAATTTAACTTCATTTTTAATATTAAATAATTAATGTTATTAAACTCTTAATTATTAATTAAATAACTAAGTGAATACTTAAATTTTAAATTAGTAGGATACATTATTAACTCTTAATTATTAACTCGTAATTTAAACTCAAGTTCATAAATTTCTTAATTAGTAATATAATTAAACATATTAATTAATGAAGTTAATATATTTTAATGAAATTAAATTATATGATAAAATATTATAATATTGAATATGTTAATTAATAGTCAAATAAGGATATAAAATGATTATTTATTTTTAATGTCAAAATATTAAGAGGTGAGAAGAATAAAATTAACAGAACTAATAAGCACATAATTAAAATAGAAGAGAAAAGTAAAATAAAAATTATTAATTTAAAGTCTAAAAATACGAAATTAATAATAATAATTGATTAGTTTACAAATTTTATTATAAAAATATAGAAGTATAAATATTTATTTAAAAGTGGTTGAATAATTAATTAAATTATTAAAAATTATGTAAAAGGGTGTGGAAAAACTTTGTAAAAATTAAGCCACATCAGTCAATGATGCTAATTTCAAACTTTAGTGGACATAAGAGAGGGTGATATCCACAAAATATATAAATAGTTGGGCCTGGGATTTATTTTTAAGGGGTTTCCTAGATCCCCACTTAGTTTTGAAATATGTTCTCTATCCCTTTTAAGATAATTCCATTCCCAATCATTTCTAACATACCATTAATGTAAAATATATTTATTTCAATGTATATAATCACTCCCAGATCTTTGAGGAGTGAGAGACCATAAAAATATTTCAATTATTTCGTAATACAAATAAATTTTTTTCCATGAACTAATTTTAGCGTAATAATTTTGTTTATTTTCCTAAAAATGTTCACTGTTAAACTAGTTATATTGTAGTAATGTCAATAAATAGATAAATGAAGAATATTTTTAACCATATAGATTAACATACATTTTATATCAATCTATTTTATATATTATGTAGTTAATTCAATATATATCAGTCATAATAGCCGGATATTGATATATGATTTTCCAGAATATGGACCCTAATATTTGGATAGGGGATTTTATTAATAAATCACCACAACCTAAAGGTATGAGAATTGGGTGGTAAAATATGTGTTTCAAAATAGATAATATAACTAATAAAATATTATTTATTAATTATTAACATCCAATAATATTTTTTAAACATGTTGTAAAATTACATTCTTCCAACCCTGAAGAGGAAAACCTCATGATAAGATGTAATAATATTAAAAAACTCTCAAACCTACTCACGCAATGAATCCTCCTTTATTTGGAAAGTCTATTCATCATATTACATCCTTATATAATAATTTTCTATAATATTAAAACTCATACTTCTAAAAATTAAGGTTTTAAAATATTTTTGTTCTTCTATTTTTAACCCTATCAAAGCCTTCAAAACCAATTATTCCAATATATATTAAAAATTAAGGCATATATGCGGTGGACACTCTTTTAGAGGTATTGAGTTGTCCAATCAAGTAACTGGTGTAGCTGATTGTATGTTACAAGGGTCATGGATATTATTTATATTGATGGATTAAGTGGTTTGATTCTATTTTTGTCATATATTTGTTTGGTGGTTAGTAAAAAGTCACTTGTGAGATGTATGGATGCTGCTTATTGGGGAGATTCATGTATCTAAACCCAACTTGTATAAAATGTGATAAATATATTCATCACTTATATATGGAGATATAAATTGAGTGGTGACTTTAAATGTTCTCTAATTTACACACTCTAGTGGAGTTACTAAAACATTGAAGGATGTATAGAAAAGGATGGATTAAAATAATAATATAGGGAAAATTTGAAGTGGGGTCGTTATGGTTGATAAATAGAATCTAAAATGTAAATTGAAAAGAATTACACGGTATTTAATAGGAGTTTAGTTATAAAAACTAGAATAATATATATGATTTGGTGCTATGTGTTTGAGTAAAATGATAACATTGATAGTTGTTGTAAAAAATTAAGGCATTATGTTTTATGTTTCAATTATTAGTATTTTAATTTGAAAATTTACAAGTTGTAATTATCCCGATTCAATTTTTTGGTTTTATATTGGGATTTTGGAAATGTTAAATCGATAGAAAGAGTAAAAATTTATCTAAATTCAATTTTGGGCTATCAACTTACCAAGGATGTTGTTTAGAGGTATCTTGAAAAATATCGTCAAATCAAGATAGTTGAAAAATAAATCCTATGACTTAGTGGTTTAAAAAATGTTGTTATGGTTATTATTGGTTATAACAATATATTGATAAGAATACTTTGGTATGAAAATATTTTGATCAATTATTTGAAGGAAGGTAAAAAATAAATATTCTCCATAGAAAATATTAAAGAAGTAATTTTTCAAAAATATTAACTTGTATTTATAATAGAACAGGATATTAGAGTTTTTAATGATTTGAGGACTTTGATTGTAAATAAACAATTATATTTCATGTATAAACATTCTTCATAAAAGACTAAACTATTATTTATTATATATAATTTAGATAAGGAATTTCAGGAAATGCAAAAAAATGACATGGAGGATTTGGAATTGATTTTTTAATTTCGATATGTAATAATGAATATTTTATTATAATTTAGAAACATTTCATCGAAATAGGATGAGAAATATAGTGTATAGAGGCCGCTAGATATAGTAGGTTCAATGTGATGTAGTATTTAAACACAATAAAAATGGGGCCTTGATCTTATCCATGGAATATTAGTATCTATATTAATGTAAATAGAGAATTCTTTGGCCAGTGTCATTGGTGCTTTCTCTAATTTGGAGATTATTATCTTGGACATATCTGATTCACTAATTCACCATGAAATAGTGATATCTTTATATAAATATTTTCTTTATATTAGGATTATCTCATATTATTTATTTATTTTTATTTCTATAATCATATTTGGAATAACGTGAATTTCCATTGACCATGGATTAATGGTTCGCCCAAAGAGTATTCTTAAAATAAAATCCCAACATCCAAGGAAAAACACTAACAAATTTCAATAAGCATGAATTTTTATTAATACTTTGAATAATTACCTTGGATTCATACCTATTATCACATTAATTAATATTATGTTATTTAATTACCATTTTATCTATATTAAAATTTATTTATATAATGATACACTCTTGGAAATGGTCCATGTAGAGCATCAAATATTTTCCATTTACATTGAATGGTTATTTTTTCTATCATTGGATATTAATAGAACAATATAGAAATATTACACCCATGTGAATGTTCTTGACCAATGTTAGACAACATTATGACGATACATCCTCATATGTGAAGTAAAAAAGACTACCTTATCTCCAAATATAAATGGGATTGGGTTTATTCATCTATTATGCCACTGTTTATAATTTTAATTATGTGCATGATCATAAGAATCATTATATTTTTCACATAATTCATCTTTATATAAAACTCAATCCATCACAACTTATTGTAAATCCATGTTCAATTTATTCACATCCTAGTATAATTGATGTGCATGTTCCTTTAAAAAGTGGAATTGCCTCCCATATATGAACTTGGATAGATTCATATGAATTTTTCGTTTACTATCAATATTGTACACCAATTATGTTTCCTCAAAAAAATTTATCATTCCATTCCAACATGAAGTAAATATTTTTCCAGTATTTGAATAATCTCAAGGCTTGATAAATAAATATTATCACAGATGTTTTTTTGATAAATTATGATGTTGTTGTATATACAATTTTATTTTTTCAATTCCTTCTGAAGGTTATTTTTTATGCTTTTCCATTTATAAATAAGGTGTAAAATTATAATTCTAAATAATCAAAAAAATGATTTTTCCTGAATTAATTGAACACATTACTAATATAATTTAAGGATTATATATATTACATCCATTTTAACACATAATGCACACTAATATGAGGTATTTGTTACTAAAAGATCACATGAACAGTCCCATGAAATCAATTCAACACACATAAAATAGTTAAATTATAATAATTAGTTATTATTTAATTTAAATTTACATTCCAAACAATACCACTCAATTATAATTAACCATATATTTTCATCAATTTAATTTTACCTTTGTAGAGGGTGGAATAAAATAATCCATGATGTAATATTTAGACTAATGTTCTCCCAGCTCCATGCTGTCTTATGGAAGGTGATGAATGGAATAATTTTAGATTTCATTTCACATTTTATTCGAGAATATTTATTCAACATAATACCTCTACATATTTTTTGAATAATAAATAAAATTTATAAATTATGGGGATGCATGATAAAATAATAAAATTTTCTATTGTATTTTAATGTAAGTATATATGGTTCCATTTTAAAAATAAATTTTTGTAATATAAAACTATGATTTATCTTGTAGACCTACTTAAAATATCATGTCATCTAATAATTGATCACTAATTTATATATCCTCTTCATCCTCATATTATTATAATTGGAACAATGATATCAGATGAACCACTACACTCAATGAATTTTTATTTTAATTAATCAATATATAAAACACTTTAACTATTTGGATCCATTGAATCAATCATGTTTTGACTACATTTTCTCTACTAGAACCTCAAATATTCCTGATTCTTGTAGTTTATTATCATATAGATCACCAAATATTGAAACAATATATCAACATAAAATTCCACAATTAAAGGATCTTTATATGTGGTAGTGTAGTAAATGTAGGTTTCATTTACATTGCAATAATTTTAATATATAGATCAATGTGGGATATATATTTCATCCCAGTTGAAACATGGTTGTGAAATTACATGCTTCAAAAATCATCTAAAAAGGATCTCTTAAATATGATAAAAATATCAAGGGGTGTTAAATATGATTATATTTATTATTACTATGTATTTATTTATTGATTCATAATCCAAGAATGTTTCTTACCTGATAGATATGTGTATGTACCCTAACTATATTGGGGAAATCATTAATCAAGAGAATGTAAAATCGTCCTTGAATATGAAATATACAAATCACCTATACCTTAATAGGATTAGGAAACTCTTTGATCTCTTTGATCATCAGTGTATGAACATTGATAACTTATTTTTATTTTTAATACTCAAGGAAATTAACATCTAAACACCTAAACAAGAACTATTCCGAATTGATAATTGTGCACTAATATTCACACAATTAAATTTCCAAAAAACAAATTATATATTTATAACATATATTATCATCAACATATTCATATTTTTTATATAAATATGTAAATAAATTATTTCACTATAAATATATCATTTTCTATCATAATACTACCAAAATATGTCAATATATTGTTCATGAAAAAATAAAGTGGACGATATTTGAATGTTCAAAAAGGTAATATTAATTTTTTTTCTTTATAAACCATATCTACAATGATTGTATTATAACCAATTTATATATCAAAAAATTAATAAAATTCTCGAATTTATAAGCTAATGAAAATTTAATCCATGAATAGTAATGGATAATAATTATTACTTATATACGAATTCAAAATTTTAAATTTATAACATACTTTCAATCCTGTAACATTTTGTATAGAAATATGTTTATTTTTTTCATTCATTAAGATGATCATTAAATCCATCAGTAATCTGATTTTCAATTGACTCACTAATACACTATCTAAAATTTGAAGGATAACACTTCTTTCAAGAAAATTAAAAAAAATTATTATTACCCACCACCTTCATTGGTGGTGCGGGTCTTCTTTATGATTGTTGTATTGTCTAAAAGTTTCTTATAGTAACACATTCTGGGTTAAAATTATTTTTTAATTAATTCTATAATGGAATTGTTATGGGTATAAAATTATTCCAATCACAATAAGAAATGTAAAAATTGAACTATTGATAACAAAACAATGTAATTCACCCCAACCATGATATATAAAAAAATATAAGACACATAAAACAAATATTATTTCACCAAAAAACAAACAAAAAAATATTTAGATAAAAAACGTATTGTATATGATAGTAAAAAACATTAAATATTTAAAAAATATATATATTTTAAATTTTTTACTACTCAATGATTAAATGAAGGAAAACTTTAATAGGAAGAGTCTTCTATTTATTATAATATTTATTTTTATGTCACAAATTTTCATCCACCCTCCAATTGTAGAATTATCTAGTCAATGAAATAGATAATCATATAAATTTTTTCATCATAGGAATACATCCAAAAATAATAATCTTAATGGGAGAACCTCTTCTCGATAAAATAATTCATTCTCCTCAAAATTCATTAAATCATTCCCATAACTGAAACACTTTTTTTCACCAATAAAATATTATCTTAAAGACAATAACATAATAAATTTTATCAAATACACGAATGAAATAACCTAAAATTTAATAATAAAAACACTTTCATTTCCAAAACCTAATTTCTTTTATGTACATTGTGTATAAACAAAAAGGGGTAAATTTTAATCATGTTATCTAACATCTATCATCTCAAATTCATGAATTCATACTTTATAAAAATGATCAAAACTCTCCAACCAAGTCAATCCTTAATTGGAAGATAGAGTAATATATTTAATCCATTTTTTTGTTCACATACATTAAATAAATAAAGGTTCTCACATTACTTTAGAATACCAATATCCTTCCTCGGAATAATTTTTATGCTTTTCTACTATGTACTCATTCAACAAAAACTTGAAATCCATTAGATTTTACAAATATTTTTCAATCACATAGTTCCCCAAAAAATATATCATTCATAAATATATTACCATAGAAAAAAATTCCTTAAATATTAATAGATTAAAAACTATGTTATAAAATAAATCATCTTCAAAGAATTATAAACCATAAATAAATTTAATAAAGTTTTGTATTTTTTCCATTAAATTTCAAATATGATTCCAAAAATAAATTCTCATTCACCTTCCTACATCTAAAATCTTCAAACAAAAAAACCACAAGATCAAATCTATCCCAATTTGTAGTAATGAACCATTCACTACCTGCATTTTCAAAAAATAAAATATATGTAGAATCATTAATATCCTTCACTAATCAAATTGTCTAATGGATAATAGAGAGATAATGGTGATATGACTAATCCCACTGCATTTGTAGTATCTATTTGAGAACAAATAACTACATGGATCAATATTATGTTTATAGATAAAAAAAGAATAGTTTCCATGCAATAATACTCTACATCAAAACATTATTCCTTTTCATTACTAGATGTGAAAATTTTTTCTATGGGACTGGTCACAAGCCTGACATTTATAATTTATATTAAATCTAAAACCATAGACATATATTCAGTTTGAGACCTATATTACATTATAGAAATTATTTATCTCTATATTTACATCCCAAAAATATCATTTTTATGGACTTAGATCATGAATCTAAATTCTTATAGAAAACTTTTACGCCAATAAATTAATGTATTCCTTCACAATACATGGAATCATCCTCTCATAAACAAAGTGTTATTTTATAATGAAACTACCAATATCACAAAAATACTATTAATATTAGTTATTTACATTAACATATATGAAATCATTCTCTACCATAAAGTAATTGAGAATCAGGATCCATTTACATTGATCCTTATTTAAAATATAAATTATTTAATACAAACTTCTCAAAAGATCCCTTTTTTTATTCCCTGTTAATACTTTATTTTAATCCAAGAATATTTACTTGTATGTACATATTTAGAAAATTAATATTAATATCACACCATTTTAGATACAACTATCCATTAAAAACCATAATGAATTAATTGAAAATAGTTCGGTGTTTAAAATGAGGAGAAAATATATTATAGAAATCCCCACATTCCTTTTCTATAACCCTTAGTAAGGAGCCTAACATTTCACTAATGTATTCAATCACAATCATTCATTTACCTAGTAAATACATTTAATATAAGGATAATTCTAATTATTAGTCCTATCCATAGATTATCATGTTTCATTAAAACATGAAAAATGAATTACATCCTATATTGATAACTCTAAATGATTAGAATAATTCAATAGCACCATATATTTTTTTATCTTGGTCTATCTATCGGTATAGAAAATCGAGCACTTCACATCACCCCTAAACCTCTCCACATGGAAAATAGTCTTGAAATACCAAAAAAATATTAGATATGAATATTCTATATCAATAATTAATACATATTGAATCAAATGTAAATATCATTCCTGTAATATTTTCTATTCTTTGAGGTCATAGTTACTCCATCCCATGGAAACACAATTTGAAAATACATCCCATTTGGAACTTTATAAGTACTATCATGTGTTTCCAGAACTGATGACCATAATGAATTATATGAAACAATAGACAATTCATATATCCATTAATTTGAATATAATATTTTTATAATACTTTTTTTCACCAACAAGAATTTAATATTCCTAATATATCCATTGGATCTATACAATGAGGAAAAGAGATTTAATTTTAAATATCATCTGTGATTAATTGTTGATGATTTCAGAAAAAATTGATTCATCATTATATTGTTTAAATTAAAATTATATTTACAAAGAGTAAATATTTTACCATTCCATTGAATTCATTTACTGATTGGGTAGTAAACCAAACACTGTTATTTGGGATATTTACACCTTTATTCTACACTGATATTCATTTAGTAGTTCATAAACTAATTACAAACTCCTGATTATCATAGAGGTAAAACATTTCTTGAATCCTACAAATAAACTATATGGGTGAAATCAATGTGGATTCTAATAAACCATTAGTTTTCAACTAACATAGGTTTCATCCCCTTGGAATCCCTATTTTTACCATAATACCATTTATAGTATCCATAAACTATGTTACAAACAAGTAGTAGATTCTCTAAAACATCATTTAACTATATTCCCAGTAATTTTCGATTTAAAAAAACTAAATTTTATAACTCTTATCCTATTCCACCATGGAATTTCATGATAAGGTTTTTCCAAATGCATCATATTATTTTATGAGAAAGAAGTTCTACACATTTCATTATGCGTTATCAATTAAGGAAAAATTTTAAAATGTACCATTGTGAGGATGAACGAGAGATATCTCCCTAACAATCATATTAACCTAGAATAATTTTTTATATGTATGCATATCATTCATTAGTTTATATAGAAACCAATTCATTTAAAAAATACACTATTAATATGTTCTATACAATATTCCTTCAACCATTAAAATTCTTTTACATTCTAAGAAACTTATCACCATCTAACTCATGTGACCAAGATGGTCAATCCATATTTTTTTGAGTATGTTACATTGAAATAAATTAAAAAAATTAATACATTTTCTTTACAATTTTATATTAATCAATCCTTTATAAAAAACAATATATCAAAATGTGACAAAATATTCAATATATATAAATGTAGTGATAAAAATAAAATCATACAGAAGTCCAATAGAATTATCATTTTTAAAAATCGGTATCTATGACATTCCATATAACATTAGATCAATACATCACCCATACCCAATATCTTATTATCCTAATCATAGACATAATAAAAATTTCATAATTTTTTAAATTTATAGTTTTTCAGAAGTCAATTATTTTCTGTTGACAGAAATAAATATTTGGTTAATATTATATAAGATTAATTTTAAAACAGGAAACCAATTAATACAACTCTATTAACTCCTGGCATTAGATTCAAATTTATATTTGTAGAGGAAAATATTATAGATTTGACACTAAGTTCAACACTACCCATCATTAGAATTACATTCTTCCAATCATTCCAAAATGTGGGACCACTTTTCATGGATATACTCATTATCTAATTTCTTCTTCCACTACATATGTAATTATTTTATCATCCGACACAATTCCCAATATAATCAATAATAAATGGAATTATTTTTTACATAAATATACCATTATGCTGAATTTATACCTTGATTATTATATATCAGAAATTATGGAAAATGAAGCCTTTATTACCCCTCTTGTTACTTATCATTGTAACAAAAATATCCCATATTTTATAGAAAAATTAAGGTAACAATGGTATCCACATTAGATCCTCAAGATTCAACTTTACATATTAAAACTATTTCTTAATCATGTTGATTTATATTTCATTAGCATCTCATATCTTACCATCGAACAATATCATGTAGAATATCATCTTCTATGAAAATAACATGGTTATCTATGTCATATTAACACACATATTGTAAGTAAGTAGCATTTATTTTTGTAGTGTACCGATTCATGATACAATAATCTATGTTCTAGGATATTTACTTAGAATAAACCCTAGTTTTATCTTATCCATATGTTTTCATTCTCAACATTATATCACATCTACTGATGTACCATTCGTCAGATAATCAATATCATTCCTAAAAATAAAATAATTTATCACCTTCTTCAAAACAATGAAATATATTCCACCAATAATACCCACCCTGACCATACCATAAAATAATTCAATTATTACAAAATTTAATTAACTAATATATGATTTTTGAATACATTTGTGGGAGAATAAATTTTATAGTTGAATTATCCTTTAAGGATGATGTTGAAATTATTCCACGTAACTGATATCTAAAACACTTTTGATAGTGTATAGTATTTTGAATACTATAATCAACTAATTGATACCACTTTTATGGTTTAATGAATCTTTTATACACTTCAATATATTCTAGAAATAGAAATGGTGGTAAGAAGAACCCAAATGTATTCCTATAATGATACATTATAAATATATACATCACTCAAAAATTACTTTACAGAACCATTACCCTATCATTGAAATGAACGAGATAAAAACTTACATATGTCAATGATTGAAAAAATAACGTTATGGGAGTAATAAAATATAAATGGTTCATAAATAATATTACATCATTGGTAGAAAACTATAATATGTTTCATTTATGAATTAGATGATTATTACATATAACTTATGTATAACACACGTGTGATTCCAAAATACTAATATTGTAGATTCAAGCTACTGAAACCATTCACCACTTGTTATATAAATTATGGTAATCTCACATATAATTTATTTCATGGATAACCCTCCACTCAGTCAATAAAATATACTTTTATAAGTCCTCATTCATTCAAATATTTCTATTATTAATGATCATTAAGAGTTAAATATTACATGTTCTAATAAAAAAACTATATGTAATACCACATGAAAAGGTATAAATTAGAAAAAATTTGAAATTAATCAATTAGATCATTATTTATCCCTAAGTTTATTTCGCACATATCCCATGACTCTCAATAGTATCTTCAGTCTATGTGTTCCCTGGGAATAATTTTTTCCCATATTTTAACTACAATCATCATATCTACAATGTTTCATACATTGTGAAAATTAATGTTACCACTCAACAAGAGTTATATATATATATATATATATTTTTTATTAAAAAAACATATTCATTTTTATAGTTCTGATATCTAAAATAGATAATTGTACTCACATCGATTGATAAGAAAAAGTAACCTAGGATCATTCATTATTATTCTTCCTAAAAAATCATAATAGTCTATCAACTAGATCATTTTTAATTTTGAATAGATACCAATATTTATATAATAATTCTATAAAAAATATATATAATATAGTGTACTATTTATTAACCTTAGTTATAGTATATTTGTCTTGATGATCAAAGTGATTACGTTTTAGTAAGAATGAATAGAATAATTTCTAATCAATTTCATAAATTTAGAAATTTTCCTTATTGAAAATAAATTTCTCACTTATTCATATATAACATGACATGTATCTGATGAATCCATTTTTCCACTACTTATTTTTGAAAAAATTTACATAATGACATCTCTTTATTATAATTATATAATCACAGTCTTACAAATTAATTCTATATATGTCTGGCTTCATTAGATCAGGGTTGACTTGACATTATTCCACAATAAAAAGTGCCTCTCCATATTGAAAAATATAATGGATTTTCCAGTTACATGGAATTGTATCCCTTGGCTAAAGTGGAAATATCCATATTAGAATACATTAATTACTAGACAAGAATAGCAATATATCATATTTATAATCATGAAGTCAATGTAATAATGAATTACATGGGGATAATTTAATTATTTATAAACCTGGTTATTTTTTACCCTTGTAGAATTTGGATTACCAAATTAGGGATTATGAGTCATACACATGGTTATTAAATAAACACTCATTACAATATCTTAATGACCCTCCCTATATATGAATAATATAATTTCCCATGTGATTAAACTCTCCCTAGATTACTCATACATTTTTGTATCATATTTTGAACAAATATAGAAAACACTTTACTAATAAAAATTACTTAGTAATCATATCAATAGAATAACATCATATCAATTTCATAAAACACTCCATTAATGAATGTGGGAAACTATATGAATTCAGTTATTTATAATGCTTATCCTAGATGGGTTGTTTTTTATATATTTTTCATTACCCCTTTTCTCATTCTACTCATCCTATTATGATACATTATATTGGGTTTTTCCTCTATCTTCACCTCATTCTTATACATATCATTATATCTTTTTACATTTTATACATTCTCTCATCCTATATGATGTGAAAAAAACTACACCACCCCTCTGTATTTTCCTCCAAGTTACCATGTAGTGTACATTATAATCCCTCTAATAATGATTATGGAATTAATCCCACATAATACATAATTTTATTAAGATAATAATTTTTATTCCTCAATGAGTTATATTTGATTTCCACTCATTGATCTATGTTCAAAATGAATTCAATTTGTATAACCATGTATAATTATTTTGGGGGTAGGGATGGTGATTGTTTCAAAATATAATAAACTAGTTGATTAAATATAAATTTATGGGGAATATAATCATATATTTTTCCTCAAGACTTACTGTTGGTCATAAAAATTTGTTTTCCAAGGTTGAGTTTGTATTTTTTAAATCCTTTGTGATAGTTAAATTTATTTTTTTTGTATAGTAACTATTGGACATATTTTCATTAGTTGTAAGAATTTTGTAACCATTGGAGGGATTAGTTATAAATTATATAATTGGTATTCATGTATTTGTTGTAATTTTAGTTATTCCTACAAAAATAACATTTATGGGAGCCTCCAATTATCTAATAATTTTTTCATTTAAGAGTGGATGTTAGAGTTGTTGGATAATATAGTTTAAAATGATCCGTGAAAATTTAGAATGTATAGAAATTTTTTTAAATTATTCCACTTTGGTTGCCATGTGTGTATTCTCATTAAAATAGTTTATCTATCTCTTAAATGGATGTGTATCACTTTTTCAAGACCTATCCAAATTATAAATTTTAGTCATAATATAATTAAAAATATTAGGATATTTTCTCATAAGTTCTATATGAGCTGAATAATTGATCACAACTAATTACATAGTCTATCAAAATTGTGGGAAATTATCGATTATTATTGAACATAATGTTATTGTACTAAAAAATAACTCATAAGTTAAAAGAAAATAAAGAATGAATCATACATGAATTTATCATCTATATATTTAAAGTTAATATTCACTTTAAAAGATTCCACATGTTTTCATATAGAAAAAATATTTTTAAGAAAACATTCTTCGGATTGTTCCAATTTATAGTATATCTAGATAGTTTTATCTTCAAATCCGGGCAGGGACTAATTTCTGGAGGTACTGTAGAATCACTATAGCAGGGCATTGTAACAGCACTGTAGCAGTGGCAGAACTGTAGCGGCGGCAACACTATAGCAGTGGAGGGACTGTAGCAAGAACTGTAGTGGTGGCAGTACTGTAGCAGGTATTGTAGCAGCCCGGGTTCTATAGCAGTACTTTTCACGGAGGGGCCCTTTGGGCCAAAAATGGTCTTTCATTCCTTGTATTCAGGCCACTTGGCCTTGGCCCTTCAGGCTATGAAATGGGTCTCCCTCTACCCAGTCTAAAGAGGTCTTTGCTTTAAAAAATAAAATGTGGCTTCGGCCCCAACCTTTTAAAAAAAGATAGTTACCTCTTCAACCAATCATTTACAAATTTCAATTACAAAGGTGGAAACCCTTTACTATTTATAATATATGGTATCATTATTATTCTCCAAGTTGTCACATAGTAATTTACATTTAAAAAATAGTGTACAAAGATCTTCAATTTATTCCACATTAAATTTCCATGTATTCATTAGTATAATGATTTGAATTTTGTTGGAACTTAATTTTTTCTCTCGACCAAGGGAAAGAAAAATTCTCACAATAACCAAATCTACGAATGGTATAAATTTTGTCACTATATTTTGCGATTGTGGACTTTTAAGTGCTATATCTTATGTTTTTTTGAGATGAATCTCTATTTTGACTTTTAAATGGAACATGATTCATATTTTCATTAATTTTATATCATTGATGGAAGAATATAAAAAAATAAAACATCTGGTTTTATATTAATGAATATAAAAAATCAAAACACCTGGTAAAATTTATCTAGATAATGTTGATTGGCCCATATGTTCATTGTTACATCAACCTATTACACACAATTTAGAAATTTATAATACTCAAGCAACTGAACTAAATGAATATAGTAATTGGAATGACTATGTGTCAAACCTACATGGATTGAAAAAAAAAATTAGATAATTATTGGATTATAATATATATGAAATAGATTTTATGATATCATGTTGAGGTGTATTTCCATGTTTAGTACTGGTTGGTGTTCTAGTGTTGCAATGAATTAAGTGTTTATTAATATTTTTTTGACTCATTTGGGTCTGAATGTATCCATTTCTATGGTAACCTTTACCTAATTAAATAATATCCCTATTTGTATAGTTATTTAATTTTTTCTTTTATGTAATCAGGTTACCAAAATTATTTATAAACATAATCCCTCAACATCATGTAATGGGAATACACAACCTATGTTGATTAGTTTATGCATTAATAATATACTCCTAAAATCCAAAAAAACTATCATGTAATGAAAAAATACTGTTATTTGGAATCTAAATTAACAATTTAGTAAAATAAAAAATAATTTAAAGAGTGAGATATCCCTATTAATGACATTCAAAATAATCACATCACCCAACATAAAAAATATACCCACTCAAGATTATAATGTGAGGGGATTAGAAAATGAATACCCAAAGATATATAAGAATAGTGTTATAATGGATTCCATTATTCCATTATTCTCTTATTTAGATTGACACTGGTCTCATCAAACTCTTCATATAGCGTATGAGTGCCATTAAATTTATAAGACTCTCTAAAAATACCCCACTTTGGAAAATTATAATTTAATGTTTATTATTGGTCTAATGAAAATGTTTCTTCTATAGTATAAATCATGTGGATCTGATATCCAAATTAGATTCCCAAAAACTCCCACACACTTAATGGAAATTTACATTTGGAATAATTTAATTCAATCTAATTAAATGTATATATATTTTTTATCACAATTTGAATGAATGACACGATTTATAGTGTATGTATGCATCATCATTGTCATGAATTGATTGAGAATTATGATGTTATTTAGTCTCCCCTATAATCTTTTTCTTATATCATCACTAGTTTTCTTATTTCGGGTTGGGGCACTTGATATCAAAATATATATTATTTGTGGATTTCTTTCCACATCTATTATTTCATTATTATAATCAATGTTTCATTCAAATTTGTATTTACAATAAATATGTTAAAAGAAAATATTTAAATATAAATTTATATTTTTAAATACCCAAAACATTATATTTAAAATAAAAATTATATGTAAAAAATAGCGTTATCAACTTATTATGTACTGATCATCCTAAAATGAAAAAAATAAACTAATATACTAAAATAAATATAATTAAATTAATAAATAGAAAGTGTTCACTAAAAATGTGTTAATTAATAAATATGTGAGCTCTTAAGATCACCATACTCCCAGAAAATAGAGAAATAATAATTTATAATAATTCAAATTTCATTATTTTTCAATGTTAATGAATATTTAGATATTTGGAATTGTTATTAATACATAACTGTTATACTAAAGTATTGAAATTTTGGTACCCATGGTTAATTGAATATGTAATAAGTATTATATCAAATATATTTTTATTTTTTATTAATAAATCAAATATTGTGGTACCAAATGATGTATTGATCATAATTGTATTAAAAATATTTTTTTAAAAAGTCAATAAAACCCATGAAATGTAATAGTTTCTAATGATTAACCACAAATGTATACTATATCACTAATTAATCAATTGGTCAAATAATATGGATTTCTGGCCAATTTTTGTTTTCCAACATCATATGATAATTTTGTTTTATAGTATTTATATAAATATAAATATATTATATATATATATGAAAAATCTCATTTATGTTCATTAAACATCATCTTAATGTTTTAATATAAATTAATTACACTATTAATTTCAAAACTCACTAAATTATATTGGGAAGCATCCGTTAATATTTTTTTAGTAAAAATTCATATTATAGAATGAAATAATTTTTTCCCTCAATGTTAATCTTCATCAAAAATATGTTTTTTTTTCAATTCACATTATGTGATAATTTAAATATCCACTATCCAATTCCATATCTACAACCTCCCATGTTTCTAGAAAATACAATGTCAGAAAGTATAAAACAGGATTGACATGATATTATTATTATGTATAGTAAGGGATGAATGAAAAATAATTAATGTACAAGAAACTAAAAATATAAATTATTGAATTAATGAATTTACTAATACAGACTTATTGAATTCAATGGTTTATAAAAGTATCCATATAGTTAAATTATATTTGATTGAAGGATAAAATTCCTCAAAAGAATAAAAGTAGTACTACAAATTATATCTAAATACGTCATGGTATGAAGTTCCTACAAATATTTTATGTTTTCTTATATAAATATAAAAACCAATCTATTTGGCCATTAATAAGTAAAACAACTTTATTTTAAAATTTGTACAATAAAATGATCACTCAAATGTGTGGGGTGGGTTTTACTTTACCTATTAGAGACGATTCATTGATTTTATAAGAGAAAATATAATCCTAAAAATCTTCTAATTATTAAATAAATTGGTATAATAAAATATTAAACTCTTTGATTGTAGTATCCATTAAATTAAACATATTGTAGATATGTTGTTTAATTAGAAGCATGTACCCTTGGTGAATAGATTATTTTAACCATAGTGACCTCTAAAATGGTTAGTATAGAAGCATAGATATACTTATTAAGTGGTTGAGAGATTCTATAGCAAACACAATCCCTCCATTTTGTTAGTATGAGTGACAAGTCCCTATTTTTATTAATCAGGGGGTTTATAGGTGTTTCTGAATCCTCCCATGGCATTTCCTCCTCAAATTTTCCAGTTTCATAAAAATATTGAAATTATGACATTAATTTTAATCATAAATTAAAAAGGAAAATGATATTAATTATTCACATTTAAAAATATTTAACCACAAAACCAAATGAAAATTTATATATTTCAATGATATATTAGTTGTACAATGTCAGTTATTGTATGATTTTTCTTTAATTATTTTAATGGAAGTCACTAAGAATAAAATGCTAGTGAAACATAATCCAAGCTATATTGACCAAATTTTCTTAGTGAATTAACTAATTTTTAATAGTTTAATTAATAGAGTCAATGATTTATTATATAAATGAATGTGTTATGGTTAAAGTAGAGTATATTTGGTTGAAATTAATGTTATATAGAACAATTTATCTTGGGAATGATTTTTAATATTCATATGATTCATAACTATGATTTTCTTAATATATAATTATGATTCATTAATTTTAATTTTTTTATTTATTGGATTAAATTTTGAGTAATATAGTGAAATTATAATTCATTTGACAATGATATGTTTCTCTAAATAAAAACACTATCTGATTGAAGATTTTATAGAAAAACATAGCTAGTATATAATAGGTTGTGGCCAATAATTTCGTTCATATGAAACTTCCAATAGCACTAAAGAAGGAGAATGTCACTATTAAATCAATCATAATATTATTACCACTATTCATTAATGGATCATCTAATACACTAATTTTTGGAAATTATTATATATGATATAAAATATATTATTTTATTTATTAAATTGTCAAAATTCCACAACATTAATTCTATATGTTGAATACTTCCAAAGAATAAGTTTGATCACACAAAAATATATGAATCCAAGGAAACCTATTCCCATCAATAAATAGTCATTGAATTTCTAAATCTAGTGTAAAAGGAGATAAAATTTTCAAGAATTATATGGATGAAATAATTACAATATTAATGTACACCTCTAAAAACACATTTTAATGTACATTTCCTGTAATATATCATATGAATTTTGTTGGAATATATGACTAAGAGAAATGATAATCTCATCATAATCATATTTTTTGGGTTATAGTGAGTTCACTTGACTTAAATAATATGATGAGGATGAGTTATCAAAATTAAATTCATAATTATTTATATATGTTTAATATACATCAAAAACTATTTTCAATGATGATTGAACATTCAAATTTCAGGGAAAATCATTTTTTAATTGAAGAGAACATGAAAACAAATTTTTTTCCAATCCAAATTTACTAAAATACAATGTGTTTAGTACCATGGTGTAAATTAAATATATATATATATAAATGAATAATTCATTTTAAAATAAAACAGAATGTTAAAATATAAATATTTATTAAATTATATGATTAGTATGGGAATAATAATTATGAATATTACAAAATGAAAAATTTCAAACAAAATTAAAAAACACCACATGACTAAATATTCATCATTTTAATAAGACATAAAGACCATACCATTGATGAAAATAAAAAAATTGAACAAAATTATAATTATTGCATACATATTCATAGGTAAACGTAGGAAAAAATGGAAATGATTTTGGAAAATTATATAATTAAATTTATTTTAATGAAAAATTGAAATAATTTTAATTGATATATAGCAATTGGATATATAGTTATTGAATACTAAACCCAAAAAATTATGTATATATATAGTTAATGTTATGTAGTTAATATAACAAAAAATATTATTTGTTAAATGTTAATATCTCCAATATAAATATTTATGAAAATATCATAAAACATGATATAAAATATAAAGTCAATAATAAATTTTTTAAAATATTCAGCATTTCAAATTAGATATTTATTAACCATTACATATTTTGACAAACATTATTACATTAAAATAATTATAGTAATAAAATTAAATCATGAAATTCGTGGTATGATTTTAAATTTTGTACTAATAGAATACAAATAAATAAATTAAGAATTATATGAAATATGAAGTTAAATAGTCATGGTGAGAGAAATATGTTTCAATTGGAAATATTATTAATTCATATTAAATTTAAATATTTAAATATTAAATTTCTCATATTTTTATAAATATATATTCATATTTTTTGTATAAATTTATTAATTAATGAAAAGTCATAACATGACAATTAATTGGTTAAAAATAAGAACAAAATATTTTCTTATTTTAAAAAAATATTATAAAACTTACATTTTTCATTAATGAATTTATTTATGAATTCATCAATATTTATTTTAGAAAAGTAAATATATAATGGAAAAAGACTGACTATAAAAAGGATATGTTTTTATATATTTAAAAAAACTCATATAATTATTATTAATTATTAGTAATTTTGAATAAGAACAATAGTGATTAAAATGTTATATTAATTTTTATTTTTTTGGTTTATGTTTATTATTTTCTTTGAAAAGATAAATTTATAATAGTTATAAATTGAATTTGATTAAATAAAATTTCTGTTTTGAATTATCATGTTAAAATTATATAATACCTTTAATATAATAATTTTGGAAATAAATATTAACTTAGAAAAATAAGCAATCATGTAGTGTACAATAACACGCGGTTAAATTTTTTAGATTTGATTTTAAATATTGAAAATGATATAAAGACATTTAAAAAGTCATTTATATAATTGGGATTCAATATTACTTCCCCAACAAAAATTATCATACCTTACATGCCATAATCCCTTATTATTCAATTTTTACCATTCCCCCAACTCAGGTTTCTAATGAATTGTTTTTAATTTTAGTCTATAAGAGGAATCTTCCCACACCAACTAAAAACCAATACTATCAATTGGATTATTCACTAATTTATTTCATATTTTCCTCTCCTAATTTCCTTTCTAGTAACGGGAATCTCCTAGTCATAATAATGATATCAATATTCTTGTTTATGAATGATTCATTTTCACATATGGTAAATTCCATCAAAAGTAGTTTAAGAAAATTCAACTAACCAGTAATAAAAGTGATTGATTCCCTATCAATCCATCTTCTAAATAGATAAAATCTAAATTTTATATTCATTTAGGGTATATATATATATTATGTCGAAATTTCCGTTTACCCATATTCTTATGAACTTCGTTATTTAATTGCTTTTTTATTATTCTTCATTTATTTAAACTTATTTCATCCATTTGATGATGGTAACTATTTTCTTTTATTAATGTTATTTCATTGAGACATAACCATTATTATATGACTATTTTAATATATATTGGATATATTAACCCCTTTTCTGACCAATTTTTTTGTTTCATTCTTTCTAGTTAAATAAAATTTATTCATCACATTCCTCTTTTTTTAATGATTCATACAATTGAACATTATAATGGAAATATTCCACTCATGTTTTTTTTATTTATCCACAATGTAATAATTGTATTTATACCACAAAAATTATTCTGTTATATATAAAAAATGTTTTTTTTTTCACTTCCAATATTTCACATTATTTCCTTTTAAAATAAAATTCAATATATTTTTTCTATTTTGGTCTCTGTAGTTTTTATTAAAATTATTTTCAGTATTTTGTTGTACAGTGATACTATTTTGTTTATTATAATCCAAGTTTTTAGGATATTTAAAATATTTCACTTCAGTGTTCCCTTATTATGGAATTTATAATCAATTTATAATATTTTAAAATATTATATCTAATTTAGTTAATTGATTTTTAATGTGAGATATATCAATGCATTTATGTAATTGTAAAATAAATTTGTATCAAACCCATTAAATTTTTTGATACATTTACCAAAAATTATTTTTGAGGATACCTTTTATAAAAATTATATCTTTTTATATTATGTAATCTTATTTTTTATTGTATCTGTTTATAAATATTACAATATAATTTAAAATAAATTGAAACATATATTAACATAGATAAAATATGTTTTTTATCCTTATGTAATTTTTTGGGAATTGGGTACATTATCTTCTATTCATAATTTTTGATTATTTCATAATTTTATAGAAACGTAAGAATTACTATATTATTTTATCTATAATTTATTATCTTCCTCTCAAATATGTTTAATCAATTTTAACATAATTTTTATTTTTTTTTTTTGAATTATATTTTAAATTTCATAATTTTATACTATGTTAATTTAATCACATGATGCATTAGAAAAATTATAATTTATCTATAGTGATTAAAATGAAATCTATATGAATGTATTGACATGTAGATAAATTTATAATTAATTATTAATATATACAATAATTATATTTCATTCCTTTTATAGAACCACTGAAAATATATTTGTTATTGATGTGTAATAACTCAGATAATTGTTCCATTTATTTAATTAAGGAAATTAGTTACCATGATCATATATCCCTTCAATATAATTCAAGTGAATAATAAATAAATCACTATAAAAATAGATGGGTATTTAACTATATGACTTCTATTATTCATTGGATGTTTCTCATACCAGATTCACAGTGTTCTTGGATAAACTTCCTTTCCATGGGTTAACAAAGTTATGAAATGTCGTTTGTTTAATATGGGAAATATATTTACATATATATTATTATTATATGGGTTATAAAATTGTATAATCCTGTAATTATTTGAGTAATGATCTCTATCACATGATACTTATTTTGTACATATGGTGTGATACCCAATCCACTATATTTTGAGATGCATGCAATAATTCATGATCAAATATGTTAGGTGATTCAGGTAATGATTAACCATTAAAAATTTTATTTTCTGTGGGTAATAATATTTGGTCTACTATTTTATGTGATGAATGTATTAAATAATGATCCACTGCCTACAGAGACAATGGTATTGTCTCAGATTAAAAATATTTATGTTCAATTTTGTTGTTAATATTAATATATGATATTATTTTTTATGATATTACTTCTTTCACATCGAAATGACTTGATTCCACGACGCAAGAATAATTTTTTGGATTTACTATTATAATTTCATGGGATGTGTTATACTTTCAAAATGGGTTTCTATTGTTCTATATTCTTATTCCTAGACATATGATTATTCTACCATTCAACAAGATATATTCAAAAGGTAATATGATCATATTAAATTAATAATGAAACTTTTATAATATTATTTTTTATCACATTTTTATAATCCAATGATAAATACATTATTTCTCATTTATAATTATTATTCTCTTACCGAACCTTTGGTACCATTCATTTCGTATACATTCCTATTTATCTAGCAACATATTTTCTATGTTTTACCTATATGGAATCATGTGTGATTTATTTTATTAATTAATTGTTGATATTTTTTAATAAATAAGATAAATATGTAGTTAATCTCTAAAAATAAGAATCCTATATTTTTTGTGGGATGATATTATTAGAGATATATAATTATAACCATATATAAATATACACTAATTAGAAATTGGTGAATTATATTGCTAATTTGTTTTTTTATTTTTGTTCATTTTCAGGTATTTAAATTATTATCAGGGATTTATAATTTCAATATGATGGATATAAATAGATGATTACATTTAATAACGAAATTTAAAAAAACAAATAGATAGTGTTTTCCTGTAAATTAATGATTCACTATGTACTATAATTATAAAAGGACATTGTGAATGGATCATCACTAATAATGAGAATTTTATCGCTTAACAGCTTTTTGATATTATCATTGACATTAGGTTATAATGAATGATGTAGAAATAATATTACTCATACATAGTTCAATAATAAAATATAATCACCATTATAACAATGGATTTTTTTTCATTGAACCTCTTCCTCATTAATCAATTTCATGTCATAAATGTAATAAAAATACAATATACTTTTATTGGTAAAAATAATTTCATTTCATTGAAAAAATACAAATATTTCACTCATATTCTTCTTTTTTTTAATTGAATAATTTATCCAAAAATATCACCCATTTTGATATGAAAACGTCATATGTGTTATAATGATATTTGGTAAAAAATTTATCATCTGTAAATTTCCATATTTTTATAAAAGAAAACCATATTGTGATTGTTATAAAACCATCAATTCAGTGTTCAATAATTCACCAAATCTCCCATGTTAATCACCATCATCGAATTTCCTAAAAAATCCATGAGTATCCATCTAGTTGAATGACCAAATAATTATTCTCATATTATGATGAAAAACATAATTTATAGTATCTTTAAATAAATTTCATCATTTTGAATCCAATTGAATACATCCAAATGATGACATTGAAATATCCTTCATTTTAGGAGTAAATCAACCACCATTGTCATATATATTTTCGCCTTATGTGAAATACAACAACTTTTCAATTTGTAGTTAAATTGATTATCAATTCTATATTATTAAAATACTCATATATATGTGTTTGAAGCTAGACCATATTAGTCCATGTATCATTTATGTAAAAAATAATTATTTTATATCAATCAATATCTCCTTTATATAAATTTTTACTCTTTTAGATATGCATCAAAAATAATATATTAGCTGAATTCATAAATATGTGGTTCCAATTTTAAAATTATAAACTTTTATCTCAAAGTAAAACCTTTTGAATCACAATGAATATTTCATATATTGTTACTTAGCCTAATTACTAAAACATTGTAGAGTGTAACATATTGATAATCATCTAGAAAAAATAACAATTGTAAAATTATACCAAGAGAAGTAATTTTTTCCCATCAATCACTACCTTAAAGTATTTTCTAGAGTTTAGTCATTTTACTATGACTGCATTATATATGAACTATAACCCTTCCAAAAGTCTCCGCATTTGATAAAAACACTATTGGGTTTAAAACTATATATCTTATCAAAAAAATAATCACAAAAATTAATTTATAAAAAATCCACATAGACATGAACTATGTTTTTAACCCTATATGAGTTAATGACACTTTTTTAGTTATAGTATATAGTCTCCAATGTTTAAAATGTAGACCAAATTAGTCAAATAAAACATTTAATCATCCTCTAGAATTCCATAGGGATTATATCACCTAATTAAATTTGACAAAACATTATATAACATCCAACAGAAAAAAAATTCATCTAGATGAGTCATTACAATATAATGAGTATAGTGAAAATCCAATCATTTTCAGTTTGTAGGAGGTTTCTTATCTCTAATTTTCAATATGTGTCATTTAAAAATTCTTTTATCCATTTTTTAGAAAAATTATATCTATGTGTTGATCTAACTCCATAAAATCCATTTTTAAAACTCATTTCTCTATGTTCTTTTTCAAAAAAATTGAAGCCATGTTTAGTGTTCTTTGTCCAAAAGTGTGGAACATGATTATTAGTGAGTATAATATAAATATAATTGAAAATTTGATATTCGTGATGTATTTTAGATCTCATCGTAGACCTCCTATACAATTATTTATCCATTAAATCAATGTGAATTATTATGTGACTACAATATGCTCAGTTGCAACTGTTCCTAGGGTAGTGTTATCCTGCATAATGATTTACAATCCTACTATATATTTTCAAGTTAATAATGATCTCCCACTAGTGGGTTTTCTATCCTCTACACCTCAAACTCTAATATGATCTAAAAATTCTTATCGCTATATTTTTTCTCCACATAAATGATTAACCTATATACATGTGTAGTTCATATGCATTTAATAATTCTTCTCACATCAATCAAATGATATTCCTTACAATATCTTTGAAATTTTTTTCATTATTATTATATAGGATTTGTTGAAACATAAAGATAAATTATATAATACGAATATAAGAATATTTATATAAAAACGTGTTCAACTATCATTCTATCTTTATACATCCAAATCATATTTCCAACAGTAATTAGTGTCTATATGGGGATTAGGTATTTCATTTCAATGATTCAAAGTATAACTAGTTTATAGATAGGATATAAAATATATTTGTATCTCTAATTTTGTGTCACATAAATACAAATAATGTTGGAAGGCTATGAAATAGTTGAAATATGAAATTTTGAACTCATTGGATTAAAAAATCATCATGATCCATTGGGACAATGTACTTATATTTTTCCTTATATCTAGAAAAATCCACCTATTAAAATAATCACCTAATTTTTTTATATTTATCAAAAATTAATTTCATTTCTATTTCTTAATACAATGTACAATTATACCTACTAATGATATTTATATGGATTATGTTCGACACCAGTAATTTCAAACTCAACCTTCTTTATGTAGGAGTCATGAGGAGAAAAAATTCACATGGTTCCTATTTGAAACAATATTTTTCCTTATATAATCAATATGATTTAATTTAATCAATTAAAATTAAAAAACCCATGTTATACAATATATGAAACTGTTATATTGTAAGAAAATTTATGAATGTTTTCTAAATTCAATATGTATTATTAAAATGAATTTTATATTTCCCTCAATAATAAGTGTAATTTTGATTGAAACGAAAACGCTGGTGAAATGGTGACCTCCACACCTATGAAATTAATTTTGGCATATCATTTTCACACAATCCAAGGATTATTTTGAAAAATAGATCATTTTATTAAATGTTATTTCAATGAAGTGACATCATTATTATAACATTGCAATGTTTGTGTCTCTTCAAATGTATATACAAAATATAATTATTATTTATTATATATCTTTTTTATTTCACTCACCCATGATCCATCCTTTATGGTTTCATCAAAAGATATATGAATTCAATGGATAATAGATTAGCGTTATCTAGTGACATCGTCCTTCATGTTTAATATAATGAATATTTATCTCTAAATATTTTATACAAATAATCTACCATTATCTTGATCCATCTCTTTGATGTAGGCCCACATTGTTGAATAGTGGGATCTAATATTGATTTATCATTAGATTAAACATAATTTGAATAACATATCATTGTCTCTATATTTTTATTATATTTATAATTATTATGAAATTCCCTATTTTTAATTGATCTTAAACTTATTTTTAATACCCACATTGTTAACATTGAAATTATTTCATTCCATTTCTTTTCCAAACTAAATTCATAAAATTTATTTTATATTATTTTCATATAGTAGTGCAAAAAAAATCTCATTGTCTTTATAAATATATATTACATGGATGCCCACAAATTATTAAATGTAACACAAACTTTTAAAAACTATAATGCTTCCTACTGAATGATTCATCCCATAAAACATATAATATTATTATTGATCCTCATCCTGGATTATAAAATACAGATTTTATATGTACAATGTAACATGAATATATCGTCCCCATTAAAAATGTGACACATAAATTCCAATAAGAAATGTCTTATCCATGATTTCACTATTAGATTCATTTATTTAATTTCTATATATTTCTATGGTGTCATCACCAAGGTTACAACATTCCTAAGATAATGTTTTGTTATAATAATTGTCAACACTAATGTATATATATAAAACTATATTATCATATTATAGATTAATTATTGTTTAGAAATCATCATTTTTTACACTCTATATGTATCTCTTTACAGAATCCATTACATCCCTCATGTATTGTATAAATTATAATAACAGAAAATAAACTACTGTTTTCAACAAAAATTTTAAAATATACATATCCTTGTGTACTAGATCTGTTTAATAAGACATAAAATTCAATAGCTACGAGATATAGTAGATGTGAAGATCTATTTTCCTTTCATCATTTGGTTTTACAAACAGTTTTCCTAAAATACACGTATTACACTTTTTCTGTAATTCAAAATTCATATTTTGAATTTCGAAAACCAAATTGATATTATAACATCTCTATTTTTTTTTCTTGTGAATATATTCCAATATTCGATGGCTAAAATTAATTTCTTCATTGAGGGTGATATAATATGTGTTTTCTTTTCCATAAATTTGTGTAAGGATGTCATTCACTCTAAATCTATTCATTATAATATTTCATTTCATTATATTTAACATTAAAACCATTTGATTAAATGTAACCTTATTCGCGGTATCATAAATATTACCCATGCTTAAAGGGTTATTTAACACTCATTTACTAGATTTAGCTAAGAGTTGTTGTGCACATATCATACTAGTATTTTTTTAACATTCACATGAATTTTAATTTCTCTATAATTACCCAAAAAAATAGTATAATTGACTCCCTCAATCATATTCAATATAAAATATTAATTTCCAATTATGTTAAATGAATATCCACTTTTGAGGTTGTAGGTTGGATTGTTTTTAATGGAATTGACTAAACCCATGTCAATTTTTTCATTGTCTCTCATTATTTTTTTCCAAGAGAGTCCATATGTGGATGATATTTTTAAAATCAAACCAAATTGTTCTTTAGTAAAGAATGTGATGTTATATTAACCCTATACTTATAATACATATATTTTATATCATAATGGAATAAAAATTGATTTTACCTCCTCAATCTATCTTTGATTCTCATGATCAACATTTCTACATTTTCTTATTCTAAAATCAATTAATATATATCAATTATTATTAACTATTATGAAATAATAAATTTTTTATGAAGGTATAATGAATATGAATACACTAAACTTTTCATTCCACCATATGTTTATCTGATTACATAATTATTTTTTTATATACCCATGGAGTTTAAGACCATGAAAAAGTGTATAGCATCTTAAACCAAGATCCACTAAAAGACCCCCTAATCTAATGTTACAAATGGAATTAAGCACACCTCCCCATATTCTAAATCCTATATACTAGCAGTGATAGTCCAGAGTGTGCTAGTGGGGAGACAATGCCCTCATATTATAATGTTGAAAAATGGTAGTAACTATATCATTCAATATCATAAGTTTTATATAAATAAAAGGGACGGTAAAAATATCCGATATTAATGAATAAGAAATAAAAATATCAATCACATATAAAATTTATGTTCCGTGTTTTGTCTCTTCAATGTAGAAAAATATGTATATATGAATCTAGTACATCCTAAGTATCTATAGGATCAAAAAATTGAAAAGGAATATATCTAGATTACATCATAAAATAGGTAATGTCACATTCTCTCCTTATCCTATGCATATCCAATAAATCATCATAAATTTTCACTTTCCAAATAAGCCACCTACATCCATAAAGTAGGTCTAGATACCCAATGGTAGCCTGGATAGGGTGTGAGATAACACTCCATAGGAAACCAATAATATTGTCTATAACATTCCCATTTTTTGAAATGTAAACATATTCAGTGTGATATATATATCATAGGTATAATATTAAAAAATTAACATGTGATCATTTCTAACTAAAAAATGGTCCCTATAAACAGTAGTCAAGATCCAATAAATAAGGAGGCTCTAAATAAAAAAACCAAGGAAACTATCCAGCCTATCAAATTTAAACTAATACTCTCAATAGTGAAATCTATTAGAATAGAAAAATATCCATCACATAAAATCCATATAATAAACTTACCATAATCATCCACATTGGCCGATTTCGTATAATAAAATTAATCCCCAATGGCCAAGCCTTGTAATCAAATTTGTGAGACCACGGAGGAAAAAATACAAGGTATAAAATACCATAAATCCTCCTCAAATTCCTGTAGAATATCAATGGAAACATGATAAAGGCTTGGGTGGATTCCTGGTATCATGGCTATAGTCTCTTTGAATGTTAATTGAACAATGTAACATAAATGGGTTAGTAATGCAAAGGGAATCGTAAAGAATTAGTATCCCTGGATAAAACATGCCAAAAGAATCAACTTCCCTAAAAAATATCCAAGGTATAATCATCCATATCATCTAATGGAATCATGATAAAAGTATATCATCCAAGGCATAAAATACTATTTCAATTCATTATCTTAATTCAGTCGTCATTTCATAAACATTCACATTCTATGAGTTCTACCAACTCATGTCCAATATTATTATAAAATCCATTTAAATAATCAAAACATTCCTTCCCTTTCATCACAAATAACAGATCCCTCAACTATTTCCCAGCATCTCAATTTAATTTCTCTTTATTTTAAAAAGTCGTCCTCTAGAAAGGAGATCTCAAATACACTAAAATAGGTGTTATAAAAAAAATCAAGGTACACCCCATGGGTGGCATAAGTTGAGGATAAATAACATCGAATAATAAAATTGAACTGAAGGGGAAACATATATAGTCCCAGGATATTTACTTTAATCATTATAATATTTGTCATTTGAAAACCCAGAATTTCAAGCATGTGGCACAACAACAACATAGATTATAAAACACCAAACAATAAGGTAATGGTATAGACCACCTAACATATAAACACTGTAGAATAGTTATCCAATATAAAACTATGAATTGGTTTCGATAAAAAATATGTATTAATGAATAATTATCTAAGAAATAGCTCATATGAGCATGAACCTACATAACTCAATCAATTCTGAAACATATTAAGAGTGAAAGAAGGTGAACATGGAACATGTCGATGTGGACCCACTGAGAAAAACACTTCTGAATTTGGAAATCATACAGAGGAACCATACTAAATCATTCACTTGGGTTTAAATGTGGCCTCAAATGGGAGAATCAAATCTCTGATATTACATTAAATTAAAGGATAAAAAATGGGTTAATGTTATAAAATCATTAAGTAAAAAAATGATAAATTCTATTAAAATCTACTTCAGATTGTTTCCCCACATAGTTTTCATAACATTGTTCCAAAAAATAAGCCTTCACATTCACAAGGGGACTTCACATGTTTGTGGTTAGTATTAAAATAAAACAAGTTCCTATCATGAAATAAACATCTAAAAAACTATATAGCCCTCATAAGGGAGTGCTGATCAGGTTTTACAATTTCCATAATCTGTGCTGCCTCTTATATCCCTCTATCTCACCTCACAGAGTTTACTCAAACCATATTTTTTGCTCAATATGGCTTCTAATAATAGAGTGGCCTAGTTTTTCCCCAAAAAAATTGGCCTCTTGAATTCGAGAAATCCTCATACACCCCTGGATCTCGCAAAGACACATCGAGCATTTACATTACACGAAAATAAATTCAAACTGAAAACAAAAATATATACACAACAATAAAATCCCAATATCACACAATCTTCTGAGATTAAATCAATTCATTCCCTATTTTCCTTTTTGAGGGTGGTCAAGAGTCACTTGTAAAAAAACAATGGAAATAGATAATATGCATTGGTCTCATGCTCCCAATTCTCATAATGTAAATGGGCATACCTCCACAACAGCCATGCTATAAGAGATGACTAGCCTTAGAAATAATTCATACACCTATAAAAAACACAAAAAAGAGATCCTTTAAGGACATGTCTACCTATATCTCCACCTCATCTGGCTATAGTGTGTGAGATGGGTCAGTTTGATAATGACCAAATTGAGATACATGGAAAACATCATGCATGGCTGAGAATCATTGAGGTAACAATAAAAAATGGGAAAGTGGACTAAATCCCTAAAAATCATGAATGACCTGATATATTAATGTGAAGTATTAGAAAATCTATTAATCGGTCTATTTCTCAGGACTTTTTAGATACTTAACAAAATAGATGTCCAACCTCAAACTCTAGATTTCATTAATAGTGATCTGTGTAATATTTATTTCTTGACTGTGTAGAATCCATTCATTT
Organism: Viscum album; assembly: GCA_963277665.1. Taxonomy (NCBI): domain Eukaryota; kingdom Viridiplantae; phylum Streptophyta; class Magnoliopsida; order Santalales; family Viscaceae; genus Viscum; species Viscum album. Next base: position 801,476,615 of record OY728150.1, on the reverse strand, counting down.
TAGAATGAACTACACATACTCTGTACTCTATTTAACAAGTTTTGGTTAGATTAATTCAACATCACCTTCTACTGACAAGAATACGGGTTATCGACATTTCCTATCATAAAAAACCCAATAAGGTGACCATTGTATTGTAGAACGATAACTATTATTTTATATGAACTCAATAAGGGGTGTATTGTTATCCCGAGAGACACCGAAAATAAAGGAATCTTGATCAATTATTGTAATAAAGATCCTCAATCATTTTCTTGGAGTGACAATTAGTCTTTTTGGGCTATGTTGTGATCAAAATCACAGGTCTACACAACTAACTCTGAAAAAGATTCCTCAAATGAGATGTAAACATCGAGATAATATCTAAAAACATGTTCTTACGAACCTTGTGAAGATGAGTTATCTGATGGATATAAAAATTATTAATCTCAAATACTATGAAGGTATCATGAATTGTAAGAAAATGATACGCCTTTATGATCTTGTGTAAAAAAAATAAAACACAACATTACTATTGTAGTGAAATGAACAATATGATCCCCAAATCCATCACAAAATCATCCCATTTTCACTCTAGAATGGATTAATTAGACAACGAACTTCTAGTTATTGGTGTTTTACATTCACTAACTAAAAGGTGCAACGCCTCATAAATATTCATCTACGTCATGTTTTATCCTCCACCACCCATATTGAGGATTCAAATCACGATACATCATAGTAATGTTGAGATGTAATTCCCAAGAAAAGGCATGCTACTATCACAATAGCTCCTCATTAATGTCTTATGGAACCCAAATGTGACCATTAATAGGAATAATTTCATCTTTACCCACATTCCATCTAGAATGTTGGGCCACACCTACCACACTCTCCCATAGAACTAGGCCCTCGAAAAGAGAAAACTATGTTATCCTCACTCTATCTAGAAGAGTGGATGTCATTGATAAGAATGAGAGAATATTACTTCCCTAACTATATATCTCTTCGATGTGCAACTCAAAAAACAAATCCATGAGCTTCTACTCATGAGTGGCCTCCTGAACTATCTGTATTTGATTCATATTACTCAGCTCATTAGAAACATCATTTCTCATTACTACTATACATGAATGATCAAAATGAAATTAATATAGGTAATAAACCAATATTAGTAGCTTCATATTTATCTCACATTGGGTAAATATAATATTTAATGGTTTTTTTATTTCTAAACACAAAAAAAAATTATCCTTCTAAATAATCCATCCAACAATATAAGGCATGTACAACAATGAGTAACTCTAGATCTTGATTTTTTGTAATTCTTATCATATGGACTCTAATGATGATACCCATATGCCATGAATCCCTCACACCGCATCAGAAGAATTGAAAAACCAAATCCTAATGGATCATAATACATAATGTATCTCTTGCACAACCTTTGAAGAATCATTCCCTACACTAAATTCAGTCACTTTTTTTCTCTGAAAGGTACCCTCACATGAATATGGCCTTACAAACACCAGATCCTTATTAGTAAAGTTTATAATTTTTTATTATAACCATGGGAATACTGTATGAAATGAATTTTATAATTGGGTAGCCCCATAATACTCTAGATATCAAATACATTGATAAGATTCCCCTCGGAAATTAAATCTCTCATCTTCTTTGGGTATATTGATACTCTTTCCTTGGAGATAATATATCCCATGATGTGAATCGTATCCATCAAGAAGTGGGACTCTGTGATTTCAGTAAATAAATGATGCTCTCTTAGTTGATTCAATAAAATCTCATGATTTTGGAACTGGTTGTCATATTTTTGTGAATAGACCATTATATCATTGAAAAATACTACCACAAATGAATCAAGATAACGATTGAAATCTAGGTTTTTTAGTTCTATAAAAAAATGATGGTGCATTTATGATACCAAATTGTATTACTAGATACTCATAAAGACCATACATACTTTTGAATACAATATGAGGTATGTCTATAGGTTGAACATGTACCTTGTAATGCTGAAACCCTATTTACCCAGAGTCAATGCATTATTACAAAACATAGGCCATATAACAAGTGATCAGGTCTCAAAAGACTGATTAGTTTTGTATCTTTGGAAGTACTACATACATATATAAAATTTAAATTATATCATTAAATAAAAAACAATATTTTGTCTCCTTCAAACACACTCATATCCCATAGCCTATCCCTTTAGGTCAATCATAATATACTTCTTCACATCCTGGGAAAAATAAAACGTAAGAAAGGGGTGATCTCAGATGCTCAGTAAGGATAAAAATATAGAGGAAACATTAATAAAAAAGAATAAATATTGAAGTCAATGTATTAGACTAAAACACATGAATTTTAAAATATATCTTCAGTATAATATGGCAAAGATAAATCAAATAATTCTATTTACATATTCACAGGGATATCCTACTAGTCAAATAATCACATATAATATCAACAATGAATTTCATAATGATGTAATGAATAATTCCTGACATCATAACCACACAGTCAAGCCCTCATGCAATGAATACAAATAATGTTTTGTCAAGGCCTTATACCAAGACACAAGATTTACTCATGATAATTACCAATGGATCGATGAGCTATAACGTGGTCCACCCTTCAGTTACGAAGTCCAATGAATTCTTCATATGAAAAGATAGAAACATAACAAAAATATTCATTTTCAAACTACCATACGAAATGTTAATACTTAAACCATAAACAGTTAATAATATAAAAATAACACATCCAGAGTCAACCAAATACTAAAACCTTCAATACAATATGAATGATTGTATCATAATAAATCAACTTCAAACAAGTGTAAAATCCATCAACGAATGTTGAAATTAATGAAATAAAAAATATTTCATAGAAATATATCTATCTATTTTCAAATCATTCAAAAGTAACATGATTATAAAAGGAAACATTTATTTTGAATTTTTTTTATATGACTGTAATGGTCACATCGAAGGTGTTATAACAGCAGAAAATAGTTGCACCCACCATGAATGTTAAATTAACATTCTTACCTTAATTCGTCGAAAAGGTCATTAGTTACCTTGTTTGGAAAGTGATGTAAATATTCATTTCAAACTATTTTATAAATATAAAAATGTGGAAATAAATGAATTTAACCGATAGTCTAGTAAATATTGAAAATGTTTTGAAATTCATTTTTAAGAAACATGGATATGGATGATAAAGAGGTCTCAGTAGATACTTACATATAAACAACCACGATTAATGGAGAGATTATAGAATTAACCCTTACCTAGTACATTTCCTTGGTCGAGGGTATGTTAAACTATTTTAGAATAGATAAATCATTGATATTAAATTGTACAAGAATCACATACATAAATATGATATCATATATGATATGGTAATATTGATTTGTTAATAATATCTGAGTAGTATCATTGTTTCAGGTGTTGACTAATTTGTTTTCCATTATATTCATTGTTACATAAGCCATGTTTGATATGGATAATATGTATATGATTCATATACAGAATGATATGAAGGTCATAAACATTATTTTTAATCATAAAATTAAAATTATTCTTGAATGTTTATTATGGGGAATGAATCTCATCAAGTTCGTGGAGAGTGTAATCCGAACGTACGCACGAGCGAAAATATGATTATATTGATGGTGAAATGATATGTAATTGGATGGTATATCATATATTCCAAATAATTAACATGTTATATTTATTATTTACATAAATAATACTTGTTATTATTCCCATCCAAATAATGTAGTGTTTAATAACAAAATACACCACGATGTGGAGACTATAAGTCGTACGTACGCACGTATGGTAAAATTGTCATTCATATGTTGGATAGATTAATTAATATTGTTGTACCATATTTATAATAACATCACATTATTTTTAAGGTATTTGAGTTATTATTTTGGTATAGAAGAAACAATGAAAGAGGAAGTGGAAGAAGAAAAGAACATTGAAACGGGTGATGAAATTTTTACCTCTTCTTCGGGTGAATCGTTTTATTTTGATCAAAAGTGATCATTAGGCCAGATTTATGATAAAAGTGAGGCATATAGGTTAAAATGAGAGTAGTTGGGAAGATATTTTATTATGTTTCAGTGGAGGCAAATGGATTTGGAAGTGTGATTTTGGAAGATGGGAAAATACCCTTTTATAAGAGAGGTAAGGGTCACTTTAGGAAAATATTGAAATATTAACTTATTATACAATCATATTCGTTTTATAAAGACTCCAAAGAGATTTATTTATAGGATAAGGTAGGTATGGGTCGAAATACGCACTAATAATATGTTTTCGGTAGGTTTAGGTCACTATATTAACCTAATCTTTTAGATTTAACTCTTTGTAAAATAGTATAACTTTTACCATTAATTCTTGTATTATTAAAATAAATTGATAATAAACTTACTATGAAAATCCAAAAGAACTCTCATTGGATCATTATTTACATATGTAACCTTATATAACTACTTTAGCTAAAAATAATATTTTTTAGCAATATTATATGATTTAATAATATAGTATTTGTGTTAAAAACTAATTTATTTCAATTTCAAAAAAATTTGGAATTTAGTTTTTCTCAAAGTCATAAAAAATTTATCTTCTCCAAAAAAAATAATTAATCAATCCCAATAGGTCATATTAACCTATAAAATTATTGGAATATAAAAAAAGTCTCAATTTACAATTAAATTTATACTTATAATATCAACGTTTTTAATCGTTCAATAATTAGGTAATTATTGCATCGTCATTATGTCAAAAATAAAATTAATTATATAATGTCTAAAAATTATAATAAAATTACCATTATGTATTACTTCTTTATAAATTTTAAATGATTATTTATAGTCGAATTTATATTATGTATAACCCAATATTAAAAATGTTTTCGTTATTAAACATTGAAATTAACACTTTTAACACGTCTTTAAATAAAATAATAATAAATGTCAAAATCTAATCCATGTTGACCAAAAGGATCATATTTTATTCCTAATGATTATTTTGGTCGAAATACCTTTATCAAATATAATTAAGACAAGTTTTAGGGTAATTATAATATCATTTTTACCTTTAAATAAAGTAATAACCTTTAACCGTGGTAAATATAATTCAAAAGATACTATTCACGAAATATTATTTCCAACCTATTGAACCAGATTTTACTTACTGATTTAAATTGTGTCTATTGGATTTTTGAAATTTAATTTACAGAAGCATTAAAATTATGTTTTATGTAAATTTTCTAACATGCATAAAAGGTGTGTAAAAGACGTTAACAAGTTCAACAAAATTTTAAACATCAAATCTTATTAGAAAACGACTCCAATGAATTAAATTGAAATAATATAAGTATTATTTGTCTATTTTGACAAAAAATAAATTTAAATAAAATAAATAATTTTTTAAATAAAAATTCAGTTTTGAACAATTACACAATGATTTTCAGTATTCATAAAAAATTAATTGTTTTTAGAAAAATACAAAAAATTAAACCTAAGATAATTTTCATATTACGAATCCAAAAATAAAGTCTATTTTAAAAATAAAATTTATATAATTTCTAAAATTGGGTATTACTATTCATAACAACAAGTTTGATTGCTCTTGGTATGCTAGAACTCGAAGTTGTGTACAACACAGTCTATTTCATTATACAAAGAGAAACATTCTGTGGAAGCATGGGGTGTTACATTATTCCATCCATCAAATAATATCATCCTAAAAATTTCTAGAATACTACAACATAAAATGATTCGAACGGTTCTTCATCATATATTCCTCAAGTTCATACGTTGCCTCTTCCTTCTTCTGGTTTCTCTATAGAACTTTTACCTGATGAATCATCCAGTTTCTCAACACCTTTTCTCTAGTATCAAGAATCTTGACAAGATATTCACAACAATACAAATTGGGAACCCGTTATATTTCTTCATTGGTGAGTACATGCATATAGTCAAGCATATATTTTCTTAATAGTGATATGTGGAACACATCAGGATTTTTAAGGAGATTTGGCATCATTTCCAAATGGTAAGCTATAAATTCAATTCATTCTAGAATTTTGAAATGTATGATGTACCATGTAATTATGTTTACCATATTACGGAATTTTATAACACTCTTCCATTAAGATAACATTAAGAAAACATGATCTATTAAATTAAATTACAAATACTCCCTTTAGTTATCAGCGTAACTCTTTTGACTATATTGAGCTGCTCTGATGTGGGTTTTGATAATCTTAACATTTTCTATTGTTCCCTCCAAATGTTCTATGCCTATGAGTTTTATTTCACTTAAATCATCAAATCTAGTTGATGTGTGACATCTCTTTCCATATAACACATCATATAGTGCCATCTGAATACATGAATATAAGCTATTGATATAAGAAAATTATTCTAGTGGTAAATATTTATTCCACATACCTTCAAAGTCATGTGGGAATGATATCAACATGTCTTCTACGGATTTAATAGTTCATTTTGATTGTCCATTAGTTTAGGGTTGTAGGCAGTGCTCAAATGAAGTTCAGTATCCAATGCCATTTGAATACATTTCCAGAATCTTGAGGTGAAATGGGGATCAGGATTAGAAACAATTGATAGGGGTAATCCCTAAAGTCTTGAAACTTCATTAATATTTAGTATTTCTAGATGTTCAAGTGGAATATATTCTCTTATAGCAAGAAATTGTGATGACTTGGTAAGACAATAAAAAATGACCCATATTGTATATTTCCTTATAAGAGTCTTTGGTAGCCCCAAAAAAATGTCCATCGTAATATCATCCCATTTCCACTCTGTCATGGGAAGAGGATTAACGAATCCTCTAGTATGTTTTCTTCCATCCTCCACCTATTGAAAACCCATACTTATTCACACATAATCAGAAATCTCCCTCTTCATGTTGTCCTACCCAATATGTTCCTTCAAATCACTATACAACACAGTTCTACCAAGGTGTATAGAGAAATTGGATCTATGAGAATCATCAAACAATACCTTTTTTATATCAGGTATGTCAGAAACACAAAGTCTCTTCCCAAATTTCAAAATCCCATTATTATATATGAAGTCGATCAATCTCTCATCATTCACAACTTTAATTTTATTTTAAACTCCTCATCATTAGCCATAAAAATTTCGGTCTTTTCGAGTAAGGATGATTTGGGGACCATTTGAAAATTATTGATGTTTCACCTTCCATGATTATTCTCATATCCATCTTTACAAGATCCATGAACATAGGATCCATTTCAAGTTTGATCTTTTTCCACTACTGAAAATTTGACATATCCCAATGGTTTGAAACCATTGGGATAGAGCCCGAAATCGTTGGGATTGGCTATCCCAATGGTTTCAAGAGCCATTGTTATGTTAGGCGTTACAATATCCCTATTCCAATGGTATATTAGAAACTTCTTGTATAGGTTTTCTGGATGCGTAGATTATAAATGGTTTAAGGAAACCTTTGGTATAAATGTGTACGAATGGTTATTGAACCATTGGTACACATACTGTCCAACATCTATCATGTTCCAACGGTTTCAAAAAAACCATTGGAATAAATGTATAACAACGGTGTTTGAACCATTGGTCTAAATAAAGTATATTTTTATTAATGGTTTAAATGAAACTATTGGAATATGTAGTGCATTATATAGTGTACTAATGTATTTCAAAGCTGTTTGTATATCCTATACTCCGCCCACCATAAACCTTCACCTCCCAGAGCATGTGTTGGACAAAACCTCCACCACCCCACTGTAATTACAGTTTCCACCACTCTGCATTACTACGATTCTAGTAAGCATACAACAGCCTCCCCACCTATGCCATTCCAACAGCCTCCCCTCAAGCATACAACTACCTCACCTCGAGCATACAATAGACACCCCTTAGAAATTCTAGCTGCCTCCCCTCAATAATTCCATTAGCCTCCCCTCTGAAATTTGATAAGTATCCCCTATGTAATTCTAGAAGCCTCTCCTCCTATGGCATTCCAGCAAGCAGCATACAGTGGCCTCCCCTCTTATGTATTCACTACTCCTTCAGGTGTGAGTGTATCCCCTTATGGAAGAGTTTGGTGCACTAATTAATGGATGGGATTGCACTTCATAGTTATGAAGGTTACTACTTAGGACATTTAGTAATATGGAATGTGCTCAAGGTATTTAGGGTAAATGGATAAAAATGGGGCCCCCAATACTGGTATGAAATTAAATGTGTAAGGGGAACGAATGTCTTGGGAAATGGGGGGAAGACTATTTAGAGACAATAGGGGATTAATGATTCTGTGTTTTAGTTCCATCTATAGTCCATGTAATTATCTTGGGGTAGAATCGCGAACTATGGTTACTGATATTATGTTTTGTAGGATTTATAATATTCAATTTTTTTACATAAATTAGTTGAGTTTTAGCAAGTTTCAAAATAATGGGATGTTAAAATATGGTGTAGTTAACTAGGTGTTCATGAAATGTTATCAAAGATAATGAATAACGGTTTTGAAGAATATGTGTCACTCTAGTTTAGGTGGTTGATTAATCCTGAAATTTCATTAATTTTGAAAATTTGTTTGATCATAGAAAAGTGAATTATGAATATATTTTTGGTGGGAGTTCTAAATTACAATGTATGAGGTATTATTATTATTGGTTTTTTATGTTTACAGTTCATATATTAATTTAATTATGATGCATGAATTTCCCATTATTAGTTATGGTTTTAGTTCTTAGATTGTGGGAGTGGGGCCTTTCCAAACGAATAATTCATGGAATTTTCGGTTCTATTTCCATTTTTCGCATTAATGTCATTGATTTCATTAACTATGGGGGATCAAAAACTTAAATTAAAAAAAACCTACATGGTGTTTTCTGTTATAACATATTGGAAGTATTCTACATAGTTTTACCACAATATTTCTTCTAATAAATTATATTATTGATCATATGGTGAGATTTTCCTTTATGTTGACTACATAGTATCTCTATGAAAAGGATTTAGTGGGTCAGTACCGGAACTGATTATGTTGGTAATTAATCCGTTTTTGTTTCTTGTGACATAGTCTAATAACTAATTTTGTCATCAATAACCAATATTATGTTTTCCCATATCGTTTTTTGGCATAATTCAACATAACTAAATCATTTTTCTATTTCCTTACAAGATAAAAATCATCATGTAATAATGTAATTATATGTTTAGGGATGTGACCAAATATTTGAGTGGGGTGGTCTGGTATACCGATTCTCAATAAGGATGGGTTATTGAATGTGGGTGATCTACACATCGAATTAGAATAATTTTACGTGTGTAAGATTAGATGTTCTACTAATGCCTTATAGTAATTAAACATCATGATCGAGATAAGTGATATCACGTTTGTTGGTGGGAATAAGCTTTTATGGGTTAATTCAACTAGTGGAGGACAGGTCGGTGTTTTTATATAAGACATATTGTGGTAAGGTGGGAAATATTTTGCAATAGTCGATGGACCGTTGGGGATACATTATTGATTGGTGATTCCTAGGATGCAGACCACCGTTTTTTTGAATTGATCTGTATGATCCATGAATTCTGGTGGGGGAACCATATTATTAGAGATGAGTGGTTAATGATACAATGATGTCTTTGGATAGATGAGCGTGGTTTCATGCAGTCACAATATTAATTATGGTGATGAGTAGATATTTTGATATTTATTGAATACTAGGAATCTGTGTTTGTAGTTATAGATCCAAAAATAATTAGATATTACATGAAAATATTCAATGAGTACTCTATAAATTAATTATCTAAGTAGGTCAATATGGATGGCTATATTATCACTATATAATATAGGAAATCCTTGAACATCTCTCTATAGTTTATGCAAGTTATTCATATGAATCTGATATATAGTCTCATAGTGAAAGAGATGTATACATCCACTAGTGCCACCTCTAACACATAAAAGGTCGTCCCCTTCAGAAATAACTTCCCTCAAAGAATAGATACATGTGTAAATGTCTAAGGTAGTCAACTAAGAATACTCACCCAAAGTCATCACGTTAGTAGTGTGTTTTCAAACTTTAATCATCAAATTTATTTTGTATCTTTTCCTAGCCTTCATAACTATGTCATTTCACATAATGTTCCATTGAGTGAAAAAACTTATATATCCAAGAAAGATACACCTTCCATCCCTTCAGCATGCCCCGAGTCTTGGACGGGTCTAAGGAGAATATAATACGAAAGATGTCCAAGAAGGGTTGAAACTGATGTTGGATGTGGGTGCAATATTCCTCATACATTTTGATCTATCATGATTTTGAAAACTCATATAATCTCTTAATATGGGTAACTATTTTCCGACATACCTAGAAAGGCCAGAGGCATCACCGGGATATGGTAAGCATTTATCCAAAAATTGAATATACCCTCAGATATGTATAAAATTTTCTGACCATTGTTTATGCTTCTACCCCTTTAGGGTGGTGGTGTATCTATAATTGTCCTTGAGCATATTATGTTAGAGGAAGGGGAATCATCTGTGCATCAATGATTCATGGTAGGAACACATTTCTATCATCCCTTTGGTCAATGTTGAGGTGAAATAACTAGCTATTATATTAACTAAAAAAGGTAATTCCTCGGCGGTTGACATAATTTCAATTCATTTGACCACATTATTCATATAAATTGAATAACAGGTCTTATGTGATTAATTATGGAAACCTCGCCTCAAGGATCATAGATCCCAGATCCTTTGGCCTCAATATCTCTTCTCATAGAATCCATCTATACACCTTGCTCACCAAGGGATGCGAGCACGAGTCCCTCACTCACCACCTTGTTCTTGAAAACATATATGTTCCTTTACTAGGCCAGAGCAAAGGTTTAGAATACTATACATTTAAATAAAACAATTCAGAGAAAAGTGTGGGGAGAGATATAAATAATGATCATAGAGGGGCCCTTTAAAGTGATCATGGACCATTTAATCAACTTCTGGTACATGTTCAGATCCCTCAACTCTAGTGGGTTGGGATATCAAGTACTACATTCTTGGTTGAAGGAGGTGGTTACCATTTTCGGGGTGAAGAGGGAACATGGAGACATATGAGGAAGAGGTAGAATATTGATTTACATATTTATTCTCATTTATATCACACTTGTAATTGGATTTTGGGAACATATTTCTACTTACTCACTTTTACATTTATATAATAATATTAGAATATGGATAACAGTATCACAATAGTTGAATTTCAGGGATTAAAAAATGATTAAAATGGATTATGAGCCTTGTATGAACACTTATTTTCTAGTAATTCAAACACATGTAATCAATTTGGTTATATTCATGACCTTATTTAAGAATATTACTAATATGTATCTTAAAAAAATTCATTTTACCCATAATCGTTAGAATAATGAGAATGGGAAAGAGGATGATTGATGGGCCTTTGCGACGGGTGGTTTCGCAAGAGGATAGGGCTTCTGATTCAAATCCCAGATTGATCCTAGTGAAGTGGAACTTGAGGAGGGTTTTATCATAGTCTCTTCAAAGAAAGGATAGAACACCATAATTGACTTAGAGGGGTTCATCATAAACTCTCCAAGGCCAAAAAAGAAAAAAATCCATCTCTATACCTAGCCATATTATTACTAGATTCTCACGAAAAGGGAAGATCCTTCAGAAGGTTCCCATGAAATTGGTGAAAAATTATACAAAGGATCTTGATCCACTTGCAGGAAAATCATTTTTCACTATCCTGGTGAATGTTGTAAAGGAGAATATTGTATTAGATATCCACTAGAGTGGGAAAGAATTTATGGAATGTGATGAGTGGGAAACTATCCTCGAGTGCAATGAATAATTCTCAAACAAGGTCTTAGAGGTCATCATTACACAAAGGCAGTTCGACAGGCTGGTAGGGCGGAATTCCTAGACCATCCTTTCTATGGACCAGGGGGCATGGGCCCAAAAACAACATGGAATTCTGGAATGTGGATTCAATGGGTTGAATATTATGATGGTAGAGATCATAAAAACTTGGTATAAGATGGTATACAATTTTGGATACCTTCTCAATGTTTATTTGGATGAGAAGGATACCATTCTACAATAGATTATCCTTAAATATAAGGTCTCTAAAAGGCTCAAATTCTAACTCATTTATTCATATATTTTATATCATGATGATTCACTGTCTATAAATGTACTCTTTTGGTTTCTCAATTTTTCTTAAAGGTTTTCTCGTAATTAAAAACATATAATTGTGGCATGTTTCCCATTAAATAATGGAAACCTCAAACTTTTGGAATTAAAATATTGTTTGGTAAGTTACATGGTATGACTAGGATCACAAAGAACAATGTTAATCATAGTGGATTTGTTTATACACAGAATTCACTGAGTTTCTAGAAACAATCTCTTTAAAAATATCGTGAATGATAAAAAAAATAGTCACATTCAAAAAAAAATATACTCCCATTTGGGGAAGGGAGAACACTCTTAATGGTGGAATGTCATATGATGTGTGAAATAAGTAGAATTATTTCTCAAGGACAAGAAATGGTGTGACAAAGATGTTTTTACTTCCACAAGTGGTCTTGATAGATCTTCTAATACTGATAGAACATGGTACCCGAGAGATTGTGGTGGTGAGGAATTTTAAGCATAGGATGACAAGTATTAAAATAATTTTCCAAGAATATCATATAGTATATGAGGTCATCATTAGGTTGTTATTTCTTTTTCGGTTATGAGACTGATTTGAGTCTCATTGATTCTAGTGGATTCTCTAGTGTAAGATATATGATTACACAGAGGACTGACATTATGAACTTGGATGGTGAGATATTTTTGTGATTGGGGTATAGGTCCCTGGTGACTAGAACCTTGTACCTACTTTGTGAACTATGATATGGACCAAATTCCCTTCTTTTTATTTCATACACGTGTTTGGTGAAAAATTCTTACTAGTATATAGATATATCTAAAGGAATGAGAACACCTTGAGTGATATGGTGATGGAAGGAAACTTACTTGAGTGATAATGATGTTATCATATTATAATAAGATATCCAAAACTACCATGGTTGATAAGGTAGTGGTCAAGATAATGGCCTCACCTTGGGTGATAAGGTTCTAGATGAACCCAACTATGGCTGATAATAGATTGTTTTGAATCTAATATTAGACCTACCATGGTTAATATGGTATTATTTTAGAAAAGGGATTTACATTGATCATAATATATTAACATGAATTTTTATAGAATGAGAACGTTATTATGAGATATATAGTGGTATGAGACTACCTTTAGTAGTATGGTAGATGTTCGGAGTTGAGTGATGGCCTATAATGAGTGATGCCCTATACTTCACTTTTTTGTTAAATTATTCATGTTTTCCATCATCACCCATTTAAAATAATTAACTATCAATCCAAATAATCTATAGATAACTTTTTTTAAATCCACTACTTAAATTATCCAAATATCTTACAAAAATACTTCCATTTTTTTCTCAACATTGTCCATATCTTTGGCATGATTTTAAACCTTCAACTGAATATATATGGCATAAAAAACATTCCAACATTCCTTTTAAAATCCTGAACCTCAAGACATAGAATCTCACTTTTGAATTGTGTTTTGAAACAAAATTCCTTTTTCCTTCATAGAAAGTCATGAAACAACAATTCTTCTATGGAATACACCATTAAAAACATCGAAAACCATAAAAACTAGGTCATTTATCCCCACTACAAAATCCTAATACACCTAAACACCCAGCTATCCCAAAATGCATTGGTATATGACATTGGGATATATCCAGCAACATTCTATACATCCCTGTACACATGTCCACCACAGTTACCAGAATGCATTTAGTGAGTGTCCCCACTATAATTCATCTCGTTAGAACATGGAAGAAATGATTCAATATGAATATTCAAAGGATGAGGCACTAAATCATATGAATTGGTGGTGGTAAGATGATGCTTATGGTGGGGAGCACGATAAGACTGAGAGGTGTTAAAAAATGACACCATCAGTGTCTTTAGATATATGGGTTCAGGTAAACAAACAAAGGGGTGGAAAAGAGGATATGAAAACACCCCAAATGGGTTTCTCCATAGGATAATGTCACAACAGACATGATAGAACGAATCAAATATTTAATATGCTATAAATAGGGATCGCCGGAAGGTTATATCAAGATGTACAATGATGTGGTGTCTAATGGGAAAAGAAACAATGAAAAATAATCATACACCATACACAAACCATTTAAAAATTTATTCACTTATCCTAAACATTGAAATTTATTTGTAATATTTAAAGGGTGAAAATTAAATTGTTATGGTGAAAGCATATGACTACTTGGACATTGTAATTTGAGCTAAATGAGTATTATAAGCCAATTTATAATATTCAATGAAACATAAACTAACTAGCCACAAAAAAAAACACAAAAAAGAGACATCTTAAAAACACAAACTAAATCTAAACATGAAACAAATAACCATCACTTCACTTTGGTTTGGAAGACAGCGCACCTCCTTTGGAGCTGTTTTATTATCAAATAATGGCATTGCATTATCATACAATACTTTTAATAATATTTAACCCTTATTCTAAATCATATTCAGCACATTTCAAATTCAATATATTAAGAAACTATATCAACATAATGATCACTGTGGGTTTTCAAAGACAACACATCTCCGTTGGAGGGGTTTTATTATATAAAACATAACTTTACTATGAAATGAAACAGTTATATTAATGAATAATTATTCAACATATGCTATTCAATATAAATAAGCAGAATTAAGAATGAAGGTAAATTCAATTTAAAGAATTCATGAATTAAAGAGGCTACGAGATGGAACCTACCTCAAGGTGAAACATGGACATCCACTTCGGCTCGTGGAGAATTATAACTAAACTTTATTGCTCCCCCACTAGGTATTCGCACATTCACACAAATACAAGGAAACCTAGCCCCTATGAACACACCAACATGGCCATGAGCATGTGGAAGAGGATACATACACATATTCTTATATCCATATATGAGTCACCACCCACCCGTGCATGAATATATATATATATACACACACACACACAATCTCACATATTGGCACACCTATCCCCATACGTGAAAAATCACATTCATGATTGACTATACACGTAATGAGGGAACCCACGAACATATACATACTTACCTATGCACACACAGGTGAGTCGCCATTGACTTGAGGAATCAAATCTGAGGACCAGGGATCAGAGCACTACATAAAGGATATTAGGAACCATAAAACACATAAAGGATGCTACATTACTAATGATAAACCAACCAACATCATTAAAACCTTACCTTGATTTATAGCGGAGATCCAAATCTGCCTGAACCAACATGAAATGATCCAAAACCCTACTGAAAACATAATCTGGAGTCAAAAACACTAAAATCCTAAAATACATGAGGTGCGAGACAAGTTGTAACCATATAATCTTACCTCAGATCAAAGTCAGTGGAATTAAACAATTTAAACCCCTTCTAACCCCCTTTTTAGAATATAACTACCCTTTGTCCATAGAAAGCAGTAAAATAACAATGTGTCCAATTGCATAATAAAAAATGAAATAAAAACTAAACTAAAACATACATGTCTAATGTGAATATGAACATCAATTCCCAATATATAATAACCACAACTCCTCATGGGTCAAATCATGTTTCTGCAAGCATGGGGGAAATAGATCCATGTTTCAAAACGATACTATCAAATAGTACATTCATATTAATTAAAAATTACTCTTCCTATTAATGGTATATAATCAGTTTGGCTCGAGTTTTAGCTTAGTTTGGTTTTTTTCTATACACGGGATACGGTCATATTATTTTAGGTTTTAATGTTTACAGTTGAGATATTTATTTAAAGATGATGCATGTATATTCCATTATTATTTATGGTTTTTGTTCTTATCCTATTGGCATGGGGCCTATCTACATGAAAAATTCATGGAATGTAGGGTTCAGTTGACATTTATGTGCTTTAATGTGATTGATGTCACTAATGATGAGGGGTAAACAGTTTAAATTAAAAAAAACCCAATGTGTTGTTTTCCAATATAACATATTAGAATTATTCTCCACATTTGAACCACAATATTACTTATAATAAATGGTATTATGGATCATGTGGTGAGATTTTGCCTAATGAAGAAAAAATAGTCTCTCCATGCAAGGGATATATATTTACCCTTGGTGGATCAGTATAGGAACTGGTTATTTTTTGAAATTAATCCCTTTATATTGGTTGTGATAGAGTCTGATAACTCATTGTGTCACCAATAACCTATATTTTGTTTTCCTATATCACTTCTTGATTGAATTATACATAACCAAATAATTTATCTATTATTTTAGTGAATGTTATTTATTAATTTTAGGGAAATGAAATCACCCTGTCACAAGGTCTCCATGTTGATATGATATCGATTGGGATATGTGTGGTCTAACATATGTCTTAAAATTGGGAATATATGTGTATGGACTAGATAAGGGTTTAGATCATGTAATATATTTCTATGATTATTGGGCCTTGTAGTGATAGGTGTGGTAATTGTACATCTAGCATTTGTTAGGAAAATTTTTATGAGAATTGTTTGGAATCATGGTGATTTCTTAGAGTGGGATAGTCCCTCAGAGTCTTTAAAATGTATTATGAATGGTTTTAATTCATTTAATGATTTAAGAGTTCAACTAAAGAGATTAATAATGATATGATAGTGTGGGTATTGAGTATTGTCAAACATTTTGGCATTATAATTCTAAGAGTCTGGGTGTGATTTAGCATAGGATATAACTTGGTCAGTGGGTCGGGGTTATAATACATGGTTTTGATGATGTTCTTGACCAGATTATTGAGAATATAATTACAAAATGGTCGACATGCCAAGAGAATACTATAGTGTGTGGGAATAGGATTATGGTTTGTGAGTATCAATTACGACGGGTCTGAGGGACCCTAGTGGAATCTCATGTGGATTAGATAATAATGTAGATGGGTTCGACATGGTGTGCTTTTGTGACTAGGACAATCATGAGGTGAAAAATCCTCTTTGTCTTATGGATGATGATATGTGCATCAAGGCATGGGATAATCCTTGAGAGATGAGTCTAGACTATGTGACTGGGAGGATAAACTAGGATATGTTTACAAGGATTGGGTGAGTGGTCAACCCGTGTGAAGATGATACATTGTATAGAGACACTTGGAGACACTTGAGTGTATTTACGCGATGTCATGTAGACTCATGGGGTTATTTCATGACTCCAACATGCTCCATAAGTTTTCCCACATAATGTTATAGAAAATCAATTCCGTCTTAGGGATAACCCCAAGGCTACTCTAGCTTCCAATGTTTCCTCTCACTCACACCTCATGGTATTACAGTATTCAAGTGATCTACACCAACAAGTCAAGATAGAGTCAACATCATCCGTCCGTAGAAAGAAGTAAAAGACCTAAGTGGCCAATGTGATAAAGAAAATAAAATAAAAACTAAACAAAATATACATGTATCTTGTGACTATACATTTCACCAACCAATATAAAAAAACCACAACGTCCCAACGGTCATATCATGTTCCAGCTAGCAAGGTGGAAACATTTACATTTAATAATTTCTTCATTTTTCATTATGTTCTTTATATAGCAAGTTGTTGGAAGCACCATACTAGTTCAATTGGCCAATAAATATGAACATATGCAAAATTAGTTGAATTGCAGATTGTGCACATAACCATGTTCACTATGGTTGGAACATTATAGGGACTACAATCAATGTTTAGTAGTTGATCATGATCTTGATCCTAGTCAGGCATATGTCCATGACCCATATGGTCTTCTTGGTCATGAGGGTGTAAACTATTTCATTATACAGTAATATGAATAATGTTGTTTCTATCTTTTCTACCAGGAATTGGGTTTTCTCAATGATTGAGTTCCAATCGACTTCAGTTCCAATGATAATGCCCCCTCAAATATCAGTAGATGTTAAGGGGTGCCTCCCATGGGTGTCTTGTGTTGCGTAGTGTTTATCTATGCTTTCTATGGTACTTATGTATTGTGGGAAAGGCGTATTTAATGGTCAATTTAATAAATACATTGGTCAATTTGGAAATACACCCTATAGTAAATATAGACATACCCACTTTTTATTGAGAATACCGGCCAAATAAACAACTCAGAAATCCGAGACCAATATTTTACATTACCAATTACAATTACTTATTATATGCAACACCAAATTATGTTTTATGAAACAATAAATTAAATGGAAAGAAACTCCTCACAATAAACCATAAAATCTCATATAGAATCCCTCACCACCAATTGACCCACAACATTGCACATCTTAATGACGATACAACCTCATCACATATATATCATTATTAACAAAAAAACCAACACAATATTTGGTCTAATAGGGGTCTATAGAGGAAAATACGAGGTTTTTAAAAAATCTTTTACTTTTTATTGAATACACTGTTAGAATGATTTTTTCACAACTTGTGAATCTAACCCTATATTTTTGGAAGACTCTATTTTGAAAACATTTACAATTTACCCAATAATTCACCACACCATGAGTTGGTTACTACCCAAAACTCTAGAAAATGCACAATTAATGTGAATGGTTATTCAAAAAATGAGCCTAATAGTGCATTACATGTTGCCTCATTGTTTTAAACAAAAGACTAATTCTTACCTGGAAGTACCTATCAAGAACCGCCAATAAATATTAGAGAAATGGAAGGAGGAGTGGGAGCCATGATAGGGGTACATCGTGTGGGGTGTTTGCCCTTGGGGGGTCTAGCGCATTACTAGAGAGGGGTATGGGGGAATCGGAGGAGGAGAGTTAGCTGAGAGGGGAGGGTGGATGTCGCCAAGAGAGGGAGCCGAGAGGGGAGGGGGACTCCATCATCAGAGAGGGAACCTAGAGGGGATGGGGGAACGTCGCTATAGGATATGGAGATGAGAGGGGCTGGGGGCCGGGAGGTGGAGGAGGAGGCTGGGAGGTTGAGGAGGTCAAGGTCGAGAAGGGGAGGAGGGGGTTGGGAGCAGAGGTTGGGGAGGGAACACATGGGGGTGAAAAATTAAGAGGGGGCCCTAAATCCGGTGGCTTTTTTCCCAACGGTTATTAAAAACCATAGTTAATATTTATTATTCCCAATGGTTTTGTTAAAAGGTTATGAAGACCCTACATAAAATTTCTTATACCAATGGTTTAGTTGAACCATTTCTATAGCTTCTATATGCCAATGTTTTTCAAACCGTTGGGAAATAAGTGTTAGTATTGGCCAGATTCCTAGTAGTATTCAAAACTCCATGATCTATTCTACTCAAAGAATCTTCCACCTTATATGCCTTCCACGAGTGGTTTCATATAGTGAAATCATAATATTTGAGTAGTTCAGTCAATATTATTTGCCTCATGTTGAGTTATTTCTATGGAAAAATATTCTTCAAACTCTAGTGATCAGTATATATCCCACATTTTTTTTACCATAGAGATAGTGTCTGCATATTTTCAAAGAAAATATTATAGCTTCTAATTCAAGATCATGAGTGGGATAGTTTAGTTTATGTTTTTTTAGCTATCGCGTTGAATAGGTAGTAACACTATCATTCTGCATAAGGACACAACCATGTCCTCTCTTTGAAGAATCACAATAAATAACAAAAACATCATTCCCCAATAGTAGATTCAAGACATAAGCATTGAATAATCTTTTATTCTGTTCTTCAAAACATTCTTTACACTCATTTTTTCAAACAAATTTAACCCCCTTATGTGTGCTCTTGATCAATGGGATAACCAATTGGGAAAACTCTTGGACAAAATGCCAAAATAACATACTAAACCAATAAAATTCATATCTTAGTTAAACTCATCAGTACGGGCCATTCTTTTATTTCTCTTGTCTTAGAAGGATCAAAAAATATTCTACCCTGAGATACAATATGCATAAGGATAGAAATATCCTAAATCCAGAATTCACACTTTCTAAACATCCCATATAATTCATTTCTTCTTAGAGTATTTAGAATTGTGTTCATGTGATTTTCATGCTCTTCATTTCTTTGGGATTAAACCAAGTTATCATCAATAAATACCACTATAAATTCATCATGATATTCCTTGAAAACACTATTCATTATATCCATGAAAACATAGGGTGCATTAGTATTTCCAAAAAAGCATTACTATAACCTCATAATGCTCGTACCTGGTCCGGAATGCAATTTTCAGAATATCTTCCTTCTTTACACAAAACTTATGATATCTAGATCGATGGTAAATATAAGAATAATATTGATCCTTATAAGGTTGATCGATTAAATCATCAGTGTGAGGTAGGTGATACTTGTTATTTATTGTTATAGCATTGATCTCTCTATAGTCAATACAGAACCCCATAGATCTATCTTTCTTCTAAAAAAATGAATAGGTGATCCCCATGGAGAAACACTTGGGAAAATAAATCCATTATTACTAAATTCCTCTAGTTATTTTATTTTCTTAACCAATTCCATAGTGGATATTCAATAAAGGGACTTCGATATGGGCCTTGAAATATGAATTAAATCTATGGAAAACTCAACTGCACATTATGGATGATGTCAAGGTAAATCCTCTAGAAACACATCAAAATATTCATACACAATAGGTACATCATCTATTTGATCTTTCCTGTCCTCACCCATAGTTATTTCACTCTCTTCCTCCCCAATAATTGTATTTATTAGAGCTATGAGGAGTGAATCTAGATAAGAATCAAATGGTGACATTTCTAATCTAATGATACGGTACTCCTTATCATCATAGAAAATTGTTATCTCTTTATTATTACAATAAATTTTCGTATCATGGTCTGATAGCCAATACGTGCCGAGTATTACATCAAATTCAATCATGGGTATGAGGATGAGATCAGTAGATAAAGAACATTTATATTCCCTAATGGAAACTGATTTACAAAACATTGTTGCATTGATACTTCCCTTAGGATTTTTGACTAAAAAAATCCCTTATTAAATCAAATTGTAAATATCTATTTTTCATAAAACATAGGGAAGAAATGGAATAATGTGATGATCCAGAATCAAATAAAGCAATGGATAAATTTTAGGAAACCATTAATTTACCTACAACTGCATCATTCAGAGATTCAACCTCAGCAGTAGTGATCACATATTCTTGGCCCAACACCCTTGGCCATTTTTGATAATGTTTCCTTTTCACTTAAGACATTCATTTTCATAATGCATCGTTTCCCTACAATTGTAGAATTAAACACTGATAGCCTCTTTCATTACCTTTCAATCACGATATTGGTGTCCTTTTTCACCAAACTTGTAACAAACTCCCATTCCCTTTAGGAATATAATGAGGTGTTTCATCCCGCATTTACTGTAGGATAGATTTTTAACCTTATATTTATTCCCCTTATTTCCATTTCTAGAAAGTTTAGAGGATCTATTCTTCACTTTGTTTGTTTCTAAAGTTGTAAGACATAGTGAATTCATTTTCTATCTTGATAGCACATAAGATAATATCTTCATATGATGAGGAGAATTTTGAGACAAATTGACATTGTAGAAATGATTTTAACCGATCTAATAATTGATAAATCTTACTTAATGGGTTATATATATAATATGTAGCTTTCCTTTCTAACCTTGTAATTTTTTCCTCATACTTTGCAACATTTTCAACCTACTTTTTCCTTAGACTCAGAAATTGACTTTTCATATCTGCTCAATGGTCACGAGGAAAATATTTTTCTATGAAAAGTTTGTTAAACACTCTCCATTAAAAATTTAATATGTCTTCATCTTCCTTTGAGTTTTGAATTAATGACCACCATTTATCTTCATCACTCATGAGGCGATAAACTTCCACGACAAATATTTCCCTTTAGCTATTCCACAATGCATGAAATATTTTCTCTAAGGAACATATCCATTTCTCAGCTACAAATGGATTTTTGTTACCATTAAAGGATGTTGGTTTCTTCCTCATGAAGCAATCTAACATTAATCCTCCACGTTGGGGATCAGGGTGTTCTATACGGGTAAGTATATTATTTATACCCCGAGTGAGTTGTACTATTATGGAAATAAGTTGTTTAGCACTAGTTTTATCCCCAGCTCCACAATAATTATCTTGATTAGGAGAGAAATCCATATATAAATTACATGTGTTGATATGATTTCCATTTTTTCCACTAGGCACCTTTTCTAAACAATGGAATACACTATATTTGTTTATGAATCGCAATACATAATTGCAAACTTTCGAAATACCTAACATAAAATGAACTGTTTATGCATATAATCCATAATCCTAAATCATTTTTTTCATTGAGGTAGTATTTACACGTAAATACATAATAATGGTTTGTAATGAAAATTTGAATTATCCTAAGCATATCCCCTAGGAGTTTCATAACCAAGAGTCCAAAAAGGTCATTTTTCGTGTACCAGGATGCCCCGGGTTTAGCCTGAAACTCCTTGTCAATGTTTTCACTCCTAGGTACATCTATGCTAGAGCTACCTCTAACTTCTCATATCCAAAAAGTCATGTATTTCTTGAGAAATACACAAAATTGCTACATTACCAAAATTCAATGATGTACTTGTATACTAATCTTTAATTTATATCTCATGATACTTTTTTATAATCAATGTTTTTCTAAATCTAGCTTCTATGGTTTGTAAAAAACATTTTTTGATACCATCTATAATGTTCTGAACCTAGTTACATAGAGTCAGTTCATTTTTTCAAAACATTGGCACGATCAAAAGTGATCAAGTCTCTAAAGACTGATTATTTTTGTAGACATAGAAGTACTAGATACGTACATAAGTTTTACATTACATCCTGAAATAATACAAAGCAACGTTGGGGATCCTTTGAACACTCTCATATACCAAATATTATCCCTGTAGTTCCATCATAATATATTTATTCACATCTTAGGAAAATAATACATAAGAAAGGGGTGAGCTCATATACTAAGTAAAGATAGAAATATTGAAAAAACATTCTTAAATAATCATAATCATTGAAGCCAATGTATAAGACTAAAACAAATGCCTTTTCAAATTAAACTTCAACATAATATGGGAAAGATAAATAGAATAATTTCATTTACTTATTCCCATGGATATTATACTAGTCAAATAATAACATGTAATATCAATAGCTAATTTCATAATGATGGAATGCATATTGCCGGACATCATAAACACATAGTCCTGGCCTCATGCCAATACTACAAATAATATTTTTTCAAGGCCTTGTGCCATGAAACTTGTTTTTCTCAAGAGACCTACTGATGCATCGATGAGCTATATATGGCTCCACCCACCTCTTACTAACTCCAATGCATTCCTCATATGAAAAGGTTGAAACATGACATAAACATTCATATTAAAAATAGCATATGAAATGTTAATACTTTAACCATAAAACACGAATGGTATTAAAATAACACATCTACAGTCAAATATATCACAAAACCTTTAGTACAATATGGAATATTTTATCACAATAAATCAACTTCAAACATGTGTAAAATCCATCAACGGTTGTTGACATAGATGAAATCAAAACTATTTGAGAGAAATATCACTTTATATTTTGAAATCATTTAAAATTCACATAATTATAATAGAAAGCATTTATTTTCAAAATATTCTTATAAAAATGTAAGCGAAACATCGAAGGTGTTATAATAGCGGATAATAGTCTCCCCCACAATATAAGTTAAAAAAAATTCTCACCTTATTTCGTCGAAAAGGTCATAAAGTACCTTGTTTGGAAAGTGATGGAAATATTTTTTTTAAACCATTATATAAAATGTAAAATGAGTGTATAAATAACATTAATTCATAGTCTAGTAAATAGTAAAAATGTTCTGAAATAAATTTTTATGAAATGTGGATTTGGATGATAAAGAGGTCCTAGAAGATACTTATGTATAAAAAAAACCTTGGATAATGATGAGATTGTAGAATTAACCCTTGCCTTATACTTTTCCTTGTTCGGGGGTATGTTAACCTCCTATATAATTGTTAAATCATTGTTATTAAAATATAAAAGTACCAAAAACAAAAATATGATATAATATATGATCTTCTAATATTTCTTTGTTAATAATATTTTAGTAGTATCATTGTTTTTAGTTTTATATAATTTGTTTTCCTTTATATGCTTTGTTACATAAACCATGTTTGTTATGGATAGGAGGTATTTGATTCATATCCAGAATGATATTAAGTTCTTAAAAAGTAATTTTGATCATAAAATGAAAACTATTCTTGAATGGTTATGATGGGGAATGAATATCATCACGTTCGTGGAGACGGTAATCCGTACGTATGCGCAAGAGAAAATATGAATATATTGATGGTGAAATAGAATGTAATTGGATGGTATATAATATATTGAGAATAATTAACATGTTATATTTATTATTTAATTCAATTATACTCATTATTATACACATCAAAAAAATTAAGTGTTAAATAACAAACTCCACCACGATGTGAAGATAGTAAGCCCTAACTACGTATATATGGTGACATTGCCTTTCAAAATATGGATAGAAAATGAGTATGTTTGTACGATATTTATAGTAACATCATAGTATTTAGAAGGCATTGGATCTTCTATTTTGGTATAGAAACAACAAGTAAAGAGGAAGTGGAAGAAGAAAATAACATTTAAAGAGGTGATGAAATTATTACCTCTTCTTCAGGTGATTCCTTTTTATTTGAACAAAAGGGCTCCATAGGTAGGATTTATATTCAAAGTATGGCCACTTGGTCCAAGTGATGGTAGTTGGGAAGATATTTTAGCAGGGGTTGGCCAATCCAAATGGCTTTGGAGGTGATATTTTTAGAGAAGGGAGGGTACCGTTTTATAAGAGAGGTGAGGTTCATTTTAGGAAAACCTTGAAATATTAATTTACTATACATACATATTCAGTTTATAATGGCTCCAAAAGGATTTATTTCTGGGACATGGTTGGTATCGGTAGAAAAACTATCAACCAATGGGTTTTAGATAGGTTTATGTCATGATATTAACCTTATCATATAGATTTAACTCTTAGTTAAATAAATTTACTTTTACCATGTATTCATGTATTATTATAATAAATGATCAAATAACATACTATAAAAAGCCATGAGTAGCCCAAGTGGTTCATTATTGACATATATATCCATATCTAAGTCCTTTGGTCTTTCCATGGATTTTTAGGAATATTTTATCATTTAATAAAATAGTATTTGTTTTAAAAACACATTTATTCCAATTTTGACACTATTTGGTAATTTGTATTTTTGAAATCCATTACAACTTTATCACTGTGAAAATATTTATTTAATCAACCATTACAAGTCAAATTAACCTATTTAATTCTTAGAATAAATCAAAATCTTAAATTTAAAATTATATTGATATTTATAATATCATTGTTTTTAATCATTCAATAATAATGTAATTACTCCACCATCATTGTGTCACAAATAAATTAAATTATTTAATTTATAAAAATTATAAATAAAATAGCATTATGTAGGAATTTATTTTAACATTATAATGAATATTTATAGTCGAATTTATCTTATGTATAACCCTATATAGAAAAAGTTTTAGTTATTAAAATTGAATTTAACACTTTTAACTCTTCATTAAATAAAATAATAATAAATGTCCTAATATAATTCATGTGGACCAAAGGGATCATATATTATTACTATGGTTTATTTCAGTCGAAATGAACTTTTCCAATAGAATCGGGGCCTGTTTTTGGGTGATTATAATATCATTTTTACCTTTAATTACCCTATTTTCTTTTAACCATGGTTAATAATATTCAATAGTGATTGTTAACCACAAATTATTTTCATCATATTAAACCAAATTTTACTTAAAAATATCAACCGTGTATATCAGATTTTTCAAATTAAATTTACCGGAGATATAAAATTATGTTTTATACAAATTTACTAACTTGCCTAAAAGTTGGGTAAAAGACGTTAAAAAGTTGAATAAAATTTTATACATCTAATATTATTATAAAATGACTCCAACTAATGAAATTGAACTAATATAGGGATTATGTTTCTATTTTTTGTTGAAATAAATTAAAATAAAATTAATAATAATTTCAATAAAAATTGATTTTAAACAATAACGTAGTGTTTTTAACTATTCATAAAAAATTGAATATTTTCAAAAAAATACCAAAAACTCCACCTAAGCTAATTTTTAATATTCATAATCCAAACATGTAGTCCATTTTAAAAATTAAAATTTATAAAATTCCAAAAATAGGGTTTTACTATTCATAACAGCTTGTTTCATTAGACGTGGTGTGCTAGAAGTTGAAGTTGTGTACAGTGAAAGCTATTTCATTATTCAAAGAGAAGCGAAACTTGGAAGATTGGGGAATAAAATACCTAGTGATTAGCCAACATAAAAGCATTTTTTATGAAAACATGATCTTTTTGGATCTGGTCGAAGAATTCATATATCTTGGGAAAGGGATATTGGTTCGTAACCATCAATTGGTTCAGTTTCCACTAATCTACATATTTATTGATGCTACATTCATCATTTTTCAGTAAAAAATGGATGGGAAGCCCCACAGAGAAGGAATAAGTCATAGAATTACCTTTTCCTCTAATTCTAAAATCTTCCTCTTGATCTCGTACAAAATCATAGTAGCCATAATATATGGGGTAAATCTGACACTAAAACTCAATTAAATAACTCAATCAAGATCTAAACCTTTATCTTAAAAATTAACTAGAATATTAACCCATGAAACCATTCTTAAATGCATCAAAAACTAGGAGGAAACTAGATTGACACATTACTAGATCATCAAGAGACAAACAAGTAATCTAGGATTGCATCCCACTCATTCCATGATGCTTAGGTCCATCTCTACTCTCCATGAAAAACCATTAACCTCTATGACTAAAAAATTCACCTACGGTGATGTTATGGTCACCCTCTTCTAATATAAATTGACATATAATCAATAAGAATCAAGGATATTCATCATGAGTTTGATTCCATAGACCCTAATCTTGAGGAAAAAATTCACTTGTGATTTAACACTAACCAGCCACAAGGGGCACTTTCTTCCCTAGAATACATCCACTTTTCTAATCCTCAATGAAGTATTAGGATTCATAATTCTATCAAAAGAATGCATAATGATCCAAATGATCTATAAAATAGGTAAAAATATGATTAAACGATATATACATATATAAAAATGGGAAGATAAAATTGTACATTCCATTAAGATCACACCTCTCACCATAGACGAACCAACACTCTACTCCTCTGGTGTAGGCTTTAAATAATATGTCTAGCCTGAACCATAGACCTGCGTAATAACCTCAGTACATGGAGAAGGTACACTATGCAATCTATTTACAACCGGCTATTAGATGGTCATCCACAACCATCACCATAGACTAGATGAACAACACTACTCTAAGTTAAAACATTCATTGGATATGTGAATCCTACTCCTAAACCATGAGTTAGAGATTATCTTCTTTCCACTGACCAGTGATGGGAAGGTCCTCAAAAATCATAGTACAAGGGTCATTCAAGTACAAACACAACACTCAAATAGGTTTCAATAACACCAATTCCTCATATGACTCTATCGCTCACAGTAATTATAAAATATATAACTACTTGAACTAACACCATTTATTTTACTCCCATTTTGAGAGTCCTCTAAAAACCACTTCCTATAAGAATTTACTAAACCACAAGGTCATTATGATGAACATCCAAGCTCTATTCCCCATCTTCCCTCGAGATCCATTTAGTAATCCTCACTTATTCATAATATCTATAATAGTTGTAAAAAGAAACACATTAACCTATGATCAAATGGAATGTTTGAAATGTTCCATGTTGTGTGTCTCCCTCAATGGATCATTAACTTGATAAATAAGAAGTAATTTTAAATCTATATAAAGCATGACGAATAAAAAATAAAATTCATGATTTCCTACTATAGAGAGATAAAATCCCAATAAATTTCTAATATTGGGTACTATGTAAATAATTAATAAAAAAATATAGATTTGAAATACCACGAAACCATAACCTGGAGTGCATCAACATGGATTAAAACATGACACAAGTGATTTTCTTCTCCATGAAGCATATATGTCGTCATCTTCAATCTCTTCTTATAATGTGTCTGGAGTTTCTATATGATAGAAATGACAATCTATAACTATGTCTCAAATGAATAGGGACCCCATCCTCCTACAACATCGGAGGATGCACTAGTGGAACACATGTATTCGTTCTCCCATAGGCGAGGGAAGATAAAATGATACCTGAATGGTCTGTATAAATAACATAAATCCATCACAAAACTATGTCTAAACACATATATGTAGTACTAAACCCGATACCATATCTTGGACTACAGGAGGATCCACTAGTATCCCATGGAACACCAACTCTAGAGCATCTTCATCACCACCCTCCTAGCATATATGTTGAGTTCATCATGGTGGAATGTTTCTACAATACAAAACATACTCATACAAAAATATCAATAACCAAAAATTTCAAAGATAAATTCATAGAACAAGTGATGTCCCTCATAAATAAAATTGGGAACGTTGTAACTAACCATAAATATAGGACCAGGTAAAATGAAACAACTAAAAAAATAAATAGAGACACTGCCCAATATCCATTCTAAATATCGGTTAAGGTCAATTTCCCTATTAAAAAATTTCCATTTATTTTAGATTCATTTTTATTCCTGATTATCTATAAACAGTTAAATAGAATGGTACACCACTTTTTATCCATAAGGAACAATACACATCATGAACTGAAATGTGATGTCCATTTAATCAAAACCATATATCATTCATGTCCATGGGACCAATGGTGAATGAATCAATGTAACATAGTCAACATTTTATTAATTCTAATGTATCATAAAAAAGAAAATTTTTTAGGTTAAAATAGAAACTCTATATACAATACATGTTTCCCAATTCCAATCAAAACCCATTAACCAATTCATAGAAATATCTTGCATGGAACACATCATAAATGGAATACAGTTATGAAAATCACTCTATATAGAATGAATAATGTGTGGAATGAAAATTCTTTCTCGTTTCGAAAATGATGCATGAGATCGATAACCTCATCTAATTAAGAAACAATGAATTAAATAATCATAAAGAACATATAAAATTGATTGTTCCACCCAATGGTGAAATCAAATCCACTATAATATGAAAAATCCTAATAGCATGTTCCATTTAATGAAATTTTACTTTTCCACTATGTGGGTTAGAACTCCCAGGAAAAAATCATTACCAACTTCCAATACCATCCTACCCAAAATATATTGTCTCAAAATATTATATCCAGAATATAGAATCATGTGATTCAAAAATGTAACATCTTGGCCCCAGAATAAATAATTGTTTCCCAGATATAGTGGGTCATAAGGCCTCAAGAACTCTTCCCCATGTTCCATATGATTCCAATATCCAGTGAGGGACTATAGTGAGTATGTGGGGAGGATATCTACTCATATTAAAGTGTATTATAGAGGTAGTTTCCATATCTATAAATATAGGTGGATGTATATAAATCATATAGAAGCTATAAATCTAAGATAGTAAGGAATAATCAATTTTAACGGTGGTATAATATTCAAAATGATGTGTCGTGTATTGTCTCTTAAAAGATGAAAAATAGGTGGATATGAATCAATTACAATAAAAGTATCAAAACATACAAAAAGGGAAAAATTATTATCCTCAGGTAGAATTCAGATCCTAGCTCAGACCAATGCTCCCCTACTTCTATGAGCAACCATTACAGAATCATACAGTGGGTTCTTTTCTAGGTCCCTATATGTATCCATGAAGTTTGTTTTAGTACCAAACAGTGGCCAAAATAGTGTGCGACATAAGATTTATTAGGCCAGAAAAAACGTTCTATATACCAATTCTAGTTTTTTATATTTAAACATAAGAAATTTAGAATATATATATCATAATTATAATAGAAAAAATTAATATAAAATCCTATCCATCCCAAAAATCCTCCATGTAAACAATTGTTAGGCTCCCATAAAAAGGGATGATGTAAAGAAGAAATAAAAAAGTGATCCAATTAAATTTAAAAATTGTAAAAAAATACCAATAGTATATAAATATATATGAATAGAAACAATATCCTCAATAGTCATACCATGTAACCCAGAAATCATAAGAATCATTATCATAATATTTTGTGTAATCAAATCCATCCACAATGACCGCATCTTGTAATAAAAAGAGTCATACCACAAGGTATATATCCATGGAATATAAGTCCAAGGAATACTTAACAAGACCTATGAGAATATTTATGGAATTATAGTATGGACTTGATAAGAGTTTAATGACCATGTCCAAAACAATTTCTAATGTGAGTACGAGAAGCCCATATTCAAGGGGTAGCAAGGCTCATAATATCCTATAGAAAAATAATATATGGATTAAAAAAGAACATGGAATGCACTACCATAAATAAGATATATGGTATAAATATACATGGAATCTAATTGAATTAGGATCCAAGATGATCTTCCAAAAAATACACTACCATTTCAATTCATCATCTCACATAAATCATTATTTTATAAACCTTAATATTCCATCAGTTCTCCCAACTCATTTTCACAATTTCTATAAAATATCTTTAAATAATCAAAACATTTAAAATCATATAATAAGGTATAAAGGATCTACAATCTATCTCCTTTATTCTCAATCCAGTTTTCATTTTTATTTAATTGATCAATCTCAAAATTTAATATCACACAAATAAAATGTTGTAGTGTAACATTTGACAAAATATAGGGTGCACCCCATGGGTGACCATGGTTTGGGATAAAGGACCACTAATGATAAAATTTTAGATAAGGTGAATCATAAAAGTTTAAAATTCATTAACTTTTAATAATTAATTAATTTTAGGGGTAATAACAAAATGTATTGCATGAAGAATAATGAATAAATTATTTAAGACACCAAACTATAATGTAATGTTATAGACAAGCTACCATATACACAGGTAGAATGCTAACCCCGTATCAACCTATGATTCTATCCGGATTAGATGAATGATGAATAATAGATAAAAATACTTAAGATAGGGAGTATTATCTTTAATATTAGTAACTCTATCAATACCGAGAAAAATGAATAACTGAAAATATGAAATATTAACTAACTGGTATATATCTAATGCAATGAACAATACTCAATTCAGACTATGTATTGATGAAATTGGATCAATTCCGAACATATTCTTGAAAATTTATTCAAATTTTAGATGTAAATATCCTCTTAATTTGTGAACGAATTTTGAAATATGAGGTATTGGATATAAACACATTGAGGAAGAAATGGTTAATTTATTCAAAAACACATGGTCACATAGTTTGGCCACACATTTTTCCAAATAGTGTACAAACCATGAGCCCACAAATTTTTCAATGGGTTCCCCACCTTATCATGGAACATAGATATAAAAACCATGTTTTGACCATACGATAAAACTCTATCAAAATCTAATTATCCCTCGCATGGGAATGTGCTTCAAGATTCATGATCACCTTAAACCAAATCACCCAAAGCATCCCTCTATCTAGACTTCAATTATTTTCCCAAATAGTGTTTCACTGTTTCCCTCTCTAGATTATAGGCCTTTGGTAACCTAACAAGCCATGGATACACCAAAAACTTATGTAACCCCATCAGGCCTTTATATAATGCCAAAAATAAGCATTGAAATTAATAACAAGATACAAACATCTTGAAATTCCTTGGATATTATATGGGTGAATCAGGTTACTGATGTTTAAATTATGTATTCCTCATATTGTGATATTTTTCTCTCACCTCAAGGAACACATCAATTTCGCAAAACCATTTCCCAAAATGTGTTACTAAGGATGTAAAAAAAGAATATATTTTACTTGGTTTACATTCACTAGGCTATGTCCAAGTACAATTCACCATATGGTCCATGTGCACTAAGATCAATCTATATTAAGTATAATTTGTTGTAGTCTCATGAAATGTCAAGGTTCACTACAGCTACCAAATGGAAGAAACATTGGTCTCATTTGAAAAGAAACTCACTAATCCATATGTTAAATGCAACTTTATTTACATGAGGATGACACATCCACTAATAATGGTGTTTCTCTTCTACACATAAAATAACAATATCCAGTGAGAATAGGTTTCCTATAGTAACATTGTCTCTTACCATAAATATTCTAGATGAGATTTGTAAAAATTATCTATAATTCCCCCTTTTCCCTCCCTCAATGTGTTTTTCTAGTGAGAGATACTTCAAGAGGAATAAATATCATTCATATATGTGTGTATTATCATATGTTTATTTTAATTTTTTGTTTCATAAATGACATAAAAATACCCCCACTAATATCAGGATATAACTATATGTAACATTTATATATTTGAATTATGAAACATCTCAAGATAACCTCCCTATAAACTTCTATTAATTTTGTAAATGTAAATATAGAAACCCATATATGAATAACACTAAGATGGTGGTCCCTAGCCCTTAACTATTCATGAAGAACATTCAAAATGCCATCATAAAATTGTTGTTGATAATCAATTCCATAATAACTAAACATGTTAATGGATCCATGCATGGATACTAAATCATAAATATTAGCTCCATCCTATAATTTATTTTATGTTCACATAGCTAATGTGATTCTATGTTTTTAGATTCTTCTCAACAGCTTTGACACCTATCCAATTGACGAATTCCAAAAAATGTATCCTCTTAAATTTTCTTGATAGTTGTTAGCTAAAGGGATCAACATCCATAATATTGTGAAATGAATATTTCATTATGTTTTATCTATTACCATAAAAAATTTAACCATATTCAATAATGAAATGTTTTATTTCTAGAACATAGCCTTCAAGGTCCGTAATTCATAACTTCTGGTAAATGTGGATCATCAAAAATGTATGGAGAATGTTATGGCCTGAGCATTTGTATTTCCATGCCCCTACTAGGAGGAGATATTTCAAAGGCATTTCATGCATCCATGAACACTTATGATGTTATTGGAGATACCATTATGTAGGTGGAATATACCCTAACACTATATAATGTACCCTTTCTCTAGTAAGGATCCACAAATTACCAATATGTAGGTACCATTATGAGAGAATCTAAACTTATGCAGGTATTTATACCATTATTTATTTATAGCCAGTACCCATACACAACCTCTACTAATACCCATATTCAAACCCACACTGATGTGTTCTGCATCAAGTTCCCCTATACCATAAAACATGTTCCCTTACACATCATATCTAGTACTGTTACATGAATTTCTTGGTTTATTATTTACCTATACATAGTTGAAAACTACACATACACATGGAGAATATAGCCTTAAATATATAAATTATCTTTATAATACTTAATAATTCACTTCCATCCTTACATAATAATCCATGGACTATTATTTTTGATTTAATTTAATATATGCAGATTTATAAATGATGGTATTTAACCTTATATACCACGTATCCTCCATCTATTACATTTATGAATCATTAAATATTTGGTCATATATTAATACATTTATTCAACTAATGTAAACTATTATTTTCATCATATCTATTCCAAAATTAATTTAAGGTTCAACAATCTTCATACTATATTTAAATTAAAATACTATGTATCCTCTTGAAAATATTTCATTCAACCCAAGAAAACCTCTATTTTCAAATATCTCTATTTCTGGTAATGGAATACAATGGAATTGATCATGTGATTACCCTCCCTATAGACCTCTTAATTTCATTGAAAAATATTCAATCTTGTAATAATGTTCTCTTTCAGTAGAAAAATAATGAGCAAAATCACCTCATCGAAAATAAAATGTCCACCAATTTCCTATGCCTGTTGATCCTTGAATTTGAGTTTGAAAAAAAATCCTTAGCTAACACCTTTGAAGATATCCATTTAACTAAATGGTTTTAATATTCATTTTAGCCCCCATAACATGTACTTTGTATGAGAAATTCATCCCATGGAATGTATCTCACCCATAATTTGGTTCCCCTATAAAAACAATGAGAAAAACTAAAGTAAAGGGGAGAGTGTTTCCGATTTCATAATTTATTAGTTCAATTGATAAAGTTTTATTCAGAGATATAATTGATTTCTTTCAAATGCCACATTGTATATTTGTTTTTTCGTGATATCTAAAACCAGATCTACATATGACATACACAAAAAAACCCTTCTCTTTTCTCAACGTTCCTCTATATGGTCACATTTACCATATTTACCAACATTTCTTTAGATTATTTTATATTCATATCTTACAAAGATTCCATTGGACTAAAATCATCTAAATAAAATATTCATAACCCTTATTTGGCATATTTATTTTGTGAAAAAATATCAAAAAAATCATTGAACACCTAGTAAGAGAATACAAAATGACATCTCAAAATTTATATATATTTTAAATATGCACCTCATTATTGGAAGGAACTACTTAAAATTGTTTTCATGTGATCTTACATATAGAGACCCATAAATTTCATACAAAAATATCACACGATAATAGATGAACAGTCATTACATAATATAATGATCCTCGCCAAAATCATTTATGTTTCACATTGTAACATTGATACATAAATAACTGGTACAAAAGTAAACCCCATAATATATCACTATGTTCATTATTACTTGATCCCTTTATATATAGATAAAACATAATACCTTTTTTCTTTTATTGGGGAATGGAATAATAAAAAAATGTGATATCGTTGATGATTATTAAGGGTAAATAAGGAATATGTTTATGATCACTTAAAAAAACTTTGAGTCTAGGGGTATTAGAACATGGGAATAACATTTGAAAACCATTTCATGTATATCATATATCTTAATCTTTAGTAATAACCTAAAACAACTATTTTAATAAGATATGAATCATATTAGAGTAAAAAAAATAATCCATGAGAGTATGAAATTTGAAAAAGAAATAATTTTTTTTCATAAATATAGGAATAAATATTCATTTTATTAGATTTCAAGGTTGATTTAAAAAACCATTTTAGTTTATTAGTATCTCTGTCCAAGACATCATAGTATTCAAGGTTCACCCCCAAGACTATCAAGTTGGATATATTCTCTTAATTAATTGGGTTCACACCCCATTCAAGTCCTGTTGATATCATGATATATCCTTCATTCCCAATTTCATTAAATGTTTATAAAATTATTGTCCCACTGATCTCATAATAAAAATCATATAGATTAGTTTCCTAAGAATATAAAACATTCATCACATCAAAAATTATGAAAAATATATAGGTTTTGTAATCATGTTATCATGGCACAACCCATGGAAGAGAAAATGATTCATAAAAATCTTGTCATCATAATCACACAACATTCAGTGAATGAATTAGTATTTTATCATTCGATCATATAACTAAAAAATAATATAAAACATTATCTGTTGATATTTTAGATAAAAAATAATTAAATGATAAATTTTAATATTTATCTAGGAATATACCATTTTTATTTTGATATAATTTACTTAAAAGATAAATTATTTAAAAATATTAAGGATAATTTATTCACTAATAATATACGTAGAAAAATGTAAAGTAATTTTAATTGAATTATGTTATTATAATGGTGGGAAATTCCATTCATTATATATAATTTAAAAGAATACAATTTTTTTATACCTTTTTATAAAAAGTAAAAAAGTATATGCTTTTTCAAATGAGAAGAATAATCATTTATTAAATTATAAAATCATTAATCGTGGGTAAAAATGGCTTTAATAAATATTAGGATAATATTAAAAAAATTTATTTAAATAATGAACATCTAAGAAAATGTTTTTTTGACTGAAGAGAGAGATAACATTTTATTCATTATAAAAAAATTTCAATCTATTTTATACATAAATATGGTGAAATTAAAGGAAAACAAGAATTATAAATTATTAAAAATTGGAAAATAATATACATGAATATTTAGAGACTAATATGTAGATATTTTTTCACTGAAAAAGAAAGTCATAAAAAATCCTGATAAACAAAAATACTATAACATAAAACCCTTACCATATGTCTGGATTCCTCCATATTTGTTCGATCCTACACCAAAATTATAGATTTATTATAAATATATTCCAACCCATATCAATATACATCATAACATCTATGATATACTTATAACCATTATCACCAGTTTATTTTCAATTTATTGTTTAAAACAGGGTTCCAGGTGATAACTATATAATTTTCCATGTATTTTAATGTTCAGCTAGTTTGGTCCTCATTATTCGAAAATGATTACATAATTTATTGTATTTTGATATTTATATAAATATCACACACTTGAATTATATATATATATATTTTTAGTCATCTATCCTTGTAAGAGTTAAAAAATGAAATAAAATTTACACAATCAAGGTAGAACGAGCACACGCATGAACGACGTTTTCATTTTTCAGTTGATGGATTGAATTGAGGTTAAGAAATAATTCACCATTATATAATAATTATTTTATAATATATATTTATAACCATGAATCATATTATATAATTGGAAATGAATCACGTCCCATAATGGAGGTGGTAGTCCCCACATATTCACAAACAACATTATCATTTTTTAAGATATTGAAAGGTTAGAAGTATGCGTTGATATCATTATAATAGTAATAATTTGTGTAATAATATATATATATATATATATTAAATTTAAAATTATATGAATCCATGAGAGACCAATATAGAGAATAAATTTCATCGGTTTAAAAGGGGGTAGTGTCACGAACCAGGCCGGGTCGCCATCCGACCCGGCGCCCGACCCAGCCCGGGACATGAGCCGAAGGGCGTTCCCAATCCCCACGGGCTGGCACAAGTGCCCGGGTATCATAAATAACAGATGGGAATGATTTTACCCGAAATAAAAGACAGAAAAACAACTATCCAGATAAGTAAACTGAAACTGGAAAAAGGACAACCAAACACGTCTTTAAACTATGATCATTTTTAATGTCCACAACTCGAACCAAGAACTAAAAGGAATAGATGACAGTGGAAACTAAAACTCAAACTCAAACCTCCCGGCAGAAGAGAGTCCACATAAGCACCAGTCTACATGAAAAGACCAACTGCAACCTGAACCACCATCACTGAGCACGATGCCTCAACCTAGAATACACAGAGAACAAGGCCTACATACACCCTAAGGTGTATGTAGGGTGTGAGAAAAGAGCCAAGTAGGACGTCACCTAATAAAAAGGTTCCACGTATAATTATTAAAGGAAAAATACATTTGCAATATTAAATAAAGAAAAGAAATAAAAGCTTGAATGGTTTAAAAGAAAACAGAATTAAAGAGAACAGTTTTAAATGGAACAACTTAAATTAAAACACACACACCCTTATTTACTTAAAATAACCAATATGTCACACTGACGAGCGCAAAGTAACCAACGAGAACTAATATCGGAGAGGTCGCATTGGTATCATCTAGCTTGGGTCCCTAGATCTCCGTGTCTCGGTGAAACGTGGCTTAGAAGGCCACGAACCTCAGAAAACGTGGCTTAGAAGGCCACGACCCTCAGAAAACGTGGCTTTGAAGACCACGACCCTCAGAAATGCATAAGTTTAGTTAGTGTTGCAATCATCAGTCCTTCCATTGAAACTGGGTCGAGTCACCTCCGGAACACTCGCTCACTAGTCTAGTCTACCCTCCTAGTTACCTGGTCTTCCCGGTATGTGCTCAAACAAGTTTCAAGTTAATGTCACATGTCACACAAATACATAAAATCCAAACATGGTACTCACACATGCAAAATCACAGTTTGAACACCCAAACCCGCTTTTAAAACCATACGCACATCAAAATCATTTCAAAAGAGAATCTGCATAGGTTACATACTAAATTAGACAAATTGCCGCAATATAAAAACACTTATCATTAAACAAACCAACACTTACACATATAAATACCGTTTTGAAATAAGATGTACAGTAAAACATTTTTTTCAAAAAGTATCACACCATGGTCATGATTGAATAAACCATTTCAAAATCTCATAAGACAATAGCAATAGTGTCACATGGATTTACACACACTCAAGTAACCATTTACACATTCAAAACACATTCTAACATCACACGCACTCAAATACCATTTTAAAGTGTAACATGCACCACACCAAAAGTTTGATGGAAGACCATACACCATATGTAAAACACCTTTCCACAGATCACCAAATTAAATAAACCAAAAATAAAAGTATACAAAATAGTTTAAAAGAAATCACTCAGCGTTACTGACTAAACCCGCTCCAAAACTTCTTTTTCAACCAGACACACACTACGCCATGAAAAAGATATATTTTGCACCAGTTGAACAGATCAATAATCTAACCGCACAATAAAAAAACACCAAAAACTAGATAGATATGAGTTTTTAAGCAGAAAGAACACACGTAAAATAGACATGTTATTAAACAGTTCAAATGCATCCCAAACATCAAAGAAAAACAACTTCACAATGCACAAATAAACTAAATGATATACTAAAAAAACTAATCTTGCAAATTAATTTATCAAATAATAACTTAGGCTTGGAACCCCCTACCTTTTCATCGCAGACATCACAACTATGGTGTGCAATGGCCGCCGCATGTCAACCGCGACTCAAACAAAACCAAATCGATCCTAAACAAAAAATTGAACCAAAACATCAAGAATTAACCCCGAAATTTATTGAATTCTTCAACCGCACCTAATGTGCCCCATAAACGAACCAAAGGTGAACCATAAATCATGAAATTGATCCAATACAAAATAAGATCAAACCCTAAAATCAGAACCTAAACCAGCTGAAAACCCCCCCCCCCAAAAAAAATCAAGGGCCAAAACACTAGAAAAGATGAGAAAAGGGTATACCATAGGGAGAGGGTGTAACATCTCAAGTAAGTAATGAATAATAGATATTTTTATCTCTGTCTATTAGTGAATTAGATAGTGTTTTAGAGGCTTAAAATGAGAATAAGTCCAATCTTAAGCATGGAATACACAAATATTTTTAAAAGATTGTTTTACTGCCTTTTGATGGCAAACCATTTTTAAATCTATATTTTGAAAATTTTATAAGATATTTTTGTCGAAATAAACTTAATCTTTATGATTGGGACATCAAAATTTACTTTGTGTGAATTTTTGGTATTTTTCCGATAAAGTTCATTTTTTAATGAATAGTGAAAATGTTGTATTTTAATTCAAAACCTCTTTTTAATCTAATTTATTTATATGATTAGATTATATATTTAATTGGATTTGAAGTGAAATTAGAATATATTTTTACCATTTAATCTAATGGTGGTCATTGGAATCAATTTCACTTTGAAATTGGACTTAAACTGGTATCAATCTTTTGATACTTATTGTTTCATAAAAACACGCTATTGGTCATGACAGCGGGAATTAATTATTAAATTAATTAATTTGACTTATATGATTTGAATTTTTTAAAATAGAAATCATTTTTGAATTCAGAATATCAAATATATCTTAGGTTGATGTTTTGGTATTTTTCTGAAAAACATCAATTTTTGATGAATAGTGAAACTACAATGTGGTAGTTAAAGAAACTGATTTTTCGTTTCAATGAAACTTTGACACTTCTGTGATTTGATTTTCAGAAATCCGACATACATGGTTGTCATTAAGAAGTAAAATGTGGTTCAATTAGACTAAAATAATTTTTTGGTGAATAGTAACTTTTAAGTTTTTAATCGCGATTAGAGGTAATTAGTGCAATTTAAGGAAAAAATGGTATTATAATAAAATTAAAATACTTAGACACATTTCCTACCCTTATTGGATATGTCATGGCCGACCAAGACAATCCATGGGTCAACTTGGAGACCCCATTGAGCCACTTTTGTAGGAAAATGACATTAATATCTTTTTATTTAATGTTAAAATTAAAATGACACAAACATGAGTTTTTTTACTAAAACAATTTTTAAATGGGGTAATAAAAGTCATATTTTTGACTATAAATATTAATTAGAAAGCTAAAAATATTTCTTACATCATGATATTTTTTTATAATTTTTAGACATTAAATAAATTAAATTATTTTTGAAATCATGATGATGCAGCGATTACCTCATTAATAATGGATTAAAATAAAATGAAAAGATAATGTACAATCTATGACCTAAAAATGTACAAAACCTATTGTATGGGTGGATTTCTAACCCTTATCACCTTACCCTTGAATTATATCAATGTGAGACCTTTTGAATCCAAAACTCATTTTAAAATAAAGTAACATATCTTTACTTTCCAAGAGTGCCCCTCCTCTCCTCTTATAAAAGGCCCCCACCTCTACCTCCTTACCCACACTTCCAAAGCCCTTGGATCGGCCAAACCCTGCCCATTTTGTCTCTCCACTTACCTCTCTTACTCCTTGAAGCCTCACTTTGGGCAGAAGTCTTCCCAAGGAAGCCTTTGAGCTCAAACCAAAGGGAGTTACCCGATTTTAAGGTAATGTCTTCAGTTGTGTTCTTTTGTTTTATTTTGCATCTCCAACCCCCTAAAATCTTTTTATTCATTTATTTTGTAACAAAACCAGTATATTCCATATACTAGGATGTTTTTATAAGAAGGATTCGATCTACACTTACACAAACATACATCTAATGGTTAAAGATCATATTGTTTCCGTGGATGGCGAATTTCAGCCTCCCGAAACGATGATTGTTCAACATTATTTTAACACCATAAAAGGTGGACATTAAGATGACACTATATTTATATATGATATATAATATGTTTCTGTTTTCCTTAAGCTTCTGTATTTTTCATTTTGGGCATACCTTTATGGTTTCCATTATGGGTAAACGCGATATCTTTATTTAAGGAAGTGCGGACTTGCGCCCCCTCAAAGTGATTTGATTCATTAATACCATATGAGGGAGGTATAAGGGATGGAGTTACGATATTATATATGATATTACACTGGAATTATAATATACCTTTATATCATTATGATTCCATTTCATAAAATACGAAATAGAAATGGAAGCAGCGTTCATGTGTACGTACGGCTTACCATCTCCATGAACGGTGCATTTCATTTCTTACATATAAATGTTATGTAATATTATAAATGCATGCATGTACTGGATATATATGATATATATGATATCTACATGATGAATACCATTTTGGATATAATGGATACATCAACAACGTGTAATTATAAAGGGTTTATTTTTGACTCAAGTACCATTGATCGTTAAAATGACAGTTATTAACTTAAATAATTACATATTGTTCATGACATGGAAATAAGTGATATAAAAGGAATAATGAACTTGAAAAAGGTTCTTAAACAAGTATAAATTTACTCATGTTTATTATTAAGGAGATTAAATAACGACCGAGTCATGTCAGACCCGAGGTATGGGACTTCGTCTCAATCTTCTTTCATTGAGGCATATTTTGTTTTATACACATCCTTCTTTTATACGGTGTATAAACCCCTTTGACTTTTACATTTACTCAAAAGGAATCTTTTTTTATATGAAGTTTTTACTAAATGATAAAAGGGAATGTTTTTTTGTCATACGTATGTGGCGACAATGACTTCTCCGCCTCCGTGATCCTTATTTGAGTTTCAGCTTCCTCTACAAGCCATACTTTTTTAAAGAAAAATAAATACCATGTTTTACTTTTCTTTTAATTTGGTATTGAAAATGGTTTTCATAATGTTTTTATATCAATGTGTTTTATTGATATCTTGGGATTGAATGGTGGAAATGTTATGTTTCTTTTATGCATGTTTTATGTGATACAATTATGTTGAGGTTCTTGGGCATTATTATGAAGACGGCTGGTTCCATGACAAACTAATGGCGGGTGATCCCGATATAGCTCTCCAATGCATTGGGTAACATGAAGGAGTGAAACGTTAAGGTTTCTACGAAGTGATTTAGGGAATATACTATGATGGGTATCCCAAACGTAACCAAGAGGGTTACTCCCTATGTAAGAATGTTATGAATGCATCAAGTTACCTTTATGTCTTATGATTTATATGATTTATTCATGATTTGATTAGGTATGTTAAAGTGCTTCTGTTTTATGGGTAATGTATGATTTCAATCTTATGTATATATGTACCCATGTTTCCTTTCCATATTTTTATATCCCTTACTGAGATTTTTATGCTCATCCCAAGTTTTTGAAATGTTTTTCACAGGTCAAGGTAAAGGTACATGATATGATGATAGTGTCAAGGAAGTGTGAAGAAAGAATCCATGTTTTATTTTACATATGTTTCCATTTATGGAAAAAATGAATACTATCTTTTATGTAACCAATTTTTTTAAATGTGTAATGTAATGCATGTTTTATGATCTAATTCTCTAAAACTCTAAACCTGAAAAGATCCTCAAGGTGTAATCTTATAATAACTCATGATTAAGTAATGTTTAAGGATGGGGCCTTATAGTTGGTATTAGAGGTCGGTTTAGATAACTTTAGGAGTTAGAATTCTGTTAAATGATTATCCAAAAATATTTTTTTTGAAATGATATAGCATTTGAAGATTACCATGTTGATTCATCTAAGACATGTTTGTTCAGAATGGTTTTCCCCAGAGGAAACAGGGAAGTAGTGCTAGGAAGGCATACAGAAGGAAATAACCTTCCGAATCAGCATCCTGAGATGGTCGGAATTGGAACTGAACAGTTTGTTGCAGTAATGGAGTAGTTGACTCAAGCGATAAATAGTGGTGGTATCCATGCACGAGATCAGCCAGATCAACCACAGAGGAACATGTTAGTGGTGGAACATTTCATGAGGCAACATCCCCCATCATTTAGAGGATCATCTGACTATGTGAAAGCTGAAGGGTGGATTAAATCACTAGAGAAGATTTTCGATGTCATGGAGTGTTCAGACAATCAAAATGTTAGTCTTTCTATTTACCGTTTGGAGGGTGAAGCAGATCAGTGGTGGTCAATGGTTAAAAATATTAGGGACGCTGATGAGATTGATGCTCTCGACTGGGATGAATTCAAAGGTATGTTTCTTGAGAAGTATTTTCCTAAGGCTGTTAGAATTAGGATGGAAAAAAAATTCTTGGAATTGAGTCATGAGGAAGACTCAGTGGCTGCCAATGAAGTGAGGTTCACTCGATTGGAATGGTATGCTCCAAATTTTATCCGAGACCTTGATAGTAAAATCAATCGTTTTTACTCCGGATTGAAACCAAAATATCGAAGGGCATTAGCTTCTCATGAGTTTAAAAGTTATGAAAAGCTTGTTCGATGTGCTGAGATGGTGTAAATGGAGTTTGCCGATGATCAAGTGTTCTATAACAACCAACAGAAGAAAATACCGAGGTGGCAGGATAAAGGAAATAATTCATCAAAAAAGTATGATGGTAAGAAAACTATGTTTCCAGTTTGTGATAA
The DNA here is from genome assembly GCA_963277665.1 of Viscum album. Classification (NCBI taxonomy): domain Eukaryota; kingdom Viridiplantae; phylum Streptophyta; class Magnoliopsida; order Santalales; family Viscaceae; genus Viscum; species Viscum album. The sequence continues at coordinate 801,432,835 of OY728150.1, read as the reverse complement.
ATGTGGTAAAAGGCATGCTGGGGAATGTCTTCTGAATTCTGGAAAGTTCTACCGACGTGGTAAGATGGGACATAAGGCTTGTGATTGCACTGAAAATGATCATGGTGATAGTAAGTCCAAATTTTATTTACAGTTAGTGAAATGTTTTCAGTGCAATGAGATGGGTCACTATGCAAATGAGTGTCCGACAAAGAGCTTGAGTGATGGGAACCAGTTAGACTACAAGCAGAAAGGGGTGGTGAAATCCTTTGAAACTACTTCAACAGATGTCGGGTCATCAAATGAAGTTGTATCAAGTACTTTTTTTGTTTTTTCAGATTATGCCAGTGTGTTGTTTGATTCGGGGTCCACACATTCTTTCATCTCTGAAACCTTTTCTAGAAAAATGGGAATACCATCTCAAGAAATGACTCCTGAACTTGTGGTAAAAACACCTGGGGGAAATGTTAAGGCAAAAAGAATTTATAATAATCTTCCTATCCTTATCTCTGGAAGGAACCTACTTGAAAACCTTATTGTTCTACCTCTAGTAGAGTTTGATGTCATCCTTGGTATGGATTGGCTCTCTATTTACCATGCTAAGATTGAATGTAGAGCTAAAGGAGTTTCTTTTCAGAAAGACTTTCAGTTTGTGTACAAGAATTAACCCTTAATTTTGATAACTTATCAAGAGGCCGAGAAACATGTAAAACATGGAAATTAATTTTACCTTGCACATATTGATGGAAACAAGGGAACTGTTCAGATTAATGATGTGCCAGTGGTAAATGAGGATCCTAATGTTTTTTCTGATGAGTTTCCTGGAATAATACCAGACCGGGAAGTTGAATTTACTGTTGACTTAGTTCCTGATGCTGAGCCAATTTCAAAACTCCCTTATCTAATGGCTCAAATTGAACTTTTAGAATTGAAGGAACAATTGCAAGATTTATTAGAGAAAGGTGTTATTTGACCTAGCACATCACAATGGGGTACTCCAGTTTTATTTGTTAAAAACAAAGATGGTTCTATGAGACTTTTCATTGATTATAGAGCCTTGAATAACATCACTATTAAGAACAAATATCCTTTTCCTCATATCGATGATTTGTTTGATCAGCTCCAGGGAGCTCAGTTTTCTTTCAAATATTGACCTGAGATCGGGGTACCATCAGATGAAGGTAAAGGAAGCAGATGTTCTGAAGACTGCGTTTCGTACAAGATATGGCCATTATGAATTTTTAGTAATGACTTTTGGGCTAACCAATGCACCTGCTGTATTCATGGACTTAATGAATAGAATTTTCAATGAGTTCTTGGATAAGTTTGTGGTGGTTTTTATTGATATTATTTTGGTGTTTTCTAAAAGTAAAGAGGAGCATGAAAGACATTTAAGGGTTATTTTTCAAACCTTAAAAGAAAAAAAATTGTATGGGAAATTCAGAAAGTGTGAGTTTTGGTTGCAAAAAATTTCTTTCCTTGGTCACATTGTTTCTAAAGATGGGATAACTGTCGATCCTGCAAAACAAAGGTTGTTGATGAATGGCCATGACCAAAAAATGTAACAGAGATTTGTAGTTTCCTTGGTTTGGCTGGCTATTACCAAAGGTTTGTTAGAAATTTTTCATTTTTATCTAGTCCAATGACTAAGCTAACTTGGATGGGTGTTAAGTTTATCTGGACAAAAGATTGTGATGATTGTTTTTAGGAATTGAAAAGATGATTGGTGAATTCTCCAGTTTTGGAACTACCTTCCAATAATGGGGAGTTTGTTATCTACAGTCATGCTTCATTGAAAGGACTTGTTTGCATCTCAATGTAGAATGATCGGGTAATTTCTTATGCTTCACGACAGCTGAAAACTCATGAGGTAAATTATCCTACACATGATTTGGAATTAGCTGTTGTTGTTTTCGCTTTAAAAATTTGGAGGCATCATTTGTATGGGGTAAAGTGTGAAATATATACCGATCACAAAAGTTTAAAGTATATATTCAATCAGAAATAATTTAACATGAGATAGAGGAGATGGGTAGAATTAATCATGGATTATGATTGTACAGTTCATTACCATCCGGGAAAAGAAAATAAAGTGGCTTATGCTTTGAGTCGAAAAAGTAATGCTTCATTAGCAATGTTGCATTTGGAACATTATCATTTGGTTAAGGATTTGATGAACTTTGGATAGAAGTTGTTGGTGCAGGATGTTCTTCTTTTTTGTTTCAGGTATCAGCGAAATCATCTCTATCAGACATAATCAAGCAAGCACAGAAACAAGATAGTGAGTTGCAGAAAAAGGTAGAGCTGGTTCAGAAAGGCAAGTTGCCTGAATTCAACATTGATAATGATTGCGTTTTGAGATTTGGGAAGAGATTTTATGTGCCTTGTGATTCATAGTTGAAGTAAGAGTTGTTATGTGAAGCTCATAGATCTCCATTTTCAGTTCATCCTGGCAGTACTAAGATGTACAAAGATCTGCGGGTGTATTACTGGTGGGATGGAATGAAAAGAGATATGGCTGATTTTACTGTGAAGTGTTTGACATGTCAACAGGTTAAAGCAGAGTGGTAGTTACTGAAAGGGATGCTTCAGTCTTTACCAGTGCCAAAGTGGAAATGGGAGAATATATCCATGGACTTAGTTGTGGGATTGTCGAATTCCCCTCGAGGTAATAATGCAATCTGGGTTATTGTTGATCGCTTGGCTAAATCTGCTCATTTCCTTGCTATACGAGATACTTTTTCCCTAGATCAACTTTCCTGTTTATATCTTAAAAAGATATTCAATTAATATGGAGTTCCCCTCTCCATTGTATCTGACCGTGATCCCAGGTTCACTTATAACTTTTGGAAAGGCCTTCAGAGGTCGTTGGGTACTGAATTAAATTTTAGTACAACTTTTCATCCTCAATCAGATAGGCAGTCAGAACGAACAATTCAAACATTGGAGGATATGCTACATTCTTGCTATATGGATTATTAGGGAAGTTGGGACCCCTATCTTTCTTTGGTTGAATTTTCATATAATAACAGTTTTCATTCTAGTATAGAGATGGCACCATTTGAGGTGTTATATGGGAAGCGGTGTCGAACTCCAGCTTTTTGGGATGATGTATGTGAAAGAAAGCTGATGGGACCAGAATTGGTAGAAGAGTTGGCAGAAAAAGTTCAGTTGATAAAGAAACACATGAGAACATCTCAGAGCAGGCAGAAGAGTTATGCAGACAACAGGAGGAAGGATCTATCTTTTGAGGTAAATGATCATGTTTTTCTCAAAGCCTCACCATGGAAAAGTGTGATGCGATTTGGTAAGAAAGGAAAGCTGAGTCCAAGGTTCATTGGACCATATGAAATTCTGGAGAGAGTTGGATCAGTTTCATACCGGGTGTCTTTACATCCGAGTTTATCTCAGGTACACAATGTTTTTCATGTTTCGATGCTGAGAACGTAGATGCCAGATCCATCTCATGTTTTGAGACCAGAGGTAGTTCAGCTGGAAGAGAACCTATCTTATGAGGAACAACCAGTCCAGATTCTTGAACACAGGGAGCAAGTTTTACAGAATAAGGTGATTAATCAGGTAAAGGTTTTGTGAAAAAACCACATGATGTAAGAGGCAACATGGGAATCTGAAAATGCATTGAGGGATAAGTACCCCCATTTATTCGATAAGTAAATAAATTGCAGGGACGAAATTTTCTAAAGGGGTGAAGGATGTAACATCCCAAGTAAGTAATGAATAATTGATATTTTTATCTATGTCTATTAGTGAATTAGTTATTGTTTTAGAGGCTTCAAATGAGAATAAATCCAATCTTAAGCATGGAATACACTAATATTTTTAAAAGATTGTTTTACTGCCTTTTAATGGCAAACCATTTTTAAAAATATCTTTTGACAATTTTATAATCTATATTTGTCAAAATAAAATTATGCTTTATGATTGGGACATCAAAATTTAGTTTGTGTGAATTTTTGGTATTTTTTCAATAAAGTTCATTTTTTTAATGAATAGTGAAATTTTTTGTATTTTAATTCAAAACCTCATTTTAATATAATTTATTTATATGATTAGATTATCTTTTGAATTGGTTTTGAAGTGAAATTAGAATATAATTTTACCATTTAATCCAACGGTGGTCATTGGAATCAATTTCAATTTGAAATTGAACTTAAACTAGTATCGATATTTTGATACTTATTGTTTCATAAAAACACGCTATTTGTCATGACAGTGGGAATTAATTATTAAATTAATTAATATAACATATATTATTTGAATTTTCTAAAATAGACATCATTTTTTAATTTATAATATCAAATATATCTTAGGGGGAAGTTTTGGTATTTTTCTGAAAAACTTCAATTTTGATGAATAGTGAAACCACTAAGTAGTTGTTGAAGAAACTGATTTTTTGTTTAAATGGAACTTTTCCACTTCTGTGATTTGATTTTCAAAAAGCCGAAATACATGGTTGTCATTAATATGTAAAATGTGGTTCAATGAGAATAAAATAATTTATTGGTGAATAGTAACTTTTATGTTTTTAATCGCGATTAGAGGTAATTAGTGCAATTTAAAGCAAAAATGATATTGTAATGAAATGAAAATACATAGACACATGTCCTACCATTATTGGATATGTCATGGCCGACCAAGACAATCCATGGGTCAACTTGGGGACCCCATGGAGCCACTTGGGTAGGAAAATGACATTAATATCTTTTTATTTAATGTTAAAATTAAAATGACACAAACATGAGTTGTTTTATAAAAACAATTTTTAAATGGGGTTATACAAGTCATATTTTTGACTATAAATATTCATTAGAAAGATAAAAAGAGTTCCGACATCATGATATTTTTTTATAATTTTTAGACATTAAATAAATTAAATTAGTTTTGACATCATGATGATGCAGCGATTACCTCATTAATAAAGGATTTAAATAAAATGAAATGATAATGTAAAATCTATGACCGACACATGTATAAAACCTATTGTATGGGGGTATTTAGAACCCTTATCACCTTATCCTCAAATTAAAACAATGTGGGACCTTTTGAATCCGAAACTCATTTTAAAATAATGTAACATTTCTTTACTTTCTGAGAGTGCCTCTCCTCTCCTCTTATAAAAGGCCCCAACCTCTACCTCCTTACCCACACTTCCAAATCCTTGGCTCGGCCAACCCCTGCCCATTTTGTCTCTCCACTTCCCTCTCTTACTGTCACGACCCGTCCTCGGGGCCCGTGCCGTGACTACCCCAAGCCCGCCTTCCATAGGCCAGGGGCTGGCGACTAGCACCAAGGCGTAAAATCCCAGTAAACAGGGAAGGCATTGCCTTTATAAGTAACAACCACACAGAGTCAGCAAGCGGAAAGTAAAGTGCAGAAAAGTAAAGGGGGCCGGAAATACAAGCCCAACTGTAAAGTACAACTGAAAAAGTAAAGAACAGCAACTGAAGAAAAGACGGCGGCCTCGTGTCGTCCACTGGCAATCCCACCTGAAGGGTGGGTACAGATAGCCTCCAGGCTCCTCGGGTCCCACGTCCGCTCCGAGCACGTCCCGCCCAGTGGTCCACCTCCAGGTACCGTCCTGCTCCACGCCCCAACCGAGATCAGCGCTGTCCGTCGTCTGCAACCAACACAACAAGGTGCGGGCATAGCCCATGCAGGGGTGAGTACAAGCTACTCAGTAAGGACCCTGAGACCCCCGAAGGTCTCCCGAAATCCACAAAGGATATAGCACAAAAGAAAGATGCAATCACGAAGTAACATCTGACTCGACTTAGGTATATGCCCATACATATACCTAAGTCCCCAATTCCAGCTCTGCTCACGAGCTCAAGAACAACTCAATCCACAAAGGAAAGCAAGACTCAAATCCACAAGGAGAGTAAACAGTAAATCCACAAAGGATAGTTTAACACAAACCACAAAGGAGAGTAACATAAGATTCAGCTCAACCAGGTATACTTTTTCAGATGACGTCAAAGATGATCACTGATCCATCTAAGTCGTCGGAGCCACGAAGGATCGATAGGTACTAACCCCCGCAAAAGACCCACGTAGGATCGGGCTCACACAGAACCTGTAGGCAGTGGCTCACACAGAATCGGTAGTAAGGACCCACGTAGGATCGGGCTCACACAGAACCTGTAGGCACTGATCCACATGGGATCGCTGAGTGCAGTAGTCGACGCAGTCCACTGAGGATCTCTGCACAGTCGTCGCCGCAGTCCACGAAGGATCTCTGCTCTGTCGTCGTCGCAGTCCACGGAGGATCTCTGCTCTGCCGTCGTCGCAGTCCACGGAGGATCTCTTCTCTACCGTCGTCGCAGTCCACAGAGGATCTCTGCTCTGTCGTAGAAGTCACAGCCAGCGCTAGGGTTCCCGCACATAGCGAGCTCGTTTAGGAGGGTCCGCTCCACGAGCCGAGAGGCTGATACGTCAACTGACACGTAGTCCGAAGTTGATGTATCCAAAAGTTCCGTATCGACAACAGGATCTCAACGCAACAGACGGCGCGTCAATCGGACGCCCGGTCTGAGAGTTATTGGCATTTTCGTCCCAGGGGCCCGGTTGGTTTTTAGGGCAAAACCGACCCGACCGTACTCCGCCTGTATCCGATCCTCGGGCGGAGTATGCCAAAAGTTCCGTCTCACTTAGAGGAAACTACCACAGCTGACGGTACGTCGATCGGACGTCCGTAGCTCAAGTTATGAGCGTTTCCGCTCCGAGGGCCCGGTTGGTTTCGTGTACGGACCAACCCGGCCGAACCCAAAGTCTTCCGAAAACTTGAGTATAATATACCGAAACGACCGTCTCGATCCAAGGATCGCGTAGCCGCTGACGGTTCGTCAATCGGAGGTACCAGGCCCAAGATATGGGCGAATGACCGAAGAGGGCCCGAAACGGGGGTTCTGGGCCCGGGGCGACCCGGCCCGAACCCCCCCTGGGTCGGCCGAACCGGGTCGGCCCGACCCGGCCCGAACCGGCTCGGCCGGGTCCGGTCCGGCCTGGGCGCGGCCCGGCCGACCGGACCGGCCGGCTCGGCTTCGGCCGCGCGGCCGAACAACTGCCGCGGGTTTGACCCGCGACTTGGAGAGAAACGCGGCCCCGCGGGGGGCCGCCTGTCACGCGGACGCGGTCGGGCCGCCGCGTCCGTTCCCGGTTCCGCGCGGCCGCAGAACCGGCCGCCGCCGCCGCGGCTTCAGCCGCGGCGGAAGTTCTCCACGGCGGCGCGCCGGGCGCCGCCGCCTCCGGTCGCCGGCGCCGCCGCGCCGGCGACCCGCGCCGCCGCCACCTTCCGCGGGCCGCCAGAGTTGCTCCGGTGGCCCGTTTTGCCTCCCGTCTGCGCCATTGTTCCTCCCGGGACGCGTCCTCCACTGCGGAATCAACAAATGGCCCTTGCTTCGTGCTTTTTCCGTCGCCCGCCAAATCCGCACAAAAAGGAAGATCGGCGGAGGGTTGCCGGGTCTTGTTCGTTAGACCCGCACCCTCCGCGTTAGTCATAAACAACGGGAGAAACAAGAAACGACCAAATCAACAATTTTAAATAAATTTAAAATTTTTCCGTGATCGGTTCCTTATTTTAAAAGAAATAAAATCACGGGAAAGGAAAATATTTCAAATCAACCCTTACCTTGTCGTCGTCGTCGGACGAGAGGTCGTTGCGGAAGAAGGGGGGATCGTTGCGTCGTCGCGGTATCCGGCGTCGCGTCGCCAATCTCCGGATCAAGAACAAACGGATTTAATTAATTAAATCCGTTGCCATGAAATTAAAAAGGGAGAATTAACGATCCGGTTCTTACCTTAGTTGTCGAATGAGGATCGGCTGCGGAAGAAGAGGCGTCGCCGAAGAACGTCGCGGGTAAAGCTCGTCGACGTCGCAGATCTCGGTGTGCGTCGTCGAATTTCGGTCACCGGCGTTCTTCGCGTTCTTCGCGTTCTTCGCGTTCTTCGCGTTCTTCGCGTTCTTCGCGTTCTTCACGTTCTTCGCGAGGAGATGAAGAAACAAGATCCTCTCAAATCCTTTCAAAGGATTTTTAGGTTGGTCTTATTTTATAAACATGCCAACACACGAAACCGGTTAAGAAACGATCCATCAATTCGAAAGAAACGACACATTTAATTCACGAAAGAAACAGTCCATTTAGTTCAAGAAATAAACCGCCCAATTAAATGGTCTGTTAAGAATTAAAGAAAACGCGTCGGTTGACTTTTCAGTTACTTTGACGGGTTTTCACGGGTGCGTTACTTAGCGAAAGAAACGGCGGGGCTCGTGCGGGCTCCACCGCACAAATATCCTACCAAGGGGTAGGATATTTCTGGATAGCATCCTATCCAGTTCAACTCAGCTCAAGCCGCCTTTAAGTGACTTCAAGTGGCTTCCAAGCAGCTTAAGTGAAAAATAAAATAAAGTTGTCGCACAAACTTTATTTTATTTCTGACTTAAAGCCGCAAAATTTAAAAACCACGTCTGAGCAAACGCAACTCTGAAAGAGGCGTTTCTAAGATAATACCAGCGCTGCGATTTCATCGGTGCCCTCAGAATTCGATTCCGGGCACCGGTTCAAAAGATAGAAAAACCCGCTCGTCCGTTCACTGAACGTACCCGAGCCAAACTTCGGAAAATGATTCTGGGCACACCGGGCCTCGGAATCAGGTGTCGTCTGAAGCTGTGCTCTTGTAAAATTCCAAAGAAAATTAAATTAAAAAAAAATTCCATGAAATTTGCGGGTCTTTACATTACTCCCACCTCAGGGATTTACGTCCCCGTAAAGATACATCAAAAACTAGGGGAACAAATGGGGGTACTGAGCACGCATCTGAGCCTCCCGCTCCCAAGTGCTCTCTTGGAGGTTCCCGTGCTGCCATCTGATGCGCACAAGAGGAATCGACCGCCCACGTAGGACCCGCTCCTGTCGATCCTCGATCTCCACTGGGACCTCCGCAAAAGTCGCCCCATCGTCCACGTCCAGCTCCCCAAAGTCGATGATGTGCGTCGGGTCGTGCACGTATCTCCTCAGCTGAGACACGTGGAAGACGTCGTGCACCCGGTGCAACTGAGGTGGTAGAGCCAGGCGATAAGCCACCTCTCCTATCCTGCTGAGGACCTGGAAAGGCCCGATGAAGCGTGGAGACAACTTGCCGCCTCGGCCAAATCTCCGTAAACCACGTCGAGGTGAGACACGCAAAAAGACGTGGTCGCCATCCTCGAACTCCAGTGGCATCCGCCTCCTGTCATCATATGACTTCTGCCGGCTCTGAGCTATCCTCATCCTCTCCTGGATGATCTGGACCTTCTCTGTCGTGGCTCGGACCATCTCTGGTCCCACGAGTGCTGACTCCCCAGGGTCTGTCCAGCACAATGGTGATCTGCAGGGTCTGCCGTACAATGCCTCGTATGGTGCCATCCCGATGGTGGAGTGGTAGCTGTTGTTGTACGCAAACTCCCCCAAGGGTAGGTGGTCCTCCCAGCTGCGACCAATGTCGAGAACACATGCACGGAGCATGTCCTCGAGTGTCTGTATGGTCCTCTCCGTCTGACCATCCGTCTGAGGGTGGAAGGCTGTGCTCAGATGGAGCCGTGTCCCGAACGCCTCCTGCAACCCCTTCCAAAGACGGAAAGTGAAACGAGCATCTCGATCGGAGACGATAGACGATGGCACACCGTGAAGCCGTACGATCTCCTGGACGTAAAGACGTCCCAAGCTCTCCACTGAGCCCTTCTCTCTGATGGGTAAGAAGTGTGCCGACTTGGTGAGTCGGTCGACAATCACCCAAATGGAGTCGTGACCTCTGGAAGTGCGTGGAAGTCCAGTCACGAAGTCCATAGATATGCCGTCCCACTTCCACTCCGGGACCTCCAAGGGCTGTACCAAGCCTGCTGGTACCTGATGCTCTGCCTTCACCTGCTGGCAGGTGAGGCATCGTGAAACGAACTCTGCCACAGCTTTCTTCATGCCCGGCCACCAGTGCTATCGTCTGAGATCCTGGTACATCTTCGCCACTCCGGGATGCACCGCCAAGGGAGAAGTGTGAAACTATCTCAGCACCTCCTCTCGTAAAGCGACTGGTACGAAGGTACGTCCTCTGAAAAGGATGTCGTGCTCTGCTCCAAGGGAGAAACCATCAGGCGCCTGACCTGAGGATATCAGTGCACGCCGGGTCTCACAGTCAGCGTCCCCACGCTGAGCCTCTCTGACCCGCTGTAGAAGTGGAGGAGAGACTGTGAGAGACTGAAGAAAGGATGCTCCGTCTCTATCCACGAAGGATATCTGCAAGGAGGCTAGCTGCTCCGTCGCCTCCTCAAGTAGCTGAATGCCCGTCCTCCTGCTGAGGGCATCGGCTACCACGTTCCCCTTCCCAGGAGTATAGACTATCTCAAAGTCATATTCCTGGAGGAACTCAAGCCATCTCCGCTATCTCAGGTTCAGGTCCTTCTGAGAGAAGATATACCTGAGACTCTGGTGGTCAGAAAAGACTGTGAAGCGCTCGCCCATCAGATAGTGCCGCCAAGTCTTCAGAGCGAAGACCACTACTGCTAACTCCAGGTCATGAGTGGCGTAGTTCTGCTCATGCGGCCTCAACTGACGTGATCAGTAGGCGATCACGGCCCGCTCCTGCATCAGGACGCACCCGAGTCCAGTCCCTGATGCATCGCAGTAAACTACGTACCCAACTCCCTCCTCAGGCAACCTCAAGATAGGTGCGCTGGTCAATCTCTGTCTCAGCTCCTGGAAGCTCTGCTGACATCTGTCTGACCACGCGAAGGGTTTCCCCTTCTTCGTCAATGCTGAGAGTGGTGCCGCAACTCTGGAGAAGTCCGGCACAAATCTCCGATAGTATCCGGCTAAGCCCAAGAAGCTCCGCACCTCCGTCACGCTCCTGGGTGGCTCCCAAGCTAGCACTGCCTCGATCTTCGCGGGATCCACTGCAACTCCCGCCTCAGAAATGACGTGCCCCAAGAAATGGACCTCACGTAACCAGAACTGGCATTTTGAGAGCTTGCCATAATTTGGTGCTCTCGGAGTGTGTCTAGCACTACTCGCAGGTGGTAGGCATGCTCCTCCTCAGTCGTCGAGTATACCAAAATGTCGTCAATGAAGACCACAACAAATCGGTCGAGGTATGGCTGGAAGATCCTGTTCATGAGGCTCATGAACACTGCTGGAGCATTGGTTACGCCGAATGGCATAACCAAGAACTCATAATGGCCATACCGACACCTGAAGGCCGTCTTCTGTACGTCCTCGTCTCGAACTCTGAGCTGATGATAGCCTGACCGGAGGTCTATCTTCGAGAACCACCGCGCTCCCTTGAGCTGATCGAAGAGGTCATCAATCCGTGGCAGCGGATACTTGTTCCTCACTGTCACCTGGTTCAGGCGACGATAGTCGACACATAGTCGCAAGCTCCCGTCCGCCTTCTTGGCGAACAAAATCGGGGAAGCCCAGGGTGAATCACTGGGTCGGATAAACCCCTTGCTCTGCAAGTCCTCCAACTGTACCCGCAGCTCCCGAAACTCAGCGGGGGCCATCCGATATGCTGGAGTAGATATCGGGGCTGTCCCGGGGTACAAGTCGATGTAAAAGTCTACCTCTCTACGAGGAGGTAGCCCTAGAACGTCGTCGGGAAAGACGTCCACGTACTGGTCCACCACTGCAGGAAAAGACGGACTCCGCACGCCCACTGCTCCTAGGATGAGGCTAGCCAACTGATGAGAGATGGGATGCACTCTCCTCTGCGGAAGTCCATCCTGTGCTGCAAAGGTTCCCTTTTCGCCGGTGAAGGTAAACCTGCTCCCGTCGGTGCGAACACATCGCACCTTGCGCCTAAAACAGTCAATCTGGGCATGAACTGTGGATAGCCAATCCAGGCCCAAGATGACGTCGTAAGGCCTTGACGCCGCTACAAGGAGATCCCAGCCGAAGCTCTCGCCTCCTAGAGTAAGCTCACACTGCCGGCACCAGTGCGTAATCGTCGAGTCTGCTCCCGTAGGAGTCTCTAGCCGTAAGGATCGAGCCAACGGCTCAGTCGGAATCTCCGAGCTCCGAACAAGGGCAGAGGCTATGAAAGAGTGACTTGCTCCTGTGTCTATAAGTACTGAAGCAAGGGTGGAATAGACACAGATCGTACCTCGAATCATCTCTGGCAAGTCGGGGTCGTAGGCCTCCACTGCCTGGAGCTGGGCCTGTCCCTGCCCGCCAGCTCCATGTGGTCGAGGTGGCCCTCCTGGTGGTGGTGGGGGTAGAGCCTGGAAGCGTCGCCCACCACCCGCTGCTCGGCCAGCTCCTCTGCCTCGTCCGCCTCCTCCCTGCGGACCGCCACGGTCGACCCTCTGCCTCTGCCTGGGTGGCCCCTCCACCGTCTGCTGCTCCTCTGGTCGGCGAGTCGGGCAGTCACGAGCCATGTGACCCTGCCCGTCGCAGGAGTAGCGCAGCCTGCCTCTCGGAAGGCTGGCACTCCGTTGTGTGCCTCGTACTGCTGAGCCGGTGTCCTGAGGCCGTCTGCGTGGGGGTCTGGTCTGCCTGGACCCGTGAGTCATCCGTCGGCTACCTGCTGCCGAAGACTCAGCTACCTGCCGCCCTGCGCTAGGTCTCGCCGCTGAAGAAGGCTCTGCCAGGAAGCTCTCGATCAGGAGGGCTCGCTCCAGCACTCCCGCCTGGGTCGGAATGCTGAGGGAGATCAGCGACGCCCGAATCTCCTGTCGCAAGCCCTGCTCGAAGGTCCGGGCCCGAAAGAAGGGGTCCCGTACCATGTCGGTCGAGTAGCGAGATAGGTCAGTGAACCTCGCCGCGTACTGAGCGACCGTCATGCTGCCCTGGCGCAGCTGGAGAAGCTCCTGGATGCGCACCGCTCGGAGGGTGGCCGGGACGAACTCAGAGCGGAAGAGGCTCTCGAAGTCCGCCCAGAGCAAGGATGCCTCATCGTGAACCTGGAGCATCAGGCTCCACCATCGTCCTGCCGCCGCCTGCAGGAGGCTCGCTGCGAGAATCACCATGAGATCCGCTGGTGTCCTCACTAGCCTAAAGATCCGTACCACCGCCTCAAGCCAGTCCTCGGCGGCCTGGGGGTCTGCCTCACCGCGAAACCTGGGCGGTCGCTGGCTCTGAAACTCATGCAGTGCCCTGAGGTGACGTGCATCGTCAGCGTCTGGTACTGGAAGCATCGGTGGCTCGGCGGGTAAGGCTACCGCCGGCGCCACTGCTGGCAAAGGGCCCTGCACCGAGGCCTCGTCGCTCGGTGGGCTGCCGTCGCGCCCTACACTCGGAACCCTAGCTGGCTGTCGTCGCGGGGCCATCCTGAAAAGGAGAACAAGAGCACCACAGTCAGAACAGTATACCTGGTGAGCTGGCACAAGTAATCACAAGGAAAACTTGAAACTTTCATAAAGCAGATCAGTATACCCGGTGACCTGACACAAGTAATCACAAAGAAAACTTGAAACACACACGCAATCTATGTTTTCATGCATTAAGTCGGGAATCAGGAGTCAGGGTCCTGGTGTACGGATACGTCGGCCACCGCACCAACACTGGGCTCCCTGAACTGATAACCACACTCAATACACTAAACATTATTGCTTCATATAGAAAGAAAGGACGATCAGAGTTTGCGGTAGAACCGACCAGCTCTGATACCAATTGTCACGACCCGTCCTCGGGGCCCGTGCCGTGACTACCCCAAGCCCGCCTTCCATAGGCCAGGGGCTGGCGACTAGCACCAAGGCATACAATCCCAGTAAACAGGGAAGGCATTGCCTTTATAAGTAACAACCACACAGAGTCAGCAAGCAGAAAGTAAAGTGCAAGAAAGTAAAGGGGGCCGGAAATACAAGCCCAACTGTAAAGTACAACTGAAAAAGTAAAGAACAGCAACTGAAGAAAAGACGGCGGCCTCGTGTCGTCCACTGGCAATCCCACCTGAAGGGTGGGTACAGATAGCCTCCAGGCTCCTCGGGTCCCACGTCCGCTCCGAGCACGTCCCGCCCAGTGGTCCACCTCCAGGTACCGTCCTGCTCCACGCCCCAACCGAGATCAGCGCTGTCCGTCGTCTGCAACCAACACAACAAGGTGCGGGCATAGCCCGTGCAGGGGTGAGTACAAGCTACTCAGTAAGGACCCTGAGACCCCCGAAGGTCTCCCGAAATCCAGAAAGGATATAGCACAAAAGAAAGATGCAATCACGAAGTAACATCTGACTCGACTTAGGTATATGCCCATACATATTCCTAAGTCCCCAATTCCAGCTCTGCTCACGAGCTCAAGAACAACTCAATCCACAAAGGAAAGCAAAACTCAAATCCACAAGGAGAGTAAAGAGTAAATCCACAAAGGATAGTTTAACACAAACCACAAAGGAGAGTAACATAAGATTCAGCTCAACCAGGTATACTTTTTCAGATGACGTCAAAGATGATCACTGATCCATCTAAGTCGTCGGACCCACGAAGGATCGATAGGTACTAACCCCCGCAAAAGACCCACGTAGGATCGGGCTCACACAGAACCTGTAGGCAGTGGCTCACACAGAACCGGTAGTAAGGACCCACGTAGGATCGGGCTCACACAGAACCTGTAGGCACTGATCCACATGGGATCGCTGAGTGCAGTAGTCGACGCAGTCCACTGAGGATCTCTGCACAGTCGTCGCCGCAGTCCACGAAGGATCTCTGCTCTGTCGTCGTCGCAGTCCACGGAGGATCTCTGCTCTGCCGTCGTCGCAGTCCACGGAGGATCTCTGCTCTGCCGTCGTCGCAGTCCACGGAGGATCTCTGCTCTGTCGTCGAAGTCACAGCCAGCGCTAGGGTTCCCGCACATAGCGAGCTCGTTTAGGAGGGTCCGCTCCACGAGCCGAGAGGCTGATACATCAACTGACACGTAGTCCGAAGTTGATGTATCCAAAAGTTCCGTATCGACAACAGGATCTCAACGCAACAGACGGCGCGTCAATCGGACGCCCGGTCTGAGAGTTATTGGCATTTTCGTCCCAGGGGCCCGGTTGGTTTTTAGGGCAAAACCGACCCGACCGTACTCCGCCTGTATCCGATCCTCGGGCGGAGTATGCCAAAAGTTCCGTCTCACTTAGAGGAAACTACCACAGCTGACGGTACGTCGATCGGACGTCCGTAGCTCAAGTTATGAGCGTTTCCGCTCCGAGGGCCCGGTTGGTTTCGTGTACGAACCAACCCGGCCGAACCCAAAGTCTTCCGAAAACTTGAGTATAATATACCAAAACGACCGTCTCGATCCAAGGATCGCGTAGCCGCTGACGGTTCGTCAATCGGAGGTCCCAGGCCCAAGATATGGGCGAAAGACCGAAGAGGGCCGAAACGGGGGTTCTGGGCCTGGGGCGACCCGGCCCGAACCCCCCCCTGGGTCGGCCGAACCGGGTCGGCCCGACCCGGACCGAACCGGCTCGGCCGGGTCCGGTCCGGCCTGGGCGCGGCCCGGCCGACCGGACCGGCCGGCTCGGCTTCGGCCGAGCGGCCGCACAACTGCCGCGGGTTTGACCCGCGGCTTGGAGAGAAACGCGGCCCCGCGGGGGGCCGCCTGTCACGCGGACGCGGCCGGGCCGCCGCGTCCGTTCCCGGTTCCGCGCGGCCGCGGAACCGGCCGCCGCCGCCGCGGCTTCTGCCGCGGCGGAAGTTCTCCACGGCGGCGCGCCGGGCGCCGCCGCCTCCTTCCGCGGGCCGCCGGAGTTGCTCCGGTGGCCCGTTTTGCCTCCCGTCTGCGCCATTGTTCCTCCCGGGACGCGTCCTCCACTGCGGAATCAACAAATGGCCCTTGCGTCGTGCTTTTGCCGTCGCCCGCCAAATCCGCACAAAAAGGAAGATCGGCGGAGGGTTGCCGGGTCTTGTTCGTTAGACCCGCACCCTCCGCGTTAGTCATAAACAACGGGAGAAACAAGAAACGACCAAATCAACAATTTTAAATAAATTTAAAATTTTTCCGTGATCGGTTCCTTATTTTAAAAGAAATAAAATCACGGGAAAGGAAAATATTTCAAATCAACCCTTACCTTGTCGTCGTCGTCGGACGATAGGTCGTTGCGGAAGAAGGGGGGATCGTTGCGTCGTCGCGGTATCCGGCGTCGCGTCGCCAATCTCCGGATCAAGAACAAACGGATTTAATTAATTAAATCCGTTGCCATGAAATTAAAAAGGGAGATTTAACGATCCGGTTCTAACCTTAGTTGCCGAACGAGGATCGGCTGCGGAAGAAGAGGCGTCGCCGAAGAACGTCGCGGGTAAAGCTCGTCGACGTCGCAGATCTCGGTGTGCGTCGTCGAATTTCGGTCACCGGCGTTCTTCGCGTTCTTCGCGTTCTTCGCGTTCTTCGCGTTCTTCACGAGGAGATGAAGAAACAAGATCCTCTCAAATCCTTTCAAAGGATTTTTAGGTTGGTCTTATTTTATAAACATGCCAACACACGAAACCGGTTAAGAAACGATCCATCAATTCGAAAGAAACGACCCATTTAATTCACGAAAGAAACAGTCCATTTAATTCACGAAATAAACCGCCCAATTAAATGGTCTGTTAAGAATTAAAGAAAACGCGTCGGTTGACTTTTCAGTTACTTTGACGGGTTTTCACGGGTGCGTTACTTAGCGAAAGAAACGGCGGGGCTCGTGCGGGCCCCACCGCACAAATATCCTACCAAGGGGTAGGATATTTCTGGATAGCATCCTATCCAGTTCAACTCAGCTCAAGCCGCCTTTAAGTGACTTCAAGTGGCTTCCAAGCAGCTTAAGTGAAAAATAAAATAAAGTTGTCGCACAAACTTTATTTTATTTCTGACTTAAAGCCGCAAAATTTAAAAACCACGTCTGAGCAAACGCAACTCCGGAAGAGGCGTTTCTAAGCAAATACCGGCGCTGCGATTTCATCGGTGCCCTCAGAATTCGATTCCGGGCACCGGTTCAAATGATAGAAAAACCCGCTCGTCCGTTCACTGAACGTACCCGAGCCAAACTTCGGAAAATGATTCTGGGCACACCGGGCCTCGGAATCAGGTGCCGTCTGAAGCTGCGCTCTTGTAAAATTCCAAAGAAAATTAAATTAAAAAAAAATTCCTTGAAATTTGCGGGTCTTTACACTTACTCCTTGAAGCCTCACTTTGGGCAGAAGTCTTCCCAAGGAAGCCTATGAGCTCAAACCAAAGGGAGTTACCCGATTTTAAGGTAATGTCTTCACTTGTGTTCTTTTGTTTTATTTTTCTTCTCCATCCCCCTAAACTATTTTTATTCATTTATTTTGTAACAACACCAGTATCTTCCAAATACTAGGATGTATTTAAAATAAGGATTCGAGCTACACTTACACACACCTACATCTAATAGTTAAAGAACATACTGTTTTCGTGGATGGCGAATTTATGCCTCCCGAACCGATGATTGTTCAACACAATTTTAACACCTTCAAAGGTGGCCATTAAGATGAAACTATATTTATATATGATATATAATATGATTATGTTTTCCTTAAGCTTCTGTATTTTTTATTTTGGGCATACCATTATGGTTTCCATTATGGGTAAACGTGATATCTTCATTTAAGGAAGTGCGGACTACCGCCCCCTCAAAGTGATTTGATTCATTAATACCATATGTGGGACGTATAAAGGATGGATTTATGATATTATATATGATATTACACTTGAATTATAATATACCTTTATATAATTATGATTCCATTTCATAAAATATGAAATAGAAATGGAAGCATCGTTCATGCGTACGTACGGCTTACCGTCTTCATGAACAGTGCATTTCATTTCTTACCTCTAAATGTTATGTAATATTATAAATGCATGAATGTAATGGATATATATGATATATATGATATCTACATCATGAATACCATTCTGGATATAATGGATACATGATCAACTTGTAATTATAAAGGGTTTATTTTTGACTCAAGTACCAATGATCGTTAAAACGACCATTATTAACTTAAATAATTACATAGTGTTCATGACATGGAAATAAGTGATATAAAAGGAATAATTAACTTGAAAAAGGTTCTTAAACAAGTAGAAATTAACTCAAGTTTATTATTCATGAGATTAAAGAACGACCAAGTCAAGTCGGACCCGAGGTATGGGACTTCGTCTCAATATCCTTTCATTGTGGCATATTTTGTTTTATACACATCCTTCTTTTATACGGTGTATAAACCCTTTTTACTTTTATGTTTATTCAAAAGGAATCTTTTTTTATACGAAGCACTTACTAAACGACAAAAGGGAATGTTTTTTTGTCGTACGTATGCGGCGACAATGACTTCTCCGCCGCTATGACCATTATTTGAGTTTCGGCTTCCTCTACAAGCCATACTTTTTTTTAAAGAAAAATAAATACCATGTTTTACTTTTCTTTTATTTTGGTATTGAAAATGGTTTTCATAATTTTTTATATCAATGTGTTGTATTGATATATTGTGATTGAAAGGTGTAAATGTTATGTTTCCTTTACGCATGTTTTATGTGATACAATTATGTTGAGGTTCTTGGGCATTATTATGAAGACGGGTGGTTCCGTGATAAACTAAGGGCAGGTGAGCCCGATATAGCTCTCCAATGCATTGGGTAACGCAAAGGAGTGAAATGTTAAGGTTTCTCTGAATAGATTCAGGTAATATACTTTGATGGGTATTCCAAACGTAACCAAGAGGGTTATTCCCTATGTAAGAATGTTATGAATGCCTCATGTTACCATTATGTATTATGATTTATATGATTTATTCATGATTTGATGAGGTATGTTAAAGTGCTTTTGTTTTATGGGTAAAGTATGATTTCATTCTTATGTATATATGTACCCATGTTTCCTTTCCATATTTTTATATCCCTTACTGAGCTTTTTATGCTCATCCCATGTTTATGAAATGTTTTTCACAGGTCAAGGGAAAGCTACATGATATGATGATAGTGTCAAGGAAGTGTCAAGAAAGAATCCATGTTTTATTTTAAATATGTTTCCATTGATGGGAAAAATGAATACTATCTTTTATGTAACTACATTGTTTAAATGTGGAATGTAATGCATCGTTTATAATCTAATTCTCTAAAACTCTAAACCAGAAAAGATCCTCAAGGTGTAATCTTGTAATAACTCAATATTAAGTAATGATTAAGGATGGGACCTTATAGAGGGTTTCACGGCGCAACAAGGCTCGGCCAAGGGGGGTGTTCGGTCACTGGGGATAGGAGGTCAGCGGGTCGACGAGGGTCGGCCAGGGGCGAGGTGGGGGTTCGTGCAGCGGCTCGAGCCGATGAGGGGGCGGCCGCCGGATAGGAAGAGAGGGAGGTAGCACGGGCTGGTGTGTTGCCGGACTGGAGGAGATGGTGCGGCGGCCGGACTGCTGAAAAGAGGAGGCCAAGGTGTGTGATTGGGTAGGAGGGAGGAAGCCGGTGGAATTTAGGGTTAAGGGGAAGGGGGTGAGCCGCGACACCAGGGAGAGAAGGGGGGGGGGAATCCGACAGAAAAGGGAGGAAAAAAAGAGAGAGGAAAAAAGGAAATAAAATAAAATAAATAAATAAATGAATAAAGATAGAATAAAAAATCAAAACTAAAACAAAAAATAATAATAATATTATTATTTATAATAATATTCTCAAATTAAAACCACGAGAATAGTAATATTATTATCATCAAAACACAATATATTAAATCAAATCATTCCCATAATCCTTTCCACACCTAAATTTTATTTTGTTATCATTATTACTTCATTTGTTTAATTAGTTGACCAATGATCAGAGTCATACGATGGACCTGGAAAAGCCGCACAGCTTCACAATTATGCTTCACTCATGCGTCGAATG
Organism: Viscum album; assembly: GCA_963277665.1. Classification (NCBI taxonomy): domain Eukaryota; kingdom Viridiplantae; phylum Streptophyta; class Magnoliopsida; order Santalales; family Viscaceae; genus Viscum; species Viscum album. Next base: position 801,413,012 of record OY728150.1, on the reverse strand, counting down.
ATGACAAGCCCCGAAAGAAAAAAAAACTCGTTTAATTATATATTCATTTACTATTAACTCCTTTTATTTATTTGTTTGCGCATTGGGAAAGCGAGCGGTGAACCAGGAGGGGCCGCGTGGCGACCCAAGAGAGGTCGCACGGCTTCGACCGCAGTGTGCTGGATGCAGTCAAGGTCAAAACACATGTTTTTGAATAAGAACATATAAATTTGATGTCGGGCCTCGACCCGAACTACCCGATGCCTAGAAAATTAATTAAAAAACCAAATAGAAATGACGGGTGTGACAATTCTCCCCACCATAAAGATTTCCATCCCCAGAAAGCCACAACTAAGGCTGAAACCCAAAGTAGGAAACGACACCCCACTAAAGATTAAATAGGATCCCCACAAACATCATGCAAAGAGAGAAAGAAACATCGTGCTCAGAGAAAGTGACTCAAAGACAACATCAAAAAATGCATTAAAAGACATTCTGATATGTGTCGTTTGCCCCAAAGAGCTGAAAACCCTCTAGTTGATTGTTTAAGAATATGAGCCCTTGCACCCACGTAAATCAACTTTACAAGCCGAAATTTCCTCAATCACTATTAAATGAAAACCACACCATTTGGCCAGAAAGAACAACAAGGTCATACCACATCCACGAAACACTCTTATCACTTATTACCAACCCATCTTTAGAAACAGAACCAAAAAGGTTAACGTGGGGAAGCCTGAGGGGCTCCCCACCATTAAGAACCTACTAACGCCCAAGACGGGACTGGAAAACCGATACGGGGAGGTTCGAGTGGACTCCCCACCATTAAAGAAAAGCCAACACCGATTTATTCCAAAGACCATTGTGTGATACCCTTCGTGGGTCTCGCCGCCCCTAGAACTAACAGATTATATAGAACATTGAAAAAAGTTATCGATGGTGACCAAACACCCCAGCACAAGGGGCGGGGAGGGAGGGGCCTGACCACTAGGTGTCAAAACCACGGTCGTCCACAACCAACATCTCAAAATTTCCTGGATGAACACCATTTATATTTGAGATGGAGTTATCCAAAAGACTCTCATAAGGACCACTAAAGAGACTGCATCCAGTGATATGCAACCCCCAAGACTTTAAGGCATGAGACGAATATGCCTACACGTAGACACGAAAACCATACGCAACCAGATGACTCATTCGGAGCAGAACAACCATAGAAACAATTTAAACCTCCTATACTTTTAACACTGATGATAGAAATAAAGTTGGGGTCTCATACACTCCCGGGGTTCCTGACCACACGCCAGCTTCACTCCGAGGCCTATGGCAGGAGCCTTGATATTTGAAGCATCTAATTCCTCGCAGTTAGGTATTGAGGACTCCCGTGCGAATCTTCTCTTTTTGGTGTCACATGCAGCCTCACTGCAACTGAGACAACACCAGCAAACACAACACATTACAACATCTCACTGATCATACATGGAACATTTACCATCACAAGAGCTGAAATGGTGCATTCACATCACCCTTTGTCACACTGAATGAGAACATGACATCACAAATTATCACCGAACATGACCACTGTTGTTGAGAGGAAAATTATGCTGAGGAAGACTTTAAACCGCGTCTTGAACAACACGTGATTCTTGCAAACAACCACATCAGCCTCATATGAATGGGTCTGCCAAACTAGTATCCTATCATGAACCATTCCTTAAATGAAACAAACCAAATACCAGAGGTCATTTAGAACGATAGACCTCACCAACAACTTAGGGTTGCTTCCACCTTTTTCCCACGGGAGTATCCTTTACCACGTCCAAACCACCTTTGACTATTAAAGGGACCTCACACTACAAGATGTCACCGAACATGACCCTTTCAGCCGATGTAAATACTACAAATCCCTTCAAGACACTAATCCATATTAAAATTCTGAACCGCCTTCACCCTTCCCCGCCAGAATTACTTTCACCGCTTCTAGGGGGAACATTCAGACACAACGATGTCAACCATCATACCTAACAACTAAGACAACTCAAGGAGACCAAGGTCCCCTTCAACTCTTCTCGTGTCTATCATCCAGTAACGAGAGGATCCCTTAACCGAAAAAGACAAGGGATAGACTTATCACCATCTCCCAAAAAGGATAGTTCTTATTTAATCAACTGGAGGGTCGGCCAACAACAAATTGCCTATGGCCACACTTCAATAACATGTTAATGCTCTATAGGAGGGCATACACTAGTCAAGAAAAAAACCATGGACCTAACCAAACTGGTCCAATGGTCGAGACATACCACAAGCGAACACCAAATGTGCAGGGGAAACCACTGCAAGGGCTCCCCAATGTACTTTTTCAAAAGAATTAACTAACCACACACTAGCATAACAATTTACAAATAAGAATTCAAACATGGGAAAAAAATCATTCAGAAAGGATCCTCGTCTCAAAACGCCTCACATCCATCATTTCCACAACACAAGGAAATGGCACACAAACATCGTTTACTAAAACACCAAATTTTCCTTTAACAAAACATTTTAAAAATAAACAAAGCCAGTGGGTTTCACAAAAACAAATAATGTCCCATGGGCCTTTCACATGCATGTTCGTGTGCCACATTAGCACCCACCTCATGTCCATCCAGGCACTCATCTGCTTGTGCCATTAAGAATTTCTATTTTCATATACACTCATGCATGTGGTGGCCCATGAGAACACCAAGGATAAAAACCAAAGCTTTCCATTTTTTTCAAAACCAAAACATCCAACCCACACTTTTCAAACCTAATACCTCATTTACCTTGTAAAGTGCATTATTTCAAAACATTTTTTTTCAAAACATTTTCTAAGACCAAAACATTTTTACTTAAAAACCAAATTTCCACGAATCCAAAACAAAGAGACGAGAAACAATGCAGGAGGAAACTATGGTCAGTGGAAGATTGGAACATATTGTTGGCGACCATATGCCGATCACGCCACTGGCCACGGAGAGTATTTTAGGACAGTGTCTCCGGAACCACAAGGCTTTCCAGACCATGCGAGCTCACTAAGACCACTGACCTTACTCCCTTTTCGTTTCCCCAATACAAGATTAACCGCAAGGACCAAATACTCGGACAAACCCCAGCATACTTTGGTAACTTGAGTCCCGCCACGAGTTGTGTTGGCTGGGCACCTTACTCGTAGCCAGGACGTCGATTCCAGAAAACTTTAACTCAAGTCTACCGTGACTCTATCCCAAAAGAAATGACCCATGAGAGAAGACCTTTCCCTCTGATACCATTTTGTCACGAACCAGGCCGGATGGCGACCCGGCCTGGTTCGTGACAGGTTGTATGATATACACATGATCGATAGTATAGTTATCCATTTTATGTAAGAGGAGATGTATAATGGTTAATCCAAAAAAATAATATCATCTTTATATATTTAATATACTAGTGTTACTATTTCAGAATGTTTAAATAATATTTCATGTTGGAAGAAGAAGAAAAATATAAAATGCATGCTAAAGAAGTATAACACTTCTTCCAAAACCCAATAAGGATTATGCATATAACATTCCTAGGATGGTTTAAGGAAAAAAATATTTATTTTAGGTAAGATGGATGGATATATGAAATTGATTTGTGTAGGTATTTTATAGAAAAATTCTATTCAATTGTATATACGAGAGAGAGGGGGTGTCGTTTTATAAGTTGGGGAGAGTACCAAATTGGATTTTTGGAAAAGAATAAAATATTTAATGTCTTATTATAACCAAATGGAAAAAATGGACAATTTATAATGATTTAATTAGGTAAGGTTTAAATATGGATATACAATATAATTTAGTCATGTTCATAGTATATATAATCAATTATCTATTTTTTACCCCTTTTCAACATGTTTCACACTGAATTGTGGTATCAAATAATTTTTATTCCAAATATTCATCATGACCAAAAAGTGTAGTAATTTTTTTTAAAGAAATATGTGTTTTTTATTCCAAATATGGAATCTATTTTATGAAATTAAATTCACATAAGTTGTAGTTTTTAATTAATAATTAAAAAGAAAAATTCCACCAAAAGTTGGATTCAAATGAAAAATTGCCTTAGTTATAATATTTTTTTAGAAAATAAAATTAACAAAAGATTGATTAAAATTACATAAATTGGATTAATAATAATATAATTGATTTTATGTTAAATTTAAATAGAATTTAAAAAAAATTAATTTGAAGGTTAGTTGATAAAAAATAAATGTTTTCAATAAGACGTTTATTTCACCATTCATTGAAAATGCATTCTTTTCATTAAATTTTCATAATTAACTCGAAGAAAATTTTATAATGTTTATTTTAAAAAATTATTTTCATTTTTTAAAATAGATTTACACAAAGGGGATGAAATTTATTTATATTAATTTCTCACAAAAATAAATTAAAATCAATTTATTGAAAACATATATTCCTTAAGTATATAAATATGTTACTAAAAAATTATCCTTATATAAAAGATGTATACAATTTCATTATATGATTTTATTCATATACATTACACCAATTCAGAATATAATTTTTAATTACATACTATATTATAGATCATTTAGCCTTCGGGTTGCCAGTATCACAAGATGTCAAAGAGATTAATTTTTTTTTTCAAAAAATATATCATTAAATCTCATGTTGTTACGTTATACTACACATAAATTTAATTTTGATCTATATATTCTATCAATCTTCTAATCAAATATGATTATATAACTATATCATTACATCCCCAGTGTCCCATTATGCTTCTTCGAGAATCTCAATCCTCAAAAGAATTATAACTAGATGACTAATAATATTCTGTTAAGATTTATCTCTAGGATCAATGATTTATATTGGTAAATATTTATAAAAAAAAAGATAATTCTCAAGCGACAAGACCTATGTGTTTAGTATATGTGAAATATCATATATTTATATCCTTAGGAGAGATACATAGCACAACATGATGGACTTGAGTTAGGTTTAGTGTGATTACCAAGCAATAAGCCACTATCCCCACTTGACCAAGAAGTTAAATAGACCAATATACCTTGGGATCAACCTTCATTTATTCATAAATCCCGAAATAGATCTCCATTGAAAAATTAATTGAATGAAAATGTCCTTACCTAAGGTGAAAATGAACATATCTAACTGTAACATCAATTTCATCAGCTTTATCAGGTCCCAATAGCCCAATTTCTCTAATGTTATCCTATCATGTTGTAGTTCTAGACATCTTTCAACAGAGGTATTTATAAGGCACCATCAAAATTCTTTATTGAAAGTTTTAATTATAATAGAATTTTACATGAGGATGATGTTGATCCCAACGACCTTTTAATTCCATAGAAAAAGTTCTCAATATATCCCACAGGGTTTGAATGGTTCTCTTAGAGTGAATAAATATTAGAGGTTGATACACCTTACTATAATTAAAATTGTTATTTTATGTATTTATATTCTTTTGCAAAATATTTAGGTAAACCTTATAACCCGATTACATTAATTACAATTTAGTAGTGCATGAATTATTACCACTTTATCAATGTATATCCAGGAATAATAATCTAAGGAGAAATAATCTCTAATTTTATTGATGTGTGATGACTTTATAAGGGTGTTTACTAAATTTCAAAAAAAGAATTATATTCTTATGATGTTTTTGGGATCCTGATAAAAAAAAATTGGTGACATTTTTTATATTCATTATTGTATGGGTAAGGGTTTTAACATCCCCTTAGACTTATGTATCATAGGAATGAAATATAGATATACATAGAATTTAGATATATACTCTAAAATATATCATTTCATTTTATGCCAATAGATATACTCTTTCATACCTCTATACATCTTCATAATTTTAAGAATAATAATGAACGATGAATTATGAGCCTCATAGAAAAGAACCATCATCAAATATGTTATGGATGGAAAAAATACATAGATCCTAACCTATATAATTCAATAACAATTATTGGTCAATTTAGTGACATTCCTATATATCTTTTAAATTTTCACATCTTCCTCCTGCACCACATTAAATTTCAAATGGATTGAGATCTAAAAACATATTTTAATAGCATAATATTTCTCACATTCCTTCAATATTTCTAGTTCCATATATATCTAATCAATAATTATTGTTTCTTTTTTAACCTCAATGTGGATATTCTAGAATTATTATATTAACAACTAATTTCATCGACATTTTTCTTTTTAAAATGGGGGAAATTTTTTGATCATTCATATTCCATAATCAACTCTAATAATCTTATTTTGAACATATTAATGTATTAATGTGTCAATATGTACATTAATATCCTATGATCAGTTTATTTATCACTAACATCTTAAAAATATATAATCCCCCCAATTCCTTACATACAAAATTTCTCTAGAAAACTCCAAATTATGTATCGGGTTAATATTATCATGAACTATAAACATGGATGAGGCATAAGCTTTTACCATATCAATATATATGACAGTGAATAAAAACCATTCATTAATGAATCACCAATGATCAGAATACTTTATCCTTCATAGTGTAACGTATGAATAGGTGTTTCTATAAACATTTTCTTTAATTCTTTGATATTAAACTCACAATCATTTTTCGAAATGAACACGGACTCTATTCAAGATATTATTGTGATTGAACTAGATATCCATTGAAAATTCTCCATAATGCGTCGATATATCTAGAAAATATATGAAAATTATAGATCTTATCCATAGTTGTTGGTATGGTCTAATGAACAATAACATTGGAAATTAATGAATCTACAGATATACCATATTCTTTGATTATATGATAAAAAACGAATCCTTTTATATCCAAATTTCACACATTTTAAATTTTTCATACATATTATTTGTACATTGGGTTTTTAGTAAAATCCTCCATTGATCACCATCATAGTCTATTTTTTTGAGTATATATATATATCATCAATAAATACTACCTAAACCTAATCATGGTAATATCTAGTTACTATACTCATCATATCCATGAATATTGTGGGGAAAGTATTATGGGTAAAATGAATAACTACATATTCATACTATCCATAAAATGTATAACCGTTTTTCCAGGGTATATAATCCTTAATAACATTCAATTTATTATATAAAAATCTAATCAAAATCTTGTAAATTTTTTGACCTTTGCACATTTGATCGAACAAGTCTGGAATACATGGAAGTGGTTAATAAATCCAGATTTTTATAATTTTATGTTCCTAATAATATATTTTTAGTCAAATTAATACATACATCTTATTATGAAAAATGATACCTTAACCACATGGTAATTTACCTGGATTAATAATACCCATGGTAATATTATCCTGGAGTTTATTCATTAATTCCTAGAACATAACTGAGGTCATTTTGTATAGAATCTTTAAAATATATTTTGCAATAGATATAGAATCTATTGGGAACCCATCATTATGATTCAGTAAAAGATAATGTAAATCTTATACAAATACCCCCAAAAATTACCACACACTTATAAAAAAATATTTGTTCAATTCCTACCCAACAATAAGATATATACACCACTTTTTTATAGGAATCGTGATAAATAAAATGGATACGATTTTTATCTGAAATATTTATTATCTATTGCACTAAAATATAATCATACAGTGGTTTAGAATATCATATTTTACATCCCTTCTATGACTATTAATGTTTAAAATATGTAGATACCAAATAAAATAAATTCCTGAGATACCATCAAATTCCACCAGAAGGAGAATAAAATGATTTTAAGGAAAAAATTTCAAAAATATTAAATTAAATAAGAATAATTCACATGACATTTATTTTAGTACCATTTGGGGGTTTCATCAATAATTAAAAATCTAATCATTGTTTTTGAATTTTTATAACCATGTAAATTTTTTCAGATAAAAATTATTGGGTTGATTAATATTCAATTAAGAAAATGATAGTTATTGAGATGAGGAATTTAATCCTTTGTTCATTTAATTATAGTAACCATCATCAAAAATAGGGGTCATAAGATATTTCTATTTTTCTCTTGGAATAAGAGGTTTATGATGTTGGTCCTCATTATGAACCAACGTATTTATTCACTTGATAGCATAATTCCAATACACATTCCATTAAAAACAATTGACTGTGTGTGGTTCATTCTATAGATATGTTGTCTCCATTCAAATCATTGGTTAACTTCATCCCATACCATTGAAATTAAGCTTCCTAATGACCTTAATTTAGACACATAAAACATTTAAATGTCACATTAATATAATTTACTCCATGTTTCAATCCATAATTCTAGTATAATGTAAATATAATCTTCTTGTCTCCATGGTTTTATAATTTATAATGAATTCTATATATCTTATAACACCTCGAGATTTCAAAAGTGGAACATCGTGTTTTCTAGCATATATGACATGGAAATAAATTTCTAGAAGACAATAATACAGGTATATACTTTTTGATATATTATTTTATTTAAATTCAACAGAATTTATTTTTGTAATGCATGCAACACCATGTTTAAACAAAAAATGATACTCTATTAAAATATTATTTTTTAAATAAAAAATATTATGTAGTAGTTATGTTAGAGGGTATGAATTGAAAAAAAAAATATTTTTTAAAAATAATATTGATTTAAAATGTATAAAATAAATCCAATTTTTCAATATTTAATAAAAAATAATCATATGAAATGAAATAAAATACCTTCTAAAAAATGTTATGTTTCTAAACGAGGGTGTAGTCTTAGTTTTCCCGAATAAACTAGAATAATATTTTAACAAATTTTGAATATTTATTTGAAAAAATAAAAATCAATTCTAAAAAAAACACACAAAAATTATCTTTGGGAGAATTTTATTGAATATTTTAAATGAAAATATATATTATGAATATGGAACAATAGTTGTTTTTTTAAATGATTCTATTTAGTTTAAATTAAATAAATAATTAAATTATATAGAATTTTTTTATTTTAAAATGAGTTAAATTATGATTAAAATTAACTAATTTACATTTATATATTAATTTTTATATTGAATTTTGATACAAAAATGGTTATAGTAATTTGAATGTATTCTTTAGAAATTCAATTTTTTAACATGTCTACCTGTTTAATTATATACTTAGTTATACTACATCATTGAAATGAATTTTGAAAAAATGGATTCAATATTTTTAATTTTCATAATTTATATTATATTATATGTCCATATTAATTTTTTACCATAATGAATATTGAAAAAAGTTAAAATTAATTATTGTGGAAATGTTGAAAACTAGTTAACAATGGGTGATTAATTAAGATGATACAGGTTAACAATGACCTAAAACGTGTCAAATACCCATTTTATAAATATAATCCATTATTATAACATTTATAGCTTTCAAATGGACCATTTTTTGTCCTTATCATCATTGTAAAATATGGGTATACTTTATTTTTTTGAAAAACACCATGTCTGTCATATCCCCTACTTATAAATGGTCACCCAATATCCCCTCATAATCACATAACAAAAAAACTTTGTATTTGAAAATATCATCCTACATACCTTCCATACTCCTCCCACAACATTGTATTTTCCTTTTTTGATCATAAATTCTTTGGTATGAAGGATTTTGATGCAAAAAAAAAAAGATGACATCTGAAGAAGAAGCAACGTCTTTCAATTAGATATTTTTTATTTCTTCATAAAACCCTTTAATATATAATTAAACAATTATAATATAATAAAATAAATATATAATATATAATGATATATTATTAAAAAAATCATAACCTATATCCACATCCACATCCTTCAAGTGGGAAATGAAACCATCTATTGTGTGTATGAGAGACTGTGGACTCGTGAACAGATGTAATTCATTTTCCGTCAACCCATTTATGGGATGGATATAATAAATGATTTACATAATAATATGATATTTAATAAATTATAATACTTATTTAATTAATTTTACATTCTTACCTTCTTAACATCCATACTGTGGGGGATATGATAATGTTGCTTGTGTGTAATACAAACCACCATCTCGTGAAGTTTTGTTCTTTATTTTTCAATTAAATTATACATGACTGATATTAATGTAAAAAGTAATTAATTTTTGTGATATTAATGATGTATCCACACATATATAAATACAATATCACAACCATCAATTTATGTTCCAATCCAGTATAGGAAAATAATGCCTCTCGTGCATACATGTAGAGTATTGTAACCACATAAAGATATGATATTTTTTCATATTATTTATACCTGTATAGTAATAATAATGAATTTTTTAAAATAAATTATATATATGAAAAAATAATTATTCTCTAAATTTAAATTACTATTCATTTTCCTTTCATCACAATTGTTAGGAAGAAATGGAAACAACGTTAATGCCTATGCATAGCCTACCACCGCCATGAACGATATAATAAACTCTATATCTTTAATATTAGTAGATTAATATAATTTAATATATAATTATTATATGTTATATATATATATATCAAGGTAATAATTATTTAAATTATTAATCCAGGATCATAGTAAATGGTCAAAAATTACAAAACCAAACCATACAACATACATAATGAAATTACCATTGAAAAAAATTATTTTAACAAATAGTATCAAATTAATTAAGGATAAAATACTATGAATAATTAATATATAGTATCAGCTATATGATAATAGTTATATAAAAGTTTAATAATAATCATATATTTATTATATCAGATGTTCGGACATGTATTAAAGAAATAAGACCTAAGGTATAGGTTTCTCGTCTTACTATTATTCTATTAGAAATATTCTATATAAACCCTTTATTTCATTATTTTTTTTGTGTATATAAATCCCAATTGATATGTAATATCATTAATATATTCATATTTATGGTATTTAAATATTTATTTGATGCTATTTCTTTTTACCGGTTTTGATTCTGATGTTAGAAAAGTGGTATGTGTTTGTTCCACAATATCTTCATTATTCGGCATTTATTATGTTTGAGACTCCATTTAGAGAATTATAATATATTTATATAATTAAAATAATCAATTCTCTTTTAATATTTTAATCATAAAAATTTCGTGTAATAGTTCAATTTAATATCTATTCTATTAATTAAAATATTTATAAAATGTTTTTTTTCTGAAAAGTATTTTTAATTTTTGTATTCAGTTGAAAAATAATTTAATTGAAATACCATGTTTTGTAAAAACAATGTTCAAAAATAATTTTAAAATAATTTAAAAGAGTTAGTAAAATATATTTAAACATATTTTTTTATAGAATGAAATCTTCATTTCTTTTTCCAAACATAGACCTTTTGGAATTTATAGAAAATGTTAATGGAATCATTACAATAATGTGTACTCCATGATTGATATTTCTCAACATAATGATAAAAAAATAATTTAAATATTATATTATATGTTTCAAAATTTATTTTATATTAAATTAATTTGAATTTATCTTTTTAATCATTAGTTTTACACTAAATGTAAAAGTTAAAAGGTTATTTTACTGAAGAATATGTTTTTCCTGAACCATTTTTGTTATTTATATTAATCAAAATAACAATAAATTATTTTAAATATGATAAAATTACATTATTTTTTATTTATATATTACTGATTCATTATTTTTATGTTTTATAACTAGTGTTTCTAAATATGTATGATTTTATTATCATTAATCATATTACCCTAGATGGTTTATGGTATGCTTATATGATTGGGGTAAATATTAACATTTAATATTTTAGTTTTTCAATGCCAATGGTTATTTTGATTATGTTTCAACCCATTAATATGATGAATTAAATGGATTTATTAAGTAATGGTTCGGTCCAGTAATAGATACCTCTAGGATAAATTAATATGTCTCATGAGAAAAATTAGATATCCAAATTTTATAATTATTTACCCATTGTTTTAAGATTTCTTTAGAATGGTATAGATAGTATATTTCATATTTTTAACATTATTAATTCCCTTATTTTATGATTAGTTATTGATTTTCTAGAGATTATTTGATTAGTTATAATATCCATGGACATGTCTCAAGAAAACATTGTTATTTATATATATTTATTCGATCATCATTTATTCCTTTCATATTATAATCATTTATTATTTATATGGAATATATTTCTATTGTATATCTTTCTATTTTAATTTTTATTATTTATTCTTGTTATATTCCACTATATTCATACCCTTATTATGAATATTATCATAGCCATATATTATGTATTATTTTCTATATGATACTATGATTATTTCCATGATTAATATTCAATGGATATGAAAAGGTTAAGGTTCGTGTTCTCTAATAAAATGCATCATGTATTTTATACATTAATATTTATGAGTAATTTAATGTATTTTTATATGTTACCATGACTACTAAACATTTAAGTCCATTAAGGTGCATTTTTTTAATGTTCGGCCAATCTAATAATGGAATATTTTTATTTGAGATACTAGGGTTAGGAAAATTGTACTTTGTATCATTTAATGTTTAGTAAAAACAATTTTAAGTAAATATTAGAAAAACCTGTTTAAAAAATATAACCCTATGAATAATTTTATTGATAATTCTATGTATCAGATAATAACATCATGTTTTCCCTTGTTAGAGATTATGTAGTTTTCATACAAATACAAAACATTATGGATAATACTAGTCGATTTTGTTTTGGAGTAGATATATCTCATGGTTATAACAATGAAAAAGGACTATCCAACTTAAATTGTGTGTTACCTAGTACAAGACAGAAGGCCTTACAAAATAACACATTTTAAACTCATAGGGGGTATGATTTAGTTAATTCATGTTTTTATGACGTACTGTTAGGATGTATTTGAAAAAATAATTATAATTAATGACCTAAAATTGAATATAATTTTTCTTATATTGAATGAAATATTTCATGATTTAAATAATCTTTAATTTTTTTGTCATTGTAATGTGGTTCCCCACTATGATTATTATTTCATACACTATTCTTTTGGTGTTACTCAATACTACAGACCATAAATAATTGGGTTACTATGGATTATGATTGACATTGTTTTATTGATAAAGCACATGGGATGATGACTGAGGTAAAAGATTTTGTGATTATACATATTCATATTTCATAATATATTATTAAAAATCTGTACCTTGACTAGCTTTCAAGATCACTAATGTTGTAGATTTGAGATTTCGTCGAGATCATGGGAAGTGGAGACCATGGAGGGAAGAATAATGGGGTTCCAATATGAATATATTGTTTGAATAAACACCTATGTGAATGCTATATATGAACATGAAGATGTTTTGGTTATGGAAGAGGACAAAAATAATCTAATTCCTAAGATAAAATGGGATGTTTGGTCAATACAATGGATAATAATAATATTCTATCTATTGTATCATAAACATTTGAAGCCTTTAAATATAGAAAGTATGGAAATTATAAAAATATATATCCTAAGAGGAATGACTGTGAAGAAAATAAAAAAGGTTTAACAGATAATTTTTAAATTGATTATGATGATGATACTACAACTAATATAATAAAATAAGGACGTATTAAAGAATAAGTTGTTAGAGTGTAGGTAAGGGTGTAATAATTAATTGCAATGTTACGGTACATGTGTATATAAATTCAATAATTATATTGTGGAAGTGTTTTTTCAATTATATTATCATATAAAAATCATAAAATTTATTATTATTGTTTTATAGTTGATTTTCTTTAATGATTTTAAGACACAGTTTGAATGGTACCAAGAATAGTGATTTAGTTTCAATTTATCTTCTTTTCAAACACATGTCTAAGGGGAAGATAACCCATAATATGTGATCAATTTCTAGACCATAATGATATTGAAATGTTTTTATTAAAGCATTGGTGGCTTTGAAATTGTTTAGTTATTTGTTCGGTTATGTTATATTTTTAAAAGTTTAATGCATGTTTCTATATATAGAATATATTCAACAATCTATGATTTTAATTTTTTGAGCACAAACATTTTCTTTAATTTTTTATTGTGATCAATGAATTGACCTATTTAGAATTTGACATCAAGAAAAACTATCTATTTTTATGGGGAATATAATTATTTTTTACTAACCTCTCCAACAAATATTTATATTATGGATTTCGTAATATATATTTTGGTTATTTCGTAAGGATAACTATATATGAAGGAGAATATGTTTATATTTTTTTTGTTATTCGATAAATTTTTATTATCATTTGTTTTTAGTTGTAATAGGAGGAATGAATTTATATTATAATATAGATATTATGATATGTTAAAAGGTAATTTTAGTTATTCAATCATGAAGAATTCATGATGAATAGTCATTTTATCCATAAAATATGAGATTGTGATGTAAATGGTTAAAGGGTTAAATTATACTTGTCATGTAAAAATATATTCCGTTATGTTCATACTGTTGATGATAAAAGGATGCTACAACTAATGGTAATGGATCATGAAAAACATAAATTTTCCTATTATATTTATATATGATGAGATAAATGGACTCTTAACTCATCAATTATTTATGGGTTTGGGGTCAATATATCTCTAGTTATTAATGATCTATATCACTCTCAATAATTATTTATTCTTTTCTTCCATATCCATATATGTATCTCCACCAGTGTTCTCTCAATTGGAAACCTTGTTATATGATATATATATATATATAAACTTATAACATTAATTCTAAATAATAGATTGGATGTGTTATTAACACTTCTCATTATGTTTGATTTCAAGAAAGGTTTTTGAAAATTTTAATCCCTTGGTAATAAAGATCAATATTAAATTGTGACGAAACAGTTTATTTAAGGGGAAGAATGTAACCCCAAGATATTTTAAAAGAGTGGAATCCTATTCAAAAACATATATTACATGTGAAACCAAGATTATTTTTGAATGTCACACACTAAGACTTTATGATAAACTTTTTTGTTAATAAATTAATTCTTCTCGTTATCCACTAATGTAAGTAATATAAGATATAAATTAAGCATGACACTCTTTTAAAATATTCTTATTTAAATATGACCAATATCACATAGGCATTATGAAGTAAAGAATGAAAATAAATTACTAAATTATAAAAATTATTTTTTTTATAATGGTTTGAATTAATTTCAATATTTATTCATTGGTTTGAAATAAATAAGAATCATTTGAAAAAAAATAAATTTTTTCAAATACATTATTTTTAATAGAAGGTCATATTTTTGTGAGTTTCACAAAATATTTCAATTTAATTTTTAACTACTATAGGAAACTTATTTGAAAAACATAATTCTTTTTTTTAATTATAAATTTCAAAAAATATCATTTGATTAATTTTTTAAATTTTATGAATAAAATATTTTTTTAATAAATAGTAACAAATATTGATTTTAATCTAAATATTCTATTTTTTTTAAATTATTTGAAAAATTAAATTAAGTTATAAATTGGTTATTAAATAAAATATGAACAAATATATTAAAATATATCTAATTTAGTAATTTTATTCAATTTCATATTGAATTTTTATGTACATTATTTTTAAAATATTTGACATTTTTCTTTTGTAAAATTGTATTTTCGTGGAATATGTGGGTTTAATTTTTAATTTAACTATTCAAATTTTATGAATTGAATTTGAAATAATGGATGTATTTTCATAAATAGAAATATTTTATACTACATAATAATTTAATCTTTATCTTTAAACAAAATGAATAGTGAAATAAGTAAATAATTATTATCATGGTTTAGGTGAAAACGAGTTTATAGAGGGATACAGTAACAAGATATTGTATAAAATGACCTAAAATTTTAAACAACCCACTAAATAAATATATATAAATATAAATCATCACCAATATTTTTTGATAATGTAAAATTTTAGATCCCTTTGGAATGTGTCAAACAAGGTTAAATTTATGTCTTTACAAATATTCTATATGTGTCGTCTCCCCATATTATAAATGGTCTTCCATATCCCATCAATATCAAACATCTGAAACTCGTTATTATGTAAATTCGTTCAAAAAAAATTACCTACTAATCTTAAATCATCCAGTAGTCCTTGATTTGATTACAAATACTTCCTTATATTGATTTTAATGAAAACTTAATGTGGTCATCCAATGAAGAGGTAATGTTATTAAATGATCATTTTTATATTATTTCTTCTTCGACATCCCTAAAATCATAATAAATAATTAAAATATCAAAACATAAGTATTTACCATATAATTATATGTTATTATTTCAATGTATTAATTTATATCAATCTACACTTTCATTAAATGGAAATCAAAACTGTCGATCATGTGTATGTCTTACTACCACCTCACGAATCGATGTAATTAATTTACAATGAACACATTTATAGGATGAATATAATGATGTGTTAAACAATTTTATTTAATTTTTTTGAAATAAAGTACTTTTAAAATTATGATACCACATATATCTTATTAATTTCCATTATTTAGGGGATAAAATAATGTCGTTCATGTGAACGATAGGATACTACCTCGTGAAGCGATGAGATTCATGTTTCTCTTACAATTTTCATAGTATTTATTACGGCTATAATTTAATTAATTATTCTATATTAATTACATGACAATAATTATTGAAATATAATATCACATATAATTTTTTACTTTCCAATCTGTTGGAAAATAATAACATCATTTTAAATGACCATAATTCTTGCAATTCAATATCACATATAATTTTTTACATTCCAATCCATTGGAAAATACTAACATCATTTTTTCATACATGTGGACTACCACATCCACTCATAGATGTGATATTTAATTCAAATATTTTTACATGGATGATAATAATGATGAATTTGATTAATATAAATTATATCTATGTTATAATATTGGATATACAAATGAGATTTAATGTTTATTTCTTAATCATTCAATCCGTCTAAGAAAATGGAAAGGTGGTTCATGTGTATGTACAATCTAATTTCTCGATGAATGGCGTAATTCATTTTCTATAACTAAAATTTTTACATTAATATGAATAAATATATAAGGAATATATATTATATTTATTTCAAGTATATAATTTTTTGTTTTACAGAAATGTTATCAAATGAGAATGAATATTCATACTGAACATAAAAATTCATAAAAAAGAAGAAATTATCATCTAAAATATTAATTTTTAGCCTAGAATCTATAATGAACAAGTGGAAAATGATTATAAGTAAATTATATATTGTATGATATATTTGAATTTTAATATTTTTTATCTTTATAATAAACCTTTATCTACTACATAGGGTGTTTGAACACAAAAAAATGAAATTAGACATGAGGTAAAGGTTTATCATCTCACATTTACTTTCATGGGACATATATCATATTCACCACTTATTTATATTTTGAGGTAGATATACTAACCCATTAATATTTTATATCCTTAATATCATTATATTAAATGTATTTAATGTTTCATTTTATGTCATTTCATTTATGGGGCTTATTCTTTAGATGTTACCATTGGGGTGAGGATTTATTTCCCAGCCTCATCACTATTTTCATATTGTTTATGTATAAGTATCCCTTGGGATAATTATTTTAAATTTATTTATTGAATATAAAAAATTTACTTTTATTCCAGATAATAAAAAAAAATCAATTAATATAACTATTTCCAACTATTTTGTATGTAAAATTATTGAGAGAATGTTATTTCATAAAATCGAATATAATTTCTCTCTTCGGTCAATAAGTTATTTTTATCCAGATTAATGTTTCATAAAAAATGATTTAATTTATTTTGCAATACAAAATTTATTTATTAATGAAATTTTCACCATTTTTGTCATTATTTTCATTCTAATTAAATATTCATGTCATTTTTCAAATAAGTTTCAGTTTTGTTTTCAAAAAATGTGAATAGAATCCTTATGTTAACGTGTGTAACATAAACAAATATTGGGTCGTCAAGACAACTAAATGTTTTAAAGTCCATATTACATTTTTCAATCATAATATTCAATTAAAATATTCTTGTAAATATTTTTTTAAAATATTTTTTTGACAATATTTCTAATGAGATTCAGGTAAATTCCTAAAAAAATTGTTAATGCAATTATTTTTTAATTATATCATGAAAAAAATCTTCCATTTTTTTTTCATATTATCCAATGGGGATATGTTATATTTTTTCACCCATATTAATTATAAATTTATTTTAGGATTATATTGAATGAAGATATGTGATTTTATTATCATCCACCCAATTACTCTAGATGGTTTGTGAATATGTTCATTTAATTTGGGTAAGTATTAACATTTCATATTTTATTTTTTCAATATGAGAATTTATATTTATTAAGTTTCACCCCCACTAATATAAATAATTTTTTCACTTATTAATATATAGGCTGATCTCATTTATATAAATTCCCTATATTCATCAACAAGTCTCCTGAGATAAATCCATTGGCCAAATTAAATAGGGATTCCAATACTTTTAAAAGGCCTTTTTAATAGTTCAAATAATATGTTCTAGGTGTCCAACATTATCAATTACATAAATATGATATTATTTATTGATATACATTTGATTATTTTTTTGGTTACGATATACATGGATATGTATTAGAATCATGTTATTATTTATATGTATTTTTTTTCTATAATTTATTCCTACCATATTATTCTCATGTTATTGATTAAATAGAAAGTGTTTTTGTTATTTACATTGGTATATAGATTATTATTAGGTAATAATGTTATATTTAGTAGTATAATTACCCTCAGTAACATTTAGGATCACCCATTACTTATGTTTTATTTTCCCCTTTATATGAGGAAGTGTTTTGTGGTTGATATTTAGTGATTCATATGATGATCCAGAAAACCTGATCCATTTTTAATAACTTTAAATCATTTATTTATTTATAACACAACCCAAGATATCAAATGAATAGATTTTTATAGTGTCTGCATACAGTGGATAATCCTTATCTCACAATTGATAATAGAAAAGACTAAAACATTTTTTTCCAAGGGTTAAACAACATAGAAGGTCCTTGACCACTGTCTTGCTACTACACATCCTTAAGACTTATGAAAATATATTTTTAAAACATAGGGTGATAGAAAAAATCCCATTATGGTTTTTAAAATAACGAAACAAGAATTTTGAATCATATTTTATGGTTCGTTAGTTCAATCATTGAAAAAACAATGGTACCTTTAAAAAATACACATTTTAGTTAAAATGGATTTAAATTTTTATATACAGCATTTGGAAATTACTCTATAATCATTCATATTTTAATATTATTTTCACTTTAAAATATTATAAGCATTCAAATTAAATTCTCAAAGGCACCTTGGATCATAACATGAATTTTAATTTCACTCCAAAGATATTGTTGAAAAAGCCCCATGGTGTATTAGTTTGTCTCCATAATTCCATAATATTATTGGGATAAATATCATAGACACCCTAATGTGCTTATGATAAACATGTGGTGCACTATTATATATTTTACATAATCCTGATTAACACTGAGATAAGCTTAGGATAACCCCCCCCCCCCACACACCATACATTACATATCATTTTATGAACACATAAACGAATGCATTGGTTTAAGGATGTAGCCTTAAACATTACACAATATTGAATTATCTTAATAGTTGACATAGATGATATTTTAAGGTTTAGGACATTATATAATTAGGTCATAAAATATTCATGAAAAATTTTATATTACAAGTCGACACTTCTACTCACTATCCATTTTTTCGTAAAACAAAAACTATTTAAAAAAGAAACATGCATAGTTCCATGTTTTATATAGCATTACTTTTCCTTGATCACATCCATTACACTATTCATCTTTATTTCCTATATAACTATATTCAAAACATGTTATGAGTGTAAAAATATCATAAAGGGATACATAAAGAAGGAAAACTATTAATACTTTCAAAAAACATTTAAACCATGAATAATTTATCATAAAGTAATAATTTTCCTAGAAAAAAAACATCACTGAATATATGTTCATTTCATACCCTTTTCATATCTAAAATATTACCATAAATCCCATAAAAACAACATATAACATGTAAATGTATCTTGGTACACACACATACTTAAATGGAATAACCAAACTGTCGACTTTCACACACATCACTAAATGAAATATCCATTCGACCGACTAATATACCCAATGTATTGGAGGTTATAATCTAACCACCCATCCGTGGTTTATCACGGAACCACCTGTCATTTGATTTATCATGCTACAAACCATAAAATTTCAGAGTACCATTATATAATCATCACATATAAAAGATTTAAAATATTAACAATCCAATCATCAAAATTTCAGTTGTAATCACAAGAAATTATTTCAAGATATTGAAATAGTTAATCCTCTTTCAAAACCATTTTCAATAACAAAATATGTAAAAAGGGTGTATTATATTTATTTTCAATTTAAAAACATCATGCCTTGTTAAGGGGGCCAAATATCAAATAATACCTATGGTGGTAGAAAGGTCATAGTCACTACATTCATTAAAAAGAATCATTCCGTTTTTCATTTAGTAAAATTCTATGTATAAAATGATTCACTTTGAATAGATTTAATTTAAAATGGGTTTATACACCATATAAAATAATGAGGTATATATTATCAAAATATTCCTCAACAAAAGAAGATTTGGAAAAATTCCCTTACAATGATCATTTTGTATATAAAATGGTTCAATTATTTATATTCACGATAAGTACACATAAAGACAGTATTAATACAAGATAATATATCAAAATTAATTTCTCATATAATCATATCATGATATAAACAAGAAGAATATGATCAACCCAAATAATGGAAATTGGTTCAAGAAGTTCCCTTACCTTGTGTCCAAATTGACTCGTTCATTCTTTAATTTCGTGAATAATATACATAAGTTAATTTATAATAGATTCAGAACCTTTTTAATTTTTATAATTATTTTAAAACAATTATTAAGTTACTATAACAATTAGTAAATTATTTGGGTTCATATCGGACATTTTTTTGATGTTTGGAACTGAAGACAAAAATGAACTGGTTATAATTATAAATTGTTCATGTGGTCAAATGTCCAATATATAAAGAATGATATTCGTGATTTATATATCACATATATTACATATATCTATTATATATGTATTTATAATAGTACATTGCATTTGGTTATAAGAAATGAAATGCACAGTTCATGGAGACTGCAAGTCGTATGTAAGCATGAACACTACTATCATTTATTTTTCATATTTAATGGAATAAAAAAAATGATACATAATCTTATTATAAATCTAGTATAAAATATAGGTTATATATGTTACATAATATCATTAATTTCATCCTTTATATGTTCCATGTATATCTTGAACAAGTCATATCATTTTGAGGGGGCAGTAGTCTACACATCCTCAAATGAAATTATCGTATTTATACAACATGAAATGAATAATGGTATGCACTAAATGAGAATAAAAGTATAATATTGATAAAATAAATATAATATATATCATATATAATTACATTTCCATCATAATGGCCACCATAATAGGTGGTAGGATTGTATTGAACAATCATTGTTTCGTGAGGCAGTAGTTCACTGTCAATAGAGACAACATGTTCGTATCCATTAGATATAGATGTGTCTAAGTGTAGATTGAATAATTCTCATAAAAAACCTAGTATATTGAGGATACAGTTTTATTTATGTAAAAATTTAATAAGAAGAGCATTTGGAGTGGAGAAGGATTACTAATGGAAAATAACTTGAGAGAAGACGTTACCTCAAATCAGGTAACTTCTTTTGATTCGATCCAAATGGCTCCCTAGATTTGTCTTATACCTATAAGAAGGATTCTAGTAATAAGGGAGTAATGTTGGGTGATAATTAGAGTTTTTTTGGATGTGCCAAGGGGATTGAGAGTTGTGAGTAATGGGTTAGAGGTGTTGTCCTTTTATTAGAGGGAGGAGGGGCACCTTAAGAATGTTTGAAATTATTATTTTATTAATAATCAATTTTTGAATAATAATAACACCAAAGTGATATATTTATAATCCCAGATGAGTGAGGGTCTAAATTATCAAAAAAATGGTTTTTGACATGTTTAGGTTATAAATTTATCATAATCCTTTAACTGTAACCCTTAGTTAACTAATTTAACATTTACCATGTTTTCTTGTATATTCACAATGTATGGTTACCATAGATAATATAAAATGAAAAGAGAAAAAAATATGGATCAATAATGACATTTAAAATATCATATATGTTAGTTTTATGAATATTATATCTTCAAGAATATTATATCATTTAAGAAAATATTATTAGATTTAAAAACTCATTTATGTCAATTTTTGTACTATTCATATATTGACTTCTTAATAAATCTATAACAATGTGATTCCTTCGAAAAATATTATTAGTTAAAATATAAAAATTCATTATCATCCATAAAATTCTTTTATGGAATTAAAATATTCAAAATAAATTTATTTTAATATTGAAAATCTCATTTTTCTTAAATTTTTTGTTAATAAGGTAATCAGAGGATTACTGTTGTGTCATAATATAATCTATTATTTTGATGTCTAAAAGTTATAAATAAAATAACCTAATATATGAAATCATTTTATATTTCTAATGACTATTTATAGTCGAATTTATCACTTATATAAACACATATAAAAATAGTTTTAGCCAAAGATACATATTTAGATTATATTTTCCTCAACATTAAATTAAATGTAATTAAATTTCATTTTCACACACAAGCAGATCAATGGGGACCTAAAATCGACCCAAGGTTGCCCAGGGTTATAAATATGTCATTAAATATGTTTAGAACATTTTTTAGTGTAATTTAATATTATTATAATATTATATATTACCTATATTTACCAGATTTAGCCGTTAACCATGGTAAATAAAATATTTACGGATGTTTCTATTAATAATGTCTAAATATAACATGTACATATTTACAAACATTGTAACTCCTAATTCTAAATATGGAATCCGTTTTTCAAAATTTAAAACAAAGATGTTGCAAAAATTAATTTCAAATTAATTCTTGTTGTCAAAACCAACAAGCATGTTTTCAAGAAGTCAAAACTACCAAAAGATTTACATACGTCTATGACCAATTTCTAACTGAAATTACTTCCAATGAATTTTTTTTGGATTAAATGAAAAAAATATAATCTAATAACACATTAATACCAATTAAAAAGGTAATATGATCATATAAATAAATTAAGAGAAAATAAAGTTTTAACTTAAAATGCAGTATTTTCCACAATTCATTAAAAAAATGAACGTTATCAAAAAAATACCAAACAATTACCCAAAGTTTATTTTTATATCCCTCTTTTGAAGAAGATGTTTATTTTGTAAAATAGAACATATACGAGTGATAAAAACTATATTTAAAAATGGTTCTCCCTCAAAAGGTGGTAAATCACCCTTTTAAAGAATATTAAATTATTTCGAGCTTAAAATATGATTCATTATTAAATTAAGACTCAGAATATTATTGGATAATTGTAAAAACGTTTAAAAACAAATTTAATCATAATATTTTTAGTTTTTTTCATTCCCACCAATACAATGGATAGGTGTTAACTACCCAAATAATATTATATTTTTATTTTTCAGTATATCTCAATGTTGGGTGCAACATAAGACTTTGGAGAAACCCCTCGTTGTGTGTCGAGTACGCTGTCATAAAAAGAATCCCCTTTAATTTAAAATTAATATATTTTTAATAAGAATTAATATAAAATTAAAAGTATTTTTATATTAATAACTGAGTCGTTACATCCTTCCCCCCTTTTTTGAAATTGTGTCCTCGCAATTTTAAAAATGGGGGTGGAAACTTCATTGGAAGTCCCATATCCGAAAAAGAGTCATTAAAACTATAACATTAAAAAAAGAAAGAGAATTATAAAGGAAACCCAAGATAACACATACTAGGATTCTTATGTTGGAAAACATGGATATGGAAGAGAAAATAAGTGTCGTGTTCAGATGGAGGGTGATAAAAGACAAGATTATAAGAAAGTTAACCACTAGAAAATCACAAACTTGTGATGGGTAAAACAGTATTTGGTTCCCCCTAGGGAAAGTAAATGGACAATTTTTTTTATGTTCATTTTCATAAATTTGAGGACTTCATTTAAGATATTTAATAAGAACATAAGGAAACATACTTACTTTTCATGTATAATTTCATCCTATACTAAATTTATACCACAAACTCATCCTTTCTCCAAACGATGGGTATTGAGGATTACTTGGTCACATCAATAGAACTAGAATAAACTTGTACAAATAGAAAAATCTAAAAAAGGTAAACTATATATTTCTCCTATCTTTAGTCATTAACCGAAACCGAAATGGTTAGTATGAGATTATATAATCCCCGAAAGGGTAATCCTTTTTAAATATAAATACTACTCCTAATATCAAAAATTCGACTAATAGTTACTAATGTTCAACCAAGTCTATTGAATACACAATTGTCCTTATAATTCTTCAGTATAATCCATTCTGATATTGAAACCCAAAATTCAAAAGGATTTGATCACATAGTCTTCCACAAAAATCTTAACATTTATCTCCAAATAAAATTTTCTACTCTTAAAGTCTCAAACTGAAAACTAATTAACCTAATCACATATTCTCTATCATTGGTTAATCATTTGAATTAATAAATCAAATCTATATACGTATACAATAAAAATATATATTCTTCCAAATTAAAATTCCACCATTACACCTCAATTGAATTCCCAAATTATTCTATTTTTCTTTTACAAATAGTGTTCCCAAAAGAGAAAAATTATTCCAAGATAAATTTTATCACCTTACCACCAAATCATTTTACATTACTAAGGATATCTATTTTATAAAAACTTATATCCCAAATCATCATAATATTGACCCATAAAATCATTTAATTAAAAATAATAAGTCACACTTACCCTATACTTCACATCATCTAGTGGTAGGCGATAAATCTTAGTCACAAATTAGTTGTGGGTTCAATTCCCATATCTTTGTCCGATGCGACGGGTTGTCACATGGTATGAGTGTTTCCATTTTTCAAAAACCATATCATTCTTGTAACATTAATAAAATGAGATAAAATCCTTAAAAATATCTATAACATGTTTTCACCTCAATGTTTATTTAATACCTCGCATTTTTCATACCAAAAAACTAATAACCCATAATTGCCTCAAAAGGAAAATATCACATGAAATCATAAGTTTATCCATTATGTCCACGCAAGAAATGATAGTTCTTCCATGAATAACATTTTCACATATCAATCTTCAGGGTTACAAATTGTATAAAAATTCTTCCAATGTAATCCTATCATTATTACTTTTAAACATATCATCATCCATTGATCCAACATAACTCTTCAATTCATAGACATATTAATCATAGAACATTCTTCCTGATTAGTTTTTGGTATTTTTTATCTTATTCTTTTATAATTATTTCCTTCATAAAAATCATCCGTAATATTTAAGATTTCAGTAAAGTCAAAACATAAGCTAAGAAACAGTCCATAACTTTCAGAGGTCGTTGTTAGTTTCATAATCCTCAATTGGAATGGCATTAGGTATTGGTAAAAAAAATATTTGTATGGTTTTATTAATCCAATTTTGGATCCTTCTTTTTAGTACATCTATTTGGGTGATGACCATGCACACCAAATTTAAAACAATCAGTTGATTCCTTGGAAATAAATTCTTTCATTTTTCTGGAGTCAATTGGATTCATCCTTTTTCCATGGAATTATATTGGTTTATGACCTTCATTATCACATCTAGAACATCTTCAAATTACATTGATTCATTTTCCTAGGTGTTTCTTTCTATACCCTTGACACATAGGTTTTTTAATATACATACCTTTATGATTATTACATGAACTTCCATTAGGATTCATTTCTTGTATACATGATGCCTTAGAAAAATCACCAAGGTTCAAGTTGTCAATAATGACTCCAGATAGCTGGTTATGAATAACCACAAGAATTATCATTGCAGTCTCCATTTCATTAATATTCTTATTCAAAAAACTCCCATGGTTTAGTTCAAATCCATTATTACTTTGGTGTCTACTAGATCTATCCATTTTATAAAACAAAAATGTTTAGTGTGAGTATATCAATAAAATAATCATATAATATCTAATTAAGAGAGTAAAAACTAATAAATACCTATTCATGTTATCTTAAACTCATTCAGTTTATATAAAATAACAATGACTCTTTCTAATATTCTTTCCAGTATTGTTATGTCACTAATGTTTAAATAACACCATAACCTCTAATGTTATCTAAACCAGACTATGAAACCAACTGTATGTCCCTAGACAAAAATATTACATAATCTTGTATTATGTTAATAATTCACATTCATGATTTTTTTTTATTTTTAGAGATTTAGATCATTATATCATAACTTATACATAGAAACATGAATATTACAAGTAGACACTTCTACACACTGTCCACTTTTTTAATAAAACAAAAACTCTTAAAAAAGTAATATTTCAAGTTCCATGTTTTAGATAGTGTGACTTTTCCTTGATCTCATCCTTGACCCTATTCATCTATATGTCTTGTGAAAAACATTTCAAAACATGGGATGAGAATATAAAGCTCAGTAAGGGATATGTAAAGAAGGAAAATGATTAGTTTTTCAAAAATAAATGTAAACCATGAATAATTTATCACAAAGTTATATATGTAACCTTAATTAAGTAAAAAAAACATCAAGGAATATAATCTCATTTATTAGTCTTTTTGTAACTAAATTATTAATATAAATCCGTTAGAAAATAATTAATTGCATAGAAAGCTAACATAAGATATAAATATACTTGAAGTGAATAACCATACAGTCGACTTCCACACACATCACTAAATGGAATAGCCATACAACCAACATCCACGCCCAATGTATTGGTGGTTATAATATAACCATCCATCCTTGGTTTGTCACGGAACCACCCGTCATCTGGTTTATCTCGTAACCACCCCTCAAATGTCTAAGTACCATTATATAATCATCACACATAAAATATTACCAATATCAACATTTCAATATTAAAATTTCATTTTCAATCACAGGAAATAATTTCAAGAAATTAAAAAAGAAAATACAATTTCTAAACTATTTTCAATAAAAAAAAATATGTTAAAAAGGTTATTTGGTACGTATTTTCCATTTAAAAACATCACTTCTTGCTATGAAAGACAAATATCAAATATTGGTCGTAGTAGCGGAAAGGAAATTATCACCACATATGTAAAAAATAATCATTCCATTTTTAGTCTAGCAAAATTCTATATAGAAAATGATTTCCTTTGAATGAAATTAAAATTCATAGGGTTTTATACACCATATAAAATAAGAGGTTGAATATTATTGAAAAATGCCTCAGTGAAAGGATATTGAGACAAAGTCCCTTACAATGATCAAATAGAAAATAAAATAGATCAATTATGTGTATTCACAATATGTACACATAAATAAAGTATAAATACAAGATAATATATCAAAATTCATGCCAATCATAATCATAGAACCACATAAACAAGAAGTATAAGATCATCCCAAATAATGGAAATTGGGTTAAGAAGTTCCTTTACCTCATGTCTGACATGACTTGTTCATTATTTAATTTCCAAAATAATAAAATTAAGTTATTTTCTACTTTATTAAGAACCTTTCACAATTTTATTATTCCTTTAATATCACTTATTACCTTGCAATAACAATTAGTTAATTATTTGAGTTTATATCAGACATTTTGTCGATGTTCAGAACTTGAGTAAAAAATGAACTTGTTATAATTATAAATTGTCTATGTGTTAAAAAGTAAATTTGCTCCAGAATGATATCCATGATTTAGATATCATATATATCCAATATATATGTATAAATAATAGTCCATATCATTTTTGATATAAGAATTGAAATGCATCGTTCATGGAGATGGTAAGTTGTACATAAGAATAAAGGATACTTTCATTTATTTTTAATATTTATATGAATGAAAACTAGATGATTCATTGGTATATTATAATTCCAGTATATTATATTTGTTATATAGGTTAAATAAGTTCATTAATTCCATCATTTATACATTCCATGTATAGAAATAATGAGTCATATCACTTTGAGGGGGTGGTAGTCCCCACTTCCTCAAATGAAATTATCGTATTTATACATCATGAAAAGAATAAAGGTATGTTCTAAATGAGAATTAAATTAGCATAGAGATAAGATAAATACCTTATATATCATATATAATTATTGTTCCATCATAATTACAACTATAAAAGGTGGTAGTATACGATTTAAAATCATCATTTCGTGAGGTAGTAGTTCCCTGTCCACAAAAAGAGTATGCTTGTATCCATTAGATAGATATGTGTGTAAGTGTAGTTATAATCCTTCTTATAAAAACAAACTAGTATATTTAAGATAATGGTTTTGTTATGTAAGTAAAGATTAATAAGAGAATAAATATTGGAGATTGAAAAATAATGTAAATGAAGTTGAGAGAAGACATTAACTCAAATCGTGTGAAATCTTTTGATTCGAGCCAAATGGATCACTTGATTAGCCATCTGCCAAAGGAAATGCTTCTATGAGGAAGGATGGAATATTGGGAGATTATTTTCATATAGTTTGGATTAGCCAAGGTTCTTGAGAGGTGTGAGTAATGGGTTATAGGTGGTGTCCTTTTATAAGATGGAGGAGGGGCACCTTAGAAAAGTTAAAAATTATTATTTTATTACTAATTGATTTGCGAATTATAATAACACTAAAGTGAAATATTTCACATATCAAATGTGGATGGGTCGAAATAATCTCATCAAATATGATTTAGTCAAGTGTAGGTGACAAATTTAACCTTATATATCCTTAGTTAACTAATTTAACTTTTACCATGTTTTCTAATATTTTCATAATATATGGTTACCATAGTTACTATAAAATTACAAGAGACAAAAAAATGTATCATTAATGAAATTTGTGACATCATGTATGTCAGCTGAATGATGATTAGTTTTTCTGGACTATTATATCATTTCATAAAAGTGTATTTTATTTAAAAACTCCTTTATGTCAATTTTTTATTGTTCATATAATTACTTTTTTAAAAAATCCTTAAAAACATGATCCATTGAGAAAAACTCTATTAATTAAAATAAAACATCTCATGATCATCCATATAATTCTTGTATTGAAATAATGTTTCAGAAAAAAAAAATTTAATATCTATAATCTCCTTTATTTAAATTTATCAACAATAAGACAATCAATACATCAACATTGGGTCATATATAACTTTATTTATTTGATTTATAAAAATTATAAATAAACATATATGATGTAGGAAATATTTTTTGTATTTATAATGACTATTTATAGTCGACGATATCACTTATATAAACCCATATTAAAATTATTTTAGAAAATTATACATGTTTTGGAATATTTTCCATTACATTACATTATAAGTAAAAAATGTCATTTTCAAACACAGAGGGATCCATGGGGTCCGAAAATAGACCTAAGGATGAACATGGCTAGAAATATCACATCAAATCAGGTTAGTACATTTGTTATAGTTATTTATTATTTTTATAATATTATTTTTTACCGTTATTTTATGGATTTAACCTTTAACCATGATAAATAAAATATTTAATAATGTTACTATTCAAAATGTCTAAACATAAAAGCTACATATTTACCCAATTTGGACTTCTTGTTTAAAAATATAGAATACATTTTTACAAATTCAAATCACAGAATTTTCAGAAATTAATTTAAAATTAATTGTCATTGTCAAAACCAAAAGGCATTTTTTTAGAAGTAAAAACTAGAAAAAGATTGACATGCATTTATGTCAATTTTCAAAGTGAAATTACATCCAATGAACAAAAAAGGATTAAAATATAAAAAATATAATCTAAAACGACTTTAAAACCAATTAAAAGGGAAATATAATCATATAAGTAAAGTAGATGAAAAAAAATATGACTTCAAAAGTAGTATTTTTCACTATTCATAAAAAATGATCATTATCAGAAAAAAACAAAAAAAAATTACCCAATGTAAATTTTGATGTCCTGCTTCTAAATAAGAAGTTTAATTTTTCAAATGAGACATATAAAAGTGATAAAAACTAGTTTAAAAAATGGTCACCATTAAAAGGCGTTAAATTGACATTTTAATGAATATTGAAGTATTTTATTCTTAAATTCGGATTCATTCTAATTTTAAGCCATTAAATTTTATTGGATTAATGTAAAAAAATAAATAAAATGATTCATAATAATATGGTTAGTTCTTTTCATTCCTTCTAATATAATTTCTAGGTGTTAACTACCATAATAATATTATATTATTATTTTTTATTATATCTAAATTGTAACATACCAGGTAAATAAAGAATAAAGGATTTTCATATTTATTAATATTTATGAATTAAATATTAATTTTATTTTAAAGGGGTTTCTATGTTCGATAGCGTACCCGATACGCAACGATGAGTTTCTTTGAAAACTTACGTAGCACACTAGTAATAAAATAATATTATTTTAAATGTTAGTTAACAAGTAGCCATTGTACTGGAGGGAATGGATAGAAATAACTAAAATATGATTACATATGTTTTTAAATGTTTATACATTTACCAAATAATAGATAAAGGCTTAAAATACGGAAAGAGTTCAATTTTAGGGCATATATACTCTAATTTTCACTAAAGGTTCACTTATCGCCTTTTAATGGTGAAACGTCATTAAATATAGTTTTGATCACTCTTATACATTCTTTTGGACCAAATAAAACTCTTATTAAGAATCGGGACATCAAATTTTACTTTGTGTAATTTTTTGGTATTTTTCCGATAAAGTTCATTTTTTAATGAATAGTGTAAAATGTTGTGTTTTAATTCAAAACCTCTTTTTAATCTAATTTATTTATATGATTAGATTATCTTTTGATTTGGTTTTAAATTGAAATTAGAAAATATTTTTACCATTAAATTCAACAGTGGTCGTTGGAATCAATTTCACTTTGAAATCGGACTTAAACTAGTGTCAATCTTTTGATGCTTATTGTTTCATAAAAACACGCTATTTGCTCTGACATCGGGAATTAATTATTAAATTAATTAATATGACTTATATGTTTTTAATTTTGTAAAATAGACTTCATTTTTGAATTCATAATATCAAATATAGCTTAGGGTGAATTTTTGGTAATTTTCTGAAAAACTTCAATTTTTGATGAATAGTGAAACCACTAAGTGGTAATCAAGCAAACTGATTTTTCAGTTAAATGAAAGTTTACCACTAATGTGTATTGAATTTTGAAAATCCTACATACATGGTTGTCATTATGAAGTAAAATGTGGTTCAATGAGATTAAAATAATTTTTTGGTGAATAGTAACTTTTTTTCATTAATCGCGATTAGAGGTAATTAGTGTAGTTTAAGGTAAAAATGGTATTATAAGAATGTGAAAACACCAGGAAACTTGTCCTACACCTATTTGGTAAGTCATGGCCGACCAAGACAAGCCATGGGCCAACTTGGGGACCCCATGGAGCTACTTTAGTTGGAAAATGACATTAATATATTTTTATTTAATGTTAAAGTGAAAATGACACTAACATAAATTGTTTTACTAAAATAATTTTTGAGTGGGGTTATAGAAGTCTGAATTTTGATTATAAATAGTAATTGGAAATCTAAAACGATTTCCTACATCATAGTATTTTTTTTAGAATTTTTAGACATTAAATAAATTAAATTATTTATGACATAATAATGATGCAGCGATGACATCATTATTTGACGATTTAAATAAAATGGAAAGATAATGTAAAATATATGAACTACACATGTCCAAAACCAATTGGATGAGTTGATTTAGAACCCTTATCACCTTATCCACGAATTATATCAATGTGGGACCTTTTAAAACCGAAACACATTTTCAAATAATGTAATATTTCTTTACTTTCCAAAAGTGCCCCTCCTCTCCTCTTATAAAAGGCCCCCACCTCTACCCCATTTCACACACTTCTCAAGCCTTTGGCTCGGCCAACACCTGCCCAATTAATCTCTCCACATCCCTCTACTCATCCTAGAGGATTCCCTTTGGGCATAATCCTTTCAAAGGAAGCCTTTAGGCTCAAATCAAAAGGGAGTTACACTTTTAAAGGAAATTCATTCTCTCTTGTTCATTTGTTTTACTTTGCTTATCCAACCCTCTAAACTCTTTTTATTTACTTCTTTTGTAACAACACCAGTATCTTCAATATACTATAATGTTTGTATAATATTTATTTGAGCTACACTCTCACACAACTACATCAAATGGTTAAAGAACATACGGTTTCCGTGGATGGCGAAATTCTGCCTCCCGAAACGATGATTGTTCAATACTCATTTAACACCTTCAAGGGTTGCCATTATGATGTCACTATTTTTATATATGATATATAATATGTTTATTTTTTCTTTAAGATTCTGTATTTTTCATTTTTTGCATACCATTATGGTTTTCATTATGGGTAAACACGATATCTTCATTTAAGGAAGTGCGGACTACCGCCCCCTAAAAGTGATGTGATTCGTTAATGCCATATGTGGGACGTGTAAAGGATGGATTTAAAGTTATTATATAAGATGTTATACTGGAATTATAATATACCACTATATCATTATTATTTCATTCCATTAAAGTATGAGATAGAAATGAAAGTAGCGTTCATGCGTACGTACGGCTTACCGTCTCCATGAACGGTGCATTTCATTTCTTATCCCCAAATGTAATGTAATATTAAAATTACATGTATATAATGTATATATATAATTAATGATATATCTAAATTATAAATATAATTCTAGAATTAAAATATACATACCTCTCATTTAGTTTTAATTCCACTAATATGACAATGAAATGAAAGTAGTGTTCATGCGTACGTACGGCTTACCGTCTCCATGAACGGTGCATTTCATTTCTTACCTCTAAATGATTCTGTAATATTATAAATACATGTATATGCTGGATATATATGATACATATTATATCCAAATCGGGAATTTCATTTTGGATATAAAGAACCTTTGACCACACGAACAACATGTAATTGTAAGAAGTCCACTTTCGACTTAAGAACCAAATATTGACAAAAAAACATTATTAACATAAATGGTTATATAATGTTTATAACATGGAAATAAGTGATATGAAAGGAATAATGAACTTTAAAAAGGTTCTTAATCAAGTATAAATTAACTCAAGTTTATTATTCAGGACGTTAAAGAACGATCGAGTCAAGTCGGACCCGAGGTAAGGGAACTTCTTAACCCAATTTCCATTCTTTGGGTAAATCTCCTACTTTCAAATTACGTCATGATATTATTTTGTCCTACCTTGTATTTGTACTTTCTTTATGTGTAATTATAGTGAATACACATAATAGATCTATTTTATTTAAAAAAATTATCTTGGTAAGGGACTTCGTCTCAATCTCCTTTCATTGAGGCATATTTCGTGTTATACAAAACTTTCTTTTATACGGTGTATAAACTCCTTTGACTTTAACTTTTATACAAAAGGAATCTTTTTCTATGAAGCGTTTTAATAAACGACAAAAAGGAATGTTTTTTTTAACGTACGCGGTGACAACGACCTTTTCCGCCGCCGCGAGTATTATTTGGTATTTGGCTTCCTCAACAAGCCGTAATGTTTTTTAGAATAAAATAAATACCATATACTCTTTTATGTATTTTGGTATTGAAAATGGTTTTGAAAAAGGATTCTATTATGTCAATATATTTATGATATATTGTGATTGAAATGTGGAAAAGTTATCATTCCTTTATATTGGTTTTATGTTTTATGATTTTATATTGGTACTTGGACATTTTAACGGGTGGTTACGTTATAAACCATATGATGGGTGGTTCCGTGAATACCAGGATTGGTGGTTACATTATAACCTCCAATGCATTGGGTATGGATGTCGGTCTTATGGCTATTCCATTAATTATGTATGGAAATTGGCCGTATGGCTATTCCATTAAGTGATATGTGTGGAAGTCGACCGTATGGTTATTCCACTTAAGTATGTTTATGTCCCAAGTTACCTTTATATAAGTTATGTGTTCTTTATATGGGTTTTATGGTAATACTTTGGTTACAAAAAGGTAAGTAATGATACTTTATTTAGTGAAAAGTTTTTACTACTTCATGAAGGTGAAGGTATTACTTTGATAGAGTATACATGGTTTACTTGATTTTTAAAAACTAACAGTTTTCATTCTCTTTATATCCATTACTGAGCTTTTTATGCTCACCCCAAGTTTTTCGAAGTGCTTTTCATAGGACTTAAAGTGGAATAAGGTCAAGGATGGGATCAAGGGAATGTCATGCTATCTAAAACCTGGAATCTAGACATCTTTCTTTTTAATAGTTTTTATTTTATGGAGACTTAGTAGAAGTGTCTACTTTTTAATCTTTTAAGATGTAATAGTTATGTTCTAATTCTCTAAAACTCTAAACCTAAAAAGATCCTCAATGTGAATTATTCATTTAATTCAATATTAAGTAAGGTTTAAGGTTGGGGCCTTATAGTTGGTATCAGAGGTCGGTTTAGACAACTTTAGGTGTTAGAAAAGTGTTAAATTATAATATGATTGAAATGATATAGCATTTACGGATTACCATGTTGCTTCGCCTAAGATATTTCTGTGTTCAGAATGGTTTTCCGCAGAGGAAACAAAGAAGCTATGTTGGAACGACATCAGGAGGAAGATAACCTTCCAAAGCAGCAACCTGAGATGGTCGGAATCGGAACTGAACAGTTTGTTGCAGTGATGGCACAGTTGACTCAGGCTATAAATGGTGGTGGTATTCATGCACGAGATCAGCCAGATCAACCGCAGAGGAACATGTCAGTGGTGGAACATTTCATGAGGCAACATCCCCCATCATTCAGAGGATCATCTGACCCTGTGCAAGATGAAGGGTGGAATAAAGCACTGGAGAAGATTTTTGATGTCATGGGGTGTTCAGAGAATCAGAAGGTTAGTCTTGCTGTTTACTGTTTTGAAGGTGAAGCTGATCAGTGGTGGGCGATGGCGAAAAATATAAGGGATAGTGATGAGATTGAGGATCTTCACTGGGACGAATTCAAAGGTATGTTTCTTGAGAAATATTTTCCTAAGGTGGTTCGTCTTAGGATGGAAAAACAGTTTCTAGAATTGAGGCAGGATGATGATTCAGTGGCTGCTTATGAAGAAAAGTTCACTCGATTGGCAAGGTATGCTCCAAACTTCATACGAGATCTTGATAGTAAAATAAACCGTTTTTACTCAGGGTTAAAGCCAAAGTATCGAAGGGATTTAGCTTCTCGTGAATTCAAAAGTTATGAAAAACTTGTTCGATGTGCGGAGAAGGTAGAAATGGAGTTTGCCAATGATCAGGTGTTCTATGACAAACAACAGAATAAGAGGTATAGTTGGCCGGAAAAGGGGAAGAATTCATCAAAGAAGGAAGGAGGTAAGAAAACCTAATATCCATCCTGTGAGAAGTGTGGTAAAATGCATCCTGGAGATTGTTTATCCATGTCTGGTAAGTGCTTTCAGTGTGGTAAGTCTGGTCATATTGCTCGTAACTGTAAGGAAGATGATCAAGCAGGAAATGAAAAGCCAATGGTAAGATGTTTTAAGTGTAATGAAATGGGTCATTACGCAAACGAGTGTCCAACGATGAACTCAACTGGGGGAATGCAGCCAGACTACAAGCAGAAAGGGGTGGAGAAATCCTTTTCAACAACTTCAGTAGATGTTGGGCCATCGAATGAAGTGGTACCAGCTCCAGGGAGCTCAGTATTTTTCGAAGATTGACTTGAGGTCGGGGTACCATTAGTTGAAAGTAAAAGAAGCAGACGTTCCGAAGACTACGTTCCGTACTAGATATGGCCATTATGAATTTGTAGTTACGCCTTTTGGGTTAACCAGTGCACCTGCTGTATTCATGGACCTTATGAATAAAATTTTCCATGAGTTCTTGGATAAGTTTGTGTTTGTGTTCTGAGGTTTGGGAAGAGATTATATGTGTCTTGTGATTAACAGTTGAAGAGGTAGTTGTTATGTGAAGCTCATAGTTCTCCGTTTTCAGTTCATCCGGGCATTACTAAGATGTATAGAGATATGCGGGAGTATTACTGGTGGGATGGAATGAAAAGAGACATTGCTGATTTTACTGTGAATTGTTTGACATGTCAACAGGTTAAAGCAGAGCGGCAGTTACCGAAAGGGATGCTTCAGCCTTTACCAGTGCCAGAGTGGAAATGGGAAAACATATCCATGGACTTTTTTGTGGGATTACCGAGGAAATCTCGAGGTAATAATGCAATCTGGGTTGTTGTTGATCGCTTGACCAAATCTTCTCATCTCCTTGCTATACGAGATAATTTTTCCCTAGATCAACTTTCCCATTTGTATCTTAAAGAGATAGTCAGGTTACATGGAGTTCCTCTCTCCATTGTATCGGATCGTG
The DNA here is from genome assembly GCA_963277665.1 of Viscum album. Taxonomy (NCBI): domain Eukaryota; kingdom Viridiplantae; phylum Streptophyta; class Magnoliopsida; order Santalales; family Viscaceae; genus Viscum; species Viscum album. The sequence continues at coordinate 801,376,264 of OY728150.1, read as the reverse complement.
ATCCCATGTTTACTTCTAACTTTTGGAAAGGCCTTCAGAAGTCATTGGGTTCTGAATTAAATTTTAGTACAGCTTTTCATCCTCAATCAGATGGGCAGTCAGAACGAACAATTCAGACATTGGAGGATATACTACGAGCTTGTTCTATGGATTATCAGGGAAGTTGGGACCAACATAGTTCTTTGGTTGAGTTTTCTTATAATAACAGTTTTCATTCCAGTATACAGATGGCACCATTTGAGGCATTATATGGGAAGCGGTGTCGAACTCTAGCATTTTGGAATTTAGTGGGTGAAAGGAAGCTGATGGGACCAAAATTGGTAGAAGAGATGGCAAAAAAAAGATCAGTTGATTCAGAAGCACATGAGAACAGCTCAGAGCAGGCAGAAGAGTTATGCGGAAAACCTGAGGAAGGATATATCTTTCGAGGTAGGTGATCATGTTTTTCTCAAGGTTTCTCATTGGAAAAGTGTGATGAGATTTGGTAAGAAAGGAAAGCTGAGTCCAAGGTTTATTGGACCATATGAAATTCTGGAGAGAGTTGGATCAGTTGCATACCGGGTGGCTTTACCTCCGAGTTTATCTCAGGTACACAATATTTTTCACGTTTCGATGTTGAGAAAGTATATGCCAGATCCATCTCATGTTTTGAGCCCAGAGGTAGTTCAGCTGGAAGAGAACCTATCTTATGAGGAACAACCAGTCCAGATTCTTGACCACAGGGAGCAAGTGTTACGGAATAAGGTGATTCACCAGGTAAAGGTTTTGTGGAAAAACCATGTGATTGAAGAGGCAACATGGGAATCTGAAAATTCTATAAGGGATAAATACCCCCACTTATTTTGATAAGTGAATAAAATTGCGAGGACGCAATTCCCAAAAGGGGGGAAGGATGTAACATCCCAGGTAAATAAAGAATAAAGAATTTTCATATTTATTAATATTTACGAATTAAATATTAATTTTATTTTGAAGGGGTTGCTATGTTCGATAGCGTACCTGATACGCAACGATGCGTTTCTTTGAAAACTTACGTAGCACACTAGTAATAAAATAATATTATTTTAAATGTTAGTTAACAAGTAGCTGTTTTACTGGCGGGAATGGATAGAAATAACTAAAATATGATTAGATATGTTTTTAAATGTTTATAAATTTACCAAATAAATGATAAAGGCTTAAAATACGGAAAGAGTTCAATTTTAGGGCATATATACTCTAACTTTCACTAAAGGTTCACTTATCACCTTTTAATGGTGAACCGTCATTAAATATAGTTTTGATCACTCTTATAAATTCTTTTGGACCAAATAAAACTCTTATTATGAATCAGGACATCAAATTTTACTTTGTGTAATTTTTTGGTATTTTTCTGATAAAGTTCATTTTTTAATGAATAGTGTAAAATGTTGTGTTTTAATTCAAAACCTCTTTTTAATCTAATTTATTTATATTATTAGATTATCTTTTGATTTTTTTTTAAAGTAAAATTAGAAAATATTTTTACCATTAAATTCAACAGTGGTTGTTGGAATCAATTTCACTTTGAAATCGGACTTAAACTAGTGTCAATCTTTTGATGCTTATTGTTTCATAAAAACACGCTATTTGCTCTGCCAGCGGGAATTAATTATTAAATTAAATAATATGACTTATATGTTTTTAATTTTTTAAAATAGACTTCATTTTTTAATTCGTAATATCAAATATAGCGTAGGGTGAATTTTTGGTAATTTTCTGAAAAACTTCAATTTTTGATGAATAGTGAAACCACTAAGTGGTAATCAAGCAAACTGATTTTTCAGTTAAATGAAAGTTTACCACTAATGTGTATTGAATTTTGAAAATCCGACATACATGGTTTTCATGATGAAGTAAAATGTTGTTCAATGATTTTAAAATAATTCTTTGGTGAATAGTAACTTTTTTTCATTAATCGCGATTAGAGGTAATTAGTGTAGTTTAATGTAAAATGGTATTATAAGAATGTGAAAACACCATTACACTTGTCCTACACCTATTGGGTGAGTCATGGCCGACCAAGACAAGCCATGGGCCTACTTGGGGACCCCATGGAGCCACTTTAGTTGGAAAATGACATTAATATATTTTTATTTAATGTTAAAGTGAAAATGACACTAACATAAATTGTTTTACTAAAATAATTTTTGAGTGGGGTTATACAAGTCCAAATTTTGATTATAAATATTCATTGAAAAACTAAAAATACTTCCAACATCATAGTATTTTTTTATAATTTTTAGACATTATGTAAATTAAATGATTTATGACATAATAATGATGCAGCGATGACATCATTATTTGACGATTTAAATAAAATGGAAAGATAATGTAACATCTATGAACTAAACATGTCCAAAACCAATTGGATGAGTGGATTTCTAACCCTTATCACCTTATCCACAAATTATATCAATGTGGGACCTTTTAAAACCGAAACCCATTTTCAAATAACGTAATATTTCGTTACTTTCCAAAAGTGCCCCTCCTCTCCTCTTATAAAAGGCCCCCAACTCTACCCCATTTCACACACTTCTCAAGCCTTTGGCTCGGCCAAACCCTACCCAATTACTCTCTCCACATCCCTCTCCTCATCCTAGAGGATTCCCTTTGGGAATAATCCTTTCAAAGGAAGCCTTTAGGCTCAAATCAAAAGGGAGTTACACTTTTAAAGGTAATTCATTCTCTTTTGTTCATTTGTTTTATTTTGCTTCTCCAACCCTCTAAACTCTTTTTATTTACTTCTTTTGTAACAACACCAGTATATTAAATACACTAGGATGTTGTTATAATATTTATTTGAGCTACACTCTCACACAACTACATCAAATGGTTAAAGAACATACGGTTTCCGTGGATGGCGAAATTCTGCCTCCCGAAACGATGATTGTTCAATACTCATTTAACACCTTCAAGGGTGGCCATTATGATGTCACTATTTTTATATAAGATATATAATATGTTTATGTTTTCTTTAAGCTTCTGTATTTTTCATTTTTTGCATACCTTTATGGTTTCCATTATGGGTAAACACGATATCTTCATTTAAGGAAGTGCGGACTACCGCCCCCTAAAAGTGATGTGATTCGTTAATGCAATATGTGGGACGTCTAAAGGATGGATTTAAAGTTATTATATAAGATGTTATACTGGAATTATAATATACCTCTATATCATTATTATTTCTTTCCATTAAATTATGAGATAGAAATGAAAGTAGCGTTCATGCGTACGTACGGCTTACCGTCTCCATGAACGGTGCATTTCATTTCTTATCCCCAAATGTAATGTACTATTAAAATTACATGTATATAATGTATATATATAATTAATGATATATCTAAATGATGAATATAATTCTCTAATTAAAATATACATACCTCTCATTTAGTTTTAAATCCACTAATATGACAAAGAAATGAAAGTAGCGTTCATGCGTACGTACGGCTTACCGTCTCCATGAACGGTGCATTTCATTTCTTACCTCTAAATGATTGTGTAATATTATAAATACATGTATATGCTGGATATATATGATGCATATTATATCCAAATCGGGAATTTCATTTTGGATATAAAGAACCTTTGACCACACGAACAACATGTAATTATAAGAAGTCCACTTTCGACTTAAGAACCAAATATTGACAAAACAAACATTATTAACTTAAATGGTTATATAATGTTTATAACTTGGAAATAAGTGATATGAAAGGAATAATGAACTTTAAAAAGGTTCTTAATCAAGTATAAATTAACTCAAGTTTATTATTCAGGACGTTAAAGAACGATCGAGTCAAGTCGGACCCGAGGTAAGGGAACTTCTTAACCAAATTTCCATTCTTTGGGTTAATCTCCTACTTTCAAATTACGTCATGATATTATTTTGTCCTACCTTGTATTTGTACTTTCTTTATGTGTAATTATAGTGAATACACATAATAGATCTATTTTATTTAAAAAAATTATCTTAGTAAGGGACTTCGTCTCAATCTCCTTTCATTGAGGCATATTTCGTTTTATAAAAAACATTCTTTTATACGGTGTATAAACTCCATTGACATTTACTTTTATACAAAAGGAATCTTTTTCTACGAAGTGTTTTACTAAATGACAAAAAGGAATGTTTTTTTTAACGTACGCGGTGACAACGACCTTTTCCGCCGCCGCGAGTATTATTTGGTCTTTGGCTTCCTCAACAAGCCGTAATGTTTTTTAGAATAAAATAAATACCATATACTCTTTTATGTATTTTGGTATTGAAAATGGTTTTGAAAAAGGATTCTATTATGTCAATATATTTATGATATATTGTGATTGAAATGTGGAAATTTTATCATTCCTTTATATTGGTTTTATGTTTTATGATTTTATATTGGTACTTGGACATTTTAACGGGTGGTTACGTTATAAACCATATGACGGGTGGTGCACTGAATACCAGGACGGGCGGTTACGTTATAACCTCCAATGCATTGGGTATGGAAGTCGGCCGTATGGCTATTCCATTAAGTATGTATGGAAATTGGCCGTATGGCTATTCCATTAAGTGATATGTGTGGAAGTCGACCGTATGGTTATTCCACTAATGTATGTTTATGTCCCAAGTTATCTTTATATATGTTATGTGTTCTTTATATGGGTTTTATGGTAATAATTTGGTTACAAAAAGGTAAGTAATGATACATTATTCAGTGAAAAGTTTTTACTACTTCATGAAGGTGAAGGTATTACTTTGATAGAGTATACATGGTTTATTTGATTTTGAAAAACTAACAGTTTTCATTCTCTTTGTATCCCTTACTGAGCTTTTTATGCTCACCACAAGTTTTTCGAAATGTTTTTCACAGGACTTAAAGTGGAATAAGGTCAACGATGGGATCAAGGGAATTCCATGCTATCTAAAACATGGAATCTAGACATCTTTATTTTTAAGAGTTTTTATTTTATGGAGACTTAGTAGAAGTGTCTACTTTGTAATCTTTTAAGATGTAATAGTTATGTTCTAATTCCCAAAAACTCTAAACCTGAAAAGATCCTCAATTTGAATTATTCATTTAATTCAATAATAAGTAAGTTTTAAGGCTGGGGCCTTATATAAATGTTTTGGGAAATGTACGATTTTGGAGAAAACCCTTGTTGCGTGTCGAGCACGCTGTTAGAAAAAGTATCCCCTATAACATAAAATTAATATCTTTTTAATAAGAATTATAAAAAATTAAAATGTATTATTCTATAAATTCATGGGTTGTTAAAATTGGGGTGATATCAGGGGATAGCCTTCATAAACATTTCAATCATATACATCCAAGTGACACTTTTGGAATAATAACATTCAATTTTTCATTATGAAGAGCATTAAATTTATTTTAAACCATGATCATTGAATGTCATTTTATAGAAGGACCTACTTTATTATATGTGTATCCTAATAAAATTAGTTTCTCACTAAGATATATAATTATACTTTCATGTAAATGTATTTAATAGTTTTTCATAAAAGATACACACATAAACATTTATTCACATAAACATTAGTGTTTGAATAAAACATGATTACATAATCATACATATATATATATATATATATATATCAATTAAAAATAACAAAAAAAAATTTACATACAATGACATAAACACATTCATTCATATAGTTACATATATATAAATCAAAACTATTAAATACACATATACATATGTGTGTGTATAAATGTATGTGTATGTTTTCATATCTAAATTAAAACCCATTCATATGAAATGATATATATAAATATATATTTTTTTGTGTTTATTATTTTCATCAGAAACTTGTTTTGAGAAGCATTAATTCGATAACCACTTTTTTAAATATTAGGGCTTGATTAAGATTCAAGTAACCATTAAGTTAATTTTTTTTAAAGAGAGTTCCATTGGGCAACATAACTTTAAACATACCATGATATATATTTGTGCTTATATATTTATATATATACTTATATATATGTACATACATTTAAAATATATTACTTTTGAAACTCTAACAACATCTCATGTATGTATAGGAGTCCATATGTAGTTCATTAATTATTCAAAATACTTAAAGATAAATATGTATCAGGAACCAAAAAAAGTTAAATATTAAATACATAGCATGATGCATTATTGAATAATATAAAAAGGATCATATTTTCATATTGAAATCATTCTAAACAATGATTACACATAAAATAATGATAAATTAAAATAGGTTTGAATATAATGATAGAGAGTATTTTTTAAAAATGTTAAGACAATATTTAAAAAAATTCATCCTAGTATCATATGAAATAGTAAATAAAATTTAAACCATGATGAAGTAAATCAACATCATAAGAAATAGTCTGAATGAAATTTATGCAAGAAATATGCGTAGTTTTCTTTCTATTTAAAAAAATAATGATTTAAACAATCATGTATTACCACAAAGTGATTAAAATAAATTAGGATAATATAAATGAATTTTATAAAACACTTGTAAAAATATCACTAAATCAAATATATTTCTATGAATTTGGTTCCTCTGCATTGTAGTTGATAAAATAATTTCATTGCAATAACAAATAAATACTATTCATAAATTTGGGAATAATTCAAAAATACAAGAATAATTTTATAAAATCCAATACCCTTTCCATGTGGATGAATACATTGATTCACATTAGGTAAAAATGGTCACATGGAATGATTCTTTGATTAACATTAGTAAATAATAGGGAAAAATTGAATATAAAAATCAAACTAGTTGATATATATTTTACAAAAATAAATTCCTCTTACAGTTTTAACACATGGTAGTCAGTTGTGAAGACTACTCCTGTCGGTTCTTCCCAATAGCTTGAAAAAATTTAAATAGAGGTTTTCCATGAAACATGTATAGGTTCATGAGAGACTCATCCCCTCTCCCTCTCCCAGCAAAATAGGGTCTTATATACAAAACCAATCCCTAAAAAAATTTCACAGTGTGAATCCTTGATTTCCTACCAACATGAAATCCTAATATTCATTGAAATAAGACCCTAAACTTAACCAAAGAAGTTTTTGTGGAATCCCTAAACCCAAAAACCCAACAGGAAAACAAACCCCAAATACAGTGATTCCACATTAATAAAACTTGACTCACCTTATCTGAATGGGAGTCTTAGGAAGATAGTTCCACATGAAATAAAACACATAAAGGAATCATGGGTCATCAGTGCCATTTTCAGGATGATTGACCATGATTAGGGTGTCAGCTTCATCAGCAGAGAACAATATCATATCATGGGATTTTGAAACATGCCACACTATAGAAAATTCTAGACTACCAGTAGTGGGGTGCTGGCTCCATGATTTACTATAGCCATCGAGTATTGCATCCTACCCAGTTGGAGAAGATGATAGAGGGGAAGGGGGAGAGATGTGCTAGTTGTGATAAAACCCCGAAATCTGATTCCCCTTTTAGATATCCTTTATTATTATCAAATTATTTTTTTATTATTTTAATAATTCATTATCATTAAACATATAACTTGTTATCATTTTTATAACACACATAATTGTATTAATTCTTCAAAATAATATTTTTCAAATATAAATAAAATACATTATTATTACTTATTATTCTTATTCTAATAATTTTATGTAAAATATTATTAATGTCAAAAAAATTATTTCTTATATAAACTTATGCAAATATTATTATTTCATGAAAAATAGAAAAACAATTAGTATAATTATTTTAAAATTATAAATTTTATTATTTTAAAATTACATTGTTAATTAATGAAACACTATTTTATATTACTAAGAGTCTAATTAATATAAGAGTTATTGGGTAATTACATTTTTCCCCCTTTATAAAAAATTATTGAAATTCAGTTATATTTTACATTAAAATAATAAAAACAACAAAATGAAAACATGGCCTCAGGGTTTCTCAACTCCCAATATTATGCTTACCCCAATTCTCATTTTTACGCCAATCACGAAGATAGAGGGTCCACTTAGTGAAACAATTGCTCAGGTAATTTTCAAAGTCTTCCACATCATTAGTCCATACATAGTCGATATTACTTGGATCGTACTGATGGAAAATATCAATCACGTTTTGAAAATAATTATTTCTAGCATACATTCTCAAAACATCACAATGCGTAATGTGTTTTTATAATTTCTTTAGAGATCCATCATTGAAATTTTTTAAATGTGTTTCCTCTAATATATTTTATATGTTTCCAAAAAGGATCAAATAGAATACTATATATATAATATTATCTATGATCTCTGTAACGCCCCGACCCCAGTTACCCAGAGTCGGTGCATTATTACATAACATTGGCATGATCACAAGAAAGATCAAATCCCGAATGACCGATTGGTTTAGTAGTCTTGGAAATACTAGATATATTCATAAGTTTTACATTACATCATAAAATGAAAAACTACTACAACAACATAATGTTTCCACAATCCACACTATAATCCCCTCATAATATCCCTACAGGTCATTCATAACTTACATCTTCACATCCTGGGAAAAATGAAACATAGAAAAGGGGTGAGCTCAAATGCCCAGTAAGGATAACAATATAGCGGAACATTCAAAAATAAGCATAAACATTTAAGGCAATGAATTACTAAAACAAAAGCCTTTTAAACTTGAACTTCGACATAGTATGGAAAAAGTAAAATGAAATAATTCCATTTACTTGTTCACATGGATATTCTACTAATCGAATAATCACATGAAAAATCAATAACCACTTTCATAATGTTGGAATGCATAATGCTAAACTTTAATTACTTTTCAAGGCCTCGTCCCAAGACCTTGGGGCTAACTGTAACCGGAACCCAACCCGGAGTGCCTCTAATAACCGGACACCAACCCGGAGTGCCTCTAATAACCGGACACCAACCCGGAGTGCCTCTAATAACCTGACACCAACCCGGAGGGCTTACTTTTACCAGTCCCGAACCTGGAGGGCTTACTTTTACCAGTCCCCAACCTGGAGGGCTTACTTTTACCAGTCCCCAACCTGGAGGGCTTACTTTAACCAGTCCCCAACCTGGAACATACTTGTCCAACACATTCATATGAAGTAAAGATTGAAATATAACATAAACATTCTTATTGGAACTAGCAAACGAAATGTCAATACTTTCACCATAAACTATGAATGGTATAAAAATAGAACATCTACAGTCAAACATATCACAAAACCTTCAGAACAATATAGAAGTTTTGTATCATAATAAATCAAATTCAAATAATCTTAAAACCCATCAAAGGATGTGGACATAGATGAAATCAAAATTCTTTTTAAAGAAATATCTCCTTTTATTTTGAAATCATTTAAGATCCATATAAAATCAAACATTTTCTTTGAAAATAATCTTATAAGATTTTAAGGGAAGCTTTGACGATTTTATAACGGCGGAAAATAACCGCACCCACCATATAAGTTAAAAAAAACATTCTTATCTTAATTCTGTCGAAAAGGTTAAAAAGCACCTTGTTTGGAAAACGACGGAAAGATTCCCTTATAAACCTCTTATAAAAAGTCAAACAAGGGTATAAATGACTTTAACCCATATTCTTTTAAATATTAAAAATGTTTTGAAATACATTTTGAAGAAACATGGATGTGGATGATAACGAGATCCCAGTAGATTATTACGTATAAACAACCTCGGATAATGAAGAAATTGTGAAATAACCCTTACCAGTTTGGTAACTTATGAAACATACAACCCATGAAAGAGGTATCATACAATGAATATGTAAGTACACATAGATTAGAGTGTATTACACAAAGAATATAATTATGGGCAGTACATACACCACACAAAAGGTAATGGTGGCAATATGGCATGAATCTCACGGGAATAAGGAGTGAGATGAAAACCCCTTACCACGTTAATCAACTGAGTCGTATGGCCAAAAGTTAATAACCACCAAATTATTTACAGAATAACATGAATATGATAATATATATCAAATGCCAGTACACAATACACCACTTTCAATAATTTAGTGGCGAATAATGGAAATCTCATGGAATTGAATGTGAGATAAGAAAATCCCTTACCTTGTACTTTTCCTTGGTTGGGGTAGGTTAACCTCCTGTATAATGGTGAAATAATTGTTATTAAATTATACAAGAATCATATACATTAATATGATATCATATATGATCTTTTAACATTTCATTATTAATAATATCTTAGTATTATCGTCGTTTCATGTGATAATCGATTCGTTCTTCTTAAATGTTTGGTTACGTAAGACATGTTTGTAATGGATAGATTATATCTTATTCATAATCAGAATGATATTAACATTATTTTTAACCCTAAAATGAGAATAATACTTGAATGGATACGATGGAGGATGGATCTCACCGCGTTCGTGGAGACGGTAGTCCGTACGTACGCACGAACGCTACTTCCATTTAATTTTTATTTTAAAAGAATTGAATCCAAAGGATACATAGGTATATTACTATTCCAGTATAATATAATATTTTATATATGTAACTTAAGTTCATTAACACCATCCTTTATACGTTCCATGTGTGGTATGAATGAGTCATATCATTTTAAGGGGGCGGTAGTCCGCACTTCCTCAAATGAAATTATCGTATGTATATACAACATGAAACGAATAATGGTATGAAATAAAATGGAATTACAAAAGCTTATATATAAAATATATATCATTAATATCATATTTAATTATAGTTCCATCATAATGGCCACCATGAGAGGCGGTAAGATGTATTTGAACAATCATCGTTTCGTGAGGCGTTAGTTTTCCATCCACAGAAACATTATGTTCATCATCCATTAGATGGAGTTGTGTGTATGTGTAGTTTGAATAATTCTTATACCAACATCCTAGTATATCGAGGATACTGGTTTTGTTACAAAAGAAAGGAAATAAAAAGAGTTTGGGGGTTGGAGAAGCAAAATAAATGAAAAAATTTTAAGAGAAATCGTTACCTTTAATTTAGGTTACTCACTTTGGTTGGAACCAAAGGACTTCTTGAAATGCTTTCTGCCTAAGGGGAAGCTTCAAGGATGAGGAGAGGGATGTGGGGAGCTTATTTGGGCAGAGTTTGGACGAGCCAAGTGGCTTGAGAGGTGTGAGGAATGAGTATAAGTGGTCTCCTTTTATAAGGGAGAAGAGGGGCTCTTTAGGAAAGAGAGAAAGTATTACTTTATAATATAATTATATTGGGTTTATAATGGTCCAAAAATCATTGAGGTCGAAGATAAGATGACTCATATTCTAAATAACATCAACCAATAAGAATTGTACAGGTTTTAGATAATATTTTAATCATTATAATCTTATTTATTTAAATGATTTATTAATGAGGTAAACATTGCATCATTATTGTGTCATTAATAATTTAAATTATTTGATGTCTAAAAATTATAAATAAAATATCATTATCTAGGAAATCGTTTTATCTTTCTAATGAATATTTATAATCGAAAATCCAACATGTATAACCCTATGTAAAAATTGTTCTTCTAAAAGATGTAAGCTTATGCCATTTTTATTTTTATTTTAACTTTATTAATACAAAGTGTCCCTACCACATACAAGTGGATCCAAGGGGTCCCCAAATTGACCCAAGGATTCTCATGGTCGGGTATGTGTCCACCAATAAGGTTAGGACACGTTTTAGGTTAATTTTGTATTATTATAATATTATTTTTTATCCCTTATTTACCGGATTTACCCTTAACCATGGTAAATAAAATATTTACCACAGTAATTATTCAAAATGTATAAAAATAAAAGTTACCTATTTACACAATTTTGACATCCTGATTCCAAATATGGAATCCATTTTTCTAAATTCAAAACATAGAAGTGGAAGAAATTAATTTAAAATTAATTCCCGCTGTCAAAACAAAAAGCGTGTTTTTAAGAGGTAATAACTATCAAAAGATTGACACTTGTTTATGTTCGGTTTAATTGTAAAATTATGTCCAATGACCAACATTATATTAAATGGTAAAAATATATTCTAAATATACTTTAAAACTACTAAAATTCATAATTTATCACTATTAATTATTTTGATTAAAAAAGTTGTTTTTAATTAAAATTTAGTAATTTTCACTATTCATCAAAATATGAAAGTTATCCGAAATGTACCAAAATTTCACCTTAGGCTAAATTCGATATTCCGAATCCAAAGATGAAGTCCATTTTAAAATATAATATATATATAATTTTAAAAAGTAGGTATTACTATTAATAACGGCTAGTTTGATTGGTTGTGGTGTGTGTTAAAACTCAAGGTTGCGTACAACACACGCTACTGTATTATTCAAAGAAAGTGTACCGTGGAAGCTTGGGATGTTTCATTTAAAATTTTTGATGTCCCCATTTAGTCAAAAAGTTTAAAATATTGTATTTAAAAAGGGTTCACTATTAAAAGTTGATAAAAGTGCAATACTGAAAATGAATTTGTTCTTTCATTATATCTAAGAAACTCATAATATTGATTCTAAAATTATAAGGATTATATAAAGTTTAAAATTTAGATAATACTATTCATAACCTCTTTTGAATGGCTTTTTTTTTGTAAGTCATGGTGTGATTGAACTCAGTGTTGCGTGTAGTGCAAGTTATTGAATTATTTTGAAGAAATAACACACTATGAAATCTTGAGGTGTTACATTCTCCCCTCCTTCAACTCGCAATTTGAAATTGTTCTTCGAAAATAAAAGGTTGAAAATAGAAAATATATTTGTGGGAAAACCCACATCGGAAATTGGGTTACTAAAATTTAGTCTTAATATGAGGAAAAGAGAAATGAAAGGGTCACCACCAAATTATGATCTTGATTAGGAGAACATTGGTGGCAATTAGAGACATATAATTGGAGGAAAAACGTAAATATTTATAGGTAGTGATTGAGGTCATTAATCACAAAAAGGTATAAAATTGAGGTCCTTAAACTCATCAATCTATGATGATTTGAAGTACCATCGGTTCAACAAAATATAGGGTATTGGGATAACACATTTTTGACGTTTCAAAATATCTTAGTTGAAATCCCACATCGAAAAATGAATTAATGAGGCCTCTATTTAAAATAAAGAGTGGAAAGTATGAAGATTACCGAAAATAACACATACTAGGGTTCCATGTAGGAAAATATGGATATGAAGGAGAAATCTAACCATCAATTATCTGATGGAGAGTGGTAGAGAACATGGCTATGAAAAGGCCAACAATCCCAAAGCCATAAATTAGTGATGATTTAAGGTACCATCTAGGGAAACATTTTTGTTCTAAGTTCCTTTTATTAATGTTGAGGAATTTATTTATGAGATTGGATAAGATCATAAGGAGATATACTTACTTTATAATCAGAGTTTTATCCATTAATAAGTTTCTACCACAAACTCATCTTTCACTCTAAAAGATAATAGAATGTAATTTTTTATTTATTTATACTATTCGTACAGGGTTCCAAAATAAATGAATTTATAATTCATCTACCAGATCATTAAAAAAAACAACATTATTTAATCCAGGACATCTCATGGGCCAGTGGTAGGTAATACACCCTTGCCGCCCTTCAGTTGCGGGTTCAAGTCTCGCAGCCTTGCCGGACGCGACGGGTTGCCGCCCAACCTCCGGGTTTTCCTTTTATGGTAATCCAAAATAATCCAAACTAGAACTATCCAAAATACTTCTGTCCAAACTCACAGTCCAACATTTATAAGGAAGGTAAACATAATATAGATCCTTTTTACCCCGCAATAGCATATGAATACCTTCATCTTGTATTCTTTTAATAAACTGAAACTTCTTGAATTACCATATTCCTTATTGATTACATTCATGCTCCCCTATTCCATATAGAATGCTGGATATACTTCATTAATCCAAAAATGTTTTAAACCCCAACAATGATGGAATATACAAATCATTAATTAGTTCCAAGGTAGTCAAGAATATCCAATATAATTTATCCAAAACAATCACATATTATTCCAAAACCACTACCTTAGTATCAGAACTATATTATGATTTATCATTCTCTCAACCATATATTTTCCAAAAATGTATCCTGCTATTGAGTCACTTTTCTTTGTTCCACATAATCTCAAGTCCTTAATGAAATAGTACTGCAGTACAATCCTTATATACTCCATAATTATTATAACAAGTACATTGTTGATACAACACTCAATTGACATAATCAACATAAGAACTCTAATCATTCCTCTTCATCTGTGGTAGTATCATAACTTGGTTATTAACCAATAACATCATTCGCGGCATAGTCTGATGACTGGGACATAGGTTCGCGTAGTGTCCAAACTCCTTGCAAATGAAGCATTGTACATTTAAAACCATTTTCTTACCCTTGCAGTCACGTACTTTGTGCCCTTTTCCTCCACACTTATAACAAACTCTCATTCCTTTCAGGCAAGTTCCAGGGTGTTTCTTTCCACAGTTACCACATATGTGAAAATTCTTCTTTTCCCTCTTCCCTTTATCCATCTTTCTCTCTTCCATCCTTTTCTTCTCTTGCTTCCCTTCAAAGCCATAGGACTCAGTAAACTCTTTACATATCTTATCAACACATGATATTATTTCTTCATATGATGATAATACATGGGAGACTATTTCTCTTATAAATTCTAGCTTAAGACCATGAAAGATATGATCCTTCCTTCTCTTTGAATCATGTGTATTTCTGGAGTTCTCATTCCTTCTACTGGGCGCCATTTCTATACCATGGCATAAACTAGATCAGTTTATGAATCAAAACACATAATCCCATACTTATAAAACACTTAACATAAATTGAACTATTTATGGATATAATCCATAATCATAAAAATGTTTTCTTTGAGGAAGTATATACTCATAAACACTTCATAATGATTTGTAAATAAAATGAGAGTTATCCTAAGCATATCCCCCGGGAGTGTCGTAACCAAGAGTGCAGCAAGGCCCGTTGTCGTGCACCAGTTCCCGTTCGAGTCTAGCTCAAAGCGGTGTTTTCGGGTTTTACCTCTAGGTACATCTGTGCCAGAGCCGCCTCTACCTGCTCGTATCCAGACAGGGATTTATTGCTCGGAAAACTCACAAAATCTCTACAATACCAAAATTCTAGGAAGTTCTTCTATACTAATCCTCAAAGTTCATCTTAGTTCTACGTTCTCTAATCAGAGTTTATCTAAATCTAGCTTCCAAGGTTTGTACTAAACTTCCTCTGATACCAACTGTAACGCCCCGACCCCAGTTACCCAGAGTCGGTGCATTATTACATAACATTGGCATGATCACAAGAAAAATCAAATCTCGAAAGACCGATTGGTTTAGTAGCCTTGGAAACACTAGATATATTCATAAGATTTACATTACATCATAAAATGAAAAACTACTACTACAACATAATGTTTCCACAGTCCACACTATAATCCCCTCATAATATCCCTGCAGGTCATTCATAACTTACATCTTCACATCCTGGGAAAAATAAAACATAGAAAAGGGGTGAGCTCAAATGCCCAGTAAGGATAACAATATAGCGGAACATTCAAAAATAAGCATAAACATTTAAGGCAATGAATTACTAAAACAAAAGCCTTTTAAACTTGAACTTCAACATAGTATGGAAAAAGTAAAATGAAATAATGCCATTTACTTGTTCACATGGTTATTCTACTAATCGAATAATCACATGAAAAATAAATAACCACTTTCATAATGTTGGAATGCATAATGCTAAACTTTAATTACTTTTCAAGGCCTCGTCCCAAGACCTTGGGGCTAACTGTAACCGGAACCCAACCCGGAGTGCCTCTAATAACCGGACACCAACCCGGAGTGCCTCTAATAACCGGACACCAACCCGGAGTGCCTCTAATAACCGGACACCAACCCGGAGGGCTTACTTTTACCAGTCCCTAACCTGGAGGGCTTACTTTTACCAGTCCCCAACCTGGAGGGCTTACTTTTACCAGTCCCCAACCTGGAGGGCTTACTTTAACCATTCCCCAACCTGGAACATACTTGTCCAACACATTCATATGAAGTAAAGATTGAAATATAACATAAACATTCTTATTGGAACTAGCATACGAAATGTCAATACTTTCACCATAAACTATGAATGGTATAAAAATAGCACATCTATAGTCAAACATATCACAAAACCTTCAAAACAATATAGAAGTTTTGTATCATAATAAATCAACTTCAAATAATCTTAAAACCCATCAAAGGATGTTGACATAGATGAAATCAAAATTCTTTTTAAAGAAATATCTTCTTTTATTTTGAAATCATTTAAGATCCATATAAAATCAAACATTTTCTTTGAAAATAATCTTATAAGCTTTTAAGGGAATCTTTGACGATTTTATAACGGCGGAAAATAACCGCACCCGCCGTATATGTTAAAAAAAACATTCTTATCTTAATTCTGTCGAAAAGGTTAAAAAGCACCTTGTTTGGAAAACGACGGAAAGATTCCCTTATAAACCTCTTATAAAAAGTCAAAAAAGGGTATAAATGACTTTAACCCATATTCTTTTAAATATTAAAAATGTTTTGAAATACATTTTGAAGAAACATGGATGTGGATGATAACGAGATCCCAGTAGATTATTACGTATAAACAACCTCGGATAATGAAGAAATTGTGAAATAACCCTTACCAGTTTGGTAACTTATGAAACATACAACCCATGAAAGAGGTATCATACAATGAATATGTAAGTACACATAAATTAGAGTGTATTACACAAAGAATATAATTATGGGCAGTACATACACCACACAAAAGGTAATGGTGGCAATATGGCATGAATCTCACGGAAATAAGGAGTGAGATGAAAACCCCTTACCACGTTAATCAAATGAGTCGTATGGCCAAAAGTTAATAACCACCAAATTATTTACAAAATAACATGAATATGATAATATATATCAAATGCCAGTACACAATACACCACTTTCAATAATTTAGTGGCGAATAATGGAAATCTCACGGAATTGAATGTGAGATAAGAAAATCCCTTACCTTGTACTTTTCCTTGTTTGGGGTAGGTTAACCTCCTGTATAATGGTGAAATAATTGTTATTAAATTATACAAGAATCATATACATTAATATGATATCATATATGATCTTTTAACATTGCTTTATTAATAATATCTTAGTATTATCGTCGTTTCGGGTGATAATCGATTCGTTCTTCTTAAATGTTTGGTTACGTAAGACATGTTTGTAATGGATAGATTATATCGTATTCATAATCATAATGATATTAACATTATTTTTAACCCTAAAATGAGAATAAGACTTGAATGGATACGATGGAGGATGGATCTCACCGCGTTCGTGGAGACGGTAGTCCGTACGTACGCACGAACGCTACTTCTATTTAATTTTTATTTTAAAAGAATTGAATCCAAATGATACATAGGTATATTACTATTCCAGTATAATATAATATTTTATATATGTAACTTAAGTTCATTAACACCATCCTTTATACGTTCCATGTGTGGTATGAACGAGTCATATCATTTTAAAGGGGCGGTAGTCCGCACTTCCTCAAATGAAATTATCGTATGTATATACAACATGAAACGAATAATGGTATGAAATAAAATGGAATTACAGAAGCTTATATATAAAATATATATCATTAATATCATATTTAATTATAGTTCCATCATAATGGCCACCATGAGAGGCGGTAAGATGTATTTGAACAATCATCGTTTCGTGAGGCGTTAGTTTGCCATCCACAGAAACATTATGTTCATCATCCATTAGATGGAGTTGTGTGTATGTGTAGTTTGAATACTTATTATAACAACATCCTAGTATATTGAGGATACTGGTTTTGTTACAAAAGAAAGGAAATAAAAAGATTTTGGGGGTTGTAGAAGCAAAATAAATGAAAATAATTTAAGAGAAATCGTTACCTTTAATTTAGGTAACTCACTTTGGTTGGAACCAAAGGACTTCTTGAAATGCTTTCTGCCTAAGGGAAAGCTTCAAGGAGGAGTAGAGGGATGTGGGGAGCTTATTTGGGCAGAGTTTGGACGAGCCAATTGGCTTGAGAGGTGTGAGGAATGAGTAGAAGTGGTCTCCTTTTATAAGGGAGAAGAGGGGCTCTTTAGAAAAGAGTGAAAGTATTACTTTATAATATAATTATATTCGGTTTATAATGGTCCAAAAATAATTTAGGTCTAAGATAAGATGACTAATATTCTAAATAACATCAACCAATAAGAATTGGACAGGGTTTATATAATATTTTAATCATTATAATCTTATTTATTTAAATGATTTATTAATGAGGTAAACATTTCCTCATTATTTTGTCATTAATAATTTAAATTATTTGATGTCTAAAAATTATAAATAAAATATCATTATGTAGGAAATCCTTTTATCTTTCTAATGAATATTTATAATCGAAAATCCAACATGTATAACCCTATGTAAAAACTGTTCTTCTATAAGATGTAAGCTTATGCCATTTTTATTTTTATTTTAACTTTATTAATATAAAGTGTCCCTACCACATACAAGTGGATCCAAGGGGTCCCCAAATTGACCCAAGGATTATCATGGTCGGTTATGTGTCCACCAATAAGGTTAGGAGACGTTTTAGGTTAATTTTGTATTATTATAATATTATATTTTAACCCTTATTTACCGGATTTACCCTTAACCATGGTAAATAAAATATTTACCACAATAATTATTCAAAATGTCTAAAAATAAAAGTTACCTATTTAAACAATTTGGACATCCTGATTCCAAATATGGAATCCATTTTTCTAAATTCAAAACATAGAAGTGGCAGAAATTAATTTAAAATTAATTCCCGCTATCAAAACAAAAAGCGTGTTTTTAAGAGGTAATAACTATCATAAGATTGATACTTGTTTATGTTCGGTTTAATAGTAAAATTATGTCCAATGACCAACATTATATTAAATGGTAAAAATATATTCTAAATATACTTTAAAACTACTAAAATTCATAATTTATCACTATTAATTATTTTGATTAAAAAAGTTGTTTTTAATTAAAATTTAGTAATTTTCACTATTCATCAAAATATGAAAGTTATCTGAAATGTACCAAAATTTCACCTTAGGCTAAATTCGATATTCCGAATCCAAAGATGAAGTCCATTTTAAAATATAAAATATATATAATTTTAAAAAGTAGGTATTACTATTCATAACGGCTAGTTTGATTGGTTGTGGTGTGTGTTAAAAATCAAGGTTGTGTACAACACACGCTACTGTATTATTCAAAGAAAGTGTACCGTGGAAGCTTGGGATGTTTCATTTTAAATTTTTGATGTCCCCATTTAGTCAAAAAGTTTAAAATATTGTATTTAAAAAGGGTTCACTATTAAAAGTTGATAAAAGTGCAATACTGAAAATGAATTTGTTCTTGCATTATATCTAAGAAACTCATAATATGGATTCTAAAATTATAAGGATTATATAAAGTTTAAAATTTAGATAATACTATTCATAAACTCTTTTGAATGGATTTTTTTTGTATGTCATGGTGTGATTGAACTCAGTGTTGCGTGTAGTGCAAGTTATTGAATTATTTTGAAGAAATAACACACTATGAAATCTTGAGGTGTTACAATCTCCCATATTGGTTGCTATTCGAAAATAAAATAGTGCATCATACTCTATAGACATGGTATGATATTTGAAAACTCACTTATGATACCTCCCTTGATTAGATATGTGGAAGAGTTGGGAGCATAAAATTTTATCATATGTGATCTATTATCCCCAATGACTCCACTATATATAGGAGGTGTTTGATATGTCAAAAAGTATCATTCATGATTGTTGGAAATTGGAAAAGATTTCTATGTTATGCAAGCTCGACTTCACAATATTTATTTCATGTAAGTCCTTGAGAAAATATATGGGTGTTGTTCTAAGTTCTTACCCTTCCATATTATATCTATCATTTATAGTGCTCATTAAATATATAAAATTTTATGTTAACCCTTAGACATGATAATCATGTGATATTAAATTACTCGATGTCTAATGATTTATTACTCCATAATGAAAATGATCTATTAAAAAATTTGAATGGTATTCAATGGATTCAATGGTTTCTATATATCTAGGTCAGTAATACTATCTATAAATTGGATCTGATACCAAATATGACAATCCGGATAACCTAACCGATTTTTTTAAAAATTAAATAGACTTATTTATATATAACACAACCCAATATCACAAATATTTAGAGATTTAGATATATCAGATACATTGTAGAATCCTTGTTACACAACCTAAAAATGAAAAGTAAAAAAACATTCTTTAAAACAGATAATAAAAATGGAAATTCCTCAGCTACTATCTTTCTTGTACACATATTTAATCCCTATGAAAAGTAATTTTGGAAATATAGGGTGAGTGAAAAAGGCCCAATAAGGGTTTTTAAAAAAATATTTTCCCATATTTTAATATTAGTTAATGTAAGTTCAAGAAAACATGGGTACTTTTCAAAATTACACATTATAGTTAAAATTTACTTCAATTTCTATATAAAACATTTGGAAAATATTCTTCGATCATTCATATAGTAAAATTAATTTGACTTGAATATATTATATTAATATTTAATTAATTTTCAAAGATACCTTGAATCATAGTATAAATTATTAGTTCACACTCGAGACATGGTAGAAATGGTACCATGATTAATTAGGCTCCCTACCTCATTCTAATATTTGTGTGGGATAAACCTCCTGCACAATATAATGTGCTTAAGATAAACACATGATGCACCGTGATTTTCAGGGGATATACCTCATGTGAACTGTAATTTTCTTAGGATAAACCACCTGCACACCATACATGATATCTCATGATATTAACACATTAACCAATGTATTGGAGTGATATCAGGGGGAATCCTTCATAAAAATTTCATTATTATACATCCAAGTTATATTTTATGAATTATAACATACATTTTTTCATTATCAGGATCATGAAATTTATTTTAAACCATGATCATTGAAAACCATTTCACAGAATGGCCTACATTATTATATGTGTATCCTAATAAAATTTTCTTCTCATTGAAATACACAACTATACTTTCTTGTACATGTATTTACTAATTTATTATAATGGATACAATTATATACATTTATTAACATAAACAATAGTGCTTGAATAAAACATGATAGCAAAATCATGCATATATATATCAATTAAAAAGAACAATAAAACGTTTAAATAAAATCACATAAACACATTCATTCAAATAGTTTCTTATATAAGAATAAAAAGTAATAAATTCATGTATACATAGGTGTGTGTGTGTGTTTGTAGGTATTCATGTATTAATCAAAACTCATTCATATGAAATGCTATATATATATAGGTTTTTTATTTTCATACATCAACTTGTTTTTAGAAAAATTAATTCGATAACCTCATTTTCAATCTTAGGGATTAATTAAAATTCAAGTAACCATTAAGTTAATTTAATTAAAGATATTTCCATTGGCAAAAATAACATTAAACATACCATTATACATGTGTGTGTTTATATGTATATATATATATAAATACACACACAGACACACCCATATATATATATTTACAATATATGACTTTTGAAAGTCTAATAACATCACATGTATGCATAAGATTCCATCTAATTTTCATTAATTATTCAAAATAATTTTATTATAAATATATATCACAGGCTAGAACATGTTAAATATTAAATAAATAACATGAATAATTAAATCATAACATAAAAAGAAACACATTTCAATCTTAAAAATAGTCAAAACACTTTTTTATGAATAAACTTATGATAAATTAAAATAAGATTGAATATAAATACCCCATATATTGTTTAAAAATTTTAACCATAGATTTAACAAAAGTCATCTTGGTATCACATGAAATGGTAAAAAAATTTAAACAATCATTATGTAAATTATATTCATAGGAAATAGTCTGAAGGAAATGTATGAATGAAAAATACATAGTTTTCTTACTATATAAAAAAAATAATGATTTCAATAATCATGTAATACCACAAAGTGTTTAAAATGAATTAGCATAACATAAATGAATTCCATAAAACACCTGAACATATTTCACCAATAAAATTTATTACTATACAAATGGTTCCTCTAATTTGTTGTCGATAAAGTTATTTTATAATAACAATAGTTAAATAATATTGATAAATTTTAGAACAATTCGAAAATACAAGAACCATTTTATAATATTTAATCCCCTTACCATGAAGATTATTCCACTACTTTACAATGAGCAAAAAGGATCACATTGAATGATGGTTTTATTAAAACTAGTAATCAAAAAGGAATAATTAAATATAAAAACCAACCAGTTGTAATTTACATTACAAAACAAAATTCCACTTGCAGTTTGAACACATGGTAGTCTATTGTGAAGACTTATCAGGTCGGTTCTTCCCATTATCTTTAAAAAAATTAAATATAGGTTTTCCACAAAACAATGACATGTTCATGAGATACTCTTATCCTCTCCCTATCCATGTTCCATAGGTTCTTATATAAAAGACCAATACCCAAAACTAGAATTTTTTCTGTGTGAAACATAGATTCACTATATTAGAAATCCTAATTTTCATTGAAATAATACCCTAAAAATAAAGAAAGCAATATGTGTGGAAACTATAAACCTAAAAACGCAATAGAAAAAAAACCCCCATTAATTTGAGTATTTATTCTAGAAATACAACTCAAATTATCTAAAAGGGAGTCTTAGGATGACTATTCCAATTGAAAGAAAACACATAAGGGAATCTTGGGTCATCATTTCCATTTTCAGGTTGACTTACCACCAGCTGGGTGTCAGCTTCCACATCACATAACAATCTTGAATCATGGGATTCCCAAAACACGACGCACACTGGATGATTTTGGATGATCTGTGGTGTGGTTGTGGATCCAGTATTTTTTACATCCATCCATGGTTTCATCCTAACTAGTTGGAGAAGATGACACATGGGAAGGGGAGAGATGTGCTTGTTTTGAGGAAACCCCCAAATTGGAATCCCATTTTTCATTTCCCTTATTATTATCAAATAATTTTATTTATTATTTTAACAAATAATTATCCTTAATCATTTAACTTACTATCATTATTATAACACATATATAAGTATATTAATTATTCAAACTAATAATTATTAACTTTAAATATAAAATCATTATTATTACATATTATTACAATTTTTATAATTTTATGATATATATAGTTGAAGTCAAAAAAATTATGTTTTATATAAACTTATGTAAATGTATTTATTTCATGAAAAATAGAGAAATATTTAGTATAATTTTTTTAAATAATAAATTTTAATATTTTAAAATTACATTGTATATTAATGAACCACAATTGCATTTTACTAAGAGTCTAATATATATAAGAGTTATAAAGTCATTAAATTATACCCCCTTTTAAAAATTTGTCCTCATAATTCAATTACATTTAACTTAGAATTAACAAAAACACGAAAATTTAAACATGGACTCAGGATTTCATACCTTCCACCATTAGTCCTACCCCAATTCTTTTTATTATATCGATCATGAAGAGAGAGGTTCCACATAGTGCAACAATACCTCAATAATTTTTCAATGTCTTCCACTTTATTATTCCATAAATAGTTTGTATGACTCAGATCGTACTAATTGAAGTTATGATGCAATTTTTGGAAATAATTATTTATTACATATAGTCTCAAAAGATCACCATGTACATGGTTTTTATAAAATAGCTTGATAGAGTGAGATTTGAAATTTTCAAAATGTGTTTCCTCGAATATATTTTCTATGTTTCTAAAAATATTGAAAGAGATTACTAAATATATAGGATTCAGAGAGAGCTCCCTTATCCGTAGCTTTTCTAAAATCAAAAAGTGCCTCATACTCTGTGAACACGGTAAGATATTTTAAAATTAACTATTGGTGCCTCCCTTGTCGAGAAAGGTGTACGAGATGGGATCTTAATATTTGATCATATGCGATATATTTTACCTAATGATTCCAAAATATATAGGAGGGGTTAGATATGTCATAAAGCATCCTGCATTAGTGTTGGACCTTAGAAAAGGGTTCTATGTTGTGTGAGCTTGACATCCCAAAAATTATTTCTTGTAAGTCCTCTGGAATGGACCAGGGTGTTGTGTCAGGTTATTCTCCTTCAATATCAGATCTATCCTTTATCGTACTCATGAAACATATAAAATTTTATGTTACACCGTAGACATGATTAACTTGTGATATTAAATTACTCGATGTATAATGATTTATTAACACCTAATGAAAAGGACCTACACAAATCTTTGAATGGTATTCCAAGGTTTCTATGTTTTCTATGTATCCATGCCACTAATGTTATCAATATAATGGCTCTGATACCAAATATTATGATCTGGATAACCTAACCCATTTTTTAAAAAAAAATTTAATTCCATTATTTATATATAACACAACCCATGACCATAAATTTATAGAGGTTTAGAGATTTCAGATACATTGTTGAAAACTCCACACACAAAGGAAAAAATAAAATTCAAAAAAAACCATTATATGGAATAATCACCTAAGAGGTTCCTCAACCATTTCATTTCTTATATGGATCCTTAATCCCTATGAAAATAGATATTGAAAACATAGGGTGAGTGAAAAATTCTCAGTATGGGTTTTTCAGAAAACAAAAAAAAACAAATTGTTTTGAACCATATTTTAATGTTATTTAATGAAATCATAATAAAACATGGGTACATTTCAAAATTAAAAATTATAGTGAAAATAAATTTCAATTTATATTTAAAACATTTGGATAATCTTCTTCGACTATTGATATATTAATGGAAATTTTACATGAAAATATTATATGTCTTCATAATTAATTCTCAATGGCACCTTGGATCAATGCATGAATTCTTAGTTCACTCCCAAGACATGGTGGAAATAGTTCTATGATGGATTATGATCAATTCCTAATTTCATAATGGACATTGGATAAACCTCCCACACACTATAATTTGATTTGGATAAACCTCTTGTGAACCGTGATGTGCTTGAAATAATCCTCCCATACACTGTGATGTGCTATGGATTAACCTCATTTGCACCATACATGAAACTTAATGAGATTAACATGCCACCCAAATAATTATAGCACTATCAGAGCTCACCCTTTATAAAAATTTCATTCTCATAAATCTATGTGTGACTTTTGGAATAATAATTTATATTTTTTTTATTATGAGGACCAATAAATTTAATTTAAACCAAGATCATTGAAAACAATTTCACAAACTTTCCTACATGATTATACATGTATCCTGACAAAATTATTTTCGCATTAAAATACATAAATATTGTTTCATGTACATATTTTGAATAGTTTTTCATAAAAGTTACATGAAAATACATTTATTTACATATACATTAGTTTTTGAATAAAACATGATTTCATAATAATGCATATAAATACATATATATATATTGATTAAAAATAAATATAACTCTTTTACATAAAATGGCATAAATAAATTCATTTATATAGAAACATATATATGCATCAAAAGTAATACATACATATATTCATATGTGTATATATATGTACATATACATGACTTAATTAAAACTCATTCATATTAAATGATATATGTATATATGTATATAGGTATATTTATATGTTAATTATTTTCATACATCAACATGTATTGAAAATAATTAATTTGATGAACTCATTTTGATTCATGGGGATTAATTAAAATTCAAGTTACCATTAAGTCAATTTTATTAAAGAGAGTTCCATTGGCAGAGATAAATTTAAACATAACAAGATATATATGTGTGTTTATAAATATATATATATATATACATATCCAAACATATATATATATACATACATTTAAAAAAACTAATTTTTTAATGTCTAAAAACATCGCATATATTCATAGAAGTTTATCTGAAGTTCTTCTGTTATTAAAAATAATTTTAAGACAAATTGGTATCTTGTTCCAAAAAAAGTTAAATATTAAATACATAACATGAAACAATAATGTATAACATAAAAAAGGATCATATTTCCATCTATAAAAAAATAAAAACACTATTTATATATAAATTGATGATAAATTAGAATAATTTTGAATATAAAGATAACAAGTATTATATAAAAAATTTATGCTTTGTTTTAACAAATATAATTTTTTTATCCCCTGAAATAGTAAACAAATATTAAAAAATTCATAATGTAAATAAAATTCATAGGAAATGTTATAAATGAATTATATGCGTGAAAAATGTGTATCTTTATTACTATATAAAGGAAACAAATGATTTCAACAATCATGTAATACTAAAAAGTGATTAAAATTATTTGGAATAAAATTAATGAATTTCATAAAACTCTTAAAAATATTTCACTAAATAAAATCTATTACTATGTAGATGATCCATCATATTTGTATCTCATAATTGAATTTCATATAAAGAATAATTAAATTCTATTGATAAATTTGGGAATAATTCAAAAATACAAGAACAATTTTTTTAAATTAAATCCCCTTACCTTGTAGATTATT
Organism: Viscum album; assembly: GCA_963277665.1. Classification (NCBI taxonomy): domain Eukaryota; kingdom Viridiplantae; phylum Streptophyta; class Magnoliopsida; order Santalales; family Viscaceae; genus Viscum; species Viscum album. Next base: position 801,349,557 of record OY728150.1, on the reverse strand, counting down.
CCACTGAATCACAACAGGGAAAAAGAATCACATGGAATGATGGTTTCATTAACAATATTATATAATTATAAACAACTAAATATAAACATAAAACTTGTTGCTATGTATTTTAGAATATGAAATTCCACTTATTATTTGAACAAAGGGTAGTCTGTTGTGAATTTTTCATATGTAGGTTCTTCCAAATAGCTGGAAAAAATTAAATAATGGTTTTCCATGAAACACAAATAGGTTCACGATAGACTCCTCTACTCTCCCTATCCAAAAGAAATAGTGTATTAAATACAAAACCAATACCCAAAACCAGAATTCTCATAGTGTGAAAACCATATTTCCTACCTACAAGAAATCCTAATTTTCATTGAAATAAGACCCTCAACGAAACGAAATCAGCACATGTGGAAAACTAAAACCCAAAAAATGAAATATCCAATGAAACCCTAAATATAGTGTGTCCTCATTCCAGAAATCTGACCCACCTTTTCGAAAAGGGAGCTGTAGGAGTATGATTCTACATGAAAGACAACATGTGGGGGCATCATGGGTCATCAGTTCCATTTTCATGCTGTACAACCACTAGAAGGGTGTCATCTTTATCGGCACATAAAAATATTGAATCATGGGATTCCGAAACATACAACACACTAAATGATTATGGACTATTGGCAGTGGAGTGCTAGATCCAAGATTTTCTACTTCCATCAAGGGTTTCATCATACCCAACATGAGGAGACAACACAGGGGATTGGGAAGAGATGCACTGGTAGTGAGAAAACCCCAAAACCAAATTCCCCTTTCAAATTTCCTTTATTATTATCAAATAAATATTTGAAAAATTCATTTCCATTAATAATTTTATATATTATCAATATTATAACACATATATAAGTCTATTAATTCTCCAAACTAATAATAGTCTACATTAAATTAAAAAAATTATTATTACTTATTAATATTATTATTATATTTTCAAGATAAATATTATTGAATTCAACAAAAGTTATTTTATAATAAAATTATGCGAATATTTTTTTTTATTAAAAACTAGAAAAAATTTATTATCATTTTTTAAAATAATAAAATTAAATGTTTTAAAATTATATTGTATATTAATGAACCCCTATTGAATTTTACTACGATTCTAATTAAAATAAGAGTTATTGGGGCATTAAATTCTACCCACTTTAAAAAAATTGTCTTTGAAATTCAATTAAATTTTATATAGAATTAAGAAAAACACTGAAATATTTAAATGGACTCAGGGTTTTTTACCTCCCACCATTAAGCATACCCCAATTTTCATTATTACGTCAATCACGAAGAGAGAGGGTACACATAGTGAACCAATACCTCATGGATTTTTAAATTATTCCACTACCTTATTCCATACACATTCAATATGAATCAGGTCATACTGATTGAAAATAAGATGCCCTTTTTGAAAATAAGTATTTCTTACATACAGTCTCAAAACAACAACAAGTACAAGGATTTTATAATATAGCTTGATTGAGTCAGCTTTGAAATATATTTTAAATGTGTGTCCTCTAATATATTGTCAATGTTTCCAAAAAGTATCAAATACATGACTGAAAATATAGGATTCCCATAGATATCCCTTATTAGTAGCTATTCTAAAATAAAATAGTGCATCATACTCTCTAGACAGGGTAAGATATTTGAAAATTCACTTATGGTACCTACCTTGTTGAGAAAGGTGGAAGTGTTGGGAGCTTAATATTTGATCATATGTGATCTATTATCCCTGATTATTCCAAAGTATAGAAAAGGTATTTGATATGTTATAATGCATCTTTCAGGTGTTTTTTAAATTGGAAAAGGTTTTTATGGTGTGAGAGCTCGACTTCACATTAATTTTTTCATGTAATTATTGAGGAAGGGACCAGAGTGTTGTGTAAGGTTCTTCCCCTTCCATATCGAATCCATCCTTTATCCCACTAATGAAATATAAAAAATATTATATTATCCCTTACACATGATAAACTTGTGATATTAATGCACTTGATGTCTAATGGTTTATTACTCCCTAATGAAAAGGACCTTAAAAAATATATGAATAGTAATCAAAGGTTTAAATTATATCTATATATCCATAACTCTAAATTTATCTATACATTGGCCCTGATACTAAATAAGATGATCCAAATAATATGATTCAATTTTTTAATAATTTTAATTCAATTAATTATATATAACACATCCCAATATCATAAATGTATAGAGTTTTAGAGACTCAAGATTCATGGTATAATTCTAATTACACTACCTATAAAAGAAAAGTTGAAAACCATTCATTGAAAGGGATAATCACATTAGTGTACCTTGGAGATTTTATTACTTATATGCATCCTTAATCCCTATGAAAAGTGAATTTGAAAACATAGGGTTAGTGAAAAAATCTCAAAATGGGTTTTCAAAATATAAGAAAACCAAAAACTATATTTGAACCATATTTTTATTCCAGTTAATTGAAGCTTAAGAAAAAATGGGTACTTTTCAAAATTACACATTATAGTGAAAAGGGATTTCAATTTATATATAAATCATTTGGAAAATCTTATTTGATAATTCATATAGTAATATTAATTTGACCTGAAAATATTATAATCATTCATAATTATTTCACAAAGGCACCTTAGATCATAGAATGAATTATTAGATCACTCCGGATACATGGTAGACATAGTGCAACGATGTATTTGGCTCATTACGAACTTTCATTATGTGCATGGAATAATCCTCTAGAACACAATAATGTGCTGAAGATAAACTTCTTGTGAACCATGATGTGCAAGAGATAAACCTCTCATACATCATCATGTGCTATGGATAAACCTCATTCTCACCATATATGACATCTCATGATATTGACATATCACTCTATTCTTTATAGCACTATGAGGGCACACCCTTCTTAAATATTTCATTCTCATAATTCCAAGTGAAACTTTGGGAATTATAACTTACATTCTTTCATTATGAGGACTAATAAATTTCTATTAAACCACGATCATTGAAAACCATTTCAAAAAAGGACTTAAATTATTATACATCGATCGTGGAAAAAAATAGTTTCTCGTTAAAATATATAATTATAATTTCATGTACATGTAGGTAATAGTTTTTAATAAAATATACATGTATATCATTTATTGACATTAAAATGTGTATTTGAAAAAAACATGATTTCATACTCATGCATATATATATATATATATATCAATTAAAAATAATATTAAAACTTTTATATAAAATGACATCAACAAATTCATTCATATAGTTACGAATATGAACATAAAAAGTAATACACATACATATACATTTGTTTGAATAAATATGTGTGTATACTTGTCATAATTAAAATTAATTCTTATGAAATTATATATATATGTATATATTTATTTATTATTTTCATACATCCACTTTTATTGAAAAACTTTAAATTAAAATCTTTACATGAAATATTAGGGATTATTTAAAATTCAAGTATCCATTAAGTTAATTTATTAAATAAAGTTACATTGGAAGATGTAATATTAACCATTACATGATATTTATGTGTCTTTATATATATATATACAAATACATACCTTTAAATAATATTTCTTTTGAATTTATAATAACATCACAAGTATGCATAATAGTCCATATGAAACATTAATTAAAAATATTAAATGGACCATATTTCCATATTAAAAACTGTGACTACACTATTTATTAATAAACTTCCCTAAAATTATAATAATTTTAAATATAAATATACCAATTATAGTTTCAAAATTCTATCACTAGATATAACAAAATTCATGTTGCTATCAAATGAAATAGTTAAAAATATTTAAACACTCATTAAGTAAATCATCATCCTATGAAATAGCCTAAAATAAATGTATCCAGGAATAATTAAATTGATTTATTTCTATACAGAAAATAATGATTTTAACAATCAAGTAATACCTCAATGTGATTAAAAATAATTCAAATAAAATATATGAAATTCATAAAACACTGAAACATATTTAAAAAATTAAAATCTATTACTATAATGATGGATTCTCTTCTTTATAACCGATAAAATAATATCATAGAATGAACAATTAAATACCACTGATAATGTAGGGAACAATAAAATATATTTGATAGTGGTTTTATAAAATTGAATATCTTTACCATGAATATAATTCCACTACATCACAAACACTGCAAAATGATCACATTGAATGATGGTTTTCTTAACATCGTCAAACAAATGTGAAAAATTATAGATCAAAGTCAAACTGGTTGCTATGTATTTTAAAAAATGGAATTACCCATACATTTTGAACACATGGATGTCTATTGTTCATACTTTTTAGGTCGGTTCTTCCCAACAGCTGGAACAAAATCTAATAGAGGGTTTGATGAAACATGGAATGATTAACAAGGGTCTCCTCCCCTCTCCCTATCTCATCGCAAAATGGTCTTATATAAAATACAAATACCCAAAACTAGTATTTTTATAGTGTGAAACAAAAGATTTTCTACCATAATGAAATCCTAAATTTCATTAAAATTGAGTCCCAAAACCTATCAAAACAGCACTGGTAGAAAACATGAACCCTAAAGAAGAAAATAATAAACACCAAATACAGTGAGTCCGCGTACCATAAATTTAACCCACCTTCACCAAAAGGGAGTCATATGAGGATGATTCCCCAAGAAATATGACACTTGAGTCCATCACGTGTCACTTGTATGATTTTTAGGATGAATGAATATAAGAGGGGTGTCGGCTTCATCTGCATGCACAAATACCGAATCATGGGATACTAAATCACACTGTAGTGGATAATTATTGACAACCTGTAGCCGAGTGTTAACTATAAGCATTTCTGTTTCCAGTGACGGTTACATCCAACCAGGATGCAAAAGATGACATATCAGAAGGGGGAGATATGTGATGGTTCTAAGAGGACCCCCATCCCTGATTCTCCTTTAACATTTCCTTTATTAATATCAATTTTTATTATTATTTTATCAATTATTTATAATAAATCATTTCCTTTATTACCATTATTATAACACACATATAAGTATATTGTTACTTCAAACTAATAATTATATACTTTAAATAAAAATACATTATTATTACCTATTATTAATATTATTATATTTTCAAAATAAATATTATTAAAGGTAAAAAATTTATGTTCTATATAAACATAAGTTTATTATTTTTTTCTTGAAAAATAGACATACATTTAATATAATTTTTTTAAATAATAAATTTTAAAATTTTATTATTATATTTGATATTAAGGATCCACTATTTCATTTTACTAAGAGTCAAATTTATACATGAGTTATTGGGGTGTTACAATACACTAATGGGAATAATGGTTTTCTCAATGAAAATATTAATTTAATTTAGGTTTTAAATATTCATGTGTATTTCACATATTTTTCTAGTTTTAAATACTAATAAACTACTTAGTCCTTTTTTATTTTATTTTTTTATGTATTCCCACAATAATATTGTAACCACCAAATCTAGATTGCTGGGGTTGGGGTATTTATTATTGGTTTTAGGGAAATATTAATAGACCCTTAGTAATTAGTCTCAGAAAAAAAATCAATGAATATGTAAAATTAAAAAATTTATAAGGATAATAAATCTCTTTATATAAATAATTTATAAGTAGTTATATTTGGGAATTTTAAATATCTAATAATAAAATAATAAATAATTTAAACGATTTTTGTAATGGTTGAATATCATTATAATTTCTGGAATATTCTATGGAATTTTTTCAAAGTCAGGTGTTTTTTAGAATTAAATTATAATTCCTGTATAATTTAGATATTTATTTAACCAAAAATATTAAAAATATTATATTATTTGATCTCACTCATTTTTCTAAATAGTGAAATATCTGACAAACAGTGTCACAAAGGGGAACTCTAGGACTATCATTAGGTCCCTGGTCTAAGGTTTACCCTGTGCATGACATAATATTTTTGCATGTTAGGCATTTGGTAAAATAACTCATGAGAATAATTTATTAAATATTTTATTGTATATTATCTAAAAAATGAATTATCATATAAACATTAAATTATATGAGAAGTATAAGACCACCATTTTTTCTTTGATGCGGGTGTTACCATTAGTGTGAAAAAATATTTGTGTACATTATGTGTTTGGAAACATCGCACATAATGGTAATAATAGTTATATTATTATTATTATTTGTGGTAATGAAAAAAAATGGAAATATCATGTCTAAAAAAATTTCTTCATTAATGAATGATGTTTCACCATGGGTGGATATTTATTTAATGGGGGGCAAGGTAATAAAATTCATATTATAATTTTGAGCTAAATAAATTCAATTTTACCATGAATATTAATTTATTAACTTATAGAAATTTAGTGAAACATATATGTTAAATATTATTGGTGGAAATGTAAAATATTTAATAATAATTATAATAAAATATTATTATTATTATTATTATTGTTATTATTAAATTTAGTATAAAATATTGGTGCGTATATATATAGTTATATTGTGTATAAATATATGAGACAAATATATATGTATATAAATATATATGTCGGTGTATATATTTATATACGGATGTGTGTGTCTGTGTGTATAACACACACACTAACACACACACACACACAGATATATATATATATGATATATATATATAAGAATATAAATATATATATATATATAAATTTGTGGGTGTGTATATATATGGATGAGTATATATAAATATATAACATGTATATATGTTTGTAATATATATATATGTGTGTGTGTGTTTGTGTGTGCATATATATATATAAATATATACTCGTGAATATATTTATATTTGGGTATGTGTATACTTATATTGTGAATATATATATAATGACTTAAAAAATATTTATATGAGTATATAAATGTGTTCGTAATGTTTTTAAGAACAATAAATAAAAACGCATGATTGGGAAGGGGTGGCACATGTTATTAAGAGGATTGAGTATTAAATAATGATTTGTTGAGAGAATTAGAATGATATTTTTATGAAAATAATATAAATGGTAATTTGGGAGGCTATGTGTAGCATGCATGGTACATGGAAAATCACTTCCCCTTATCACTCTCTCTATTCTATTACCCCATTCTCGTTATATTATTATTAAATTATTTTAGTATTTATTTAAATGGTTTCCATTTGATAACATATTCAACATAGATTGGATTGAAACATCATCAGTAAAATTGGTTTCATCTTGATAATCAAAAGAGAAATCAATTTCTTAAATTCATGAAAGGTATCTTTTATCCTGAATCACCTGCGTCGAGCCCGCAACAGTCACCTGCGCCGGCCAACAAAAAGGCCTGATATGCATTACCGATTCTCCTAGGAAAAAAACTAGTATCTGGAATCATGAACAACACTATTGGAAATAATTAATCCCATGAAAAAATAATATAAATAATGAAATACAAGTAAAGTATTTAACTATTAGTAGAAAATAAATAAACATGTTATATCCCATTGTGACCCTACGGGTTACCATAAATCCCAGAACCACGCTTCCTCTCGGATAAATCCTATAACGCCCCGACACTAGTTACCCAAAGTTAGTTCATTATTATGTATCATTGGCATGATCACAAATTATCATGTATCAGGAGACAGATTAGTTTAGTATACTTGGAAGAACTAGATACATTCATAAGGATTACATTACATCATAAAATGTAAAACTACAACAAAATTGTTTCCATATACAACACTGAGATCTCATAGACTATCCCTGCAGGTTAGTTATAATATACTTCTTTCCATCCTGGGAAAAATAAAATATAGAAAGGGGTGAGATCATATGATCAGTAAGGATAACAATATAGTAAAAACTTTCATAAATAAGCATAATCATTTAATTCAATGTATAAGAGTAAAACAAAATCCTTTTAAACTTAAATTTCTGCATTAAATGGAAAATATAAATCAAAATAATGACATTTACTTACTCCCGAGGATATTATACTAGTCAAATAATCACATGCAATATCAATATCCACTTTCATAATGATGGAATGCATAATGCCAGACATTCATAACCACATAGTCATGGACTTATGCCAAGAATAAAAATATGATTTTTTCAAGTCCTTGTCCCAAGATACTATTTTGTTTCATGAGACTTACCGATGCATTGAGGAGCTATAGCGGGCACAACCCATCAATTACCAAGTCCAATTCATTCCTCATATGAAAATGTTTAAACATAACATAAACATTCATATTAAAACTAGCATACAAAATGTCAATAATTTTTCTATAAAACATGAATGGTGTGAAAATAACACATCTTCAGTCAAAAAAATCACAAAACCATCAATAAAATATGGATGTTTTATATCATAATTAATCATCTTCAAATATTCTTAAAATCCATTAGAGGATGTTGACAGAGATGAAATCAAAACCTTTTTTGAGAAATATCTTTTTCTATTTTCAAATTATTTAAAATTCATATAATTATAAAAGAAAAAATTTATTTTGAAAATATTCTTATAATATTAAAAGGTAATTTTGGTGATGTTATAATGGCGGAAAATAGCCGCACCCGTAGTATAAGTTAAAAAAACATTCTTACCATAATTTTGTCGAAAAGGTTATAAATGAACTTGTTTGGAAAAAATGAAAAAAACACTCCATTATAAACATATTATGAAAATTCAAACAAGGGTATAAATGAATTTATCCTATAGTCTATAAAATAGTAATAATGGTTTGAAATAAATTTTTAAGAAACATGGATGTGGATGATAAAGAGGTCCCAATAGATACTTACGTATAAACAATCTCGGATAATGAAGAGATTTTAGAATTAACCCTTACCTTGTAATTTTTCTTGGTCAAGGGTAGGTTAAACTCCTGTATAATGGTGTAATAATTGTTATGAAATTATACCAGGGTCATATACATTAATATTATATCATATATTATCTTTTAATATTTCTTTGATTATAATATTTTAGTATAATCGTCGTTTCGGTTGTTAACTGATTTGTTTTCCTTTATATGATTTTTTTCATAAGTAATGTTTTTTATAGATAGGATGTATCTTATTTATATTATGTCTTAAAACCTTATTTTTAATATTCTAAATAAAATTGGATGTGAATGGATTACTATGGGGAATGAATCTCATCGCGTTTGTGGAGACGGCAATCTGTACGTACGCATGAGCGACAAAAACATTCTTTTGATATTAAAATAATATATAATTGGGTGGTATATCATATATACATAATCATTATCATTTATATTATTTATTTACTTCATTTACAGATCATTATTATACCCATCCAAAAATTAATGTATTGAATAACAATTACATCACGACGTGGAGACATTAAGCCATACATACGCACGTATGGTGACATGTCATTAAAAGGATGGATAAAATAATGAATATTTTTTTACCATATTTATACTAACATAATATTATATATAATATACTGGAGTTATTATTTTAGAATATAAACAACAAAGAAAGAGGAAGTGGAAAAAGGAGCTAGAAAGAGGTGATGAAATATTTACCTCTTCTTTGGGTTCTTCCTTTTGATTTGATCGAAAGGGCTCCTTATGTTGGCTTTTTGACTAAAGGAAGTCCTCTAGGATGAATGGAAGATAATAGATAGATATTTTGGGTAGGTTTTGGAAGAGAGAAATGGATTTGATGGTGTGAATTAGAGAGAAGGGGGATTGCCCTTTAATAAGAGGGGTGAGGGGCACCTTAGGAAAAGCTAGAAATATTATTTTATAATAAAATAATTTTCAGTTTTTAATGGCTCAAAAATATATTATTTAATTTATAAGGTAGGTATGGGTCGAAAAAAAACTCAACAAATTGGTTTTAGATAGGTTTGTGTCACTATATTAACATTATCTTTTAGATTTAACTCCTAGATAAATAGTTTGGCATTTACCACATCCTTTTATATTTTTTTATTATATAGATAATAAAAATAATATATACTTCCAAGAGAACCCCATGTGGTAAATTAATGATACACCTATCATTATATAATTTTTTGGGTGAACCTTTTATTTTTTCGGAATAGATTATCAATTAATAATATAATATTTTTTTTAAAAACGTATTTATGTCAATATTGACACAATTTTTAATTTTGTTTTTTCTAAATTTGTAACAGAATTATTACTTCTAAAACAATTCATTTAACCAACCCTAATATTTCATATTATGAAATAAAATAATTTTAATTCGTAAAAAAATCTCAAATTACATTTATTTATATATTTATAATGTCAACTAATTTAATATTTCATTAATTAGGTTATTACTGCATCATCATTGTGTCATAAATAAATTAAATAATTTAATGTAATGAAAATATAAATAAAATACCATTATGTAGGAAATAGTTTTATCTTTCTAATGAGTATTTATAGTCGAATTAATCATATGTGTATCCCAATATTAAAAATGTTTTAGTTATTAAACATTGATTTTAACTCTTTTAACTCTTCATTGAATTAAGTAATAATAAATGTCTTAATCTAATCCAAGTGGACCAAATAGGTTCATATTTTATTTCTAAGTTTGTTTTTGGTCGAATTATACTTATCCAATAGAATTAGTACATGTTTTAGGGTAATAATAATATCATTTTTTACCCTTATTTACCCTATTTACTTTTAACCATGGTAAATAGAGTAAAACGTTACTGTTCACAAAAAATTATTTTCATCTTATTGAACAACAGTTTACTTACTGATATCAACCCTATGTCTTAGATTTTTGAAATTCAAATCACAGAAGTGGTAAAATAAACTTTTATGTATATTTGCAGTTGCTTCTTGGAGGTGGGTGGAAGACGGTTGAAAGTTCAATAAACTTTTTATATATCTAAAATTATTATAAACTGACTCCAATGAATTACCTTGAACTTATATAGGTATTATGTATAAATTTTGACCTAAAATAAATTTAAATAAATTAAATAATTGTTTAAATAAAAATTCAGTTTTAAACTATAACTCAGTGTTTTTCACTATTTATCAAGATTTGAATGTTTCAAAAAAATACTAAATATTCTTCCTAAGATAATTTTGATATTAAAAATTAAAAAATTAATTCTATTTTACTAATTTCAAAACATAGAAGTTTCATTAATTAAATTTAAATTAAATTCCATTGTCAAAACCAAAAAGCGTATTTTTAAGAAATAATAACTATCAAAAGATTGACACTAGTCTATGTCCCGTTTTAAAGTGAAATTACTTAAAATGAACATAATTGGATTATTTGGTAAAAATATAATCTAATTATATTTTCAAACCCTTAGAATTTGTAATTCAACACTATAAATTATTTTTGTTAAAAAAGTTGTTATCAGTTAAAATATAGTATTTTTTACTATTCACACAAATATGAATGTTTTCAGAAAAACACCAAAAATTTATTAAAACTAAATTATTATGTCATGATTATAATGAAGAAGTATATTTTTTCAAATTTAATATATAAAAGTTTCAAATATTGGATTTAAAAATGGTTCGCCATTAAAAGGTGGTAAAATTGAATTTTTTAAAAAATAACTCTTTTATCTGAATAAAATGAATTTGTTCTTAAATTATGTCTAAGAAACTCATAATATCGATTCTAAAATCATAAGATTTATATAAAGTTCAAAATTCATTCATAATATTCATAACCACTTTTGAACGGCTAGTTTGGTAAGTCATGGTTTGTTTGAACTCAGTGTTGCGTGAAGTGCAAGTTATTGAATTACATTGAAGAAATAACATACTATGAAATCATGGGGTGTTACATTATTCCCTCATTCAATAAATTGTGTCCTCGCAATATGAAATTGTTCTTCTAAAATAAACTGTTGAAAATAGAAAATACCATTGTGGAAAAACCCCCATCGGTAATTGGGTTAATAAAATTTAGACTTAATTAGAGGATAAGGGGAATGAAAAAGTCACCACCAAATTATGATATCGATTAGAAAAAACATTTGGGGAAATTAGAGACACATAATTAGAGGGAAAACATAAATATTTTTATGGTGTTATTGTGGTCATCAGTCACGAACAATTATAGAATTGAGGGCCTCAAATCCATCAATATATGATGATTTAAAATATAATCGGCTTAACAAAACATAAGGTATTTGGATAACACATTTTTAGTTTGAAGATACCTTACCTAATTTTTAATAATTAATTTTTTCGTAGTATAAGAGAAGAAAAAAATTTATACTTGATAATTAGAGTTCCATCCATTAACTAATTTTTACCACAAACTCATCTTTCACTCTAAAAGATAATATAACATAAAAAAATATTCTATTTATCCTATTCGTATAGAGCTCCAAAAAAATGAATTTATAATTCATCTACCAGACCTTTAAAAAACTAAATTATTAATCTAGGACATAATTTGGTCCATTGGTTGGTTATACAACCTTGTCATCTTTCGGTTGCAAGTTCAAGTCTCACGGCCTTCCCGGACGCGACAGGTTGCCGCCAGACCTCCAGGTTGTCAATTTTATGGCAATCCAAAAATAATCTCAAAGTAAACTTATCCAAAATACTTTGGTCAAAACTCACAGTAAAAAATTTATAAGGAAGGTAAACACAATGAATATCGTTTTTTCCACGAAATAACAAGTGAACACTTTCATCATGTATTCTTTTAAAACACTGCAACATCCTGAATAAACATAAAACCTTATTGATTACATTAATGCTCCCTTATTACTTATAGAATACTGGATATAGTCCTTTATCCAAAAATGTTGTAAACTCCAACAATGATTGAATATACAAATCATTAATTAGTTTCAAGTTAGTCAAGAATGTCCAACATAATTTATCCAAATCAATAATCTCTTATTCCAAATTCACTAGCTCATTATCGAGAACATATTAAGGATTACCTTTCATTGAACCATTTATTTTCCAATAAGATTATCTTACTATTAAGTCACTTTTCTAAGAACCATATAATCACAAATCCTCAATAAAATAGTACTTCAATAAAATCCCTATTTATCTCCATAATTCATAGAACCAATATATTGTTGATACAACATTCAAATGAAATAATTCAATAATAACATCATATGTACACTAGTCATTCCTCTTCATCTGAGGTAGTATCATAACTTGATTATTATCCAATAGCATCATTTGTGGTATACTTGGATGGATGTGACAATGATTCGTGTAGTGTCCCAACGCCTTGTAGATGAAGCATTTTACATTTGAAACCTTTTTCTTACTCTTGCAATCAAAAACCCGGTGTCCTTTTTTCCCACGCATATAACAAACTCTCATTCCCTTAAAGAATTTACCAAGGTGATTCTTCCCACATATATCACATGTGCGGAAATCCTTATTTTCCCTCTTCCCTTTATCCATCTTTCTATCATCCATCTGTTTCTTCTCTTTGTTCACATGAAAGCCATATGATTCAGAGAATTCTTTACTTATCAAATTAACAAATGATACTATTTCTACATATGTTTAGAATACATGAGAGACTATTTTCCTTCTAAATTGTGGCTTAGTACCGTGAAAGATATCATCCTTATTACTCTTTGGATCATACGTATTGATGGAGTTCGTATTCCTTCAACTAGGTTCCATTTCTATACAATGGAATACACTAGATTAGTTTATGAATCACAATACAATAATCCAATCTCTTAAAACACTTAACATTAATTGAAGAGTTTATTGATATAATCCCTAATCATAAAAAAGTTTTCTTTGAGGAAGTATATACTCATAAACCCATCATAATGGTTTGTAATGAAAATGAGAATTATCCTATGCATATCCCCCAGGAGTGTCGTAACCAAGACTGCAGCAACACACGTTGTCGTGCACCAGTTCCCGTTCGAGTCTAGCTCAAAGCAGTGTTTTCAGGTTTTATCACTAGGAATATCTATACCACAGCTTACTCTACCTAATCATATCTAGATGGGGATGTATTTCCTGGAAAACTCCCAAAATCTCTACATTAACAAAATTATAGGAAGTTTTTCTATTCTAATCCTAAAATCCTATCATATGGTAATGTTCTCTAATCAATGATTATCTAAATATAGTTTCCAAGTTTCATACTAAAATTTCTATAATACCAACCATAACACCCCTACCCTAGTTACCCTCAGTTATTTCCTAATTAGGTATCATTGTCATGATCACAAAAGATCATGTTTTGGAAGACTGATTAGTGTAGTATCCTTGGAAGTACTAGATACATTCATATGGTTTAAATTGCATCATAAAATGGAAAACTACAACAACATTGTTTCCATATAAAACACTGAGATCCCATAGAATATCCCTACAGGTCATTCATAATATACTTCCTCACTTCCTAGGAAAAATAAATCATATAAAGTGGTGAGCTCAGATGCTCAGTAAGGATATCAATATAGCGGAAAATTTCATAAATAAGCATAAACATTTAATGAAATGTATAAGACTAAAACAAAATCCATTTAAACTTGAACTTCAGAATAATATGGAAAATATAAATCAAATTAATGCCATTTACTTACTCACATGGATATTCTACGAGTCGAATAATCACATTCAATATCAATATCCACATTCATAATGATGGAATGTATAATGCCAAACATTCATAAACACATAGTCAAGGCCTTGTGTCAAGACTAATAATAATATTTTGTCAAGGCCCTGTGCCAAGACACTATTTTGTCTCATGAGACCTACCATTGCATCGAGGAGCTATAGCGGGCTCCACCAGTCAATTACTACATCCAATGCATTCTTCATATGAAAAGGATTAAACATAACATAAACATTCGTATTAAAACTAGCATACGAAATGTCAATACATTATCCATAAACCATTAATGGTGTAAAAATAACACATCTACAGTCAAACATATCAAAAAACTTTCAATACAATATTAATGTTTGGTATCATAATAAATCAACTTCAAATAAACTTAAAATCCATCAAATGATGTTGACATAGATGAAATCAAAACCTTTTTTTGAGAAATATATCTTTCTCTTTTCAAATCTATTAAAAGTAATATAATTATAAGAGAGAACATTTATTTTAGAAATATTATTATAAGATTGTAAGAGAATCTTTGGTAATGTTATAATGGAAAAAAATAGTTGCACCCGTCGTATATGTTAAAAAGGACGTTCTTATATTAATTTTGTCGAAAAGGTTATAAAGGACCTTGTTTGAAAATGACGGAAGGATTACATTATAACCATCTTAAAAAAGTCAAACAAAGGTATAAATGGCATTAACCCATAGTCTATAATATAGTAATAATTTTTTGAAATACATTTTTAGGAAACATGGATGTGGATGATAAAGAGGTCTCTGTAGATACTTATGTATAAACTACCTCGGATAATAAAGAGATTCTTGAATTATCCCATACCTTGTACATTTCCTTGGTCATGGGTAAGATAAACTCATTTATAATGGTGAAATAATTGATATTAAATTATAAAAAATCATATATATTAATATGATATCATATATGATCTTTAATTATTTCTTTGTTAATAATATTTTAGTATTACCGTCATTTCGAGTGTTTACTAATTCATTTTCCTTTATATGATTTGTTTTGTAAGTAATGTCTGTTATGGATAGGAGGTATATTATTCATATTCATAATCATATTACGTCTTTAAACATTATTTTTAATCATCTAATTAAAATTATACTAGAATGGATTACGATGGGCAATGAATCTCATCGCGTTCGTGGAGACTGTAATCCATTAGTACGCACGAGCGACAATATCATTTTTTTGATATTAAAATAACATATAATTGGATGGTATATCCTATATATAGAATCATTATCATTTTATATTTATTATTTACATCAATTAAACATCGTTATTATACCCATGAAAATAATAATGTATTGAATAACAATTACACCACGATGTGGAGATGGTAAGACGTACGTACACACGTATGGTCACATGTCATTAAAAGGATGGATAGAATAATGAATAGGGTTGTAACATTTTCATAATAACATCAAAGTATATAAAATATACTGGAGATATTATTTTTGAATGGAAACAACAAAGATAGAGGAAGTGGAAGAAGGAAGGAACTTGGAAGAGGTGATGAAATATTTAAATGTTTTTCGGGTTCTTCCTTTTGATTTGATCAAAAGGGCTCCATAAGTTGGATTTCTGACTAAAAGAAGGCCTCTAGGATGAAGGGAGTACATTTTAGAGGGTATTTTGGTAGGGTTTGGCCGAACCTGATAACTTTGATGGTGTCAAATTAAAGAGAAGTGGGACTGGCCTTTATAAGAGGTGTCTGGGGAACCTTTGGAAAAGCTAGAAATATTATTTTATAATAAAATCATTTTAGATATATATTGGCTAAAATATGTATTATTTAAAGTATAAGGTGGGGATTTTTCAAAAAACACTCAACCAATATGTTTTAGACATGATGGAGTCACTATATTAACATTATCCTTTAGATTTAACTCTTAGTTAAATAGTTCGACATTGACCATGTCTCTTTATATTTTTATATTATATGGTTAATAAACATAAAATTTACTTCCAAGATAAACCCAAGTGGTTCATTAATGATACAAATATCATTATATATGTCTTTTGGCCGATCCTTTTTATTTTTTCGGAATAGAATATCAATTAATAATATAATATTTCTTTGAAAAACTCTTTCCTGTCAATTTTGACACTATTTGGTATTTTGTTTTTTCTAAACTCATAACAACATTATTACTTCCAAAACACTTCATATAACCAACCATAATATGTTATATTAACCAATTAAATTAGTCTAATTCATAAAATGTCTCAAATTACATTTATTTTGATATTTATAATGTCAATTATTTTGATCCTTAATTAATTAGGTAATTATTTAATCATCATTGTGTCATAAATAAATTAAATTATTTACTATCTCAAAAATATTAATAAAATTCCATTATGTAGGAATGATTTTTATCATTCTAATGAATATTTATATTCGAATTTATCTTATGTGTAACACAATATTAAAAATGATTTAGTTATTAAACATTGATTTTAACTCTTTTAACTCTTCATTGAATTAATTAATAATAAATATCCTAATCTAAACCAAGTGGACAAAATATGTTCATATATTTTTCCAAAGGTAGTTTTTTATCGAATTATACATATCCAATAGAATTAGGACATGCGTTAGGGTAATAATAATATCATTTGTACCCTTAATTACCCTATTTACTTTTAACTGTGGTAAATAAAAGTAAAAAGTTTCTATTCATCAAAAAATATTTTCATCTTATTGAACCAAATTTTACTTACTGATATCAATTGTGCCTCTCAGATTTTTTAAATTTAACTCACTGATTTGGTAAAATTATGTTTTAAAAAAATTTGCAAATGCTCCTAGGAGGTGGGTAAAAGACGGTTAAAAGTTATATAAAAATTTAATATATATAAAATTATTATAAACTGAATCCAATGAATTACATTGAACAGATATAGGTATTATGTTTCTATTTTTACCTAAAATAAATTTAAATAAAATAAATAATTATTTAAAAAAATTTGGGTTTTAACTACAACTCAGTGTCTTTCACTATTCATAAAGAATTGAAAGTTTTCAGAAAAATACAAAAAATACACCCTAAGATAATTTTGATATTCCAAATTCAAAAATTATTTCTATTTTACCAATTTAAAAACATATAAGTTTCATTAATTAATTTAATATTATTTCCCGTTTTCAAAACTGAATAGATTATTTTTAAGAAATAACAACTATCAAATGATTGACACTAGTTTATGTCCACTTTTAAAGTGAAATTACATACAATGACCATAATTGGATTAAATGGTAGAAAGAAAATCTAATTATACTTCCAAACACTTAAAATTTATAACTCAGCACTATAAATTATTTTGATTAAAAATGTTTTTTCAGTTAAAATATAGTATTTTTCACAATTCACCAAAATATGAAAGTAATCAAAAAACACCAAAATTTTATTGAAACTAAATTCTTATATATTGATTCTAAAGAATAAGTATATTTTTTCAAGTTGAATATATAAAAGTTTCAAATATTTTATTTAAAAAGGGTTCTCTATTAAAAGTATGTAAAATAGATTTTTTTGAATAATAATTCTTTTATATGATAAAAATGAATTTGTTATTACATTTTGTCTAAGAAACTCATAATATGTTTTCTATAATTAAAAGGATTATATAAATTTCAAAATACAATTAATACTATTCATAACATCTTTTGAACGACTAGTTTGGTAAGTCGTGGTTCACTTGAACTTAATGTTGCGTGTAGTGCAAGTTATTGCATTAATTTGAAAAAATAACGTTCTATGAAATCGTGGGGTGTTATATATCCTAAACAAGAAGAACCTGAATATGAAAATATAGTTTCATTGTGATCACTGGGATGTGTGATCGAGATTTGAAAATATGAATGATGCCCAATCTATTAATGTTAATAATGTAAACATGTCAGGCTCTTTTGAAATACTTATATTTAATACATGGGTATAATTTCCTTTTAAAAAATAAAACATGATAATAATTTCAAATGAAAAATATTACTATCCTTTTCCAAAAATTCTTTCCAAATCCTGAAAGAAATTCCATTAAATCATTTTACCAATATGAAAAAGTGGGGATTGAAATAAATCAATGAAATATAAATAGTGGATTTTAGGGTAAAAGTAAATTAGGGCTGATATACGAATTTACATTGAAAACATGATAGCTATAATGATTTTATCAAAACATTAAAAAAGGCAATTTACAGTACATATAATGTTTTTACCAATATTTATAACTATACACCATTTGATGATTCCATAACATTACTTGATTCGTAATTCATATGTCATTCTATAGATGCTTTCCAACGCCAATAACCTACCTGACTTCCCTCAAATATAACCACTAATGGAAAAACCCACAAGGCCACCCACTAGGAATCTATTCCAGATAATCAAAACTAATATCAACCTTCCCTCAAATCCCACTATGATTACTAGGATCACATGGAATTTTAAAATGTTGTAGATGAGGAAGTAATCATTAATAAAATATCTCAATCACATATATCCAGCATACATACTATGCCCAACCTTTCGAAAACATCCATGTGTGTTACCTCTAGAACAAAGTGTATCCATAGAGGTTCCCAATTTTTCATAAAATATCAAATGGTACCATCCATTCCATATCAGTTGAAATGATACTTTCCTATTTGAAAAATCATTTTTATAGACATCATAAAAAACATGTCATCAATGTTTTATAAAAAAACTATTCAAAAGGAAAAATATCATTAGAAATTTCTAATTAAACTGACATAAATCAGTTTCATAACCAATTATATGATCATGAAGCCTATAATTTCAAAAACATAAGGTATAATGTGTATTAATAAGATAAATACACAACAAAACATAACAAATGTCTTGGAAAAACACGAAATAATCCTACTATGTGAAAAAAATATACAATTTAATTTCTTTATAGTGTAATGAAAACACCCAAAAATAGAAAAGATTCAATATTTTTATATTAAATTTATTATACATAGGGTGACCTACCTAAAAACTTGTTGTAATTGAGGATCCCAACCCTAAATCACTTTGAACATACAATTATATACTCATTCACACAAACGCACACAGATGAAAACTTATATATATGTATACACTTTAACCCAAGTTACATATTCCCCTCTTGATAAGGGTACATGTACAAGGAGGATATATATATATATATGTGTGTGTGGTTTTGTGCTTACCTATATATATACATTACATGTTCCACTAAATATTTACAAGTTACCCTAAAAAATAAAAAATGGTTGAGATTACAGGAAACCAAATTATAAAATGTTCAAAATTTAATAACTAAAGAAAACATACCCAAAACACGTGGAGAAAAGACTTCCTTTGACATGTGTTTCTATAACCAGCCTTAATCAATCCCTATGATCCCTAGAATACAATAACTAACAAAAAACCCAAGATCAGGTTAGGTCATGGGGGGTCACGTGAACCGTAAGTGGGGAAGGGAACCCATGATGTATAAGATGAAGGAGATGAGGAGAGGATAAAAAACTATTCGAAAGAGATCACACCATGAATAGATGTGGGAAATTGTGTGCATGGGGGAGTCAGGCTAGGCATCGAGTGAGATGAGGGGAATGTTGGGGGGTTCATTTTATGAGATGTGTAAATGGTGGTAAGGGAAATATTTAAACAAATAATAATAATAATAATAATTATTATTATAACCATATTTTTAATAATAGTAATAAAATTATTATTATTATTATTTAATCAATTTCATTCTTTGTTTTAATAGCTACATGATGCACATGGCTTGGCCGTATTGGCAGCCAAATTATATGCAAACCATGCACCCCTATTTAGGCCTAGTAAACCTATATGGTCCAGGTACATTGTACCGCCCCGACTCCAGTTACCCATAGTCGGTGCATTATTACATAACATTGTCATGATAAAAAAAGATCAAATCTCGAAACACCAATTAGTTTAGTAGTCTTGGAAACACTAGATACATTCATAAATGTTGCATTACATCATAAAGTGAAAAATCACAATAACATAGTCTCCATAGTCCACACTCCTATCCCCTTAAGACTATCCCTGTAGGTCAGTCATAAAATTTTTCTTCACATCCTGGAAAAAATAAAACATAGAAAGGGGTGACCTCAGATGCTCAGTAGGTATAACAATATAGCAGAAGCTTTCATAAATAAACATAAAAATTTAAGGCAATGTATAACTAAAACAAAAGCCTTTTAAACTTGAAATTCATCATAATCTGGGAAAAGTAAAATGAAATAATTCCATTTACTTATTCACATGGATATTCTACTGGTCAAATAAACACATGCAATATCAATAACCACTTTCATAATGATGTAATGCATAATGCCAAACTATCATAACCACGTAGAAAAGGCCTCGTGCCAAGACTACAAATAAGATTTTGTCAAGGCCTCATTCCAAGACACTAGTTTGTCTCATGAGACCTACCGATGCATCAAGGAGCTATTTCGGGCTCTACCCTTCACTTATTAAGTCCACTCCATTCCTAATATGAACATGTTTAAACATATCATAAACCATAACATAATCATATCCCATAAAACAAGCATAATGAAAACATAACATTTCCACATTTCAATCACAAGATATCAATTCAACAAATTGATATAATAAAAACATTATTAAAACCATTTTAAATACCAAAATAAATGAAAAGTAAAACGTGATATTTATTTTTCATTTAAAAAAATTTATTGCTTGTAGAGGAATCCGAAACTCAAATAATGGTCATGGCGACGGAGAAGTCGGTTTCGCCGCATACATAAGACAAAACTTTCCTTTTTTTTCATTTAGTAAAAATGCTTCGTATAAATATATTCCTTTTGAATAAATGTAAAAGTCAAAGAGGTTTATACACCGTATAAAAGAAAGCTGTGTATAAAACAAAATATGCCTCAATGAAAGGAGATTGAGACGAAGTCCCTTACCCCGTGTCAGATTGACTTGATCGTTCTTTAATCTCTTGAATAATAAACTAGAGGTAATTTATACTTTCATAATAACCATTTTAAAGTTAATTATTCTTTTTATATCACTTATTACAATGTTATTAACATTATGTAATTATTAATGTTAATAACGGTCGTTTTTTCGACCTTTGGTACTTGAGTTAAAAATAAACATCTTATAATTACAAGTTGTTCCAGTGGTAAAATATCCATTATATCCAGAATTATATTCAGGATTTATATATCATATATATCATATATATCTATTATATACCTACATTTATAATATTACATAACATTTAGAGGTAATAAATGAAATGCACTGTTCATGGAGACGGTAAGTCGTAAGTACGCATGAACGGTACTTTCAATTATATTTCATATTTAATGGAATGAAATCATAATGATATACAGTAATATTATAATTCTAGTGAAATATCATATATAATATCATTTACTCCATCCTTTATACATCCCACATATGGCATTAATGATTCAAATCACTTTGAGGGGGTGGTAGTCCGCACGTCCTAAAATTAAATTACCGCATTTACCCATAATGGAAATCATAAAGGTATACCATAAATGAAAAATACAGAAGCATAAGGAAAACATAAACATAATATATATCATATATAAATATTGTGACATCTTAATGGCCACCATGAGAGGAGTTAAAGAAATATTGAGCAATCATCGTTTCGTGAGGCAGTAATTCTCCACCCACAAAAATAGTATGGTCTTTAACCATTAGACGAAGGTGTGTGTAAGTGTAAATCAAATCCTTATTATAACAAAATCCTAGTATATTGAATATACTGGTGTTGTTACAAAATAAAGGAATAAAAAGCGTTTAAGGGGTTGGGTAAACAAAATAAAACAAAAGAACATTAGAGAAGACATTAACTTAAAAGAGGGTAACTCTTTTTGATTTGAGCCAAAGGCTTATTTGGGAAGACTTATTCCCAAAGTGAGGCTTCTAGAAGTAAGATAGGGAATCTGGGAGAGTATTTGGGCAGAGGTTTTCCTAGCCCAATGGCTTTGAAGGTGTGAATAAGTTGGTAGAGGTGGGGGCCTTTTATAAGAGGAGAGGAGGGCCACTCTTGGAAAGTCATGAAATGTTACTTTATTATGAAATGATTTTCGGATTTTAAAGGTCCCACAATGATATATTTCTTGGATAATGTGATAAGTGTACACCCAATAGGTTTTAGAAAAGTGTAAGTCTTAGATTTTACCTTATCTTTTCATTTTATTTAAATTGTTCATTAATGATAAAATCACTGCATCATCATGGTGTCATAAACAAACTTATTTATTTAATGCCTAAAAATTATAAAATGATAACCATGATGTAGGAAATCTTTTTTAGATTTCCAATGAATATTTATAGTAAAAAAGGTAACTTATATAACCCCATGTAATAATTGTTTTAGTAAAACAACACATGTTTGTTATAATTTTATTTTTTACTTTAAATAAAAAGTTATTAATGTCATTTTCTTACGCAAGTGGTTCCATGGGGTCCCCAAGTTGACCCATGTATTTTCTTGGTCGGGCATGACACATCCAATAAAGGTAGGACAAGTGTAAAGGAAATTTAATATTATTATATCATTTTATTTACCTTAAATTACACTAATTACCATTAATCGAGATTAATAGAACTTAAAAGTTACTATTCACCAAAAATTATTTTAATCCCATTGAACTACATTTTACTTCCCAATGACAATGATGTATGTTGGATTTTTGAAATTCAAATCACATAGGTGGTAAAATTTTATTTAAACAAAAAATCAATTTTGTAACTACCACTTAGTGGTTTCACTATTCGTCAAAAATCGACATTTTACAGAATAATACCAAAAATTCACCCTAAGCTATAATCGATATTATGAATCCAAAAATGAAGTCCATTCTGAAATATAAAATTTATATCATTTCAAAAATTGGGTACTAATATTCATAATGGCTACTTTGATTGGTCGTTGTGTGTTCGAATCTCGAACATGCGTACAATGCAAGCTATTGCATTCTTGAAAGAGAAGCGTATCATGAAATCATGGGGTGTTACCTTCTCCAATCTTTCAATAAATTGTGTCCTCGCAATTTGAAAATTTTCTTTGAAAATAAATTGTTGAAAATAGAAAATACATTTCTGGAAAACCCACATCAGAAATACGGTTAATAAAAATAAAACTTTAAAAGAAAGAAAGAGAAGTACAAATGTCACCCGAGATAGCCCATACTATGATTCTATGAAAACATGGATATGGAGGAGAAATAAAACATCATGGTCTGGTGGAGAGTTATAGAAAATAGGATTAAGAGAATGTTAACTGCAAGAAAATCACAAACTTGTAAATGGTTAAATGGTCATTGAATCCCTAGTAGGAAAAGTTAACCGATAACGTTTTTGCTTTAAGTTACCTTTCAAAAAGTTGAGGAATTTATTTTAGAGATTTACTAAGAACGTAAGGAAATATACTTACTTTTCATGTAGACTTTCATTCTTTAATAAATTTTTACCACAAACTCATCTTTCACTCCAAAAGGTAATATAACTGAAAAATATTCTATTTATCCTAACCATATAGGGTTCCAAAAATAATTTTATAAATCATCAATCATAACTAAAAAAACTACATTATATAGACCAGGAACTTCATGTAGTCCAGTGGTATGAGATAAATCCCAATCGCACTATGGTTGTGGGTTCGATTCCCACAGCTTTGTCCGACGTGACGGGTTGTCACATGGTCTGCATGTTTTCCTTTTTATAAATATCAAAAAATAACCTTAAAAATAGTATCCAATGTAAAATATAATCCTTTCCAACCTTTAGAGTTATCCAAAATACCTATGTCCAGACTTTTTGTAAAAGGTCTCTAAATTCTGAAATCAATTGTAACATCAGATTCCCAAACAAAGTAAAGTTTCTCTTATTGTCACATACTAAAAATAGTATTTCCATCATAATATTAAAACCTTATTGAAAATAACAAGTACTGCAGTACAATCCTTATATATATCACATTATTCTTATAACCATAATATAATCCTTGAGTCCAAAAACCCAAATACAATAATTATTCCACTTCAAATGTAGTACCAACATAAGAATGGCCTTGATCACTTGGTCTTTTCTAAGGTATGTTTCCTTGGTGCTTAGGGAATTCATTTGCATAATGCCCCATTTCTCTATAATTGTAGCATTCAACATTGATAGCCTCTTTCTTTCCCATGAAATCACGAGCCTGGTGACCTTTTTCTCTGTATTTATAACAATCTCCCATTCCTTTTAGGCAAGTACCGGGGTGATTCTTCCCTCAATTATCGCATAATGGAAAATCCTTCTTTCCCTTTTCCCTTTATTTGTCTCTTGTTCCACCATTCTCTTCTTCTATTGATTTACTTTATTTTCATAAGATTTAGAGATTTCCTTTTCTGTCTTAATAGAATAGGAGGCTATATCTTTGTACATTGAGAAAGATTGTTATACTAAAGCTCGATGGAGAAATGGTTTTAACCCATCAAGGAAATGATCAAGCTTAATTATTGGTTTACGTATATAATTTGCAGGTTGCCTCGCTATCCTTGTAAAGTTAGACTCATACATTGCGACATTATCATCCTCCTTTTGCCTCAGACTCAGAAATTGCCTTTTCATATCTGCTCGATGGTCACGAGGAAAGTATTTTTCTAAGAACAGCTCTTTGAACACTATCCATTCGATAATTGATACTTCATCATCTTCCTTTGTGTTTTGAATCAATGAACACCGTTGATCAGCATCTCCAGTGAGGTGGTAAACTGCCATGATATCCTTTTCCCTTTCACTACTCCCCAGGGCATGGAATATTTTCTCTAAAGAATTTATCCATTTCTCACCTACTAAGGGATTTGTAATACAATTGAATGATGGTGGTTGTTTCCTCATGAAGTGGTCTAACATTGATCTTCCACGTTGCGGATCAGGGTGCTCCATACGATTAAGGTTATTATTCATAATCTCAGTGAGTTGTCCCAATATGGTGATAAGTTTATCAACAACAGTTGTATCACCAGCTCCACTATAATTATCTTGAGCAGGAGGGAAATCCCAACATGGAGTGCGTGCATTGATACAGTTTCCATTCCTTCCATAAGGCACAATTTCTAAACAATGGCATAAACTATATCATTTTATGAATCAAAATACATAATTCCATACTTGTAAAATAATTAACATAAATTGAACAGTTTATGGATATAATCCATATTCATAGAAATGTTTTCTTTGAGGAAGTATATACTCATAAACCCTTCATTATGGTTTGTAATGAAATTGTGAATTATCCTAAGCATATTCCCTAGGAGTGTCGTAACTAAGAGTGCAGCAAGGCCCATTTTCGTGCACCAGTTCCCATTCGAGTCTAGCTCAAAGCGGTGTTTTCAGGTTTTACCCCTAGGTAAATATGTGCCAGAGCCACCTCTACCTGCTCGAATCCAGATAGGGATTTATTTCTCGGAAAATACACAAAATCTATAATTTACCAAAATTCTTGGATGTTCTTCTGTACTAATACACAATGTTTATCTTAGGGATATGTGCTCTAATCGGAGTTTATCTAAATCTAGCTTCCAAGGTTAGTACTAAACTGCCTCTAATACTAACTGTAATGCCCTGACCCCAGTTACCCAGAGTCGGTGCATTATTACGTAACATTGGAATGATCACAAAAGATCGACTCTCGAAAGACCAATTAGTTTAGTATCCTTGGAAACACTAGATAAATTCATAAATGTTACATTACACCAAAAAGTGAAAAATAAAAATAACATAGTCTCTATAGTCCACACTCCTATCCCCTTTAGACTATCCCTATAGGTCAGTCATAAATTATTTTTTCACATCCTAGGAAAAAAACATAGAAAGGGGTGAGCTCAGATGCTCAGTAGGGAAGACAATATAGCGGAAGCTTTCATAAATAAACATAAACTTTTAAGGAAATGTATAACTAAAACAAAATCCTTTTAAACATGAACTTCAGCATAATATGGAAAAATTAAAATTAAATAATTCCATTTACTTATTCACCTAGATATTCTACTGGTCGAATAATCACAAGAAATATCAATAACCACTTTCATAATGATGGAATGCATAATGCCAGACTATCATAACCATGTAGCCAAGGCCTCATGCCAAGAATACAAATAAGATTTTGTCAAGGCCTCATGCCAAGACACTATTTTGTCTCATGAGACCTGCCGATTCATAGAGGAGCTATAGAGGGCTCCACCCATCACTTCTTAAGTCAAATTCATTCCTCATATGAACATGTTTAAAGAGATCATAAACCATAACAAAATCATATCCCATAAAACATGCATAATGGAAACATAACATTTCCTCATTACAATCACAAGATATCAATACAATACATTGATATAATAAACACATTATCAAAACCATTTTCAATACCAAAATAAATTAAAAGTAAAACATGGTATTTATTTTTCATTTAAAATAAGTTATGGCTTGTTGAGGAAGCCGATACTCAAATAATGGTCATGGCGGCGGAGAAGTCAGTTTCGCCACATACGTAAGACAAAACTTTCCTTTTGTAATTTAGTAATAATCCTTCGTATAAAAATATTCCTTTTGAATAAAAGTATAAGTAAAAGGGGTTTATAAACAGTATAAAAGCAAGTTGTGTATAAAACAAAATATTCCTCAATGAAAGGTGATTGAGACGAAGCCCCTTACCTCGTGTCCGACTTGACTCGATCGTTCTTTAATATCTGGAATAATATACTATAGTTAGTTTCTAATTTCTTAAGAACCTTTTTCAAGTTCATTATTCCTTTTATATGACTTATTACCATGTTATGAACATTATGCAATTATATAAGTTAATAATGGTCGTTTTGTTGATCTTTGGTACTTGAGTTAAAAATAAACATCTTATAATTACAAGTTGTTAATGTGGTAAAATATCCATTATATACAGAATTATATTCATGATTTCGATATCATATATATCATATATATCCAGTATATACATTCATTTATAATATTACATAACATTTAGAGGTAATAAATGAAATGCACCGTTCCTGGAGACGGTAAGCCTTACGTACGCATGAAGGGTACTTTCATTTATATTTCTTATTTAATGGATTAAAATCATAATTATATAAAGGTATATTATAATTCCAGTAAAATATCACATATAATATCATTTACTCCATCCTTTATACATCCCACATATGGAATTAATGATTCAAATCACTTTGAAGGGGCGGTAGTCCGCACTTTCTAAAATGAATTTATCGCGTTTACCCATAATGGAAATCATAATGGAATGCCATAAATGAAAATTACAGAAGCATAAGGAAAGCAAAAATAATAATATATATCATATATAAATATAGTTACATCTTAATGGCCACCATGAGATGTGTTAATTGAAAATTGAATAATCATCGTTTCGTGTGGCAGTAATTCGCCACCCACAATAACAGTATGTTATTTAACCATTAGACGAAGGTGTGTGTAATTGTAAATCAAATCCATATAATAAAAACATACTAGTATATTGAAGATACTGGTTTTGTTACAAAATAAAGGAATAAAAATATTTTAAGGGGTTGGAGAAGCAAAATAAAACAAAAGAACATAAGAGAAGGCATTACCTTAAAACCGGGTAACTCTTTTTGATTTGAGACAAAGGAATCCTTGGGAAGACTTCTGCCCAAAGTGAGGTGTCTATGAGTAATATATGTAAGTTGAGAGAGTATTGGGGCAGAGTGTGGCCTATCCAAATGGATTTTAATGTGTTAATAAGTTTGTAGATGTGGGGGCCTTTTATAAGGGGAGAGGAGGGGCACTCTTGGAAATTCATGAAATGTTACTTTATTATGAAATGATTTTATGATTTTAAAGGTCCCAAAATGATATATTTAGAGTATAAGGTGGTAAGGGAACATCCAATAGGTTTTAGACCAGTGTATATCTTAGATTTTACCTTATTTTTTCATTTTATTTAAATTTTTCATTAATGAGGTAATTGCTGCATCATCATGGTGTCATAAATAAACTTATTTATTTAATTCCTAAAAATTATAAAAAAATAACCATGATGTAGGAAATATTTTTATCTTTATAATGAATATTTATAGTCGAAATTTTATCTTGTATAACCCTATGTAATAATTGTTTTAGTAAAACAACACATGTTTGTGACAATTTTATTTTTACTTTAAATAAAAAGTTATTATTGTAATTTTCTTACCCATGTGGATCCATGGGGTCCCCAAGTTGACCCATGGATTGTATTGCGTGGCCATGACTCATACAATAAAGGTATTAAAAGTTTAAAGGTAATTTCATATTATTATAACATTATATTTACCTAAAATTACACTAATTACCATTAATCACGATTGATAGAACATAAAAGTGACTATTCACCAAAAATTATTTTAATCCCATTGAACCACGTTTTAATTCTTAATGACAATGATGTGTGTAGTATATTTGAAATTCAAATCACAGAGGTGGTAAACTTTTATTCAAAAGAAAAATCTGTTTTTTATCTACAACTTAGTCGTTTCACTATTCATTAAAATGGAAGTTTTTCAGAACAATACCAAAAATTCACCCTAAGCTATAATTGATATTCCGAATCCAAAAATGATGTCCATTCTGAAATATAAAATTTATATCATTTCAAAAATTGGGTATTAATATTAATAACGACTACTTTGATTGGTTGTGTTGTGTTAGAATCTCGAACATGCGTAAAATGCAAGCTATTTCATTATTGAAAGAG
Source organism: Viscum album (assembly GCA_963277665.1). NCBI lineage: Eukaryota > Viridiplantae > Streptophyta > Magnoliopsida > Santalales > Viscaceae > Viscum > Viscum album. Next base: position 801,320,053 of record OY728150.1, on the reverse strand, counting down.
AAGCATATCGTGAAAGCCTGGGGTGTTACATTCTCCCATCCTTTAATAAATTGCATCCTAACAATTTGAAAATTTTCTTCGAAAATAAAATTTTGAAAATAGAAAATACCTTTCTGGAAAACCCACATCGGAAATAAGGTTAATAAAAATATAACATTAAAAGAAAGAAAGAGAAGTACAAAGGTCACCTGAGATAGCCCATACTAGGATTTTATGAAAACATGGATATGGAGTAGAAAAAAATCATCAAGGTCTAATAGAGAGTTATAGAAAACAATAATAGAAGAATGTTAACAACAAGAAAATCACAAACTTGTGATTGGTTAAACGGTCATTGAATCCTCAGTAGGAAAAGTTAACCTACAATGTTTTTTCATTAAGTTACCTTTCATAAATTTGAGGAATTTATTTAGGATATTTACTAAGAATTTAAGGAAATATACTTACTTTTCATGTAGACTTTCATTCTTTAATAAATTTTTACCACAAACTCATCTTTCACTCCAAAAGGTAATAGAACTCAAAAATATTCTATTTATCCTAACCGTATAGGGTTCCTAAAATAAATTTATAAATAATCTATCATAACTAAAAAAATTACATTATACACTCCAGGGACTTCATGTAGTCCAGTGGTAGGTGATAAATCCCAATCGCACTATGGTTGTGGGTTCGATTCCCACTACTTTGTCTGACACGACGGGTTGTCACACAGTCTGTGTGTTGTCCTTTTTATAAATATCCCAAAATAACTATAACAATAGTATCCAATGTAAAATATAATCCATTACAACTTTTATAGTTATCAAAAATACATCTATCCAGACTTTCACTTAAAGGTCTCTAAATTCCAAAATCAATTGTAACATCAGATTCCCCAAACAAAGTAATGATTCTATTATTTTCACATACTAAAAATATGATTACCTTCATCATATTAAAACCATAATGAAAATAAGAAGTACTGCAGTACAATCCGTATATATATCACATTATTATTATAACCAGAATATAATCCTTGAGTCCAAAAACACAAATACAATCATTATTCCACTTCAACTATAGTAGCATCATAAGATTGGCCTTACTCCCTTGTCCTTTTCTAAGGTAAGTTTCCTTGGTGATTAGGTCATTCATGTGCATAATGCCCCATTTCTCTACAATTGTAGCATTCAACATTGATAGCCTCTTTCTTTCCCTTGCAATCACGAGCCTGGTGACCTTTTCTACGCATTTATAACAAACTCCCATTCCTTTTAGGCATGTACCGGGGTGATTCTTCTCTCAATTATCGCATAATGGAAAATGCTTCTTTCCCTTTTACCCTTTATCTGTCTCTTGTTCCACCATTTTCTTCTTCTCTTGGTTTACTTTATTTTCATAATATTTAGAGAATTCCTTTTATGTCTTGATATAACACGAGACTATATCTTCGTACGTTGATAAAGATTGTGATACTAAATCTTGACGGAGAAATGGTTTTAACCCACCAAGGAAACGATCAATCTTACTTCTTGGGTTACGTATATAATCTACTGCATTCCTCTCTAACCTTATAAAGTTAGACTCATACTTTGCGACATTCTCATCCTCCTTTTGTCTCAGACTAAGAAATTTCTTTCCATATCTACTCGATGGTCTCGAGGAAAGTATTTTTCTAATAACAGCTCTTTGAACTCCCCCCATTCCATATTTGATACTTCATCATCTTCCTTTGTGTTCTGAATCAATGACCACCATTGTTCAACCTCTCTAGTGAGGCGGTAAACTGCCATGATAACGTTTCCATTTAACTACTCCCCAAGGCATGGAATATTTTCTCTAAATAATTTATACATTTCTCAGCTATTAAGGGATTTGTACTCCCATTGAATGTTGGTGTTTGTTTCCTCATGAAGCGGTCTAACATTGATCCTCGATGTTGCAGATCAGGGTGCTCCATACAAGTAAGGTTATTATTCATAACCTCAGTGAGTTTTCCCAGTATGGTGATAAGCTGATTATCACCAGTTGTATCACCAGATCCATTATAATTATCTTGAGCAGGAGGTAAATCCCTACATGGAGTGCATTCATTGATACAGTTTCCATTCCTTCCACTAGGATCCATTTCTAAACAATGACATAAAATAGATCAGTTTATGAATCAAAATACATAATTCCATACTTGTAAAACACTTAACATAAATTGAACAGTTTATAGATATAATCCATATTTGTAAAAATGTTTTCTTTGGGGACGTATATAATCATAAAAACATCATAATGGTTTGTAATGAAATTGTGAATTATCCTAAGAATATCCCCCGGGAGTGTCGTAACCAAGAGTGCAGCAAGGCCCATTTTCGTGCACCAGTTCCCCTTCGAGTCTAGCTCAAAGCGGTGTTTTCGGGTTTTACCCCTATGTACATCTGTGACAGATCCGCCTCTACCTGCTCATATACAAACTGGGATGTATTGCTCAAAAAATACACAAAATCTATACTTTACCAAAATTCTAGGATGTTCTTCTAGAGTAATCCTCAAATTTTATCTTAGGCCTTTGTGCTATAAACAGAGTTTATCAAATCTAGATTTCAAGGTTAGTACTAAACTGCCTTTGATACCAACTGTAATGCCCCGGCCCCAGTTACCCAGAGACGGTGCATTATTACGTAACATTGGCATGATCACAAAAGATCAACTCTCAAAATACTGATTATTTTAGTAGCCTTGGAAACACTAGATACCTTCATAAATGCTACATTACACCATAAAGTGAAAAATCACAATAATATAGTACCATAGTCCACACTCTTATCCCCTTTAGACTATCACTGTTGGTTAGTCATTAAATATTTCTTCACATCCTGGGAAAAATAAAACATAGAAAGTGGTGAGCTCAAATGCTCAATAGGGATAACAATATAGCGGAAGCTTTAATAAATAAACATAAAAATTTAAGTCATTGTATAACAAAAACAAAAGCCATTTAAACTTGAACTTCAGCATAATATGGAAAAGGTAAAATGAAATAATTCCATTTACTTATTCACATGGATATTCTATTGGTCGAATAATCACATGCAATATCAATAACCACTTTCATAATGATGGAATGCATAATTCCATACTATCATAACCACGTAGCCAAGGCCTCATGCCAAGACTACAAATAAGATTTTGTCAAGGCATCGTGCCAAGACACTAGTTTGTCTCATGAGACCTGCCGATGCATCGAGGAGCTATAGCAGGCTCCACCCGTCATTTATTAAGTCCAATGCATTCCTCATATGAACAGGTTTAAACATATCATAAACCATAACATAAGCATATCCCATAAAACATGCATAATGAAAACATAACATTTCCACATTTCAATCAGAAGATATCTATAAAACACATTGATATAATAAAAACATTATCAAAAACATTTCAAATACCAAAATAAATGAAAATTAATACTTGGTATTTATTTTTCATTTAAAAAAATTTATGGCTTGTAGAGGAAGCCGAAACTCAAATAATGGTCACGGCGACGAAGAAGTCGGTTTCGCCGCATACATAAGACAAAGAATTCCTTTTGTCTTTTAGTAAAAATTCATCGTATAAAAAGATTCCTTTTGAATAAAAGTAAAAGTCTAATGGGTTTATACACTGTATAAATGAAAGTTGTGTATAAAACCAAATATTCCTCAATGAAAGGAGATTGAGATGATATCCCTTACCTCGTGTCCGACTTGACTCGATCATTCTTTAATCTCGTGAATAATAAACTAGAGTTAATTTCTACTTGATTAAGAACCCTTTTCAAGTTCATTATTCCTTTTATATCACTTATTTCCATGTTACCAACATTATTTAATTATTTAAGTTAATAACAGTCATTTTGTCAATCTTTGGTACATGAGTTAAAAATAAACTTCTTATAATTACAAGTTGTTCATGTGGTAAAATATCCGTTATATCCAGAATTGTATTCATGATGTAGATATCATATATATCATATATATCTAGTATATACATGTGTTTATAATATTACATAACATTTAGTGGTAATAAATGAAATGCACCATTCAAGGAGACGGTAAGCCGTAAGTACGCATGAATTCTAGTTTCATTTTTATTTCGTAATTAATGGAATAAAATCATAATGATATAATGTTATATTATAAATCAAGTATAATATCATATATAAAATCATTTACTCCATCCTTTATACATCCCACATATGGCATTAACGATTCAAATCACTTTGAGGGGGCGGTAGTCTGCACTTACTAAAATGAAATTACCACATTTACTGATAATGGAAATCATAAAGTTATGCCATAAATGAAAAATACAGAAGCATAAGGAAAACATAAACATAATATATATCATATTTAAATATAGTGACATTTGTAACTCCCCGACCCCAGTTACCCAGAGTCGGTGCATTATTGCGTAACATTGGGATGATCACAAAGATCATGTATCGAATGACCGACTAGTTTAGTAGACTTGAAACAATAGATACATTCATAAGTTTTACATTACCTCATAAAGTAATACAAAACTACAACAACATATTGTCTTCATATCCCCTAATATTATCCCTTCAGGTTATTCATAAAATACTTCTTCACATCCTTGAAAAATTAAAACATTGAAAGGGGTGAGCTCAGATGCTCAGTAAGGATAACAATATAGCGGAAGCTTTCATAAATAAACATAAAAATTTAAGGAAATGTATAACTAAAAAATCATTTTAAACATGAACTTCAGCATAATATGGCAAAAGTAAAATGAAATAATTCCATTTACATATTCACATGGTTATTATACTGGTCGAATAATCACATGCAATATCAATAACCACTTTCATAATGATGGAATGCATAATACCAGACTATCATAACCACGTAGCCAAGGCCTCGTTCCAAGACGACAAAGAAGATTTTGTCAAGGCCTCATGAAAAGACACTAGTTTGTCTCATGAGACCTATCGATGCATCGAGGGGCTATAGCAGGCTCCACCTGTCACTTATTATGTCCAATGCATTCCTTATATGAAATGGTTTAAACATATCATAAACCATAACATAATCATATCATATAAAACATGCATAAATAAAACATAACATTTCCACATTTCAATCACAAGACATCAATAAAACAAATTGATATAAATAACACTTTCAAAACCATTTTCAATACCAAAATAAAAGAGAATTAAAACTTTGTAATTATTTTTCATTTAAAAAATTTATGGCTTGTAGAGGAAGCCGAAACTCAAATAATGGTCACGGCGGTGGAGAAGTCATTGTCTCCACATACGTACGACAAAAAAACATTCCCTTTTGTCTTTTAGTAAAATTCTTTTTATAAAAAAACTATTCCTCTTGAATAAACATAAAGGTCAAAGGGGTTTATACATAGTATAAAAGAAAGTTGTTTATAAAACAAAATATGCCTCAATGAAAGAAGATTGAGACGAAGTCCATTACAATGAATTTTTTTTAAATAAAATAGATTTGTTATGTGTATTCACTATAATTACACATAATGAAACTACAAATACAAGATAGGACATAATAATATCATGACATAATTTGAACGTAGGAGATTAACCCAAAGAATGGAAATTGGGTTAAGAAGTTCCCCTACCTCTAGTCCGACTTGACTCGATAGTTATTTAAACTCGTGAATAATAAACTAGAGTTAATTTATAATTGATTAAGAACCCTTTTCAAGTTCATTATTCCTTTTATATCACTTATTACCATGTTATGAACATTATGTAATTATTTAAGTTAATAACGGTCGTTTTTTCGATCTTCGGTACTTGAGTCAAAAATAAACTTCTTATAATTACAAGTTGTTTATGTGGTAGAATATCCATTATCTCCATAATTATATTAATTATTTAGATATCATATATATCATATATATCCAGTATATACATTCATTCATAATATTACGTAACATTTAGAGGTAAGAAATGAAATGCACCGTTCATGGAGACGGTGAGCCGTACGTACGAATGAACGATACTTTTATTTCTATTTTGTATATAATGGAATGAAATCATAATGATATAAAGGTATATTATAATTCCAGTATAATATCATATATAATATCATTTACTAAATCCTTTATACATCCCACATATGGCATTAACGATACAAATCAATTTGAGGGGGCAGTAGTTTGAACTTCCTAAAATGAAATTATCATGTTTACCCATAATGGAAATCATAAAGGTATGCCATAAATGAGAAATATAGAATCATAAGGAAAACCTAAACATAATATATATCATATATATATATAGTGACATCTTAATGGCCACCATGAGAGGTGTTAAAAGAAGATTGAACAGTCATCGTTTCGTGAGGCATAAATTCGCCAACCACAGAAACAATATGTTATTTAACCATTAGTTGAAGGTGTGTCTAAGTGTAAATCAAATCATTCTCATAAAAAAATCCTAGTATATTTAAGATACTGGTGTTTTAAAAAAAGAAGGTAATAAAAAGAGTTTAAGGGGTTGGAGAAGCAAAATAATACAAAATAACATAAGAGAAGACATTACCTTAAAATCAGATAACTCTTTTTGATTTGAGCCGAAGGCTTCTTTGGGAAGAATTATTCCCAATGAGAGGCTTCTAGGAGTAAGAGAGAGATGTTTAGAGTGTATTTGGGCAGGGGTTGGCCGAGCCAAATGGCTTTGATGGTGTGAATAAGGTGGTAGAGGTGGAGGCCTTATATAAGAGGAGAAGAGGGGCACTCTTGGAAAGTAATGAAATGTTACATTATTATGAAGTGATTTTAGGATTTAAAAGGCCCCAAAATTATATATTTCAAGGATAAGGTGATATGGGTTTGAAATATACTCATCCAATTGGTTTTTGAAATGTTTATGTCTTAGATTTTACATTATATTTTAATTTTATTTAAATCGTTAATTAATGAGGTAATCGCAGAATCATCATGGTGTCTTACAAAATTTAATTTATTTACTGTCTAAAAATTATAAAAAAATACTATGTTGTTGGAAATATTTTTAACTTTCCAATGAATATTTACAGTATAAAAGTTAAATTATATAACCCCATGTAATAATTGTTTTAGTAAAACAACACATGTTTGGGACAATTTTATTTTTACTTTAAATAAAAAGTTATTAATGTCATTTTCTTACCCAAGTGGGTCCATGGGGTTCCCATGTTGTCCCATGGATTTTAATGGTCGGCCATGGCTCACCCAATAAGGGTAGGACAAGTGTAAATGTAATTTCATATTATTATATCATTATTTTTACCTTAAGTTACACTAATTACCTTTAATCGCGATTAATAGAACTTAAAAGTTACTATTCACCAAAAAATAATTTTAATCCCCTTGAACCAAATTTTACTTCCTAATGACAATTATGTATGTTGGATTTTGGAAATTCAAATCATAGATGTGGTAAAATTTCATTTAAACGAAAAATCAGTTTTTTTAACTACCACTTAGTGGTTTCACTATTCATCAAAAATCGATGTTTTTAGAACAACACCAAATATTAACCCTAAGCAATATTTGATATTCCTACTTCATAAATGATTTATATTTTAAAAAATTCAAAACATATAAGTTCAATTAATTAATTTAATAATTAATTCCCACTGTCACAACAAATATTGTGTTTTTAAGAAACAATATATATTAAAATATTGACAATTGTTTATGTCCAATTTCAAAGTGAAATAAATTACAATGACCACCATTGGATAATATGGTAAAAATATATTCTAATTACACTTTATACCCACTCAATTGTATAATTTATCAGTATAAATTATTTTGATTAAAAAAGTTATTTTTATGTATTTTTCACTATTCATCAAAAATTGGAAGTTCTCGGAAAAATACCAAAAATTCCACATAGGATAATTTCGATATTCCGAATCCAAAAATGAAGTCCATTTTGAAATTTAAAATTTATATAATTTCAAAAATTGGGTATTACTATTCATAACTGCTACTTTTATTGGTCACGGTGTGTTAGAACTTGAGGTTGTGTACAACACACGCTGCACTATTATTCAAAGAGGAGCATACCATGGAAGTTTGGGGTGCTACATTCTCCCCTACAACAATAAAGTGCATCCTCGCTATTTAAAATTTTTGTTTTAAAAATAAAAGGTTGAAAATAGAAAATACCTTGGTGGAAAACCCACATCGGAAATAGGGTTAATAAAAATATAACTTTAAAAGAAAGAAAGAGAAGTACAAAGGTCACCCGAGATAGCCCATACTGGGATTCTATGTAAATATGGATATGGGGGAAAAACAAACCATCAAGGTCTGATGGAGAGTTGTATAAAACAGGATTAGGAGAAAGTTAACTACAAGAAAATTACAAACTTGTGATTGGTTAAACGATCATTGATTCCCCAATTGGAAAAGTTAACCAACAACAGGTTTTCTTATGTTACCTTTCATAAAGTTGAGGAATTTATTTATAATATTTACTAAGAATGTAAGGGAATATACTTACATGTAGTGTAGACTTTAATTCTTTGATAAATTTTTACAACAAACCCATCATTCACCCCAAAAGATAATAGAACTCAAAATATTCTATTTATCATAATTGTATAAGGATCCAAATATTAACACATACCATTTTGATTAGGAAAACTATTTTTTAGTAACCAGGGTCTTCTTGTAGGCTTGTTGTAGGTAATAAAGGCCTGTCACACTATGGTTGTGGGTTTGATTCCTGCAGCTTTGTCCGACGCGACGGGTTATCCCCCGACCTACAGGTTTTCCTTTTCCTAAATCTATAGTATTATAATATTACAAAAATAATCTTCAGAAATGTTTTAACCTTAAACAATACTATCCAAAGTTCATCTTAATCCATTCCAACCTTTATAGTTATACAAAATACCTTTGTCCAGACGTTCTCTAAAAGGTCTCTAAATTCCGAAATCAATTATAACATCAGATTCCCCAAACAATGTAAAGTTTCTCATATTGTCACATACTAAAAATATGATTACCTTATTCATATTAAAACCTTAATTAAAACAACAAGTACTGCAGTACAATCCTTATATATATCACATTATTCGTATAACCATAATATAGTTCTTGAGTCCAAAAACACAAATACAATTATTATTCAACTTCATTTGTAGTAACAGCATATTCTTGGCCTTGATCTCTTGGCCTTTTCTGAGGTAAGTTTCCTTGGCGTTTAGGGTATTCATTTATATAATGACCCATTTATCTACAATTGTAGAATTCAACATTGAAAGCCTCTTTGTTTCCCTTGAAATCACTAGCCTGGTGACCTTTTTATCCACATTTATAACAAACTCCCATTCCTTTCAGGAAAGTACTGGGATGATTCTTCCCACAATTATCACATTATAAAAAAAATCCTTATTTCCCTTTTTCCCTTTATCTGTCTCTTGTTCCACAGTTCTCTTCTTCTCATGATTTACTTTATTGTCATAAGATTTAGAGAATTCTTTTTCTATATTGATAGAACACGAGACTATATCTTCGTACGTTGAGAAAGATTGTGATACTAAAGCTCGATGGAGAAATGGACATAACCCATCAAAGAAACGATCAATATTACTTCTTGGGTTTCGTATATAATCTGCAGCATGCCTTGATAACCTTGTAAAGTTGGCCTCATACTTTGCGACATTCTCATCTTCCTATTGTCTCAAACTCAGAAATTGCTTTTCCATATTGGCTCGATGATCACGAGGAAAGTATTTTTCTAATAAAATTTCATTAAACTCCCTCCATTCTATACTTGATACATCTTCATCTTCCTTTGTGTTATGAATTAGCGACCACCATTGATCGTCATCTTCAGTGAGGCGGTAAATAGCCATGACAACCTTCTCCCTTTCACTACTCCCCAAGGCGTGGAATATTTTCTCTATTGAGTTTATCCATTTCTCAGCTACTAATGGATTTTTACCCCCATTAAATGTTGGCGGTTGTTGCCTCATGAAGCAGTCTAACATTGATCCTCCACGTTGAAGATCAGGGTGCTCCATACGAGTAAGGTTATTATTCATAACCTGAGTGAGTTGTCCCAGTATGGTAATAAGTTGATCAGCACCAGTTGTATCACTAGCTCAACTATAATTATCTTCAGTAGGAGGGAAATACCTACATGGAGTGTGTGCATTGATACGGTTTCCCTTCCTTCCACTAGGCTCTATTTCTAAACAATGTCATAAACTATATTAGTTTATGAATCGAAATACACAATAACAAACTTTCAAAACACTTAACATAAATTGAACTATTTATGGATATAATCCATAATCATAAAAAAAAACTTATTTGAGAAAGAATATACTCATAAACCCTTCATAATGGTTTGTAAAGAAAATGGGAATTATCCTAAGCATATCCCCGGGAGTGTCGTAACCAAGAGTGCAGCAAGGCCCGTTATCATGCACCAGTTCCCGTTCGAGTCTAGCTCAAAGCAGTGTTTTTGGTTTTTACCCCTTGGTACATCTGTGCCAGAGCCGCCTCTACCTGCTCGTATCCAAAGAGGGATGTATTGCTTAGAAAACTCACAAAATCTCTATAATACCAAAATTCTTGGAAGTTTTCCTATACTAATCCTCAATGTCTATCTTATGGATATGTGCTCTAATCAGAGTTTATCTAAATCTAGCTTCCAAGGTTAGTACTAAACTGCCTCTGATACCAACTATAACGCCCCGACCCCAGTTTCCCAGAGTCAGTGCATTATTGTGTAACATTGGCTTGATCACAAAGATCAAGTCTCGAAAGACCGATTAGTTTAGTAGCCTTGAAACACCAGATACATTCATATGTTATACATTACTTCATAAAGTAATAAAAAACTACAACAAACATCTTGTCTTCATATCCCCTCATATTATCCCTTCAGGTCATTCAGAAAATACTTCTTCAAATCCTGTAAAAATTAGAACATTGAAAGGGGTGAGCTCAGATTCTCACTAAGGATAACAATATAGAGGAAGCTTTCATAAATAAACATAAACATTTAAGGAAATGTATAACTAAAAAAATTCTTTTAAACATGAAATTCAGTATAATATGGAAAAATTAAAATAAAATAATTCCCTTTACTTATTCACATGGTTATTCTACTGGTCGAATAATTACATGCAATATCAATAACCTCTTTCATAATGATGGAATGCATAATGCCAGACTATCATAACCACGTAGCTAAGGCCTCGTGCCAAGACTACAAATAAGATTTTTTCAAGGCCTCATGCCAAGACACTAGTTTGTCTCATGAGACCTACTGATGCATCGGGGAGCTATAACGGGCTCCACCGGTCACTTATTAAGTCTAATGCATTCCTAATATGAAAAGGTTTAAACATATCATAAACCATAACATATACATATCACATAAAACATGCATAAAGGAAAAATAACATTTCCACATTTCAATCACAAGACATCAATATAACACCTTGATATAAAAAAACACTTTCAAAACCATTTTCAATACCAAAATAAAAAAAATTTAAAACTTTGTAATTATTTTTCATTTAAAAAAATTATGGCTTGTGGAGGAAGCTGAAACTCAAAAAATGGTCACGGTGGAGGAGAAGTCGTTGTCGCCGCATAAGTACAACAAAAAAACATTAACCTTCGTCATTTAGTAAAATTATTCATATAAAAAAAGATACCTCTTGAATAAACATAAATTTCAAAGGGGTTTATACACCGTATAAAAGAACGTTGTGTATAAGACAAAATATGCCTCAATGAAAAGAGATTGAGACGAAGTCCCTTACAAAGAATTTTTTTAAAATAAAATAGATTTATTATTTTTATTCACTATAATTACACATAATTAAAGTACAAATACTATATAGGACATAATAATATCATCACATAATTTGAATGTAGGAGATTAACCCAAATAATGGAAATTGGGTTAAGAAGATCCCTTACCTCGTGTCCGACTTGACTCGATCATTCTTTAAACTCCTGAATAATAAACTAGAGTTAATTTATAATTGATTAAGAACCTTTTTAAAGTAAATTCTTCCTTTTATATCACTTATTACCATGTTATGAACATTATGAAATTATTTAAGTTAATAACGGTCGTTTTGTCGATCTTTGGAACATGAGTCAAAAATAAACTTCTTATAATTACAATTTGTTTATTTGGTAGAATATCCATTATCTCAAGAATTATATTCATGATGTAGATATCATATATATAATATATATCTAGTATATACATTAATTCAAAATATTACTTAACATTTATAGGTAAGAAATGAAATGCACCTTTAATGGAGACGGTAAGCCGTACGTATGCATGAACGCTACTTTAATTTATATTTCGTATTTAATGGAATGAAATAATAATAATATAAATTTATATTATAATTCCAGTATACTTTCATATATAATTTCATTTACTCCATCCTTTATACATCCCACATATGGCATTAACGATTCAAATCACTTTGAAGGGCGGTAGTCCGCACTTCCTAAAATGAAATTATGGCGTTTACCCGTAATGGAAATCTTAAAGGTATTCCATAAATGAGAAATTAAGAAGCATAAGGAAAACATAAACATAATATATATCATATATAAATATAGTGAAATCTTAATGTCCACCATGAGTGGCGTTAAAAGAAGATTGAAGAATCATCATTTCGTGAGGCAGAAATTCACCAACCACGAGAATAGTATGTTCTTTAACCGTTAGAAGAAGGTGCGTGTAACTGTAAATTAAATCCTTATCATAGAACATCCTATTATATTGAATATACTGGTGTTGTTACAAAATAAAGGAATAAATAGAGTTTAAGGGGTTGGAGAAGAAAAATAAAACAAAATAACATAAGAGAAGACAATACCATAAAATCGGGTAACATTTTTTATTTGAGCCAAAGGCTTCCTTGGGAAGAATTATGCCCAATGTGATGATTCTTGGAGTAAGAGAGAGAAGTTTATAGGGTATTTTGGTAGTGGTTGGCTGAGAAAAATGGCTTTGAAGGTGTGAATAAGGTGGTAGAGGTGGGGGCCATTTATAAGAGGAGAAGAGGGGTACTCTTGGAATGTAATGAAATATTACATTATTATGAAGTGATTTTAGGATTTAAAAGGTAAAAAAATTATATATTTCAAGGATAAGGTGATAAGGGTTCTAAATATACTCATCCAATTGGTTTTTGACAATTTTATGTCTTAGATTTTACATTATCTTTTCATTTTATTTAAATCGTTAATTGATGAGGTAATCGCTGCATCATCATGGCGTCATACAAAATTTAATATATTTAATGTCTAAAATTTATAAAAGAAAATACTATGATATAGGAAATAGTTTTATCTTTCCAATGAATATTTATAGTCGAAATGCTGACTTATATAACCTCATGTAATAATTGTTTTAGTAAAACAACACATGTTTGTGACAATTTTATTTTTACTTTAAATAAAAAGTTATTAATGTCATTTTCTTACCCAGGTGGCTCCATGGGGTCCCCAAGTTGACCCATGAATATTCTTGGTCGGCCATGTATCAACCAATAAGGTTAAGACAAATGTAAATGTAATTTAATATTATTATAACATTATTTTTACCTTAAGTTACACTAATTACCTTTAATCGCGATTAATAGAACTTAAAAGTTACTATTCACCAAAAAATTATTTCAATCCCACTGAACCAAATTTTACTTCCTAATAACAATGACGCATGTCAGATTTTTGAAATTCAAATCACAGAGGTGGTAAAATTTTATTTAAACGAAAAATCAGTTTTTTTAACTACCACTAAGTGGTTTCACAATTCATAAAAAATTGAAGTTTTTCAGAACAACACCAAAAATTAACCCTAAGCTATATTTGATATTTCTAATTAAAAATTGGTTTCTATTTTACAAAATTCAAAACATATAATTTTAATTAATTAATATTATAATTAATTCTGTTGTCACAACATATAGCGTGTTTTTATGAAACAATATATATCAAAAGATCGACAATTGTTTATGTCCAATTTCAAAGTGAAATAAATTCTAATGACCACCATTGGATAAAATGGTGAAAATATATTCTAATTAAACTTTTTAACAACTCAATTTTATATTTTATCACTATAAATTATTTTGATTAAAAAATTTGTTTTTATGTATTTTTAACTATTCATCAAAAATTGGATGTTCTCAGAAAAATACCAAAAATTCAACATAGGCAAATTTCGATATTACGAATCCAAAAATGAAGTCCATTTTGAAATTTAAAATTTATACAATTTCAAAAGGTGGGTATTACTATTCATAACTGCTACTTTTATTGGTCGCGGTGTGTTAGAACTCGAGGTTGCGTACAACACACACTGTTCTATTATTCAAAGAGGAGCGTACCATGGAAGCTTGGGGTGTTACAATATCCCCTCCTTTAATAAATTGCGTCCTCACAATTTAAAATTTTTCTTTGAAAATAAAAGGTTGAAAATAGAAAATACATTGGTGGAAAACCCACATCAGAAATAGGGTTACTAAAAATATAACTTTAAAAGAAAGAAAGAGAATTACAAAGGTCACCCGAGATAGCCCATGCTAGGATTCTATGAAAATATGGATATGGAGGAAAAATAAACCATCAAGGTCTGTTGGAGAGTTGTATAAAAAAGGATTAGGAGAAAGTTAACTACAAGAAAATCACAAACTTGTGATTGGTTAAATGGTCATTGATTCCCCAATTGGAAAAGTTAACAGACAACATTTTTTGTTTTATCTTACCTTTCATAAAGTTGAGTAATTTATTTAGGATATTTACTAAGAATGTAAGGAAATATACTTACTTGTCATGTAGACATTCATTCTTTAATAAATTTTTACCACAAACCCATCATTCACTCCAAAAGATAATAAAACTAAAAATATTCTATTTATCATAATTGTATAAAGTTACAAATATTAACACATACCATTTAGATTAGGAAAACTATTTTTTAATATCCAGGGACTTCATGTAGGCTAGTGGTAGGTAATAAAGGCCTATCGCACTATGGTTCTGGGTTCAATTCTTGCAACTTTGTCCGAAGCGACGGGTTATCCACCGACATGCAGGTTATCCTTTTCCTAAAACTATAGTATTATAATATTTCAAAATTAATCTTCATAAATGTTTTAACCTTAAACAATAATATCCAATGTTCATCTTAATCCATTCCAACCTTTATAGTTATCCAAAATACCTTTGTCCAGACTTTCTCTAAACGGTCTCTAAATTCCAAAATCATTTGTAACATCAGATTCCCCAAACAAAGTAATGTTTCTCTTATTGTCACATACTAAAAATATGATTACCTTCGTCATATTAAAACCTTAATGAAAACAACAAGTACTGCAGAACAATCCTTATCTATATCACATTATTCTTATAACCAGAACATAGTTCTTGAGTCCAAAAACACAAATACAATAATTATTCAACTTCATCTGTAGTAACAGTATAAGCTTGTCCTTGCTCCCTTGGCCTTTTCTGAGGTAAGTTTCTGTTGCTCTTAGGGAATTCACTTTCATAATTCCTAATTTCTCTACAATTGTAGCATTCAATATTGACAACCTCTTTCTTTCCTTTCCAATCACTAGACTAGTGAAATATTTCTCAACATTTATAACAAACTCCCATTCCATTCAGGCATGTACTGGGATGATTCTTCCCACAATTATCACATAATGGAAAATCCTTCTCTCCCTTTTTCATTTTATCTATCTCTTGTTCCACCATTCTATTCTTCTATTTCTTTACTTTATTGTCATAAGATTTAGAGAATTCCTTTTCTATCTTGATAGAACATGAGACTATTTCTTCATATGTTGAGAAAGATTGTGATACTAAAGCTCGATGAAGAAATGGTTTTAACCCATCAATGAAACGATTAATCTTAGTTATTGGATTTCGTATATAATCTGCAGTAGGCCTCACTAACATTGTAAAGTTGGCCTCATACTTTGTGACATTCTCATCTTCCATTTTTCTTAGACTCATAAATCGCCTTTTGATATCTGCTCGATGGTCTCGAGGAAAGTATTTTTCTAAGAAAATTTCCGTAAACTCCCTCCATTCCATACTTTATACTTCTTCATATTCCTTTGTGTTTTGAATCAGCGACCACCACTGATCGGCATCTCCAGTGAGGCGGTAAACTTCCATGACAACATTCTCAGTTTCCATACTCTACAAGGCGTGGAATATTTTCTCTAACGATTTTATCCATTGCTCAGATACTAATGGATTTTTACCCCCATTCAATGTTGGCAGTTTTTGTCTCATGAAGCGGTCTAACATTGATCCTCCATGTTGCAGATCAGGGTGCTCCATAGGAGTAAGTTTATTATTCATAACCTGAGTGAGTTGTCCAAGTATGGTAATAAGTTGATCAGCGCCAGTTGTATCACTAGCTCCACTATACTTATCTAGAGTAGGAGGGAAATCCCAACATGGAGTACGTGCATTGATACGGTTTCCATTCCTTCCACTAGGCGCCATTTCTAAACAATGTCATAAACTATATTAGTTTATAAATCGAAATACAAAATAAAAAACTTGCAAAACACTTAACATAAATTGAACTATTTATGGATATAATCCGTAATCATAAAAAAAATTCATTGAGAAATTATATACTCATAAACACTTCATAATGGTTTGTAATGAAATGGGAATTATCCTAAGCATATCCCTCGAGAGTTTCGTAACCAAGATTGCAGCTAGGCCCGTTGTCGTGCACCAGTTCACGTTCGAGTCTAGCTCAAAGATGTGTTTTCGGGTTTTACCGGTAGGTACATCTGTGCCAGAGCCGCATCTACCTACTCGTATCCAGACAGGGATGTATTGCTTGGAAAACTCACAAAATCTCTATAATACCAAAATTCTAGGAAGTTTTTCTATACTAATACACAAAGTCTATCTTACGGGTATGTGCTCTGATCAGAGTTTATCTAAATATAGCTTCCAAGATTAGTACTAAACTGCCTCTCATAACAACTGTAATTCCCCGACCCCAGTTACCCAGAGGTGGTGCATTATTGCATAACATTGACATGATCACAAAGATCAAGTCTCGAAAGACCAATTAGTTTAGTTACCATGAAACACTAGATACATTCATAAGTTTTACATTACATTATAAAGTAATAACAAACTACAACAACATCCTGTCTTCATATCCCATCATATTATACCTTCTGGTCATAAATAAAATAAATTTTCACATCCTGGAAAAATTAAAACATTGAAAGGGGTGAGCTCATATGCTCCTTAAGGATAACAGTATAGCGTAAGATTTCATAAATAAACATAAACATTTAAGGAAATGTATAACTAAACAAAATCCTTTTAAACATGATCTTCAGTATAATATGGAAAAAGTAAAATGAAATAATGCCATTTACTTATTCACATAGTTATTCTACAGGTCGAATAATGACAAGAAATATCAATAACCACTTTCATAATGATGGAATGCATAATGCCATACTATCATAACCACGTAGCCAAGGCCTTATGCCAAGACTACAAATATGATTTTGTCAAGGCCTCGTGCTAAGACACTAGTTTGTCTCATGAGACATACTGAGGCGTCAAGGAGCTATAACGGGCTCCACCCATCACTTATTAAGTCCAATTAATTCCCTATATGAAAAGTTTTAAACATATCATAAACCATAACATAATCATATCACATAAAACATGCATAAAGAAAAAATAACATTTCTACATTTCAATCATAGGACATCAATACAACACCTTGATATAAAAAAACACTTTGAAAACCATTTTCAATACCAAAATAAAAGAAAATTAAAACATTGTAATTATTTTTCATTTAAAAAAGTTGTGGCTTGTGGAGGAAGCCGAAACTCAAATAATGGTCAAGGTGGCAGAGAAGTCATTGTCGCCGCATACGTAAGACAAAAAAAGATTCCCTTTTGTCGTTTAGTAAAATTCTTCATATAAAAAAATTCATCTTGAATAAACGTAAAAGTCAAAGGGGTTTATACACCGTATAAAAGAAAGATGTGTATAAAACAAAATATGTCTCAATGAAAAGAGATTTGAGACAAAGTCCCTTAAAAAGAACATTTTTTAAATAAAATAGATCTATTATGTGTGTTCACTATAAGTACACATAAAGAAATCAAAAATACAAGATAGAACATAATAATATCATGACATAATTTGAAAGTAGGAGATTAACCCAAAGAATAGAAATTGGGTTAAGAATTTCCTTTACCTCATGTCCGAATTGACTCGATCGTTCTTTAACCTCCTGAATAATAAACTAGAGTAAATTTATAATTGATCAAGAACATTTTTCAAGTTCATTATTCCTTTTATATTACTTATTACCATGTTATGAACATTATATAATTATTTAAGAAAATAACGGTCATTTTGTCGATCTTTGGTACTTGAGTCAAAAATAAACTTCTTATAATTACAAGTTGTTTATTTGGTAGAATATCCATTATCTATAGAATTATATTCATGATTTAGATATCATATATATTATATATATCAAATATATACATTTATTCATAATATTACGTAACATTTAGAGGTATGAAATGAAATGCACCGTTCATGGAGACGGTAAGACGTACGTACACATGAACGATACTTTAATTTATATTTCATATTTAATGGAATGAAATAATAATTATATAAAGTTATATTATAATTCCATTATAACATCATATATAATATAATTTACTCCATCCTTTATACATCCTATATATGGCATTAACGATTCAAATCACTTTGAGGGGGTGGTAGTCAGCACTTCCTAAAGTGAAATTATCGTGTTTACCCATAATGGAAATCATAAAGGTATTCCATAAATGAGAAATACAAATGCATAAGGAAAACATAAAAGTAATATATATCATATATAAATATAGTGAAATCTTAATGGCTACCATGAGAGGTGCTAAAAAAATATTGAACAATCATCATTTCGTGAGGCAGAAATTCGCCAAGCACAGGAACAATATGTTCTGTAACAATTATAAGAAGGTGTGTGTAAGTGTAAATCAAATACATCTCATAAAACCATCCTAGTATATTGGATATACTGGTGTTGTTAAAAATAATGGAATAAAAAGAGTTTAAAGGGTTGGAGAAGCAAAATAAAACAAAATAACATAAGAGAAGACATTACCTTAAAATCGGGTAACTCTTTTTGATTTGAGACAAAGGCTTCCTTGGGAAGAATTATGCCCAAAGTGAGGCTTCAAGGAGTAAGATAGGGAAGTTGAGAGTGTATTTGGGCAGATTTTGGCCGAGCCAAATGGCTTTCATGGTTTGAATAAGGTGGTAGAGGTGGGGCCATTTATAAGAGGAGAAGAGGGGCACTCTTGGAATGTAATGAAATGTTACATTATTATGAAGTGATTTTAGTATTTAAAAGGTACCACAATTATATATTTTAAGGATAAGGTGATAAGGGTTAGAAATATACTCATCCAATTGGTTTTGGACAAGTTTATGTCTTATATTTTACATTATCTTTTCATTTTATTTAAATCGTTAATTAATGAGGTAATCACTGCATCATCATGGTGTCATACAAAATTTAATTTATTTAATCTCTAAAAATTATAATAAAATACTATGATGTAGGAAATATTATTATAATTCCAATGAATATTTATAGTGGAAATGTTAACTTATATAACCTCATGTAATAATTGTTTTAGTAAAACAACACATGTTTGTGACAATTTTTTTTTACTTTAAATAAAAAGTTATTAATGTGATTTTCTTACCCACGTGGATCCATGGGGTCCCCAAGTTTACCCATCGATTGTCTTGGTCGGCCATGGCTCACCCAATAAAGGTAGGACAAGTGTAAAGGTAATTTCATATTAGTATAACATTATTTTTACCTTAAGTTACACTAATTACCTTTAATCATGATTAATAGAACTTACAAGTTTCTATTCACAAATTTTTTTTAATCCCATTGAACCACATTTTACTTCTTAATGAAATTGTTGTATGTTGGATTTTGGAAATTAAAATCACAGAGTTGGTAAAATTTCATTTAAACGAAAATCGGTTTTTTTAACTACCATTTAGTTGTTTCACTATCCATCAAAATCGAAGATTATCAGAACAACACCAAAAATTAACCCTAATCTATATTTGATATTACAAATTCAAAAATTATATATATTTTACAAAATTAAAAACATATAAGTTGAATTAATTAATTTCCACTGTCACAACAAATAGCGTGTTTTTAAGAAACTATATATATCAAAAGATTGACAATTGTTTATGTCCAATCTCAAAGTGAAATTAATTATAATGATCGCCATTCGATAAAATGGTAAAAATATATTATAATTACACTTTAGAACCACTCAATTGTATAATTTGTCACTGTAAATTATTTTTATTAAAAAATTTGTTTTTATGTATTTTTCACTATTCATCAATAATTGGATGTTCTCAGAAAAATACCAAAAATTCAAAATAAGCTAATTTCGATATTCCAAATCAAAAAATGAAGTCCATTTTGAAATATAAAATATATTTAATTTCAAAAAGTGGGTATTACAATTCATAACAGCTACTTTTATTGGTCGCGGTGTGTTAGAACTCGAGGTTGCGTACAACACACGCTGCTCTATTATTTAGAGAGGAGCATACCATGGAATCATGGGGTGTTACCACATATTAATGGCCACTATGAGAGGTGTTAAAAGAAGATTGATCAATCATTATTTCATGAGGCAGTAATTCGCCACCCACAAAAACAGAATGTTCTTTAACCATTAGATGAAGGTGTGCGTAAGTGTAAATCAATTCCTTCATATAACAAAATCCTAGTATATTGAATATACTGGTTCTGTTACAAAATAATGGAATAAAAAGAGTTTAAGGGGTTGGAAAATCAAAATAAAACAAAAGAACATAAGAGAAGACATTATCTTAGAACTGGGTAACTCTTTTTGATTTGAGCCAAAGGCTTCCTTGGCAGGACTTCTAACCAAAGTGATGCTTTTAGGAGTAAGAGAGGGAAGTTGAGAGAGTTTTTGGGTAGTGGTTGGCCGATCCAAATGGCTTTGAAGGTGTGAATAAGGTGGTAGAGGTGGGGGCCTTTTATAAGAGGAGAGGAGGGGAACTCTTGGAAAGTCATGAAATGTTACTTTATTATGAAATTATTTTCAGATTTTAAAGGTCCCACAATGATATATTTAGAGGATAAGGTGATAAGGGTATATCCAATAGGTTTTCAACAAGTGTAAGTCTTTTACTTTACCTTATCATTTCATTATATTTAAATTTTTCATTAATGAGGTAATCACTTCATCATAATGGTGTCCTAATTAAACATATTTATTTAATGCCTAAAAATTATAAAAAAAATAACCATGATGTAGGAAATATTATTAAATTTCCAATTAATATTTATAGTCGAAAAGGTAACTTATATAACCCCATGTAATGATTGATTTAGTAAAACCACACATGTTTGTGACAATTTTATTTTTACTTTAAATAAAAAGTTATTAATGAAATTTTCTTACCCAAGTGTCTCCATGGGGTCCCCATGTTGACCAATGGATTTTCTTGGTTGGCCACGACTCATCCAATAATGGTAGGACAACTGTAATGGTAATTTCATATTATTATAACATGATATTTTCCTAAAATTACACTAATTACCTTTAATGGCGATTAATAGAACATAAAAGTTACTATTCACAAAAAAGTATTTTCATCCCATTGAACAACATTTTACATCATAATGACAATGATTTAGGTCAGTTTTTTGAAATTCAAATCACAGTGGTGGTAAAATTTCATTTAAACGAAAAAGTAGTTTTTTAACTTCCACTTAGTGGTCTCACTATTCATAAAAATCGAAGTTTTTCAGAACAATACCAAAAATTGACCCTAAGATATAATTGATATTATGAATTCAAAAATTATTTCTATTTTAAAAAATTACAAACATATTAGTTTCATTAATTAATTATATAATTAATTCCCATTGTCAAAACAAATAGCGTGTTTTTAAGAAACAATATCAATCAAAAGATTGACAATTATTTATTTCCAATTTCAAATTAAAAATAATTCTAATGACCACCATTCAATAAAATGGTAAAATTATATTCTAATTATACTTTAAACCCACTCAATAGTATAATTTATAACTATAAATTATTTTGATTAATAATGTGGTTCTTAAGTATTTTTAACTATTCATCGAAAATTGGAAGTTCTCGGAAAAATACCAAAAATTCAACATAGGTTAATTTCGATATTCCGAATCCAAAAATGAAGTCCATTCTGAAATATAAAATTTATATCTTTTCAAAAATGGGTATTACAATTCATAATGGTAACTTTGATTGGTCATGGTGTGTTAGAATCTCAAACTTGCGTACAATGCAAGCTATTGCATTATTGAAAGAGAAGCGTATCGTGAAAGTTTGGGGTATTACATACATGATAAATAAAAATAGTAACCAACCATGTGATCGTCATAAAAAAATGTTAGGGAATCACATGGGTTGTTCATGTTTTCCACAATCGATGAACAAACTCTGAGACAAATCTATAAAACCCTAAATTTTAAAATCTAGGAATATTCTGACACAAAACTCAAAATATGGAATAAAAATTATTAAATGATTAAATTTAATTAATATTCTAGGGTTATGGTGTGAAATGTTTTTCAACAATGAATCTTTCTCACCCAGAATTTTTCAAATATTCTATTGGTCATGAATGTAGTCAAAATAAACCTGAAACAAATGGAGAGGATCTCAAAACCCCTAGGCTAAAAGTATTCACATACCATTCATTCCAAACATCAAGCAAAAAAAGATACTAAAGGGGTCACATTCAAAAATATAAATGGACACTATAGGAGAAAACATGAACCGTAATGAACATAAACCATCCAACAAGGGACCAAATGGAAGAGACTAAAACCTCCAAGAATAATTACGAAATATAGAACACCTAGACCCCAAAATAGAAATCATTAGGTAATCCCCTTGTGGTTGGTTTGGGATATCCATGAGTATTTATCACATGGCCCACTACCTAGGATAAACAAATACCATGACCAGATTTAGTATGGGTGGAATCAAAGACAAATAA
Organism: Viscum album; assembly: GCA_963277665.1. Lineage (NCBI taxonomy): Eukaryota > Viridiplantae > Streptophyta > Magnoliopsida > Santalales > Viscaceae > Viscum > Viscum album. The sequence continues at coordinate 801,296,884 of OY728150.1, read as the reverse complement.
TGGATAAATATTTTAAATTTTCTAAATAAACAACAAAATGACTTAAATACTAGGATCACCATGATATTTTTCTTTAGTGTTCACCGCAGCATTTTAGGTTTCTATCCAAACCTTAATTTTCTAAATGGAAAAAACATACAAATATATTCAAAACCTTTTTCTTTGGTGTGAATTATTATCTTCCCATGTCAAACCCGTCCAATTTAAAAGAACACATCAATGAATTTTATATTGGGTCTCCCAAAATTTATATAATTTACTATAAAGGTGGTTGAACTATGTGGAACAATTGATGGAATAACATCCAAGAAAAAATGGACCCAACATAGGAATCCCAAAAAAACACCAAATCGGATCATGGATCATAATTAATGAATATATTGAATCTTGAAATATGTGTCACTCGAATCCAAAACCACTACAAAAGATGGATGACCATTATAAATCTCCCATCATCAAGTAATATCTGAAATGATCTCAAAAAACGAGACAATTATTATCTCACAACAAGAAGTTTAAAAAATGTAAGGCCTCATCAAGATGGTACATAAATAGTTTCCACTCTAACATTAAATAAAACATATTGGATAGGTATCCCACACCCCTAGAATATCCTGAAATGTATGAAAATCTTCACTCATAGGCCTATAACAATATCCTCAATACCTTGAAGCATTTGTTGAGCCAATGTCTGGAGATGTCAATCCCTGACCAGAACATCTTCTTTCGATAAGAAAATTTACAAAACCCCTTAAAGTGGATAAAATGGCCACACCAAATTTAATTGGGAGACATCATATAGAAAAGACACCCAGTCAATACTGATATCTTTCTATGGAATACATAAATTGCATGAAACATAAATCTTGATTAAGACATATCATAAACCAAAAATCCTTGTAAAAATAATAAATCATGATTTGAAACTCAAAACAACATTCAATCTACATTTTTAACATGTCTAAATGAAAAAAACTATCAAAGAGACTCTAAATATAAAATTATTATAGGAAATAGTTTTTCACTCCTATTTCAAAACATTCAAATCCCCGTTTTTTAATGAAAATTCCAAAAGAAAAATGAACCTAATAGTTATAGATCCACCATTGGTATTCCATGAATCCTTTATTATATACATACCTGGTAACTTGACAACTCTTCTATATATACCCACAACAAATCTCTTACCACATGAATAAATTCATATTTATATATTTGATAAAATATTGGATTTCCAAATACTAAATAAAAATAATAATATCACATTCCGTATAAGAATAAAAATACACCAACAAATTGTGATACCACCAATTATCGTCAAAGTAAATAATTTTCAAACTATAAATTCATTTTAAAATTGAGCATATTAAACACATTTAAAAAAACACAAAAACATTGTAAAAAATAATTTCATTTCCAAAATGGTCGATTTCATTTTCAAACAATCCATTGTCTTCATTTCGTAAAAACCCCTTTGATAAACCAAAAGTCATTTTTAAAATTCAAAAGGAACACCAAAAAATAAACTCATAATAAAAAAAATTAAATAATCCAAATACTTGATCAAATATAACCAAATTTAATAGGAAAATCCACTATACATGGCTTGGCCACATGGTCTCACTGGTTATGCGCCAACTGGGTGTTGACTATAGAGGTAATTAAAAGAAGTTTCGTGGTTTAAAATTGGGTTAGTAGACCATGCATGATAGCCATGAACCCTCTAGATCCCATAAATTCTATCCCAATAATAAAAAAAACTAGAATCCCTCAATACAAAACTAAGGACCTAGTAAATACCTGACAGACAATTCATGATTTTGAGGCAAGACTACCATAGACCACCTTGTTAATTTTTGAATCCTTCTATATAGGTTTGGATCATGAACCTACCCATGAATCATCACATGAATTTCGAATATAACTGCCCCAAAATAATTTAAATCCCCTAAATAAAAAGGTATAATTCATCTGATACCATTTCATCATGAATCAACCAATGTTGATCCCAAACCGGTCACACTATCCAACCTGTTACTAGGTCAAAGAGGTGTTCTCGATCCACAATGGTTGGAAACCACTGTCTTGCCTCCAGAGTATCTCTATTAGGAATAATTTAGCCTAATGTAAATAATATAATTTTTTTATTAAATCCGTAATTGGAATATGATTATAAATGAACTAGATAAACCTCTATGTTCCCTCATCGGTCACCATTAACCATAGAAACACATTCACTCTAAGAGAAATCCAAAACTAGAAGAACCTGGAGCTACAAAAAATAGTATAGGAATGATCATTGAGATGATCAATAGGTTTAAAAACAAACAAACCTCACCCTATGACTTAACATTCAAAATAATACCATGTCATTCAATATTTAAATACATATATTTAAAATATTACATTCATTTCCTTTTCAATATAGTATGAATCTAATAATTTCAAAACAAATATTTTCCCATTATTTTTACAAATTACATTCAAATGAATTAATTTCATTAAAATAAATTATTTTTCAAAGAATAACCTATATTGCAGGAAATACCTTAGTGAAAAAGAAATGGAATGTTTAGTACAAGTAAATAAGTAGTCATATAAGAATTTCCAATGGAATCACTAATGATAAAATTATTATATTAAATCATTAAAAAATGAGGGAAGGTAAAATTCATTTAATATTGTTATCATGGTGTATATATAGATACAGGTCAATATACCTTATATGTACTTGGTTTTGAATCCATCTTTCATCTAATCGATGCGATCCAAAGTCAATAACCAACCTAAATACTCTCAACTAGCCTCATGGGTGGCACAACACACATTGATACAAAATGATATTCTAGTTGTTCTTATTGGATCTAAATAACAAGTTTCCCTTTATTATGTCTATTATTCCTAGGATTCCGTGGAAATATAAAACATTGGAGGTTATGAAGAAAGTATAAATACAACATCGAATTCTTGTCATGTCCTCATACATGATATGTCCCACCTTATGACATCATCCAAGAAAACTACCCATAGAATGAGGTGTATCTATAGAGGTCCCATATATTAAATAAAAAATTTAAAGGTACCAACCATTCCTCCTCATTTAAATATGATCCATTCCCATTTGTGAAATCATTTTTTTGTACATTGGAAAAAAAATTACCTTAAAATTGAATGTAAAACAGGATAAAAGTCCAAGATTCGTTATAAATTTCAAACTATCCTGATATAAATCGTTTGGAAAACAATAATGTTCTAAAAATCATATCATTTCAAAAAAAACATGGAATCTATGTTTTAATAAGAAACACTCATAGTGAAACAATATAAATTTGATTAAAAAGTTGATATAAATCATCTTTTTTCAACACAACCTTGTTTTAAATTTACTATATTTGTTATATAATGAATGGCCCAATAAAACACAAAAGAAAAATATAGTTTTGATTTATTTTCTTGAAGATAGGGTGACCTACATAAAAAATTCATTCTTTTGTGATTTCAACCCAAAACCACTTCTCACATTAATGTATATACAGAAACACACACACACACATAGATATATATATCCTTTGAACCAATGTAAATATTCCACTTTCATTGATAGAAAGTGTAAAGGGTGTGTATAGATACATATGTTCTTACCATGGTACAGACATGAACATTTCCTTCATTGATCTATAAGATTCCCTAAATAATAAAAATAATGATATAAATTACAAAATACTATATGCAAATTGTGAAAAATAGAAGAATGATTGAAAAACTACACAAAATCGATGGACCACCAACTTCCTTATACATTTTCACCTATAATCTTGCTAAATAGACTACCATAATCCTTATAAACTACAAACCAAAAAACTAAAACCCATGATCATGTTAGGTCATAGCTAGGTCACGTGAAGCATAAGAGGGAGGAAGGGAAACAAATAAATAGAGTTAGAGGGAGGAGGAGGATTGGAGAAGAAACATGTTATATGAGATTACACCATGAATCAATTTGGGAAATGGAAACTAGATGTTGTGGGAGAGGGGATGTTATGCATATTAGGAATCCCTATGGGTGTTGAGTGAGAGAGGGGTGAGATGGGTGATGGGGGTCACATGACTACGAGATATGGGGATTAAGAGGAAATAAAAATAGAAATAAAAACATAATAATAATAATAATAATAATAATCATAATAATAAAAATAATAATTAAAATAATAAAATTATTATTATTTGTATTATTATTATTTATAGATTTTTTTTCTTCACATTGCACATCGTTTGGTTTCATGGTGGGCCTAAAAATGCACTTAATATACACCACTCTCTGGTCCTCTTGATAACCCATATAGGAAAGGTTCCCGATTAAGAAAACGGTGCACCAGATGTGAGGTTAGATATGCTAATAACATTAGATGACATGGATGAGTTATGAATGGTTTATTTAAATCTTGTGCACCCCGACGCATATACGGAAAACCAAAAATTTTAAAATTGAAACTTGGTCTGATAAGAAACTAAAAATAGATTTTAAAAATAAGTAAAAGGTTAAAAATAATTAATATAGGTGGGGTATAGTGTTACATTATCAATAAAAATTTTCAAATTAAAATTGAATTATTTAAAATAAAATTTCAAATGATAATTAAATAATAAAATTTATAATATATTATATGAATATAATTAAAAAATTATAATTTAAAAGATATTTAGGGAAGAAAATTATAATTATGGGGAAAATGTATAGCACATTTGTTGTCCTAAAATGATAATTTAAAAATTATAAAGGATGTGGAATGTATTATTACATTTAATATTCTATTTTTTCTAAAATAAAATTTATGGTTTTTGTTATAGGATCACTTATTGTTATTATGTATTGATAGTTTCTATTCTAATATATTTAAAGTACAACCCCTTGGACAAATTACAGTTATTTTCAATGAAATTGAGGTTAGTGGTTCCATTCCATTTTGGGCCTTTAATGTATGATGTTATCATGATGGGAGGATTATGTTGGACTAAGCCATGCTTTAGATGAGTTGCATGTCAGTGCATGTGTATCCATGAGAATGTAGTTGTATGGCATGTGATTATGTATTGATCCTGATATTGATCTTGGAGTGGCTTATCCATCTTTTTTATGAAATTTATTGTTTTGTGTTGAAAAGCCTTTAGATATTTTCTGTAGGTGTCAAGATACATGTCTTGATCCATGAGTTTGGAAGTTATATGGTCTTAATGTCTATGTAGGTGGGCGTAACTACTATTGGAGAGGGTAAAGTATAAATATCTGGTTACCAAACTAGACATATACTTAAAACCCTTCAATGAGGGAATTTTTACCCTTGTAAAGGGGAAATGATAGTGGATATCTAGTAGGTACTGACATTATAATGTAAGACCTTCATTTTTAGATTTGTGCACCATGGTGTCTATTTTTCAAACCTTTTGTGGTCCAAATGACCAAAATTCATCCATAAATATCCTTGAAGAGGGAAAATCATAGTGTATATAAAAAATTTCCAATAATGGTTTCCTATAGGCATGGGTCATCGATTTATAAAAGGTTAATCAAGACATGGATCAACATGACTGATCATGAAGTGGTCTTGTTATAACAACCCGAAGGGTGGGGAGAGCTCTTAAAATGGAGTAACGCGCGGTGTTCTTGTGACATCCACTGATGGGATGGGTTTGATTTATGGGATTTTTTATAGTAAATGACTTCATCACATTATTACAAGTGATGAGCTAATGTTGGTTGGACTAGTGATTATGGATGATTGATAAGCATATGATGACATAGAATTTGTTAGTTCTTGTTGAGAATTTAATTATGTCTTGATGGGAACTGGTTTATATTGTTCACTAACAGTAAGGAAACAATGGTGGTCCCTTATTTCATCTTGTTGTATCACTCTACTCATAAATTTACACATTCTTGTAGATTTATTGACTACAGATTTGGTGATGGGAAATGACCATATAGTGGATGGATGATTAGTGGAGATGGAGCTAAAATGGATATGGAAAGACACTCGAGTTCACTACAGATTATTTTTTATTCACGTGACTTCTTTTTATATTCTAATTAAACTTAAAAAATTCTTACCATGTTGTGATATACTTTTAAATTTATTTTAGAATTCATTTTCCTTATTTTCCTATGATTTTTCATTTACTTATTTATTTTCATTTATTGTTATTGTTAACAAATAGGTACATGAGGGATAGACTCTCCAATTTTAAAATTATACCATCACTTATAGTTGAAAGACTCTTTTGTATGAGGACTTTCTCATGAGGTAATGTGGAATCTACCTCAAATATATTGGTTCAGGCCACGATATTACAAACTTTTATAAGAACACCTAGACTCGTTATGATTGTTTATCCTTTATTTGGGTTTGAATATTTTAAACAGAATATATGTTGGTTCGTACATAGGGGGGGCTATGATAGTTCCTGGTTGTCATTATATATATTAGGACAAGAAGTATCTATAAAATGAGTAATAATGTATTTTTTTACAATTAATTTAATTCACTTTGAGTGATTCAAATTATTTTTATGTGGTCTTTTCTGATTTCAGATGTTTTTATGCATTATGAATATGCATATAGCTTCACATTTGATGCAAATACTTGTAGTAGTTATTCATATTTTTTCATAATTAAATTTATCGATTAGTTTTATCTATTTTGGATAGGGTTCATGATTTTGAAAAATATATGTGTCTTCATTTCATTATTATTTATCTGTATTGACAAGAATTTATTGAACTAATCATGTTCTTGTGTTATTATATATATAATGATTGATAAAAATATTTTAGGTAAAAGGACCACAATATTTTCTAGGAATTATATTCATTGCATTAAGGGAAGACTTCAAGGGGAACTTTATATGACCCCTTATACTAGATAATATTTGTATATATTTTTAATATCACTCCTATTACGATGATATGATTGTAGGAATTCGATGATCGATCTCAGTGGCCTCAGTTGTTCAAACAATACCGCTAAAGATACATCATGAGTTTGAGAAGTGGATATAGGGGGTATTCAAACATCCAAAAATATATAAGTATAATAAACCCCCATTTTAAATAATCTTTTAATATTTTTATTTGAAAAAAGTAAATTTTCAATAAAAATAAATTAATAAAAGATTAAAAGGATTTACATAAGGGTAAAATATCAATTACCACATTGAAAAGTTCTATAGATTAATTTCAGAGTTAAGTGATTTGTTAACATAATATTTTAAGGCTTGTAGAAAATTGATATTGATTTTATAATATTATTAAACATATTATATTATTTTTGCTTAATAATTTTCTTAAATAATGAAATATCATCCGAACAGTGGATTGTATGAAAATGTTGAGACCACTTTTTGGTGCGGGGTGTGGGCTGTACCCAAAGAGTGACATAATATTTGTGTGTATAATGAATTTGGAAATATCATATGTGATAATAATTTATTTAATATTTTAATCATTTATTTTCTCCTAAATTGATATGTCATATAAACGATATACTATATGAGATATCCAAGAGCACAGTGAAGCCCAATAAGTGGGTTTTAACCTCGGCGTGACATAATATTTGGGAACTTTGGGTTTTTGGTTACATCACACATATGTTTAATAATAATAATTATATTATTTTTTATGTATGTTATTTAAATTAGCAGAGAAGTAAAATTTTCATAACTAATGAGAAACTTTTCACCATGAGTGAATATATTTCAATTTAAGGGTTATGTTATAATGGTTATATTATTATATTTCAATAAATAAATCATAATGTGTTGTTAATATTAACTGATTAAATATTTTTTGGAATTTTATATAAGTTATATTTTAAATATAAATGGTGGAAATGATAGATATCTAATAATAATAATTAAATATGTTCATTGTTGTTATTTATATAATTAAATTGAAAAAATATGTTAGGTGTGTGTGTGTGTGTATCATGTGTACGTATATTAGATAAATATATATCTATTTGTAAACATGTGTGGGTGTATAATATTTTAACAGATGCATGTGTGTATTTATATAACAATTATATAAATGGGTCGAATACATATATATATACATACATATGTGGGTGTATATATGTATATTCAGAGGATTGTATATATATATTACATGAATATATATGGGTTATATATATGCAAGTGAATATATGTATATGTTGGTATGTTTACATATATAATTGTATATATATATAAATATATATATATATATAGAAGTAATGATGACTTAAAATAGTCCAGAATGACGATTTAAATGTATTGAAAATGGTTCTAATAATTATGGATGAAAAATTCATGAAGGGTTCCTGGTGTGGTTCATGAAATAATGTTCAGGGAGAATAAAATAATAATTGAATCAAACCATTAAAGGATATCATTTAAGAAAAAAATACAAAGGGCGGACTTTGGAGGATTAGTGAAGTGTGATGGGTACATAGAACGCCTCTACTCCCCATCATGGATCTCTCTATTATCTTCCCATATTATATATATACATATATATATATATGTTATTTTTCTTTAAAAAATTTTATAATTTTATATCATTGAAAACTTATCCAATACTAATCAGAAGCATGTGTCTCTGATTTCATTTTAGTCATCTCAATGATAAAAAGAAAAATCTATTTTTTAAGGCAACGTGTTATTTTATAACTTTTTTTTCATTTTAAATGAATAATTTAATATAATTAATCAATATATAAACATAAAAATATAATTTTTATGAAATTATTGGAAGATAATAACAAAATGATATTCTATAGAAAATATCAAAAGAGAATTATTCTTGAGTAAATAATTTCTAAGTAATGTGTTTATATAAACTGATAATTCATAAATTATTCAAGAGAGAAAATGAATTATATAATGAACTATGTTATTTATTCTTAAAATAAAATTGATGGTTTTATATGAGTTCTTGGAAAGGGATCGTATTTCGGTTTGGTTTGTAAATCATATTTGGGTGACCAAACCATGGACAAACCAACCATTAACATCAACGACTTTGAGGTAGAAGGTTCCATTCCATTCTAGGTAATGAATATATGATGTTATCAATATTTTATGATTATTTTGGACTAATTTGTTCTTGGGATGAGTTACATGATGGTGCTTGTGTATCTATGGGCTTTTATGTCTATGACATGTGATTATGGGTGGATCCTAATATTTATATGTCTGTTATTTATCATTATTTTCTATGAAATGTATTTTTTTCCTATCCTATAGAAGAATTATAAAATTATGGAGACACACAGTTTGAGCCTTAAGGTTGGGATTAATTTAGTTTTAACATCCTTAAATGTAAGCATGGTTACCCTTGTACAGGGGGAAACATCAGAAGAAGGTTACCCAACATGACATAGTCCTGATGCCAATAAAGGCATGCATGGATACCAACATGGAGGGGAAATAAAATTTGATAGCTGGAAGGTACTGGGATACACATGTAGAGATTTAATGATAGGTGTTATGTGTCTTAGTAGAAAAATACCCAACATGAGATAGTGCTAACTCCCATAAATGTGGGTGTGGTGACCCCTAAATGGAGGAAAACATAGTGAGAGATGAAAAATAATGTTCATGTCCTCCCACAGACTTGGGCTAGGGGTGATAAAAAATATATTATATATGGGGATCGACATGATTAAACGTGGGGAATTATTTTGATAATAACTAGTAGGGAGGTTCAGATCTTAACATGGAGGAATGTTAATTGTTCCTTTGATGAAAAATGATTGTCTAGGGTGATCATTTTTTACATGATGGAGGTATGTGACTTATTTACATTGTTATTTGGAATAAACTGAAGTAGCTAGGTTCAGGTCTTTTGGTGTTTTGTTCAGTGCACAATGACTCAAAAAATTTTGTGTGTTTAGTGAGAATTTATAGAGGTCATGATATACATTATTATATATGTTGTGCACATATGGTGATGAGACATTGTCAGGTTCATACTAAATTTTTACTGACACCATACTCGGTCATTTCACTGCACTTATATATTTCATTACTAGAGATGAAATGAAGGTAAATGGATCTATGGTTGATGGAGATGATATCGAGCTATAAATAGAGTAGAATTAAATAGTTACTTGAGTAACCTATGGCTGTGTTTTATTTACATGTATTTTTTATATGTTTGTTACTCTTTGGAAAATATTACCCTTTTGGGAGATATGTTTATATGTATGTCATTATTTAGGGACTGTATTTAACGTTTATTGTTTATATATTAATTATTATTATTTATTTATTATTATGATAAATGGGATGATACATAAGGTATAATATTCTATTGTCAATGTTAGACCCTTTCAACTAATCAATGGAAACTTGTGTTTAGAGAGGCACCCATGAGGTCATATGGAACCCATCATGGACTCAGTAGTTTAGGTCGGGTTGATAAAAAATATAACCCATTGAAGAAATCTATGGATAACACTATGTATAGGATGACATCCATATGCTTTGGTTAGGTAGATATAATATTTTTTTTCTTATAAATAAAACCATATTTTGATAAAAATAATATATATGGTTTAGGAAAAAATATATATATGGGTAATGACACTTAAAAATTTGCACTGTGAATTCGTTTATCATTACCCATTACATGAAAATGTTCCTTACTTCACAACGACTTTGACACTCCCTAGGGATATGATTACACTAAATAGAATTTTATTTACCACCAAATATGAAGAATTTGAGTAGATACTGACCATAAATTGACTAGGATTAATAATGATATTACATAATGAAAAATAATATTTGAGGATTTAAAAATCCAATAAATTATATTTCATGAGTATGTGGTTTTTGAAAAACATTATTGTTTCTTTAACTATTGTTTTTAGTATTAGTCAATTAGGGGAACATGAATGAACTAGATTATAGAATGTATTGATGAGAAACCAAATAAGATGTTGATTAGAGTAATGATATCATGATTAATGCAAATATAATATAATGATTTATTATATACAATGTGCACCATAATGAACTCTTACAATCTCCCAATTGGATGAGGATAGAGCTCACTAGGATCACTGAAGGTGGTGTTTATAGAGAAATGATGATTTAGTTTCCTATATTTAGAGAATTTATGAAGGAAGACCCTATAGAATTTCTAAGATAAATGGAAATATATTTTGGGTGAGGAAAATATGTACAAAAAGCAATTAATTTCTAAGGAAAAAGGAATGCTTAGTCAATTCAATGGATGACAACGATTGTATCACTAAGGTATCCTTGATGGTTGAATGTTTGAAATGTGTCAAATATGGGAATTATGAACATTTATCATCAATAAGTAAATCTAATGATGATAATCAACATGATTATTTGAGTAATCATTATACAATGAGCAAAAAAGGAAAGATGTATTTCATAAAAAGATGATAAAGTGTAGTTAATGTTTTATTAATTAAATGAAATTATTGAAGTGCTTATATAATTTGATTCAAAATTTTTATTGGATAAGTATTTTATCAATTATATTTTCATTATAAGAATAATTAAATGTAAATGTTCTTTACTATAATGGTTTTTCTATAACGATTTATGGACACTTTATGTATTGAACCTAGAAAAGTGATTTAGTAGCGTGTTGATATTTTTGGAAAACATAGTATTGAAGGAAGATAATCATTAACAAGTTCTCCATGATGAGATAATAGTGGAAAAAAGATATTTATTTTTATTGTATTGGTGAAATTAAAATTGCTAGTAATTTTAGGGCTTAAAATATCATTATTGGAGTTGACTACATGTTTGGATTTGTGGAAAACAATTGAATATATGATATTTACATTTTTGAATAATGGATGTTTTCATTATGTTTTCATAGTTAACAATGAATTTAAATATTTAGAAAGAGAAATAATGTGCCACCTAATATGTTTTGTGGAATATAGTATTGATTTAGTGAACATCTCTAAAAAATATTAGACTTTCAATTTGGCTGCACATATTTTCGATGAGTTTTGATGTTTAATTTTAATTTATTACATTAACATGAATCTTGGATGTTATTGGATAATGTGTTCTAGTTATTTGGGTTTTCATAATGATACAAGGTGGAAGTTATTACTTTTTTCTAGATCATTGGATATATTAATAGTTACTCTTAGTTCATCTAGCATTAAAAATTCATCTACAATACTAATAATTTAGATACAATATTATATTTTTTATTTAAATTTTTAAGGAGTTAAATTATACTTTTCATGTATGTATAGGTTCATAGTGTCATAGTCTATATGGGAAAATGACCGCTCAACATTAGGAGAAGGATACCGAAAAAAATTGTTATCATATTACATTCTTACCTAATGAAACAATTTGTTTCTTAACACATGATAAATTAATTGTTTTTTTCATTACATTTCTAATAATAAATGATATCTATCACTCACTATAATTATACATGATTTACATCCATGATAAAATCTACATATTACACTAATGATCTCTCATCTGGAAACCAAGTTATGTTCTTATTCTAGATGAAATTCAATCTTACCAATCTATTTTATCAAGAGAATGTTTTAATAACACATCCCACATTGTGGTATTTAAAGAAATTTATTCTCACATTTAAACCACTTTATTACTAAGATAATGATTAAATTACACGAAAAAAGTTATTTAATGTTCTAGAATGTAACAACATGAGATTTTAAAAGAGGAACATAATATCAGATAGTGTATATGACTAAAAATATAAATCTTATAAGATAATGTAACAACATAATACATTACCACATATTCTATTTTAAATAAATTCATTCTCTTCAATAGAGTTCATTTAGCACAACATCGGGATGAAACAAAACTTGATACTTTATTAAAATAGTATTATGTAAACATGGACAATATTACATAGATGATAAGTAAGGGTTATGAATAAAACTAATTAAATTAGGAAATTAAGGTATTTTAAAATGTACAATATAAATTCAATGATTATCTATTGATTAAAAATAAAATAAGAAACATTTTAAGGGAAAAATAAATGTTTTTTTGTAAAACTACATTTTCCAAAAAGGTTGTTTATTTTTTAAAATAAAATTAACATGGAGTTATTTATTCTAATTTTTATAAAATTTATTTTACAAAAAAATAATTTTATTTAAATAAATATTTCAAAATTATCTCTGGATTAATATTTTAGAATTTTTATAAAAGTAATTTTTTTATGAATAATCGAAAATATTAATTTTTATTGAAAACTTTATTTTTATTTAAATTATTCACATATATATACATTTACATAAAAATTTATTGTAAAATTAGTTTTATTATATTATAATTTAACTAATTTATATTATTTTTATCAATTTCATTTTATATAATAATATAAACATGTTTTAAGGAGTTAAATGTTTTCTTTCGAAAAGAATACTTCTTATGATGCATCTATGGGTTTAATTTTAAATTAAATTAATCAAATTATCTGATATGATTTTGGAAGTATGGATTCAATATTTTTAATAAGAAAATTTTTTTTATATAATATGTTAAACACATGTTTTTACTATAATGAATAGTGGAAACAGATAAAATTAAATACAATAGTTAAGGTGAAAATTTGTTAACCATGGGGTTAATCTAATATAATAAGGGTTAACATAGACAATCAAACTTATCTAATATAAATTTAAATCTCATATATATGATTTATAATTTATAAGGTTCTATATATACACATTTATGGTCCTTTTGAACTATGAAAATAGTTGGCATACTTTATTAGTTTTCTTTATTCCATGTGTGTCCTCTCTCCCAATTATAATAAACCGCCACCCAACTCTCATATTCACCAATCCAAACCCCAATTTAATAGAAAATAATCTCCACAATTAATTCCTTACTCATTTTCCATCATCTAATGCTCAATTGTTTGTTTATAAGTCCAACATAAGCTGTGTTTCACTACAATCCTAAAGTTGTTTTTTTAAGAAGAGTGGACATTCTAAAATAATAATAATTATATTATTATTTTCTTCCACTTACATAAAATAATATTCATTAATGATAATAAAATAACAACATATTATATAAAATAAATATATGTTATTATTTTATGTTCGTAACCAATATCCATCTCTAGTTCAAACGAATGGAAGATATAATCATTGTTCTTGTGAACGACATACTACTGCTTCCCGAACCAATTCAAATTTTTTATCTTGGTAAATACTCAGAGGCTGGATATATGAATGGATTGATTAAATATTTATTATATATCTGAAATTTACAAACTTATTTAATTATTATTTAACATATAAATTCATAATTTTCATTCTATCGAGGTTATAACAACGTCACTCGTGTGTATGGCGGAATACCGCCTCGCAAAGCATTGTGATTATATTTCACTAAACTAATTACAAGGAATATATTAATGTAAAAAATAATGTATATATTATATATTTATTACTTAGACATACTTATTGTAATATTTTATCACATATAACTTCTTAATATCAATATCATCAAAAAAACATTTCCCATGCGTATGTGTGGACTACCACATTCACATAAAGATGTTAATGGTTATTCATTTTATTAAGAAAATTCATATAAAAAGGGTTTTTTATTACTTTAAATTTTATTTTTAGAATAATGATGATAATATAAATTTTAATTAAAATTTTCTTTTTCCCCATCTGTAGAGAAAAAAGGGGAACAACATTCATGCGTATATATGACCTATTGACTCTATAAATGTGAAAATCCATTCTCTATATATAATATTTACTTATTACAATAAAAACATATATAATGAAAATATATGATATATAATTAATATTTAAAATTATATAGATTTTGTAACCATGATCAATGTAAATGGTCCCAAATTACTAAGCCAAAACATATATGAATAATGAATCAATTATCACTTCAGAAAGAGATTTTATGAATGAATTGATAATAAATTAGTTATAAAATATTATAAGTAAATAATATATGTAATCGGATATTTTATTATATATCATTAATAAATTTATATTATACATATATTTATTTTACAAGAGGTTCTCACAATATCCTAGAACCCACATTACATATTCTGTGCTGAAAAAATAAACATAACATTTTTGGAATTTATGCATATAATTATGACCCAATTTTTTCAATAAATACGATACAAAAAAATGTATCACATACATCCTATAATACCATTTAAGTATATAGTTTTAGAGTATTTGTAAAATCTCCAGCATAAACAATTCACATGATGTTACATGATCATTTCTCCCACATGACCCACCTTTTTTCACATTAAGATATCATAATAATCCATATAACATTCTTTCTAGACATATATAGATTAACCAAATTGTTTACAACCTAGGGAAATAGAAATATAATAAGGGTGAGCTCAGCTTCTCAGTAATGGAAGATATAATCACAAACAATTTAATGTCATCAGTGATCATAATAAAAAATAAAGGTTTTATTACATAATAAGATTTCATGAGTATTACATATGAATATTAATACACATCATCACCTATGTAATCAACTATAAAAAAATTGAATAATGCATTAAAAATGGAAATGGAAATAATAAGTATCCTTAATGAGTCATGTTATATCAAACTAGATAAAATAAATCATTATAAACCAATATAAGGAATATATAAAACATATTGGTATCTTGGAAAATCATCTCATAGAACCATTATAGAACCATCAAATATTGGACTAAATAAACTCCTACACCCAATATAATTTTCAAAAGAAAATAATCATTACCATCTTCATTGGAGCTCCACCTAGGTGAACCCATATTATAATCTATGAAGAGATCTCACAGTACTATCTGGGTGCACCCATTGTATATAATGTCAAATAACCAAAACATGAATAATCTATATATATATATATATATATTTATTCTTAAAACCCTTAGAAAAAATAATTATTATTGTATAAATAGATTAAACCATGTGAAATTAATGGATTTTTGGTCAATATAATTGAAACATGACTGAAACATAGGAAGGAAATTGATTCTATTATAATATCATTGAATCATGGTTAACCCATGGAAATGAAATTAGTTTCATAAAAATCATTATGAATGAATTTTATTCCATGAAGTAGTAGAATAAGGATAGTATCAATGCAAAATATCCGAAATAAAGGATAACTGACAACATGGTGTTTTCTAACTTTTTTGTATTTAAATTCTAATAAAATGTCATTAAAAATATTCTTGATGAAAATAACATTCTCTTTTTGAAAATCACTTTTTAAAATATTAAACTACATGAAATGAAGTTTATATGAAAACCACATTTAATTAAACTATATTTTATAATATTAGTGAATTTTTTTAAAAAAACTACCCAATAAAATTTATATCATAAAAATCAATGGAATAATTGTATTTATAGGGGTAAATTCATACATACAGTACATGATAAGGTAATATTCCTAGTTACACTATAAAATGTTCGAAAATGATCCTTGATTAGACTATGATAAGGAAATTACATATAATTATATTGTAAATGTAGAAAATTTTCCTTAAAAATCATTTTTAAATGGTTCAAAACATGTTTTATTTTTTTAGAAAACATGATTTTGGAGGAAAAAATATTTCCAACAGAAGAGAGAAAATAGCTTTATTTTATGAATAATAATTTTAAAAAAATTCCAGTACCAAATAGAAGAAAAATAGTACTATCACTTGTAAATATAATTACTTTCCAAAATAGAATAAAACTAATGAGTTTCTTGAGAGTTTGATAATAAGATCTAACCATTGGAATAAAAATCGTATGCCATCCTGATAAATGATGAGATTATTTCATAAAACTATTACCACTTTGGTATCATTGATTCATCATCCAATGACAGTATTTATTTAAATTAATAATAAAATAAAATTAAGATAAATTAATTAATATAATTACATATAAAATGGTATTTCTACAAACAACAAAAAATATGATAGGTACATATCAAGCCATATGCCTCTAAGATATAAAATTATGATAAATACCCATTACCGCTTTGTTAACATTAAAAAATTAAACCCAATGAAAAGTGATGACAAAATTTATATTCATATTCACATATGTATATTGATATGAATAATAAAATATATTCATTGAATTTATATACGCAGAAAAAGTGGTTAATAATGCAGATTTGTCATAGAATTCAATGTGAGTTTAAAAAACCCCTTATATTGAGTATAGTTTTCCATGTGTGCAATTATATTTCAAAATAATAAACATATATTTATTATTTAATTTATTGATAAAATATTTCAAATTTATTATTAATTTTTTTTAGTTATTAACATTTTTTATAAAATTACTTCATCAATTAAGTTTGCAAAAGATATTTGGACCATATTAATTTAATGAGTCAAATACGAATTAAGTGGGTATAATGTGATCAATGAGGTAATTATTTAAACATATATATAATAATAATTGTGATATAATTAATATATTCATACATATATTATAATTTTTAAACCCATCAAGAATGATGATTATGAAAAATATTCTAACGTTATGATAATGGAGACTGTAGGTCGTAAGTATGTATGAGTAACATTTCAATTTTTCAATAATCATTATAGATTAAAGAAATTTACTATATAATATCTTTAAAATAATAATATTATAATAAATAGAATACTATTTACTTATTTATAAATATATATAATAATTTTTTTAGGCACTGATGAAAAAAGTAATCACATAATTTTGAGGTTGTTGTACAGACATCAAATATTGACGTTGTCATTTTTTTAATTAGTAAAACTTATAAAAAAAGATATATTATAATTATAAAATAAAAAATATGTCATTAGTATCATAAATAATTAATTTATATCACATATATTTTTTATTTTACCACTTATTACCATATATGTTCCACTTTAGGGAAAAACGCATCATATCACTTTGCATGGCTGTAGACCATCATATGAACCAGTAATAGTATAATATCCATATAATATTGGAATATAAATATATATATATATTATAAAATGAGACAATAAGTCTAATTGTTTCATAAATATCAGATATAATCCTTATATCCATAATCGTACTCAAATGCGAGAGTTGGTAACAGAAAAATGAATGATATCATTTCATGAGGCTATAATCCCCCATACACACGATTGATGTTTTCATAACCAATTTGATAGAAGATTTGGTAATTTTTGGTAGTACCATTACAAAAATAACATAGAAATATATTAAATATACTGGGCTTATCTTTTTAAAATATAATAATAATAATTGTTAGTGGCATATAAATAAGTAAAATATCAATGCTTATTTAATAAAATTACCTCGTATTTACGTACCATAATTAGGATTTCAATAATACCTTCAATAGAAGAATTTATGACCAAAATAAGTCATTATTATTAATTTAGGGACTTCTAGAATTAAGTATTTATGGTTTTGGTTGATCATAATGGATTTATTAGAGTAAATAAGTGAGGGGAGTGAATATAATTTTTTAGTGGAGGAGTAGTATTCTAGTAAATACTCCAAAATATTCCTTATTTGGTGTTAAACATTAACTAAATATTATAAAAAGTTATATTTAATTGTGGTCACTGATTATAAGGACCAAAGATCTTCCACCACATAGTGATACACATGTTTAAAAAAAATTATTTCAAACCTTGCAAGTCTCCTTGGTTTTTTCATTTTAGATTTTCATAATGGTAACCCGTTTTATAACCTTTGTTTTGTAACAATTAAAAATAAATTAAAATGATAATTATTATATAACATCTATCCAAGGATTATTATTTAAAAATAAAATTCAACAAAAAGAAATCCTATTTGTGATGAAAATTAATTGTAACAAAAGCACATGGGACGTACAAAACAACCATTTTACCCACCACCACACAAACCGAGTTATTTATTTTTTAACTATAAATATAGGAAATAGAATTAATTATAATTCAATAAATATATAATATTTTATATTTATTAACATTTACAGATCACTTTGTAGAAGAAATTATTTTTACTAATTTTAAATCATTTATTAATACCTGAATTAACAAAAAAATAACTGTAATGTCGATTTAGACATCTTTTATTTTATTTCAATTTCATAAAATATCATGATAGTGATTTAATTATAATATGTTATATGTATACACATTTAATATGATATATTAATAAAAAAATTTAATACAATAATTCATTATATTTACTCCACTTTTAATAATTTTATTATCATTTATTTACGTTAATTATTTACTATAAAACTACTTCTATGGTGTTTCATAAGAATTTAATGTAAATAAATAATCTATAAAATTTGAAAGTAAATTATCATGATACTAAAAAATCTTTTACAATTAAAAATAATATTTATAACATAACATATATTTTTTCCCATAGCTTAAAGGATTTTATAAATTAAAATTAAAAAAATGTTCTTTTTTATCTTTTTCAATACATAGAATATTATATAAGTCAAATTCATAAATAAGTATCAGAAAAAATAACAAAAATAAGTAATAAATTCATATAGGTAAGAATATTTCATAAATATTAGTGTTTGAAAAGATTCATTGTAATGTTCCCCATATGTTTAAGGATGAAATCCTTAGTAAACTTGTCATCGTTGTGATTTTTTTAAGTGTTTCCACTAATCATTTGGGTATGAAATTATATTGGACTTATTATAAAATATATATTGTTTTCCCATAATTATGGAATCTATTTTTCAACACTCAATTTATTGATGTGATAATATTTTACTTAATATTAGTCCCACTAACACTGAGGGACAATGGGTTTTTAGGAATATTATTTCTTTACAAAGAGGAGATTCCATAAGAACATTTTGAATAATAATAATGAATGTAATAAAATAAATTAATATTTAATGATATATTTTTTATAAATTTAATTGGAAATATTCCTCATCCGGAATTTTGGTAATAAATAAAAATGGATAAACATTATGAATTTTAAAATGGTTTTTAAAAAATAACATTTCTAAACCCAAAAACAAACTTATAATAAAAACACATATAATTTAGATTTAAATTAATTATGTGGATTAAATATATCTAAATAATACATAGGTTACATTAAAAAATATTCCAAATATATTTTTACTTTTTAATTACATAATTTATTGAATATACAATACTTTTAACCAAAATAGGTTTTTATCACTGTTAACTAAAAAAAATTCACCCCAAGTAAATTTTGATATTATGATTCAAAAAATGATTTCAATTTATCAAAATAATGTTTTTTGAATTTCTAAAAAGTAATTATTATATTTTTTTCATGAATATCATTAAAAATATGTTTGAATGAAACATATTTTTGAAGAATAATCTTACAGTATTATAAATTAATAGTTTTCGTACTAAAAATGTATGGAAAATTTATAATGAATATGGAATTTAGATGTATATATATATTTCATTAATTAGTTAATATAATTCATAACCCATAATTTTGTGGTTATGTTATAATAGTGAAATTTATCATGGTTTGTTTAAGTTCGGTTAAACATGGTCTTTCTTGTAATGCATACTAAACTGAGTGTTTTGTGTAGAAGAAGATAAAATTAGATTATATTCCCTTTGTTATATCAAATTAAATTTTCTTCTCCTAAAACATCATGGTGTTATATCCTTCCCCGTTAAATAATTTAATTCCATGAATGTTTAACATTATTTTGGTAATCAGAGGATGTGAATTTTAAAATACTTATTTCGTAATCCCACATTATGAAAAAGAATAATAATAAATCCTCTTAATAAGAGATAAAGGGAAGTATGAGGGTTATATGGAATTAAACATCACTATTTTTCCAAATAATATAACATATGTTGGAATGGATGAAAATCATAAATAATTACAGATCATGGTTGATGTCATTGATCACATGAATGTAAATGATGAATAGAAAGTTAAGGAACCCAATTTCATAAATATATAATCAATAAAATGAAAAAAAATTAAAAATTGAAGTAAATAAGGAAAAATTTATTTTTAAGACCCATTTTCTTAAATTAGACTAAATTTATTAAGATCTAGACTATGATAATATAGAAATAAACTTACATGATGAATAGAATTTCATAAATTAATTTATTTTCACCACAATATCATCTTTTTCACAAATGATGCATATTCATGATGAATCATCGATTCCATGAGAATGAAAATAATATTTTAATGGACCATATAATCCAAAAAACCATGAGACATTATTTCTCCAATATTTATACATTAAACAAAACCAAAATATTTGTCACATGGTAAGATAACTCTTTATAAGAGTAAACCATTATATAATACATTAATCATCAGAATTCGATAGTTATTTCCAAAGTTAAAAATAAATAATTAAATAAACCTATATCTCCAATAACCTAAATAAAAAAATGAAATAGTCTTTCAACCTCAAATGATATCTCACACCTTTATATTTCATGAAAAAAATATAACAATCATATTTTAAAGTAACATTAATCACTTAGAAATAAAATCACCTTTCAATATTGTGGTAATATATATATTTGATTTGGTGTTCTCAATATCAAAGATCATATTTACCATAATGTATATTAAATTTATGAATCTAATTTAATTTTTTTTTAAATTCATACTTATTCTTACCCCAAATGCATGACCCTAATAAAATGTCTTCAAATATATCATTAATCACATTAAGATCCGATTGCTTAAAAACTAAAAGGGGTGTCTAAAAATTTGAACACTTGATCATATATAATAATATAGAGATTTGATGGTATCCATTACCCTTATGATGACCTCATATTAAAACATCAAAATCTTTTAAGATATCTAAACGTAACAATGACCACAAATATAAAATCAAAAAACATGCACTACTCAATTCGTTATGGAAATCCTTAAAAAATTCATTTCAATATATTCTGATGTTAACTTTCACTATTTTTTACCATACAAACATGACAACATATAAATGAAAAATTGGATCACTTACATCCTAGAGAAATGTTTAGGAATAGAGTAGTATGGAAATGAGAAAAACTCCAAAATAAACAAATCAAATATAATTAAATGATTATTTCTCTAATGCTACCCAACTTTTCATTTTCACACTAAGACATCATCATCATCCATATTTTTTTCTTTATATAAATAACTCAATCTCCATTATTGTTTGAAACCTGAGGGAGAAGAAACATAATAGTTTTTAACTCAAATTATCATTAAGGTAAGAAATAATGAATAATAATTAAATGACATCAATGAGCATAAGGATAACACAAGGGTCTGAGGACATTATAAATGTTCAAGATTATATGATATGAATATTTATATGCATTAATACATGTATTATCAAACATGAAAACATTGAATAATTTATTAACATTCGAAAGTGTCGAAAAAATATAATCGTTATCGCGACCCTGCCTTTTCTTACATTAGTATTACATAATTAAAATCATAAAAAACATAATAGTATTACACCATGAGGATATATAAGTTTTGTGTATTGGGAAAACTGGGACCAAACACAACATTTATAACATAAATCAAAAACATTTATTTAATTCCTTCTTCTCTAGATTCTTGTTTTCACTTGACCTATACTTAGTACATGTAGTCACCTATGGATATACATCCAAAAGGGGTGATCTAAAAGCTCAGTAAGAGGATAAATAAGAACAATATAGCATTTGGGGAGTATAATAATAACATCCAAACCAAAATCATGAGAGGATACATTCATCGAAGACTTGAAATGTGGAAATGCATAAAAAAGAAACATTTTGTCTTAGTGGTCATCTTCCAAATAATATTGTGAACAATGAGAACATCATGTTAATGAATCATTTATCCTTTATTCATGATGTTACTTACTTTAACTAGTGTATTGGCGAAATTGAAAATTATGGGTGCACCCATCACATTCAAACATTCATAATATGTTATATAATTTTGGGTGCAATTGTCACATCTAATATTTACAGTATCATGCAGGCCACAATAAAAATATATAAAACCTAGAATTAACACAAACCATGGAAAAATGGGTTAAATATAATAAATATTACCTTTATAAATACTTTGTCCCAAAAATAAAGAGGCATTATCATTCTTGGTATATTACCATTACCATGAGTGATGAGTGAAACAATAATCTAGAAGTAAAACACAATGGGTTTATTTGAAGGAAGTGTTATTTTGGAAAACACTGGGTCAGATATGAAGTCTAATGTAGAACATTTATATCACAATATAAATAATATAATGAGGAATAAACTATTTTTAATGAGTAACCATTCCAAAAATGGAGTGAAATAGGGAAAACCCGTAGAAAGAATGTTTGGTTTGAGAATTTCCCTTTACCTTATATCTGAATTATTTCTTCACTTTAATGTCACATATAACCACATTATATTAATTAATTAATAATTAATGAATCATTAATACATTAATTATATTCACTAAGGTTTTATTAAATTCATATATGTGAATTTTGATGAGTTATATAGTTTAAATTTATTTTTCATGAACGTTAGTTTTTATGTTTTTCTTGAACGGTTCACCTGTATTTATGAATTGAAGTTCACGTAGAACATGTATAAACATCCAGAAATAATATTATATGTTATTAATAATATTATAGGAGTTTAAATCAACTTACAATTAATTATTTCATTTACCATGTGGATGAATCATTAGTAAAGATTTAATGGTGATTAGTTTAGGTAAATTTGAGCAGTTTTTTATCACAATGAACATGTTTTGATTTATCACTTAGAAATATGTACATAACATAGTTCCTGAACATTATTTAGGATATAATACATATAACATAATCATTTTCAACTATAAAAATGGTTTCATGACCATATTTCAATGTGGTCAATGAAATTGAAAACATGTTGTTCTTGAAGGTGATAAATTAACACCTCACGAACAACGTTTTGCTTACTAAAATTAAAAGAAGTGGAAAAGGGGATGGATGATATAATATCCCACTAATATTATAACATTACATTATATGTTTTATAATATAGTTATTATATCATGTTAATTAATATATGTGGGGAGAATATAAGAAAATAACATGAAAGAGAATGGAAAAGAGAAAGGATAATTACCTCATGAGTTATCCTCTTGAGATCCTCTTCAAGGCACCTTGGATAGATATTCTTATGAGAGAAGATGCTATGGGGCGTGGGGAAGGGTCTAGGTAATATTTTTGGGCTATGTTTAGACAATTATTGAAGCATGATAAGTATGGGAAATGAGGGAGTGAAGGATTGTATTTATATTGTTGGGGAGAAGTGTTTTTCAAATATTATAATCAATAATTTATTATTTCTCCATAAGAAAAGTAATATTGACTATTCCATGACTATATATAGTAATTTTATCATTTCAATCCATAAAATATGTGTTTACATCAGCATAACATCACCCATGACTCTATAATTCATGGATTTATCTTATTTTCTAATTTACCATATTTCACTATTCATCAAAAATCCTATTTTTTCTAAAAAATCCCAAAAATTAACCCTATCCATTTTTCTACTTGTAGAATCCCAAAAGGAATTCCATTCTCCAAAAATAATTTTCCAAATATAAGGAATGTAATTTTAAATTAAAATAATACTTTATTTGAAAAATAACCATTTTAAAACATTATTTTTCTTATTCTAAGATATAGTTACATCCTACATTCACAAAAATATTATATATATACTATCATAGGTATGTTTACTATTCATTAGTGTTTTTCACTATTCATAAAGGGAATATTACTCCTCATAAGGGTATGATACTGTTAACCAATAATTAAATTTCTTCCACAAGACTCCAAAAATCACTCCAAACACAACCGTGTAAGTTAAATTCTTTATATTCAAAACACAGAAGTGGAGAAAATTATCATTAATGGTCACATATTATTTATTATGAGGATATTTCATTGTGATTGCCAGTGTTATGAAGGAATAATTATAAGTAAGGAATTACCTTGTTAAAACATTGGGTTGTTTCATTTTTCCTTTCTTATGGAATTTTTCCCTCGATATTTCATTTTATATAAATAGGTGTGGGTATTTCTCGATCATCACCTCATCTAGTTCCCAAGTGTCTTCTTCAAATGTATGGTTCCTTCCCAAAAATTTTACAATGTGGGTTATCTTGTTGCGTAGAACCTTATCACTCAAGTCCATAATCTTAACTGGTTTCCCCTCATAGGAGAGATCATCTTCAAACAACCACCTCTGAGTTTAGTACATGTGAGGGATCTGTTATGTACATCCTCAAGAGTGATACATGAAACACATCATGAACATGATCAATATTATGTTGAAGTGCATGTTGATAAGCCATTAATCTTATGGGGTCAAGGATCTCAAATGGGCCACCGTACCTAGGTCTTAGCTTCCATTTCTTTCCAAACTGCATGACTCTCCTCTATGGTGATATTTGAAGGAACACTTTATGTCCAACGTTGAACAAAAAATCCATTCGATGGTTGTCAGGATATCTCTTTTCTGATTATAAGTATCTTTCATGTGTTTCTGTAGGACATCAACCTTCTCTATCATCTCTTACACAAGATCTGTTCCAAGTAGTTTTCTTTCTCCAAATTCATCCCAACATGTTGGAGTTTTACATCGCTTTATATAAAAATCTTCATATGGATCCATATGAATACATGAGTGCAAGATATTTTTGTATGAAAACATAACCAATGGAAGATGATAATCCCAACCACATTTTAATTCTAGAGAGTAGGATCTTATCAGGTCATCAAGTGTCTGAATAGTCCTTTCAAATTGTCTATCAGTTAGGGGGTGATAGGCCATGATGAAATTTAATTCAGTACTCAAAGAATAATAAAGACTCCTCATGAAATTAAATGTGAACGTTGGATCAAAATGAGAGGCAATTTAGAGTATAACACCTTTTAGTCTCACCACATTCTTCATGTATATCATTTAAATTTGTTCAAGTAAGAGGTCTCCCCGAATTGCAATAAAATAGGATGACTTTGTGAGTCAGTCAACCACAACACATATCAAATTATTTCCCTTCGATGCCTTTGGGATACCTGTGACAGATTCCATAGTAACATTCTCCTATATCCACATGGGTATAAGAAATTGTTTCATCATCCCTTTGAACTTTTTCACTCTTGTTTAACTTTCAACCAAACCACGAGTTTGATATATATTCCGCAATATCCTTCTTAATTTTACCCTTCTAGAAGTGTTCTTGGAGATCACAGTACATCTTGGAACTCCTAGGATGCATAAGGAATATTGAGAAATGTGAATTTTCCAGTAGCTCATTCTTTATCACAGGTGATGAAGGCACACAAATCCTCGTTCGAAACCGAATCACCCCATCATCTTCGATATGGAACTCGTGTAGCTTCCCTTCCTGCATTCTCATTTTTTGTAACTCCAGATCAACTCTTCATGCCCCCATAATATTCTCTTGGATATTTAGTTTCACAATCATTCAAGAATGGTTTGAGGTGTCATCTTCCCTTATGATTACCAAATCCCCCTTTTTCATATCCCAAAAGATAGGGCCTTTCTCAATCCATAACATGGACAGAGTAGCAGGTTCCTTTCTTATTAAGGAATCAGCTTCCTTGTTCTCCATTCCATGATGATAGTGAATAGGGAAATAATAGTCTTTGATTAGCTCTAACCATCTCATTTGACTCATGTTGAAAACCTTTTATGTGAATATTTACATTAATCTCTTCTGGTCGGTGTATATGTCACACTTCTCACCCTAAAGTTATTATTGCCATGTTTTAGAGGAAAAATCATGGCTACCAGCTCTAGATCATGTGTCATGTAGTTCAGATCATAGATATTCCACTACTGTGAGGTGTAGGCTATCACATTATCATTTTTCATGAGTACACAACCACAAACATTCTTTTAATTATCCCTATATATCACAAAAAATTCTACACTTTTCGGTAATGTGATTACATGTGCATTGAGCAGCCCTATATTTATCTACTTGAATCTTCCCTCACATTATTCCATCTAGAAATAGTTTACCCCATTCCATGTTAACTTAGTTAGCAGTCTTTTCAATCAGGATAAATTTCTCACAAAAAATCGGTAGTATATAGCTAATTCATAAAAACTTTATATTTCTGTGACACTAGAGGGCATAGGCCATTCCTCAATCACCTTCATTTTTGAAGGGACCACATAAATTCCCTCACATCTGATCACCTGTCCCAAAAATGTGACTTTATTCATCCAAAATTCTCACTTTATGAACATGGTATAAAACATAACCATTATCAATGTCATTAACACACATCCAAGATGTTCTTCGTGTTCCATCATGCTCTTGGAGTAGATGATAATATCATTGATAAACACTACAAGAAATTTGTTGAGGAAATTTCAAAAGACTCTATATATCAAATCTATCAAGATTGAAGGGGAATTAGTAAGTCCGAATGACATCAATTGAAACTCATTGTGCCAATACATTGTACGAAAGGAAGTCTTATGATTATTTTCCCTTTTCACCTTCCGTTCATGATATCTAGAACAATGTTACACATTTGAGAAGTATTGAGCTCCTCTTAACTGATCAAGAAAGTCATCAATCCTTGCAAGAGGATACTTGTTCTTTATGGTGATCTTGTTGAGTTACCGATAGAGGATATATATCTGTATTGTTCCATCCTTCTTCTTTACAAAGGGAACTGGTGCACCCAAAGGTGATGCACTAGGGAATATGAACCCATTGTTCAGATGCTCTTGAAGCTACTTCTTTTACTTCTCCAGTTTGATAAGATCCATATTTAAGTACATATTGAGATAAGATTAGCTTTGGATATGAGGTCTACTGAGAACTCTACCTCACATTCTAGGGAATGTCTGAGTAACTCTTATATAATTGCATCACCATATTCCCTCATAATGGGAATTTCCACAATGATGGAAATTTCTTTTCACTCATGTATTTTGGCGAGGTATGCTTCTTCATAGGGAATCAACACCCACACTACTGAAGGATTATTAAAAGGAGATTAATCATCTTCCATGAATTTTTAGAGGATCTTAAATTTTTAGGAATATGAAAAGATATTTCCTTTTTGCGACAGCTGATATGTGCTCTATATAACTAGAGCTAATCTATTCCCATTATAGCGTCGAATTGAACCAATGGAAGTATTACAAGATTAGATGTAAGAATCTTCCCAAGTTATCTAATACAAGAAGATTAAAACACTTGGGATTCAACTATTTCAACACTTGGTGATTTTATAAATAACTCTACATCAATGTTCCAAGGCTTTGATTCTATAGTTCTAGCAAACATTCAAGATATAAAGAATGCGTTGAACTATAATAAAATATAGATTCCTCCATTCTTTAGTTAATAGGAAGTATACCTTGTATTAATTCATTATCGTACTCTACTTCTATATTAGTGATGAAATAATATTTTAATTTTTTCTTTGGCATCAGTGGCTACCGACACTGATTTCCCTCAAAGAACTTAATGATCAGTTCACTGCTCTAAATAGAGCCCTTAAACCCTATAGTTGTTTCATGTAACCATGGGTGGTTCTCTCCTTTATTAAACTACATTATCCTTCTTTTTCTTGTCTTTTTTACACTCTTGATATTGGTGGCCATCTTTACCACACAAGAATCATCTCCCTGTCCCATGGAGGCAGTTCACATGATGCAACTTCCCACATTTTTTCCACGTGGGTCCTTGAGATTTCTTCCCACCGTTATCATTTGATCCTATGGTATGAAACTCCATCTTTTTTTTCTTTTCACTATATCCGTGGGACCATTCTCCAAACTCTATAACCAATCTGAAAGCACATAGAAAAACATCTTCATAACTCCCAATGGCTTTAAATGAAATATCCTTTTGAAGGGTTGGTTTTGATCCACTAATGAATATATCTTTTTTTCAATCATTGTTGATAACAAAACCCCAAGAGTACCTTGAAATCCATGTGAAATTATCTTCATAGGTTCTAAAATATTCTCCTAATTTTTTCTTGATCTCAGTTAATTCTTTCACCATTTTTGTAAGATAATTTTTAAGGAAATACTTGTTATGAAATATCATCTAACATATTCTTATTCCATATCTTTAATTTGATCTCACTGATTTGCGTTCTTAATCAAATCTAACAACTGATCGTCCTCTTTATCTAGTTGATAAAGGCATAAGTATCCTTCTACATCTAGAAACAATGAGGCATAGAAAATATTTTCTCCATGAAGTTTACCCACACTTCTACAACTAGTGGATCAGAAGATCCACAAAACGACGGTGGTCATTTTTGCATAAAACATTTGATAGCTAGTTTCTCCCTCTATGGTGAAGGAGGATATTCCCCATTATTCTTGTTATTTCTAGTAGCTTGAGATAGTTGGGTAAGCATCGACATTATGTTTTGAACTCCACCTACGACAACATTGGGTATGTCAATCGGGAAATCGTTGTGTTGGCCTTCGCATGGGTTGTTGGCCTGGTTTCTCCTAGTCGACACAACTTTTTAAAATACAAAAGGATCGAACAAAAAAAATGTCTACAATTCATGCATAAATAACTTATTAATTGGAAAAAATTTTACAAAAAAAATAACTTATGGGATCTCCATATAATGATTCATGTTTTCATATTTTACATTGAGTCATACAGGATGTTTTTTTCTAGGGTTTACTAATTCTAATTTTTAAATTAACTAAACCATGCCTCTAATACAAACGATAGAAACCCCTTCCTTTTCATATATTACTATTAAATCATTATAAAAATAAAAAAACATAACATTATTACACCATGGGGATCCAAAGGTTTTATTATTTGGAATACATGGACCAAACATAACATTTTCAACATCATGCGTAAAAATTTATTTAGTTCCATCTTCTCTATCTTTTTATTGACACTTGGCCTCTCCTTAGTATATGTAGTCACCTAAGGATATACAAAAAATGGGGGGAGATAAAAGCCTATTGAAAGGATGGATTAGAACAATATAGCATGGGGAAAGAATAATCTTAACGTCATTATCAAAATAATGATAGTATACTTTAATAAAAGACTTGAAATGTGGAAATGCATAAAAATGATACATCATGTCTTAGTTTTAATTTACCCCACATAGCTTTGAAAAGTTCTAGAATCATGTTCCCACATAATTTCACTTTTATACATGTCATTAATTCCTTTACCCATCAAGTTAGAGCACTATATAATTTCTGGCACACTTGTCACATTCAAACATTAATATCAAGCTATATAATTTAAGGCACACCCATCACATTATAATATTTACATTATCGTTCATGACAAATTAAAAATAAGTACAACTTTAACGTAACATAAAACATGTAATGAAATTGGTTTTACATAATAAATCATAACTTCATGAAAATTTTTTCCCCAAAATAGAGAAGGCATTTCATTATTTATATAGAACCATTAACCATGAGTTAGAGTGAAACTATAATCAAGAAGTAAAATAGTTGTGTTTATTTGAAAGAAGTGTTGTTTTGGAAAACATTGGGTTTGACATAAAATAAAATGGAAAACATGTATATCCTAGAATAGTTTGAATAATTATGAGGAAATTATTTTTATGGAATAACCATTCTAGAAATAGAGTGTATGGGGGGAAATTCAAAGGATGATAGTTGGG
Organism: Viscum album; assembly: GCA_963277665.1. Lineage (NCBI taxonomy): Eukaryota > Viridiplantae > Streptophyta > Magnoliopsida > Santalales > Viscaceae > Viscum > Viscum album. Next base: position 801,266,113 of record OY728150.1, on the reverse strand, counting down.
TTCGAGAATTTACCCTTACCTAGTATCCAAATTCGTTCTTTACATTAAATTCTTGTATAACCACATTAGAATATTAATTAAAAATTACAGAACCTTTTATAAATTAATAAGATTCATTATGGTTTTATTATGTTCATTTCTGGGATTTTTGATGAGTTATATAGTTTAAATGTATTGTTTGAGAATGATCATTTTTTATGGTTTTCTTCAACAGTTCACTTGTATTTATGAATGAAAGATCATGTAGAACATGGATAAACATATAGAAATGATATTACATGTTATTAATGATATTATAAAATATTAAATTAACTTATAATTAATTTTTTATATACCTCATGGATGAATCATTAGTTAAGATTTAATTATGGTCGTTTTAGGTTAATTTGGGCGGTTTTTGGATCAGAACGAACATGTTTAGATTTATCATTAAGTAATATGTACATAATATGGTCCCATAACAGTAAATAGGATATGATACACATATCATAATATTTTCAACCATAAAATGGTTTCGTGGACAGATCTAATGGCTGTAAACAAAATTAAAAACATTTCGTTCTTAATGGTGATAAATTAACACCTTGCAAACTAGGTTTTCCATTCTAAAATAAAAAAAAATAGGAGGAAGAGTTTGGATGATATAATATCAAATTATTATCATAAAATTTCCATATATGTGTGATACTAGATATACCATACCATATGGATGAATATAGGTTGTGATAGAATAAGAAAATAATTTGAAATTGAACGAAAATTAAAGGAAAAGAGAGTGGGGAATTCCCTCTTGTGTTATCCCCTTGAGATCCTCCTCAAGGCACCTTGGATTATTATTTTGATGAGATAAGAATCATTGGGACGTGGGGTAAGGGATATGGTAGTGGTTTGGGTAGGGTTTATACAAGGCTTGATGCTTGATAGGTGAGGGGAAATGAGGGTGTGAAGGGTTGTATTTATAGTTGAGGGGAGAGGTGTTTCCCTAATATTATAATCATTAATTTATTATTTCTCCAAACATGTGAATACTAACCATATGTTCTTTAATCTGAATAACATCAAACATGACTTTATAATTCATCAAATTTAACTTATTTTGTAATTTATAGTATTTCACTATTCATCCAAAATCCATGTATTTCTGAAAAATCCAAAAAATTCAACCCATACTTTTTTTGATGTATAGATTCCAAAAATGAAGTCCATTTTTCATAAGTAATTTTATAAATATTTTTAATTTAATTCCTAAATAAAATAATATTTTATTTGAAAATATAACAATTTTAAAACATTTATTTTCTTATTATAAGATATAGGTACATCATACATTCACAAAAATATTATATATATACTATACTTCGTAGGGATACTGTTCATTAGGGTTTGTAACTATTCTTAATGGTAACATTACTATTCATAAGGGAATAATAATATTCATCAAAAATTATGTTTGTTCTATTAGACTCCAAAAATCACTTTGAACACAATTGTGTATGTCGTATTTTTGAAATTCACAACACATAAGTGGGGAAAATTATTTTTAAAGGTCACATAGTATATAGTATCATCATATGTCATTGTGATTCTCAATATTATTAAGGCATAATTATAAGAAGGTAATTTCATAGTAAAAAATTTGGGTCGTTACAATCATAATCCACGTGATATAAAAATTGATCAAATTAAACATTATAAACCAATAAATATTATATATAAAACAAATTGGTTTCTTAAAACATAATCTCAATGAAACCTTACATAACCATTTCAAATTATATTAACCATATAGATAACTTGTAATATAATTTTAAATATAAAATTTCAAATACCAAATACATTGGAGTGCTATCATAGCACACCTATAATATAAGGTATAACTAGACCACCTTGGGGTAACTGGGAACACAATCCTATATAATTTCCAAGAACAAAAACCTGAATAATGTATATTTAGGTTTTATAAAAAAATACTTTGAAAAATTCATTATTATTATATAAAATAATTAATCATTTAAAAACATAACTAGATTCATTCCAATCACATTGAAAAATTATTAACCCTTGGGAAATAAACCACTTTCATAAAAATATCATTGAAACATAGTTAACATGTGGAAAAGAAATATGTTTTATAAAATTCACATTGAAATAAAAATATTTAATCTAGAGGAAGAATTGTGATGGTATGAAGACCAGATGTCACTAGTGGGTGATATTTAACAATAGTTTAAGTTAAAATTGATGAATAGAAATACTATTAAAAGATCATTTAAAACATTTTTGAGGAAAATATTATTCTCTATATAAAAAATAACATTTAAAAGTTTAACCCATTTTGAAAATCCTTTTCATTGAAAAAAGCTTTTAAAACATGAATTTAATGATAAATAGGAAAAAATAATTCATTCATAAATAAACATGAAAACATGTAAATTTAGGATTAATTAAATATTGGTCATGATGATTGTTAAATGCATACATGTTGTACATGTTACGTGAAAATTCATTTTGCACTGTAAAAAGATTAGAAAATCCCATTGATCAGAAAATTAATAGAAGATTATTTTAAAAACATTAAAAATAAAAAATGGGTCAAAATATTATAAATATATAATTATGAAAATAATAAATAATTAATTAATTTTTATTAAATTAATTTTTTTGGAATAAAACATATTTCTGTCGGATGTGAGAAATAAGGTCAGTTTATATTAAAAACACTTTATCAACCTTTTAACTAGAAAAGATTCAAATAATGGAACTATAACTTTTTAATATCATGAATTGCTAGATGATAAGAAAATTCATGAGTTTATTAAGAGTTGGATAATATATTCTCATCATTTGATGAATAATCATAAGCAATACCGATAAATGATGAGATTGTGTACATAAAACTCATACTAATTTTGTATCATTGAATTATAAGCCTGATAAATTTTAAAATTAAATTAAATATAAAAAATTTTGAGAATAAATAAATTATTTATATTACATTTCAATGGGGATGTATATAAATCTCATAAAATAATATATATACTTATCATGGAATAATTATCAATGAATGAAATTGTTACAGTAATCCATTATCACTTTGGTATCATTGAAACCATAATTTAACAACCCATGTAATTATAAAATTATTTTATTTAATTATTGTATTAAATATTTGAACACATATTGAAATAATTGGTATTTATTGAAATTAGGGAATTTATATCAATGGAATAGAAAAATGAAATTAGGAATAGTGACATTACCATTCGGAAATTTAATCTAGCAAATAAAATAGTAAACTTCCCTATTAATGTATAAATAATATATATATATATATATTATGAGTGAAAATGTGATATATTTAAACATGGATTAAGTTAATAAATGTTTTGAAAATGATAAATTAAGTATTAATATTTTTATGACTTTTTAATTTTTATTTACAATTTTATAATTAATATAATGATTTAAAAGATAATTTATATTCACTAAATAGATTCATAAATTAATTTATTATGGACTTATGATTATTAGATAATATTATGAGATGTTAATTAATTTTTTAAACTATTATATAATCATTTATAATTTTAAAATTTGATTTTTTGAATAAATGATTATTTTAATTAATAATTAAATTTATCATATTTAGAAAATTCATTTCAAAAAATGGAGTTCATTTTGGAATTACACACATGAACAAATAGTCATAGTGAATTTATGGGATTTTTATAAAAAAAAGTTGTATTTTTGGGAAATAGTAAAATATATTAATTTATGATATAAACACCAAAACGATTTGAAAATTGATTTGGTGGCCCAACACATATACCCCCAAAAAATAATATTTTAAAATGGAAATATTAGTGCATACATGGGGTGTAATGAACATACACCAACTTCAAATATAAAGAGAGGAAAACCTGCATCCCATCTTATGTACATTTTTGTATTCCCACATCCAAATGATCTTGTTCAATGCACTTCAGCAACATCACCAATGTCAAAATTCAAAAAATTATTTGAACCATGGAAAAAACCCCACATCCCAGCCTCTATGAATCTTCAAGTCAGTACAACAAAATGCAACGTTATATAGTCAAACCATGCACTGCAAATAGATGATAAAGAATGTTCCATTCTATCTCCAAACTGAGATCAATCAGAACACACAAATACATTTAGTTAAGGTATAAAAAAATTTATAAAACCTATAATTTTCCACATCACAAAATTTTTCAATATATTCATATTCATCATCCAAAATAATAAACAAAAGAATAAATCTTTAAAAATACACCCATTTTTTCCACTATAAATACCAACCCTCACCACTTCTTCTAATCACAACTCAAATCCTTTTAGCATGTTTAATATCTACCAAAATAACATCCCAAGACTCTTCCCTATGTCCAATACCTACTAGTGTCACTAGAAGGCCAAACCAAGTTCTTTATGGATTTTCTCAAGGACAATATTTAAGGAGTAAAACTCAATAACAATTTTTCTATTATTTTATTTTAAATTTCTATTAATTTTTCAATATCTCCTCACCTAACCATTTACTTATGGCATGAAAGAGTCTATATTATATATATATATATAAATTTTATCTTTTTTTATAAATAATTAATATCAAACTCCTTTTCCTATAACTTTTATTATAAGAATAAAAACAACATCTTTGTTGTGTCACTTTACCAACATTGTGGGAGATGTATTTTAATTTTCCATTTTCTCCTTAAAGGAATGTAATAAAAACATTATAATTATTTTGTATAATTTTATTATACATATTATATGTTATTACAATTTCATGAATTAGTTTTTATAAATAATAATAATTAATAAAAAAACGTGGTTAGTATTGATTAAAATCCACAAAAATAATTTAACATTCACCACTAACATTTTATGTAATGATAAATCCTCATTACATATATAAGAAATGATATATATGTACTTTTAAAATTATATAATTTCATTAATAACATTCAATTTTAACTCAGGACAGTTATTCCCATTTTACATGATTTTCCAAGCATGTATACAAGTATACTGATCTTAAAAACCTAGGAAATGAATACTTCCAAATGATAAAATTAGATCATATAACTCATTAAAAAGGCCATATATGAAAATTATAGAATTATACAAAATAAAATAAATTAATAAAAGGATATTAATTAATTAATTTAAAGAATTAATATGATTATCTAGTATTTTAAGTTCATCTTCAGAATTCTTTTGGAAAGAAGTTATGGGATTATACCCGAAACTCCATTTTTTCAATCAAGTTACTCGTTCTCTTATTTACGAAAATGTAATGCTTATCTATTCATGTTAACATATTGTAAATTATGTTTATATTTTCAAAACACATGTATCCATATCATATCATTTTTTATGGGAAAATACTTTTTCTAAAAGGGTTCCCTTCTAAATTATTCTTGATAAGGAAGCCTGATAAATGGAAACTTACTAAATACATACCAATTTTTATGTGCACAAAATAATCTATTTTAATAAAAAAAAAAAAATATTTCTATTTATCTGAAAAAACACTCTAGGATTGTTTTTTATGTTTTTATTCCTTTTGATAAGAATATTTTTAACAAAATGACCGTGGAATCAACAAAACTAATGCTCCTAAAACAACGAAAATAACATAATATTGTTAAAAAATTGGTGACCCGTTATTATTAAAAGATCACAAAATGTATTTTAGATATTAATATGGTTATTTAATATGTTAATAAAACCCTTTAAATCATTATAAAAGAGTTTTGAACATATATATGTAAGATGGACCTGAGGTAAGTGACTTTTCTTTAAAAACCCATTTTTATATTTCTACTTTTTCAAATATTAAATGAAATGTTTTTATGATGAAATTATTCTTATTTCATGAAAATTTTACTTTTATTATGGATTTTTTTGCAATGAATAGTTGGATATATATATACTTATTTATCCAATTAATGGGTTATGTTTGTATTTCGAGTTGACAATAAGGGTTTTTATATGTATAACTATGATGGCCACATCATAAGGAAGTCTTGAGGGTTAGATGACAAGTTATTCATGAGAGTTATATAACATATAGTAGTCATGATGGTTACAATCATATGTAAGTATTTCCCCAAGTTACCTATAAGTTTCTTTTTATGTTTTCTATGTTTTATGCTAATGTCATGCTTTCCCAAAGTATATGATTCTTTATGGGTGATAATTATATCTTATGAAAATTATTCAATATGTGTATAAGTATTCATAGGCTACTATTTTCATTCCTCTATTTTCTATGTACTTTACTTTGATTTTTTTTTCTCATCAGATGTTTTAAAATATTTTTCAATGGGATTATTTATGGGTAAGATAAAATATGAATCAATGTTGAATGTTGTAGAGAACTAATAATTTTTTTAAAACATATATACTATGAAAGAAATATAAACTATTTTAGTGGTATCCACTTTGAATTATTGTGGGTTGGAATGTATGAATTATGACATTATTCTATAAAAAACTAAACTACAAAGTAATTTAGTAATGTAATAATATAATTTAGTTGAGTTAGCTATAATTATTGATGTTTATGGATGAGTTCTTATAGTTTGTATCAAAACATAGTGTAGATAACATTACTTGATAAGGTAATGATAATAAAATAACATAACTAATTTTAACTCTATAGTTAATAATAAATGATAATGATTTTTATGACCACCATGTTTTTTCTTCTAAGAAAATTTATTTGGAATGGATTTCACATATGGAATAGGAAAGATGAAGAATTAAGGAATTGAAAGGATTATATATTTTGACATCACCTACTTCTAATTTTGGGGATTAGAATTGATAATTTTATGATAGTAAAGACCCAGTTGTAGCAGTCCACAAATGGTGTTGGAATCCATGAAAGAGAATAGGTAGTGCTACCAAAAAGTAACATAAAGGTAGTGGAAAATTTTATGAGGCAACATCTCCATGATTTTTGGGGGAAATTTTGACCACGTGGTGGATTAAGGATGGATTAAATCCATTAAAAAGATACTTCATGTCAACAGATTTTTATATAATCAAAAGTTTAGTCTTTCTATTAACCATTTTTACGGTGATTCCAACCATTTGTGAGAAGTGGTCAAGAATATCAAAGATAGTGATGAGACTTATTCCTTGGAATATAATTAATTGAAGAATATGTTCTTTAAAAAATTAAATGGTGTTTCAAAATAGTATGGAAGTTCAAATCATAGAATTGAAATAATAGGTGGAATATTCATTGGCCATGTATAAGGAAAAAATCTCCAAAAAGGAATGGTATACTCCAAATTTTATTTGGAATCTTGATAGTAAAACCAATCATTTGTACTCCAAATTGACTCCAAGATACTAAAGGTATGTGGACTCCCATGAATTCTAATTTTATGAAAAAACCATTTGATGTGCTGGGATGGTAGAAAAGAAGGATGATGATGATCACATGTAATTTGAATATAAGTATAGTAATTGGTATAGATGGGAAGTAATTCGTGAAAATTAATTAATGAAAAATGAAGGTATGGAAATTAATTTTCTACTTTATGGTAATTTTTATAAAAAGAATCATTTTGAATGCCTTAAAAAATATTTTAAGTGATTTTGATGAGGTATGATTGTAAATATGGATCATGATTTAAATTAAAATGATCATAGTGATGGTATGATTAATTCAGATAAGAAATTATTAAAGTGATTTAAATGTGGTGAGATGGATAAATATGAAAATTTCTTCCCAATGAAAGATATAAATTATGGATTAATGATATATTATTGTCATATATATGTAGTGAAATCTATTGAGACTACTTTAGAAGATTTTGGGTCGTCCAATGAAGTGGTATCATATTATTATTTTTTGTTTGGTCATATTTTTCTACGGTACTATTTGATTAGGGGTCAACACATTCCTTTATTTATGAACAATTTACTGGTCAATTTAAAGTTTCACTTTAGGAAATGAATCAAGAGCATATGGTTAAGACACTAGTGGGTAATATTAAAGAAAAAACATTATAATAATCTTATTTTTTGTCTTTGGAAAGAAATTAGAAGTAATCATTGTTTTAGTTACTTTAATATAGTTTGAAATAATTTTGGTTATGGAATAACTTTCATTTTTTCATGATAGGATTCATTATATAGATAATGATGATTTTTCTGAGAGTTTTTTAGTTTTTATAGAATAATGAACCCTTACTATTTATAACATATCAAGAACATGTGAAACTAATAAAAAGATGTAAAGTAATGTTATCTTGCATATATTTTGGAAAAAAGAACTATTATGTTTAATGATGTACCAGTTTAAAATTAATACCAGATGTTTTGATAATGAGTTTCCCTATGTTATACATAATCGGTAAGATGTATTTACAATTCACTTAGTTCCTCCTTCTATGGAAATTTTGAAACACCATTATCTAATATCCAAGTGGGCTTCATGAATTGAAGAAGAAGTTGTATGAGTTTCTTTTTATAGGATTAATTCATCCTAGAACTTCAATATAGAGTTATATTATTTTTTCCATTAAAAATTATTGTGGTTAAATTAGGGTTATTATTGATTATAGTGCTTTTAATAACATTACTATTTCATATTAAAATCTATTTCCTCATATTGATGACTTGTTTGATTATGTCCTGGGATATGATTATTTTATCAAGTTTGACCTGAGATGTAGATAAAATCATTTAAATGTGAATGAGGATGACATACCAAAAAATAACATTCTGAAATAGATGTGGGCATTATGAGTTTTTTGTTATTACCTTTAGTTTAACAAATGATATGAATGTATTTATGGAACATATTAATAGAATCATCCATGAATATTTGGATAAGTTTTTTATTGATGATATTATTTTTCTATGATACTTGGATCATGAATGCAACATTAGTATTTTTTGAATAAAATTAATGAAAATAAGTTATATAGGAAACTCAGAAAATGTAATTTCTAGTTACATTTTTTTCATGGGAACATTATAAATAATTATGGAATAATATTTGGTCCCTCCAAAACAAAAGTGGTTGACTATGGCCAAGACCTTCAAATGTTACTGAGATTAATAGATTTAATAGATTAGAAGTTTATTAGCAAAGGTATTAAAAGAACACTGTACATTTATCTAGCTTTCTAACATAGTTAACCAAAAAATGGGTCGAAATTATTTTGATATAATTTTTTATGTTTGTTTTTAGGAACATAAAAGATTATTTTTTAATGCTCATGTTTTGTCCATGCCTTCCATAAATTGTGATTTTTCATATATAGTGATTATTTGTTAAAGGGACATGGTTTTGTTCGGAAGTAGAATGATCAGTTAATTTTTTAGGATTCAAGTGAATAGAAAACTCATGATTTAAATTATCCAACTCATTATTTGGAAATAACAACTATGGTTTTCACTTTGAATATTTTAATAAATCATTTATTTTGGGCCAAAGGTTAAATATATACTTACTGTGAAATATTTAAGTATATATTTACTCATATGTAATAGAACATCAGATAGGGTTGATTTACGGAATTGAAAAAGGATAACTATTGGACATTCAATTACCATCCAGGAAAAATTAACATAGTGGATGATGCCTTTAGTTAAAAACATTAAACCTCACTAACCATTATATGTTTGGAAAATGGACCCTCAATTAAATATTTGTTAAATTTTATCCTAGAAGTTGTTCATTCAAGAAATTATTCCACATTGTTTCCGGTGACATAAAAATTGTTTATCACATATTGAATTACAAAAGTGATGAAGGAAGACCATGGGTTATAAAAAAATGTTTAATGTGTTAAGAAAGATAAATTTTGTGAAATTAATGTTGATAAAGACATGGTCTTTATGTTAAAAAAATTATGGGTCCCTTATGATTACTATTTGAAGAAATAACTGATAATTTAAACTCCTAGTTCTCTGTTTTATTATCATAGTAGAAGAATTATGATGTACCAAGACCATTATAGGTATTTCTGGGGGGATTGACAGAAAATAGATTCTACTAATTTTACTATAAACAGGTTTACTTTTCAATAGTTTAATGTACAGAAATAACTATTGAAAGGGATACTTCTTCCTTTTCCATTAATATAGTGTAAATATTAAAATATATCCATCTATTTGATTTGGGGGACTACTAAAAAAATCAATAGGTAACAATGTGATTTGGGTCATTATTGATCACATGAATAAAACTGCACATTTACTTTCTATTTGAGACACTCTTTATATAGATTAGCTTTCTCGACTATACATAAACGTTATTATTTGGTTTCATGGCGTTATTGTATCTATTGTATCTAGCTATGCTCCCATTATCACTTATACCTTTTTGAACATCCTTCACAAGTTGTTTGGAAGTGAATTAAATTTCAGCGTAGCCCTTCATCGTAAATCTAATGGAAAGAGTGAATGAACTATTCAGCCATTGGAGGATATTCTTGGAGCTTTTTTAGTAAAATACTAGGGATTTTGGTATCATAATCTATCTTTATTTGAGTTTTCTTAAAATATCATTTTTCATTCTAGTATATAGTTGGAATATTTTGATGCTTTTTATGGAAATTGGTTTCAAACTCCATATTTTTTGGATATATGAAAGAAAGGATGTTGATGGGGCATGAATTTGTATTGTATGTGGCAGAAAGATTAATTTTGATCCATAAACACGCGAGGATAGCTCATATAAGACTGAAAATACGTGTATATAACTAAAGGAAATATTTTTCTTTCATGGTATGTGATCATGGTTTTCATCGAATCTCGCATAGGAAAAGCGTTATGTGTCTCGTACAAATGGGAATCCAAGTACACACATAATTGGACTATATGAATTTTGGGATAATTTTAGACCATTTTATCATGAATAGATTTTCCTTTGATTTTATCTCATGTAAAAAATAATTTTCATGTTTTTACGTGGAGAAATTATTTGCTAACCACCTCTCATGTTTTGAAACTTGAAGTAGTTCTGTTGGAAGAGAAACTCTCTTTGAACCCAAATTAATCAAAAATAAATATGGGAATATGAAATTTCTATGTGGGAATGGTAACCCTCAATTTTTTAATAATTAAATAAAACATTTGATGACGAAATTTTTAAAATTGTTTTTTAATGAAAGAACCTAGGTACTTATTAAATAATTTACTATCAATCTGGAATTAATTAGTTAAATTCACAATCATGTAAGAAGTATTTATAAAAATTAAGTAATTTATAACGAAGAAATTGTAATAGGACCTTAGGAATAACTACCCGACAATAAGGAATAGTATTTTGGAAAATAAAATAATTTCCTCACCTGTGAAATTATAAATAACATTTATGTATGTTTGATGTGAAAATGTGATATATTTATATCATGGATTAAGAGAATAATGTTTTTTTGAAGATGAAAAATTATGTATTTATACTTTTGTTACCCATAAAAATATATTTTCAAATTTATAATTTATATAATGATTAAAAATTTAATTTATTTTCATAATATATATTCAAAAAAATAATATTTTATTGTCGTAATATTATTGGATAAATTTATGAGACAATAATTTATTTATCAACGTGTTCTAACATAAGTTATAATTTTAAAATTGGTATTTGTCTAAAAATTATAATATTAATTAAAAATTAAATAAATAATGTATTGATTTTATTTTAAAAAAATGGTGTTCCATTTTGAATTCTACACATTGGAAAAACTTGCGTGATTTTTTCTTAATTTTTGGCAGTAATTGAATTTTTATGAAGTGTAAAATATAGTAATTTATGGTATTGAACCATTATAAGTTAAATACATTATTACATGGGTAATGGATGATGTAATTAAACTAATATCAAACATACCATCATTACTATAATATATTTATTTATAATCATCCAACAATTCATAGTTGTGAGCCAAAATAACAAACTAATGAATAAAATTTTCAAAACAAACCCATATCATCTACTATAAATTCCACTACTCACTACCTATTCTTTTCACAACTCAGAGAATTTTATATTATTTAATTTATACTCAAATCCCTTCCCAAACCTCTTCCCACAGTCCAAGACATACTAGTCTCACCAAAAGGAAAAAACCATGTTCCATACTAGTTTATCAATGAGGATAATTTAGGATGTAAAATCATCCTTTATTTTCATTTTATATTAATTTTAATTTTTGATTTTTTTTCTTATGTTCTCCTCATCACGTCATATCTATCTAGAATTAAAACATAAATATATTATATATAAATAAATTTATTCATTTTTATGGAATAATTACTCATCAAACTCCTTATTCTCTTTATTTTATTTTAAATATAAAAACATCATTTGTGATGTTTTGATTTAAAGACATCTTGTAAGAAGTATTTTCATTTTCCTTTATCACCTTAATGGCTGCCCATAAAACTAGTATTATTGGTAAATTCAATTTTAATATACATATTATATGTTATATAATTTCATTAATCTATTTTTATACATACTATTAACTAATAAGATAAGGATGGTTGGTAATGATCAATATTCGCCAAAATGAATTAACATTCATCACTAACATTTTATCTAATGATTCATTCTTGTAACATAAATCCTAAATGATATTTAAAAAAATATAACACTATCAAATTTCATTAATAATATATAATTACAATTATTTGTAGATTTTGTCAATTGACATAATTTTCCATACATGTATACAACTAAACAGATCATGAAAACATTGGAATTAAAGGCTCCCGGACGAAAATATTATATATTAAAACTTATCAAAAAAATTATAAATGATAAAAATAAAATTATAATAAATAAAATGCATTAATTAGGTTTCTTAATTAATTAATTAATGTATTTTACTTTATTTTCCAGGATATTAAGTTCCTTTGTAGAACACTTTTAGAAATATGTTAAGGGAGTCTACTTGAACATCCAATTATCCTTCGTGTTAGCCCATATCTCTCATTACATCAATGTAATTATTTTTATAATTTTTAAAATCTTTTAAAATCTTTTTTATATGATCCAAACTCATGTATCTAGATTTTATCATCCTTCTTTTAAGGGGAAATACATGTTTTAAAAAGTTTCCCCTCTAAATTCATCCTGATAAAGAATCCCAATTAAGGAGAACTTCATGAATTCATATCAATATTCAAGTGCACTTTATAATCTATTTTAATAAATAATTAATTATAAAAAATAATTAATTTTATTATGAAAATATATATTGGTTAAATTATGGTGTTTTTATTCATTTTAATATGATAGTATATAATGAACCGACCATGAAAACATTTAAATTAACACACCTAATATAGTTTAATTAACAAAATTTTATTAATAAAAGGGTGGAATGTTTTTCTAAAAATATCATATAATGTATTATAGAAATTAAAATTGTTATTTAATATGTGAATAACACTCTTTAAATAATTATACATTTTGTTTGAATACATTGGTGTAAGACAAACTCTGGGTAAAGGACTTCTTTTAAAATCCTCATAAATTTATATTTTTTAAAACCTCAAAAGAATTTTTTTATGAGTAAAGTATTTTTTTATAGAATATGTTTCTTATTTGGAATAGTTTATAGTGAAGGGTAGGTACTATATATCCCTCCGCATCATTGGATATGTTTATGTTTGATGTTTATAATTAGGGTTATTCCCTGTTTAACAACAATGGTAACATCATAGGGTAGTTATGAGGGAAACATTATAAGGTAGTCATGAGGGTTTCAAATAATATGGTATCTATGAGCATTACAAAATTAAATATATAATTACATAATTTAAATATGTGATATTTTTATTATTTCAATGATTTTGGTAAATATAATGTTTTCACAAAGTATGTATTTGATTCCATAGTAGTGAAAAGTATATATTTTGAAAAAAATTTCATATGTGTATAAGTATTCGTGGAATACTATTTTCGTTCCATCCTTTTTATGTCCCTAAATACACTTTTTTCTTAAAATCCATTGTTTTGGAATGTTTTTCTCAGTGATTGATGATGAGTAAAAGAAAAGATTAAGCAGAGATAAATGTTGTTGAGAATTATTGTTTTATTAGAAAATCTCCTGTTATGGATTAAATGTAAACTGTTTTAGTAGTATCCAATTTTTATTCCTATGGTTTGGTATGTTTGAATTATGTTATAATTCTGTAAAATCAAAACAAAAAAGAGATTTGGAAATGTAATAAGTGTATTATAGTAGTATTAACTATGTTATGTAATCTTTAATGATGCGTCCTCATATGTAAAACCCATGAAATGGAGATAATAAAATGGATATTTATAACACCATAAATTTAGGGATAATAATTATATAATAAATTCAGGGTTATTATATTAAAAAAAAATAAAACTAATCGGTGAATCAAAAATATATCTCACAGAAATAAAAGCATGATGAGGAAAACCCGTTCCTAGAGTCCAACTTTTCATGTTGGTCTTTACATTCTAGAATATTGATGTTCTATTAATTATTTCCATTCATGGAAAAAATCATGTTTATTAATACTTTAATTTCACTAATTATCATGTTATGTAATGGTTCTTTATTGACTAACATTAAATCGGATGTTCTGACCATATTTGGCACTTGTGTCAAAGGAATCATAGGTGGGTTGACTATAGTTTGAGAGGTCCGTATTTAAATATATAAAGAATAATAATTAGGAAATAAATATCATATTTATAAATAAATAATACATTTGAAATCAATTACGAAATATATATTTTTAGATAAATAAACTAATAATACGTTCATAGTGATGGTTGGTTATAGGTACGTGTGAGTAATGTTCCCATTATTTAGAAAGCATTATGGAAATAAACTAATATTTTGTATATCATAAATGATAAAAATATCATAAATTCCATATATTAAATTAATATATAATAATATATATTATTATTTTGATGTGGTGATGTAAAAAATGAATCGCATTTCTTGTAGGATCCAGTAGTCGGCTTGTTCCTGAGAGACGTTATCATTTATTATGCGACTGAAAATATAAAAAATATTATATGCTATATTTTTTAAATTTATAATATGTAATATATATAACTTGACTTTATTATATCTCCAATTTTTTAATCATCTAAATAACACAATAGTGAAAATCTAATCACTACAATTTTAGAGGTTGTAGTTTGTCGTATATGTGAGAGATGTTAACATTTCCCATACATATTGGTATATAAAATGGGTATATATGATATAACTAATACATGTTTATCACTATTTCATTAATCATATATATAACATTTATGTCCATCATCAACCCAAATGTGACAGATGGTAATGGAAACACGAATGAAAATATTTCAAGTGGTGGTATTTCTCCATAATAATGAATGATGATTTCATAATTCATTTCATGGAAGATTGTTTGGTTTTAGTTCATACATATTATATAAAAAATATAATTTTATGGAATATAATGAGGTCATTATATCATCATTTTATAAGAATATTTTATGGAATCAGATAAAGAAGTAAATTAAAAAGTCTTATTGATAAAAATTAAATATTCTTTAGGTATCCTCCTTAGGTATTCCCTAAAACCGTAAATGATAGATTTCATCCCAAAATAAGGCTTCTTGGAAGAATGGATGAAAGTGAGGAAGTAATTTTTTGAGGTTTTTTCAAGCCAAACAGATTGAGAGTTGGGAATAAGTAAGGGGAGTGAATTCCCCATTACAAAGGAGGATGAGTTGTATTCCTATAAACACTCAAATTCGTTAACTTTTTGGAGGTCAATATTAACTAATGTTGATCATAAATTGATAATTAAAGGTTTGTAGGGATTCTATGTTTGATAAACACATTCAACACATAATGAGAATCATGTTTTATACATTTAAATCCTTAGTATTTAATTTATAATTTTTTCTTCAAGGTTTTTCATTATGATAACAAGTTTTTTATCTTCTGTAATTTATCAATTAATACTCAATTAAAGGAATCCTTATTAGATAAATTAGACCCAAAAATTATTTGTATTATATTATATCTATAAAATAAAAATACCAAGTGTGTTGAGATGTAATTTTAACAGAAGTATATGTATCTTTCAAAAATATCATTTTACCAATAACCACACTAATAATGTTTTTACTACATATCGGTAAATATATTGATAAAAATTAATAATTGTTCCAAGAAAAAAGAAACATGATATTTATTAACAATTCAAAATTAAATTTTCTGATATATATTTTTTTATTAATAATAAATATGTTAATAAAATATAATTGAACATTGAATCACAGTAATCATAATATTTACATTATTTATTAAAATTTAATTTATAAAAAATATCAATATAATAATAGAATTAAAATATATTACTATATATCCAATTTAATTTGATATATTCATATAAAAAATTAATGAATGAAAATAATTCATTTAATTTCATCTCCTTTTTTATTCTTAATATCATTTATTTTCTCTAATTATTAACTAAATAATTATTTTGTCTAAATTTCTGAATTATTTAATGTAAATAAGTCAATTCTCAAAACATAAAATATTTTAATATGATTAATAAATATTTATCATAAATATAATATTTATAAGTGATCATGTAATATTTTAATCCCAATCGTAACGCTTTATATAATATAAATTGGCAATGGATACTTTTCGTATTTTTAATTACATAAAATATTATATAGGTCCATTTCATGAAAACCCCTAACCAAAATTCATAAAATTATATACAAGGGTCATAAGGGTTGAAATATGTCTATAAAACGAGTGCTTTAAATGTTTCTAGATCATTTCCCCTTTAATTTTATTTTTCAATCCCTTGATAAACATGTTTTTACCTTAATTAATATTATTAATTTTAACAATTTTCAACAATCGTTATAGTAAAAAATTATGTTGTCCCTATTAGAAAATTGATATTCATATAATTAAAATTAAGTAACCAATTTTAACAAATTATATTCAAAAAATTTGAAATCTTTAGTTTAATATTAATCCCATTGACACTATGAGACAATATGTTTTTCAAAAGAGTACTACATTTGAAAATACGATTCTATATTAACATTATGAATAAAAATAGTAATTTTATGAAAATAAATTTATATTAAATGAAATATATTATATTAATTAAATTTTAAACATTCCAAATTATTTATTATTTTAATTATTTATAATGGAGAAATGTTATATACATTACAATAGTTTTTATAAAAACTATTTAATAAACCCAAGAACAAACTTATATTAAAAAAAATATAAATATTTTTGAAAAGTAAAAAAGTCGATTACATTTTTATAATAATAGTTTGATTTCATAAAAAAAATATTCAAAAAATATTGGTACTTTTAAATAACTTAATTTATTTTAAAAAATAATTTTTATAGAAATCGATATTTTTCACTATTCAAAAAATATTTATATTTTTTTAAAAAATCATAATATTTAAATATAATTAAATATAGATATTTTGTTTCTAAATAAGATGTTAAATTAAAAAAATTAAATTATCCAAAATTTTATTATATATTTATTTTTCATGAGAAGTAATATAAATCATTTTTTGAAGAAAACATATTTTTGTTGAATAAAATCACCTTGATAAAAATTTATTTTTTTATTTACAAATCATTTATCAAATATTTATATTCAGTAATATATATATATATCATAATTTAGTAAATATTATTTATTCAAACACATTAAAAAAAGGTTATAATGATAAGATATTTCATGGGTTGTTTAAGTTCATTAAAACAACACCAGTCATATAACGTAAGATAAAATGTGTGCTTCATGTAGTGAAATGTATTGTCTATTTATCATTTTCATTACACTGTGGAATAAATTTTTCATATTTTAAATTAGTATGGTGTTACTATTTGACCATTAATGAATGAGATTAGACCTTAGTAAATTTCTTCTCTTCTCACATTTACCTTCATGATAAAAATTCCATATTCAGTACTTATTTATTTTAGGTTGTGTATATACCTAAAATATGATATTTTATATTTTGAATATTTATATCTTAATTATATTTAATATTTCATTTTATGTTCTTTCTTTTATAAGGATTATGATTCAGATGTTACCAATGTGGTAGGGATTTATTTAACAGTCTCATAAATAATTGGTATTATTATTTTTTATTTCAACCTTTGGGAAATCATTTTATATTTAAATAAATGGCATAATCTATTTTGTTCTCATTAGTTTAATCTTGATATTTTCGAGTAAAATTAATATTTTTTATTTCATTGGTACTTAATATGATATAGAATATATTTTTTAGGATTAGAGGATTTAGTTACTCTATTCTGTTCAAAATTATTATTATTCAAGAACCATGGATTTGAAAAATATTTTATAAAATGTTTTTTAAATTAAAAAAAATAATTTATTAAATCAAATAATATATATGATTAAATTTAGTTATTTTTTAGAGGAATTATCATATATTTTTTAAAACATGTCACGTAAGGGATTTAAAGAAAATGTGAATGAAATATTGGTTTTTTTGTGTACGACATGAATAGAATTTCCCACCCTCATGGACACTCAATTAATTCTATAATATTTTATATATTTTAGAATATATAATAAATAAAAATTATCTTCATATTAATTTGGTAAAAAATATTTTAAATTATATTTTCCTTGGAAAAAAGTTATTTTCTCAATAATGTTTTTATAGTATTTTTTATTGGATTTTATTCATCCACAAAAAAACCATTATTGAACATCTAATATACTGGGTATGTATTTAATATCTATCATCCTTATTATTTTTTAGGTAGTTTTATGATCATTTTGAATGATTTTTTAATATTTTATTATGATTCATCATATTAATCTAGATAGTTTGTAATTATGTTGATTTTTTTAGGGAACCTATTGTCATTTTGTATATTATTATTTCAATATTAATGTTCACGTAGCTCATATTTTACCAATTTCATATGAGAAATTTATTGGACCTAAGATTTTATAGGTGAGTATCAGATATATATATATATGTAACCCTTTTATGCTTCAATTAGCCTCCCTAGAGACAGAAATGGGCCTAATTTTTTGGGGTTTACCCATTATTATAAATGTTATTGTGAATGGTCTTGATAGAATTTTTTAGATGTCTAAAATTTTGAATTTCCTAATTATTAGATCAGTTATTTATGACCATATTATTATTCATGTACATAGAATATCCATGGATATATATCAAGATCATGTATTTATTTATATGTATTATCAGGTCAATATTAATTTCTTCCATATTATGTTCAAGTTATTAATTCAATGGAATGTATTTATGTTATTTAATTTACCATATTTATTATTATTATTTATTCATGATGGATTCTTCTATATACATACCCTTATTGAGTATGGAAGATCACTAATTTCTTATGTTTTATTTTCCTCCAGAAACCTGGAAGTGTTTTGTGATTTATATGTAGGGATACCATATGGGGAATAATGTAATTCTCAATGAAAATAAATTATGAATTTTATATTTTTAAATATAATGTGAATTTAATGTATGTATCTATTTTTTCATGTTTTATAAGTTCTTTGGTGATTTGGGATGTGATTTATTATATCTATTTCTAATTTTATAATGTAAACACTATCCTAGGGAAACTATGTTTAGGGTCTCTGCATTTACATTCTTATGATAACCATGAGATTTATGGGTAACATTATTCTCCACTTCCACCATGATTGCACATCTATTGATTTCATCATTACCAATAAAGTGCCTTATAGATAATTCTACATGGAAAATGGTTTTCATTCAACTAAGAATCAATCAACTATAATTTCATGATAGATGATAATGAAATAATCCTACCTCATGTGTTGTGTAAAATTATTCTCTTTGGCACCAACTGATTTATCATCCCATTACTCTTCATCAAGTAATTCCTTCTCCTTTTTCATATGAAGAATATATGGAATACAATTAATGAAAAATGAACTCTTAAACTGATCACACAAAATGGATTCAATTTCATCTTGTAATATATTATTCTGTATTAGAGACCAATGTTGAACCTCTTAGACTTCCAAAGGATAGAAAACCAAAATGTAATCTTAATTATATGTATTCTATAAAATTGAAAATAATTATTCAATGGTGATGATCCATTCTTATGCAACTAGTATATCATCAGAACCACTAAAATAGGTTGTATTCTTCCTCATGAAGGACTCAACATAATATTTTTCCCCCCATTTTACACATAGTTGTTCACCATGATTCATAGATAGAGTAATTTTTGTATGAATAACAAAATGATTTATCATTCAATTTACCATAACATTTTCCCTCTCATGTGGAAAATAATTTCATTGTCAGTCACATTACACATTTAAATATATCTCATATCTTATATCCATTAAAAAATCAAAAACATATAAAAAGAATCATAAATCATAATGGAATACCATATAGTCATGAAAATAGTTTATAGGATGTCTAAATGAGTAAACCCACTTTACAAACTCTAACACTTTAGGATTTACATATGTAATTCATTATTATTAAATATTCAAATCATTTAGGATGTTTTACAAAGATAACATCTCGTAACATACGTATATTCTCTAGGTTTTTCCAACTGGCTGAATATTAAGGGAACACACAACTTGCACTGGAATTTTGGACGTGGTATTTGAAACCAACTACTTTTAGTGTTATTACCCATATATGAATCTATTCCAAAACCACATCCTCATATAGTATCTACAAAGGAATGAATTTACTGGAAAAAAATCCATTATTTACCATCAATTAATATGTCCTTCTATACATTTGATTATCAAATATGTTCTCAATAATGTTTTTTAAACCAGGATTTCAAAAATATCTTAACATTACTTTAATACGCACTATAACAACCCATCATATTCATACATATATATCAAATATTAAAAGATTAATTTTCATTACAAAACATAACGACCCATGGAACAATCATATAGGTACACCACCTATGGAAATATGTACACAATAAAAACATGTTCTTAGGTGAACCACATCATCTACTAATATTTTTTTTCAAAACAAGAACACATCTTATACGTACAAAATATCAAACAATTCAGCATAAACTGCGTAATTGAAGCATAAGAAAGAAAGATATTAAGTTCTTATTAGTGGTAAAAATTTATAAATCATTGATAACTAATAAAAAATGAGAATAATGTCATAATAACATATTCATAATATTGAAAAAACACACCCAAAATTTCATAGATCATAATTCAATGTCACATTATAAGTCATGGAAGTTCATAAGACATGAATAATAAAGGAATCAAATAAAATAATACATGATAACATAACATTGGCCTAAGAAATTGATGTTTGGAATAAACATAAGTATATATAACTATTATATTAGTATTAAAGGGTCTTGTAACAGAATATTAGATAAGATTGGATTCACTCTCCAAACCATTATAGAAGTCATGGTTTTCTCCCAAGAAAATCATAATTAACAAACACCCTTAAAAATTTTTGTTCAATAAAAATTGAAGTCAAATTTATCACATGGGAAATCAATCATTGCCTAAAGCATTTTAGTGATATATAAAGCAAGGAACACCCTTCAAAAAATGAATATCTTACTACATTATTCTGTAATATCATAAAAATACCTCATATTAAAAAATATAAAATTGAAACTAATATCATATTTATTTCATCGTGGAATGACCTGTTGAAAAAAAAAACTATATTCATATAAATATTATCATCATAATCATAAACAATAAACTGAATTATTATGTATGGTAATATTAGATCATTTCATAAAAATTTATTTTGTAATATCAATGGATAATTTTTTTAAAAATTTATTTAATTGATCACAATGAATATTTCTAAAGGAAATTTCATATTTCATTTTTAAATAAATTCATTAAAATATAAAAAATTACCAAATATTATTGAAAAAATATTATTTGAAATTTACCTAGGGAGATTTTAATGGAAACTTAAATTTATTTATTTATCATGAAGGATTGAAATTTTGTTCATTCCAAATAAGACAAATGAAAACATTGATTTTATACCATAGTAAAAAATATCAAAAGGTACATCATTAGAAAAATGAAAACAAGATTCTGTTTAAACCAATTTTAAAAAATTTAATTATTTTAAAAAATTACTTTAAATATTCATATTATAATGGTAATAAATTATTGAATTCATTTTTGGTAAAACATCGGTAGGGATGAAAATGGGTTTTCAACTAAAGAGGGAGAAATTGTCGATATTCCATTAAAACAATTTTTTCATCCCATGATTACATAATAAGAGGAAATAAAAATTATAGAACTATATTTTACATTTATAAAAATATAATAAGAATTTTTTCTTGTTAAATGAGAGGTAAATCTTGCAAGTTCATCATCATAAAATATAATCACAGACAATGTTTACATACATTCATATTGCAACATAAAACCCTTACCTCTAGGTTATATTTAATCACACATTTTCAGTCCACTTGTATAAAAGTTTATATTTTATATAAATATACCATATATCTATAATAATATATATAATATGATAAATTATTTACTTATATCATTTAACACAATTTGATTTCAAATTCTTAATTAAAATCACAGTTATGGTTGATAACTTCTTCATTTTTATATATTCTTTGGTTCATTAGTCTTTATAATTACACATTTATTATGGATCCATTATATCAATAATTTAAATCATAATATAAAAATATAAAATATTCATTATATACAAATTTATATTCACCCATTAATGTAACTAGTCGAATAATTAATTACACCATTAAATGATATAATAGTTTGTATGCATACATGAATCTTTTTTTCACTTGTTGATGGATATAATGAATGAAATGTTAATAATAATTGAAAATTTAAAAAAAAAGGAAATATAATATATATTTATTTTTTATATCATTATTAATATCCATCAGAAAAATTTACTGCATCAGTTCTTGGAGGTGGTAGTCCACATGTACACAACAACACAATTATATTTTTCCAATATAATGGAAGGCATAATGGTATGTGTGTAATCATAATTATTTATGTAAATATTTTAATAAATATAATATATATAAATTAATTCCATCATTATATAATTTCATGATTGGTAGTTGTAGAGAAACAACTATATCAGTTCGCAGGATAGTAGTCTATAGTACACATGATAAACAGTTTCATTTATCATTTTATGGAAGAGAATATAGATAGAGATTATTCAATAATGATTAAAAAATCATTATATGAATGTTTTTATATTTATTAATTCAAAAAAATTAGAATAATATATTATATATCTAGAAAAATAAATAATATGAAAATACACTTTTTAAGAATACTACCTCTTCTTTGAAAAACTTGTTTATGTAATTACCTAAATCCTACCAAGAATTTTTTTATAAACAAACCATGTACTCTAGTTCAAGTGGCCATATGTAAGGAAATAATTTTAAATTTTATTTCATTAACCAAAATACTCTTTTTATGTTAATGGGTGATTAGAGGTGTTTAGAGTTTCTTTTCTTTCAATTATGGGGGAGTGGACCCAATTTCAATTTATATTGAAAACTATATAATATATTTTTTTCATTTTGGAAAAAAAAATCGATTTAAAATGAAAAATTAAAGATTATAATATTATATAATTTTAAAATATATCCATAAAATTTATCATATACATGTTTTTATTTTATTTTTATCATTATGTTTTTATTTTAACCCACAATATAACTATTTTAATATTAACCACTATAACATATTTTTACTTTTTTATTTTACATTATGGCCAAAAACTAATAAAACAATATTATCTAATAATAATTATTCTGATTTCAAATATGGAATCCAGGTTATCAAATTAAATTCATATAATTAGTTTGATTTAATTTAAGACTAATCTTGTAAATGAGTCAAAAATATGTTTTCTACGGAAATGTTTTGGTAATTATAAAAACATTTCTACTAAAAATAAATATAAAATTGATTTCAATTAACTAAATTCGATTAATAATAATATATATTATATAATATTCATTTTTAAAAAATTTAAAATAAATATATCATTAAAAAATATTCAAATGAAAAGATACATTTTTATAAAAATCAGAATGTTTCTTTATTCATTAAAAAATTTTTAGAAAAATATAATTATATAACTCTAATTTAACTATGAATTTTCTATTTCAAAAATAATTTCAGCTATATAGAATTTAGTTTATAAAAGTATGAAAGAATTAATTTATTTTTTTCTAGAAAAAAAAACCCTTTTATGGAAAAGGAATATTTTTGTAACATAAAATGAATTTAGTAAAAAAATATCTTATTTAACTAAAAAATTTATATATTTTTTTATATTATGGTTATCTTATATATATAGTCAATTTAACAACATTTTAAATAATTAATATGATATTATAATTCATTTATCCTCAGTGTTATGTGTATCACAAGATATTAAAGAGATTAAATTTATTTAAAATGAAATATATAGTAAAATATTGGTGTTTCCCTTCAAAAACCATGTCAACAACATATAAATGCACCATAAATGAGTGATCATTCCCTTTTTGATAAAAAACTATTGATGAACTCCTCGTCTATAAATTTTTTTCACTTTAGACAATGATAGAACCTATAATATCATTTTAGTAGTTCTTTTTTGAATCTATTCAAAACCTTCATTAGTCGATATATTTTTTCATCATCGCCATCAAGGGAAACACCATATAGTTGTCATATAGAATTCCTCACCATGTTCACATTTTCATAATGTAAATTTTATGTCAAGTAGACATATTTAGATTCCATTCCAAATTTCTATTTCTATGACTACAGAAATTATTTATGTCTAGTTATGGAAACAATTATATCATCAACATCAATTGATTAATTTAGGGAATACCCCTTGAACAAAAGATGTGAGTTTTCTCAAATCGTATTTCCTTATTTATTATGTTTATTTCCAAAAAAATCATTTAGCTGATATTCTTGTCATTTATCTATGATACAACATCCCATGAATCATTTTTCCCTATTTCATCAAGACCATTATTCATATCTTTGACCCAAGGGTCATTATCTTCAATATTGTTAAATTATTTTGGTTCCACCATTGATATCAATGATACCATCTACTATGTCTTAATTATTGATGTCTGAATTGTGGTTTTCCAATATACAACAATGTTTATTTTAGTGATTTCATCCTTATATGTTTTTCATCATGATCATAATGTAATATCAGCACTTTTTTACAATATATGTCCTCATAATGGTTTACCTCATTCATTGTAACTCTCACTAAACCATACACTTCTTCATAGATTTAAATATAATTTTGTTTGGTTTTAATGTGATATCTTCAAATTTTATGATTATAATTTTCCACTTTAAACCACCAAAATGTATTCTTTATAAATAAAACTTTAATGGATCATATTATAACACTTGTAATATATAGTCTTTTATGAGTATCCATGAAATATGCGTTCATCTCCAAGGTCATAAAATTTTATTCTATTATACTTGTTTTAAATAATAAACATACTTCCAAACACTTCAACATTCTTGATAGTACTATTCATTCAATAATAGAAATCATATAGAGACATCAAATAATTTTCACGATGAAATGATCTATTATATATGTGAACCACTTAATGAAATATTCTTTATAAAATATTTCAAGATGTTTTTTTAATCAACATTGTATTAACCATATTTTTTATTATGATATTTGATCTTTTTAGTACCTCTGTTTTGTGGGATGTTCTAATATCTAATTCATGATACTCAATTCCATAAATCGAAAAATTTAATTAATCATGATGGTTTACAAATTTAGTCCTATTATAAAATTTTCAATTTATAAATCATCACACAATTTATCTTTTTTCTCTCATTCCATATCAGGTGATATATATATATACACCTCAAAATTTTGTGTTATAAGAATATTTCATGACATTTTTTCGAATTCATCATCAAAAAATACATAATAAATATTTTCAAACTATTATTTGTGGAAAATTAGAATACAATAATCCACTTTCATAAGCTCAAGAAAACAAAATTCATTTTTCATCATTGACTAATAAGAGTTCAAAATAATCTTTACATTTGTACATGAATCCGAGACATGAGAGTGATCATATGTGATACATAGAATATCATAGGCTCCATTTTTATACACCAATATCTCTAGATTTGATTCAATAAAATGTAAAATTCACATATTCCATATTTTATTATCCTCCACTGTTGGAAGCACATAGAACTGTTCTTCTACAATGTATATATTCCCCCTTTTTGTTCTTCCATGTACTAAAAGATTAAAATATATTTCTTTTATATTTCATTATATTTTATTTAACATTCCTTTAGTTTCATGTGAATAGAATTGGTTGACACTATAAATTCTATTTACATGTCCATGAACCTAGATAATTTCTGTTTATCTCAGATCATTTTCTCAAATCGCGTCTTCTATGGACCAAGTAATGTAAATAGTATCATTATTCCAAAAACATGTGACACCATATTTATAGTTAATTAAATACACAATGATGTTTTTATTTTCAATAATTTTCAATTCAAATCCATTTTCCAATATCCATGAGCAGGACATGTCTATTTACCTAAAGTGGATATTAGAAACATTATCTTTCTCATGATACTTTTCATTACCCATGTTGGTGAAGAATATGTATTCATAAATAAAGGATCCCTGAAATCTTATCCTTATAGATAAAAAATATGTTTTTATTCCCTATTTTTTTGGATGAAGGTTCTAGATTTTTCATTTCTCTACATTCAGTATTTCATGATTATTTTTTTGCATTCATGATTCATAAATGAATACCTTATTCCGAAGACCTTAAAACATAAAAAATTAATTTAAATTTAAATAAATGATTATAAAATATATTTTTGTATTTTTATTTGTGTTTTTCTCATAAGAGCCATCGTGTACTAGATCACAAATAGAATGCATATCCCAAGCATCTATAGTAAAAACAACTAAATCAATATGCATTAGAATAATCCTAGTCCACATAGTGAATTACATTTCCAGTTTTGTATTTTTATACCTTATTCTAAAGATTCATAGCATGAGGTTTGGCACAACCGTAGATTTTAATTCAACATTGAACTTCTAAGAATGAAGAATATGTATATGTTCTTCTTTAAAAATTTATTTTCCATGACATGATGATGATTCCTTTTGTATTATATATTCATTACATGTAAATGATCATTATTTATCTTCCCATATTTGATACCAATTAATAACATTTTCTTCTAAATACCCAATTATATTCACTCTGTAATTGATTGGTTTTTCCAAACCAGATGTGATGTATGTTTTTTTTTTCAAATTTCATGTTTCAGTTATTAATTCTTTACAAAATTTCATGGATATAATGATTTTTGTTTTTCAATTTTAGAATTTAATTTTATGTAATATTATTCTTGTTTTTTCTTATGTATCCTTTAATCATGTACAATTGCATTGTCTATATTAGTCTTTTCCATATTTATATGAAAGTATTATTGGGTTTCCTCATGTTCTACATGGAGATAAAAATTTTATAAAAACACCATCATTTATTATCATCAATACCATAGTTTTCTGGCATTTTTTTGATATCTAACAAAACACCTTCAACCTTAAATTTTTAAAAAATTTATATATTTCTTTGTCCCGAACAATCATCTTCTTTTGAAATAAAATTTTAGGTTTTGAACAACCCATACAAAGACTTATTTAAACCCAATTTTTCTATATTTTATGGTTGTTTATCAAAACCATCATCAACATGGAGATTTTTAGTACATTTGTGCACAAGATGTCCCTTATTTCTATAGTTGAGTCAATAAAGTGGTAGAATACCCATAAAAATTACTATTAATTTCTTAATATTCAAAGATATAAATGACATAAACACTTAAAAATTATTGAATTAAGGATTATCTATGATTGAGAGTGTCTTTATTAAATTTAAGGACACTTGTTGGAAAATTTACTTCACTGTTAATTAATTGTTTTCATTTCTCTTCCCATAAATCATAATAGTAATATCAAAACTATCTATTAAAATCGAATTTTCATATGTATCATGTACAATTGAAACTATTTAATTTTAATTTTTTTGTTTTCTTCCCATGATTTTCCTACAAATATTACAATAACTAATTCCTTCTTTAATTTATCACATATCTTCGACAAGAAATGTTTTATGAATTAAAGTATCATCAACCATCCCATTCTAATTAATTTTAATATCATCATATTTTCCCCCCAAAACCAAAACTATTCCTTTTAATAAATCAAATATCCTTTATAATTATTTGTAATCTCTTCCCACATAACGTGATAGGTTTCATAAGCAATTATCTCTTTGC
This sequence comes from Viscum album, assembly GCA_963277665.1. NCBI lineage: Eukaryota > Viridiplantae > Streptophyta > Magnoliopsida > Santalales > Viscaceae > Viscum > Viscum album. The sequence goes on along the minus strand of OY728150.1, from coordinate 801,237,616 downwards.
AAATAGTATTCGAGAGAGAGAATCTCAATCCATTTATGGATTTGGAATCAACATATAATTAATGATGATATATATCGATCTTTTCACTACATTTAATATTAGAAGTCATTGAATAAATGGTTGTTGTCCAAAAATCCTTGTTCAAGGACCAAAAATAATGTGTATCTATAATTTCAACAACTAAAATTAAAAAAAAATAAATATAAGGTTGCCTTTTTGGTTGATATCAAATTTTACGCTTCCATAATTGAAAAAGAAAAAATTACACATTTATACTACTTTTTTTATCATTATAAAATGTAACACCCCAAAAGGATACTGGAAAATTAGGTTGTTGAAATATAAAATAATTCATTTTCGAGTGGTGATATTTTTATCTCACATTGAGGACACAATTTATTTTTCTCCACCATTCCACACAATAAGTGAAGAAAGAATTAAACATCCCAAGGGATTTTACATTGTTCATATGTATTGGGATACAACTAAATAAAATTCACACAAATGATCATTTGGGACCAACTCACTACAAAATGAGAAAATATTTTAAAATTTTGAGTTCCCTCACTGTCCCTCCTATTTTGGTGACATAATAATTGAGATACCTCACATATATCCTTCAAAAAAAGAACAAACAGCTCTATTTTTTTGAAAATGTAATTATATACATGATGTTAAATAAAAAAAAATTATGGTGTTTCTCTTTACCATAAAAACATTTTACTCGAAGTGAGATTATGAATCATATATTAGGACCCATATTGACCATCATCCTTAGATATATCTCCATGAATACCCTTACAAAGTATTCCATGCTTTCTTATCTCCACATATTTCATCATTTTAATGATATTAAATCTATTCCAAACCCACATCACTTTTTCATGTTTATCAAATGTAATGTGAAATTTATTTGACACAGAAAAATGAATCATTAATCCTCAATGATTCATGAGTTATAACATAATGGAATATTTCCATATTTTAGGATTTCAATTCCCTATAGAAATACTCCATCAACTTATCAAAATTTCATATATTTAAATTTGAAAATAAGTAAACATATAGAAACACAATCATAGTCTTTAACCTTTAATTCTTCACAGATCATGATCTTAAAAACTTAATCATAGTTCGGTGGACCATAAAATTATGAATAAGCACACAAAATATTGTATTTATACATTAAAATAACGTCATATAACTTAAAAACATGCTTCAATATATTACAATTCCACAAAACCAATGCTTCTATATGAAATAGATTCTTCTTAATAATTGCACTATCTTGGACCGAGTGCTAAGCTTATGTGCCCTAAGCTAGACCGTCAGATTAACTCATGTGTGCCTCCCCATATGATAAATGCTACTGACTAGCAGTGAGGCTCTAATAAGTTGATATTGTGGATAGTATACCCCTCTTTATTATTAGAGCAATACAACATTAGAAATAAATAAACAAATGAAAAACAATATATAATCATAAATAGTACCAATATCACAAGATGACCAAAACAAGAAATATAGAATTAAAACTGAATAGTTTAAACTAAAAATTAATTTTATTATTATAAAAACACTTTTAAGGAAAAAGTGAGAATCAATGAGTTCAACCACACAAGGAAATGACAGAGCCATTGAAGGAAAATATAATTCTATTATATTTAAATTCCTTAAAACAATTTCTTAGAAATATTGGTTACCTGGGTGTCTGGTTTATCTATTAACATGTCTTCAAACTCAAAGGCCAACTTTTCCCATGACTGGATGTACTCTTCAAGACTGATATTCCCATTATTGAATCTACAAATGAGAATCAGGTCCATCTAGTCAATCTAGACATAATTATCCTCATTGAGGTTTAAACTCAAATCCCTCCCCATCATTCTAGAAGCATTCTCTGGATTAGCATTGAGATGTAAAACTTGTTCAACATCATCTTCTTTTAAGCTTAAGAGTATATCCATGGATTGATCATGGACAACTTTAGTCTTTTGTGGAAAACTGATAGAAACATTGTCTGTATCTTTACTTTCAACTTATTTGATGAACGAGTCTCCATTGGGGGTGGTAGATAGTAATAATTCTTCGTTTATTTATTGAAGCCCTTTCAGGTCATCCTCGGGCTTAGCAACCTATATCCCATAACTCCTTCCACTACTTCACCTACACTTGACACGCACCAAAATTCTTGCTACCCATCCTCGTTTTTCCTATTTAGATTAACCTCACACCCTTGTATTAATTCATCAATCATTAAATGTTTGAAAAGATTACCCTACTCAATGGAAACCACCTTTCTATAAGGACTTGTCCTAGAACCACCCCTAGGACACACCGCACCGGATTATGATGCACCCAAGGGACGGTTGGTGGGCTCCCAAGTCACATTAGTTTCCCCAACATGGATTCAAGCAGCTCTAGCCATCGTAGAATGAGCTGAATGAGATGAACATGCAGCCCTTTCCCTCTTAGAATGAGTTTCATCAATAACCCAAAGCATCTCAGAATTGGTACAATTTAAAATAGAATCAGGTAAAATGCCTGCTACATTACACTGAAAAGTAACTACCACTAGGTGTTTCATACCATTATGATTTCCAATAAACCTGTTGAAAACATCCTTGACCTTGGGATTAAGAAGTAGTGGTACTGACTTCAATGACTCGTAATTATAGGTGCTCTGATTAGGAATTGAAACATCATACATTATTGGAGCAACCTTATAATCAGAAATCAGGCCCACACCACTATCAATACGGGAATTTCATCGGGTATGTCCCTTCAATGGGACAAGTTGCAAAGGATCATCAACGACCACATAATCCTTTAGCTGAAAGACATCAGAACTAGTGGGATCTGAGGTACACACCGATTGTTTATTAGGGAGAAAAATTCCACAATCAACCAAATTTTATGATTTTTGAAATAGTGAAAAAATGTCTCATTGAAAATGACTCAATCGACAACATGAAGCAGAAAAATCATACCAGTTCTCAAAAGGAACCATTTTTTGGCAACAATGCTCATTTTCAACATTTATCCATACATCTTAAACATGGGGTTTGGAGATGTTGACTTCCATGAAAATTCTAGGAACTTTTGGATGTCACGAAGTTCTCGACCGCTCATCGAAATCCAGAAACCTTCCAACAATATTGCCTAATAATTGGAGAATAGAGATATTTTTTAATAGAAGGGGGAGACCCGAAAATCTCACCCAAATCACTATAGAGGGTTAATCCATCATCCAATGGAAACTTTATCTCCCGTGAAGAAGAAAGAAATGGTGCCCTCTACAGGAAAAAAGAACTATGGACCAAAACACGGTGAAATCATCATCATTAGATAAACACAGAGTGAAGTGACAAGTATCTAAGATCTAGATGATGACACAATCTTATAGGTGGATATATTCATTGAAGAAATGGGAAAAACTATCCATAGATGGGCATCGTCGTCTGAATTGAGCTATTAGGGATAACACATGGAGATTAGACGTCTCAAAAACTCTTTGAGGGAGAAGGGATGCAAAGGGGACCCTCCATAGAGGGCCAAGACTTTAGGGAAAAGATAAATATGGGGGATGTCAGGTGGAAGGGATGGATCAAAGAATAGAGAAAAGACGCCAAAGATAATTGGTGTTGCTAGAGATGTGGGTGGGAGGGGCTATCAATGATGCCCGAAAGAGAAACCCGCATGAAAATGAGATCTTTTCTATGTTTTAAAAAAATATTAGGAAGCCACAAAAACTGAATAGTATATTTTCCACCATAATTACTTTATACATGTCAATATGTTCAAAACATACACTAAAACCACCTCTGAGTAGGTCCCGACACCTAGTCTGATTTTATCACCATGCTCCATCACAACTCACCTATCTAAAACATGGAAATTCCTTTTACGTATCCAAAAAACTAAGTCTATTTGTGTACTGACTAGGCTTACCAAGTAGTGTGTCATCACTACTTAGTATGTTTCCACCAACGATGTCTATGAAAAATCTATTAAAATTTGTATCCATTTCTATAATGAAAATGCATAGATAAATTGGTATCACATTATCAATTTAAATTTATTAACCACATAGACCACTAGGTTCTTAAGGGAACCCATACCTAATTACATAATCCATCTGGTGGTGGGTATAAACTATGTTATATGTTCAATTTAGAAAATCATTCAAAAAATGGTTTTTCATTATCCATTTCATTTCAATATCATTATTATAGACACTTTGAACCATAGTCAGTGGCAGACATATTGGGAATACGACACTATATCTAGATCCCCATCAAACAATACTTCATATATATCATGGGAACAAAATCATGTCTACTACATAAATTATAAATCATCCATACACATCATGGTCATAGAACATCATGTCTAGAACCCCAATTCTCATCTATGCACAAATATCCTTAATATAAATCATCATCTGTGACATCCAAATTCTCACCCATATTGATAGATCTATCATTGGTGTAGATTGTCATTTCTAACACCCCAATTAATTACTATTCATGTATATCACTAGTTTAGATCACCATGTACAACACTCCACTAATTTAATATGGAGATATATCATTCCTTTTCAAAACATCACATGTATCTCATCATCACCTGTTTTTACAATGTCAAATCTTACATGATTAATCACATTAATCCTTTTATCACAATAACCTATCATAAATTCCTTAAATGAATTCATAAATTAATTAATCCACGTCCAATAATTAGTTCAACAATTAATTGGTCATTTCACAATATCAACATCTAAAAATTAATTCACCAATTAATTATTCAAACATTCTATTTCAATGTCTCATGATTAATTCACCAATTAACTATTCATTTCATTGACTAAATATCCCATAATAACTACCCCAATTAATATTTTCAAATCATAACATAAATATCCCATAATTAAATTCCTGACTAATTATTTAATTTCATAACATCCATAACCCGTAATTATTACCTAAATTAAATACACAATTCAAAAACTCAATATCATATAATTAATTATATAATTTGTGATCTCAAATCATGAGATTCCAACTTTAATTCCTATATTAATTATCTTAATTAGTGAAATTCATAAACCATTATTAATTCCATAATTAATTACTTAAAAAAACAATATAATATCCAATAATTAAATCTGTAATTAATTATCTCTAATCAAAAACTCAATATCACATAATTAATTTTATAATTAATTGTCTTAAATTAATAACTCATTATTCCAATGATATACATTAACAAATTCACAAATTAATTCATCTAATTCAATTAATTGCATTAACACAAAAATACCCATTAATTATTTACCAATTAAAAAATATAATGGATTTTTTATTAATTAATTATACTATAAATTTACACATACAATGTGTTTAATTAATTTTAGATTTTATATTCCAATAAAATTAATTAATTCACAACTAATTAATCTCATTAAATTGTTTCAACATTCCAATCCCCATTAATTAATACACTAATTAATTAATTTCCACAATTTCATTAATTAATTCAACAATTAATTAATATTGTAAAGCCTATTATTCAATTCATCAATTAAATAGTCACACAACCCTCATTAATTAATTCATCAATTAATTAATCCATTTATTACAATCAACGGTTAAATAATAACATAACTATAATTAATTAATTCGTGAAAAAATTAATCAATTTATTTATTTCAATAATAAAAAAATCATTTAACTCTAATTAATTAATTCATAAATTAATTAATAACAATTTTAAATTCATAAATTAAATAATCACATAACTAAAATTAATTAATTCATCCGTTTATTAATCCCTTAATTGAATTCGGCATTTAAATAATCATGTAACATGAATTAATTAATTAATCAATTAAATAATCCCTTTATTTATTTCATCTACTCAGTAATCACGTAAGTCTAATTAATTAATTCAAAAATAAATTAATCCCTTTATTAAATTAATCCATTAAATTATCACATAACAGGAATTAAATATTTTATCAATTAATTGTTCCTTGTTAATTATTTTATCTTCCATAATTAACTCACCAATTAATTGTTCCATCTTAGTTAATTAAATAACCCCAATTTATTCCTCAATTAATTGTTCTATCTCTAATAAATAAATAGTCTTAATTAATTTCTCAATTAATTGTTCCATTTCAATCAACATAATAATCATAAAAACTCAAATAAATAATTCTACCATTAATTATCCCTATTCAACAAATTCAATACAAAATTAATTAATACTTCAATTAATTATTCAATATCAATAATCTATTTCATGGAAAATTATTTCAACAATTTTTTATCCCAAAACAAAATTTCATAATCCCAACATTTCCTAATAATTATTTCAACAATTAATTAATTAGTATCAACCATATCAAAAACTCCATAATCAATTCCCATAATTCTTTATCAATATCACAAATCACAAAATATGATAATATATCCAATAATTAATTTTATCATTCAATGATGTCTAAATATCAAAATTTTACAATTCTATAATTAATTAATTCACCAAATTAATTAATTATTTTGGGATATCCAATTTATAAATAGCTATATCAATTATACAACTTTAATATATGTGATTAAAAATCATTACTTTGGGATTCAAATTTTGAACCACCTACCTCATGAATGGTGAATAAATCCTTCCAACATATAATCCCTTTTTGTGATAGATCAACCGAGAACATAATGAAAAATACAGTCAATATCTCAAACTGAAATCTATAGTTAAATGGAACTACATCTCCAAAGTCGATATCTAAATCATTCATTCATAGATCTATAGTCAACAATTCTCAATCTAGATCCAATGGAGGATAAACACCATCATTTTATCTAGGAACGTGAGGGTAAGAGAATGAGAGATCTAAATAAGAAGAACAACTACACCCAGAAGGCGCGAAAAGGTTATTTTGTGAAATACTATTGTTTGTGGAGAAGATTTGGTATAATGAAGTGGTGTGTAGAGTTGTTTTGATCCAAGGAAGATGATTGTGGGGGTTTATGCATCAAATAAGAGAGGGTTCCAAGTCTCTGTATTGGAGGAGAGGTAAGTCCAGAGTTTTATGTGGTGTAGAAGCCATGAATTTAATATATTGGGTGTTATAATTAAATGTTTTGAATCATCATTTCACATTATGTAATAAATCACAACATATTTCAGGATTTTTAAAAAAATCTGGTCACAAAGCTTTTGAAAACAATAATTAATGATCACTCATGGTGTAATATAGTCACATGTGGTGTAATATTACACGTGGGGTAATCTAATTACACATAATGTTATCCAATTTCATAACATGATAACACATGGTGAAAGACAGTTTAGGGTGTCTAATCATTTTTTGTGGACATGTCAAAACTCATTGAAAACTAATATCATGACATGTATTCATGTGGTGAAAAATTATTTTAGGTGGTGTCAATTTTTTATGTTTAGAATTTATTTAAGAACATAATTAAATTCACCTAGTTTTGTATAAATAATTAGAAGTATTTTTACATAGAAAATTGTAGGATCATACAATCACACCACTATATAACATCACTTCCAAGATCTATTCTCCCAAACATATCTAAGAAAAATTAGGTTCATAGAATATCCCCCGCCTTATAACATCTCTTCCTCAAGTTGTTCTTCCATGAATCTATAAGATTATGAGTAAAAGGTATCACACCACTGATCCCGCACATCGACTTCTCCCTCCCACATTTCCTCCAAAACCCTTCTATGTCTCCATACTACATGGACCATCTACGTGGTATTTTCTTAAGACACCTTATTACTATGACCTGACATTCAAGAATAATGCTCCTCAAAGGATGCATTGGTCTCATGATCAACTTCCCCAACATGACCAATGTAGTTTCCAAAATCATTATTCACAAAAACCTAAAAAACCATCCAACATTGGAACATATCCTCGCCATCAAAAACTACCTAGAAAAGGTCTACAACCACCACCTCCAAGGCCGACATGTACATTCACCAATAAATTTAAATATTCTCTTTGTAGTTTCTTCATTTTAATTATTATTCCACCACTTCAAAACCATGGTCATGCTCTATGCATAAACTATTTACATATTTCTCCCCACCATAATAACATCATTAACACTACTTTTTCAGGAATCTCAATGAACAAAATTTTATTAACTTTTTGTATTTTCTAGGATCCTCTTATGGAACCAATTGAGGGTGTACCTTCCACCATCTAGCTTCATATATGCATCGCTTCATAAGAATAACTTCCACAATGCCCCATATCCAACCAAAACATATTCTGGTATATTGCTGTTAAGAAATATCATTCACATTGTACCTTAAAAAATGCCAAGGTAAGGGAACTGATTGTCACTAATTGAAAGAATGCTAATATTTCATCAGTGAACACCACCTAAAATCCTTCATTGCCAATGTTACCTCACACTATGTGTATACCTTAACTGGTAAAAATCTTGGGATTTTTCTTCCAGCTATAATATTTCCACATAAATCTGAAATCACAATGTTCCTCACACAACCTAAAATAAAATTACCAAACTAGGGTTTTCTCATTACCCAAACCACCGACAATAAGGGACCAATAAAAAAAATAATTATTAATTTATAACATTAAAGTAGATAATATGGTTGATTTACTGTAAACCAAATCATTTCATCCCCCCATTTCCCACCACATAGTCAAAATCAAGGAACCATCAGTACCCCTAACAGTCCATCACCTAGGTCCTAGTTAATAAGGTAACACAATTATTATTTTTCATGTTTTCACAATAGACACAAATTTTAATTACATTTTACATCATTTTCAATTATAAATTTTTTACTAGGTTCCATTTTCATTTATATTTCTCAAGTTAGGGAAAAACATTTCTAGTTCAATAATATACCTATAACATGTATTCCATGATTTATTAAAATGATGCATGTCATAATAATCATCAGTTACATTAATGATTCATTCATACTAAACACTCGTTCCATATAAAGGAATGGGTCAATCTCAATAAATCTCAATGTCAGTAATCACATCATGCATCAAAGTGATTCAAAAGTAACAACAAGCAACAATAACTACAATCCCACCCTGGGTACTTGGGTTCCCCCTAGTAGATAGGCTCTCTACTCACATGCATGTTCTCATTACAGATTACTTAAATTATCCTTGTATCCTATATAACATTCCAAAATAGTAAGACAATAGAAGAAGTAATGAAAAAATGGACCTCGAATACCACTATATAACATCCCATACTGCGTGCTACAGTCTGGTTCCCAGACAGAGACAACCAAAGGACCTAAATCGGGCCTCTTTGTACACCCGTGGATGCCAACTACTAGAGAGGGTCTGATAAATCAATCATACAGATAATATACACTTTTTTATTAGAGTAAAATATAGTAGAAATAAATAAACAAATGCAGAAAAAGGTAAAATCATAGACCATAACAATATCACATGATGACATTAATAGAATATGCAGAATCAATACTGAATAGTAGATATTCCATACAAAGTATGTGCCATATGTGAATATATAGAACCCAAAATAATGATGACACTGACAACTCCTCTAAACAGGTCTTGACACAAAGTCTTGTTTCCTCACCATACTCCATCGCAAATCTTTAATCTTACACAAGGCCTTTTCCCTTAAGCTATATAGAAAACACAAAGTCTATTCAGGTATTGATCAGGCATCTTGAGTAGGGTGTGAGTAAAACTTAGTAGGCCACCACCAACACTATCTAATAAAAATCATTTCAAAATAAGTGTTTGTAGTTTTATATAGAAATATTTACAATGCATAAATAAATACTTATCACATAATAAATTAATCTTTATTAACCACATAGGACACCTAGTTCCCAAGTAAAGCAGTACCATGTGGTTTACATCGTCCCTCACATGGCCGAAAGCATGTTACATGTTTTATTCACAATTCATTTAAATAATTGGGTTTACATTATCCATTTCATTTAAATGTTATTATTATGGGAACTTGGAACCTTAGCCTAATGTCCAATATCATAGGTATATAATGACATGTCTAGATCATCTTTTAAAAATCTTTCATATATAACATGGGAATATAACATTATGTATATCACCCTAATTCACAATCATGTATATACATCATGGCTATAGAACATTATGTCTAGCACCCCAATTATCAACTTTGTGAATATCCATACCATCAAATCAAATTTTTATTAACGAGTGAAACAATACAATAAGACAAACTAGGGGGGTCTATATTAATGTAAACCAAGGGAATCCCCTCTGATAAAATAAATGCATTCCAGCTTTAAGATGTTAAAGTGAAAAATACAACTACTGTTGTTGTAAATCATCATATCTAACATCTCATTTCTCACTTATACTGATAGATCCATCATCGGTTTTGGGTCGTCATGTCAAGAACCACATTTAACAATAATTCATGTATATCACTGGTGTAGATTATCATGTGTAACACCCCACTTATCAACAATGCATATGTATCATTACTTATCACAACCTCACATGTTTCTAATCATCACTTGTTTTCACATTGTCAAATCATCCATGATTAATCACTTTAATCTTATTATCACAATTACCAATCATAATTTCAATTAATTAATTAATTCTGGTATATTAATTAATTTAATAATTAAATAATATATTTACAAAATCATCATCCAGTAATTAATTCACCAATTAATTATTCAAAAACACTATTTCAATGTCTCATATATAATTTACCAATTAACTATTCATTTCAGGGCCCAATATCCAATAATTAATTCCCCAATTAATTATTTCAAATCACGATATCAATATCCCATAATTAATTTCCTAATTAAATACTTATTTCACATCATCCATAACCCGTAATTAATTCCAAAATAAATAACCAAATTCAATAGCTCAATATAACATTATTTTTTCTACAATTAATTATCTCAAATCGTGAAATCCCATAATTAATTCCCAAATTAATTAACTTAATTCACAACTCCCATAACATATAATTAATTCTACACTTAATTATGTAAATCTAAATCTCTGAATGAAATAATTAAATATATAATTAATTAACTCTAATCAACAATTTAATATCAAATAATTAATTCTACAATTAAATGTCTCGGATCAATGACTCAATATCCCAATGATCCAAATTTATTAATTCGCCAATTAATTCATCCTTTTCACTTAATTTTATAACCACAAAAATCCAAAATAATTAATTCACCTATTAATAAATCTATCACATTTTCCATTAATTATTTCTAAAATTAATTAATGCATAAAAAATATTTATTTAATTTTCCAATTAATTGTCCAATCCCATTAAGTAATAAATAATTAATTAATCACATTCAAGGTATAGGGGATATGATGTCATCTTGGGTTCAAGAGTGCATCATTCTTCCCTCCCGTGGATTCTAGGTTTCATATGGTAATCTCTTCTGTTGAGGTATTTTGATATCATCTAAAAGTGGTTGTGTGTATTTAGGAAAGAAGCGAAATCATGATTCATTAGAGGTACATTGAATATATTCTTAAACATTAGCATGAGATTTGTTGGGGTGTGATTTTTGAGGGTTTTTTCATCTATGGCAGTGCAGACCCAGCCAACATGGTTCATCTCGAGAAGGCACTTTCCGATGGAAATGACACTTTATGTCTCAAATCGAGGGTAGTGGTGGCTCTGCCTTTACTCTATCTCCCAGATGTCAGGTTTAGGTGTTGTATCTTTCCATAGGCTAATTTGATTTACTCATAATTATTTCATTTTCTTAATGTGTTCTTTACATGTTTTCTAAATGAATCTCACCATTATATATATTTCTCTCTAGATCAAAATCATGTGGATTTCGCGAAAATTTTGACTCATGTCCTTGTTGGTTCAAATAGTTTCATCCTTCTTAAAGGTTTGGTTGGTGATATTCACTTGAAATGTAGAATTACCTATATTAGTTATAATCTCATGTAAATCATAGAGAGACTAAAAATTATGGAATTATTGATTCAGGGTCGTCTCATATTTTCTAAGGGTTCAGTGTCGTGGAAGGTAGATGATATATATTCGAAACATTCGAACATTTAGAGTCTTAGTGCATAGAGATGAATATTATTTGGAAGGTTCTTCTACCACCTAATTTTCCCTTAGGAGGATTTAAAATTGAAGGGATAATGCTTCTCTTCAATAGCACTCAAACCATGATTTTTACAAATCAATGAACATGATCACTCCTTCAAAAAATTATATGTAGGTCGTTCTTTGGTTTTTGTAGGAGATAAAGTGATCCACTTGAAATGGATTTTTTGGCACCCTAAAATCTATTATAACATTTACATGTTCATCGAGGTTCCATTAAAATTGGATAAAGGGACAAATATTTTTATGTTTGTGAACAATGAATGACTCCTAGTTGAAATTGGGTTATCTTTTATTTTATTTGATCGTATTTTTCTTTGCACTTAGGATGAATAAATTGAGCATCACATTCAATTTGATAAAATGTCAAATTTCTTTTTGAATTGAATGAATATTCGATATGATATATTGAAATGTAGGAATTTTCATGGTGTAAATTACGCTTCAAGGAGAGTAGTGAGGCAAGATCTATCTACGGGGGATTCTGGAAAGAAGAACACTAAAATAGAGGGTGGATCTGGTTGGGATGGTCCAACTAAAATTCGCATTACTTCTTGACATATGTTTGATCCTTGTAATGTTGACACTGGGAACCCTTTTATATCATGGGATGATATCGTGGAGGGACATTACATGAGTGAACAACCTATTAGGCTACCTGATCTGGTTATGGTACCTCATAGAGATCAGAATGCCCTGCCATATGGTTCTGTAGGTTTTCCTTGCAGTATCAAATTCTTAGATTGTTGATATGAGGAAAAATTAGAGGAAAATCATTCTGTTGATAATGATTACATTCACAAGTTCACTGACTATGACCTATATTAAGATCTACTTATTATGTTGATGTCAATCATGTGGTAGAAAAAATTTGTGGATGCATAATTCATACATATGGTATTGCATTATAAATCAAACCAACTAAGTCCCATCAGGCTCAGTTATCTTCTCATGGTATGTCTAATGATATTATAGACACTATTTCTGCGATTAATTCTTTCATAGTTAGTGGTCATTCTAATTTTTTATTGAAAACTAAAATAAATTGGATGAAGGGAATCTTGATCCTTATAATTCCATACCTTCATAGATGGTGAAAGTAATTGCTATGAAAAAGAAACATCCTACCATGCATGTAGATGTTAGTAAGGATGTTGAATGGAATTGCCCTACAAATTTCAATTATATTATGAAAATTTATTATGATTATTTTTTAGAGTAGAATGAGGAGTGTATCAACACATTTAAGAAGAATATGGATTCCACATTCCCAAGAGGCCACGATGGTTAATGACCACTTATTTTTATTTGAATAGAAGCTGTTGATTGGTTCTTTTTATAGTTGGAATTCAGATTTCATTTGATGGAGATAACATTATTTGGATGTAGTGACTATCTATAAATTTAGAAGTTGATTTGAATGAATTTTTAGGATGAATTTTAGTCGGATATCATGATAAATTTCGTGGACCTGTCTTGAAAATTTATAATTTTAGAGTAGTCTATCATGGCATCATCTGTTTCATTATCTAATGAGTCTGAAATGCCTGACATGACATAGTGTAGCGGCTGATATCCCATGCGGAGGGGCAGATATACCCAAAATATGTAATCTAGTGGTAGCCAAATGAATTTACTATTTGTTTAGATCTGGGCATGTGGTGTCTGGTTTGTTTTATTCCCTCAATGTAATTTTTTATTTTCATAAAAAAAATTTATTCATGGGAATTTTCTCATAGTAGGGCCTTCTGATTAATTAATCTCATTCAATTGAGTTAGCCAAACAATCCCCATTAATTAATTCACTAATTAATTAATCTCATCAAATTGAATAATTAATTCAATAATAAGATAATCTTGTCAATATTAATATTTAATTCATCAATTAAATATTCACATAACTCCCATTAATAAATTAATCAATTAATTAACATGTTATTTAATTCACCAATTAAATAATCACATAACCCCAAATAATTAGTTCATCTATTCATTATTCCCATTATTTAATTTGACTTTTAAATTTTCACATTAAGCTATTTAATTTATTCATAAATTAATTAATACCATTATCTACATCAAAAATTAAATAATCACATAACTCTAATTACTTAATTAATTCAATAATTAATCCCTTTATTTGACATAACATTGAAATAATCACATGATACCAATTAATTGATTAATCGATTAATTAATGCCATTATTTAATTCAATAATTAAATAATCACAAAACTACAATTAATTAATTCATCAATTAATTAATCACTTTATTTAATTAAACAAATAAATAATCACAGAACACTGATTAATATCTTCATCAATTATTTTCCCTTGTGAATTAATTATATAACCCTAATTAATTCATAAATTAATTTTTCAATGTCAATAAACTCAATAAACACAATTCATACATCTATTAATTGTATTATCTCTATTAAATCAATCACCCTAATAAATTCCTCAATTAATTATTCCATGAAAAATCAATTTAATAATCATTAAAACTGTAATAATTAATATTATCCATATTAAAGAACATCAATGAGATAGTAATTAATTCACCAATTTATTATTCAATTTCAACAATCTCTATCATGGAATAATTAATTCAATAATTATTTATCCAAAATCATAATTTTCTAATCCCAACCATTCCTATTAATTAATTCCATAATTAATTAAACAGGATCAACCATCTCAATAACTCCATAATTAATTATTACAATTAATTTTCAAATTCACAATCACTACAATCTCTTAATAAAACCCTCTAATTAATTATGTCGTTCAATAATCCCTAAATCTCAAATTTCACAATTCTTTTATTAATTAAATCACCAAATTAATTTATTCTATTTGAACATCCAATTTCTAAGTAGACCTAGAAAATCTAAAATGTCCTTATACATAATCTAAATAACAACAATTGGATTTTAATTTTAGGCCGTATTCCTCATGAATGGTGATGAACACTTTCAAATAGACAATCCCTATTTGAAGAATGTCCACTGAGGACATGGTGATTAATGAATTCTAGAATCAAAACCTAAATCCACAGTTAAATGAAAGAATATATTTTAATTTTGATCTAAATAGAACATGAATAGATTAAAATTCTACAAATCTATGTCTAGATACAAGGCAGAGGTCCATGGAGGAGTTCGAGTCCAAGGAAGAGCTGTGTGGGGGCTTATGCTTCGAATAAGATACGGTTACAAGGACATACAATATTGGTGAGGTGAGTCCTAATGTTTACATGGAACATGAGTCATGGAATTAATAAACTAGGAATCTTAATTACAAGATTGGAATTATAATTTAACGTTTCTTAATAAATTTTGACTTATTTCATCATTTTTCAAAGAAAATCCATCCCATTTTAAAAATCTAAAAATAAATATTACTCGTTGTGTAATCTAATTACCCAGGGTTTAATGTAATTACATGTGGTGTAGTCAAATTTTGTGACATTTTGAGATATGTGGATATTTATTTATAGGGGTTTAATCTTCTTTCATGAAATATTGACATGTGGTGAAAACTACTTTCCTTATATGTCTTCATGTAATGAAAAATTGTTTTAGGTGGTGTACATATTCGATGTTGTGAATTATTTTGAGCCATGAATAAAATTCACATGGTCTTCCAAAAACAATAAAAAGGATTCATACCTGAAATTAGATTTAATCATAAAATATTTCCACCTTATAATATCACATCCTCAAGTTTTACTCCCTATAATATCTAATAAAATTTGGGTACCTACAATGGTGTGAAATCCTTTTAAAGTGAAAATTATTAAGAAATAGGCCCATGAAACTTTTGTGGTTGTAACACAATCTGATTTTCAACTAGGATTATAATGTTAAATATCATTAATGTAATTTCACAACATGATTACAAGAATATATAAATCCATGAGAACCTTTTATATAATATCTTATAAAAAAATAATTTTTTTTGATTTCTTGTAATGCATGTAACAAAAAATTTAAACATAAAATGATATTATATTAAAATATTATTATAGAAATTATATCCCAACCATTATTTTGGAAGGTATAAATAGTAATAATGAAATTATTTAAACTATATGGTTTAAAAATGTATAAAATAAATTCAATGGTAACATACTGATTGGAAATTAAATAATATTAATTTAAAATAAAGAGAAATTTTTTCTAATGAGTTGTATTTTTCAAAACAGTGGTTAAATCAAAATTTTTTAAAATATATTAAAATTAATTTTTACCAATTGTATAGTTTTTTAAATACATGAAATTAATTCTTAAAATCAATATATAAAGAAATTGGGTGATTTACTGTATTTTTTTGAAACACTTTTAGATTAATAGTGAGAATATTGATTTTTATTTCAAACTTCCTTTTTATTTATATAATTTATAACACCCCATTTTATATTAATGTGGTTTTAAAAGTTAAATTATTCCAATTATATAATTACTAATAAAAATTATTTCATCGTAAATTTTTCTATTTAATTTTGATTTATAAAACTTTTAATATTATGGAAGTGTTTGTTTTGGAAAGCCATTTTTTTCACGCATGCATGATTAAATTTAAATTTAATTCTGAAATTTATGTGTGTTGAATTTAGTAAAATTTATATTTATATGGAATCATATTTATTATATTTATCTAATATGTTCATCATAAATTTTTACCAAAATAAATAGTGAAAAGTGTAAAAAACTAATTATCGTGGTAATGGTAAAAATAGGTTCACCATGTGGTTATACTAATAATAGAATGGTTAAAATGACTTACCAACTTGTAAAAATAATATTTTATTTCCCTAATTAGACTATATTCATCCCAAATTCTTATATATGGTCATTTGGAATAAACTTTTATTGGAATTACTTTATCATTCTGAATTCTTTTTGGAAATTTCCTCATAATTTTCCTGCAGGGTTCCCATTCTCCACCTATAAAAGGGAACTCCCTAACGTCAACACATTACAACTCTTAATAACATGGAATCAACCAAATCCTTCAAAAATTACATATAAAAATCAATATCCACATTTTATATGTTTTATATTTCACAAAATAAAAACCCAAGTGTCCTTATGATGAGATGGAATGCAATTCTCACAATGAAAAGGTCCTTGTAATATCGAAGCTCTTTCGTTTTATTTATTAATTTTCAAAATTATATTATGTAATAAAAAATTAAATATAATAAATATTTATCTACCATATACTACATTTTTATTATATTTATGTCATAATATTTTTCTATATACTTCCTTATCAAAGGGGGAATGAAAATCTCCACTATGTGTACGACAAACTAGCTCCTTGTGAATTGATATAATTTGTTTTCTATAACAACAACATTTCAATCAATATAAGGAAATATTAAAAATATTTATATAATATATATTATTTAATTACATACATTGAATTAAAAAATCACATATACCTTCTTATTTTCCATTCATTGGTATATAAAATAATGTCGCTTGTGTGTAAGGTGGACTACAACATCACAAATTGATGTGATTGCTTTTTCACTAACACATTAAAATGAAGATAGTAAATGGTATATTTAATGACTATATGTGATATATATGAAATAATATTCACTCTATAAATTTAATATATTATCAATTTATTTATCCTCTCTCTTATTAATGAAATGATAATGTTTCTCTTGTGTACATCTAACCTACTATATCCACAAAAAAATTTAATTCATTATCATTGTTCATAATTAAATGAAGGATATTATAAAGAAATTAATTCAGAAATAATATTAATAACATTAATATCAATATGTATATGATAGAAATATATCCTATTCTCATGACTGAAACCATTCATGGAAAAATATTCATGGGAAAATAAGGCAATTAAAACTAAAAACCAAAGTGATAATGGAATCCTAATAATGAATATATCAAATGATATTATAAAGGCATCATATATGATATTATAAATAATAATATAGATCTATTTTATGTTATTAAAATGTTTAAAACCACTTTAAAGGATTCTAAACATCCCTAAACTAATTTTATGTTTGACATAAGGGGTTTTTAATCTCAAATTACATTCATTAGGTTATACATCTACATCATTGATTATATTACGCCATAAATAAGTGGTAAATATAATTTTAATGATTTAGTTATTATTTTCACTTTTCCTTATCTAAAATTTGTTTTCACAAATAATCAATCAATTAATTAACTATCCACTCAATTATATGAATGTTACAAGGTTTTTATATAAAACATCCTTATTTTAGATATGTGTTGCTTATGTATGTGATTTCTTCTGAATGATGTATATACTTCTTATTTACATAATATATCATGATTCCTTCTTAGTGCATTATTTTTTTTGTTAACATTTATTTAAATAATTAATGTGATGTTATGATTCAAATTCTATAAATTTTGTAAGGATTTATGTTTCAATCTATTTTTAATCAGGAATGAATATTCTTGAATTTAAATTGAAGTAAATTAATATAACATTGTATAATAAACCCCTTTAATTTTTCTTTCATCTATTTATTGATAGTTTTTGAATTTATTAGAACTATTTTTTCCACTGGTACTTAATATTATTGTTTATATTTTCTAATACAATTTTACATCATTATTCTCCATTTTCGAAAAAACATATCCATCCAATTCCTTGTTTTCTATTGAAAACTCAATAAACAAATTGTGATTCTTAAAATAAATTATTACATTAATTGTATTTTTATAAAAATATTTAAAATGATTCATTAATTTATTATTCTCACAATTCACATGTTACTTTTGATACAAATATATAAAATAAATATGTTTTTTCATAAAAAAATAATCATGAATGGAACTTTTCCACATTCATAAACCATCAATTTTTTAAAACATTCTTTTTAAGATTCAATGTTTTTATAAAAAAATAAATAAACAAGGAGTGTGTTTTGGGTATGAAATTAATTTTCACCAAATTTAAAGTATATATTCACCATGAAATGATCTAATTGATCTTCTAAAATAATTTTCCATCAAAGAGGAAACCAGTCATTATTACTAAAAGTTAAATGGTTATTTTCCAAGAGAATATTTTTAATCTTTTTAATATCATTTTCATCAATGCCATCAACCATTATAGATTTTATCAATATTTTTTGTTTATTTCTTTCACATATTTAACAAGTTCTTGATTTATTATTTTTAATGTTTAATAAATTACCTGTGCTCATATCTCAAATTAAGTAATTATGAAATTTCATTTGATTGTGATAAGAATTATGATCATGCTATCTATTTTCATTCCTTAGTTAATTCTTATAGTATATTATATGATCTATTTCCATTATGTAGAACACATAGATCATGAAATTGTTATTATGGGTGTAAATAGATAGGGTTATAATTATTAGGATACTGTTGTAGTCTAATGACAAACTATGTATGGAATTAAGGGTAACCCTAATCCATTATGGGACTTTTTCCATTATGTTACTTTTTTTCTTAGAAGATATCCTTGACTCATGGTTAACTAATATTTTTGTTACTTCCACATCCATATGATTCCTTGTTATTATGATAACATTATATTATCATTTTCTTCTGTTTTTTTATTCATGAGTTTTATCATTGATGATATCATGTTATACCTTTAACTCATATGATATAATTTCTTATAATGTCTATTCGTTTTTTGGTCTTTTTAAAACATCATATTTTTTTATCCCTTAGTTAATACTATATTGTTTTTGGAGCTCAAATAAATTTAAGAGATCATAGTGGAAGAAAATAAGGATTCCCAGTTTAATTTTCCTTTTATGTATTAAGATGCTAGCATTTTAGAGACACAGAGCCTCCCAATATTTTGGTGGTAACTAATTATTGAATATGTATAAAATTATTTAATAATATTTGTAAAATGTTTTGGTCAATACTGTTATAATCAAAGAAAGGTTTTATTTTCCCTTTGTAACTTGGATGGGAAAACATTACTATGATCCATATGTATATGTATAAGGATAAGTGAAAAAACTATATTAAGTATAAAATAATATCATAAAATAAATGGGAAATATAGAGAATTTTGTTTCAATGAAATTACTTCCTCATCAGGATACTACAAATTTCAATGGTTCATGAAATGATAAGACTAGGTGTCACACCATGACCTATGCATTTATTTTATTTTATTAGTTATGTGACCTGAAAAAAATTTCTGGAGTCTGAGGTAAGTCCCGGACAAAATTTCTGAGTCTTTGATAAAAATCGCACATTTTGGGTTCGACGTTGTTGGACGTGCGGGCGGAGCGCAATGCCACACGGCTTCACTGATGCAACAAGGTGGCCTTTTCGGCTTTGAAGAATTAAAATAAATAATTAAATTTCAATTTAGTATTTCATTTTAAATTTTTATGGTTATTAGGAATTTTAATACTTTTATCAAGGATGAAAACTAAAATTGTTAATTTTATTATTATCAAAATTAAGTAAATACTTTTGTTATTTTTATTATTATTATTGGTGTTATAATAAATATTGTTAGGAATTATCTTATTGTTGTCTTATTAATATTATGATGATTATTATTATTATTATTTTTATTATTTCTATTATTTTATTTCTATTATTTTTTTATGTTTTAATTAGCTCTTTTATTTATTGGTGTTTTTTAAGGGAAACCCTAGCCCTATGAGTTACCCTCTTCCCTTGTTGCGTGAGAGCCAGCCCGCCGCCACCTTCTTCCTCTATAGCAAGCCTCCTCCTCCTCCCATTCTCCTTGACATAGTGACCTAGAACCCATTTCCTTCCACTGTCTGCAAAATCCCCTTACCCTGCTCCCTCCTCCTCTCCTTGCCGCAACGACCCAGCACCGGCTGCCCTCATGTCTCCCTCCTAATTACGATAGCCCGCCACCCTGGAACCTCTGCATGCGGCGTTCCCCCTATTCCAAGATTCCTCCTCTGTAGTAGTAGTGCCATCTCCCCTTGTTCAGTTTTCTCAGCATTCGCCGGTCATGCTCCTCGTCGCCACCTACTCCCTTGCATGATAGCCAAAGCCCCTAGACAGACGTAGCCTCCCTTGCTCTTGGCGCTGCGCAGTGACTTCCTACTCGACAGTGTCGCACGGCCCAAGCCACCCCTCTCTCCCATTTGGCCCCCACATTGAAAACACTCATCAGCCTCACCCAGATTCCCTCTAGTGCTCCTTCCCGCACCGGCTTCCTGCCCCAGCCACACTGGCTCCTGCTCTGCCTCCGCCAGCCTCCTTTCCTAGAAAACTTTCCACGCATTGGCTCTTCGTGGCTCCCTGCTCTGACCCTAGGTCCCCCCTTTTTGTGCTCAAGCAACAAGCCGCATCCAAGACTCCTAGGACTCCCCCCGATCCAGTCGACGGGCCCTCAGCCTTCTGCCCTGCGTGTTCATCCCAGCCGTCGCCCACATTCATCGGCACTGCATCTGTCGCCAGCCCCCACCCAGCTAGTAAACTATGGTTTATCAACCTAATTGGTGTTCCATTAGTGTCTTCCAATTTTTTCCCTTATTATTATTATTATTATTGGTGTTGTTGTTGTTGTTATTATTATTGTTATTATTGTTATTGTTATTGTTATTATTTTTATTATTGATATTATTATTATTATTATTATTATTATTTTATTGTTTTTATTGTTTTTATTATTATCATCATCATCATCATCATCTTACTCTTGTTGTATTATGGTTTTTTGGTAGGTTTAGGATTTTTATGACCCGCGGGGGGCATTTTCGATTGAGCGTTGTCGTTGCGCCTTCTTTTAGAAGTTTTCTTCTCATCGTGCCTTGGTTCCGAGGTTGTGTTGTCGTTGCACACTGATCTCGAGGTAGGTCCCCATTTCACCACCCTTTAAATTTCATGTTACATTATTTCCTTTTGTCTATGCACTCCAGTTTTTCAATTAAATACTTTTTGAAATTTTAATAAAGGTAAAATAGTATTATACAATTAATTTTTAAATAATTACTCGACGTAAAAAAGTGTTGTTTATTTTATACACGACACTTGAAATATTTTTGTTGTTGTAAAGACACACAATAGTGAAAGAATTCCCATTTGGCCTTAAAAAATAATTCGTGGAATATCAAGTGTAGTTTTTTTAATGATAAATGATTTATAGTGAAGCAGGAACAAGTTTTTTGCTTCTCTTGAGGAATTTCCCGGTTAGCTATTACTGTTTATTTGGAAAAATGAAATGTTCTGGTTTGGTTTTAGAAAATTATTGGCATCCTGTAAAGTGGTATTTTGGGGCTCCTTAAATGGTTTTAGACTATTTATGGTCTTATAATGAAGTTGTACTTTTTTTAAAGTGGTGATTATGAAAGGTGTTTAATGCTCGTTTGGAATTTTATGGAAAATTATGTAATTGTTTTGATGAAAACCCTCCTAGGATAACTCTCCTACCTTGGTAGCGATTGATTGTTTGGGAGCCCACACATAGAGGATCCTTAGTTCTCGAATGGTTTAAATGCAAGAGGTTTTCCCATAGAGTGGCTCGAGGTGATGCATGTTGTGCATTATATATGTGTGTGTGTGTGCGATTGGATGTTTTGCTAGCATCGGTTGGCACACCCCCTTTTCTATATACTTGAAACCTGGGACTATGGGATATTGAGAGAATATTCTATGAATGATTTCTGCATTGGTAGGTTATGGTATAGACCACTGACCCATATTAGTTGGATATATTGGGTTTATTACTATGGGAATTTCTCTCAGCCTTCATGAGAAATGATGGTTGAGCATATTTGGTGTTTTGACTTCATCGTGTGGGACATGTCGAAGAAGATGATATCCCATGTATTGGTGTCCTCTGGTTTATTACTGATCTCCTAGGTTCACCCATGACTGTGACATTTCAGTTACATGCTGTGATGATTTGTTACTTGTATGAATTTATACATTTACCTTATTGTGTACTTAATTTTGTGAATTTTTGTACATTGTTTTCCTTGGAAAGTGGTAAATTTGTTTTGACCTGTTTTCTAGAAATGGTTATAAAATGAAAGTGTTTAATCCTCATTGTAAAAATTTGAAAATGTATACATCCCTTTACCTTTATAAGAATTTATTGACACTAATGAAATGAACCAAAATTTAGAAATGGTTAATAGAAATGGTTCGTACTTTTCTTTTAAGTAAAATATTTAGAAAAACATACTTTTATAGATTGTAGTTTAAAAATGAAATGATGTTTCTTTTATTTTAAAGGCAGTGAATTGTGAATAGATATTAGGCTAGCCTATTGAGTTTAAATACTCACGCCTACAACTCTTTCTTGTTTTAAGTGTTTTTGCAGGCTATAACATCAGTGTGCTCACCTAGGGCGATGGTTGATCGTTGAGTCGGAGAGTGACCTGCGAGGTCGCACGGAATTAGTTCGGACGTCGTGTTTGGATAGTTTTAATTTTTCTTTTGTTCCTATTTAGTATTTTTGTTCGGTTTACTTATTTGGTGCTGCTCTATAATATTTATGGGGATTTATTTATTTATATTGGTAAAACTCATTCCCACAGCCTCTGCTGATGCCCTGGCACTTGTCTCCAGCCCGGGAGGATCGAGAACTCCTCTCGGGCCATGTCGCGGACCGTGTCACGAACCGGTCCGATTCGACCCTGAACCGGTCACCCAGGCCAGCCACGACAAGTCCCGAGAGGCGTTCCTAATCCTCCCGATATTGGAACAAGCACCATGGGCATCAATAGAGTACACAAGGGAATGATTTGAACCATATATGAAAAATCAAACGAACCGCGGAAAGAAAAGGACAACCCAAAATACATTTATATAAAAATTGAACTGAACATTATTTGTACAAGAAACTGAAAGTACAACTATGAAAACAACTCAACTGACCAAACCCGAAAACCAACTAATTCAATGTGAACTCTCTGGTCACTCTCAAACAAAATGATCACACATCGCCCAAGGTGATCTAACTCAAGTTGAAACCTGCACAAGGGCTAAAAACTTAAGACTATAGGTGTTAGTATTAAAACTCAGTTGGTTAGCCCGATATTATATTCCCAATGCACATTCCATTAAAATAAAATAAACATCAATTTATAGTTTTAAATTCTTCATATGGAAGTATGGTTTTCAAATGAGGTTCCATGCTATAATAATTATCAGACAAAAACATGCATGTTTAATAAACAAAAATGCAAGTAATAAATTTTTTTAAAGAGGAGAAACTTCAAAATGAAAATAGTTTTCAAGATGGTTGTTTTAAAGAATTTTATATTTTAAATAAATCACACACAATACTGAATTTACCAAAGAAACACACTGTATATCGATAGTGATAGCAAATGATCTAATGAGCACAAGTCATGGTAACACCCCTAGGTACTAGTCAGTTGTGAGCCCCAGGTATCTCGTATCTCAGTGAAAGTAACCATAATAAATATATGTTCTCATGCATGAGCCACTAGTAGGGAACATACCCATAACCTAGTGGTCCCCAATCATCATCATCATCATACTTTAGTTAGTGTTGTCATCGTCAAACTTTATACATGAAACAGGGGCCAAACCCCACAGAATCACTAGCATACTAGTACACATCCGCCCACCTAGATACCCATATTTCCCTTTAGTGATAAATCAAGTTACACATATAATCATATACACATTTCACATCCAAATTCATTACCAAACCATAAAAATAGAAAAAGACCATAAATTTTCATTACATTTCTTACACGAATCAACAAACCGCAAAATATTTTCGTAAAACAATTTCATGAAGTGTATTGAGGTTTTGCACATAAAACTCATTAAAAAACACTCTTTAAATTATAAACACACTTCAAAACCATACCA
Source organism: Viscum album (assembly GCA_963277665.1). Classification (NCBI taxonomy): domain Eukaryota; kingdom Viridiplantae; phylum Streptophyta; class Magnoliopsida; order Santalales; family Viscaceae; genus Viscum; species Viscum album. Next base: position 801,212,556 of record OY728150.1, on the reverse strand, counting down.
AATCATATTTGGAATCCCTAAAAACATTTAATAAAATAATTTCATGGACCATAAAACAATCTCAATTGCAGAACTTGGTATATACAAGTAAAACACACCTTCATTTTTAGGAAATGCCAAACAGTCCTTTAAACATTTTCTCAAAACAAACATTTGATGATGTTCTGTATTTCAATTTTATTAAGGAGGTGTGTAAACACCATTTAATGAAAAAAACCACTTTCATAAATCCCTTAAAACACTTAGGTGACATATTCAAGACACAAAACATTTTTATAAGAATGTGAAACAGGCCATTTTTCGACAACTCGGGCCAAAACATGTTGTAAACAAAAAACCAATTGTCTATAAAAAAAATTAAAATTTAAAAGCCATAAAAGGACCCCAAAATAATTTTCTTACATGCTGAAAATATATTTAAAAATCAAAACAAATTATTTTAAATTGTACTAGACACATAAAATCCAACTTGGTAATTTACAGTACACATGACATGCACTCTTTAACAAAAAAAATATATTAAGCACGTAAAAATGGATAAAACACCACTTTAATGCCATAATGTTATTAAATATACAGAGACATATTAAACACACCAAAAACCAAGTGCGAAACCTCATGGAATAATTTATCAAACAAGAGTAGTGCACATTTATACAAAAACAACTATATTTTTAATAAAATAAGTCATAAAACATAATTTGAAAACAAAACCATTAGAACCAAAGTTCCACATCAGCACATATCCTATAAATAAAGATATATTAGAATTAAAATGATGAAACTTAAATTATAAAGGTTTGTGCAAAGGGTATCCTACCTCAATTCCATGGGGTAATGAAAACGCACACCTGAAATCACCCGTCGCGAGTTTATAAACCCTAAAACTATGAAGAACTTACCTAAAAGTATATAAACTCCATAAAAAACCATGGTATAACAGATACATAGGTCGATAATGACTATGGGAGATTATTAAACAATGAAATAACACAAGGAGGTAGAAGAGGGAGGATAAAGGAGATGGAATATCACCTTTTCCACAAGAACACTTTTCGTATTCCATTAGCTCTGAACCCCTAGAGAAAAGGTAATGGGATGAAAATTCATGGAGAGTCTCTTAAGGTCTGGAATAACCATGAAAATAAGTGTTTTTTGAAAAAGATCACGTATTTAATGAGTTATGCGTAAAAGGATTTACCTTATCAATTCTGGGCGATTTGAGATATCTTGAGAACGTTCGCCCTAATCCATGACACATATGAGCTCCAAAGAGGGTAAATAGATTATGAGGGTGAGAATATGGTTATTGGATTCTAGGGAGAGTTAGAATCACCGAAAAATATTAAAAATTTAATTAGATATAAAAGAAACAAATTTGTTTTCTAAAATAGGAAATGGGCCCATGGGCTGGGCCATTACCAATATAAGTAAGCCCAATTACCCATGATTATGAATTTATATGGGGTAAAAAAATCTATTTAAGTTTTAATATGTCTTTATAGGAAAATTATGAAGTTGAATGGGCGAAAAATGATGAAAAACAAAAGAGTTATAAAAGAAACAAGTTCGGTTTTTAAAATTGGAAATGGGCTCACGGTTGGCCCAAATCATGAAGTAACCACCCTTTCTTCAAAAACTCCTAAACACGAAATGGGGATCCCAATTTAGGGTGGTTAGATATATATAAAACTTCAAAACTCAAGATTCATCTCACCAAATACCCATGAAAAGGATCGAGATTTCCAATGGACCAGATCAATACGAAGACAAAAAAACCGGGTGTGACAATTCTCCCCACCATTAACGCTTTCCACCCCCGGAAAGCCACAACACTTTCCAGCTGAAAAAATCAACACCTAAGGATTACTTAACCACATAATCCATCCTCTAATGATAAGGAGATATCAATCACAAACAATTCAACTTAATAATCTTTCCCACACAAAACACAACTCAAAACCATGTCCGAAGAATCGACAGAAAGATGAAGCCACCACATCCACAAACATGCCAAGAACCTGATTGTTGGGCCTTATCCCAATGAACCCAGCCATCACCCAAACCAATGAGAACTCACAAAAACAAAATATTCCAGGGGAGTCCAAAATGGACTCCCCACTATTAAGAAACAACTATCACTAGAAAAGTTCTTATGTTGAAAATCCATGAGACCCATGGTGGGTCTCCCCACCATTAGAAACCAACTAGCAACGAACAGACAAGAATTCCACATGAGCTAGAATTGGGCCTCACTCACAGAAGCCCAAAAAACACTACTAAAAAACATACTATACTAAGTTAATATTTTAACAACATGAACATATAAACCACCCACTCCCGAACGGAGGGTACAAGAACTTGGCCAACACATTCAGCACAGATCTGGACCCCCACCACTCGGGGATGGGAGGGAAGGGGACCCAATAATTTGGCCACTAAAACCACAAAAGAAACAAAGAAACTACCGAAAACTCTCCACCTTCGAATAGGTAACACCAATACTGCACCTGATATTCATATATGGTCCACACAGGGACATTGATTTAAAACCTACATCAATAAAGGCATAACCATAGACACTATGTGAGGGGTTAGTCCACCCCGCTTGTTGCGACAAAGGGAAATTAAAAGAAATGAGGAACAAAAACATTGAGATATAAACTAACTTACCAAAACATTGGAGGAATGATCCTAATCGAGCACTCTACACCTCTGGTGATTTCCAAACTACGTGAAAAGCTTCACTCGGAGGCCTATGGCTATAGCCCTGAATCTTGAAGCATCTACTGCACCGCAGTCAGGTGATAAGGATCACACCACTAAAAAGACTCAAATTCTCACCAAACAAAAACCTTTATCTAAATAACAACTCATAGATATATATCAAAATTCTATCTCACTCCGAACGAGGGGAATAATGGACAAAGAATACGATGAAACACATCAACATCGCCAAACACAACTGCTCTATCAAAAAGAATTATCATGACCTAGAATCACATTTAATAGATCCCAAACAGCTCTTTATTCCAAAAAGTAGGTTAAAGAATCATCAAAAGAGGTGGATTTAAAATTTTAAATGAATCGTTAGGTTGATCAGCATGAAATATTTCAAACGGAGAACTATCCATGGGCACATCACAACATCAAACACATCTTTAGCAACCCAATGAAAATTACACCAAAACCGTGCCACCAACAAGATCTCATCTCAAGATACAACAAGTGTATGAATTATAGATCACAAGGAAGCTTACTGAATAAAAAATCTTCTAAAAAATAAAAAAACTAGCCACATAACCATTGGTTTATAAAAAAAGGCCAAAATTGTTCAACTCAAAACACTTTTGAAAAACAAACTAACTTGGTGAGTTTACACATTCACCAACGGTGTTTCATCAAGTCTCACCCACATGCACATTTCCATGCCACCCCAAGCACACAATCACCATGCCATATATTTCATCCTTACAGATATCAATAAAACCATGCATGTGAGGACCCATGAAAGCACCAAAGGATAAAACAAAACAACATCATTCCAAAAATCATTTACCTTCAAAAGGAACACAAACCAACAAGTCAAAAACCATTTTCATATTTCACAAAAAAAACACAATTCATTAAGAACCATTTTCTCAAAAACCAACCCCTTTTCATTTTTAACAACTTTTAAAATAACCAAGTAACTCCAAACAACGCCTTCCCATTTTTTAAAAAATTCAGCAAGGTATATTTTCATAATCCAAGTTCCATTGAGACAAATACCCTTTCTAGGAAAAAACCAACCGATCAAAACAATTTTCCAAAACTAATTTATCTGATTCAAATAAAATTAACATCTGAAAATAACCCATTTAAAACAATGATCGAGAATCACCTTAAAATGATTCAAAATTTCAAAAAACTTTATTCCAAAAAACCACAAGTTTAGATTATGGATAATCCAATCCCATTAAATCATTTCCACTTCCCTCAATTTTTCACAAAACACAACCTTCCAAAACCATTATTATATTTAATTTTTCAAAACCCCATTTTTCACTTTTCAAAATCTAATCCTTACTTTAAAACCCATTTCCACAATTCTTACACAAGGATTTTAATAACAAAAATTCAGATTTCAAGAAAGGTTCTGGAGACCCAAAAAAGGGAACTACTGTTGGTGGGTGACTTGACCATATGGTTGCCGACCATATGTCAAACACAACAACAATACATAAGGACTTATTAGGACCATTCCCGAGCTACAGATGGCTTTCCAGGCCTTGAGAGCTCACGAAGGCCATTAGTCAGACTCCCCTTTCCATATCCCAACACCAAAAAATCAACAAGAACAAAGGACACTAATAAAACAGGACTTCCCATGGAAACCAGAGGATTAGAACGATAAAGAGTTAACGACGCTCTTCTTTCCCTTACCCCTCAAGTCCCAAAAATCCTAATCCATCTACCTTGACATTCCCAAAATAACAAGGGTTCTCTAAAAATAAAGTTCTGCTATGATCTGACCTCCTCTGATACTATTTTGTCATGAACCGGTCCGAGTCGACCCTGAACCGGTCACCTAGGACAGCCCATGACAAGTCCCGAGAGGCATTATCGACCCTCCCGGGATGGCAAAAAGCACCAAGGGCATTAATAGAGTACACAAGGGAATGATTTTTCCCACATATGAAAAATCAAATGAATAAAAAATAAAAGGACAACCCAAAATACATGTATATAAAATTTGAACTGAACATTATTTATACAAGAAAATGAATGTACAACTAAGCCAACAACTCAACTGACCAAACACGATAACCAACTAACTCCATGTTACCTCGCAGGTCACTCTCTAAAAAAATGATCACACATCACCCAAGGTGATCGAACTCATGTTGAAACCTGCACAAGGGATAAAAACAGAAGACTATAGGCATGAGTATTAAACCTCAGTAGGTTAGCCCGATATTCTATTCCCAATGCACATTCCTTAAAAATAAAAGAAACATCAATTTATAGTTTTAAATGCAATATATGGAATTATGGTTTTCAAATTAGGTTCCATGCTATAATAATTATCAGACAAAAAATATGCATGTTTTATAAAAAATTATGCAAGTAACAATTTTTTTAAAGAGGTGAAAATTCAAATTGAAAATAGTTTTCAAGAGGGATGCTTTATAGAATTTTATCTTTTAAATAAATCACACACACTACTTAATTTACCAAAAAAACACACCATATGACGATGGTTACTTCAAAATATCCTTTTAGCAAAAGTCATGGGAACACCCCTAGGTACTAGTCATTTGTGGGCCACAGGTACCTCGTATCTTGGTGAAAGTAACCATAATAAAAATCTGTTCTCGTGCATGAGACACTAGTATGGAAAATACCCATAACCTAGTGGTCCCGAATCATAATCATCATCATAGTTTAGTTAGTGTTGTCATCATCAAACATTCTATGTGAAACAGGGGCCAAACCCCACAGAATCACTAGCATACTAGTACAAGTCTGCCCACCTAGATACCCGGGATTCCCTTTTGTGCTCAATCAAGTTACACATATTATCAAATACACATTTCACATCCAAATTACATTTTTAAACAATAAAAACACAAACAAACCATAAAATTTCCTCACATTTCTTACACGAATCAACAAACCACTATATATTTTCGTAAAACAATTTCTAGATGTGTATTGATGGCTTGCACATAAAACTCATTCAAAAAAACCCTTTATATTATAAACCCACTTCAAAACCATACCAAATTATATTTTTCAGCCCTAAAAACATTTAATAAAATCATTTCATGTACCATAAAACAACCACAATTGAACAACTTGGTGTGTACAAGTAAAACACTCCTTCATTTTTAGGAGAAGCCAAACATGCCTTTAAACATTTTCTCAAAACTAACGTTTGACGAAGTTATGCAATTAAATTTTATTACTGATGTTTGTAAACACCATTTACAGAATACAACCACATTTATAAATCCCTTAAGACACTTCAGTGACATATTCAAAACATGGACATTTTTATAAGAATGTGAAACGGGCCATTTTTCGGCAACTCAAGCCAAAACATGTTGTAAACAAAAAATAAATTGTTTGTAAAACAAAATCCAAATTTTAAATCAATAAAAGGACCCCAAAATAATTTTCTTACATGCTGAAAATATATTTAAAAATCCACAAAAATTATTTTAAATTGCACTAGAAACATAAAAGCCAACTGGGTAATTTACCGAACACATGGCATGCACTCTTTAACAAAACAACTAATGTTAAGAACTTAAAAATGAATAAAACACAACTTTCATTCCATAATGTTATTAAAGCTACTGATACATATTAAAAATACCATAAACCAAGTGTGAAAGCTCATTGAATAATTTATCAAATAAGAGGAGTGCACATTGATACCAAAATAACTATATTTTTAATAAAATAGGTCATAAAACATAATTTCCAAACAATACCATTAGAAAAAAAGTTTCAAAGAAGCACATATCATATAAATAAGGATATAATAGAATTAAAATTATGAAACTTAAATGATAACGGTTTTTGAAAGGGGTATCCTACCTCAAACCCATGGTGTAATGAAAACGCACACCCGAAATCACCCGTCGCGGGTTTATAAACCCTAAAAATATGAAGAACTAACCTAAAAAAATATAAAACCCATAAAAACCCATTTTATGACATATCCATAGGTCTATCATGACTATGGGAGATTATAAAAACAATGAAATAATGAAAGGAGGAAGAAGATGGATTATAAAGGAGATCGAATCTCACATTTTCCACAAGAAAAAGTATTGTATTCCATTAGATCTGCCCCTCTAGAGAAAATGGGATGGGATAAAACTTCATTTAGAGTCCCTTAAGTTCTGGAAAACCCAGGTAAAGAATAATTTTTTTGAAAAAGATCACGTATTTAATGAGTTATGTGTAAGAAAATTGACCTTATCAATTCGTGGCAATTTGAGATATCTTGAGAACTTTCACCCTAATCTGCAACCCATATGAGCTCTAAAAAGGGTAAATAGATTATGAGGGTGAGCATATGGGTATTGGATTCGAGGGAGAGGTGGAATAACCAAAACAATATTAAAAATTGAATTAGATATAAAAGAAACAAATATTTTTTCAAAAACAAGAAATTGGCCCATGGGCGGGCCCAATACCAAAATAAGTAACTCGAATTCCCCATGCTTATGAATTTATATGGGGTAAAAAAGGATATTTATGTTTTAATATGTCAGTATAGGGCCAGTGTGAAGTTTAATTGGTGAAAAATAATGAAAAACAAAAGAGTTATAAAAGAAACCAATTCGGTTATTAAAAATTGGAATGGGGTCACGGTTGGCCCAAATCATGAAGTAACCACCCTTTCTTAAAAAACTCTTAAAAAAGAAATGGGGATCCCAATTTAGGGTGGATAGAAATATATGAAACTTCAAAACTCAAGATTCATCTCACCATATACCCATGAAAAATAACCGGAATTTCAATGGACCAGATCAATACAAAGACAAAAAAACTGGGTGTGACAGACCGGCTCAGGTGACCGTTTCAGGGTCGACCCAAGTTGATTCGTGACACTAGGGGATAAGAGTATGTCAGCTCTTAGAGGATCTAACTTTTTAGAGATACCTCTTTTATTTGTGATGTCAAGGTAGATGGAGTATGATTGTCGGGGCTCGATGGGTAGGAGTAGGAAGAGCGTCCAGAACTGTTGATCGTTTTGATCCTCAGGTTTCCATGGGATGTACGGTTTAATTAGTTTCTTTAGGTTTTTATAGAACATTATGTTAATGGGACAGGAAAAATGGAGTAGGGCTAATAGTACTCCTAAGCTGCATGACTTGGCAATACATGTGGAGCTTCGGGAATTGTCTTAAAGGCTCTTGTGTTAGTGACGTGTTTGACATAGGGCCGCCAACCATATGGCCAAGTCACTCACTGACACTAGTTCACTGTGGAGTCTTTTTGAGTCTCCTGTGATTTTTTAAAATTGGTTTGTATCTAAAAAAAGTTTTGAAAAATTGTTGTTTGAAATGACATATTTATTTTCGAGGATTTTTTTAAAGGAAATTGGATGAATTATTTGTTTTTGGAAAATGAAGTTACTTTGTTTTGGTCGTGGTGGTCATAGGAGTGGTCACATGCATAGTGATGTGTGGGATTATGTGCAGATGTCTGCTATGATGGATGGATTCCTGGGGTTGCAAAGATACATGAATGTGAGTGAGACTCTAAGGAATACCATTGGTGAGGTTTTAACCCACCATGTTTTTTTTAAATTAAAGATGTTTTCAAAGAGACAATTTTTTATGTTATGATAATTTTTTTCTTTTGTTTTGTTCTTATTACCTATGCAGTGTTTGATTTTGAGGTGTTTATTCACTCATTGAGTTGGTCTTGATTGGGTTCATAACATATCTTTTCCAGTGGTTATCCCCTTGAAGCTTTGATGGGTGATTTTAGTACGGTTGATGAACCTAATGATTTAATGCTTGAGTTTCAGAAGCTAGCTATTCCTCTCTATAATGGTCAAGAATGACCTTCCTTAGAAAAAGAGTGGGTGTGGAAGACTGAAAGGGACATTAACCACGTTGAATTTCCAGATCCATTGAAGGTCAGGTTTTCTACATTATTTCTTGAAGGTTCACCATGGATGTGGTAGAAGTCAGTGTCTTGGAAAAATCCCCATCAAGATCTTACCTGGGATTTTTTCAAGGATTTGTTCATTTTTATATATTTCTCTAAGGAAGAACGGGAGAGAAAGGGGATAGAGATGTGTTGTCTGTAGCAGGGTGACAGATTAGTGTTGCAATATTTCCAATGCTTTGTGGAGCTAGTCTCTTATGATTCAGGGTATGCCACAGATGACTCTATGAAGGCTCGATGCTTTGAGGCGGGCCTCTGTCCTGATCTACATTCAAAGGTGTCGGCATCCAACCAAACTTCATTTGCTGATGTGGTGATATAAGATTTTCATGTTGAATCCATGATGGTGGGAGTGCTCGAAGTGATCCTCCCCCTAATTCTTAGGAGTAGTGGGGAGAATTTCAACCAAAATATGAGTAAGTAATCGAAAGGTGATGGAGTTGGTCGTGGAATCAAAAGGCCTCAAGATCCTTCATCACCCTCTTCGGAGCGTGAGATCCTCATGGGTTATTAGTGTTCTATGCTAGGTCACAAGAATTCGATGTGCCCAAGTGCTATGAAACCCTACTAGGCATGTCGTTTCCTGGGTCACATGCGATGATTCTGTAGAGGCGTTTCTAGGAACCGTCACAGAGAGGGTTCTCAGAAGTGATGTGATGTTGGGTTTTTGTTTGACGTTTCTTATGTATGTTTCCTACCATTGTAAGGTATATTTTATCTTGTATGTTGTATGGGTGTTTTGTTGGGTTTAAAATGTATAATAATGTCATGAGTCTTTTGAAAAACTCCAGTTTTCAATGCCAGTATGTTTTTCATTTTAAAATCGTGTCCTTTCATTTGTTAGATCAAAAGATATATGTTTCTTGTTGGGATAATCAGAACCATAATGTGAGGTAAGAGATACTTCATCCATCATATCTCCATCCAAAAGGCCTTAGACTGAAGCTGGTGCGTTGTTAGGATCTCCCAAGGAATTTTAAAGTGTTTGGTTAAGGTTTTCCCTCTTCTGTGTGGTGAGACAGTTTTGGTACTGCTGTCCTGGTGTCTCTATCGTGGCAATTTTTGTCTAGTCACAAACTGCGTGATGGACTTATCTGTCACAAAATGTCTGTAATTGTGCCTTTTTGGATTAAAGTTGCGGATTAGTGGCCTTGAATGGACTACCCATGTGAATCAGTTGTGTCCCTGGTTTGTGTCCATCCCTAAGTGGTGAGTCATGAGTAGTTTTCCGTCTAAGTTTTAGTGATCAATTCCTTGGGAACTCCCTCCCCGCCTAGGGGGTATGGGTTTTTGGTATGAAAAAACCTTTTGGATCAACTCATGTCCCTTTTAGTTGAGAATGAGTGGTCTAAATTTTTTTTTGTACTTTTTATGGAATGATTAAGGCCCAGTTCCAGCCTAAGTTGGGTTTCTGTTTGGTCGCTATTGGGTTGGTCCTTTATGGTGGGGAGACCCACCGTCTCTTTAGGTTTTATATTAGGTCATTATCACATCATAGTTGAGTTCTTATGGTGGGGAGTCCATTCATGCTTCCCCTATACTAGTGATCTGTTTCAGAAAATGAGGTCGAGTCCCGCAGTTGGGCAATGAAGTGTCCATGGGTAAAGAGGTTGGATCGTGTTAATGTGGAATCCTTAGGTGTTGATCGATCTGCTAAATGGTGTTGTGGATTTCCAGGGACGGAAAGCGTTATGGTGGGGAGAATTTTCACACCGTGACCTATGTATTTGTTTTATTTTATTAGTTATGTGACCTTAAAAAATTGATGGAGTCTGAGGTAAGTCCTGGACTATGTGTCTGAGACATTGATAAAAAGCGTGCATTTTGGGTTCGACATCGATGGACAAGCAGGAGGAGTGCAACACTACACGACTTCTCCCATGCTACTATGTGGCCTTTTTGACTTCGAATAATTAAAATAAATAAATAAATATCAATTTATTATGTCATTTATAATTTTTATGGTTTTTGGGAATTTTAATATTTTTATCTTGGATAGAAACATAAATTTTTATTTTTATTATTATCAAAATGACGTAAATAATTTTATTATTTTTATTATTATTATTGGTGTTATTATAAATACTAAATTTAAAATTAATACTAATTGAAAAATATTGTACAGAATTATATTATTATTATTTTATTAATATTATGATTGTTATTATTATTTTTATCATCATTATTATTAAATTATTATTACTATTTTGTTTATGTTTTAATTAACTCTTTTATTTATTGGTGTTTTTAAGGAAATCACTAGCCCTATGGGCTACCCATTTCCCTTGTTGCATGAGAGCCAGCCCGCTGCCACCTTCTTCCTCTATAGAACACCTCTGTCTCCTCCCATTCTCCTTGCCGCAGCGACCCAGCACTAGGCGCCTTCCTCTGTCCACAGAAGCACCACACCCTGCTCCCTCCTCCTCTCCTTGCTGCAGTGACCCATTACCCATCACCATCATGTCTCCCTACGAATCACGGAAGCCCCCCCCCAGAACCACAGAATACCCCCCCCCCCCCCCCACACACATCTTCCCAGTCGCCTCCTCTATCGCAATAGTGCCCTCTCCCCACATCCACCTCGCTCAGCATTCGCTGGCTATGCTCCCCATCACCTCCTCCTCCCTCACACGGCAGCCGCAGCCCCCAGTCAGACGCGACCGCCCTTGCTCCTGGTGTTATCCAGTGACTTCCTCTTCAACAGCGCCGCACGGCCCAATCCCCCATGCTCCCATTCGGCTACACCATCCCAAACCCTCGTCGGCATCACCCATCCTCCCTCTAGTGCTCCTACCCACACCGGCGGCCTTCCCCAGCCACACCAGCTCCTGCTATACCTCTGCCAGCCTCCTTTCCCTACCGACTATTTGTGCAGCGGCTCTCCCCGGCTTCTTGCTCTGACCCCATGTCCCCCCTTTGCTACACTTGAGTAACCAGTCTCCTCCTAGCCTCATAGGACTCCCCCTTCTCCAGCGGAAGGGCCCTCAGCCTTCTACCCTGCATGTTCATCCCAGCCCCTCCCACTTGTATTGGTGCTGCATCTGTCGCCAGCCCCCACTCAGCTGGTAAAACACATTTTATCAACATAATTGGTGTTCCATTAGTTTCTTCCATTTTTTTCCTTATTATTATTACTATTATTTTTAATTATATTTTTGTTATTGTTATTATTATTGTTATTGTTATTGTTATTGCTGTTATTATTGTTATTATTGTTATTGGTGTTATTATTATTGTTATTATTATTTATTGTTATTATTATTATTATTATCATCGTCATCTTCCTTTTCTTCTTCTTAGCCTTGTTGTATTATGGGTTTTTTGTTAGGTTTAGGATTTTTATGACCCGTGCAGGGCATTTTCGACCGAGCATCGTCATCGCTCCTTGTTTCTGAAGTTTCCTTGTTGCCATGCTTTGTTTCTGAGGTTGCATTGTCATTGCACACCAATCTCGAGGTAGGTCTACATTGCCCTACCGTTTTAAGATTAAGTTACATTATTTCCTATTGTTTAGTATGCCAATTTATCAATTAAATACTTTTAATTAATTTTAATAAAGGTGAAATAGTAATAGATAATTAAATTTTAAATAATTACTCGATGTAAAAAGTTCTATTTATTTTTTATAGGAAACATGAAATATTTTCTTGATGAACAGATGAAAAATATAAAAAGAATTCCCGTTTGGCCATAAAACATAATTCACGGAACATTAAGTGTTGTTTTGGTTTAATGATAAATGATTTGTGCTGAATCGGGAACAAGTGTTTTGGTTCTCTTGAGGAATTGACCGGTTGGCTCGTACGGTTTATTTGGAAAAATGAAATGTTCTAGTTTGGTTTTATTAAAATATTCACAGCCTGTGATGTGGAATTTTGGGGCTCCTTAAATGGTTTCAATTTGTTTGTGATCTTATAATGAAGTTGTACTTTTTTAAGTGGCTATTGTGAAAGGTTTTTAAATCCCATTTGGCACTTTATGAAAAATGATTTAATTGTTTTGATGAAAACCCTCCTAGGATAACTCTCATTCCTTTGTTGTGACAGATTGTTTGGGAGCCCATGCTTAGTGGCTCCCGAGTGCTCGAATGGGTTAAAGGCAAGAGGTTTTCCCATAGAGTGGCTCGAGGTGATGCTTATTGTTAATTATTATTATTATTGTTATTATTATTATTATTATTATTATTATTATATATGTGTGTGTGTGTGTGTGTGATTGCATGCTCGGATAGCATCAGTTGGATCACCCCCTTTTCTAAATACATAATACATGGGAATCTGGCATATTGAGAGAATATTCTAAGAATGATTGCTGTACTAGTAGGTTATGGTACTAACCAGTGGCCCATATTAGGTGGATATATTGGGTGTATTACAATGGGATTTTCCCTCAGCCTTCCCGAGAAAGGATGGTCGAGCGTATTGGGCATTTTGATTTCATCGTGTGTGACATGTCAATGAGGATGATATCTTATGTATTGTTGTCTTCTGGTTTATTCTTGATATCCTAGTTTCACCCATCTCTGTGACTTTTCAGTTACATGTAGTGATGATTTGGTACTTGTTTGTATTTATACATTTCCCTTGTTGTGTGCTTACATTTGTGAATTTTTTTACATTGTTTTCCTTGGAAAGTGATAAATTGGTTTTCACTTATTTTCTCGAAATGGTTTCCAAATGAAGGTGTTTAATCATCTTTGTACAAATTTGAAAATGTAAACATCACATTCCCATTCTAAAAATCCATTAACACTAATGAAATGAACCCAATTTTAGAAATGGTTAAGGGCAATGGTTCATACATTTATTTTAAGAAAAATATTTAGAAAAAAGTACATTTATATGTAATAGTTCAAACATGAAATTATGTTTCTTTTATTTTAAAGGTAGTGCATTGATAATAGATATTGGGCTAGCTTACTGAGTTTTCATACTCACGCCTATAGCTCAATTCTGTTTTTAGTGTTTGTGTAGGCTACAGCTTGAGTGCGCTCGACATGGGCGAAATCATTCCCACATCCTCTGTTGATTCCCTAGCACTTCTAGCCAGCCTGGGAGGATCAGGAACACCTCTCGGGCCATGTCACAGACCGGCTTGGGTGATCGGTTCCAGGTCGACCCAGGTTGGTTTGTGACACTAGGGGTAAAAACATTGAAAAGGATTTTTCATAAATTTATCATGAATTCTAGGTACATGAAAATTATCCTTGAAACAAACCTATTTAGACACTCAAGAGGGATGTTTTTTTAAATTCACCGACTCTTTATAAAATATTATGAAGGTCTTGAACACATTTTTCAGTGAGAAATATTAATAGGAATCATTTTTAGAGGTAAACTAAATTGAAATATTAATACTCATAATTTATCATATAAATATCATTAATAATTTATCCCTCATTTTTGCTATGTTTATCTTATAAATATATATTATTTAATGTGTTTTCATACTATGTTCTTATTTTAGTAAATGGTGGAAAATAACAGAAATCATTCAATAACCAATTTGATTGTAAATTTAATGATTTTCAAAATGAGGTGCCGAACCTAATTGAAATTAATATTAGAAACAATTTTATCAATATTAATGCACTATCTAAAAAAATGATTAATAACTAGAAAATATTTTAATTTCCAAACACATCAAAGAAGTTGGTAATATTTCCAATAGAAGTTATAGTATTAATGGTGATGAAGTAAATAAAAATCAATTTACTATGTGACAAAAGTGGAGGATGTGGAACGAAGGAACAATACTTAATAAAACATGAAGATTCATTAGGTGTTGAAAAATAGGGCACAATGAAGCTAATTTCCGAAGCAAAATTAGGAGTCTGGTTAATGATACATAGAGAAATAAATCTCAACCTGAGATACACCTAATAATTATATGTATTTAATTTTGAAAACATGTCCTTTATTCTATTCAATGTCATAACCTAATGATTAATCCGCAATAATTTATGTTATGTTAATTATTGAAGAGTAATTTTAAAAATGTATAGGTTTTGGAATTCAGTAATCCTATTTTCAAATTGATTTAATGCAAATATCATTATAAAAATCATGTATCTTTTAAGGATTGTTTTACATTATATTTTTATTTAATGATTTCCAAGAATATTTTGAATGATATAATAACCTAGAAAGAATACTTAATGGTAAGGTCATTTTTTATAAAAAAACACATGATTTTAGAATAGATAAAATTTAAAAAATGCTAGATATTCATGTATTATTGACAATTAATTTTATCTGATTTTGTGTAAAAAATAGACCACCTTAAAAAAAATTGGTTAAAAATATATTTCATGATTAATATAATTTTAAGAATTCTCACCATAATTTTCATAATTCTATAGTAGATACATTAATATATATCTAAAAAGGTAAAATCGTGTGTTGGGATATAACCTAACACATTTAGAAAGGATGTGGTGATTAAACACACTATCAAAGGGTAGTAATTGTGCAATGCCTACCCTTAGGAAACATGATTTATAAGATGGTATTCAATTATTTTTTCCGAGATGCATTGAAGGGTAAATGTAATGTTGATTTTGGGAAACATATTTTAGGATTAATAATTTTTATTTTCTGGTGATGAATAAGGATTCATGAAATATTTTGGGTGGAGTTATATAATACCTATTGACTAATGAAAAAGGATTACTTGGAAAAATTCTATTACATTTTTTGAGATGTAACATGAAGTGTATTGGATATATTTTGAGGTTACAAACAACATTCAGGTTGGGTTCAATATACTTATTTGGTATATTTGGTTGTGACATATGTTAAATTATTTATTTTATTTACAAAAATATGATATTTTATTCATTTTCGTTATTATAATACATTGTTTTATAAATTTATGTTTTATTAAATATTATTAGAGTGTCTATTTATTTTATTTTGGATAATTAGACCTAATAATAGTTAATTTTAGTGATTTATACATGAAAAAGCCATCTTGAGAACTCATCATTTTGACAAAATATGCGATTTTTTTGGAAATTGGATAATATAATAAATCATACTTGTTATGTTAGTAAATATTCATATTTTGTAATTCAATTTGGTAAATGGATTCCTCAACAATAAGAAATAAATATAAGGGAAAAATGTAATCATATTACCTTTATAGAAGGTAATTAATTTCTATTTATGTAATAACATATTTATTTTATTTATTTTGGTAACTTTTTATGATCATTACCTTTAATATGATCAATGATATTTATCAGTCTCCATAATTAAATTATGATTTTATTAAAAAACTACATCTCACTTACCACAAATGTTTTCTTCTACGGAAATCCAGTTATGTGTTTCCCTTCACACATCCCTTTCTATAATATGTTAATTATTTCTTATTAACCCTTTTTGTGAAGTTATTTTTCAACAAAGGTATTTTAATATTTAAAACCATTGATTACTATGATCATGTTTAAATTGCGAGGACATGCTTTATCTAGGGAAGTAGAATGCCACACCAAAATATTTTAAACTAGAAACATGATTTTTGATAGTGTATAATAACAAAAAAATGTTTAGTAGAAAATATGGACCCAATTTTCTCATTATATATATTCAGGATAAATAAATTTAGCCTCATCAATAGCTTTCATAGAAAAAATCAACGATTTAATTGGAACCTCATACAATATTAAAATAATATTATGAACATTATAACCAATCCAAAATGATTCTAGTTATGAATATAAATTAAAATGTTTTAATATTAAATTTTTTATAGAAGTATAATATAAATTCAATGGTTATATACTGATTCGAAAAAAAATAAGAATCATTTTAAAGAATTTTTTTTTCTAAACTGATATATTTTTCTAAAAAAGTGGTTTTTTCATGATTTACGAACATATTTAAAAATTAATTTAACTAACACCTAATGTTTTATTTTTCAAAATTATCTTCATTTTTTAAATCATCATATAAATATTATCATATATTGAGTTTGTAGGATTTTTCTGAAATGCATCATTTTTCAATGGATAGTAGAGAAATTTAGATTGTTATTCAAAAATACATTTTCATTTAATGAATTTACAACACCAATTTTATTTTTATAAATATTTTAATATATAACTATCTCAAAATTACATTTAATAATACAAATTACTTAACTGGAATTAATTTAATATTCATCTTTGATTAATATACATTGACTACTTTTGAATATTTTTCTTCTGGAAAATCGTTTTTTAACCCATATGTCAGCTTAATTGTAGATTTCATTATAAATCATTAATGATACGAATTTATAACATTTGATTCCATATTTTTGAATCATAATTATTTATATTATATAAAATGTTCAACTTATGTTTTTACAATAAATAATTGTGAAAATATTAAAAAAAAAATTGCCTGGGTTATGTTAAAAAATGGGATTACTGAGGTGTCAAAATAAGAAGATAAGGATTAAAATGGACTATAAAGTTGTCTAAATGATAAATGGTAGACATATTTAGAGCTTATAAATCCTAAAATATAATGTACTATAATTTGGAATAATTTTTCATGGGATTAGGTTTCTCATTTTGGATTGTTTTTAGTAATAAAAAATAAATTTCCAAGAGGGTTCCCATTACAGAATAATAAATTACAGTCTATTCGTTATCATATTAACACCTAAATATTCCATTGTCTTGAAAATACCCTAGAAAAATACATATTAAAAATCCATAGCCACATTCTATTGGTTTTGGTATTCCCAACAGACCAACCCTAGGTTGATTAAAAAGATATCCAATGAAGGTTTCACGAAGAAAAGGTAAATTTATTATCAAGTCTCATTCCATGATGTTATTGTATTTATTCCATAAATTATATATTAGCACATATAATTTCAAATAATAATTATCTATAACATATTTTTATGTTAATATTTTTATTGAATAATATTCATCCATCTCCTTCTCTATCAAATGGGATACAAACCCGCTGATCGTCTATACAGTGGACTACCGCCTCGCCAACCAATGTAATTAAATCTACATAACCACCTTATATTTGTAGATATAATAATATTAATAAAATTTGAATATCATTATTTTAACATTATTATTATTTTTTATTATTATATCATACATACCTTCTTACTTTTCATTCGGTGGGGGAGATGATAATGTCAGTCATGTGTACGGCGGACTACCGCCTCTCAAAGAGAAGTGATTAGTTTTTCTCTAGAAGAATACATGAAAGGTAAGAAAGATACATTTAATGAATATATTTTTTATATATGACATAAAATTGACTCTATAAAATTAAAATAAAATCAACTTCATTACACTATCACCCATTAAGAAAATGATAATGTCACTCGTTCGTACATACGACCTACCGTGACCCCAAATATATGTGTATAATTATCCATGGTTAAATTAAAATAATGATTATAAATAGAAATATACTGAAAACAATAATTATTTATAAAAAATATCATTATATAGGTGATGGAAGTATATCACATGTTCATGATTCAAAGCATTCACAAAAAATCATGCAAGAAAAAACATGGAAATTAACACTTGAAACAATAGTTATAATGAAATATTATTAAAAAATATCAAATAAGAATTTATAAAAATGTAATTTATGATATAATAAAATTTTATATGGTTATTTCATTAGTTAATAAATCTTTTAAATCCTCTATATGAGATACTGAATAACAATATACTAAATGGATATGCAATGTAAGAGGTTGTTTAACTCAATTTAAAATCATTTTTTATAAATCTACATGATTTATTTAGTGTGAAAAGTGTATGTGAGAAATGAATTTTTTATTTATTTATTTTTCATTGAAAGATTTCCTTCCTAAGAGGTAAAATGTTTGCACATAATGACTTCATTTTTTAGGTCTCACCTTAATGATATGAATGATGTAAGGGTTTCAGCTCGAACTTCCTTATTTGAGACACCCATTAATTTATGCACATATTCCCTTTTAATTGATATTTATATATTAAATCATGTCATTATATATCATTAATCCATCCTAGTTTATGATATTTTATGTTACATCTAATCTAATTTATTAATTGAATGTTATGATTCAAAATTTTCCAAAGCAATAAGGTTTTCAGTATCAATTTCATTTTAATTAGGATTTCTTGTGGTAGAATATTAATAGAAGGAAATTATTTGATCAGTGTATAATAAAAAATGTTCATTATATTTTCATCTAGTAATTCATGATGTTTTAATGTAAATTTTTAATTTTTTCCCCTTTGGTACATAAAATTAATGAGAAATGTTTAAAATAAAATATGACTTCTATTATCTATTCCGATGAAAGTACGTTTCCTTTAAAATCCATTTTACCTAAAAATGATTTCATAAAATGTTTTAATAGTATTTTCATTGTCATTTTTACCCTTTAATTGGATTTTAAAAAATAAAAAGCAATCTTTATTTCATTAGAAGAAAAGGGACTTTTTAAATATTCTATAAAAACGTGAATCAAATCATTTTTCTAGGTATTCTACATGAATGTATATTATATGCCACCATAACAATTCAATGATTGAAATCAAACGATTTTAGTTTAAATGGTTATTTTTAATAGAATTTATTCTACAATATTTGATAATATTTTAGATATTAAATTATTGTTTTCATAATCGAATATATATTTTCATCAAGAATTGTTAAAACGGGTCTTTTAAAATCATTTCCCTTATATGATGACACCAATATTTTTTACTCAAACTTAAAAGACTATTTACTAAATATTTTTTGATATTTTTAATATACAATTTTAGAAACAAAAATTAAATAAATGGATGTATTTGGAATTTTTCATATAATTCTTTAACATATTTACTTACATTATTCTCCATCCCATTGATGATGTAAGACATGGATTACGATCATTTCATAAATTTATTCATTGTGAAATTTTATTTAATAAAATTTTTATACAAAATTATGTGATGAAAGTTATTTCTATGGGTATATCATATGTTATAACTTATTATTGATTTCCTTTATGTGGAAAATAGATCATTATCCTATGTTGATTGGCCTTCCCTGGTAGATCCATAATGAATTAGATAAATATTTAGTCTCATGGGGCATCATGTGTCGGATTGGGTGGTAAACCTAATCCATTATGAGAATTATTCCACCATTTGATATTTTCTAGGAAGTTATCCTTGACTCCTTTTTATGTCATATTATTCTATTACAACCATATTCCATATTATTCCATAATTTTATGATATAATGTTATTTATGTTATTTTTATATGTTTTTACACATGATCAATTTTTATTATATAATTTCATAACTTTTTACGCACATGTTATGCGTTCATATCATGTTTATTCGTGTTCTGTGTTTTTAGCTCATCACATTATTTTTTGCATCTCCTAGGATATCTTATGTTTTTTGAGGATCTCAAATGAATTTTTTAAGCTCTCTAAGTAAAATAAAAATAAGGAATTCATTTTTTGTTAACTTTGATATATTATTGTATAATCATGTAAACCAATTTCTCGTAATTTCATTCACATTACATGTATTATTTTTTAATTGGGAGTATCTTGGGACTTCGGATGGTGGATATTACTTTTTGGGTAAAGTTACATAATGTTTGGGGATATATTTTAATTTTAATTAATGGAGTCCTATTCTGAAGGTGTTCATGAAGATTCTTGGTTCTCCTCATTTTTAGAGAACCCCCATGTATGTTTCGGGTTTTGGTGTAAGAATATGCTATTTTTACTGAATTGGGGAGAAATACAAACTATGAAATTGATTTATAATACATGTATGTACTATGGGGATAGTTCTGTGAAACTAGTGTACACCATGAATGGATTGCACCCATTATAATGATTAAATTCCATGTAATGTTAAAAAGGTTATTTTAAAGTAAAATTGTAATGAGATTTTAGGTTTATATAATTCTCAAGGATTAAATGCCATGTAAATGTAATTATGTTTGTTTCAAGGTTTCCTCTCTACTGAAATTGTAGTTCATAATTACATAGTTCTTTTGGATCTCATGTTGTAGCTCTATTCTGGGGATTTGTAGTGACTTCATTTATCTAAATTGATTCATTCAGTGATTTATTACTATTGTTGTTAGTTTATATCTCTCTCAATGAGTATTCCTGTGTTATTATTTATTTATTTTATTCTGATAGAACTATTTCATGAAATAATCCAATATGTGAGTATGTAGTGATGTTTTTTCCCCCTCAATAAATGTTTTGTGTTATTGTTATGGTGGTTGTTTCATATGTTGTGTGTGGTGTAGCAGCTATGCGTTAATTTTTTTTTATGTTTTTTCCTCTTCTTCATCATCCATTTTGATAAATAGAATCAATTATAAGAAGATCAGATTGATTATATGGCCTCTATTTTCATTTATGTGATCTTCATGTTAGAGGATCCTTTGTAGGTGTGTGCGCCCATGAGTTTGTGGTACATTATTCTGTCACTATACTATGCTGGATGAACTATATTGCTTCTATTTTTAAAAATTTATTTATAAATAATTTTTTCATGTTTTTTTGTTTATAATTTGATTTGTGAAAAAATGTTGTTTCTTTCATCATTTTTGGGTAATGTAAAAAAAGGTTTATTTTTCAATGTACTGAATATTATTTTTGAAATTTAGTATATGAAATGACTTGTGTAAGTAGGTGGAGGGTTTAACTTGGGTCAATCATCGATATAAAAAATATGAGGATTTCTCGTGGGGATTTCCATTGACCGTTAGGCTTTTTTTTATAGGGACATGTTGTTATCATTGTTTAGCGGTTAAATCACATGATGTTCCTTTTATCCATTTTTTCATGTTCAAGGGAATTGTTGTTCCATTTTAATTTTTTTGTTGAATAAGTATTCTGTCAGGATAACCTATTGAGTTCTGTGGTATGATTTATAAATTCAAGTATTTGTTCTATTTTTGATCTAATACTTATTCTTATATTTTGGAAATGAGAATGGATATTATTCTCGAAATTGATATACCTTCCGTTATTTTGGAGTTGCTGGTAAACTATAAATATTTATCATGATTTAATTAAAATTATTTATTATCTTATTAATACATTTTTATTTAAAATTTTAATAATCGAGTAATTTGTATAGATAATTGTTATATAACACCTAGGTGCGACCCTACATAGCCTCATAGGTCATACCATGAGTACCACTTTTTTAGTGTGTAGACAGGGTTATGTCATCCAATATAGGGAACAGATGGCCACTGAAGAGATATATGGAGATTTTATGTCAGTTGGGTTGAGTAACTGGTTGTGATATAGTGGGATTGCTCCCACCCAGTCACATGGAATATTTGTTTCTCCTATTTTGGAAGATATTTTGTTTGGTCATGTTCTTGGAAATGTTTACTTCCCTTGATTTTTTGAATTCTATTAACTTCATTCAATTTTGGATTGTATTTATCTTATCTAATTATGTTCATATTGTATATATATTCAATGTTGTTTCCTCAGGATCGTTAAATCATTCCATTTGGTTTTTTGTTTTATTCCTTTGTTTTAGCCTTCATACCGCGGGGATTATGAAAACCCTGCGAGTATGTGTGGAGTCATGAAGAAACTAGTTTGAGAGCGTATCTTGGTTATCTCAAGATTTTTTGGTGAAAATGTGGTCTATCCTCATGTGTTTTCATCTTGTTATGTTTTGTATACAAGAGAAAGGATTTTTGTGACAAGAGATGTATATGGATATAACTGCCTTGCCATCTATTAAGGGGATGGGAATAACGTTACCTTGGGGTGTTGGGAGGTTTGTCTGATGATTGAGTTATTAATAGTAATATTGGTTTTTTCTTATGATTTTTCTAGTTTTAATTTATTTTTTTATTGTTTTATCATTTGTTTATTTCATTAGGCCAAATATTTCCTCTGATACATGTTCTGTGAGTTCCTAAGAAGGAAGAATTTGATATTTCTAAATCTAATCATCTTATGTATTAGAACATTATTGATGGTATCATGACAATATTACATGTTGTGGATTAGAATTTTGAACAATTTAAAAACACATTTGCTGAGATACAACCAAGAGATTGGCAGGGACTGATCATTAATGGTAGTTAATGTTTGAGAAGACACTTTCCATTAACGGTATGAATGAACCTTAATATGAAGGGGATGAGATTGATATTTTTTATTGGACCTCTAACATTCTAGATACACTTGAGTGTATAATGTTTATGTGTGTGTAATTTTGACTTGAGGGTCCCAATAAGAGGGGGTGGTATTCCATGGTATTGGATGATAAACAAGTGGACATGAACTGGAAGGGTATTAAGGATCTCATCACCCAGAATTTTTTTCTAGAGTCACTAATGGTGGTAAATTATTTATATATCCTCTATTTATATAATAGAGAGTGTTTTGTATCATCATACACTAATCATTTTTCTGAACACATTCGTTATTCACCCAAGGTTTTGAATAATGACTAGGGAAATCTCAAACATACCTGCAGGGTTATTGAATGGATTTCAAATCCCATTTATATATAACGAATGTTTTAATCTATATGGAGGATGTGGAATGTGATATAAGGGACAAAATGAATATGGAACTCATAGTTGGATATCCTTATCCTTCTCTTCAACATGGTGATTTCATTAGAGGCGTGCCAGGGAAAAAGAGGATGTGTCCTGTTCACTGCAAGAGTGGTAGAGTTATATGATTCAAAGTCTATAGGTATCTAGAAATGAGACATATTATTTAAGAATCATCGAATTTTAGACGAGTTTTTAGTAGAGGTAGATGCATGTCAAGTGGATGTGAGAGACACCATATTTATTTTATCTTCAGTAATGGTCAAATTATTTGATAATGTTTCCTCCAACTCATTATGTATTCCATTTTATGGATAATATTAACCATAAAATGGGTATAATTTCCACTGTTATTACTTTTGAGACACCTATTTGGAAGAGTAAATATCATTTGTTTTCATATTCTATATGTTTTCTATTGATAAATGATACATATATAGTGTGGGATTTTCTTTTTCTTAATCAAGATTTATTTGAAATCATCATCATGATGGATATGATAATTTATCATTATGATATTATTGTTTTTTAACATTGGTGTGTCATAATTCATATTATCGATGAGTTATGATTTGTGTTTTACGGATAGTAGGATCAAAGGGATGGTTTTGCACGACCTTAGTATCAAGAGAGAATGAGTTTTTTCTCTTCTGTTGTAGCTGAGGCCAATGATTTTTCCATTTTTGTTGATCGTCCGACCATTGTTTACAGTTTTATGAATGTTTTCCCAGATCGTTTATCTATGATTCCCCCAGTGAGAGAGGTCGAGGTTATGTTTGACCTTGATATAGGGGAGCAAATAATATAGATTTCTTCTTATCATATGCAACTAGAGGAAAAGTGGTTTTTGAATTTTGATCTTCATTTAGGTTATCATCATCTTGGTGTTTTGGAGATTGATATATCAAATAATAAATTTAGTAATGAATTTATCAATTGTGAATATTATTTTATAACGTTTGGTTTGAATAACAGTCTTGCAGTTTTCATGAAATTGATGAATTATATATTACATCAATATCTTGG
Organism: Viscum album; assembly: GCA_963277665.1. Lineage (NCBI taxonomy): Eukaryota > Viridiplantae > Streptophyta > Magnoliopsida > Santalales > Viscaceae > Viscum > Viscum album. Next base: position 801,188,265 of record OY728150.1, on the reverse strand, counting down.
AACTTTTATTGTTGTTTTCAAAGATAAAAATATGGTCTACATTTTATCTGACATCGATCATGATAACTAATTTAGGTAGGTTTTTAAAATATTTAGAAGTCAAAATCTGTATAGAAATCATTTCAAATTCCCTTTCATGATACAAGAAGTGGTGTTTTTGGGGAAGGTGATTTCAAAATATGACTTTTCAGTTGTCCTCAGTAGGTGATAGAAATATTATTAATGTACGATCCAAATAATGTTTCTGAGATTCAGAGTATCCTTGGACTTTATGGTTAATATCAATGGTTCATCAAGGATTTTTTATTCATGAATCAATATTTAATTATATTACCAGTAAATGGGTGAAATTTAGATGAGATACAAATTGAATGTATTTATTCGATGATATGAATGAAATTCTAACATCATCTCTTATTTTTATATTACATGAGTCGGGTAGGGGGTATGTTTCATTCTATGATGCTACTGAAACTAGTTTGGATAGGGTTCTCATGTAAGATGATCATTTCACAAATTATAGATCTTTTCATCTTAAACCACATGGGTATAATTTCCCATTAATGATTTCGTGTTTTTCTCAAATATTATGGTTCTCCTGTTTTAGTGGAATTATATTTTTGGGGAAAGGTTCACCGTCTTATATAACCCTAAGAGTATATGTTATTTCATTATTCAGAAAAACATTTATCATGGAAAAATAAGATGGTGGAAATAACTTTATACATTTTACATTGATATCTCCTACACCTATTTGAATTGGAATGTAATTTCAGTCACTCATAGTAGAAAATTACGATCATAAGATCTTCTGTGATTGAAGGAAGATTAGAACCTCATTGGGATTTTTATTTTGTTCCATAGGGATCCTTAAAAGGATTTTCCATGAATGGTTATGAATATTCTTCAATTATATTCAGCTATCACTTGGTCTGTACTATAGATTTATCATCATGATTTCAAGATTACAGGAATTCAAGAAACCCTATTTGTTGGGGAGGTTTTTTTGGTTTGGTCTATCACTTCAGATGGTATACTCCATTTCGGGGATCAATTTGCTGTCACAATAAGAGTAAGGAAGTCAATTTTTGTTGTTTTTATAGTTCATCAAGGACAACTTATCTATGAAATATTAAAATTTACTATTACTTGAGTTGATTATTCATGTGGATGGGTATGAAGTTGGACATTTCCAATTTTATGTACCATAGATTACACCTAAAAATTGATAATGGGAGTGCATTATAAACCTTATAGTTTTCTCTAGACTCTTCCAACATATGTTAAAATATTGGATTAGGTATACATGGAAATTGGTAAAGGAATTATTGGGACTCCTAGAAGAAGTAATTGTAACACCCCAAAATTTTACGAATTGTTTTCAAATCAATATAATATTTTGATATTTTACAATTCACGCAATACTGAATATTCCTTTTGTTATAGGAAATCACTAAGTGTGCTTTGTGTTATATGCAACTGAAAGTTAATATTGTTCTATACATAACACATATATTATCTTGTGGTACATGAAATACTATGTTTTCCTTTTATTAACCTAAATTCTTAGTCCCTTTGATAATTTATTTTACATGGAAGCTCATGTTTTACCGAACTATAAGGTTTTATTACTATTGTTATAAAACTATTGTTATATATTCTACAAATATAATGGAATTTAAGTTAAAATTTTTATTTAAACTATTGTGAAAATATTATTTACACTTATATATAAAATTAATACTTTGGTTATAAATTATTATAAATCAATATAAGAAATATTTTTAAATAATGAAGTTGCATTTCTAGGAAAACCAATTTTTTATATAAAGACATAATTTTTGTCAATGTATTAAAGAAACAAAATTTTATTAATTCTTAAATAAAATTTATATATTATATATTTAATTGTTTTTTATAATCATCAAATAGATTTTATAGATATAAGATAAGAATTGATTTAATTTTATGAATAAAAAGACGTATTTTTCTAAAAGGAAGTATTACCTACTTTTAATGGGGAAATAATTTTAAAAATTATTTTTTAAAATTTGAAAAATTTTATTTGAAAACAAAAACTACACTTACACAAAAATTATCACAATTTAATTTGGGTTAATGTTTTGTAGTTTTTTGAGAATTTTCATTTTTTGAATAGTAAATGCATTGAATTTTTACTCAATGATTTTTTCCATATAATTTAATTATATAGTTAAATTAAATATATTTTTTTCTTTAAATATTAATGAGATCAATATTACATAAATTATTCCAATTTAGTTCATTAGAACCAATTTCACATTGAAATTGAATATAATAACACTTCAAACATTTAGAACATGTCACATAAAAACCTGATGTCGTGGCATGTCTGTGGGATTAATATTAAATTATTTTCTAACACATATATGATAAGAATTTAGAAAAATATATATCATATTTTGAATAAGATTAATTCATAATTAATAATAATTTAAACTTAGTTATTGACCAAAAAATTTGTGATTGTGATAAAATTTAATTTCAGCTATTAAGAGAAAAGTTAGCTAAACAAATGACTAAACCTTAAACATATGTCCCTAAATAACCTATACATGTTTCAAAAAGAGGTTAGTTTTTCTATATAGATCTTTTTGTAACTGTATATATTTTTTAACGTTATTAGAGGCACATATTTTGGAAAATATGTTGGTGGAATCCACCTTTCATAAATTTACAAGAATACCACTCCTCATACACTATAAAAAAGCACTCACCATCTCAATTATTCACACATATAAATCCTTTTGGATGACCCAAAATCTACCCTAATAAACACTATTTATTCTTAAATTAGATATAGAATCCTCTCTTTGTGAATAAATCCAACCAAGGAATCCCTTTGGTTCAAACCATGATGAATTACCCAAAGAAGAGGTAACATCCTTTCTCAAGCTTCTTTGTATTATTTTCATTCTCGACTCCCTAAAATATTATTATTTCAATTTTATATAATAAAATAAGTAGATTAAATATTTTCTATATTTTTATATTATATTTTTTATACCTATTATTAAATACACTTCCAACTAATGGGTAACAAAATTAATTTCCTTGTTTATGATGTACTACTTCCTCACAAAACGATGTAGTTCATTTTTCCTTTACCACCTCTCATTACTAGGAATTATGAATGAAAATATTTTTTAATATGTGATTTAATAAATTAATAAGGTATTTAATAATATATAATTATTATATTAATCACTCCATCATTCTTTCCATTTTGTGTAGATACATTAACTTTGTTTGTAGACATGTGGATAACACCCTCCTCAAAGAGATGTGATTCCGTCACACTGAACCAGAAATATAATAAATATAGGATTAGTAAAATTAATTTTTATATATGATATAGTAATTATATTGGAATTATATTATATATATATATATTTGTTTGTGTGTCATTTACTTTCTTTCTTTCAATTCGATAACAAAACAGAAACTACATTCATTTGTATATACAACCTATTGTTTCCATGAATAGTTTATTCTATTTCATAAATATATATTATATAAATTATTATAATAAACATATAATGAAATTATATGATATTTATATCAATTTTTTCATTCTTTTAAAATGTAAATAATGATATTTTTAAGAGGATCAGTAACAATAAGTCAAAACATATACGAAAAACAACATAGATATTACCTAAAACGTAATGTTTACATGGAAATTTATATAAACATGTAATATAATGTCATAAACAAATAATATATTTTATTAGATATATGAATATTTCTCAATGGTGTATTTTAAATAAATTTATATTTATTATACAGAAGTGTTGAACATGTATGAATAATGTCATGATTTAAGGTATGTGTTTCCTCATTCTACTTTTATTTATGTTAAACATATTCTTTATTCCACAATAATTTCTTTTATATGATATATATAATGAATTTAAATTATTATTAAAATTTTTAAATAAAATTATGGGTATTTAAATATCCATTTTGTAACTATCTTTTATGAGGTTTAGGGCCCAAAAGTTACCAAAACTCTTAAAGTAATTTTGTCTCAATTTCCATTTTTTAGATAAATACCATGTGATGAAACTATATATTATATGGGGTCTATATAGTTCCCATTGAATTTTTTTATAATGAATATAATTATTTTCATGAAATTTTTTCATCATGAAATGTTATTCCTTCCTAGGGATTATCTTACAAAGTTACCAAATTAATGACAGTTGGTTTCTACAATCTTCCCATTTATCAAGATTTTCTATGATTGTGCATCCGTTGATAAAATATAATGATCAATATCTCAAGAAAACTCATTAATTTTCTTCTCATCCATTTAACAATTAGATTTTAAAGAAGTAGTACCATGTTAAATGATTTTGAAGATAAATAAGAAAAATGTTTTTATGAATATCCGATTTTATTTCCCTATTCGGTCAGAATTTGGGATCTCTAAAAATTATGTTTTATAAAAATATTTTAAAATTTTTATAAAATTATCCAATAACAAATAAAATAAAATTTTACCCATGTTTTATAGTTTTAAATATTTAAAAAAAACCTTCAAGCCATTTTTTCGATCGAGGCACTTTTTCAAATGTTTTATAGTGCAAAAGGAATGTTGGGAGTGTGTAGATTTATTTACCATTACAACCATTATTAATTGTAAAATAATTTGAATGTTTAAAAGATTAAATCATTTTAGGAATTTTTTTCATAATATTATGAACATTAATCATTCTTAATATGGGTTTCATATTAAAAAAATGAAATGTATTTTATGTTCTAGATGTCTTTTTAATGATTTTTAAATATTCCATTAAAGGGATTCAAATCTATTTTGAAAGAAATAAGCATTAAAAAATTTAGGTTTGAAAACAATTTACAAATGATTTGATGATTCATTTATAAATTTTCTTTGTAAATGTTTTTTTATTATATTATGAATATTACATTATATGTTCTCAAATATATTTTCAAAGAAATTTTTTTTAAAAATTCATTATGATTTAATGTTCATTTTTTGAAAGAGGAAATAAATTTTTTCTCAGTAAATGATTCTAAATGATTTTTAATGATTCAATTATATTTTTTCAAAGTGGTTTCAATGTAAAGGATTTTGAAATTGATATTTATTTTAAAAAGGGATGTTCCTTGTGATATTTAAAAATCCTTCTCCATCCACAATGATGTCCCTAGTTATTATTTTGGACTTATAAGGGATATGATCCTAGGATACCATTCGTATTACATTTCTGAATGTTTTATGTTTTGATGGCATGTTTTTTATGATACCCATTTATCTTTCATGGGTTATAATCTTATAAAACCCCCATCTATTAACAGGTTATGCATTGATTAAATCATTATGAAACCTATCAGTTTCAACATGCTATGATATGATTACATGTTTATGACCCCCATTTAATTTTATGGGTTATGATATGATTGTTTATGAATTTATGGAATAAATATGTATGATTTAATTATGAGATTTGTGACACCTATATATACATCCAATGAATTGGATAATGATTTATATCTAATAAGATAATGATGGGAATCTAATTGAGAGGATTTTTGTATCGCACTGACCCCAGTTACCCAGAGTCGGTGCATTATTACGTAACGTTGGCATGGTCACAAAGATCAAGTCTCGAAAGACCAATTAGTTTAGTAGCCTTTGAAACACTAGATACATTCACAAGTCTTACATTACATGATAAAGTGAAAAACTACCATAACATCTTGTCTTCATATCCCCTCATACTATCCCTGTTGGTCATTCATAAAATACTTCTTCACATCCTGGAAAAATTAAAACACTGAAAGGGGTGAGCTCAGATTCTCTATAAGAATAACAATATAGCGGAAGCTTTTATAAATAAACATAAATATGTAAGGCAATGTATAACTGAAACAAAAGCCTTTTAAACTTGAAATTCGTCATAATATGGAAAAATAGAATGAAATAATTCCATTTACTTATTCACATGGATATTCTACTAGTCGAATAATCACATGCAATATCAATAACCACTTTCATAATGATGGAATGCATAATGCCAGACTATCATAACCATGTAGCCAAGGCTTCGTGCCAAGACTAAAAATAAGATTTTGTCAAGGCCTAGTGACAACACACTAATCTGTCTCATGAGACCTATCGATGCATTGAGGAGCTATAGCAGGCTCCACCTGTAACATATTAAGTCCAATGCATTCCTCATATGAACAGGTTTAAAAATATCATAAACCATAACATAATCGTATCACATAAAACATGCATAAAGGAAACATAACATTTCCACATTTCAATCACAAGATATCAATACAACACATTGATATAATAATAACATTATCAAACCCATTCTCAATACCAAAAAAAGGAAATTAAAACTTGGTATTTATTTTTCAGTTAAAAAACGTTATGGCTTATAGAGGAAGCTGAAACTCAAATAATGGTCATGGCGGCGGAAAAGTCGTTGTCGTTGCATACGTACGATAAAAAAACATTACTTTTTTTTGCTTGGTAAAAAGCTTTTTATAAAAAATATTCCTTTTGAATAAAAATAAAATTCAAAGGGGTTTATACACCGTATAAAAGAAAGTTTTGTATAAAACAAAATATTACTCAATGAAAGGAGATTGAGATGAAGTCCCTTACCTCATGTACGACTTAATTCGATCATTCTTTAACCTCATGAATAATAAACTAGAGATAATTTATACTTTCTTAAGAACCTTATTCATGTTCATTATTCCATTTATATCACTAATTACCATGTTATGAGCATTATGTAATTATTTATGTTAATAACGGTCGTTTTGTCGATCTTTGGTACTTGAGTCAAAAATAAACTTCTTATAATTACAAGTTTTTCATGTGTTAAAATATCCATTATATCCAGAATTATATTCATGATGTAGATATCATATATATCATATATATCCAGTATATACATTCATTTATAATATTACATAACATTTAGAGATAAGAATTGAAATGCACCGTTCATGGAGACGGTAAGCCGTACGTACGCATGAACACTAATTTCATTTCTATTTTGTATTTAATGGAATTAAATCATAATTTTATAATGGTATATTATAATTCCAGAATAATATCATATATAATATCATTTACTCCATCCTTTATACATCCCACATGTGGCATTAACGATTCAAATCACATTGAGGGGGCGGTAGTCCGCACTTTCTAAAATGAAATTATCGCATTTACCCATAATGGAAATCATAAAGGTATTCCATAAATGAGAAATACAGAAGCATAAGTAAAACATAAACATAATATATATCATATATAAATATAGTTACATCTTAATGGCCACTATGAGAGGTGTTAAAAGAAGATTGAACAATCATCGTTTCATGAGGCAGTAATTCGCCACCCACAGAAACATTATGTTCTATAACCAATAGACAATGGTGTGTGTAAGTGTAAATCAAATAAATCTCATAAAAACATCCTAGTATATTGAAGATACTGGTGTTGTTAAAAAAGAAAGTAATATAAAGAGATTAAGGGGTTGGAGAAGAAAAATAAAACAATAGAACATAAGAGAATACATTACCTTAAAATCGGGTAAGTCTTTCTTATTTGAGCCAAAGGCTTACTTGGGAAGACTTATAACCAAATTGAGGCTTCTAGGAGTAATATAGAAAATTTTAGTGAGTATTTGGGTAGGGGTTTTGTGAGTTAAATGGCTTTGAAGGTGTGAATAAGGTGGTAGAGTTGGGGGCCTTTTATAAGAGGATAGGAGGGGCACTCTTGGAAAGTCAAGAAATGTTACTTTATGATATAATTGGTTTCGGATTTTAAAGGTCCCACAATAATATATTTTGAATATAATGTGATATGTCTTCGAAATATACTCATCCTATAGGTTTTTGACAAGTGTATGTCTTATATTTTACATTATATTTTCATTTTATTTAAATCGTTAATTAAGGAGGTAACCGTTATATCATCATGGTGTCATTAAACATTTTATATATTTATTGTCTAAAAATCAAAAAAAAAATATCATTATGTAGGAAATAGTTTTATATTTCCAATGAATATTTATAGAAAAAAATATATCTTCTATAACTCCTTGTAAAAATTGTTTTAGTATAACATTACATGTTTGTGACATTTTTATTTTTACTTTAAATAAAAAGTTATTAAAGTCATTTTCTTACCCAAGTGGCTCCATGGGGATCCCAAGTTGACCCATGGATTTTTAGGTCTTCCATGACTCATACAATTAGATTAGGACATTTTTCAAGGTAGTTTTATATTATTATAACATTATTTTCACCTTAAATTACACTAACTACCTTCAATCACGATTAATAGAACTTAAAAGTTACTATTCACCCAAAATTATTTTAATCCCATTTAACGACATTTTACTTTTTAATGAGAATGATGTATGTCTGATTTTTGAAATTCAAATCACAGAGGTGGTAAAATTTCATTTAAATGAAAAATCAGTTTTTTTAACTACCACTTAGTGGTTTCACTATTCATCAAAAATCGATGTTTTTCAGAAAAATACCAAAATTTTACTCTAAGCTATATTTGACATTCCAAATTCAAAAATGATGTCTACTTTATGAAATTAGAAACATATAAGTTGAATTAATTAATTTAATAATTAATTCCCGCTGTCATAACAAATAGCATGTTTTTAAGAAACAATATATATCAAAAGATTGACAACTGTTTATTTCCAATTTCAAAGTTAAATTAATTCTAATGACCACCATTGGATAAAATGGTAAAAATATATTCTAATTATACTCTAAAACCACTCAATTTTATAATTTATCAATAATTAATATTTTGATTAGAAAAGTTGTTTTTAAGTATTTTTCTATTCATAGAAAATTGGAAGTTCTCAGAAAATTTCAAAAAATTAAACATAGGATAATTTTGATATTCTGAATAGAAAAATGAAGACCATTTTGAAATTAAAAAATTATATAATTTCAAAAAGTGGGTATTACTATTCATTAATGGATACTTTGATTAGTCACAGTGTGATAGAACTCGAGGTTGCATACAACACACGCTGCTCTATTATTAAAATAGAAGCTTACCATGGAAGCTTGGGGTGTTAAATTCTCCCCTCCTTCAATAAATTGCGTCCTCGTAATTTGAAAATTTTCCATGAAAATAAAAGGTTGGAAATAGAAAATACCTTTGTGGAAAACACACATCAGATATAGGGTTAATAAAAATATAACATTAAAAGAAAGAAAGAGAAGTACAAAGGTCACCCGAGATATACCATACAAGGTTCTTATGAAGACATGGATGTGGAGGAGAAACAAACCATCATGGTTTGATGGAGAGTTGTAGAATACAGGATTAGGAGAAAGTTATCTACAAGAAAATCACAAATCTCTGATTGGTTAAACGGTCTTTGATTCCCCAGTAGGAAAAGTTAACCGACAACATTTTTTTTGTTTTATGTTACCTTTCATAAAGTTGAAGAATTTATTTATGAGATTTACTAAGAACATAAGGAAATATACTTAATTGTCATGTAGAAAATCATTCCTTACTAAATTTTTATCACAAACCCATCTTTCACTCCTAAAGGTAATAGAACTCAAAAATATTCTATTTATCCTAACCGTATAGGGTTCCAAAAATAAATTTATAATTTATCTATCAGAACTAAAAAAACTACATTATAAACTCCAGGGACATCATGTAGTCCAGTGCTAGGCGATAAATCACAATCGCACTATGGTTGTGGGTTCGATTCCCACAGGTTTGTCTGAGGCGATGGGTTATCACATGGTCTGTGTGTTGTCGTTTTTATAAATATCCAAAAATACCCTTAACAATAGTATGAAATGTAAAATATAATCCATTACAACCTTAATAGTTATCCAAAATACCTCTTTCCATACTTTCTCTAAAAGGTCTCTAAATTCCAAAATCAATTGTAACATCAGATTATCCAAACAAGGTAATGATTCTCTTATTTTCACATACTAAAAATATGATTACCTTCATCATATTAAATCCTTAATGAAAACAACAAGTACTATAGTACAATCCTTATATATCACATTATTCTTATAACTAGTACATAGTTGATACAACACTCAAAGGACATAATTCTGTAATAACAACATAAGAACTCTAATCATTCCCCCTCATCTGTGATAGTATCATAACTTTATTATTATCCAATAGAATAATTTGGGACATACTCCAATGATTTGGACATTGGTTTGCATAGTGTACCCACTCCTTATAGATGAAGCATTGTACATTTGAAACCCTTTTCTTACCCTTTCAGTCACGCACTTTGTGTCCTTTTTCTCTACCCATATAACAAACTCTCATTCCCTTCAAGAAAGTTCCAAGGTGTTTCTTCCCATAGGTATCACATATTGGAAAATTATTATTTTCCCTCATCCCATTATCCATCTTTCTCTCTTCCATCCTTCTCTTCTCTTTCTTTCCTTCAAATCCATAGGACTCAAAGAATTCTTTACTTCTCTTATTAACACATGATTTTATCTCTTCATATGTTGAGAACCCATGGGATACTACTTTCCTTATAAATGTAAGCTTAATAACATGAACGTTATGATCCTTCTTACTCTTTGGATTATATGTATTGTTGGGGCTCACATTCATTCTACTGGGATCCATTTCTATACAATGGCATAAACTAGGTCAGTTTAAGAATTGCAATGAATAATTCCAAACATGTAAAATACTTAACATAAATTGAACGGTTTATGGATATTATCCATAATAATAAATAAATTTTATTTGAGGAATTATATACTCATAAAACCTTCATAATGGTTTGTAATGAAAATTAGAATTATCCTAAGCATATCCCTCGGGAGTGTCGTAACCAAGAGTGCAGCAATGCCCGTTGTCATGCACCAGTTCCCATTCGAGTCTAGCTCAAAGTGGTGTTTTTTAGTTTAACACCTAGGTACATCTGTGCCAGATCCACCTCAACCTACTCGTATCTAGACAGGGATGTATTGCTCGGAAAAATCACAAAATCTCTATAATACCAAAATTCTAGGAAGTTCTTCAATACTAATCCTCAGAGTCTATCGTAGGGCTATATTCTCTAATAATAGTTTTTCTAAATCTAACTTCAACAGTTAGTACTAAACTGCCTCTGATACCAACTGTAATTCCCCGACCCCAGTTACCCAGAGTCAGTGCATTATTACTTAACATTGGCATGATCACAAAGATCAATTCTCGAAAGACCGATTAGTTTAGTAGCCTAGGAAACAATAGATACATTCATAAGTCTTACATTACATCCTAAAGTGAAAACTACGATAAAATATTGTCTTCATATCCCCTAATACTATCCATGCAGGTCATTAATAAAATACTTCTTCACATCAAGGAAAATTAATACATTGAAAAGGGTGAGCTTAGATCCCCAGTAAGGATAACAATATAGCAGAAGCTTTCATAAATAATCATAAACATTTAAGGAAATGTATAACTAAAACAAAATCATTTTAAACTTGAACTTTAGCATAATATGGAAAAATAAAATGAAATAACTCCATTTACTTACTCACATGGATATTCTACTAGTTGAATAATCACATGCAATATCAATAACCACTTTCATAATGATGGAATTCATAATGCCGGACTATCATAACCACGTAGACAAGGCCTCGTGCCAATACTACAAATAAGATTTTGTCCGAGCCACATGAAAAGACACTAGTTTGTCTCATGAGACCTACCGATGCATCGAGGAGCTATAGCGGGCTCCACCCATCACTTATTGATTCTAATTCATTCCTCATATGAACATGTTTAAACAGATCATAAACCATAACATAATCATATCACATAAAACATGCATAAAGGAAACATAACATTTCCCCATTTCAATCACAAGATATCAGTACAACACATTGATATAATAACAAAATTATCAAAAAAAATTCAATACCAAAATAAAAGGAAATTGAAACGTGGTATTTATTTTTCAGTTAAAAAAAAGTTATGGCTTGTACAGGAAGAAGAATCTCAAATAATGGTCACGGCAGCGGAGAAGTTGTTGTCACCGCATACGTATGACAAAAAACATTCCTTTTTTTCATTTAGTAAAATGATTTTTATAAGAAAATATTACTTTTGAGTAAACGTAAAATTCAAAGGGGTTTATACACTGTATAAAAGAAAGTTGTGTATTAAACAAAATATGCCTCAATGAAATGAGATTCAGACGAAGTCCCTTACCTTAGGTCCGACGTGACTCGATCATTATTTAACATCTTGAATAATAAACTAGAGTTAATTTATAGTTTCATGAGAACCTTTTTCAAGTTTATTATTACTTTTATATCACTTATTTCCATGTTATGAACATTATGTAATTATTTAAGTTATTAACAGTCGTTTTGTCGATCTTTGGTACTTGAGTCAAAAATAAACTTCTTATAATTACAAGTTGTTCAGGTGTTAAAATATCCATTATATCCAGAATTATATTCATGATATAGATATCATATATATCATATATATCCATTATATACATTCATTTATACTATTACATAACATTTATAGGTAAGAAATGAAATGCACCGTTCATGGAGACGGTAAGTCGTACGTACGCATGAACACTACTTTCATTTATATTTTGTATTTAATGGAATTAAATCATAACTATATAATGTTTTATTATAATTACAGTATAATATAATATATAAAATCATTTACTCCATCCTTTATACATCCCACATATGGAATTAACGATTCAAATCACTTTGAGGGGGCGGTAGTCCGCACTTCCTAAAAAGAAATTATCGCATTTACCCATAATGGAAATCATACAGTTATGCCATAAATGAGAAATAAAGAATAATTAGGAAAACATAGACATAATATATATCATATATAAATATAGTGACATCTTCATGGCCACCATGATAGGTGTTAAAATAAGATTGAACAATCATCATTTCATGAGGCACTAATTCACCACCCACAGAAACAGTATGTTCTTTAACCATTAGACGAAGGTGTGTGTAAGTTTAAATCAAATAAATCTCATAATAACATCATAGGATATTGATGATATGGCTGTTTTTACAAAATAAGTGAATAGAAAGATTTTAAGGGGTTGGAGAAGCAAAATAAAACAAAAGAACATAAGAGAAGATATTACCTTAAAATCGGGTAACTCTTTTTGATTTGAGCCAAAGGCTTCATTGGGAAGACTTCAGCCCAAAGTGAGGATTCTAAGAGTAATATAGGGAAGTTGAGAGTGTATTTGGGCAGAGTTTTGCCGATCAAAATGTCTTGGAAGATGTGAATAAGGTGGTAGAGTTGGGGGCCTTTTATAAGAGGAGAGGCGGGGCACTCATGGAAAGTCAAGAAATGTTACTTTATTATATAATGAGTTTCGGATTTTAAAGTTCACAAAAATATATATTTATAGGATATTCTGATAAGGGTTCTAAATATACTCATCAAATAGTTTTTTGACAAGTTTAACTCTTATATTTTACATTATGTTTTCATTTTATTAAATCGTTAATTAATTTGTTAATCGATGTATCATCATGGTGTCATTAAATATTTAATTTATCTAATGTCTAAAAATTATAAAAAAATATCATGATGTTGGAAATATTTTTAGATTTCCAATGAATAATTATATACAAAAATATATCTTGTATAACCCCTTCTAAAAATTGTTTTAGTAAAACAATACATGTTTGTGACATTTTTATTTTTACCTTAAATAAAAAGTTATTAATGTCATTTTCTTAACCAAGTGGCTCAATGGGGCCCTTAAGTTGACCAATGGATTGTCTAGGTAGTCCATGACTCATAAAATAATAGTAGTACATGTGTAAAGGTAATTTTATATTTTTATAACATTATTTTTACCTAAAATTTTACTAATTACCTTTAATCGTGATTAATAGAACTTAAAAGTTACTATTCAAAAAATTATTTTAATCCCATTGAACAAAATATTACTTCCTAATTACAATTATGTATGTAGGATTTTTGAAATTAAAATCATAGAGGTGGTAAAATTTCATTTAAATGAAAAATCAGTTTTGGTTACTACAACTTAGTGGTTTCACTATTCATCAAAAATCGATGTTTTTTAGAAAAATAACAAAAATTCACTCTAAGATATATTTGATATTCCAAATTTAAAAATGATGTCTATTTTACAAAATTCAAAACATATATGTTGAATTAATTAATTTTATAATTAATTCCCGCTGTCACAACAAATAGCGTGTTTTTAAGAAAATATATATCAACAGATTGACAATTCTTTATGTCTAATTTCAAAGTGAAATTAATTATAATGACCACCATTGAATAAAATGGTAAAAATATATTGTAATTATACATTAAAACCACTAAATAGTATAATTTATCACTAAATTATTTTTATTAAAAAAGTTGTTTTTAAGTATTTTTCTATTCATAGAAAATTGGACGTTCTCAAGAAATTACAAAAAATTCAACTTAGGATAATTTCGATATTGCGAATACAACAATGAGGTCCATTTTGAAATATAAAATTTATATAATTTCAAAAAGTGGGTATTACTATTCATAACAGCTACTTTTTTGGTCCTGGTGTGTTAGAACTCAAGATTGCGTACAACACACGCTGCTCTATTATTCAAAGAGAATAATACCATGGAAGTTTTGGTGTTACAATTGACACACTATGGATGCTGGGGATACCTGATCCACTATGGGAAGATAAAGAATCTCTATCCACTATAGGAATATGGGGAAACCAAATTCACTATGGTAAGACGGTGAAACCAAATCCTATATGGTAATATGGGGAAACCAAATCCATTAAAATGAATAGAAAATGATTTAGTATGGTGGTGTGTCTCGCCATGTAGGTTTAGTCCCTATGAATTACCTTGATGTGTTTTTTGGAATGTGAAAATAATTATAGGGAATTATGTTTTAGGTTTATGTGTTGGCCAAACATTCTATGTATTAGCCCTATGATATACTCACATGGTTCATGTACATTATTATCATATGATTCAAGTCTTGCGATCTAAAACTCCTTAATACATGTATCATTATTTTGATCTTTTATTTGGAGGGTATGACATTCAAATGTTATAATAATGTTATTATGGATTTATTTTCATGTTATAATTAATTCTTTCGTTTATTTACAATTAATGTGCATTTAATCTCAACCCTTTCTGATGTTCCCCTTCCCCGGGTTATGAAGAAAGGTTTTACATAGAACCAGTAAAGAGGGAGATCATTGTTGGAAACTTTGAAATTATTTCTCCAAGTTATATTATTTTGGTCTATGTTTCCAAAGAAACTAAAATATTACTATTATTGGGTTTGTACTTTTGTTTTTTTAATATTCGTCAAAAATGATCTAATATCCTTGTAAATTAATCCTCGATCACTATAGTTGGTATTAGAGGAAAAGAATAATAACTTTTGGAAACTTGGATGGGACTAATTTAGTGAGATCCCTAGAGATATTTCAAAGGATATTTATAGGGATATCAATACTTATGAGTCAATGGATGAGTTAATTTTATGTAATGTTTCCTATAATTTTGTTAAAGGTGAAAGTGGTTTCCAATCATTAAATACCTATCTAGATAATGTAATTAGATGTGTCTCTAGAACTTGTTTACCTTGGGGAAACAACTTTTAAAATGTGTATTATGCATGACTCAAGTGTATCCTGGTACATGATAATGGGGATTGTTGCACACCGGCTTTGAAACTCTCAGGAGATGGTGTTTGGAATTTTAAGACACATTAAAGACCATCATGAAGTGTCTAAATAGAGGATAACATTGAATAACATAGGAAAAACATAAGCTGTAAGAGATTAATGAAGTAGAGGTTGTGATTTAGACATCCTATATGTAATTTTGTTTTATTATTATGTGGTTTTACCATAAGAGAAGTGATACTCAAACTATGGTTTCTAGGTTTAGTAAATGGATGGAACCATAAATAATATTATTGAAATTGAATTTGATGGAAAATCAACTAATGATAAGTTAACTAGGATTATCACTATAGTTAATGGTTGATTTATCATTCCCAATTAGTTTTCACGGAACATGATTAACAATTTGTACATTAACCAACTCTCGGACTAACCAAAGGTGGTAATGAAGGGTATTTTTGAGTGTTTGGTGAATGGAAACTATCAATGAAAGAAAATTGAGTTTCCTTTTTTTCAATAATGTGGAAATAATCACTTAAGTGAATGTCTTAGAAAGAAAATGAGATATTTTAACTATGGAAAAGAATAAAATAATGAAAATTACAACAAAGAAAAACTGAAGGATTTTGAAAATGTTGTTTATATGAATACCAACATCCTTAATACATCATCAATGATTAAATTATTTATCTATTGAATAAATGGTCATTATGCAAACAGATGTCCCATGTGTGAACCTTGTGAAGAGAATCAGTAAGGAGGTACATGTATTGGATATATATATGATAATGATGAGACTATAGATGTAATAGGAAAGGAAAGAAATATTATGTAATAGGATGGGGCATCCTTTTTAATGGAATAAATATAATTTTGATTAATTAATGTGTTTATGTGATTAAATTCAACAATTTATAATTTCAAAATAGATCATGATTGTTCAGTGTTTTTTTCACCAAGGACATAAAACTATATGTTGAACGGTTATGATGAACTAAAAAATTTATTTAACGACATGGTTATTTTCATGGAAGAAACATTAATAATGGAATGATATCCCATAATATATTCAAAATGGTGACAAAATAATATTTGGATTATGGTGTTTTTTTATAATAATAAGTAAATTTTCCATTATTGACTACCATAAAACTGATAATATACATGTTACCAAGTTGTTTATGATATCATTGATGAAGTTAGAAAAAATGGATTTAAGGATATATCAAATATACATCGGAATAAGGAAACATGAATGTTTTCAATATGTATTTATTATACTTCACATCATTTCCATGATTTAAGATAATTCATGATGAAATAATTCAAATGATTGGTATGGGGTAGATAAGATCTATGATATTATATATGAGGGATCAATGTAATGATGATTTTAATAATTTTAGTGATCTTATTTCTAGAGTTTTTGAAATCCATGTTCTATAGGTGTAACATTTTTAGAATCTTTTATGATGAACTTATGATAAGTTTTAGAGATTAAATTATTATCCAACCACATTAGGATTTATTTATATTTGATAACTTGTGAAATAAATTTTCTATGATAAACACAGAATGAATTTCATTTCATTATATATATGGATCTGAGGATCTGTTAATGCTTTAATAATGAAAATTTCAACTTCATTTCATGGAAAGATATGTGAAGTGGATGTTTACCAATGAAAATTAAATGGTAAAGATGTATTAAAATCATGTAAGTATATATATCCAAGAATATTGATCATCTTTTGGAAGAACTATATCGAATCAAAAAAATTTCTCCTAGGACATTTGTTTTAAACGAATCAAATGTCCCCTTATAGACTCATGGATTTATATAGTTCTAATTGTTAAATTTATGTTGAACATGTTTTTCTATCACAATACATCAGAACATGATAGATATATTTCTCTTCCTTGTTCATGGTTTCACATTCCACTTATGTTCACTTATGAGCAATCATGGTTATTTCTTACATTGGGTAACATTATGTTTCAAACATTACGATTTTAAAAAAAATCAACATTCATTTTAATGATTTAGGTTTCTATGAAAATAACATTCATGTATTATAACACTAATAACCAAAAACAAATTGCGAGAGATATTAATTTTAATGTGGGTATAATGTAACACCCAATGAATTTGGCAATTATATTTTCAAATTAATTTAATATTTTGATATTTTAAATTTATCGCAACACTGAATATAACTTTTTCCATACAAAAAAAATAAATTTGGATTGTATTATACATAATATAAATTCAATAATAGAAAAAACACAAGACATAGATTATCTCAGTGTACACATAACACTATTTTTACATTTTATTATTCAAATTTTTGAGTCACTTTGAAATCTTGTGGTACACGTATGATGGAGTTTTACTGAACTATAAGATCTTATAAATAATATAATTAATATATTATTATAGCTACCACCAAGATATTGTAATTGAAGTTATGAATAAGATTAAATAATTTTTGGAAATTTTATTTACACTTGAATATAAAATAAATCCTTTCGGTTACCAATAAGTAAAAGTGATTGTAAGAACATTTTGAAAATAAAGATCTTACTTTTCTAGGAGTATAATTTTTTTATGTAAAAACAAAATTTTATCTCAACAAATTAAAAAAACTAATTTTGGTTAATATTCCTATAAAAATTTTATATAATATATTAAATAAATATTTTGTATACTCATCCAATATATTTGATAGATATAAGATAAAAATAAATTAATTTTTATGAATAGAAAGATGTATTCTTATAAAAGTTATGTTTATATAATTTTAATGGAAATCCATTTTAATTATAATTTTCAACACATTTATACATCTATTTTAAATAACAAACTTCATATTTTGAAGGGCAATATCAGAAATTTATTTTTCTGATTTATTGGTATTTTTTAGACGTTTAATTTTTGAGGAATAGTGAAAAACAATGAATTTTAACTCCAAACTGAATTTTCTTATAAATTATATTATAGATAAACTATTATTAGCTTTTTTAAAGTTTAATTATATCAATATTACAGAAATTCATCAAATTCATATCATTGGAACCAATTTCAAAATGAAACTAGATATAAAATCATTACAATGTGTAATGAATTTTTCTTAAAAACTTATTGTCATGGCTTATCTGTGTGATTAATTCTATATTAATTTAGGATCCATAGATGATTAAAATTTATAAATGGATATTTCATAATTTAGGTAATAATAATTTCAAAATTCGATTTATTTCAATTTATTTTTTTACCAAAATGATTATTGAAGGTGATTAATATTAATAACAATGATGAAGAGAACAATTAACTAAAAAAAACAACTAAACCTAAAACTTATTTCCCAAAATGATCTGTATAGTTTCCCAAAAAAAAATTTTTTACACATTTCTACCATATCATCCCATTTCTTATTTCACGACCATTATTGGATCCATGTTTCATGAGATACATTTTGGGTGGAAATCCCTTTTAAAAATTAATAAGAATGACACTCCTCCCCCATAATATAAAAGAGCTCAACCATTATACTTATTCAAACATATCATTCCATTTTGATAAACCATACTCTAATAAAATAATATCCCAACATCATTATCTTCATCTACGAATAATACTTTTGGATTGAAAGTTAACCAAGGTATCCCTTTGGTGTAAACCCAGAGGAGTTACCCAATGAAACAGTAAGATCCTTCCTCGAGATCCTTTGTTCTATTTTCATTAACAACACTAAAAACATATTATTGCATTTTTATATAATAAAATAAGTATTCAAAATATAATTATATGTTTTGAAAATATACACACAGCCTTCTAATGGGTAATGAACAGACCGTTCTTGTGTATGGAGAATAACCTCCTAACGAAATGATGTTATTAATTTTTCCTTTACCACATATCATTGGTGGTAATTATGATAGAAAATATGACTTTATACAATATATATAATATTAATGATTTATTTATTATTATCAAATACCTTTATTATTTTTATTATTGGTAAATCTGAAAAAGTTATTTCAGGACTTGTGGACAATATCCTCTTCAAAGTGATGTGATTCATTCACACGTCACATGGAATGGATTAAGGATGGGTTTAGAAAAATTATGAGATATATATCATATAATATTTATACTGGAATGATATTATATATAAATATATTTATTTAATTTACTTTTTTTCATTCAATATAACAATAAAACATAAATATATTTCATGGATACGTACGACCAATCATTTCCATGAATGTTATATTCCATTTCATAGTTAAATAATAATTAGAATATTATAATAATAATATAATGAATATATATGAAATTTATATGAGGTTTTAAAATCCCCCAATAAGGAAATAATGATCTATGTAATTGGATTCAAGAATTACATGTCAAAACATATGCGAAAAACAACATGGGTGTTACTTGAAACGTAACATTAGCATGGAATTTTAAATAAATGGGTAATATAAAGTAACAATAAAAACATATATTATAATATTTTAAATAATATGTTTCTATCGAGTATTTATAATAAATTAAATGTAATATATATTATGGTTGAATGTGTACTAAGAATGTCAAGACGTAGGGTAACAATTTTCTCGTATAACTTTTACTTCATTGAGTATTACACCTTATTCACCACTTTTATTCATGTGGTGTATATACTGACCATAAATGTATTATATGATTCATATAATTAAATTAATGGTAATTTAAATATACAATTTATTATCTATATTTCATGGGGTTTATGGCTCAAACGTTATCAAATTAGAAATGTAATTTTGTCTCAATTTTCTTTCATTGAGATATAAGCCATGCTATACACCTATATTTTTCATTGGGGTACAATATACATCCCATTGAAATATAATATCATGATTATCCTTAATTTTATTATATTATAAACATCATGTAATACTATTCTTTCATGGTGTTTGTGATTCAATTTTATAAATATGGTAACAATTTATTTCTATAATCTCGTCATTTATCGAGAACGTTTATGATTGTGCTTCCATTGATGAAATATTATGATCCAAAATTCATGAAAATTAATGTATTTTACTCTGAAATGTATATCCATGATATATTCATGTATTATAACCATTTTTCAACTCTTTGGTACTTAATATATGTTATAATGGTTTTTTTTGAAAATCCAACATTACTTAACCTTTCAGTCAAAAATCAGTGTCATCAAAACCTATTTTCTAAAAATGAATACAAAATTGTTATAAAATTATTCAATGTCACATAAAATACATCTTTACCAATGTTTTACCTTTTTAACAAAATGTATTTTCCAAAATTATTTTTCTTGTCATTTTCTTATTGAAGAACGTTTCCAAAAAAATTATGGTGAAACATATATGTTTTGTATGTATGGATTAATTTTTCATCATGACCGTCTTTCATTGAATGTTCTATTGAATGATTAAAGTATTTTTTTATATATTTTTCCCTAAAAATATATAAACTTATTTATTTTTTATTTAATTAAAATATAAATGCTTCCAATATTTTTTTATGTTCATTTTTTTAAATGATTTAAAAATATTCTTCTAGTTTTTTATGATGATATTTTAAAAAAAATTAGTTTTAAAAATGTATTATGTTAAAAGAGTGTTTTGAAATGAAATCAATAAAATTTGTTTAGTTTTCCAAGAATACATTTTTCAAGATTTTTTCAATATTCTATTAATGCTTTCAATGATATATTAAAAAAATGGTTTTAAATTTTATCTGTATTTTTATAAACATTTTTCTTAAAAGTAGAAAAGATATTATCCTCAAAAAATGTTTCTAAACTATTATCTATTATTCCATTATTTGTTGAAAATGATATTTAAAATAAAATGATTTTCAAAATGATATATGTTTTAGAAATTGATGTTCTATGTGATATTTAAAAATACTTCTCCACCTAGATGAAAACCGTATTTATATTTTATGCTTTAATTGGGATATGATTCTAGAAACCCATTCTTATTAATTCTCTAAATGGTTTATGTTTTTATGGAATGATTTTTATTAAAAACATTTCTTTTTCGTAGGTTACATTCCTATGAAACCAACATCTTTTTTCAGGTAATTAATTGATGAAATGATTATGAACCCTATCATTTTATATAGGATAATATTGGATTACATATTTAGGAAACACATTTTATTTAATTTGGTATTATATGATTGTTTATGAATTTTTGGTACATGAATGTATGATTTCATTTTTAGATAGACGAGACATATATTTCTCTCAAACTCATTGGTTAATGATTTATATCTCATGAGATAATGATGGTTATCATGTTGGTGAGATTGATCTATAATGGAAGATGGGGAAACTAAATACACTATGGGAATATGTAGAGACCAGATCTACTATGGGAATATGGGAAAACTTCATCCATTATATGGAATAACCAACTAATGGGGATGGTGGAGTGTCCTACCAAGTAGGTGTAATCCCCAAGGTGTTCAATGATATGTTTTTGGGAATGATCCTTTACTAAAAGGGAAATATATTAAATGTTTATGTGTTTTCCACATATTATATTCCTTATACCTATGATATGTCCACATGGTCCATGTTCATATTTATCTTATGATTCATGTATTATAAAATAAAAGTCTTCATTCATTGTCTCATGTTTATGATCATTTATTTGGAGTTTATAATATTCAAATGCTATGTTCATGTTTATGTACCCTTAGTTTCATGATATTCAGTCAAATTTTTTTTATTTACCCTTACAGATAATTGAATCTCACCCCTTGGTTATGATTCTTTTCCCATGGTTATAAATAAATGTTTTAAGTAGAAGTACTAAATTGTATGTTATATTTTAAAAACATTGATGTTATTTCACCAGGTTATAAGATTCTATTCCTAATTTCCAATGACACTAAATTATTATAATACACATACTAATAGTTTTTCAATTGTATGAATATTCATAATAAGTGATTTAATTTCAATGAACGGTAATCCTAGGAATCTATAGAAATCATAT
This sequence comes from Viscum album, assembly GCA_963277665.1. Lineage (NCBI taxonomy): Eukaryota > Viridiplantae > Streptophyta > Magnoliopsida > Santalales > Viscaceae > Viscum > Viscum album. The sequence goes on along the minus strand of OY728150.1, from coordinate 801,165,466 downwards.
CTGTCTAGGGATAGATCCATTGAAAAAGTCATATAACTTAATTTAAATTAATGTCATCAAAAAATTTGATGAATTGGGTATGATATATGTGACAGAAACTATGAGGTTACATGTGGTACCTTCGGTTGTTGTTTCAAGCAGATATACTAGCATTACTTAGTTATTTGGGATAAGTATCTATGATTTGAAAATGAATAATTTTTTTGCCTAAAACATATCAACCATTGTCATACAGTTATATGGAAATTGTTATTCAGATCCTGGAGGATATGCTTCAGTCCAATATATATTATTTTGGTCGGACATTGGATAACCATATTTGACATCTTGAGTTTTCTTATAATAACAGATATCATTCATAGATCTAAATGGTTTTTTGATTATTTGTAGGGTATACCATGCATGTCACCACTGTGATTCCCAGTATTGGGAAATACATATTTGGTAGGAAAATTCATTCTTCAGGAGACTTCTCCAAGGATTCAGAATATACTTCATCATCAGGTCATAATGAAACGGAAGAAGAAATATTATGTGAATCAAAAAATAATTCATTTTATTTTTTAATATCTGATTGAGTTTTCTTAAATCATTATCCATTGTTATTTAACCATTGTATTGGAAAATATGGAAATTTTACTCCAATTTATATTGTATTTTTGGAGGTCACTAAGCAGTATTGGAAGTTTTCTTATCAGTTCAAATTTATGGTTTATTTGATAAGAATTCTTGATATTTTCTAGGTATTAAAGCATAAGAAAAATCATCATATCCCCCATGACATTCTACTTTTGTATGATATTTAGTTACAGTTAAATTTTTCTATTGTGAAGTATCTAGTATAAATCATAGACTCTTATGTGAATGTCTTGTGTTGGTATTTTGTTTTGTTTTTCAAAGTTTTATGGTGACATGGGTAAGATTCTCATGAGTCTTGGAAGCACAAGTCATTAATGTGGGAAAAAAGGCCTCAAAAATGTTCCAGACACTATTCTTTTCCATGAATTCATAGGGTAGAAAACTCTTCTGGTGGGGAATTACTAATATATTGTTAGAAACATTCAGGTAATTCCATTACCTTTACATATTTCTATATAAAATTGGATGAATCATGGGACTCTTCAGTAAGGAGACCATGTTGTGTGGAAAATTACATAATTATAGGGAATGTATGTTCATTTAAATTAATGGAGTCTGGGTATAGAATAGATATTTTTTTTATGATCTCCCTGAGTTCAGAGAATGTATGAAATTGTTTAGGGATTTTCAGTAGGATTCTAATGTTTCATTGCAATCCAAGATAAATACACCTTGTGAAATGGGATTACACTTTATATAAGTGATATAGGGAAGATTCTATGAACCTGGTATACAATATAAATGGATTACACAATGTGTAATGATAAAAGGATTATTTTTAATAAAATGAAGCGGGGGTTTTATATGTATCTGAGTGTAGTAGATCATATGATGTATAATGGGATTACAGGATGTGTAAATAATGTGACGTTGGATTTTAGGTTTCAGCATGGAAATTTTATTATTTCATTATTATTAAATACCTTTGGATCTCGAAATAAATCCATTCTCTATAAAATTTGGATGTATATTTTTTATGTAGTTTTATCTGTTCAACAACTTATCATCATTTCAGTTTGATTGTGTCTCTATGGTTGAGTAAGTATTTCTTATTCTTCACTCCATTGATCACATTAGCACTATTTCATTTCGTTATTGGATCTACCAATCCATTGTGATGTTTCATTTTGATTCTCTCTATATGTTTTTTATAATATTATTCTAGTGGTTCATTCTATTATTTCTTGTGGTACGATTACTATGTGATGTTTAGATATGTGTTTCTTCCTCTACTCTGTCAACCCTTTTGTTACATTATATCAATTATAAGATGTGTAAACTGATTCTGAATCCACAATTTTCATTTTTATCTTATTATCATAGGATCCTATATGGGTTTTTGAGACCCCATTTTGTTTTAGGGGTTCTCTCTCTAACATGTGTTGGGTGAACTACATTTCTCATATTTTTATTCAATGATTTATAAAAAAGTCGGCATGATTATTTTGTGTGAGAAAATGGATTTGTGATAAAACATGGTTATTTTAGGTTTTTAGTAAAATGAAAAATAGTTATTTTTCAAGCATTGTAATGATTTATGAAATACATTACATATGAATATGTGGATACAGAGTTGTATGGTTTAGAATAGGTTCGTCATCAATATTACTGATTGATTGTTTGTTTATGCGTATTTTCTCTACTCCTAAGGACTATTCTTTATGGCATGTGTGAATAAAATTACTAGGAGTTCACTCATGTGGTGTTCCTATTATCCTTAGGAATTTTTTTCCCATAATAAATATTACATGTTGTTGTATAACATGATATGTTTAGTTTCTTAGCGTTATTTACCCGATCATGGATTTATAACATTTTGTAATTGATATGCATCCTTTTATTTTGAAAATTTACAATAGAAAATATAACTTCCATTGTTTTGGAATTATTTGAACAAGGTAAATATTATCCTTTCTTAGATAAAACCTATTTAAATATTTTTATACCATATTTTATTTTATAAGGTCACACTTGATTTATTTGGGAAGATACTTATTACAAAACAAATGGGTGGGACCCTATAGATCCAATTATTTCACACCCTTTGAACCCCTTCAATGGTGTGTATACTAGGTTATGAATTTTTATTTTGGTAAATCCAAGGTGACATAGTGATGTGATGATATTTTATGTCATCTATGTTGAGTATTTGGTGGAGAGATAGTGGGAGTCTTCCCATGATATCACATGATGTTGTTGGATTTCCTATTTCAGTATTCCTTTGTGGTTGGAGTGATACTTTGATATTTTTCATTATCTTATGTTTGTGTGTTTCTATTATCTTATTTTATTTATGGGATATATTTATCATTAATACTATTTTTCATATTGTATATATGTTCCATGTTTTTCCTTCAAGATAGCCAGAACTGTTCCATCTAGTTGTTGTTTGATGCCTGTTTTCTAGTCGTCAACCCAGGGGGATCTGGAATTACCTTTCGGTATTTGATGGTTCAGATTGGGTCCTAGTTTGAGAGGATATTTGGGTTGATTCATTACAATTATGATCATATTATTCTAGATATGATATAACTCCTGTGTTTTCGGCATTAAATAGTGGTTGATTATGTTAAAAATAATATAAATTTTTTTTAATACTCATGAGTCTCTATTGTGGTGTAACCAATAGTTTCATGGGGAATATCTATACTTTTATAATCATAAATGTTATTTTCATGATATCCATCACTATAAATACATTTCAAAAAACTTACATGGTGGAACCCTATATAACTATGAAATGCCTCTCAAGATCATCATTTTTTTCTTATAGAGAATGAAAAAATCCATGATGTATGGTGAATGATGAAACCTCATAATATAAATTTCCATTAGACAGTTATGTAAAGATAATTCATTTGGTGTTTTATTCATACAAAAACCCATTTAAAATTCTGTGTGATACCCATACATATGTCACATGTGTCATCACATGATCCAATGTAACCTTACACAAGCTTGATACATGGATTGCACATATATAAGAACCCTTAAATGATTGTCTTATATTTCATGAAATTTACTATAACTCTTACATTTCAACTACTAGAACCCTTATATTTCTTTTAATACTTATACAACACATCTAGTACCCTTATGTGAGTTTCCGAGATGAGGATTTACCCTTACATGCCTAATGACATACCATGCACTTAATAATTCTTCCCTTCTCTTTCCATATTACAATTATAAAACCAAAGGCATCACTCATACCCTAATAGAAGAAAGCATGGAACTTTAGAAGATCTATCATTTAAGAAGTTTAACATTTTACATGATGGGTTTCTTCTATTAAATTTTCTGTATCCTCCAGCATGTGAACTTATAGAACTATATATCTTCAAAGAAAAACAATTCCACTAATTCCACCAAAAATAAACTCATAATGTATAAATATCCACTTCAATATTTTTTTAGGGTTCAATTTTTTATGTTTTCAACAGTAATCAAGTGTTATATTAAGGAAAAAAATAGAATTAAAATCTAAAGATTGTGAATATTATTTCTATTATATCCCCCTAGTTATTTATACAATTTATGAATTAATTTTATTTAATTTTTTATAATTACATTGAATATTAATTAAAAATTAAAATTCACTTCTGTAATATAACAACTGAATTATCTTTATGTCTTTATGGGACAAATCCCACAAAATTTTCCACATTTACCTAGTTCATTATTCAAACTAAAATTTTCTAAAACTAAATAAGCAATGTACGAAAAGTTTTTATAGATTGATGAAATGGAACCTCCATCAAAATGAAATCACAATGATTCAATTTTTTTTTTATTTTAGTGTCATGAATATCTCTAAATAAAAGCAACTATTTATGAACAGTTCAAACACCCATTTATTTTTATATAAAATATAAATTGTGATCAATAATCTAATTTATTATTTATTTTACCACTAGTTTGTAGTCTCTAATACTATAATATTTTTATGATTCTAATATTGTCGAGGAAAATTTATGTTGCAGTTGATCTATTTGAGCCATGTGTTAATTCATCAACATTTTGGAAACATTAATTTTTATTATATTTTTTATAATCCACTTTTTTTAATATATATCCCATCAATAAATCTCTCTTGTTCTACATTGATGTTAATGAAAATTTAAGATTCTACATCATTATATTCCTCAAATATCCAATATTCTATTGTGTCCATTATAAAATCTTCCTTGTTGGAATTAAAATATAGGTGTTCCTACTCTAATTAATATTTATTATCCTATTCTTCCTTTCATATACATATTTTTCATTGAGTCAAATTGTTTGAATATAATCCTTCACTAATGTCTCATGAAGAAGGAACCCACCTTTTCAACATCCTAGTAGTATCCAATATTAAGTCATCACCACCAAACTAATTATGACATATTTTTGTGATGTTTCCATCTTCTCCAAACAAAAACAAATAATTGGTATATTTCATTAAATTGTACCATTTCTCCCTATGAATTTATTCAACATCCAAAAATAAAATCATTATAAACAACTTATTATTTTCCACCTTCTTAATTGATGCAATCATTCTACGAGACACTGAATTCCGTATCCATACTATTTTTTTTATATTTATAGCATTGTGTTTACTATTATATTTATAATCCAACAAATAATTTTAAAAGTCATCTAGTGAGAATTTCAATAAATTTGTTTATTCTCAAGATGATACCATCTGATTGTTGGTAGTTTTTATCCCCCTCATGATAATATATACAATATTATTATTATGAGTTTATTTACCAATCAAACCAATATATATAACTAATTCAACATTTTTTTTAAATTCAATCAATATTTTCATCAATATACATAATAATGTTATCAAACAACATGTGTTAAACATGAAGAAATGTAATATCTTCAACATAGTATAAGTATATACCTTATTAAATTTTATTGTATTGTTTATTGTTAATTTAATTTTTTATAGTGGTTGAGGTTCCTTGGGGGCGTTCTGGGGGCTTAGGAAATGAATGTAAAGGAAACCTAGGTAAAAATGGTTTAGCTGCATGATTGGAAAAAGGATAGCAGATGGTTAAGTAAACCATACGGTGTGAGAGAAATTTTGGATAGTTGAATATCACATGGTTGGTGCATGATTTTTCCAAAGTGTGTGGCCAACCCTGGTAACCATGTGACCAATACCCCCCTTGAACATTGGCATGAGAAAAGTTTTCTAAAAGGTTTGAAAATCATGTAGGTAAATCTTGCACCCTTATAGAAGTTGGAAAATTTACAAAAAATTCCATTATAGTATTTTAAACCTTTTTTCAATTTTCATAAATCATTTCCACTATTTAATCATAGTGATGATAAAAAAATCTCAATGGATTTCATGGGTGAATATCCTTTATCTCTAGGTTATTTCGAGAATCTTCATTTGTAGATCAAATCCATGCATATGTTTAATCACCACCTTTATTATCATTTGGGGTTAGGGTTTTCCCCATCCCATTATATCCGTAGAAAGCACTAAATCCCATATTTTTTATGTGATATAAGATTAAGAATTAAATATATGGTAAAAATCAGACATTGAACAACATTTAATATTGCATTCATCATAGATATCTAGTTTGGTAGACTACAAGTTAAATCCACTTATTTTATTGAAGATTATTGATGTTGGGTTTTTATTCTTGGTCACATCATTTTTTAATTTGATCCCCTTGGTGTGATTTTGTAAAATGGGTTTCAAATGATGAATATAAATCCTCATAGTTCCCATAGAATGCATCGTGGTTGATTTTCCCAATTTAGGGACTCCCATTAGGTGCACCAATATTCTCAATCCATGAAATTGTCCATCTGAGTACTAAGTCATTGTGTGGTAATGTAGATCCCTCATTGAGAATGTAAATTTTGTAATGGAAGTGAATTGGAATGTTGGTCAAGTGTATATATTTTTAAATGGTTTGAATGATGGTTTTTTATGGCATAGAAATGGTTTAATTTGGATAAAAAGTGGATTGTAAGGATTTGGAATTATATTTGAAATAGGTCTGAGGGTTAGTGAATTTTAAATGGTGATTATGTTAAATTGGTAATTGAATGTGAAATGAAAACATGTTAAATGTGGTATCATAATTGTATTGATGAATTTGTGAAAAATGATGATAGAAGATAATTATTAAAAATGCATAGTGAGTTAGGACTAAGAAGAGGAATTGGGATATATGGGTTATGTAATTTAAGTATAAAATATGTTATTTTGTTTTTCCGTAATAATAGATACCTAATTTATTTTTGCGGAAATTGATAATGCTATGTGTTGGTTTTGTTTTATTATGGTAGAGTTTATGTGTGAGTAGTGGATGAATGAGCATGTAAACATGTCTTTAGTTGTGGTATAAAGGACTGAGGGTCCTCCCACTTGTCAAGTTGGACTGATTATCTAGCTCCACCTATAATACATGGGCTAGTGAAGGAGACAGATCTATATTCCCTATATGGTATCATTCCACCCAGACAGAGGCTTCAAGGTGATGATATTATTATGTTGTGATGTGTTACTCCTAGTGAGATAGGGACTTGACTAATTCCCTTATACAAGACGATAAATTCCAATAATCATTTGTAAATTATGTGGATACATAACCCATGGATTACATATTTATGAAGAACTAAGTAATGAAGAAAATTCACACAAGGAATTTGAAACTATGGTAAGTAATATATAAGTTTAGATTGTTGGATAGGGGATTCCTAACTATATTTTTATTATTTTTCAATTATTTAGTACTTACGTGAAATATCTTCTTATAAATTTTTTTATATACACTATTGGTGGTGTTCTATTGAGCTACACTCACTTTTTTCTCAGGATGATGTTGGGTACCATAGTAGACATCACTATTGCAGGTTAGGAAAATGGAAATATCCACGCTCTATGGAGATGATTTGGGCACAGGACATGCATAGACGAGGTTTCATACATGGAGTCCAGAATATTTTGCGTATTATTCTATTTATCATTGGATTCTATTTTGTAAACATTAGAATAGTTTTTATGAAATACCATGTTCATTATTGGTTGTGGTTATACCCAGTTTTAGGAGATGTTTATTATGCATGTTTATTAGTATTTCCATATTATTTACATTATTTATTTTTTTATCTATAGTGTCTTATTCTGGTAATGATGTTATATTATCCCCATGTGGCTTATCTACACCCATTTTGTTAGTCTGTATCCTCTAGAATATGTGGAAGCGTGATTGGGGTCATGTGGCAACCCAGCTCGGGGAAGCATTTTTCTAGATTTAAGACCAAGGATGTTTCAATTGGTATCAAAGGAGGTATTTTTAGTGACTTACTCTTTGGTAATTCATAAAAGGAGGTTAGGAAGGTGGTGAGCCTTGGTTAATGAGCTCGTTCTTAGTAGTACATAACATATGTACGAGGGGAAAACCAAGTCACCCTTGGTGGGAAGTGTTATTCGTCTTATTTTTTATTACATTTGATGATATTTCACCTATAGTTGATACATTTATTTGATAGTTAATAGTTTTATGATATTTTTATTGTGGTTCAAATGGAATGAGGTTCTGTATTCATGCCTCATTTTAGAATCATATGTATATAATTGACATAAATCATAGTAGGCACAAACACGAGATTGGTGTATAAGACAAAAAGGGGGATGATTCAATATATTTATGGAAATGGATGTGAATTATGTCAATTGAAACTATACAAATTGGTAAAAAATGACGTAAAATGTTAAATAATAAATAATGATTTTGGTCAATAAGGTGTAATAAGTGGATCAAAGTGTTTATGAAGTATGTAGTGATGTGGGGATAGTTTTGAAATGGTGTATAATGTAATGCTTATAACCATGTTAGTTAGTTACCCTGTATCATACATTTCCTTAGTAAGGATGTCTGGGGGAAGTGTTCCAGGAATGATAGGGAATGTTTGGATGGTGAATGTGGAATGGATTGTCATGGCTAGTGATGATCCATCCTTTATATTTTTTGAACGCATTATGAGTTGTGTGCTAAAGACTATGTTTGGAATTATAGAGGAATTACACCCTGAAGATGTGTTCTGGTTGGGTGACCAGAGGACATTGCCGATAATTCCCCCCAATTAATAGATCAATAGGATTTAGTGGTTCATGATAACATGGAATAGTATATCCTTGATAGATAGTCAAATTTTAAAAAGATGATTGAATGGGACCGATGCTGGGTTTCACCGAGTATGTTTGAGTTGACTAGGGAGTTTCAGTCGTAGAAACATCGAAAATTTACATGAGATGGTGGGACAGAGGTAGAAATGTTTTGGATAGAGTCTATCTTGATGATTCATGATCACATAGAGACTCCTCCCGAGAAGTATGCCATGTTACTGTCCTAAATGTTGTGCTGTTTGGAAAGGCATTGGTGGAACATTATGGTTTAGACAGAGCTGGCTGAAGGAATTGTATGGATGTATTTCAAGGATTTTTTTCCTGAAAACTACTACCTATAAAATATGAGGTATAATAAGTTTATTGATTTTATGAGTTTCACAAAAGGGGTTCTGGTAGGGATATATTATTCTATTCATTTCACTCATCTATCTTTCATTATTCTGATGTTTACAGAAGATGTGGCGACTATGGAGAATCACATCTAGGATGGTCGTAGGCTAGAGATTAGTTCTCGAGTAAATATTTTTTATCTAAATATATTTTAAGATGTATTGGACCAGGATCTTAACCTAGACGGTAATGTGAAGGTAGTAGTTTGTTTTTGGATTTTGGGGCCAGGTGGATAGACAAGTGGTATTGATTATGATGGTAAGAAGCATCATTTTGGTACATTCCAATTGGACTAAGTAGAAAAGGGTAGTCTAGATAAGGGGTCAGACCCTCTGGTTGGTGATTAGCTATTCTGTTACCTGTTTTAAAGGCTAAGGCACATGCATGTTTAGTGTACCTAACCACTAATAGAATATCAATCATGTGGAATTTTGGGACATATATAGAGGTTCTGTAAGAACCCTCATCACTAAATCATTGATGGAGGTTAGAGGAAGATTCTGAGTGTGGTAAAGGGCCAATCAACCCATATTAGATTTGATGTTGGTGCTCCATAGGTCGTACCTATAGGGGTGTTGTATGTGGACCTCTTGGGTGAGACAAACCATACAAAAAGAGTAGTGCAGTGTAGGATACTAAGTATAAAACCTAGTGTAGAGGGGTGGTTCACAATCATCCAATTCAATATACACCTATTAAGGGTGAGGCTAGACCATCTACTACTAAAGGTGTGATTTTTTATCTTCCACACTCATTATTTATCTGTTTAACATAGGTTCTAGACACACTTTTATCTCTACATAGTACATAGTTGGGTCTATCCTAGCCATGATGTGGGTGTGTGGTTATTTCGTTTGATACTCCATTGGGGGTGTGAGTTTAGGATATCAGATAGGGTAAGTATTGTTTATTGGAGGTTGATAGATATCATTTTCAGTCGAAATTGTTTATCCTCCAGATGTGAGGTTTTGACTAGATTCTTGGAATGGATAGGATGGTGTTTCACCAGACCCAAATGGACTATTACTACCATAGATTAATATTCACCTATCTTAATAGAGATACTCATTTCATTCATGGATTGTATTATTTTTAAGAAAGCCTAACTAGGACAGATTGATAGCTGTTGTGGGAACTCGCGATGGAATTTTCATGTAGTGTTCATGATGATGGAGGAGTGGAACACCACGTCTTTCCTCTTATGGTGGATTAGTTTCTTGTATGTGTTTACTATGGATTTCTCAATAATGAAACCAGATAAGGACGTTTAGTTCATGATACAGTTTATCTCTAGGAAATAATTTATTTCGATTTCTCTATATCAAATGTGCATCACCCCAACCTTCCACGATATGTTTCTCTTTTAATAACCAAACATCATTCTTTGTACACAACTTCGAGTTCTAAAGAAACATGACCAATCAAACTAGCTATTTTGAATAAAAATACCCACTTTTTGAAATTTTATAAATTTTATTTTCTAAAATAGATTTCATTTTTGGATTAGGAATATCAAAATTTTCTTAGGGTGAATTTTTGTTATTTTTCTGAAAACATTCAATTTTTGATGAATAGTGAAACCCACTACTTTATTGTTTAAAACCAAATTTTTTTTAAATAATTTATTATTTTTATTTTAATTTATTTTAATTCAAAAAAGATAAATAATCCATATATTAGTTCAATGTAATTCATTAGAGTCATTTTATAATAATATTATATGATTAAAACTGTATTGAAAATTTTAACATCTTTTACCCACCTGCTAAGAACATTAGTAAATTTGCATAAAACATAATTTTACCACTTTAGTGAATTGAATTTCATAAATTCAAGAGACACAGTTGACATCAGTATTTATAATGTGGTCCAATATGATGAAAATAATTTTTGGTGAATTGTATGTTTTGAAGTTTATTTTCCGTAGTTAAAAGTAAATAGGGTAATTAAAGATAAAAATGATATTATTTTTACCCTAACACATATACTAATTCTATTGGATAAGTATATTTCAACCAAAATAAACCTTAGGAATAAAATATTATCCTTTTAATCAACTTGGATCAGATTAGAACATTTATTACTATTGTATTTAAAAAAGAGTTAAAAGTGTTAAATTCAATGCTTAGGGACTAAACCATTTATAATATAGGGTTATACATTGGATAAATTACTATATAAATATTATTTAGAAATATAAAAATAATTCCTAGATAATTTTATTTTATTTTAAACTTTTAGACATTTATTAATTAAATTTATTTGTGAAACAATGATGAGGCAGTAATTACCTTATTAAAAATTGATTAAAAACATTGATATTATAAATATTAAAATAATTGTAAATTTAGACTTCTGATGTATTATAAGAATTTTCTAGTATTATATGACATTTTAGGGTTGATTAAATATTTTTTTTCGAAGGTATAAAGTTTTTATGACTTTCACAAAAACAAAATACCAAATAGATTCAAAATTGACATAAATGAGTTTCAAAAACAAATACTATATTATTAAATGACATAATATTCCTAAAAATTTAAGTTTCAGACAAAGGACCTATATAATGTTATATATTTTAATAATTTACCACTTGGGGTTCTCTTGGAATTTTTTAGTATGTTTATTAACCAATTATTTTAATAATACAAGAATACAAGGTAAAAGTTAAACTACTTAACTAAGAGTTAAATCTAAAAGATAATTTTAATATGGTGACCCAAACCTCTTGAAAACCTATTGGTTGAGATTTATTTGACCCATAACAACCTTTTCCTGGAAGTAAATCTTTTTTATCCATTATAAACTGAATATGATTGTATAATAAATAAATATTACAAGCATTTTCTAAAGTCACCATCACCTCTCTTATAAAAGAGTATTTTCCTTTATCTCAAAATCACACCTCCAAAGCCATTTTCCTCGGCCAAAACCTACTCCAATATCATCCCAACTATCCTCAATTAATCTTATAGGCCCTATGTTGATCAGAAAACTGACATAAGGAGACCTTTTTATCAAACCCAAAGGAAGCACCCAAAGAATAGGTAGTAATTTCAGCACCTCTTTCAAAGTTTTTCTTCTTCTTTGAATTACTCATTCCTTGTTTTTTCCATACCAAAATAATAACTCCAGTATCCCATACGTATTTTTATTTTATTATAAATATTATACAACCATATTCGATATTCTACACATCCTATGAATGACCGTGTCACCATGCTTGTGTACGTACAGTTTACTATATCCACGTCGTGGTGTAGTTTGTTTTTTGACACTTCATTATATGGATGGGTATAATAATGAGTATAATTTATGTTAATAATAAATATAACATGATATGGATTCTGTATATATGATATACCATCCAATTACATGTGATTTCAACATCAATAGAATGACATTGTCGCTCGTACGTACGTACGGATTACAGTCTCCATGAACACGATGAGATTCATTACCCATCATAACCATTCAAGAATAATGTTCATTTTATGATTAAAAATGATGTTTGAGAACATAATATAATTATCGATATGAAACAGATGCATTCAATCCATAACAAAGACGTCTTACGTAACAAATCATATAAAGGAATATGAATTAGTTAATACCCGAAACAATGATACTACTGATATAACATTAACAAAGAAATATTCAATGATCATATAATAAATAATATTTACCTATGTGGTTCATGTATAATTTAATAACAGTTATTTAACTATTATACAATGGATTAAAAAACCCTCGACCAAGAAAAACGACAAAGTAATGGTTAATTCTACAATCTCTTCATTATCAGAGGTTGTTTATGTGTAAGTATCTACTGGGACCTCTTTATCATTCCCATATATGTTTCATAAAAATGTATTCCCCAAAAAAAATTTATTTACTATACTATTTTTTGAAATCATTTTTACCATTATTTTACTTTTATAATTTTTTTGATTGGAATCATTCCAGTGGTTTCCAAACAACGTACTTTAGGACCTCTTCAACTAATTAAGGTAAGAATGTTTTCTTAAATTGTACAGAGGTTGCGACTATTTTCTACCATTATAACAACTTCTAAGTTTCCCTTATAATATTATAATAATATTTTCAAAATAAAGGTTTTCTTTTCTAATTATGTATCTTTTAAATGATTTCATAACAGAATGAGATATTTCTCTCTAATAGCTTTGATTTCATCGATGTCAACATCCTTTGATAGATTATACACTTGTTTGAAGTCGATTTATTTCTATAAAATCATCCATATTGTATTGAGGTTTTTGTGATATGTTTGGAAGTGGATGTGTAATATTTATACCATTCATAGTTTATGGTTAAAGTATTAACATTTCATAATCTATTTTTAATACAAATTTTTATGTTGTGTTTCACCATTTTTATACAAGGAGTGTATTGGACATAATAAGTGACGAGTGGAGCCTACTATAACTCCTCGATGCATCGGTAGGTCTCTTGAGAGAAATTAGTGTCTTGAAACAAGGTCTAGAAAAATGATTATCTGTATTCTTAGAAATATTCCTTGAATACGTTGTTATGATGTCCGACATTATGCATTCCATCATTTTGAAATTAGCTATTGATATTACATGTCATTATTCGACTCGTAGAACGTCTATGTGAATAAGTAAATGGAATTATTTGATTTATCTTGTAATATTATGATGATGTTTAATATTAAAAGGCATGTTTCTTAGTCTTATACATTGTCTTCAATTTTTATGCTTATTTATGAAAGTTTCCTCTAAATTGTTATCATTACTAAGCAACTGAGCTTACCCCTTTCTTATGTTTTATTTTTTCAAGTATGTGAATAAGTATATTATGATTGAACTGCATGGATAGGCTCTAGGATATGAGTGTGTCCAAAGGAGACACTATGTTGTTTTTTTATTTCATTCAGAAATGTAAAACTTATGTATGTATCTATTATATCCATGGATACTTAACTACTCGGTATTTAGAGAATTGATCACTCGTGATCATGCCAATTTTATGTAATAATGCACTAACTCTAGGTAACTAGGGACAGGTCATTGTAGTTGTTATTCGAGGAATTTTAGAACAAACCATGAAAGCTAGATTTAGAAAATCTCTGATTAGAGAACATTTCCCTAAGATATAATTTGAGGATTATAATAGAAGGATATCCTATAATTTTGGTAATGTAGAGATTTTGTGTATTTTCTAGAAATAAATCCATATCTGCATATGAGCAGGTAGAGGAAGCTGAAGAACTGATTTAAATAGTAGTGAAAACTCCAACAATGAGTTTTGGGTGTGACCCGGGGTATCCTGGTACACCACAATGGGCCTTACTGTACTCTTGGTTATGATACTCCTAGGGGATATGCTTTGGATAATTCAAATTTTCTTTACAAACCATTATGGATGATTTTTTAGTAAATAATACATCAAAGAAAACATTTTTTTATGATTATGGATTATATTCGTAAACTATTAAATTTATCTTAGGTATTTTACTGGTTTGGAATTATATATTGCGATTCATAAACTAATCTAGTGTATGTCATTGTTTAGAAATGGTGCCTTGTGGAAGGAATGGAAACCATATCGACACACATATTCAACGTATGGATTTACCAACTATTCAAGATAATTATAGTGGAGCTGGTGATACAACTGATGCTGAAAAACTTATTATCATACTGGGACAACTCACATAGTTTATGAATAATAAACTTACCCATAGGGAGCACCATGATCCACAATACAGAGGATCAATGTTAGACTACTTCTTCTGGAAACAATGACCAAAATTCAATGAGACTAAAATTCCATTTAAAGATGAGAAATGGATAAGTTCCTTAGATAGAATATTTCATGTATTAGGGAGTAGTGAAAGGGAAAAAAAATTCAGTTCATTTTATCGCCTCATGGGAGATGCAGATCAATGGTGGTCATTAATTCAATACAAAAATGAGGATAAATAAGTATCAAATATGGAATAGAGTGATTTTAATGAAATTTTCATAGAAAAATACATTCCTTGTGACCATCGAGCAGATATGGAAATACAATTTCTAAGTCTAAGGAAAAAATGTGTATGAAAATGTCCCAATGTATGAAGAAAACTTTACAAGGTTTGAAAGGTGTGTAACATATTATATATGTAACCCAAAGAGTAAGATTTATCAATTATATTATGTGTTAATACCATTTCTCTATCGAGAATTAGTATAACAATCCTTATCATTATATGAAGATATTATCTCATGTGCTATCAAGATAGAAAAGGAATTCTGTAAGTCTTACATCATTAAAGAAAATATAATAAAGAATAGATATTTTGAACACTCAGTAAATGGAAATAAGGGGAAGAAGGGATAAATATCAATTTTTATCTTGTAGAAAATGTGGAAAGTAACACCCTTGTGATTTCCTGAAGGGAATGTGACTTTTTTACAATAGTGGTGAAAAATTCCACCAAGCTCATGATTTCATAGGAAATAAAGAGGTTTTTAATGTTGAATTCGACAATTTTAGAGAAATGTGGAAATATTTAAATGAATGTCCTATGAACCAAGTAAACTTACCTCAAAAAGCCAAGGGAGTTGGTCTATGCGACGTGATCACTACTGCTGAGGTTGAAGCTCTGAATGATGGGGTGGTGGGAAATATAATAGTTTTCTCAAATTTAGACACTACTTTATTTGATTGTGGATCATCACATTATTTAATAACTTCACAGTTGGCTAAGAAAATTAGGTATTTCCAATTTGATTTTACAAGGGTGTTGTCAGTCAAAAATCTTAAGGGAAGTATCATTACAATAATTTTTTGTGAATCAGTTCCCATGAGGGCATATAAACATGCTTTTTATGTTGATCTCATCACCATACCCATGATTAAATTTGATATAATCCTCGGTATGGATTGTATTTAGGACCTTGATGAAAAAATTTATTATAATAAGAAAGAGATTAAAATTTTCAATAATGATAATGAGTACCTTATCTTTGGATGAGAAATGTCACCATCTGATTCTTATCTATATCCACCCCCAGTAGCTCTACTAAATTCAGTTTTTAGGGAGGAAGAGAGTAAATAACTATGGGTGGGGAAAGAAATGTTCAAATAGAAGATGTACCTATTATTCAAGAATATGTTGATGTGTTTCTAGTGGATTTACATGGACATCCTCCAGAATGAGAAGTTGAGTTTTCCATAGAATTAATTCCTAGTTTAAGGACGATATTCGAAGATCCCTTATAGAATGGCCACTGTGGAATTAGTAGAACTAACGAATCAACTAGAGTAATTGAGTAATAAAGGATTTATTCACCCTTTTGATTATAGATGGGGATCCCCAATTATTTTTATTAAGATTAATGGTGGATCTATGATGTTTTACATTGACTACAATGAGATCAATCCTATAACAATAATGAAAAAGTATACCCTAACTCACATTGATGATTTATTCGATCAACATCACGGAGCTCAATATTTTTAAAATATTGACCTTCAGTCTGGATATCTTGAGTTGTGGGTGATAACATAAGACATTCTAAAAAAATCATTTCAAACAAGGTATGGGCATTACAAGTTGATAGTAATACCTTTTGAACTGAATAATGCACCCACTGTTTTCATGGATCTAATTAATAGTGTTTTCAAGGAATATCTTGATGAATTTTTAGTGGCATTTATTGATAATATCTTGTCTTAATCCAAAATCTACGAAGATCATTAAAATCACTTGTGTACAATTATAAAGACTCTTAGAAAATTGAATTATATGGGACGTTTAGCAAGGGTGAATTCTGTTTTTAGGAGATTTTGTTTCTTGGCCATATTATCTCTAAGGATTGAATCTTTATTGGTCCTTCAAAGAAAATATCAATACAATAATGGTCATCAAAAAAATTATAATTGAGGTATGTAGTTTTATTGGTTTTGTAGGTTATTATCGGCGTTTCGTCGAAGATTTTTCCCGATTGGCTACCCATTAACCATACACACACATAAATGGGTTATTTTTTTTGGAAAAAAGTGTGTGAATAATGTTTTCAAGAACTAAATTGAAGATTATTCAATGCTACTATCTTGACTCTACTATTGGGGAATGACAGGTTAGTTATTAATAGTGATGCTTCAAATAAAGGACATGGTTATTTCCTTAAGTGGAATGATATAATTATTTTCTATGAATCATAATAGCTAAAAATTTAGGAATGAAACAATCCTACTCATGATATTGAGTTAGTAGCTATAATCTATTATTTGAATATATAGAGACACTATCTCTATGGTGAAAATGTGAGATATATACTGATCAAAAGTGTTTGATGAATATTTTTTCATTGAAAGTACTCAACATGGGGAAAAGTTGACGGTTTGAACTACTCAAGGATTATGATTTCACTATTCACTACTACTCGAGGATGGAAAATATGGTGGAAGATGCTTTGAGAAGAAAGGATCATGGTGTTTTGAACAAGATGAGAGTTGAAAGGGATCCTATGTTCAGGGATCTAATAATGATGGATATGGGAGTAATCATGGAAGGTGAAACATCAATAATTTTTCAAATAGTCACCAAACCATCATTACAAGAAAGGATAAAAAGTTATCAAACTGAATATGGGGAGTTTCAAAAGAAAATTGAAGATATGAACGATGGGAGATTGATTGACTTCGTATGTGAATATGGAATTTCGAATTTTGGGAAGAAACTTTGTGTTCCTAGCATACCAGATCAAAGAAGGAAAATCTTGGATGTTGCTCATAGCTCTAATTTCTCTATACACCCTGGTAGCATAATGATGTACAGATATTTGAAGAAATATTTTTGGCAGGAAAAAATGAAGAGGGAGATTTCTGATTATGTGTCAAGATGTATGGTTTTTCAATATGGGAAGGCTAGAAGAAAACACCCTAGAGGATTCATGCAACTTCTTTCCATACATAAGTGGAAATGAGATGATATTACGATGGACTTTGTTATGGGGCTACCAAAGACTCTTATAAGGAATAATGCAATAAGTGTCATTTTTGATCGTCTTAACAATTCAGCACATTTTTATGCTATAAGATAAGAATTATCACTTGAACATCCATAAATACAATATATTATTGAATTTGAAGACTTCATGGAGTACTCATATGAATTGTTTCAGATCGTGATCCCCATTTTACATCAAGATTCTGGAAACATATTTATAAGTCCTTGGATACTAAATTTCATTTGAGCACTGCCTACAACCCTCAAACTGATGGACAATCAAAAAAACTATTCAAACCTTATAATATATGTTGATATCATTCTCACATGACTTTCAAGGTATGTGGGACCAATATTTACCTCTGGTAGAATTTTCATATAACAATTGCTTCCATTCAAGAATTCAGATGGCACCATATGAAGTACTATATAGAATGATAAGTCACACACCAAAAATTTGGGATAATGTTGGTGAAATAAAACTCGTAGGCTCGAAATATGTTGAGGAATCAATGGAAAAGGTAAAAATTATCCAAATCCACATCAGAGCATCGAAAAGTAGGAAAAAGAGCTATGCCGATAACTAAAGGAAGGATTTGGAATTTGAAATAGAAGATCATGATTTCTCGAATGTATCTCTATGGAAGGATGTTCTACGATTCTGTAGGAAGGGAAAATTAAGTCCCTAGTACATCAGACCTTTTGAAATAATAGAACGAATTAGAGTTGCAAATTACCATTTGGAAAAGCCTCCACGTATCAATAAATTTCACGACGTGTTCTATGTATCACTATTAAGAAAATACTTTCCCGACCAAATTCCTGAACTCACCTTTGAAGAAATAAAATTGGAACCTGATCTATCTTATTGTGAAGAACCTATCAAGATTCTTGATACCAGAGAACAAGTGTTGAGAAACCAGACAACTCGTCTGGTAAATGTTCTATGGAGAAACCATAAGATGGAAGAGGGAACGTGGGAACCGAGGAACAAATAATGAAGAACCACTCGAATCTTTTTATGAATTAGTATTCTATAAATTTCATGGACGTAATTATTAGAATGAGATAATAATTTAACACCCTAAGCTTCAAGGGCACGCTTCTCTTTGAATAAAGAAATTCCTTGCGATGTATGCAACTTCAAGTTTTAGCACACATCGACCAATCAAACTAGCCTTTATGAATTGTAATACCAAGTATTTGAAATTTTATAAATGCTATTTTTCAAAATGGGCTTCATTTTTGGATTTGGAATATCAAAATTATCTTAAGGTGAAATTTTTGTATTTTTTTGAAATCATTCAATTTTTTTATGAATAGTGAAAAACACTATGTAATTATTTAAAACTAACGTTTTATTTAAATAATTATTTATTTTATTTAAATTTATTTTAAGTCAAAATAGATACATTATATTCATATTATTTCAATTTAATTCATTAGAGTCATTTTATAATAATATTATATGTATAATATTTTATTGAACCTTTTAACATCTTTTACCCACCTTCTAGACACGTTAAACAATTTGCATAAAACATAATTTTACCATATCTATAAATTGAATTTCAAAAATCCAAGAAAATGGTTGAAATCAATAAGTAAAATGTGGCTCAATAGGATGAAAATAATTTTTGGTGAATAGTAACTTTTAATTTATTTTGCCACAGTTAAAAGTAAATAGTGTAATTAAATGTAAAAATGATATTATAATTACCCTAACACATGTCCTAATTCTATTGTAAATGTTTATTTAGAACAAAATCAACCTTATGAATAAAATATGATCCTTTTGGTCACTTGAATTAGATTAGGACATTTATTATTTTTTTATATAAAGAAGATTTTAAAGTGTTAAATTCAGGTTTAGTAACTAAACCATTTTTAATATAGGGTTATATATAAGATAAATTAAACTATAAATATTCTTTAGAAATATAAAAAGAATTCCTAAATAATAATAATTTTTTTGTAATTTTTATACATAAATTAATAAATTTATTTATAAAACAATGATAATGTAGTAATTGCCTTATTATTGAAAGATTAAAAACATTGATATTATAAATATTAATTTAATTTCAAATTGATAATTTTTATGTATTAAATGAATTTTATAGATTAATATGAAATTTTAGGGTTTATTATATAAAAAAATTTATGTGATAAAGATGTTATGACTTTCAAAAAAAATATCCAATAGTGTCAAAATTGGCATAAATGAGTTTTTAAAACAAATGCTATATTATTAAATGATATAATATTACTAAAAAACCAAGTTTTATCCAAAGGGCATAGAAAAGGATAAATATGTCAATAATGAACCAATTAAGGATCTCTTGGTTTTTTTATATTATGTTTATTAACCATTAATTATAACAATACAATAATACATCGTAAAAGTTAAACTATTTAACAATGTGTTAAAGCTAAATGATATGGTTAATATAGTGACCTAAAACAGTATAAAACATAATGGATGACAATTTTTGACCCTTCCCCACCTTATCCTCGATATAAATCCATCTAGAGTCCTTATAAACCGAATATGATTGTATAATAAATTAGTTTTTCAAGATTTACCTCAAGTGACTCTCACCTCTCTTATAAAAGGGTGCTTCCCCTTATCTAAAAATCACACCTCCCAAGACATTTGGCTTAGCCAACCCCTGGTAAAATATCCTCCCAACCCTCTCACATAAACCTAGAGGTCTTACTTTGATCAGAATACATCCTATGGATCCCTTTTGATCAAATCAAAAGGAAGCACCCGAAGAAGAGGTAATAATCTCACCACTAGTATCAAAGTTCCATTCTTAATAAATTTCCTCTTTATTTGTTGTTTCCATACCAAAATAATAACTCTAGTACCTTATACATACTATGATTTGATTATAAATATGGTATAACCATATTCATTATTCTATCCATCCTATGAATGATAAGTCACCGTACGTGCGTACGTGCGGCTTACCGTCTCCACGTCGTGGTGTAGTTTTTTATTCAACACATTATTATTTTGATGGGTATAATGATGATTATAAATGATGTAAATAATAAATATAACATGTTAATGATTCTGTATATATTATATATAATCCAATTACATATTATTTCACTATCAGTATAATGATATTGTCGACTGTGAGTACGTACGGATTACCGTCTCCATGATCACGATGAGATTCATTCACCATCATAACCATTCAAGAATATTTTTTATTTTATGATTAAAAATAATATTTGAGAACTTAATATAATTCTGGATATGAATCAATTACATCCTATCCAAAACAATCACAGTTTTCAAAATAAATCATATAATGGAAAATGAATTAGTTAACACCCCAAACAACTATACTACTGAAATATTTTTAACAAAGAAATATTAGATGATCATATATGATATCATATTTATGTATGTAGTTATTGAATAATTAAATAACAATGATTTAACTATTATACATGAGGTTAACATACCCTCAACCAAGGAAAAGTACAAGGTATGGGATAATTCTACAATCTCTTCATTATTCTAGGTTATTTATACACAAATATCTATTGGGGCCTCTTTATCATCTACATATGTTTTTATTAAAAATATATTTCAAAACATTTTCACTATTTACCAAATTATGGATTAATGTAATTTATACCCTCATTTTACTTTTTATAAAAAGGTTTTAAAGTAATATTTCCATCGCTTTCCAAATAATGTACTTTCTAACCATTTTGACGAATTAAGGTAAGATAGTTTTTTAACTTATATGTGTGGTGCGACAATTTTCAACAGTTATAACACCTTCGAAGTTTCCATTAAACGAATATAAAAATATTTTCAAAATAAATAAATTATTTTATAATTATTTTACTTTTAAATTATTTCTATATATAATGAGATATTTCTCTGAAATAGTTTTGATTTCATTTATGTGAACATCCATTGATGGACTTTACACATGTTTGAAGTCGATTTATTATGATACAATCATCCATATTGTATTGAAGGTTTTTGGATATTTTTTACTATGGAATTTTTATTTTTAAACCATTCATGGTTTATGGTTATAGAATTAACATTTTTTATGCAATTTTTAAGACGAATGATTATGTTACATTTCTACCTTTTCATATGAGGATTTCATTTTACTTAGTAAGTGAAGGGTGGATCCTACTATAGCTCCTCGATGTATCGGTAGGTCTCATAAGACAAACTAGTGTCTTGGCACATGGCGTTGACCAAATATAATTTTTATTCTCGGAATTAGGCATTGACTATGTGGTAACGATATCCGAAATTATGCATTCTATAATTATGAAATTAGCTATTATTATTATATGTGATTATTCGACTAGTAGAATATCCATGTGAATAATTAAATGGAATTATTTGATTTATATTGTAACAGCCCGAGGTTTTATGATATATATTATTTTTAATTTCTTTGATGTCTTCTATTATACAGTAAACCAAGATTAGCTTGTACTATACGCAACACCGTATTAGCTTGCAGTATACGCAACACTATTCTTGGCTCGTGTTATCCACAATTTCAAGTTCATTTTTTGGAAATTATTCTACACAACATTAAGTATAGATTTTGTTTAATGTATAGTTTTTTTTGATTATGTTATACGCGACACTAAACAGATCTTTCACTACACTCATCCCTAACTTGGCTTGCATTGCACGCAATCAATACCTTTTTCGATAGCGTGTGTAGTACGCAATACCAAGTTTCACTAAATGAGATATTATTATAATATTATTATGAACTATAAGTTATTAATAGTAATACCCACTTTTTGAAATTTTATAAATTTTATCATTCAAAATGGACTTTATTTTTAGATTCGGAATATCGAAATTATCAAAGGGTAAATTTTTGGTATTTTTTCTGAAAACATTCAATTTTTAATGAATAGTGAAAACACTCAGTTACTATTTAAAAACCAACTTTTTATTTAAATAATTATTTATTTTTTTAATTTATTTTAGGTCAAAATTGATACTTAATACCTATATAAGTTCAATGTAATTAATTGGAGTCAGTTTATAATAATTTTAGATATAAAAAAATTTTATTAATCTTTTCACCGTCTTTTACCCACCTCCTTGGAGAATTTGAAAATTTACATGAAACATAATTTTTCCGCTTCTATGAGTGGTATATAGAAAATCTGAGAGACACGGTTAATATCAAATAGTAAAATGTGGTTCAATAAGATAAAAAATAATTTTCGATGAATAGTAAATTTTTACTTTTATTTGCCATGGTTAAAAGTAAATATGGTAATTAAGGGTAAAAATGATATTATTATTACCCTAAAACATGTTCTAATTCTATTGTATAAGTATAATTCGACCAAAAAACAACCTGATGAATATAATATTATCATTTAGGTCCACTTGGATTTGATTAGGACATTTATTATTATTTTATTTAAAAAAAGAGTAAAAATAGTTAAAATCAAATTCTAATAAGTAAAACATTATTAATATAGGGTTATAAATATGATAAATTCTACAATAAATATTCATAAGAAATATAAAAAATATTTTCTACCTAATTATATTTTATTTATAATTTTTAGACCTTAAATAATTTAATTTATTTATGACACAATGGTGATGGAGTAGTTACCTAAATAATGAAATATTAAAATAATTGATATTATAAATACCCAAATAAATTTAAGTTGAGACTTTTTATGAATTACACTGATTTTATAGGTTAATATGACATTTGAGTATTGATTTAATTAAATTTTTTCGAACTAATCATGTTGTTATGATTTTCAGAAAAATCAATTACCAAATAGTGTCAAAAATGACAAAAAATAGTTTTTAAAACAAATAGTATATTATTAATTGTTATTATCTTCATAAAAATCTAAGGCTCGGCCAAATGACATAGATAGGTTATATATATTAATAATTAACCACGTGGGGTTCATTTGGCAGGTTATAGTATGTTTATTAACCATATAGTGCAAGAAAACAAGAAGACACAGTAAAAGTTAAATTATTTTACTAAGAGTTAAATCTAAAAGATAATGTTAAAATAGTAACCTAAACTTGTATAAAACCTATTGTTTGTGAGTACTTCGACCCAATCTGAATTTACCTTCAAAATAAATAAATTTTGAGCAATTATAAACTGAATATGACTTTATTAAAAAATAATATTTTAAGTTTTTCCAAAGGTGCCCCTCTCATCCCTTATAAAATTTGCACCCCTTCTCACTTCTCTTCAAACCCTTTTGAGCCATGAAGCTCAGCCAACACCTGAACATTTCTCTTCTCCACTTCCCTAGAAACATTCTAGAGGTTTTTTTCTTCTCAACGAACCAACTCTACTTCCTTAAGAGGAATCTTAAAGGGGGTGCGTTGAAGAAGAGCTAATCTCTTCTTCCGATTCTCTCAAGTTTCTTTCTTCTTTTACTTCTTCTTATTTAGTTTTCTCATTATAAAGTAATAACATCAGAATTGATTATATACTGATATGTTATTATAAATATTAAACAACCCTATTTCACCCTCTATCCATCCTACGGAAAATGAAATCACCGCGTGTGCATATGTACGGAATACCGTCTCCACGCCATGGTGTAATCTGTTTTCGACCACTACCTTACTTGTATGGGTATAATGGTCTAAATAAATAACTATATATGATTATTTTAAAGTGATATTGATTCCGAAATATTATACATACACTTCAATACAATTCCACGATCATCGGAATGATATCATCGCTCGTGCGTACGAACGGACTACCGTCTCCACGTCGCGATGAGATTCATTTTCCATGTTAACCATTCATGAATGATTATAAAGTATATATAATAAAAATAATTAAATATATGACATAATAATGATACTGGATTTATTTATACGCAACACTATTCTTTGCTAGTGTTATACACAATTTGAAGTTCGTTTTGTTGGAATTATTCTACACAATTTTAAGTATAGATTTTATTTAAGGTATAAATACAAAAAGTTATGATTATGTTATACTAAACACTAAACAGAGATTTCACTACACACAGCCCTGACTTGGCTTGCATTACACACAATCAATACCTTCTTCGATAGCGTGTGTAGTACGCAATACCAAGTTTTACTAAATGAGATATTATAATAATATTATTATGAACTAGACATTATGAATAGTAATACCCACATTTTGAAATTTTATAAGTTTTATCATTCAAAATGGACTTCATTTTTAGATTTGGAATCTTGAAATTATCATATGGTGAATTTTTGGTATTTTTCTGAAAAATTTCAATATTTGATGAATAGTGAAAACACTAGGTTACTATTTAAAAACCAACTTTTTATTTAAGTAATTATTTATATTATTTAAATTTATTTTGGGTCAAAATTGATACATAATACCTATATAAGTTCAATTTAATTCATTGGAGTCATTTTATAATAATTTTAGATATATAAAAATTTTATTAAAATTTTTTCCGTCTTTTACCCACCTCCGAGGAGAATTTGAAAATTTACATAAACATTAATTTTACCACATCTATGAGTAGAATTTAGAAAATATGAGAGAAACAGTTAATATCAAGGAGTAAAATGTGGTTCAATAAGATAAAAAATAATTTTTGGTGAATAGTAACTTTTTTACTTTTATTTACCACGGTTAAAAGTAAATAGAGTAATTAAGGGTAAAAATGATATTATTATTACCCTAAAACATGTTCTAATTCTATTGGATAAGTATAATTCGACCAAAAACAACCTTAGGAATATAATATTATCATTTTGGTCCACTTGGATTAGATTAGGACATTTATTATTATTTTATTTCACAAAGAGTTAAAATAGTTAAAATCAATGTTTAATAACTAAAACATTTTTAATATAGTGTTATACATAATATAAATTCGACTATAAATATTCATTATAAAGATAAAAATAATTTATACCTAATTGTATTTTATTTATAATTTTTAGACATTAAATAATTTAATTTATTTATAACACAATGGTGATGCAATAATTACCTAAATAATGAAATATTAAAATAATAAATATTATAAATACACAAATAAATGTAATTTGAGACTTTTTGTGAATTAAAATAATTTTCAAGGATAATATGACAATTTAGTATTGATTTAATTAACTTTTTTCGAACTAATCATGTTGTTATGATTTTCACAAAAATCAATTACCAAATAGTGTCAAAATTGACATAAAATAGTTTTTAAAACAAATATTATATTATTAATTATTATTATATTTCTAAACATATATTTTTTGTAAAAATGACTTAGATAAGATTATATATATTAATAATGAACCACTTGTGGTTATTTTTTCTGGTTATTGTATGTTTATAAACCATATAGTGAAAGAAAACAAGAAGACACGGTAAAAGTTATATTATTTAACATAGAGTTAAATCTAAAAGATAAGGTTAAAATAGTAACATAAACTTATCAAAAACCTTTTGGATGAGTGGATTTCGACCCATCCTCACTTTATATTCAATATAAATCAATTTTGAGCCATTATAAACCAAATATTACTTTATTATAAAATAATAATTTAAATTTTTTTAAAGGTGCCCCTCTCCTCCCTTATAAAAAGGGAACCCCTTCCCTCTTGTCTTCATGCCTTTTTGAGCCTTGAATCTGGGAAAAACCCTGACCATTTCTCTTCTCCACTTACCTACAAAATTCTAGAGGTTCTGGTTTTCTAAAAAAAACAACTCTTCTTCCTTAAGAGGAAGCTTAAAGGAGGTTCATCGAAGAAGAGGTAATATCTTCTTCTGATTCTCTCAAGTTTCTTTCTTTCTTATAATTATTCTTATTTAGTAGTCTCATTATAAAGTAATAACATCAGTATTAATTATATACTGATATGTTATTATAAATATTAAAAAACCCTACATCAACTTCTATCCATCATACAGAAAATGAAATCACCGCGCGTGCGTACGTACGAAATACCGTCTCCACACCGTGGTGTAATCTGTTTTCGACCAACACCTTACATGGATGGGTATAATGGTGTAAATAAATAACTACATAATATTATTGTAAAGTGGTATTGATTCTGAAATATTATACATAATCTTCAATACAATTCCACGATCATGGGAATGATATCAACGCTCGTGCGTACGTATAGACTACCGTCTCCACAACGCGATGAGATTCATTCTCCATGTTAACCATTCATGGATGATTATAAAGTATATATAATGAATAATAATAAAATATAAGACATAATAATGATACTGGATTTATGTATATATATGTATGTCATCTACTTAATTCCATTCAATTCAATAAGCAAACGAAAATAGCATTCATGCGTACGTACGGCCTACCGTCTCCATGAACGGTGTATTTCATTCCATTTATTGATCTATCATATATATTTTTATATGATGAATATATATTATATATAAATTATTTTTTACATTCCGGATTTAAGTATATCAGGATATAAGTAATAATATCAAGAACAAAAAGTCGAAACACGTACAATAAATAAAATGATATTACCCAAATCCCTGCTTTTACAACGAATTTACAAAATGAACGGGTAATACAAAGTCATAATTAAACCATATATGATATAATAACAATTAATATGATTCTGTAATAAGTCAATGACAATATTTAAATCATTATATAGGTGGTTCGGATACATATGAGGCCTATCAGACATAATGTAAGGGATTATTATTCCAATCTCGCTCTTATCCGAGATTGATTATTCCTAAGTATTTACTAGGGTTTTTTTGTTATCATCCATGTCCCTGTTTTCTATAAATGTTTTCATGTATGTTTAATGTAATTTTTACCCATTTTTGAATTTTACCATATGTTTTGAAATAAATCTTACTTTTTTTACCACATGATGGACTTTTTTATTTTTCCGACAAAAGTACGAGGAGAATGTTATTTTTAACTTATATGGCGTGAACAGATTTTTACGGTTTCATAACGCGACATTTTCATGAATCTTCCTATACAATATTTCATGATTATTTTCAACAAAACCCTTTTCTTTTAAAATTTCATGGCATTTTGTGAAAAGAAAATTATTTGGAATAAGAAAGGATATTTTCCTCAAGAATTCATTTCAAGTGTATTATCAAATCTATTTTCCATCTAAAAAGACTTTACTTAATATGTTTATGTTTCAAGAATAATTTATCCATTATTTACATGGTTTGATTATTCTTATGACGAAATGATATCCATTTTTTATATGGATTATGTTATGATGTCATGATGTTTAAGAATCCCATTCTATTACATGGGTTATGCAATGATGTATGATTTATGATTTTGGGGCACACGAAAGAATGATTTAATTAAGAGATGGGTGGGACCTATATCTCCCTCCAATTAATTGGGTAAAGATTTATATCTCATGAGATAGACATGGCTGGAACAGTGAGTTAATCCGGTTCAGTGTTACTAGACTGGAATGAGGAGTGAACTCAATTCAGAAAGGGACTTTGTCCACTAAGATGGTCTTGGAAGCAATGCCTTGGCTACTATGGAAATAATATCATGTGCTTAATGGTTCTCCATAATTAAATGTTTTATTCCATTGTTATTTTATCATTATTGATGTTCCTTTATGATATTTTCCTCACGTAATACCAAGATTTATTTCACAACTCAAGATTTTGATGTTTAAACTTTATGTTCATGTTTTAAAGTTCAAATGTATATGGTTTGTTTTATTTTTTTCCATGATTACCCTTAATGAGAATTTGAGCTCACACTTTATATGTTTTCTTTTCCCCAGGATATAATGAATGGTTTTAGGTAAGAAAAAAAGGGAAGATCTTTATAGGAGATGTTGAAGATCATTCACCACGATTAAAATTTTATGTTCCAAGTTTCCAAAGACACTAAACTATTAACGTCCTTGTGTGTATGTTTTTGTTATATATTAAGTATTCCTCAAAAATAATGTAATATCTATGTAAGTAAATCTTTGGGTCTCTACATATATTTCCCATATTATGCAGAAGTTTCATTTTAAAAGGCATGTGTTTTTGTCTTATACATTGCCTCTAATGTTTATGATTATTTATGAATGTTTCCTATATATTATTATCCTTACTGAGCATCTGAGTTCACTCCTTTATAATGTTTTATTTTTCTCAAGATGTCAAAAAGTATATTACGATTGACCTGCAGGGATAGGCTATGGGATATGAGTGTTTTCAAAGGAGACATAGTGTAGTTTTTTTTATTTCATGATGTAATATAAAACTTAAGTATGTATATAGTACATCCATGGCTACTAAACTAATCATAATTTCAAGACATGATCACTTGGGATCATGCTAGTGTTATGTAATAATGTATCGACTCTGGGTATCTATGGTCGGGGCGTTACAAAATGCCACCTTTAGAACTCCAACAACTAAATGTTCATATGGAATTGTTGGAGTAAAATGGACTCATTCATCCTAGTACGTCTCCATGGGGATCACCCATTCTATTTTATAATAATGTTGAAGGGAAGGTGGTGTTATCTATCAAATATAGAAAGCTATATCAGATAATTAATAAGATCAAATACTCTCTTCCCAAGAATGGAGATATGTTCGACAAACTATGTTGTGATTCTGTGTTCCCCACGTTCAACTATAGACCAAGATATTGTTATAAGAGTTTGACGCCTTCTAAGGTAAATTGGACAACATTTTAGAACTGGTATGGGTTGTATGAGTTTGTGGTGAACATTTTTGGATTGAAAAATGCACTAGATGTTTTTGTGGCCTCAATGAACCGAATATTTCATCCATACCTAGATTAGTTCATGGTTTTCTTTGTTAATGATATCTTTATGTACTCAAGAACATTTTATGATCATGCCAAACATACCAACATCATTCTATGTACAATATAATAGCATAGGATTTATTCCATGATATCAAAATTTTAGTTCTGGATTAATAACGTTCATTTCTTAGGCAACAACTTTTCCCAGGTAGGTGTTTCGGTGGATCTAGAGAATGTTCAGGTTATTGTATCACTGGATCATCCCAAGAATGATTCTGAGGTTCATAGTTTTTTTGTCCCATTATTACCAAATGTTCATTAGGTATTTCTCTAATTTTGTAGCTCCACTCTCAGGATTAACCAAGTATGAGTTATGTTTTAGTGGTCTTAGCAAATCAATATTTCATTTCAAGTGCTAAAGATGTGGTTGACTACCGCAGTGATTGTGATATTACTTAAAATGGGTAAGAGGGTCGCCTTGTCTTATGATACATTTAGTGATGGACATGGGACAATATTGATGTTGGATGATAGGATTTTACCATATGCTACAAGACACATGAGGCCATATGAATGAATTTACCCTACTCACTATATTAAGCTAGCAATTATTGTTTATGCCATTAAGTGTTGGAGGAATTACTTATTGGGAGATAAATTCACGGGGTTTATCAATCATAAATTCCTTATGTACGTCTTTTATCAGTGGGATTTGAATATTTGGTAGTGGAGGTGGGTTGAGTACCTGAAATCCATTGATTTTTTAGTTGGTTTAAAGACTGAGAAATGGAATATTATTGTAAATTAAAAGTTCCAAAAGTCTTATAATAAAGTGGCATAGGAATAAAACTCTATGTGGAGAATGATGGACTTATTTTGTTGAGAATCACAAGGATTTACAGAATGGGCATGGTAATATGACCCTAAAATCTATATAATTTGAGCCCACAATTTTGAGATCAGTTAAGTTGAGTACGATGATGGACCTAGAGTATCTATCTATGATGGAATGTCTTAAAGGTAGGGAGTCACTTTCTAGTTGGGATGTTAGAACTGCTGGAATTGATTATATTCCTGGTCATGTTTTGGTGTTGACAGATGTATGAAAATATTTTAGGTGTGAGTTACATACATCAAAGTTTGTGATGCATTTTCGTTTCACTAATATATATTGTTTTCTTCATATATATTATTGGTGGACGAGGATGAAGAAAGAAGGTACTAGTTTTTTTGTGCGATTCTTTCCCTGAAAGAAGGTGAATGCTGAGCACTAGTGCCCTGCTGGGTTTTTACAGACATTCACCATTCCAGAGTGTAAATGGTATGATGTAATGATGTATTTAAAAGTGGTTCTTTCGTGGATTCCATGGGAGAGTCACAAAATATAGGTGGTTGTGGATCAGCTGATTAAAGTGGATCATTTCTTATCGATCTAGGAGGGTATCATAATT
The DNA here is from genome assembly GCA_963277665.1 of Viscum album. Lineage (NCBI taxonomy): Eukaryota > Viridiplantae > Streptophyta > Magnoliopsida > Santalales > Viscaceae > Viscum > Viscum album. The sequence continues at coordinate 801,134,052 of OY728150.1, read as the reverse complement.
GATCAGCTGGGATAACTATATGATTGATAGATAGTGTTGTTTCATAGTGTTCCAAGAACCATAGTTTTGGATCATGATCTTTATTTCACATAACACTTATAGAATGGGTTACATAAGGAACTTCATACCTAGGTGTTTTGAGTACAGCCTATCACATGCAGATGGAGGGGAAATATGAACATACAATATAGGTATTAGTGGAAAAGTTGATAGAATGTTTAATAAATTTTTTTGGTTAATTGGAAAAAAATTAATCTCATTGAGTTTTTTACCAAAAATTTTTTAGGCTACCATTTAGGAGGAACCTTTTGAAGATCTCTATGGATACCATGAATATCTCAATTTTGTTTTTAAGATGCTGGGGGTCCAAGTTATTTGGACTGAGTCTCATAATGGAGATGTTGAAAGTGGTTCAATTGATTCCGAAGCACATGAAAATGGCTCAATGTATGCATAAGTCAAAATTAGACAATAAATCACAGGACTCTTGATTGTATCATGTGAGATAATGTGTTTATTCGGGTAGCTACAAGGATGGGAAATCATTAGATTCCGAAAAATGGTGTTCTGGAACCTAGGTATGTGGGGTTATTTGAGACTATGGTGAGTGCCATATTTATGGCATACAAATTATCTCTTCCATAATGGTATAGTGGGATTTTTTTTGATTATTAATGTTACATAACTCAGGTAGTATTGCCCTAAATCAACTCATTTTGTTGATGTAGAAGATGTTGATCTTGAGGTTGATGTGTCCTTTGAAGAGAATCTGGTTTGTATTATGGACCATAACAAGAAAGTCATGGGTGAAATATATTTCAATTTTTTTGAATTTTATAGCAACAACGGAAGTTTGAGGAGAATACATGGGAATGTGAATCAGATATATGGGCCTAGTTTCCCAATCTCTTTTCATTAGAAACATTATAATGCTCGGGAAGAGAGGGTTAATGACGATCCTTCATAACGTGTCAAGGGTGTAAGATCCCGGATATCATGGTATTATGTTACTAATTAAATATTTGTTTCAATATCTCATTATAGGTTAATGAAATTATTATCATGTTTTTTAGGGGACAAGGGGGTGTTCTAGGGGTTGGTACATTTAATGGAAGGAAAACCAATTCAAAATTGGCTAGGCACATGGCTATCACATGGTTATGTAAACCATGTGGTGTGGTAGAAATTTTGGTCAGTAGAATATCACATGGTTAGCACAATATTTTTCACATCATGGGGCTATCCAAGGTAATTTTATGAACCATCTCCCATCGAATAGTTTCATACTAAAATTTTGTTCTTTTTTTGTAAAACATTGTGGGTAAATTGTGCACACCTAGAAAAGATAGAAAGTTTTTATTATTTTTATTACGAGAATTTATACCTTCACCCAATTTTCTTCCCTCATTTCATACATTCAAACCTAGTGAAGAACCATAACTGTCAATAGATTTTGAGGGTTATTATCATTTATCTCAAGTTTATTTGGACTGTCTTTTTATGTGGATTGAAGCCCTAGGTAAGTCTATTCTCCCCCTTTCTTCTCATTTTAGATTTGGTTTTGAATCTTTCTATTAGCTCCATATGATGCTCTAAAGACATTCTTTTCCAGTGGGATATATTTCTATTCTTAAAACACTGGTTAAATCCATAACTAAAACCTTGTTGAATAGTTCATTCGTCAATAGGTTTGAGGTAGTTAGTCTACAATTTAAATCCCATTGTTTTGTTCTATATTTCTGCATTTTTAGTTTTTTTCTTGGTCACTTATTATTTTTCATTGACCCCATGAATGATATTTGGTAAAATGGGTGTCTAAAAGATTAATTGAAACCCCCCATGGTTCCCATCAAACTCCTAAGGATGATTTTCCCTATTTTGGTCCACCCATTAGGTGCACGGATATTCCTGTTCCTAGAAATTAGACAATTGAGTACGAGGTCATTGTGTAGTAATATAGGGCCCCTATTGAGTATGTCAACATGGCTAATGGAATTGAAAATAGAATTTTGGTACCGTGTCTATATTTAGTAATTAATTGAAGCATTTTTTGGGATGGAACAGAAATTAGTTAATTGGTTTAAAATTGGGGATTGTAACAGGTGGATTATGAATTATATTTGAATTACATATGAAGGTTTATGAATTTGAAATGAAGATTATATTAAATTGGTAATGGTATCTGAAATGAAAACATGTTAAATAGGGTTTCATAAGGGAAATGATGTATATGGGAAATATGAACATATAAGGGAATTAATGAATTTTCTTAGTGAGTTGGCCTTGATAATGGGAATTAGGCTAAATGGCCTATGTAATATAAATGGAATATCTGTTAATTGGTTATAGAATAATATTAGTTTCTTTATTGAATTTAGTGTATTATGATTATACTATGTGGTGGTTGTGTTTGGTTGTGATATGTTTTATGTTAGATCAATGGATGGATAAGCATTTGCACTTAGCTTGAGGTTTGGTAGAATGGATTAAGGATCCTCACACATGTCGAGTTTGAGTGGTGTTCTAACTCCACTCATAATTCATGTGACAGAGAATGGAGTAGAGATCTATTCCCCTAATAGTTTCATTCCACCTGTTCTGAGGTTTCAAGGTGATAATATTTTTATGTTGTGATGTGTTACATTATGTGAGATAGGGACTTGACTTCTTCCATTATAAAGGATAATAAATTCCAATAACCTAGTGTAAATTATGTGGATTCTTAACACATGGATTACATTTTATTGATTAACTAAGTAATGAAAAAGCTTCAATTATTGAATTTGGAAACATTGTTAGTAATATATAGTTATATATTATTGATAGGGCCCTCAGAATATATTTTACTAATATGAAAATTATTTAGTACTTACGTGAAATACATGGTTATAGGATATTTTGTAGACACTATTAGTGGTGGCCTACTATGTTCTACTCACACCATCTATGAGGCTTCATTAGGTAACCCCAAAGACTTCATGGTTGCAGGTCAGAAAAAAGGAAAAAACTATGATCTAGGTAGTTCATTTGTGTATGGTACATGCAAGGATGAGGTTCCAGAGTTGGAGTCCTCACTATTTTTAGGATTTCACTATTTTTCTTAGTTCGGGTTTTTTATCTTTATTACTCTTAGAACGATATTCCTTGTTTATTTTTTATTGTGGTTGTGCCTAGTTTTGGTATATTCTGGTTATTATTGTTTATTGGTGATTTTATATTTTTCTGATATTTATATTTTATATCTTATTTCATATTCTGATAATGAGGGTATAGTCTTCACATGTGGTTTATCTACACCATCCCTTATTTTCAACAACCTCTAGAATATGGGGAGGTGTCCTTGAGGTTATGTGGTTACAGAGATAATTTCCTTAGGTTAGTGGATCATGGGTTTGGGAGCTTACAAGTCACACATCTTTAACCTTGATTTCATATTAAAAACATTAACTTGAATATGATATATTTATTTTTCAGTACTAGAGATAATCAGATTCATTAAAATTATTTTTTATAATCATTAAAATATTTAATTTTTTTATTTTGGAATATAAATAATAAAAAATTCTCCTATCATATATAATTCCAAAGCATCAGTGACACAAATTTCATGAATAGTTATAGAGAAAACATCACATATTAAAGATGATAAATGATATGTTAATAAATTATTTTAATTTTTTCTCATTAACATAACTAATATTTGATCTCAATTTACATTTATTATTTCTATATATCAGGAAAAAAATGAAAATAAAATTATCTTCTAAAAATAATGGCTATGGTTCAACTTTTTGAAACCACAAACCTATAAATCCATTTATAGGATAAGAAAATTTGGAATATGATACACTTTTTCAATCAGCGATATTGATACCATGTTAGTAAGATAAGTAATATTGTATCACTTATTCATTGAAAAATTCAATGAAATAAAAGAAGGAAATAACAATGAAGAAGCATTTATTTTATACAGTTAACTACTGTATGATAATTCTATATGAATACACATATATTTTTTCTATTTTGAATCACGTAACACCTCCCACCATGTATACTTTAAGGGTAAAAGAAAAGATCCATTCAGGTCATGGAAAAAACATCCCCTTTAGAGATTATTATGAAATACATGGATCCAATGATAAAATGAATGATATAGAATATATAACATCTTAATGTGTTTTATGAAAAACAAATATGAACCAAAAAACAACTTGAGAGTTTTCAAATCACTCATTCTATTAATTATTAAATTCTAGATCAATAAATTAATGCATTGAAGAAATGGATTATTATTAATAAAAAAATATATATTATCTATTTAATTAATTATGAATATTAAATTAATCTATACTTTTGAAACTATAGATATTTAACAAATAAAATCCTCCACATTATAGAAGAAAACACCAGGTATAACACAGTGACTCCTTCATTCCATTTCACCATATGATAATATAATAATTATTTTTAAATAAACTATTAATTTATTACTAGATATTCATCCATTAAATTTTTAATAATCCTTGAAATCACCCTAATATATTATATTCATCGATTCTCTAAAATATACTTAATTTTTATTTTTCATGTTTGACTAAATCACTAATAATGTATTGTGATTAATGTTTTTATAGAAATCCACATGTATTGATTTATATTAGTCCTTTATATAGTTAATATATATAAATAACAACTCAATAACAATATACCGATTCCATAGAAAAAATGAAAAATCCATCATATCATTAGAAAAATCAACTAAAGGATTATATTTATTTTGTAGGAATTTTATGTACATAAAATATTTTTTTTAAATATTTTTTATGTACTGATCTAAATCTCTTCTTTTTTAGTATATATATTTTTTCTAATAAATTTTCCATATTTATAATTATCTCCTTAATTTCATTCTAAACTCTCTTATATCACACTTTTCTATTCTATATCATCCACATAATAATATATACAGTGTCATTGTTAAAATATCAACATTTAATAGAATATAACATATTATGGATGATATGAAATAATACATATATGGTGCATCGAAATATTTAAAAAATACTATTCTGATATAAATTGAATTAATTCATCCAGAAAAATAAAAATTGATAATATCCATCAAATTAATTATTGGATCCATTATATATAATATACATAAATGTATGATGATTTCAAATAAAGGATTTATAATATTTTCCCACCTCATACAACATTACATCTTAACATAGATGATATATTTCATAGATTATACAAATGTTAGTAGATAGTTTATTTTTATTTTATGATGTAGGGTGAGGAGTATTAGTTGAGATATTTTATTGTAGAGGAATGTAAATATATCATAATCCATATAAATATTATAGAAGAGTGATCATATGATGTTATTTTATCAAATTTTGTTTTATTGAAGGTTTTTTATTGCGATATGGTATATTATTCATAATGTGTTACACTAATGAACATTATAATAGAATCCTATCATATAAATTATTTATCATGACTGCTAGAGTGTGTTATAGTGGATTTGGATAAGTTGGTCTGCATCCCAGTTTGTGTATTGGTTTTTCGGTCTTATTTAGTTATTTTAAATATTAATGATCTATATTTTCTATTATAACTCATCAATAATATATAGTGGGGGTTATTATTATTTGATTTAATTTATATTTTATTTGGTCTCAAGGAGGATATGATGATATACATTTTTTTAGGGATAGTAATTAAAGCCTTCTAATTTACATGAGATCATGTATTTGGAGGTAGTCTATTCATTATTGAGGCTATATATGGAGGAGTTAGTGAAACCTCATGTGGATCATTAGATGGGCATCTCTAATTTAGATCATCAATTTTTAATAATGATATGGATGAGTATACAACATGATTTTGGGTCATAGTTCTACCTTAAAAGTTAATTAAAATTGAAAATATAAATTAAAAAAGAGTCAGTTATCTAGATGTTATAATTCATATTTAATGAATGTGTTCTTAATTATAATTGATTCTAAAAGAATAATTTATACATGGTTGAGTTTTTAAATAATAACATATATCACTATTTAACCCTTATTGATTTATTTATATATTTTAATGGGAATCACTAGATATCTCTATTATCTTAGAACGATTTTCAGATGTTATTGATTCATGGCTTTGATCCAGTATCAAGAATTACACAAAATGTTTAGGTCCTTCCAAAGAAAATGATTGATGACCAAGACAGTCATAAATCATATAATGAATAATATATTATACTTTTGGTGTTTAGGGAAATCAACTGTCAATTTAATAAGGATTATCTACATCAAGTTTAATATATATTCAATTATTAGGGTAACCATTCTCCTCGGATAATTATACCTTTAGTTATTTTTAGAATATATAATTAAATATGAATATTAATTTTCAATTACATAATAATATGATTACATCAATGAAAACCTACAATTGTGTCATATTTAATGTTTTCATTATTAAATTTCCCATTTCCTTGAATGTGATCAGATGTACATTCAACTAGATACAATATTTATTAAGTATATTATGAATATTCAAACTAATTTAAGAGATGGTACTATGTGCTAACACCACTAATTTAGTTATTTTATTTTTATCTTATGGTGGATTATAAATGTGTATAAAGGGGTCGATTTCATAAATAAATACATTGTATTCAACAATTCATTAATAATGTTTTTGATACTAAGACTGATATAAAGAAAACATAAATAATTTTTCCTTCTATTTCTTCTTCCATATGTTATATCAATAGTTATAATTCTATTTGGGTGGTATCTCTTGTGTTGTATGGGTTTATGATATTTCCATATTTCTATCCATTTTTGGATTTGATTATTGTCTTTTTGAATTGTTTCATAGATTTATAACGTAGAGGAGAAAATTTCTCCTTATTATCTAATTCTTGATTTATAATTTATTAAATATTTTGAGGGTATTTTTGTTTAAAAATTATTGTTGAAATTTTTATTTTTCTCAAAGGATTAACTCAACTACATAAATAATAGTTTTATATGGTGAATTTTGATATAATGTTTTATGATTTAGCATTAAAATTAGGGATGATCTGTAAAGAATAAATTATTAGAATTTAGTGTCTGTATAATTATTGTTGGTAGTTTAGTGGAATTTGATTTATTAAATTCTATCTAGATGAGATTAATTATGAAATAAATAATATAGACCTATTGTTTTTTCTTATTCTTTTCCAATGTAATTTCATGGTACTATTATTCAAACTATTATTTTATTTGTTTAGAGGTAAAAAAGTTATATTTATGGAGGATGTTGTATTCACTATAATTTTTGAGCTTCAAATCATTCCGAAATGATAATTTTGTTTCACTATTTATCTCCATTGTTATTTATAATTGAATTTTATGTTTGGAAATGATATTTTTTGGTTGTTATTCCATATTTTTTATAGGTTTCTACTAATATTCCATGTAACTGGATACCATGTTATTGTTTTTAAAAAATAGATTTTTATTTTTAAATTTTATTTCATTATTATGTATCTCTATATTTCATAATATTTTAGTATGAAAATTAGAGATCCAAGGGATTAATTTGATAGCACAGAATTATAAATTATATATATTTTGATCCATTACATCCCATGCATATGGATTTTATAAAATTAATTATTCAGTATTTTTCTATCACTTGTATATGAATCTTTTTTTGTAAGGATGATTTTTTCATGCTTTAGGCGATCTTCTACTGAATATTGATATCATCAAGGAATTTTGGATTGTTCTGGTGAGTTAAATAGTGTTGTATCATTGATTAACCTATTATTAGTTTTTTATTGCTATTGATTCATTTAATGGAAGGTAATTCACTCTTACCCAGTTTTTATACTAGGTAATTTGAAAATTATTTGGATTTGGTTGTATGAGAATATTTATTTAGCAACATTGTATTTTTTATAATGTTATATGTATCATGGTATGAATTTTATATCATAATATTTTGACATTTTTTAGGTTTTTTATTCTTATAAATGTTATAAGGTTAATACCAATACTTAAGTATTTTTCATAAATTCAACTTTTATCACCAACATAGGATTTAAGGGGTTATTTTTGGTTGACACATGGTTTCACAAATAGTACATCATGGTTTCTAGTGTGGTTATAATTTTATATGACTTGGTAAGATAACTATACCTGTATATGTTTATTTTTATCTATTAATGGTACCTTTATTATTCACTATAAACACAATGGTATGGATATACATCTAAAAACAGTATCTTTTAGGTACGAGAATATAATATAATATATTTTTAAATATGATATGATTAGTGTTTATGATATTGGTAAAATTTAATTTTATATGTGGATGACTAATTATTATATTTATTATTCATCCATGTAATTGGGAAAAAATTAAATTAGTTTGAAATTATATTGGTGGGATATCCTGTAATCCTTTTTCACTGGTAAGTTTATCGAATAACAGTTAACTTTTTATCAAAGTTAGTAGTTAAGTAGTTAGATATGGATATTGGTTACTATTTTTATTTTTTCTAGCTATAATTTTATTTTTATATGGGTTTTTAGTTCAGAAGATATAGGAAATTACCCTTTAGAAGTTAAATTCTGATCATAATGTAAACATTTTTACCTATTTCTAAAAATTATATATTTTTTTGGTATATTATTTTGTATGGCCCAATAACTTATTAGTTTTATTGAAGGTTGCTATCAAACTAAAGAATCTTTTTTAAATTGAATATATAGTTTTATTGAGAGTTTTATAACAATGGAAGTTCATTCACAATAAATTTAGTAATATCATTATTAGTGAAACAGAACTATCAACCTATTGGGTCATTGATATTGATATGAGACATAAATTTTCTAAAATAAGAGTTTATGTGTTTATAAGTTACATCAGTCCATTGAAATCTTATGAAAAATCGTTGTTAGAGGAAATATTCCTTCTTATTTTTTTGGATATTTCCTTGAGAAATTATTTCATTAAGTATACCCTAGGGGACTATCAAGTCACTAATGACCTCTTGATCATGATATATTAAACACAACATGAGAGAATAATTTATAAAATTATATAAATGTTGATGATAATATGGATATCCATTAGAGGAATTTATAGATCATTTGCGATTTAAACTTAGTGGTTCTTTAAATTACAATGTCATTACATTATTTAATTGATCTTTTCAAATTTTATACCCATATTATGGATGATTCCATACATATTTTTCTATTTTTATGATATATTTGTTATTAAAAATCTGGTCACATACATTGAAAGAATGAACTTTTATGTCACATTCCCAGTGTCAGTGTATAATAATTTGGGTTTTATTCTCTCCATTAATATTTCTAGGGGTAATTTGGACATGTTATTACTTATCTATGACTGATTTCAATTATATTGAATTTAATAAATCCTAATTAAGGAATACATAAGACAAGTTTTATTTTTTTAAATTTTCATTCATTCGTATTTTATTGACCCTTGTTGGTATAACATGTTAAATTATTATCTCTATATTATGTCAAATATAAATTATTATTTTAGGTGAAATAACCGTTAAAGTGTTAGATAATTTACAGTCTCAACTATTTTATCTTCAAAATAAAATATAAATCTACATTTTAAATTGTTTTATACATAAGGGTAAAATAATAATTTATCTTTACCCAAGAATCTATATTTAAAAAACAATAGAACCACTTATTTAAAAATACTAATTTCACATTATATTTTGTATTTTTCTTTGTTATAAGATCTATAATTTCAAAAAAAAAATCATTTATCACTTTAATTAATGTATTTTATTTTGAAAAAATTACCTAATAACTATATATTTAGTATTGTAAAATAATAAAATATTACTTTTTTTTAATTATTAGTATTATTATTTATATAGAGGCATATTTATGTCTTTGTATTTTATTATAGTAACTTTTAAATTTTTTAAAATTATTACCTAAACACCATTTCATATAATATGATTTTTAATCCCACCCATTGGAAAAAAATATTTAGTTAAATAATTAAAATAATACTAATAATAGTACTAATAATAATTAATAACAACAATAATGTATCATAAGTGTGGTTCTTGTAAGCTCACTATATTTGACTATGTTTGATGTACAACCTCTATGATATTGAAAATTAATAATAATATAAATTTTTTTGTTATACTTTTACATGAAAAATATTTCTACATTCTAGTTGTTTTATGACTACGGGAATAAGAACTAATTTTAATCAATCGTCAACAAGGATAAAAATAATGGAATGAGGGATTTAGGGTTTCAATTTATAGGGTTTTCTGATTATGCGGTGTAACTGATATGCTGGAATATTTATTAGGTAAGGACAAAAATGGATCATGATATACCTGTTGTGGCATGGGATGGATAAGCAGAGTGTCATAAATAAATTCCTCAACTCAAAAAATAATGATAAGATTGAAACCGAATTATTTATTTTTAATTATAAAACCTAGTTACATAGATGAGATAATTTATGTTTGTTCATTAATCAAATTTTGGATAAAATGGCCACATAAAATACTATTTTTTAGAGAACATAATTATTTACTCAATATGAAGATAAATAAGTTGTTAATAATTGTTTTTTGATCTTTCCTTTTAGATAAGGGACGTGTCTTGACAAAATTAATGTCCCTTTGGGACATTATATATTTTCAATTTTTCATAAAAACATTATTATATATTATGAATTTCCAAAATATTATTATTATTATTGTTATATTTATTTTTTTATTGGTGGTGTTGTTGTTATTGTTGTTTTTAACACTATAATAGTATGTGCGATTTGGGTTGGAAAGATTTTTGGTGGTCATGTAGGGCATAGGCATTTAGACTATTCATCTTTTTTCATTTTAATATTACTTATATATTAATTTTTCCCTGGATGTTTATTTTTTATTAATATAATTATATTTATTATTATTCCCATAGGAAGTATCATAGTGGTTGTGCCTTAGTAATGGTTAAGGGGACTTTATTTCAAGACTTCATAGGTGCTTGTGATCTTTTAATTTATTAAATTTACTCCTCAGATATAACATAAATTCTTATTATTATGATAATGTTCTTATACCCTTGTATATATTTTTTGATGTTGTAATTAAATGGGTTATGAGTTCAAATAATAATTTTTATTTATAGATTCATTATCAATTGAATTAATGTTGGAAGAGTGTTTATGAATAAAATATTAGAATTGATTGGACATTATGTATAAAAAAATATTGATTGATCTTAATTGACAATGAAAATTGGAATATTTGATGGAAAATAATTCTTGGCTATATTTCAGTTGGGAAACACAAATGTAACACACATTTTGGGTGAATTGTATAATTTTTGGTAAATATGGATATGAGATGGTTATGTAATTTCTAAATAAGGTGCCATTGAAGCCTCTATCATGACACACATATCATTTCCCACAATTTAATAGTATATTATAAAAAATATAATATTGGACAGTTTTTTTATTATATTTAGGAAAAAACAGAGATCATTGGGTCACAATATTTTAAAATGTGCTTTGTTCTAGTGAAAATAAATTCCAATAAGTGTATAAGTCAAACTAGTGGGAAGGGTGTGATCAAAATTAGTTTGAATGATAGGGAATGTTTTTCATTTTACTTAGTTGTAATTAATTCATACCAACTATAACTTATTAATATTTTTATTTTCATATTCATTATAACTTCAATTTTTATAATTGTTGTTATTTTTAGGACTTATGGTCATATTGTAGGGTTTAATGCATCATAGTCAAACAAATTGAATGAACGGTGCATGGAATGGCATGCTGAAACACCACATGGTAAGGGTTGTATTTTGTATTTGAAACGATAGTTATATGATATAATATTCATCATTTTGATAGATGTATTAAATTATTAGATGACTGATGGAGAAAAGTGGACGTGACATTTGATTGGCATGTGGGACACAAGAGACAGACGATAGATGAAAATAATATTATTTCTTTATTAAAATATTTTTTATTGGTTTTATGATCATATATTAATTTCTAGATAATAAATATATGATAAAATAATTTTCCATTGAAGATATTAAAAATATTGAATTTACTAGTTTTGTGAAATTAAAAGGAGGGGAGGTGTGACCTAGCCATTTTTAAATCCCTTCCAAGTTTGTAAAATATTATTTTCATGTATTCTAAAAAAAATAGTGATTACTACTAATATTTATACATCCAAAACAACCAAAAAAAATAATTCAATAGTTATTATTTTTACTATTACACTAATTCAATCATCTTTCTCATGTTTTCAAACTAAATCGGTTGTGTCTTCTGAGTGGTTTTGAAAGAAGGATCCCATGTCATAATATCTCATCTCTATATTCCCCCTCTATATCAATCTTTATATCATCAGATTATCTTCTTATTTTTTCTATTTTATAAATTTTTTTTACCAAAACATATATGAAACAAAAAACGTAGCAATGATAAGATGGTTTTCCATGGTATTGAAATCAAACAGTTTCATTATGATATCATTAATAGATAATTTCAATTAATTATCATTGAAATGAAAAACATGTTTAACATTGAGGTAATGACCATCAGTGCCTTGTTATTTTCATTGATTCATAAAATATTCAATGCATCTCTATATTTTAATCAGAGATACACAATGTTTTGGTAAAATTAAATTGTTGATCTATTAAGAAATATATTCTTCTATATGTTATTAATAATTATATAGATAATTTATTTGAGAATGTTAAACATCGAAATATAAAAATAATTCAATATATGATGTTCTTATTTTAGATAATTATTTAATATTATTTATCTATTATTATAAAATGGATAATTTTCGGTGGAAAGTATTTACTTAAAATGTATTTGTCAATATTATGGGGATCAATAATGTTATTATTTTTCAGTTATTAGAATCATATTATAATGAAATAAATTTTTATTCTTGGGGTTATTAATTTTCTAAATAATATATACTATTTAATATTTTAATAATTATTTAATAATTAATTAAAACATTATTTAGAAATATATTCTGGATTGTTATGAAGGAAATTCGTATTGTTTATTACTATGGTGAATATATAGAAAATTGATATTAGTGTCTTGATTTTAGAATTTTATCACTCTTATTTGGGAATTTCTTTAACATCGAGTTTTTTTAATATTTTATCATCTATTTATTGCATAATTTTTTATTAAAATACTATCACTTGTTAAACCATGATCCCCTAGATCAAAGAATTTATTTTCAAAAAAATTTAAATACATTAAATTTAATATTATAGATAGACTATTAAAAATTTGAGAATTTCAAATTAAAATTTAACTATATTTGCTAATATAAATATAAACATACTATTTATATTTAGTCATAAAAATATGTATTTTAAATATAATAATGTCTAATTAAAATGTGAAATATTTATATCAACTTATTTTTTATGTTTTAGAATGTTTCAATTATAGTTAATATAAATAATTATATTTTAAGGAAAAATATATTTTTCATGTAAAATTATATATATCATTTTTATAGATACATTTATAGAAAAAATGAAAATAAATATGAATTATATTTTTATAAATATATATTATTTTATTATCTTATTGGGTCATATATGGATTGGTGTTTTATTTTTTAATATTATATTTTTTGTAAAATAATAGTCATGATTAAATAATTTAATTAGATTCATTGTTATGTGTTTACTATTATTATACCATGATTAAAATAAGAGACCATAGTTGTTTTTTATGATTAATTTTTCAATTACGGGTTGATGAATAAATATTTAATATAAAGACCCTATAGATAGTTCAGAAAATTATTTTATTTGTTTATAAATTGTTTATTTTATAATAGAATGTTTATTTTTGGTTTATTTTTCATTACATGGATGGTTTACCATTATATTCATAAATGTTCAACCATTTTTTACTTATAGAAAAGATTATAAATAGTCATTTGGGTTTGGTAATTTTAGTTTAAGGATGTATTTCATAGGTTTTTTATAAAGGTTTCTAATTGACTGTAATTGTTTCTAACTACCTCTACTTATTGTATATTTTAGAATATTATTTATCCTTGATAAAAAATCATGCAAATGATTTTCTTGGATTCATTTAAAAGAAAAATATTTAATTAATATGGAAACATATTTAGTAAATATCTCAATTCCTTATATAATTGATATAAATCCCTTCCTAAATATTTAAAATAAGTAAATTTATGCTGAATTTTTCAATGTCAACTCAATTCCCCCACTCTAGTTGATTCATGTAATGTTTTGATATCTTTTGTTGGAGTTGAATAAGTTGTGGGATTCATTTTTAGGATGACACGAGTTCTTAAAGAATAGGCAGACGATTATGATGAGTGTTCTATTGAGCATGTTTTAATCCATATGATATAATTATATACAACCGTATTTATTAAATTCTCCATATGATATATCACTTTTATAAATAATGCCTTAATTATGAAGTCAATGCCAATATATTGGATTTTGAACAAAATATATCATTATGATCCCCTCATGACTCATTATCGTATTAAATTACCTATGATTAGTGTAGTTTTTATGTATTGTATTTTGGATATTCTTCGAATCCATATTTTAATTTTTACTATAACATTTTCTATTTATGTTTATCAGGATTCCTTCATCTAAACATCTTACTTGGTGATTTGGGTTTACATTATAAATAGTTCCCTTTTGATATTTGAATAATCTTTTTCAATACTCAATAGTCCACATATTTTAATTCTTTTGGGATTATACATATATCATGTGTATGAATGAAGATAATTATAGATATCACGGACAATTTATTATAGTGAATATTGAGAAGTAGTGAAATCTCTTATGAATAGTTCGTTTTATAGGGGTCAATGTATATTCATTAATTCCATCATGATCACTATATATAAATACTTTGTTAAGATCAACTTAAGGAAACCCTAATATTATGAGTGGGTTTTTTTGGCCTTCAATGGATGCCTAGTTTTCATATATATATATATATATATATATATATATTTCTACTATTATACACTTATTCTTAGTGGTCTCAGATTCTCTATGAAATACAATGCAATGAATGTGTATTACTATTTTTTTAACATATTCTAAAATTTCCATGATTCTACATACATAGAATCTTTGATTCTATGTATTATATAATAAAATATTCTTATATGTATTGAATCCTCTATGATAGAGCTTAGGTGTTTTGTCACCTAAAATCTATATTTGGATGAAAAATAAAATTTCATGAAAATGAAAATTAATTTTTTTAGAGATGGCCTCTTAAAAAATCAATTATATTCATTATATTATAATTTATATTAATATAAGTAATTATTAAATATATATAACCACTTATTTATCATTATTCTATATAATTTTAATGTGATAATGTACTTGATTATCAATCTCATAAAATTTGGTCATAATAGTTATTAATTTTGATGAGACCATTGTGATGATATGATGACATCTCTTACATATTTTTTTTCAATAGCCAGGATGATGAACTATGACTGGGAACATATAAGGTGACTTATTACGTGTGTTTTCTTTTTAGAGGGTAAGGCTTCATATACTTATATTTACATGTTGTAATCTTCTTAATGGAATATTATGAGGGAAAACCCACTAATAAAAACTCCACAAGTATGCATTTCATTGGAATTTAAACCCATGAGGGTCTTTAAGAGACCTTATAGAATATTATTATAATTATAATTGATCATTTCTCATGCACTTAAATGTATTTAAAACCCACATTAATCACTATCTTCAAGTGGATTTTCAATAGATGTATTGACTAGTGTACATAGATCATAAATCATGATCATGAATCATGTACTTAGATGTATTGTGTATTTCATGATTTTTATTTCATTAATGAATAATTCATCTAAGGATTTTTCTATTCTATAAAATTAAATTGACATCTCAACTCTTTTATTCAAATGGAACCATAAAAATAAATTCCTTACCCATGGTGTTGTGGATAATTTCATTATGAATATTCATTGAAATATATGTCATGAATTTAGTCTATTGACATAATTATTCAATACTCTTGATAAAAAAAATAGACAAGGTGATTATATTAGACATTGTACACACATATGTGGTGGCTCATGTGGTGAAAATAACATCTATAACATGGATATATGAATCCATCACTAGATATTATTCATGGGATTTAATAAATACCAACTAATGAAAATTTTTATTACTTTATCACCCCAATATTTTATATGTATTTCCTATGAAAAAAAGTTAATGTATTAAACATCTTATATAACAAAAAACACCAAACTTTAATTGAACTACGACATACTATAAAAAATTATTATTTATATGTGATCATTATAACATAGACCACAATTTTTAAGGTAAAAATATTAACAAAAATATTATATGAAATATATATATTTTTTGTATAAATTAAATTTATTTATACATTTGTACATAATTTTTAGTTTTCATTTTAAGATTTAAATGTATGTTTTTTTAAAAAATGGGTTTGTTGTTAATTTTTAATAGAAAATATAATTATTTTATACAATTACCTATAATTTATTTTGAAAACGATATCGTCAATTTTGAAATCTACAATTCAAAATTATCTTATGATGAATTTTTGTGATTTTTTTTAAAAAAATAGGTTGAATATTGAAAATATAGCTTTTATAAAAAAATATGTTTTTTAATTTCTGGTATTTTTCAAATATATATATTGATGAATAATTTTTTAAAATTTATATTGATAAATTTTATTAAAAAAAATTCATGATATACCTTGTGTATCAAAATTATAATATATATTTGTATAAAATTACTTTTAGACCTAAAATGTAATTTTTTTATAAAACCCTATGTTATTGAATTTTTCATTTTCATAATAAAAAATTTCTTACCATTTATAGAAATGTCATCCTAATAATTGTATTTGGTATTTGGAATCATCTTGTAAAAATATATAAATGAGGTAAATTTCTTTTTTTAATCATTTTTTAAATTATCTATGATAAAAATATTAAAACCTCATTAAAAATGCTAAACCAGTAAATTATGATTAACTATGTGATAAGGCTATAGAAATTAATCTTATTACATGTATTATGTATTTATATTGGCATGTATGAACTTATTCTAGAAATTTAATATTTATATAGGACTCATTTCTACTAATTTGAGATTTAAATAGTTTATTTTTATAAAATATTCAACGTATGTCCCTTCCCCAACTTTTAAATGGACAAACATCCTCTATTTAATTTTCAAAAAATTTAGACTCCTAGGTTAGAAAAAACTCAATTTCACTAATAAATATTCCTGGAAATGAATTAGAGGAATGAATATTCTTAAAAATAACATTTCAATTTCCTTCAAAAATTAGATCAAAATGAAGTCTCCTAAAGGACTAGTAATTATCTTTCTTGGCCTATTTTGAAATATTTCATCGTAGAAAAACATTAAATATGTTTTATTCACTATAAAATAATTTCTTCAATATCCTTTATATACTAAAAATTATTATTATCGAACCAACAATGACCACCCTCATTTATGTGTAATGTGAAATGAAATTATCACATGTGTGTACTTCTGTACAACATCCTATACTAAAAAATACGATTCATTTCCATCACTATAATTAATTATTGGTTTTTATTATAAATGTAATTTATATATATTATATTAATGAAATAACTATACTTATATAATTATAATATATCACTACCTTTATACCTTCCCATTATTTGATAAAATTATCACGACACCCATTCGTATGTGTGGACTACCACATCCACAAAGCTAGGTGAATCATATTTTATTTCTATTTTACATGAATCTTAATAAGTTTTGATATGATTAATATTTATGATATATATTATATAATAATAATTATACAATTTTGAACTATTTTTATAATTCTTTTGTTGAAAACATTGAGATTTGGAGACATCACTCATGCGTACCTATGGACTACTATTTTCAAAAGGTTATGAAACTCATTTTTAATCAAAATTTTATATAAATTGATACATATGTGTATAAAAATATTATATATTATAATAATGAAATTTTTATGCTCATGAGTATAATGTAACCATTATCAATATATCAAAACTAAAACTTCTAAGTCAAAACTATCTCATAAAAGGAAATATGTATAACTAGAAACAATGATTTTCATAAGTTCATGTCAATAAAAAGTTGGTAAAATGATTTAATTAAATTATATATGGTATTATATGTATGAATATAATTATGTAATATATTTATATTAAATATCTATTTATTATACTATAGGTTTTAATGCATATGATGTCAAACAAGACAATTGGTAAGTGATTTATCTTTCAATCTCATATAAACTAGGAATTATTATACAGGAATTTCAATTGAGGGAAATTATATTATCCTTATATTTGGAACATAAATATATTGAGAATTTATATAAAATAAAATATGTAATGCCCCGACCCTAGTAACCTAGAATTGGTGCATTATTATATAACATTGGCTTGATCATAAAAGATCTAGTCTCGAAAGACCGATTGGTTTAGTATCCTTGGAAGTACTTGACACATTCGTAAGGTTTACATTACATCATAAAATGGAAAACTACAAAAAAATTGATTCCATTGACATCACTAAGATCCCATAGACTATCCCTTTAGTTCCATCATAATATACTTCTTCACATCATGGAAAAATTAAACATAGAAGGGGGTGAGCTCAAATGCTCAGTAAGGATAACAGTATAGCGGAAACATTCATAAATAAGCATAAACATTTAAGGTAATGTATAAAACTAAAACAAAATCTTTTTAAACTTAAAATTAATAATAATATGGCACATATATATCAAAATAATTCAACTTACTTACTCACATGGATATTCTATTAGTCAAATAATCACATGCAATATCAAGAGCCACTTTCATAATGATGGAATTCATAATGCAGGACTTCATAACAAAATAGTCAAGGAATTGTTCCAACACTACAAATAAGATTTTTGCAAGACCTTTTTACAAGACACTAGTTTGTCTAATGAGACCTATAGATTCTTCAAGGAGCTATATAAGGCTCCACCCGTCATTTACTAAATCCAATGCATTCGTCGTATGAAAAGGTTTAAACATAACATAAACATTCGTATTAAAACTAGCATATGAAATGTCAATAGATTATCCATAAACCATGAATGGTATAAAAATAACACATCCATATTCAAACATATCAGAAATACCGTTAATATAATATTGATGTTTTGTATCCTAACAAATAAACTTCAAATAATCATAAAATCCATCAAAGGATGATGAAATAGATGAAATCAGAACCTTTTTTAGAGAAATATCTTTTTATATTTTGAAATCATTTAAAATAAATATAATTATAAACGAAAACATTTATTTTGAAAATATTCTTATATGCTTGTAAGGGAAGCTTCGACAATGTTATAACGGCGGAAAATAGGTGCACCCGTCGTATAAGTTTAAAAAACATTCTTACCTTAAAAAGGTCATAAGGTAACTTGTTTGGAAAATGATAGAAATATTCTTTTAAACCCATTTTATAAAAATAAAATCAAGTGTATAAATGGATTTAACCCATAGTCTCTTAAATAGTAAAAAAAATTGGAATACATTGTTATGAAACATGGATGTGGATGATAAAGAGGTCCTAGTAGATACTTACATAAAAACAACCACAGATATAAAGAGATTATGAAATTAACCATTAACTTTTACTTTTCAATGTTCGAGGTTAGGTTAACATCTTGTATAATGGTTAAATATTTTTTATTAAATCATACATTAATCATATACATTAATATGATATCATATATTATCTTTTAATATTTCATTGTTTATAATATTTTAGTATTATCGTCGTTTTGGGTGTTAACTGATTTGTTTTCCTTTATATTCTTTGTTTCATAAGTAATGATTGTTGTGGATATGATGTATCTTATTCATATTAAGAATTAAATTATGTCTTTAAACAATATTTTTAATCAAAAAATTAAAATTATTCTTCAATGGATACAATGGGGATTTAATGTCATCTCATTCGTGGAGACTGTAATCCGTACGTACACATGAGCGGCAATATCATTCTGTTGATATTAAAATATTATATAATTGGATGGTATATCATATATACAGAATCATTATCATGTTATATTTATTATTTACATAAATTATACATCATTATGATACCCATCCAAATAATAATGTATTGAATAACAACTACACCACGACGTGGAGACAGTAAGCCGTACGTATGCACGTATGGTGACATGTCATTCAAAGGATGGGTAGAATAATGAATATGGATTTACCATATTTATAATGAAATCAAAGAATATAGAATATAATTGAGTTATTATTTTAAAATGGAAACAACAAAGAAAGTGGAAGTGGAAGAAGAAAAGAACTTGAAAGAGGTGATGAAATATTTTCCTCTTCTTTGGGTTCTTCTTTTTGATTTGATCAAAAGGGCTCCATAGGTTGGATTAATGACTAAACGAAGGCCTCTAGGATTAAGGTAGGATAGTGGAGAGGATATGTGGGTAGGTTTTGGTTGATCCAAATGGATTTGAAGGTTTTAATTAGAGATAAGGGGAAGTGTTCGTTTATAAGAGGGGTGAGGGGAATCGTAGAAAAAGATTGGAATATTATTTTATAATAAAATAATTTTCGGTTAATAATGGCTCCAA
Organism: Viscum album; assembly: GCA_963277665.1. Classification (NCBI taxonomy): domain Eukaryota; kingdom Viridiplantae; phylum Streptophyta; class Magnoliopsida; order Santalales; family Viscaceae; genus Viscum; species Viscum album. Next base: position 801,113,232 of record OY728150.1, on the reverse strand, counting down.
AATGAATTATTTAAAGGATAAGGTAGAGATGGGTTGAAAACCACTCAACTGGTAGGTTTATACAGGTTTGGGTCACTATATTAACTTCATCTTCTAGATTTAACTATTAGTTAATTTGTTTGACATTTACCAAGTCTCTTTGTATTTTTATATTATATGGTTAATAAACGTACTATAAACATACAAGAGAACCAAAAGTGGTTCATTAATGTCATATATAATATCATTTATGACCATTGGCCGAACCATATATTTTTAGGAATAGAATATAAATTAATAATATAATATTTTTTTAAAAAAACTCTTTTATGTCAATTTTGACACTATTTTCTATTTTGTATTTTTATGTTCTTAACAGAATTATTACTTTGAAAAAAATTCATTTAATAAATCCTAACATGTCACATTAACCTCAAAACTTTTTGGATGGCATAAAAATGTTCAAATTATATTTATTTGTACATCTATAATAGCTTTTATTTGATTCTTTCATTAATAATGAAAATATTCCATCATCATTGTGTCATAAATAACTTTAATTATTCAATATCTAAAAATTATAAATAAAATACCACTATATAAGAAATTGATTTATATTTCTAATTAATATTTATAGTCTAAGTGATAAAATATATAACCCTATGTGAAAATTGTTTTACTAAAATATATATGCTTATGTCATTTTTGTATTTACTTTAACATAATTAATATGAAGTGTAATTATAACTTACAAGTGGCTCAATGAGGTCCCAAAATCGACCCAAGGATGCCTGTGGTCAAACAGGTATCAACCAATTGGGTTAGGACTCATTTTTTTGTAATTTCATATTATTATAATATTATTTTGGTACCCTTATTTACTAGATTTACCCTTTAACCATGATAAATAAAATATTTACCGAAGTAATTATTCAAAATGTATAAAAATAAAAGATTCACAATTTACACAATTTGGACCTCCAGATTCTAAATATGGAATAAATTTTTATAAATTCAAAACATAGAAGTGGATAAAATTAATTTAACATTAATTCTCAATGTCAAAACAAAAATCTTATTTTTAGGAAATAATAACTATCAAAATATTGACACTTGCTTATGTCTAGTTCAAATGTGAAATTTCATCCAATGACCAAAATTGGATGAAATGGTAAAAATATAATCTAATTATAAATAAAAACCACTCAATAGTATAATTTAGCACTATAAATTATTTTGATTATAAAAGTTGATTTTAATTGAAATTTAGTATTTTTCACTATTCATCAAAAAATGAATGTTTTCAAAAAAATACCAAAAATTCACCATAACGTAATTTTGACATTCCAAACCCAAAAATGATGTCCATTTTGAATGATAATATTGATAAAATTTTGAAAAGTGGGTATTACTATTAATGACGGCTAGTTTTATTGGTCGTGATGTGTTAGAATCTCAAAGTTGTGTACAACGCAAACTATTGCATTATTCAAAGGGAAATGTATCGTGGATTCTTGAGGTGTTAAATTCTCTCCACCGTAAAATAATTTCAGCCTCGAATTTTCTAGAATATTACCGCATAAATAAGAGTCGGGTGGTTCTTCATCATAAGTTCCTCGGGTTCCCACGTTGCGTCTTCCATCTTATAATTTCTCCATAGAACTTTTACCAGACGAGTCATTCGGTTTCTCAGCACTTATTCTCTTGTATCATGAACCTTAATTGGATCTTCGCAATAAGATAGATTGAGTTCCAGTTCTAATTCCTCATTGATAAGTACATGTGTTGGGTCAAGCATGTATTTTCTTAACAGTGATAGGTGGAACACATCATGAACTTTGGAAAGACTTGGCGGCATTGCCAAACGGTAAGCTATAGTCCAAATTAAATATAGAATTTCGAGTCGTTTGATGTACCTGAGACTTAATTTACCCTTCTTACTGAAACGTATTAAACCCTTCCATGGAGATGCTTTCAAGAAAACATGATCTTTAACATGAAGTTCCAATTCCTTCCTTCGGTTATCAGCAAAGCTCTTCTACCTACTTTGAGCTGCTTTGATGTGGGTATGAATTAACATTACCATTAACATCGTTTCCTTAACAAGTTCTGGGCCTACAAGTTTTCTTTCACCAACATCATCCCAACAGGTTGGTGTACAAAATCTATTTCTATATAGCGCTTCATATGGTGCCATATTAATACTTGAATGGAAGATATTGTTATTGGAAAATCCTACCATATGTAAATATAGATCCCACATACCACGAAAGTTAAGTGAGAAAGATCTCAACATGTCTTCTAATGTTTGAATATTCTATTCTGACTGTCCATCATTTTGACTGTGGTAGGAAGTGCACAAACAAAGTTCAGTATCCAGGAATTTTGGAAGACTTTTCCAGAATGTTGATGTAAAACGTGGATCATGATCAGAAACAATCGATAGGGGTACTCCATGAAGTCTTACAACTTCGTTAATATACAGTCTTGCTAAACGTTCAAGTGGTAAATCTTATCTTATATCACGAAAATGTGATGACTTGTTAAGACGATCAACAATAACCCATATTGCATCATTCCTTCTTGGAGTCCTTCATAGTCCCATGAAAAAGTAAATCATAATATTATACCATTTCTACTCAGGTATGGGTATAGGTTACATGAATCTTCCAGGATTTTGCCTTCAAGATTTCACTTGTTGAAAAACCATATATCTTTACACAAAATCAGCAATCACCCTCTTCATGTTGTTCCACTAAAAATGTTCATTCAAATCCCTATACATTGTAGTTCTATGAGATTGTATGGAGAAATTGGAGCTTTGAGAATCATCTAACAATTCCCTTTTCAGATTAGGTATACCGGGAACACAAAGTCTTTTCCCAAATTTCAAAATCCCATCTTCTTATATGAATTCGATCAATCTACCGTTGTTTACAGATTTTATTATCTATTGAAATTCCTCATCATCAGCTTGAAATTTTTTTACCCTTTCTAGTAAAAATGGTATCGCAGACATTGGAAAAAGCATTGATGTTTCATCTTCCATGGCTATTCCCAAATCCATCTTTACTAGATCCATGTATATTGGATCCATTTTAACTCTCATCTTATTTAGAACTCCAGGATCTGTTCTACTCAAAGTATATCCCACCTTATTTTCCTTCCCCAGGTGGTAGTGTATGGTGAAATCGTTATCCTTTAGTAGTTCAAGCCATCTCATTTTCCTCATGTTGATTTATTTTTGTGAGAAAATTTACTTCAAACTCTTATGATCGGTATATATCTCACATTTTTCACCATATAGATAATGTCTCCATATCTTCAACGAAATGATTACAGCTTCTAACTCAAAATCGTGAGTAGGATAGTTTTGCTCGTGAATTTTTAGGTGTCGTGATGCATAGGCAATAACCCTATCATTCTGCATAAGGAAACAACCATGTCCTTTCTTTGAAGCATCACTATAAATAACAAACCCATCATTCCCCGATGGTCGAGTCAATATAAGAGAATTGACTAATCTTATCTTCAGTTATTCAAAAAAAAATTCAAACTCCTTTGTCCAATAAAATTTAACCCCTTTATGTGTGATCTAGTTTAATGGGTTTTCCAATCTGGAAACATTATGGACAAAATGTCGATAATAACCTACTAAACCAATAAAACTGCATACCTCGGTTATACTCATCGGTGATGGCCATTCTTGGATTGCCTTGATCTTAGAAGGATCAACAGAGATTCCATCCTTAGAGATGATATGGCCAAGAAATTAAATCCCTTGAATCCATAATTGAAACTTTCTAAACATCCCATATAATTCGTGTCTTATAAGAGTCTTAAGAGTAATGGGAAAGTGATTTTCATGATCTTAATAGATTTTGGATTATTACAAAATATCATCAATAAAAACTGCTACAAAGTCATCAAGATATTCCTTCAAAACTCTATTTATTCGATCCATGAAGACAGAGGGTTCATTAGTAAATCCAAAAGGCATTACTGTAAACTTGTAATTCCCGTACCTAGTTTGAAATGTTGTTTTCGGAATTTATTCCTTCTTCACACACAACTGATGATATCCATATCAAAGTTCAATCATTGAAAAGTATTGAGCTTTATTAAGTTGGTCGAATAAATAAGCTATGCGATGTTGGGGATACTTGTTCTTTATTTTAATATCATTGATCTCCCTATATATAATGAACAACCTTATATATCAGTCTATCATATTAAAAAAATAATAGGGGATCCCCATAGAGAAAAACTAGGGTGAATAAATCCCTTATTACACAATTTCTCAAGTTGTTTCTTCAGTTCCACTAATTCCACAGTGGCCATTCTATAAGGGGTCTTCGATATGGGCCTTGACCCATGAATTAAGTCGATGGAAAAAATAATTTCTCATTCTGGAGGATGTCATGGTAAATCATATGGAAATACATCAACATACTCTTGCACAAGAGGTACATCCTCTATTTGAACATTTCGTTCCTCACCCATAGTTATTTCATTCTCTTCCTCCCTGACAATTGATTTTAGTTGAGCTACTGGGGGCAGATCTAGATAAGAATATGGTGGTGACGATTCTACTCTAAACATAAGGTGTTCCTTATCATCATCCTCAAAAGTAGTAACCTCATTCTTGTTACAAAAACTCTTCACATCATGGTCCAAAAGCCAATCCATAACTAGGATTATGTCAAATTCATTCTTGGGTATGACGATGAGATAAGAAGATAAAGAACATTTATATGCTCTAATGGGAACTAATTCACAAAACTTTGTTGCGATGATACTTCCATTATGAGTTTTTACTGACAACTCCTTTGTTAAATCAAATTATAAATATCCAATTTTATAGAAAACTGGGATGATATGAAATAATGTGATGATCCAGAATCAAATAAAGCATTGTCTAATCTTGAAAAAACCATTAAATTACCCGCCACTACATCTTTCGGAGCATCATCCTCAGCAGTAGTGATAGCATAATCTTGGACTTGATCCATAGCCATTTTCTGAGGTATGTTTCCTTTGGAGTTTAGGAAATTCATTTGCCTGATTCCCCTTTCTCTACTATTGTAGCATTCAATATTAACAGCCTCTTTCTTCACATTGCAATCATGATCTTGGTGGTCTTTTTCACCCCACTTGTAACTGACTCTCATTACCTCTAGAAAAGTACCATGGTGTTTTTTCCCACATTTACTGCTGGATGGATATTCAATTTTTCCCTTATTCCCCTAATTTCTATTTCTAGAGTGTTCAAAAGATATCTTCTTCTCTTTCTTTTCTTTAAATTCATAAGACTTAGAGAATTATTTTTCTGTCTTGATAGCACATTAGACAACATCTTCGTACAATAATAAGGATTGTGAGACTAATTCTTGATGGAGAAATGGTTTTAACCCATAAAATAAACAATCAATCTTACTTCTTGGGTTACATATATAATATTTTACATGCCTTGATAACCTAGTAATGTTATCCTCATCATTTGCGTCATTTTCATCCTCCTTTTTCCTCAGAATCAGAAATAGCCTTTCCATATCTGCTTGATGGTCATGAGGAATGTATTTTTCTATTAAAATATCATTAAACTCCCTCTATTACATATTTGATACTTCATCATATTCCTTTGTGTTTTGCATCAATGACAACCATTCATCAACATCTCCAGTGTGGTAGTAAACTACCATGTCATCTTTTTCCCTCTGTCTACTCCCCAAGGTGTGGAAAATTTTTTCAATTGAATTTATCCATTGCTCAGCAACTACAGATTTGTACCCCCATTGAATGTTGTAGGTTTTTCCCTCATGAAGAAATCTAACATTGATCCACCATGTTGCGGATCAGGGTGCTCCATACGGGTAAGGTTATTATTCATAACCTGAGTGATTTATCCCAGTATAGTGATAAGCTGATCAGCACCAGTTGTATCACCAGTTGCACTATAATTATCTTGAGTAGGAGGGAATTCCCAAAATAGAGTGCATGCATTTATATGGTTTCCATTCCTCCCACTAGGTTCCATTTATAAACAATGGCATAAACTATATTAGTTTATGAATCAAAATACATAATTCCAAACTTGTAAAACACTTAACAAAAATTGAACAGTTTATGGATATAATCCATATTCATAAAAAAATGTTTTTTTGAAGAGGTATATACTCATAAATCCTTCATAATGGTTTGAAATGAAAATTTTAGTTATCCAAAGCATATCCCTCAGGAGTGTCATAACCTAGAGTGCAGCAAGGCTTGTTGTCATGCACCAGGATACCCCAGGTCATGCCCAAACCTCCTTGTCCGAGTTTTCACTCCTAGGTACATTTGTGCCAGAGTCACCTCTACCTTCTCGTATCTAGACAGTGATGTCTTGCTCGAAAAATACACAAAATATCTACATTACCAAAATTCTAAGAAGTTCTTCTAGACTAATCCTCAAAGACTATCATAGGGTAATGTGCTCTTATTAGAGGTTATCAAATTCTAGTTTCCATGGTTTTTTCTAACCTTACTCTAATACCAACTTTAATGCCCCGACATCAGTTATGTAGAGTAGATTCATTATTACAAAACATTGGAATTATCACAAAAGATCTTGTCTTGAAAGACCGATTAGTTTAGTAGCCTTGGAAGTAGTAGATACATTCATATGGTTAACATTACAGAATAAAATAGAAAAATACCAAAACATTGTTTCCTTAGACAACACTGAGATCCCATAGACTATCCCCATAGGTTAGTCATAATATACTTCTTCACAACCTAAAAAAAATCATAGATATGGGTGAGCACAGATACTCAGTAAGGATAAAAATATATCATAAACATTCATAAATATGCATAAACATTTAAGGCAATGTATAAAAGTAAAACAAAAGCCTTTTCAACATAAACTTCATTATAATATGGAAAATATAAATCAAAATAAGGCCACTTTCATACTCACATGGATATTTTTCTAGTCAAATATTCACTTGCAATATCAATAGCCACTTTCGTAATGATGGAATCCATAATTCGAGACATCATAACCCCATAGTCACGGACTTGTGCCAAGACTAAAAATAAGATTTTTTCAAGGACTTGTGCCAAGACACTAGTTTGTCTCATTATACCTAACGATGCATCGAGGAGCTATAGCGGGCTCCACACGTCACTTACTATGTCCAATCCATTCCTCATATGAAAAGTTTTAAGCATAATATAAACATTCGTATTAAAACTCGAATACGAAATGTCAATACTTTATCCATAAACCATGAATGGTATAAAATTAACACATCCATATTAAAACATATCAAAAAAAATTAATACAATATGGATGTTTTGTATCATAATAAATCAACTTCAAATAAACTCAAAATCCATCAAAAGATGTTGACATAGATGAAATAAAAATGTTTTTAGAGAAATATCTCTTTCTATTTTAAAATCATTTAAAAGCCTTATAATTATAAAAGAAAACATTTATTTTGAATATATTCTTCTATTCTTGTAAGTTATTCTTTGACGATGTTATAACGGTGGAAAATAGCCGCACTCATCGTATAAGTGAAAAAAACATTCTTTCTTTAAAAATGTCATAAGGTACCTTATTTGGAAAACGACAGAATGATTCCATTCAACCAATTTTATAAAAAGTCAAAAAAGGGTATAAATGATGTTAACCCAGAGTCTATATAATAATAAAAAAAAATTATTACATTTTTAAGAATCATGTAAGTGGATGATAAAGAGGTCCAAGTAGATATTTAAGTAAAAACAACCTCGAATGATAAAGAGATTGTGAAATTAACCCTTACCTTGTAATTTTCCTTGGTTAAAGGTAGGTTATAATCCTATATAATGTTGAAATTATTGTTATTAAATTATACAAGAATCATATACATTAACATGATTTCATATATAATCTTTTAATATTTCTTGGTTAATAATATTTTGGCATTATCGTCGTTTCGGGTGTTAACTGATTCATTTCCCTTTATATGATTTATTACATAAGTAATTTTTGTTTTGGATATAATGTATTTTATTCATATTAAGAATCATATTAATTCGATTGAAATTATTTTTAATCATCAAATTAAAATTATTCATTAATAGATATTACGGGGAATTAATCTCATCGCGTTCGTGGAGACGATAATCTGTACGTACAGACGAGCGTCAATATCATCATTTTGATATTAAAATAATATATAATTGGATGGTATATCATATATAAAAAATCATTAACATTTTATAATTATTATTTTTATCAATTATACATCATTATTATACCCATCCAAATAATCATGTATCGAACAACAACTATACCACGACGTGGAGATGGTAAGCCATACGTATGCACATATAGTGACATGTCATTAAAAGGAGAGGAAGAATAATGAATATGGTTTTACCATATTCATAATAACATCACAGTATATATAAGATACTGTCGTTATTATTTAATAATGGAAACAACAAAGAAAGAGGAAGTGGAAGAAGAAAGGAACTTGAAAGATGTGATGAAATATTTACCTCTTCTTCGGGTTCTTCCTTTTGATTTTATAAAAAGGGCTCCTTATGTTGGATTTATGACTAAAGGAAGGCATGTATTATGAATTTAAAACAGTTTAAAATATATTTGGGTAGGTTTTGGCCAAGAAATATGGCTTTGAAGGTGTGAATTATAGAGAAGGGGAAGTGCCCTATCATGAGAGGGGTGAGGGGCACCTTAGAAAAAGATTGAAATATTATTTTATAATAACATAATTTTCGGTTTCTAATATCTCCAAAATAAATTATTTAAAGGATAAGGTGGTTATGGGTTGAAAACCACTCATCAAATAGGTTTTAGATAGGTTTGGGTTACTATATTAACTTTATCTTCTAGATTTGACTCTTAGTTCATTATTTTGACATTTACCATGTCTCTTTGTATTTTTATATTATATGGTTAATAAACATACTATAAACTTCCAAAATAACCTCAAGTGGTTCCTTAATGACATATATATTATTTTTTATGACCTTTTTCCGATCCTTAGATTTTTAGGAATAGAATGTAAATTAATAATATAATATTTGTTTTAAAAACTCTTTTATGTCAATTTTGACATTATTTGTAATTTTGTTTCTGTTAAAATACTAACAGCATTATTACTTCAAAAAATTCATTTAATCAATACTATCATGTCACATTAACCTATAAAAATCATATATCACATCAAAATATTTAAATTATATTTATTTTAACATATATAATACCATTTATTAGATTCTTTCATTATTAAAGAATATACTCCAGCATCAATGTGTCATAAATAAATTTTATTATTCAATGACTAAATATTATAAATAAAATACCATTATGTAGTAAATAGTTTTAAATTCCTAATGAATATTTATAGTTGATGGGTTACCATATATAACCCTATGTAAAAATTGTTTTACTAAAAGATATATGCTTATGTCTTTTTTTTGTATTTACTTTAACTTAATGAATATAAAGTGAATTATCACTTACAAGTGGCTCAATGGGGTCCCAAAATCGACCCAAGAATGCCTATGGTCAGAAATGTATCAGCCAATTGGGTTAGAACATGTTTTAGGGTAATTTAATAATATTATAATATTATCTTTAACCCTTATTTAACAGATTTACCCTTTAACCATGATAAATAGAATATTTACTAAAGTAATTATTGAAAATATATAAAAATAAAAGTTTCCTATTTACAGAATTTGTACTCCTAATTATAAATATTGAATCCATTTATCTAAATTCAATAAATATAAGTTACAGATATAATTTTCAAATTAATTCTCATTTTCAAAACAAAAAGCTTGTTTTTATGAAATAATAACTATCAAAATATTAATACTTGCCTATGTCCACTTTAATTGTGAAATTACATCCAATGAACAACATTGGATTAAATGGTAAAAAAAATAATCAAATTATACTTATAACCCGCTCAATAGTATAATTTAGCACTATAAATTATTTTGATTAAAAAAGTAGTTTTTAATTAAAATTTAGTATTTTTCACTATTCATCATAAACTGAGTGTTTTCAAAAAAATACAAAAAGGTCACCCTAATCTAATTTTGATATTCCGAACTCAAAAAATGAAGTCCTTTTTGAAATATAAGATTTATAAAATTTCAAAAAGTGGGTGTTACTATTCATAACGGCTGGTTGTATTGGTCACGATTTGTTAGAATCTCGATGTTGCATACCACGCAAGCTATTGAATTATTCAAAAGAAAACGTACCGTGGAAGCGTGGGGTGTTAAAAAATGTCCCATGTTTCTTATTTTTATGTAATCTTTTTTCTTCCATATCTATTCTCAACAAAACAATTTTCATTGGTATATTTACCATACCCTGAAATTTTATATAAAGGATATTCTCAAATCCATTTACATCATTTGAAATAAATTAAATGAATTATTTGTCAAACAATATTATTAGCTATTCAATATTGAATTTTTTGAGAAGTCAAAAATCAATGTTCTCTATTAATGTATATACCAATAATATACATTCTCACTATAATCAAATTTAATTAAATTTAAGAATACATTAAAACATTTTATTGTTCATTTCAATGATTTTTTTTCATAATATTTTTTCTATATTTATATGATTGAAAAGTTATTTCAAATTGAAAAATCTATTTTCCTATGATAATGTTGCAAGTGATATTTTAATAAAATTTTCCATCTATGATGACATAATTTGATGATAAATATATTTCACTAGGGATATGATTCAATGAAACCTTATTTTTTTTATCTTGTTTATGGTTATGATGATGAACAATTTATTAAATCTGCATTCTTTTCCATTTGTAATGGTATTGTGAAATGTTAAATGTTTTCAGGCTCTTTTGGTGTTTATAAAACGTGGTTATTATTATTCAAAATGTGGTTTCATTTCAAATCACATATTCATTGGACAATGATTAATAAATAATGTGATAATTATGTTTTTAGCCTAATTTATAGTTCACAAAAAATGTGTGAACGAGGATTCATGCACCTATGTTTATGTATGGTCCTATTATCATATCAAATTTTTTATTCATAGACTTTTTTTCATGTCTATAAGTCTATGTGAGTAGCTGATTCCATGTCCTTATTATAATTATTGATCCTGTTTCAAATTATACAAGATTGAAATGATATAAGCTTTTGTTTTGGCCACATTCATATGTTTTTTTATTCTATAATGCCTCAGGATTGATTATTTATGATTGTTCCCCTTATGAGTATTATTAATTTTTATAAAAATGAATTATTCCTTGAGTCATGATTAATTATATTAAAATGATCATATAAAAATTCTTTATTTTATGATTATATTCTCACATCCATATTTATAAGTATGATAATAGATTAATATCATCTACATTTAACCTCAACGTTCATCTGAGATCATTCGTTATAATATTTTCCTCCTCAAGATTTGATGAAATTTTCTATGTTATATATATCTATAAGAGTGGTAATATGTTGATCATTGTGAGAGATATTAGAGATAAATTTTTAATTTTTATGTTTATTTATCTTATCTCCAAAGAAAATAGATTGTTACAATTATGGGGAATTTATAATTGTGTTACTATTTATATATCCATCTCAATTGATAAGATATTTATATATGTTCATTTTGTTTACCGTTGTCTGTACTAGTGGACGGATTAGTTAATAATTAAATATTAATTTTAGTGACCATTGGTGATAACCATAGGGATATACCAATGTGTCGGATAACACCTTTTATTATTATATTCTAGATATTACTATTTGTCATCGAAATAAATACACATATGGATAAAATAATGTTGATGTGGTTTTCAAAAATTTGAATCATGGGGTAAAATCTATTGAATGGGATTGTTCATGATAGTATTCCATAATAAAAACATTCAATAAAAACTTATTACTAAATGGAGATTATATTTATATATTTAAATCAAAAGGATGGAAAATACATCTATACCTATGAGGAAAATGTTAAAAGTCATGACAGGAACATTTATGGGTTGGATATTGACCATGAAATCAAGATATATCAATAATTTAGTGGTTTAAACTAATTATTATAAATATAATTATCCATAATAAGGTTTTGAAGCTTCAAATAAATCACTTTATGTGCACTAAATGTATAATTTGATGCAGGAAACCAATACGTTTCTAGTGATAATAAAAGGAATATAGAGTATCATAGATTCTACTGTTGTATGTCACACTGATGGAAGAAGTAGTTACAAACTCATAAATAATAAATTATGGGATGTATCACTAATGAGAACTAATTAAATGTATAACAATATGCTTCAATTATATAAATCTTGGTCATCGAGCAAAATAACTTCTCTGCGATGTAATGATGTGAGCCAAGGAAATTAATATAGAAAAAGATCAGCCGAGTACAATACCCCCACATTATTTCATTAGAAGAAAGGGTTTGGGGAATTACATTAATTAATGGCCTAATGTAATAGTTTATTTTGATAAAAACCCAAAAACTATGAAATTATTAAATAATGGGAAACACCAAAAAAACAGGACTGTCGAAGTGGGTTTAGAGAATGACATAGTGAATGATACTTTTGTAATAATATATATAACATATAATATTTTATTTTATTATGGATCTAAGAAACATTTTATAGGAATTTTTTTATTTCTTTATTAACACAATAAATATATATTTAGTTTATAAAAAACCCTTACTTATATGATTGTAATATATCATGTTTTTGAACCTCTATGATAAAAGTCTGTGTGAGTTTTTCTCTAAATCTAGTGATTCATTCTCTAGTTAATTTAGATATGATTTTGGGCATTGATTGGATCTCTCTATATTAGGCCCATATCAGTTTCTATGTAAGGTAATTATTGTTTGATATTAGAAATGAAACTCTGATTATCATACGGTGAGGGAATTAGTATGAATATCAAGAGGAATTTATTTTCATTATATGTGTCTTACTACATATTTATTATTGTGACCAAGAAGATGATAAAGTTGATGAAGGTTAAAATATTTGTATAATTTTTTCAAGGATGGTTTTGATGAAAAGAAGCAACTTCACTTTATTTTGGAAACAATTTTTTGCGTTTTGTTTTGAAAAGAATTGTATTCAATTATTTTTTTATATCTATCAAAAAAGAATCATATTCATGTTGTTCATTAAAACAATCTGAAAAGAATCATATTCAGATCTGAAAGGCATAGATAAATAAGTGGTACTTATTGTTTTTCAAAACAATCAGAAAAAAATCATATTTAGATTTATCATATCCGGATGGCAGAGAGAAAGAAGTGGTACCGATTTTTTTTCAAAACAATCGTATCATGATTAAAGAGGCAGTGTTAATTGTATTTCAAAACAATGTTATCTAGATTAAAGAGATGGTACAGATTTTTTTTCAAAACAATTTATTTCTAGGTGAAAGTGAAAGTAGTGATTTTGATTGTGTTTCAAAAAAAATTTAGTGGTACAGATGGAAAGGTGGTGCTGAGGAAAGTGGTATTGATGGAAATATAGTGTCGATGAAGGTTGTCCTAATGTAAAAGTAGATGCTGATGAAAAGGGTGATGTCGATGGGAAAGGTGATGTCAAAGGAAATTGGTTTCAATTGAAGTGGTGCCGATGGAAGTGGTGATCCCAATAGATGACGAGACACCGATATTTTTTCAAAATAATTGTATTCGAGTAGATGAAAAGGAACGAGAATGTGTCAATTAAGAATGAATCATATTCATATTTTATTGTATCGTATCTGGGATGATCATTGTTATCATATTGTTTTGTATCTTATATGGGAAGATCTTCATTATCAGATTGTTTTTTATCGTATCTGGATAGATCATTGTTTTATGATTGTATTAGATCAAACCAAGAAATTGTAAACAATGATCATATCTAAAATAATCGTATCCAGAATGATCATAACCAAAATGATCATAACCAGAAATGGTTAAATCTATAATGATAATATACAGAATGATCATATTCAAGATTTTCATATCCAGACCTTTTGTATTCAAAAAAATCATGATTGGGAGGATATTAAAAGGAAGAAGTAGGAAGGAATAGAATGTTACAATAATTTACAATTTAAGTCAAAAGATTCTTAATCTGATCCTCAATGAATTCAAATTCATGATGGTAGTCGTTATTGAAGCATTGGTTTTGAATGCGAATATGTTTTTTATCAAGTGGGTCAAGAGAAAAGAAAAAAATTGGAGATTTATGAATGATTTTTCAAGGGGGTACATTCTTTTAAAAGTATGATTGTATATCAAGTGGAGAAGTGTATTTCTTCAAAAAAAAATCAATTGATGTGGTATCAGGCATTGTTTTTAGAAAATCATCATTAATGAATTGGATTCAGATGATCATAACCATGAATTTAACATCAATTGTAATCATATTGGCATTTGAAATGGGTGTTTGGAAAAGAATAGATAAATATTTTAGAAGTTTCAAGAAGAATCGAGAATCATTGACGAACTCATAACTGCTCTAAGATTTTAGAAGAAATTCATATTTGGATGAATTTAATTGAGTGGGATGTTTCTTTGGAATTCCCTCAAAAACTTGTTTTGGGTCACCTATAAATGGGAAACAAGTACACAGTAATTTTCAGTGGTGGGAACTGTTCAATATAGAAGAGAGAGAAACTTCGGGTTTCTTGAGATAAGAAAAGATCAATTCTATTCGGATTGATAGTTTTTTTATGTGTTGCCGATTCATTCGTATTCTATTCGACATGAAGATTTTATTTAGGAATTGAATTTTTGTTGATTCTACTCTGTATTATTCTATCAAAAAATCATACTGGGGGTATTGTTTGGTAAGAATCACACTGAGAGGAATCAGACACAAAAAATATTGGACTCATTTCTTCATAAAAATGTCAAGGTGGTTCTTACCTTTCATCTAAGTAAGTAATTTATGAATTGTATTACAATTGGAATACAATTTTTTAATGGAAAATAAGTTCATGTAATTGAGTTGTTACAAAACATTTTTATAACCCAGTTGTTCTAAGAGGATGCACATTCACTAGTAGTATTATTTAATAGTACTACATGAGATAAATGGTACATACTACTCATTATATTCCATGTATTGATTTCTAGTGGATTGTATGGAATTGTATCATTTCCAACACATACAAAGGACGTGTCTATTATTATTTAATAGTGAACCATATAAATTTTTGTTTTCCATTAGATGTTTCTTTCTTTACTTCTTTTTAGGGAATTGAAAACTTTTATAGGAGGTAAAGGATGTTTCTACTGAAAAAAAAACATAATCGAAAAAGGGTATCATTGAGTAACCCCCTCCACCTCTAAAAGATACATTACTCCAGCTTGGTACATTGAATTGGTATCATAGGGGGTTTCGTTTGTTATTCTTTGATGATTGAGAATTTGAACTATTTAAAAAGTTAATGTATTAAATCTATTGATGGAACGATCTATCATATCTGGAAATATTGAATGGTTTCATATCTTATGTTTATCTATTATGATGTACTTGAGCAGCAACTGTTGGTTTTCCTACCATTTATGATAGTTCCCCACATACACATATTGACAAGAAGTATCTTGAGAATGATGGAAGGGACATGAATGCTATATTATCATCACTTTCTGATAGTGAATTCTTGAGAATGAAAAGAGTTTCTCTAGTAAAGGCATATGAGATAAATTTAAAAAAATATACAAAGGAAATAAAAAAGTGAAGAAGTCAATGTTACAAATATGGATATTGAAGTATTAAGCTTTAAAGATATGTGAGCATGAATATATTGAGGAATTCATTACCAGAATGAATGACATTGTGAGTACTATTAGATGTCTTGGTAAAAATATGAAAGGATATATAGTTGTTGAAAATATATTGATAATCCTACCTATAAAATTCAATGTAAAAGTTTCTCTGTTGGAAGACTAAGATCCGTAAACATTATCGCTTGATAATTTATATGTCACTCTTATTAGTGTTGAAATGAGATGTGAAAATGCTATGAAGAGAAAAAATTGTTGATAGGGAAATTTATATCAAAGATATGAAGAAAGAAAATTAAAAAAATAATGTTATTGAAGATGAGGCTAGTGATTCCAACTCTAAAAATGAGGTATGTAATTATTTCAATGAAATATTATCCTTGTTTTCAATCAATGTAAAAATATGTACAGAAAAATACAAATGGAAAATTCTCTTCAAAGGACTTCAATGTGGTGATGTTGGTCACATTTCGGCTAATTGTCCTAGAAGAAAGAAATAAGAGAATAGTGATATTGAAGAAATAAAGACAAGAAGATCATCGAAGGGAATTGGAGACAATGGAAAGGAAACGAAATTTATCAAATCAAAAAAGAAGAAGTTTATTTTCCAATTATGATGAATAAGAATAGAGTGATGTTGAATCCAAAAAATCCATTGAGTATGGTAAAAAAATACTATCATTGCAACATTTAATAATGTGGATTTGATATGAAGTAGTTATGAGGAAAAGAAACTCATCTTGAAATTCATTTGAAAGAATAATCGAAGGAATGTCTGAGAATGATCATAAGGATTGAAAAGAAAAAAAGTTGGAATATGAATTCTCAATAAACCAAGAATGTTTTTTGGTGAGAAAGAATATCTATTTGAAGAGACTGATTATTTTAATAAGCGATTGGAAGATGAAATTAATCGTAATGTGCATTTTGAAGTGATGCTCGAGGAAAAAATAAGAGTTGGAATATGTCCAACAAAAACTCTCTAAAGCTGAAAAAAACTAGGTTTCCAAAACTCTGTCACTAAAGTTGTTTAATGCTCCCGTAAAGATAAAATTTAGAAGGCTCAACAAAAGATACATTCTAAGGGTGAGAAGAATAATGGAACTGTGTCTGTGAAGATGAATGTTGGGAATGTTATGTATGTGGTCAAAGTGAATATTTCTGAAGTAACAAAACATCCTGAGTCCAAAAAGGTTTAATTTGGATGAGGAAAATTTTCAAATACATCTAATCCTATCAAGGATAAAAATAAGAAGTATAATCCAATTAACTATGAAATTAATATGGTTGAGAAATGTTTTCACAATTATGATTAGTATGTATTTTTAAGAGGAAACTACTCTTTCTATAGGTATTGCTAGTATTGTGGGGGATTCGGTCACACAACAGGTATGTTTTGGGTCAATCAATAACATTACTAATATCTCATAGGTTATGAAAGGAAGATATTTAGGGGGAGTAAATCGTCTCAAATAAATAAAAATGAGATGGTTGTCTTGAAGAAATTTGAAAATAATTAAGTGAATATTGAAAATAGGTTCCAACCCTTGGAAACCATTTGTAAATGATGTGAACAACCTAGACACCTAACAAAAGGATGTATTGTTTTTTTATCTGGTTTGAAAAAGATTCTAATTTCTCAATAGTAAATGCTGAATAATGAAAAGAATGGATAAGAGGTGCATGTTGTTGAAACTACCTTAAAATACATGAAAAGTGAATGAACCTAGACACTTGAGAGTGGGTGTTCCTCCCACATGATAGGAGACATGAAATTTTTTATCGATGTGAATGATTTTAATGAAGGAAGAATGACATTATTAAATGATGAATCATTGAAAATCATAGATGTTGGTTTAACCATTATGAGAAAATAGAAGATGAAATCAAAGAAAAAATTATACGTTGATGGGATAAAACACAGCCTACTATGTGTCTCACAACTGTGTGATGTGGGTAACAAGGTTAGATTCAAGAAAGATGGATTTATATTAAACAGTGAAGAATGTTGAATGATTGTTACATGAGTCCAACGTACTAAAGGTGATTTGTTTCAGGTTGGTGATTCACAGAACTAGTTTTTACATGAGTATGGTGGAAGAGAATCAATTATGGCATAGGTGTCTTGGGAATATGTGTTTGAGAAACATGATCAAGTTATCTAAAATATACAATGTTTGAGACATTCCCGATTTTCTAGGAGGAAGAGATTTGTGTTGCACTATCTGTTAGAAATGAAAAATTACAAATGTTGTGCATAATAAAGTTGATATTTGTTCAAAACAACCCCTAGAGATAATCTATTCTGAGATATGTGGGCTAATGAGAAAACAATTAAAACATGTAGATTTTTAATTAATTAATTTCATTGATGATTTTACTCACATTACTTGTGTTATGTATATGAAACACAAATCAGAATCTTTGAAAATGTTTTAAGTTTTTGAAGAAAAACTAAGAAATAATGTGAGTATTCTATGAATATTTTGAGAGCTGATAATGGTGGTGAATAAAAAAGTAATGATTTTGAAGAAAATAGTGATAGGAATGAAATTTGGCATCAGTATATCTCTCTTTTCACTCCCCCAAAAATTGGAATTTTTGGAAGAAAGAATAGAAGCCTGGTGGAAATGGGAATAACCATTTCACTTGAGCATGGACTTTCTCATTACCTTTATAGGAAAGCCATGGGTACTACTCTTTATATTCCTAATCAGTGTTTCTACAGTCAATAATTAGTTATGACTCATTATGAATTGTTTTATGGAAAAAATCCATGTTTGAGTCACTTTATGGTTTTTCGGAGTCCTTGTATTTTAAATAAGAAAGGTGGAAACTATGATAAGTTTGAGAAGAAAGGGGAGGATGCAACCTTTCATGGATATTCTGTGGAAGGAAGAGGGAACAAATGATTCAACAAAGACACACAATGAATTGTTGATTATTTTTTTTGTGATTGTGATTGAAGTATATGAGAAAGAGAAACATGTTAAAGTGGACATAGAACATAATCAAGTTGATGAAGATAATTTGATACAAATGATTATAATCCAAATAAAGTTGTAGAATCTGAACCATCTATTTCTAGTGATTAGGATGAAATTGAAAATATTATCAGAGTATGAGATATCATATGGAATCATAGAATATAATTTGGGATCAATATTAGAAGGATCATACAAGTAGAAAACCCAATTCCGTTACACATACTTATTTACATTCAAATGTGAAACATGATGATGTAAAAGAAGGTTTTGAGCCTCCATAATGGGTTCGATCCATGAATGAATAATTGGATTAGATTGAAAAGAATAATACATGTGAACTCGTACCCATGCCTAAAATCAAAAACATCATTGGCACAAAATGGGGTTTCCGGAACAACCTGAATAAAAAATATAAAGTTATAAGAAAAAATGAATTTTGGTTGGAAAAGGGCATTGAGAGATTGAGGGTATTTATTTTGATGAATCATTTTCTCCTATGGAAATAAATGAAACAATTAATATCTTTCTTGTTAATCCTGCACAACCAGGCTACAAGATCATTCAAATGTATGGTAAATCTACAATCCTAAATGGTGATCTTGAATAAGATGTTTATATTAAACAACCTTGTGGATTTTTTATTGGAAAATATGAAGGTTATGTGTGAAGATTGAAAAAATGAATTTTATGGCCTAAGACAAGCTTAGAGGGAATGGAATACAAAAATAGAGACATGTTTAAGAAATATAGATTTTAAAAAAGGAAGGGTGGTTACCAATCATTATATCAGATAAAGTCAGCAGTATTCCCTCATTGTAATTGTTTATGATGATGATATTATCTTTTCTATGAATGATGAAGGAAGCTATGAAATATTTGAGATGTAATGAATAATGTATTTTAAATGTTCATGTAAGGATAAATTAAATACTTTCTTGGGTTAAAAATCATGAAAAATAAAGAATACATTTTTCTCTCCCAATAAATGTATGTAAAAGAACACCTTAATAGATTTGGAATGGAAAATTCAAAACCTTTTTCCACACCCATTTCAGTGGGAACAAAGATGATTAAAGATGGAGATGGAAAAGAAGTGGATTAGAAAGAGTTTCAAAAGCAAATTGGATGTCTATTGTATTTGACTGCCTCGAGACCCAACATGGTTTATGTGGTTACCTTATGTGCAAGATTTCAGAGTTCTCCAAGATAAACAAATCTTATTACTGGAAAAATAATTCTATGATACATCCATGGAAAAACTAAATTTTTAATTAGGTATTATAGCTCAAATAATGTTGATTTATTTTGGTATTATGATGCTGATTGGGAATGAAATGGTTATGATAGAATATCCAAATGTGGTGGTGTATTTATTATTGGGAAATAATTTTGTAAGTTGTAATTCAAAGAAACAAAACTCATAAACTCTTAGTATGGGTGAAGCTGAGTATATTGATTCTACTAAATCTATTTTACATCTTATGTGGATGAATACACAATTAGAATATTTACTTACTGAGGTGAAGTTACCCTTTCTCTTGGGACGTGACAATCAATGTACAATAAATTTTTCCATAAACATAGTTCAACATTATCGTTAAAAACATATTGATATCAAATATCATTTCATAAAATTGTATGAGTATTGGAATGAATTGAAGTTGATGTACATTCCAACATCAGAACACATTGCTGATATTTTCTCAAAACCATTATCAAAGGAATAATTCTCACAAATGAGGTTGAACATGGGTGAATAACCTCTTTATCTTTAAGGATTAGGTTTGTGCATATGTAACCTATATAATCTTACCTTTGGATTTGTTTTCAATGGTGATAACTTTTTTGTTTCAAAAATCTATTTCACAAAAGAGAGGGTTGTGTGTATGAAATGAAATGAGCATTGTTTTTTGATTGAACTATTCTAACTATTTGTTGGAGTAGTTTTTGAAAAATAAATTTAATTTATTTCAAGGGATAATAATGAAAAGAAATACAAAAGAAATAGAAAATAAAGCGTTTTTCATGATCTTTTTTTTGAAAAGAATGGTTTTTCTATTAATGATTCATGTTTCCAACAATGATTTATCTCATTTAGGCTTACAATTTTTGATATGTAATCCATTTCTTGAGGATAATGTTTTTTGTTATTTATGGAAATTGTTGACAACAATATCCAAAGGGGTCTATTTTTGGGACTAATGTAATGATAAAGGTGATGATGGTTTCCATAGTTTCCTTTTGTTTTCAAGGTTGGATTTGATGAAAAGAAATCACTTCACTTTGTTTTAGAATCAGTAGTTTTAGGTTTCATTTTGAAATAAATTATATTCAGACTGTTTCTCAAAACAATCATAAAATAATCATATTCATATTGTTTTCCAAAACAATGAGAAAAAAATAATATTCAGATCTTGATGGAAGAATGAAAAAAGTGGTACAGATTTTTTTTCAAAACAATCAAAAAATAATGGAATTCAGATTTACCATATCTATATGGTAGAGATAAGGGAGTGTTAAATTTTTTTTCAAAACAGATGTATCTAGATTGAATTAGTGGTGCTAATCATTTTTGAAAACAATCATATCCATATTAAAGAGGCGGTGCCAATTTTATATAAAAACAATTTTATTATGGGTGAAAGTAAATGAATTTTTACTGATTGTGTTTCAAAACAATAGAAGTTATGCAGATGGAAAGGTGGTTCTAATGAAAGTGTTACCGATCAAAAAATGGTGTAAATTAATGTGGTATCGAAGGAAAAGGTGTCACTGATGAAACGGGTGATGCTGGTGGGAAATGTGATGTTGATGGAAATTAGTGTCAATAGAAAAGGTGCCAATGGAAGAGGTGATGCCGATGGAATATGAGACATAAATATTTTTTCAAAACAATTGTATTTGGTTAGAAGTAACGGAAAGAGATGGTGTCAACTGAGAATGAATCATATTATGATTTTATTGTATCACATCTAAGAATATCTTTGTTGTCAAATTGTATCATATAGTATTCTAGACGATCATAGTTATCTAGTTTTTTTGTATTGTATATGGGAAGATCATTGTTTTCATGTTGTATTAGATCATACCCAGTAATCGAAACCATCGATCATATCCAGAATTATCGTATCGAGAATTATCATGACTAGAATAATCGTAATCAGAATTATTATAACCATAAACGATTATATCTAGAATTATAGTATCCATAATGATTGTATTCAAGATGATCATATCCAGGCATTTTTTATTCAGAAAAGATAATGCTTGGACTGGGATGAAAAGAAGGAAGAATGAATGAATGGAAAGTTACAATACATTCCTATTAATGTTAGATGTTTCTAAAGATGATCCTATATAAAATCAATTTCATGAAGGTCTTCAGGATTCAGGCATAGGTTTTTAATGCGGGGGTGTGTTTTCTAATGTGGGTCAAGAGAAAATAAATTAAAGTGGATATTGATGAATGAATTGTCATGGGGAGCCTTTAATTTAAAATAGCCATTTTATCTCAAGTGGAGAAGTTTATTTCTTCAAAAAAAAGTTGATTTTTTATGGTATAAGTCATTTTTTTGAAGAAATTAGCATGAATGAATAAGATTAAACTGATTGAACCAATGTATTTATCACCAATTGTAATAGTCTTGACGTTTGAAATGGGATTCTATAAAAGTAGAGATGAATATTGTAGAAGTTTCAATAATAATCGAGAAGTGTTGATGATTTAATAATTGCTCTGATATTTCAGGAGAAATTTATATTTCGGTGAATTAGTGTGAGTGAGAAAGTGTTTTTGGATTCATTCAAAAACTTCTCTTGGGTCACCTAAAAAATTAAAACATATACATTGTACATTGTGGTGGTGGGAATTGTTCACTACATAAGAGGGAAAATCTCCCTGTTTCTGGAGAGAATAAGAGATAAATTTCGTTCATATTGATAATTGTTTAAGGTGGTGCAAATTCATTCATACTCTATTTGTCTTGAAAATTTAATTCAGGAATTTAACATGTATTGATTCTACTCAAATTTTATTCTATCATAAAATCAGACTGGGTGTATTGTTTTGTAAGAATCACACTTGGAGGAATTATACTAGGAAAATATTAGACTCAGTGCCTCATAACAAAGTCCATTTGGTTCTTACCATTCTTCTAGTTAAGGAATTGTTGAATTTTATTATAATTTGAGTACATTTTTTGAGTTTAAAAGAATCATAGGTAACATCAGTTGTTACAAAACAATTGTATTTACCTATTGTGCTAAGAGGATTCACATGCACTATTTGTACTGTTACATTGTATTTCACGTGTGAAAAGGTAAATCCTACTCATTGTAATCTGGGGTTTGATTTATAGTGAATCTTATGGTATTGGATCTATTCCAATCCATACCAAGGATGTAGATTCTCTTATTGAATAGTGAACCACAGAAATCCTTGTTTTCATTTGGATGTGACTTGATTTGTTTCTTATCAGGGAATTTAAATCCTTAACTAGAGGATAAGGATGTTTCTATTGAAAAGAAACATAAAAGAAAAAAGGGTATCACTAATTCACCCCTCCCCCTATCAGTGATATATTACTGTAATTGGGCACCATCAGTTGGTATTATAGAGGGTTCCTTTCATTATTCTCTATTAATGGAGAATGTTAACTGTGTGAACAGTAATGTTATTCCAGTCTTTGATGGAAATAACTATAATATCTGGAATGATAGAATGCTGACATATCTTACGGCTATCATTTATGGTGTTCATGAAGATACAATAGTTGGGTCTCCTCCCATTGGTGATAGTGCCCAACTTACAACTATTGACAAGAAGTTTCTGGGTAAAGATGGAAGGGCCATGAATTATATATTATTATCACTATATGGATGGGAATTCTTAAGAGTGAAAGGTGTTTCCATATCTAATGGTATATGGGTAAATTGAAAAACATATAATAAGGCAACCCAAAATTAAAGAAGGAAGAGTTACAAATATAGAGATTGATGTATGAAGATTTGATGATGGGTGAGCATCAATTTGTTGAAAACTTCTATACCAGAGTGAATGAAATTATGAGTACTATCAGATGTTTTGGTGAAAATATAAAAAAATTTACAATTTTTGAAAAGATATTGAGAATCCTACCTAAAAAATTCGAAGGAAATGTTTCTTCATTTGAAGAAAGAGATCCTGAAATATTATCTCTTTATGATTTACAAATAACTCTTATTACCTATGAAATGAGAATATAAAATTCTAAAATTTGAAAAAATAGGATTGATAGAGAAATGTATTTCAAGGATATAAAGAAAAAAATTTCAAAGAAGATTGTTATTAATGATAAAGCTAGTAATTCCAACTTTGAAAATAGGGTATGTAAAAATATCTGTGAAATCCTAACTTTGTTTCCAAAAAAATTGAAAAGATGTACATGTAAATACAAATAGAAATTTCCCTTTAAATTTTTTGAATGTTGAGGTGTTGGTCACCTTGAGGATAATTTTCCTTGAGGGGTGAATGAATAGGATACTGATATTAATCAATGAATGACAAGAAGATCATTGAAGAAAAAGGGCGAGAAAGAAAGAGAAAATAAATTCATTAAATCAATAAAGAAAAATTTTCTTGCACTAAAATAATTAAGAAGAAGATAGTGAGGTCAAATATGAAAAATCCATTGTGTATGGAAATGAAAATTTATTCCTTGCAACAGTGAATTAAGAAGAATTCATAAGTAGTATTTCTAAAGAAGATGAAAATCAGATTTAAATTCATTTTAAAGAAGAGTTGAAATAATGTTAGAGGAAGATCATAAGGCTTGAAAAGAAAAACACAAAGTTTGAAGAGGAATGCTAAAGAAATAAATAATTTTTTTCTAGTGAGAAAGAAAATTTGGTTTAACATATATATTATAAGAATATGTCTTTTAAAGATGAAAAGAATCGTAATGTTCATTTGGATGTGAAGATGAATGAAAATAGATGAAGAGTTGGAACTATTCCAACAAAAACTCTCTGAAGATGAAAAGAAAAGATTATGCTTCCAAAACACTATCACTAAATATTTTGAATGTTCTATTAATGAGAAACATGATAAGGTTAAACAAAATAATCCTTAAAAGGATGAGAAGAATAATGGATCTGTGTTAGAAAAGAAGAATGTTGTGAATGTTATATATGTGGTAAAAGTGATGAATTCATAAGTTACATAACATCGTGAGTATAAAAAGGTTTTATCTAGATCTAGAAAAGTTTCAAATACTTATAATCCTATCATGTCTAAAAATAAGAAAAATAATCTAATTGAAAGTGAAAAAAAATGGTTGAGAAATTTTTTCACAATTCTGATCAGTATGCAGGTTTCAAAGGAATATACTTTTTCTATTGGTATTGCTGGCATTGTAGGGGATTCAGGAACAGAGAAAGTATGTGTGGGATCAATCAACAACATTACTATTATCCCAAGGGTTATGTATGGAATAAATTGATGGAGAGTTCATCTTTTCAAAGACATAAAAATGTGAAGGTTTTCTTGAAGAAATATGAAAAGACTGATGTGAATATTTAAAATAGTTTTCAAGCCTTGGAAAATATTTGTGGAATATGTGAACAACCTGCACACCATGAAAAAGGTTTTCTTGTTTTGTTACCGTCTCCGAAAATTATTCTAAATTATCAAAAGGCAAAGGTGAAGAAAAAAATAATGGAGAAAAGGAACTTTTGCTGAAACTACACTAAAAGCAATGAAAGGGGAACAAAGCCAGATACTTAATAATGGGAATTCATCCCACATGATAGGAGACATGGAATTCTTAAATGATGTGAATGAGTTTGAAGGATATACAGTGACATTTTGAAATGATGAATCATTGAAAATCTAAGGTGTGGGGTCAGCCATTATTGGAAAAGAAAAGAAGAAATATAAGAAAACATTGTATGTTTATGGGATTAAACACAACCTGATAAGTGTCTCACAATTTTGTGATGAGGGTAAAAAGGTTATCTTTAAAAAATATTGATTTATTGTAAAGAGTTAAGAAGATGGAACGATTCTTACAAAAGGCCATCGTATGAATGTAAATTTGTTTCGATTTGGTGATTAAAAAAACTCTTGTTACATATGTATGGTGGAAGAGAACTTTTTGTTGAATAAAAGTATTTAAACTATGTGACAGAAAAAAAAGCAAGGTACATTAAATATACGGTGTTCGAGACATCCCTGATTTTCCATGAAAAAAAGATATTAGTGTTGAAATATCTTCCAGAAAGGAAAAATTACAAATACTGTGCTTTATAATGTTGATATGTTTTTCAAAATAACACATAAAGCTGATCACATTTGATTTATGTGGTCTAATGAAAAAAAATATACAAATAGAGATAATTAATTAATTATATTCAACGACTATTTTACTAGAATTGTATGTGTTATGTTCATGAAACATAAATCAGATTCGTGGAAAATTTTTAAAAGTTTCTTTTGGGAAAAAATATCTCAAGTTAACATTGTAGTTTTTTGGGTTTGTAATTTTTTTTAAAATTGAGGTTTTCATCATTAGTTTCCATGTTCTAGATATCTTGTTTACAATCCATGTTGACAAAGAACCATGACAAAGAAATAGATGATCTGGAGGTGGTATAATAAATGAAATACAAGGTGGTGTCATTTTCCAGTGTTTCCCATATTTTTGGGTTCCAAAATTTGGATTTTGGTGAGAATTGTGAAAAGTGGATTTCATATAATATCCCATAAATATATGGTAAATTTATGAGTTTCATTATGATATGCTTCATGGAGAATATTTTGTTAATACGTGAAGGATGATGACGGTGTTCTTTATGATTACAAAGATCATTCTTAACAATAAAAGCTGAATAACATTGATGTGATGCTTTATGGTGGTAGTGAAAAGGAATTGATGGAACACATCAGGATTGTGATAAGCTCTGTGATCCGAAAAATTCCATGGTGCTTCAAAAAATAGAGATATTTTTTGAAGGGATTTTGGAGCTTTGCGATTTGAGCTGACATGGCACTGACTTCGCATGGATGGTTCTCAAGTAGATAGAATCACCAATAAATAGGACTCGACCCCCTTAAGAGAATAAGAGAGTTTTCCATGAAAATTTTGTTTCTCTAAAATTTTTAGGGAGGTTCATGGAGGTCATGTGCTTCATGAAAGATAGGAGCTTTGCAATGGAAAATCTAGCTCTGTGAAAGATGAGTGTTTCACATTGGCTTAGTGAGATTCACTAAAGAAGTTGATTTTCTGTGGCTAGAGATTTGTGATGGCCTAAGCTATATGAAGGCTTGAGCATTGTGAAGGATTTATCTTGGTGAATTATTGATCTCTGAGAAGGTGTGTGCTTTGTGAAATGGCAGGGACTTCATTAATGCTTGATTGAACATTACAAAATTGGGAGCTTCGCGAAGTAGATTTCTTTATGAAGGTATTGCAAAATTTTTGTTTCCCAATAATCAGTCGAAAAGGTGTATTCATTAGTGGAAGAAATTTTTACTTCAAAATTGAATCTATATAAACTATAGGATACTGTCATTAGAGATAAAGAAAGGACCACAATTATTTAAACATTGTGGTGATCTTCTGAAAATGTAGTGAGCTCACTTCAGTTGAGAGAGCAGTGAGTTCTCAAATTGTGAATGGTTGTAAACCATGTGGGAAATTGAGTCAACTTTGGACTTTTAAATAGAAGTTCGCTTATAGTGGATTTGGTATATCAACACATCGTTGGTGTATTCTCCTTGAACGTAACCCAGTGAGGGTTAACTAAGTAAAATTGATGTGTCATGTGTATGTTATAAGGTTCATTCATACTCTACAACATAAATAGTGATAGAAGAGAGTTTTGTGTAACAATAATACAAGAACAAAATAGGATGTTGTTTTAATTTATCATACCCTGATTAACCCCCCCCCCCTCTCAGGGTATCCAGCCTAGTGGGCCTAAAATTTGGTATCAAAAGAAATGGTTGATACCAGGGTTTCTATCTCAAATCAAGGTCACTAATCCTAATGGGATTCTGATCTTTGATAGTTACAGTTCTCAGATATGGTAGAATCAGATACAACACTACTTCTGATCTTTGGTAATGGATGTGTTTACAGTAGAAATGCATGGTATAACAGCTAGGGTTAAAAGTGGTGCATTGTCATAAGCTGAGCATAGAGAATTATATATTGATTCCAAGGGAATTAATTCTTTAGAGTTATCCCTATCCAATGATATCTATATGAAGGTGTTGTAATGAAATACATCACATTCCATGTGGGAAAAGATAATGAATATATATGAAGGAGATACAAAGGTCAGAGAGGAAAAGCTGCAAATTCTGTGGAACAAGTATGAAGATTTGAAAATGAACCCAAATGATTTTGTTGATGCATTTTTTGAGATCATAAAAATTATTTTGGAAGATATATGGGGTATTAGACAAGTAATTGATGATATATAGATTGAAAAAAGAATCTTGAGGAACCATCCACCTCTATTCAAACCAAATGTTTCAGTATGGGAAGATAAATATCCGAATGAGCTAACACTGGAAAATATGACATGTACCTTGGTTTCATATGAAAATAGGAATGATGATAATGATAATTTAGAAAGGGGAAATATAAGGAGCTGTCATTCAAGGCCTTGGAGAATCTCACCATTGAAAATTCTTCGGAGGATGAAGATACATATTGTGTGATGCCATTTATTTCTTCAAATTTGAAAAGGAGGAAAAGGAATAATCAAGGGGAAGCTTTTACTAGGTTGTTTTCAATGTGTAAAGGTTTTTCATGTTGTATCATGGTGTCACAAAATGTTACAGGAAAATTATGATGTCAATGAATTTAAAATTTCCAATAAAAATGATTCATCTTATGGAAAAGGAAAGAAACAGAACAAGATAAATTTCATCGAGAAGAAGAATCACCATTCACAAATATGTGACAATTCATATGAGTCTAGGTTGAGGAGGTTGATGAAATAGAGAGAAAAAATGATCTTAGAGAAAATGAAATTGTTTAATTTGTCAGTAGTACTCAGAAAAAGGATGAAAATGACATTGATGAAGAAGAAGAAGTGGAAGGGAGAGTTGATATGAAAGCTAATTTAGAGGCTTCTCTTGAAGAGATGGTTGTTTGGAGTTCTAAAAAAATGAAATCCAACAAAGTTGTTTGTGATGCTAAACTATATATGCAGCAGCAATAAGAAGAGAAGTCTGGGTTGATTGAAGAAACTAAAAACACAAGTTCTCAATACCAGAGGACTCAGAATTGTTTAGAGAGTTAAAAATACATATTGTTGAATAGAAAATGGTGATTGATTGCTGGAATAACACAATGAAATATAAAATAAAACATATATATGAAATTGAAGGAGAAGTTGTCGGTTTGAGATCAAAAAAGAAGGACCAATTAAAAATTCAGATTCCCAGTACATTATTGGGAAAGAAGATCATTCGGAAGATTGAAAAGATGAGAGAAAATCCTTGTAGTTCAGTAGAAAAGAAGCAACAATCGAGCTCATATGTTAAGGCTGATTTGGGGATCGATCAGAAATAGAAAGTAGTCATGGTTGAAGTCAAGATTCTAGAACATGTTCCATGAATGAAAAATGATATGGGTTCAAAACAAAATCAAAAAATTCAAGGAACTAAAGGGACTACTAGAAGTACAGAAGTGACATGTAGAAATGTGCCTTTCATCAGGAGGTATTGTTGTAGAAAGATGGGACACTCACAAAACATCTGTTCTAAAGATAGAAGATAACGAAAGGCACAAGAAAAGAGGTGGAATACAAACATATAATGGTTCTCTATAACATATTTTGAATGACACTTTTTTTGGTGAGGAGGTGTAACGTCCTGGATCCGGGTGCCGCTCAATTGGTTCCTCGATCCCGGTTGGTCACATAACCTCAAGCGCATTTCTCCAAACGCCTGAGGCTGCCGACTAGCAGTGAGGTCCTAGGTCTGATATTGGTAAAACTATTCCCCCATTTGTCAAAGTTTATCACAGTAGAACAAAATACAAGCATACAAAAGTAGAAGGAGTAAACAATACCATGCTAAAATGGACTACAGTACATAAGTAAA
Organism: Viscum album; assembly: GCA_963277665.1. Lineage (NCBI taxonomy): Eukaryota > Viridiplantae > Streptophyta > Magnoliopsida > Santalales > Viscaceae > Viscum > Viscum album. Next base: position 801,083,345 of record OY728150.1, on the reverse strand, counting down.
ATATGGAAACAATAATATATATATGATGACGAAATGTGTCCCTATGTCTAAGAAAGCAGTCAAAACATGATTCACTACAATATAATATAATCCAGTACAAAGTACTAGTATAGAAATGAAAAATAAAGCAGCGCAGCAGGAACTCAGCAACATTGCAAGCCTAAGCTCGGTCACATGTTCTCCTACTCCTCTGCAACATTAAGTACCTGAATAGGGACCCTTTACCTTATCTACAACTACAGAAAAATAATTTTTTTAGGCCCAAGGCATGAACCAAATAGGGTTTGAGAAATAAATCCCAATAGGCAACCACTAAAGGTTTGTTCCCAACTGTCAGTGAATTTGTGCAACAGTACTGTGCAGTAATAAAATGTAGTAAACCTGGAATTACTAAAAAGTAAACATTCTTACCTGTTCCATTTCCATTTAATTATTATTTAACAATTCAATATAATTGAATTATATGATTTCAAGACCCATCCTCAGCTGACAATCTCCTACAAAGTGTCGCAATGAAACTACAACAAGATGTCTAACAAATACGTGGTAAATCAATTCCAAACCTATGCTTTAGCTTGGAAGATATAACATGTAAAATCACTATAGTGAATATACGAATAAACACAGTCCTCATACATGCAAAACCTTACCCTCAGGTAATCAAAATTGAAACCCTCAGGTGATTGACTATAGGAAAAAAGAATATATCATTCAGGAATACGAGATAATGCCCTCAGGCATGGAAGCAACTGCCCACAAGCGAAAGAGAATTTTACCTCAAGCTAAACAAACACTTTCCCTTAGGCTAAAAAAACATTTCCCTCGGGCTAATCAAGTAGTCCGGCTGAGCCCAATTTATATCAAGCAATTATATACATTTTCTCTCAAGAAAAATCAAAGCATTCTAAATCATGGCATACCCTTTGGTAACCTGACCAAATGGATATGAAAAGGAACGCTCCCACGGGGTGACACTAGATCCATGAAATGATCCCATAGAGCATTTTTATTTATTCATTAAATTACCTACGCAATTCTAGAAATTTAATTAATCAAGGCCTTTGCCAAAAGACACCCCAAACAAGGGCGCGTAGCATAATGGTACACAGAAACAACATGGCAGTTGGAATTAAACATCAGAACACCTACCTAAATATCCATAGATCCATATACGCGAACGAAGCCTCCTGAAACATCCGTGAATGACATATATCTGGGATAAATGAAAACACGTTCAAATGCAAATAACATCCCCTTGAGAAATAATTGGAAGGAAGGGTTCAAGAAGAGTGATGAACTCACCCGTGCGGTTCAATCGTGACCATCAGCATAGAAATCCGTGTTCCGGTGTGCAGTCAAGAGCTCCTCCAAGCTCTGTCCTTAACTCCCGGTGCTCCCCCAACGTCATATGCTTCCTCTGTCGAAAGAGGAGGCTACTGCCCATTTTATGCGAAAAAACTACACGGTGTGCACCCCCAAGTACAAGGCGTGTACTTTTCATTTTTTTAACTATTCCTCTAGCGGCTAATTTTCACCTTCGAAGTGTTCATCAGTCGACATGAGTACATGTCGTGTATTCCTAAGTACACAGCATGTACTGTCGCTCCACATGCAGCTACTTCCATCGCCTTACTATTCACTTGTTGACTGATTACATAGCGTGTGTATATTTAGTACACGGTGTGTAGTCAGTTTTTGCACCCTTCATCGCCGACCAGCCTACACACCCTGTGTACTCAACCCACATGTCCAATATACATGGTGTGGGGAAAAGTACATGGCGTGTAGCCACAAAATAAGAAAATTTTCCCAATTGTCCTTTTTTTCTCAAAAACCATAATGGAAAAAATTAAAAGAAGAAACTCGTACCTCAAGAATAAGAACCAGGTTCTTACAAACTTCCCCCCATAAAGCAATTTTTCCCTGAATTTCCCTTCCAAGGGTGGTGAAGATAAAGCTCATAACAACTATGGCCACTGAGCACGTACATCGGTCTCCCGCTCCCAAGTTTCACCCTGCACTCTACCATGCTTCCATAGCACCCATATGAGAGGAACTGACCGGCCTTAGAGAACCGTTGTGCTTCTATCAACAATGCGAATTAGATGTTCCTGAAAGGATTCATCGGCCTAAAGCTCAACATCCTCAGGAAGTAAAACGTGAGATGTGTCTAAGTGATAACGGTGCTGCTATGATACATGGAAGACATCCTGCATGGCCCTGTACCTTTGTGGAAACTTCAACTAATAGGTAACTGGCCAGACTCTCTCCAGAATCTCAACCGGCCCCACATACCTCGGTGAAAGTTTACCATATCTCTTGATCTGCCTGTGTCACAACCTTGGTGAAACATGCAAGAAAACCTAATCCCCGACTACAAACTCCAAGGGTCATCTTCAGTGATCAGCATATGATTTCTGATGAAACTGTGTAGTAGCCATCTGTATCTGAATCAACTGGACCTGCTCTAATGTCTCTTGTATGAGACATGGTTCCAATAAAGCTGCCTCACCTGCCTCTATGTAGCACAAAGGTGATCAGCATGGCCTACCATATAAAGGCTCATAAGGTTCCACTTAATAGTTTCCTGAAAACTATTACTGTAAAAAAACTCCACTAGGGGTATGTGCCTCTCCCAAGATCCCCCAAAGTCTAGGAAACATGCACGCATCATGTCCTCAAGCACCTGTATCGTACGCTCTGACTGTCTATCTGTCTGAGGGTGGTAAGTTGTGCTCAAAAGCAACTGTTTAACTATTTCCATATGAAAACTATGCCAGAAATGAGATGTAAACCAGGAATCCCTATATGAAACGATAGAATGTGGAACCCCATGAAGACGTACCACCTCTAGGATATACAACCTTCTTATCTCGTCCACACTGAAGGTCTCCTTGATTGGAAAAAAGTGAGCTACCTTCATAAGTCTTTCCGCAACAACCCACATAGCATCACTACCTCGTGGTTACCATGGCAACCCGGTCATGAAGTGCATCACGACATCATCCAATTTCCACTCTGGAATGGCTAACATATATAACAGTTCAGCTAACCTATGATGCTCTGACATCACCAACTGATAGGTGGAATATCTTGCAACAAAACTAGCTACTTAACATTTCATACCCAGACACAAATACTGATATCTCAAGTCACGGTACATTTTGGTAGCTTCGGGATGCATTTCCAAAGACAAATCATGAAACTCCCTCATTATCTCCTCACATTTATTCCCTTGGAACCCACACTTGTCCATGGGCACACAGTACCCCATCTTCTCATATCGTCCAACAAGGATAAGGGTCCTCACTTGCCACCAACTCCCCTAGAAATAGGCTTTCTGAATCTAATTGTTGTCTCATCCTCACTATATTAAGGATGGTAGAAGTCACAACTAATGAAGAAAGATATGATTTCCACTGACTATCATGCACCTCCAAATGAATCTCAGAGAATAAAGAAATAAGCTTTCACTCACCACTGGCCTCCTACACTCCTTGTAACTGAGTCCTCCTACTCAGTACATCAGCAAATGTGGTACCCTTATCAGGTGTATAGGCAAGCTCGATATCGAAGGAGTGAAGGTATTCAACCCACCTTCGCTGTCTAAAATTCATGTCATTCTAGGTGAAAATGTATTTCAGACTTTTGTGATCCTTAAACACCACAAAATGTTCTCCCAAGAGATAATTTCTCCAAAAGCGTAACGCATGAACAACTTCATCCAACTCGATATCATGCCTCTGGTAGTCCGTTTCATGTGGCATCAACTACTGAGACCCATATACAACTACTCCATCAGCCTACATCAACAATACTCCCATCCCAATACATGATGCATCATAGAAACTATATAGATCTTCTCTAGATCTGGAAGTATCAGGACTGGTGCTGATGTCAACCTTTCCTTGAGCTCCTGAAAGGCAATCTCGCATGCTTCGAACCAAAGGAACATTGCACCATTCTTAGTCAAACCTACCAATGATGCTACTAAGCAGGACAAGTCATGTATAAAGTGAATATAGTAACCAGCCAGCCCCATGAATCTCAGTATTTCAGACACATTCTTATGATGCTCCCAGGAAACTACTGCTCCCACCTTCTCTGGGTCTACCGAAACTCCTGCCTCAGAGATAATATGACCCAGGATCTATATCTGGTCCATCCAAAAGTGGAACTTTGAGATCATATCATAAATCAGATGCTCTCTTAGTGTACTCATAACGATCTCAAGATGGGTAGCATGGTCGTGTCGAGTGTGAGAGTACACCAAGATATCGTCCATGAAGACGACCAAAAAAGAAACCAGATATGGGTGGAACACACGATTCATGAGATCCATGAAACTTCTAGCCTGTTAGTGAGTCCTAACAGCATGACCAAGTACTCATATAAACCATATCTGCTCTGAAAAGCTCTAAACGGTATGTCTGATGGTCTAACGCGTAACTGATGATTTCAGGATCTGAAGTCACTCTTAGAGAACAGTCGTGCTCCTTGATTTTGATAAAAAAGATCACCAATCATTGGAAAGGGATATCGGTTCTTAAGATTCAACTGGTTCATCTTCTGATAATCCACACATAGTTTGAGGGTATCGTTCACCTTATTTGCAAACAACACATGTGAACCCCAAGGGGATGTACTGGGTCAGATGAAACCCTTTTCTTGCAACTCCTCCAACTGCCTCTTGAGCTCCTGCAACTCTGGTGTAGCCATCCTATAAGGAGTAATGGACACTGGTGCTACTCCTGGCACTATCTAAATAGAGAAATCCACCTCTCACTCCAGAGGATGACCCGAGAAGTCATCTTGGAAGAAATCCATGAAATGATCAACTACTGGAGGGAAATCCTTCTGACTTGTTCTCTGGTTGTCCAGATATAATCATTCAATATGGGCAGTCACTCTACCTTGCCCACGATGCTCGAGTCTAGCTCGACTCGCTTGGACATCCAATTCACCCTTGTATTGAAACTCTCCACCCTCTAGTGATATGAAACTCACCCTACGATGGTAGCAATCTAAAATGGGTCAAAAAGGTACCAACCAGTCCATCATAAGAATGACGTCATAACTCATCATCTCTAAGACATATAGGTGCCATAGAATGTGACCCCCACCAACCTCTAGGGGTTAATCCCTACACTGACGCACACCTTCCATTCAACTCCCCAATGGAGTGTCTAGTATCATAACATTAGAAGAAGAAGAAGAAACACAGAGGCCAAGGCTCTCCACAATGGGCACAGATATAATGCTATGTGTAGCACCAGTATCAAAAAGTACTGATGAAAAAATAGAAGCAATTAGAATAGTACCTCTGACAGTGGAAGGTATGGTATTCTTCTCCTATTGGGTTTATTTCACTGCATGTTTCTACCCAGTGTCGCGGCCCTACAACACAACATGGCTACCCAGAGCTGACTCGCCCTACTGTCTCTAAGATCATGGTGTCTCGCTACAATAGCCACGACCACCACATCAGCATGAATGTCCCAATGTATTCCAATTCCCTATATGGTAAGAAGCTACTGGCCTTTCTCCTGCACACGGAGTCTGCACAGAACCCCTCTCACTAGACACTGGTGGAAACAACCTGCAAAAGCGATGCAGATGACCCACCTTGCCGCAAGCTTGGCACTCTACTGGGTCACGTTGACACTAAGGTCTCTTCTACCCCTCATTACCACACTGGTATCACATCACCTGGCCACCTGAAGAATTACTCATGCTATTAATTCCATAATGAGAGAAATCCATCTGCCTCATCCTCTTACCAGTAGAAATAGTACGAGAAACTGGTGCCGAACTAGCTGGCCTACACCACTAGCTTCCTGCAGGTTCTGCTCAGTAATGAGTGCCTGGTTCACAATAGCATGCACTGTAGGCAACCTAAAAACTATCACCTATGCTTGGATGTCATACTTAAGACCATACTCAAAGAGTTGAGCCCTCAATGCCTCATCTCCCACTATAACTGGTGTGAAGTGTTGTAGTTCAATGAAATGGGAAGAATAGTCCATCATTGACATGGTTCCCTACTGTAGATTCATAAACTCTCAAGATTTATATTCCCACGCCATGTCTCTTTGATTCTCCATCTGGGTGGTAACATCCCACCACCTCTTGGTGGAATCACACAGCATTTACGTAGCGATATTGACCCTCCTCCCTAGAGGCATCTCCAGATGCTCAAAAATAGTGTGCATAGAACCCAGCCAAGACTCAGCAGCCTGTGGTCCACTATCCTTTGAAAACATAGGTGGATGTTTTTACTGGAGTATACGAGTTAGCTCTGCCATAGATGTGGCACCCGATGGTGCTCCCTGGAAGGTCTGTATAAACCACATGAAGCCTTCACAGAATTACACCTTCGCACCTCTGTCTAGTATAATGGTTGGTGCCACATCTAGCTCTACTAGAGGATCCATAAGTAGCTCATGGCCTACCATCTTTACAGTATACTCATTGCCACTCTCTTGGAGAACAACTTGAGTTCGTCTCAACAGCATTACTCTACAAGGTCAAACACATGCCGTAGATTTAAGATCATCAAGGATTGAAAACAAGGAGTGTATGAAGGGAATGGGAGAAAGAAAATATTCATGTTTCACAAAACAAGATGACACAATGTGTATAATAACTAAATGGAGTGTTCACTTAAGTCTTTCACATGGGTGTGTACTTCTTCCAAAACTGGTCATGTAACACCCCAAACACATGGCATGTTTTCCACACACATAACGTGTACTTGAATTTTCATCCCCTGCCTGAGTCCTTCTACATGGTTTAGCCACGATCCTCTCCTTTAAACAATACTAAACTGCGTGTATAAGGTCTACATGGCATGTACTGGACGAGCTTCGCCAACCCCAGTTGTCCATGACACAGTTGGGTACACAGCTCAGACTACACAGTGTGTTCTAGATAGACACGATGTGTACGGCTTAGATTCCAACTTCCCATGTTGTTAGTGACACCGTCGGCTACTCAGCTAACTCTTCATGGAATGTTACACCTGCACATGGCGTGTACACCACCCATTTTTCGAATCCACACAACCCAGTCCACACAGCCTCTCACCGGTCAAGACGATACGACATGTCCCGCAGGTACACTGCATGTTTAAGAAGAGGTTACACTGACCCGTGTTTGTTAGTTACACGACCGGATCCACAAGTCAAACTACATGGCGTGTTCGTTATTGAAACGGAGTGTATAAGCTCAGATTTATCCGCCTGTGTTGTTAGTAACACGGTGGACATAGGGTAAACACAACACGTCATGTATAATAACTACACGACATGTGCCTTTAAGTTTCAATATCCCATGTTTCTTCCTACACGGCCTATGACACGGGTAGAAACTACACGGCGTGTACATACGGTACAAAACGTGTACTTTTTTTCATTTCTTCTCGAATAGAAGATTAAATGGCATGTAGTCATCATTGCATGTTGTGTATTCTGGGTTTTTCTGGACATTAAGCCTTAGAAACTACACCTAAGCCTAGAAAAACACTAAAACCAACACCTAAGTTCCAAATTCTGATTCGTGAGGGCCCATACTCTTTGCGAACCAAATATTGACATCATATGTGTGTTATAACAAAGTAAACAAGTCAATGATCCACCAAATTCCAGTTTGTGAGGGCCCTTACTCCTCAAAAACCAATGTTTGGCATTCATTCATAGAACCTAACCAAATAATACACTATCAAATAGTAGGTATTTTATCAGGGCATCTATCACAACATCATTCATTTTATAGGAAAATATCTATCACAACAACATGAAATTTCTAATGCACATATATGGCATGGAAACTATGCATGGAATGTGATTCTAACATGTTCTGAAATGATTCACGAGATGGAATACCCTCATCTCATCGGGTTGGAACATAATAGAACCCAATATAAAAATAGCAATAGGACACAACAAGTGCATCACCGAATAGAGAAAATCAAATCAATTGTAATAATCATAAACAGAAAATCACAATTGAATACGGGGCAATCCATCTTTTACCTGTGCATAGGGTAGCAAATCATGGGAACAGTTATTACTGAATCCCTTACAAATATATCAGTTTATGTTGTCGCCAAATAGTAAAATAACTCAGAGAAAAGAAAAGGCCAGTGATACCACTTTGTAACATCCTGGATCCGGGTGCCACTCAACATGTTCCCCGAACCCGGTTGGTCACATAACCTCAAGCGCATTTCCCCAAACGCCAAAGGCTTCCAACTAGAAGTGAGGGCCTATGCTTGATAGTGCGGAAAATATTCCCTCATTTTTCAAAGTGTAACACAGTGGAAGAAAATACAAGCATACCAAAGCGGAAGTAGTAAACAATACCAAGCTGCAATGGACAACAATACAGAAGTAAAAGATAAAAAAAGTCATATATATATATATATATGATGCAATATTTCCCTACGTCTAAGAAAGTAGTCAAAACAAGATACACTGTAATCTAAAATAATTCAGAACAATTTACAAGTATAAAAAAGCACAATAAAGAAACACAGCAGGAACTCAGCAGCATCAAAAGCCTAAGCTCGGAACCATGCCCTCCTACTCCTCTAAAACATCAAGTTCATGTATAGGTACCCTTGCCCTTATCTACACCTATAGAAATATAATCAGTTTGGGCCCAAGACCTACCCCAAACAAGGTGTGATAAATAAATCCTAGTAGGCAACCACCAAAGGATCGTGCCCAACTGTCAGCGAATTTGTGCAACAATAGTATGCAGTAATGAAATGCAGTAAACCTAGATGTACTAAAAATTAAACATTATTACCAGTTACATTTCCATTTAATTATTATTTAAAAATTAAATATAATTGAATTATAAGTTTCCAAGACCCAGCTTTAGCTGAAAATGTCATATACAGTGCTGCCGAAAAACTACAACAAGCTATCTAACAAGTACGAGGTAAAGCAATACCAAGCCTGCACTTTATCTTGACTGATATAACATGTAAAATCACTACAATAAATATACTAATAAATAGATTCCTACGACTTGGAGAACCTTACACTCAGGTAATCATAATTGAAACCCTCTGGTGATTTCCCGGAGGCATATTCCCCTTAGGCGTACGAGATAATGCCCTCAGGCATAGAAGCAACTTCCCACACACATAAGAGAAGTTGCCATCAGCCTAAACGAACACTTTCCCTTAGGCTAACAAAAATAGTGACCTCTTGATAATAAATTAACTGGGTCGATCCCAACACATAGCAAGAAATTATATACATTTTCTCTCAAGAAAACTAAATGCATGCTAAATCTCGACAAACCCTCGGGTAACCTCTCCAAACGGATAAACAAGGGAATGCAACCATGATTTGGACCTATATCTAATAAATGATCCCAAACAGCAGTTTTCAATATTCATTAAATTAAATCAGAAGTTATATGTATATAATTAATCAAGGCCATAGCCATACGCCACCCCAAACATGGGCGCGTAGCATAATGGTATAGAAAAACAACATGAAAATTGCAATTAAACATCAAACCACCTACCTCGATCTCCACTGATCGATATACACAAACAATGCCTCCCAAAAGATCCAAGAATGATGTAGATCTAGGATAAACCAAAATGCGTTCAAATGAAAATAACTTCCCCTCAGTAAATAATTTGATGTAAGGGTTAAAGAAGATTGAAGAACTCACCCGCGCGGTTCAAACGAGACCATCAGTGATAGAATTCGAGTTCCGGTGTGCGGTCAGGACCTCCTACAAGCTCCTGCCTTCTCTCCTAGCATTGCTCCGATTTCCTAAGATTCTTATATAGAAAGAAAAGGATACTTCCCATTTTAATCGAAAAAACTACACGGCGTGCACTCTCAAGTACATGGCGTGTACTTTTCTTTTTTTAACTATTCCTCTAGAATATACTTTTCACTGATGAACTGTTCATTTGTCGACATAAGTATATGACGTGTATTCCTCAGTACACGATGTGTACTGTCACTCTGCGGGCGGCTACTTCCAGTGCCTTACTATTCACCTGTCGACTGATTCCACATAGTGAATATACTATGTACATGGCGTGTTATCAGTTTTTACACCCTTCATCGCCGACCAGCCTATGTGCCCTATGTACTCATCACACACCTCGAAAGTACATAGCGTGGGTAAAATTTCATGGTCTGAACCCACAAATTTTGTTATTTTTCCCTATTTCCCTTATTTTCTGAAAAACCATAAAAGAAAAAAGGAAAAGAAGAAACTTGTACCTCAAGAGTAAGAACCGAGTTCTTACAAGAGGATTTGGGAACGATGCAAGATATTATACATTAACAAAACAATGGAATGTTCTAAATTAGAATCAAAATGTTTGCAAGAAGCATATTAATGAACCAACATGTGAGTTGAAGATGAAAAATAGATTTGTAGCGTTGGAAGATGATGTTAGTCCATCAAATTATAATAAATACCAGAAGTCTCAATCTTTACCAAGTGTGAGGAATAAAATATAGACCAAGAAGATGAAATTAAAGAAGTAAGTGGTTGCTGAAATTTCCCTTAAGTAATCAGACCATTATGGCGTGTGGATCCATGACTGTGGTTGTACGTCTCACATGATAGGTAATAAGGATATAGTTATAGGAAAATATATAATGAAGAATGGTTTGTAATGTTTTAAAATAATGAAGACATAATTATAATTCGATCGGGAATGGACATGTTTGGTGTAAATAAATAAGATACGATGATGATATGGTTAGAAAAGTTCTCAGTCAAAATTTTCTCAGCACCAATCAACTATGTGACTACGGGAATTCTATATGGTTTATCAAGAAGATATGTGCCATCAAGGGAAGAGATTGTATAAAGATCCTTCAAGGGAAAAAGAAAAATGGGAATCTCTACTTAGTATCAGGAGAAGAATATATATATGGTTTTTATCTTGAGGGGAAGAAAACATGTTGTGATATAAACAACTTATTCATCTACGCCAGTCATCCCTGAGGATTTGGTAAAGTGTGTTGCAGCTAGAGACCTTTATAAGCTATCACGAGATTGCTCTCACACATGTGATGCATTCCAACAGGGCAGGATCATGAGAAATATGTATAAGGAAAAGGAAAAGAGGTCATCAAGAGAGCTCGAAATTATTCATGTTGATGTTTGTGGGCCTATCAAACCAATAGAAATTGATGAAAAGAGGTAATTTGTTCTTTTCATTGATGATTATAGAGTAATGTCATGGTTATTTGTTATTTTCCATAAGTATGATGTGCTCTACTGCTTAAAACAGTACCAAAGGGAGTGAAAAAGGATGATTGGATAGAAAATTCTAAGGTTTTGTACTAACACTTGTATGGAATTCACAAACAGTTAGGAATAAGACTATCTCAAGAAACATGGGATAAGGCATCAAGTTTTCCTTAGTGAGAACACCCTAAAAGAATGTAATGGTTTAAAGGATAATTCAGGTAATCAATAACATGGACATAACAATGCTGATAGAAAAAGGCCTACTCTATAGGTTTTGGAAGGATGCAGTGTTCACATAAGTCTACATATTTATAAGAGAGCTCTTTTATGTCTGAAGAAAAGACTCTATATTAGAGTTGTTATGGAAAGAAGCAAAAAATTAAATTATTTTGAACATTTGGGAGTAATTTATACATTCTCAACAAGAAAAAACATAGGAAATTTGAGTCACATGGAAATTAAGGTATATTCCTTGTCTACTCAGGAAAAAGAAAATCCTACAAGTGATCTAACAAAAGTTTTGGAAATGTATTTGAGAGAAATGATGTCACTGTAGTGGATAATGAAGGGAGCACTCAATAGTACAGTGAACAATTTATGGAAAAATGTGATGAAGATAAAGGTGACATAAGAGGAGCAGAAGTGGACAATGATGATTCCAAAGAAGATATTGTTGATGATAATGAGGAAGTAAAACCTGTATCTACACAAAATGCAAGTTGTCAAGATGTTTTTTTTGGAATAATATCAATGTTGATCTGTCGGTACTAGTTTATACTAGAAGAATGAAATCACATCAGTAGACATCTTTTATACCTCAGGTAGAGCCTAAATGCTTTATTGATGCCCTGAAGATTAAAACTAGGATCAGGCTATGAATGAAGAGCAAGATCAGATTGAGAAGAGCCAATCATGGGAGATTGTTTCGAGGAAACCAGATAATTATTTCATTGGGACTAAATGGTTCTATCGTAATAAGATGAACGGAGATGGGATAGTTATCCGAAAAACAATCATGATTGGTGTGAAAAGGATACTCCAAGATAGAGGGAATATATTTTTATGAGACATTTTCATAGGTATCAAGGGTGGAGACAATCAGATTATTTTTAGCCATTACAATGAAATGGAAGTTTAATGTTTTCCATATAGATGTCAAATCCACATTCATTAATGGATTTCTGGAGGAAGAAGTGTATATCGAGAAACCCAATGGTTTTCTCATTCCTGAGGATGAGAACAAGGTTTATAGGATGAAGAAAGCATTGTATGGGATGAAACAATCTCCATGAGAATGGTACTCAAGGCTTGATCATTATTTGGAGAGGCTTGGTTTCCATTGTGGTGGAGTTTTTTACAATATCTATTTCAACAATGGATGTAATCAAAGTATGATGGTGTTGGTTTATGTTGATGACATAATATTTTGTGGATCAGATGAAGCACAATTTAGACAATTTTCTAAATTCATGAAAAGTGAGTTCTAAATGACAATGACTAGAGAGATGACATTTTTACTTGGTTTATAGGTGTTATAAGAAGGGAATTTCAATTTCATTCCTTAATCCCCAAATTACTAGGAGGTTATTAGAAGATTTGGAATGGAAAATTCTAAGTTATGAAGACTCTGGTTGCTACACTGATGAAATAATTAAATGATGATGATGGAAAGGTTGTTAATATCACAATATAAACGAAGATTATTGAGAGTTTATTGTACCTAATAGAGATGAGAGCTAATATTGTTTTTTCCACATGTCAATCAGAACAATATCAATGAAATCCCAAGGAAAGCCACATGCTTCCAGTCAAAATAATACATTGGTATATCAAAGTATCAATGGATTTCAGTTTGATGTATACTACCAAAATCTCAGCAATAGTTGTTGGGATATACATATATATATTGGGCCGGTTCAGCGGATGATAGGAAATCAACATTAAGAGGTTCTTTATATATTGTGTGTTTGGGTATTTATTGGCTAATCAATAGGAATGATTTAATTTCATTATGCACTGTAGAAGATGAGTATATTTCTGCCACTCAAGCATGCACACCGTTATTGTTGATGAAGAAGCAGCTTGATGATATGGGAGTTGAAGTGACGTCTCCGATTGGAATCCAATGTGATAACTCAAGTGCTATAAATATTTGAATAAATCCCATCCTCCACTCAAGGATAATGAACATTGAGATAAAGTATCATTTTATCAATAAAAAGGTTGTGTAGGGAATCCTGATGTTGGATTATGTGCCTTAAGAAGTACAGGTTGTAGACATTCTAACAAAGGCCTTGCCCAATGAATCATTGGAGAGGAATCGACTAGCACTTGGAGTTTAGTCGACTCCCCACACATAAGAATGTGTTGATGTTGGACCCCTTACCCCCCCCCCCCCCTAAAGAATGGTGTGTTTTTCTCTAATGTTATAATCAGTGCTCTTTCAAATTTTTTCGACCCTGGAGGAGTGACCATTGGGTTCATTAACAACGGGGGAGAAATAGTGACTTCTAAAGAGGGTGGAAAACTGTGGCGAATAATGGGATAATATTATTGAGGATGTATTGTTTAAATAATACACTATATTTTTATAAATAATTTTATGCTCACAAATAACTTTATTTTCTAATGATTTTACATTAAGTATATTTTAAGAAATTAATATTCTTTATATTGCCAATTTTTAAATAATATTAAACTATATTATTTGTGTGAAATATTTTTCAAAGTGTTTGGAAAGTTATTTAGCATTTTCCAGACACAGTCTTTCTACCATACCATGGAGATCGTAGAAAAATGATTATATCCTACGGTTATTTTTTAAGAGTTCGGAAAAGTAAGGTTAATCAAACATACATTGATAGAAATTTATGGAAAAAGAACCCTACATTTTGAAGGTACCATATGATTTCTATATGTGAAAATTATGGATGAATAACCCCACGTAAGTATGGATCCTTACATTTTCTTCACAAAATTAGGGATCACAAACCCTCCATTTTAAATAAACCTTACATTTTATCAAAAATTATGGATCATATACATAACGTTTTGAAGCAACGAAAAGTACGAATCATATTCCATATGTTTTAAAGTAAATAAAAAAAGTGTGGATCATCAACCGTATGTTCGTAATCAACCTTATGTTTGAAACCCCACATTTGACTTCTATAAACGTCAGAGATTTGATTTTCCAACTTTATCATGAAAATTATTTTACGGATTATCAGGACAATTTCAAGCCAGATTCAAAGGATAATTTAATGTCATTTATATGTGATTCATAGGATCAATATAATAGGGGGATTTCCGGCTGATTCTTAAAGGATTTTATGACCACTCACTTATTTAAACTTTTTTAATATTGAAATCTGTTAGGTGACTTTTGTGGATTTGAATTTATGTATAAGGTGCTCGTATTTATTCTATATTTTCTATGTATCGGAATTTTGTAGATGGCATGGGTGACGCAATATCTCTTGAATTCATGGTGATTACAGAACCCAAATCCGGAGATATTTGAGTTTCGAAAAAATAAAGATATGTTGACACATTAAAAAGATTATTTACAGATCTACTGCTACAAAGGATGACCAAATTCTGTTTTATATCAGAAATAGAAACATTAAAGATTAATTTGTTCTACATTGGTTATATATTTTGAATCTACTACTGATTTTTTGATGAATATATTTCAAGATTAGTTGTAACTGGATTGATTCAGAACATCCCTTATCTGAAGAAAATACATTGTGAAGATGATGGTCCATTTACTGTAAGTTGTGTACTACTGAGATAGTGGTGATTAATCATAATGTATTTTTCAGAACAATACTCTTTTATTTTGAGTACTGGCTTCTCATACTAAGATATTTATATATGTTCTATGTTTAGAACTAGAAGGATTTGTTTTTGTCTTAAATTTTAAAGGTGTCAACTACATGCACATAGTTATGGATTGTCTTGTGAAAAGTGGACCGACTAGTGAAAATCACCAATCTCATGGAGAAGAGCGTTGGTGGAGTGGACTCAGGGATTTTTGTGCCCCATAACACTCAAAATATTTTCATCCATATATCTGTTTATTTCTTCTGCATAAATAATCCGATAAATATAAAAGGAAATAATTGATTATCATCAATATTTCATGATAAGTTTTGAAACACACAATTCACCCCCCCCCCCCCCCTCTTGTGTATATTTCATATAACACAGTCCAATAATTGGTATTAGAGGGTGGTTCTTTGTTAAATAAATAGAAATCCAAAATTAATGGATTATACTGAAATCTAAATAACCGATACACGAGAGGTAATTTCAATGGTTCATGCTCCGTACTTTAGTGGTGAATATTATGGATTTTGGAAATAAAGGATGATAATCTACCTAAAGAATATTGGATACAGAGTCTATTAAAAAAATCTTACTCCTTATAAAATTCAAGAGAAACCTGAAACATAGAGTCCATCTACAGAAGCAAAGTATGACATAAATTCAATAGATATGAATTCTATCATCTGTGTTTTAGGTCCAGATGAATTTAAAATAGTATCTCAATGCCCAACTTCTTATGAGATGTGGTAGACAATTGTAGTTCCTTATGAAGGAACTCACAATGTTAGAAAAATGAGGTATGCTACCACAATGATAAATTTTGATACCTTTAGAATTCTTGATGGTGAATGCATCACTCATATTATTGGATTCCTTATAGAGATAGTCAACAACATTACTACCTTGGGAGATCCCATAACCCAAGTAGATCAAACAATGAATGTACTAAGAGTACTACCAACACAATGGAATGGGATATCAGCGACCATTAGGAAGTCATCACCTATTAAAAATTTATCTTTGAGAGAATTGATTGGAAACCTGATGATGTATGATGGTGAGATGGAAGATGATTCTAATAAGCAAAAATTCTTGATAAAAAGAGAAAATATTTCTCTAAAAGTTACATCTTAGAGGAAGAGTAGAAAGATAAAGAAAGAAATCAAAAAGGAAGAAAATTATGACTCATCTGATTCAGAAATGGAAGTAGCACAAATGTCCAGGAAATTAATCAAATTTCAGAATAACAAGATAGGATTCATAAAATCCTTCAAGAAAGATGATAAATCTAAAACGTAAGTTAGATTCCATGAATGAATGAAATTGGGTCCAAAAATACCCGACTTCTCTCTGATAAAAATAAAAACGAAAAAGAAGTTTGGTAAAAAAATACTAATTATGAGCATAAAGATAAAAGGGAAATGAAAGCCACATGGAGTGTTTCTGGGGAATCCAATAGATCATCAATGTATGACTGAAAAAAAGAGGAATAAACACTAAAATCAAACTTGTGCTTCATGTATGAAGATAATGAGGTACAATCTTATTTCTCTTCCAATTATAATTCTCACCCTAGCTGATCAAATGAAAAACTAGTAGTATACTATAATATATTGGAATGAAGATATGATTTTTTATTAAAGAATCCCAAATCACTGAAAAATAATCACAATTAAATTTTAGGAGAAAGGGAAACTTTTCTAAACAACATCATGAATTAATTGAGAAATATAACTCATCTTACACAAACAGTGAATATTATGAAACTAAGATCAAAACAATGCAAGATGAAGTAGAAACATACAAAAGTACAACTCTCTTTTTTAAAAGGAGAAGATGAATGAAATGAAATTCTTGGAATGTATTTTATTATGAAATAAATATAAGAAACACGAAGTAAAGGTGAGAAACCTAAACTCTACAAAAACTATTTTTTTCAAATTCAAAAAGTGTAATTTGTATTTACTATGGAATAAAAGGTCATATAACTAAAAAAATTATTTAAGAATTCCACGAACTAGTGGATTTAAAAAGGAATTTATTTCAAAAAAAATTATTTGACTCTAATGATTATAGAAAAAATAAAGAAAATATGGATGCCTAGATCACTACTAGCTAACACTGATGGACCTAAGAGAATATGTGTACCAAAACAAACCATTGTTTAAATTCCTTTTCCGAAAGTATGTCATAGAAGAAGAAATAAAATATGGTAAATGGATTGTTGCTTCTCCAGGAATATGAGTGGAAACTCATCGAACATTAAAACCTTAACTCAAAAGAATGGTGGATTAGTAACATTCGGTGACAATGTCAAAGGAAAAATCATTGTTATTATAAATTTTTTATAACGAAAAGTTGTTTCAATAAAAAAAAGTACATTATATACAAGGATTGAAACAAAACCATATAATTATATCTCAACATTAGGATGATATTTTTTGAAAATTTTTCTATAAAAAAATGCTCTATTTTAATGATAAATTTCTTAAATTTAGAGCACCCAGAGCTGATAATGTTTATACCCTGGACATAAATTCCTTCTTTAAACAAAAATTAAATTTTCTAACTGCAAAAATAAATGAATCCTGGATCTGGAATAGAATACATGGACCTTGAAATGTTTATTCATTACATAAGTTTTCTATGAATTAATTAGTTTCTAATTCACCTAGTCTTAAATTTGATAGTGAAAGATTCTTTTATGGATGTAAAATTGGAAACAAACATAAATCATCCTTCAAATCAGTTAACAAAAGTTCTACATCTAAACCTACTGAACTTAACCATATAGATCTATTTGGACATTCAAGAGTAGCAAGTTTGGATGGTAAATTATATTTATATGTTTTAGTTGATGACTATTCTATATTTACATGGATATTTTTTCTAAAATATAAAAATGAAGCTTTTACTATATTTGAATGTTTTGTCAAAGATGTTAAAAATGAAAAGGATTTTGAAATGATTTAATTAAGAATTGATCATGGTGGTTAATTTGAGAATCAAGAATTTAATTCCTTTTTCTCATATCTAGTTATTAATGACACCTTCTCTGCACTAAGAAAAACTCAATAGAATTGAATTGTTGAAAGAAGAAATATAACTATTCAGGTAATGGTTAGGAGTATGCTAAATGAATAAATTCTTCCTACCTATTTCTACGCAGAATCAATTAGAAAAGCCTGCTATATAATCAATTGTGTTTTAATTAGACAAATTTTCAAAAAGACACCCTATGAACAATGGAATAATAGAAAACCTAAAGTAAAATACATTAAAAAAAATTTAATGTAAGGTTTATATTTTTAACACCAAGTACAACATTGATATGTTTGATCCAAAATATGAAGAAAGAATTTTCTTAAGATATTTTTCTACCTCCAAATATTATATAGTATTTAATAAATTTCAATTATTTTTGAATAATCAGTTCGGGTAAAATTTGATGAATCAAACCCTTTTGACAAAAGGAATGATCAAATTGATTTATCTGACCCTAATGATAACATGAGACTTGAAAACCTAAAAGATGAATTTCAAAATGATATAAACAAAATCTAATCCATTTTAGAAGAACATGACCAATATAAAACTAATAAATTTTTACCTAGATAGTCAAATACTCTAAAAATCACCCTTTAGAACCATTAAAAGAGACATAGACAATGGAATAAAATATAGAATAAATTTAAGAAATCTAGTTGATTTTTCTAACTTTCTATCCCAATTAGAACCTAAGTCAGCAGAAGAAGTCTCATTTGATGAATGTTTGTCGATAGAAATACAAGAATAACTACACCATTTCAATTGAAAAGATGTTTGGAAATTAGTTTAATGATCAAATAACTATCCTGTTATTGGAAATAAATGGGTCATTAGAAATAAAAAATATGATCAAGGAGTTATAATTAGAAGTAAGGAAATAATAGACTTTAAAGGATATAATCACGAAGAAGGTAGAGATTATGATGAGACCTTTTCCCCTAAAGCTATATTAGAATCCATTAGATTCCTTTTAGCATATGCATCTCATATGAAAATTAAATTATTTCATATGTATGTTAAGTCTACCTTTTGAAATTTTTCATTAATGGAGGAAGTCTATGTAGAGAAGCCTCTTGGTTTTGAAAAATCTAAAAAACTAGATTTTTTAAAAACATACTAAATCTTTTTATAGCCTTAAACAAGCACCTAGATATTGGTATGAAAGATTAAGTTCTTTTCTTTTGAAAAATTATTTTATTGTTGGTATTGTAGATCAAACAATTCTTAAGAAAACTATAAACTCTAATATTTTATTGGTTCAAATTTATGTTGATGATGTGATTTTTGAATCCAAAAATAAAAAACATTGTTAGGATTTTTCAAACATATTGCAAAAAAATTGAAATGAGTATGATGGGAGAACTAAACTTTTTTTATGACTAAAAATATATCAAAAATATTTTGTAAATGTTTTAAATAATAAAAAACATTACTTATTTATTAATTAAATTTGGACTTGAAAACAACAAGACATATACAACTCCTCTGTTTACTAATATAAAACATTATTTAGATGAAACTTGAAAATCAGTAGACAATAAGTTATATAGAGGTATTATTGGAATTTTATAATATCTTAATTCTAGTAGGCCAGATATTATATAATCAGTATATCTTTGTGCAATATTACAATCAAATCCTAATGAATCAAATCATACAGTGGTCAAAATAATTTTTAGATTTTTACAAGGAACTGTTTTTCAATCTCTTCATTATCCAAAAACATAGGATTTTAAATTAATTTAATATTAGAATGCCGACATTGGAATTTTTAGATTAGATAGAAAAATCACCTTAGGAACCTATCACTCTTTAGAAAAATCATTAGTGTCAGGGTTTCATAAATAAACAACACTCAGTTTATTTGTTAATAGTTGAGGACGAAAATGTATCTGCAGGAAGTTGTTGTGGACACATTTTTTGAATAAAAAAAAATTCTTATGGACTTTGGACTAACTTTTTATAATAAAACTATCTTATGTGATAATATTAGTGTAATAAATATTTGAAAACAATACTCTAAGTCATTCTATAACTAATCATAGTGATATGGGATACCATTTTCTAATAGATCATGTTTTTAAAAAGAATATATTTTTAGTATTTATATGTACTGAATTTCAATTGGAAGATATTTTTACTAAACCACTTCCCACTACAAGTTTTGATTTTATTAAGGGGGATTTAGTATTATTTAATTTTAAATAAAATCTATTTTTTATTCTAAATTTTATATATTTTTAATTTTATTTAATTTTAATCATGATTTTATTTGATTATATTATTCTAAATTTTCACTATTTTAAATAATATAGTTACTTATATCTTAAATAATGTACACATTTATTTTTTTCAGTAAAAATTTTAAATACGCCACATACTGTTTAATTTTTTTTCTTTAATGATTATTTTGAATGTAATAGCATGTGAATCAATGCTTTGTCAAAGCCCGTTTTGAATTCCAAAACCCGCTCATTTTCTCAAAACCATTCAAAATATGGAAAGCCTTCACCTCATTTATCTTCCTTTGCTCTCACCGTCAAATCCATAAAACGTACAACCTTCATAGAATTTAGAAGGAAATGAAAAAAAACAAAGATAATCGAAGAAGGCAAACATAGTGATGTGATGCATCAGCATTCAACTGGACATAAAATACTTTAGGGAAATTTAATCGATATGGAATGGTAGTATCAGAAGAACCTAATATTGAAGCAATTTTTATCCTTTCAAGGTATTAAACAACATTCAGTGAGGACTACACTAATGTTTATTATGAAGATGAGTTGAGAAGTCTCTTTAAAAATGTTCAATTTGGTTTCGTATAAATAGAAGATTTGATTGTTGTGAAGATCTAAGACAATGATTTATTGATCTATTCTATTGAAATTGCATAGATCATTAACTTCCCTCATGAGGAAGATTTTCATTTTAATATGAAGTCAATCGGGGATAGAAACCATAATTCTGAGAATATCATGTCATTACTCTTTGGCAATACTAACATAAATTTTTTTTTCAAATATTTATTACTATATCATAATATCTTGTTAAAATTCATTCAAACCAGAATATCCCCAATGATTTCTGAGATGGAGACAATTGTTTTTCCTAATATTTATATTATGTTTCTATTTTTAAGTGACATAAATATTAATTATCCATGATACGTGATTAGATATTGGTGTTTCTTCTATCGACCTGAGCCACATATGAATTATTATCCTTATGGATGGTTTATTTAAATTTTTTTGTTTAAGAATGATATGGTGAGGTTGAATGATGCGAGATTAAAATGAAACCATAGTAATTTGTTGAATGCATGAACATTAAGGAATTTTTTATTTTTCTAGAGCACTCTAAAAGGAAAAATCCTACTTGTTCGAGTTCAAGAGCATTGGGTGTGTACTTAGGGGGAGAAACCTACAAAATCTAAAGAATGTATGGTTGAATCCAGAATAGGGATAGTTTCAAAGAAATCAAGAAGAATAATATTTCAAATAGAATATATACCTACAAATGTATAATGTTAGAGATGACTTCAATTTTCAAGGAAAAGAACATTTGGTCACGAACCTGCTCTAGAAAAAATTCTTGAAAGAAGAGATCTTTTATGTTATACGGTTGTGTGAGAATATTTTCAAGAAGAGAGATATGAGGAAACTACATCCCAAGAATAAGTGTATGTTTTTCCTATAGCTGTGGCAGAGACAAGAACTGAGGAGATTCCTCAGATTGAAAAATCTCAAGAAATAGAAATTATATATCAATATGTGCTCTATATTGAGTCTATACAAATTTAAAATACTCAAACAGAACCAGTGAAACAATGTTCGATTCAAGAAAAGAATCAAGAAATGGTTCAAGAAGAAATTTCTCAGCAGAGAAAACATTTATTTAGAAGTTGGGAATGAAGAACAAACTATTCAATAAAATTTCTCTGAAATTTTTACATAAGTTCTAAATGAATTAGTCTCATTTGATATTTCATAAGAAAAATCAGTTGAGCAACCAGTGGATAAAAATAAATAATAGAAATCACATGCTCAATCTTTACCAGTGATATTTTTAGATCAAGTTGTGAATCAAGCATGGGATGACTCTGATTCTATGTCTGATAATGTTTAGGAACATGTCCAAAAACATAGCAGAGCTATAGCAGAAAATGATGCTTTTAGAAGAGAGTTAGAGAAAGAGAAATAGAGATTTCAAAATCTAAAATATAGTTCCTTTTTAAAGCACGAGGTAGATGTTTTAAAAACAATTGGTGACAAAGGTTTCAAAATTAAAATCTGAAGTTGTATTTAAATTAGATTTGAAAAAACGTAAATGATTTATGGAGAAACAGTTTTCTACTGTCATAGGAATTTGAGCAGGAACCATAGGTACTACTCTTGTTTTGATCTAGATATTCCAATCCATTGCTGCAATAATGAGCAGCATGAATGATAGATTGATGGAAATACATAGTAATAGCACTTCTTTGTCTTTTCTATTGGACAATCAGAAATATCTAGTTGATCAACTTACCTCAAATGAACCAAGTATTTGGGAAGTACTAATTAGATTCATGGATAAGACAAACTATTTTATGGATAAGGAAGAAATATTGCATATGTTTTTCAGAGTAAACCTCATTGAAGATATTCATTTTACTCAAGAATGAAGAGATTTGATAATTCATCTCGAAGATGGTATTATGAAGAGATTATGGTTACAGTTGACAAAGATGAAATATGAAATTCAAAATCACTGAGATACCCTTTTTTAATCATTTTGCACAACAACCTTGATTCCTGTTCATTAATGTACTTGTATATTTTTTTATCAATGAAATTTCATATTTATCATTTTTGATTGGTTTTACAGTGTTTATGTCTATGTTAGAATACTTCAAAAAACTCCAGATTAGTTTATTGGTAAATAGTTTATCATAAAATTTTCTTACAAGTTCAGTACTACATTACATGTGTTATATACCATCTTCTATAATTATTTTTAACAACACAATAAGGGGGAGAAATTTGGATAAGCACAACATTTTAATTTGTTATTAAATAGTCTTTTGTGGGATTTTTTTTATATAGGGAACCATTGAAGATAAATTTAGATTAACTAGTATAGTATATTTTAAAAAAGGTATTTGAAAGTAAACAGATTTAATATTTCTTTTATCTGGGAAAAATTCTAAATAATTTGTAAATAATTTCATAGGTTTTGTGACCATCAAAATGGGGGATATTTTTGATAATGTATTATTCCAACAATACACTATATTTTTATGATGATTTTGATGCTCACAAATACCCTTACTTGTTCTTATAATGATGTTATGTTATGTATATTTCTGAAAATTAAAATTCTTTATATTCCCCATTTTGGAATAATATTAATGTACATGATTTGCATGAAATATCTTTCAAAGTGTTCTAAATATTATTCGGCATGTTATAAAAACATTATTCATATTGTACATTGGAGAGCATGTCGTAAGGATTATATCCTATGTTTATGTTATGGGAGTTCGGAAAATTATGGTTAATCATCCATACATTGATAGAAAAGTATGGTGAATGAACCATACATTTTGAAGGACCCTTAATTCTTTATATGAGAAAAGTACGAATGAAGAACCCTACATAAGTATGTAACCTTACTTTTTCATCAAAAAATTATGGATCATCAACCATACTTTTGTAATGAATCATACATTTTATAAAAATGTATGGATCATATTTATTACGTTATGAAGCAAGGAAAAGTATGGATCATATAACATATGTTTGAATGTTGATGAAATGGTATGGGTCATCAACCATACATTTGTAATCAACCTTGCATTTGGAACCCTACCTTAGACTTCATAAAATGTCGGAGATTTGAATTTGTGACATTATTATGAAATAGTATTTTACAGATTATCATGCTAATTTCAAGCCAGATTCAAAGACTGATTTAAAGCCCCTTATATGTGATTTAGAGGATCGATTTAAATAGAGGATTTCTTGCTGATTATTAAGGGTAGTTATGACTACTATGTTATTCAATCTTTTTTAATATTTCGATCTATCAGGTCACTTTTGTGGATCTGAATTTTTTAATAATGAGATCATCTTTATTCTATATATTTTTGGCATTTTAATTTTTTAGATGAAAAAGGTGACACAATATCTCTTGAATTTACGGCAATTACAAAATTCAAATCTGGAGATATTCATGTTTCAGAAAAATAGAGATATGATGATTCTTTAAAAAGAACTTTCATAGATCTCCTACTACAAAGAACAACCAGATTATGTTTATATCAAAAATAGAAATTTTAAAGATTTACTTGTTCTACATTGGAGATATATCATGAATATACTAATGATTTGTAGCTTAATATATTCCATAATCAGTTTCAAACGGATTGATTCAGAACTTCCCTTATCTGATGAACAGCCTTTATCAAGATGATGGTCCCTTTACGGCCAGTTGCATACTACTGTAACTATATATATTAATCAAAATGTATTTTTCAAAACAATAATATATTATTTTGAGTACCAGATTCTCATAATAAGTTGTTTTTATGGGTTCTGTGTTTAGAACAAGAAGGTTTTGTTTTTTTCTTGAATTGTAAAGGTGTCAACTGCTTGCAATTAGTTGTGGATGGTCTTGTGAAAAGATGGCAGACTAGTGAAAATAACCAAGATCGTGGAAAGGACAATTGGTGGAGTGGACTAGGGGATTTTTTCCCATGAAATACTATAAATAATTGCATCCGGATATATTTTTATTTTTGCTACATAAACAATCTGATAAAGACAAAAGGACTGAATTGATTATCATCATGATTTATCAAGAAGTTTTTATAGACAAAATTCACAGCCCCCACTATTGTATATTTCATATAACATGATCCAAAAAAGTATTCATCAATGAAACATGGAGAAGATGACACGTGGAGCTATGATATAGGGGTAGTTTAAATCTGATGAT
This sequence comes from Viscum album, assembly GCA_963277665.1. Lineage (NCBI taxonomy): Eukaryota > Viridiplantae > Streptophyta > Magnoliopsida > Santalales > Viscaceae > Viscum > Viscum album. The sequence goes on along the minus strand of OY728150.1, from coordinate 801,058,235 downwards.
GCTGGAAGTAATCGATCAAAGGATAGATATCATGATAGCTGAGGTTCGTTATGAAAGCATATTTTTGGTACCAAAAATTGTTGTCATAATTTAAGTGATTCATTGACTATGTTTTCATACTCCTCTTATTTCTCATGCTAATCATTGTTCATACGGTCTTATAGTATGTGGTGAGTGAATATTTGGTCATTATCTAACTCGCAAGATCTGAATGATGGCAGATTATGGAAAAATATTCTTTGAGGTATCAAAGTTAATATAATTGTTTGGAGAGGAGTTTTCAATAAACACTAAGGGGAGATTTTTGGGAAAAAATACATCAAGTTAAAATTGTAATTTTTATGTTGGTTGTGTTTGTTGATAATGATGGTTTTCAATGTGAGTTTTTGATTTCGAGAGATTTTGTTGACAATCCATGTTGTCAAAGAACCATGACAAAGGAAGAGAAGATATAGAGGTGGTACAAAACAACATATACAAGGTGGAATCATTTACAGTTTTTTTCAAATATTTTGTGTCCAAAATTTGGAGTTTGGTGAGCATCGTGAAAAGTGGATTTCTATGAAGATATCATCGAAATATGGAAAAGCCATGAGTTTTGAAAGATAGGCTTCATGAGTTAGATTTCATGAAGACGTGAAGGATGTTTACAATGTTCTTCATGATTACGATGAGATTTACGAATAGAAAATGTGAAGACCATTGTGGTGAAGATTTTTGGCAACAATGCAATGAAATTGATGAAACACTCCATGATTACGATGAGATTCGTGATCGAAATATTTATGTGGTGCTTCATGAAACAGAGAAGTTTTTGGCATGGATTTTAGAGCATTGTGATTCGAGATGATATGGAATTAACTTCTCACGAAAGGTTATCGAGTCAATGGAATCACCTATTAAGAGGCCTCGACCCCCTTTAGAGTAGATGAGTGTTTTCCATGAAATATTTGTTGCACTCAAATTTCAATTTTGGTTCGCAGAGGTGGTGTGCTTTGTGAAAGACAGGATCTTCGCGATAGCTATTCTAACTCCGTGAAAGTGGTGTGTTCCACATTGGATCAATGAGCTTCATGATGGAAGTATCTTTTCAATGACTAGAGATTTGTGATGGCATAAGCTCTATGAAGGCTTAAACTTTGCAATGTCTTGAGCTCTGCAATGTAGTGAGATCTGCGATGTTGTGTGAATTTCAAATAGTAAGGGACTTCATGAAGGACTTTTAAGATTCATGAAATTCGGAGCTCCGTGAAGTAGGGTTCATCATGAAGGTCTTCACAAAGGATTTTGCCCTGTAATCAGTGGAAAAGGGTTATACATAATTGGTTGAAATTTTTTCATCAACATAGCATCTACATACAGTGAAATATTCAATCATTATAGATAATGAAAGGATCTATAAGTCTTTAAATTGTTAGTGGATCTTCTGAAGAAGCAGTGTGCTCACATCAGTTGAGAGAGCAGTGAGTTCACAAATGGTGAATGGTTATAAACTTGGAGTGATTGTGAGTCCATTTCAAACATGTAAATAGCAGTGTGCTTATAACGGATTTTGTATATCGGCACATCACTGGTGTATGATCCTTGTACATATCCCAGTGAGGGTGAACCAAGTAAAATTTATGTGTCTTGTGTGTGACTTATGGTTCATTCATACTCTGAAATGGAAAGGAGAGAGAGGTGATAGTTTTTTCTAACAACAAAACATGATTAAAAGGGGAAATTGTATTAATTTATCAAACACTGATTAACACCCCCCCCCCCCCCACTCTGGGTATCTAGCCGAGTGGACCTAATAGTTTCAGCAGAAGAGATGAGATAGAATGCGAGTATTCTATAAATAATTTGAGAACGAATAATAGTGTTGAATAAAGAAGTAATGTGTTTGAATTCTCTCCTGAGAATCATGAAATTCAGCATGAGTATAGCTCTCCATAAACCCCACAAAAATTGGGGTGACTAAAAGAATGAATACAAGCCTTATGGAAATGGGAATAACCTTGTTACTTGATCATGGCCTCTCCCTTTACCTTTTGAGTCAATCCATGAGTACAACTATTTATTTTCAGAACCATTGTTTCAATAAGCCATAATCAGGTATGAATCCCTACCAATTTTTCTATGTAAAAACACCATGTTTGAAGCAATTTATATTTTTTGTGAGTCCTTGTATTTTAATGAAGAAAGTGGGAAACTATGGTAAGTTTGATCAGAAAGGTGAGGATATAATATTTCATGGATATTTTTTGGGAGGAAGAGGGGATAGATGCATTATGAAAAAAAAAGAATTGTTTATTTAATTGATGAGAATGTGATTGAAGTTTATGATAAAGAGAAACATGTTTAGATGGATAATGAATTTAAGCATGTTGAATAAGATAATTATGATGAGGATGCAAATGATTAGAAAGGTGAACAATCAGACTCAGCTACTTCCAGTTAAACGGAAGATAATAAAAAATATTATCCAATGTTGAGAAAACATGTGGAAGCACAGAATATAATTGGCGATCAACATCATATGGTTCAAACTAGAAGAATAACCAATTGCAATACACATACTTCTTTGTATTCAAAAGTGGAACTGAATAATGTGAAATTAGATTTTTAGCATCAATACTAGGTTCACGACATTGATGATGAATTGAATCGGATTGAAAGTTATAAAACATGGAAACTCATAACCATGCCTGAAAAAAACATCATGGGCACTAAATTGGGTTTATGGAACAAGCTGAATGGAAAAGGTGAAGTTATAAGAATAAAATCAAGATTTGTTTGAAATGGGTATTCAAAAATTGAGGGTATTGAGCTTTATGAAACCTTTTCACCAGTGGAATGTCTTTAAACAATCCTAATCTTTATTTTCCTCCACAACAAGGCTACAAGATCATTCAAATGGGTGTTAAATCAACAGTCCTAAATGGTGATATTGGAGAATAATTTTATATTGAAAAATCATGTGGCTTATTTATAGGAAAATATGTAGGTTTTTTGTGAAAATTGAAAAAGGAATTGTATGTCCTAAGATAAGATATAAGGGAATGGTATACCAAATTGGGTACATACTTAAGAATGAAGAATTTTAACTAATATTAGTGGATAAAATATTTATAACATAGAAATTCAAGATTATTCCCTCATTGTAATTATTTTTGTTGATGATATTATCTTTTTTGGGAATGTGAAGAATGTTGTGAAATATTTGAGAAGAAATGAAGAATGTATTTGAAATGTCCATTCCAGGAGAAATGAAATTCTTTCTTGTGTTACAAATCCATAAAAATAAAGAATACATTTTTCTCTCCCAAGAAAATAATGAAAAGGTACCTCTCAGGGGGTTTGGAATGGAATAATTCAAAACCTGTTTCTAGACTCATTTCAGTGGGAAGAAAGATGAGTAATGATAAAAATGGAAAAGAAATGGATCAGAAAGTGTTTCGAATGATTATTATATGTCTATTATATTTGTCTGCCTCAAGACCAGACATTTTTTATGTTGTAACCTTAAGTACATTATTTCAGAGTGATCCAATAGAATCACTTATTATTGATATAAAAATATTTCTCAGATACATAAGAGGCACAATTAAATTCGTAATCTGGAAATGCATCTCAAATGTTATTGATTTATTTGGGTAGTCTGATGTAGATTCAGTAAGAAATGTTGATAATAGAAGATCCACAACTGGTGGTGTTTTCATTTTGGGAAATAATGGTGTTAATTGTCTTTCTAAGAAACAAAACTCAGTAACTCTCAGTATGGATGATGCTAAGTATGTTGCTGCTATTCAAGCCACTATACCACATCTGTGGATGAAAAAACAAATAGAATATATACTTATTGAAGGGATGTTAGCCATGCTCTTAGGTTGTGACAATCACATTACAATCAATCTCACCAGAAACCTAGTGTAACATTCATGTTCAAAACATATAAATATCAAATATCATTTCATCAAAGAGCATGTGAGGATTAAGTAATTGAATATGGGGTATGTTCCAACATCATAACAAGTTATCGATATTTTCAAAAAACCATTATTGATGGAATTATTCTAAAATAATAGGTTGAATATGGGTTTCCAACCGCTTTCCCTTCAATGTTGAGGTATGTGAATTTTTCCCCACTCTCATCTTACATTTTTATTGTTTTTTCAGGGGGAATAAATGTTTATTTATAAATATATTTCAGAAAAGAGAGAGTAGTGGGTAAGGTCTAAATTCAGCATTGTTTTGTGATTGAAATATTCTAACTGTTTGTTGGAGTGGTTAAAGAAAAATAAATTCAATTTTTTTCTAGGGAGACTAAAGAAAAGAAAGAGAAAATAAAGTGAAAATAAATTTGTTTTCGTGATCTTTTTTTGAATATCATGTTTTTTCTATAAATATTTCTTATTTCTTACAATGGGTTTGCTCACATAGGGTTATAATTTTTGATATGTAATCCATTTCTTTTAGATACAATGTCTAGTGATAAATGAAACATGTTTGACAAAAAATACAAAGGGAGATGTTGTTGGGACCAGGATGATGGTAAAGGTGATGAAGGATTGAATAGTTTTCTTTTATTTTCCAGGTTGGTTTTGAAGAAAAGAAATCACATCACATTGTTTTGGAAACAATTGTTTTGTGTTTCATTTTGAAATGAATCGTATTAATATTTTTTTTCAAAAAAATACAGAAAGAGTCATTTTCATATTTTTTTTAAAAAAACTAGAAAATAATCTTATTCATATCTGGATGGAAGAGAGAAAGAAGTGGTACTGACTCTTTTTCACAAAAATCAGAAAATTATTGTATTCAGATTTATTATATTTGGATGGTAGAATGAAAATGTGATATCTTTTTTTTTAAACAAAAATATCCAGATTGAAGAGGTGGTGCTGAATTTTTTCAAAACAATAGTATCCTGATTAAAGGGGAGGTTCTAATTGTTTTTACAAACAATTGGATCCTAGGTGGAAATAAAAGAAGTTATACTAAATTTGTTTCAAAAAAATTTATGTGGTACTGATGTAAAGGTGGGGTCGATGAAATTCATACTGATGGAAAGAGGGTGTTGATGAAGGTGGTTCCGAAGGAAAAGGAGGTTCTGATGAAAAGGGTGATGCCGATAGGAAAGGTGATGGCAATGGAAATTGGTTTCGATTGAAGCGGTGCTGATGGAAGAGGTGTTGCCAAAGGATGATGAGACACCAATTATCTTCAAAAAAATAATATTCGTGTAGAAGAAAAGAAATAGGTTGTTTCAATTGAGAATAAATAATATTTTTATAGTATTGTATCATATCTGGGAATATCATTGTTATCGGATTATTTTGTATGATATCTAGAAATATATTCGTTATCAGATTTTTCTATATCGTATATGAGCATATCATTTTTTTCAGATTGTATTAGATCATACCCAGAAATCCTAACAATCTATCGTATCCATAATTATCAAATCCAGTGTGACCGTAACCAGGATGATCATAACCAGAATGATCATAACAACAAATTTTGGTATCCAAAATGATTTTATTTAAGAAAATCATATCTAGACCTTTTGTTTTCAGAAAAAAAAATCATGATTGGGAAGAGATGAAAATAAATAATAAAAATTAATGGAAAGTTACAATACTTTCCAATTGATTATATACAATTCTAAAGTTGATCATCAATAAGTTCAAAGTCATGAATGTAGTCATGATTCATACATAGGTTTGAATGTGAAGATGCTTTTTCTCAAGTGGTTCAAGAGAAATTAAAATAACATGTATATTGATGAATAAATTTTAAAGGATGATCCTTTCATTTAAAATATTAATTTTATCAGAATGGGAGATGTGAATTTCATCAAACACATTCAATCGGTATGGTATCAAGCATTGTTTTCAAGAAATCAGCATGAAAGAATTAGATTCAGCTGATCGGACCAATTTATTTATCATCAATTGAAATCGTATTGTCATTTGAAATGGGAGTCTATAAAATATGATATGAATATTTTAGATGTTTTTATATGAATAAAGAAGTGTTGAAGAAGTCATAGTTGCTCCGAGATTTCTAGATAAATTCGAATTTGGGTGAATTTAAGTGAGTGTGAATGTTTTTTGGGATTCCCGCCTAAACTTCTTTTGGGTCACCTATAAAAGGGAACAGTTACATTTTACATTGAGGTGGTGTTCACAATTCATAATTGAAGAGAGATAATATTTGGGTTTCTAGATATAATAAGAGATCAATTCTGTTCAGATTGAAATTTTTTTTGGGTGGTGCAGGTTAATTCGTATTCAATTCGGCATGACAATTATATTCAGGAATTGAATTGGTGCTAATTCAATTATATTATATTCTATCATAAATCGGATTGTGAGTATTGTTTTTTATGAATTAGAATCTGGGGAATTAGACACAAAAAATATCAGACTCAGTATTTCATAACAATGTCTAGGGGGCTCCTACCTTTCTTCTCAATAAATAATTGATGAATTTTATTACAATTTCAATACATTAGTTGAATTAAAAAGACGCACATCTTACATGAGTTGATAAAAAATGTTATTACCCTATTGTTCTAAAAGGATGCACATGAACTAGTTGTATCATATTATAGGGATGCTTGAGTGAAAAAGTACATCTACCTCATTGAAATCCAAGGAATGAATTCTAGTGGATTTTACGGTATTGGATCATTTCCAAACTATACCAAGGGCGTAGATATTATTATTGAATGGGGATCCTTGTTAATATTTGTGTCCCTTTGGATGTGTATTTATTTTTTTCTCCTTAGGGGATTGAAATCCTCACCATGCGGTGAAGGTTGTATCAATTGAAAAGAAACGTAAAAGGAAAAGGGTATCACATATTCACCCCCTCCCCCTATCAGGGATACATTACTCCAACATGGAACTGTCAATTGGTATCAGAGTGGGTTTCCTTCATTATTCTTCTCTAATGAAGAATGTGAACTATGTAGAAAGTAAAGGTATTCTGGTCTTGGATGTAGATAAGTATCATATCTATAAAGATATAATGCATCCATATATATTTTCTTCTAGTTATGATGTTCTTGAAGCTACATAAGTTGGGTTTCCTCTCATTGATGATTGTGCTCAACTTACACCAATTGAAAAGATGTTTCTTCATAATTAGTGTAGGGCCATGAATATTATATTTTAATCACTTTATTAAAGTGAATTATTGATAATTAAAGTTGTTTCCATGGATAAAGGTACTTGGGATAAATTGAAAAACTTATACAAGAGAAATAAAAAAGTGATTAAGCAAATGTAAAAAATGTGGAGATTTAAGTATGAGGATTTGATGATGGGTGAGCATGAATCTGTTGAGTAATTCATTAACCTAGTAAATTACAGATTTAGTACTATCAGATGTATTAGTGAAAATCTAAAAACAATACTATTTTTTAAAATATTTTATGAATCCTGCCTCAAAAATTCGATGAAAAAGTTTCTTCATTGGAAGACATAGATTATAAAACTTTATATATTGATGATTTACAATGAAATATTATCACCTATGAAATGAAATGATAACATTATATGAAGATAAAAAAAAATTGATAGAGAAATTTATTCAAGACAATGAAAAAATAAAATTCATAGAAGATTATTATTGAAGATGAATCCAGTAATTCCAACACAAAAAATGGGGTATGTAAAAATCTAAATGAAATATTATTCTTGTTTTCTAAAAATGTGAAAATTGGTACAAGAGAATACAAAGGGAATCTTTCCTTGAAGTGTTTTGGATGTGGAGGTGTTGGTCACTTTGTGGCTAATTTTCCTTGAAGAAATAAAAAGGAGTATTGTGATATTGAAGAAAGATATAAAATAAGTTCATTGAAGAAAAAGGGAGACAATGGAAAAGAAACAAAAATTCCATTCAAAAAGAAGAAGTTTCTTGTCCAAACATGATGAAAAAGAAGAGAGAGATGTTGTATCCAAAAAATTCCATTTAGTATCATAATAAAAATACATTCATGTAATAGTTAATGAAGAAGAATTCAGAAGTATTAGTACTGAAGAAGAAGAAACCCAGCATGAAATTCATTTGAAAGAAGAGTTGAAATAATTTTTGGGAGGGATCAAAAATCATCAAAACCAAAACAAAATGTTGGATGATTAGTGCTCAAGAAACCAATGATTTTGTGCTGGCAAGAATGAAAATCTGGTTAAAGAGACTGATGATTTGAAGAAGTATTTTGAAAATGAAAATAATCATAATGTGAATTTGTAATTGAATCTAATGGAAAAAGATGAAGATCTGGTATTTCTCCAACCAAAACACTATAAATTTGAAGAAAAAATCTTATGTTTCGAAAACACTATCACCGATATTGGTTAATGTTCTCGTAATGAGAAAAATGAGAAGGTTCAACCAAAGATACCATCAAAGGTTGAGAAGAATAATATAATGATGTCTGAAAAGGCAAATTAAGGGAATGTTATGTATGGGTCAACGTGAAGAATTCAGAAGTTAGAAAACATCCTAATTCAGAAAAAAATTATCTAGATCGATACATTTTTTCAATAAGTATAATCCTATGAAAGCTGTAAAAAAGAAGAAGAATCCAATTGCAAGTAAAAATGAAGATGGTTGAGAAATGTTTTCATAATTCTTATTAGTATAAAGGTATCAGAGGAAAGTACTCTTTCTATGGGTATTTCTTGTATAGTGGGGGATTCGGGCACACTAAAATTATGTGTTGGTTCAATCAACAACATTACTATTATCAAATATGTTATCAATGGAATATATTTATGAGGATTAAATATTCTTGAAGAAAGAAAAATGTGATGGTTGTCTTGAAGAAATTTGAAAAATAATTATTTGAATATTGAAAATAAGTTACAACCCTTAGAAACTATTTGTGAAAGATGTGAACAACCAAGAAACCTTGAAAAATGATGTATTTTTTTGTTACTGACACATCAAAAGATTCTCAATTTTCAAAATCTGATGGTGGTGAATGAAAAGAATGGAGAAAAGGTTCTTATTGTTGAAACTTCATTAAAATCCATGAAAGGATAATATCCCTAGATACTTGATAGTATGTTTTCATCCCACATAAATAGATATATGAAATTTTTGAATGATGTAAATGATTTAAAAGTAGGTACAGTAAGATTTAAAAATGATTAATCATTAAAAATCAATGGTTTTGGGTTAGCCATTATTGGAAAATAAAATATGAAATCTAAGAAAACATTGTATGTTGATGGGATTAAACACAACTTTCTAAGTGTATAACCATTGTGTGATGAGGGTAAATAGTTTATCTTCATGAAAGATGTATTTTTTGTAAAGATTAAAGAATTTAGAATGATTATTACATGAGGCCAACATACGAAACGAAATTTGTTTCAGGTTAGAGATTCGCAAAACTCTTGATACATGAGTATGGTGGAAGAGAATCAGTTATTGAATAAAATCCTCAGACATATGTGTTAGAGAAATATGAGAAATTTATCTAAAAGATAAGTTGTTTGAGAAATTCATGATTTTCCATGAAAAAGATGTTTTTGTTTCACTATCTTATAGAAACAAAAAAAAATTACAATTGTTGTGCATATGAAGGATGATATTTGTTCAAAAGAACCCCCTAAAGCATATCTGGTCTGATATGTGTGGGAGAATGATAAAACAATGAACACCTAGAGATAAGTATTTAATTACATTAATTGATGATTTTACTCATGTCACTTGTGTTATTTACATGAACATAGATCAGAAGTTTGAAAATTTTTATATTTTTTATAAGAAAAGATGAGAAAAAATGTTAGTATTACTTGGAGAAGATGAGAACTGATAATGGTGGTGAATATAAATGTGAAGAGTTTGAATACTATATTGGGAATCATGGAATTCAACATTAGTATACCTATCCATACACTCTCCAATGAAATGAGGTTACTAAAAGAAATAATAGAATCCTAGTGGAAATGTGAAGAACCATGTTACTTAAGCATGACCATTCTCATTATGTTTAGAAGAAAACCATGAGTATTACTATTTATATTCTGAAATTTTGTTTCTATAGGACCCAATAAGGTTTGACCCCTTATTAAATGTTTTATGGAAAAAACCCAAGTTTGATTAACTTTAGATTTTTTGGAGTCCTTTTTTTCTAATATAGAATGGTGGAAAATATGGAAAGTCTGTTAAGAAATTTGATGATGGAATCTTTATTAACTATTCTCCAGATAGAAGATGGTACATATGCTTCAAAAAAACAATAATAATTGTTTACTTAGTTGATGTGAATTTTATTTAAGTATCTAAGAAAGAGAAACATGTTCAGGTTGACATTGAAGTTATGCAAGATGGAGAACATAATTCAGATAAAGATACAAATGATTTTAATCCTAATAAAGGTGATAAATTAGACTCATTTATTTACAGTGATGAGGAACACAATGGAAAATGTAATCCAAGTCTAAGGAAATATTTGGTGGCATACAATATATTGTGTGATCAACATCAGAAGGTTCAAACAAGAAGAAAAACCAATTCCATTACACATATTTCTTTGTATTCAAAAGTGGAACCAAAAGATGTGAAAGAAGATTTTTATCATCCATAATGGGTTTAATTCATGAATGAATAATTATATCAGATTGAAAATAATAATACCTGCAAACTCATACACAATCATGAAAACTAAAACATCATTGTCACAAAATGTGTTTTCCAAAACAAGCTGAATGAATAAGGTGGCGTCATAAGAAACAATTAAAGATTAGTTAAGAAAGGGTATTCAATGATTGAGGGTATTTATTTTGATGAAACCTTTTCTTCAGTAGTATGATATGAAACAATCTGAATCATTCTTCCTATTTCCACACAACGAGGCTACAAGATCATTGAAATGGATGTTAAATATATATTCTTAAATGGTGATTTTGAAGAAGAGTTTTATATTGAACAACCTTGGGCCATTATTATTGGAAAATATGAAGGTTATGTGTGAATATTGAAAAAGGTATTTTATGGCCAATGAAAATCCCTAAGGGAATGGTATTCCAAATTAGATACATTCTTAAGAAAGATGAATTTTTAAAAAGGAAGTGTGGATAATAATATTTATATTAGATAAATTCAAAAGTATATTCTTATTGTAATTATTTATTTTTGTGATATTGTCTTTTCTGGAAATGATAAAGGATGAAATGAAAGATTTTATTACGAAATGATGAATTTATTTGAAATATAGATTCTGGGAGAAATGAAATACATTCCTAGGTTACAAACCCAAAAAAGAGAAGGAATAGATTTTTCTCTCCCAAAAAAAATTAAGGAAAATAACATCCTAAGAAATTTGGTAGAGAAAATTCCAAATATATTTCCACACCCATTTTAGTGGGAACAAATCTGATTAGATATGGAGATAGAAAATAAGTTGATCAGAAAGAGTATTGAAAGATGATTGGAAGTCTATTGTATTTGACTACTTCAATACCCGACATTGTTTATGAGGTTATATTATGTACAAGTTTTCAGAGTGCTACAAGATAATAACATCTAATTACATGAAAAAATAATTATCAGATACATCATAGGAACAATTGAATTCAGAATTAGGTATTTATGCTCAGATAATATTGATTTTTTTGGCATTCTAATGCATATTGGGAAGGAAATGTTGATGATGGATGATACCCATCTTGTGGTGTATTGTATTCTAGAATGGATTGTTTTTTTGGAATTAAAAGAATCAAAACTCAATAACTCTCAGTATGGATGAAGCTAAGTATTTTGTTGCTAATCAAGGCACTACATAACTAATGTGGATGAAAACACAATTGGAAGACTTACCTATCAATGTGAAGTAACCCTTTCTCGTGGGTTGTGACAATCAAAGTACAATCAATCTCACCAGAAACCCAGTTCTACATTCTCATTCAAAACATATTGATATCAAATAACATTTCATCAAATAGAATTTGGGGAATAATGAATTGAAGTTGGAGTATTTTCCAACATCAAAAAAAGTTGCAGATAATTTCACAATACCTTTATCGAAAGAATCATTCTAAAAAACGAGGCTGAACATGGTTGCCCAACCTATTTCCCTTCAAGGTCGAGGTATCTATATCTATCCCCTATCTCATCTTACCTTTGGATTGTTTTTTCATGTTGGAGAATTGTTTAGTTTCGTAAATCTATTTGACAAAATAAAGAGGCGTGGGTATGTCATGAATTCAGCATTGTTTTGTGATTGAACTATTTTAATTGTTTGTTGGAGTGGTTGTAGAAATGGAATTCGAATTGTTTTCTAGAGAGAATGATGAAAAGAAAGAGAAAAAATATAAATGAAAGAGGTTTTCATGAAGATTTTTTTGTATAGCATTTTTTTCTTTTAATAAATCTTGTATTCTATAATGATTTAGCTCATATAACCTTAGAATTGCTGATATTAAATCCGTTGATTGATGTTACAGAGTTTAGGGATTTATGAAACTTGGTTGACATAAAATTCCAAAGGTATAGATTATTGGGGATAATCTTATGATAAAGGTGATGGAGGGATAAAGAGTTTTCTTTTGTTCTCATGGTTGGTTTTGAAGAAAATAAATCACTTCACTTTATTTTAGAAACAACTGTTTTGGGTTTTGGTTTGTAAAGATCTGTATTCAGATTGTTTTTCAATATTATCAAAAATGAATTGTATCCATATTGTTTCTTCAAAAAAATAAATAAATAATGATATCTAGATCCAGATGGAAAAGAGAAAGAAATGGTTCCAATTGTTTTTCAAAACAATCAAAAATTAATTTTATTCATATTTATCGTATCCATATGGTAGAGAAAAAGATGTGGTATCGATTATTTTTCAAAAAAATCACATCCAGATTGAAGAGGTGGTGTGGATTGTTTTCAAAACAATCATTTCCAGATTAAATAGGTAGTGCAGATTGTTTTTAAAAATAACTAGACTCTGGTTTATAGAAAAATAAGTGATACCGTTTGTATTTCAAAACAATCAATGTGGAACTGATGGAATAATGGTTCCAATTAAAGTGGAACCTACAGAAATAAGGTTCCAATCAAGGTGTTCCCAAAAGAAAATTTGGTTCTAATGAAAAGGTTTGTGCCAATAGAAAAGTTGATACTGATGTAAATTGGTGTCAATCAAAGTGGTATTGATGGAAGATGAGACACTAATTCATTTTGAAAATAACTGTATTTAGGTTGAAGAAAATGATAGAGATTGTGTCTATTGAGAATGAATCATATTTAGATTGTATTGTATCACATCCGGATAGGTCATTGTTATCAGATTATTTCGTATCGTATCTTTGAAGATATTCATTATAAGATTGTTTTGTATTGTATCTGGGTGGAGTATTGTTTTCAGATTGAATTAGATCAAACCCACCAATCCTAACCTACGATCGTATAGATAATGATCAAATCCAGAATTATCGTAACCATACTGATCATTACCAGAATAATTGTAAACCAAAATGATTGTATCCAGAATGATTTTATCCAGAATGATCAGATTCAAGATGATCGAATCCATAATTTTTTTTATTCTGAAAATATTACACTTGGTTTGAGATGAAAAGAAAGAATTTGGATTGAATGGAATGTTACAATACTTTCTAATTAAAGGCATACAATGCTAAATCTATTCCTAAATGAATTCAAATTCAGGAATGTAGTCATAATTCAATCATTGGTTTTGAATGTGATGATGTTTTTTCTCAAGTGGGTCATGTGAAAAGAATATAAAGAAGAGATTGAAGAATAAATTTTAAAGGGGGAGACTTTCTCTAAAAAGATTAATTTTATCTTAATTGGATAAGTTCATTTCTTCAAACACATTCAATTGGAATGGTATAAAGCATTGTTTTGATGAAATCACCTAAAACGAATCAGACCCATGTATTTAAAATCAATTTTAATCATATTTTCATTTGAAATGGATGTCAGGAAATAAAGAGATGAAGATTGTAGAAGTTTCTAAAAGAATCAATAAGGATTGGAAGCATTATAATTTCTCAAATATTTCAATAAGAAATTAACATATGGGTGAATTTGAGTGATCAGGAATGTATTTTGGGATCCCTAACTAAAATTTTAATGGGTATCCTATAAAATAGAAACAAGTACATTGTACTTTTTGGTGGATTGAACTATTCACTACAGAAGAGAGAGAAGCTCTAGGTTTCTAGAGAGAGGTAGAGACCAAATCCATTCAGATTGACAATTGTTTTTAGTGGTGACGATTCATTCTTATTTTATTCATCTTGGAACTTTTATTTGGTAATTGAAATGGTTCTAATTCTACTCTATTTTGTTCTATCATAAAATCAGACTAGGGATATTGTTTTGTAAGAATGGTACTCAGAGGAATCGGTCTAAAACAATATCAGATTCAGTGTTTTATAAAAAATTCCCGGTGGTTCTTACCTTTATTCTGGGTATGGAGTTGATGAATCTTATTGAAATTTTAATACATTTGGGTAATTAAAAAGAAGTGCATGTAACATGAGTTGTTACAAAATAATTGTATTTCCTTATTAGGCTAAGAGGATGCACACACAGTAGTTATATTGTTTCATAGTGATTCATGAGTGAAAGGGTAAATCCTACTCATTGTCATCAAATTATTGATTTCTAACGGATTGTATGGTATTAGATCATTTCGAAAACATATCAAGCATATAGCTATTCTTATTGAATAGTGAACCCTGAAAATTATTGTGTTTCTTTTGTGTGTCCGGATTTGTTTATCAGTAGGGAATTGAAATCCATAAAATTTGTTGAATGATGTTTCAATTGAAAAGAAACATAAAAGAAAAATGGTAATACTGATTCACCCCTGTAACGATCCAAACTTTTGTTAATGAAAATCACTTTTGATCAAATTTAATTTCTTAATATGTGAAATGGTTATACAAAATGTGCACTTATTTTGTGTTATGTATTTGGATTTTAAAATACCATTAAGATTTGTGACCATTGCAATTGACACCATTGAATAGTGATAACATGATTAGTATAAATATGGTCTATAACAAATCCAATTTACTCAGATAAAAGAAGTGATGGCCTAATCCAGTAGACATTCCCCATATGTAGCCCATTTTTCAGAGCTCATAAAGGAGGTGGGGTCATTGGGCTTTGCTCTTGACCAAGCTCAAGATGATCTTGAACACATTATGCTTGAGCATAACCGCCTAGGGGTAAGTGGATGTTGAAATAGATTACCACCCGAACGATGTTATCCATGCCACCCCAAGAGTCTGTCTCCATCACACACCTTACACTCCGGTCTTATGTGGGTTTTATAAGGGGTTATGTAACAAGTCCCTAGCACTATGGTTATGTACATTATTTTTGTATATAATAATTAATATTCTTTCATTTTGTTATTGTTACCTTGTAAATAGTTTTTAAAGCACATATTGTATTTTTAGTTAATGTTCAACTACGAAATTTATTTTGATGAATTAATGGATTTTTGAATTAAGTAATATTTTAATAAAATATTATTATTATTATTGTTAAAATAATTTTTATTTAATATAAATGATCGTATAATTTTATGCATTCAATTGTAATTTTTAATAAGGTTTGGAATCCGTTTTTTTCAAAACCCATGAATTTCGGGGAAATGTAAATTTTTTTTAAAAGTAAAAATTAACATATTTATAAAATTATTTAGATAAAATGAATATTATTTCTAGAATCAGGACGTCAAAATTATCGAACGGTGAATTTTTCATAATTTTCTGAGACATTCAAATTTTTGGGTAAAAATTAAATATAGTTTAAATATATAATGTGTTTTATGACATCATAATGACCCATTAGTGATGTAATAAAATAATATGAAATATATGTTCACACAATATATGTTTTACCATTAAAATAATGTGATTTTTGGTTTGTTTGATTTATTTTACAAAGCTTTAGCGGACCCTTCAAGACTTATTAAACATTTTGTCTTTTCAAATTGTTTTCTTTGGGAGTGTGACTCACATCCACATAAGCAATCCCATTATTTTAAGAAGTTTGGACATTGGCCTTATAAAATATTGTTTTTCAATTTTCTAAAAACGATGGGAAAAACCATGGGCAGGGTTTTGGTTTGGATTTGTTTATTGTGAGGTGTCCCAAACCAAAATAATGAAGAATTCCCTCACCTTTCCTATATAAACCCACCCATGCTCCCACATCCTTCCCACTCAAAGACATCGGATTTCATCCAACCTCTTACCTCCCATCTCTAGAATCCTCCCAAGGTGCCCCAACCTCCAAATAAGCATCTCTCGAGCCTCTCTGAAGCCTTTGGAATCACACTACCAAGTAAGGGTTTTTTCTTCCTTTCTCATTTTTTCCAATATTCTTTAAATTTTTATGCCCTTTTAATTTCAATTATAAATGTTGGGGTATGGTTTTACACCTCCCCCATACTGACCTCTTTGTGTTTTAATGATGGGAGACCCCTTTCTCTCTCATTAAATTCCTCCCATGTACACCTGTTACTTAACCGAAATTCCGAAAGGAATTTCTCTCTCCTCATTTGCATTCAAGCAATTCTTTTGTATCATGAATCTAAATTCCATTACAATTGTTGGGAGATGTATTTATATAACCCCATTACTGTCCATGTCATGTAAATATGATGAGACACCACTTTCTTTCTCATCAACAATTTTTATTTGTTCTTATGTCACAATGTTATGTTTCCGAAATTGCACCGCACTTTTCCAAGCCACAGTCATTGTGTAATGAATACCATGCCCATTTCTATATCAAGTGTATTCATCTTTATGCACATTTACTTATTGTTTAAAGAGTTTCATGTATGTATTCCACATTCTTTTATCATGTAATAAATGATTATGTTGAATGATTCAATGTTTTTTGATCCATGTGGCACACTTATGCATTAAATGAAATGTTTAAGAAGGGTGTGCCCTGATAGCCCTCCAATGTATTGGGAAAAGTATAGTGTCATGATACATCATGTGAAATGGGTTTTTACTCATGATAATTTAAGTGCAATTAGGTTAAATCATGATTCATGTGCAATGAGGGTTTACTCATTCTCCATGTGAAATGTTTCTTAGCTGATGCTAATTCCATGTTAAGTGTTGTTGCAACATTTCCATGTTATGATTATAATGATTTATCTTGAATTTATGTTTATGCTTCTCATGTGCTATGTTGGTATGACTATTTTCTGAAATGTATTGTATTACTCTTGTTATTCCATGATTGTTCCCTTACTGGGCTTTATAGCTCACCCTTTTCTTATGCATGTCCTTGGGTTATCCCATGCAATGCTAAGTACGAGGTAATATAGTGGTCATGTAAAGGATGTTCTCAATAAAGAAATTTTATTTCATGTTTTAAGTTGTTATGTAATGATTATAATCCCCAATGAAACTAGACCTCTCGATCTTATACTTTGTATCATGGGAAGTTTATGTAATAAATTATATTTAATTATGTAATAAAAAGTAGGGTGGTCATATATGGTATCAAAGGATAGTTTTAGTTCTTTTTGGGATTATGATTAGAAACCCCTAGTAAATCCTTAGAGACAAGACTATGTATAATAAAAACATCCCTATGTTTTGGTGAGTATTGAGTAAGTGGTTTATCAAACACATACATCCTTGTCTGGATACGAGCGGGTTGAGGCGGCTCTGGCCCAGATGTATCCTAGGGGTAAAACCGGAAAAAACCACATTGAGCTCGACTCGAACGAGAACAAGTGCATGATAATGGGAATTTATGCACTCTTTGTTATGACACTCCCAGGGGATATACATCGGAAAATTCACAAGATTAGAATGAACCATTATTATGGGACAAAAAAATTCCTTATGAATATATGATAGAAAGTATATCATTGATAACATAGGCTAAATCCAATAAATTCATATGTTAAGGAAATGAAATTTATTTATAAGTCATAAATTTTTCCTTGGATTACCCTTTATGTGTTACCCATAACTTTCTTTTTATTCTAGACAATGGTAGGTAATGGGAGGACTCGTTCTAACTACCGATGTGAATATCAATTTGATGACTGTACTAATGAGATGACCAATCCAATGGGAGTGCGAATCACGAACATTGCCATGCTTCTCTCTTAGCTAACTCAAGATTTTAATAGATACATGGGTAAATAGGAACTTTCAACCCCCCTAAGAAATAATAAGTCACTATCGAGAGCTTCATGAGACAAAGCCTTCAACTTTTAATGGATCATATGATCCCTCAATCGCGGAACAATGGATCAAATCCATTGAAAATATCTTGTCCATCCTTCAATGTTCTCAATAATAGAAGGTTCTCCTTGCATCTTATCGTATGGAGGGTGAAGCTGATCAATGGTGGGTGTTGATCAAAAATAAAAAACTTGAGGAGGAGATCGAGGCATTGGAATGGAAGGATTTACATAAGATGTTTTTTGATAAATATATTCCACCCACCCTCCAGCTTAAGATGGAAAGGGACTTCCTTTACCTCATGCAAAAAGATGACGAATCTGCTAGAGTGTACAAGGAAAACTTCCAAATTCTTGCACGATATTCCTCCATCTTTGTTGTTACCCCAAAATTCATAGTTGACCACTTATTTTGTTGGGATGAAACATAACCTATGGAAAGAGATAGCGATCCATGACTTCGACAGCTCTGAGGAAATTGTCCGATGTGCCCTCAAGGTCGAAATGGACATTGGATAATCTCAGGGGTATCATGGGGATAATAACCATAAGGTGGAATTAAATGTTTGCGGTCTGATAGATAAATCCAATGGTTCTAAGAAGATCCAACACGACACTTTCCAATAGTATGGAAAGAAGCACCCCGAAAATTTCCTAGAGGGGACGAGTAAATGCTTTAGGTGTGGAATACAATGGATCCTGACTATTAACTGTCTGTAATAAAGACCTCAGGTTACGACTGAGGAGATGAAATCTCCGTTCGAACCTCAAAGTATGGTTCACAGCTACAACTGCAAGGAACCGGGGCATCTTGCAAATCAGTTCCCTAAGTCACAGGTTTTTGGAGGCAACCAACAGCCTCCAAGGTAGCAAGGGCAATCTTTTTCCATCAATACTGCCAAAGTGAACCTCGACAATGATGTGGTGATAGGTACACCAATTATTCATTCAAGAATAGAGAACATACTATTTGATTCAGGTTCTAAAAATTCTTTTATATCTCTAATGTTTAGTCGAATAATCCCAGCACCACAACAAATCATGGAAGTGAAGATGTTGTTGAGTATGGAAAATGGGGAAATCATTACATCCCATGATAATAACTCCTCCCATGTCATAATTTGTGGATTCGACCTCTCGAAGAACCTCATTATACTTCCTCAAGTGGAATTTAATGCAATTCTTAGCATCGATTGGCTTTCCTTATATAGAGCCAACATAAATTGCCGTGAGAGGGAAATCACTATCCTTGTGGATAATCGACCCCTGATTCTATACAAGTGCAAGGAGGAAGATGAATCATCTTTAGCTCCATCATCTCAAGCGTGGACATTACTACCCTATGAGCTTGCGTATCTAGCTCAGATGATTGAGTCCAAAGAAGCAACCATCCTTGAAGACATGCCTATTGTGAGGGAATTCACAGAAGTGTTTCTTGAGGAATTTCATGGTCTTCCTCCTAGAAGAGATGTTGAATTATCAATTAATCGTATACTTGGGGAATTTCTAATATCCAAGACTATGTATAGAATGGCTATTGTGGAGCTTGAGGAGCTGAAGAAATAGCTAGAGGAGAATCTGGATAGAGGGTTTATATGCCCAAGTGTTTCACCATGGGGTGCACCAGTCCTCTTCATCAAGAAGAAGGATGGGTCAATGCGCCTTTTCATCAATTATCGTGATCTTAACAAATCATGATAAAGAAAAAGTATCCTCTCCCATGAATTGATGACTTGTTCAATCAGCTGTGTTAGAACAATACTTCTCCAAGGTGGATTTACGATCAGCATATTATCATATAAGGGTGAAGATGGAAGATATCCCCAAGACTGCTTTTCGTACAATATATGGGCACCATGAATTCATATTAATGACTTTATGACTCAGTAATGCTCCTGAAATCTTCATGGACTTGATGAATAGTGTCTTAGAAGATTACCTCAACAAATTTGTGGTAGTCTTTATAGATTATATACTGAAATACTCCAAAACTAAGGAGGATCATAAGGAGCATCTAAGAACTATACTAGAGACCTTTTGGAAGGATAAGCATTATGCAAAGTATAGTAGGTGTGTGTTCTGGTTGAAGGAGGTATTATTCTTGGGCCATATCATCACAAGCAATTGGATATTTGTGGATTCCTCCAAAACAGATGCAATTGAGGGATAGCCAAGACCAACATCGGTAGCGGATATGCGTTACTTCTTGGGTTTAGCTGGATATTGTCGAGGATTTGTGAGAAATTTCTCATGATTTTCTAGCCCTCTTAACAAGCTAACTAGGAAGGGAATAATGTTTTTGTGGAGTGATGAATGAGAAAAAATCATCAAGGAGTTTAAAAGAAGGCAGATAATTGCACCCGTTCTCACTTTACCCACATGTGGAGAACTTTTTGTGGTATTTAGTGATGCTTCGAAGAAGGGTATGTGATGTGTGTTGATGAAAAATGAAAAATACATTGCATATGCTTCAAGGAAATTTAATTTTCATGAATAGAACTATCCAACTCATAACCTCGACTTCGCTGTAGTGATCTTCGCTTTGAAAATATGGCAGCATTATCTCTTTGGGTAGATGTGTGAAATATATACAGACCACAAAATCCTCAAGTATATATTCACATAGAAAGAGTTGTCATGGGCCAACAAAGATGGTTAGAGTTGATCAAATACTCTGACTGCTCAATCCATTACCACACTGGGATACCTAACAAGGTGGCAGATTCCCTAAGTAGAAAGGACCCAACGATTCTATCATTGTTGAGAATTGAAAAGGATCCAACCTTTGTAGATTTTATGAAGATGGACATGGGAAGAATAAATAAGGGAACATCCTTAATCCTCTAACAAATGATTGCACAACTGTCACTTTTGGAAAGGGTAAAGGAAGATCAAAAGGATGATGTGGGAATTCAGAAAAAAGTGGAAGCTCTCGGAAAAGGGAAATCCTCATAGTTTAATGTTAATTAAGAAGGAATTGTGAGATTTGAGAATAGATTATGTGTTCCATCAATTCTGGAGCTGAAGAAGGGACTTTTGGATGATGCACATAGTTCAAATTTCTCTATTCTCCTAGGAAAGACAAAGATGTATTCAGATTTCAGATAGTGTTATTGGTGGGATAATATGACGAAGGAGATCGATGAATATACATCAAAGTTCCAGGTGTGTTAGGAAGTGATGGTAGAGAGGCAGAAGTCTAATGGGATGATGCAACCATTGCCCATACTAGAATAAAAGTGGGAGAACATCATCTGGACATTGTTATTCTACTTCTGAAGACATCCAAAGGAAAAAAATCAATCTAGGTTGTTGTGTATTATCTTACAAAGGCTGCACACTTCATTGAAATTTGGGAGGATTTGTCATTGGATCCACTGGCATAGATATATATCTGGGAAGTGGTAAGCCTGCATGGAGTACCACTATCATTTGTGTCTGATCAAGATCCAATATTCACCTCTATGTTTTTGAAGATTCTTCAACATTCTCTGAATACTGAACTGAACATCATTACGGCCTATCATCATCAAACTGATGGCCAATCCGAGAAGACTATCCAAACACTTGAGAAAATGTTGAGAGCGTGCGCAATATAGTTTAAAGGAGGATGGGATCAACATATTCCTCTGGCTGAGTTCTCTTATAATAATAACATCCACTCGAGCATATAAATGGAACTATATGAATCCATTTATGGGAAAAGGTAAAGAACACTAGTGTGTTAGGATTAGGTCGGTGAGCATAAGCTACTTGGACAAGAAATGGTCGAAGAAATGGTGGAGAAGGTGAAAACCATTTTGTAGCATATCAAAGCAGCCCAGAGTCGATAGAAGAGTTATTCAGATAACAGTCAATGATACCTTGAGTTTATAGTTTGAGACATGGTATTTCAATGCATATCTCCATGGAAGAAGGTCATGAGGTTTGGAAAGAAATGTAAGTTAAGTCCAAGGTACATCATCACCTTCGAGATTCTTGATCGTGTCGGGGCTGTGGCCTATCGACTAGCACATCCACCTACCATGGCCAATGTACATGATGTCTTTCATGTATCCCTCTTAAGGAAGTACATACCGGAACCTTCACATGTACTCTTTTAAGAGGTGGTATAGTTAGAGGACGATCTTTATTATGAGGATAAACTAGTGAAGATCTTATATCGTAGAGAAAAAGTTCTAAGAAATAAGACAATGCCCCTCGTCAAGGTGTTGTGGTGAAACCACAAGTTTGATGAAGCGACGTGGGAATAAAAGTAAATGATGAATCAGAGTTACCCATATACGTTTTAGTGTGGGAAAAAGAAATTTCACGGGAAAAATTTCTTAAGGGGTAAAGATTGTAACAACCCAAACTTTTGTTAATGAAAATCCATCTTGATCTAATTAAATGTCTTAATATGTGAAATGCTTATACAACAAATGAAGTTATTTTTTTTATGTTTTTGGATTTTGAAATACCATTAAGAATTGTGACAGTTTCTATTGGATCTGTGGAATAGTTATCACATGATTAGTATAAATATGGGCTTTAACAAATCCAATTTACTCAGAAAAAGGAAGCAATTGCCTCATCCAGTAGACTTTCCCCAAATGAAGCCCATTTTTTGGAGCTCGGAAAATAGGTGGTGTCATTGGGCTTCGCTCTTGACCAAGCTCAAGCCACGCTTGAACATGTTAATCTTGAGCGGAACCGCCTATCGGAAAAGTGGAAGTTGATAAAGATTACCACCTGAGCGATGTTATCTAAGCCACCCCAAGAGTCGGTCGCCATCATACACCTTACTCTCTTATATTATGTGGGGGTTATAAGTGGTTATGTAAAAAGACCTTAGCACTATGGTTATGTACATTATTTTTGTATATAATAAATAATATACTTTCATTTTATTATTGTTACCTTGTAAATAGTTTTTAAAGTACATATAGTATTTTCAGTTAATGATAAACTAAGAAATCTATTGTGAGGAATTAATGGATTAATAAATAAAATAATATTTTAATAATATATTATTATTATTAATTTTTTTAATATGTAATAATGATTGTTTAATTTTATGAATGCAATTGTAATTTTTATTAAGGTTTGAAAGCCATTTTTCTCAAAACCTGTGAATTATCAATAAATATTTGTCTTTATTTTAAAAGTGAAAATTAAAATATTTATAAAATTATTTAGATAAAATGAATATTATTTCTGGAAATAGGACATCGAAAGTATCCAATGGTGAATTCTTTATAATTTTCTGATACAGTCAAATTTTTGGTTAAAAATTAAATACCATTTAAATATATAATGTGTTTTATGACATCATAATAACCCAATTGTGATGTAATAAAAAACTATAAACTTTATTTTCTTCAAATATTTTTTTTACCATTAAAATAATTTGATTTTTTGGTTTTTTAATTTATTTTATAAATGCTTTTGTGGACCCTTCAAGACTAATTAAACTTTTTGTCTTTTAAAATTGTTTTCCTTGGGAGTATGACTCACCTCCACATAAGCAACCCCATTATTTTAAGAAGTTAAGACTTTGGAATTAAAAAATATTGTTTTCCACTTCGTTTTTCCAATAACCATGGGAAAAGAAGTGTTGGATTGTGGTTTGGATTAGATTAATGTGAGGTGTCCAAATCCTATATAATAAATAATTTCCTCAACTTTCCTATATAAACCCACCCAAGCTCCCACTTACTCCTCACTCAAATAATTTGATATTCGTCCAACCTCTTCCCTCCTCTCTCCATAATCTTGCAAAGGTGACCCGAGCTCCTAAGAAGTATCTCTAATGCCTCTCTCAATCCATTGGAAGCACAGTTCCAAGTAAGTGTTTTTTCATACTTTCTCATTTTTGTCCAATATTCTTTAAATTGTTATTCCCTATTAATTTCAATTATAAATGTTTGGGTATGGTCTCTCACCTCCCCCATACTGGCCTCTTTATGTTTTAATGATGAGAGACCCCTTTTCCTCTCATTAAATGCCTCCCATGTACATCGGTTATTATGTTGAAATTCAGAAAGGAATTTCTCTCTCCTCATTTACATTCAAGCAATTATTTTGTATAATAAATATAACATACATAAAATTTGTTGGGGCATGTATCTATATGACCCCCTTATTTTCCATGTCATGTAAATATAATGATACACCCCTTTCTATCTAATCAACCATTTTTATGAGTTCTTATGTCATTATGTTATGCTGCCAAAATTGCACCGCGCTTTTCCAAGCCAAAGTCATTATGTAGTGAATACCATGACCATTTCTCTATCATAGGAATTCACCTTTATTCATATTTAAATATTGTTTAAATGGTTTCATGTATTTATTCCACATTTTTTTATCGTGTAAAAAATGATTATGTTGAATGATTCAATGTTTTTTGATCCATTTGGCACACTTATGCATGAAATCAAATGTTTAAAAAGGGGTGCGCCATGATATCAATCTAATGAATTAGGTAACATATAGTATCATGATATGTCATGTGTCATGGGTGTTTACACATGATAATTCAAGTGCAATGAGTGTTACTCATGCTTCATATGCAATGAGGGTTTACTCATGCTCCATGGGCAGTAAGCCTTGGTTCATGCTAATTCCATGTTAAGTGTTGTTTCCAGATTTCCATGTTATTATTATCATGATTTATCATGACTTTATGTTTATTCTTATCTTATTCTCTGTTGGCACACCAATTTTCTAACATGTATTAAATTCCTCATGCTATTCAATGATTATTCCCTTACTGGTCTCTATAGATCACCTTTTTTTATGCATGTCCTCAGGTAATCTCATGCATTGCTATGTACGAGGGAATGTTGTGGTCATGTAAACGAACATTTCAATTAATATTTTGTATTTCATGTTTTAAGTTTTTATTTAATTATCTTAATCCCTAAATATAGTAGACCTCTTGATCTTCTATTTGGAATCAAGGGATGTTTATGTAATAATTTTTGTATAGTTGTGTAATAAAAATTTGGGTTGTCATAACCCCCTCCCCCTCTCAGGGATACATTACTCCAACTATGAACATTCATTTATGAGGATTATATTTCTCAAATTATTTGGTAAAAATTTATCATTTAAGATATACCAATTTTTTATATTATACTACAATTATTCATGTTGACAGTTCAAGTCTTCCCTAGAATCATGATATTGAGTTTTCAAAAGAACTAATACCGTATTCTATGCCTTTGTCAATGAATATGTATAATGGCCCTGATTGAGTTTCTATATTTTAAGAAGGAACACCAATAAAATTTTATAATGTATTCATACACCCGTGTTCTTCACCATGGGGTTAACCCACTCTTTTTGTTAAAAATAATGATGGTTCATTGTGTCTTTACACTAATTCTCACGAATATAACAGGATCAGACACAAGAGAATGTATCCTCTACCTTGTATTGATGATATGTTTCATCAATTACATGGAGATAATTAATTTTACAATATTTTTCATTAGTATAGATATGAACAATTTTGGGTCAATAAAGGTTATATTCCCAAGGTAGCATTCCTTATGATGTATAGAAATTATGAATTTATAATGATTCTATTTGTACTTCCCATTGTTTTGTTATCATAATTTATTTATTGAATTATATGTGTTTGTATTATAAGAGATAATAAAATATATGAAATATTTAATTATGATTATAAATAAAATTTGAGGATTATGTTTAAGACACTTAATAAGGATATTTTTAATTATGTATTTATGGAGTGTGAATTTTGACTAAAAAAATTTCTATTAATGGGTCAACTTATATAAAGTGCAGGTATATTACTGGATGAATAAAATTATAACTTATTGAGCTATGGTCCAGAAAAACCATGAAAATGGAAATCCACCATTTTCATGGTTTGGAAAGATACACACAAATTTTTTTGGAGTTAATTAACTGGAGTATCTAATCCAATACACATGCTTACTCAGAATAGAGACAAGTTCTAATGGATAAAAAATTATGATGAAAATTTCAATGAATAAAAAATAAGTCTATTAAACACAAATGCACATACACATCCTATAGTGTAGAGGGGTTTGTGATCACTAGTGATTCAATGAAGAAGGTCTAGGATGCTACCTCGTGAAAAATGGAATATCAGTATCTTATACATTAGGACAATCGATGGTTCAAGAGTAAAATTTAATGAATCATGATTTTTAATTATTATAAGTAATTATTGATTTTAATATATAAAATAATTCAATTGATAGGGAAATATTTAATTTATATACATTTCTTAAAATAATAATTTATATATTCTCACAAAATGTGTATAATATGTCCCAAATTAGATTAGTTGAATTGATTAAAATTTATAACTTCACAGTACTGTATAACCCATTAAAGGTGAAAAATGTTCCCAATAATTAGTGTCAAAAATACCATTATTGTTTTTCCATGATGAGGATTTAAAAAGATCAATTATTTACTTATTGGTAGAATGTGGTTCTTGAAATCATGTTGAAAGGGGAATGTTCGTGTCTTTTTGGGATGAATATTTAATATTACATAGATTTTATAATTAAAAAAGTTCATAATGAGGATGTTGAACTGTATCAATAACTGAGAGATGTTAGTATGTTCAAACATCATTTTGATGGAATGATATGTTTCAGGAACCGTGAATGTGCATGATCAATACCATAATTGTATAAGGGGTTACTAAAATAAGCTCATAACTCATCATTCTATATTCATCCTAGACATAAAAATATTTTTAGAGTTCTAAAAGAGTGGTTTTGGTGGGGAAAAGGAATGAGAAATTTTTGTATATTTATATCAGCTTGTGGAATGTTGGAAAGTAATTTCTAAGAGACAACAGCAAAAGGTAATTTCAGTGAAATTACTTATACCAAATTTGAAATGGTAATCCTTCATATTAGATTTCATTATCAGACTCCACAAATCATCAAAAGTCTGTAATGATATTTATTATATAATAGATCACATTATGATTTCAGTCAAATTCAATGAATGTATATAATAATTTCTACCTATTCGACATTACATAATATACATTACCAAATTTTTATTTATTCATGGAGCACCACATTATATTGTATATGATAACGAACAAATAATTACATTTATTTTCTACAAAATTATTCAGCATGATTTGTATATGGATTTTTGTTTCAGTAATACCTATAATCCTCATATAGAGGTCTATATTGAAATGGTAATTCCATCCCTTTATTATATGTTGAAATCTATTTCTCTAGATTCTATAAGAGGATTGGACCAACATATTCCTCTTTTCGAATTCTCTTAAAATAATTTTTTTAGTAGAGAATTCAAATGACTCATTTTGAAGCCCTATATTGAAGGTAGTGTAGAAAACCAATTTTATTGGATGAATTTGGAGTGTTAAATATATTGGGACCTAATCAATCTACCGAAAATATAAATATAACTAGGGTCACACAGAAACAAGTCAATGCATCTTAATGTTGACATAGTTGTTACCCTAAAAAGTCATCTGAATAATATGAAATTCAAATATGATGAAGAGTAATTCTAAATAATTTATTAATGGAAGAATGTTATGATATTTGTTATAAGGAAAATCTCTCCCAAATTTATATTGTACTTGTTGAAATTATTTAATTTATAAGGATGATATCTTGTTACTTGGCACTTCCATCGAAACATCGTCAGGTTCACAACGTGTTCCATGCATATCTCCAGGGGAAGTAAATACATGATGATTCAATTATAATAAACTCATAGGATGTACTAATGGATCATGATCTTTCTTATTCATTACAAAAAGTAGAAATAAACTATTTTTAAGAAAATGTTCCAGGGAATAATAAAAATATTCTAGTTAATGTTCTTGGGGGGAATGAGAAATAAGAGGAAGCTACATGGGAACCTGACAATGTGACTAAATAGATATATAATCATTTATTTGAATCAAAGTGATGAAATTAACATTCTAAAATTAATTTTATGGGGGGTAATTGTAACACCCTATTATTTGATTTGTATTTTATTTAAATAAAAAATTATGTATTAAATAGATGTATCAATATGAAACACCAATATAAAATATATATACCCTATAAAAAATATTATTACTTAAATATTACCATTATAAATTAGTCATTAATTTGGATGAAATTAATTCAAAAAACCAAATTCTGAAAAATATGTACAACTTATTTATGTAATCAATAATTATTTATGCAAAAGTAATTATTTTTTGTAGAGTAATTTTATCCATCAAGCTTATGTTTTATAGAAATATTATTATATTAAATTATATAAAAATATATTTTAATAAATTCAATTTATTAATTTAAATTAAATTAAATAAATTTAATTTATCTTTTAAATCATAACATAAAAAATATTTGTCTGATTTTTTAGGAATTTTATGAAAAGATTATTTTTGGATGAATATTCAAAATAATGATTTATAAAGGCAACTTTATTTCATTTTATATCATTTTCAATGATCCATTTTTTATTGGATTTAAATTTTTTTTAATTAAATAATGATAAAAATAAATTGGTTAATATCCTATTGAATAATAATATAATGTATCTTGGCATAAAAAATGTTTTACAATTAAAAATTCATTTGTCAATCACCATTACATGATGCATTGATTTATATATAAGTAGTTATTTGTTACATATCAAGAGATTCAATATTGGAAAATTATAAAAATATTTTGATTCATAATATCTATATTAAAATAATATTGAACTGTCATTTATGTTCACTTTTATTATTAACAATGGTAAAATATTTGTACCTTAGTATAGAATTTAAAAATGATAAATTTGTATTAAACAAAGTGAGAATGCCAAAAATTTTCATATTTTTTATTTTTGTATAAAGTAATTATTATCCCTTATCACTTAACATTCTATATTAATATTTTTTTATTTGACAGTTTTCCAGTAATATGACCTAATAAAATTTTAACACCAGAAAAATATTAATGGTGTGTCCCTCCAACTAATTATTGATCGACATCCCACCTATCTTTTAATTATACGAGATTGAGACACTATTAATGAAAAAAATGCAATTATATTCTTAAATTATGTATACATGATGTATATGTCCAGTTATACTTAAAATGCAATTTCAGAGGTCCTTAAAATGGTTCTAAATAAAGATTACCAGTGAGGATGTATTCATGTTTCGTACCACATTCTATGTTTTTCTTCTACCATAGTTATGTTAATGTTATCAATAAAAAATACTAAATAATAAATCCAAATTTTAGTGAAAATTATTACGATTAACTTACAACAATTATACTCTCTCTAGTGCATGAAATTAAAAATAAATAATCTCTTGAGAATACTTGTGTACCACTACATCAATGTAGAGATTTCATTCATTTTCCCTCAATATAATTCATGTTATCTATTATGATTTATTTAATGATTATAATTTTTTTATTATATTAATAAAATTACATAATTAAATTAAGTTATCAAAATTATTACATTTTAATCCATTTATAAATGATAAGTTTACTCATGAATTTGTGTAGACTACCACCTCCGCGATGTGATGTGATCCATATTTCATTTTCCATTTACATTACTGATAATAAAGTTTTATTTAATGAATATGTATGAAATATATGATATAATATTTAATTTTTTAATGGTTAATTATTATTTACAGGTATTTCATTGAATCAATAATAATTTTGACAAATCACATGTGGGAACATATTGACTACCACCTCCACAAAGTGATGTAATTAATTTTTCCTCACAACATTATTTGAATAGTTATAAATTATTTTAAAATAATTTAATATTATAATTATGAAATGATAAATATTATATATATTATTTAACCTTGATCATTTTATATGAACCAAAACTACCGAACATGAACCTGTGTAAAAAGTAATGACTTATAAAAAGGAATAATGATTTTAATAATAAATTGTTAATAAATAAGAGACAATATGTTATAAGTAAATCACATATAGTATGATAAGTATAAATATAGATTTGGAATAGGAATAATTTATATATATATAATTTTAATGTAGAATGAATATGAATTATAAAATTAGTTGAGGTAAAGGATTTATATTTCAATCCCAATTTTTTACGGGAGTGATAATTCATGAATTTATATAGGGGGAAATTATGTGATTCTTATGTCATAAATTCATTTCATTTTTCTTATCATTTGTTAATTTATTATGACCCATTTTACTACAACCATTTTCCACTATATGGATCTTATAATGATAAATAAATTTTTTAATGAAAATATGACTTTATTTCTTCTTTGGCCAATGAGGTTATCGATTAATGTACATAATCCTTAAAATTTATTTACATATATTATAACCTAAACATGAAATGTTTTTAAATTTTAATTTTCCTTACCCTTTTCATCATTTTCAAATAATTAAAAGGAAACCTTTAAATAATATTGTTTTGAAAATTTCTTATTTTAAAATATAAAAAATGTGAAAATAATGATCAATTATAATATATATGACATGAATCGATATTCTTGCCATCATGACTACTATTTATGATGAAGATAAAATTATAATGTTACATTGTTCCTATAATTGAAAATTTCCTAAATATTATTTTGGAAATATAAAGAGTTTAAATATGTTATTTCATAATTAAAAGCGTATTTTCCTCATTAAATTCTCCAAGAGATTATCTAATTGAAATCCTAACTGATAATCCAATTATTTTATATTAATTTTTTAATAGGTATATGATTCTATTTTAATATCCTTATTTCGTATCTATATGTTTTTTGGTTATAATAGGATGTATTTATAAATACTTGTTTTCTTATACCTGTCATTTGTTATGAAAAATTGATAAATGTTTTCTTGATCTCATGGAACATAGATGAATGAATTAAGATTATGTGAAGGGTTTTTCAGCTATAACACTCCTATATGATCACATATCATCTTCGTATTACACTAATTTATCTTTATTAATCATATTCAGGTCCATTTGTTTTTTGTTTTAATACTTGTTATTGAGCCCTAGGATGGATTATTTTTTATTGTGGAGTTGTTAATATAAGAGCCTATGAGATCTTGAAATGGAGAAAGTTTATAGAATAAATAATACATATATTGTCTATTTTTTCCAGTGAGGTGACCCCTATAAAATAATTTATGCAATAATATTCTCGATGGAGGCCATAATTCATAGAGTTATGATGATAAAAAGTGATATTACGTCATATGGTTGATTTTAAGTTGTTTTTAAATATGAGGAAAATTATTTAATTGTGTATATTTAAAACATCAGATTAAGGGCATAAATATGCTATATATTCCTTAATTAAGTCATTCCTAGTTTTATAACATAGTGAAAAGATTGTGTTTTGATGACACGATTCTCTTCTATCATTATAGACCCTTTGGATGATAATGAATGAGATTCAACATTGATCCCGAGGATAGATCATGATGGATCATCGTGTTATAGATCACGAGGTTTAAGGTATGAATAAATATTTTCCCTCCTTTCTATCTCATCTCTTTTTTCTTCATGCTGTGAAACCTAGTTGTGGTGTGTGATGGAATTATCCTTAGTAAATGATGAAGAGATGAAATAAAAAAGTTATATATTACCATGGACATTGATTTGTGTTTGTGATATCATCATTTTTAGTTGGTTGGTCTAAAACAAATCCCTGTTGTCTATTTAAAAAATCAGTATTATGTCAGATATGTTTGATTATTCTAGAACATTATTCAAATGACCTAAATCTATTAATAAGTCTTATTTTGATGATAATACTATTCGTATAAATTTCATTGGACCCCATCAATGCCATTAATGTTGATATTGATAATTACACCCACATGATTGGTGTGTCTCTAGTGACCTTGTTGAAATATATAAAGAATAAAAATAGATCCCTGGGAAGTTATGGGAACTTGAAAATTATTTTGGCTTAGAAAAATAAAATTTCATATAATGATATTTGTAGTTAATGTGTGAAATTCAATCACATGGACTAAATTATTTATATGATGTGTAATAGAATTTGAGTGTTGTTTTTTATAATTTTGTATATTATTTCTGGATAATTATAATATAATTGAAATTTAAAAATAAAATTTATTTACTAGTAGGATTTTTATAATTATGATCCAAAACATGTGTATTGTGAAGGTTTATATAAATCGTAATCTATTGAAATTTCATTTATGGTTTTTGATGACCTGTTTTCTAAGCTTTCTTTTTGGTGATGCTGAAATTCATATATATAGGAATTGAACCCAGTTCTTTTGAAATTTTAATATATAGTTCTTTCATCCAGTTATGTGAAAACTCATTTATAAATTTCATTCACTTGTTGATGTTGAAATTATTATATTAAGGGAATGTAACCAGGGCTACTGAAATGATTATTCATGGGGATGTAACCATGTGATACTGAAATTATTATATTTTTTAACATGGTTCAAATACTTTGGATGACCAATACATCTTTAATGAACTATACAAGATGAGGGAAATGGTTATGAATGTCAGGGTTCTGCCACATGATTGTTGTTATATGTTATTGTGTTGATGTAGTTTTGGCTAACCCTAAGTGTCATATCAAATCTTGAGGGTTACTAGTAATATTATACTCACAGTTTTAATTTATTAAATTCATTACCTGTTTTATTTATATATTTCATTTACTTTCTTCCTCAGACTATATTTTTATAGAAATAATATTTTTGAAATACTAGTTTTCAATAAAACATTTTATGTTCCACCATTTCAATCATAGAAATATTTCATAGATATAGTTTTAGACTAGGGAAAGAGACCCTAATGATTATTATGCTTGTTTGATGACCTGGATCAGGGAGATGCGTCCAAAATGAGGTTGGAGACTATAGTACTTCATGATTTTTAAGGATCCTGCTAATTTTTTAATTTTATAAATTATTTGAAAATATTAAGTTTCAGTTAATAGATTTAATTCATGTATTTTTATTATTTATATTAAAATATATTTCTCCTTTTTCTGGATTTTTTTTATTTTGGTCTTTTAAAATATTCCCATTTCTCTAACTATTACTTCTGATGTTGTTGTCACTCTAAATAGAATGGATTTTGTCCCCACTATATTCAGTAAAACCTTATTTCTAAATGGAAGATTCAGGTATACAGGGTTGTGTGAATGACGAAATATAGCCAACTCGGTTCATTCACATAGGGGAGGAACAGGTTATGGTCATTACATAGTGGTATCATAAGATATATTATATTCTATTTATTTACTATTTTTAAAAGATATAAGGAAAACTAGGATGTTTCATTACTTTGTAATGAGCTTGTTCATGGTAGTAGAAAACCCATGTGTGGTGGGGGGGAACCATGTTCACGTGGAAGGGATTGATGTTGGTGTTGTTTTCTTGGTATATTTAATGATATTTAACCTACGTTAATTTACTTTTTGGGTGACACTATAGTTCATTGATATAATAACTCATGGTATGTCATGTCATATGATGACTATACAAGAATCATGATAATATAGGATTACAATAATTGATAATCCTAGTATCATATGTATTACATGTAACATATCCTCCGATATGAATTGTGAAGTGGAAACCCTTGATATTCCTAAAAAAATAAATTAGATATACTATAAATTTATGCCAATTCAATTTTTTAATCCCTACAGATTAGATGTTTTTTTCGTTTTTTTCTCCATTACTTCACATATTAATGTTTCTCTTGTATAACATGAGTTCTAAGGTGTGTATTGATCCTTTTTTAGATAATATGAATAATGGTCTCCTTTTTTTGACAATCAAGATATTTAAAATCAAAATTCTCATAAAACTGTTAAGCTAGAACATTAAGCATTTCTTAGGAATATAATGGATGATCAGCTTTGTGATAACTTATTTAGTGTGAGTAAAAAAATTATAAGGGTGATATTTCAAACCATTCCCATGATTTAGGTGATATCAAGTGTGTTTCAATTACATAATCTTTCTACATTCACTAGGGATGTATCCCCCATGGAAAGTAAATTTTATATTGAATTAGAAAAGACTATCTAAATTTATCTAGATACACCCTTAGAAAGGTGGGTAAATCTTGCTACATTTATTATTTGAGGACAAACCACGCACTGGTTTGAAATTTTGGAGAATGTTTGTCTAGTTTGAGGAGATATCCAAGATGGAAATCGAGACCGTGATTAAAGGATACTTCATTCTACATACATTGAGGGATTAGAAGGCCCAAATATCTAGGTACATGAAAAATTACTGTATTATTTTGATCAAATATAATATTGTATTAACTTTCCTACAATGTTTTCCTTCATATTATGAAATTAGTGATGTCTCTATGGTGATACATTTTTAAGAGGGGATTCACTATGATATAATGTCAAAGGATTAAATAATTCTCTTTAAAATCATTTTGGATATGAAAAATAAAGATCACATTACATATGGGAACAGTAGAGAGGCCCCATGTGGTAGATATGATGTATTGTAATGGTGATATGGGAGATCTTCCTCTATAAGAATCAAGAACTACTGCAACAGTGAACACCAAGGCATTAATAAGTAGAGAAACAATGTAAAAAGTCACTCATCATAGAACATTCATCTGATACAATCTTATTAGTATGGTTATTTGGGACATAAACCCCCTCACTATCCAAACTCTACTATTTAGTTTTTTTCATGTGGAAATATGTTCTATCATCAAATGTTCTATAGGAATGCGCAGTAGCAGAATAGTGGAATTAGATTTGGATAGGATTTAGGGTCAAGAAAATACACATATAACCCTCAATAGATATGTATCTAGAGTTCTATTAGGATTTTTGATTGAGGTAAGGGATGTGGTACCCTAGTGTAAGAATTATAGTAATTTCCAAATGGAATAATTTATGGTGTTCATAATGGATTCCATAGAATATGGGCGAGTCATTTGCATGCTATGAATTCTACTCTTGCTAATTTTGATACATGTACTTCAACTTTTAGATGTACAATTATTGTATCATCCACATCTTCATGTGTTTTTTTAAATAATGGAATCACATTCCTTTTAATATTCCATTTTTTAAAACATATTTTGGTTTCTTTTAGAGATCTTCCATGGTGTTCTGATGATTGAAACACTGTTGGGAGTGAAATCATATGATATCAACTCCTTTATAGAATGACTTCTTAAATTTTGTTGATACCATTTTCTTTTGAAACATTTCACGATTTAAATGTAATAATAAAATTTTATTCATTATATAGATTTTGTACTTCTATATTAGGATCATAACAACTATTATTAAAAGAGGGTTACCTCTTAGTCATTTGAAGGAGGTATAATTACAAACTAGGTATAGTGGGGTCCTCATGTTATACATGAAGGACCTATTCATTGAAGATAGTATTATCTCATGGACTAGAAAAAATATTTATTTTAAATGATGGTTGAATGTAGCAGGATTCTATACCTCCAATAGTGAATCATTATTATGATGATAATCCTGAATAGTTCTCTAGCATTCTATCTATGTGGGAAATCGATTTTACAATATAGTTTGTTCCAATAGTAGTTTAGTATTCTATATTTCATTATAGAATGAAACTAGTAAAAAATCTTGTATTGAGATTTCAAATGGGATATCATAAAATAAATGGTCTCATGAGACCTAGTACTTATCAATTGTGTTAATACATGCTCTTCACTAAAAATATTGTTGCAATATTGTGCCTATGTGTGATTATTTGAGGGAAAATTATATGATGGTCAAAAATGGGTATACCATTCTATGTGTTGATGATCAATTTATTCAACTAAGATATTATATGGACTTTAATTCTATATAAAAATGGGAAAGATACCACTATTTGAGGTTGATACGACCACAAATACACAATAATACTTTTAAATATAGGTATTGATTATAATAGTTATTGTTGATGTTATTATGTTAGAAGAATTCACCCATGGTATTCATGGATTTCATGAACGGGTTCTTTCATCATATTGTATATCAGTTTTTAGAAATTTTATAGATTATATTTTATTGAAATCTTAGTCAATAAATGATCATTCCACACATCATGAAATCTTCTTGAGTACACTGATATATCATCTAATTTACATAAAAATTTCCAAATGATTGTGTGGATTGATTGTGTGTCTAATGTGGGTCTCATTATCTCATAGTATGGAATGGAAATTTAATCATAGAAAGTTACAGTTTTGATATATTGGGAAAGAACCAAGAATGTATATAGTTTTTGGAATATCATTACCCCATTAGGTTACAATAGGAATTTAATGAAGGAAATATCCCATTTATGAGCACCAATGATTGGGATAACCTAGAATTGGGTGATGTTTGATAGGTCAGATTATAGCTTGAGGCAGTTTATATAGCAGATGTGTAGGCTAACCTAAGATCCAATCCTCGCCAGTACTATTCCAAGTATGGTGTATGTGATGTACTATGATACATATATAGTAATATTTCGAGTAGTTGAGATGTAAAATGATTTTTTGTTGTCTTATTTCTCTAAATAGAAAAGTCTACATGAGAGGATTTATTGCACTCATGATTTGGAGTAGGCTATTGTGGTACATTCCATAAGATGTTGGTGACACTATATATTGGGTGAGAGGTTCATTGTGAAAATTTACTATAAGATTCATAGATTCATAGTTTCCCTGTGACCCATTAACCATAGAAAGAGGATATGGTCGAGATTCAAATTCAATTTTGATTACACAACGCAAAAGGGAAATGTCATTGCCATTTCATTGGGGAAGATGACCCAAATTGAGGCAGTAAAATAGTATTGTGATGAGTAGAAGATAATGACTATCATGTAAGACATGAATCTCAAGGGTCAAGATTCCCATGTATGGGTAAACTTGAATTTGACCTCAGTTATAGTCATTCTTCACTTCCAGATCAAGATGTATTTATCTTATTTATAGAAATTTTCTCTAAGGGACATCTTTTATGTAGTTTAAACATCATCTAGAAAGAATATTTTTGAGGGTAACATTGTTTTATTCCCAGGAAGATTATAGGTTCATCCATGTTTACATAATTAGCTGATGAGAGAGTTTCACACATCAAAATAGGCAGATCATCCATCTTGGAAAAATTGGTATCATGATATCCATTGAAAATACTGGAGGGGTGGGATGAAATAGGTGATAATAAAATTAATAGAGATATGTTTCAACTACAAATATGTTATAGCCAAGAATGAAATTAAATCTATGTTTTTGTATGTGCTACCCATCCATGATTAGAAGTGTAATGATTCAATGATGTATTTTGTTATAGAATTACCCCCTCCACCATGAGTATATTATTTAGTACAGTGATTTGGGATCGATTGTGAAAGGAAAATCACGTTACTCCTAATATAAAGATCTTCACCATCAATTAACTATGACATATTTATGTAAAAGAGGTTGTTTAGATACATAGATTCATGAGTAGTATAATTATAGAGAGATATCCATATTTCATGTCTTAGTTCTAGTGGGGTTTTAGAAATACATGGGACCACTAGTTATTTGGAGTACATTTTAACCCCATTAGTATGACAGAAAATATAATATTTGGATTACATTATATACTCCTTAGATAGATGGCTAATCTAAGTAGATGATTGAAGTTCAAGTGTATTTTTTGTGAGCCTTCATTTTTTATTTTGGATTTTATTATTATTGAAATAGAGTTCTTTTTGTGTTCTTGTATAATAATTGATTCCAACAATCGATCAAAATTGAACATTATGAGGATTTTTAAGAAGGTCATTTTGTTTGTCTCATTGTGGTTTGGAGGTAATTGAGTTATCACATTTTGGATCTATTCTCATACATAGGATTACTGAGCCGCTTTAGGTGATTAGGAAGTGAATAATGAATTTGTAAAGCTATCAAAATTCCCATGCTACACATAGGGTATGACCTATATAGGTCAAGAGTAGATATTTATCATTTCATTGGGTGTCACCAAGGCTAGGGAAACACAATATTATGAAAAAGGGATTGAATGTGACACGTTTTTTCATTCCCTTTGAGATTCCCAAATGGTTCGGTCCATTAGTTTACCATTAAACCCTTCCATATTAGTATATGTCCATGAACAATGTGTCATAATTTTCATAGATTTTGTGATATCAACCTAGACCTTTTTATATGATAGACATTCGATACATTATGAATGATATTGACATGTCTTTTTCAATGTACGTAATATGTATTATGGACAACACATTTATGAATTTCAAGGGGAAATTCATATGTCTTGTATTAGTATAGTAGAAATAAGGGTTTATTCAAGAGGATACCTTGGAGAGGAAGTTTGATATGAGATTATAGTGGATGGTATTATTCTCTGATCCCTCGTAGTGATTCTTAGAGAATCTCAGGGATGATATATTATATAGTGTAAATGATGTAAGATGCCATATTTTCATGGAATGTCTCTCTTATAGAATAAGTAATACCCACGAGTCCACATTTTTTTATTTTAATCCATGTTGATGAGATCTAGGTAAAGTTGGATTTTTTTTCAAATTAGTTTTAGTAAGAGAATGTGATTTCTGGATATATATATATATATATATATATATATATAATTTATAGTTTAAATAATAAATTTACAACATATTTTTATTGAGAAATAGAACCACCCCCAAGAAAAATATTACATAGTATGTTTGTCAATGAAGTCCATAACACATAGATTAAGTCCATAAAAAATTATTTTACATCGCAAGATTGTATTGTGAGGCTTGTAATACCTATGAGATAGATTTAAAAGCATATATGTAAATCATGGGAATTATGTGGTAGATCATTTATTTACACCATAAATATTATGTGACTAGGGTTATAACCCAGTGAAGATAGTGTGTTTTGATAATGTGTTTCTCCACTCTCGCTGAAGATAGTTCAAGAGAAGAAAACAAATATTTTTCACTTTTATTGAGATTATCGATCTCATATGATCATTGTATTCTAGACCATGTTGATAATATTATGACATAGTATTTATCCTCCATCATGTTTCATCTATTTTGTATTTCAGTTGGAGCCCATTTTGATCCATGTGTTGGAAGCATCCCCAATATTCAATGACGGTATGGAAGAAGGATTCAATATTTACTGTAAAAATTGAACTATAGCCACACATCACCATTTTGAGCATATTGGTATAAAGCATATCTATATTTTATATTTCAAATATAAATATTATTCTAAATATGTGAAATCAAATTTGAACACCATGCAAATTACCTGAATAATTGAATAAATCCATATTTGAAGATACACCTATGCATAAACCCTATATTGGATCTAATCATTTCCTTTGGAATTCAGATAGAGACTTGAATCTACCCAATAGGCACGTCAAAAATAAAATTGTGTAGACTTGGTCAGACTAGACATTGGGCCCCTAGATTTTATGTAAAATTGAATAATGATTGGATTAAAAAATGAATTATCATAACATGATATTTTTTTAAGGATTTAATGAAATGAAATCACATCGACTAAATAGGTTATATTATGTGTAATTTTCTAGGAATGCTTATACGTTGATTTGTGACTAAATTGGAATGATAATTATAATTTAATTTAAATTATAAATGAATCACAGATTAATAAATTGATATTGATTATTGATATCCTCACCTTTTGTATTATAAAGGGATAAAAAAATTAAATGTGTGGGGAAATGAAATTTATGGATTATAATGAATTTTTTTTTGATTGATGTGATGTAATGTTGATATTCATAAATATTGGGAATACACTAGTTTTAATTGAAATCACTATATATAGGTGTTGTCCACAATTATGATATAATTATTTTATAATGGTCTATCACCCGAGAATTATGAAATTATTATACATATGTCATGCACTTAGTGATACTAAAATTATTGTATATAGATATTTCACCTAGTGATTTTGATATGCTTATACTGAGTGTTTTACCTTGTTAAAAGATATGAGCACACTTGTATTTATATTATGTACTATTACATATAACGGTTATGGAAATGGATTTCTTTCTTGTGATACATGTTCATAGTTATTCAACATAATACCAAAGAAATGTTGGATGACCTTGGTAGTCATATCAATGATTAAGTGTCAATAATATTATATTATTAACAATATTATTAAATTAAATTAATACCATTTATTTCATTATTTCACACAATGTCATCCTCTGAAAAAAAAATATTTAGACATTGTGGTATCATCCTAATGATTTGTACTCATATCCTAGATAATATATCATATGATTCCATAAAATATTTAATGGATGTAGGATTGTACAAGGGAAATATACCCTCTAACTTATTTTTCTTGTTGGATAGGGTGGAGCATGGGGACAAGACCAACATGGGATTTATGAATGAGGTCTTTAGTTTTCTTTTTGGTGTTTTCTAATATTTTTCTTTTATGAATTCTAAAACATAATTTTTTCTAAATTTCATCATAAAATGATAGGATATATTTTTATTTGGAATTTTTTTATTCATCTCCTAATTCTTCAATGGTTATATATTGATCATTTATAAGGTTTTCGGTTTTTTTATACTCAAATTTTTATTTAAAATACTCTTATTACTTTATACAATTGGTTATAGTCTCCACACAATATTCATTACACCCTCATTTCTATTAAAAAACCTCAAGAATATGAAGAGGTTCTCAGGAGGTAAGGTATCCAACCTGAGTTGTTCGTATGTGAGAGGCATGGGACTGGGTTGTTACACCTCCAAAAAATTATGTAATGATGAATAACTCATGATATAGTTATTTTATGTTCGATCAAGATTTGATGTTCAATAAAATATGTTCGAATGGGGGTTCATGAAAATATTTTTATGTGAGTATAATTTTTTTGGTTCATAGGTTTATGTGTGGACATGTTTTAAGGTCCATATGTTTTTCCTAGGACTATTTTTCAAGTACATATCGGTATAAGTGAACCTATGTCTATTTTCACATGATTACAAAGGAAAATTCCTATTTTTTCCACATTCTTATATTTATGTTATTCATTCATTACTCATGATAGAGTATTAATGGTTACTCGCATATGAATATAGACATTTATTATAAAAATGTTTTATTAAATGACTCACAATTAATTGTATTGAATATATTGGGTTTGAATTTATTATTTAATGAGTATTTTCTTATTCTCTTATACATATTTATGATCATTGATTATTATCTAATATATATACCCTTAATGGGCATCTAAAATCACCCTTTCATATCTCTTCCTTTTCCAGTTTATACACGATGTCTCTATACATGATATGTCTACAAAGGTATTAATTCGATGAATATTCGAAGGAATGATTGAGATCATTTATGTAATAAGATATATTTATATCATGTACTTATAGACACTAATAATATATATTTTTTTGTGTATAATGGTTTTATTTTTTTATGTTTATCTAAATCGATGATATATATATATATATATATATATATATATATATGATATACTTGGGTCACTATAAATATTCCCAGAGTGATAGACAATAAATTCTTCTTTTGAAAAATATTAAATATAATTTGACTTTAAATATTGGAATAAATTTTATTTTAATGTTTTAGGCATAATTTTATTTTTGATCAACAAATGAGATAAATCAAAAATATATTAATTGTCAAACTAATGCTTTAATTACAAGGATATATAATATTTATTTATTTATTTATTGAATTTATAAATATTTAATAATGACATTTATCTAGATATTCGATAAATTGTCAAGAGGAAGAGCCGATTGAGATGAGGTGTAGTGATAAACATTTTAATGCGCAATTGTTTTAATATAAGAATTCCATTAAACGATCCAAATGTGTTTGATTGATTTCTGCACATAGAAAAACAAAAAAAAATATGATACATTTAAATATATATATATATATATATATATAATTTATATACTATTATTATAAAATATCTATTCAATTGGTGGGAATTAATACGAGTGACTACATTTGGAAATAATTATAGAATTAAAATAAATGAAAATTTTATTATTATTTTTATTTAATTGGTATAGCCAAAATGAATTGTAAAACCATTTTATACATTGAAACTTATTATAAATATTTCGTTTTTATAAGATATGAATTTAAAATTTAAAAACATCGATTTCTGATGTTAAAATAAATCTTATATGAATAAATTTTAATGAAAAATTAACTTTTAAATAATAAGAAATATGAATTAAAATTATTAATATTCTAAAAAATATATTTCCTATAAAAATATTTTTTCATTATATCCCACCATTTTATTTAATAATTAATTTTTTAAAATATAGAAATTGAATTTGAAAATTTAATATTTTTTCGATTCATTATAATATTATTTTAATTAGATAAATGTTGAGGATTTTACTAAAAATTTTTTTCATGATAATAATGAAAAATTACATTTTT
This sequence comes from Viscum album, assembly GCA_963277665.1. NCBI lineage: Eukaryota > Viridiplantae > Streptophyta > Magnoliopsida > Santalales > Viscaceae > Viscum > Viscum album. The sequence continues at coordinate 801,015,520 of OY728150.1, read as the reverse complement.
TAAAAATAACATGACCTTTATAACATTATTATTACATTACTATTAATTAGGTGTACATAAATATTTTTCTGAGAACAAATATGTAATTAATTTGTGGTTATAATTTTAGATTTTTTTGTTATTTTTTCAATCCAAATTAGATATTTTAAAAAATATATGATATTTGTCCAAAATTATTTTTAGTATATTATAATTTTTTCTCAAATTTAGTTTTCATTTCCTTTTAAATTAAATAAAATGAATTTTAAGTACAATTAAGAATTAGCATATCCATATTAGATAATTTGTTCTAATTAATTTAAGTTCATAATGATCAGTTTTATTAGGTAAAATATAGTTACAATTTTACAAGATAAAATGCTAAAAATATTCAATATAATCATAGAAGAGCACAAACATGTTTAAAAAAGTGTAGAAATGGGTGATTGAGTAATTTAACAACATTATCACTTTCTAGATACATTGTTTTTGATTTTTTATCAACATTCCTTGAGTGTAACTAACATTTATAGAAATGTTTTATGTATTTACAAAAATTTCATCCAATTTCAATAATAAAAATGATTCTATACTACTCTCATCCCATCACACCATATCAAAAATAGTTATCCCCAAAAAAAATTAATGCCTTAAATCGAGAAGCCACTCAATTGTTTACCTGAACCCAGTTGGTCACATGGCCTCAAGCATATTTCCCCAAATGCTAGAGGCTTCCGACTAGCAATGAGGGCCCAGGTTTAATAGTGGGGAAACTATGCCCTCATTTGCCAAAGTCTAGCATAGTAGAAAAGATGCATAACATAAAACAATGGAAGGAGTAACAATATTCAACTGAAATTGAGAACCAATAGTAATATATATGAAGATGCAACATGTCACTAATTCTATGAAATAATCCAGAACAGGATACACTACAATACAATACAATAAAACTCAATGTACAAGGTATAGACAAACAAAACAGGAAGAGTAAACAGACCACAACAGCATCGCAAGCCTAAGCTCGGTCCCATGCTCTCCTACTCCTCTGCTACAATCACTTTCATGTATAAGGATCCTTCCCCCTATCAACACCTGCAACAATATAATCTGTTTGGACTGAAGACATGACCCAAATAGGGTGTGAGAATTAAATCCCAGTAGGAACCCACCAAAGGCCGGGGCCCAACTGTTAGTGAAAATGTGCAATAGCTGTGTGCAATAGTAAAATGAAATAAACCAAGAAGTACTCAAAAGTAACTAACTATACCAGTTATATTATCATTTAAATATTCCTTTAACCATTCCAATCCTATGCTTTAACATGGCAGGTATAACCTATAAAAATCATCGTGGTGAGTATTCATGATAACACTATCCTCAGACATATAATCCTTACCCTCTGGTAATCAGAATTGAAACCCATAGGTGTCTGCCCACAGGAATAACGAATACTGCCCACAGGCATATGAGTTGTCAACCACAGGAACATAAACTACTGCCCACGGGCACAGAAACTACTTCACATAGGCACGAAAAAGGTTGCCTGCAGGCTAAACGAAACAATGCCCTCAGGCTATACAATTAACCGGGATGATCCCAACACATAAGCAAGAAATTATATACTATTTATCACAAGTAAATTTCAAAGAATTCATAAATTCAAGATATACCCATAAGTATTCTTGCCAAATGGTTAAACAGAGGAATGCACCCTCAGGGTGATTCTGGATCCAATCAGTGATCCCAAACAGCTATTTTAACTTGTCAAAATTTTATCTATACAATTCTAGATAACATTCAACAAGGGACATAGCCACACGACACCCCAAACATGAGTTCATAGCACAAAGATACACATATTCAACTCAAAAATTGGTAATAAACACTAGAACACCTTCCTCGATCTCCACTCATCGATATACGTGAAAGAATCCTCCCAAAATTCACGAGAATGTCATAGATCTAAGATAGACTACTACACTCTCAACCAAAAATAACATCCCCTCAAAAATGAATTGGTAAGAACGGCTCAAGGAGGAGGAAGCTCTTACCCACACGGTTCCAACAAGATCAATGAAAGTAGAATCAGATTCCCAGTGTTTGGTCAGAGGCTCTCCCAAGATCTGGCCTCCTCTACCGAGACCCTCCAGAGTTCTAAGCTTCCTATGTTCGAAGAGGAGGCTACTACCCATTTTAATCAAAAAAACAAACTAAAGAGGGTGTACTATCAAGTACATAGCATGTACTTTCATTATTTAACTGTTCCCCGGGTGGCTACTTTTCACCACTGAACTGTTCACTTGCTGACATGAGTACACAGCGTGTATTTCTGAATACACATTGTGTACTATCTCTCTGCTGGCGGCTACTTCCACCACCTTAGTATTCAAATGCTGACTGATTACACGACGTGTAAATACCAAGTACACGGCATGTAGTCAGTTTTTACACCCTTCATCACCGATAGGCCCACACAACCTGTGTACTCTTCCCACACGGCCAAAGTACATAGTGTGTGGAAAGTACCCAGCATGTACCCACAAAAATTTGGATTTTCCTTATTTCCGTTATTTTCTCAAAAACACTTAAGGGAAAAGGAAAAATAAGAAACCAGTACCCCAAAATAAGAACTGGTTTCTTACCAATATCCCCCCGTAAAGAAATTCATCCCCAAATTGCCTTTCCAACGGTGGTGAAGATACAGCTGTGAACAACTCCATCCACTGAGCACGTACGTTGGTCTCCCGTTCCCAAGTTTTGTCCTGCACTCGGCCATACTGCCATAGCACCCATACAGGAGGGACTGACCGGCCTCGATGAAACTTCGTTCTCCTATCAACGATTTGAAACAGATGCTCCTCAAAGGACGCATCGATATATAGCTCAACCTCCTCGGGCTGAGAGACGTGAGACAGGTCTTCATGATAACGGGGTAGCTGAGATTCATGGAAGACGTCTTGCATGGCTTGGTGCCTCTATGGAAACTGAAACCGATAGGCAAGTGTCCCAACTCTCTCTAGAATATCAAACGGCCCCACATATCTCGGTGAATGTTTACCCTATCTCCTAATCCTCCTATGTCCCAACCTCAGCAAAACACGTAAGAAAACCTGATCCGTGACAAAAAAACTCAAAGGGTCATCTACGGTGATCAACATAAGCTTTATGACGAGACTGTGCAGTAGCCATCCACTTCTGAATCAACTAGACCTACTCAGAAGTCTCCTGCAAGAGACGTTGTCCCAGTAAAGCAACCTCACCTTCCTCCATCCAGCACAAAGGTAATCGGCACGGTCTACCATATAAATCCTTGTAAGGTGTCATCTCAATAGTTTCCTAAAAACTATTATTGTATGAAAAATCGACCAGGGGTATATACTTCTTCAAAGAGCCCCCAATGTCTAGGACACATGCACGAAGCATGTCCTCGAGAACCGGTATGGTATGCTATGACTGGCCATCGGTCTGAGGGTGGTAAGTTGTGCTCCTAAGCACCTGTGTACCCAGTTCCCTCTGAAAACTATACCATAAACGAGATGTAAAGCGAGCGTCCCTATCTGAAACGATAGAATGAGGGACCCCATGAAGACACAATACCTATCAGATATACAATTTCCCGATCTCGTCAACATCGAATGTCTCCTTGATTGGAAAAAATTAAGCTACCTTCGTGAGTCTGTTCACAATAACCCACTTTACAACATTTCCTCAAGGTGACCTTGGAAACTCGGTCCCGAAATTCATTGTGACATCATCCCATTTCCACTCCGGAATGGGTAACTACTATAATAGTCTGGCTGGCCTCTGATGCTCAGCCTTTACCTACTGACAGGTGGAACATCTAATAACAAAACCAACTACTTCTCATTTCATACCCAGCCACCAATACAGACGTCTCAAGTCACAGTACATCTTGGTGACTCCAGGATGCACTGCCTAAGATGAAGCATAAAACTCCCACATTATCTCCTCGCGTATATCCTCTAGAACCCACACTCGTCCATGGAAACACATTCTCTCGTCATTGCATATCGTCTATCCAGGAGGAGGGTCCTCACATGCCACCGACTATCGTAGAACTAGGCCTTCTGAATCCGATAGTTGTCTCATCCTCACTCTATCTAGGAGGGTAGAAGTGGCAGCTAAAGAAGAAAGATAGGTTTGCCGCTAACTATTATGCACCACTAAATGAATCTCAGAGAACAAAGTCATAAGCTTCCACTCAGCACTGGCCTCTTGCACTACCTATGGCTAAGTCTTCCTACTCAGTTCATCAGCTACTACATTACCCTTATTAGATGTATTGGAAAGCTCAATGTCGAAGGACTAAAGGTATTCAACCCACCTTTTCCGTCTCAGGTTCAAGTCACTTTGAGTAATGATGTATTTCAGACTTCTATTGTCAGTGAAAACTATAAAATGCTCTCCCAAAAGATAATGTCTCCAATAGTGCAACACATGAACAACTGCAGCCAACTCGAGGTCATGATTCAGGTAATTCCTCTAATGTGGCCTCAACTGCTGAGACCCATACGCAATAACTCGATCGCCCTACATCAACACTGCACACAACCCAATACCAGATGCCTCACAGTAGACTGTATAGCTCTTCCCTTGCTCTAGAAGTATTTTTATTGGTGTTGATATCACCTTTCCCTTCAGCTCCCGAAAGTCTATCTCACAAGCTTCTATCCAAATGAACATCACACCCTTCTTAGTTAAACCTGTCAGCAACATTTCTAAGTAGGAGAAGTCATGTATAATTTTTCTGTAGTAACCAACCAGCCCCAAGAAACTTCGTATCTCAAAGATGTTCTTAGGATGCTCCCAGGAAACTACTGTTGTCACATTCTCTAGGTCCGCCATGACTCCTGTCTATGATATAATAAGACCCAAGAAGTGTATCTAGTCCATCTAGAAGTTTCACTTTGAGAGAATATCATATAACTGATGCTCTCTCAGTGTACTCAAAACGATCTCAAGAAGGGTAGCATGGTCGTGTCAAGTGTGATAGTACACCAAGTTACCGTCCATGAGGACAACAAAAAAAGAATCCAGTTAAGGGTGGAACACACAATTCATCACAGCCAGGAAAACTGATAGTGCATTCATGAGTCTAAACAGCATAACAAAGTACTCATATAGAACATATCTTCTTCGAAAAGCTGTAGTCAGTAAGTCAGATGGTCTAACTCATAATTGATGATATCCGGATCTCAATTCAGTCTTTGAGAAAACTCTTTCTCCCCAAAGCTGATCAAAAATATCATCAATCATTGGTAAGATATATTGGTTCTTAACCGTCAACTGGTTCAGCTTCAGATAATCCACACAGAGTATGAGGGTACCGTCCACCTTCTTAGAAAACAGGATAGGTGAACCCCAAGGAGAAGTACAAGGTCAGATAAAACCCATTGCATGTAACTCCTCTAACTACCTCTTGCGCTCCTGCAACTATGGTGTAGCCATACATTAAGGAGTAATGGACACCAGTGCTACTCCAGGCACTAGCTCAATAGAGAAATCCACCTCTCTCTCTAGAAGAATACATGAAAAGTCATCCAGGAAGACATCCCGGAAATGATCAACTACTAGAGGGAAATCCTTTTGACATGTTCCCTGGTCATCGAGATATAAGCTCGCAGTCTGGGCTATCACTCCACTTCGCCCATGATGCTCGGGTCCAGCTCGGCGCGCATGAACATGCCATTCTCCATTGTATAGAAACTCTCTACCCTCTAGTGACATGAAACACACCCTATGATGATAGTAATCCACAAAGGCACAAAAGGGTACCAACAAGTCCATCCCGTGAATGAAATAGTAATCTATCATCTCTAAGACATAGAGGTCCAAATGAAAGTGACACCCACCAACCTCTAGAGGTCACTCCCTACACTGACGCACACTAGCCATTCTAGTTCCCAAAAGATTGTCTAGAATTATAATATCAGAAGAAGAAGAAGAAACACAGATCCCAATGCTCTCCACAAAGGGCATAAATATACATCTATGTGTAGCACCCATATACAAAAGTACAGAAGATAAAATAGAAGAAACTAGAATAGTACCTCTAACAGTAGAAGGTCTGAGATCCTACTCATGTTGGGTTTGTTGCACTGCAAATGCCTGCCCGGTGTCATGTCCATATGACACAGCCTGGCTATCCTGAGATGACCTGCCCTGTAGCCTCTAAGATCCTGGTGTATGGCTACCATGGCCATGACCATCATCTCTGCCTGCATGCCCTAAAGTACCCCAATTTCTCGATTGGTAAGATGTTTCTTGTCCTTATCTTGCATGCGGAGTCTCCACAGAACCCCTCTCACTAGCCACCGGTGGAAATACCCCGCAAAAGCGCTGCAGATGACCCATCCTGCTGAAAGTTGGGCACTTCACTAGGTCACATGGACACTAAGGTCTCTAGTTCCCCTCTCTACCACACTGGTAACACATGACTTGGCCACCTGAAAAATTTTGCTGACTGGTAGTACCACCATGGGAAAAGTTTATCTACCTCTTCCTCTTACCGGTATAAATAGTACCAGAAACTGGTGTCAAACCGCCCTGGCCCACACCACTATCTTCCCATAGGTTCCGTTCAGTAATCAGTGCCTGTTTCATAATTGCATACACTGTAGGCAACCTGAAAACATTCACCAATACTTGGATTTTATACCGAAGTCCACCCTCAAAGCGTCTATCCCTCCATGTCTCATCACCCTCCAAAACAGGTGAAAACGCTGATTCTCGGTGAAGCGGGCAGAATAATCCTTCACTGACATGGCGCCCTGCTGTAGATTCATGAACTCTCAAGCTCGATCTACCCGCATCATCTCTTGGAAGAAGATGTCATAGAAGGCAACCTAAAAATATTCCCATGCCATGTCTCGGTGATGCTCAGACTAGGTGGCAACATCCCACCACCTCTTGGAAGAATCACACAGCATGTATCTAGCAAGCTTGACCCTCCTCCTAGTAGGCGTCTCTAGATGATAGAATATCATCTGCATCGAATCCAGGAAAGACCCCACAGTCTTTGGTCCTCCATCCTATCAAAACATAGACGGATGCTACTACTGGAAGATACGTGTCAGCTCTGCCATAGATGTGGCAGCTGCAGTGCTTTCTGGAAGGTCTGCATGAACCGCATGAAGCCTTCATTGAACTGCGCCTCCACACCTGTGTCCAGTATAACAGCTGGAGTCGCATCGGACACTGCTGGAGGATCCCCTGCTAGCCCATGGCCTACCATATCAGGAGTATAATTATCGCCTCTCTCCTGGAGAACAACTGGTGGTCATCTCGACGGCATGACTCTACAGGGTCAAATACACACCTTAGATTAAGTTTATTAAATAATAAAAAACAGGGAGTGTAAGAAGGGAATAGGAGAAGAAAAACATTAAATATTCATAAAACATGACTACACAACGTGTATAAATACTACACGACATGTACGTGAATTTTCTTCCCCTGCCCAAGTCCTCCTACATGGCTTAGCCCCACAACTCTTCATTAAACGGAACTACACGGCGTGTATAAAACCTACACGTCGTGTACTCGACATGCTCTTCACTGGCCCGTGTTTTTCATGACAAGGCCTGTGTACCCCAGTCACACTACACGACATGTTCCAAAAAGACACAGCATGTAAAAAATAAGTATCAGACCGACCCGTGTTGCTCGCTACATGGCCGGCTTACACGGCTGAAACTACACGGCGTGTACTACAGGCACACTACATGTATAAGGTAGGGTAACACCGACCCATCTTGTTAGTGACACGGCAGGGTACCTGGGTCAGACTACACGGCGTGTTCAAGGTCGACACGACATGTATGTCTTAAGGTTCCGCCATCCATGATTTTATTTACATGGGTGAATATCGGGTCGACACTACACGACATGTACAACCAGTACACAGTGTGTTTCCCCCAAAACTTCCTTATCCCGTGTCTCGGCCCTACACGGCCTAGGACACGGTAAGATACTACACAACGTGTACTTATGGTACTCGGAATGTACTTAATAAATTTTCATTTCATTTCATATAGAAGAACATGCGGCATGTGTCCATAGAACTACACGACGTGTATATTAGGTTTGTCCGGACCGTAAGCCTTAGAAACTACTCCGGAACCGATAAAAACACTGAAACCAATAGCAAAGTTCCAAATTCTGATCCGTGAGGGCCCATACTCCCCATGAATCAAATCATGTCATATTATACATGTTATAACAATGAAAAAAAAAGTTAATGATCGACCAAATTCTGGTCATTGGGGGCCCATACTCATCAAAAACCAAATTTTGGTGTTCATTCGATCAAAACCTCATAACAAAATACCCTAAAAAATAGCAAGTATTTATCAATGTAGTTATCACAACATCATTCTTTTCTAGCTCCACATTTATCACAACAGCATGCAATTTCTAATGCACCTACATGGCATGGAAACTATGTGTGGCATGTGATTCTAACATGTTCCTAAATGATGCATGAGATGGAATACCCTCATCTCATCATGTTGAAACTAAATAGAACCCCTGTATAACATATAAACTGCACAATCACAAGTGCATAACCCAATAGTGAAAATCAAATTAACTATAAAATTGAAAAACTATTAATAATTAAAATAACGAGGTAGACTAGATTTTCCCTATACATGGGTTAGCTACTCTCTAGCACAGGTTATTATCAACTACCATGCCCGTCCTTTCCCTAGATAAGGCTCCAAACAATAAGTCAATGATAAAACCCATCTGATACCACTATGTAATGCCCCAAATCTGGAATCCACTCAACGGTTGCCCCGAACCCGGTTGGTCACATGAACTCAAGCACATTTCCCCAAATGCCAGAGGCTGCTGACTAGAAGTGAGGGGATAGGTCTAATAGTGGGGAAACTAGGCCCTCAATGGTCAAAGGGTAGCGCAACAGAAAAGATAAATTACATACAATAGTGGAAGCAGTAACAATATTCTACTGAAATAGGGAACCAGTAGTCATATATGCGAGAATGTAGCATGTCACTAATTCTATGAAATCATCCAGAACATGATTCACTACAATACAATACAATACAACTCAAAGTACAAGGTACAACCCAACCAAAGAAGTGCAGTAAACAGAACTCAGAAGCATCGCAAGCCTAAGCTTGGTCCCATGCTCTCCTACTCCTCTACTACAATCATGTACTTGTATAGGGACCCTTACCCTTGTTGACACCTGTAAAAAATATAGTCTTTTTGGGCCGAAGACATGACCCAAAAAAGTTGTGAGAAATAAATCCCAGTAGGAACCCTCCAAAGGCTCGTGCCCAACTATTAGTGAAAATGTACAATAGCTGTGTGCAATGGTAAAATGCAATAAACCAAGAAGTACTCAATAGTTACTAACTCTACTAGTTATATTGTTATTTAAATATTCTTTTAACCATGTGAAGCATGTTCTTTAACATGGCAGTTATAACATATAAAAATCACCACGATGAATATTCATGATCACACTATCCTCAGACATACAATCCTTACCCTCAGGTAATCAGAATCGAAACCCATAGGTGTCTGCCCACATGCATAATGAATAGTGCCCATAGGCGTATGAGGTTTCCCCCACAGGCACAAAAACTACTACCCACAGGCACTGAAACTACTACCCACAGTCATGAGAAAGGCTGCCCGAAGGCTAAACAAAACAATGCCCTCAGGCTATACAAGTAATCGGGCCGATCCCAACACATAAGAAAGAAATTATATACAATTCCTCTCAAAGAAAATTTCAAAGCATGCTAAAAATCATGGAATACCCACAGGTATTCTGGCCAAATGTCTAAATAGATGAACGCACCCTCGGGGTGGTCCTGGATCCAACCAGTGATCCCAAACAGCAGTTTTAACTTATAAAAAGTTTATCTATATAGTGATAGATAACATTCAACAAAGGCCGCAGCCAAACAACACCCCAAACATTGGTTCTTATCACAACGGTACAAACATTCAACTCAACAGCTCGTAATAAAAACTAGACCACCTACCTCGATTTCCACTGATCGATATATGCGAAAGAAGCCTCCCAAAACGCACAAGAATTCTGTATATATGAGATAAAAAACTACTTTCTCAACCTCAAATAACATCCCCCTAGGAAATAATTGGCATGAACGGTTCAAGGAGTAGGAAGCCCTTACCCGCGTGGTTCCAACAAGATTGATGGTGGAAGAATCTGATTCCCGATGTGGGGTCGGAGGTTCTCCCAAGATCTGGCCTCCTCTATCGAGCTCCTCCGACGATCTAAGCTTCCTCTATTCAAATAGGAGGCTACTTCCCGTTTTATGTGAAAAAACAAATTACACAGCGTGTACTCTCAAGTAAACAACATGGAATTTCATCATTTAACTGTTCCACTAGCGGCTACATTTCACCGCCGAACTGTTCACATTCTGACATGAGTACATGACATGTATTTATGAATACACGGCGTGTAATGTCGCTCAGCTGAAGGCTACTTCCACCACCTTACTGTTCACCTTCTGACTGATTACACGACATGTAAATAACAAGTACAGGACGTGTAGTCATTTTTTACACCCTTCATCGCCGATAGGCCCACACACCCTGTGTACTCATCCCACACGGCCAAAGTACACAGCATGTGGAAAGTACATGGCGTAAACCCAAAAAATTTGGTATTTTTCCCATTTCCCTTATTTTCTCAAAAACACTTAAGGGAAAAGGAAAAGAATAAACCCATACCTCAAGAATAAGAACCAGATTCTAATGGAAATCCCTCTTACACAATCATACCCACATTAAAGTGTTAATTTTTTATTCCAAAAGACTATCCCTTATGGGATTAACCCCCATCACAATGGGGAAAATAAAAGATGTAAGGTATAATTTTATAACCACTACATTTTTTCCTATATTTTATGTCCAAATTTTCTTCCTAAAAATACATTTAAAAAGTCCAAAATGATAAAACAAGTATCAATAATTTACTAGTATATAATAATAATGATGGTGAAAGCATTAACCACCGTTACAATTTCTATTATAAATAAAATAAACTATAACTCATCTTTTGTGTGGACTACCTCATGCATTATGAAATATTTATCATTTTTATTACCACCATACAAAGATGTTTCTAATATGGTTTTTAATATATAAAAATTATTTTTTTAACATATTTTACATTGTTAAATGATAAAATTTATTATACATTCATCATATTCTATATAAAATTAAATCATCTTATTAGCATACATATGGACTATAGTATCCCTATAAATATTTATTTACATTTTTATTTTCGTTCATTACATTTAGGTATTATGGAATCCCATATATTGATACACATTATTTCACAATTTATTAAATAAAAGTACACTTAATAGAACCCCATATAGTCATGGAGCATAGTGTATTTTTTAAATTGGCTACATAAAAGAATACCTAAAACATGATTACGACATCATTATTTGAAAACATTGAAAATATGACCTTATAATTCACAGATAATCAATAACTATATGATATAACCCGATTAAGTACATAAAAATGGGTTATCTATAAATCAGAGTAAGGGAATAAAAAAGAATATAATAAGGTAATATGTACATGTGATTGAATTAGCATTTCATGGTAACAAAATAAGGATGAGAATCATAATCTAGAGAATTGAGTCATATTATTTGATTATTTTACAAAGGAACCATTGGAATGTTGTGGAAACACCAAAAATGAAATCATTAAAAATGATTAGGATAACATCCAATATATCATAAAATATCATTCTTCATATATGATCACATGAAAAACATATGGAATATCATTATATAAAAACATTAACTAATTAATTGGAGGGTTATATAATTTCAAGAACCCACATCACTTTCTTATCGAGTATATGAATAAGTGGTCCACAAAGATCATAAAACTGAATGATGAAATTCATAAATTTTGACCCAAAAATTTAGGTGTGTTGGTTACATAGATCTACATACCCAATAAATTAAGGACATGTACAACTAGATGAACATCCTTGAGTAAAGTAGAGATTGATAATAACTAGTTAATTGTCTAGAAAAAAAAATCAAGACAATTTTGGAATCATAAGAGGAATTTGTAATAGTTTATAGATGGGGTTAATGAGTGATAAGGTGGTGTATCCTTACATGGAAATCATAATGAATGTAGTCAGGATGTGTAAATATATCTCACAACCTGAAATTTTAAAATCCCAATGTAATGAAATAATTAATGTTCTTGATTAAAGATGAGAATGATAAGATCACACACCATGAGAAAGAACTTGTAAAATAATGATAGTGTCTTCTTAGAAGATTTTGAGAACATTGGGTGGGATCTAGAGAGCTAAATGTTGAGTTACATTATACTCTAAAGGTGTTTTAGTGAGTAGTAATGGTTTGTTGTGTGGGATTTTTTGTACTCCACATTTGTTAATCATGTTATAATGATAAAAAAATCTTATACATTCTATAAACCTATATTATCCTATTTAATCTGTCTAAAATAATGTGTACAAATGGTTGGTTTATTTAATCTTTAAATAAACCAATCCATGATCTTAAGTTCGATATTTGATTATTGTAATCTATTTTTAATTTTTGTTATAATGGATTTCATTTATGAATGATTAAGTATAATCTATTATATGAATATCATTGTTTAAGTCTATATACAGATATTCTGCTATGTCTGAGACACCATGACCCAGACACCATGACCTAGAAACTGTGACCCAGAAACCATATACCAAACACCGTGACCCAGACACTGTGACCCGGACACCGTGATTAGACACTGAAACCAAATTCAAATATGTTGATTTCTGTGACACTAGTTCCGTGCCGAGACACTGTTTGATGTTTGGTAATGGACAAGCCACTGTGATCCTAACACTGCATCTGTGCTACTAGATACTGATCTCTATACAACTGTTCCATCATAACTGTCTCACCGATTAGAGGAAAAGAAGGTAAACCTTTTTTAAGGAGACACTATTTCATGGAGACACAGTTTCATGAAGACAATGTTTCCAGACTGGTTGTGACACCGTTCTTTAATCTGTTTTTTCGTTTTCAATTTAATTTCTAATGGTCATATTTGAGTATTTTAAATGCACTGACATAATTAATATTTCTTCATAGACATATCACCTAAATATTTGTGGTATGAGTTTTATTATACATGCATACTGTTAGCTCCAACACATGAACTCCAAGATTAAAAAGATAAATGTGGCTCAGAAAAAGTAGTGCGCAATAAAAAAGAAGCATGAGCATGTTGGTGAAAAGAATTGACACATGAAACTCAGTAAATCTGAAGAACAGACAAATAATTTTTGAATCCAAAGATCTGGGATACCATAGATCAGAGTCAAGAACATCTTCACAATACCAACTCCATGAATAACACGAGCCAGATCGACCTGGAAACTAGAGAATTTTACTTGTGATAATCCATTTCTTGCAAAAGGACATGATTCTTATATTTACTTCATCCTAGAAGTCTAGGGATTCATAAACTAACACTCAAATCACTTCTAACCTTATGTCAACATCTTTCCTCTATTGTTTATTTTTTTTATCTTTTGAGCTACGTGTGTTTCTATATAAAAACACACATTGTCTCCTGAATTAAATTTTAGGATACATGATATCCTTCCTCTCATACCCTTTTAAACTTGTTTATTACCTTGGATAAGTGTGGAAGAGGTCCCTGTGTGACCTATTAATTCATACCCACAAAGAAATGTGGAAGGGGTCGTGTGACCTGGACAGTCCTGTGCACTGTTGTTTACCATGATACAGGGTGTGGATAAAGTTTATTAATATAAACATCTTGGTTGTAGGTGATCACCAAGTGGAGTGGATTAGTTCATGGCTTGAAACCGAACCCCTTGTTTTATATCTGATGCGTTGTTTAAATTAGTTTTCTCTGTATTTCCGTATAATTCATAAATCACTAAATTTAATTTGATAGTTAATATTGGAAAGAATTTGTAATTGTTTCTCTTTATTGTAATATCTTCAAAAGTAATATTAATAACTGATAATAAGATTATTTTGAATTAACCAATCTTCAAAAAAAAAAAATTAAACTGTCAAAATTTCATAACCATATTACTTTTTTTAACTGGGATGTATTTATTTTTATTTGTGAATTTTTTATAAATAATTTTCAATCATAAATTTTTACAGATACTCAATTCCCCTCCCCCCACACTTCTTTTAGTACTCCACTCTCACAAACATTTGGTATTAGAGGGTGTATGTATTTCTGTTAGGATTCTGTTTTTGACCCAATTCAACTGTGATTTTATTTTCTCTTTAAGGATCTGTTAATTTTAAATTTCTATCTCCTTCAATGTATTACTTTATTATGTATAATAGACTAGATGGTGCTACAACTAATAGACCATCATTCTTTAATGGAACCAATTATTCCTAATGAAAAATTAAAATGAAAATGCATTTAGAAAGTATGGGTTTTGAAATTTTGTCTTTTTTTATAGATCTGTATAAGATTCCTTCTACTAATAGAATCGCTTGGGATGACCCAATCAAGGCTACCAACAAAAAAAATTTAAATCCATGAATTATTTATATTCCTTGTTACGATATGACAAATTTAACTAAATTTCTGCATGTAAAACTACCCATGAAATTTGTGATAATTTTTCTATTTCACATGTAGGAACATATAGTCATAATGAAATGATACTTAATACTTATACTATTAAATATGATAACTTTAAAATGAAACATGATGAACATATTTTTGACATGTATCTTAGGATCAATAAAAATTTCAACAATATGATTTCTCTTGGAAGAGAAGTTACTTCAAATAACAGATTATAAGGATTCTCGTATGTCTTCTTGATAGATAGAGAGGATCTACTATCTCTATTAGATAATCATGAGACATCATCAGGTTATCTATAAATGTACTCATTGGAAAACTAATGATATATGAAGATGAGATAAAATTCCACAAAGAAGAGGAGGATAAACCCTAAAAGAAAATCTATGCAATTAAAACCACCACCTCTAAACCAAAAGATAAAGGGAAACTGGAAGTCTCTATATAAACCTCCAACATTGATCAATCATCACCTAAAAACGATGAGGAAATGGCTCAATTAGCTAGAGGTTTTGAGATATTTTACAAGAATAAGAAATGTTTTAGAAACCCTAACTTTAATGGAAGATATAATAAAAAGGAAAGCTGGAAGAAAGATTGGAAAATAAGTGACAAGCCTGATGAGATAGTATGCTATTAATGTAAAATAAAGGGACGTATAAAGGATTACTTTCCCAAGATCATGTACAAAAATAAATATTGGAAAAATATAGAAAGTATAAAAAGGAAATGAAATCAACATGGAGTGCTTCTGAGGATAGTTTAAGTGACTCAGAATCTTCACATGATGAACAGGATAACAAATCCAATATGTGATTTATGAAAATAACATTTGAGGTAACACTGGAATATCCCTTACACAATTCCTATTATTTTCGAGATGAGAATGACTTTATAAATATATTTAATAAAGAAATTATTGAATATTGTAATATAATTTTGGTGACTTGTAATTAACTAAAAGATAAATACAAATCATTAAAGAATCCTAATGATCTAACCACAACTATTAAAACTGAACTTCTTGTAGAAAGGGAGAAAATTCTCAATTACTAAATGAAAAAAATGAACTAAATCTATCTAATGAGATATTAAAAAAGTATCTTCAGTGGTTTAATAATGGTATATATACTTTTGTATCATTTCTAGGTAAAAATATTTCTCCTAAATAAACAACCAGCATTGGCTATCAACCTGGTAAATGAAATTTTGGAAGAACTAATTATGTTTCTATATCTAGGACATACATTATTACTCCTAGTTGAAGAAATCATTCAGCTATTTCATGTTACGATACACACTCTAATGTTTCAAGCTTTTCTAGACCAAATAGAGATTTGTTTTCAAGCACTTTACATAAATATTATAGGAATCCTATGAGGAATATTTGGTTTCCTAATGCACTAGTCAGTAATATTACTATACCCAAACAAATATGGGTACCAAAATCAATTTTTATTTGAATATTTTGTAGGAAAGCTGCTTAAAGAGATCCTATAAAATATTATGGTACTTAGGAAGTGGGTGTTCAAGACACATGAGAGAAGACTATTCATGCTTCTTGAATTTAATAAAAATTTATGGTGGACATGTAACCTTTGGTGAAAATGCCAAAGGAAAGATCATTGGAATTGGCCAAATCAACAACAATAATTTTGTTTTAATTTACAAAGTACTTTTTGTTGATGCATTGAAATATAATCTGATTAGTATTTCACAACTATGTGATGATGGATTTCATGTTAAAATTGGAAATCATTTTTGAAATGGTTTCAATTATAAAAATGAAATAGTTTTTTCTACATTAAGAAATGAAAATTTATACTATGTTAACATTGATTATTTAGTTTCTCAAAATTCTTCATATTTATGTGTATTTCACAAAGAGTCTTGGATTTAGTATAGGAGACTAGGATGTTGTAATATTCAATCCCTTATAATGTTAACTATAAAAATCATAGTCAACGACCTTCCAAAACTTGAGTTTCCAAATGTTAATGTCAGTAATCCTTGTCAAAATGGAAAGCAACACAAAATTTTCTTCAAACCAATGATATAAGTGTCAACTTCTCAACCTCCAAAACCTGTAAACAATGATTTTTTTGGACCAGAAAGAGTTTCTAGATTAAATTGGAATCACTATGTTTTTTTCATGTAGATTACTTATTTAGATATACTTGGACTTTTTTTTATCTCACAATAGTGAAGTTTGAAGTCATTTTATCAAATATGCCAAATCTGTAGAAAATCTTGGCGAACATAGAATTAAATCCTTAAGAAGAGATCATGGCCATGTGATTGAAAATGAAGAGTTTGAATCCTTATGCTCAATAATGGCTATAGTCATAATTTATCTTCCCCTAGAACACCTCAGAATAATGGAGTTGTAGAAAGAAGACATAGAAACTTGAAAGAGATTTCTAGAACCATGCATAGTGAATATGACATACCTATTTATTTTGGGGCTAAATCTATAAATACTGCATTCTATATTATCAATAGAGTATTGATTATACAAATTATTAAAATAATTCCATATGAATTATGGAACAATATAAAACCCAATGTTAGCTACTTAAAAGTATTTGGTTGCAAAGTCTTTATCCTCAATAATAAAGAAAATCTTGACAAATTCACATCCAACAGTGAAAAAGGAATAATTCTAAGAAATTCAATATATGGTAAATAAAATAGAGTGTTCAACCAAAGAACTAAATGTGTGGAAGAGTATGTCCATGTTAAATTTGATGAAACAAATACACATGAGCCTAAGACAACTCTACAAAACCTAGAGGATGATGTATCAAATCTAGATATTAATTAAAAATCCTCTAACCATCCTATTAAGGAATCTATGAAAACATCCAATTCTAGAAATTATTTTGATTCAAGCCATATTGAACCCAAACCTAGTGAAGAACCTAAAATCAATAGTCCTTGTTTTCGTACAATTTTTATAACTCTTAAGAACAATCCTTTAGATTTTTATGCAGGAGACGTAGATAAAAGTACTCAAACTAGAGCATCTCTTAGAAATCAGGATGACTATCAGGTCTTCTGGTCACAACATGAACCTAAAAACATTAATGATGCTATCAATGATGAATTTTGGGTGAGGGCTATGCAAGAAGAGCATAATAAGTTTGAAATGAAAAATGTTTGGAAACTTGTTGACAGACCCAAAGGCATATTCACCATAGTCACTAAGCGGGTGTTAAGAAATAATGTAGAGAAAATTTGTAACCTTGATAGAAACAAGGATATATTAGTAGCACAAGGGTATAATGAAGAAAAGTAAATAGACTATGAGAAAACCTTTTCACCAATTGGTAGACATGAAGCCATCAGAATTCCTCTTGATTATGCAACACATCAAAATTTCATACTATATGAAATGGATGTTAAAAAAGAATTCCTAAATGGGTATATAGTTGAGGATGTCTTTATTGATAAACCCTCTAGTTTTAAAAATAATTATTTTCCAAATCATATTTTTTAATTATCAAAATATTTATATGGTTTAAAACAAGATCTATGATCATGGTATGATAGATTAAGTACTTTTCTTATTTGTAACAGTTTTACAAAATGAATATCTGATCCTACCTTGTTTATAAAACTAATTTCCAATGATGTTTGGGTAGTAAAAGTTTATTTAGATGACATTATATTTGGATCTTCAAAAAAAATTAGGTATTGAATTTTTTAAAATGATGCAAAATGAATTTGAAATGAGTTTAATGGGAGAACTGAAATTCATTCTTAGATTTCAAATATATCAAAATAAAGATGGTAATATTTTAAATAAAAAAATATATACTAGATATCTTCTAAAATGTTTTGTCTTGGATAGCACTAAAATCAGTGACACTCCAATGAGTACTGCTTTTAATCTGGATCTTAGTGAATATGGAAAATCTTTTGATCAATCCACTTACAGTGGAATGATTGGATGTTTACTTTACTTAACTACTAGCCGACCTCACATTATGATTTCGATATGTAATTGTGCCCATTTTCAAGAAATCACTAAGGAATATCATTTAAATTATGTTAAGTTAATTTTCAAATAAATCAAGCATACAACCAATCTATAACTCTTCTATCCAAGAAGAAACTTATTTGAGTTAGTTAGTTATTTTGATGGTGACATCAGTGGTTGTATGTTCGATAGAAAAAGATCCTCTGGAACAAATAACTTTTTAGGGAAGTCACAAGTATCATGGTTTATTAAGAAACAAAAATTTGTTGCATTATCTACTGTAGAAGTTGAATACATAGTTGCTGGTAGTTATTATGCACAAATTTTGTAGATTAAACACACATTACTAGATTGTGGATATCCATTCATTAATGTAACTATAAATTGTGATAATACAATTTCAATTAACATTTCAAAAAATTCATGTTTCGCACTCTAGGACAAACCATATTGATGTAAGACTTCACTTTTTGAGATATCAATATCAAAAATGTGATATCACTTTGGAATTCATTATAATTGAATATCAGATCCCTAATATATTCACAAACCCCTTAAATTTTTAATGAATAGATTTCATCATACATGAGTTGGGAATGATAAATCTCATGTAGTAAGTATATTGTTTCACAGATTACTATTTCACAGTTTACGGTTTCAGAAGTGACTATCTTAAGATTACTGTCTAACTCTAACAGTTCTGTAGTTTTACTATCATAAATGTTTTTATTTCATGTTTACGGTCTCATAGTTATTATCTCTAGGTTACTGTTAGGCACTTACTATCTCCAACAATACAGTTTCACAGTTTAGAAATCACACTGTCACGGTGTCACCGTGAATGCCTGTTACGGTATCACCATAAAATTCTATGACAGTATCATCATAAAACATTGTCACGGTCTACCCCTAAAGACACTTTATTGTTTTGTTTACTTACTATAACCCTTATCAGGGTAATTAATTATTTTATTTTTACTTTCCCGTGCATTGATTTGGGATGCTTGGTATCCCTAAATGATAAAAATTGAAAGAGGGTTCACTCCTTTCTTGACTAGGGATCTCTTATCTAAAACTATAACCCCTTCATCAACCATTCTCTCTCTCTCTAGATCCCTCATTGAATTACAAGAATGAAACTTATGTCTTCATGAACTATTGAGAAGCAAAGATCTAAGAAGAAGCTGAAAATAGAACTGATGTTAGCACCTAATTGTCTTCTGAATCCAAACATGGTGAATAGAATAGTGGTACCTGAAATGGAAATTTTCCACAATTGGTTTCTATCAAGTAGGTCCTTATTATTGAATGTACTAAAAGGTAAAGGGTGGAAATATTGTTTCACAAATTATGATAGGATGATTTACCCAAAGAAATATGCCTAGTTTTATCAGTTCATTCAATTCTCTTTTGATATAGAATATGTTTTGTTCTATGAAGCTGGATCAATAGGAAACGATGTACTTTTTCTTCGATGTTAAGGGATGCATGCCTAAGGATACCTCATGAGGGTATTTTATAGGACTACCAATGTGGTCCTCCGCCTCCATGTGAGAACTTTGATTTAGAAGAATCTAGGAGAAGCTAAACTGGGAATGCAACAAAGAGAAGAGATATAGTTGCTGAGCTAGATGGGGAAACAAGACTTTTGTTTAAATTTTTTTATAATCGGATCTTCCCCCACAAAGGTGATTTGGCTACAATCAATTATTAAGATATATTTTTGATACACCTTATGAATAATGGGTACATGATCAACCTATTCATGTATGTTATATTCCATATGCGTGAGTTGATCGAGACAACCTCCAAGTCAACCTCCATACTCTACTCAAGGATAATATCATCTATGCTTCCTAAAAAGGGTTGCTTAGACCAGAGGAAGAAGCCATTAGGGATTATTAATATTGTTTTTTAAAAGGTATAGTCATGGGAATGAAAATCAGTTTGAATCCACGGAGAAAAGAAAGGGTGGAATATAATGACAGGGTCTATGAAAAGTTCAACCTGGTTGAACACACTTCAAGACCTAAGGATATTTTTTGTCCTGGTTTGGAACCATATAAAATCATGGACTATTCTGACAAGGAAGAAAAAGAACAGGTTGTTGTACCTATATGCAAAACTCCCCTAGGTGAGAAATACAGTGAACCTATTCTCCAAGACATAAATGAGAAATAAATACCATTCCGTGAATAGATTATTGATCTGGAGAAACCTGCCTCTAAAAAACAATTTGTTGTTGTTGAAAGGGAAAAGGTTATTCTTGAATTAAATTTAGAAGAATATTTCTCTCTAGATAAGGATGTTTCTCTTGAGGAACACCTAGAGGAACAAGTTTTTCCTGAGGACATCCCATCAACTGAAGATATAATGGAGAAATACTTTCAATTATCTATAAAGGAAATGGGTGAGGTTATTGGGGATGAAATCATGGAATTAGATCATGGATCTAAATCCCTTAGTCTAGAGAAAGATGCACATATTGAGGGGGTGTATCACCCTAATCTGGAAAGTGTTGATGTGGAAAATCGGGTTGATTTATGCTCTATGGATACATGGTATAAATTTCTGAGATATTTTGATGTGAATGAAACCCAAGAAGCCTCAGTGAAAGGTATATATATATCTACTGTGTTTCAAATGAAATCAGTATCTTCTCTTGATTTTATAGCCGCAATAGAACCTGGACCTATCTGAACTCCTATTTCTGAACCTTCACAAGAACCTTAAAATGTGGTGAGTTAGGATGATATAAAAACATTTGAAGATACCCTATTGGCTGGGGTTGAAAATCTCATGAATACTCAACCTTCTCCTATGAAAAACATAAGTGAAAGATATGTTGCATTGTTGTTAGAGAAGATTATTTCGCAGATTCATCCCAAAATGCTTCATGAAATTCAAGAAGTCATAGTTGAGAACAAATAGTAATTGATGATGTGATATCTCTCAAAACTATGGTTGAATAAATGCAGAGAGTGATGAAATCAAGACTTGAATCTGTTTATCATCCTGTTGAGGATGTTGGTAGTCAGTTTCCAAAGGATTTAGCCTTCCTGATTAAACCTAATCTACTTTCATTAGCTAACTGTGTGTCTTAATGAAACAAGAAAAAATTTCACAAGATTAGTGAGATTGGTATTGGGCATAAAAAGTTGACTGATGAGTATATGGGTTTCCTACATAAAGTTCTGAATCAACTAAAGTATCATACATTAGTCATTACAGCTTCTAGTGCCTCTGAACAGTCATCTCAACCCTCCATGGACAGTGGTCTTCTTAGAAGAGTTTTTAATGAATAACATCAGTATATACTCAATGGCTTTGACAAAGAATCTATATCTATTGTTGTCATGAATAGTGATAGAGTTCTTGATTTGGTGAGAATTCACTCCAAGATTTACAATTATGCTGAAGAGATAATTACTAAGAAGGTGGACTGCTACTTCAATAGAATTTTCTCCAAGAATGATATGAAAATCTACTTCAAGTACCTGGTAGAATATCTAAAAAACCTTGCTTTCAGTCAAGCTTTTAAAACACAGGTCTAGACGGTCAAATATTTCACTCCATTGTTGGACAATTTCGTGAAGAACAAGGATTATTTTGACAAAGTGATTCATTATGGTGGTGAGATTATTTCTGACTTCATTATGATTTTGAGGCATTATCTTCTTATCCAGAGCAATGCTATTGTAGCTCATGCAGCTGCACCCTTATGACCTAGTTTACTGACCTTCTCATCCCCTGTCATTACCTCAACCTCTCTATCTGTCTCTTAGGCCCTAAGTCAGATCAGTCTCGTTATCCTTGTCCAACAATTCCCTCAGTCTTCCAACAAACCTACATTAGCTCTTTCTATTTTTTAAGGACTTCCTCTACCTTCTCTGTTTGTTTCTTCACTTCCTTATTCCACTTCTACATCTACTCCCGTGGATTCTAGTGATGCTGCTACCAAGGGAAAAGAGAATACATATTGTTCTGAAGAAACCTGAACACATTCTTTTGATAGGGATGATTTCTGTATTTTTGTTGCTTACTATTTTTAGTGATGCTTTTTATCTATATAATTCATTTTGAACTTCTCTTATCTATTCTATTCTTCATTTTTGTAATCATTTTGATAATACCAATAGGGAGAGAGAGATGACAACTAAGGAAGAGACACATTCCCTAAGAATAGATATCTCACTCACATTATTTGTGATCATCAAAAATGGGTATATTTTTCGAATCATCATGTGTTAATCAAGTTTTAATGATCTCAAATCCTATAAATTCTGTAAATCATGTTTATCACATATAATATGTCTCAAATTATGTTTACATATAGTTAGTTTCATTAATATTTAAATAAACCAATCCAATATCATAAGTGGTATGTTCGATTATTGAAAAATATTTTTAGTCAGTGTTTTAATGGATTTCCTTTAAAATATATTAAGTCTATTCCATTCTATGAATATCACTATTTATGTCTGTATATAGATATTTGGCTAGGTATGAGACACTGTGACCCAAACACCATGACCCAGACATTGTGACCGAGACACTATGACCCAAAAACTATGACCCGGACACCGTGACAAGACACTGAAACAGTCTTTAGATCTATTGATGTCATTAACACTAGTTTCATGCTGATACACTATTTGATGTTTGGAAATGGACCAGACACCGTGATCCGAAGACCATATTTGTGGTACCAGTTCCAAATCTCTATAAAAATGTGCCATCATAATTGTTTCACTGCTCAATGGCATAGAAGGAGGCACTATTTCATGGAGACACTGTTTCAAGGAGACATTGATTCCTAAAAACACCGTTTCCAGATTGACTGTGACATTGTTCTTTAATCTTTTTTATTCATTTTTAAATTTAATTTCTAACGTTCATATTTGAGTCGTTTAAATGCACTAAAAAATTTAATATTTTCTTGTAGACATATCACCATATAGTACAAAGTATGAGGTGTATAATACATGCATCATGTCAGCTCCAACACATGCACTCCCAGCTTAAAAAGAGAAAAGTGGCCTAGAAACGATAGTGTCTGATAACGAAGAAGCGCGATAATTTTTGAGAAAAGAATTGACACATGAAACTCCATACATCTGAAGAACACAAGAAGAATTTTCGAATTCAATGTGATGGGATAACCTAGATCAGATTCAAGAACATATTCACATTATTAACTCCATGAAGAACATGAGACAGATAAAACTGGAAACTAGAGAAGCAGACCTGCAATACTCTGTTTCTTACAAGAAGACCCGATTATTACCTCTCCTTCATCCTAGAAGTCCAGAGTGGCATAGACTAACACACAGAGTACTTCAAACCTTATCTCATAATTTTTTCTTTGTTGTGTACTGTTTTTGTATTTTGATTAGTGTGTGTGTGTGTTTGTATAAAAACACAATGTCTCATACATTAAACTAGAGTATACAAAATATCATTCCTCTCACATACTTATTTATTCCCACAGATATGTGGGGAAGAGGTCTTTGTGTGACCTGTTAATTCATACCCACAATGAACTATGGAAGAGGTCGTGTGACCTGGATAGTCTCGTGCACTGTTTTTTACACCGATCCAGGGTGTGGATCACGTTTATTAATATAAACTGTTTGGAAGTAGGTGATCACCATGTGGAGTGTATTAGGTCTCGACTTGAGACTGGACCACTTTTTTTATATCTGTTGTCTTGTTCTAATTATTTTTCTCTATTTTACAATATAATTCTGAAATCACTAAATTTAATTTTATAGTTAATCTTGTAAAGAAGTTATAATTGTTTATCCATATTATAATAGCTTCAAAATTAATATTAATAACTGCTAATCTGATTACTGAGAATTAATCAATCTTTTGAGATGTTGTTTAAACAATCAAACTTTCATTACCATATTACATTGATTAATTGGGTTGTATTTATTTTTTGGGGGGAACGTTTTAAGAATACTTTTCAAATAATTTTTTTTACAGATACCCAATTCACCCCCATCTAGAGTAATCTACTCCAACCAAAATTATTATATAGAAAATTATTTGATAATTCTATACTAATTTCTAAACATTGGGTTTGGAATATATATAATAAAGTATTCGAAATGAAAAACCACAATAGGGATTTTAATATGGTTACTTCCAATGTGGAGTAGTTTGTAACGACCTAATGTTCTTCAATGGAATTTATCCTCTCATAAATATGTCATCAAATCACATGAAAACACAACATAATGAACTACTATGTGCTATGTAACCTTTAAAACTATGTTTGTCACTTCTGTGTTTAGAATTTTTGAAATCTGATAAACACAGTTACAACCAGTAAGTTATTTGGAGTCCCATAAGAAAAACATAATTTTGATGAATAATAACATACCCTTATGAATAGTAACATAATCTTATGAATAGTGTTATACGATAATTAATAGTAACCTTTCCTATGATAATATATAATTAATATTCAATTTGATTGTATGATATACCCATAATTTAGAATAAATAAATGAATGGTTTTTGATAATAAATTAAGTTTTTATTTAAATATTAAAATAATCATAATTAAACATTATTCATGAAAAATGAAATACATTATTGGATTCTACACTTTGAAAAATGTTTAGAGAGAATTTTTGATATTTTTCTCAAATAATTGAATTTGTAGTGAATAGTAAAATACATTAATTTACCGTATAAATACACTATAGTGAAAATCCCCTATTCCTGAAATCACAAGTGATGTAAGCACCCAAATCTCGAACTCACATGCATTTATTACTGTTCTTGGTCATGGAATAATTACTATTCCTTGTCTTGTGAAGAAATAATAAACTAATGATTAACATATTATGTATACCCTCCTCTCCTCCACTATAACCCCCCCTTCACTCCCTCTTCCCTTCACTCCCCTCAAGCCTTGTACCTTGACAATATTCTTCCCAAATTTTTCCCCATGATCCTCCCCCCATGTCCAAAATATCCTAGCCTCTTCAAAATACCAAAACCACTCCCCTTAATAGG
Organism: Viscum album; assembly: GCA_963277665.1. Taxonomy (NCBI): domain Eukaryota; kingdom Viridiplantae; phylum Streptophyta; class Magnoliopsida; order Santalales; family Viscaceae; genus Viscum; species Viscum album. The sequence goes on along the minus strand of OY728150.1, from coordinate 800,989,845 downwards.
TTCTCAAAGGAGGAAGTCTCAAGAGGTAAATTCTTCTTTCCAATTCCTTCATTTCTTTTAAGTTATTTTCTTTTTGTTTCTTTCCTCACCACCCTTCACCCAAATAGTATGATAACTCCTGTAACATAAATTTCATAGAATTGTTTCATGCTAATGGGATATTTTTTTATTTTTCCTCCTTCCCCCCTCCTTTTATTTGAACGAAATGAAAGCATCATTTGAGAGGTGATAATTTATCACATTCAATGACAATGATTTATCAATTTATATTATTATCATTAATTCCTGTCAATAAACCATTTATGTTATGTTTGAACTATATTATTATATAGTTAATATATCTTATTTTGTTTATGAAATTCTATTTTACAAATGGTATTAATTTATAATTAAAAAACATGTTCTTTGTAATCAAACCCACTGATTAACAAAAAAGCTTGTCACTATGTTTTTATATAATAATTAGACATCAATTTAAGAAACCAAATTAAATTTAAAAGAATTTATTCCCCTGTATGGTGACTAATTGAATATAACTTCAATTCCATACAACCACTTTCATCTTATATGTTTATCCAAACCTGAATATAAGTGAACCAGTCATTAAAACAAAGTAAACTAAAGATGTCAAATAATGAAATTGAATCTCTTAACCAATCAAAACAATTATAAATGAACTTAAAATGATTATAAAAAAAATTATGTATAGAATATGTTCTGAAATTATTAATTAATAAACCTAATTTGTTTATTCAGGTCTTTAATAACATGTGGAGAACCCCAACAGATTTATGGTTATAGATCCTCCATATTTCACTCTTAATAAAAAAGGTCCTCCATGCTATTCCATTTCATGTCTAATCCCTAATGATGTGGTATGTTTCATTACCTCCTAAATACTTGTCTCATGTTTTATAATTTATCAGAAACCCCTTCACTCTCTCATCAAGCCCTCTTAGGTACACCCGACACCATGCCAATAAATCGTAATGTATTCTACTCGAACCCTTTTTGTTCATTCAGGTTTCCTTATCATTATTTATATAAAAGTGGAGTTATCTTATAATTTTATGTAAATAATATAAATGATGTTTATTTTTACAAATTTCATCTACGAATACCCATTCATCACTATCTTCCGGGAATATACATGTTTTTAAAATATTCTCTCCTCTGAACTTTCCGATAAGAAAACTTCATTTAAGGGAACTTCCCAAATTTTTACCCAATTTCTTGTAAACACTATTCTCTATTTTATGCCACCATTATCTTTATAAAAGCATTATTATAATTATGGAATCAATATTGGTTCAATTCTGGTTTTATATAAAATATTTCTTCTATTCTATTTTAAAAGCTCTATAGTATTTTCCTTAAAACTGCACAAAATTGTTTTAATTCTAATGTTACTCAAATACATTTTATATATGTTGTCCCATATGTTTGACATCATTTACAATTTTATATTCCTATTTCAACCTATGAACATCAATGGATGTTCTAATCATTTTCATTCATGAACACTTTCAGGATACGCCCATTGGTTATGATTTATGGAATGTTTTTGGTAACCAATTATTTATATGGGTACACTTATATTTATATATGTTTGATTATGTATGATTATTTATGTTGAAGGATTATTTATGTGGTAAATAACATTTATGTGGAAGTAATATTTATGAAAATGTTGAGATGGGTGTGCCCAGATAGCACTCCAATGCATTGGGTAAAGTTAAGTCTCATGAGATGCGATGTGAAACAGGATTGGAAGTTACACTTTAATCATACTAAAATGGGAAACAGGATTGGCAGTTAGCCTTGATCCATACTAAACAAATGTTTTATGATTCTACACCATTTATATGATTCCATGTTTATATGATCACATTCTTATATGATACAATTTTATATGTTCAATGATTTGGATATCATTATGTCATACCTCCTAACTCATTTTCTTAAGACGTGTCTTCATATTTTTTCCCTTGCAGGGGTTTTCACTTAATCCCTTTGTTCATGTGTTTGACAGGGTACCTTATGCAGATTTAAAGGCTCAATTAATGTTAGGATCTCTTTATGGAGATTAAATAAAGAATTTTTTATACCCACATTTTATGCTTTATATACCTAGTATTCCAAGACACTATACTTAATGATCTGTGGCTTATACTCTAATAATTAATTGTTCTTAAAAACATTAAATGTCAAATGTAAAATGCTTGCGTCACTATTGTTGGTATGAGAGGATGGTCTAGTAATTTTTATAGATTAGATATAGAGAAAATTAGTGAGAACTTTAAAGATGATACTATGTATAAGAAAATATTCCTAAATTTTTGTTAGTATTGAGTAAGTGATTTATCAAGTAAATATTTCCATGTCTGGATATGAGTAGGTAGAGGCAGCACGAGTACAGATGTACCTAGGAGTGAAAACTTTGACATGGAGTTTCCGGCATGACCAAGGGTATCATGATACACGACAACAGGCCTTTCTGCACTTTTGGTTACGAAACCCTCAATGGAAATGCATTGGTAGATTCATGAACTTAGTACCAACCATTATTAAGGGTCAAATAAAAAAAAGACCATAACAATATAAGATAAGAATTTTATCAAGGATAACATAGATTTAAACTCAAGGAATCACAAGTTAGGATACATTTCTTATTTATATTTTTGTCCATTATTTTTTAATTTTTCTTTTTTATGCTCAATATTTAAGTATTAAAGACCAATAATTATACGTTCTTTTTCTATGTTAATAGCAGGAAATATAAGAACATGTTCCAACAACCATTATGATAGGAAATGTAAGGATTTCCCTAATTATATTCCTGATATGATGGGAGAGGGTCCTCAAAACTTCATGACAGTACTTGGTCAGCTGGCTCGAGTTATGAATAATAACATGAATTAGGAGGAATTCCCTACTACTCCATGGAAATATAAATTTCATAGAATCCTTCACATGGAAAAGGACTCCCATGTTTAGTGGATCCTCTAATCCCCTCCTCTTGGAACAATGGATTAACTATATTGAAAAGATATTCTTCTTCCTCCAGTGCTTGGAAGAAGAGAAGGTGGTACTGGAAGCCTGTCATTTTGATGGGGATGCTGATTAGTAGTGGACACTAATCAAGAATAAAATGTCCCAAGAAGAAATTGATTCCATGGATTGAGATGAATTCAAGAGGATGTTTTTCAACAAATATTTTCCTCGAATCCTCTATCTCTAGATGGAAACAGAGTTCCTCAGACTTAAGAAGAAGGAATATCAGTCCATCATGGTGTATAGAAAAAAAATTACAAGGATTGCACGGTATGACTCTGCCATTGTCATGAACACTAAAATATATGTGGATCACTTCTTTAGAAGACTAATGATAATTATATGAAAAGAATTGATGATTCGAGACTTGAACAATTATAAGGATATTGGTTTTTGTTCCCTCAAGGTTAAAATGGAGATTGGATAATAGCAGTGGTCTTGTGGTCCTAGTGACTTGAAGAAAACAATTGAGAACAAAATGGGTGGTTTATCAAATAAATCTCTATATGAAAAGAAGCCTGAATTTTCCCCTTGTAAAAATTTCCGGAAGAAGCATCTTGATAACTGTCTAAAGGGAACCATGAATTGTTTCAAATGTAGAAAGTTTGGTCATCTAGACTAGAACTACTGAACTGATATAAAAAATCCCGCGAATGTGTAAAAAGGAAGGAAGGTTCAAATAAACCATTATCATGTAGTGTAGTGTTACAACTGTAAGGAGCATGGGTATTATGCGAAGAATTTCCCTAAGTCTAGGGTTGTTATAAGCAATCAGCAACAACCTCCAAGGTAATAAGGAAGGGCTTATTCTATCACTATTGTTCAGTTGGAGTTGGACGACAATGTTATTGGAGGTACATTAGTTATTAATTCATGAATAGAGAACATACTATTTGAATCTAGTTCTACGCATTCTTTCATACCTTGCATGTTTAGTCGAACTATTCAAACACCACCTCAAAATTTGGCATAAAAGTTATTTGTGATAACAGAGAATGTTGAAATAATTACATCAATGGTATATAACTTCTACCTGCTTAATGTTTGTGGACTGGCCCTCCCATAAAATCTCTTCATACTTCCTTTAGTGGAGTTCGATGCTATCTTGTACATGGATTGGTTGTCTTTATACAAAGCCAGTATCAACTGCAATGAACGGAAGATCACCCTTCACATCCCAAAGCATCATCCAATTCCTTACAAGTATAATGAGGTATATGAATCTTATTTCGAATCATCATCTCAAGTATGGATATTTCTTCCTTCTGAGCAAGCATATTTAGCTCAAATGATTGAGACAAAGTAGAGAGTCTTGCTTGAAGACATGCCCATTGTGAGGGATTTCACTAATGTATTCCCTGAAGACATGCATGGTCTTCCTCATAACCGATAGGTTGAGTTCTTAATTGATGTTATCCCTGGATTTCTTCTTATCTCAAATAAACCTTACAGAATAGCCACCATAGAGTTGGAAGAGATGAAGAATTAGTTACAGAAGAATATAGAGAAGGGTTTTATACACACAAGTGCTTCACCGTGGGGTGCTCCAGTCCTCTTCATCAAGAAGAAGGATAGATCAATGTACCTCTTCATTGATTATTGTCTACTCAATAAAATCACTATAATGAACAAGTATCCCCTTCCATTGATAGATAAATTGTTTGATCTACTTTGTGGGGCCATTTATTTCTCTAAGGTGGACCTTCAGTCGGGATATCCCCAATTAAAGGTGAGAAAGGAAGATATTCCCAAGAATACCTTTTGAACGAGGGATTGACACTATGAGTTCATTGTGATGACCTTCAAACTCACTAATGCTCCAAATATTTTCATGTATTTTATGAATATTGTTTTTAAAAATTACCTCGACAAATTTGTGGTAGTCTTTGTTGACTATATTATGATATACTATAAGGGAAAGGAATAACATGAGGAGAATTTGAATACTATGTTAAAAACTTTGTGAAGGGAGAATTTGTATGAAAAGTACAGTAAATGTGAGTTTTGGATGAATGAATTATCATTCTTGGGGCATGTTATCACCAGCAAAGGGATATATTTGGACCCATCCAAGATGAATGAAATTGAAGAGTGGCCCATGATAACTTCTGTAATGGGGATTCATAGCATGTTGGGTATAGCTATGTATTATCTATGATTTGTGAAAAAAAATTAATGATTGTCAAACCCAATGAAATACTGACACATAACAGAGTAAATGTTTTCTGGACATGGTTATTTGAAGACTATTTCAAAGAGTTGAAAAGGAGGATTATCACTGCACCCGTACTCACACTCCCTAAAAGTGGAGAACTATTTGTGGTGTATAGTGATGAATCTAATAAAGACTTTGGCCGTGTGATAAGAAAAAATGATAAATTGATATCCTATGCCTCTCGAAAGCTGAAAATACATGAGAAAAACTATCCCACACATGATCTGGAGTTTCCTGTGGTGATCTTTGCATTGAAAATTTGGTGGAATTATCTTTATGGGGAGAAGTGTGAGATATATACCGACCACAAGAGTCTAAAATATACATTAGAAAAGAAAGTGCTTAATATGCGCCAGTGAATATGGATAGATGTCATCAATGATTAAGACTGATCAATCCACTACCATCCTAGTAATTCAAACAAGGTGGCAGATGCTCTAAGTAGAAAGGATTATGCATCATTATCAATTATAATAATTGAACAGGGTCCAACCTACTATTATTTGAAAAGGATGGTCCTGAGAATCATTAAGGGTGGATCATCATCAATCATTTCTCAAATGATTTCTCAAACAACCCTCTTGGAGAAAATAATGAATGCTCAAAGAAAAGATGTTGAAATTCATAAAAGGGTGGATGCTATCAGATATGGGAAATCCTCTGATATCAAAATTGATGAGAAAAAAGTAATAAGATTTGGATCAAGATTATGTGTACCAACCGATCTAGATATAATGAAATATCTATTTAATGTTGCACATAGCTCGACCATCTATATCCAACCAGGGAGCATAAAGATGTATCGATGTATATGGGAAAAATTTGGTGGGACAATATGAAAAGAGAGATTGCTGAATATACATCAAAGTGTCTGGTATGTCAACAAGTGATGGTTGAGAGAGTGATGGATAAGGGAATAATGCAACCACTACCCATAATAGCATGGAAGATGGAGAATATTACCATGGAACATTTCATTGGAATTCCAAGGACATCTAGAGGAAGCAATGCTATATGGGTCATTATGGATCGTCATTCAAAGACATCTCACTTTATCGTGATTATAGAGAACTTCTGTAGAGACCCCAAACCTGATGTACATACACATCACAATAATTTTGCGGAATACTTAATACATAACAAAAACAAACACACAAGGACTGTAATAGTTTAGTGTCTTTGGAAACTCAGAACATAATCTTCTAGTTGTGGTGAAAGATATTCAACTTCTCCCATAATGATCTTCCCCTTTTGTTTTCTTACCTAAAACCTTTCTTTATATCCCAGGGAAAAGAAAACATAAAAAGGGTGAGCTCAAATTATTAGTAAGGGTAAGAATGGATAAAATAAAACAAACCATATACATTTCAACCTAAAAACATGAACATAATGTTTAAACATCGAAATCTTGAGCAATGACATAAAACATGGAAGTACGTAAGGCATAGATCATAATGGAACATCAATAATGATAAGATAGCTTGGAAATAAAACTTCTAATTGTGGAAAAACATTAAGCACATGTTATGATTTTCATAGTAGCCAAGGCATTGCTTCCAAGACCATCTTAGTGGACAAAGTCCCTTTCTGAATCGAGTTCAATCCTCGTTTCAGTCCTGTATCACTGAACCGGATTAACTTACCGTTCTAGCCATGTCTATCTCATGAGATATAAATCATTACCCAATTAATTGGTGGTAGATATAGGTCCCACACATCTCATAACAAAATCATTATTACTTGTGCCATAAAATAAACATAAATCATTCATCATAATCCCAAATAATAAAATGGGTTTAATAAACATCGTCCCATAATAACATAATCCATATTAAACAAATGGATATCATTTCATCATAAGAAAAGTGAAGCCATGTAAATCATAGAGACATTATACTTGAAATATACACATATGAAATAATGTCATCTTCTATGGAAAATGGTTTTGATAAAACACTTTAAATGGATTCTTGAGGAAAATAACCTTTCTTCTTCAAAATCATTTTCCTTTCACAAAATTCCATGAAATTTTAAAAGAAAAGTATTTGGTTGATAATAGTAATAGAATCTTATAGAGTAAGCTTCATGAAAATGAGGAGTGATGAAACCGTAAAAAATACATTCACGCCATATAAGTTAAAAATAACATTCTTCACGTACTTTTGTCGGAAAAGTCAAAAATTTCCCCATGTGGTATAAAAAAGTAATATTCCTTTCATAAAATGTGTTCAAATTCAAAAATGGGTAAAAAGGAAATTAAAAATACATGAAAATATTTTTAGAAAACATGGGAATGGATGATAACAATAACCCCATTAAATACTTACGAATAACAATCTCGGATAAGGACGAGATTGGAATACTTATCCCTTACCTTAGGTCTGATATGCTTTGTACGTATCTGAACCTATTATATATTGATTTAAATAATGTCATTGACTTATTACAGAATCATATTCATTGTTATGATATCATATATGGTTCATTTATGACTTTATATTACTTGTTCTTTTGTAAATTCCATGTTAAAGCAGCGTTTTGGGTAAAATCGTTTCATTTATCGTATGTGTTTCGACATGTTGTTCTTGATATTATTACTTATATCCTGATTTACATAATTTCAGAATGTAAAACGTGATTTATATATAATATATATTTAGTATATTAATATATATGATAGATCGATAAATGGAATGGAGTACACCTTTCATGTAGACGGTCGGTCGTGCGTACGCATGAACGATGTTTTCATTTCCTTATTGAATTAAATGGAATTAAGTAAATGAAACATATATGTACATAAATATATTATCATTATTATGTAATATATTTCATTATTATTTATTATATATACTTATAATCATACTTGAATGGTTAATCATGGAAAATGAATCTCATTGCGTTCAGGGAGATGGTAGTCCGTACGTACCCACGAGCGATGGTATCATTCCCATGATCGTGGAATTGTATTGAAGTGTATGTATAATATTTTATAATCAATATCACTTTACAATAATCATATATATTTATTTATTTACACCATTATACCCATCCAATTAAGGTTGTGGTGGAAAACAGATTACACCACAGCGTGGAGACGGTCTTCCGTACGTACGCACGCGCGGTGATTTGGTTTCTTTAGGATGGATAAAAGATGAAATTGGGTTGTTTAATATTTATAATAAAAAATAAGTATACTATTAAAACTTATTTTATTAATTTATATTGTGACAACTAGAGAATAAGAAGTATCAGAAGAAATAAATTGGAAAGAATCAGTAAAGGATATTACCTATTCTTTGACACACCTTTTCTTAACCTCCTCTTATGGCACTAGGGTTTTTCTTTTGAGGAGGCCATAACCTCTATAATGTTTCTAGGGAAGATGAGAAGGTAAATGGGTAGGGTTTGGCCGAGTTTCAAGGCTCAAAATGGTGTGAATAGAGAGGGAAGGGGTGCCCTTTTTATAAGTGAGGAGAGGGGCACTTTAGAAAAAACATAAATATTATTTTATAATAAAGTCATATTCGGTTTTTAATAGCTATAAATTGATTTATTTAGAAGAAAAAGTGGGGATGGGTCTAAATCCTCTCAACCAATAGGTTTTAGACATGTTTAGGTTACTATTTTAACCTTATATTTATATTTAACTCTAAGTTAAATAATTAAACTTTTACCGTGTCTTCTTGTTTTCTTACACTATATGGTTAATAAACTTACTATAAAAATCCAAATGAACCCCAAGTGGTTAATTATTAATTTATATAACCTTATCTAAGTAATTTGGCCGATCCTCATATTTTTATGAATATAATAAAAATTTATAATATAATATTTTTTTTAAAAACTATTTTATGTCAATTTTGATACTATTTGGTAAATGATTTTTGTAAAATTTATAACAGAATGATTAGTTCTAAAAAACTTAATTAAATAAATACTAACATGCTATAGTAACCTATAATTTTTTTTGAATTCATTAAAAGTCTCAAATTACATTTATTTGGGTATTTATAATGTCAATTCTTTTAATATTTCATTAATAAGGTAATTACTGCATCATCATTGTGTCATAAATAAATTAAATCATTTAATGTCTAAAAATTATAAATAAAAAACCATTATGTAGGAAATATTTTTATATTTATAATTAATATTTATAGTTGAATTTATCGTATGTATAACCCTATATTACAAATGTTTTATTTATTAAATATTGATTTTAAATATTTTAACTCTTCATTAAATAAATTAATAATAAATGTCCTAATCCAATCCAAGTTGAAAAAAAGGGTAATATTTTATTCCTAAGGTTTTTTTGGTCGAATTACACTTATCCAATAGAATTAGGTCATGTTTTAGGGTAATAGTAATATCATTTTTACCCTTAATTACCATTTTTTCGTTTAACCATGGTAAAAAAAGTAAAACATTACTATTCACCAAAAATTACATTTATCTCATTGAACCCAATTTTACTCCTTGATATTAAATGAATCTCTCAGATTTTTGAAATTCCACTCACAGAAGTGGTAAAATTATTTTTTATGTAAATTTTTATATTCTCCTAGGAGGTGGGTAAAATACGGTGAAAGGTTCCATAAAATTTTTATATATCTAAAATTATTATAAAATGACTCCAATGAATTACATTGAACTTTTATAGATATTATGTATCAATTTTTACCTAAAATAAATTTAAATAAAATAAATAATTATTTCAATAAAAAGTCTGTTTTTAAATAGTAACCCATTGTTTTCACTATTCATCCAAAATTGAACATTTTCAGAAAAATACCAAAAATTCCCCCAAGGATAATTTCGATATTCCAAATCCAAAAATTAAGTCCATTTTGAAAGTTAAAATTTATAAAATTTCAAAAAGTGGGTATTCCTATTCATAACAACTAGTTCATAATAATATTATAATAGTATCTCGTTTAGTGAAACTCGGTATTGCGTACTACACACCCTATGGAGGAAGGTCTTGATTGCATGTAATGCAAGCCAAGTCAAGGCTGCATGTATTGAATGCTTCGTTTGGTGTTGCGTATAACATAATCAAAAATTATTTCATTTAAACATTAAAAAAATCTATACTTAATGATGTGTAGAATAATTTCCACAAAACGAACTTGAAATTGTGTATAACACGAGCAAAGAATAGTGTTGCGTATACTGCAAGCTAATACGGTGTTTCATATAGTATAAGCTAATTTTGGTGTAGTGTATAATTAAAGACATTAAAAAATTTAAAAATAATATATCTTATAAAATCTCGTGGTGTTACATTATACCCCCCTTAAAATGAATTTCGCCCTCGAAATTCGTCAGGGTTATAAATGTTTTATTACTTGAGAGTTTATTTCATAGGAACCCACATCATAAAAAGGAATACTAAAACTTACTTTTAAAAAATGAATGTTAGAAACAAAACAGATACCCAATGTAACTCATCACATGGGTTCCCATATAGGATATCATAGGTGATAATATTGATATGGAAAAGAAATATAACCATCATGTTCCGATGGAGAGTGGTAGAGAACATGGATATGAAAAATACAATAGTCACAAATCCATAAAATTGTGATGATCTATGGTACCATATGATTCATCAGATATAAGGACACTAGGTCAACATTTTTTTTGTTTTCAAGATCATTTCCCTAAATTTGAAAAATTATTGAATTAAAAGAAATATTTACTTGATTTTGGTACAATCTTACTGTTTTTTGTGCCTTGAACAATTTCCACTTCATCTAGTAAAGAAATGAAGTTGAATTTGTCTTCTGTGAAGTGTTAGAAAATCATGTGATAGAATGATAGGTCATTCCATCTATCGCAAACAAAAGGATAGAAAAAGTTATTAAATATACATAAGTTCATATATAGTGATATTGGACTAATACTTCATATATCATACCGCTTAATATAATAAAACTAGTTTCTTCTAACCAAGGACTTCCTATAGGCCAGTGGTAGGCTATAAAGGCATGTCGCACTTCGGTTGTGGCTTCGATTCCCACAGCCATGTCTGACGCGACGGGTTGTCACCCGTTCTGCATGTTTTCCCATTTCTTAAACTACACTATTCTAACATTCCATCAATAAAATTGAAATAAGTTCTATCCTTAAACAATTCTAACTTATGTCCAACTTAATTAATTCTAATCATTAGTCTTATCTAAAATACTTTTGTCCAAGTTCATAGTATAAAGAAAACAATTACTGGAAATGACATCTACCGATCATGTGAATACCATCATTTATCCCCCATATATCATACGATATATCTTGTTGGTCACATTCCAAGAATGTTAATACCTTAATCATGTATTCTATTGAAACATTAATTACCATAGAACTTTAGTGAAAACATGAATGCTACCAAAAGTTAACTCTTTCCAAATACCAAAATCCCAAAAATTAAATATACTCAAACTATGATATCACATTGTCCTTACATTAGTCATGAGCTCAATAATACTATCAAACATCTCATTATCTCCTTATCCCTTCATTATCCACATATCATCTACTTTCGAAAAATATTACAATCACTTTTCATGGTTACTGGTACCATATACTTATTGAAAACCAATACATAGATATTCCAAAATAACACAATTCCATAAATGAGATTCCATGATACTATTTTGAAATCCCAATACATAAACACTTAATCATTACACAACATCATTTTCATACTCACCATCATAAATAGTGATCACATGTTACTTCCCTTTATCCTTTTCCTTAAGTTGTTTCTCATGTTGATCATCATTAACCCTTGGATTAGGGCATTGATTAGCATAATGCCCCATTTCCTTGCACTTGAAGCATTGAAGTGTTGGTGGTGCGTTCTTGCCAGTCTTTTCTTTATTCACATCATTAGCAACCCTTTTTCTATTACATCAACACTCAGCTGCTCGATGACCTTCTTTTCCACACTTAAAACACTTATTAGTCCTTTTAAGATAATTCTCCACCATGTTTCTTTCCACAGTTTGAGCATAAAGAAACATTCATCTTCTTTTCGCCATTATTCTGAGATTTATCCTTGAACTCTATCTTTTATTTCTTGTCAAAAACATGACATGGATATGTTACACCAACTTCCAGTTCTACCTTGATAGCACAATGCACAATTCCTTCATGACTAATGAAGTCTCTTATAGCTAATTCCCTTCAAAGACTTGGTTTTAATCCACTGAAAGATCGATCAATTTTACTTTTAGGATGCATGATAAAACCAGATGAATAACTTGTAAGTCTTGTAAAATTTACTTCGTATATACCAATAGATTCATCATCCTTCTTATTAAGCTCAAGAATCTCCTTTTCCATCGTTGTTCGAAGAATAAGAGGGATGTACTTATTTAAAAACAAGTTCTTGAACTTGTCCCATTCCATGGATTCAATTTCATCTTGGGGAATTGTATTCTTAATTAGAGTCCACCACTGGTTAGCTTCACCTTCTAAAAAATAAACAGCTAGAATGACATTATCATGTTCTGAACAGCGAAGTATGGAATGTTTATATTCAATGGTACTGATCCATTGTTCATCAACAAGTGTATCAAAGGCCCATTGAAAGAAGGTGGACATTGCCTCATGAAGGACTCAATCAAATATTTTCCCCTTCTCTGATCATTTATAAATCTAGAATGATTCATATCTTTTGTAAGTATAGGAATAATATTTTTCACTCTATCTCCCATCACATTTGGTTGTTCAGGAGGAAAATCATTTCATTTTCCATTACATTGATCAACACGGTTCCTTCAGGTTCTAGCCATCGTCTAAAACCCAAAAAGAATAGTGTGAGAGGAAAAAATCATGCTAGGGAAAACAACATAATAAAGGGGAAGTACCTTCAATATATAACATCTTAGGTTTAAATCTATGATTTTTACCGTAATTATAGAACTATAACCTATACTTATACTTAACCTTAGAGACATCCCAAGATATACCTTAGAAAAATCTCTAGGGATCTCACTAATGTTTTCGCATCCTAGTTTCCAAAGGTTAACTAAACCATTCTTATGATATTAACTGTAGAGACCCCAAACCTGATGTACATAGACATTAAAATAATTTATTCGAATACTTAATACATAACAAAAACAAACACACAAGGACCGCAATAGTTTAGTGTCTTTGGAAACTCCGAACATAATCATCTAATCGTGATGAAAGATCTTCAACATCCTCCACAAAGATCATCCCATTTTGTTTTCATACCTAAAACCTTTCTTTATATCCTGTGGAAAAGAAAACATATAAAGGGTGAGCTCAAATGCTCTATATGGGTAATCATGGAGAAAATAAATCAAACCATATACATTTTAACAAAAAAAACATGAACATAATGTTTAAACATCGAAATCTTGAGAAATGACATAAAACATGGAAGTATGTAAGGAATAGATCATAATGGAACATCAATAATTATAAAATAGCTAGAAATTAAACTTTTAATTGTGTAAAACCATTAATCACGTGATATGATTTCAATTGTAGCCAAGGCATTAGTACGAAGAACTTCTTAGTGGACAAAGTCCCTTTCTGAATCGAGTTCACTTATCGTTTCAGTCCTGTAACACTGAACCGGATTAACTTACCATTCCAGCGATTTCTATCTCATGAGATATAAATCTTTAACCAAGGCATTAGAGGGAGATATAGGTCCCACCCATCTCACAATTAAATCATTCTTACTTGTGCCTCAAAATAAACATAAATCATTCATGATAACCCAAAGAATAATCTGGATTTAATAAACATCATCCCATCATAACATAATCCATATTAAAAAAATGGATAACATTTAATCATATGAAAAGTGAAACCTTGTAAATCGTTGAGACATTATACTTGAAACATACACATATGAAATAATGTCATCATAGATGGAAAATGGTTTTGAAAAAACACTTTAAATGAATTCTTGAGGAAAATATCCTTTCTTCTTCAAAATCATTTTCATTTCACAAAATTCCATGAAATTTTAAAAGCATAGTATTTTGTTGAAAATAGTAATAAAATCTTGAATATTAAGCTTCATTAAAATGAGGAGTTATGAAACCATAAAAAATCCGTTCACACCGTATAAGTTAAAAATAACTTTCTTCTCGTACATTTGTCAGAAAAGTTAAAAAGTTACCTATGTGGTAAACAAAAGTAATATTCCTTTAATAACATGTGGTAAATCTCAAAATTGGGTAAAAGGAAATTAAAAATACATGAAAACATTTTTATAAAACATGGGAATGGATGATAACAATAACCCCAGTAAATATTTAAGAATAACAATCTCGGATAAGAACGAGATTGGAATAGTTATCCCTTACCTTAGATCCGATATGCTTCATATGTATCCGAATAGACTGTATAATTATTTAAATAATTTAATTGACTTATAAAATAGTCATATTCATTGTTATGATATCATATATGATTCACTTATGACTTTATATTACCCGTTCTTTTGTAAATTCCATGTTAAAGCAGCATTTTGGGTAAAATCGTTTCATTTATCGTACGTGTTTCGAAATGTTGTTCTTGATATTATTACTTATATCCTGATTTAAATAATTCCAAAATTTAAAACATGATTTATATATAATATATATTTAGTGTATAAATATATATTATAGATCGATAAATGGAATGAAATACACCGTTCATGGAGACGGTAGGTCGTGCGTACGCATGAACGCTGTTTTCGTTTCCTTATTGAATTAAATGGAAATAAGTAAATGAAACATATATGTATATAAATCTAGTATCATTATTATGTAATATCTTTCATTATTATTTATTATATATACTTATAATCATACTTTAATGGTTAATCATGGGAAATGAATCTCATCGCGTTCTTTGAGACGGTAGTCCGTACGTACGCACGAGCGATGATATCATTCCCATGATCGTGGAATTGTATTGAAGTGTATGTATAATATTTCAGAATCAATATAACTTTAAAATAATCATATATAGTTATTTATTTACACCATTATACCCATCCAAGTAAGGTGGTGGTGGAAAACAGATTACACCACGGCGTGGAGACGGTATTCCGTATGTACGCACGCGCGGCGATTTTGTTTCCGTATGATTGATAGAAGATGAAATTGTGTTGTTTCATATTTATAATAACATATCAGTTTATGAGTGATACTTATCTTATTAATTTATGATGAAACAAATAAATAAGAAGAAGTAGAAGAAGAAATAAATTGGAAAGAATCGGTAAAGGATATTACCTATTCTTTGACGCCCCTCTTCTTAAGCTCCTTTTAAGGCACTAGGGGTTGGTCTTTTGAGGAGACAAAAACCTCTATAATGTTTATTGGGAAGATCAGAATGGAAATTGGAAGCGTTTGGCTGAGCTTCAAGGCTAAAATGGATGTGAAGATAAGAGGGATGAGGTGCCCTTTTTATAAGGGAGGAGAGGGGCAGTTTAGGAAAAACTTAAATATTATTTTATAACAAGGTCATATTCAATTTATAATAGCTCCAAATTTATTTATTTATATGATAAAGTGGGTATGGGTAGAAATCCTCTCAACCAACAGGTTTTAGAAAATTTTAGGTTACTATTGTAACCTTATAATTTAGATTTAACTCTAAGTTAAATAATTTAACTTTTACTGTGTCTTCTTGTTTTCTTACATTATATGGTTAATAAGCTTACTATAACAAGACAAAAGAACCCCATGTGGTTCATTATTAATATATATAACCTAATATAAGTCATTTGGACGAAACATATATTTTTATGAATATAATAACAATTATTAATATAATATTTGTTTTAAAATATATTTTATGTCAATTTTGACACTATTTGGTAATTGATTTTTTTAAAAAAATTATAATAGAATGATTAGTTCTAAAAAAGTTTTTTAATTCAATACTAACATGTCATATTAACATAGAAAATTAGTGGAATTCATAAAAAAGTCACAAATTTCATTTATTTGGGTATTTATAATATCAATTATTTTGATATTTCATTAATAAGGTAATTATTACATCATCATTGTGTCATAAATAAATTAAATCCTTTAATGTCTAAAAATTATAAATAAAATACCATTATGTAGGAAATATTTTTATATTTCTAATTAATATTTATAGTCGAATTTATCTTATTTATAACCTTATATTAAAATGTTTTAGTTATTAAACTTTGATTTTAACTATTTTAACTCTTTTTTAAATAAAATAATAATAAATGTCCTAATACAGTCCAAGTGTACCTAAAGGGTAATATTTAATTTCTAAGGTTGTTTTTGGTGGAATTACACTTATCCAATAGAATTAGGACATGTGTTAGGGTAATATTAATATCATTTTTACCCTTAATTACCCTTTTTTACTTTTAACCGTGGTAAATAAATATAAAAAGTTACTATTAACCGAAATTTATTTTTATCTTATTAAACCACATTTTACTCCTTGATATTAACCATGTATCTCGGATTTTTGAAATTCCACTCACAAAAGTGGTAAAATTATTGTGTATCAATTATGACCTAAAATAAATTCAAATAAAATAAATAATTATTTAAATAAAAAGTTGGTTTTTAAATAGTAATCCAATGTTTTCATTATTCATCAAAAATTGAATGTTTTTATAAAAATACCAAAAAATCACCCTAGGATTATTTCGATATTCCAAATCAAAAAAAAATCCACTTTGAAAGATAAAATTTATAAAATTTCAAAAAATGTGTATTCATATTCATAACAACTATTTCATAATAATATTATAATAATATCTTGTTTAGTGAAACATAGTATTGCGTACTACACATGCTATCGAGGAAGGTCTTGATTGCGTGTAATGCAAGCCAAGTCAAGGCAGCGTGTAGTGAAAGCTCTGTTTGGTGTTGCGTATAAAAAAATCAAAACTTATTTCACTTAAACATTAAACAAAATCAATACTTAATGTTGTGTCGAATAATTTCCACAAAAAGAACTTGAAATTGTGTATAACACGAGCCATGAATATTGTTGTGTATACTGCAAGCTAATACGGTGTTTCCTATAGTACAATCTAATCTTGGTGTAGTGTATAATCAAAGACATCAAAGAAATTAAAAATAATATATCTAATAAAATCTAGGGGTGTTACAACTTCTCATTGGATCAACTTGCTTGGATTTACATCAAAGAATTGGTATGGCTTAATGGAGTACCACTATCTATTGTATCTGATTGTGATCCAAGATTCACCTTGAAGTTCTAGAAAAGCCTCCAAAATACCTTATGCACTGAATTGAACATCAATACGGCCTATCATCCACAAACTGATGGCCAATATGAGCGAACTATTTAGACAATGGAAGACATGTTCATAACATGTTTAATGGAATTCAATAGAGGATGAGACCAACAACTTCCACTAGTTTAATTCTCATACAATAATAGTTTCCACTCGAGCATCTTAAAGGAACTATATGAAGACCTTTATGGAAAAAGGTGAAAAAAATGGAATGTTGGGATGAAGTTAGTGAGCGTAAGCTACTCGGACCTAAAATGGCCAAAGGAATGGTCGAGAAGGTGAAAACCATTAAGCAGCATATCAAGGCAACTCAAAGTCGACATAAGGGTTTTGTTGATAATTTTTAATGAGACCATGAGTTCAAATTCGGAGACATGGTATATCTACACATATCTCACTGGAAAAAGATCATGATGTTTGGAATGAAAGAGAAGTTAAGTCTCAGGTACATCAGCCCCTTCAAGATCCTTGATCGAATGGGAGTTGCGGCCTTTCGACTGGCACTTCCACCTTCTATGTCCAAATTACATGACGTCTTTCATGTATCGCTCTTAAGGAAGTACATTCCATACCCATCACTTGTACTCTCTTCAGAGGTGGTATAGTTGGAGGATGATATTTCCTATGAGGAGAAACCAGTGAAGATCTTGGATCGTAGTGACAAAGTTATACGCAACAAGACTACTCATTTGGTCAAGGTGCTATGAAAAAACCATAAGTATAAAGAGGCACCATGGGAATTGGAGGAAGCAATGAAGGAAAAGTACCCCCACCTGTTTTTGGCCTACAATGTAAAAGTAAATTTCGATGGTGAAATTTCTTAATGAGGGAAGAATGTAACAACCAATTTTTTTTCAAAGAAAATTCCCTTCTTAAAAATATTTCATAAAATAACATGTAAACACAACATCATTAACTAATAAGTTATAAGTAACCTTTAAACATAATTTTTCCACTTCTGTGTTTGGAACTTTGAAAATCTAACATACACGACTGCAATCAGTAAGTTATTTGGAATCTGAGAAGAAAAACATAATTTTGGTGAATAGTAATATACCCTCATGAAATGTAACATACCCTTATGAATAGTTATATACTCTTTTAAATAGTAACCTTACCTATGATAATATATAAATAATATTCAAGTTGATAGTACGATATACCTATATTTTAGAATAAGTTAATGAATTGTTTTTTATAATAAGTAATAATTTTAATTAAATATTTAAATAATAATATTTAGAAATTTATTCTTGAAAATTGACTTCATTTTTTTATTCTAAACTTTGGAAAATGGTTTGGGTTAATTTTTGAGATTTTTCTGAAATACATGAATTTTTAGTGAATAGTAAAATACATTAATTTACAGTATGAATACACTATAGTGAAAATACACTATTCCTGACATCACAAGTGATTTAAACAACCAAATATCGAAATCAAATGATTTTATTCCTTTTATTGTTCATGTAATAGTTAATATTCCATGTCTTGTGAAGAAATAATAAACTAATGATTAAAAAATTATGATAACCCTCCTCTCCTCCACTATAAAACCCCCCCTTCACTCCAGCTTCTCTTCACTCCTATCATGCCTTGTTCCTTTCCAATATTCTCACTAAATATCTCCCATAGATCCACCCACACGTCCAAAATCTCCCATCCTCTTCAAAATAACAAAACCTCTCCCCTTAAGAGGTTCTCAAAGGAGGAAGTATTAAGAGGTAAATTCCTCTTTCCAATTGCGTCATTTCTTTTAAGTTGTTTTATTTTTGTTTCATTCCTCACCTCCATTCACACAAATAATATGATAACTTTTTTAACAAACATGTACTATAAATTTTACAATCTAATTTTATATTTCATTATCTTTTCTCCTTCCCCCACTTTTTATTTGAATGAAATGAATGCACAATTTCAGATGTTCTAATTTAGAACATTCAAGGAGAACAATTTATCAATTTCTATTATAACCTATATTTTTGGTCATGAAACAATTTGTGTTATGGTTGAACAAGATTATTATATAGGTAATATATCATATTTTGGTTCTTTTATCCTTTTGTACAAATGGTATTAATTAATAATGAAAAAATATATTCTTTATAATCAATCCCACTGATTAACAAAAAAGGTTGTCATTATGTATTTATATAATAATTCAACTTCACTCTAAGTAACCAAATTAAATTTAAAACGTTGTAATCTACTGGATTTTCACTAATATAATATTACTTCTATTTTGGACATCCTCTTTTATATTACATGTTTATCCAACCATGAATATTAGTGAACCGGTCATTCAAACCTTGTAAACAAACGAGCCTGAACAACGAAATTGAATCTCATAAAGAATAAAAACGGTTATAAATGAACATAAAATGATTATAATAAACCAATTAAATGTAGAATATGTTATGTAATTATTAATTAATAATCATAATTTTTTTAGTCAATTCATTAATAACAAGTGGAGAACACCAACGAATTTAAGGTAAGGGATCCTCTCTATTTCACTCTTAATCAAGATTGTCCTCTAGGCTATGCCATTTTATGTGTAATACCTAATGATATGGTATGTTTCCACACATAAACCATACATCCATAATGTTTTATAATTGATTATAAACCCCTTATCTCTCTCATCAATCCCTCTTATATACACCTGACACCATGCCAATAAACTGTAACAAATTCTACCCGAACCATTTTCATTCTTTTGGGTTTCCTTATATTTATTTATATAAAAGTGGGTTTATCTTATATATTTAGGTACATATTATAAATTCTTTTAGTTTTAAAAAATTCATCCATTAATACCCATTCATCCCTCTCATCTGGGGATATACATGTTTTTAAAAGATTCCCTCCTTAGAACATTCTGATAAGCAAACCTCTTTTAAGAGAACTTCCCAAAATTTTACCCAATTTCAAGTGCACTATATCCCATATGTTAATCCACCATTATATTTAAAAAATATGTATTTTTATTATGGATACCATTTTTTCAATTCTGGTTTTATATAAAAGATCTTCCTCTATTCAATTTTAAACGCTCTATAGCATTTTCCTTAAAAGTGAACCAAAATGTTTTAATGCTACTGTTACCCAAATACAATAAATTTATTTTGTCTCTTATGTTTGACACCACTTACCATGCTATATTACTATTTTACCCTATGAAATTCCATGTATGTTATAATCCTTTTCTTTCAAGGACACTTTCATGATACTTCCATTGGTTATGATTTATGTCATGTTTGTGGTACTCAATTATTTCAATGGGTACCATTATATTTACGTATGGTGGATTATGTATGATTAAATATGTGGAGAGAATATTTGTGTGGTAAGAATATTTATGTGTATATAATATTAATGAAATTTTTTTATGGGTGTGCCCAAAGAGTGCTCTAATGCATTGGGTAAAGTTATGTCCCATGAGATACGATGTGAAACTGGATTGGCAATTAGCATTGACCAGTACTAAAATGGGAAACGGGATTGGTGGTTAGCCTTGTCCTATACTAAAGAAATTTTTTATGATTCTGCCACATTTATATGATTCCATTTTTATATGATCACATTATTATAATATACGATTTTATTTGTTCTTTTCTTTGAATGTCATTATGTCATGCCTCCTAACTCATGTGCTTAAGATGTATCCTTATGTTCTTTCCCTTACTAGGATTCTCAGCTCATCCCTTTGTTCATGTGTTCCCCAAGGTACCCTATACAGATGTATGGTCTCAAAAGAAATTAATAGCTTTTATGGTGATTAAATAAAGAAGTGTTTTTAGCCCCATGTTTTATGTTTTATGTACCTACTCCTCAAAGATACTAGAATTAATGATCCTTGGCTTGTACACTAATGACTAATAATGCTTAAAACCATGAAATGTTATATGTAAAAGGAATGTATCTCTGTATAGTTTTTATAATTATTTAATTATAATCAATGAAAACAATCATATAATTCCACTGGTGTTGTGGAAGTGAGTCTTTTTTATAAATAAATTATTTTAAAACCTTAAAATATAATATAGAATTTACAAGAATCATTATGGGATTATAAAATTCAAAAGATAACTTCAAAACAAAATATTTAAAAGGTAAAAATAATCCTAGTCACGGATACTAAATGTAGTGTTTATTACATCACCTTTGGGATTTTATTATTTCAATATAAAAACCATATGATTATATTTTATATTAGGTTCTTATGGGTAAAATTACATCAAACCCACACACACGACACATACACATGAATGAAAGGTAAGTCGCAGCCCCCCAATGTGATAATCCACCCAACTACATATTTATTATATATTATATTTTTCATAAAGACCTAGTGTGCATGTAGCCCATTACATGGCCCGTAGGCCCAAAATATTTTTGGTCGAAGGACCATTATATGAATAGTACTACTACAGTACCTGGCTATTATCGTACCCACTATTTCTACAGTGCTCATCATTGCAACTACTATACTACCTGCCGCCTCTATTGTTATGTTATTGCTATAGTGCCTCCACTCATGTAATAATACTATAGTAACATGTGCCCAATCAGTATTGAACCACCATTTTCCATATATTCCAATGGGGTTCTTACCACTAAGCGATGTCCTAACCACCCATATAATTATACATTATTTAATATATACTAAAAAACTGAAAATCATAGAAAATTATAGAAAAAAACAATGTGGGATAATTTCATGATTTTTATTTCCAAAATAATATTTTTTTTAAATCAATTCCTTTAAAAATTAAAATTAACACTTTTAAATCTAAAATCTTCTCTTATAAGAAAATACTAGTTTTATTAGAAATAAACTATTTTCTAACCATTAAAATTTTTTCTCGTCATTCATAAAATTATAATAAAATTAATATTTAATAGAGAATATTTACTAATAATATTTTAAAAAAAATTAAAATAATTCATGAATTCACCAAATGATTTTATTGAAAGATACTATAAATTTCTTGAAAAATATAATTTATGATTAAACATATAAAAATATTTTCTTCAAACTCATTATTTATTCATTTAAGATGTAAAAATTTTAAAGGATGTTAATAATAATTATTTTATTTAAAATGAAATTATAAAAAATCATACGATTAGATTTCAAATAAATATTACATTATTTTACCAATGAACACCATAATAGTAATGTTTGTAATGTTTTGATTTTAAAGGGGTGGTTCTACATACATGTGTTACAAAGTAACTTGGTAATATTGGAAATATTCAACAAACAGTTTTATTTAAGATTTTTTTTATAGAATCATAGCTTATGACTGGTCGAGGTCAAATCCAAATGATTCTAAATCCGTTGAAAAATCTATTACATGGGATTCATAGAGTATGATCTAACTAGTCAAGGCCATAGTTTCTTCCACTAATTAAACATAGACTTTATCATAACCCTTGGAATATACAAATCATAATATCACTCTATATAAACTTATTATATATCAATTTATGATTATTAGCCTTCAATTAAAGTTAAAATGATATAACCTATAATGGTCCAAAGTAGTTCATCTATTTTATAGGATTTCATTTCACAATAAGTCATTTATTCATTAAAAATTGTTATTTCATTTATAAAAGTTCTGATCAATACATTCTTCCCCCCATTAGAAATTTTTCTTTATAAATTCTCATTTCACGCAATAAAACATATTTTTGTACTTCTATTTCATGTCCTCTTCCAGTTCCCATTTCTCTTTTTCAAAAATGTTTTCCTACTACCACCATATGACTAGGTAATTTGTATTGTATCATTGAACACTTTCTCTACAATCAATCTTCTTCACCATATTTTCCTCTTGTGGATGATCATTATCAAATTTTACCACCTTTCAATTCACTAAATGGAAGTGGTTTGGTATATACTTCCTCAAGAGCTATACATTGAACACATGTTGTACTGGAGATATGTTAGGGGTGAGTTCTTTACAATATTCTACTACATATATGTAATCATGTATATCAACAAGGCTGATGTAAATTGTAAAAATATCCCCCTTCTTCAAAAACCACATGACTTTCTTCCATATAGAAATATGATGGAACACATTATCTCCGACCTCAAATCCTTGGACTTATTGATAATTTTCTACATAACATTTGTATCATCTTTATGAGGATTATATATGATTCAAAATGGTTTAAACCATCTTTTTCATCACATAAAAAAATTATTTCCCATAAACTTCATCTCTCTAATATAATCACATCATGTCCAAGACCGACAACACATCCATTATAGAGCCCCATATGGTTCTATTTAAATGAAATAATGGGACCTATTGTTATATGATAACTCTAGTAGCTGAAGTTGATGGTCTCATAATCATTTTAAGTCCATTAAATATTATATCATCTTATCGTCCATAGTTTGAATTATCCTTTCCGACGAGCCATCTGTTTGAGAGAGAAAAGAAGTGTGTAATCATTATCCCCTATCCAATGATTAATGAAGTAATCTCCAAAAACTAAAATCAAAGCTCATATCTCAATAATATATAATAGAGAGTGGAAATCCATTTAGTATAACCATATCATATATTTTATATCATGATTAAGTGGTTAATATATAAATCTTCCAAAATAGAAATGAAATGGACTATATTCGTAAGGAAATGGTGTAGAGACCCAAAGCTTGACATACATAGACATTACATTACTTTTTAGAAATACTTAATACATAAAAAAACATACAAACAAGGACCGTAATAGTTTAGTGTCTTTGGAAACTTGGAACATAATCTTCTAATCGTGGTGAAAGATCTTTCACATATCCCATAAAGATCTTCCCTTTTTTTATTACCAAAAACCTTTCTTTATATCCTGGTGAAAATAAAACATATAAATGGTGAGCTCAAATGGTCAGTAAGGGTAATCATGAAAGAAAAATAAAACAAACCATATACATTTGAACTTCAAAACATGAACATAAACTATAAACATAGAAATCTTGAGTTTTAAAATAAATCATGGCAGTATGTAAGGCATAGATCATAAAGGAACATAAATCATGATATAATAACATGGTAATAAAACATTTAATTGTGGAAAACTATTAACCACATGATATGATTTCCATAGTAGCCAAGGCATTGCTTCCAAGACCATCTTAGTGGACAAAGTCCCTTTCTTAATCGAGTTAACTTTTCGTTCCAGTCCTGTAACACTGACCTGGATTAACTTACCGTTCCATCCATGTCTATCTCATGAGATATAAATCTTAACCAAATTCATTGTATGGATATATAGGTCCCACACATCTCATAATAAAATCATTCTTTCATGTGCCTCAAAATCATAAATCATACTTCATAGCATTACCCATGTAATAGAATGGGATTCTTAAACATCATTCCATCATAACATAATCCAGATAGACAAATGGATATCAATTCATCATAAGAAGAATCAAACCATGTAAATAATGGAGACATTATACTTGAAACATAAACATATTAAATAATGTCATTTTAGATGGAAAATTGTTTTGATAAAACACTTGAAATGAATTTTTGAGGAAAATATCCTTTCTTCTTCAAAATCATTTTATTTTCAAAAAATTCAATGAAATTTTAAAATAAAAGGGTTTTTTTGAAACTAATCATGCAATATTGTAGAGGAATCTTCATGAAAATGAGGCGTTATGAAACCGTAAAAATCTGTTCACTCCGTATAAGTTAAAAATAGCATTCTCCTCGTACTTTTGTCGGAAAAGTCAAAAAGATCCTCGTGTGGTAAACAAAAGTAAGATTCCATTCATAACATGTGGTAAAATTAAAAAATGGGTAAAAGTCCATTAAACATATGTGAAAACATTTTTATAAAATAGGGACATTGATGATAACAAAATACCCCAATAAATACTTACGAATAAACAATCTTGGATAAGAGCGAGATTGGAATAGTTATCCCTTACCTTATGTCCGATATACTTCGTATGTATCTGAACCTCCTGTATAATGATTTAAATAATTTTATAGACTTATTACATAATCATATTCATTGTTATGATATCATATATGGTTTACTTATGACTTTATATTACCTGTTCTTTTGTAAATTCGATGTAAAAGCAGCGATTTGGGTAAAATCGTTTTATTTATTGTACGTGTTACGAATTGTTGTTCTTGATATTAATACTTATATCCTGGTTTAAATAATTCCAGAATTTAAAACATGATTCATATATAATATATATTCAGAATATACATATACATATATATGATATATCGATAAATGGAATGAAATGCACCGTTCATAGAGACGGTAGGCCGTACAAATGCATGAACGCTGTTTTCGTTTCCTTATTGAATTGAATGGAATTAAGTAGAAGACATAAATATATATATACATAAATCCAGTATCATTATTATTTCATATATTTTATTATTATTCATTATATATACATTATAATCATTCATTAATGGTTAACATGGAGAATGTATCTCATCGCGTCGTGGAGACGATAGTCCGTACGTACGCACGAGAGATGATATCATTCCCATGATCGTGGAATTGTATTGAAGTGTATGTATAATATTTCAGAATCAATATCACTTTAAAATAATAATATATAGTTATTTATTTACACCATTATACCTATCCAAGTAAGGTGGTGGTCAAAAACAGATTACACCACGGCGTGGAAACGGTATTCCATACGTACGCACTCGCGGTGATTTTGTTTTCCGTAGGATGGATAGAAGGTGAAATAGGTATGTTTAATATTTATAATAACATATTAGTATATAATTAATACTTATGATATTTCTTTATAATGAGACCACTAAATAATAATAAGTATAAGAAGAAAGAAACTTGAGAGAATCAGAAGAAGAGATTACCTCTACTTCGACGCACCTCCTTTAAGCTTCCTCTTAAGGAAGTAGAGTTGGTCTTTTGAGAATACCAGAACCTCCAGAATGTTACTAGGTAATTATAGAAGATAAATGGTCATGGGTTGGCCGAACTTCAATGCTCAAAAGGGTGTGAAGAGAAGAGTTAATGGGTGCCCTTTTTATAATTGTTGATAGGGGCACCTTTGGAAAAACCTAAAATATTATTTTCTAATAAAGTCATATTTGGTTTATAATTGCTCCAAATTGATTTATTTCGATGATAAAGTGGGAATGGGTCGTAATCCTCTCATCAAATAGGTTTTATACAAGTTTAGGTCACTATTTTAACCTTATCTTTTAGATTTAACTCTAAGTTAAATAATTTAACTTTTAGAGTGTCTTCTTGTTTTCATACAGGATATGGTTAATAAACATACTATAAACAGGCAAAAGAACCCCAAGTGGTTCATTATTAATATATATAACCTTATCTAAGTCATTTGGCCGAACCTTAGATTTTTAAGAATATAATAACAATTAATAATATAATATTTGTTTTAAAAACTATTTTATGTCAATTTTGACACTATTTGGTAATTGATTTTTGTGAAAATCATAACAGCATGATTAGTTCGAACAAATATAATTAAATCAATACTAACATGTAATATTAACTTATAAAATTAGTGGAATTCAATAAAAGTATCAAATTACTTTTATTTGGGTATTTATAATATCAATTATTTTAATTCTTCATTATTTATGTAATTACTGCATCACAATTGTGTCATAAATAAATTAAATTATTTGATGTCTAAAAATTATAAATAAAATACCATTAGGCTGAAAATATTTTTATATTTCTAGTTAATATTTATAGTTGAATTTATCTTATTTATGACCCTATATTAAAAATGTTTTAGTTATTAAACATTGATTTTAACTATTTTAACTCTTTTTTAAATAAAATAATAATAAATGTCCTAATCTAATCCAAGTAGACCTAAATAAGAATATTTTATTCCTAAGGTTGTTTTTGGTCGAATTATACTTATCCAATAGAATTAGAAAATTTTTTAGGCTAATAATAATATCATTTTTACCCTTAATTACCCTATATACTTTTAACGATGGTAAATAAAAGTAAAAAGTTACTATTCACCAAAAACTATTTTTATCTTATTGAACCACATTATACTACTTGATATTAACCATGTCTCTCGGATTTTCTAAATTCCACTCACAGAAGCGGTAAAATTATGTTTTATATAAATTTTGAAATTCTCCTAGGAGGTGGGTAAAAGACGGTGAAAAGTTTAATAAAATTTTTATATATCTAAAATTATTATAAAATGACTCCAATGAATTAAATTGAAATTTTATAGGTATTATGTATCAAGTTTGACCTAAAATTAATTTAAATAAAATAAATAATTATTTAAAAAAAGTCGGTTTTTAAATAGTAACCTAGCGTTTTCAATATTCATCAAAAATTGAATGTTTTCAAAATAATACCAAAAATTCACCCTAGGATAATTTCGATATTCCGAATCTAAAAATGAAGTCTATTTTGAAAGATAAAATTTATAAAATTTCAAAAAGTGGGTATTACTATTCATAACGGCTAGTTCATAATAATATTATAATAATATTTCGTTTATTGACACATGGTATTGCGTACTACACACGCTATCGAAGAAGGTCTTTATTGCGTGTAATGAAAGCCAAGTCAGGGCTGTGTGAAGTGAATTTTTTATTTAGTGTTGCGTATAACATAATCAAATCTTTTTTATTTACACGTTAAACAAAATCAATACTTAATGTTGTGTAGAATAATTTCCACAAAACGAACTTGAAATTGTGTATAACATGAGCCAAGAATAGTGTTGCGTATACTGCAAGCTAATACGGTGTTGTATATAGTACAAGATAATCTTGGTGTAGTGTATAATAGAAGACATCAATCAAATTAAAAATAATATATCTCATAAAATCTCGGGGTGTTACATTCTACCTCCCATAAAATGAATTTCGCCCTCGAAATTCGTCACGGTTATAAATGGTTTACTACTTGAAAGTTTATTTCATAGAAACCCACATCGTAAAAAGGAATACTAAAACATAATTTTAAAAAGGGAAGATAGAATCATAACAGTCACCCAATGTAACTCATGACTGGGTTTCCACATCGGACAACATAAATGAAAATATGGATATGGAAGATAAATATAGCCATCAACTTCTAATGAAGAGTGGTAGAGGAAATGGCTATGAAAAAGCGAACAATCACAAAGCCATAAATTTTTTATGATCTAAGGTACCATATAATTCATCAGATATTAGGGCACTAGGACAAAATTTTTGGTTTTCAAGATCATTTCCCTAATGTTGAATATTTTTTGAATTAAATGAAATACTTACTTGATTTTGGTACACTCTCACTGTTGTTTTCGCCTTAAACAATTTCCACTTCACCTCTTAAAGAAATGAAGTTGAATTTGTCTTCCGTGAAGTGTTAGAAAATCATCCGAGAGAATGATTGGTCCTACCATCTATATCAAACATTAGGTTAGAAAAAGATATATATATATATATATATAAGTCCATCTATGGTGAGATTAATCACATATGGTTCCAAAAATGGACTTATACATCATCTATCATACCGCTTAATAAAATAAAACTAGATTATACTAACCAGGGTCTTCCTATAGGCCAGAGGTAGGCGATAAAGTCATGTATCACTTCGGTTGTGGGAACATGCCAGAAATAATATCTAAAAACAAGTTCTATCCTTAAACAATACTATCTGATGTCTAACATAATCCATTTCAATCTTTAGGCTTATCCAAAATACATCTATCCAATCTCATTTTATAAAGAAAATGATTACTGAAAAGGTCACATAACAAGAACTTGAATACCATCATTTATCCCCCATATATCATAAGTTATATCTTGTTGATCTCATTCGAAACATGTGAATACCTCGATCATGTATTCTCTTGAAACGTAAATTATCGTAGAACCTTAGTGAAAACAGGAATTCTGTCAAAATTTAACTCTTTCCACACACCAAAATCCCAAAAAAATCTATATACTCAAATCATGATATCACTTTGTCCTTTTATTAGCCATGAGCTCATGAATACTATGAAACATATTATTTTCTCTTTATCCCTTCATTATGCTCATATTGTCTTCTTTCCAAAAATATATGAATAACCTTTCATGGTTACTGGTACCATTCGACATAGAATTTCAAATACTTTAGGAAAAAAAATAGCATAACAATCCTTAGATGTGTCTTTATTCCATATTACCATTACATATACAACATAACTCTTGATAAACAAAAATCATTTCACTAACTTCTTAAAACATTGACCAAGCTTCAACACTTCTTTCATCTCATATATCATTTGTAGTCTCCTCATCATCATCAACATAAATACTACCCATATGACCATGTTGATTCTCTTCACGAGATTTTTCTATATGGCATTGGTTTACATAATTCCCATACATTCCAAATTTAAAACATCTAATCATTGTTGATGTCGTCGCAATACCATTATCCTTCTCTGTGGTGTTAATTGAACCTTTTCCTTTTCAAATACTAGATTTGTGCCCTTCTTTTCTGCACCCAATGTATCTTCCAGTTCCTTTGAAACATTCTACTTGTTTCCTCTTCCCACATGATTTACATGAGAGAAATTAAACTTTCCTTCCTCTATGATCATCATGAAACTCCATCTTTCTCTTATTAGCTCAGTTGAGAAACTTACCAAAGTTGAGATTATTTATCATATTAGGATATTTCTAATTAGGCTTAATAACGATGTTTGGACTTCCACATCCCGTTTCATTTGGTTGCTAATGAAGAATATCATTCCATTTCCCATCATATCCTCCATTATTGTGAATCTTCTTGTTTCCATCCATTTTCTAAAACCCAAAAAGAATAGTGTGAGGCCAAAATCATAACCAAGGGGGATTACCTTCAATATATAACATCTTAGGTTACATTCTAATATCTATACTGTAATTCTAGGACAATAACATATACTTATACTTAACCATAGCGACATCCCTAGACATACCTTAGAAATATCTCTAGTGATCTCACTAAAGTTTTCACATCCTAGTTTCCAAAGGTCAACTAAACCTTACCTCTGATACCAACTGTAGAGACCAAAATCATGACATACATAGAAAATATATTACTTTTGTGGAATACTTAATACATAACAAAAACATACACACAAAGACCGTAATAGTTTAGTGTCTTTGTAAACTTTGAACATAATCTTCTCATCGTGGTGAAAGATCTTCCACATTCTCCAATAATGATCTTCCCTTTTTTCTTGAATAAAAAATTTCTTTATATCCTGGGGAAAATAAAACATATAACGGGTGAGCTCAAATGCTCAGTAAGGGTAATAATGGAAAAAAATAAAACAAACCATATACATCTGAACTTAAAAACATGAACATAATGTTTAAACATCAAAATATTGAGTTGTGAAATAAATCATGGTAGTACGTAAGGAATCGATCATAAAGGAACATCAATCATGATAAAATTACATGGGAATAAAACATTTAATTTTTTAAAACCATTAAGAACAAGATATGATTTCCATATTAGCCAAGGCATTACTGCCAAGACCATCTTAGTGGACAAAGTCCCTTTCTGAATCGAGTTCACTCCTCGTTCCAGTCCTGTAACACTGAACCTGATTAACTTACCATTCCAGCCATGTCTATTTCATGAAATATAAATATTTACCCAATGCATTGGAGGGAGATATAGGTCTCACCCATCTCATAATGAAATCATTCTTTCGTGTGCCACAAAATCATAAATCATACATCATAACATAACCCATGTAATATAATGGGACTCTTAAACATCATTCCACCATAACATAATCCATATAAAAAAATGGATATCATTTCATCATAAGAAGAATAAATCCATGTAAAGAATGGAGATATTATAATTGAAACATAAACATATTAAATAATGTCATTTTAGATAGAAAATAGTTTTGATAAAACACTTGAAATGAATTGTTGAGAAAAATATCATTTCTTCTTCAAAATCATTTTCTTCTCACAAAATTCCATTCAATTTTAAAAGAAAAGTTCTTTATTGAAAATAATCATGAAATATTTTAGAGGAATCTTCATGAAAATCAGGCGTTATGAAATCATAAAAATTTGTTCACGCCGTATTAGTTAAAAATAACATTCTCCTCGTACTATTGTCAGAAAAGTCAAAAAGTTCCTCGTTTAGTAAACAAGAGAAACATTCATTTGATAACATTGGTAAAATATATAAATGGGTAAAAATTCTATTAAACATACATTAAATCATTTTTAGAAAATAGAGACATCGATGATAACAAAAAACCATAGTAAATACTTACTAATAAATAATCTCGGATAAGAGTGAGATTGGAATAGTTATCCCTTAACTTATGTCCGATATGCTTCGTATGTATCTCAACCTCCTATATAATGATTTAAATAATTTCATTGACTAATTATATAATAATATTCATTTTTTTGAAATCATATATGTTTTACTTATTACTTTATATTACCCATTCTTTTGTAAATTCGATTGAAAAGCAGCGATTTGGGTAAAATAGTTTTATTTATTGTACATGTTTCGACTTGTTGTTCATGATATTATTAATTATATCCTGATTTAATTAATGAAGAATTTAAAACATGATTTATATATAATATATATTCAGAATATACATATATATAGGATAGATCGATAAATGGAATGAAATACACCGTTCATGGTGACGGTAGGCCGTACGTACGCATGAACGCTGTTTTCGTTTCCTTATTGAATATAATGGAATTAAATAGATGACATACATAAATATATACATAAATCCAGTATCATTATTGTGTCATATATTTCATTATTATTCATTATATATACTTTATAATCATTCATGAATGGTTAACATGGAGAATTAATCTAACTATGTCGTGGAGACGGTAGTCCGTACGTACGCACGAGCGATGATATCATTCCCCTGATCATGTAATTTTATTGAAGTGTATGTATAATATTTCAGAATCAATATCCCGTTACAATAATCATATATAGTTATTTATTTACACCATTATACCCATCCAAGTAAGGTGGTGGTCAAAAACAGATTACACCACGGCATGGAAATGGTATTCCGTACATACGCACATGCGGTGATTTCATTTTCCGTAGGATGGATAGAAGGTGAAATAGGTCTGTTTAATATTTATAATAACATATCAGTATATAATTAATAATTATGTTATTTCTTTATAATGAAACACCTAAAGAAGAATAATTTGAAGAAGAAAGAAAATTGAGAGAATTGGAAGAAGAGATTACCCCTACTTCGACGCACCTCCTTTAAGCTTCCTCTTAAGGAAATAGAGTTGGTCTTTTGAGAAGACCATAACCTCCATAATGTTTCTAGGTAATTGGAGAAGCTAAATGGTCAGGGGTTGTCCGAGCTTCAATGCTCAAAAGGGTGTGAAGAGAAGAGGGAAGGGGTGCCCTTTTTATAAGGGTTGAGAGGGGCACCTTTGGAAAAACTTAAAATATTATTTTATAATAAAGTCATATTCGGTTTATAATTGCTCCAAATTAATTTATTTCGAAGCTAAAGTGGGGAGGGGTCATAATACTCTCAACCAATAGGTTTTAGACAAGTTTAGGTTACTATTTTAACCTTATCTTTTAGATTTAACTCTAAGTTAAATAATTTAACTTTTACAGTGTCTTCTTGTTTTCTTACACTATATGGTTAATAAACGTACTATAACCAGCCAAAAAAACCCAAGTAGCTGATTATTAATATATATAACCTTATATAAGTCATTTGGATGAACATTAGATTTTTAGGAATGTAATAACAATTAATAATATAATATTAGTTTTAAAAAATATTTTATGTCAATTTTGACACTATTTGGTAATTGATTTTTGTGGAAATTATAACAGCGTGATTAATTCGAACAAAGTCAATTAAATCAATACTAACATGTCATATTAACCTATAAAATTAGTGGAATTCATAAAAAGTCTCAAATTACAATTATTTGAAATTTATAATATCAATTATTTTAATATTTCATTATTTAGGTAATTACTGCATCACCATTGTGTCATAAATAAATTAAATTTTTTAATGTCTAAAATTTATAAATAAAATACCATTAGGTAGAAAATATTTTTAAATTTATAATTTATATTTATTGTCGAATTTATCTTATGTATAACCCTATATTAAGAATATTTTAGTTATTAAACTTTGATTTTAACTATTTTAACTCTTTTTTAAATAAAATAATAATAAATATCCTAATCTAATCCATGTGGACCTAAATGATAATATTATATTCCTAAGGTTGTTTTTGGTTGAACCATAATTATCCAATAGAATTAGAACATGTGTTAGGGTAATAATAATATCATTTTTACCCTTACATACCCTATTTACTTTTAACCATTGTAAATAAAAGTAAAACGTTATTATTCACAAGAATTATTTTTTATCTTATTAAACCACATTTTACTCCTTGATATTAGCTGTGACTCTCAGATTTTCTAAATTCTACTCATAGAAGCAGTAAAATTATGTTTTATGTCAACTTTCAAATTCTTCTAGGAGGTGGGTAAAAGACGGAGAAAATTTAATAAAATTTTTATATATCTAAAATTATTATAAAATGACTCCAATGATTTACATTGAACTTATATATGTATTATGTATCAATTTTGACCTAAAATAAATTTAAATAAAATAAATAATTATTTAAATAAAAAGTCGGTTTTTAAATAGTAACCCAGTGTTTTCACTATTCATCAAAAATTGAATGTTTTTAGAAAAATACAAAAAATTTACCCTAGGCTAATTTCTATATTCCAAATCAAAAAATGAATTCCATTTTGAATGATAAAATTTATAAAATTTCAAAAATTGGGTCTTACTATTCATAACTACTAGTTCATAATAATATTATAATAATATCTCGTTTAGTGAAACTTGGTATTGCGTACTACACACGCTATCGAAGAAGGTCTTGATTGCGTGTAATGCAAGCCAAGTCAGGGCTGCGTGTAGTGAAAGCTCTGTTTAGTGTTGTGTATAACATAATCAAAACATTTTTTATTTATTCATTAAACAAAATCTATACTTAATGTTTCGTACAATAATTTCCACAAAACGAACTTCAAATTGTGTATAACATGAGCCAAGAACAGTGTTGCGTATACTGCAAGCTATTACGGTGTTGCGTATAGTACAAGCTAATCTTGGTGTAGTGTATAATAAAAGACATCAAAGAAATTAAAAATAGTATATCTCATAAAATGTCTGGGTGTTACAAATTAACTACTATCCGGATTGAATTTTTAGGTATTTTAGGTGTCAGGTGGAGTCTTATGATGAAATTCATTGTTATTTTTTTGTTTTTTCATAATGGTATTGTAAATGATTTCATCACACTATTATAACCTTTTCAATCCACCTAGAATTATTGGCATTTCAAGAATTGAGATAAACAATAATCAATATATCTCTTCGTGTTATACCATAAAAAATTATGCATCAAATATATATATATCTCTTATAGATTCCTGGATAAATATAGAAGGATAATATTTTAAAATGATCTATAAACTACACATTAACTTTTAGTTTTTATGGGTCACATAGCCTTCTTCCAAAGCATAAAAAATAATTTTATCAATGTTTAACTCTAGAATATTATGAACCTTTTTTGTAAAACCTCAACATGTTTTTGGGATTCATTGATCCACTCAAAAATATATGGTTGATATTTTATTCTATAAAGGTTGTATTAGAATCCTTTTGGGATTAAAATTTCAATTTAGTTCTTTTCCACAGATAATAGATCCATTTTAATCCTCATCATGGAGATGATTTCTGGATCATTTAAATCCATAGAAAATAAAACTTTGTATGCTTTCATAGAGTCGAAATGGATTGAAATATAGTAAACCTTGATCATATCTATACACCTATATTGGAATATATAATTCATCATTTCATTTAATATATACTTTAAGGTTTTATTATATGTATATATGTCATGCTTCTCCCAATAGAGGGAATGTCTCCAAATAAAAAGTGAAATGTTCATTGTAGCCAATTCTAGATCATGCATTGGGTACTTCATCAAGTTGATTGTTTTTTGGGGAGTGGAATATGATATTAAATTTTCAACATTTAGGAGTACACAACCCAATCATTTTATATTAATCGTAGTTCATTCCTAATCCTTACCCACTAGTGGGTAATGTGAGGGAATGGGAAGTGATTTGTCTCTTCTTTAGTTCTTCAAATAATTCATGGAATTCATCAACCCATTAAAATTTGACACCCATCAATGTTAGGATATTTATTGGGATTGAAAATAATGACAATTGTCTCACAAATCAGTGATATTTCTAAGATAATATAAGGAAAATATGTAATTCAATCATATATTCTGGTATTTTCCATCCATCCAGTGACTCAATTTTTAATAGATCCATGGATATCCATTTTTTGGTGAATAAGATCCCCAAAAAAGTTAATTTATGTGACCAAAACAAAAATATAATGGACATCGAATATAAAATTTCCATCTAAGAGGTTTTATTATGGTATTTAAAATTTCCTTCTATTCATAAATTTTTTTGGAGTAGATAATAAAATCATATATAATGACTACCAATATGTTTTCATATAAACCCATAATGACTATACTAAATATGTCAATGACACTTTCTGGACAATTATGGATTCCAAATGGAATCACTATGGAGTCATAGTGCTTATTAATTGTATAAAAAAGGTATTGGGGTTAACATCCTTCCTCAAATTTACATTAAAATATCCCTATTAAATATCCACCATATATATTTATTGTGATACATGTAGCTAATTGAATAAGTAATAAATTTTCAATATAAGATAATAATTCATTATCATGATCTTGTTGAAATCACTATAATCATTAAATTGGTTAATTTACCCATCCTTTATTTTGAGAAAAAGGATTGTTGAATACAATGTCAAAGCACATGGTCATATAATACCTTTATAAAGATGGTCCTATAATTTATTCTTCATCTCCTAAAGTTTAACAATGGAAATTAGACATGGAGTCTTATATAATGGATAAAATCTATGTATATTATGGACTGAGAATTCAAACTCCCATATAGGGGGAAGACATGGAAATTCATTGGGAAACAACTCAACTTCTTCCCATAAAATTGCATATGTATTAATGGAAAATACTTTCCTTAGTCTCAATAATTCAAGCAATACACACTTTCTCATAGGAAAATAATATTCAAGCATGAGAATATTATAAATATGTAGATTCACACTCCTACTTAAAATTTAATACTATTATTGGATGATTCATGAAATAAAGGATGATTTCATTCTATAATAAATTTATATTGGCTATATATATTGAAATCCAATCCATAAAAATGAATCAAATTCAACTAAAGGGAATATCACAAGGCTTGTTCACATTTTCATCCTAATGATATAGATAAGGGATGAGTTATATTCTTAGCATTCCCCAATTTATTTGTAACACCCTGAGATTTTATGAGATATATTATTTTTAATTTCTGTTAGGTATTCTATTGTACACTACACCATGATTAGCTTGTACTACACGCAACATCGTATTAGCTTGCAGTATATGCAACAATATTCTTGGCTCGTGTTACACACAATTTCAAGTTTGTTTTATAGAAATTATTCTACACAACATTAAGTATAGATTTAGTTTAATTTAAAAATGAAATATGTTTTTATCATGTTATACGCAACACCAAAGGGAGATTCCACTACACGCATCCCTGGCATGGCTTGTATTAAACGCAATTGCGACCTTCCTCGATAGCATGTGTAGTACGCAATACCAGGTTTCACTAAAAACGATATATAGTTATAATATTATTATGAACTAGCCGTTATGAATATTATTAAATAAATTTTTAATTTTATGACATTATTATTCTTCTTACACATTTTCTAGAACATGGTATGAGAACATAATAAATTTTTCAGGTAAAATAAATTTTTTTCCAAAAAAAATGCAGTTTTGTGACCTTTTGATGGAGCACCCACATTAAATCTAGTTTTTGACATGTTTATAAGTTCAATTTGAAAAAATATAATCATTATTTATAATCATGATATATAAATTTACATTGGATAAAATTTTCATATTATTCTGATGACTTTCATATTTTAATGAATAGTTAAAACATGCTATATTTTAATTATAAAGGATTTTTTTCATCCTAATAATTTATATGGTTAAATTATAATATTTAATTGTTTTAAAGTATAAATAGAATATATTTTTACCATTTAATATAATTCATGACATTACCATTAATTTTATATTGAATTCATAGGTAAAAACATTTCAATCTTTGACAATGTTTTAACTTTAAAAACCTGTTTTCTTAACAATGGGATTAATTTTAAATTCATTACTGAAAATTATATGTTTTGAATTTTGAAAAATTGATTCCATATTTGGATTCAGTGGGTCCAAATTATGTTAATAGGTTACTTTTATTTTTTTTACATTATGAGTAGTAACTACAGTAATTTTTATTTAATACAGTTAAATGTAAATCAAGTAATTAAGGGTAAAACTAAAACTACAAAAATACCATTAAACCTGAAAAAAAATATTGGATGAATAAAAGTAAACCCAATAACATAAGGGTCATAATATATTCGTTTTATGTACTATTGATCATGAAAATGATATAATTATAATTAAAACCAATGAAAGTGACAACTTGTCACTCCCTTATATCTTATAAGTGTAATAATTTTACATTAGTGATAAACTTCATAAAACATAGAACATGAATAGTCTCCAGAAATCTAATACAATTATCTACATCATGTAAATTTATTTATAATTTTTATGTATTAAATAATTATCATTAATGATGACACAATAGTGATGTTGAAATTATTTTATTGATTGAAATATCAAATAAATGGT
Source organism: Viscum album (assembly GCA_963277665.1). Classification (NCBI taxonomy): domain Eukaryota; kingdom Viridiplantae; phylum Streptophyta; class Magnoliopsida; order Santalales; family Viscaceae; genus Viscum; species Viscum album. Next base: position 800,951,303 of record OY728150.1, on the reverse strand, counting down.
TTTAAAAATACTAAAATAAATATTATATGAAATATTTAATGTGATACACGAATTATCTAGATTAATATGACATATTAGGAATCAATTAAATATTTTTTTTGAATATATCCTCTCTTTATATTTTATTTAAATTCAAATAAATGAATAGTGTCAAACATGACACAATTTTTATTTTATAAAACTAACATATTTAAAAATTGTTTAAAAATAACAAATATATTTAAAAATTATAAATTTATATTTATATTGTCTAAAATGTAATAAAGTATCCATTTATGGTCAATTAACAACACATAAGTAATCATTTAAAACAATTTCAAATTTAGAATATTATTACCACAAATAAAATTAAATAGATTTAATAAGGATAAATGAATTTTATAAGGTTTAAAATAAATTCACAACAAGTATTAAATTAATTGGGTGATGATATTACAACCCTATCTCATATGAGCTTCTAATTGAGTCATTTTTGGAGGTTTTTATGTGGGGTTGGAATTTATTATAAATTAATATTTCTTATGTTTCCAAAGGTGCCCCTCTCCTCCGTTATAAAAGGAAACCTCCTCCCTATCCTCCTCACACAATTGTGAGCCTTAATTCTTGTAAAAACCTAACCATTTCTGTTCTAAACATATCTATATATATAATAGAGGTTATGGTCTTATAAAACGACCAACTCTAGTTCCCTAAGAGGAAGTTTAAAAGAGGCACGTCGAGGAAGAGGTAATCTCTTCTACCGATTCTTTCAAGTTTCATTCATCATATACTTCCTCTAATTTATTTGTTTCATTATAATGTAATAACATCAGTATTAATAGTATACTAATATGTTATTATATATATGAAACAACCCTATTTCACCATCTATCCATCCTACGGAAAACGAAATCACTGTGTGTGCGTACGTACGGAATACCGTCTCCATGCTGTGGTTTAATCTGTTTTTCCACCACTACATTACTTGGATGGGTATAATGGTTTAAATAATAACTATATATGGTTATTATAACATCATAAGGATTATGAGATATTATAACATCCACTACAATTCAATTCAATAATTTTGGGAATGATATCATCGCTCATGAGTACGTACGGATTATCGTCTCCACGACGCGATGAGATTCATTCTCCATGTTAACCATTCAATAATTATTAATAGTTTATATAATAAATAATAATGAATTATGTTAAATAATAATTATACTGGATTTATTTACATATATGTTTCATTTACTTAATTCCATTCAATTCAATAAGTAAATGAATACAGTGTTCATGCGTAAGTACGACCCACCGTCTCCACGAACGGTGTATTTCATTCCATTTATTCATCTATCATATATATTTATATACTGAATATATATGATATATAAATCATGTTTTACATTCTGGAATTATGTAAATCTGGATATAAGTAATAATATCAAGAACAACGAGTCCAAACATGTACGATAAATGGAACGATTTTACCAAAAATGCTGCTTTAACATGGAATTATCAAAATAACGGGTAATATAGAGTCACAAGTAAAGCATATATGATATCATAAATTTTATTATGGTTCATTTACAAGTTAATAATTTGTTTAAAACCACTATACATGAGTTTCGGACACGTATGGAAGAAATTGGACCTAAGGTAAGGGATAATAATTCCAATCTCATTCTTATCTAAGATTGTTTATTCTTAAGTATTTACTGGGGTTATATATTTAAACCATGTCCGGAAAAATGTCTTCATAATGTGATTAATATTATTTAATTTTTTTAAAATTATTTTTTACCCCTTTTTTCTTTTACTTTGTGTTATAGAAGGAATATTTCTTTTATTTACCATACGAGGTACTTTTTGACTTTTTCGGTAAAAGTACGAGGATAATGTTTTTCTAACATATACAGTATGAACGAATTTTTATGATTTAATAACGCCTAATTTTCATGAATAATACACCACAATATTTCATGATTATTTTCAACAAAATCCTTTTCTTTTAAAATTTCATGGCATTTTGTGAAAAGAAAATTATTTTGAGGAAGAAAAGATATTTTCCTCAATAATTCATTTAAAGTGTTTTGCCAAAACTATTTTCCATCTAAGATGACATTATTTTTAATGATTACGTTTCATGTATACTGTCTCTATTATTTACAAGGTTTGATTATTCTTATGATGAAATGATATCCATTTTTTTATATTTATTTTTTTATGATGGGATGATGTTTATGAAACCCATTTTATTCTTTGGGATATGATGCTTGATTTATGATTGAGTTGTGGCACACGTAAGAATGATTTCAATATGAGATGGGTGAGACCTATATATCCTTAGAATGCATTGTTTAAGGATTTATCTCTCATTAGATAGATATGGCTTGAACAACAAGTTAATCCGGTTCCTTGATACATGACTAGAACGAGGAGTGAACTCAGTTCAGTACGGGACTTTGTCCACAATGATAGTCTTGGCAACAATTCCTTGGATACTATGGAAATCATATCATGTGATTAATGGATTCCACAATTACAGGTTTTATTCCCATTCTATGTTATCATGACTAATGTTCCTTTATGATCTATGCCTTAGGTACTACCTTGTTTTATGTCATTTCTCAAGATTTTGATGTTTATATTTTATGCTCATATTTTTACCTTCAAATGTTTATGGATTGTTATATTTTATCCATGTTTACCCTTATTGAGCATTTAAGCTCACCCTTTTTATGTTATCTTTTCCCCAAGATATAAATAATATTTTTAGGGTAAACAAAAAGGGGAAGAACTTTATGGGAGATGTTGTAGATATTTCCCCATGATAAGAATATTTTGTTCTGAGTTTCCAAAGACACTAAACTAATATATTATTTGGGTATTTTTCTTGTTATGTATTAAGTATTCTGAAAAGGTTATGTAATTTACACATATGTCACGCTTGGGTCTCTACAATTGGTATGAGAGAAAAGGTTTACCTAACCTTTGGAAACTAGGATGTGAAAACTTTACTGAGATCCCTAGAGATATTTCTATGGTATATCTAACGATGTCCTTAAGGATAAGTATACGTATAGGATATAGTCCTAGAATTATAGTAATGATCATAGAATTAAACATAAGATTTTATATATTGAAGGTACTCCCCCTTTATTATGTTTTTTTACTAGCATGGTTTTTGCCTCTCACACTGTTACTTTTGGGCTTTAGACAGTGTCTGGAACCCGAAGGAACCGTGTTGATCAATGTAATGGACAATGCAATGATTGTCCTCCTGAAAAACCATATTTGATGGGAGATGGAATGCTGAATCTTATTGCTATACTTACCCAAGCTATGAATCATTCTAGACTTCAAAATGAGCAGAGAAAGGAAGAATATTCTATTGATTCCTTCATGAGGCAACACCCAACTTATTTCAGTGGGTCTTCTGATCCACTTGTGGCAGAAAAATGGATCAGTACCATTGAAATGATATTTTCCATAATTCATTGTACATAGCATGAAAAATTCATTTTGGCTTCTTACCAGTTAGATGGTGAAGTAGACCAGTGGTGGATTCTAATTAAGAATACAATTCACCAAGATGAAATTGAATCCATGGAATGGGACGAGTTCCAGAACTTGTTTTTTCTGTAATTACTTCCCACGTATTCTTTGAACAAAGATGTAAAATGAGTTCCTTGAGCTTAAGAAGAAGGATGATGAATTTTTTGTTATATACGAAGTGAATTTTACAAGGCTTGCAAGGTATGCATCTGGCTTTATCATACAGCCTGAATGAAAAGTTGATCGTTTATTCAGTGGATTAAAACCAAATCTTCAAAGAGAATTATCTATAAGAGACGTCAGTACCTATGATTAAATTCTGTGTTGAGCTATCAAGGTAGAACTGGATGTTGGTGTTGCATATGCGTCTCATGGTTTTGACAAGAAACGAAATATGGAGTTCAAGGAAAAAACATAAAACAATGGTGAAAAGAAGGTTAATGTTTCTTTATGCTCAAAGTGTGAAAAGAAGCATGGTGGAGATTGTCTTAAAGGGACTAGAAAATGTTTTAAGTGTGGAAAAGAATGTCATCAAGTAGGTGAGTGTCAAAGTAATGGAAAAAGGGTATCTAATGATGTGAATAAAGAAAAGACTGCAGAGAACTCACCACTAACACTTCAATGCTACAAGTACAAGGAAATATGGCATTATGTTAACCAATGCACTAATCCAAGGGTTAATGATTATTGACATCAACAACCACTTAAGGCAAAGGAAAAAAGGGATGTCACATGCGATCACTATTAGTGATGTTGAGTATGATAATTATATGGTGGAATGATTAAGTGTTAATGTAATTGGATTCCAAAATAATGATTTGGTGTCTCATTTATAGTATTGTGAAATATTGGAATATCTATATATTGGTTTATTGTGGTTTTCAATAATTTTATGGTACAAGTAACCATGAAAAGTGATCAAAATATTTTTGGAATGAAGATGATATGCACATAATGAAGGGATAAGGAGAAAATAATATGTTTGATAGTATCCAAGAGCTCGTGATTGATAAAAGGAAAAAGTGTTATCATGATATAAGTAAATATTTATTTTTGGGATTTTGGTATGTGGGAAGAGTTACCTTTTGACAATATTCATGTTTTCACTTAGGATCAATGGGTATTTAATTTTCAAGAGAATACATGATTAAGGTATTCACTTGTTTGGAAGGAGACAAACAAGATATATCGTATGATAAATGATGGTATTCACATGCTCGGTAGATGACATTTCTAGTAATCTTTTAATTTATACTATGAGATTGGATAGAAGAATTTTGGATAAGCGTAAAGATTGGATGGATTAATTTGGACATCAGATAGTATTGTTTAAGTCTAGAACTTTTTTATTCGATATTATTTCTGTAATTTTATAATAGTGTAGTTTTCGAAAAAGGACAATCTGCAGGACAAGCGACAACCCATCACATCGGACAGGGTGGTGGGAATCGAAGCCACAACCGAAGTACGACAGGCCTTTATCGCCTACCACTGGCCTACATAATGTCCCTGGTTAGTAGAAATTAGTTTTATTTTATTAAGCAGTATGATAGTTGATGTATAAGTCCATTTTTTGAATCATATACGATTAACCACACCATAGATGGACTTATATATATTTGATAAATTTTGCTAACCTTTTGTTTGAGATAGATGGAATGACCCATCATTTTATCACATGATCTGCTAACACTTCACGAATGACAAATTCAATTTCATTTCTTTAAGATATGAAGTGTAAATTGTTCATGGAACGACCAATGGTGAGATTTTACCAAAATCAAGTAAGTATTTCTTCTAATTCAAAATTTTCAACATTTGGGAAATGATATTGAAAATCAAAAACATTTTCCTAGTACCCTCATATCTGATGAACCAGATGGTACCTTATATCATCAAAAATTTATGTCCTTGTGATTGTTGGATTTTTCATAGCCATGTTCTCTACCACTCTTCATCTAAACATGATGGTTAGATTTCTGTTCCATATCCATATTTTGACCTATATTATCCCATGTGGAAACCCAGTGATGAGTTACATTGGGTACCCATTACATTTCTAACGTTCTTTTTTTTAATTATGATTTAGTATTCTTTTTAATGATGTGGGTTTCTATGAATGAAACTTTCATGTAGTAAACGATTTATAACCCAGACGAATTTTGAGGAAGAAATTCATATTAAAGGGGGTAGAATGTAACACCCCGAGATTTTATGAGATATATTCTTTTTAATTTCTTTAATGTCTTCTATTGTAAACTACACCAATATTATCTTGTACTGTACACAACACCGTATTAGCTTGTAGTATGCACAACACTATTCTTGGATCGTGTTACACACAATTTCAAGTTCGTTTTGTAGAAATTATTATACCCAACATTAAGTATAGATTTTTTTAATGTATAAATGAAATAAGTTTTGATTATGTTATACGGAACAAAAAAGGGAGATTCCACTACACGCAACCCTGACTTGGATTGCATTACAAGCAATCGCGACCTTCCTCGATAGCGTGTGTAGTACACAATACCAAGATTCGCTAAATAAAAATATACTGTTATAATATTATTTTGACCTACCCGTTATGAATAGTATTAACTATAATTTGAATATTATAACATTATTATTCATCTTAGACATTTTCTAGATCATGGTATGAGAACAAAATAAAATTTTCAGGTAAATTAGTTTTTTTCAAAAAAAAATGCTGTTTTGTCGCGATTTGATGGCGCACCCACATTAAATCTAGTTTTTACAGGTTTATAAGTTCAATTTGACAAAATATAATTCTCATTTGGAATCAGGATAAAATAATTTACTTTGGATAAATTTTTCATATTATTCTGATAACTTTCATATTTTAATGAATAGTAAAAACACGATATATTTTAATTAAAAACAACTCTTTTCATCGAAATAATTTATATGGTTGAATTGTAATATTGAATGGTTTTAAAGTATAAATATAATATATTTTTACCATTTTGATATAATTCATGTCATTACGTTTAATTTTATGTTGAATTAATAGGTAAAAACATTTCAATCTTTGACAATGTTTTACCTTTTAAAACTCATTTTCTTAACAATGAGATTAATTTTAAATTAATTACTGTAACTTCTATGTTTTTAATTTTTTAAAATGGATTCCATAATTTGATTCAGTGGGTCCAAATTATTTTAATAGGTTACTTTTGTTCTTTTGACATTATGAATAGTAACTACAGTAATTTTTATTTACTACAGTTGAAGGTAAATCAAATAATTATGGGTAAAAATAAAATTATATAATTACTCTAACACCTGCCAAAATTTTATTGGATGAATAAAAGTAGACCCATATAACCTAAGGGTCATAATAGATTCGTTTTATGGACTATTGAACATGAAAATGATATAAATATAATTAAAACCAAAGAAAGTTACATAATGTCACTCTTTTTTATCTTATAAGTGTAATAATTTTTATTTAGTGATATGCTTCATAAAACCTAAAACATGAATAGTATCCAAAACGATAATAAAATTATCTACATCATGGGAATTTATTTAGGATTTTTAGGGATTAAATAATTATCATTAATGATGACACAATAAAGATGTTGAAATAATTTTATTGATTGAAATATCAAATAAATGGTTTTAAAATTATTAAAATAAATATTATACGAATTATTTATTATCATACACTTATTTTATAGATTCATATGAAATATTAGGAATCTATTAAATATTTTGTTTCGAATATATCTTCTTTTTAGATTTTATTAAAATTTAAATAAATTAATATTGTCAAAATTGACACTGTTGTTATTTTATAAAAAAACATATTTTAAAATTGGTTAAAAATCACAGTTTTTTTTAAAAATTATAAATTTAAATTTATATGGTCAAAAATTACATCACGTATCCAATTATTGACAACTCACAACACATAAGTAGTTATTTATAATAATTTAAAATTTAGAATATTATTACCACAAAAAACTAAATAGATTAAATAAGGATAAATCAATTTGATAAGGTTTAAAATAAATTCACAGCATATCTAAATTTTATCGGTTGATGATATTACAAACATATCTCATCTCATATTAGAATTGAGTAATTTTTAGAGGTTTTTATGTGGGGTTGGAATTTATTATAAATTAATATTTAATATGTTTCCAAAGGTGCCCCTCTCCTCCCTTAAAAAGGGCATCTCCTCCCTCTCCTCCTCAAAAAATTTTGAGCCTTCAAGATCGTCCAAAAACTACACATTTTTCTTATTAACATCTATAGTTATATCATATAGGTTTCGTTATTTCTCAAAAGACCAACTCTAGTGCCCTAAGAACAAGTTTAAAAGAGGCACATCAAGTAAAAGGTAATCTCTTCTACCGATTCATTCAAGTTTCATTCTTCTTCAACATCCTCTTATTTATTTTTTTAATTATAAAGTAATAAAATCAGTATCAATAATATACTGATATGTTATTATAAATATTAAACATCCCTATTTCACCTTTTATCCATCCTACGGAAAATGAAATCACGGCGCGTGCGTACGTATGGAATACCGTCTCCACGGTATGGTGTAAAATGTTTTCCCACCACTAACTTACTTGGATGTGTATAGTGATGTAAATAATAACTATATATGGTTATTATAACATCATAACGATTATGAGATATTGTATCATCCACTCTAATTCCGTTCAATAATTATGGGAACGATATCATCGCTCGTGCGTACGTACGGATTACCGTCTCCATGATGTGATGAGATTCATTCTCCATGTTAACCATTCAAGAATGATTATAAAATATATATAATAAATAATCATGAATGATATGACATAATAATGATACTGGATTTATGTGCATATATGTTTCATTTACTTAATTCCATTCAATTCAATAAGGAGACGAATACAGCGTTCATGTGTATGTACGGCCTACCGTCTCCATGAACGATGTATTTCCATCCATTTATTGATCTATCATATAGATTTATATGAAGAATATATAAGTTATATAAATAATTTTTTACATTTTGGAATTATGTAAATCAGGATATAAGTAATAATATCACGAACAACAAGTCCAAACACATACGATAAAAGAAACGATTTTAACCAAAATGCTGCTTTAACATGGAATTGAAAAATGAACGGGTAATATAATGTCATAAGTGAAGCATATATGATATCATAAATATTATTATGGTTCTTTTAAAAGTTAATAATATGTTTAAAACCACTATACAGAAGTTTTGGACACATACTGATGAAATTGGACCTAAGGTAATTGATAATTATTCCAATCTCGTTCTTTTCTGAGATTTTTTATTCATAAAAATTTACTAGGGTTATATTTTTCATCCATGTCCATAAAAATGTTTTCATAAACTGTTTAATATTATTCCATGTATTTTTAAATTCTTTTTTACCACTTTTTTTATTTTACTTTTTGTTATGGAAGAAATACTTCTTCGCTTTACCATACGAGGTAGTTTTTGACTTTTTCGGTCAAAGTACAAGGAGAATGTTTTTTAACTTATATGAAATGAACATATTTTTACAGTTTCATAATGCCTAATTTTCATGAAGCATACAAAACAATATTTCATTATTATTTTCAAGAAAATCCTTTTCTTTCATAATTTCATGGAATTTTGTTAAAAGAAAATGATGTTAAAAAAGAAAGGATATTTTCCTCAAGAATTCATTTCAAGTGTTTTGTCAAAAGTATTTTCCATCTAATATGACATTATCTTGTATGATTATGTTTCAAGTATAATGTATCTATTATTTACAGGGTTTAATTATTCTTATGACGAAATTATATCCTTTTTTATATTGATTTTTTATGATGGGATGATTTTTATGAAACACATTTTATTTTTTGGGTTATGATTCATGATTTATGATCGTGTTGTGGCACACATAAGAATGATTTCAATATGATATGTGTGGGACCTATATCTCCCTATAATGCATTGGGTAATGATTTATATCTCATTGGATATACATGGCTAGAACGAATAGTTAATCCGGTTCAGTGATACAGGACTGGAATGATAAGTAAACTCGATTCAGTAAGGGACTTTGTCCACTATGATGGCCTTGGCAGCAATGCCTTGGCTACAATGGAAATAATATCATGTGCTTAATGGATTCCAAAATTACATGTTTTATTCCCATTCTATGATATCATGGTTAATTTTCCTTTATGATCTATGTCTTAGGTACTGCCATGTTTTATGTCATTGTTCAATATTTTGATGTATAGATTTTATGCTAATTTTTTAGGTTAAAATGTTTATGGATTGTTTTACGTTCTCCATTTTTAACCTTACTGAGCATTTATGCTCACCTTTTTTATGTTATCTTTTCCCCAGGATATAAATAATAGTTTTCGGGAAAATAAAAAGGGGAAGAACTTTATGGGAGATGTTGAAGATCTTTCACCATGATTATAATATTTTGTTTTATGTTTCCAAAGACACTAAACTAGTACGGTCCTTGGGAATTTTTTTATGTATTATGTATTCCGAAATTAATGTAATGTCCATGAATGTCATGCTTGGGTCTATGCATTATAAATTAACTATCGTTAATTATTTTCAACTTCAACTAATTGATGTAGTGTTTGAATATTTACACTAGAACTTTGTGATTTAAAATAATTCATAAAACCAATGTAAAAATTACTTTTTCTATAATTGAATGAGTAAATGGCATAACTATCACCTCTTATATGATTAGATATCACTCAATAGTTGTGATGGAATTAATTATCTCCCTCTATCTATGCCTTAAAGGTTTTTTCATCAATTATCATAAAAAACCCTGGGTTTAGGGGATTGATTTTCATCGTGTTCCATTCCATTTAATTTTAATCATTGGATGATATACATATTGTTGACTAGATAATTCTATTCTTCCATTGTATTTGTGGGATTATCCCATTAAAAATCACTATCTAGGTTCTGGTTCTTAATAAATCTAACTCATTTCATTTTCCCGTTTAGGTAATTTCTATGATTCTTCTTCCAACAATTTTGTCATGTGGGATACTAGAATTTAATATACACATGAGGTTTTTTAAATCACAGAACTAGAATTAAAATATATTATAAAAAAAAATTCTAATGAAAAAATTTTCCCTTGAAATTATCTAATATCCATTTTGGTTTTGTGGGAACATATATGTTTTTTATCATAGTTATCAAAGTCCAAAATTTCCAAAACCATTCATAGAGTTGAATTTTTCCTACCACAGAAGTAGACAAATTGTATTTTCAGTGTGATGAAAAAGGCGTAGGTGTATCATGGAATTATTTTGAAATTTTCCTCACATTCTTAGATGGATTTTTCATCATTATTCTACATGATAATGAAATTTATTTCCATTGTATGTTAGATAGTTTGAGGAAAGTATTAGTCATAAAACATTGTATGGATGTCCTTCTACTCTATCTCTTCTATATCTACTTCACCCTTTATATTTTTGACCAACATACACCATGGATCAGATTTATCTTATATATTATTAATATATAGTTTGACCTTATCCTTTATAGATAATTGAATGATTAAGAAGATCATATCAATTGAGTTGATCAACAGCTCTATGTCTAACGGATCAAAAGATCAATTAAAATTTAGTGGAATTTATTGCATAAGGTATCAAATAAAATATTGAATTTCATATTTGTGTTTGAGAATTACTCTAGATTTTTGTAACTTATATAAACCTGAGTAATCTAATAATGTATTTTTGTAGTGGCTCAGACTTTTCAGTTCTATTACTTTGTGAAAATATCGCGGTTTCTGGGTTTTGGGGTGAAATAGTGACTCATTTCAAGAGCTTTTCCAAATCCAGTTTCTTTATCTACGAGTCAAGAAAAGTATGAAACTTATGGTGAGTCAGGTTTTGTGACACACAATGGTGAGTCACAATAGGGGCATAAAATGGTGATTCGTTGACTTTGGGTCATGATGGTGAGTCACAACAGTGACTCTCTGAATGGTAGCTCACTGAATGGTGACTCTCCATTGTTAACTCATCACTAGTAGCTCACACTAGTGACTCGTCCAATAGTGAGTCACCCAATGCCGACTCAACCTTTAGTGAATAATGATGGTTACTCATCCAATAGTGAGTCATTTCTAACAATTTTTCAAATTTCCATTTTTACCAATTTTTTCAATTTATCCCCTTTAGCATTTTATTTTTCATAAAATGAGATTAAAACCATGTTAATATATTTTGAGGCCTTTTTAAAGGATATAAAATGTATCTTTAAAATACTAATTCTTAGGAGGGTTTTTTAACATCAAAATGTGTAGTCTTGATCATGATATGAATTTAATGGATTTGGAAATCATTTGTTCTATTGATATAGGATCTGGAATTCTATATGTTGATACCCATTCTTCTATATACATGTACCATTACTCTTGGTTTTGAGCATTACAAATCCGTTCTTTCCCAAGGTGATATGAATTGTTTTTCCCCCCTAGACCACAATTCCTTGGATCCTTATGAACCCCTTGTTTTGGGCAAAGAATATGTGTTTATAATCTATTTATTGAGGTAGAGATCTCTTAGTCTCTATTTTATTTTGTGTATCATGTGGGGTTGGCATACATATATCTCTTAATGAATATGGTTGAAAGAAAACATAATAACGATTATTCCAGACTTCTATAAAAAAATAAACAGGAGCTATGGAAAAATGACACAATATTATGTCTTAATATTTACTCATATTTTGAATTTCATTGGTCGTATACCTATTGAAAATCATGGATATTGGTGGTCTTTTTTCCATATGTGATTACTTGTAAATACTAGGATTGATATTATGTGAATGGTTGTGTATATATGGAATTGGTTAACGATTATTAATATGATAAATAAATGGATTCCTCATGATTAAAATTTCTATTTTATAATGTCTAAATTTTCAAAATGGAATTAAAGAATGCTTGTTTTATAAAACGGAATTCCCCTTTCATTATTTTGTGTGGTTTTGAGCTGTGGGTGGTTTCGATCTGTATTGTTTCTTATGTGGTTGTGTAGTGATGTGGTTGGTAGAACGATTATGTGTATAGGGAGGTTCAGGTTTTGTAATGTGTTCTTAGGTTGAGATATTAATTGATTGTGGAGTGGTTGTGTAGTGTTCTACAGTGGGAGTGCATCAGGTTGTGGCTTCCTGTGTTTCTACGTTTCATGGGGTTATATAGTGATGTTGTTGGGTTTGGTTTCAATGAGAAGTGTTGATAGGTGTTGGTATGAGATGGAGGTTGTTGTATTTTTTATGGTGGATTAGGTGGTATTATTTTGAATATTTATGATGGTAGTGGTTGTCAAGGGTTCTGGGTGAGGAGGAAGTTTGCAGTGAGTCCTTTATCAATGTTTTCTTCCTCTGTTTGGCTTGGGTGTGTTACTATTTGTGTGTTGTGGTTGTTAGTGTACCAAGAATACATGGAATTAATAAATGTATTTCTCAATAATGAAAAATAATCAGTTAACTATGTTGGATTAGGTTAGGAATTGAATTTTTAAATGTTGTGTAATTGTCCATTCAGAGGTAGCAACAAAGGCCATTTTGTTGTTAGATTGTTTGTTTTAAAAAACCCATTGGTTAGGTTAAATGTTTTACACCTATATATATACTTGTAATTTTTTGTGATTAATTTAATCACCCAAACCTTGGTTATAATTATGTTCCAAACACCCCCATTGTCATCGTGGGGGATGTGGTTCTTTTCCAAACATCCCAGTGGGATAATGGATGACTTGTTATTTCCATTTCCCTAATCCCACATCTAGTCATTTTTATCCCAAGACTCTTTGGGCAAGTTGTGGTACGGTTGTCGGGCCTTGGTTTATATTGGTTAGGTGTGATTTCCAAGGTTTCAATGGTATGAGATGTTCTATGCTTTCCTAGGTATCTTTGGGAAGAGGTATGGTTGTGGACAAGGAGTATTTAGGTGGGATGTGGTATTGTTGATTACTAGGTTTCTATAATCATGATGTGGTGAGCCTCATTTTTCTAGATTATGGGACTAGATCTATGGCCTATGTTTGTGTAGGCGGGATGTGGCGTGGGGGTTTTTCAAGAGTGTGGATGCACCAGGATGTTTTCTATTAAGGTATGAGCAGTTAAACAATGGGATGTGGTGTGAGGTACCCAAACATTGATGTTCTTTTTATTACCTTACATAACTTGTTTTATTTTTTAAGAATTCCTTGATGAGGTTTGGATGGATAGTATTCCATGTTTAGTGTTGTTTGATTCTGTTGTTTCCTCCCAGGGGAATTTGTATTCTTATCCCAAATGTACAAGAGAGGCCATGGTTTTATTTTTTAGTATACTTGTATGCCCACCCTACATATATAAACATGTTTATAGGTTACCAGAAGGATTACGTGGACCATGATTATCCTTACTAGCTTTGATGTGCGGATTGTTTCCATGTGGTTGTATAGCATTGTTCATTTGGTAAATACCTCAGAGTCTTATTGTATTTGTAGAATACTTATTCTAAACATGCTTGTGGGAGGGTTTTGGTTTTCTTATATATATATATATATATATTAGATTTGTTTTGAGGTTGATACATCTTATCTCCATATATTTTTTACAATAAAAATAGTATGGCCTCCCATTTTGTGAGATTTGTATACCCTAGGTGATGGTCTCCCCCCTATGACTTATTGGAGGCAAGATTTGAGGGGGTCATTATCTCTCTTTCATCATTTCTAGCTCTTGAGAGGCATCATTTGATGGAGGGGGTCATGAAATAATGGTATCAAATGTAGGTTGATATATACAATGTTGTTTTAATTTAGGCATAGTAAGGGTTTCGTGGGGTGGTAGGGAAATAGTGTCAGGTGATCTTGGTGTGTGACATAGTCAAGGGAAAACCATCTATGACACAATATTATAGACCCCCCCCCAATGATATGATGCAGGGAATCTGAGTCTACTTAACATCCAAGGGAGGCTACACTATTTGCAGGGTTGATATCCTAGGCATGGTACATACATTATGGTGAATTTTGGTATTGTTTGAACTGGGTTTTTTGGGGAATTTAAACATATAATGTGTTAAAGGGATTCGTAAATAAAATTACATACTACTAGGGCATATTAGATCATTGTTTAACATTTTCATCCAGGTTAACCATTCATCTTCCACATGTACTGTAGGTAGTGGAGGCTCAACTGGATAACCCAGTTGATTGACAGAGGGTTTATTTGGTACTCGTGGCAGATTAGTGGTAGAAGAAACAATGTAAATTCCAATAGTAGAATCTTGGAAAGTGCGATGGAAGCATTTTAGAAATGGAGTTTAATAGTTTACTTAAAGATATTTTGATCTCCTTCATATTGATCTGAGCTCCAAATGAATTCAAGGTTCCTTTTTGGTGAGCCAGATGTGGGGAGAAGCACCTCAATGGTGGACATTATACCTAGGAGAGAGGACTGAGGCAATTGTATGGTGGGATGACTTTGAGAAAGAGTTCCAGGGGGAATTCCTTTATTCTTCAATGAAGAATGAGAATAGACATGAGGTACTTTCCCTATAGTAGGGGGAATTTTGGTATATGAAGAGGGTATTAAGTTCAATAATTTCATTCAATTTCCTCTAGATCGCTTTTCAGATGAGGATCCTCATGAATGACATCTAAAGGGGTCAATTCATCTTTCACAGCAGTATTCAGTTACTCCCTTCAACTAGTCGGCATACTTGGTGGCCCAAGAGAAGGTAAAGGTAGTTGAAAGGATACCCTCACGAGGAATTCTACCATGATAGAAGATCTGGAATGGTTCTTATAAGGGAAAGGCTACCCATAGTAGGTGTCCAGTTCTGGGGCCTTCCAAGTTTAGTCTATCGAGGATTCAACCTCTACAGTTCCCATTTAAACCTTTTATTCCTCATTAATTTACCGGGAACATGGGGCTAATTCGTTTCTCTTGTGGATACCATGTCCATATTCAAAGTCAATGACTAATGGACTTTCGATCTTTGTATGGTGGTGGTTGATAGGTTCAGTTCCTGCGTCACAAGCAGTTGCTTCCCAGACCATTTTAACAGCATAAACAATAGGATCATACTCTATTAAGGGGAGAGAGGGTAGGTGGAGGCCATCCTCAGGGTGTTCTTTAAGAACATAAACCTAGTTTTGGTTAGGGTCTTAGTCATCAATATAGGGGTAGAGGATTTGGGTGTGGTTGTTTACATTTTGTAGAGGTGGAAATTCTAGCAGGATCATAGATCATTCGAGGTATAATAAGATTGTTAATTTCTCTTGTTTGTTTTTTTTATTTAGGTTCTACAAAATCCTTTGTTACAACCTCTCTAGTCCATAATCTATAACAAAAAATGTAGATACTTCCCATACTCCTAGTGTGGAGTACACCTGTTGGAGGTAAGAACAACTTGTTTGATGTACGTTAGGGGTGTTGACTAGTGATGGGGCCACATCAGTCCTATGGGGATCTATTACTAATATAGATCATTCCATTTATGTTATTCTCGACATCAAATGGTTATATTATATGCATGTTGTTATCGACTACTTATGGAAGATAGTTGTGTTCTAGATAGGGATGGAAAATGTGTGGTTTTTATTCAACAACAGAGTTGTTAGATGGGAATTCAATATGTGGAACCAATTCTTTCCTTGATGGTCAAACTCTCTGTGGATTCAGTGGATGGTGATATGGGGAAGGTTCCAAGCATTGTTAGGGAGTTCATGGATGTCTTTTCTAAAGTGGTTTTGAATTTACCCCTGACATGATGTTGATTTCAGGATAGATTTATATCTCGTTGCTTGTACGATTTCAATGGATCCATATCAGAGGCCACCTTCTGATTTGTGGGAGCTGAGGATATAGGTTTATGACATGATGAAGAAGGTATTTATTAGACCCAACATTTTGTCGTCGGGTACTCTAGTCTTTTTTGTGAAGAAGGTAGATGGTTGTCTGAGGTTGTGCATAGAATAATAAAGGTTGAATTAGGAAAAGGTCAAGAACTTTTACACTCTCTCATTGATAGATGATATTTTTGACAAGATGAAGGGAGCATGTTGATTCTATTAGATCTATATGTGGTCTGTATATCACCAGTTGAGGGTGAAGGATGGTGATATACTAAAGACTGCATTCAAGTGCTGGTATGGGCACATTAACTTCATGGTTATGTTGTTCAGTGTTATGAATGCCCTATCCATATTTATGGGGTTCATGAAATTTTTTTCCATGAGTTATTGGATTGGTTCATCATCTTACTCATTGATGACATCCTAATCTACTCAACGTCAGAGTAGGATAATACCGAGCATCTCAGGACTGTCTTGGAGGCTCTTCAACACCACTAGCTCTATGGGAGTTTTTTCATGTTTATATTTTGGACACAAGAGGTACACATACATGGACATGTGGTGTCACAGAAGGGTGTAGATGTGAACTAGTATAAAGTCAAAGAACATGTTTCTTGGGTTGAAACCAATAATGTTTCTAGGGTTTGTAGTTTTACTAATCTATAGGGCTATTACAAAATACTTGTCACTGATTTTCCTTGATTTTTATTCATATTGACATGTATAACTTCAATGGAACTACCTTTTAGGTGGAATGAGTTGTGTGAGGTTGCATTTAGATATCTGAATGGAATGTTGGTCAGTTATCTAGTGCTCCAGTTTCTAGAGGAAGGGGTGATCCTCATGGTGTATTGTGATGCTTTCTTTCTGGGATTGGGATGTGTTCTTATGCAAAAAAATGGGGTAATATCTTATGTCTATATGTAGTTACATC
Source organism: Viscum album (assembly GCA_963277665.1). Classification (NCBI taxonomy): domain Eukaryota; kingdom Viridiplantae; phylum Streptophyta; class Magnoliopsida; order Santalales; family Viscaceae; genus Viscum; species Viscum album. Next base: position 800,933,935 of record OY728150.1, on the reverse strand, counting down.
CCCACAAACATAAATATGCCACCATGATCTAGAACTACTAGTGGACGTGTTCACATTGATGTTGTGGTAAAATTACCTCATTGGGGGATATTTTTTGGTCTTCACAAATCACAAGATCTTGAGGTATAACATTTTTCTGGAAGATCTAAGCTTCTGACAGTGGAGGTTGATAGTGTTTCTTAAGGACTGTGATTTTGTAATCTTTTGCACATCTTGAAAGGGGAATATTGTGGTAGATTCTTTGAGAAGGAAGTCACAAAATGAGGTTTTTTGTGAATATGAGGATGCTAAGAAGGCCATGGAGGTTTTTTCCAACCTTTCAAAAAGTTGTAGGAATGGGTAGATGTATAGGTTGTTTATTTTTTATGATGATGAAATATAATATTATGCATCATGTGGAGGACTCTCAGTGGGGGAACATAGAGGAAGAGGTTATGTGTGACCACGATGATCATAGTGATGCTCCAAAGCGTTGGTCGGAGGATGGTTAGAATTGGATGTTGTTTCATGGGAGTTTGTTTGTTCCCAGGGTAATGTTGGATGGATTTCTCAATGAATTTCATAGCTAACCATTATCAGTACACTGGAGAGTTTCCCAGATCTACCATGGATTGAGAGAGAAATTTTGGTGGCCCATGATGAAGTGGGATGTGGTGGATTTTATGGTTAAATGCATTATTTTATAGTACTTAATGTATAAGAACCATGTTACTGGTGGTCTTTTGCAGCACATAGATATTCCCCAGTGGAAGTGAGATGACATCTCAATGGATTTCATCATCGGGTTACCTAGGGCTTAGGGGGATATGATGCAATATGGGTAGTAGTGGATCAGATGATGTAATAGGCACACTTCTTAGCGATTGAGGAGTTTGGAATAGTGGATTCCTTGGAAAATAGATATGTGTATGAGGTAGTGTAGCAGTATAGAGTTATGAGATCATTTTTCTTAGATCAGGATACACGTTTTGCCTCAAAATCCTGGAGGGGACTGCATCAAGATTTTGGAACTTAGTTACAACTTAGAACTTCTTTCCTCCCTCAAAATCACGGGATGATGTAGCTGACAATATATACATTAGAGGATATGTTTTGGGAATGCAGCTTGTACTTTGGATGATCTTGGGTGTGACACTTTCCCTTAGTAGAGTTTTCTTACAATATAATATATTACTCTTCTATTGGAATGGATCTGTTTGAAGATTTATGGAAATACTATGTCGTTCAGCATGGTGGTGGAAAGTGGAATAAGATACAACATTTCATTCTCCCTAGGTACTGCATAGAAGAACAAAGAAGGATCAACTTGTCATTGAGAGGATGATTGCAACATATGATTGACAGAAGTCATATGTCGTTCGCAAGAGGATACCCTTAGAGATCGAGGTTAGGAACCACATGTTCTTGATCGTCTCACTTCAATGTTGTCATTGGAGGTTCATTAGAAGGATAAAGCTTTATCCTAGGTTCATTGGACCCCTTCAGGTGTTGGGGTGAGTTGTCAAGGTGGAATACTAGTTATAACTGCCACCGTTGTTGGAGAATATCCATGAAATCTTTCAAGTATATTTGATTTATCAGTATCTTCATAATATCTCCCATGATATTGATAGGGAAGTGATGCATTTTGAAGATGATTCACATTTTTAGAGTGTCCAGTAGAGATACAAGATCATCAGAAGAATGTGATTCACAGTCAAACCATTCTGTTGGTGTGTGTGTTTTGGAGGCATGGTGGCATGGAAGAGAGTTCTTTGGAAAGGGAGATGCAGATTCGTGACCAATACCCAGAGTTGTTTTGAGTTTTGTTTTTCTATATTTCATCTTGTGTTGTGATGTGTAAACATTATTTTATAAGATGATATATTATCCTTACGTTTTGATGTTAGTGGTGTAATTTCAGGTTAAGTCATGACTTGCAGAATGGGATAAATTTATTCTTAGTCGAGACACATTAATTGATATAAGATTAGAACCATATGGGTGATTCAGTGACGACCCGAAAAGATAGTATCCTGACATTGAGAAAAGAATTCACAGATTCATATCTCTGAAATGTGTTGTTTTTTGTGCTTTGATGATGTGCTTTCTGGTCATTTGGGGTATTAGATGTCTGGGGAAGAGTTATTGGATGTTGAGGTTTCACTCCAGCTTTTGAACAACACTGGACGGTTTATCTTCTGACCTTGTGGTGTCCAAATAGTAGCATTTTTTCATGTATAGAAAGGTTCATGAGGGGTATCTTAAGGGGTGGTTTTTTGACCCCTTTTACCTTTGGGAATGGTTTTGAATTCTCATAGGTCACAATATTTTGATTGGTATCTTATATAATGTCCCATATATCTCCAATCCATTACTTTGTGAAATTAGGGTGGTTGAGGTGTTCTATGAGGAAACAATGACTTATATCATGAGTTTATCAAATTACAGTTTTTCCAATGGTGAGTTAGGAATGGTAGGTCACTAAAGGTGACTTAGAACCAGTGACTCACAATGGTGAGTCGTAATGGTGGGTCATGATGGTGAGCCAATGATGGTGGGTCATGTTGTTGAGACATGATAGTGACTCACCAAAAGATATCTCACCAAATGGTGACTCACCGAATATTATCTCACCAAAAAGTGACTCATCAAATGGTATCTCACCAAATATTTATTTAGTGAATGGTAGCATTTCGAATGGTGGCTAACGAAATGGTTACTCGCCAAATGGAAACTCACCAAATGGTGGCTCATGGAACTGTGACTCATCAAATGGTGACTCTCCATCAGTAGTTCATCACCAATAGCTCAAAACGTTGACTCATCTAATGGTGAGTCATTCGATATATCTTCAACCACTAGTGACTTGTTATGGAGACTCACCGAACGATGAGTCATTTACAATAATTTTTCCAATTTCTAGTTTTTTACATTTTTACCACATTTTCCCCTTTAACATTTTATTTGTCATAAAAATGTTTAAAATCAAATTTAATTTATTTTGTATCCATTTACAAGAATAAAAATGTGACGTTAAATTACTAACTCTCATCAAACATTACGATAGTTAGAAATCATTGTACTGGTCATTATCTGGAATTAATGGATTTGGAAACCATTTCTTCCATTGATATATGATTTAACCTTTCTAATGTTGAGACCCTTTAATCCTTGTATATTTCACTGAAGTCTTGATATCAGTCTTCCCTGATCCATTCGTCCACGATGAGTTGGGCGTTTTTTTTACAACAATGGATCTTGTTTCCCTAGAGCCTCACACACCCCCTATTTGGTGAAAAGAGAAGGTGTTGATCATATATTTATTGGGGTATGGATCCCTTCATCTCTCATTTATTATTGTATCATGTGAGGTTTTTTCATTGATTTCTCCTTTGAATATGGTTGAATCCAAATTTAATGAAGATAAATCGAACTAGTTACAAAATAATTAACATGGGTTGGTGAAAAGTGATGCATTCTTATGTCTTTTTACTTATTAATATTGTGAAATGTACCTGATATATCCATATTGAAAATAAAGGTCAGTGGTGGTCATTTTTTTCACATCTATGATTGATTATGAATATTTTTTTTTGTTTGAAAATAATTTTTTATATGGAATTGGTTAACCATGTATAGTAGGTTAAAAAATGGATGCCTCAGGATTAAAAGTTCCCTATGATTTCCCCTGAATTATAAAAATGGAATTAATGAATTAGTGTTTTCTAAAACTGAATACACATTACATTGTTTGATGTGGTTTTGTGCAGTGTGTGGTTTTGTTTTTTATTGTGCCTTGTGTGTTTGTGTGGTTCTAGTGTTAAGAGAACATCTATTTGTATTTGGTGTTTTAGGTGGTGAAATTGGATCATAGTTTGAGAGATTGATTTAATGTGAAATGGTTGAGCAGTGTTATGAAGTGGGACTTCATGGGGTTGTGGCTAGTTGTGTTGTTGTGTGTGATTGGGGGTATGTACTAGGGATACTTGGTTTTGATGCGATGAGATGTGTTGATGGGTGTGGTTATGAGATGGAGGTTATTCGTTATTTGTAGGATGTTTTGGATAGTATTAATTTGACGAATGATTATTTCAGTGGTTGGCATGGGTTCTATGTTAGGTTCAAGTGTGGAGGGCGGCATTTATCATAGTTTTATTCCACTATTGGTCTTGGATGTGTTGTTGGTTGTGCATTGTGGCTGGTAGTTCCCCAAGTAAGGAAGGAATGAATAAATGGATTTCTTAATAATGAATTTTAATTGGTTAAATGTGTTGTCTAGGGTTATGAATTTAATTATGACATTTTGTGTAGTTTTTCATTTATTAGTAGTAGAGAAGTATGTTTTTTTGGGTTGGTTATTTGTTTAGAAAAATCCCATTGTTTGGGATGAATTTTTGATACCTATATATTTACCATTACTTCCTTGTGATTTCTATACATACCCCACCCTTGTTGAAAAATATGTCCCGAAGTCCCCCAATTTCGTGGGGGATGGTGTCTTTTACCAACATCCCAAAGGGAGGATGGATGGATGGTTATTGGATCTTCTCTACTCCCTCTTCTTGGCATTGTCATCCCAATAATCTTTAGTCTCATGGTGGTGTGATTGTGAGGCCCACGTGTTTGTGGGTGAGGTGTTCTTTCCCAGGTGTGTATGGGATGAGATGTGATATACATTCCTAGGTGTCTTTGGGATGATGTATGGTTATGGACCATGTGTCTTTGGGTGGTATGTGGTACGATTGATACCCATGTTTCTATGGGTGGGATGTGGTGAGATTTGTTTTCCTATGATGTGGGATAAGCTCTAAGGACCAGTTGTGTACGGGCAGATTGTGACATGGGGAATGTGGAAGAGAGTGGAAGCGTCATGACATTCTCCATTTGGGTATGATAAGTTAACCAATGGGAAGTGGTGCGGGGTGCCCAAAAATCAATGTTCTTATTATTAACTTCCATGACCATTGTTATTTTTTGATTGTTCCTTGGTGTGGTTGGGATGGGTAGTATTCCTTGTTGTGTGTTGTTTTTTTGTTTTCTCACAAGGGAATTAGTATTCTTCCCTCATTTTTGCCTTAGAGACCTTGGTTTTTTATATTGAGTATTCTCCAATGCTCACCCAATGTATATAATAACTAATTTCATGATTCCATGGGGATTACATGCACCGTGATGAACCATTCAAGCTCGGACGTGGGTATAGTTGCATTTTTTCACTTAGCATTTTTCTTTTGGTAAATACCTTTGATTTCAATTGTATATTTAGAAATTATGATTTAAAAATTCATGTGGGATAGTTCTGAGATTCTTATATATATATATATATCATTGAGTGGTTTTGAGTTTTATACATATTATCTCCTAATAATTTTTACTGTAAAATGGGTAATGCCTCAAATTTTATAATATTTGTATACACATGGTGTTTGTCACCACCAAGGAGCATACTGGTGGCAGGACTTGGAGGGTGTTTATCTCTCTTCCTTCATTTCCAGCTCAGGAGGGGAGTCTTTAGAAGGAGGGTTCTTAATAATTTTTAGGACTTGATTTTATTAATTATACCATCAAGTTGGGTATCTCATTTGGGATGTCATCATATTTTTCCTCACATTGGTTTTCGAAAATTATTTTCCTATTTTAATCCATTGATGAAAAATTAATGAAAATATTATGGATAAGTAATTATAAACTATTAAACACATAAATTTTAAATCATAAACATTATTTATATAATTCATAAATGAAACATATTTCTTAAACTATTATTGTCTATGATTCAATCAACGTTATCCCCGGCCTAAATCCTATCATAAAATATTATAAGCACTTTGGTTCTCATAATAATAGGTTGTAAGGAGATTATGAATTTAGAGAATCATATCTCATGTTAGTGTCAAACCTGGAGTATAAAAACGTCCATTTTTTGTGCACCAGTTAGTGATTATGTCCAACTCAAATCACCCTTTTCAGTATTATTAAACAAAGGTACCACTATGATTGATCCACACCCACTTCTAGTATTCCGATAGAGATTTATTTTCCTGGAAACATTACAATATGCATTAACAAAATTTAGGAACTTTTTCATATCGTTTTTCTTTTACCAATGTATTTAAATATAGTTCTTTAATCATAATACTCAAAAATAAATATTCCATTCTATGATACATACTGTGGAAACTCGTATCTATAATTTACATTATTTAATGATTTATTAAATAAATGTATAATTAATACAACCCAAGAGGATCATGAAACCTTGTGTCTTTGTGAGTTGTGGTATGTGATAGAATAATATCAGAAACGAGTACAAAATCCTTCTTTAAAAACATTAAAAACATGCACTCATAATCCCTGAATATTCAAAAACTATAAGGAAGAACCTATGGATGTACAAAAGAAAAGTTTTATCTATAAATCATTGTAATGGAATCAAAAAACATATAATAAGATAAATAATTATGTTTGATTGAAGAGTTTTGTAATGTTTTCCCAAGATGGGTAATAATCATGACCTTTGAAAAAGAGGCATGAGAGAACGTGAAAAAATAAAGGTAACATTGGAACATAGAAACAACATAAACATGAAATCATAAAAAATATTCATGTATAACCACAAAAAAACAGAAAATATTGTTATTTGGATAATATATTTTTCACCATACCTAGAATCTCATTAGATAATAATATTATAATGAATGGGAGCGATATATAATTCTCGAACACCCATCGCTTTCATATCATGTACAAGCATAAGGGTGGAACACAAATAATAAAAAATAAAGATATATAAATAAATTCTTAACACAATATTAAGGATTATAGGATATATATATGTAATTATCCAATCAATTATAGATAGAAAAAATAAGGCTAATACCCTTGAGTGGAAATGGAGATGAGTAATCACTACACAAATGTTGGTCATGGAGAATCCAATGACAATTTCTATCACACAAAGTGTGTATGTATGGGTTTACAAATGTGGTAAATGAGAGGTAAATGGTTCTCTTAATATATGTAAATAATAAGAATATTATGAGTGATGAGTAAAAAATATAACAAATTGATCAATTGGAAGTCAAAAGGAATGACATAATAAAGGTTCTTGAATGAAGAGAAGTAGGAGATGATACCTTACTTTGAGTGGGTGATTTTAAAAATATTGGAGGCTATTATATGATAATGGAGATATAGTATGAGGGAATTTTTTAGGTAATGGTTGAGTAAAATCTTGATCTAAGGGTTTTTAGTGAAGAATAGTTGGCGGTTGGGTGGGATTATATATCAAAAGATAAGATATTTATTTATAAATTTTTAAACATAGATTTTTGACTCTATATGATACATTAATCAAAATAATTAACCTTCTAGTGGGTTTTCACGTGGATTCAACCAACAAGTAATGTTTTTATTTATTTTATAATTATAATAATATTAAACATCAAAATTGTGACCTTGTTTATATGGAAGTGAGTCATGTTTATAAATAATTGATTTTAAAACCATCAAATATATTATAGGTTTTGGATGATTCACTAAGGGTTTATGAAATTAATGTAATAACCTCAAAAATAAAATAGTTTAAAAGGGGAAACACAATTCGGGTCTTTTATACTATTTATATGATTACTAAATAAATTTGGGTAATATATTAGTTCATAATACATACAATATAATTATACAACATTTAATTTTTTCTAAAAATTCGAGTGTCTAAAAAATAATGAAAAAAATAATTTTTAATAATTTCAATTTCTTGATTTTGAAAAATATTATTCTATATACAATTAATTCTCTAAATATGAGAATTTATTCTTTAAAATCATAAAAATTCATTTATTTAAAAATATTTCTTTTATAATAATAGTTTTCTACCCATTATATAAAATAACATTTGTATTTAGATAATTATGTTATAATTTTTAATCAATAAGTAATATAAAATACAAATATTTAATAAAATAAATAATTATTAATAAATTTTGAGTACATAAAAACAATTATGCATTTAAACTATACGATTCAAAATAATAAAATTTATATTTCATTATATAATAATCTTATGTTTACCAACTAATTATATAATCTTTTAATAAATAAAAAAAGAAAAGAGAAATATAATAATTATTTCATTAAAAATAAAAATATACAGACCGATACTATTATGGTCAATAAGCATTTCCCTTTATTACACCAGTGATCTCCCTAACATAAGGTATCTGATTGTGAGAATTTTTAATAGAGTTTTGATATATATGGTTTATGTCGTGATCATGATGATCGTGCACTTCACCTATAAAAGGATTTTTTTCATTCATTAGTTGTTGAATAAAATATTGGATTTACTCAATGGAAAGAAATAATGATTCTTTCACCTATAGATTCTTTGATGAATGGGATTGATAGTGTATGATTCTACTAGTTAATGCCTTTAATTATTCAATGGTTATAATGAAATAAATTTCAATGGTTATACAAATCATAAGATCTCTATATAATGAAAACAATTTCAAAGGTTATAATGAATAATTGTCATTTAAATGTGATTGGAAATTAATTATGATGGTTCAATATATGAATGTTTTGTTTATAATTTTATTTATTAATAATTTATTTATTCATTCAAAAATTGAAATTCAATTATAAAATCATAATCCTTACATTTCCAGTCCTAGGAGCCTTTGAACACCAATGTCATCTAGAGAAGGACCCACCCCTTCAGGAAAGAGGGAAATCCTATGTGATTTCGGCTCCCAAATAGTGACAATAGTGGCCTCAGATCAGGTTACTCCCCCACTAGGGGACAGAACTCCACCATCTCGTAGAAGAGCAGAATTGCCATTTCTTCTGTTCTTCAGTTTGAACTTCGTTCCTATGTTCCCTCAAAGTTTCCTAGACCCTAAAATTCTAGATTTTCAAAATGGACGCCCTTATCTTCCGATTTTAGTCATATTGTTTAAGGAATCCTCCACTCTCCATAGTCTGACACTGGTCACTCTATTATTTAAGTGAAGACCCTCTATCAATCAGTTTGATCGATTTGTGTTTGGGTTTGGGGATTTTCCAGAAAAGGAAACTGTAGTATTGTTGGATAACATGAATATTATTATCTGCTTTGCTTCAGAGGAGGACATGATAAATGCATGGTTGAGAGCTCTATGAAACTATAACGACTCACGGTTATATCTGTACCGATGGTCATATGAATTTCATATGAAGTGTGATTCACCCTCAGTGGTAGTTTGGGTTAGTTGTCCAAATATCCCTTCACCATTTCAAAATACATTGATTGTTAAAATGCATGGAAACCTCTTGGGAAGATACCCATGTTCCGATAGTTGGACCATCATTGTCTGCCATCCAGTTTACCCTAGAGTGTGTGTGGAGATTAACTCATCAAGGGTTCCTTTGGACATCGTTTGGATCAACGTAGGCGAAGAGTTCCATTGTAGACATCCATTTGCCTATGAATTGTTGGTCTGTTTTTCTCCTAATTGAAAATGGTTTGGCCATTCTATGGAAAACTGTAGGCTAGGGGAAAGGAATGGTGGCTTTTAGAAGAATGTGAGAAATTAAGATCATAGAAATTCTGAGAATAACACGGTGGAGAATTCGTTGGTTGAAAGACAAGGTAGAGAACTCTACAATAGATCATCTAAAGGCTCCGATTTACCAAGGACTACTCAGGATATCCAGAATAATTGTCTAGTCCTAGATGAACATGATACAGGTTTAGATTCAGTTGGCATGGGTCCACTGATCTCAGGAATTTCCAACCAGGTGAAGCTGATGCAGCCACTTGCTCTACCTCCTGGCCTGAAAGTCCAAGATGTCTTTTGCAGACTGTTAAGTGATCTCAATAAAGTCAATAGGTCAAACACAGTACCTATTGGTAATGAAGATTACATGATCGGTTAGTCTAGCCTTGCAGTTTATTCTCAATCTAAAATCAATGAGTAAGGTCTTATGGTGAATGCAGCTTGTGAAAACTAGGGGTGGTTTTAGAGGATGCTAACAAACAGCCTCAGTTCATGGTGCATGGATTCTTATAGCCTAGTCATGCTCAGGAAATTGGCTAGATGAAACTGGATAGAGGGAAAGTCTTGGGTACAAATAACAATATTTTGGGTGGAAGTGGTTATATACCTTGAAGGGAGTTACAAATTGTGGGTGTGGTAAGGGGTCCGAACTTGATTTGGACCTCAGTTACCCTATGTAATAGGCTTGAAGGCCTTCCAGAGGCTGATGCGAATTCAGATTCTATTACCCCAGGTTGGGGAAATGAGTTTTCTGTGAAGGAATCCAAAGAGTGTGAACTTGGGTAATCATCAGATGTGGATTCAAGTCCAAGAACCAATATGGATTTCAAGAAGAAGGGGAAGAAGGACTACTCCTTTCTACCCCCCCCCCCCCCTTAGAGACTCACTTGGCAATGAAGATGAATGACAGGAATATTGAGATAGATTCTCTATGCCATAAGAGGCAAGGAGAATAGGATGATCAATTCTTGGTTCACCTATTAATCTTCTAAGAAGAATTGATTGAGAAGGTCTGGATTCTCAATACATCAGAGGAAGAGGCAGCTAAAATGATGGGGAGATCACTAGAGGTGTCTCTCAATGAGGAACAAATGTCATGGATTGGAAACTAGGACTCAATTTTGATAGGGGTTTCAACAGATGGAAAACAACATTGAGAAGTACATTCAAACCTGGAACTAACATGCTTTTATGTTTGAGAAGAGGATGCTAGAGGTAGCTACCCTAAAAATTTCTTATATATCCTAGAAACATTTTACGAAAAGGGAATTCGGTAATATTAAGTTTCCCTTTGATGATTTTGTTTAAGCTCGTGGTCTCGTCCATTCAGTTTAGGAGGATTGTTTGTGAGTGATGTATAGTCCTTTGGATATTTCTATTGACTGTATTTGGTTGGATGTTAGGTTATTTTTCTCATCCCTATAATTAGATCTATGATGGAAGGGAATCAAAGTTTGAAGTCTTCAGCAGTGCATGCCTTTTTTATTAGGATTCTGGAGAGGGTATGGCTCAGCCATTAGTATTGTGCACATTCATTTTGTAGGGAATTCACACTGAAGAGTCTTCAATTTGTGAAGGATTTTTGTCATGGCATTGTTGCTAGGGTGGGGAAGGACTAGTAGTTTGTTCTGGTTTTTATTTTCTTCTTGTCTGGTTCAACTTTTTCTTAGACTATTTTTTGGTTTCTTACATTCCCCTCAAAAGTGTTTTGATAATAAAAATGTAATTTTCAATGGGTAATTTCTAGTCCTATGAATTTTTTTAGTGGATAAATTTGATATTTTTATATCATTTAGGTTATTTTAGCAGAAATTGAATACAATATTAATTATTTGATATATATATAAACATCAATTATTAAATCATTTATAAATTTCATAATGATTGAAAAATATCACAATTAAAAATTTTTAATATATTAAAATATATTAATTATGCTTATACATCCATTTGATATAGATATATCAAACTAATAAACACTAAATTTGATAATTATGAAACTAAAAAAATGATATCACAACTAAAAAACTACATAATCATGCTTTATTATTTTATGATCAGGTATGTGTAAATTTATCATCCTTCAAGAACACTGATATGAAATTATATCATGATTGACAATGGGATCCTAATTAACATGATCTAAATTTATGGAAAGATCTAAATATATAAAAAATTATATTTTTTAATCTATAATTGTAATAATATTATATAAAAAAATAATTAAGAAAATAGTTTTTTATGGTGAATCAATAAACCATGATTTCCCTAAATTTAATCTTCATGGTTAGCATTGAAAATTACCATAAAAATAACTATTCATTCATATACCAAAACCATTTTTATGAAACTATATCAAACATATTATAATTTTTCCCACATGAAGATGAAAATAAGTAAAAACTAATATATATATATATGTGTGTGTGTGTGTGTGTGTACGTGTGTGTAAAAAGATTGTAAATTTTGAATTTAAATTGAAATAGTTATCAATAAGGTTCCTTGATATGTATTTAATGTTGTTAATTTAATTATTCTATTTATTTGGTTGAAGTGCATAATGAATCATGGGAAAGGTATTCAGATGCATAAAAACTTCTATTCAATGAGAAATGAGTGGTATTATACACATAATGTATCACCCTATGCTTCCACGATATACTTCTTTTAAAATAATTCAATAGCTTGTGTTGTACACAACCCTGAGATCAAGCACACCACGACCTATCAATGTAGCCATTTAACAATAGTTATGAATAATATTAACCACATTTTTAAATTTTATAAACATTATTTTTCAAAATAGAGTTAATTTTTTAATTCGTAATATTAAAATTATCATAGGGTTATATTTTGGTAATTTTTTGAAAAGTTTCAATTTCAGATTAATAGTTAAAAATACATCATTTTAATTAAAAATAGCCTTTTCATCTAATTAATTTATATTGTTAAATTTTATTATATATTGGTTTTAATGTGTAATTTTATTAATATTTTTTCATTTAATCTAATTGTGGTCATTGGAACTAATTTTACATTTAAATTGTAAATAAACACATGCTAATCTTTCGATTGTTTTTACTTATTAAAAACCTACTTACTGATATTCACAATGAGAATTAATTTTAAATCAATTACTGAAAAAAATTTGTTTTGAATTTGGAAAAATTATTTCCATATTTATAATTATAAGGTCCAAATTTTTTAAATAGGTACCTTTTATTTTCGAACATTTTGAATAATAACTTTAGTAATTATTTTTCCCCACGATTGAAGGGTTAATCAGGTAAATAAGGGTAATAAAATAATATTATAATCATATAAAACTACCATGAAACATGTACTAATACTATTCTATTAGATAATTTATACCATGTTCATCCATGGGTTGATTTTAGGGCCCCATTGAGCAACTTGGGTGTGATAATGACATGTTATAAGAAATATTTTAAAGTAAAGAGAAATATAAAATTAAGAGGCATTTTTTACTAAATCAATTTTAACACAGGTTTATATAAATAATATCTTTGAATATAAATATTTGTTAGAAATATAAAAATATTTCCTACATCATTTTATTTTATTTTTAATTTTGAGATATAAAAAAGTAAATTTATTTATGACACAATGATGATGTTGTGCTTACCTTACTAATGAAAGATTCAAATAAATGATATTAAAAATATTAAAATAACAATAATTTGATAATTTTGATATCATAAATTAATTTTATGGATTCTATTAACTTATTATCTTTTATTTAATCCCTTTTTTAGAATTAATCATGCTTTTATGACTTTTACAATACTCATTTACTTTATAGTGTCAAAATTGACATAAATGTGTTTTCAAAACAAAGACTATTTTATTAAATTATATAATAGTCCTAAAAATATATTATTTGTAAAAATGATTCATATAAAGATAAAAATTACATTAATTATTAATTTTTTTATTTCTTCTCATTTTATAGTAAAAATAGTTACCATATATTATGAAAATAAAAGATGGCATGGTAAGAGTAATTGTTTTTAACTAAGTGTTAAAGCTAATAGATATGGTTATTTTAATGACCTAAACTTGTATACAACCTATTTTTTGAGTGGTTTTAGAAAAAAAACATATTATTTATGAAATAAATTAGTTTTGGTCTATTTTAAACTGAGAATCAATTTATAATAAAGTAATATATCAATACTTTCCTAAAGTGCCCATCCCCCCACTAATAAAAGAACACTACCTATACCCACTTAACAACACTCCTAAAGCCCGTAAAATCATCCAAATTATTCTAAAGTATCTACTGAACCTCCCCTATTCCTTATGTAATCATTACATTGGGTATAAGGCAATTCAACAAATCCTTTGTCTCATATCAAATAGAAGTTACTAGATTTAGAGGTAACGTCTTCTCAAAAGTTCCTTTCTTTTATTTTAAATCTCTACTCCCTATGCTCATATTATTCATTTATTACATAAAAACACTAGTATCCTCAATATACGATGATTATTTTATGATAATTATTCTAACTATACTTACACACACCTCCATCTAAGGGATATGAACATTCTGTTTCTGTGGACGACGAACTACTGCCTCATGAAACGATGATTGTTCAATTTTCCCCTACCACCTCTTGTGTTTAAAATTATAATGGATTCATATTTATATATTATATATATAATATTTATATTTTGTCTATTCTTCTATATTTTTCATTAAAATAATACCTTTATGCTTTCCAAAATGTGTAAATATGATAATTTCATTTGAGGATGTGCGGACTACCGCCCCGTCAAAGTGATATGACTCATTCATTACATACATAGAACATATAAATGATGGTATTAGTGAACATATGTAATGTATAAAAAATATGATATTATACTTGAATTATGATATACCTATGTGTCATTTAGTTTTCATTCCATTAAATTTGAAAAGTAAATGAATGTAGCATTCATGTGTATGTATAGCTTACCATCTCCATGAATGGTGCATTTCATTTCTCATCTCTAAATGATATGTACTATTCTAAATAAATATATAATGGATATAAGTACATATATACTATATATATTGGATAATTAATTGATTAATAATATTCTGGTGATGATGGGATTTTGACTACATTGACAATTTACATGAAAACAAGTTTATTGTCGACTCAACTACCGAACATCTAAAAAATGAATGATTTGAACATAAATATTTAAATAATTTTTATAACATGATGATAAGTAATATAATATTAATAATTAAATTGAAAACGGTTCTGAAACAAGTAAAAAGTTTCCTATGTTTATTATTCAGGAATATAAAGAATGAACCCGAAAAGTCATACTAATGGTAAGGGGTTTCGTCTCAATTTCATTTCATTGATGCATAATGTAATGTTATACACCTAGTTCCTTTTTATATTGTGTATATTAAATATTTTGACTAGTTATATCATGAACCTCATTATTTTCATTATATTATGTTATTTAAATTATGGGAATTATTAACAGATCCATATTACTCATTCAATATGGTAATTTGATAATTCCATTTATATTTTCTTGTTATTCTATATGATAAATACTTTAGACTAGAAATGATGGTTGGAGCCCATAATTTATATATCTTCTCAATGCATCAACAGGTTCTGATGAGAAGAATAGGTTGGAAAAATTAGTTTCTACCCTTTATTTTAAATCATCTTATGAAATGTCTTGATGGTAATATGTTTTCATGTTTCTGAGACATGACGTCCTTAAATAAATACTTCCCCTATTTAATTTATGTTATCATTTATCCATGAGATTTCATGTTGACATATTTATGGAATTAGTTCATTCACAGTTTATTGATTTATGGAAAATGTTACAGTTCCTTAAATTCTATATTTTTTGTGCCTTATATAGTTCTTTAAATGGAAAGTGTTCTCTGATATTTACCTTTCCATATAGATTGATTATTACTTCCATTTTACATAGCCTTACTGATCATTTTATCTCACCATCATTATGTTTCCCACCCTAGATTATGAAGAAAATAACATTGATTAGTATTTCAATTATGAAATATATTTCAATTATTGTATTGCTTCTTTTATTTTAGTTTCAAAATGTATTATGGGTATCATGTATATAATCTGTATTTCCAATACTGTGAAAATGTAGGGTCCTTCTAGAGGTTATTCCTTGTAATAATGCCATCATAATGTAATAATGCACTGGATTTAGGTTATCTGAGGTTGGGTCTTTATATTTTGTATCAAAGGATGTTTAGAAACAACATTGGAAACTATAATTGTGGAATACATATTAGGGAACATACCCTAAGTTATTATTTAGGGATACACTTATAATAATTTTCCCAATATAACAAATGTTTAATATTTATAATTCATAATTTTATAATTTATGTTGACTATTTTACCATATTTTAAAATCATAATTTTATGAGCTCATCGGATATGTGTCATTATATAGAAATGGAACCTAGAAGGATGAATGGTATCAATACTTGAGAAAATTATAGCGGTTTCCCTGCTAAAGAAACCAATACTCTTGGTATTATAATGGAGAAAATTATGGTGATATTGGAAAAAAAAATTAGGATATGAAAATAAAAATTCCCAAAAGGAACAAACCATTCCATAGAGGAAATCCCCTATTTTGGATAGCTTTATGTGACAAAAGCCCCCATCATTTAGTGGGACTAATAATCCAATTATAGTTGAGAAGCGGATTAAGTCTCTGGAAAATATATTTATGGACATGGGATATAGTGAAATATAAAATGTTACTTTTGTGGTCTATTATCTCAAAGGCGATGCTGAAAAATTATATACATTGATCTAAAAAACAAAGGAAGATATGAAATGTATAACTTTTTAAGGATATATTCTTCGACAAATACTTTACACATCATCAAAAAATTGAGATGTAGGGCTTCCTTATCTTAAAGAAAAAAGAAGAAGGGAGTTTTATAAATTTTGAAGCTACATATATAAGTTTATATTGGTTTTCTAAAAATTATATATATAGCACATCGTGATTGATTGATCATTTATTTGAGGTTTTTAGGCAAATCTCCGAACGGCACTGGTTTCACATAATTTTTCATCTTGTGATGAAATAGTTTTATTTTCCATCAAGACGTATAAATAATTTTATAGGATAAATATATTAGAAAAACCATAAATGAAGTGTCCATATGAGAATAATTATAAATCAAATTCATAAAATAAGAATAAGATTGAATGATTTTCATCTTGTAAAAATTGTGGGAGAACCACCCTGGGAAATGTTTGATGGGATTGAGAGTTTTTGTTATAAGTGTGGAGAAAAGGGACACTAGGATCTTGAATGAAAAGGTATGAAAAACAATAAATAATTTCTAGAGCTAAATTTGTAAATATATGAGACACTATGTAAAGGAATGGCCCAAACATCAAGGAAATATACCATAGAAGAAGTTGATGGGAGATGGCCAAAAAAGTTCCATCGCAACTGCTGAGGTTGATGTTCTTAATGATGTGGTGGTATGTACTTTAATTATTTCCTCAAATTTAGCAAGATATTTATTTGATTTTGGAACATCGAATTCCTTTATATCTTCATAGTATGCCTTAAAATTTTGAAATTTCCAATTCAACATGAAAAGGTAATTGCCAGTTAGAACTCCTAATGGGATCCTTATCGCAACAAATATTGGATGATAAGTTCTTGTATTGGTATAGAAACATGCTCTAATTTATAATTTTCTTGTCAAACCTATGGTTTATTTTGATATAATATTTTATGTGGATGGGATTTCAAAATATGATATGAAAATATATTACCAGAAAATGGAAGTTAAGATTTTTGAGGAAGATGTAGATTCTGTTATATTTTGAGAAGAAACATCATTACTATATTTTAATCAAAATCCACCCCCAAAAGTTTTACTAAATTATATTTTTCATAATTAAGTAAAGACAACATCTAGGGATTAATGTGGTAATCTTAAAATTAAATTTGTACATATTGTAAAGGAATACATTGATGTTTTTTATTATGATTTATCGGGGCACTCCCCTGAGCATGAAGTTGAGTATTGTATTGATTTAATCCCTAATGCATGGATAATATAAAAAACTCCCTATATAATGGAAACTATTGAATTAATGGATTTCAAAAACAAATTCAAGAGTTGGGTAAAGAGGGATTTATCTACTCTAATGTATAACTATAGGTAACCCTTTCTCTCTATTTCAAGAAGAAAGATGGATCCATGAAGATTTGTATTGATTATAGGGAAATAAATGTGATTATAATAAAGTGAATGTATCATATTCCACAAATTCATGATTTATTTTATCATATTCAAGGAGATCAAATATTTTACTAGATTGATCTTTGTTCTAGATATCATCAATTACGAGTAAAGACGGAATACATTCTGAAGATGGATTTTTGGAAAAGGTATGGTCATTAATAATTTACAGTAATGCCCTTTGGATTGACTAATGCACCCTTAGTTTTTAGGGATATCGTGAATATAATATTAAATAATTATCTTAATGATTTTTTGTATTCATTGATGATATCCTGATATCTTCCAAAATCATCAAAGACCATGAGTATCACTTTCTTATAAAGATTGAGATTCTCAGGAGAGAAAAATCATGTGGTAAATTTGGAATGTGAGAATTATGACTATAGGAAATTTCATTCCTTCTTAATATATTCTCCATGGATGGAATCGATGTTGATCATTCAATGACACATGAAATTCAAGAATAGAGAGCACCAACATGTATAACCTAGGTATGTAGTTTTATTATTTTAATAGGTTATTATGGGTGTTTCATCCAGAATTTCACCCGGTTGGCTAACCCATTAACAAAACTCACACAAAAAGGGTTTAAATTACTTTAGAATAAAGTGTGTGAATATTGTTTTGATGAGTTTAAGAGAAGATTATTAAATAATCTAATGCTGAATTTACCATCTGGTAATGATGGGTTTTTTATTTATAGTGAGGAATCATGGAAAGGAATTGGTTGTGTCCTTATGTAAAATGGTAGGGTTATTTAATATTCATCAAGTCAATTAAAAATTCATGAAAAAAAAGAAATCCAACTCATGATGTTGAGTTAGTTGTAGTAATCTTTTCTCTCATGATATGGAGATAGTATCTCTACAGTGGAAATTGTGAGATATATACTGATCAATAGAGTTTGAAATATATTTTCTAATATAAATTACTCAACATGAGAAAATGGAGATGGCTTTATCTACTCAAAGATTATGATTTCATAATACACTACAATATAGGGATGGAAAAAATGTTGTGTATTCCTTGAGAAGAATAGACCATGGAGTTTTGAACAAGATGAGAGTTGAAAGGGATCCTTTTTTCATGGATAATGTAAAGATGGATATG
Organism: Viscum album; assembly: GCA_963277665.1. NCBI lineage: Eukaryota > Viridiplantae > Streptophyta > Magnoliopsida > Santalales > Viscaceae > Viscum > Viscum album. Next base: position 800,914,993 of record OY728150.1, on the reverse strand, counting down.
GGAATTATCATTGAGTGTGAAACATCACTACTATTTTATATAGTTTCCAAACAATGATTACTAGAATGGATAAAATGTTCTTAGACTTATTATAAGAAGTTTCAAAATAAAATCAATGCTGCAAATGATGGGATATTGATTGATTTCATATTTGAATATGGCATTTTGAAATTTGAGAAAAACCTTTTTTTTTGGTTGTTATACCTGATCTAAAAAGAACATTATTTGAAGATACACACAGATCCAATTTTTCTACACACCCAGGTGACACTAAGATGTATAGCGATTTGAAGGATTTTTTTGTGGGACAACACGAGGAGGGAGATTACTAGTTATGTGACACAATTTTTGGTTTTTCAATAGGTGAAGGCATGAAGAAAACATCTTAGAGGATTCATGCAACCTCTTCATGTACCTATGTAGAAATTGGATGATGTTACAATGGACATTGTCATGGTACTACCAAGGACTCCCAAAATGAATGATACAACCAAGGACTCCCATTTCACTTAAAGATTCTAGAAAAGTCTTTATAAGGCACTAGATAATGAACTATGTTTGAGCAATATATACCACCCTCAAACTGATTGACAATCAGAATGAACTATTAAAACTTTAGAAGATAAGGTGAGATCCTTCTCACTTGACTTTCAATTTATGTGGGATCATTATTTATATCTAATTGAATTTTACTATAAAAAATAGCTTCCATTTAACTATCCATGTGGCACTAAATGAAGCATTATATGGAAAGAGATGTTTTACACGAACTTGTTTGGATGATATTGGTGAAAGAGAGCATGTTGGTCCAGAACTTGTTGAAGGAACAATGGAGAAGGTGAATATGATCCAAACATATATCAAAATATATCTGTAACAACCCAATGTATTATCAAGGTAATTATGTTCTTATAATTATTCCATATAGTATAATAAGATTAGGAATCACAATGACATAATTATTTGAAATATTATGTGACCATTAAATATAATTTTTCCACTTCAATGATTTGAATTTCAAAAATCTGACATACACGGTTGCGATTAATAATTTTTTTGGAGTTCGATAGAAAAAACATAATTTTGGGTGAATAGTAATCTGCCCTTATGAATAGTAATATACACTTTTGATTATTTGTATGACCCTTAAGATAAGTAGAAAATAATAGTAACTTTACCCATGAATGATTAAATAAAATTTAGGCATCTTATAAAGTAACAATATGACCATTATAAAAGTATTGGTATTTTTGTAAGTCATACATAATTAATTATAATTATTAATTAATTTAAAAGAAAAATTATTTCCCTAAAATGTGTTCATAAATTTAAAATTCAATGTCTCCATGTTTTAAGATAATTTTATAAGACCTTATGTAATTTTGAAAACATTACAAAATCAGTTTAAATTTTTAAAACGGTATTTTCCAAGTAGATTATGATTTTAATTAAAAATTAAAATAATCATATTTAGGATATTATTTATGAAAAATGGAATTCATTTTTGGATTATAAAACTCTAAAAATGGTTAGGGTGAATTTTTTGTATTTTTATAAATATTTTAATTATGTGAATATTAAAATACATTTATTTACCATATAAATACATTATAATTTAAATCCACTATTCCTGACATCAATAGTGATGTAAGCCCCCAAATATAGAACTCACATGACCTATTTACTATTCTTGGTCATGGAATCATCACAATTTCATGTCTGGAGTGAAATTAATAAACTAATGAGTTAAATATTAAGAAAACTCTTCTCCCCTCTACTATAAATACCACCTTACACACCCTGATTTCCTCACACCGATTAATCTTCAACCCTTGTCTAAACTTTGTCAAAACATCATCCCTAGACCCTCCCCCTGTAACATCCAGGTTAAATAAAGAATATGACATTTTCATATTTATAAATATTTTCGAATTAAATAGTAATTTTACTTTAAAGAAGATTCTATGTTTTATAGCATACTCAACAAGCATCAACGGGTTTCTTTGAAATCATTTATTTCACAGAACATTTAGTTATACCGAAACATAATACATTTAAATTATTATTTTAAATATTAGTTAAAACATAGTCATTGTATTCGTGGGAATGAATAGAACAAACTAAAATATGATTACATATGTTTGTTATATGTTTTTACTTTTATCTAATAAATTTAAAAGCTTAAAATAAGAATGAATCTTATTTTTTGCATGAAATAATTTAATATTTTTTGAATGGTCAATTCACCAACTTTTGATTGAAAAACCTTTTTAAATCTGGTTTTTATCACATCTATATGTTCCATTTACAAAATAAACTTCATCTATAGAATAGGGACATCGAAATTTACTTTTGTTAAAGTTTTGGTATTTTTCTAATAATGTACATTTTTTGATGAATAATAAAAAACACTAAATTTTAATTCAAAATTGACTCTTAATATAATTTATTTATAAGATTAGACTGTACATATATTTATGTCCAATTTCAAAGTGAAATTACGTTCAACAAGAAAGATTTTGTGCGGGCGTGGGCACAGGGGGATAGGTGTTGTGGTGCCTGTCAGTTTACTCTTTCATACTGTTCTTGGGAGTGCCATTAAGGTAGAGAAACCCCCATGGCTGCGGTTTGGATCAAGCTTCCGGGGCTCCCTCTTCCCTTCCATAACCCTTCAATTTTGTGGCAGTGGGTGACTTTTTGGGGAGTTTCCTTTGTTCGGATTTGAACACGGAGGTGCTGATGGATGCGGCTAATCCTCGCATTTGTGTTGAGATGAATCTTTTGGTTTAGTTCCCTTCCCATTTCCTCATTCAGTCTCCTAAGGGTTTCAAATGGTGGCAACGCTTGGTGTTCCAAGCTCCACCCATATTTTGCTTGACTTGTGTATTTTAAGGATATTCAGTGTAGTTTTATAGAAAAGGGAAGACAAGACACTGTAATTAGGGGGATGGGCATGGTCATAGTGATCATCATAAGGCATCTCGGCTAGATGTGGTTGGATCGCATTGTAATACATAATTTCAAGGGGTCTCTAGCGCGACGTCTTCCACTCAGGTTAGACCATCATCTTCCTCGGAGGGGGTGGAAAAAAGTCAACAGTTCTACTATGTTTTTTGAATTTTCGAATTCTGTCGAATTCATGCCTAAAAATTCTCATAATTCTGATGAGGGGACACAGGTGGGCAAACATTTGTCGAAGGATCTTGAGCTATCTAATTCGTTACCGATGTAGCCCAATGGTGTGGCGATGACATTTTTGGATGTGGGTTTGATGGATGATACTAGGTCGATGGTGTCTTCCCTTTTCTCAGGAAGAATAAACCTTTTACTGGCTTGCGGGGTTACCGGCTTACCCAGGGGATTATTGTAACCTTATAAAGTTGTGCTGACCCCTTATTCTCTTTTCGTTGGATATATTCAATCTCCCCTTTGGGACAAGGTGGGACACTCCAGAGATGACAAAAACAATCCTTTTTGGGGGGCTTTACCTGATGGGGTGGCGAAGGAAATCGTCTCATCCCATAGGTCACATGCTAGGTTGGTTTTGAATAATTTTCATTAGGTGAAAACAGATTCATAGGATTATTTTTATCCTTTGAGGAACATGATTTCCTTGCTGGAAGATGAGGATAGCCCACTAAAGAAAAAGATTATTGTACCAAAGAAAGGATCTCTTTCGGCAAGATCTTCACGGCCGATTACACGGTTGATGTCCAAGGATGAGTGCTGCAGAACTTTATTTGTCCTCAGGCAAGGTAACAATGGCTGGAGGGATAAAATATCCATCATCAAAAGGTTTCCTTGAATTTTTGGAATGCTCGGGGGCTGGGAGTAGAGGAAAACTGTGCATTCCTGGCTTCTTGGTCCCGGAAATATGGTGTTTCATTATATGTGATTCTGGAACCTAAAAAATATATCGGTAAAATCAATTATTTTGCGAAGAATGTGGGTTTTGGACAGTTCTTTCATGACCACCCCATGAATAAGCACATCTGGCTATTCTGGAAATGGAGCATTTAGGTGTATTTTATGCAGGTAACGAATTAGTGAATAACGGTGAAGATTGGGTTCAAAGACATTGAAATTTGTTTCTCTTTCATTTATGCATGCAATGAAATACATGAATGAAGGGAACTGTGGAAATATGGAGGCTTTTGATCCAGCGGGATTACCTTGGTTCATTAATAGGGATTTTAATGTGATTGCTGATGTCTTAGAAAAGAGATGTGGTTCGGAGAGTTCAGTGAATGGTATGCTTGACTTCATGAACATCATGTCTATTAAGGGCCAGCTATATTTGGGCTTCAACGGGTGTAAATATTCATTGTGTAACAATCTCAAAGGTACTATGAGAATTTGGAGTCACCTGGAGAGATGCCTTTCTAACATCCATGGGTTAAACTCCTTTGCTCTTTCCTCTGTATCACACTTATCCCGTGCTTTTTCAAATCACTCCTCGCTACTGGTTGAGCTCAAAAGTTGGATCCAAGAGCTCAAACCCTTCATGTATTTGTCTAAATGGCACAATGTGGATGATTTTCATCAATTGATGCGGAACTCCTGGGAATGGAATATTGAAGCGAGGGCTTGGAGAGGGCTTGCTGGGCGGTTGAAGTGACATAAGTCAGATATTTCTCACTAGATTTCTAGTAACCCAATTGAGGATTTTTGTGTAGCTTCTATTGAGATAGAAGTCGATAATTTGGAGGACCAAATTCAGTGGAGTTGGGATGAGAGTATTTTCATTAGGATATGTGATAAACGTAGCTTCCTGGTTGAGAGGGTACTGGGGATCAAAAGATATTATAGGATTCACTCTAGAGTAAGATGGATTAAAGAGGGTGACCAAAATACTTCTTTCTTCCATGATTGTTTTAAGGAGAGGAATAATATGAAAATAAACATTAAACTTGTGGATGGATAATACACTTATGATGTTAATGTAGCAGGTCAATTGGCCATGGAATATTTTGAAACATTTTTTTCAGGTTATATATGAGGAGACCATTTGAGAGGTGGCTCATTGGAGGAGAAGGAGGCTTTCATGGTATCTATCCCTAGCAGCCTTGAGGTAGAGGATAATAACATCCTCATGGCCACTCCACAAAGTGCTGAGGTTTGGGGAACTGTCCGTAGTATATTCTTAGACAGTGCACCTTGTCCAGGTGGGTTTCTATGGAGCTTGTTTATGGAGGCATGGGATTTTGTGGGGCTTCATGTATCTAAGGCCATCCAAGATTTTTTTAGGGAAGGATCCATTAACAGGAGCTCATGTTCTTCCAGAGTTGTTCTGTTACCAAAAATAAAATATCCTTATTCTATTGATCACTTTATACCCATTTTCTTATGCAACGTTTCTTATATGATTTTGGAAACTCTGTTGGCTAGGAGATTTAGCAATATAATACCGAAAGTGATCTCTCAGGAACAGCACGGTTTGATCAAGGGAATGGGCATACAAGGGCTATCGGAATTTCCAAAAATTTAGTGGAAGATGTTAATTAATGGGTGATTGGATCCAACATCATCATTCAAGTGGATATGGACAAGGCATATGAAAAATTGAATTAGAGCTTTATTATTCAGGTCATGAGAGGTATGTGTTTTTCTGAATGGGTGTGTGACCTATGATTTTGTTTCTATTGATCGACATGGCTATCCATCTCTCATATGTGTAAGGGATTTGGTTACTTAAAAATCATATGGGGAGTGAGACAGGGGGACCCATTGTCTCCCATAATGTTTATTATTGCTCTGGAGGCCCTTTCACAGAACATACACTGAGGCATGGATGAAAGAAAGATCCTTCCTTATCATACCAAAGCCTTAGATGGATCCCTGTCACATATTATGTTTACTGATTATGTTTTTATTTTCTTGAATGGTATGGGGATCTTACATTTTGAATCTTATGGGAATTATGGTGATATATGGTCACTTAAGTGGACAGTGTATCAATGAGATGAAGAGAAGTGTCTTCATTTCAGATAAATGTTCAAGAAGGAGAGCTCGGGATATTCAGAATATTCTGGGAATCCATAGGAAGCAATTTCCAATGATTTACCTTTGGGAACCTATTTCTAATGGGCGTTTTAAAAAATCCTTATTTGAGGATCTCATTAACAGAATGTTGGGAAGGATACTAAGTTGGAAGAGAAGATTTCTTTCCTTAGAAGGTTGGGTCACATTGATAAACAGTGTGATTTCCTTTATTACAATGCATGTAATGTCCGTGATATCTCCTCCAAAATGTATTATTTCTTTGATGGAGAAAACTATTAACTGCTTCCTATGGGATGACAATTCCATGGGCATGGCTCATTGGGATTTATGGAATCGTCTGGAAAAAACCATTCGAGGAGGGAGGAGTCAGTCTCAAAAACATATCCTTAACAATACTGTCCATTTAAGCTCGCATGGCATGGGGTTTTATGGTTGTCGAATCACTGTGGGACAAAGTCCTCAGAAATTAATATGGAAAACACAAGGAGATGTGGTACAAGATGAAACTGTCCAGTCTGGAGAAGACTGTGTTGCATCATCTGGAGATCCTTCAGGACAACTCATATTAGATGGTAGGGAGAGGGGAGATCAGTTTATGGCATGAAAATTGGGTAGGGGAGAAGCTGTTTTTCCATGGTGTCCTATTCCTGATATGGAAGTTAAAGAGGCTTCTCATTTTACCATACTTATGGATTCAATTATAAGTGTGGACTAGTGGGTCATTTCATGAAATATTGTTTTAAATGAGGAGGCTGATCGGGTCTGTTTTATAGGTTCTGGTTCTGGTTATTTCATCGAGCATGATTACAGGACACTTCTCCATCAGGGAGGGGTTCGTGATGAGTGCGCGGCTTGGATCTGGTGCAAATAAGATCCTATAAATTTTAATTTTCTTTTTGGAGATCCCGGAATAACACCTTTCCAATGGAGGATAATGACCAGTGGAGAGGGATCTCTATGGCCTTGTGATGCTTTTGCTGTACTAACCCGCAGGCTGAATCGATCTTCCACCAATTCATCCAAAGTGGGTAGCTAGGGATGTTTCAATGCTTCTTTATCTTCTATGAAGGATTTCATCACTAGTTAGTTTATTGGTGTAAGGAATCAAGATATAGAATACAAGATCCGTAGCATTATTGTTCTCGCCATTTTCTAGAAATTGTGGGAGGCTCGAAATAAGGGGAGGACAGAGGTGCGTCCCTCGTCTACTTTCCTCCAAGTTAGAATGAAGTGGTTGGTTCCCGAGCTGGGTTCTATGGTGAAAGGCAGACATCAATCTTATATAATATGAAGGTTACATAGCCAAACTCCTAACTCGAATAGATCACAAGGAGTATGGATTAGATGGGATCCAACGGGGCTCAGATATAAGCTTAATATGGATGGCTCTGGTATAAATGGTCAAATACATTGTGCTGTCTTTTGCAGGATGAGTACGGCTCAGTACAGTTCGCCTTCAGTAGTTTCTATGGGACAGAGAATTCACTGGGTGCAGAATTAAAGTCAATCCAAAACGGTATCATGCTTTTCAAAGGCTTCAAATTGATGTGTTCTGAGGTGGATTCAGATTGTGAAATTGTTGTAAGAGATATTAACGAATAGGTGGATCCTCTTGGGCATTTAATTTATTTAGTCCACAATTGCATCTTGGAGCTTAGACGTGTTTGGTCAATTCTCCATGTGAAAAGGGAGGCCAACTTCATGGCGGATACACTTTCTTGAGGAGGTAGTCATGAGGATCCGTTGATTGTGTTTTCTATTTTGGGAACATTGCCCTGGGAGTGTAATAATTTTGTGCAGGGGGATGCTCTCGGGCTGCATTATTTTAGACCCCTGTGAAAACCTCTTGCATTATGGGCTTTTTCTCATTTCATTATTAATAAAAAAAGGTAATTATCATCATCATAGAATTTGAAAAAATGCATTCCATATTTAGAATCATGAGGTCTATAATTTGTTAATTGGTTACTTTTATTTTTAGACATTATGAATAGTAACTTCTGTAAATATTATATTTACCATGGTTTGAAGGGTAAATCTGGTAAATAAGTGTAGAAAATAATATTATAATAATATAAAATTACCTTAACAAGTTTCTCATTCCTATTGGATGATACATGTCTGACCATGTAGAATCCATGGGTCGATTTTGGGACCCCATGGAGCCACTTGTAAGTGAAAATGACATTTTATAAAAATTAATTTAAAGATAAGTAAAATGTTACATAAACATATATCGTTTAGTTAAAAAATTATACATGGTTATATAAGTTATATTTTCTACTACAAATATTAAATATATATCTAGAAAGATTTTATAATTCATGGTATTTTATTTATAATTTTTAGCGATTAAATTGAAAAAATTTATTTATGACACAATGATGATGCAGTGATTGATTCATTAACAAAAGATTCAAGTAAAGGATATTAGAAATGTAGAAATAAATTTAATTTGGTATTTTTGATGTCATCCACGAATTTTTTGGCTGATATATATATTTTATCTTTTTATTAATAATTTATTTCGAATCAATCAAGATGTAGTGGATTTTAAAAAAAATCAAGAGATGAATATTGTCAAAATTAACATAATTCATATTTTAAAACATAATATATTTGATTAAATATTATAAAATTCCAAAAAAAACTATGATTGAGTCAAACAGTTATCATAAGTATAATGTTTTATTATTGACTCTTTAATGAGATATTTTTCATTTTTTGGTAAATATTGTTATTCTCAATGTGTTAAATGCTTTACAAAACGTTAAGAGTAAAAAAGGTTAAATAAAAATGATAAGGATGAAAAATATTAAAAACCTATCAAATTATTATTTAATGATTTTATTTCTAAAAATAGTTATCTTATCTCCAAATATAATGAGTTTTGGACCTTTAGAAATTGAAAATCATTTTATAATAAAATTATACTTTCAAACAATCCTAAAAAGCCCCTCCTCCCCCTTATAAAAGTACATCAACTATAACCCATTACTCACACATCTAAAGCCCTGTAGATCATCAAAATTATTCACAAATAATATCCCAACATCCCTATATTACTCCTAGAATCATTTCCCTGCACATAAGGAAATTAAAGAGAGCCCTTTGGCTCAAATCAAAAAAAGTTACCCAATTTGATGTAACATCTTCTCTCAAGTTACTTTCCATTATTTTTTTATCCACTTACTATGATATTCATATTCTTTTTTTATAAAACAACACATGTATCATCAATATACTAGTATTTTTTATGGAATATTTTAGAACTACACTTATACACGCCTCTGTCTAATGGGCATAGAACATACTGTTTCCGTGAACGGTGAACTACTGCCTCACAAAGAAAGGATTGTTCAATCTTCTCCTACCACATCTTATGGTGGAAATTATGATGTCACTATAATTATATATGATATATATGATAATTATAAAAACTCTTTGCTTATTTAATTATCATTTATAACATACTTTTAGGATTTTCATGTTGTATAAATACGATAATTTCATTTGAGGATGTGCAGACTACTGCCCCCTCAAAGTTATATTACTCATTAATGGCATAAATAGAACATATAAAGGATGAAATTAATGAAATTAAATACGATATTATACTATAATTATATTATAACAATATATCTTTTATATTTCATTCGTTTAAATATGAAAAAGAAATGAATGTAACGTTCATGTGTACGTACGGCTTACCATCTCCATGAACGGTGCATTTCATTTCTTATATCCAAATGCTATGGAATTTTCTAAATACATATATACGGAATAAATTATATATATATGTTATCTAAATTAGTAATTTAGTTTTGGATATAATTAATTTTGTCCACATGGAAAATTTTTAATTATACTATGTTCATTGTTTAACTCAAGTTATGAACATCAACAATTTATCCGATATGAACTCAATTAATTAACTAATTTTTATAGCAAGGTAATAAGTGATATAAAAGTAATAGTAAACTTTATAAAGGTTTTACAATAAGTATAAATTAATTTATGTTTATTATTCATGAAAAACAAAGAAAATACGAGACAATTTATACTCGAGGTAAGGGAATTTGTCTCAACCTCCTTTCATTGAGGCATATTATCCATAATATTTTCATCCTTATTTTTTACGGTGTATAATAAAACACTTTGAATTTTAATTTCATTCAAAGGGAATATTTTTTTATGTAGAATTGTACAAAACATCAAAAGGAATGTTTTTATCATATGCGGTGATAATGACCTCTCTTCTGCCGTAATCATTATTTGGATTCCTCTATAAGACTTAATGTTTTTAAAAGATAAAAGAAACCCATTATTTAGTTTCTGGGAGTTTTGGTATTGAAAGTAATTTTTGAAATAGATTTATTTTTTAAATATCTTGAAATGAATTCTTGTGATTTCAAAAGAAATTTTATTAGTGAAATGTTGGTATTTGCAATACTTTATGTGTTATAATTATATAATGGTACTTTATCATTTGATGGGTGGTTAAGTGATAAACAAAATGATAGGTGGTTTCATGATAAACCATAGATGGGTGGTTAGATTATAAACTCTAATGAATGGGTATGTAAGTCGGCCGTATGGCTATTCCATTTAGTGATATGTGTGGAAGTCGACCGTATGGTTATTCCATTTAATTATGTTTATCTCCCAAGTAACATTTATAAGTTATGTGTTCTATTATTTGAGATTGTGGTAATATTTTTTTGAAAAATGGGTAATCAATGTTATTATATTCAGTTAAGTTATTTTACAACTTCTTAAAAGTGAAAAGTATTAATTTATAAAAAAGTATTCATTGTTTTCATGTTATTTAAAGATAAACTATTTTATTTCTTTATGTATCCTTAGCTGAGTGTTTTATTCTCATTCCAAGTTTTTAAATGTCTAAAGAAGACATAAAGAAAAATAGAGTCATGGACGAGATCATGGAAAAGTTTTGTTTTGTTTTAAAGAGTTTTGGTTTTATAAAAAAACGAATAGTGAGTTGAAGTGTATAATTGTAATATTAAAGATGTTATGTATAAGTTATGACATAATTATATAATGTTATAAACAAGAAAATATCCTCAATTTGAATTATTAAATTAATTCTAGATTAGTTAATGTTTAAGGATAGGGCCTTACATTAGTTATAAAAGGATGGATTGGATAACATTAGATGATAGGGTGTTATTTGAGCATAAATAAAATAACCATAATTGTTAGAATATTATAAAGATTCATAGTTATTTTAAAAAAAAATGAATGAGTTTAAGATAACATGAATAAATATATCTTAGTGTTTACCCTCCTCATAATATATTATATAATTATTTTAATGATATACTCACACTGGCCTTTTTTGTTTTAGTAAATGTATGGATCAAGCAGGCACCAAAGTAACAATGGATTTAAAAAAAACTGTCACAGTTTTCTGAATAAGAAACTGAATGAAATGGGATCTTCAATGAGAACTATTGTAGTTATTCTCAACCAACTATCTGGAGTCATGATTGACAACCTGAACCTTGATGACCTTTTTAATTCATCATATATTCAAGAAACCAATCCCAATGGGAGTTCAGGTAATAACCATAAGGGTAAGTATATAAAGAAACCAATGTGTTGAGGATGTGGAAAGAAACACCTAATAAAATAATAAAAATGGATTGGATGATGTTTAATATATAGTAATGAAGGTCATAAAGTAATAACCTACCATGGAAAAAGGAAGAATCCATTTGGCTCCAGGAAAGGGAAATAATTTCTTTCTAAAAGATCTATTAAATGTTTTAAATGTGGTGTTCCTTGTAATTATACAAAAGGAATTCCTATAATGAAGGTTCATGAATGGGATGAGTAGGATCATAAAAATATATGTTTACCAATTCCTAATTCCATTACAAATGAATATGAGGAAACTAAAAATGACCAATGAAAGGTATGGATTTTTTCTTAGCTCTTATTCTGACAATACAGAAATATTAGGACATTATGCATGGTTTTTTTAAGAAAATAATTATAAAAGAATAAGATATAAAAACATAGATAATGGATTAGGAAGAATGTTCTATTATTAAGATGTCTACATTATGGGAATTTAAGAGTTGTGTTGGATCTATGGATGCTGATATGTTTAAATGTTTTAATAATATTATTACTTTGGAAGAATTTGTCTAGTATGTATAACCCTGAAGTTTTTATGTGAAAAATTTATTCAAGGAAAAATTATCTTTTCTTTCGTGGATATAGTTATAAATAACCATTTGGGTTTTTATGATCCTTTAATTTAAGGTAATTACATGTTATTACTTTTTGGGATGAAAATGCGAGGTATGAGATAACATTTGTTGTTAAAATATGTTATAGTTATTTTTTAAGAATTAATCTCATCATTGAAAATGTTATAAAATTATATTGTTTTTGAAAAAGGACAACACGCAGACCATGTGACAACTCGTCACATTAGACAAAGCTATGGGAATCGAACCCAAAACCAATGTGTGTTTCATATTTATCATCTTCCACTAGTCTACGTAAAGTCCCTAGTTAGTATGACTAATTATTTTTAGTTAAATGATTTTATGGATAAATAATAAGTTTATTTTTGTATCTTATGTTTTATGAAATGGATAGCATTAGAATAGGAAAATGATTTTTCGATTTAGTGATAATGGTTATTTTGCAAGACGTTCTCTCTTTTTGGGAAACACTATATGCCTAAGGAAAATAGAATACTATGAGATTTCATTTGTGGACTAATGGTTGAATTGTTTTTAAGGATTTATGTTTTTATTGTGGACATATGGCTATTTGGGTTATTTATGAAAATTATTGACCTATCGTAGAGAATATGTTATTTGGTTAATTACAATTTAATATGAGACTTTAAGAGTAGTAAATTGTATTTGGAGATAAATGTTATGATTTACTATGGAAGACAATGTGATTAAATTCTCATGAGTTCTTGGTTTCAATATTAGTTTATATTATATTTAAATTTTATGGAAAATTTTATATTTAATAGTCTTTAATGAACCATGGGTATTGTTGGTTTGGTTTTGGTGAGTATGAGTAGAATTTCTTTTTTTAAAAAAGATTGTCTTTTTTGTGGATTATCAGATCTTATAGTAACCATTTTGGTTTTGGTTAATGTCTAAAGATAGAGGAAATATATGGTTCATCTTTTTTGAATCATATTATTATCTAAAAGTTGATTCTATCACTTCATGTGTTATCAAGTTATATTGAATACTCAACGTTTGGAGAAAAGATGAGTTTTTTGGTCGAAACTTATTACCGGATGAAACTCTACATAAAAAGTAATTATATTTCTTTATGTTATTAGTAAATATAATATATAAATTCTCCAAATTTATGAAAGGTAACTTAATATAAATAAAATGTTGTATGTTTACTTTCCCTACTAGGGAATTAAAAACAGTTTAACATATCATAATTTTGCAGTTTTCTAGTGGTTAACTTTTTGTTGATCATGTTTTCAATCACTCTCTATCAGAACATGATGTTTAGTTTATATTCAATATCAATGTTTACTTAAATGGAATCATAGTATGGGTTATCTCGGGTGACATTTTTTAATTCTCTTTATTTCTTTTAATGTTATAGTATTATTGACTCTTTTTCCAATGTGGGACATTTAATTAAGTTTCTGATCCCAATTTTAAAATTGTGAGGATAGAATTACCAAAAAGGGGGAAGGATGTAACATCATAGGCAAATGAATAATATAAAATTCTCATATTTATTAATATTTTTGAATGAAATATTAATTTTACAATATAGGGGATGCTATGTCTGATATCGTACTCAACATGAATCAACGGGTTTCTTTGAAAACTTACGTTTCACGCAACATTGAGTTATAAAAAATTAATATAAAAAACTATATTTTTAAATGATAGTTAATAACTAGCCATTTTATTAGAGGTAATGAACAAAACTAACTAAAATATTATTAAACATGTTTAGTTAATGTTTTTAATTTTATCCAATAAATTTTAGAGGCTTAAAATAAGAATGAATCTGATTTTATGCATTAAATACTATAATATTCTTAAATGGTAGATCTAATACATTATGAAGGTGATATACTTTTAAATCTTGGTTTTATCACTTTTATGTGTTCTATTTCAAAAAATAAACTTCTCCATTAGAATAGGGATATCATAATTTTCTTTTGGAAAAACTTTGGTTTTTTCTGATAATGTTAATTTTTTGATGAATAGCGAAAAAATGCATTTTAATTCAAAATTTCTTTTTAATATAATTAATTTATATGATTATACTGTCCTTTTATTTGGTTTTAATTTTTAATTAGATTATATTTCTATCACTTAATCCAATTTTGGTCATTTAATGTAATTTTAATTTGAAATTTGACATAAACAAATGTCAATCTTATGCTAGTTTTTACTTCTTAAAAACATGTTTTTTGGTTTTGACAACAGGAATTAATATTAAATTAATTTATGAGAGCTATGTGTTTTGAATTTGGAGAAATGGATTCCATATTTTGAATCAGGATGTCCAAATGTTTTAAATAGGTAACGTTTGTTTTTAGACATTATGAATAGTTACTTTAGTAAATATTTTATTTACCATGGTTAAATGGTAAATCCGGTAAGTAAGGGTAAAAAAATAATATTATAATAATTTTAAACTATCCTAACACATGTCTTAACCATATTTTATGATACATGTCTAACCATGGGAATCCTTGGGATGATTTTGGGACCCGATGGAGCCACTTCTAAATGAAAATGACATTTTATAAAAATTAATTTAAAGTTAAGAATAATGTAACATAAACATATATCTGTTAGTTAATGAATTTTTATATACGGTTATATAAGTGATATATTTTACTATAAATATTCATTATAAATATAAAACTACTTCCCAAATCATTGTATTTTATTTATAATTTTTAAATATTAAAAAAATAAATTTAATTATGAAAAAATTATGATATAGTGATTGCTTCATTAATAAAAGATTCAAATAAAAGAAATTATAATTTTTAAAATAAATGTTATTTTTTATTTTTTTATGTCATAACAAAATTTTATAGATTATAGATACATGTTAGATTTTTATTAATGAATTTTTCTTCTAAGTAATCATGTTATAGATTATAAAAAAAGTCATGATATGAATAGTATCAAAAAAGGAAAAAATTCATATTTTAAGATATAAAAAATTTTATTAAATATTATAAAATTACAAAAAAAAATTTAAGATTAGTCCAAATAGTTATAATAATTATAAAATATTATTATTAAAACTTTAATGGGATAATGTTTTGTTTTTATGACTATTTTGATTCTCAAAGTGTTAAATTCATCATAAAACAGTAAGAGTAAAAAAAGAATTAAATAAAAACGTTAATAATTAAAAAATATCCAAAACGAGTCCAATTATTATTGGATGAATTTATTTCAAAAAATATTCATCTTATATTATAATTTAATGAGTTTGGGACCTTTTGAAATATAAAATATTTTTATAATAAAATAATACATTTAAACATTCATAAAGTGCCCCTCCTCCAAATTATAAAAGGCTATCACATATAACCCATTAATCACACCTCTCAAGCCTCTTGGATCATCTAATGTCTTCTCAATTAAGCTCCCAAAATCCTTATATTTCTTCTATAAGCCTTACTATAGGTAGAAATAAATTCAAGAGAGCCCATTAACTCAAATTAAAATATGTTACCTGATTTAAGGTAACGTTTTCTCTCAAGTTTCATTCTATTAAATTTCCTTATCCACTCCCTATGATCTTATTATTCTTTTTCTACCTAATAAAACAATATACTATGTTAATTTCTTATAATTATTCTAACTACACTTAGACACACCTCCTCTTAATGGGTATTGAACGTACTGTTTCTGTGGACGATGAACTTCTTCCAAACAAAATGATGATTGTTCAATATTCTCTTACCACCTCTTATAGTGGCTATTATTATAGAACTATAATTATATATTATATTATTCTTAAATTCACATTTATAACATACCATTATTCTTTTCATGTTGTATAAATAAAATAATTTCATTTGGGGAAATGCGGACTACCGCCCCTCAAAGTGGTATGACTTGTTCATGCCATACATTTAATATATAAAGGATGGTGTTAATGAAATTATATATGATATTATACTGGAATTATAATATACCTATGTATCATTTTGTTTTCATTCCTTTAAATATTAAAAAGAAATGAAAGTAGCATCCATTCGTACGTATGGCTTACCATCTCCATGAACAGCACATTTCATTTCTTATATCCAAATTCAATGGAAAATTGTAAATACATATATACTAGATATATAATATATATATGATATCTAAATAATTAATACCATTTTGTAGATAGTGTACTTTTGACCACATGGACAATTTTTAATTATAACATTTTCATTTTTTACTTAACTTCCAAACATAAGAAAAATGTCGGATATGAACTCAAATAAATAAATAATTTTTAAATGAAGGTAATAAGTGATATAATAAGAATAATAAACTTTAAAAAGTCTCTTAATCACGTATAAATTTACTTAATATTAATATTCATGAATAACAAAGAACATACGACACAATTTGGACTCATGGTAAGGGACTTTGTCTCAATCTCCTTTCATCATGGCATATTTTTGATAATATATACCTACTTATTTTTTACAGTGTACAATAAAACCCTTTGAATTTTAGTTTCATTAAAAGGAAATAGTTTATTATGTAGCATTTTACTAAATGAAAACATGAATGTATTTAATGTATTTCACGATAATGACCACTCATCCATTGTAATCGTTATTTGGCTTCCTTTATAAGCCTTAATGTTTTTGAAAGGAAAAAAGAAATCCCATATTTAGTTTTTGGGTGTTTTGGTATAGAAAATGGATTTTGAAATGGATTGAGTTTTTTAATATCTTGAAATGTTTTCTTTTGATTGAAAATAAATTGTTATTAGTGAAATTTTGATATTTGTAATATTATATGTGTTATGATTATATAATGGTACTTTGACATTTTAAGGGTGGTTCCGTGATAATCCATGGATGGGTGGTTAAATTATAATTTATAATCCATTGGGTATGGAAGTTTTCTATATGAATATTACATTTAGTGTTATGTGTGGAAGTCCACTATATGGTTATTCCATTAATGTTTGTTTATGTCCCATGTTACCTTTATATGTTATGTGTCAAATTATATGGGATAATGGTAAATATTTGGCTGCCAAATTTGTTAGAACTAAGATTAGATTCAGTGAAGTTTTTATAATACTTCTCAATGATGAAAATTATTACTTTATAATAAAGTATTCATAGTTTTCATGTTATTTAAAGACTAATAGTTTTCTTTTATTATGCATCCCTTATTGATATTTTTATGCTCACCCCATGATTTTAAATATTTTTTCACAAGACATAAAGAAGAATAGAATCAAGGATGGGATCAATGAAAAGTTATTCATTGTTTTAAACAGTTTTTTTATTAAAAAATGGATAGTTAGTTGAATAGTCTAATTGTAATATTCATGATCTTATGTATATGTTATGAAGAAATTCTCTAAAGCTCTGAAACTAATAATATCCTAAATGTGAATTATTAATTTAATTCAAGATTATATAATGTTAAATGCTGAGGCCTTACAACCACGTTTAAAAAGAGATTCTAGTCTCATCAAAATACCAAGCCTATATTCTTTATGGAGGATCTCAAGAGGAGGATTCAATAGGTAATTCCCCTCTGTCTTTTCCTTTTATTTCCGTTCAATTTAATGTATTTTTTATTAATATCTCCCCACCAATTCTCATCCAAATGGTATGTTATGTCTAGTATCATAAAAATTCTATACATTTATAATAATAGTGGTATTATATATCATCCAACCCCTTCTCCACTTCTTTTTATTTTAGAAATGGAAATGTTATTCGTGAGGTTTTATTTTTTCACCTTAAAGAACAATATTTTTTCTTTCTTCCATTACTACCTTAGGATATAGTCATGAATCCATTTTTATTATAGAAATAGATTTTGTTATATTTTTATATCCTATTTAATTTTCAGGATCTATCTTATGTACATATTACTAAACGATTAAACAAAACAAGTTCATTGTGGTCAAAAAACCACCAGAATTAACATAAATGATCATCATTAAATTTTAACTAATGATTCATCCACACTGTATATATCATAATTTATTATATGAAAATATAAATCTTCTTATATCATTAATAAAATTTAATATCATTTCTATATTTTTATCCATGTTCTACATGAACATCCATTTATTAATACAATTGAATCGTTCAAGAAAACCATAAAAAGTACATTCTTGAACAATGGATTTGAACCTATTAACTCATCCAATGGACCTTAAAATAAGATAATGAATCCATAATGATGAATATTAATGTAAAAAATGTTATTTAATTTTTAATTAATGAATCTAATGTGGTTATACAAGATTTTAAATTAATGAAATCGTTCAGATACAAGGTAAGGCCAAAATATCTAACCCAACTATCTTTCTTCAGGATCTCCCACTTTCGCTCATTTTTTTTGGTATGGTCACTCCTTAAAAAACATTTTTTCAAAACTATCATATATTTTATGAGATATAAATGTTTTCCACTAGAGATAATGTCAAATAATTTTTTTCCAAAAGAACTCTTCTTTCTAAAACTCATCTTTTACTTCTCACTCAAGGTTGATGGTTCTTGTAACAAGTATGTTATTCCCACATTCTTTTGGGAACACAAAGTTTATGAATGGGTTCATATGGGAAGAATCCCATTTATTAACATGGTTTATTTATATTCATTTTTGATGTATGTTCTATGTGGCATGCATGATAATGATAATGTTAGGATGTGATGGATGTGGCCTGAATTACACAGCGCTCCAATGAATTGGGTAAAGTGAGGAATCTCTTGAGTTAAAGTGAAATGATGTGTGAAAAAGATTCCATACTTTTTTACAACTATGTGTGTTATATGAACACTAACACATGATGTTTCATTTTTATTCATTGAACCATATCAAGACCTTTATTAATGCTTCCTTTCATGTTCATGATCTTTTCCCTATGTTATGATTATGCCCACCAATTGTTATATTGTTCTTATCTAGCCTTTAATTGATATTTTAGATCCCCCATTTTTTATGTATATCCTGAGGTGAATATGTGTACTAAGAGATTTCAAGGGAGAATAACAGTGTTGATAATAATGAATTAAATAAATGTATGTGTTTGATGTTGTAAATGTTATGTTTGGTCATAGTTTTCTAAAGACATTAATCCTCTAGATCCTCTTGGTGTAATAAATTTATGTTGTTTATCTTCATAATTATTCAATAGTAATGTACTAAAATTTAGGGTCTTTATAGTTGGTATTGTTGTTAAGGTTTATCACTTTTGGGAATTAGGATTAGTTAACCGTAGAGAAAACCTCTAGTATTATACTATGTACAAATATATACACAATAATATTTACATAGGGATACCATATGTTTGGATTTTAGTAAATATTATACAAATGAGTATGTTATTAAAATATGAATCAATGACTTATGTTTTTTTCAAAACAATTATATTTTATAAAATAGTGGGAACTAGGAGAAACCAGGCCCACAACCCAAGCAAGGGACAATGAAACGATTTCCCGAATGACATCCCCAATGCATTGGTAGGTGGAGTTCAAAACTTCATGGAAATGCTTACCCAACTATATAAGTTTATGAAAAATAACTAAAATAATGGGGAACATCCTAATTCACCAAAGAGTGAGAAGCTAGAAATAGATTGTTTTATGCAGCAACAACAACAGGGGATTAGTGGAACATCTTGTCTTTTAGTGTAGGAACAGTGGGTCAACTCAATGGAAACATCTTTTCTGTGCTTCATTGTTCTAAGATAGAGAAGATGACACTAGACATTTATTTTCTAGATGGGGAGGTCGATCAATGATGATATTTTATTAAGAACACCAAGACAAGTGAAAAAATTGAAGAGATGGAATGGAACGTATTTAGGAGGATGTTTCTTAAAAAGTATTTCCCACAAACACTTTGTATGAATATGGAGAGTGAATTAATACAGTTCAATCAAATGGAAGGAGAATCTATCGCAACCTACGAAGTGAACATCACATGTCATGAAAGTTATGATTTGGGTTTTGTTGTCAACAATGACAGAAAAATTGCTAGATTCATTAGTGTATGAAAATAACACCTTCAAAAAGATCTTGCAATTTGAGACTTTGGAATTTAAGAAGATGTTGATCGATGTGCACCCAATGTGGATATCGAGTTTGGATAATGGTACCATGGCTATGTTGATCAGAAACGAATGATGGAGTTTCAAGTTGGGGGATCTAATGATAAAGGTTGGAAGAAAACTCAACAACCCACTTGACAAAAATGTGGGAAGTTGCTTAATTCGAACTGCCTCAATGGGATGGGGAAATTCTTCAAGTGTGGTAAAGAAGGAAACCATGTTCAAGAGTGTCAAAAAGATGTGAGAAGGATGGAGAACATAGTAGAAGAAAGATTATCCCCACCCATGGTACAATTCTACAAATGTAGGGATAAAGGGAACTATGCAAGACAGTTCACTAAAACTCGATTCCTCAAGGGTAATCAGCATCAGCAGCCATCAAAGCCAAAAAACAAGGGAAGGATTATTCCATAACTACTATGGAAGTGGATCAAGATAATTAATTCGTACAATGTACACATACTATTAATTCAAGAATGGAGGAAGTCTTATTTGATTCTAGTTCTACACATTCCTTTATATCTTGTAAGATTTCAAGAATAATAGAATCAAATTCCTGTAACCCTGAAGTATATGTATCTGTAAAACACAAAGTTTTGAAATCATTGAATCCAAATTGTTTAACTCTTCTTCTATTGGAATATGTGGGATTATTCTTATAATGAATCTCATAATACTTCCCTTGGTGGAATTCAAGGCTATAATGGGAATGGATTGGATCTCTTCATATAGAGCACATATCAACTATCAGGAAAAGTAAATATCTTTTCATATTCTAAAACATCCCATGATCCTATAAAAATTAAAAAAATATCATAAATATCCATTGAAAATTCCTTCAGTGGTGTGGGTTTTGAAACCCTAGGAATAAGCATACCTCGGCCAGATTGTTGAGACAAAGGAAAGTGCCAACCTTGCGGAAATCCCCATCATGAGGGAATACAATATGGTATTTTATGAAGAGTTACCCTGACATCCCCTTGACCGTGAGGTAG
Organism: Viscum album; assembly: GCA_963277665.1. Classification (NCBI taxonomy): domain Eukaryota; kingdom Viridiplantae; phylum Streptophyta; class Magnoliopsida; order Santalales; family Viscaceae; genus Viscum; species Viscum album. Next base: position 800,893,673 of record OY728150.1, on the reverse strand, counting down.
ATGTCTCAATAGAACTCATACCCAGAGCTACTACTATCTCAATGTGTCCATATAGGATAACTCGTATCGAACTAGAGGAGTTAAATAAACAGCTGTAAGAGAATTTGTACAATGGGTTCATATTCCCTAGTGCATCACTTTGGGGTGCGGCAGTTCTCCTTCGGAAGAAGAAGGATGAAACAATGCGGCTGTGTATCAATTATCGGACCTCAATAAGATAACCATAAAGAACAAGTATCCTCTTCCAAGGATTTATGACTTGTTCGATCAGTTTAATGGTGCTCAATACTTCACAATGGTGGATAATTTTTATTTATATCATCATCTAAAGGTGAAGAAGGAAGATATTCATAAGACTACATTCCGTACAACCTATGGGCACTATGAGTTTATAGTGGTTCCAATTGGAGATAACAATTACCCTAAAATCTTCATGGATTTTATGAATAGAGTCATTCAACATTACCTTGAAAAATTTGTGGTAATTATTATTGAGGATATTTTCATATATTCCAAGAGCAAGGAGGAACATGAAGAACATCTATGACTAGTGTTCGCGACATTGAGAAAGGAGAATTTTTACGCCATGTTTAGAATGATTGACATTTGGATGAAGCAAGTCATGTTCATGAGACAAGTGATCACCAGAGAAGGAATTTCTTTGGACCCTTCAAGAAACAAAGGAGATTAAGGAATGGACTTGTCCCTCTAGTGCCACAGAAATCTGTAGTTTTCTTGGATTATCTAGTTAGAAATGATGTTTTTTGAGAAATGTTTCACGATTGTCAAGCCCGTTAACTATTTTAACTCGGAAAGGGGTAAATTATGTCAAGATAAAAGATTGTGATTGATGTTTCAAGGATCTAAAGGGAAGTGTGATCACTGCACCTGTACTCACATTACTAAAAAATGAAGAATGTTTTGTGATATATAGTTATGCTTCAAAGAAGGAATTGGTTGTGTACTCATGAAAAATCATAACGTGATAGACTACGCCTCATGGAAATTGATGATCCATGAACAGAACTACCCGACACAAGATCTAGGGCTAGAAGCCATGATTTTTTACTTGAAAATATGGAGGTAATACCTTTATGGTGAGATGTGTGACATATAAACTGACCAAATGATCCTAAAGTATATATCCACACAAAAGGAGATCAAAACGTGTCAATGGAGATGGATAGAGCTAATAAAGAACTACGATTTATATATTCATTGTCATCCTTGAAAGGAGACCAATTTAGCTTGTGTACTAAATAGAAAAGAACATGCTACTCTATCCATGTTACGGATTGAGAAAGACCATATCTTATTGGATATGCAAAGGATGTATTTTGAAATCATAAGGAAGGGAATATAACCTAACTTGCCAAAATGATTACACAACCATCAATCCAAGAGTTGATTAAGGGGGCATAAATGGATGATCTGGAGTTACAAAAGAAGGCGAATAAAGTAAAATAAGGGAAGCTACAAAAGTTCCATATCAACGATTATGGTGTGATTCGGTTTTTGAATGTGTCTTTATATGCCTTCATCACCCAGGACAATGAATGATCTATTGGGAAATGCACATAGCTCAACATTATCTATCCATCCTAATAGTACAAAGATGTAACGGGATCTCTGTGAACACTTCTTGAGGGGTAACCTGAAGAAGGAGATTGAAGAATATATCTCAAGGATCTTAGTATGTTATCATGTTAAAGAAGAGTAAAAAATGTCCAAAGGGTTGATGCATCCATTGTATATACCCATGTGAAAATGGGATAATGTCACTATGTACATTGTCACATGTCTCTTGAAGACGTCAAAGGGAAATAATGTGATATGGGTGTTGGTTGAACGACTCGTCAAGACTACCCATTTAATCACTATTCAGGAAGGTTTCTCACTTGAACAACATGAAACATTATATGTGAAGGAAGTGGTGAGACTGCATGGTGTACCACTCTTGATAGTCTGTGATCGTGATCTAAGGTTCACATCTAAATTATGGAGGATTCTTCAACATTCTTTGAGTATTGAATTAATTATCAATAGGACCAATCATCCAAAAACTGATATCCAAACTGAAAGGACTATTCAAACACTTGAAGACTAGTTGAGTGTATGATTTTTAGAATTTAAAGGTGGATGGGATGTGCATCTCCCATTGGTTGAGTTCTCATACAATAATAACTTCCACTCAAGTATTCAGATGGCTCCATATGAGGCTCTGTATGGAAAGTGATGTATAACTCCAACCTGTTGGGATTATTTTAGAGAAATAGAGCTACATGGAACTGACCTTGTACATGAGATGACATAGAAGGTTCATGTCATCCAGAAACACATCAAAGCTACTTAGAGTTAGAAAAACAGCTATGTTGACAACCGTCAAAGGGACTTGTATTTTAACGTTGGAGAAAATGTTTTCTTTTGAATATCACCATGGAATAGAGTCATATGGTTTGGAAAGAAAGGGATGCTAAACCTAAGGTACATTAGACCCTTTGAAGTCATTGACCGCATAGGATCTGTTGACTATAAGCATGCACTTCCACCATATATGGCTCATGTTCATGATGTGTTTCACGTATCACTCTTAAATAAGTAAATACCAGATCCCTCACATGTACTGAACTCATAGGTGGTTTAACTAGAAGTTGATCTCTCTTATGAGGATCAGTTATTAATGATTCTATAATAGAGAGGTAAGGTTCTATGTAACAGGACAAACCAACATGTTAATGTCTTTTGGGGGAACCATATGTTTTGAAGAGGTAACTTGGGATCTGGGGATGGTGATGAAGGAAAACTACACTCACTTGTTTGTGTAAATCAAAATTTCAAGGAAAAAATATCATAATGGGGGAAGAATGCAACGAACCAATGTTTTATCAATGGAATTACCTTCTTATAAATATTCCTTATAGTATAATAAAATTTGGAAGCACAATAACATATAATTATAATAAATAATACATGACTATTAAACATAAATTTTCCACTTCTATGTATAGAATTTTGAAAATCCGACATACAAGATTGTGATCAGTAAGATGTTTAGAGTCCTATAGGGAAAACATAATTTTTGGTGAATAGTAACCTACCTCTATGAATATTAATATAGTATTATTAATAGTATTATGACCCTTATTATAAGTAAAGAATAGTAGTAACCTTTCCCATGAATGATTAAATAAAATTTAGGCATCTTATAAAGTGACAATTTGACCATAGTTAAAGTATTGGTATTTTTGGAATTAATAAATAAATAATTATAAATAATTTTTTAAATTAAAAGAAGAATAATATTCCAAATATGTGTTCATAAATTAAAAATTCTATGTCTTCTGGTTTTATGATAATTTTATAAGACCATGGGTAATTTTTTAAAACATTATATGATAAATTTTAATTTTAAAAACTGTATTTTTCATGTAGATTATGATTTTAATTAAAAATTAAATTAATAATATTTAAAAAATAATTTTTCAAAAATGGACTTCATTTTTTTATTTTACACTTTAAAAAATTCTTAGGGTGGTGTTTTTGGAATTTTCTAAAATACGTGAATTTTTGGTGAATAGTAAAATACATTAATTTACTGTATAAATAGATTTTAATTTAAATCCACTATTCCTGACATAAGATGTGATGTATGTACCCAAAGATAAAACTCAAATTCCCTATTTACTATTATATCTCATTTAATAATCACTATTTATGTTCTTGAGGGAAATTAATAAACTAATGAGTTAAATATTAAGAAAACCCCTCCCCCTCCACTATAAATACCACCCTTCAAACCCTCATTTTCTCACACCTCTCAAGCTTCAATCCTTGCCTAAACTCTGTCCAATCCTCTCCCATAGAACATCCACCACATAAAAAGATATTTTGGTCTCATCAAAAGACCAATCCTAGGTTCCATAAGGAGGGTGTCATGAAGAGGATTCAAGAGTTAATTCCCCTCTCTTTTTTTCCATTAATTTCCTTTCAATTTAAAGTTCTTTTCTTAATATCTCCTCAACTATACACATACACATGGTATGGACACTCCAGAATCATAAATATAAATTAATTTTATGATACTAATGGTATTATATATCATCAAACCCCATTCTCTTCTTCTTTTTATTTTAGTAAAGGAAACGTTGTTCGTGAAGTGTTAATTTGTCACCTTCAGGAATGACATGTTTTCTTTTTTCCATTACCACCATAAGATATGGGAATGAAACCATTATTAGGGTTGAACCTTATTATTTTATATTTATTATATTCTATTTAATTTTCTGGTTCTAACTTATGTACATATTACTGAATGATTAAACAAAACAAGTTCATTATTGCCAAAAACTGCCCGAATTAACCCAAACGACCATCATTAAATTTTAAATAATGATTCATCCATATGGTATATAACATAATTCATTATAATATAATTAAATATCCATGAATTTAATTAATAACATTTAATATCAATTTTTTATTTTTATCCTCATTCTACACAAACATCCATTTACTAATAAAAGTGAATCGTTCAAGAAAACCATAAAAACAAACCTTCTTGAACAATGGATTTAAACACTATAACTCATCCAATGGACTATAAAATAACCTAATGAAATCATAATGAACCATATTCATGTACACAATGTTCTGTAATTTATAATTTATGAATCTTATGTTGTTATATGGGATTTTAATGTGAATAAAGCGTTCAGATACAAGGTAAGGAAAAAATCTCTAACCCAACATTATTTCCTCGTGTTCTCCTTCTTTAACTAAAATTTTGGTATGGTCACATCATTAAAATTATTTTATCATAATTATATTATATTTTCTAGATAAACATGTTTTAAAATAGATTTTATGTCAAACAATGTTTTTTCAAAAGAACTCTTCTTTCAAAAACATGCCTTTTACTTCTCACTCATGGTTGATGGTTCATTTACCAAGTATGTTATTCCCACATTCTTTTGGGAACCCATTTTTTATTAATGTTTTCTTATGAGATGAAACCCATTCTTTTCTTTGGGTTTGTTATGCAAATTTATTATATATGTTCTATGTGGAATGTATGATAATGATAATGTTATGATGTGACAGGTGTTCCTAGTATTATACCAAGCCCCAATGCATTTGTAAATGTGATGAATCTAATGAGTTAAATTGAACTTATTTGTGAAAAAGATTATATATTGTTTCAAAACTATGAGTGTTAGATGAACACAATTTCATGATGTTTCATTCTTATGCATTTCCACATTTCAATTCTTTTATTAATGCTTCCTCTTCTGTTCATGTTTCTTTTCCTTTGTTATGATTATACCTACCCATTGTTATATTCTTATTATCTACCCTCTTAGTAGGATTTTATATAACCCCTTTTTGATGTATATTCTGAGGTTAATATGGTTTCTAAAGAGATTTCAAAGGATAATAAGAGGCTGGAGAATAATGAATTAAATAAATGATTATGTTTGATGTTGTAATTGTTATGTTTTGTCCTTGTTTTCCCAAGACACTAAACCATTGGATCCTCATGGGTTAATACTATTATGTTGATTATATTTATAATAATGTAATATTATTTTATGAAAAGCCAGGGTCACTATATGCTCAATTTACCCTAAATATCTATACTGATAACCAAAGGTGGGATTTGGAATTTCAAGTAGGGGATCATGTTTTCTTGAAGGTATCTTCATGGAATGGGGTTATATGATTTGATAAGAAGAGAAAATTAACTCATATGTACATAGGACATTTTAAATTCTAGAACTATTAGGTGTTGTAGCCTACCATTTGGAAATGTCATCAAGTCTCTCAAAAGTTCATGATGTGTTCCTCATATCACTATTAAGAAAATACATGCTAAACCCAACACATGTACTCAACTATGATGAAATATAACTGGAACTCAATCTGTATTATTATGAAGAGCCTATCAAGATTCTTGATACAAGAGAATAAGTGTTCAGAAATTGGACAACTCATATGGTGAAAGTTCTTTATTAAAACTATAAAATGGAATAGATGATGTGGGAACCTGAAGAACATATGATAAAGAACTACCTAAATCATTTTATGTCGTGATATGATATATATTTTGAGGACTAAATTATTTGAATTGGAGAATAATGTAAGTCCCTAAGCATCCATGGAAAGATTATTTTTAAATAATTCAATGGCTTGCGTTTTATGCGACCTTGAGTTTAAGGACATCCTGATTTATAGAAGTAGCCATTTAAAAATAGTTTGAAATATTATTAACCCAATTTTAAAATTTTATAAAATTTATTTTTCAAAATATAATTCATTTTGGAATTCATTATATCAAAATTAGCTTAGGGTGATATTTTTGTAATTTTCTGAAAAAGTTCAATTTTTGATGAATATTTAAAAATACTACATTTTAATTCCAAACTAACTTTTCATATAATTCATTTATATAGTCAGATTGTATTTTTAATTAGTTTTAGAGGATAATTATATTATGATTTTATCATTTAATCAAATTATGTTCATTTTAAGTAATTTCACATTGAAAATGTATATAAACACTTATCTATCATTAGATAGTTTTTAGTTCATAAAAATTCTCTTTCTGGTTTTGACAATGGTAATTAATTTTAAATTAATTACAGAAATTTCAATGTTTTGAATTTGTAAAAATGGATTCCATATTTTTAATCAAAAGGTACAAATTGATTAAATATGTACCTTTTATTTGTGGACATTATGAATAGTAACATTCATAATTATTTTTATTTTCCGCGGTTAAAGGGTAAATCCCGAAAATACGGGTAATAAAATCATATTTTAATTATATAAAACAACCATAAAAAAATAAATAATCATATTTGATGAGATATTTCCGACCATTGATATCCTTGGGTCGATTTAGGGACTCCATGAAGCCACTTGGGTGTGATAGTGACATGTTATATGAAATAATTTATAGAGAAATATGACATAAACATGTATATTTTATTAAAACAATTTTAATATAGGGTTATATGATTGATAAATTTCACAATAAACATTAATTATAAATATAAAAATATTTCCTATGTCATGGTATTTTATTTAAAATATTTATACCTAAAAATGTAAATTTATTTACGACACAATGATGATGCAGTGATTACCAAATTAATGAAATATTCAAATAAATGATAATATAAATATTAAAATAAATAAAATTTTCACATTTTGATTCAATAAATTAATTTTCAGGATGATACTGACATATTATCTTTGTGTTAATTCCTTTTTTAAGAAGTAATAAACTGTTTATGACATTAACAAAAATCAATATCTTTATAGTGTCAAATTCACATAAATGAGTTTTTAAAACAAGTAATATTTTATTAATTGATTTAATTGTCAAAAAAATATAATATTCTTCCAAATGACTTATATAATGTTACAAATTTCATTAATGATCCCCTTATGTTTATATTGTCATTTTATAGTAAATATATTTACCATATATTATGAAAATGCAAGAATAAATGGTAAGAGTTAATGTTTCTATCAAAGTGTTTAAGCTAAACGATATGGTTAATATTGTGACCTAAACATGTCTAAAACCTTTTGGTTGAGTGTTTTTCAACCCAAAATGATTTTAAATTTTTAATAAATGATTTTGGGATTATTTGAAATTGAAAATAAATTTATAAAAAAATAATATTTCAATTTCTTCTTAAAGTGCCCATCATCCTTATAAAAGGAGACCAAATATACCCACTTAATCCCACCTATCCAGCCCCTATGCTTGACCATAATCTGATAAAATAATATCCCAACTTCCCTACCTTACTCATCAAATCATTACCATGGGAATAAGTCAATTAAATAAATCTTTTTGGCTCAAATCGAAAGACGTTTGCTGATTTAGAGGTAATGTCTTCTCACAAGTTCTTTTCTTTTATTTTAATTCTCAACTCCCTATGCTCTAATTGTTCTTTTTTTACATAAAAACTCCAATAACCTTAATATAATAGGATGGTTTTATGATATTTAATCTTACTACACTTACACAAACCTCTATTTAATGGATATGAAGATACTTCTTCTGTGGAAAACGAACTACTGCCTCACGAAATGATGATTGATCAATTTTACCCTACCACCTCTCATGTTGGCCATTATGATGTAACTATATTTATATATGATATATATTATATTTATATTGTCTATATTATAATTTTTTTTCATTTACAACATACCTTTATGATTTCCATAATGTGTTAATAAGATAATTTCTTTTGAGAAATTGCAGACTACTTCCCCAAAAAGTGATATGACTTAATCATGCCATAAATTGAACGTATAAAGGAGGGAGTTAATGAAATTTTGTACGTTGGAACCAAGGATTTTTGTTTCTAATAATGGAGTTCTTTTGTGTTTATTTTTCAATCTATATAAGGATGAAAAGAGAGTTTTCCAAGAATGAGGTCATATGTTTGAGGCTGAAAGCAGTATTAAAGGTGGCAGAGTTTCCAAGTGTTTTCTAGATTTTAGGACCCCAAAATCCAGTTTTAAGTGTTTGAATAAAATGTTTTTTTATATATGAGTTAATGGTATGCAAATAAAAAATAAAATTATCAAAATAATGGAATCTCTTACCTCAGAACATAGACCACATACCATATTCCAAAATGGTTCCCAACCACATTCTAGGAAGCATAAATGGTATGTTGAGCGGTATACAGAGTGGTTCATGGAGCGGTGTGAGGAACATAAAGTCATTCATAGAAATGGTATGCAATAGATATGTGGTACAATGAGTGCTAGGGGTTAGAGTAACTATTGAATTTCACGAAATAGGAGAATTATGTGGTGGAGGATAACCATATGCAGATGGAGTTCAGTATACACTGAAGATTGTCCCCCATTGAAAATTCAGGTAAATTGGATTAGCAAAATTTATGGAGTTACATGCATATTTAGGGAAAAATATTCCCCTTTGTTAATGCAAGATATTAGTGATTAACATTTCTTGAAGAAAACAGGTAATGTCCAAAGTGGTTGGTAGAGGAGAAGATGGTACGCGGAGAGGACCATCTGCGTAAGGAATAAAGTACAGAGAATAAAGTGTTGTTCACGGAAGAAGCTCTCACAGTACGTGACGGAGCAAGGTAGCACACAGAGTTGGGTAGTACGTGGAGAAGCTGATCAGTAATCGGAGGAATGATGTACGTAGCATAGGGCAGTTCCTTAAGGTGTTGTATGGTATATAGAAATAGTAGTGGTATGCAAAGGAGGTGGTCTGCACACCATAACCAGAACATAGTACGTGGAACACCCAAATAAGCCTAAAAATTAACCAAATTAGTTTACGAAGTTATGTTCCATAACATATTAGTATATGGAAAAATAAATTACATCTATGTGTGTTTCCAAGACTTAAATAGAGCATCCATTTATTATTGAGGATGTGTGATTTAATGCTAAATCCATGAAGCGATCTTCAATTCAATAAATTGAGTGATTATTTTTCTAATGCAGTGAGCAAGGGGGAGTCAGTGGATGTGATATGTGGGATGCAATTTTTTATCCCAAAAACCATATAAAGGTGGTGCGACTGGAACATATTTGTTGTGCTAAACACTTATAATCCATATCATGTGAAGATTAGTGGTTTTTGATTAGGCTGACACATTTTCAGAGTGTTCTCCTTGGACATAGACCGTAATGGTGAACCAAGTAAAATTTTTATGTCATTGCTATGCATGTGATTTTTATGTTATGTACATCCTCTTCAGACAGGTTTAATAGTTTCATAACAACATGGGAACAAGATCCATCGATTTAGAAGAAATCATTTACCCCATGATTCACCCCTCCCCTGTCAGGGTGTTCTGGGGTCCTTTAAATGGTATCAGAGGGTAAAGGTTGCTGGTGTTAATTCTGACCAATTTTTATGACATAAAGAATATAGTTAATGTCATAATATTTCCTTTATTTTATGGAAGTAACATTCAAATATATATGAACATGATGAGATCTCATCTAACATCACTTGGATATTATGTACTTTTTACCACTCCTCAAGAAATAGAGGTCACTGACCCAACCGGTGTATATATGACTGATACAAATAGAAGAATTTTGGGTGATGATGCTAGAGAATAGAATACCCCAACTATAATACTTTCATATCAAATATATCTGAAGGTGGTGAAATTTACATCAGTAATGTCTATGTGGAAGAAACTGGAGAATATTTATGAAGGTGACAGAAATGTGAAGGAGGCAAAGCTCCATGTTTTACACAACAAGTTTTAGGATTTGAAGATACACCCTAATGAAAATGTAGATTCCTTCTTCAATTAAATTATATATTTTTTATTTGAAATTATTGGGATTGGTGAAGAGGTCAAATTCCTTGATATTGTAAAGAAAATATTGAGAATACTTTCGGATGTTTATAATGCAAAGGTTTCAGCTCTTGATGAAAGGGATCTTTCCAAACTTTTCTTGATATTCTACTGAGCAGCATGGTGGCATATGAGATGAGACTCAACCTAGAAGATGCAATGACTCGTGCAAGAAAGGAAATAGAATTATAATCCACAGAAAAACTAGATATTTAAGGAGATTGTGTAAATTAAAATATAGAGGAAAAAAAGTTAGTTCTCTCATTTCCATGAAACTCAATAAGTGAACCAAGAAATTTGTAGGAAAGTTACATCTAGCTTATTTTCACTATGGAAGAGTTGGTCACACTACCTATAATTTCCCAAGAATGTTCAATGAATAATAAATAGAAGATGCAGAAAGTAAAATGCCTTATAAAGTGTTTTTCAAATATATAGACATTAAATATGGAAGGAAATTTCAATGAATGTGTTTTGTTTGTGAAGAAGATGATAATGAAAATCAACTCTTTGAGGAAGGGGAAGAAGAATTCAAATCTGGGGACCATGCTTTGAAGATGGTTACAATTGAAGAGTTAAAACCATTGACATATAAAGGTAGAGATAATCATTTTACAGCTAATGTTGATTCGATGTTGTAACTTAATTATTCTTTTGGTTAGTATAAGAATAATTATAAGAGATGCAATAATTAGAACGCACTGGTGGAGGAATCTTGAAAAGATAATGATCATCTGTAAGTGGAAATTGAACGAATGGAAGAACTGTTGAAAATTCAATAATAAATAATTGAAAGAACATTTGATGGTGTGGAACTAAATCTCATAATTGAAGAAAAAGAAAATGTCATCAATTACTATACCTCAAGATTGGAGGAGAAGTCCAAGACCATTGAGGGAATTGAAAAAGAATTTGTCACTCTGAAAAGTAAACTTGAAAGTGAATCAATTTCAAAAGAAGAAAATAATAAAATTAAATTTGGAAGGTTCTCGAATGCGGATCTACTAGAGCCAAAAAATGTGGTTCTGATGGAGTTGAAAAGATATTGAGGGGCCAATGACCTGAATGCATGGGAAATATTGGAATTAGTTGTGATGTAAAATTTCAAATTCTAAAAATAAAGTGAACCAAAATAAATCCATTTTGAAAGATGATCATGTTGAAAATCCTCAAAAAGTGCTGAAAAAGAAACCCTTGAATCAAACTAAATGGAGAACTGGAGATTATCCTCACATTTCTAGAAATTATAGGCATTCAGACTATTTTCTTGAGGAAGAAGGCATGATGAGAAATTGAAGTGAGATCACATTTCCTTTCATGATTTGTTAGTTTGTGTCTATCTGTGCCATACCATGTCATACTATGAAGAGGTAAGGAGCTATATGGATTGGTAAGAGTTAGGAGTTCACCAAAGGATAAAATATTCATATCCTACTTCTTATAGAAGAAATAATTTATATGGATATTGTTTTCATAGTTCTATCTTTGGCCATAAATTTGTGTAATACAGAAAAAGGTATGATAGGTGAAATTCATTCAATACTCAAAGATGAGTCAACACTCATCAAATAGATGGTGTTTCTATTTCAAACAAGTTTTCTCCTCAGGATGATGAATTTTAATATGAATAACCCATGTAAATGGAAGATATAAATGAAATATCATCAGTGTCATATGATCAATCTAATTTCTCATGGAGAGAAAATAGGAATATTGAATATTCCAATTTTGAAGAAGTTATCCTAAAAGCCACAAAGAACAACAAAACATGGATTCTTGATAGAATATTTCCATCCCATGTGACGGGTAATGTCGACCTATTAACAAATTTCAAGAAAAAGGTTTATGGAACAGTGAGGTTCAGTAATGATGGTCCACTGAAAATAAAAGGAAGTGGATGTACTGAGCTAACTAATGGAGAGAAGAAGAAAACTATAGTCCTTTATGTGGATGGTCTACGTCAAAATATTCTTAGTGGGAGTCAACTCAGTGACCCGGGTATTATTTTGATATTCAATTAGAAAGGATGTACTATAAGAGGAATGTTTGGAAATTATATCATGAAAGGCTGTATAATAGATGAAAAATTATATGAGGTTGACAAGAAAGAGAACATTTTATACATAAAATTTAAAGAGGAAAACAACATATGGAATCAGATATTGGGGCACATCAATCATCAAGATATTGAAAAATATATATGATGAATATATTCATGGATATCCCAAATCTGAATTATGAATAGGAAATGACATGTGATTCTTGCATGCTTGGAAAACTGGCCTGCAATTCCTATTGGCCAAAGAAAAAGAGATCATAAAATCTCCTTGACCTCATCCATATAGATGTATGTGGCCCGATAAATTTTTCTAGATAACATCACAAAAGTTACTTTCTTCTTTCCACAGATGATTAAAGTAGCATCACATGTATGCTCGTTATACACAGGAAGCGACAAGTGATTGATTTCATGAAAACCTACCATAGAATCACCAAGAATGATACTGGATGGAAGATTAATGTCCTACGGTCTGAAAATAGAGGTGAATACACATCCATTTAAATATAAAATTACCTATAGAAACATGGGATACAACATGAGGTTTCAATTTTGAGAACTCCTCAGCAGAATGGAGTTGTTGAGCACATGAATCGACGTGTAAATAACATGGCAAGAATATGTTGATTGAGAGTTGTATTACACGAAATTACTGGAAGGAGATAGTACAAAGTGCAATGTATATTCAAAATTGAACAAGGCTATATAAGGGAGAGACAAAGACACCATATGAATTAGGGCATGGAAGGAATCCCTTTTTGAAATATTTTTCTATTTTCAGAAGAAAATGTTTTATCTAAAATAGAGTTGGAAGCCAAAGGAAGTATAAAGACAATGAATATGAAGAAATATTTTTTAGATAATAAATGAATAGAAAATCCCAAAATTGTTTCAATAATAATTTGGAATGAATTTTGGAATGTAGAGATGTAATGATCATGGAAGAGAAAAACACAAATGCTTCAAGAAATTCTAATGCTGATGTGATAGAAGATGTCGAAGAATGTGAACCTATAAGAAGAGATAATATAGAGGTAGAGTAATGTGTAAAAAACACTCAAGAGTCACATCATGATGATGACTCAGAAGAATAATTGAAAGTGTAATCCATAGCTGGTGATAATTTGGTCAAACCCCAAAAAATAAATCGAAGAGTAGAGATTTATCAATCCAACTTATCAGGGATCAGAATGCAACTACGTAGATAAGGAGAATAAGTAATGATGCACAATATGCATTTATATTAGTTGTGGAACCATCCCAATTTGAAGAGTCTTCAAAGAATGAGTCATGGGTGAAATAAATGAATGAAAAGTAAGATCATATTGACAAAAATCAGACATTGGATCTTGTCAAAAGTCCTAAAGAACAATATGTGATTGGTATGACGGGGATTTTCAGAAACAAATTTGATTAACATGGAAATGTGATCATAAATAAGTCATACTTGGTCTATAAAAGATATTCAAAAATCAAAGGTGTTGATGTTGAGGAGACATTTTCTCTCGTAGTGAGACTTTTAACAATCCTGATATTTCTTTCCATGAAAATCCATAGAGGTTATATAAAGTTTATCAAATGGATGTCAAGACAAAATTCATAATTGAAGTATTGGAACTATAAGTCTACATTGCAAAATGTGTGGGGTTGTTACATGGATATGATGAACTAAATGTTTTGAAAATAAAGAAAGCTCTTTATGGTTTGAAACAGGCACCAGGGGTGTGGAACTCTCGATTGGATTCTTATCTATGAAAGCATGAGTTTAAAAAGGAGGAGTGGATCACAATCTTAATGTAAAGAACTATAAAAAGGATTAGTTCATGGTATTGGAATATGTGGATAATATTATTTTTTTTTTGGAATTAGACAAGGACCACTGGATGAATTTTCTAATCACATGAAATCCAAATTTGAAATGTATATGACTGGTGAACTAACATACATTTTTGGGTTGTAGATGCTTTAGAAGAAGGACTACACTTTCATTTCTCAGGAAAAGAATGCAAGAGAGCAGCTGAAAATATTCAACATGCATGATTCAAAACCAATGATGACTCCAATTACAATTATATAAAAGCTTGGAAATCATGGTGAATAGACTTATGTGGAGCCCACCATGTATAGAAGAATTATTGGAAGCCTACTGTACCTGATAGCGACATGACCAGATATTGTCTTTCAAACAATCATAGCGGCCTGCTTTTAGAGTAATCCAAAGGAAGAACATATGGCGGCAGCGAAAAGAATCATGAGATACATTGTAACACCCCAATCTTCAACGGTATATTTCTCTTTGAATAATGAAATAGATTGCGTTGTACGGAACTTCGAGATTCTAACACATCACGACCAATAAAACTAGCTGTCATGAATAGTAATACCCGCTTTTTGAAATTTTATCAATCTTATATTTCAAAATGGAATTCATTTTTTGTTTCAGAATTTTGAAACTATCTTAGTATGAATTTTTGGTATTTTTCTGAAAACATTCTGTTTTTTATGAATACTGAAAAATAATAAATTTTAATTAAAAATGACTTTTTTAAACTAAACAATTTATAGTGCTATATTATACTATTGGGTGTTTTTTAAGTATAATTAGATTATATTTTTACCATTTAATCAAATTTTTTTCATTGGACGTAATTTCACATTTAAACTAGATATAATAAAGTGTCAATCTTTTGATAGTTATTATTTCATAAAAATATGTTTTTTATTTTGACAATGGGAATTAATTTTAAATTAATTTCTGCCACATCTGTGTTTGGAATTTAGAAAAATGGATTGCATATTTATAATAAAGATGTCTGAATTTTGTAAATAAGTAAATTTTATTTTTAGACATTTTGAATAATTATTTTGGTAAATATTTTATTTTCCATGGTTAAAGAGTAAATCCGGTAAATAAGGGTAATAAAATAATATTATAATAATAATAAATTACTCTAACATGTGTCCTAACTCTATTTGATGATACAAGTCTGTCCATGGGAATAATGGGGTCACTTTTTCCACCCCATGGATCCACTTGAATGTCAAAATGACACTTTATATTAATTAAGTTAAAGTATTTACAAAAATGACATAAGAATATATCTTTTAGTAAAACAATTTTTACCTAAATTTATATATGTTATCACTTGGACTATAAATATGAATTATAAATATAAAAATATTTTATACATAATGGTATTTTATTTATAATTTTTTGACATTGAATAATTAAATTTATTTATGACACAATGATGATGCAGCATTTTCCTTATCTATGAAAGAATCAAATAAATTGTATTATAGATGACAAAATAAATAAAATCTGAAATTTTTGATTCCATCCACGAATTTTATATATTAATGTGACATGATATAATTTATTAAATTAATTTTATTTGAAGTAATAATGCCGTTAGGAATTTAAAAATAACAAAATAAAAATAGTGTCAAAATTGTCATAAAAGAGTTTTTAAACCAAATATTATATTATTAATTTATATTCTATTCATAAAAATATAAGTTTTAGAAAAAATGATTAAATATTATTATATATATTATTAATGAACCACTTGGGGTTCTCTTGGAAGTTTATAGAACGTTTATTAACCATATAATATAAAAATACAAAGAGACATGGTAAATGTCAAACTATTTAAATAAGAGTTAAATCTAAAAGATAAGGTTAATATAGTGACCCAAACCTATCTAAAACCTATTGGTTGAGTGGTTTTCGACCCATACCCACCATAACCATTAAATAATTCATTATGGAGCCATTATAAACCGAACATGATCTTATTATAAAATAACATTTCAATCTTTTCCTAAGGTTCCCCTCACCCCTC
Source organism: Viscum album (assembly GCA_963277665.1). Taxonomy (NCBI): domain Eukaryota; kingdom Viridiplantae; phylum Streptophyta; class Magnoliopsida; order Santalales; family Viscaceae; genus Viscum; species Viscum album. Next base: position 800,877,387 of record OY728150.1, on the reverse strand, counting down.
TTATAAAAGGGAATTTCACATTCTCTATAATTCACACCATAAAAGACATTTTGCTTGGAAAAACCTATCAAAAATATCCTATACACTATCCTACCTTAATCCTAGAGGCCTTCCATTAGCAAGATATCCAACCTATGGTGCCCTTTTGATTAAATAAAAAGAAATAACCTGAAGAAGAGGAAAATATTTCATCACCTCTTTCAAGTTCCTTTCTTCTTCAACTTCCTCGTTCTTTGTTGTTTACATTATAAAATAATAACTCCAGTATCATTTATATACTTTTATGTTATTATAAAAAGGGTACAACGATATTCATTATTTTATCCATCCTATGAATGACATGTCACCATATATACGTACGTACGGCTTACTGTCTCCACGTCGTGGTGTCATTTTTATTCAATACATTATTATTTGGATGGATGTAATAATGATGTATAATTGATTTAAATAATAAATATAAAATTATAATGATTCTGTATATATGATATACAATCCAATTATATATTATTTTTATATAAAAATGATATTGTCGCTCGTGCGTACGTACATATTATAGTCTCCACAAACGTGATGAGATTCATTTCTCATCATATCCATTCAATACTAATTTTTATATAATGATTAAAAAATAATATTTAATGACTTTATATCATTATATATATGAATAATATACATCATATCAAAAAAAACTTTACTTAGGTAACAAAGCATATAAATGAAAACAAATCAGTTAATACTTGAAACGATGATACTACTGAAATATAATTAACAAAGAAATATTATAAGATCATGTATGATATCATATTAATGTATATTGTTCATGAATAATTTAATAAAAATGATTTCACCATTATAAAGGTTGTTAACCTACCCTCGACTAAGGAAAGGAACAAGGTTATGGTTAATTTCACAATCTCCTCGTTATCCGAGGTTGTTTATATGTAATTATCTACTAGGACCTCTTTATCATCCACAACAATGATTATTAAAAGTGTATTTCAAAAATACTTTACTAGTCAATGGGTTAAAGTAATTTATACCCTTATTTGACCTTATATGTTTTGAAAGTAATCTATTCGTCATTTTCCAAACAAGGTACTTTATGACTTTTTCGAAAAAAAATTAAGGTAAGAATGTTTTTTTAACTTATATGGTGGGTGAGGCTATTTTCAACCATTATAAAATCATCATTTCATCCCTTACAATCTTATAATAATATTTCCAAAATAAATGTTTTCTTTTATAATTATATTATTTTTAAATAATTTCAAATTAGAAAGATATATATCACTAAAAAGGTTTTGATTTAAACTATGTTAACATACATTGATGGATTTTTAGCTTATTTGAAGTTTAATTATTATGATAAAAAACTTCTATATTTCATTGAAGGTTTTCTGATATTTTATACTATGGATGTGTTATTTTTACACCATTCACAGTTTATGGATAATGTATTGACATTTTGTATGCTAGTTTTTATACGAATGTCTATTTTATTTTTAAAACTTTTCATATGTGGAATGCATTGGACATAGTAAGTGATAGGTGGATCCCACTATAGATCCTCAATGCATCGGTATGTCTCATGATATAGAATAGTGTTTTGGAATAAGGCCTTGACAAAATCTTATTTGTAGTCTTGGCACAAGGCCTTGACTTGGTGGTTATGAAGTATGGCATTATGAATTCCATCATTATAAAAGAGGCTATTGATATTTCATGTGATTATTAAACTAGTAAATTATCCATGTGTGTAATAATGTTGAATTATATCGATTTATATTTACCATACTACGATGAATTTTATTCTTAAAAGGCTTTTGTTTAGTTTTATACATTGCCTTAAATTTTTATGCTAATTTATGAAAGTTTCCACTATATTGTTATCTTTAGTGAGCATCTAAGCTCACCCATTTATATGTTTTTTTTCCAGGATGTGAAAAAGTATATTATAAAGGACCAACAGGGATAGTCTATGGGATATCAGTGTCGTCTATGGAAACAATGTGGTTTTAGTTTTCCATTTTATGATGTAATATAAACCTTATGAATGTTTCTAGAACTTCCATGTCTACTAAACTAATCATTCTTTAGAGACTTGATCTTTTTTGATCATTCCAATGTTATATTATAATGCACTGACTTTGGGTAACTAGGGTTGGGGAATTATAGTTGTTATTAGAGGAAGTTTAGTAAAAACATTGGAAACTATATTGAGAAAAACATTAATTAGAGAACATTTCCCTAAGATATTCATTGAGGATTACTATTGAAGAACTTAATAGAATTTTGGTAATGTAGAGATTTTGTGTATTTTCCAAGAAATGCATCCCTGTCTGGATATGAGCAGGGATAGGCGGCTCTAGCACAGATGTACCATGGAGTGAAAACTACGACAAGGAGTTTCAGGCTGGACCCAGGATATCCTGGTGCATGAGAATGGGCCTTGCTGCACTCTTGGTTATGACACTCCTACGGGATATGCTTAAGATAATTCAAATTTTCTTTAAAAACCATTATGATGGATTTATGAGTATATACTTCCTAAAAGAAAACATTTTTTTATGATTATGGATTAGATACATAAACTGTTCAGTTTTTGTTAAGTGTTTGACATGTTTGGAATTATGTATTTTGATTCATAAACTAATCTAGTTTATGCCATTTTTTAGAAATGGTTCCTTGTGGAAGGAATGGAAACCATATCAATGGAAGCACATCATGTAGGGATTGTAATCCTGCTCAAGATAATTATAATGGTGTTGGTGATACAACTGGTGATGATCAACTTATCACTATACTGGGACAACTCACTCAGGTTATGAATAATAACCTTACCCATATGGATCCCCCTGATCCATAGTGTGGGGGATCAATGTTAGACCGCTTCATGAAGAAACGACCAAAAACATTAAATGGGAGTACAAATCCATTAGTGGGTGAGTAATGGATAAATTCTTTATAGAAAATATTTCACGCTTTGGGGAGTAGCAAAAGGGAGAAACATGTCATGACAGTTTATCACCTCACTGGAGATGCTGATAAATAGTGGTCATTCATTCAAAAGCCAAATGAAGTTGATTAAGTATCAAATATGAAATGGATAGAGATTAAAGATCTTTTATTAGAAAAATTCTTTCCTCATGACCAACATGCAGATATGGAAAGACAATTTCTGAGTATAAGGCAAAAGGAGGATGAGAATGTCACAAAAATATGAGGATAACTTTTCAAGGATAGAAAGGCATGAAAAAAATTATATACATAACCCACGATGTAATATTGACCATTTATTCTATGTGTTAAAACCATTTCTCCAACGAACATTAGTTTCACAATCTTTCTCAGCGTATGCAGATATTTTCTCATGTGCTATCAAGATAGAAAAATAATTCTCAATGTCTTACAACTTTATTGCAAAGTAAGAGAAGAAAATATCCTCTAAACACTCTAGAAATGGAAATAATGGGAAAAGGAAAAAGTTGAATATCTAGCCTATAGTAAATGTGGGATGATACTCTCCGGTACTTGCTTGAAGGGAATGGGAGTCTATTACAAGCGTGGTGAAAAAGGCCACCAAGCTCGTGACTACAATGGGAAGAAATCAGCTTTCAATGTTGAATGCTACAATTGTAGAGAAAGGGGACACTATGAAAATGAATCTCCTAAGAGCCAAGGAAACTTACCTCAGAAAAGGGATAGGGATCAAGGCCAAGCTTATGCTATCCCTAATGTTGAGTTTGATGCTTAGAAAGATGTAGTGGTAGGTAATATAATGGTTTCCTCAAGCTTAGAAAATGCTTAATTTGATTCCAGATCATCTCATTCTTTCATTTCATACCAGTTTTCTAAGAAAATAAGATATATTCAATTTTAATTAACAAGGAAGTTGTCCGTCAAAACTCTTATGGAAACTGTCATTGTAACAATGCATTGTGAATCATTCCCCATTAGGGAATATAAATGTTCATTATCAGCTGATCTCATCATCATACCCATGATTGAATTTGATGTAATCCTCAGTATGGATTGGATTTTGGACCACGATGAAAAAATTTATTGTAAGAAGAAGGAGGTTACTATTATTGATGATGGTGATAATGAACACCGTATCATTAGAGCAGAAACTTCACCACCTGATTCTTATATAGATCCACCCCTAGTAGCTCAACTAAATTCAATTATTTGGGAGGAAGAGAATGAAATAATTTTGGTTGAGGGAAAGAATGTTCAAATAGAGGATGTACCTATTGTGTAAAATTATGTTGATGTATTTCCAAGGGATTTACTTGAACATCTTCCAGAATGAAAAATTGAGTTTTCAATTGACTTAATTCCTAGTTCAAGGCCCATATCTAAGACCCCTTATCGAATGGACACTTTGGAATTAGTGGAACTAAAGAAGCAGCTAGAGGAATTGAGTAATAATGGATTTATTCTCCCTAGTTATTCTCCATGGGGAGCCCCTATTCTTTTTGTTAAGAAGAAAGACATATCTATGAGGTTGTGCATTGACTATAGGGAGATCTATGCTATAACAATAATGAACAAGTATGTCCTTCCTTGCATTGATGATGTATTCGACCAACATCATGGAGCTAAATACTTTTCAAAGATTGACCTTCGATCTGGATACCATCAGTTGTGTATGAAGAAGGAAGACATTCCGATGACAGCATTTCGAACCAGGTACAAGCATTACAAGTTTACAGGAATTCATTTTGGATTGACTAATGCACCCTCTGTCTTCATAGATATAATGAATATTGTTTTCAAGGATTATCTTGATGAAATAATAGTGGTATTTATTGATGATATTTTGGTATACTCCAAATGCTATTAAGATCATGAAAATTACTTGCGTATTATCCTAAAGACTCTTAGTAGACTTGAACTACATGGGTCATTTAGCAAGTGTGAATTCCATCTTTGGGAGATTTATTTTCTTGGCCATATTGTCTCTACGGATGCAATAAATGTCGATCCTTCAATGACCAAGGTAATCCAAGAATGGCCAGCACCGATGAGTATAACCGAGGTACGCATTTTTATTGGTCTAGCAGGTTATTATCAGCATTTCATTCAGAATTTTTCCTGATTGGATAACCCATTAATGATGCTCACACATAAAGGGGTTAAATTTTTTTGGGAAAAAGAGTGTGAAGAATGTTTTGAATAAATTAATAGGATATTAGTAAATGCACCTATATTGACTCTACCATCGGGTAATGATGTGTTTGTTATTTATATTGATGCTTCAAAGAAAAGACATGGTTGTGTCCTTATGAAGAATTATAGGGTTATAGCCTATGCATCACGACAGCTAGAAATTCAAGAGAAAAAATATCCTACTCATGAACTTGTGTTAGCAGTTGTATTCTTTTCTTTACAGATATGGAGACACTATCTATATGGTGAAAAATGTGAGATTTATACTGATCACAAGAGTTTGAAGTATATTTTCTCACAAAAAGAACTCAACATGAGGAAAAGGAGATGGCCTGAACTACTCAACAATTATTATTTCACTATACACTACCACCCAGGGAAGGAAAATAATGTGGCAGATGCTTTGAGCAGAAAGGGTGATGGAGTTTTGAACAAGATGATCGTTGAAAGGGATCCTTTTTTCATGGATTAAGTATAGATGGATATTGGAATAACCATGGAAGGTGAAACATCAATGCCTTTTCAAATTTTTGCCAAACCATCTTTACTCGAAAGGATAAAAAGTTCTCAGACTGATTATGAGGAATTTCAAAAGAAGATTAAATCTTTGAACAATGGTAGATTGATCAAATTCGTATATGAAGATGGTATTTGAAAATTTGGGTAGAAACATTGTGTTCCCAATATAGCTGATCTGAAAATGGAATTGTTAGATGATTCTAAAAGCTCCAATTTATCTATACACCCTGGGAGAACCAAATTTATAGAGATTTGAAGGAATATTTTTGGTGGAACTACATGAAGAGGGATATTTCTGATTTTGTGTCAAGATGTATGGTTTTTCAACAAGTGAAAGCTGGAAGGCAACAACCTGGAGGAGTCATGCAACCTCTTCTCAAACCTGAGTGGAAATGGGATAATATTAGGATGGACTTTGACATGAGACTACCAAGGACTCCAAGAATGAATGATGCAATATGGGTCATTGTTGACCGTCTTACCAAGTTAGCACATTTTTATGCTATAATAGAAGATTTACCAATTGAACATTTAGTAAGACTGTATATTTATGAAGTTGTAAGACTTCATGGAGTACCCCTATCGATTGTTTCTGATCGTGATCCACATTTTACATCAAGATTCTGGAAAATTCTTCAGAAAGACTTGGATAATGAACTTCGTTTGAGCACTGACTACCACCCTCAAACTGATGGATAATCAGAATGGACTGTTCAAACCTTAGAAGTCATGTTGGTATCTTGCACACATAACATTCAAGGTATGTGGGATCAATATTTACCTATAGTATAATTTTCCTATAACAATATCGTCCACTCAAGTATTCAGATGGAACCCTATGAAGTGTTATATGGAAAGAGATGTCACACACCAACCTGTTGGGATGATGTTGGTGAAATTAAATTCATAGGCCAAAAACATGATGAGGAAACTATGAAAAATGTGATGGTAATCAAAACCCACATCAAATCAGATCAATGTAGGTAGAAGAACTATGCCGATAATCAAAGGAAGGATTATGAATTTTATGTAAGAGATCATGTTTTCGTGAAGGTATCTACATAGAAGGGTGTTATACATTTCAGTAAGAAGGGTAAATTAAGTCCTAGGTACATCATAACATTCAAAATTCTAGAACAAATTGGGGTTGTAGCTTACTGTTTTGCAATGCCTCTAAGTCTCTCCAAAGTTCATGATGTGTTCTATGTATCACTGTTGAGAAAATAAATGCCCGAACCAATGCATGTACTTACCTATGAGTAATTATAACTGGAACCCAATATATCTTATTGTGAAGATCCTATCAAGGTTCTTGATACAAGAGAACATGTGATGAGCAACCGGATGACTCGTCTGGTAAAAGTTCTATGGAGAAACCATAAGATGGAAGCGGCAACGTGGGAACCCGAGGAACATATGATGAAGAACCACCGGAGTATTTTTATGTATTAATATACTAGAAATTTATAGGAAAAAATTATTTGAAATAGGGGAGAATGTAACAACCCAAGCTTCCATGGTACGTTTCTCTTTGAATAATGCAATTCCTTGCGTTGTACGCAACTTCAAGATTTTAACACATCGTGACCAATCAAACTAGCCATTATGAACAGTAATACCCAATTTTTTAAATTTTATCTATCTTATCATTAAAAATGGACTTCATTAATGGGTACAGGATATCGAAATTATATTAGTGTTAATTTTTGGTATTTTTCTGAAAACATTCAGTTTTTGATGAATTATGAAAAATACTAAATTTCAATTAAAAACAACTTTTTTAATCAAAATAATTAATATGGATAAATTATAGTATTTAATGGTTTTTATGTATAATTAGATTATATTTTTACCATTTAATCCAATTTTGGTCATTGGACGTAATTTAACATTTAAAATAGACATAAAGAAGTGTCAATCTTTTGATAGTTATTATTTCTTAAAAACATGATTTTTGTTTTGACAAAGGTAATTAATTATAAATTAATTTATGCCACTTCTATGTTTTGAATTTAGAAATCTGGATTTCATATTTATATTCATGAGATAAAAATATTTTAAATAAGACTCTTTTATTTTTATACATTTTGAATAATTATTTCGGTAAACATTTTTTTACCATGGTTAAAGGGTAAATCCGGTAAATAAGGGTAAATATTTAATATTATAATAATATGGAATTTCCCTAACACGTGTCTTAACACTATTGGATGATAAAAGTATGACCATGTTCATCCTTGGGTCGATTTGGGGACCTCATGGAGCCACTTGTAAGTGATATTGACACTTTATATTAATTAAGTTAAAGTAAATACAAAAATGACATAAGCATATATCTTTTAGTAAAACAATTTTTAACTGGGGTTATATATGTTTCTATTTGACTATAAATTCTAATTGTAAATAAAGAAAGATTTCCTACATAATGTTATTTTATTTATAATTTTATAAAATTGAATAGTTAAATTTATTTATGACACAATGATGATGTAATCTTTTCATTATTTATGAAAGAATCAAATAAATGGTATTATAGATGTTAAAATAAAAATAATTTGAATGTTTTGATGCCATACAAGAATTTTCTAGGTTAATGTGACATGATAGAATTTATTTAATTAGTTTTTTTAAGTAATAATGTTGTTAAGAATTTAACAAAAACAAAATAGAAAATAATGTCAAAATTGATATAAAAGATTTTTTAAAACAAATATTATATTATTAATTTATATTATATTCCTAAAAATCTATGGTTCAGCCTAAAGTATTAAATACTATTATATATATCATTAATGAACCAATTTTCGTTATCTTGGAGGTTTATAGAAAGTTTATCAACCATATAATATAAACATACAAAGAGAAATGGTAAATATCCAACTATTTAACTAAGAGTTAAATCTAAAAGATAAGGTTAATATAGTGACACATACATGTCTAAAACCTATTGGTTGAGTGGTTTTTTACCCATAACCACCTTAGAATTTAAATAATTCATTTTTGAGCTATTATAATCCGAATATTATTTTATTATAAAATAATATTTCCATCTTTTCGTAAGGTGCCCCTCACACCTCTTATAAAAGGGCACTTCCCCTTCTCTCTAATTCACAACCTCAAATCCATTTCTCTCGGCCAAACCCTACCAAAATATCCTATCCACTGCCCTCCCTTAATTCTAGAGGTCGTCATTTTGTCATAAATCCAACCTATGTAGCCCTTTTCATCAAATCAAATGGAAGAACCCGAAGAAGAGATAAATATTTCATCACCTCTTTCAAGGTTCTTTCATCCCCCACTTCCTCTTTTTTTCCATTATAAAATATTAACTTCTGTATATTCTATATACTATGATGTTATTATAAAAATTATACAACTATATTCATTATTTTATCCATCATATGAATGGCATGTCACCATACGTGCGTACGTACAGCTTACCGTCTCCATGTCGTGGTGTAGTTGTTATTCATTACATTATTATTTGGATGGAAATAATTATGATGTATAATTGATGTAAATAATAAATATAACATGATAATAATTTTCTATATATAATATTCTATCCAATTATATATTATTTTAATATCAAAAGAATGATATTGTCGCTCATACGTACGTACGGATTACCGTCTCCATGAACACGATGAGATTCATTCCCCATCATATCCATTCAAGAATAATTTTCATTTCATGATTAAAAGTAAGGGTTAAAGACTTGAAACCATTATCGATATTAATTAGATACATCATATCCAAAACAAAGATTAATTACGTAAGAAACATTATAATGGAAAACAAACCAGTTAACACCCGAAATGATGATACTACTAAAATATAATTAACAAATCCCTATTAAAAGATAATGTATGATATCATATTAATAAATATGGTTCTTGTATAATTTAATAACAATTATTTCACCATTATACAAGAGGTTAACCTACCCTCGACCATGAAAAAGAACAAGGTAATGGTTAATTTCACAATAACTTCGTTATCTGAGGTTGTTTATATGTAATAATCTGCTAGGACCTCTTTATCATCCACATGCATGCTTCTTAAAAATGAATTTCAAATTATTTTTACTAGAAAATGGGTTATGTCATTTATACCCTTATTTTACATTATATGTTTTGAAATGAATCTTTCCTTTATTTTCCAAATAAGGTACTTTATGACCTTTTAGACAAAACATATAAACAACCAAGTGAACACCTTGGTACTTTATGAATATATATCTACTACCAAAGTGTTCACTTGGTTGCATTATAAGAAGTATAAAATAATGGACATAGGTGGTGAGGTGAAACAACCAATGGTGATTTACTACGATGTAAAGAGCACAATTGATCTTATGAATAATCAAGTTCAAAATTATCATACAAAGATTATAGAGATCATATATCACTTCATCAAGGAGAAATTTGAACAAGGTGTGATCAAAATGGACCCTACGGTAACTGATGATCAAGTTGATGGAATTATGAAGAAGCCACTTTCAGTAGCTATGTCTAAGAAACATCAGTTGAACCTCAGTGTTTAGCCACCTACTAGTGCTTAAGGAGGTTACAAGATTTCCCTCTCCCCAACTATTTTAACTGTGTTATTCTGTTTGATTAAGTGTTGTATGTTGATGGATGATATACGATCTAGGGGAGTCTGTTTTAAACTCTACAATGTTTAAATAAATCGGTCTATTGGTATATTTTCAGTTGTAAAGAATGGATAAATTCAATGGAGAGTGATCTATTTCATTCTATATATAGGAATGATGGTTAAAAGAAATAGCCATAAATGCAACTATAGGGGAGAAATGAAACGTATTAGAACTAAATTCATGTTCTCCAACTTTTTTCTACACCAATCACTGCTCACGTAGACATAGTGTAATGGATAAGTTGTTTTTTAAGGTTCATGTTTTGATCATTGTTGGCACATCATTGAATTTATCTGGAGATTGCTAACAAACCCAAAAAGGGATACTGTTGGAACCAAGACTGTTCATTTTATAATAATGGAGTTTGGTTTGTGTTTGTTTTTAATCTGCACATGGATATCTAGGGAGTTTGTACGGAATTAGGTCCTAGGTTTGAGGCTTAAAAGCAATATTGCATGTGGTACAATTTCCCAATGTTTTCCATATTTTTTGGCCTCAAAATCGAATGTTTATTGTTGAAAAAAATGGTTTTTTGATAGGAGTGAATGATATGTGAAACAACAAACAAAGTCATCAAAATAAGAGAATCACATACCTCAAAACATGGACCATGTACCATGTTCCAGGAATGGTTCACGACCACATTCCAGGTAGCGGGAACAGTTCCTGGAGTAGTACCCGGAGTGGTATGCGGAGTGGTACATAGAGTGGTATGCAGAGTAGTATGTGGAGTGGTGCATGGAACCAATAATGGTTCATAGCGACGATATGTGGTGAAGGAATGTGGAATGTAATGTACTGAAGGTTGGAAGGACTGTTGTGCTTTGCGAAATAGGTTTTTTCAGTGATGGAGGCTAAGCATACGCAGATGGGGTCCAGTATACAGTGAATATTGTCCCACATTGAAAATTTGGGTAAATTGGATTAGAAAATATTTCGAAGGTACATTCCTATTTAAAGAACAATAATCCCCTTTCTTAGGGGATTGTATTAGAGATTTAGATTAATTGAAGAAATACGGTAATGCTCAAAGTGGTACACAAAGTAAAATATGGTACGTGGAGAAAACCATACGCATAAGGCAAAGAGTCTCTGAAAGAAAGTGCAGTTCACAGAGGAAGGTCTCATAGTACATGATAGAGCAAGGAAGTACACGGAGTAGGGTGGTATGCGGAGAATTTGAGAAGTACACAGACGAAGGTAGTACTTGGAGCAGGGTAGTTCACCGAGGAGATGGAGGGTACGCAAAAATAGTAGTGGTACATGGAAGTGGTGGTCTATTCACCATTCCCAGAACACCATTATCGGAACTCCCACGGAAGCCTAAAAAATAACCAAATCAGTTTTTGAAATAATGTTCCAAACATATCAGTATATGAAAAAATAAATTACATATTTGAGTGATTATGGGACTTCAACAGAGCATCCATTTACATTTGAGGATGCCTTGTTTAATGATAAACCAATAAACTGACATTCATGTCGCTAAGATGAGTGATGATTCTTTTGATGAAGTGAGAAAGGGGGAGTCAACATAAGTGATCCGAGGGATGCATGTTTGAATCCCTAAAACCATGTAATGGCAGTGTGCTTGGCATAGAGTGTCTATTCTAAACACTTGAAATCCACATCTTCTACATATTTTTGGTTTTTGGTACGAACAAAAACTATCGAAATATGATCCTTGGACATATCCCTTAGTGGTGAACCATGTAAAATTAATGTGTCATTTCATTGCATGTGATTGTTTATTTTCTGCACTTTTTCTTCAGAATGGTTTAACATGTTCCTGCCAACCTGGGAATAAGATCCATAAATTTATAAGAAAAAGATAACACCCTGTTTCACCCCTCCCCTCTGAGGGTGTTCTTGTGTCCTTTAATGTAACATATATAAAATTTTATATTATACTAGAATTATAATATAACAATGTATAATTTATTTTTAATTCCACTAAATAAGAAAGATAAATGAAACTAGTATTAATGTGTATATATGACTTACCATCTCCATGAATGGTGCATTTCATTTCTTCTCTCCAAATGTTATTGTCTATTCTAAATAGATATATACTAGATCTATATATATATATATACTGGATATATATGATAATTAAATCATGAATAATATTCTGGCGATAATGGAATTTTTACTACAAGGACAATTTAAATCAAAACAGATCATTTTCGACTCAAGTACCATACATCGACCAAACGACTGAGGTGAACTTAAATAATTATATAATTTTTATAACATGATTGTAAGTAATATAAAATGAATAATATAAATGAAAAAGAGTCTTACTCAAGAAAAAATTAACCTATGTTTATTATTCAGGAATATAGAAAATGAATGAGACATGTTGGGTTCAAGGTAAGGGATTTCATCTCAATTTCATTTCATTGAGACATATTTTAATGTTATGCACCTAGTTATTTTTTATACGGTGTATATTCTAACTTTTGGATTGTTATATCATGAATCTTAGTATTTTCCTTATATTATGTTATTTCCTTAATTGGATTTATTGATATATCCATATTACTCAATCAATATGGTTTTTTATAAGGCATCATATTTATTTTGGTTATTTGATAAGTGAAATAATTTGGATTGGAAAATGAGATTTGGATCCAAGACTTTATATAGCTCCACTATGCATAAATAGGTTCTTGTGAGATGAATAAGTCATCCAAATGGTTTTCTACCCTTAATTTAAAAATGACTTATGAATGGTCTTGATGGTAATAGGTTCTCATTTTCCTTAGACATGACATCATTAAATAATGTATTTCCCTCATTTAATTTCAGTTATTATTTATCCATGAGATTTTGAATCAACATATCTATTGATGTAGTTCATTATCAATTTATATATATATTTTATATGTTATGGTTCCTTACTTCCCATATTATTTATGCCTTGCCATGTTTTTTAAATGGAAATTGTTCTCAGATATTTACCTTTCTATATAGATTGATTATGGTTTCCATTGTACATATCCTTACTAAGCATTTGATCTCACCCTTATTATGTTTCTCTCCCCTGGTTATGAACAAGATACCATTGATTACGCTTTCAAGGAGGAAGTGTGTTTCAATTATTGTGTTGCATGTTTTATTTTTTTCTCTATTTATTATGGGTATCATGTATGTAATATGGACTTCCAAGACTTCTAAACTGTACAATCCTTCGGGACATGATTCCTTGTAATCATGTCAATGTAATGTAAAAGTGCACCAGCTTCAGGTTATCTAAGGTTGCAGTGTTACACATAAATTAATTTATTTCATTCATATACTACTTTTTATGATATCATATCAAGAATAATATTTCAATCTGGGTATATGGAGTTCAATTAAAGACCAATCATTCAAAGTATTTTGATAAAAAAATTTCTCATCTGACATGGGTACTTTTTCTAAAATGTTATTTCCTTGAGGCATGTTTATGTTATGATCCTTATTTCCCTTTGAATGTTTTAATAACTAACCAGGGATTTTTCTTTTCATATATATTTTTTATTCATGGAAATACTTATCCATATTAGTTAATTTCCATCAAATTTATTTTGAATTAGTTGTTTCCCAAGTTGTAATGATTAATGGTAACTCAACATTCTACCATTGAGTTATGATTTTTATATTGATTCAATTTCATATTACAAGCGTATATTTTACTAATATTTTTATTATGTTGTATTATATAATTATTTAGATTTTTATATGATAAACACGTTTTCAACTAATTCATATTTCATGTGGTGTATTTTCCATAATATATATTGATAACTCAAATATGTTTTCATTCAGTTATAATGTTTCAACATTATATTATATTTTACATGCTTCATTATCACACTCAAATAGTTTTTATATATTATTTTATAATTTTAATTTGGAAAATGGTTTTTAATAAAAATTATGTTTTTGTTCCCTTTTTACAATGTGTGTCTTTAAAAATGGAATTGTATAAATAATGAATATTACTGTTCATTTTACTTACATATATTTTTTATACCTCTTATCATTCCTCCAGGATATATATTATTCAATTTCATGGAAAAATTATTTGTTATTCATTTACAAAAAATATATATTTGTAATATGTTTTCCATTCCCCTTTTGAAAAGAAAACATTTATATGAGACCATGTAAAATCCTATTTTACATCAACATTAAAATGTTGTCAACATGAACTTTTAGGTATTCACATAAATTTAAATTTTATTATTCAAATTTTTTCCTAAAAATATAATTCTATTAAAATATTTATCATCTATTTTATATTCATATTTTAGGGTAATTAAATCACAGTGCTAAAAAATTAAAATATTGATAACTATATTGTTTTTATCATTCAATTATTCTTTTGAATGGATGTTCTTTATATATGTAAATATCTTGAACAAGATAGGGTCGAACCTGAACTGGTCTCCCATACTGTCCCACAAAATGGACAAAGAAGCATTCCTAATCCTCTTGGGATAAAAAATAGTGTTAAGAATCAATGATCACAAATATGGGAATGAAATATCCCAAGGAAAATATATGAAAAATAAACAAGATGGATCACACATCATAAAAGGATGATATAAATACAACCGATGTAAAATAAATATATAAACATGTCCATATACAATGGAACTAGAACAAAATAGAAAACTAAAAACGTAACAGAAGTAACTCAAACATGACATAATCTCTATGTGACCTCTTGGTCACCACCATTTGTAAGACCAACATGATCTATGGAAAAAATGAAACAAAATACGATCTTTCAAAATATCATTGCTCTACCAATGTTTAGTTCCACAAGTTGGGTGTAAAAAAATCATCATGTAATCAGCATAGAACCTATACATATCATTTCCTAAAGTAGTTCATATATACTAGTTTTAAATAAATTTATTGAAAGAATTTCTTTATAATTTATAAACTCAAACACACCTTTCCTTTTTAAACCTGATTTTGAAAACTAAAATAAAACACAACATGGGAAAAGAATAATGGATAACAAAATAGATGAACTATAAAAAATAGTTGGTTATATCAATCAAAATAATTAAAAAGGAAGACCACACAATTTTTAAAAGCTAAATACTAAAAATTCAATGAATCAAATTACTGAAAATTATATTAACAAAATAAAAATATGCAAACATGAATGTTTTGTAAACATCCTAGATGAAATCCCTTAACATGATCAGATAGGACCCACATGTAGATGCATGATGTAACTCCATAGTCGATAACCAACATGGATTCTCTAAACTGATCTCACTAATGGAAAACCCAACATGGCATAACCGCTATTCACGGGGTTCTAATTCATCTACTCAGGATGAGAAAGAAACCACCACTCAAACCTATATATTACATACATGAATCCCAATATTATAACATAAAGGGAATGTGAGGGGGTCATCATCATTCCTGTCATTAAACACAACTCATATATTCAGGATTAATACCTTTCCCAGTTCCTATCATCTTCTGTGTGATGAACCTTTCATCAGAAAGAAACCCATATGGGTTATTATCACAAAAAAAGATATTTCTCAGGTGGGAACTCGATCGAAACCTCAAAAGGGTTCAAAGATAATTCCCAAAACAACACAAGGAACCAACTGGGCCTTAAAAATTTCAAAAACAAAAACTATTCCCATTAAAAATACAGCTCTTTCCAAAACCATTTACAAAACCAATGTGAAGACACACTGTCTATTTAGATGATTCCAAATGGGAATTTTATGTCATTTGGTTACCAAATTATTCCTCAACAGTATGCTAATTCTACAAAACTCTGAGATAAGAAAAAAACAATCATGATATACAAAACACACACCTTAAAATAAATATTATTTTCCCATTTTACTCGATCATATGTCTAGTGTTTTGGAAATAGTGAACGAAAACATTGTTGGAAAAATATACCAGATAGCGATAAGAGAAGAGGAGGAAGAAACACCCAACAAATCAAAAGAAAATTAGTTAGAAACCTGGTAAGAGCGCCAAAGGATGGAGGAGAGCCATAAGAAGGCAGATTTGGTTCCCCACAGTGCACCTAGGAAAAATGGAGGACGATAAAATTGAATATAGGTTTGATTGAGTTAGGAGATGACATAGAATGTCATTTAATTATGATTCTATATAAGTCACAGGGTTTAGTAACATGGTTCTTGAAACCTTGTGCCAACTTTATGAACCATACTATAAGTAAATAAAAATTCACATGGGATGGTCAGATGGTCACAGAAACTATGAACCAACTATGAAAATTGGATCTACTAAAAGGATCGACTATATGACATGATTTTTTCATATTTTCCATTAACCATGCATATGTCATGTTCCTTATCGTAGACCACATAAAATGGTATCACAATAAATCTTTTTTCCTAAATTTTGTTTGGAGAAAACATGCATATATCGTTTAAGAAAAATTATTCAAGAAAAAATATGTACAGAAAAAAATCCATACATCCACCAGAAACATAGTTTCTACCCAATCCATGCACACAATTCATCCTCATGTTCAAAAACAACCCGAAACCAATAAAATTTAAATTTTCACACTAACCCAAACCTCAAAATAAATATAAAAGACCAATAAATAAATTAAAATAAATGATATAAAAGATAATCACTGTTGTGTTGTGTCAATTATCTCGACCAAAAAAGATCCTCATCTAGAATGTGACTTAGAAAAACGAAGAACAATGCTAGGACACAACCATAAATGGGGCCAAACAAAACCACAATCCTTAGTGTGAACTTTTATCTACACATTTCACACTAGACTAAATATATAAGAAAACAAAAGAAGATCCACGGGTTTTATCCCCACTATTTATTAATTTAGTTTCACATGCTAACAAGAAACATCTAATATGAGATATATTTCAGAAATATGATCAAACAAAAAAACGAAACAAGATATTAATCATCATTTTACAAAACATAATGATATCCAAAATGAGAGAAACAGAAGACGAAAACTAGCGAAAAAATCCTATTCATTTAAATATTCTATTTTTCATGGAAAACACACAAAACGAACAAGAACACGAGGCCAATATGACTTTCATAACAAAAATTGATTTCCAAAAACAAAGAAAACTACTACATGGAATGTTAAAACAACCCCACTCCAACATTGGAAAAAATATTGTACAACTTCCCCACACCCAATAATTCTAAATATCATGAAGAGATTTACTATTGGGCCTATGGTTGTATCCCTAGTGGATTAAATCATCTTCTACCCCATTGTTAGGATATCGAATCCTCCAACTAAGAAATAAAATTCTAGAAATTACGGATTGATATCATTTCAAAATTGACCTATGCTAGCATATTGTGGTAGCCCTTTATATGATTATTGTAAGAAAAAATCAAATGCCTGAACCAAACACACTAGAAGAACATAAAAAAGTAGTTTAATGCATGATATAAAGTAACTAACCATGAAGAATCCTTAGTAATAGGTTATCATGGAACACACTGCACACTCGATAGGTAAACCTCACTATCTATAAGGGATATCATATTGACAAAATCTAAAATTTGTGCTTCAGGAACTGACATAGGTGAAAGTCAACGTCAAATATATTCCTAATATTAACTTCCTTGGATGAGATAACATAGTCCTCAATCTCAAAAAAGACCACAATCCAATAGAGTAGCTTTCAACAGTTCCAATGATGGTATCTCTAGTTATAATGAAATTCAGTTTTTAAGTGCATCAATGTAGAATTTCATCATTGATTGACCTTGCAGAACAACCATGTTCTCTTCCTCTTATTCTCATAAAAACCCATTGGATGAAGGTTATCCTAAAAACAACTCGAGACATCCCAACATGTTAAAATAATGGGAAAAACATCTTATACTAATCTAAACCAGGTCTCTTGAAAGAAAAAATACTAACTCACACCCTCATAGCCTCTAGATTTCCAAATGCCCTAAAAAACTGTTTTTAATTATCACGCTGTTACACAAACTCTAATGAACCATGATCACTATGAAAAATGGGAAATAACTAGAAATATTATCACACATCCATCCCACTAAGAGTTTTATTGGGGAAAACACTAGAAAATGCTTACTAGAAACCATTGGGATATTTCAATATAGGATATTCTACATTCCAAAAAACCCTGAAAATAAATAAATATTAATCCAAACATCCACTAAAAGAATATCCCAATCCAAAAATATACACCCATGAACCAAAAATGACAAACCAAAACCACATACCCTATTTTAAAATCACCATTACCACCCAAAATTCAAAAATATATATTCAAATGCCCCTTTATAAATACCAATCCCCTTTTAAAAATATAATTTAAACAACTAGTATGAGATTTAAAATAGATCCATTTCCCAAATTGTTTTCCTTTTGAAAAAAAAATCCTTTGAAAAATTTATTTACATTTAATAAAAATAACACAAAACAAATTAAAACGAGATCATAACTCACACTGAAACCCCAAATATTAATAACTTTTGGACATGCATTAACCGGTAAAATTGTCTATATTACTGGGTTCTAATCATGATTCAACTAATTATTGTATATTTAATAATGATATAGGTTTTTACATGGTGTTTTAACCCATCCCTGATTACTGTGTAGAATCAGTTCACTTACATAATCATTCCCAAAACCACATAAACCATACAAGAACAATTGGCATAATCCAGAAATCAAAATAAATGACTCAAGTCCTTGTTGACCTCTAGTAACTCCGGGATCCGATAGAGTTGGATGTTTCCATGCTCTACCCCTACCTCTGATGTTCCGAAAGTCCTATCACCAGTAAATATGAAACCCCAAATACTAGGGGCACCCCTAAAACCATTTTTTCATGACCCTAACTAGATTAACCCTAAATCATTCAAATGATTCAGCCAACAAAATGGGCAGAGAGGGATTTGTAATCTGTTCGTGATATCAACTATGGTCAGGCATCAAAGATCATTCACTTAAATATGATTTAGCGATTGAAATTCATTCAAGAATAAAAAATATATTAAGAAGCATAAAAAGAAAGATACAAAAATCACTAATTGAAAATAAATATATATACATATCTAGATACAACTATAATGGAATGCAATAAAAAACTAAAAAACATATCTTGACCTGACCCATCGAGGTTTGACCAATTAGTACCCCATGACCAGTTCTAATTGTCCAGAGGATAGAGACCAACACCAAGTAAAAATATCCCAAAAAATGTTTGGCAGTATCATAAATTAACTATACATATTCACACATATCCAATCCATTAAAATTGTGAAATGTAAACAACATACATCCAATGGAAGTAGAAATCTAGAAATCTAACAATGTATGATGATATTAAAGTAATGAAAGTGAAAAAATGGGCCTAATACATGACCAACCAACAACAATAGAGAGGCCAAACTTCTCTAAGTGTGCGTACTATGAAAAAATGAAAACTCCATGGAAACACCTTATTATTTCATGATCAATATATGCTCCATGTGATCCATTCCCATACAAGACACCATCAAAATGGATATCATCTTTATAACACATGACACATGTGGGTAGAGCCCTTTCAAATTTGAGTATGAAAATACATATTAGGACACCCTAAAACAACTAAACATGGTTAAAAAATAATTTTCAACTCACAATAATGATTTAGAAACTAGGTTAGAAAATAAAACACATAAATAAATATTGAAAGAACACTTCTCCACATATAGGTCACAACGAATTTCCAACCAGAGGATTATTCTAAATGGAATGATCATTATGGGATAATACACTTCACATGACATGATATCACCATAGACACTCATCCAAGAGGACAAGATCATTGGTCCTTACCCATGAATGTACATTGGACACAGAAGACCCTAGTGCTTAGATAGATGGTTACACCATGGGACACTCAGTGACACTAAAAACCCAATTTAGTTCAACCCACAATATAGGGGATCTTATTTCAATGATACATTTAATCCCTACCGATATGAACTTCTTGATATATGATATATTCCCAAATCAAGAAGGTCATGACGATTCAAAAAAACCCCACATAGTGTATAATGATGATATAGGATTATATTTTAGTCTCATTAAGGGACACCGTGTAGTGTTTAATGATTATAAGGATTATATTTTAGTCTCGTGAAGGGACACCACAGACTCTATCTTAGACACATCCTCTAGAGGATATCACAATCATGGGATGTTGTTTTAATGCCAAACTACAACCACAAGGCTAAGAACCAAGTTGAAACCCACTCAATAGAATATGGTTTGGACCAAAGATATGAGAGCATTAAGATGTCTCAAAGGGAGTACATGACTTATTGGTAGAGTACACAATGTACCTTGCCTAATTAGAATCATCATATGCGTTATTACCTCACAAGACATGTAATATCCGTAAACATGATCTTTAGGATAGTTATAAATCATGTATAAATCACTAAACAGCTTTCATGGGTCACATGGTCATGATCATGTCCCGCATGCCATGACCATATGTACATGGTCATGTCTGTGTTCGAGTACACAATGTGTCATAGCCAGTGTAATTCAGACCATGTTTGTATACCCTATGAGCACCACACTAAGCCACCAGGGTTGGATAAAATTGAATTTGATAGGTTCATATAATTTTTGATATTTAACAATAGTGGAAACCCAATATACAAATCCATGGGGTCCCACCTAGCCTAAAAGATCAGATTACATGATTTGTATCCTAGGATTTTCTAAAACCCCTAGATCCTCAACTTTTTTATCCACTAACATGATGGAGACACCATCCTCAAATTATTTCATAGATCAAGTGTCATCTTAGTAATACTACAGTAATAGGCTGGGATACAAATTCAGATCTACTCATAAAATACCATTGTGGATCCATATGCAATCTCACATCAAAATCAGGAAGAACAGGAACCACATATCTGGCTAATCCACCTCTGATTTTCCTCCTCCATGTCCACACATAAATTTCACTCAGCATTAGAAAAAACTAATGTTATTGATCTATTATGCCAATGAATGTTAAAAAAAATATTGAATACTGGGTATTCATTAAACCCTTGGCCCAAGGGATTGTCTATGATCAACATGGAAAAAGCATGGGAGAAAACAACAATACATAAAATGTGAGGAATGAAGCATTACATTTATTAATTCATGATCAATCAAAATTCATATAAATGAAAATATGTATAGGATAATAAATACTAAAAACAAAAAAATATAAAAATATAATACACAATTGATTTGATAATCACTTTTATTCATGGAATTGATCATTATTAAAATAGAATAATACATGATATTACCATCCCCAAGCACTTTGTTTGGAACAAACTCTAGGATGAATGTGACTTGATGACCATCATGAAAGCGATTTGGAATGGAATAACACATCTTTCTTGGATGATTACTACCCATTGGATGGAATGCACCCTTTCACATATCGATCTCAACTTTGACATCACACATGTTTATCGAGATGCAAACATGGTTGCAGATGGCCAAGCCAACATGGGAGTAAATAAAGACATCACCTGGTTAAATTACCTCCCCATTAATCAAATCTAATTAAAAGAAAAATATTGTAATATGATCCAGTATTTTAGACTCCTATTAAAATAATTATAAAAATTATGCTTTGGTCAATTTTTTCCAAGGCATCATCTTTTAAAAAAAGGATAAAGTCAAATGTTGGAAAAACATATAAAATCCTTACTAGAGTTTTGATTGTTTTTTGATGAAGAAAGGGGTTTTTTATTGTTATTATTTATGGGATAAGTGAACTATACTAGTGAAACCTTAGGTATTCTGGTCACAATTCACTATTGTTTGACAATAACACTCTCCAACTGTCTCTCTAGGTCACTATGGTTTAGCGGACAACCCTAACAAAAAATATATAACAATGGATTTATATAAAAAACCATATTACTCATAAAATTAAATTAAATAAATTAGTTATTTGATTTATTTTATAAACACCATTCATGTGACAAATTTTATTGTAAACACCTTCTGCTAACTATAGGTATGTCATGCCTATGTTAAAACACACACTCTAAACTCATTAGTACACTTTGATTTTAAATTTGATCCCACATTATGGAGTTATTCAACTTTTTAGGGAAGGATACATCTACAGGATATATAATTTATTTGTTATATTAAAAAAATCTTCAATATTCATTAGGCTGCATAATCAAAAGTTGTCTCCATCCGTGGTCAAAAAAGTGTTCCATATAATATGAGAAAAAAATAAACAGAATATATTAGCCATTATATTCCCCCAAAATATGGGATTTTAATCCCATAAATAGAAAAATTGAATAAAAAGGATGAAGGTGATGGGCTTGAAAATGGGTCACACACTGTTATGTGCCTTCTTGATGATTCCCCTATGGTCGTCATTCTTGAGATAATGGAATTGATTTCTGATGAAGGATCTTATCATGATAATCATCGATCTCCCCTAGGTACTCAAAAAATGATTCCCCATCATTGATTCACAACTCACCTTAACAAATAAAATGTAATGGGTCATGCACATACCTCTTCTTCCACAACATAAGGAAGACATTATGTAACTGATCCAACTACGACGATAGAGATAACCAGTACATGATACCACTAAATATATACAGCATCTTAAAAGGGCCATTTAATATAATTGAAAGATTTTTTCCATAGTCTAATATTCACAATACTTTCTTATGGGATACCCTTAAGAACACATGGACTCCCTCCTCAAACTATAGAGGTCCCAATATTCAGTTAATATAATACTTCGAATGACTTTTTTCATTTCTCATCCACTTTTACATGCTCTTCACCATCTCTGTAGTATCCCACACTATATTAAGTCTCATGAGTATCGACACACCAAAATCAGTCCAAAATGGGGAGACCTACAATGTCTCCCATTCAAGGCGTCTAATGGTTCCATACTAATGGAGAAATGATAATTGATTTTATACATAAACTCAATTACATGGTGATGATATGCTCAACTACCAACAACATCCATCATGAAATACCATATAATTTCCGCCAATACCTAAATTGTTTTCTTAATATATCCATCATTATGAGGATGAGAATCTATGATCAATTGAAAATGAGTCCCAAATACCTCCTCTATTCCTCCCCATATTAATTTTGTGAAGCGATTGTCATTATATGAAACAGTGATCATGGGAACTCCACGAAGCCTGACAATTACCAGCATGTAGTGGTGTCCAGACCTATGTACTAAACTATTCACAAAAATTTATAGGAAGTGTGTGGAATTTGTGAGTCCATCTATGATCACTCAGATGGAATTATTTTACCTGGACCTATGTGGTAACCACATATAGAAGTTCGTGGATATCCTGTTACACTTATACTCTAGAACCTCAATGGCTATAGTTAACCCTTTTGAAACCTAGTTCTTCACCGTAAATTACTAGAATGTGAGTCATCCAGAAAAAAAACTCTTCAATATAACTCATAATTCATGGCCATTAAAACCCACATCATAGGTACATGTGCATATATTCCACACCCGAGTGAACCGTGAAATAGGATTTATGAAACTCCAGCATCACCACCTCTCACAATATCAAATGTATGATTGTATACCCTCTAAAAAGAATAACATTATCATATCCTTTGTAATATCTTTTAGAATCATGTCTAGTGGATATACGAGTATATAGGGTATCACAGTTGGTATCTCCACACCCAGGATTCTTAACATTTTGTAATAGTGGTGGGGTAATAACCGTCGAATAAATTTATGAAGAACCATTCTGGTCTACAATGGATGACTACATTGTGGCCAACTACCCTAATGAGTCATCCAACAATTGATAATAACATATCTTCCTAAGATTGAGTTTCATGATGTTACCCTTTAGAATAGTATTGTGATTATCAATGTCAGATTATTGGTGTAACTATTGTCGTCTCCTCTATCAGATGTTGAGGTTCTTCTATGTAAAGAAATAATTGAGACTCTTGGTAAAATTAGACGATAAACCACTCTTTCATCTGGAAGTGTCACCAAATATTCATTACAAACACTACCACTTCTAACTCAATATCATGGGTGATAGTGATATACTCATGTTGTATCAACTAATGTGTTCTGTAGGAAATTAGTTCTTATAACTTCATTAGAACACAACCAAGCTTAATACCTGATGCATCATAAAGCACTGCGTTTGTGGAAACCTCTTTTGATAATGTCTTTATGGGAGTGATTTCCAACGCATGTCTCTACTCTTAAAAGAACTACTATCACATTTAAGTTTACATGAATTGCTACCCCACTCAAGGTAAGAGTGGAAAAGTTAGCTGAAATGCATGAAAATTAGGCAAAACCCTATAATACCACCCTTCAAGCCCAAGGAATCTATTCACCTCGATAACACCCTTAGGTGGAACCCAAGAAGGAACTTCCACAACTGTCTCCAAGTCAATTGCCACACCTTCCTATGAGATGACATGTCATAGAATATGGTCTTCTTACAACCAAAATGGAAACAATGATATATTTCAATAAATCATGTGCTCTTGGAGAGTCTCCATGACCATCCTTATGTGTCGCATATTCTCATCCTAAAATAGAAAGTACACTAGGATATCATCAATGAAAACCACCAAAAACCAATCTAATAAATGATGAAATATCCAATCCATGAGTCAGATGTACACTATTGGGACATTCATTACACAAAAGGGCATCAACAAGTAGTCATATTGACTGTAGTGAAATATGAATGTCATATCCGATATATTCTCATCCCATACTCATAGATGGTTATAGCCTAATATTATGTCAATATCAAAGGATAATCGTTCCCCTCCCAACAGATCGAAGATATCATTTATCATCAGTGGTGGATACTTATTATTCACAGTCTCTGGGTTCAAGCACTCATAGTCTACACATAACCACAATCACTGATCCACCTTCTTGGAGAACAACACTGGGGCTTCCCTGGAGTAAAAGCTTTGTCTCACAAATCTCTACTAAAGAAATTTTTCTAATTGAAACCTCATTTAAATAATCCCTATTGGTTTCATTTGATATGTTAGTGTAGATATCGAGGAAATACTTGGATTTTAGTCAATGGGGATTCCTATATCACATCATGGAAGTAATCCTAGAATAACCTTAGGAAAAAAGTCATCATACTTTGGTAAAACTACAGGGAACCATTATTCCAAGGCATAAACTACACCAATAGTAATTCTAACTAGTTGGTGAGTAATCAACTTCACAATCCTATTAATGAGTATTTATTTCTCAACTAGGAGTTTCTTTTCACCTACAAATCAATACATCATCCCCAAAAAACAAAAAGAAAACATCCACCTTTAAAAAGAGTCAATCTAGAAAAGAACCATGGATAACCACTCCATACCTATGATGGTGTCCTAAGGACTAATCACAAATCCCATAGAAAACACACACCTCTAGGAAAATGTATACACTTTCACCATAATTTTTCAATCGCTAAATCACTGCATGTCATTGTTTCTAACCACAAGGGTTGAGGAAGAGGTTCCAGATGAATATCTAGTTATTGAACCAAAGAAGTGGAAAAGAAGGAATGAATCACGCATGGGTTTATCAATACTGAACATAAATTATAATAGAAAAAAATCATTATACCATCCCTAGATCCTTTAGGTTATAGGAATCCATGGCCTATTGTATGATCCATCCCTGAGAACGATCTCTCTAAACTTGGAATGTACAATGTAATGCCCGGACCCCTGAATCCTAGAGTCAATGCATTATTTTAATACATTGGAATGATAACAATGGGTCAAGTCCCTAAGTACTGATTAGCATAGTAGTCTTGGAAAATAGATTACATACATTAACCTTTCATTAAAATTAAAAACATAATATGAAACATAGTAAATTAATTCATAATTCCATTATTATTTTAGATTAACCCTTAATATCAATCAAAAACCATTCTTGGCATCCTTAGAAAATAAAATATATGAAAAGGGTGACCTCAAATTCTCATTAAGGTTAAACAGTATAGGAGAAGCTTTCATAAATACTCATAAACTTTTAAGAAAAGTTATAAATCTAAAACACAAGAATTTTACATATAATATTCAGCATAATATGGAAATAAAAAATAAAATAATTCCAATTAAACATTCACATGGATATTCTATAAGTCGAATAATCACATGTGATATTGGTATCAAATCTTCTAATGAAGTAATGCATAATTACTATCATATAAAACATAACATCAAGGCCTCAGCGAAGACATTTGAAAATAAATTGTTAAGGACTCAACCAAATCCATAATTATTTAGTCTCATGAGACCTACCGATGTATCTATGGACTATAATAGGCCTTCCAATCACATACTCATACTAATACATTCCTCATATTAAAAGGGTGAAACATAACATAAACATTCATATTAAAACTATCATATAAAATGTTAATACTTTAACCACAAACCATGAATGGTATAAGTATAGAATATCCATAGTGAAACATATCAAAAAGCCTTTAATAATTCAACATCAATTAAACAAATAATCCAGCAAATGATGTTGACATAGAGGAAAATAATTGAACAAAATCCATAAAATTTTTGATAGAAATATCCCTTTTTAAAATTGAAATATATTAAAGGTTATATAATTATAAAAGAAAAAAATTATTTTGAAAATGAAAAATTATTATTGTACTATATGCTTCAAAATTTCAAGGAGACATAACAAAGGAAAAATTCAATCATGCTGTATAAGATAAAAAACATTCATTTCTTAATTTGTCGAAAAGGTCACAAAGTATCATGTTTGGAAAATGACAGAAATATTCCTTTCAAAAAAAATTATAAAAAATAAAACATGGGTAAAAATGAATTTAAACAACTATAGATAAATAGTTATAATATTTTGAAATTTATTTTTATGAAACATGGACATTGATGATAAATATTCCCCAGTAGATACTTCATATGAAAATACTCGGATAAAAATTAGATTTCAAAATTAATCCTTACCCTGTATTTTACCTTATTAGAGGTAGATTTATCCTCTTATATAATTTTTTAAAGCCTTTATAAATTTATACCAGAACCATGTCCATATTTATGATATCATATATGATCCTTCTATATCAATTTTTTTTTAATATTTCAGTAATACCATTGTTTCGGTTGTTAAATACTTCGATTTCCTATTAATGTTTTATTTTATAGGTCATTTTTATTTGGATAAAAAAATATAATATTCATATTAAAAATGATATTTAGTTCATAAAAATTTTAATTACATATAATATTACTTTTATAATTATTCTTAAATGGTTAATGTTGACAATGAATCTCGTCGCATTGTGGACACGGTAGGTCGTATGTGCGCATGAGTGATGGTATCATTACTTTCATGCATAAATGGTATGAGATTTAATATTATATTAATTATAATGAATATTTATTATGTCATATTAATTATTTATCTCCATTATACTCATTGTTATACCCATCAAAATAAATTGGTGTTAAATAATAAATTAAACAACGATGTAGAGACTATAAACCGTAGGTATATTGGCATGGTGAAATTGTAATTTGTTGGATGGATAAAATGAGGAATATGGTTTCACCATGATTATAATAGAATATTAGTATACATATGATATTAAATTATTACATTGGTATGGAAACAACATAGAAAAGTAAATTAGAAGAAGAAAATAACTTTGAAAGGGGCGATAGGACAATTACCATTTTTTTAGGTGTCTCCATTGAATTTTCACAAAAGGAATTCTTAAGATGGATTTATGACCAATGTATGGCCTATAATATGTATTTAGAGATGTTGGGAGAGTAAATGGGTAGGTTTTTTCTGATCCAGTGGTCTCTAGAGGTGTGAAATAATGAGAAGTAGAATTTCCCTTTTATAAGAGAGGGGTTGGTCACCTATAGAAACACAAAAACTATTATTTTATTCGAAATTATTTTTTAAATACAAATGACTAAAAAGTGGATTATTTATAAAATAATATTAAAAGGGGATTAAACCCCCTAAAATATTTAATTTTAGACATTTTTTGGTCCTAAAATTAACACTATCATTTTAATTTAACCCTTAGTTAAACAGTTTATCTCATACCATGTCTTCATATATTTATAAGCTATATTGTAAATATAACTACTATAAAAGGAAAAAAGAACCAAAATTGGAACATTTAAGAAATATGTAATATTATTCTATTTATTTTTCTAACCTTTTATTTTTTTTACTTTTATATTATTCAATAAAATAGTATTTATTTTAAAATTACACTTTTGTCAATTTTAATACACTTCAATATTTCCATTTTTAAAAATATAAAACCAAAATTGTAACTTCTAAATAATACTTCTATTATGTTACTAAAATGAATATGTTGTAAATAATATTAGTGGATTCCATTAATAAAGTAAAATTATATTTAGCATAATATTTTTAATATCATTTATTTGATATTTCTCTTAATAAAATAATTTTAGTATCATTATTCTATCATTATTAATGGTAATTATTTAATATATAAAAATTATAAATGCATTTTTATGGTTTAGTTAATTATATAATCTTTTTAGAGAATATTTATAATGGATTTTGAATCCTAGATATCTCTACATTAAAATTATTGTGTTTTTATGAAATGAGACTATGACATACTGTCACATTCATTAATTATAAAAATATTCATGTCATATTAATGTAATGGGTCCATCAAATAATTACATTTAGAATAATAGGTGATAAGGGAGTAATTATGTCATCTAATATGATTTTATCATGTGTTAAAGTAATTTTATAATATTAATTTTACCTTTAATTACCTAATTTTCCCTCAACCATGGTAATAAAACAAATTACTAATGTTACTATTAACAATTATAAAAAAATAGAATGAACCTATTTAAATATTTTGGAACCATAGATTAAAAATATGGATTCAATTTTGAA
Organism: Viscum album; assembly: GCA_963277665.1. Taxonomy (NCBI): domain Eukaryota; kingdom Viridiplantae; phylum Streptophyta; class Magnoliopsida; order Santalales; family Viscaceae; genus Viscum; species Viscum album. The sequence goes on along the minus strand of OY728150.1, from coordinate 800,847,993 downwards.
AATTAAAAACAAAAAAGTTTTAGTAACTAATTTAAATTAAATCTCATTTTTAGATTGAGAAGCTTGTTTTTAAAAGTTAAAACATTGCAAATTATTGACATGTTATTACATATGATTCAATTTAACCTTAATGAAAATGAATTAAATTATATTAAATAATAAAAATATTATATATATTCTTTAAATCTATCCAATAATATAATCTAACAACATTAATTATTTGGATGAAAAAAGTTGTTTTCAATTAAAATTTTTTATATTTTTTATTATTCATCAAAACATGAAACTTATGAGAAAAATATCAAAAAATTGAACCAATGAATATTTTGATATTTCAAATTCAATGAAAAAGTTTATTTTATTAAATAATTTTTATTATATTTTCAAATATTCTATTTAAAATGGGTTCCCCATTAAAAGGCAGTGAAACTGTATTTTTTGAAAAATGACTCTTTTATCTAAGAAATTGATTTTTTTCTTAAACCATGTCTAGTAGACACATAATATGAATGTTAAAATTATATGGAATATATAAAATTAAAAATATGTTTAATACTATTAAAACTCGCTAATTTAATTTCTATGTTATATATTATATAAAATAATACTATTTTATTAATATATTGTTGTTCGGTAGAATTGGGCCTTACATGTATCGTAAGACAAATATTTGTTGTGTATAACATAATATTAACTTGGTGTTGTGTAAAAATAAAGCATGAAATAATAATATTATTATTTTAAATTAAAATAGTGTAATATCTCAGGGTGTTACATTCTCCCCACCTTCAAAAAATTGTTCCCTCTAAGATTGAAATTTCAATTAGAAAATAAAAGGATGATACAAAAAAACTCATGTGTGGAAACCCACATTGAAAATAGGGTTAAATAAATATGATCCTAAAAAACAAAAATTGAATAATACGGTCACAAATAAATTAGGTTGTCTAATAGGAGAAAATTAGTGGAAATTATGGATACATACTTGGAATAAAAACATAAATATTTATTGTGAGTGATTGAGGTCACCATTTACAAAAATGTAAACAATAAATGGAATATTGAGGGCCTAAAATCCATAAATATATAATAATTTAAAATACCATCAGTTCAATTTATTTTTAACTTGTGATAAATTTATAGGATAACACAATTGTTTTATATAATTTTTCTTAGATGGGATGGATTATTTTACTATATAGATTAGTACATGATAAAACATACTTTATTCTATCAATTTTATCCTTTAGTTGTTCTTATCTCTATTTTCAATTCATCGTTTAAATATTTACTGGAAAAAAATGTTAGTCCAATTTATCCAATAAATAATACTTTAAACTCAAAAAATAATATCCACTTTTAAACTCACTCAATTCCATTTTTAAGACATGACCAAAATACATCCCTCCAAATTCACTGTCCAAAAAGGTCTCTAAATTTCCAAAATCAATCATTACATAAAATTCTCTAATCTATAAAATATATATTTTATTGCCACATACCAAATATTTGATCACATTTGAATCCTTAATGATAACTCCTATTCCTCAATATCCTTAAAAAATAAGTATTATAGCACAATCCTTATATATCTCATTAATCGTATAATGATAGAACCATTAATGTAATAATTAATGAATCCAAATATTAAATAACATTTATAATTACACATAGATCATAAAACATTAACTATACTTCAACAAATTATTCCTTAATATCTCTTTCATACCATTTAACTTTTATAGTCTCCTCATTATTAGAAGTATAACCATTCTTTTATAACCTTTTTGATTCTAACATTGACCAAAACACAAATCATAATGGGAGAAACAATAATCATTGTGATATAATGATGAATAATCATTTATAGGCTCTCAAAATGATTCTATATTATTCTAAATCCATAAGTACATAAGATTAAACAAGATTATCCATTAAAAAATCTAAAGGATGATATACTATACTAAAACTTATACTCAATGTTATTCATTTGGTTATGTATTCTAATCATTGATTTCTAATTATAATTTTCAAGGATGTTTCTAAACTTCCTCTCATACCAATTGTAATGCCCCAACCCCAGAAGCCTAGAGCCAGTGAATTATTTTGATACATTCACATTATTACATGGATTATTTTCCTTTAGGATGAATTAGTTTAGAATTCTTGTAAAATAGATTACATAAATGATCATTTTATTACAATTCAAATCATAATTTGAAACATAGTCAATTTTTTAGAATTCCATTTTCTCCTAGACTAACCCTGCATATCATTCATAAAACACATATTGTTTTCCTATAAAATAAAACATATGAAAGTGGTGATATTATATGCTTAATAATTTTAAATATTATAGCAGATGTTTTCATAAATAAGCATAAAAATTTAAGAAAATGTATAAAATATAATCACAAGACTTTTAGAGACAATTTATAGTGTAATATTGATAGAATAAATTGAATTATTTCATTTAATATTTCACATGGATATCTGACTAGTTGAATAATAACATGTAATATCAGTAACTAATCTCATATTGAAGTAATGTATAATGATGGACACCTAAAACATATCGTCAAGGCCTCGACCAAGACATCTGAAAATTAATGGTTAATGAAACTTCAAAATCCATATATATTTTGTCTCATCAGACCTACTGATTCATAGAGAGGCTATATAGGTCTCCACCCTCCAGTAACTAATTTAAATACATTCCTCATATTAAAAGGTTGAATCATATTATAAACATTCATATTAAAACTAGCATATAAAATTTTAATACATTAACTATAAAAAATGAATGGTATAGAAATAGCACATCCATAGTCAACCATATCATAAAACCACAAATAAATCAACCTCAATTAATCACAAAATCGAAAAATGGATGTTGACATAGACAAAAATAATATGAAAAAACCATTAAATGTTTTTGATATAAATTTCCCTTTTTTACATCGAATCCTATTAAAATACATGCTATTATAAAAGAAAACATTTGTTTTAAAAATAAAATTTTTATATTTTAAGGGAATATTTAAATTTTAAGGAGACATAATGGCAGAAATAAGCCTCTCACACCATATGTATTAAAAACATTTTCCTTAATTTGTTGAAAATCACATAATGTACCTTGTTTTGAAAATGACAGAAAGATAACATTCAAAATATTTTATAAAAATTAAATCATGGGTATAAATGAATTTAAACAATTTTATAGAAATAGTATATATATTATAAAATTTATTTTTATGAATCATGGACATGGATGATAAATATTCCCTAGTACATAGTTCATATAAACAATATTGGGTAAAAATGAGATTGGAAAATTAACCATTACCTTGTTTTTTCCGTAAGTAGTGGATGGGTTAACCTCTTTTATAATTGTTTAATCATTTAATTAAATTACAATAGAATTATATCCATATTTATTATATCATATATGATCCTATTATACCATTTTTTAATAGGTTTTTAGTATTACCATTGTTTCGGGTGTTAACTGCTTTTTTTCATATTCAGGTTTTGTGATGTAAGTCATGTTTAATTTGCGTAGGATATATTGTATTCATATCCAAAATTATATTAATATCATAAATATTATATATAATTATCATATGAGTTTTATAATCATTCTATAATAGTTAACATGGAGAATAAATCTCATCACATTGTGGATACGGTAGATTGTATGTACACATGAGTGACGATATCATTCCCTTAATGATTAAATGGTATGAAATTGAATTGTATATTAATTATAAAAATAATTATTAGGTAATAATTATTATTTTTCCCCATTAGAAGCAATATTGTAATCATTGAAATATATTAGTTTTGAATAAAAAATTACACCATGGCGTGGAGATGGTAAGGCTTATGTATGCACTTGTGGTAACATTTTTAGTCATAGTATGGATAAAATGAAGAATCTGGGTTTCTAATGATTATAATATCATAAAAATATAATGATTATATTTTATTTATTTCATTTTCTTGTAAACAATATAGAAATAGTATGTATAAGAAGACAATTACTTTGAAAGAGGTGATAAGACAATTTTCTCTTTTACATGTGTCTCCTTTTGAATATAAAAAAAGTAATAAACATGAAGGCATTCCACCCATATTATTGAATACAACATATATTAATGGATTTTAAGAGTGTAAATGGGATCATTTTGGCAGATACAAAGGGTTTTAGAGGTGTCAATTAAGGAGAAAGAGAAGTGACCAATTATAAGAGAGGGGATATGCTCCTTTGTAAATGTCAAAACTATTAAATTATTATACAGTAATTTTTAAATAAAAATTGTTATAAAGTGAATTATTTATATGATTAGACTATTATGGGTCGAAATAATCTAAACCATGTAATTTTAGACATGTTTTGGTCAAAAAAAGTAACCTTATCTTTTGGATTTAACTGTTAGTTACACTGTTTAACTCTTACCATGTCTTCTCATCATGATAACATGAAACTAGTTATTTAGATATGTCACAAACATGTATAATTTATCAATTAAATTAGTTGGTGACATTAATTATGTAAAATTTTATTTATTATAATAATTTTGATATCATTTATTTGATATTTCTATAAATAAAATAATTTTTGTATCCCTATTGGGTCATTATTAAATATAATTATTTAGTCTCTAAAAATTATAAATATATATCTATAGGGTAGGTAATTATTTAATCTCTCCGTGGACTATTTATAATCTATTTCATCTCTAAGATGTCTATATATTAAAATTATTATTTTTTATAATAAATGAGTGTGTGAAATTTTTAATATTGATTATTTATAATAATAATAATCTAATATTCAAGAAAAAGTTTCCATGAAATGATTCCATTTCAAAACTGTGGGGATAAGGGTCAAATTTATTCAAATAATAATATTTTTCCAGGTGTTAGGGAAACTTTATAATATTATGGTTAACAATAAATACTTGATTTACCCTTAGCTATGATAATAAAAAAATTACTAAAGTTACAATTTATAATGCCCAAAAATTTAAGGAACCTATTTCGATAATTTGGACCCATATATTAAAAATATGGTATCAATTTTTAAAAATTCAAAATATAGAATTTCTAGTAATTAATTTTAACAAAATCCTATTCTCAAAATGAAAAACATGTTTTTAAAAGTATAAACATTGGAAACTAGTTAAATGTTCTTACTCCTAACATCAATTTAAAATTAATAACAATGAACAAAATCATATTAAATGATAAAACCATATTATATTTTTACATAAAAACCATTCAATAATATAATTTAACCATATTAATTATTTTGATGAAAAAATTTGTTTTCAATTAAAAGTTAGTAAATTTTTACAACTCATTAAAACATGAAACTTATCGAAAACAAAATGAACCAAAGTAAATTTCAATATTAATAGTTCAAATAAAACATTAATTTTTTAAAATTAAATATATAAAAGTGTAAAATATTGAATATAAAGTAATTTATCAATTAAAAGTTAAAAAAATATCATTTTATGAAAAAATCCTCTATTTCTGAAAATTTGATATTTTTCATATATCATGTCTAGAAAATAAATAAAATGAATCTAAAAATTATATAGAATAAATACGATTATAAATCTGGTTAATAATGTTAATAAACATTAATTTAAAATCCATTTTGTATATTATATCAAATAATAATATTTTGTTTATATATTGATGTTTGGTAGAACTGGGCATTGTGAGTAACACAAGACATATCTTTTTTCTATGTAGAGTAATCTTAATAGGGTGTTGAGTAAAAATAAATCAAACAAAAAAAAATTAAATTTATTTTTACAAAAAAATATTGTAATATATCGGGCTGTTACATATAACCACAGGCTGGTTGTGGTAATAGGTCAAACCTCTAACCGCATATTACAACTCTTCCTATTCCTATAACATGTTAACTACCCTGAGACAACCCTTACAATACCTCTATAACTATATCAATATTCCCTCAATTATCTCATGATCTACGATACAACTGGTCAAAAAACCCTAATCAAGGTTTACATGACTATCATTGGAGAAAAATCACCTCTCCCAATTCTGATTCACGTTTTCCAAAAAGTCATGAACCACTTCTCGTGAGTCCTATGATCACCTCTTCAAACATATGATATGCTTGGATCCCTTTGACTTCATTGGGGTTCCTTCTACCAAGGTTATAGCTCATGGGTTCCCATTACTATCAAAAACTATTGACACATACTCTTCAAAGAATCCATCCACCAAAAATTTACTCATGCACTACATCATAGGATGGAAAGAGGTGGGATATCATGGAAGCCCTGACATCCTATTATAATACATGGATGTATTTACATTCTCTAAAAAATGATCCCAAACCATATCCATGGAGTAACGTGAGAGATCAATAAACTATGACGGATAATCCTTGATAGTAAAAAATCCCTACTATATATGCAAATATCTATGTATGCACATTGATTGAAATGTCACACAATTAAAAACCTCCCTAAAGATATTCAGAAATTCTATCCATGGGAGAGCATCCTCATCATAAAAATGAGTAACGAAACTATACCATCTCACTTCAAATCCATGAATAAAAATCATCTCAAGGACCACTATCTGATATACATGAATTCTTACATGGAAGATAAAGTGAGCGACCACCTCTGGCCAGTCCTCCGCAAACTAGGTGATTAGATCTCCCTAAAACCTAGGAGGTCATTTCCATTAGAACTCATGTAGCTCAGCAAATCAACATGCATCCATTGATTTAACTACTATTTCTAGCTATAACTCAATGTGTTTTGTTATAGCCGGTAAACCTACCGAAGGTGATATCTCTAATATAGGCCCACATACTTAATGACTCATCATATCGATGTTCATCTTTTAGATCACAGAGGGGAATCCAAGATAGCTTTGTTCTCAAAGGAATCCAGAAATAAAAAACAAGGGCCTTGGTCAAAAATTATATAAGGGGATATGACAATGAAGGACCTAAAAACCACAATAGTTTCCTATAGTATGGAGGTATTAATGTTTACCCTACATCCAATGTCATCGTGTACCAAGTGAAAAGGTTTGTGACTCGAGTCTTTGTGAGTGGATACCTTGGTCGCTAAACCAACATTAGAGTCTTTATAATGAAATCCAATCTTTAAACAATAAACAATTATTCCCAAATGGAATCTCACAAACATTGGTTATAAGTTATAACCAACTCATCTAAGATAAATTAGTAATGACCAGACCCACCTAGGTCTAACCAGTTCATGCCCCAACACCACCTCCAATAAGCTATGCGGAGAGACCAGTGCTAAGTAAGCATATCCCACAAATGGGATTCATTATCCTAATGTATGTGTACTCACACACAATTATATAAGACCATAAAATGTTTTAATTTAAAATAGTTGAAACCAATTCATGCATACATCGATAAATTCCACAACAGTGTACAGTTGAAAATGACTAAAAGAGAAAAAAGGTCAAAATACTAGACCAACCGAAAACATTATAGTGTGAAACCTAATCTAATTGAGATGAATATGATAAAATGAAATGTCCCAGAAAACACCTTAGTATTTAAAGCTATATTTATGCTCCACATGCTACAAATCATCTTAGGATACCATCAAAAGGCTCATCTTTGGCATAATATATGACAAGAGATGGTAGTGACCTTACAGAGGTGAATGTAATTATACCCAGTTGGAAGCCCCCAAAATAGTAATCATGAATCCTCAATAATTTCTGGGTCATAAAAATAAAATAGTAATCCATTTATAACTAAAAACCCTGATATACTCAAGATGGATATCATTCCACTTGGTGGTCCCTACTAATTACCACATATAGTATTCTTCTCAATGAAATACTCAATCTAGTATAATCCACTCCATGATCCATGATATTACCATATACACTCACCCAAGTCCTCAAAATCATTGGGGCCCTCCCATGAAATCACATTGGTCTTAGAAGACCATGGTTCTCATATAGGGGGTAATTCCATAGACCGGAGGGGGACACCATGAAACCAATATAGGTCAATCCACTTTATAGGGGTTCTTATGCCAAAAATACCTGCAAAACCTAATGATACGAACTACTAGGTGGAGGATCAATTCCATAATCAAGTATCTCAGGCTGATTCCACAAACCCCAAAAAATGGTATAAATATGATAGAGGATCATTCTCTAATCCCTTAGAGGGACACTGTAAAATATCTATATGGCTCATACATTACAGGGGATGACAATCCTGATTTGTGGATGTAATTACCCTCTTATCCATTAATGGATAGGATGATGGGGAAATATGGTCACCTTACATTGGTCTAAACTGAATATATGAAGAGATCCATGTTATTTCTAAGGGAGTAGATGGTGTGTATGAAGATTACATGGTGTCCCTTTCTCAAACTAGTTCATCTCATGTGGTGTTGACTCACATGATAAGGAATATCTACATGGAAAACATGTAGGTTAATTACCAAGTATGTGGAGATCACTTGAAACCCTACATGTGTCTCTTGGCCATGCATGTGTATCACTGTTCATTTTTGTGTACACCTCACCTTGTATATTTGCGAGTACGTGGAGTGTCTAGGCCTGTGTACTCATAGTCATGTCGGTGTAACCTCTAAGGTACAAGATGAGCCTCTAGAGTTGGGTAATTGTTTCAACCCGAGGTGAGAATTTGAGGGAAACCAAATGATCCAATGGGTGGTAATAATTTTTCTATTATTATAGAGAATTTCATGTAGGGTTCGCCATTTTATTTGACCTGATTATCATCATTATACTTTTTGGTGGATCGGATTTACTATGTAGGGACTTGCTAGTTTATCCTTTTTATATTTCGAAGGAGGTTCCACAATCAAATGGTCTTGGTGAGAGATTTTAGGGGGTTATGTATTTTTGAAATCGGCCTTCTTAGGATATGATTTCATTGGATGATCTCTAATGAGTACATTCATGTCGCCAGAAACACCCAAAATTCCTTATATCCATGATTCATGGACCCGCATTCCAAAGGGATACACTTGTTGGATGGTTTGTCTAACAACAATTGAGGATTCCATTGGTCAATATGATGGGAGGTCGAGCTCATCACATCCTTTTGGGTTGAATTATTGACTACTTTTGGAATCTCTTGTATATGTAATCCATTTTTATAATGTCATGAATCCTCAGTTCATTCCCTAAGAGTGTATCCATGGGTTACCCCTGGGATGTGGGATCATCATCGATATACATGGATTTGATGATACATATACAATGTTGTCTTTAGCCATGAAATGAGGCACTATAGATATTATTGTCATATAGGTGGGATTGAAGGTGGTTTGATGTTGGGGTCAGACCCATACTATGGGATTCCTATATATCCTCATGAGAAGAATCAGAGTCCACATAGTTCAGTGTCACTGTACTAGATGCATAACCGTTTTGGTTTTTTTATGGGGACCCATACATGTATTTTAATGTCATGTGGTGAGGAAATCTATGTGAAATACTCTTCGTCAAGACTTGGTGTGGGAAAAATGCGGAAGCGGCCTGAGGGTCCGAGGAAATATTTGATCTTATGGGTGAACATGAAACTACTAGGGATATATCCCAGAGGACAATAGGTTTGATTTGAGGGTCTAATTTGTACCTCCGGAAGGCTTCCAACGTATCCCTGTCAAATGGGGAATAAAATACCATGTAGTTCAATTATTGATACATACACCTAGGAGGGAGCCCTATTCAATTTGAGGGAAAATTATATATGGACTGACTTATGAAGAGAAAATACCTTGAGCTCAATCCTTGTAATTTTATCCTATATATCATATAGAGAATGAATCAGAGTTCTCAACGTTCATTTAAGGGTTGTGACTTGATTGGGGATTATGTGTGGGAGATGCACATCTGATAGAATCGAATTGGGATGTACAATTAAAGGGGATTCCCTTTGTTGGGGACATTTTTGGGGTGATCCTTTTGAAAAAAAGTACATATTTGAGGGTGATGCTTATATTATTATTCTACTTATCCATGTTATGGTGGGAATTAGAGCTCTTATAGTTCTTATGGGATATTCTAATGTCGTGTCATTACCGACCTCTAAGCCCTTGTGGGTCATGCTCAGTGTGAGAAAAAAAAAGATGTAAAATATTTAACAAGGGCCAGAATTTTCTTCTATACTAATGGAAAAAAGTAGATGATGGTGGTTGAAGAGTTAATGGCTACAATCATGATGGGAGAGGGAAAGAGAATTCGATTTTTCAATACCCTCATTTGGTCCCATGTCGAGCTGAAAATGGGTGAGGGAACGAAGCAATGAACCTTTCAATGTGGAATTACATTGAATTTAATGTTGTATAGATCTTTTAATTCTAGTGGATTACCTTAGTTAGAGTGCCCTGGAGATGGTTCTGTGAAGGGGAGAAGCATGATTCAAATCCAAAGGGGAAGGAAATAGTGATATTATAACTTGTCACTGGCACTCATCGATGTGAAAGGCCAATGATTACCCCAAATCCCAAGAATGTGGAGAGTCATGTTGTAATCCCATGTTCTAATCGCATGTTACCTAGGGGATGTTGACTTAGATACATTCTTGGGGTTTAAAAGGTTGTGGGGACATCCTTCATGACTCTTCCTACCTTGGGTAGGTAAATTTAGAAAGGTGTTCTAGTGATCCTGATGATCTGATCTCAAGGGTATGGTGGATTTGGAGGAGGATTTGGCTAGATGTTGCGGGACTAGTTCATGGAGGAGCTATGGATGACTCGATGGTAATGGAGGGACATTATTCGAGCAAGGATGAAGGACACCTAAAGACACCCTAATCCACATACTATTTTCTTACATGTGTTGGCGAAATCCTCACATAGTGTAATTCCATGTGGGGAAAGGGGTCATTCGCATAACAATGTGGTATATGGATTGGAATGTGTTCCTCATAACGGAATGGTATGGGATTTAGGATTTGGTCCATGACGTGGTAGGCCATGTAGCCCTGGGTTCCATCTGTGAAATGATGAAGTATGGAGCAGAAGGTCTTGTCTTCAAAGCGATGCTCTATGAGGAGTGCCAAATTGAAGAAGGGACTAGGATCCAATGATTCAAGGGAAGTTCATTAGTGAAGGATTTATGGATCATAGTATCACCATATAAGTTTGTGGAGTACCATTTTCATTAGGATCCTCATTTTTATGGTAAGGATCTATTTATACCTATAGGGGAGGTGGTTCTTGGTTCACACTTCATTAATGATTTAAGACCCAAGTCGAAGTATTCTCCATATGTCTGAAAAATATCTATAGTCGTAGCCCTATCTTCTATATTCTCCTCTTCTCTCATTCCTCCATGGGACTCATCTAGTTTTTTATAGTTCCTTTTTTGTAATTTTATATGGTGATGAGGAAGTCATATCTGTGGGAATGAAACACCATTTAAAAGTTCCCATGAAGATATAACTCAACCTATGGAATGCTCATCCAACTGGGGTTTTTGGAAGATGTGGTTTGTGAGATTTGGTTCACTGAACCCACCAACTTGCTTCACTTGTGAACTTCGTAGATCATGGTAATGAATGTTGTGGCATTTCTCTATTCAATTACACCCACAAAACACATTGCGGCCTCCTAGATTTTTTTCCCATCGCCCCATGGGCCAGTGCCTCATGGTTTCTTCTGCATATCGATGGTTCATGGTTTATATACCCTGTGAACCATTCTTCGTGATGGTACACTGTCAACCTAAAACCCTTTGCAAAATTTGATTTCATCATGTTTCTTCACATATTTGTGATCCAATTTAGATCCATTTTCCTTTTCAGACTTGTAGGAAAATTTTATTCCCTATGAAAAGTTCTTTTGGGGGTATGTACTTCCCTAATAAATGTTTTTAGGACACTAAAAATGTTCTGCATCGGAATGGGGACCAATCAGAATGAAGAGGCTGCAATTATAAGGGAGAAGTGGCCTTAAACTAATGTGGTTTTTGGTAGAATTTGTTGGCCCAGTAGGGGGTAACACCTATTTATAAGGTTGTAGATCATTTTAATTTTATACATTCTATTGGAAAAAAGTTCTCCCAACCTATCCTAATTTTTTTGAACTTCTGCGTACCAACTCATCTGTGATATCCACATCTGAAAACTATTATGTATTTTCTGTGAACCAAATTCCTCACAATTTTCATTTTTCATGATTTAAATTTGAGTCCACGAACTGTGCTGTGGAATTTAAAGAATATGTTCAGACTTCTGTGTAGTGAGATTATTACGTGGTTTTTTAGTTCTGCATACCATACATTAAACCGGTGATCAAAAGATTAAATTATTTTAAATTGAACTAAATATTTCACTAGGAAAACATTACACATCTGAAAAGTAAGGCCTCAGTTCATGGTTTCTATATTCTAAAAACTACGTAGTTAGCTGGATAAATCTTTGAGGACCAGTGGCTCACAAGACTTATGTGTACTGATGTGGTATGTGGGAAAAGCTTTTTGCAAACCGTTCTCAGGATATGGTTCACATATGGATTACCTTTTCTCACTGGCATGGCCTTTTTCCCATTTTCAACATTCCAAATATTTTAATTCAACTGCCTCTTTTGTGATATTTTTGGAATATATAATGTGATGGATCTCCCTTTGACCCATGGGAGTATGACCATAAGGCGAGAGGATGTGGTTGAGAATGTCGAATATGAACTTCATTCATACATAATCCCTTAGGAAGGTTCTCTCAAATATATTCTTCCGCAAAATCTTTAAATGTAACCTTCATCTTTAAAACATACAATTTAAAAAAATTTACATGATGAAGATGTTCCTTTTCCACTAACCGACTTCAATACCCCCATTATCCGCCTAGATAATTCCAAGGGGCATAGTTGGGACAATATTTTGTTGACAGGGGGAATCCAAACCACTCCTTCTTAAGAGAATGAATTCACCCTGAGAGGATCTGTGTTGTTTCAGAGCAATTTTTTACATTGTTACACTTCTTTGTAATATCCCATCTTGGAATATCCATCCAATACTAATATTTCTTGAAAAAATCCTGGTGGAGGGTGATCCACTAAATGGAAGTTGCAATACAGAGGATATTACTTTCACGAGTGTGCCTAGGCCTTTGGGGTGCATCCAATTTTCTAGGAAACCCCTTTCCAGTTAGAAGCGGTAAACATGCATCAAGTAGTCGGGGTTTCCCAGTCTATGATCTATTCCCCGGGTGAGATACTACATGAATTTATTTGTCATTGGTGTGCGAGCACCAACACATTCCATCATTGTCATGGAGATGTGGAGATTATTTTATGGTACATATATCAATATAAAGGGATACCCATTCTAAGAAATATTAATAATGAATTCCTCCCAGTGGAGAACACCTCGGGAGATGTCAATCAGGTATCTCCTTTTCTAAGGAACATATTAGTCATATAAGAGGAACTACTCAATCAAACACTCCAAGACCATTCCCTCATTTCTTTCAATTATATTATATATCATCATACAATATATTTTAAACAGTTTTTTGGGTCATTTTATACCATAGTATTTTGATTACCACTAAGTTAAGATATTTTGTCTTTAACTATGAAAATAATGTTTTTAAAATTTAGAGGAAGTAATTTTTACATATAAAATTTTTGTAGTACCATAAATGTGAAATTTAAGTTATTTTAGACCATATCCCATTCCATTTTTCATATTTAATATTTTTATGGTATGTGATTATTTTAATATAATATAATTTTCATAAAATACCATGGCAATGTTATCATCCAATATCTAGCTAGAATCTAACATATAATAACTTTTTTGATCCTTTGAAATAGAAAAGTATTAATTTTCATAGTAATTAATATAATAGATTAATTTTTTAATGATCCATTATCTAGTCATCAATTCCTTCTACAATCACATCAATAACTAAGATGTCAGCCAAGTGTCTTGTTATGAAATTACCATATATAGTTCTTTATAATATTAGAAAATATAATTTATTTGTAAGCATCAAAATCCATCTACTAAACTCTTATGAATGGTGAAAAAACATTATTACATGTTTTAGTCTCAAAACAAGCCAACTCTTTACTATGATTGGGAAGATGATTCAATCGTTGATTGTATAATATAATCCCAATCATTTAGTCCATACAATCATCTCTATAATAGAGAATAATATACTTTTCTGTAGTCCAAGATGAACTTAGTAGCATGTCCTCACATATTCATGATTCTTGATAAGAGATAATTTCATTATAGCTCAATATCTATAAAATATCACTAAATTAGATGATGTTTAATGTCTATAAAATCTTAAAATCACAAATTTATAACTATTATATAGTACATGAAATTATATCATATAAATTATATGAGCTTGAAATTATTTCACATAGAATATGATATTTTTTATGAAACTAGATCCACATAATATATTGTTCATCTAAAATTAGATTTGCCCTTATTTTATAGTTATCAAACTTATATGAAGAATGAAAACCAATTTGTTTTAATTATTAATATATATGTTTCATTAATATTTTTCACTAATAGTGATTAATTTTATTTATTAATATAAATAGCATTTTTCGGAATAAAAATGATTTTTTTATAAAAAAACATCCTTTATATTCAATTGGTATTTATATTCATTTATAAAAACAGATACCCAAGAATTAATTTTTTATGCATGTCTAAACCATATTTTAATAATTTATTTAATCTTATTTATATCTCCCATTGGAATTTCTAGTTGATAACTAAAATAATATTTTAATAATAACATTAATAGTATATTGTAGTTTGATAAGAATCATTCTTGTGTGTAATGTAAGATATCAAAAAAAAACTCAACATTGTGTGTAATAGAATCCAAAGATAGTGATTCATGTACATCGTGCTAATTTAATTATTTCATGGATCATAATATACATATGGTGTTTCATGAATCACAAAACAAAATTCTTGTTTTTATATAACAAAATATATATTCAATGTTGTGTGAAATGAAAAATAATAAAATGTATAAATTAATTTGAAAAAGAATGTTTCAAAAAATCTTTAGGTCTTACATTATACCCCCATTAATACAAAATTTTCACAATAAATTACTTTGGGACATCAATGGTTTAATACTTGAAAGTTCCATTAATAGAAACCCACATTGTAAGAAGGAATATTAAATCCTTTATTGACGGATGCTATTTAATTTATTGCTCCACATCCTACAATAACTATTAAACATTAATGATATAATAACAACATTATATTACATATTCTAATATGTGTTATATTTTAGTAATGACCTATAGGTATTTCTACTTCCATAAAATGAGTTACGAAATTTTTTTTCATGTGTACGGTAGACTACAGCCTCATGAACCAATGTCATTCCTTTTTCTAACACCACCTCTCATGGTTAGGTATGATGATGTATATAAAGCATGTGTTTATATATGATACTTATAACATTAGTATACATTTTAATTAATAATCATACTATCATTTTTCATTATATTAAATTGTGAGAACCAAGATTAATCAATTAAATAAAAGTTCAAACAGATATTGTAAAGATTATTATAGTGATATATTATCCATGATATGGGTTGATGTTTGAAATATCATTTATATTATAAAAAAATACCAATTCAATGTTGATTATGGATAAAAATAGAAAGCTTATATATTTCATATCCTTAAAAACAAATTCTATGAAGGTTTCAATTGAGTAAAACCTTGTATATGTGGTTTATATAGTATGTTCACATGGGAATCAATATCATGGAATAATTGTCTGATTTTTTAAAATTCACCTCAACCAAAATAATTCTTTTTTAGTTTTTTTGATATAATATCATGATAGTGTCAAATTGAGTGGTGTTTTTCTTCCTCTTCCCATTGTGGTTAGACATTGAATTTTTGAATTTTCATGTGTTGTTTTTGGCCTCAATTTTCTATCACATATGCCTATTTTATAAATCAATTAGTACAATTGACATGAATATGTACAAGGAGTAAATTTGTCAATATAGGTATCTTATTAGTTTTGGGATCTTGAGTGTGATATCTAGGATTTGGAATGAGTTCATCTTTTCAACCTCTATGTTGTATTTTTGTTTGGGGAATGTTTGGTTAGAGGCCCATTTAGCACATTCACTATTCAACTACAATTCTCAGCTATTATTTTCATAATATCTATTTAAAATTGAAAACAAATATTTCTTATGGTCTGTATTAGACTTCACTATGCATGATTTCGTTTAATTCATGTGGGTATAAGTGTATGTGATCTAGGTATAGTGTGGTAAATCATGAATATGATTATGTAGTGGGGTACAGTGTGGTGTTGAAGGGGTGTAGTGTAGTTATTTTTTGATACAGTGGTAGTATAGTACATTGTGGTTTTTATGGTAGTAGGATAATGAACCGTCTGTTTACAACCATGGTAGTATAATCTAGTGTTTTTTATGGAAAATTAATGATGTATCTACAGTTTTAAACCATTAATGTAGACCTATTACCATAGTTTCAAACTGTGTAATCTAATCGATGCAGCAGTTTCTATTTCCATGGATAAAAACTATGTCTATTTTTATTTCAACATAGCCCCATAATTTTGTGAAATAGCTAATGATATTTTTTCTGTTACCTATATCTGTAGTTTTTGGGTCTGTATCCATGGTTATAAGTTGTTGAAATTGATAATATTTATATTATTGATTTAATCATTTTACACTAAGATATTCTCATTAGTGATAGAAATGTATGGACAACATTATAATATTTTATATAAGTACATGGATAATGTGAAACATCTTTGAAATTTTAATTTTTAGTTTTTCTTTAATGGTTTGGAGACATATATTAAATTTTATCAATAACAATAAAAACTGATTTTATAATGAAGTTATATTTTTCTTGAAATATATTTATGAGAACATAATAGAAGGATATGTAACTATTAGATATAATATACACTTTAAATTGAGGTAATAAATGTATAATTGGATTTGAAAAAATAATCAGTATTAGTATCATATGGATTGATATTTCAATCTTCATATTTTTTTTGAATTTTGTCTCAATTTTCGTATTTTGAATTATATTTACTAGTGCGTCACTTCATGATGTAGTGTTTTATGATAAAATTTAATTTTGTGTTGGATATATGGTTTCATTATACATTAATGTCTTTGAGAGTCATTTCATTTTTAGAATGATATATTTTATTGAATGATTGATTATGGTATATATAAGGTTGGGAAAATGATCATATGAAATATTAATATTATATGAGGAATGATAAGTAACACAACATAGTTTAAAAGTGTATGGTATATTTCATATCATAAATTATAAATATATTAATATTACATTGTCCTATATTATAAATTTTTTAATAATTAATATTATGAGTTTCCAATTTATTTAAGGATGTAAAATTGATCAACCTAGTATTTTGGATACTATTAACAAATAATTTATTCAATAGCTTATGCATCACAAAACACAAAACTAATGAAACAAAAGACTAAAGTAATTCACAATATATTAAAATGACATAAATAATATAATAAATAGTAAATAAAAAGGTAATAATTAATTATAATAGTAACATGATTTTATATTTCATAAATATTTAAAAAATGATTCATTTCAAATAACAATTTTAAAAAGGTATTTAATGGTATCTAAAAAATTAGACTGAACAATATGAAAATATTATTATAATATATTTTATTTATTTTGTGACACTAATAAATGGATATTCAATTAATTTAAAATCTATATAAATTAAAATTAAAAAAAAAATTAAATGTTATTTTTTTTATAAAATTAGTTAATATTGTACAGTTATTTAATGGATAATTTATAAATTTATAATTTTCTTTTTTATGTAAATAAATCTGTTTTTTAATTATCATGGAAATATCTGATTGAAGTGAGTTTTTTCATTTTTTTAGAAAAAATGATCTTATGTTGTTTAACATCCCAAAAAGAGACAATGAGACCAAGATGAAATGTCAATAACTTTATGTGTGGAACCCAATACACCTGAAAATGTTGACTACAAGAAAGGGTCTATGTACAATATTGGGGAGACTATACCCTCAATATCAATTACTAGGACTGATAATAATAATAAATAATTAACATGTCATTAGACTAAAAATGGTTAAACTAAAAAAATTATACAGGTCATATAATAAGTAAAGGATCCCAAGATGGAATGTTAGTCCATAATATGTTACAAAATTAATTGTACGGCTATAGGTCCACCAAATATCATCTTCATCAACCACCATCACCATTATCTACTCCTCAACAATATACCAAAAGGCCATATCCCTTTAATATGCCACACATAGAATCAAAAAGAACCTAGAAATTACATTATAGGGTATGATTTCAGCACACAGTAGGACATTGCTAATGTGTCCTTACATTGTGTGATTATATATATATTATATTCCCTAAAAATAATAAAAAATTTAGAGAGAAAAAAATAGAATAAAAATAATGAGATCTGGTACAATAACAAAGCCACCAATAAAAAACCCGACCATGCCTACATCAATTCCTTTGTGGAATGATAATCAAGTGATGTCTCGTGGAGAAAGGACTAGAACATGGAACATTAAATCCATATTTTATTGATTTGGAACCTGTATCATGGATTTCATTTTTTAATGGACCAGTGTGTCAGGTTGAATTAAAAATACGAAGTTCAATGAGACGTTATACACTTAGAATACATCTCTCATATGTGTCGGTATTGACCATTCCTTCCCAAAAATGGAGTCTTAGTGGTGTTATTTGTAAATGAAACATGAAATATTATATCCATTAAGATGACCATGCCACAATTTTAATATAGAAAATAATATCAAGAACTATATAATAATAGTCTACGACATAAACCATTGAGATAAAAATATCAATCTTATCTATACTGTATCCATACCACTGCAAAATGGCTACCTCATACCCCCAACCTGTACATTGGCCCTTCATCGCCATCTCCAAAAACATTCTCCCCAATTACATGGGTTAAATATGTCTCAAAGGACCCCTGATTTTAAATACCACTAACCAACTCCAAGGTATGGTAACATACATTCATGGTGAGTACAGAATAATTCATAACATTATAAATCCTCATGAGAAAACAAATAGTAAAATTAATATCATGTGATAACAATCAAAAATGTAAATTTCTTCACTAATATCACTCATGGAATCACTATCAGTCTCACGGGATACACACACACATAATGACATTTGATCACAATCAATAATGGTATCAAATAAGTCAACACATAAATAAAATATTGGAACATGTGTAAACAAGAGAACTAGAGTTATGGAACTTCCAAAAGTTGGCACAATAATGATTTAAAGATAAAAATTGGCATACATGTACAATTGAACCATCAAGAGACATTTCCTTTTGATCAAGTTTCTTATATAATTTTTTTTATATTTGATAGTAAAATCATAGAAAAAATATGATTTCATTTAAATAATATCATAATAAAGTGTTAACATAAAACAAATTCAGTACAATTATTCTCATCAATAAAAATCCAACGTCACTGACGTGTTATGAATTTGATCAATATCAATAATGATATCACATATTGATGTTTGGAGAAATAAATAAAATAAAATAAAGATGAAAATATGTGAGAAAATATTAAAGGTAGGGTGAGAGGATATAAAGGGTTAGATGTGATGGGGAGAAGAGAAATGAGGTAGGAATGTGAAATTACCACCTTTCATATTAAATTTTTTTAAACATTTTCATCATATATATTAATTCATTAATTATTTACTTTATTAAATTTCCCCTTTCAATTTCGTCAATATTTTATTGTAACCCAAATCGTTGTTTCACTTTTTTTCTAATATCCTCATTAAAACATAATAAAACATCAATCTATTAAAAGTAATCGTTATATATATATATGCAATATATATATATCCACACACAAAAAACTCATATGTGTATATAAACATTCATATGGATATCGATATATATTTATATATTTATATATCCCACACAGGAATATATAAATACACATGTTAAATATATAAATATGGATACGTATATTCATATATATAGCCGCACATTTATATATATATATATATACAAATATATTTATCAAAAATATATATAGTCTTGAATATCATTTTCCCAATTTAATGGCAATAATAATAATACCATCAATATATTATTATTGTTATTAAATATAAATCATCATTTCAAACATAAATATCTAAATAGGAACCTTCATTAAAATGTGATAAAAGATTATAAATTAACATTAAACAAACTTTTTCACTTAGTTGGAACAATTAATAATATCACATTAATGAAATTGACCACACATTATTTCAAAAGAGACACAAAAATTAATTATAGATGAAAATTTAAATTTTAAGTTTTAAATAATATTTATTAAAAAAATTATTAGAGTTATTTATACTTATTTCTACATTAAGTTGGAAATCTGTATTACTTAGAAAGCCAGATTTCTATAAATATTTTCCAAAAAAAATTTAATATAATAATATCATATCTGAAAGTCATTTTCACCCATGGTTTAACATTATAAAAAATGGTTTAAAGTAGATATTATTTCCCTTTTCCGATCAAGGAACTTTTCTAAACATTTTTAGGGGGAAAAGAATATACAGACATCCATACCGTCATAACCATAATTTCCAAGAAGATCTCTTTATCGGTTTAAAAGTTATTTTAAATTAAAATATTTTTCTTATATTTTTATAATTAATATATTTCATATGGTTTTATAAAATGTTTTATTTTAAAAAATGATTAATCTTTTTCAAAGTCGCAATTATTTGTTTACAAAAGGATATTCTAAAAAGGGAAGGATCTCAATGATTTAAGAAATTCATTACAAGTTTTTAAATACATTTTCCAGAAAAATATTTTTTGAATTACATCATTATTTCATTAGGAGTTTTCAATTTATTTTGAAATAAAATGTTTTTGTAATATATTAAATCTTCCTTTATAATATTTCAATGCACTATTCAGAGAAAAATGTTTTCAAAATTCTTTCTATTTAAAATTTCATTTCCTATGTGAAAAAGATATTTTATTAAAAAAATTATATAAAATTTAAATTTATTATTTATAATAAAATTATTTTTGAAAATGTTTTAGGAATGAAATTTACCAAAAAATATATTTTCCTAAAAATTTATCATGATTCCTACGTTCTTAAAAATGATGATTATAATATTATAAATTGTTGGTTCATTGATTAGGGTTCCCTTTAACTACATAGGTTCCTCAGTCTTCATAGATGTGTAGGTGTTGTTTAATTGTTTGAATACTATGTTTTAGAGGAGGGTGGATTCATGTAATGTATATTTTTATGAACTATGATCACATAGTCATTCTTAAATATTATATCTGTATTAATTATTTTATGATTTATTTTTCGTTGAAATGTTTTTATGGTATTTGTTTTTTAAAATTTTTTCCCATTGTATTTGGTATGGAAATTTCGATTTCAATGAACAATTGAGTTTTTTGTGAAATATTGATTTCCAAGAATGATTTTGATTAATAAAACTAGTATTTTATTGAAAAATGAAATGAGATATACCCTTAAAATTTATTTTCAATGGTCATCATATGGGAGGTTTGGGTTCATTGGTGGGGGTGTATTCCTGAATGTGTTTTTATGATTAGTCAAGAGATCATTTTAGGTGTGTTGGTCGGAGTGGACACTCTAGAGGGGGGGTGAATTGAGTTCCAATTAAAATTTTTGTTAAAAACAATTTCTATTAAAATCCCCCAATTTCAAAAACAAATTAAACTGTAGTGAATTTATATAGATTATAAAGGTTCAATTAGTTTCTCAAAGATTGATTAATTCTCAGTTAACTTAATCTTATGATTAAATTAACTTTTGAAACTAACTTACTGATTTATAAAAAATATAAACACTTGCGAATTTAATTATCAAAGTAGCTTTGAAGATAGATTATATTTCAAAGTAATAGCAGCGGAATATGAAATAAATATGTATAGTATGGATATAGAGTATAACTACAAACACAGAGAATTAACCAAGAGGTTCAGTCTCAAGCCGAGACTTAGTCCTCTCAAAAGTTTATATAAAAATGATCCACACCCTGGATCGGGGTTAACAACAGTGAACACACTGTCCACTGTCCAGGTCACAAGACCTCTACCACAGTTCTTCGTGGGAAAACAAACAACAGCAGCCAGCTGTCAAGGTCACAAGACCTCTACCACTATCCACAGTGGGAAATGAAGTGTAAAAGGGTTTGTTGAGGATTTACAGATCCTCCAGTGAAAGTACAGGAGTCAGTGTGTGTGTTTAATACAGTAGATAACACACACTGCTCAAAATGTAGAAAACTAAAACACAGTAGAGCAAGAGATAGAAATAAGAAGGTTTGGAGTGCTCTATAGTGTTGGCAGATCAGTTCTGGACTCGTAGGAATGAGTGACTTGAAGCTTTGGTCCTTTTTTCTGTAAGTTGACACTAAAACAGAGTGTCGTGATTTCCAGACTTCCAGATGTTCATGTGATCAGCTTCTTTGAGTTTGAGTGCTTCACAGCATGGCTTTTAGGAGACGGTTCTTTCAGTTGGTTCACTTGAGACTCTTTTGTTCTTCAGAATGAATGCTCGAGAGTTCTTCTTTATGTGTATATGCGTATCTCCTTCTCAGTTGTAGATGTTAGACTCTTCCATTCATTATCTTTCTTGAATGCTTCTCTCTTCTTTTTATACTCCTCCATATATTCCCTTTTTGTTCACCCGAGGCCGACAAGATAAATAGTCTTGAGTTACACGTGCAATCTTCCTCGTACACTGTATTATTTCTTGATATGTCTGCAAATATCAATAAATAATGTTAGGTGTATTAATTTGTCTAGACATGACCGTTAGATTAGTATTAATCAAATTGGTAAAGAAAAAAGTAGAAATATAATAATAATAGACTGGTCAAGAATGTATGTCACTGTGGACTTCAACTGTGGTCTTCCAACTGTGGACTTCCTTCTGACTGCTGACTTCAACAAAAGGGTTGATGTCTGTAGGCTTGCAATGGTAGCTTTTACTCCATGTAACTGTAGCCTCTCTAACTGTAGACTTGTAATATCAAATTTGTAGAACTGTAACCTTTATCAACCGTAGACCTTGATCATCAGTAGACTTAGTCGAAAGACGCTGTCTAACAGTAACCTTGACTGTAGGATTATGACTGTAGACTTGTTCGACTGGGAACTTGTTCCAACTGTAGACTTGTTCGACTGTGAACTTGAGCAGAGAAAACATTGAACAGAAGTCTTGTAACTGTGACCTTCGTCTGTGAGCTTTGACAATAGATAGCGGTAGACTCGTGACTGTAAGCTTGTATTAGTCTTCGATGGTAACCTTGTAACTGTGAACTTATTGCAACAGTAACTTAAGGTGATAGTTAGCTGTAACTGTGACTTTGAAAAGAAAACTCTGACTGGTAGCTAATAATACCAAACATACGTAAATGCTACTGTAAGCTGTTACAGTAAAGTTATGAGAGTAGGAATATGAACTGTTTAGAATAAAATACGTTTAATCATAGAATAATAAGATTAATGCAAGGTTTTAATATATCATAATCAATGGTTAAGCATGATTTGGGATTATCAAAACAGGTGATTCCAACAATCTCCCCCTTTTTGATAATCACAAATTATGTCAGTATGGAATGAAATATAGATGTATCAGAGAGAAGTGTGCAAAACACAGTATTAGCAATATGAGCACAAAAATTAGGTATAATCCGCAAGGATTTCTCCCTCTTTGTATAGGTTCATATCTCCCCCGAGTTTTCCCTATTTCTCCCTATCTATTTCTCCCCCTTTGTGATTAACAAAAAGAAAGACAGAGAGAGAGAAAATAAACAGTGTATTAATAATGAGTACATTACATGACCCAAAACGTGAATACATGATCCCTATCAAAAAAAACACAAACAGACTCAATCCGCTTCATCTGTAGGTAAGGGATCTTTTCCTTTGGAGGAAGAAGATGGAGCAGTAGGTGAAAGATCAGCAGGCTGAGGAATTGCAGCAGGAATGTCTGGAGGGGCAGCAACAGAGGCTCCTGAAGGCCTGTAGTGAGTAGCTTGCCGAGGTATCAGTGGTCTAAGGCTTCTGAGGGTATCAGCAGGAGACATTACTGAAGAAACACTGGGGTTGGAGACAGGTAGGGCAGGAGGAACTATAACAGGTGTGCAGTCCACATGTAGAAATGGTAGGAGCAGATTTCTGAAATCCATGATGATGTTTCCTCCTCTGTCCATGGCAGATAAGAAGTCATTTTTGTTTTCCAAGAATTTATCCAAAGCCGGGGTCAACTCTCGTAGCTTGCTAACTTGTTCTTTGAAAGCTTGAGTTACAGGAGGCAGCTTCATAGTTTCTAGCATGAGCTTGAAGTGATGGTTCAACTGATGCTTGGTGAAAATCCGATCAAAGTAATGATCCACTTTACTTTTGATGGCCTCCTGAGAAGCAGTAGCATCCTGCAGGTGCTCACGAACAAATCCACTGACTTCTCTTGTAGTAGCAAGGATCTGTAGGTCTGATGTGTCATTTGCACAGGCCTGAGTAAGCTCTTCTTTGAGCAGGCTTCTAAACTGCTCAAGGTCCACAGGAGAGCTAGATGAAGGAAGGGACATGACTGAGAATGCCACTGTCTCCTTGAAAGACTGAGTCAGATTTCCAATCACTTTCTGAATGACAGCATCCTGATTGCTAAAGTGTTCTTTTACTGATTTCTTGAAAGCCTCAAATACTTCCACAAACTGCTTGACCACTTCTTTGATGTATCGAATCTCACTGGCCACTTGTGTCTAAGAACTGCTCAGGGCAGTTAAAGAAGCAACTGATTGTCTGAGGGCCACTACTGCTCCAGTCCAGCTTTCAATTTGAGTGTGGCACACTTTCATTTCATCCATCACTTCTTTGATTGGACTTCCCACAACACATCCTAGAGATAATTCTAAGGATTGTTCTACATTTTTCAGCTCATCAAAAAGACTGGTTTTCAATTCAGCAACAGACTGTCTGATGGTCTCCTTCATTTCATTCTTTAAGGATTCAAGGTCTTCCTTGGTGGCCAATCTTTCAGTTTCCAACACTGGAGAGCTGTTAGTTAGGATAACTGGATTTCTTGGTGGTTGGTTTTCCTCATCTGAATCCTCATAATTGAGTCCTAACACCATGTATCCTGGATCTGAGGTCCATCCTTCTATATCATACAGTACAGAGACTGAACCAAAATGCTCCCCCTCACTTGGAGCTCCTTCCTGAACATTTTCTACTATCTGCTCGACTCTGGGTAACTCCAAGTTCTCTTCTGTAGCTCTAGAAGGTTCCATAATTGCTTCCTCTGTAGGTTCAGCAGTGAGGTTAGCCTCCCTCTCTGTTGGGTCATCAACCACTTCCATGACACCAGTAGTAGAGACCACTCCTGCTTCCTAGTCAGCCACTGACTTGTCTGTATACCCTATCAGAGGGCTCATACTAAGTTCTTCTGCAACAGTTTCTTGATTTTCATTTGAAGTTCCAGCCTTTTCTGCTTCAACTGTATCATCCTCATCAGATGTGTCCTTGACAAAATATTGAGATTCTTCTTCTTCTTCTTCTGTAGACTCTGTCTCACTGTCTCTTAGAACAGGTTCTATACTAGGTAGTTCTTTTGGAGGGCTTGCTGCTCCAAACGTCACTGTCCTGACAGGACTGTGAGTAGTATCAGGATCACTCCCTTCATCAATTGGGGTGTTCTCTCTTGCAGAGTCACCAACTACTGCAGTCTGTTCATCATCTGAGTATACAGGTTCAGGCTCATCAGGCTTTAAGCCTGGATCTCCCCTATCTCTCGGTCTAGAGGGATGAGTAGAAGGGCTAAATTTCTCATAGATTCTCTCCTCATCATTCACCCATGATTTCTTCCAGGGATTCAAACTGATCTTCATGAATTTGCAGATTACTTTCGAGATACATACACTGTTCTTTGCCACTATCAACTCTTCCTGACTTCCAGCTGCACCTTTCACTTTCAACATAACCGAAATGAGTTTAGCATGGAACAAGGCACTTGATTTTGAGCTTGCCTTTATCATGTCCTCCATCTGAGCCATCAGCAACCTACAAAGATTGACCTTCCTTCCATGTTTTAATAAGTACATCAAGTAAATATCCTGGTGCTTTAGAGTTGCAAAATATCCTCTTCTAGGACTCAGTACATGCTGAATAAACTTAAACAGAAGCCTGTCCTCTCCACTCATTTCAGCAGCAATAATCTTTCTTACTGTGCCATTGCCTGTCAATTCTTCCAGAGCCGTCTCATGATCAAAGATTCTACTATTTGGAGGAGCCGCTCCAGAATAGTAGTTGTAAATACCCTCATGAGGAACTCTTAAACATGCAGCCCATTCAACGGATGAAAAACTGACCTCATTGCCATTTACTCTGGATACTAGTCTATGCAGATCATCCTCTTCCTCGAACTGTAGATATTCATAGAATTCCTTCACCAGCTTCGGGTAGTACGGTCCATTTTTGTTTGCGAAACATTCGGTCCATCCTTGCTCATTAAGCACTGCCAGTACTAATGATCTGCTCGATAAAATCCACTCTTCACTTAGCTCCTTCTCAGCAACTATTTCTCTCTTAGTCAGATGTGGATTAACAGGTCTTATCGAGGCGTTCCCGGTGCCACTGGATTCGACTCGAGTCCTCTTTGGCATTGGTGCATCTTCATTGACATTCAGGGGTCGCTTTGTTCTGGCCATTGGAACTGAATGAGGTTTCGAGGTTCGGTTGAAGGTTTACGGTTTAGGACTTGAGAGAGCAAGGGTCGAGATGAGTGGATTGAGATATGTTCGATGTTCTAAGTTTTATCATTTAGGGATTTAGAAATAAAAAGAATAAAGAAAAGAAACGGTTCGAATTCCCGCAAAAATAAAATAAGGTTAAACAGCGAAACAGCCTACAGAGAGATGTAATCAGTGAGGTACACCGGTGAGGTCTAACTGTGAGGTTTCAACTGTGAGGTTTCAACTGTGAGGTTTCAACTGTGAGGTTTCAACTGTGAGGTTTCAACTGTGAGGTTTCAACTGTGCTATAATTAATCATACCTAACTCATGTTTGATGTAACTTAATCTCTCAGAATTCAAAGGCTTTGTAAAAATATCTGCTAACTGATGTTCAGTGCCAATGAACTCAAGTGTGATATCACCTTTTTGATAATGATCCCTCAGAAAGTGATGTCTCACATCAATATGTTTTGTCCTAGCATGAGATACTGGATTTTTAGAAATGTTAAAAGCACTTGTATTGTCACACCTTATAGAGACATGTTTGAATTGATATCCATAGTCTAGTAAAGTGTGTTTCATCCACAGGATTTGTGCACAACAGCTACCAGCAGCTATATACTCAGCTTCGACAGTAGACAATGCAACAGAATTCTGCTTCTTACTACACCAAGATACTAGTGACTTGCCTAAAATGTGACATGTTCCAGAGGTGCTCTTTCTATCTAACTTGCAGCCAGCAAAATCAGAATCAGAATAACTTAATAAATCAAATGAATATCCTTTTGGATAAAATAATCCCAAATTGGGAGTATGTTTTAGATATTTGAAAATCCTTTTAACAGCAGTCAAATGAGACTCTTTTGGATTGGCTTGAAACCGAGCACACATGCATACACTGAACATGATGTCAGGTCTACTGGCAGTAAGGTACAGTAGACTACCTATCATACCTCTGTAATTGGTTTGATCCACTGGTTCACCAGTTTCATCACTGTCCAACTTGCAAGTGGTGCTCATAGGTGTGTCACTGCCTTTGGTGCCATCCAAAGAAAAACGTTTTAGAAGATCTTTAATATATTTACTTTGGTTCAAAATAATACCATTTTTATTTTGAAAGATCTGAAATCCAAGGAAAAATTTGAGTTCTCCCATTAAGCTCATTTCAAACTCATTTTGCATTATTTTTGAAAAATCAACACATAAAGAATTTTTAGAAGATCCAAAAATAATATCATCCACATAAATTTGTACTATTAAGACATATTTAGAAATCCATTTAATAAAAAGATTAGGATCAGCTATCCCTTTAGTAAATACTTTCGAAATAAGAAAAGAGCTGAGCCTATCATACCAAGCTCTTGGAGCTTGCTTTAAACCATATAAAGCTTTAGATAGTTTAAAAACATGATTAGAAAAATGGGGATTTGTAAAACCAGGAGGTTGTTCCACAAATACATCCTCAATTATATATCCATTTAGAAAAGCACTTTTAACATCCATTTGATATAGTTTGAAATTCAGATGAGCAGCATAAGCAAGTAATATCCTAATGGCCTCTAGTCTAGCCACGGGTGCAAAGGTTTCCTCATAGTCTATTCCTTCTTCCTGACTATACCCTTGTGCAACTAGCCTAGCTTTGTTTCTGATTATATTACCAAACTCATCAACTTTGTTTCTAAACACCCATTTAGTGCCTATGGTAAGAGTGTCTTTAGGTCTTTCCACTAATTCCCAAACTTTGTTTCTTTCAAACTGATTTAGTTCTTCTTGCATAGCCATTACCCAGAATTCATCACTGATAGCATCATTGACATTTTTGGGTTCATGCTGTGAAAGAAAAGCTTGATGTTCAACCTGATTTCTTAGAGAAGCTCTAGTTTGTGTTCCTCTATCAAGATTACCAACAACAGCATCTAAAGGATGATTCTTTAGAATCCTAGTTGATTTGGTAAAGGTTGGACTAGAGATTTCAGGTTCATTTATAGGTTCGGGTTCCACAGAGGAAGATTCTGGAAAAAGTCCAGAACTGGATGTTTTTATTACAGGTTCTTTAGATTTGTCATTTAGGTCCAGAACAGATAAGTCTTCTTCAACATCTTCAAGAGAAGTTTTAGACTCATGTGGATCAGTCTCATCAAACTTGATGTGAACATATTCTTCCACACATTTGGTTTTCTTATTGAACACTCTATAGGCTTTACTAGTCATAGAGTAACCCAGGAAACTTCCTTCATCACTTTTTGGAGCAAATTTATCAAGATTATCTTTAGTATTCAGAATAAAGACTTTGCAACCAAAAACTCTAAAGTAATTAACCTTAGGCTTCCTATTATTCCACAACTCATAAGGGGTTTTCTTAAGAATCGGTCTAATCAAGACTCTATTAATAACATAGCAGGCTGTATTTACAGCTTCAGCCCAAAAGTAAACAGGCAGGTCATATTCATTTAGCATAGTCCTTGCAATTTCTTGCAGGGTTCGGTTTATTCTTTCCACTACACCATTCTGTTGAGGTGTCCTAGGAGCAGAAAAATTGTGAGTATAGCCATTGTGTGAGCAGTAAGATTCAAGTTCTTGATTCTCAAACTCACGGCCATGATCACTCCTCAAGGTCTTAATCTTAAGTCCACTAAGATTTTCTACAGACTTAGAGTATTTAACAAAGGAAGAGCAGGATTCACTTTTGTGAGCTAGAAAGTATACCCAAGTATATCTAGAAAAGTCATCTACAAGAACATAAACATAGTGCTTCCCATTTAGACTTGAAATTCTTGATGGTCCAAACAAATCCATGTGAACCAGTTCAAGTGGTTGAGAAGTTGAAACTTCTTTCTTTGGTTTAAAAGAAACTTTGTGTTGTTTTCCCTTTTGACAGGGATTAAACACTTTGTCATTTGGGAATTCAAGCTTAGGTAGGTCTCTAACTAGGTGTTTCTTAGAGAGTTTTCTGAGTGAGTGAATGTTGCAGTGTCCTAATCTCCTATGCCACAGCCAAGACTCTTTAGGAAAAGCATTTAATAAAGTAACATTATGTTTAGCTAAAGTGTTTAAGTCAACAGCATAAACATTTTCATTTCTTAAGGCAGAAAATATTAAAGCATTTTTGGAATTATAAACATCACAAGAATTGTTTTCAAACTTGACATTAAAACCATCATCACACAATTGAGAAATGCTAAGTAGGTTGTACTTAAGTCCATCAACAAATAAAACTTTGGAAATTAATACTGAGTCAGTGTTACCAATCTGGCCTAAGCCGATGATTTTTCCTTTTGAGTTATCACCAAAAGTGACATATCCTCCATCAACCTTTATTAAGCTTTTGAAGCACGAATAGTCCCCAGACATGTGTCTTGAACATCCACTGTCTAAGTACCATACCTTCTTGTAATTGCTTTTCAAATAGATTTCCTACAAAATAGATTAGACAGGAAATGACTTTGGTACCCAGATTTTCTTGGGTCCAGATATGTTAGCAATCAAGGATTTAGGTACCCAGATTTGTTTTATGGGTCCCATACAATTAATAGATGCAACAGATTTAGAGAGATATACTTTATTTGATCTACAACTATTTAAATAACCAGTTGAGGCATACGAATTTCCAAAACTGGAACTAGGAGGATTTTTTCCAGACTTGATAAATCGGGTTTTAGTAAACTGTCTTTGTCCAGGTTGGTATCCCAAGCCAGTAGCATACTTAGGTGCAACTTGCTTTCCTAGCAGTTGGTTTAGAGTATCTTTTCCATTTTTGAATGTTTCTAAGTCCTTTCTAAGTTGTTCATTAGATAGTTTCAGTTCTGTATTCTCCTTTAATAATTGAACATTTTTCTCTTTTTCTACATCAAGTGCAGACTTGACACTTGTAGTAAGAGCATGTTGTTTCTTTAAAGACTTATATTTATCCTTTAGTTCATTACACGTTTCTTCCAGCATATTACAGTATTCAAACAATTCTTCTTTAGACATATTTTCACAATCAGAACCAGATCCTACTTCACCTTCAGAATAATAAGAGTTTAAAGTGGGAGTGTCTAAGGTTACCTCAGATGTGTTTGTCATGAAACACATATTAGCACGATTTCTTTCAGAATCACTGGACTCTGATTCACTTGTGCTGTCTTCTGAAGCACTCCAGGTGGCCTTCATAGCTTTCTTATAATTCTTGTCATTGTACTCATATTTCTTCTTGAATTTTAACTTAGGATAGTCGGCTTTGATGTGTCCTTTCCTTTTACATTCATAGCAAACTATGTCTTCTTCTTTATCAGTTTTCTTCCAATCTTTCTTCCACTTACCTTGTCTATCATACTTACCCTTGTAGTTTGGTTTTCTGAAGAACTTCTTCTTCCTATAGAACTTCTTGAATCTCCTTGCTATTTGTGCCATCTCGGCATCACTGTCAGAATCTAAGTCTTCACTAGATGAGCTTTCAGTTGGTATATGCACTTTCTCCTTGTCTTTGCTCTTTGATGCAGTAGACTTAAAAGCTGCAGATTTTTGTTTTGGTTCCTCATATTCCTCTTTATTTACCTTGAGCTCTTCTTCGTACATCATCAGCTTACCAATTAACTCCTTGACAGGAAAAGTTCCAATATCACAGGATTCTCTAATTGAAACGGATGTGCCTCTCCATCTGTCAGGCAGACATCTCAATAATCTCATGATTTGCTCCTTTGCTGAAACAATCTTTCCGAGTGAGCTCATTGTGTTGACTATCTCATTAAACCTGAGATACATATCAGAAATAGGTTCATCAGCTTTCATCTTAAAGTTATCATATTTGATAGTATAAGTATTTAACCGCATTTCCTTGACATTAGTTGTTCCTTCATGAGAAACAGCTAAGGTGTCCCAGATTTCAAAAGCAGTTTTACATGCAGAAATTCTATTGAATTCCTCATCTCCTAGAGCACAGTAGAGAGCATTCACAGCCTTACAATTATTATTGTAAGCTACCTTAGTAGGTTCATCCCAAGTTATTCTTTCGGTTTCTGGAATCTTGTATTGAGACTCTATAGCAGTCCAAATATCAAAACCCATACTTTCCAAATGAATTTTCATTTTGAGCTTCCATTGGGCATAATTCACACCATTAAAGAAGGGTGGCCTGTTAGTAGCAGCACCTTCTAGTCTATTATCCATAAGGAAATTTTAGAAGATGTTTTAAAGAGATAAAATTTAGAACTAACAGAAATTTAAGATCCTTTAGATAAAACTACAATCACAGTTTAAAAACAGAGAGTTAAAATAAAACTTTGAGCAAGTATAACAGAGATAAACACATCCTCTGATACCAAATGTTGGTCGGAGTGGACACTCAGGAGGGGGGGGGGGGGGTGAATTGAGTTCCAATTAAAATTTCTGTTAAAAACAATTTCTATTAAAATCCCCCAATTTCAAAAACAAATTAAACTGTAGTGAATTTATATAGATTATAAAGGTTCAATTAGTTTCTCAAAGATTGATTAATTCTCAGTTAACTTAATCTTATTACTAAATTAACTTTTGAAACTAACTTACTGATTTATAACAAATATAAAGACTTGCAAATTTAATTATCAAAGTAGCTTTGAAGATAGATTATATTTCAAAGTAATAGCAGCGGAATATGAAATAAATATGTATAGTATGGATATAGAGTATAACTACAAACACAGAGAATTAACCAAGAGGTTCAGTCTCAAGCCGAGACTTAGTCCTCTCAAAAGTTTATATAAAAATGATCCACACCCTGGATCAGGGTTAACAACAGTGAACACACTGTCCACTTTCCAGGTCACAAGACCTCTACCACAGTTCTTCGTGGGAAAACAAACAACAGCAGCCAGCTGTCCAGGTCACAAGACCTCTACCACTATCCACAGTGGGAAATGAAGTGTAAAAGGGTTTGCTGAGGATTTACAGGTCCTCCAGTGAAAGTACAGGAGTCAGTGTGTGTGTTTAATACAGCAGATAACACACACTGCTCAAAATGTAGAAAACTAAAACACAGTAGAGCAAGAGATAGAAAGAAGAAGGTTTAGAGTGCTCTATAGTGTTGGCAGATCAGTTCTGGACTCGTAGGAATGAGTGACTTGAAGCTTTGGTCCTTTTTCTGTAAGTTGACACTAAAACAGAGTGTCGTGATTTCCAGACTTCCAGATGTTCAAGTGATCAGCTTCTTTGAGTTTGAGTGCTTCACAGCATGGCTTTTAGGAGACGGTTCATTCAGTTGGTTCACTTGAGACTCTTTTGTTCTTCAGAATGAATGCTCGAGAGTTCTTATTTTTGTGTATATGCGTATCTCCTTCTCAGTTGTAGATGTTAGACTCTTCCATTCATTATCTTTCTTGAATGCTTCTCTCTTCTTTTTATACTCCTCCATATATGCCCTTTTTGTTCACCCGAGGCCGACAAGATAAATAGTCTTGAGTTACACGTGCAATCTTCCTCGTACATTGTATTATTTCTTGATATGTCTGCAAATATCAATAAATAATGTTAGGTGTATTAATCTGTCTAGACATGACCGTTATATTAGTATTAATCAAATTGGTAAAGAAAAAAGTAGAAATATAATATTAATAGACTGGTCGAGAATGTATGTCACTGTGGACTTCAACTGTGGTCTTCCAACTGTGGACTTCCTTCTGACTACTGACTTCAACAAAAGGCTTGCTGTCTGTAGGCTTGCAATGGTAGCTTTTACTCCATGTAACTGTAGCCTCTCTAACTATAGACTTGTAATATCAAATTTGTAGAACTGTAACCTTTATCAACTGTAGACCTCGATCATCAGTAGACTTAGTCGACAGACGCTGTCTAACTGTAACCTTGACTGTAGGCTTATGACTGTAGACTTGTTCGACTGCGAACTTGTTCCAACTGTAGACTTGTTCGACTGTGAACTTGAGCAGAGAAAACTTTGAACAGAAGTCTTGCAACTGTGACCTTCGTCTGTGAGCTTTGACAATAGATAGCGGTAGACTCGTGACTGTAAGCTTGTATTAGTCTTCGACTGTAACCTTGTAACTGTGAACTTATTGCAACAGTAACTTAAGGTGACAGTTATCTATAACTGTGACTTTGAAAAGAAAACTCTGACTGGTAGCTAATAATACCAAACTTATGTAAATGCTACTGTAAGCTGTTACAGTAAAGTTATGAGAGTAGGAATATGAACTGTTTAGAATAAAATATGTTTAAGCATAGAATAATAAGATTAATGCAAGGTTTTAATATATCATAATCAATGGTTAAGCATGATTTGGGATTATCAAAACAGGTGATTCCAACAAGGTGGTATTCCTATACTTTTTTGGTCTTCATATTGGGAAATAGTTTATATGAAATTGAAGTGGTGGATTACACATTAGATTATTCCTATTCTCTATTATTCATCTTGTTGGGAGTTAATTTTTGGGGTCTTGTCATAATTAATAAATTTTATGGGGAAACTAGTGATCTATATATTATATTATTGAAAGGGTACAATCCTTTAAGCTTTCCTATTATGTATATTTTGATGCACATTTTGAATTTGAAAATGGTTTTTTATAATATTTTTTGAAAACTAATTTAAATGGAAGCAATTATAAATTGTTTAAATTGGTGAATTTATATGTTTCATATATAAAACTATGAATAATTTTATATCACTCCATTTTTTATTTTAAAGT
The DNA here is from genome assembly GCA_963277665.1 of Viscum album. Taxonomy (NCBI): domain Eukaryota; kingdom Viridiplantae; phylum Streptophyta; class Magnoliopsida; order Santalales; family Viscaceae; genus Viscum; species Viscum album. The sequence goes on along the minus strand of OY728150.1, from coordinate 800,813,418 downwards.
GAGAATATTTATATTATATTACAAAGACTCCTCGGGGAACAACTTTTGGTATCCCACTAAGTTTGTATTTCTCACACCATACACATATAGCATGGTGTGTGTAGACCTTGGTTTGTCTGATATAGGAATAGAAATGGTGCTTGAGTGAGGTAGAGGTAATATCAGTCAGATTGTTTATGGTCATGTGTGGTGAGGAGGTAGTTTCTTCTTGACACATGGAGATATATATCATTATAATTTGTATATTAGTAATACTAGACCATGTCTTATTACATTAGTGTATTTTATATTTTATGTTTCATTTTACTATAGTGAACTTTTTTAGAATATTTAACCACTCTTAAATTATATTTCATGTATCCTAATTTATATTTTCAGATACATTGGTCACAATGGTTATTTTTGATGCTCATGTTGTTATCACTAGCTCAGGGATATTAGTAATGCCCTTCTTGTCATATTGAAAATTATTTCTAAACCTAAATTTATGTTCCATCTAGATTGGTTGATGAAAAATTTTGTATCAATGGATATTTTTTCATGTTTTTGATGACTTTTGTTTTGTTTTTTAGGTAGGATACTGGATATTTAAGTCTTAATGGGTAGTTAAATGTGATCGCCTAGAAATCAATAATTTTAACAAGATTTATGTTTCCACTAGAAAATGGGAAATGTTTTTTCTATGTTGGGTTTTTACAATATCAATGTTATTTTATTATATATTCCTAATTCAAACTCACATTTATTCCATGTATGAACATATAATTTCATTATTATATATTGTATTTTTCTTACTAAAAATGCATAATGCAAGCCCATATGAGGGTTCTGTAGATGATAATCAATGAAAGAAAACTCCATCTAATAAAAAACAAATGTATATGGTTATACTATGGGTAGGTCACATGGTGTTCTATAATATAATTCCTTCATAAATTAAGGCTAGGGAATAGAAACTTGGGACTGATGGAGAAAAAGATCAATCCCATGAATATCACTATCAAAAGCATCCCCCATTTTGGGGGATGAATAAATTTTTTAGATAAATGGTATGATTTTTTAGGATTGATCATACCATTAACCTATTTTAGACATGATATTTTTTAAGGTTATATGGGACACATTAAATATGTGTGGAACATATATCATGTTATGGTATGTTATGGTACATAAAAAGTAACAATATTGGTTGGATTATAAATACATTAAGACTATAATTTTTCATAACATCTCCCCATAATCAATGAATTTAGAGAAGTATATGGAGTTTCTATCTATTCAACAAGGTGATCTCCCAGTGAAAATTTTTTATAACCATTTTTTTTGAATTTTATCATTTCTTACACTAAGGAGTTTACCATTGAAAATATGATATCTTAGAGATTCTAGATGGGTTTGTGACTGTATATTATTTCTATAGTCATTATACAATGTTTTTTCACTAATATTGAGGCAGTTAATATAGATATTTTTGTTGAAATGATTGTAGTGGTAATCATAATTTTGTTGGATTTCCCATATACATAGTGTAATCTTAATTGGCTCACATTGAATGAAGAGAAAGTGTAATGAGACTCATAGATGTACCGCCTGTAGCCCTCCCAAGACAAATTTTTCCCCACCATTGGAAGAAGTTTTATGTTTTCCACTGAATGTATTCAGTTTTGGATGTGGGGGAGGGGTGAGAGAAGATTTTTGGAATGAGTATAGTCAAATCTTTAAGCATGACAGGTGTGAGGAAATGATGGTGTCAAGGGTGGTATTTATAGTGGAGGAGAAAGGGTTTTTCTCAATATTAGATTCATTAATTTATTATTTCTCCACAAGACAAGCAATAATGATGATTCCATAACCAATAATATTAATATCTTCTTGTGATTTTGAATCAATTGGGATTACATCAATATAACATCATACATGACTCTATAATTGATGTATTTAACTTATTTTGTAAATGTTATCATTTCAATAATCATTAAAAATTCATGTATTTCAAAAAAAATCCTGAAATTCCCCTAAACCATTTTTAAAACTTTTGAATCTAAAAATGAACTCCATTTTTAAAAAATAGTTTTCTAAATATGATTAATATAATTTTTTTATTTTAATCACAATTTACTTGAAAAATAAATAATTTAAAATTAAAATAGATTTAATAATGCTAGCAAAAATTACATAAGTTCAAATATAATTATCATAAATCTAGATTATAATGAATTTTTAATTTATGAATACATTTTAGGAGAATAATGTTTCTATTAAATTAATTAATTAATTATAATTATTTATTTATGATATAAAAAATATCAATACATTTACTATGGTCATATTATCACTTATAAGATACATAAATATTATTTTATCATTCATGGGTGAGTTTATTATTTATTCAGATGATTTACTATTCATAAGGGTAATATAACTATTCATAAGGGTAGGTTACTATTAATAATGGTAGGTTTCTATTCATAATTTAATGACACTATTTACCAAATATTATATTTGTTCTTATAGACTCCAAAAATCACTGTGAACTCAACTGTGTATGTCAGATTTTCAAAATTCAAAACATAGAAGGGGAAAAATTATGTTTAATGATCACATTGTATTTAGTATCATGATATCTCATTTTTATTCCTAATGTGAATATATAATAAGGAATAATTATAAAAATAGAATTCCATTGATAAGACATTTGGTCATTACATTCTTCCCCCTAGTGAAATTTCACTCTCAAAATTTTGTTTTACACCACGATGTGAGGATACATCTCCATCATCGCCTCTTCTGGTTCCCAAGTAGCTTCGTCAAAGGTATGGTTCCTACACAACACTTTATCAATATGATTTGTCTTGTTCTGTAAGACCTTATATATTCTGTCTATAATCTTTATAGGCTACTCCTCATAAGAGAGATCATCTTCCAGTTGTACCTCCTTTGAGTTTAGAACATGCGAGGGATCTAGTATGTACTACCTCATGAGTGATATGTGAAACACATCATGAACTAGAGCCATATTCGGTGAAATTTAAAGCTGATGGGCCATGGCTCCTAGGTGTTCAAGGATCTAAAAGGGGCCGATGTACCTTGGGCTTAGTATCCCTTTCATTCCAAACCACATGACTCTATTTTGTGGTGATATTTGAAGGAAGACGTTATCTCCAACATTGAACTCCATGTCCCATAGATTTTTGTTATCATATCTATTTTTCCAAATCTGAGCTGATTTGATATGTTTCTTGATGACATGAAACTTCACTATCATATCTGGAATAATATCAAGTCAATGTAGCTTTCTTTATCCTACTTTATCCCAATAGGTTGGTGTTCTACATTACATTCAATACAAAGTTTCATATGGAGCCATATGAACACTCAATTGGAAGCTATTGTTGTATGAGAACCCATCCAATGGGAGATTATGATCCCATCCAAATTTTAATTCTAAAGTGAAATCTAATATCATTAATTAATGTTTCTGAGTAGTCCTTTCAGAATGGCATTCAATTTGGGGGTGATAGGCCATGCAGAAATTTAATTCAGTACTCAAAACATGTTAAAGACTTCTCTAGAATTTAGATGTAATCCATGGATCTCAGTTAAAGACAATCGACGGTGTAAACCCATTTAGTCTCACCAATTATTTCACATATAGTTTTTCAAGTTGTTCAATAGACATATCATCCCCAATAATGATAAAATGGAAAGTCTTTGGGAGTTGGTCAACCACAAACCAAATTGCATTATTTCCCCTAGATGTCTTCAGGGGACCCGTGACCAAGTCCATAGTGACATTCTCCCATTTTCACATGGGTATAGTAAATGGCTGCATCATCCCATTTAAATTTTTTCACTCTTTTTTTACATGAGGACATAACAAGCACCTTTAAATATATTCTGCAATCTCCTTCTTCATGTTATCCACCCAAATGCATTCTCAGAGATCTCAGTACATACTGGTGTTACCAGGATGGATAGATAATGTTAAGCTATGTGCATTGTCAAGTAGATCCTTCTTTATCCCAGGTGATGAAGGCACACCATGTTTCTCATCTAGACATCGATATTTGGACCTAACCTGGTTGTTGATCCATCACTTTCCATGATTGGTCACCACTCAATGTTCACAAACCCATCTCCTCCAAGTCTTCCAAGCAAAAAAACCAGGATCCTCCAATGACCTTGTATCCTTGCTATGTAATTAAGTGGTGAACGCGATTCAGTGTTTCTATTAGGATGAGACACCGGAATTATGTTTTTTAAATTATTAAATGAATCAATTTCCACTTCACCCTACATAAAACGTTTGAATACAATAAATATTCTATTCTATTTTATTTCACTTTATTTTATTTTATATGGAATATGCACAGAAATTACCTTTCTCCCCCTACCCAACCCTAATAGAGGGTATTATCTGTACTTCCATTAGTGAACTCAAATTCCTGACCCGAATGTAGGGTAATACATGGGAGGTTATATTTGAATGTGTCATAGGTGAATGCTACTATCCATCCATATTGGATGGTAAGCTCAAAAGTTCCATAGGCAAAAACTGCTACAAAGAACAACTTGAGTGTAAACCCCATAGTGCCATAGGTAAACACTAATGCCCCTCCTACCTAGAGGGTACACCGAATGTTCCATAGGTGAATTCCACAGCCCATCCTAGCTGGATAGTAAGACCAAAAGTGCACTAGAGATCCCTATTGGATGGTATCTCTCAGAACACATATCAGTCGAAACATCTAATATTGTAACATGAAATCAACTATGGAGGTAACAATCATGCTTTATGTGGGAAAAAACTTTTGATAGGATACTCGCATTTCAAAATCCAAGTCCAAAAGATGGAGACAAGATGTAGAAGATTTGAAGTGTATTATATGGAGTGTGCGGGTCCCACAAGACATGTGGCCCCACCTCATTTCCATGATGTGTAACCCACCATACTCAGGTACTAAAATTTGAACAAGAACCCCCTAGGCGTGCCAATGTATACTGAGAGTAAATGGAACCTTTGGCCTGAAAATATGACGATCACATGATTCCCATTGTTTGATCCAATGGGAGAAGAAAATAATTATACCAACATGCCGCTTCAAATGGCCAAAAATAATCAAACAGATCGCTTCTTCATGATGCTAGTGGAAAACAAAAAGGAATGATTATTCATTCGTCTGAATCGGACTTTGGGTGAAAAAACTTCATTTCGCATCATCATGCACGAATGTTGATTTAGGGGACCCAAACCATGATCTGAAAACATGTTAAACGAATTGGTCTATTCCGATTATCTCGGAAAAGAACACAGAATTAGCTATTCATTCTTCTGAAAGGAACACTCGGTGAAAAGGTCACATTTCACTACAAATTCCCCAAATGGGCCTCATGGGTCCTTCACCTAAAATTCAAATTAAATGCCTATAATGATCCTTGAAAAGGCATCCTAAAATCTGGGATTATAATGCCTATGAGGGAATGTCAGTCAGACATCGTATGCAGACTTACAGTCATATACAAATTTTCTGAATAATAAAAATATTATTATTATTTTTATCATATATTTTGTGATATCGATCATCATGAATGAATTATTAAAAAACCCAAAATAGCCTAAAAATGTATGCCTCAATGCAAGAGTTGTGTTGACGGAGAAAACACGTTAATAGAACATATGTCTTACAAGCTTGTATCAACACAAGATTTATGAATAATAGAAATTATATTTTTATTATTAAACTGAGGTGTTTTGTACAATTGATCCATGAAACCAAAACATAAATTTCCCAAACCAGTTTAAAAATACATACCTTGATGAGAGGAATGTGTGTCCAGAGATGGAATGCAAAAAAGAAGATCCGCTTAGGTGTTATCGGTGTTTAAAACTGCCTCGAATCCCTCATGCCCAGTTCGGTGCTTCAGCCTACCCTAGCCACCACAGCTCATCCCTCACCCCTATGGATCTGCGACCATGAGGCTCTATCACTACCTCGTAGACTGCCACTAGTTACCACCAATATTTCCACATCGGGGGTCCATCTACAGACAACCATGAAGACCCCAGTTTCCCAAATTTTATTTAGAGACCAGATCTAGACTCCTTGTGAAGAGATCTTCACTGAAACAACGCCAACATAAATATCTGTCCATGTTTCATCTTATCAAAAATTAGTCTCTGTTTCCACTCGATGTTGCACCCCCTCTATTACCAAAAACACAAAATCTTCTTAGATTCAAAATCCATGAATCATGAAATTCATAGAACCATGCTCTACTGGATAATAAATTTCATTGGGACACATAAAAAACATGACCAATGAAGAACTTTGGGAATGGTGAAAAAATAAAGATCTATAAATTAAATAGTCGATTGATGTTTGTTTCTATCATCATAGCATTTCAAAGAAGAAAAATTTACTGAATGAAAAAAACAAAATAAAAAATTCAACTAGGGAGGTGAAGAATAAAAAGATAAATCCTACCCCGATTTGTGGGTCCACCATTGTGTTCGTTGGGCTCTTGTCTACTAGCATCTGCATTTTTGGTCTGTTCCGATGATGTTCAGATTTCAAATCATCATCTGGAGAATATTTCCAAAGCTCCACCATCTGAGATAGAGATGAGATAATTCTATGTCATTTCCATAAACTTCTATTTATAGGAAACTTCCCGCAGTTGTAGAATCCAAACCTACCACACCTTGTCAATTTATATATCAGATTTGTAAAACACCCCATTCTAAACTCAATGGTATCCTCTGAATAACAATAGGATTCCTTGTTAAAATTTAGTTTGATTTAGAATTCAAGATAAAATAATTAAATTATTTTATTTTATTTATGAAAATGCCCGCCATTCGGTTTTCTATTGAAGGACATCACCAAAAAAAGATATGTCCATCCTAGGGAATCCTACATGATTCGAACCTAACAATGGCATCAGATTTATGATTTAATCCACCAATTGTGTGATATCCTTTTTTTTTGCAACATGCATAGTATAAAAATATGTAATATTTTTTGAAAATTAATTCTAAGCACACCGGGCCTTGTAATTTCACATCTTCTCAGCTCCTACCTATGAAAATATATGTAGAAATATTACAAATTATTACATGGAAGAAAATAGGCCTCTTTATTATTTCTTCCTTCAATATTTTCATCCCCCAAACCAAAATCTAGGGAAGAAACTCGAGATACTGAGCTAAAACATAGTTCTCCCACTCCAAAGAACTCTCGTACACACATCCACGTTTCCACAGCACATGAACCAAGGGGATTGTCCATGCTCCTATAGTCATCAATTATTGATGACATGCATAGTAACATGCATGTATTTCCTTAGGTGAAGTATAAAATCAGATAGTGTAGGCCGGCGTGAAATTTTACTTTTGGGATGTAACCGTGAATTAAATAATTTAAAAAAATATTTACTTTTTGAATCCTCATGACTCAAAAATGGAAACTCAGATTGAAAATTCGATACCACCATTGAGTTTGTAATGAGATGTTCTCCTTATGGATGAACTAAAATTGAATGACGTTGGATGAGGGTAAATTATAATCTTAGGATGTTTTAATGAAAAATAAAATAAACACTAAAATTTTATTGTATACGATATTGTTTCACTACAATACAGTGATGGGACGACTATTTCATTACATAAATGGAACCACGTATCAATGATGCAGTAGAAAGTAACTAAAATGTTGTTTCATTAATGAATTAATGTAACAATGGTGACTCAACCTAACAAAAACCTTGTGATATGTTTTCCTCCTTTACTGGGATAACATGAATTGGATATCTGACCTAGATCTTTCAAATCACTCTGAATATCTTGAGGAGCACTATTGAGGAGCAGTGAATGATGGTCGCCATCAAATTCAGTCACTCCCCCTTCCCTGGAAGATATATCTCCCTTGATGAAAGATCAAGGGATTTTGCGGATAGATCGCCTTAAACGAAGAATCCTTCCTCCGATCAAACCTATTCCTTCGATAATTTTTTTTTCTATGTGATTACAATAAATCGTTCTTCATCATAAATGAAGATTGCTGGTCAATCCACTTACAGATTTACCTATAGATTGATTGTCATTATGGGACATTGGAATTTTATGTAGGGAATAACTGCAAGTTTGATTCACATTTTGATTATCATTTGTTAAACCCATAACAAAGACAAACCATGATGACACGAACAATGTTCATATTCTTTACTTTGTGTGTTCTTTTCCTTTTCTACTACTCTTTCTTTTATCTGTCATTTTTGACGTGATAGTAACCACAGTCCAAGAAGGACTACAATTGTGGAACAACCCATGTAGGATGATGAAGGAGATGGAAGTGCCGATTGAATGACCTCTGGTATTGGAGCTGGCAGTGGTGGAGGGAGATGAGCTTGGTGATGGAAGGCCACATCGGCGGTAAGGTCTATCGGCCTGAAAAATGGCATTGGTGGAAGATGGTAGTGGTAATGAGAAAGAGGTCGCATGCCCCGTAGGTCTTCCTAGGAGGAAAAGGTGACATTCCGTAGGAGTTGCAGTGATGTAGGGAGGTGGCGGAAATCAGGCGGCACGTCAGTTCGAGCAGTCCACGGGGCAGGCCACAGCAGGCACATGCATGTGTTCTATGCTGGACTACATGCGGGGGGAGGTGGTCGGCCTCAGCTAGTCATGTTGCTTTGAAAACTGAATACTAGGGGGCATTCTGGTTAGACCAAAGTCAGCTCACTGATGTGGGTCAGGCCAATAGAGTGAACATGGCCATTGGGAGGCCCATGATAGAGGATAATAGGCCTGCAAAATTGCTAGCCTGATCGAATTGGAAACTGAGACACTGGGAAGCCTGGCAGATTAGATTCGTTGAGACTAATTTAGAACGAACCAGATGAGAACTTGGTCATTAGGCAACCAGATGGGCTAGACCCAAGGCCAAACAAGTCCGGTCAAGTAAGGGCCATTTGGTTGGGCTATTGGGCCAGGCCAAACCAGGTTGGGTCGGGTTTCCCAAATTAGTTTGGCTCATGCGGGACCCGTAGGCCCTATTGGTCAGGTCGGTCCGCCCAAGTTGGGATGGGCCTAGATGCATCTTTCCCCAATTTACAAAAACACCATTATCTTTCAGACCGTGCATCAAATTGACGTGTCATCTACGACGTTGCGACCCTTGCGATGAGACAATACTTTAGGTATACTCTATATGAGTTTTCTTGGTAGTCAAGATATGACTGATGTCTTGATAAATATATTCTCTCATAATCAAGAGCACTAGATAGAAGGAAATCCTATGGCATGCTATGACACAAAGGATATGAAAAGCGAGACCTTGGTGGTCTAGTAGTCGGGCATACCTCAGTGGTCAAGTATCTAATTAGAACTTAGTGTGTTTTCCTTACCAATAATCCCTATAGAACTCATATACAACAAGTGACATTGATCCAAAATTTTATAGATATCAAAGTGTTTCTGGGAAGTTGTACACATTTAACACAATTTAAAAACAAATACAAATCCCTACTTTTTTATTTACAACACCTGAACATCTATTTTAATCAATTTTTTAATCCTATAAGTGAAAAATCTCCATCAAAATATTTTTCCAAAATTTCTTGGGATTCAGAAAATGTTTCATGATTTTTTACAACAAAAGATGATATTTTCATTTTTAATTTATAGACTGACACTACTTATTCTTAGACAATGAGCATATATATCTTGACCCAACCTAACATGGCATGATCTACATCCACCCCATGTCCACCTCAAATAGTTTAGGGAATCAAACCTACATGTTTATCATTAATATTTATGTGAAAAAAAATAACTGAAAAATTATATTTTAACAAGTACATATGCGTAGGAGAGTAGTTGTTGATAAACCCTTATTATCCTTCGGTCTTGGGATCAAGCCTCATGGCCTTTCAATATTTGATTGGTTGTCACCCAACATAAAAGTTTTAATATTATAAAACTATATTAATATAAATTATAAAATAAATATGATGGAAAACCTTGAAATATGGTTAATAACATAATAGACTTTAAACTATGGTTTTTAATAAAACAACAATATATAAATAATTCATTTTTCTCGTTCTACATATGCCCATCCGTGGTCTACAGTTTATCTGTTAGAACCTTGTTCTTATTTGAATTATAGATCAAGAGTTTTGAATCATTTCTCAGTTTATTTACTTAAATATGGGCTAATATGGATGCTTGTTGAGCTGAAAGAGGGTGCGGGGGTGCCCGGGGTTGTTCTAGAGCCTGGAACCCAATGTTGGGGTGTTTTTGTCCTGGAGCACAGTTTGGGGAAGTTGAAATCAAATGATAATAAATATCCAATGCATGACCTAGAATTAATTGATGTTGTTCCATCCATAAATACCATGGGGAATTTCTACAATGGAGAGAAGTATGTAGTTTTCACTGACAATAAGAGTTTGAATTACATCTTTTCTCAGTGACACTTAAACCTGATGTAATGAATATGTATGGAGTACCTCTAAATGATTGATTTCAATATAGTAAACATTCATGGTAAAGGGAATTGTGTATCATATTAATTAGGTTATAAATCATATAATGAAGTATTCTAAGAAGCTCATTATCAATGGTAGCTGATAAGAATGATTTTTGACATGCATCTAGATTTCACTAAATAAGGTGATAATGAAATTTTCATTCCATTCAATCATGTTCCTAATTTGATAACGTTATTGAAAGAGGATCAGAAAATAGATCCTGGTTATATCATTGTTAGGTCAAACCGAAATGATGGTGAGACTTATGATGGATGGATAGAGGATACATATTCTTTATTACATTTTCATGATCTGGTTTTAGTTCCTCAACCATGTGGGGAACAGATTCATTCTGATTATCACCAATCAAAATTGGCTATTCATCTGAGTATATAGAAAATAAATGAAGTGATGAAAGCAAATTTCAAGTCATCAGGTATGAGATGCAAGATTTCGGATTATGTGTTGAAATGGTTACCTTATCTATAAGTAAAAGTCAAGAATATATAAGTAGAGGATGTGCTAAATTCTAGCCCTATAACTTTCTGGGAAGGGGAGTAAATTTCTATGGACATTTTCATATTTCTATAGAGAATGTTTTGAAAAAATGATTATATTCTGGTAATTATAGATTGAATCACCATGTTTGAAAACCTTCTTCTTATTATATAATCAAACTGAGTAGAGGAATTTGAAAGGGTATATATCTGATAGGTGTCTAGATTGCTTGGAGTTACACTATGCCAAAGTAAACTTTTAGTGATAGTTTTTTTCTTAGTGGCTGGTTAAACCGCCACTAAATCATGTGTTAGAAATCAACTGGTAGCGATTTTTCCAAGCCTTCATAGGATGATTTAGAGGTGGTTTTTTAAAACCCAGGATATTCATTTATAGGTGGTTTAAACCACTGCTAAATAAATTCTCAACAGTTTTTATATGTATAATTTTTTATTATTTTTTATTTTTTATTATTTTTTAAATTAATTTTTAATTCTTTAATATTTATTTTTTTCTTACATAATTATTAATTATATATTACCATGCACAAGTCATGTCAAATCATGTCATACATGAATGCATGTGTATTCCATATTTTTCCTATGGAAATTCAACAAACAGAAGTATTGGATGAGATTTGAACCCCTTATATTTTAGGTACTCTATAAATATTTTACCACTATAGAAATATCTTTATGTGGTCAATAAACAAAATCTAATATTATATATATATATATATATAATTTTATTAAAGAATAATTATAATAAGCAAGAAAACAAATAATACATAAAATATAAATAAAATTTAAATATCTAATAACTCATAATTAACAATTAACAATTATTTATTATTTAATATTAAATAAATAATAATAAATTAATAATAATTAACTAATTAATATTTAATAAGTTATAAATATATTATAAATTATATCTATAAATTATAATAAATAAATAATAAATAATTAACACTAAATAAATTATAAAATAATAATAATAAATCAGTGAATAAATTAATAATAGTAATTAGATGAATAATAAATAATAAATAATAAATAGATACAAATTATTTAATTAAATGTTATATTCAATAATTAATTATTAATACTTAATATTTACTAATCATTTAATAATTAATTAATTTTTAGATAATAATAAAATAAATAATAATTAATTAATAAATAATACAAAATAAATCATAAAAACATATAAAATACCAATATATATATAATTAATAAATATTAATTATTAAAATATAATAAATAAATTGCAATTAAATATTTAATAATTAATTAATTAATTAATTAATTAACTAATTAATTGTAATTAATTATTAAATAATAAATAATTATTCAATTCTAAATTAATATGAAATAATAATAAATTTCATAGAGTTTGGAGTTTTGGATAGATCTCTTTCATTATATATACATAAAATGAAAGTTACATTAATATATAAAAATGTACATATTTAGGTTACATAAATATATATAAATAAACATGCATATATAATTGTATGTTAATGTATATATATATATATATATAATGATAAGTATATATATACACCCATAAAAAGTTTGGTAAGAATCCCATTTATTAACAAAAAAGAAGGCCAACAAGGGAGGATGGGGCCAGAAAAAAAACCTTTATTTCCTTATCCAATGTGACAAAAGAGAAACAAAGAATACACATTTAACTAGTTCGAGAGTGGGTAATCATAATATGATAAGGAATTATTCATCCTCACCCATGGGGATGCAATCCCCTTCTTCATGTCTTAACCCACTACCATGGTCCACCATTGTCGTCCATAGGTTCATTATCCAAATCATTCAAACCCTCTTTTAATTTGGAGTCACCATCACTTCTTTATCCCTCCACCTAATAACATTAGGTAACGAGTAATCCAAATGAATTATGTGCCAGAACCTTAACACATACTATATAAAAAGAGTGTTTTATTTCAATAAAATGGGCTATTTTATGTACTACCATGCTAGGCGGTATCATAACATCATTAATAAGTGTCTATGATTGATGACACTTTGCTTGAACAACAATAGGACTCATCTTAGGTTCACTACCATCATTAATCAAAACCCCCATCAAATCCAAAAAAAAATCCCAAATAATTTTTCCCTTTATTACTAGATCTTCCATGATCCATGTTATAAGGCATGGATTGAGTACCGTCGAATTCATCAACATATCTGATGAAAGTTGGGGCCCCTCCTTCTGCTTCACATACCTCAATGTACTATCATAGACCACGTCATTTCCAATAGTCTTGACACTAGTCCCACTAGTCTCAAATTTTTTTTACTACACTACATTATAGGTGAGATGTTTATGAAATAGAATCTTTCCTCATCATGATTTAAAATAGGATTTTCCATAGATTTTATAAAATTCATCAAGCCAGTGGACACAACTTTGGTCTTCCATCTATCTTTAGTAGTATTTAATAATTTTACTATCATAATTTTGAATCAACCATGACTACTGTAGCATAATCATTGTCATATTGGCTATACAAATTCTCTAAAAACATTGTAAAAACATTAATCCCTATAAATATAGATTCACTAAAATATGTCTTCAGAAATTTCATCTTCCCATTAGACTCTTCTTTCCTGCAACTCGTGCAGTCCCCTGTTCTTGATGTAAAGATGATCTTTAGTTAACTGTTTTTCTGGTAGCTATTTCTTCTATTTCTCATAAATCATTCATTTTGTGGGATGGATTTACTAGTGATTAATTTTTAAGAAGAAATGAATAATTTTATTAAAAAGGAAACTAAAAAAATAAGGAAACATGATCAAAAGATAACGGGGTAAGGAAATAACCTACTGGGAGTGGATTGATGTTTGATCATCTTTTTATTTTTTTATCCTTCTTGGTATTATTATATATTTTGTATGTAAATCCTTCTAAAAATCATGATATTTGGTGGTATTTATCTTTTCATGGGCGAAACTTTATAACTATTTTTTCCCTTATGAATAATTGGTGTTAATCCTAATCTATCTAATCATGTATACCTGGTTAAACAAAATGAATGCCCCCAAAATAAAACCCACGCATGATCACCCCTGTTTATCAATAGGACTAAAGAATAGTGTTTTCTAAATCTAAATATGTATAATAGATAAATATGTGTCATATGGCCATATACTATTTCAGATCATGGGTTTCATCATATTGTCATCAAATTATTATGGGGAAAAAGTGACTTCCCCTAGGTGGATGTTACCAAAGGTTGAAAAACCCATAATATGGGTTGGTTTTTGAAAGGATGATTATGGTGAGTACTTCATAGTAAATAGTGTAATACATTGTTCAACATTTCCATTATGTGAGTCTTTTTATGAAAGCCCCACTAGGTGAGTACATCACAGTCCTGTAATGTAACCTTTATGTATCAGATATTCTATTACTGGTAGAAGGATAGATATAATGAAGTTCTCAAGGTGTTCATGAATAGGAGTATGACATGGAAAAGGGATATTAACTAGCATATAAGAAATGTTATGACTGATATGGGCCATGATGTATAGATTCCCTCACATTATCAGGTTCATCTGCAGAAGGTGATATCCCTATTTTGTCGATGAATTATTTAATAAATTGTCCCAAATTGAGTTCTCCTATATATATCTTTCTTTTTACAAAATATATTTGTTACATATTCTCTTACCCTATGGATGGGACTTGGATATGGGGATTTAAAGTCAATATGTATGTCATTGAATGTGAATCAAGAAAATTGTAGTTTTCAAATGAATATACCTCACACTAATTGAATTTAAATGTTGAGGAAATACGGTTTCTATACAGGTTCATCAACAATGTAAGATACCATTTGTGTCAACTAATGTAGATATGACTTGTACATGGAGGAGTGGAGGCATTTCCCATATTGTAATGCAGTTTGGACTAGTATTTTTTATTCGTACGTCACTACGTATCTTATAGGGGCATGAATCAAGCCACATGTAGTTCATGATTTATCATGCAGTTTATTGTCACGAAGATATTCCAAATTAACCCATTCAAGTAGCTCAGTATAGATTACTTAGTTTCTATTAATCAAATTAATTGGGTGGACCCAAATTTAAGAACATTTTAAGTTAATTTCATACTGTTAATCGTGACAACTGAATCTGACAGTGTTGATGTTGGTTTAAAATATCTGATCAATAATAAACATTTGTATGGAAATGTATTCCTTCATTCAAAAAATCATCAATTAATCCCTTCTCAGTCTGTTATAATAGATGAAGTTATCACATCAATGGTTAAAGATAGATATGGTCATCCTCATTCCACCATCCCTAACTCTCATTTTAGTTAGAATATATAATAAAATAGAATGGATCCGTATTTTCCTTACTAGTGGTTCTATAATGGTATCTCTAGGATTTAATTATTCTTACTATGAAATATTTTGATATCATTTCAGGAGTAAAATGTTTACCATAATTCCAAGACCATATAGACAACTACCAAAGAAGGGTCTCATTATTATCTATAGATAGTATTCAGTATACCATCATTAGAGAATGAAAATTCTATTATGTTGACCATTTCTATATTAGGGGTATGTTAGATCAATTATAATATAGAAATATAGTTTTACTCTTGGGGAAGTTGAAACTAAGGAGAAGATGGTATTACCTCTTATAGTGGGCATCTCACATGATTTGTTCCATAAATATTTTATAGGAATATCGCATAATTATGAAGTGGAATATTCTATCAAAATAATTTATAGAACTAAAATGATATTGATTCATATATATTTTATTGATCCTTTTAACACAAAGAAACTAAAAATTTAGTTTTAGTAGGAGGTAAAAGGGTTTATTGTATCATGAAATCTCCCTTATATGCTATGATTATCTTTTCAATGAATGGAAATAGATACCCATGGATACGTGTGAACCAATAAATGTAAAACTAGTTAGAAATTAAGAACCATTACTTATTTCCTTGAATTTATTACTTATTCGGTTAATTAAAGGGGTAAATGTGGTTTTCAAAGATCGAACTTTTCTAGGGGTATCATAAACTTCATGTGATAATAGGTTGTATTCATATGATGAATTATTAAAGTACCTAAATCAAAGAGAGTATAGAGTAAGTGGTTTATCAAGAAAATACATCTCTGTATGTATATGAACAGTTAGATGTGGCACTGGAATAGATGTATCTAGGGTTAAAACTAGAAAACACCACTTTAAGCTAAACTCGAATGGGAAATGGTGCACGACACTGGGCCTTAATACACTTCTAGTTTGACACTCTTTGGGGACATGATATTGTAAATTCATAAGAATTGTATGAAACATTATAAAGAGAGAAAAAATTATAATAAAAATATAAATTATGAAATAGATCATGGATAACTTATATTGAATCCTAGAAATTCATAAGTTAAGGAAATAAATGTAATTAATTATTTATCCCTTTAATTTCATTAGATTCCCCTCTGTGTTTTTAATAGTTTAAAATGATATCCCTTAATTTTTATGTTATTCTATCCAATAAAATGTAATAGGAGGAATCATGCTAACAATTATATTGAAGATCAATGTAATGACTTCCCTAAGGAGATACCCAATCCAATGGGAGATAGAATTGAAAACATGGTCATGATACTCCCTCAGTTAAATAATGTTTTTAATAGAAACCTGGATCAAGTGGAATGTCTACACCCCCACCCCCCACCCCACCAAGAATGAATAAGTCTCCATCAAGAGTTTCTAGAGAAAAATGCCTCCTACATTCAATGGATCATATAATCCCTCGGTTATAAAAAAATGGATAAATTAAAGTTCGAAAATATTATCCATCATTCAATGCTCTGAACAAGAGAAGGTTCTTCTAGATTATTATCATATGGAGGGTGAAGCTGATCAATGTTGGGAATTGATCCAAAATACAAAGACTGGGTGGAGATCAAGGTTATGGGATGAATGTATTTCCCGATAGAATTTTTTGATTTAATATTTTTCATTTCACCCACTTACATAAGATGGAATAGGACTTCCTTGTACTCAAGAAAAAAGACGATGAATCCATCAAAATCTATAAGGAAAAATTCACAAGGCTTAAAAGATACGCCTCAAGATTTTTCATCTCCTCTAAAAGAATGGTTGTCCGCTTCTTCTATGGGATAAATACTAGAATAAAAAATCCCTAGAGATCCATGAATTTGATAGTAACTAGGAAATAGTCTGATATTACCACAATTTCGAAATCGATATCGGTGAATCTAAAAGATATCATGGGGATAAGAAGAAGAAGGTGGAGTCCAATTCTCACAGTCTGATTGAGAAATCCATTGGTGAGAAGAAATTTCAAAACCCCACTCACCCAAGGTACCGAAAGAATCACCCTAGAAATTTTTGGAAGGAAGGGAACCTACATACAGGCCAAGAAAACTAGTTTTAAAGTTAAAACATTCAAAAGTTCAATAAGTGTTTATATCTAATTTCAAAATAAAAATGATTCTAATAAACTAAATTAGATTAATATATTTATAATATATATATATTTACCTTAATAACCGATATAAAATTTAATTGGGCACTAAAAATTAACTAAATGAAAATCCCATATTTTATTAAACCACGGTATTTTTACTATTAATAAAAATTATTTTTCAGAGAAAACTAAAAAACATTCACCCTAAGATAATTTCAATATTCCATTTATAAAAATGATGTTTATTTTGAAATATATATTTTATAAATGTGTCAAAATTATGTTTTAAAATACTTATTACATTCGATGGTGATAAAACTCAGTTTTAGATGTAAGAGAAATAAAATACTATTCTTGGTAGAGTAAGATTATCTTTGTGTTGTATATAATGATGATAGAGAGAAATTAAATTTATTTTAGAATAAAAAATATTTTAATTTCATGAGGTGTTATATTCATCCCACCATAATTAAATTTCGTTATATAAAATTAAACATGATCTCAAAAACCAAGGTATTGATATTTGAAAATACTATTGTTGTAAAACCCACATTATTATTTGGATTAATAACATATCTTATTAATAAAAAGAAAATTGAAATTAAATTTTATACACTAAACTAGAATTTTTAAAAAGATAATATTCCTGAAAATATGGATATGGAATAGAAATCTGATATACAAGTTTTGATGGAGAGTGATAGAGAACATGTTCAGCTAAATTCCTTCATTTTCATTTTTCTGGGCCTCCTTGACATTCTAAAAGATAACAGAAAAGATGATCTCTTTGCTTTTCCTCCCCAACCCCTACATCCAGGCATTGTGGATGTATCCTTTGAAGTACTCGTGAATGGATTCATCATCCTTATTCATGTTGATATTTGAATATAAAAACCATTGTATCTCTTTATTAAATTCAATTCTTAACAATAAGTGATTTGACGACTCTTGTTGTTGTTCATTACAATAATTACATCTAGACATCAGCTTGATACCATTCTTCTATATGTTTCATTTCATAAGAAGATACTAGTTCTTTATCCTCCAAACCAAGAAATTCATATTTCTTGGAATTTATTTATATCATAATCCAGATGACTAGTTTTTCATGCCATTCCACTAAATCATCTTATTCTTGATATCCTTAACACCAAAGATCCCAATGACTGATTCCATGAACATGTGCAGTCATATGCACCAAAGATAAAAATACCATCATCATCACATTTTTTATCATTTTAAAGGATACCATTAATGAATGATTGATAAATTTTGGCTTCATAGAAGGAAAGTTTTGATACCAGACATCCCAGAATGAATAAAACAATACCCAAAAAGTTCAATTTTTATAATTTTATATACGCAAATCCAATTATTCATTGATCATTATTAATCCTGGTTTACACCTATTTAACCTTGAAATAAGAGTCCAGTTAGCTTCCTGGAATTTTCATACCAAGTCTCCCAACATTCTCTATATTATCTCCTCGTTAATTATTCCCACAAAGAATATCGAATGATAATATCCCCTACATCCTGGGCCTACATTACATTATTTCCTTCATCAATGTTATGTTGGTCAATCAACCCTTCCTCAATTGATCACCCCCTACACTTCCAATAATCCCATTTAAACTTACTGACTTAGTAAAAATCGCCTATGAATATGCTCATAATTATTTCTATCAGTGGAATAGTCCCCCTCAGTTGATTTATAATAGCAATAATATGCATTCAAATCAAGGTGAGGTTATTGTTTATAAGAGTATTTCATCCTCCAAAAGAGAGAAATGTTTTTCTTCCAACAACATATCTATCATGAAATCAGATTTTTGATTCCATGAAAGAGAATTTTTTTTCTTTTGATGGAAATCAGTTCTCCTATATACATTAATTTTAGATTCAGCCTTTGAATTCCAATCCTATATTATATAGATATGTCACACCGACTAGGGAATTTATTATATATTAAAACACTTCTTTTTTCTTGGCTGATTCACTACCAACTTAAAATTCCATAAGTGTACAAGAAATAATTGAAACCATTCACTGGAAATTTCGTTCCATTGATAAAAAATATCATATCATCATCATACTTCAAATGAAAAATAATACTACTTTAAAACCTATTAATGAATGGTTTAATCCTCCCATCCACAATTCCTTTATTGATTTTTCTTAAAAGATCCTTTTCAGCCATAATAATTATGTTATAAAATAGTGGCTATCCATGTCCAACACAATGTGCCATTTTTAAAAACCCAATGTCACATTCCTATAAAAGATATTCTGATACATAGGGAGGCATATCATCTAAATAATAAGTTATAAGAATAATCACTGAACCCAAACCTCCTTATTTTCTATAAAATGAATGAAAATTCCATATTATCATTTATTTGTGCATGCCAAACTTAATTATTTCATTTGAATTGGTATCTCTTTAATTCAATTCCTCTACTTTATCCTTTTTAATAAAAATAGACCATGTATGCTATTTCATCTCATAAATATGTTCAATTATTCAGAATCAAGACTTGGAATAAAACAAGTTATCCTCTTTCTGATGAGATTGGTAATGATTTTGTATCATGACATACATAATCATATATGAATATATAGGTTCAATTAAATTTTATCCATAAAATTAGTAATTCAATCCAAATTTAAGAAAATATATCTCTTTAAATCGATCCTCTATTATTAAAATCAAGAACTACCACATTCACCCGAGTCTTGAAAACTCCTACAAAACTATATAAAAGGCTCTAAGAAATCCATACATTCTCGGTGCACTATCTTGTTTCTTGATAAAAAAACACATTTTTATAATAAATATCCCACGGATGATTAAATAATATCCCATTAACATAGAAGAACAAAAATCCAGGAATGAAACTCGTGAATAAGATCTCCTCATCATTCCTAACATTTTCACCCCATACCATTATTTTAACCAGCCAGAAGATTATTAAAATGCACAAGGGAAAACTTTCTAACCACATCCACATTATTGGAAAAGGACCCATATTCCAACAGTATATTAATATTCTTGATTAATTTCAATTCTTTTAGACATTTGTAGAAATATGATGTGTTGTGATCCCACACTATTATTAACATTTTATGTTATTTTTACTTACAAACTCGGCTAATGTCCATATGTTTTTTACAATAATTTTTTGTTTATCAGATAAAAAAATAAAAATATCCTCATCCCAACAGACATGTAGCCTCTCCTACAGCTTTTAGATATCCACCATATTATTTTTCATATTGGAAACCCAATATCATTCATTATTTTACCAAGCCTAAATATTGATTTTAATGAATTCCAAATGTCTAGTCATACCATCCCAAGCCTAAATCCTTTCTAGTTAACCTCAGGACCTCCTACCCATTTGCAAAATATCATCATAGTAATGATATATTTTAGAGTAAAAAACTAATTTATTCATGTTTTTCTCAATTTTTAATATAAATAGTAGTGGTTCGTGAGCCAAAATGGATCTAGAGATGTGTGACACTAAATCTAGAGCAACAAATTTAGTCCCTACATACTTGGGTAGCATTTGTCTTTCCAAGAACATTCTCTTTGGAAAAACTATATTTTGATTCATCTATGGGTATACAATTAAATTAGGCTTGGAAACATCAATTACTTGAAAATATAATGTTTAAAATGTTCTAATAAATTGTCCAAACCCCTTTTTATGGACATATTTTGACCTTATCCCCTCTAAGTGTCCACAATTAAGAATTTTTTAAAACATTGGAACGATAAAAATGAGTTTGAAAATGAATCCCTTTAAAATTTCCATCTGATACCTCTTCCCCACTTGTAAAAGGCCAACCACTCTCCTCCCAACATCAAACTCCCATATAATTTTTGTTTTTCCAATAACTACCAAAATAAAATAGTCAATCACCGACCATAGAAAGCCCTATTGTATCCACCCTGAAGGAAACATTACTCGAAGGGTTTTCTGATTCCAGAGGGGCACACCTCATATATATAAACTCACAAAGAATTGTCTGGTCCTAGTCCTCATCCTAGTCTTCCTAGGAATCTATCAAAATATTAGTCATCTTCAAAAGACACGATATGTGTGGGAAAATCCCAAGTAGAGGTGAGTAATGCAATACTCTGTAAGACACCCCGAAACCATAATGAAATATAAGAAAGGATGTTACAGTCATCTCCACACATGTAAATGTGTATAGAACATATAATAAGAATATCATGATATAATCAATCCATACCACATAGTTTAGGAAAATTCATAACCACTCCATACCTGCACTAGATATTTAGTCTGAAGATTCCATAAAGAACACATCTAGGAGACAAAACTCTTGAGTTTGATATCACTGATGAAGTCCATCCAATAATTATTATTCATTGGAAACCATAAAAAGAGAGATATGCCGATATATCTGAAGATAGAGATATTATACATTAGATTAGGATCACATCCAGGTCCATGAGGTTTTACAAAAAACTCTATCTAGATTAACCCATGAAGTAGAAGCTCGATGTTTAGTAGGATTGGTCACAATGATACCATAGACTCTATATGGGAATGATGATTAATATATGATCATGAATCAAACCACTCGGGGGATTCCAACAACTATACCCAGGAAGTCATGCTAAATCGATCATACTCTTTTGAGTAGAAAACAATAAAACAACATTTAGGTTTCACATTGAGTCATCCAATTAATAAATATGATTACGAGTCCCTCAGTTGATATGGATCTATGTGAGAAAAAATGGCCATTTATAAGAATTACATGAATGTAGAAAGATATTTTGATGCATCATAGTATTCTTGGGGATTAACGCTATGTGAAAAACCCTATAGAAGTATAATTAATATGGATATAGGTCCCTCAAATGAGTACTGAATGTCCTAAATATGATATAAATTGGAGTCCTTGTATTTTATAAATTTCTTAATCGTTAATGGGTATGGAAAGATGATTAAACTCATGTTTTTTATTACCAGACTATGTTTCTAATCATTAGAATACTATAAATTTCCCCATATCATATTCCCATTTGGGATATGTAGAAAATACTGATTATGAGGTTAATGTGGAATTGTTTAGAGCTAGTGTGTGTAATTAATGGAATTTGGTTATAAAATTTTGTAATGAATATTGGATTCATGCGGCCAAATAATTATAAAGGATTCATATGACCAAATGATGACTAGAAGGTCATGTGGTCATGTAAATTTTATTAAGTTAGGTGGTATTATGACAATATAACATAGCTAAGAGATCATCACATGATCATATGACAAAGGGTTCATTAAATAATCATTTGATCAAGGGGTGTTAGGTGCATGGCTATGTATCTATTAGTATCTTTCATTCATAAATAATACACATTATTATTGAGTTAATTGAATTTTTATCATTTATTTTATCATGTGGTAGGAATTTGTATTGAATATTTCTCCTTACCCTTTCATCAAACATCTCTCTATGTATCCATCTCTATTATGAAATCATACTCACTATCATTTTTTAGAAGTCTAGATGTGATTTTATAGACACAACCATTATATCCATTCCAATTCATTACGTTTATAATCCATGAACACAAGTAGAAGGCCATAGAAAATTGTTCATATATGTTAGTTTAGGCAATTATGCTTCACATGACCATATAGCACACCCTAATTAATGGTCTCTATTATATCACATGATAAACATTGTTTGCATAAAGGGGTCCTTCATGGTAATACTCACATTAGATATGATCGCATGACTCTTTGAGATTGATAAATCCCATGAATAAACAAGGTTTTCAATAACTAAAAATGGATTTGATAATGAAAAATCATGGAAACCCTCTTTTTCATGATATATTTAAGGTTAGTAAAATCTATCTCTAATGTGGCATCAAATGATGAAACTTGATTGTATTAACACATGTCACAGTCAACTATTATTGTGTGTCCTTTTGAAATCATTTGAGTGGTTGAAATTTATGCTATCATGTGTCCCTTTAAGGATTATGCAACATCATAATTTGATCATGATACCCTTAACTAGGAATATAATCATGTAATAAATTATGTCATATATTACAAATTCTATTTTATCAAAATGCACAAAAAAATGGTTTTTTCACCACATTATTGTATCAATGTAAATATTTAGGGTGTTAAAAATGTCTAACTATATTCATCCTGACGTTCTAGTTATTTGATTCTGTGTGATGAATAACTTTTCTATATTTTGGGTATACATAAATTGTGTCTTTCATACTAGTCCAAATTTGTTCAAAGGTGGTTTCAATGATGATATTATATTATAATATGAGAATGGGGAAGATTATATATGTAATATAATGATTATACTAATTATTAATTTGGATAACTATATTTATATAAAGGACTCATAGAATATATTTTATATTTTTTAATTTCATTTTAATAAAAACTTTATCTCATAGGGTAGAGTTTCATTTGACCTTGTGAATATAGAGGATGCTATGGATTGGGATGCACCCATGTAATGTTGTTTTTTTATAGTTTCCTTAGGATACTGAGAAATTTTTGGATATTTTTAAGAATATTTATCCAGGATCAGATCTCCAATGACTTCACCATCTGCAAAATGGATTCCCATCATTTATTAGCCACTATGAGTGTGATTTTATGAGTTTGTGGAAGGATTCCAAGTTGATGGTATGGATTTTGTAATTTTATTTGGTCATATTACGAGTGATCCAAGTGTCTTGAGAGGTCTTAATAATGGGGGTCGGTGGGTGGATTTTTATACGGGATAATGAGTGGAATTATTGTAAATTTTGGAAATGGTGATTCCCCCCAAGTTTTCCCCACGTCATGTGGCATTAATAATGGACCAAATTTAAGACAATGGATTATGGGTTTTAAATTTGATTAGGAAATTAATTTTGGGAACTTTTCAACGTCATTTTGGCCATTAAGATTAATGTATTTTCCTTTATTAATATAAATTTCATTCAGATCATTGTATTTAATTTTAATTACAATATTTAATTTTTTTTGTAAAAAACTACGTTTAAATTATTCGATATGATAAATTATGAATATTAAATATATGGAATCAATTTTTTCAAATTTTAGTCACAGAAGTGGCATATATTAATTTAAAATTAATTCAGCATGCGGGAAGACGATGCATGTTTATAATGTAAAAATCATACAACTATTTCGATGATTATTCACAATTTTTTGGGTCATCATGATAATTTTTTAGATGAGAAAATTATGGATAATAGTGTGTAAAAAAGTTTCACTAAATTTTATAAATAGAATCCACTATTATTAATTTTCCTATAAACCCTTTTCTATTCTTTTTCTAAGTCATTTTTCTACAATTTTGTCACATATATCTATTTTTTTTAATTTTATGAGTATTTATTAATTTATTACATTGGCCTTAATGATTGGAGAACCTATGACAATGGAATACATAAATCGTTGATAATTTATGTTTAACCACGTCAACTATGATCTAGTGATTAAAAAATTATATTATATATAAATTTATACTTTAATGTATAATTATTTTGTCTAATATATAAAAAATTGTTTTCTTCTAAAATAATACAAACATATTTTTTTGGAAATGTGTTATAAATTGAGAGAAGTTATAAATATATTGTTTTTAATAATATAAAAAAAATCATAATGTTTTCATATATTTTCCTCCCTGGTTTTTAAATATAATCATTTTAGAGGGACTGGTTATGTAGGCAATTTATTTGTGAGATAGAAATCGTTCTAAAATTCAATAAGGATAAATTAATTTATATTTTTAAATTCACTACTAATGAAATGTTATTACTAATAATTACTTATTAATAATTATCATGAATAATTTTAATAATAAAGCAACTTTGGTGTTGTTAACAGATATTTATAGCATTATTATGGTATTTTATTAAATTTTTAAATAAATAATTATCCATGAAATGTGTTTTGGGTATTCATCATATGATATTTTTTAAAATACAATGGTTTTATTCATTTTTATTATTTTCATTTATAAATAAAGAATAATTTTTATATTATTATTAATATAAATATTTTTTCATGGTGTAACATTCATTAATATCCCAATATGATAGATTTTATGCATAATATTTTAAAAAGGATGGTTTCGTCACATTTATAGTTAATAGCGTAATATCCTTCTTAGAAATAATGTATTCCTCTTTATAGAGAATCATGTATTATGTAGAAAAGGATGAATGTAGAACTAGTCAGGTTTTTAAATATATAAATAATAACATATTAATATAATCTACTATAAAATGATGATTTTACAAAAAATAAAAAGAACCAAGGTAATTGAATGATATCAATATGAGAATCATAGAGTTTGTTTATTCTGATATGATAGGATGGTAGAGAAGAAATGTGAGTACAGTCACATTGAATTCCCTATAGAAGAGAAAAAAAAGATTTTCATGGGTTGTTGAGAACACTAATTCTAAAAAAAGAAAATTCATATAGTGGAATATGATTTTTATAAAAATAATTTTAGTGTAAAACACTTTGGTGTGCATTTATTTATTATAGTGCATGATCTTAGTTAGATTATTTGTTAAAAAAAATTCTTCAATATGGAATATTTTATATATTTAATGATTAATCACAATTTAAACATATAGAATCTATATTTGAATACTATATAAGAATATTTTTACTAATAATGATTATCACATCACAGAACAACTGAGCCACCCAAGGTGAAATAACATCCAACTATAACAACACACATCAATAACAGCAATCCCACCCAGGGTACTTGCATTCCCCCCCATACATGTGTTTTCAACTCCCATGCACGATCTCATGTCCAAGGTCAGACTCATCCTAGTCTCCTATATACCTTTCCAAAATAGTAAAATAAAAAAAAGAAAGAAGGACTCTGGTATGGCTTTGTAACATCATAGTGCGGGTACCACACATCATTTACTCGAGCCGATCGGTCACATAACCCCAATCGCACCTCCCTATATATCAGAGGCTTTCGTCTGTGGGATTAAATTTATATTAGTTTCTACCACCAAGTTGAATGGAATTTGAAAATTTGGATTCCATTTTTTTAAACACACTAATTTTT
The DNA here is from genome assembly GCA_963277665.1 of Viscum album. Lineage (NCBI taxonomy): Eukaryota > Viridiplantae > Streptophyta > Magnoliopsida > Santalales > Viscaceae > Viscum > Viscum album. The sequence goes on along the minus strand of OY728150.1, from coordinate 800,786,763 downwards.
AATTTCTAATAAGGTAAAAATAAATTTTTATCAAAAATATTATTTAATTTAATTTAAATAAATTCCAATTGTTGAGGAAAAATTAAGCTTAATAAGGGACTAAACATTAATATTAAGGGTCAAATGACCTAGAATATTGTCCAAAATTTATTTTTTGTCCATATTTACACCCTATAATCCCTTGTATCTAATTATATCAATTATTTGTTCCACATTCAATGTGAAAAATGTGCATGGATTTCCTTTGTAAAAATATAACAACTGTGCCACTCCTCCTCCACTATCAAATGGCGACCTCCCCTCCAACTTCATCACCCCTCTCAAAACACTTTGTCTAGACCAAGATCATCCAAAATATCTCCTAAAAATAAATTCTATAATTCTATAATCCTCTCATTGGATATAAATAAACCCAAGAAAATTTTAGGTTAAAACCAAAAGGAGTTACCTAATTAAGAGGTAAGATCATTCCTGATGTTTTTTAGTTTTTTCCATTCTCCAACCCCTCAACACTTTTTTTGGACTATAATAAGATAAAACTCCGCCACATTGTAATATTTTGTTATTAGTTTTATTTTTAATCTCACATATTTTATGATAACCACATCTTAATATTAATTAATTAATAATTGTACTTATGTTTTCATTAAAGGATAAAGATTTAAATATTCTCCCACTATTTTAACATAATATTAATGAAAATAGGTGATTCATTTTTGGGTTTGAAGAATTAATTGTTTGAGGATGAACCAGAAGATGCATCCTTAATTCTAAAAATATCTTTTATGGAATACATATTGTGAAGACATCAACATTTTTTTTTGTGATATATTCTAGCATGACATGTCCAATAAAAACCTAATATTTTATAATGTGAAAATTTATACCTATAAATATTGATCTTGAATGTTGGATAAGTTTATTATAATGATTAATTACTACGGGATTATCAAAAGGTATCTTCAATGGATTAGAAACATTCAGTTTTAGTTATACCATCTGAGAAATCATCTACAATCCTCATCAGTATAAACAAGAATATTAATTTCAGAACAACGTTTTTATAATAGACCATCTGATGTTGTTCCTTTAAAATATCTTCTAATTTCTTATCATACCAACTCATGTGATTCTTTTACATCACATTTACATATGGCATAAAAAGATGAAGCATAGATAATATCAGGTCAATAGGATGTATGATAAATGAAGACATCATATGATCTTCTAAAAATTATTATGATTAACACTTTTTCTAGAATCATATTTACCCACCTTCATCCAAACTGAAATATGAGTGGAAATATATTTTTATTCTACCATCCAAAACATATTTAACAATTCCTTGGAATACTTTTCCTAAGATAATAAAATGAACATTTACTTTTATATAACTTGTATGTAATGGATGAAAGTTAATTTTCCCAACATTTATATTTCCAAATTCATCATTATTTCCTCAAAAAATACAGTAATGATTATTATTCATACACAAAAAAAATATCATCTACATACATGACAAAAATTAGGTTGCATGAGTTTACTTAATTCACATATAATTTACTATCAAATTTTCCTTTTGAAAAAATAAATATTCTCAAATAACTATCATTTTTTTAATACCTTGTATGTGGGTCTTGTTTCAACCCATAAAATGAATTTTTTAATCTACAATCCCCTTCTCATAATTATAACGTATAAACCAATAATGGTTCTAAATTTAAACTACTTATTCAATCTAAAAATTTATAAAATCTGTCATTACATCAATATGATAAAATTTCGAATTATGAAGTGTACCCAATGCTAGAAAATTAAAATAGTTTCTATCCATACAATGGGGGGAAATGATTCATAAAATTCTACACCTTCCAACTATGATAATGTATTACAAAAATTAATTTCATTATATATTGAAACTACTTAATGTCTATTTGACATGTTCCTGTAAATCCATTTTGTTCTGATAAAAGTTTTACATTTTGGACATGATACACATTCCCATGTTTTATTTTTCTTAATTTTATCCATTTCTTCATTATTAACATCCAATCATTCTATATGTTAAATTTATTATAAAATAAATTATGTTCTATCTTTATAAATTAATGATTTCCAATATTCTTTTCTCATGTTTATTATTTTATAAAACAGAGCCATCAGATTCCCATTAACATTATTGTTCTAATCATGTTTGTTTTAATTTAGTAAATTTCAATGTTCCTCTTCCATATTAACATTCTTCGTCAAGAAATTCTTCTAAATCTTGATATCCTTATTTCTTCTCACCATTATGTTTATTGGAAACCTTCATCTTATCATCCTCCACATTCATAGAAACATTTGATAAGGAGTTTTTATTTTCAATTATCTTCATATAATATGATTCAACCAAATTTTGTAATAATTTTGTCCAACATTCTCAACATTTTACATTAGGATAATAGACCATAAAATTTCATTTCCCATCTTTCCCATATTTTTTTTAAGATATGGATTTTTTATTTTTTGTAATCAATGACTTACATAAAAATTACAGTATGTAAATAGAGGTTTTTTATCACTTATTTCATAAGATATCCTATTGAATTATAGTCTCATTAAATATATGTTATAAACATTTACAGAAGTACTAACAACTTCTCTGCAATAGAGCTCTGATAGCATGTATAATGCTGAGATGCTTCTTCCCATTTATACCAGACATCAATTTGGAATTTTGGGGAAACCCATTTTATTTTGTGTTATATGGAGAACTATAATACATTTTGATAACATTGTTTATAGCATATGTTCCAAAATTATTACATATGAAATATTCTCAATTATTAGCACCTATATTATTTATATAAATCATCCTTTCTTTCTCAACATCTATTTTGAAGACTTTGAACATTTATATAGCCACTTAATTGTGTTTCATAAAAATGATGATCGTAATCTATGTTAAATATGCAATAAAAGTGATTAATTAAAAATTACCTTTTTTGATTGATGTCTCATAAGATTATATATATAGTAATAAATATTTTTAGGAGGTCTAAAAGATTTAATATTAACCACATTATTACTTTTATTATTAATATTGACATTCGTAATGATTTAAAAAATTCCTTCATCCCATATTTTCAATTTAGTAAAATTTTAAACAGTATCAAAAATAGAAACTTTTCTAATGTTTTTCTTCCCCAGGAACCCAATTCATCATTACCAAAATATGTTTTCATCTTCATCACTCATGTAACAATATTTTCTAAATTCCACTATTTGAGATTGATTCCCACTAGTTCATCAACCTAATGTAATAACATTTTTATCATTATCACTTCTGATTATACATAAATAATTTTAGAAAAAAAATTCCATAATCACAATGATAACTTACACTATGTATGTTATCTTTTAGTGCATAAAAAAATAAATGTTCTATAAATTTCAACATTTCTAATTTAGTCTCGACCATTGTAATTCTTATGATTTTTAATGAAATGACTTTAACGATTTCAGTATCCCATTAATCATGATGTTCAACAAGGTTCAAGACTTTTATGTCATCTCTAATGTGTGATGAACAACCACTATCAAGTGTCCATGCATTTTTTATTTTAATTTTTTTCTAGGAAGTCTCAAGAAAAAATATTTCTTCAACATTATTATATTCTTATTCATTTTATTTTCCCTCGTACAAGTCATTTCATGGAAGAGTAGTCAAAAATTATTAAAAAATACCCATTTGATCACAACTTCCACAATGTTATTTAAGACAATCAAGATTCTATTTAATTACAATGTTTTTAATATCAATAGAATTTACTTTTTCAACATTCTATTACTTTGAAATTTTATTCATTCTACATTCAAAATTTCTTCCACTTTGAAAAAACATTATTCTAGGAAAATATTGGTGATTTTGGAAATTATAATCCATGCGACCATAGATTCCATAGCACCATTAATAAAAAATTATTGGTTTTCTATTGAATTTAATTTATTCCCGGTAGAAATGTTTTTTAGGTTGATAATTTATGTCAACTCTAGCTTATATTGGGCATTGACTATTTTTAAAACTCAGGAAGATCTCATATTTTGTATATATTATAGGATTCTAACATCCCTTATCAACCAATGTATCTCAAAAATATTATTCGCTCCTGAAATGTCAGATTACCCATATGATACATTATTTTTTGTTCATGTGGATTTCACTTGATTCTTGATTTGAACATTATCAGCACATATATAGTATCATCATTTATATCTGAATCATTGTTTGTGGTTTCATTCATATTAATCATGGTACTATCAGAATCAAGAGTTTTTGATTGAAACATTCTAACTTCTTCTTTCTATGCTTCCAACATGATTTTTAGATCATCAACTATCTTTCCCTATTATGAAATTATATGTTTGAAAAATAATATCTATTAGATGAGATCATACAATTTCATGAAAAAAAATTCACATTCAAAAACATCTTCCACCAAAAAAAATTTCATTATGATTTCATTATTGGCAGATCTATTTTTCTCAAGACATTAAACATGTTTGGTTCTGAGCAGCTACACTCTTTAAGATTCTTCAATTCCTTCTTCATCACTATATATGGATTATAACAACCCATAGATTATATATATTTGTGTGTGTGTATATATATTTCCACAAAATTTATGAATATTTATTAAAAAACACAAAAAAAAACATTCCAAGACCATATAGGTTTAGTTTCATTAGAAACTGGGAAATATAAAGAATGGGTTCATAAGACATCTACATTGTCTCCGTCTAATTATTTAATAAATATTCCTCTTTTTGAATAATCTTACTTAATTTTTTTATCCAAAACCTGGGGAAAATAAAAATTCGAAATGATGATCTCATATGCTCAGTAAGGGTAAACAAGGAATATTTAAATCAAATCGTAATCACATGTGATAAGAAAAAAGACATTACAATATCTTATCCTGTATACGGAAGATCGTAATATCATGTCATGGGATATATCATAATAGTTCATAAATAATTGATGAACATATTCTCATATTTATAATATAAGACATGGAATTTTTGTCATACAGATAAGTATATAATAACATTTAATTTTCATCAAGGCTCATTGCCAAGACTATCAAAGTGAACAATTTCCAAAAATGAACTACGTTCACTCCTCGTTCTAGACCTTTATAACTGAACCAATATCATTTCCAATTATATACCAATTTATCTAATTATATATAAATCATTATCTGATTCATTTTCAGTAGATATAGATCCCACACATTTCATAATTAAATAATTCTACATGCGATGCAAAAAAAAATAAATCATTTATCATAGCATAACCTAATGAATCAACTGGGTTTCTTAAACATCATTCCAACATAACATAACATTTTTTTAGAAAAATCAATTTCATAAATAACAGTCTATAATAAAAATAAACAATACCATAGGAATAATAAGGATAATATACTTGATACATAAACCTATTAAATAATTACATATTAAAAGACTATAAGACTGGTATTTCATTTCCAATAATTAATATGTCATCAATATATAATATTATGAAGATGCTTTTACTACCAATACACTGTCTGTATATAGAATGATCACATTCTTTCTTTATAAAACCAAATTCTATGATGGATTTATAAAAATTAATGTTCCATGACTTGGATGTTTTCATTAATCCATAAATGGATTTTTGAAACATGAATATATTATTGGTATCTTTATAAGTCCCAAAACCATTATGTCATGTAATGTGGACATCATCTTGAAGGTTCCTTTTAATGAATTCTATTTTGAAATCCATTTTCCAAATGTCATAGTCATGATTAGCTGCAATGGTAAGTGGATTTCTGATGTATTTCAACATTGCAACTGGAGAAAAGGATTTAGCATAGTCAATTCCTTTACGTTTTTAGACCATTTTGAAACCAGTTTCACCTTATAGGTATTTAGTTTTCTTTCCATTGCCATTTTCTACTTGAATACCCATTTTCAACAAATGGGATTTAAATCCACTAGAGGATCCACCAAAATCCGGAATTGGTTTTGGTACATGGAATCAATTTCATAATTAATGTATTAATGCCACTTGTAAAAATCTATTCTATTTACTACTTCCATGTAGATTTGAGGATCATTATTATCAACTAATAATGAGTAAAAATACATTTGGATCTCTCTTTGGGAAGGAATTTTCATAATAACCCATATTACCGCATTTAAAAACATTAATGTTTTCTTATAATGATTAGTCTTAGGATCATTTTAATTACAATCTTGGGCCATATATCCAAACATACAACATAGAAAACACTTCCCAATTTTCATAAGGAATTACCTAGGGTTCTTCTATCCACACATTTGACAAACTGGAAACTATATTTTTCTACTATCATATTTCTTTGGTTGATTATTACACATCACTTGCCATCTGGACCTATTCTTCCCCTTGTTGTCGAAATGCATATGATCAACATAAAAATCCATCTCTACCCTCTTAGCCCATTGGAAAAGTTTCTCAAAACTTTTGATTTCATAGTAGGGCAATTCCCTTCGATAAATTTTCTTTAACCCTGAGTAAAACCGATTGATTTTTCTATCAAGATCTAGAATAATATTTAGAGCATACCTCACGAGTCGAGTGATGTTTTCTTCATACATGGCCATAGATTCTTCCTCCTTTTTCATTAATTCAAGTATTTTCTTCTTCATCCTAAGCCACACCAAATTAGAAAAAAATCAAGGAAAAGTCTTTTACATTCATCCCACTCTATGGAAACAATATCCTCTCTATCCTTGATATTTTTTACCATTGACCTCCATTGATCATCTACACCTTAAAAATGATAATTGGAAAGACTAAAATATTGATTATTTGAAAAACCCCTTACGTCAAATTTCTTTTCATGGGCCTTAATCCATCACTCAGTCACAACTATGTTTGACGATCGATTGATAGAAGTAGGGTGTTGTTTTATAAAATGTTTCGCAATTTTCATGGTCTATTATTATACCTCTAGTTGTTCTCTTTCATGGATGACACCACCATTTATTCCCTGTGTTTTATAAGATATTACTCTCTCAGTCTTCTTGTTTCCAGCCCCTACCATTGAGGCCTGGATATTCGGAAGGATATTGTTATATCAGTTCCTTTCCTCTTCAGCTTCCCTATTCCTTTTATAGATAACCATTCTGAACAAAAATATCTTATGTTAAGCAACATCGTAATATTTAAATGATATAAAATTTCAAATTAATAATTCAGTAAATATCATTTATGGTATTATATTAAAATTATCCTAACCCCTAAAGTTATCTAAACCATCTACTGATACCAACTTTAAGGACCCGACCTTATTACATTACATAATTATGAATTTAGTCAATAAATAACTTCCTTCACATTGAGGATATTTTCATGTTTATATCTTTAGAGATATTAGGACATATTACCATCATAACATTCCATATTAATACAGATTGGATACGATAAAAAAATATTCATTTCTTCTAAAAATATAAATCATTTATAAAAAAACAATATTCCTTGAAAAATATTAATAGCATTTAAAATGGATTCCTTCATTGTCTTAAACATCCTTATAACCTATGAAAATCATTCAAAAACATGGTATGACCACATAAATATCAGTAATGGATTTAAAAAAGATTGAATGAACACAATAGTTCATGAATACTTGTAACATATGAAATTATTTTCCAAAATACATAATAGACACCTATAATTACTTACTTTGTGATACTTGAGATTTCCACAATATTACCACAAAACATAAAGAACATATATAGAAAAAAAAATTATAGATCTAAAATGGAGGATGTGTTATGAGTCATCTAATTAGGGTCTGGAGAATCTGAGTCATTCGCCGCATCTATTATTGGGATACCCTCCACAAATTTTCAACCCTAAATTCGATGGTTGTGATAATGATCTACAAATGGATCCAATATACATTGTTTATTTAATCCTTCGATCATCTTCAACCCTGAGTTGAACAACCAGAACCCTTGACATAGACGTCTTTTTCCCCTTTAATGTTGCTAAAATCATCATCACTATGAGCCAACATATAAAATATTGATCCATTTCCTTAGTCTATGTACAAATAAAAATAATCCATAAAATTTTTTGAAAGAGTCATTAAGACGTAGTGACTTTTATCCAAACTCGCTCACCTTAAACATACCACAATACTCCACGGTGCCTGCACTAAAATCTAAAATTCTTCATCTCATTTAAAATATTTATATATGTAATAAATAACCATTTTTACATTTTCAAGGAATCTTAATGAATTTAGTTGGTTTCCAGTAATCACAATTATATATATAATATATATTTCAATTTCTATCATTTTAATCAAAACTATTCTTTCAACAGTACATCATTTAGATTTTCATCGAAAATCACTTGGAATCCAAATCTTGCGATTAATTTCTCATCAAAAAGTTGCTGTAAAATTCATATATTTATTCAGTTTTCTTGGGACGATGATTACAAATTTATCTTTGATATTAAATATGATATTAAATATCAAACTAGGAATAGGGATAAAATTAAATTTATAAATATGAGTATCTTTTATTTTATAATCTCAAAATAATAGTCCCTCATGTTTGGTGAACTAAGGACTACAAATCGTTATTCTTCATTTGTTAATCTATGGGAGTTGGAAAGAAAAAACTTATTTATATACTCATGGAATCAATGAATTATTCTGAACATATAAATGATTGATGTAGAAAAAAACATTCTATTTAGTCCTTCATTAGAAAAATTCCACCTTCATTCAATGGTTCATCTGATCCACTTGTTACAAAATAATGAATTAGTACAATAGAAAATATATTTTATGATTTTTAGAGCCGGGAAGATGAAAATTTAATTTTATTACCATTTGAAAGGAGAATATGAATAGTATTAGAATATTATTAATTACATTAGGGTATAATACTAAATTGAATACAGGGAATTGGAATATTTTATCAGGATATTGTTTTTAGTACGAACTTACCCTATATTCTATATAAAAACTGAGAAGAAAATTTTTTAGATTGAGAAATTTAATTATGAAAAAATTAGTTCATGTGATGCTAATTGTACAATACATTCAAGGTACGAATCTAGGTTAATAATTTTTCTTGAAAAAAAATTAATCAAAAATTTTATGGTGGGAAACCAATTCTCCCAAATGCCTTGGATATAAGATACATTAACAGCTATGAAGAATCTTGTTGATGAGAAATAATTGTAGAAATTGAAATTGGATATTCCCACCAATACAGTGGGTTTCATAAAAAAATTATGATAATGTCTCATGAAAACAGAACTGGTATATTTAAATTTTAGGTAAATGTATACCAAAAATGTGGGAAGAATCAAAGAATTGAATGCCTAAATGGGACATGAGGGTGTTACAAATGAGTAAAGGGATTTTATTGAGTTTAAAAATTCCAAAGTGATGGGAATAAGGTAGATAATGATGTTATTTATCAAAAACCTCCAAAAAAATGAAACTCCCACAATTCAATGATTCAATTGCAAGGATTTTGTGAGTTATGATAAAAAGTTTCCCAATAAATGGTATAAGGTCAATGATAAGGCATAAAATTCTCTAGGGAAAAAGTAAAATGAAAAACCATATTCTATCCCAATTAATGATGTGAACCATGATAATTATAGTATAAATATCATTATATCCACAAGTGGAAATTTCATGTTTGATTTTGTATGAATGGACCCTATTAATATTTTATTATTCATCCATTAGTGAAATTTCATCTGATTATATACATGTATTACGGAAAAATTAAATCACATATTTTATTTTAATAAGGATGAACAGGTTGTTCCTATGATTTTTTTAAATGTTCTTATTTTATGAATGATAAATCATCTATGTATTCAATATAGTGTTAAAGAATACATATTAAAGGTATTAATATGACTCATATGTAAAAAATAGATATTTTATTATATATATTATATTATTTTTGATGAATTTAGTGACATTATTTATAATTTTTTGGACTTTCATATTTTTTATATGTTATAATGTTAACCATTTCTGAAACTATTTATGTTATTCTTTTGAGGTGAATTTTTGAGGTTAAAGTATTATCTCACCATTTGAGGATTTATGAATATCAGATAACATGTGTTAATCATTCTTTATAATGATAATATAGGTTAAATAACTTATAATTTATGGATTTCATGATCTACGAATTCTTCGTGAATGAAAAATTGTCCTTCAATTCTTAAAATAAGAGATAATGTGTTAATTTGACAAGAATAATTAAAGGATGATATATCCTCAAGAAATTTAATGAAATACAGTTATTATTTTTCCTCATAAAAATTCATCAACTCTGGGGAAATGATGTTGGATCCAAAAAAATTATCTTAGTATCTTTTTTTATGAATCAAATGGACCATTTGTTTATCAATGATTTATGGCCTTATGTTTGATAACTTGTTCCTCACTATGTTCCCTATCACTCTCCATTATACAATGATTGATAGATTTATCTTCTATATCCATGTTTTCAATTACATAATATTTTCTCTAATTTTTAAATATAACAATTAGTTATATATGGTAACCATTATGATTCTAACATTCCATTTTTATAGGGAGTTTTAGAATTCATTTTTACGTTGTGGGATTCTATGAAAAGAACATTAATGTATTAAAACTATGATGAACATAAAAAATTTTTAGGTAGAATATTATTTTAAAAGGGGTAAAATGTAACACCTAGATAGTTTTCTGAAAAATATTTTTTATCATATTTATTTATTATCCATTATTACAATAAATAAATTTAACTTAGTCTAGCCACCTGATTCTTCTCATAAGACTACTGATGAATTGAGGGGATATCTATAAAAATCCTTTTACCCATATGTTTTTTTATCCAATGCATTCCTCATATATCAAATAATTAATTTAATTTATGAATAATATTCTTTAGCATTAAATATACATATAGAGTATGTAAAATGAATTTATAAATATTTCCAAATATAATAAAATAAATACGAATGTAGAAACCATATGTAAAATGGTATATGGATTATAAAACAATCATATACATTATATTACGAATATGGATATTTTTTAAAAATTTAATATCTAATGAAAAATGATAAAAAAAAGTAATTTTTTCTACGAAAAGTCAATGATTCCAAATGAAATAGGAGGAAAAAATATTCCATGGAGTCCTTTACTAAGAATCATCCACCATCATTTATTTATTTTTAAATTTTGTACTTGTAATGGAGAGATAGATCTGTTCCACTAAATATATAATTTCCATTATAAAGTGATTTAACAAAATAAAAATTTCATTTTTATGCCTATTTTATATAAGGAGAAGTAGAATAAAAATAGACTCTCATATTGAATATAGAGAAACATGTGTAAGTTCACATAATTTAGTTTGATAAGTTTGAGATCTTGTTTTTTAAGATTTTAATCCCCCATAATATTTTTATGAACACAGATAATGAATTCCTTGAACCAAATCAAAATAATGATGTATAAATTGAAACATATGAGGAAAGGTTTAAAGAACATATGAGATATACATCTCTATATGTAAAAAAACCTTAATGTAAGGTTGATTGATTCATTAATGTATTAAAATTAAGCCTTTAAAGGTAATTATCCATAAAAAATTGTAGTTATTATAAAATCTTTTTATGTTCTATCATAGAGTAAATGGAGATTGGAGTTACCCATAAATCCAATATTATTGTAATGGAAAGAAAGATAGAGTTAAAGGAATACACTACGAACCATGGAGAGAAGAATTTTAGATTTTATTCACGTTCATTGTGAGAAAGAAAACATAGCGGAAAATGCAACAAGGGGACTACTAATTGTTTTAAGTACAGAAAGGATGTTTATCAGTCCATTGAATGCTGATTTTATGGGATTAAATTAACTAATGATGTGAATATAAGGAAATATTTATAGAATGCACCACCCATACTCTAGTGGTTCATATTAAAGAAGTATGGGAACTATTGTAACCTATTCAAAAATCACCAATGTTATGGACAATGATCATTTTTAGAAACCTATTACACTATTAGATGATTTTAAATCTCATGAGATTGCTATTTCTTATGAGTTTTTTGATAAAAACATGATCTTCTGGAAAGAGGGGCTTACCCCATAGAGTTATACTGACAGTTTTGTATACCCCAAGTATAGACTTATTAGGGATTCTCTATAGCAAAGGTTTTGATTAATATTTTGGTATAGAAAATCTAAACAAATGGATTTTAGTAAACTGTTGTTATATATGGTTGACTATTTTCACTCCATTGATGCTCACCACCCCCCCCCCCCTCAATCATCGGGCCACAACCCATGTTGGCCTCTTTCCCTCAACTGACATCCCTTTTCCAAATCTGATAAACCCATATCCCTGCCCCACCTCCTCTTCTGGTTGACATGCATCACACTTCCTCCTCCTCCTTCTACTCCTTTGGTTGAGCATCCCCCCAAGGTCGTTCATCCCCCCTAGGTCAATCAATTTTTCCATCACCCGATCTGAATATCCCCTAGGTTGAGCATCCCCATCTAATTTTTCATGTATCCCCTCTGGTTGAGAATCCCCCCAAGGTTGAGCACCCCATCGAGTCAAGCATCCATTTCAACTATTGGGTGTTTTCCTAATTCAGGTCTTCTTTGAAAATGAGTCCCTCATCATTCTTCTTGAATGGTTAATTGAATCTCATTTATTGTGAGTTTTCTTGATTCCATTTGTATCATTTCATATTGTTTTCATTATCTTTGATATCTGATTGATTTTGGTTTTATTCAGATTATTTATATTTAATAGAGTTTGATTTAGTATACTTGATTTGGTTCTGATTAACACAATTACATATAAGATACCTGATTTTAGGCTGAGTGATGTTTTTAAATTGGATGTGTATATATTTTCTAAAAATATAAAAATAGTTAATATTTTTTTAGATATAAATTAGTGTAATTTCACATATAAGATACCACGACAACATGATTTCTTTGTGATTTAGTATAATAGTATATGATGTGTTTCTAGTTTCATAAATAATATCATATTCTATGTGAAATCGTTAAGAGATCTTAAAAATGTTAAGAATATTTTCTTTTTATAATTATTCATACCATCAATTCTTTGTATATGTGGTTGTCATGTGAATGGTTTTTTAAATGTTCCAAATGAAAATTTAAACTATTCCATACTTTTTAAATATGCACATGATGTTTGTTAAGAGAAATTGGTTTATGGATAATCGTGATGTTCATTTTTAATAAATATATAGTTGAATGGGTAACCATATTTCATTGAATTATAGTGTTATCTAGATGATAGGTACCCTTTAAATGTGCAATTAACTCATTATAAAGGTGTTGAAACTTATTTAGAAGTGTGATTAATAAGAATACATTTTTTTCAACATGTAGATTTTTTCAGTGAAATAACAATACTATATGAAGGATTCATTTTGAAAAATTATTTTCATTTACAATAAAATATATATTTGAAGTGCGTGTTGAATGAAATTTCCATTTGAGTGTAGTTTTATATTAATATTATTTAAATATAATTAAATCCATTTAATTTATTTTTGAAACAACAATTTTTTAAGAATAAAATTATTGATCCAATAAGATGAGATAAGATACAAATTATATGAATGGATCATATAATTTATTTGATTACAATTTCATTTTCTCTATAATAATCTAAAATTTGTTATTTTAAGAATTTATAGACAATAAAAAGTTTCTAATTTAGGGATATTTTATAGATACTGTGCTATAATGAAATTATCTCTTGTCAAGAATCATGAATAGGTGACCACTTGCTACTCAGTTCATCGTGGAGGATAGAAATGTATAGTCTTTTTCAAATATAATATTTCAAAAAATAATACTTAAGATATAGTTTTTTTATTGGAATATTTTTTATTGGGTAGTAGTTATTTTTTATTCTAGTGGGATTCTTGAATGCATACATTGACTACATTCTAGAGAAGACTGTATAGAGTAACCAATTGGGATTATATTCGAGAATCTTTGCCTAGCACATCCTTCCAATCATAGTAAAGAGATCGATTATTTTGAGACTAAACCATTTTTTAATATTTTGTCCATGTTCTATAAATATTTACTACATCTAGGAATGGATAAAACTTAACAAAAAGATTGGGGTAGATTCTAATATTTGTATACTGGTCAGTGTTACTATAATGAAAATTTTATAAAACTGTAAACTTATCCAAACCCCCACCACCACCTTCTCAGTGGTGAAACACCTCTATTGGATCCTAAAAACAGAACATGTCACCCTACTCCAATACAATACATGGTTAGAATTTAGTTAATGGGTTTTGATTCTTATAAATAAATTATATTTTTTGATTGTATGAGATACTATATATGGTCACTTCATAACAAGACAATTAATTCACATCTTCTTAATGAATTTGATTGTAGGAGGAATTCATAACCCAAAATCGATCATTAAAAAATAATCCCATTAGATTAACGACTATGAAAATTGTTAATATTGGGTTTTCTATGTTGTTTCTTGTGACTATTGTATTTGTTAGGATGGGAGGTTTTGTGGAATTAATAGATATTTCATTGTCCTAAATTGATATTTTATATTTATTTTCCCATGATTATGTGGTTTCACTACTATAATTATTGTTCATCACCCTATCATTTACTTAATGGCTGGAACTAGTAGAAATCACATTAATGCTAAATACAAAGAGAATTGTAATGATATTTCTCCTTAGAAACTAAATGAAAAGGGAGTTGAAATGAGAAAATATTATTATTATGCTGTAAAAATTTCTCAATATAGGAATAATAAATTACATGAAATCATGCAATAGTGGGACTAAATTTTTTTAGATTCCATCTGGAGGAAGAACTCACCTTGTTTCCTTGGGTTTTATGATGCACCAGTTTATGAGTAATGCATCAGTACCATAAAAAAATTATTTTTAGTTATCTAGTGTTTCGAACATTGGGATGTAATTTTGGTAGTTTATTATTTGGATTATGAATCATATCAATGGTGTAATATTGTCAATAATTGGAGGTAATTAGAAGAAACTGATTACATTGAATGGGATGAGTTAAATAAATTATTTTTCAATATGTACATTTCCTATATTAATCATTCTAATGTGGAGAACATGTTCACTGGGGATAAGAAAAAGTCTGATGAAATGTTTTGTACCTATGAAGGATCTTTTAAAATAATGGAATGGTATGATTTTGGAATTATCATCCAACCTAATTCTAATGTTAATTGGATCAATAGTAGATTCTAATCATGTTGTTAAGGGAATTAAATATGTAATTATGAAGAAATCATTCAATGTTCTATCATATTTTAGATAGTGGTTGGGTTCAACAATCGTTATTCTTAATTTTATTATAATATTAATATGGAAATATAGGGGAAATAATAAAAAAATATTGAAATGAATATTACCGATCCTTTAAGATGGTATTATGGAATAAAAATGGAGAAACTACCTTAAGGGATCTAAAACAATTTTTGTGCATGGGAATGACGGTCATCGAAAAATTGACTACTGATGTGATGGGAAAAAGAGATATAATTGTATATATAGGTAATATGATTCATAGAATGAACCTCCAACACTTAAATGATTAACATGTATGGAAAATGTTCATTATTCTAACCAATGGCCTAATCCATGGGTTATCAAGGATGATTGACATCAATAGCCTATTATAGACAATGACAAAGGAATCTAACATGATATCACTATTGGTGATTTTGATTAGATAATATAGTGTTAAATGAATATTTACAATCCACTATAAAGTATCTAATGTTTTATTTTATTATGGATCGACCCCCTATTTAATTTCTATATAATGTTATAAGTTTACTGTCATATTACCTCAATAATTTGATGTTGATTCATCTGTGGAATCTCTTGATGGATCATTTGTGGCAAAAAAAGATTATAATTCATCTCTTGTTTTTTGTGGGAATATTCTTCTTCTGAATAATCTGATCACTCCTTTAGTTTAATTCTATTTGATTATTGACATAGTATAGTTTTCTCTATATACTTCTCATGTCATTTTATTGTTATGTGACTACGCATTTCATATTCTTAGTGAATCTATTATCATATATTGTTGTAATGATGAATATGAACTGAAAGTGGATATTACTTCATTATTTATTATATAAATTCCCATAAAAGGAAGGTATAATATCTCACATGGATTGGGTGAAAATCAACATTAAGGATACACCTATTGTATAGTATTTTGTTGATGTATTCCTAGATGAATTTCCATGAATTCATCTAAATCATGATGTTGATCTTTCAATATAACACAAACTATGCGATATACTTATTTTAATGAAACCATATATATTCTTTTTAATTGAGTTGCAGGAATTAATGAAACCACTCATTGAGAATCTTGAAATGGGATTCATATTCCTACTTGTGTCACCATATGGTGAATATATTCTATTTTTAATGAATAATGAAGGATAAATAATACTTTTAATTAATTATATGTATCTTAACAAGGCCACTATAAAGATAAAAATATCATATACCATGTATTGATGAATTATTTTACTAACAACACAGAGCTCAACACATTTTCTAGAATGTTATTTTTTAGTGAAATAATCAATTAAGGGTGATAAATGATGATATACCCGATATGAAATTTCATACAAGTTATGGACAATATGGATTTGATGTGATTACTTTTGGTCTTACTAATTCCCCCAAAATCACCACATATATAATGAATAGAGTCTTTAGATACTATCTTGATATGTTTTTGGTATTCATTATAGGTCATATTATTTTATATTTTATGATTAAGGAAGAACTTGAAGATCAATAATGTTTTATATTGAATACCCAAATAAATGAGATTATTTTAATAAAATGTACCAAACATGAATTTTGGGTTTAGATAGACACATTTTTTTGGGTCACATAATCGTAAGTGATGGGATATCTATGGATCAAGAAAATATGGAAGTTATTGAATGTTTTCCTATACAAAGGATGAGGTATGATTTTCATTATCCCACCCCATTTCAAACACATATTCATTATTTCATTATGGGGATTATTATCTGAATAAATGGGAATAAAGAATAATGTATTGTAATTTTTTGATTTGGGTATTAAAGTATCTTCTGTTTTAAAAAATATCATGAAATTCTCTCTAAATAACCCCTAATATAGTGAGTAACAATTTGTAGTATATTTTAGACCATTTATAGACTAGTTTATTTTCTAAATTGATCACACTTGTTTTCCGTATCATGTAAGCCCATGTTCACTTATAATTGATTAGTTGACGGAACATTACTATGAGAAATTTGATGAAACGTTAAATTTATGGTGATACTTTTTTATATTAATTTAATTCAATAACTTTCAATCAGTTATACGTGAATCAAGTTCTTTTTCTTTCTCCCAATTGAAATATTTTATAAGATACATAGGGAGAGTTTGTTCTTATTATATTATAGAATATTATTCCCTATAGTTATTATTTCAATTAGTTGGATAAGTAGTTTAACTTATATTTTAATTGGTATCAGTAAAGTGGGGTGATTTTTTATTATATGGATGATTTTAACATTCCATCAATATAAAAAGAGGAGAAGTCATTTCCCAATAACGTCAATATCGGGGTATAATAATTTTTACTTATTTTAATTATTTTCTTTTAGGGGGTGAAAAAGATATATGACTTAAGAAGAAAGACTTTTATGGGATAAAACATTCTCCAAGGGAATGGTATTCAAACCTAGATACTTTCTTAATGAAAAGGAGTTTCAAGAAAGGAAAAGTTGGTAACAATCTTTACATCAAAGAATGTTAGGAGTTTTCTATCATTGTAATTATTTATGTTAATGAAATTATTTTTGTTGGAAATGATGAAATATCTTGTCAAAGATTTGCTGAAGAGACGAAGAAGTGTTTTGAGAAATCCATGCTATGAGAATTGAAATTCATTCCTAAGTTACAAATTTTATTGAAGTAGAATGAAATTATTCTTTCTAAAAATGTATTCTAGGGAACTTATGGACTAGTTCATCATGGAAAATTTAGAACTAGTTTCCACACTTATTTCAGTGGGAACTAAGTTGTTTTAAGTTGGATAAGGCAAGGATGTTGATCAGAAAGAGTTTCAATGGTTGAGAGAAAGTCTTTTATATCTGATTTCATCGTGAACTGACATTGTTTCTACTATTATATTATGTGAAAGATCTCTGAGTGCACCTAAATAATCACATTTAATTAAACAAAATGGATTCTTGGATATATCAAAAGCCCAAAATATTTTGGAGTCAAGTGTGATCAATCAATAAATATTTATTTTTTCAATATTAAAATGATAGTTGTGCAAGAAATATTGATGATAGAAGATCCACATCTGGTGGAGTTTTCATTTAGGGAAAAGTTGTGTCAATTGTCATAAAAGGAAAATAAATTCAATAATTCTTATAAATGTTGAAGATGAGTATATTTATTCCACTAAATATTCTACCAAACTTATATGGATAAAAATATAGTTGTAAGACTTACTTGTTGAATTAAAGATACCATTGATTTTTGGGATGAGACATTCAAAGTGAAATCAATCTTAAAGTGAATAAAATACAAAATTATCATTCAAAACATATTGAAATAAAGTACTACTTCATAAAAGTGAATGTGGAGAATAATTTATTAAAGTTGGAGTATGTTCCTACATCTGAACAAGTTGCTGACATAATCACACAACCTTTACCAAAGGAACCATTTTCTAAATTGAGGTTGAACATGGGAGTCCAACCTACTTTTCATTATTGTTGACGTATGTGTTTTTTCCCCACACTCATTTTAATTTTTTCTGTGACGTTATTGATGGCTTCAAGAGGACAGTCGTGTTCTCAAATATGGGGTCTAGCACATAGGATCCGTTGGTGAGTGGAGTGGTCAAGTGGGATGTCGGTGTGTGAATCGTCTTCTCTCCTAGTTTGTTAGGATGTTAGTGGGATCAGCCGAAACAGAGATGGTGCAGGTTTTAGTGGTGTCAGAGTGTTCCTGGATGCCTTCCCAGAAGAGGTTGTGACTCTACACCCCTGACGAGATGATGTGTTCAGAATAGACTCCATCCCAATGCTTTTACGATTTCAATGGATCCCTATCTGATGGAGCCTTATGAGTTGCGGGAGTTATGAAATCATGTTAATGACCTGATGAATAAGGGTTTTATCCAACAAAGTGTGACTTTGTGGGGTGATCCAGTCTTGTTCTCAAAAAATGAAGATGATGGTCTAATACTATGCATAAACTACCAGAGGATGAATCAGGTGACAGTCAAAAACAGGTACCATCTCCCAATGATCTATGATCATTTTGGCCAATTAAAGGGACCGGGTTTGTTCTCTACGATTGTTCTGTGGTTTGAATATCACAATATGATGGTTAAGGAGTGTGACATCTAGAAGACCTCTTTTAGATAATAGTATGGGATATTTGAGTTCATGGCCATCCCCTTCGGTCTCACGAATGCACCATCCATGTTCATGGGACACATGATCACTTTTTTCCACATGTTCCAGGACCATTTCACCATCGTGTACATCAATGACATCCTGGTCTACTCAAGCTTATATAAGGAGCACACTGAGCATCTAAGGATTTTTTAGAGGTTCTCTTTCACCACAATAACAACGTGATGTTCTTCAAGTGCATGTTTGGATATGAGAGGTGCACATCCTTAGACACATGGTGTCTTAGTAGTGGATAGTTGTGGACCCATCAATGGTCAAAGAGGATATATCTTGGGAATCATACAATAATGTGGAAGAGGTTCATAGATTCCTAGTTCTAGTAGGATATTACCAGAGGTTCGTACCTAAGTTCTCCTGATTTGTGGATCTGTTGACATCTTCGACTAGAAAAGACTAGGTCATCATGTGGAGTGAGTAGATTCAGGAAGCCTTCATCAACCTGAAGGGGAAGTTTTTCATTGTTATGTTTCTCAGGTTTCCATAGGAAGGAGTGATGTTCGAGATGTACTATAATTCTTCTGTCCATTTCTTGGGATGTGTATTGATGAAGAAGTGAGATTTAATCATCTACGGGTATAGGTAGTAACATCCTCACAAACATAAAAATTCATCCCATTTTTTAGAGCATTTATCGGTCATGTTTTCTCGGAATTTTTCACAGAATTACCTAATCAGGGGAAATTTTTAGTCTTCACGAATCATAGGAGCTTGAGGTATATCTTTTCCAAGTGATACATGAACTTGCGACATCGAAGGTGGATGAATTTTTCCTAGGACTATGACATTAATATATCTTACACCTCATAAAAAAGGAATGTGGTGGCCGATTACTTAAGTAGGAAGTCACAGAAATACGTGGTTTTTGAATGCACGGATGGTTGGGAAGAAATATAGGAGCTTTCTATTTCAGGTCTAGATGTGATAATGGATGGTGGTTGGGGTGATCAATTTTAGATAACATTGCGGTCTTCCTTAATGTGGTAAGTGGAGGGGTCTCATTGGGGAGACTCGGAGACAAAAGTGGTGCATGATCATGCTGCCCAGGGTGACACTCGAGAGGGATGGTTTATGGATAGTCAAAATTAGATTATGTTCCATGGGAAGCTATTTTTTCAGTGGAAAATCATGACAAAGATCACTGTGAGTTCCAAAATTCACCCTTGGTGGTACATTGAGAAGTCTTTTAGATTTACCGAGCCTCTATTGAATAGATTGTTGGCCCTGGGTGATGCGGGCAGTGGAAGAGATTGTGGAAAGCCACATAGTGTGTCAGCAGGTGAAGACCGAGAATAGTGTTTCGGGAGATCTATTATAGCCCTTATATGTTCCTGAGTGGAAGTGGGATGAAATATCAACAGATTAGTTTCATAATATTACCTAGGACTAATGGAGGATTTGATTCCCTTTGTGTATTAGTGGATCGATTGACAAAATCGGCTCACTTCTTAGCGATTAAGGAGTCATGTGTAATGGATGGCTTAGTATATCGGTATGTGGATGAGGTGGTGCGGCTGCATGGGGTTCCAAGATCCTTGTCTTAATTTGGGACACAGTGTTTACCCCACGAGTCTAGAGAGTATGAAAACCTAATTTTGGCAACCAGTTTTGACTTAGCACTGCTTTCCACACTTAGATGAATGGGAAGAAATATAGCACCATCCTGGCGTTGGAGGACATAAATAAATCTAGGGATCAATCCATAGTGAAATAGATTCAAAACACCCCATATGTGGGTTAGATACTCCTAGACAAATCTCATTACCAAATTTATATTCCATCCCATCCCATTACATTTTCTAGATATAGTAATGATACTTGAAATTAATTCTATGATACCACTTTGTAAAGTTACATACCAAGATGGCACTGACTTATTCTCCCCCCTCAGTTCGAAACACGGCCTCAAGAACATCTCCCGAATCACCTGAGGATTCCTACAAGATATGAGGTCCTTTGGTCTGACTGTGGGGAGACTATGTCCTCTTACTAGAGTGTAACATAGTGGAATATGACTTAAATTCAATCGAGGAATCATTATGACAACCGTCCATATGATAAATTAATAATAAAGGAATATATATTTTTAATTCCATATGTAATACCATAAATATATGATGATGAAAAAAATAGTTTCTTAAAAAATTAACAAAATAAGTATACTTGGGATATGTAAAACATATGTAGAAAAACCAAATAATGACACAAAATTATCATAACTATCATCACGAGCCTTTGCTCGGTCCTACGCCGCATAACTCTTCAGTAGTAATCATAAACCTATTGCATGATGCTTTCCCTTGTCCATACATACTATGACATAGTCTGTTCAAGAACCCAATGACATCCCAGACAGAGTGTGACATACAATTCCAATAGGAACCAACAAGAAAGATTAAGTCCATTCAGTATGTGAATATGTATTGATAACAGTGTTCCACTGTAATGGAAAATGAAAATGAATTATTAATTTAAACAACCCATAAAAGTCGGGTTCCCATGGACACCCATATATTTATACCTACTTAGACCTAGTCTTAATGTCCTTAAATTAAATGGTCAGTCTTATGTTAATTCATATTTAAAATAATTTAATTATTTAATCTCATTTAATAAATAAATTTTGATACTTGGCATGAATCATAGCATCCCCCATGAAAATATTTGATCAGGAGATGCCTAAAAAATCCTTATATAAATTATTAGATAAAGAAGAAATCCATGTTTATTCTTTGGCTTAGAATAGGATTCATGTAAATCATTCCATTTAATATTAAATTATAAACCTGATACCATCAGTGGATTTTCTTATTATGAATCCAGGTTCCACCGATGTCATATGATAAACTAAAACCTTACGAGCCCATCCATGGAGATCCTCATAAGAACACATGTATCACTATAGGTTTGGTAAAACATCAGTGATACATGGGCTCCTTAACAACCCGTTATGAATATACTTATGTGGTATTAATGTTATTAATAATTATAACAATCAATTATTTATCATTACTAATCATTACAAATTATTATAAATAATTACTAATTATCACGAATTATTACTAAATATTACTAATTATTACAATTTATTACCTATTAATACAATTTATTACTAATTATTACAATTTAATAATAATTAAAAAAGTTATTACTGATTATTACAATTTCATACCAATTATTACAATTTCTTGCAAATTGTTTTAATTTATTACTAATTATTCCAATTTATTACCAATTACAAATAATTATTACTTATTCCAGCTAATTATTACTAATTAATAAAATTTGTTACAATCTATTAGTAATTACTACTAATTATTAAAATCTATTTCTAATTATTTCTAATTATTACAAATTATAATTATTTATTACAAATTTCTACAAATTTTTACTATTTATTACTAATTATTAAAATTTATCACTATTTATTACTAATTATTTATAATCATTAAATTTATTTTCAATTTATTTCTAATTATTATTAATCATTACAAATTCGTATAGTTAATTAAAAATTATTAAAATGTATTTCTAATTATTACAATTTATTACTAATTATTACAATACATTACTAATTATTATAATTTGTTACAAATTATTACCAATTGTTGCAATTTATTACTAATTATTAAAATTTATTACGAATTTTTATTAATTATTAAAAATTATTACTAATTATTTAAATTTATTACTATTTATTCTAATTTATTACTAATTGTCTCTAATTATTACTTATCTCTGCTAGTTATTACTAATTATTACAATTTATTACAATATACTACTAATTATTTCTAATTATTATAATCTATTACTACATATTACTCGTTATTACAATTTATTACTAATTATTACAATTTATTACAATTTATTACTATTTATTGCTAGTTATTTCAATTTATTACATTTTAATACAATTTATTACTAATTGTTATTAATTATTTCTAATCATTCCTAATTGTTAGAATTTATTACTTATTATTACTAATCCTTACTAATTATTTCAATTTATTAATAATTATTCAGAATTATTACCATTTACTACTAATTATTACAATTTATTACTAATTATTGAAATTTATTAATAAATATTGCAATTTATTACTAATTATTATAATTTATTTATAATTATTACTAATTATTAAAAAATTTTATAGTTCATTACAATTTATTTCTATTTATTATTAATTGGCACTGATTATTACAATTTATTAATAATTATTACAACTTATTACTAATTATAACAATTTATTACTAATTGTTACTAATTAGTACTAATTAGTACTAATTATTAATATTTATTAAAATTTATTAATAATTAATAGTAAATATTAAACATTATTACTAATTATTACAATTTATTACTTATTATGACAATTTATTACAAATTACCACAAATTATTACTTATTCCCGCAAATTATTGGAAATTATTAAAATTTATTACAATTTATTATGAACAATTACAATTTGTTACTAACTATTATAATTTATTACTAATTATTTATAATTATTACAATTAAATAAAAATTATTACAATTTATTACTAATTTTTACAATTTATTGCTAATTATTACAACTTATTACAAATTATGACTAATTAGTAAAATTTATAACTAACTAACATCAATTGAATGTATATATGTGGAAAATAATCATCAATAAGATATATTATTTCACATTGATATGTGAGATATAGAAAGGGGAGTGTGAGTTTCCCACTAATAACAAGAGAAAAACATTGATTAGATATTCAATATAAGGGATGTAGAAGGATGCAATCAATGAGAGGGGTGATATGTGAGAAAAGAGGCATGAAGATATGATTTAGGCCACTAATAGAGTCATAATAATATAGAGGGAGGGAGTGATATAGAATAGAGTGATTTTATGATATTTTTTAAGAGGATAATCTATATCGAGGGATTAAATAATGAGGGAGGAGTGTGTGTGCAAGTTCACAGTGAGATAATGGTTTGTTTGTGATGTGTAAGTGTCTTTAATTATATAAATTTTTTATTAGAAGTTTATATAAAATTGAAATATATTCATCACCCTTACACTTCTAATTATGTATAACACCATAATTTTACTCATTCGAGGAACCATGGGGAAAGGAATATTCACATTTTATAATCACATTTTATGAGTAGCAGATGTTTGTTTGGACAAGGACATTTAGGTTCAGTATTTCATCACCTATTCAACAAAATTTTCATCATATAACTCTACATATAACATTAAAATCAAATATAATATGTATCTTCATTCATGTTCCACCCACCACAAGCTCTTAATGATGTGCCTGCTAATACAATATGGTGTAGATTCATTTAGGCATGTGTATGTGTTAAAGTGTATCACTTATAGATTTATAATGATATAAGTAAAAGATTAGTGAAATCATTAGTAGGCATTGAAGTGCATATGATATATTAAACACATGAAAAGGTAATGATGTGTTGGTATTAGTAGGATTTAATTTGTACATAAGAAGATAATGAGTGTCTAGAATTGATTGTAAAAGCACATGATCCTCAGCACAGTTGGTGAGGAGTCCTTATGTGCATCGAGGCGACCCGGGATCAAATCCAAGTGGAGGCTAATTTCATGGGGAATTGTAGCAGTACTATAGTCGGTACCGTAGCAGTACTGTAGCAGAAACTGTAGCAGGAGTTGTAGCAGGGACTGTAGGAGGTACTATAGTGGTAACTATAATAGGTACTATTTGACATAGTAGCAGTTGGGAATATTCCCCCATTTGGGCCTTCGGGCCACCGATTTGGTCCCCGAGTCCTTTAAGGCCTTCGGGCCACCTAGGCCTCCAGGTTTATAAGGCCTTCGGGCCACCTCAAGGCATTCAGGCCATCTTAAGTGTAGATGCAAACCAGACAACCTACAAGGAAGAAGCTCTATAGGAGGATGAGCAATGAACATTCACCACAGCAGAGGCAACACGGATTGCAAGAATTATAGGGTATGGCACCTTCCATCAGGACAAGCCTATGCATGCATGGGATAGGCAAGCTGAATAGTCATGCGAAGGTGGAGAGCTGATTCACGATGAAGTTGATGGGGTGGAGCAGTTCCATGTAGTTAGTTTGGGTTGTATGTAATGTTTGAAGCTTACGGGAAGTGAATTCATCTAAGGCCTATGGTCCATGAAATACTTACGCCTACGAGCCTCTTAAGGGTTCCACCTCACCCATTGAAAGGTGGATTATCAAAAATTAATAAAAAATGAAGGTCGTTCGTTCATTGGATGATGTGAGTTTGTTAGTTAGTTTGTAAACCCATAGGTTGGTCTTCTGCGCTTTTCTATATATATATGTATACACTATACATTATTATGAAATCAATACACACACCACCCACATTGATCACTATGTGTCGAACACTAGCATAGTCACGCATGGGGTGTTTTTTCCAACATTTGGTGAGAAGTAAAGATGGTTGGGTACCCACTCTTTTTTTCTCCCTCTTTCAAGAGAGGTAGGTATTGCAGAAGTTGTGATGGTCGGTGGTCTATTAGTTCATTATATGGTGTTTGTGATATCCTAGGTGTCTTACATATGAGTGTTGAATTGTTTTCACAATTGTGTTTGGGATGAGTTGTGATGTTCATTCCTAAGAGTATTCGTGATGTGATGTAATAAGATGTGATATGATGTGATGTTTTGTAAGGACTAGGTGTCTGAGGGAGGGATGTCTTGTGAGGCCCATGTTTGTGAAGGCGGGATGTGTTGTGAGTCCCTAGTGTGTGTGGGTGGGATATGATGTGGTATAGGAAAGGGATGGGAGCACCAGGATGTACGACGTTGGGAAAGAGGAGCATACTATTGGCAATGTGGTGCGAGGAAACCTATCATTCATGTGATTTACTTTATATTATATTACATGACTTGTGTTACATGGTGATCATGAATTGGTGAGGTTGGGATGGAAGCTATACCATGATAGGTTCTATTTTATTCTATTGTTTTCTCACAGGGTCATTAGTATGCTTCTTTCACATGTGCCTGAGGGAATTTTGTTTTACTACTATTTATACCTTTATACTCACCCTACATATAGAAAACAATTATCAGGTTTTCAGGAGTATTATATGAACTGTGTTGGGCATTACTAGCTTGGGCCTTAAGACAATTTCTATGCTTCTACTTTTTATTTACATTGTGTTATTTACTTTGGAGACCTTATTTTTTATGTTCCAGTTCTATTTAAATATGCGTTGCAGGATGGTTTTTGGGTTTCCTTATATATTGGATTTTTTGTGGATGATTCATATTATCTATCAATCCTATATTAATATAAATGAAAATTCCCCTATACATAATATTTTTATACCCTCAGTGCTTGTCACCAACCCGGGTCCTACTTGAGGTAGGACTCATGGGTAATTATCTCTCTCCCCTCATCATGGTTTCATTGGAGGGAGGGGATCACGAAAAGTAGTATCATAGGTGATAGTTCATAGTAAGGATGCAGTTTGGGGTTAGACAAATTGAAGATTCCATGGGTTGGTTGGGAAATAGTTTCATGTGATCTTGGTGCCTGACATAGGCTAGGGAAGACCGGTTAGGACCTGGAATTTTAGGGACCCCAGTGATCTGATGCAAGGAATCTGAGCCTACCGATCAACCAAGTGAGGCTACACTGCTTGAAAGAACCTTGAAATCCTTTTCTAGATCACTCCTAGAACGAGTGACAGTGAATGATTGACACATTAAACCATTCTATATATTCTTCCCTATTGGAATTACATACTCCATCTCATACAACATAATATTAGACATAGATTTCAATAAATCCATGAGATAAAAATAAATATTGGAATCTGAGGCACCTATGTCACACAATGAAACAAACCTCAATGATGAAATGAAAATCATGCATCTAACTTTTGGGTTTCTAACATCTTATTTTACTAGCACTTGATCCATAACATGAAATTGATATTTCTCTTCTTAAGCCTAGTGATGTCTCATAACCCATGGTTATTCCTTTGGTAAAATCTTCCTAGAATAATATCCTGTTATACCATTATGGCTGCCAAATCATGATGCAACATTAATGTATTTTTATGAATAAGTTGTCATTCCCCTAGAGACCATTAGACCAGCTCCTCCCTGAAATGTGCTATTAGCTCTTCAAAACCCCTTCATGATCTCTATAGTGGGAAAATTCTATGACCTTTTAGTGAGATATATATTCTTCAGACATTATCACACACCATGTTACACACATAAAATAATCATGATGTGATAAGAAGTTTATTAATATTTAGAACTATAAATAAAATTTACCTTAAGTTACACAGAATTTGGTTCTAGGGATCCAACTCCAACATATTGATCAACCGAGGGTGTCAAGAAAGATATATCATTTCTTAATGTAGATCTACCATAATATAATAGTGATGGACACTTGATTTTTCTATCATGCATGGAGATAAAATATTGAAGAATTGACCACTACTTCCACACCATTGTGTATCCTTATGATATCTCACATTCCACTGTTAAAGTTTACTGATCCACTAGTGGAGAAATATCTATTTGTGGAAGTTATATACCAATAATCAAATGGTATATACAATAATGAACTACTGATGCGACTGAGAAATTTTGATACTATCAATATTGTGTCGCCTAACCATGTTGAGATTCATATTATCCTTTATAGAATCGTAAACATTGAAAAAACTTAGTGAATAAAAATTACAGTCTATGGACAACCATCCAGACCTTAGAATAGAACAATGTATGTTCAACTAGGAACATAGGAAAACATGCAAACATCTGAAGGAAGAAGAAGAATATGATGAATGTTTGTGCCTCACGAATGATTGATATCAGTTGGATCATATGTCTATGCCATTAGCCATATCATTTAAATATAGATGAATAGTGACATCATTTCGTGGATCCCATAATGGATAGGTGGTTGGACGATCCACTTCTTTATCACTCAACTCATCTCATTTCACCTTCCAGTTTACAATGGGGGATTAACACCTCATCATTCCATTTTTTTATTTTTAGGAATCCAATTTATGGAAAAGTTGTATCCATACAAAAACCTTCAAAAACCACCCGCACAAACCCACTTCGACGTCAACATACAGCACAAGGACATACAAAATTAAAATCCAGCATCACCTCGGACCAAAAACTGCCATACCACCTTCAAAAAAACATTCAAAATTCAAAATTCAAAATTGAAATTTCAAGTCATCACCGCCCATCTTGGTAAACGAGAAATCTCAATTCACGTACTGCCTCAATTATCACTCCCAACACGATAGCCACCCTATCCCGAAGATGCACCCATTTCAACATCAAAACAAGTCATCAGTGAGCATCACCGACATCTTCCATCGTTGTCACCATTGAAAGAAGATTCATCATCTCCACCATACTCAAAACAGGAAACATCATCAACTGCTTTTGCTGATTCCTGACACCAGACTACCCATGGCAACATTGACGGCTTAACACCACTGTCATCGTCCTCGCCCGAACACCACACTTGACAAAACCTCATCGTGTCATTGTTAAATCAGAGAAAAACCTACCATATGTAGAAGTTGAAACCATAACCAAACAAACCACATTCATATCCACCATCGTAGAAGGAACACACAAATCATCATCAAAACTGTGATATGCAAAAATCGCCACCAGATCCCACCTTCCAAAACCATTGAGGAACCGCCATTACAGATCCAACTCGGAGTGGAGCAGAGGGCCTTGGGGTCAGGGAAGGGATAAGAATAGACGTTTCTTCCTAATGACGTTATCTCAACTAAACTGAAATCAGAATCCAAATCCAAGATCATACCGACACTGGAGTGCCTGAAAATCCGTCAAACACCACTCCGCTTATCCCAAAACCACTGAGAAATCATCGCTCTTGATCCGACCTGGATAGGAACTATGTAACGCGAGGTCAGAGAGGGGATGACGTGGTCTGGGATTGCAGAGACCACCGTCACCGGGATTGAAAAACATTGCAAAACCAATCCATCATGACACTGCTCGCCAACCTAAGAAGAACGTTGAAGCATCTGAAGTCCTCCGGCTGGGAAATGTAGAGGATCCCATCCAGCTACTAGAGAGACGCTGTCGAGGAGGATCAGAACCATATATGGCACAACCATTTACATTTTTATAGGCAACAACTATTTAAATTTTTATAGGGGATTAGCACCCACCCAACAATTTACATTTGTATAGGCCACAACCTAGTGGGCTAACTAGGCCCAAAACAGACACACCTCCAAGCATGATCTAGAAAGCCATATACATGATCCTAGTCTTATACATCACATCCTTTGTGCATGCATCAAGGTTCAGACCTCCCAAAGGGTAGATCATTTGTCCTATATGAGTGATGATAGGGTTGTCTGATTGGCTTGTAAATATGGGGAATTTTTAATGAATGAAATCAAATAAAAAATATTAACAATATTAGCTAAATTTAACCGTATGAAAATAATCAATAAATTAACAACATTACAAAAATTAAATGAAATTTTTATTTTAAAAATAGTTCTTGTTTTAATTAAATGAAATAAAATATAAATTTATCAAAACAAAGAGGAACACGTTAAACACTTAAAATAAATTTTAAATAATAACAATCTCTCTATATTTTAAATTTAAAAAGTCATTAAATGAATTTTCAAAAATAATCTCACCCATTTTAAATTGTATTAAAAATTAAAATAGTTGTAAATATCATTGTTGTTGGAGTTTTGAACCAGCCACATTATGAACAATGATTTTTTTATTATGATATATGTGGTTGGAAAATTTGTATTACACCATAATAATAAAATATTAGTATATTTTTTATACTGATGTTACAATGACTACGTGGATGGAATAATATGGGGTTATAATATAAGAATAAAATTATAAGTTGTTCAAATGATAATTATCCTCTTTCATTGAGATTCAACTCTTATATTTCCATATAAGGATCATTGCAATTGTTTTTAGATGGACCAAAATAATTGGTTCATGGGGGAGAGGACTAGAAATATAATTAGGTAATCATTTTTTGTCATCATGAATTATATGATGTAAGTGAAATTGATGGTTATATTTGGTATTTGAAAGTGGATGATAATGGTTTTTTTAATATTATATTTATTTTATTTTTTTTCATGAATATAAAATTTTATGAATATTGTGACTAAATACAATAAGTAGTGTATTTTGATTGGAAATAATGGCATATTTCATATTTCTAGATTTATTTATTCAATTATTTATCTTATAATGTTCAATAAATTATTTCCCATGTATCAATATTCACCCAAAAAACTATATATTTTAGAAAAAATACCAAATATGAAATATAACAATTTTTTGATTTAGAGAAAGATATATTAAATTCAAATAATAAAAATTATTATCTCAATATAATAATTTTAAATTTTAATTAACATAATTATATATTAAAAACAATTCTAATATTTATATTATAATTAATTTTATAACCCTTCAAAAAACACATGAATTATAATAGAATTATATTATCAAAATAATACAAAACAATTTGATTTCATAAAAACATTTTATGAAAATAAACAATCTTTTAGATTATTAACCCATTTTTCATATTTTTAAGGTCATATAGGTTCTCTACCATCTAAAAATACCCCATATTTTATTCATTATTCATTTAGTTATATTTTTATTTCTAGGTTATATTTATATATAAATATTTTATTTCAAAATGTATATTTCATTACTATTGTTATAATCTATTTATATAGTGTTATTCATTAGTGTGATCATTCTTTATGAAACAACAGTTATCAATTTTTATATTATAATTATATTTTAATATCTTTTTTTAATATTATTATATCACTTTTAATTTTTATTACAAAATTTATTCTCTTTATTTATTTTAAATTTCATAAGACCTCAATTATAAAGGCCATTTTAATATTCTAGTACCCAGAGACTAGTTTTCTCCATAAATAAACATGGTATATATTGTCATTGTTTCCTTATTAATTTATTAATGTGTTTAATTTTTTTTCGTTGATAAAATATAAATTCAAATTGAATGGAACAAATTTATGGAGTCATAAATTTTACCAACCCTCAACAGTTTATATAAATACCATCTACATAAAGTACATAAAAAATAAATTTTCACTTCTCCATCAATCCTAGAATTTCCACTTCCTTTGACTTTTAGATATTGATCATTTTTTGATCTAAATATACCATCAAAATTACTATTGATATTATTTATTATAATCATATTCCGAGTTATATGTAATAAAAATCCATTTTAATGATTCCAAATAATTCTTTTTTTAGTTTCGATGTTATAAATTTCGTCCAATATATCCAACTCATTATTTCCTATTTTCATATATGTGATCACCAATTGAGTTGAGACAAATGTAAGTTTCTCCCTATTCTCTTTACTATAGGACATGACACATGATTTGGTTCTGAAGTGAAGCTTCGATTTGAGTCTTCTTGAAATCATCAGAAAAATATAGCGTCAACTCTTGTTTTAGGACTGGAATAAGGAACTGAATTAGATGATGTAGTTTTGATTTCTCATCGATAGTTCTAAACATGTGAACTCTTTTGATTTGTAATAGGTTTATCTCAATATGTTTTAGAATTTCATGCTTCTCTTCTATCTCTTGTGTATGTTCTCTATTTTTCACGATGGAGTGTGTTTCTATTTTATCTGCTATATCAACAACGAGAGTATCCTGATAATCTTCCTCATACTTCTAGTTGTGATATAATTTCTATTGAAAATTTACGACTCCATAAATAAAATTTTAAATAGAATTAAAATTAATAAATATAGACATTATAATAATATATTTCAAAAAACTGGAAAAGTAATA
Source organism: Viscum album (assembly GCA_963277665.1). Classification (NCBI taxonomy): domain Eukaryota; kingdom Viridiplantae; phylum Streptophyta; class Magnoliopsida; order Santalales; family Viscaceae; genus Viscum; species Viscum album. The sequence goes on along the minus strand of OY728150.1, from coordinate 800,754,226 downwards.
TAAATAGTGACAGTGTATTAATATCTAGTGGTGTCTCGTGTTCTAGTGGTATTACCTTGGTGGTATAAAATTAATGGTAAATATCTCTAAAAGTATGTTGTTCTGGTGGTTTCATAGACTTATCCAAATTTAAATAATGTTGGGGCAGCCTCTATTAGTTGTTTATTGTATGACGGTGTCTCAATCTTAGGAAATGTTTTAGTGGAAATGGGATGAGACAGATGGTGTGATAGGGAAGATGTCCTATATGGAGGTGTCTCATACTTATCCCGAATTATTCCTTGGTGGTATTACATTCGGATGGTGAGTCATTTTTTAATAGTGTTTCTAGCTTCGTAAAATTTCTCCCCCTTTGAGGAATTCATTGAAATGAAAAGCATTGAAAGCCTTATTTTATGGAATTTAAGGCCGATTCAAATCCCATAACCTATATATTAATTTTTCCTGAGTCTCAAGATTCCCATACTTGGTCAAAATGCATAGTTTAATGTGATATGATTTTAATGGAAAATCCAGTGTTTCTTAAAATGAATCTATTAAATCTTCTATAGGGATGAGATATATTCCTCCCTTGTTCAACCGTCTTGTTCCCTGAAGTGAGAATATCTACCCTTTTATTATTCCTATAGGATTGATTTCATCGAGTCATAATCCTAGGATCATTTCCCCTTCATGTTTCTTCCTTGAGTATGTGCACCCCCTCTTTTGGTTCAAGCAGCAAGTATCATTTTGTCATCAATAGAAGGTATGATCTACCACCGTTCTTGTGTTTCATTTGATCCTTATTCTCCTTTTTATCCATTTTGGATTATCTCTTGTGATATATATGATTATATTGGAGTATCTTGGGTTTCTGTTGGTATGGTCATTCCTTCAAGTCCTCTGGTGGAAGCAGTAGTTGTGAGGGAGGCAATTGTCATTCATTATGTGGATCATTATCGTATAAAAAATGTCAAAAACCTTTTGAGGTAAGGGATTCATTTATTATATATTATTTTACATGAAACTATAGAGTTAGAATGTTTTATCCCACCAGATCACAATGGAATTTACATAATAAATTTTTGATAGATTATAACTTGGGATTGGTCACCGGAAAGGTTGTAAACAATCAAATATCCACAGGAGACTCACCAAGTGGATATTATAGAGGAGGTAATCACATCAAATTATTATAGGGGATAACACTAGTTAGAGTCACTTTACCAGAGGAGGTGATACAAGAGTTCAACAAATCTATCCTAGCTATGCATCTTACTGTTGGGAAGATGTACATAGTCATTTAGTTTATGTTTTGGTGGTCTTCTATGAGATAATTCATAGATGAATTCATCTCTCAATTCCATACATATTAGTATGTGATAGATGAACACAAACTCCCAGCTAGTTTTTTATAACCTCCTGAGATCCTAGAGTGGAATTGGGAGCATCCATTCACTATGATGGTACATGAAACCATCTGGGCGGTCGTTGAGATACTCACAATTACATTACAATTCCTTGATCATATTCCCATGGAATAAAAATTGAAAAGATATATGTGATACAAAAATATTATAAGTATTAATAATATCATACATATCATATAAAAACATTTCATCCATCATTATATCTATCTTATATATTTTATTATTGAAAATGAATAACATTGGTTTGTGAGGAGGTAGTACTCCGTACACACAAATGATGATTTTGTATCCCATTTGATAGAAGAGGAGACAAATACATTTTATTAAATTAAAATAATAAAATATTTTCATATGGGGGATAATTATGTTATTTTATAATAATAATTTAGGATATTTAAAGTATTTAGAAGATGAACTAAAACTAAAATACATAGTTTAAAAATTTACCTCTTCTTTGTACAACAACTTTAGGTTTTAACTAAAGCCTTACATGATTGGTTATCATAAGAAAACAAGGATTATATGATTAGTGAATGAAAAAAGAAATTTATATGGTTATCAATTTTATGAAAAAAATGATATTTGTATGTGTGGAGAGTATATGATAGGGTTTGGGCTTTTATAAGTGAGGTGTGTGGCTCAATTTATATTTTATAAAAGAAAAATATGTAACAACATTATTATCATGGAAAAGGATCCAAAATGAACAATTATAGATAATAAAATATATAATATTAAAATATATTGACAAATTTTTATTATTGGACATGTTAGGGGTTATTTATAACCCTTATCATTTTAGTTTAACCTCATCCCCCTAGTAAACCCATTTTCACCTAAGCCAAAGTAAATAGTTTTTACAATTTTTTTATTCCTTACGGTAAATAAATAAGTTAACCATTTTAGATAATATAAATTATGATGATTCCAAATATATAATCCATTTTTCTAAATTCCATTAATATAATTGGAAAATTTCAATTTAAAATTAGTCACACAGAGCTGATGAGAATGCGAGTTTTTGGAGAGAAACATTTTATAAGTAGAGAAAATTTTAATTTCACAATTAAATATTAATTTTATTAAAATGAACTATTTTTTATTAATAAAAATTTTATTGGAGTAATATTACTTTTAAATCCATTTTATTTTAATGAAAATACTTATAAATTCTTTAAACAAATAGGCAATTTTCAATAAAAACATTTATTTATCATCATTCAATGAAATTTGAATCTTTTCAGAAAAATATTATTGAAAATCACCCAAATATAAATTTTACATGATGATTTCAAAATTAAATTTTATTTTAAAAAATTTATTTTATAAAAGTGTCAAAAAATAATATTCTTATTCTACATAAAAATAAATTTAAAAAATTTAACATAATAATATTTTAAAGTCTACCAAAAATTAAATATTTTTTATCAATATTTTTTCTTTATATAATATAATTATACATAAAATTCTAAAATTAGTTATTAATATTAATATCAATATGTTTAATTTCTAGTTTATAACTTTCTTTCATAAATAATAATATTAATAATATAACAAGATTTCATAAAACTCACTGTCGCATGTAACGCAAGTTAAACAAAAAATATTATATAATAAAAGCTAAAATAGATGCATTTTATAATGTTGGATAAAGTTAGTGGTTCATTAAATAATAGATATGAAATAATTTTGATTTATTAAAATTTATAATAAGTCCAACAAACATTTTGTGTTAAAGGTTCCATTATTATTGAATTGTCTTTAGTGACTTCATTATTTGTTATTGCTGCCTCTCATTCATTCATATCAACCCTAATTTTAGAACTATTGAATATTTATATGGATCTTATTCTTTATGTTGTTAATATTGAAATAATTATTGGGATTGAGTGGGAGTATGGTATCTAATTCCACTTCTTTCCCTTTATTAGAGATTGAGCTCATTTTATATTTTTCCCCTAAAATGAGTCCTTTGGATATTACACTCAAAAAAATTATAGGTTCCTCATAAAGATTATATTGACTATTATCATCAGTGGGATTCCTTTACTACACCAAATGGTGAGTATAATGTTTTTGAGGGAGAATGGAACATGTGTTCTAGCCAAGACAATCCCCCTTTCCCAAAGTTGGTTAGGATGATATCAATGTATTCTATTAATACAATTAAGTATCTACCATGTAGTGAACATACTATAGTAGCTATTGAATTTCCAAATGTGTTTCTTTTGTAGTTTTCTATAATACCACCAAAGTGAGGAGGAGTTATCTTTTGAATTTATGTTGGCTAATCCCCCAGTTACTATTCAATCCTACCATAAAGAATTAAATTTATTGAAGAAACTGGTGATTTTGTTTCATGAATTTATGTAAAATGGACTCATTTATCCCAGTGTATTAACTTTGGAATCATCAATTCCTTTTCCCAAAATGGATGATGGAATTTTTCTCTTACGTGTTGATTATGAGAATCACAGTAGATTTATAATCACGAATAACTACCCATTTAACTCATTAATTATTTTTTTGATCAAATAAAATGGGTAAAGTATTTCTCTAAGAATAATATTTGGTATTTTTATAACCATATCATGATCAATGATTCTAATATCCCAAATACATTATCCATGATAAGGTGTGGACACTCTGATTATCTTCTTTTGGCATTTTTTCTGACCAACACTATTGTTATATTTGTGGAATTAGTTAAAACGACCGCCCAAAAGTATCATTACTATTACATTGTGTTATTAATTAATTCCCTCTATATTTATTTTAAAATCATGGGGGAACATCTAAATGATTTGAGAGTATTTTTTTAAATCTTGATAAATCACTAACATTATGTCACTAAATAAAATTGATAATTCTAGATTTATTAGTTTATGTTCATAGGGAACATGGTCTCACAACATGGTATATAATTTTATCCTAAAATGGTTAAAGTTGATCTTCCATAGGCAGAAAGATATAATTTATTTCCTATTCAATGATTCATGTGTCTTGTATGTTATTACCATAGGTTTGTAATAGAATTCTCCAAGTAAGAATCTGTTTTTACAACTCTCCCTTAGTAGGGAGTGAAGATAATTTGGGATATTAAATTTTTGGTTTACTTTGATGATTTGAAGTGAATTTTAAATTTAGCACCATTTTCGACTCACTAGAGTCTCAACAAGGCAACATGGTCTTTTATGATGCTTCATGTTGAGGTCTGGGCTATGTTCTCAAGAAAGGTGATAACATGGTGAAGTATGTTTCTATTTATCATAATCCCCATGAGATGAAATATCCAACACATAATCCGAAAGGCATAGTTGTGACTCATACCATTAAGCGTTCACACCACTACCTTTGCCAAAAATGGATACCCATTAATCTAATCACCAGATCATCAAATATTTCTCTTACCATAAATATTTGAATGTCATGTAGAGGAAATGGGTTGAGTATATGTATTCTTTCAACATTTACATTGTCTACTCCCTTAGAAAATGGATAATTATAGAAAATTCACTTAACTGTAAGTTTCTACCTCATGCTATTAAGGAATCATTAAAGGTTTAGAATCTCATGGAAATATTTTATTCCATACATTTGGGAGATTGGGAGGGTGAGACTGGGGTTGTTCTAGAATTTTTTCAGTTTAAATCATCTCTTATTGAGATGATCCTCCAAGATTATCATCTTTATAATAAGATCCAGGGTATTTAGAATTTTTTATAATGTGGGGAGACCATTGGAAGGTGGTCTTTATCCTCATAGTACATTTCTTCAGGAACCATTGTGTCATTTTATTAAATTTGATAAGGTCTATAATGGGGGATTTTCACCATTCCAATTGGTTGGTTCACCCCATATTGAATATGATTTTTTCTTACATCAGGAAATTATTTTTTGTAGGTATGAAATGTGATATACATACTTATTTCCCAATTGATATTCTTGTTAGTAATCTTAAAAAATGATTTAGAATCCTTCTAGATAGATTCATCCCAGTCATATTCTATTGTGGAAATGGTATGTGATATTTGTGGATTTCATTGTTGGGTTTCTATGTAATTATTTAGTAATGAATCCAATTTTTGAAGTGATTGACCAATTGAACAAATCATCTAAATTTATTCCTATTCATGATATGGAAAATATTAGGATTTTGGAAATCTCTATATATAAGTAATTATTAGGTTATATAGAGTTATATCTTCCATATTCTTATATGGATAGCCAATTTTTATCTAAATTTAATAGATGAATATAAGAGGTGATGTGATACCAGGTTAAATTAAGCATAGTGTGTCACCCTCAGAAAAATGGTTATATAGAATAGGCTATAAATATTCTTGATGAGTTTCTTTATACATTTATTAATTACATTAAATGAGTGTTCTTTTTTCTGGTGGATTTTTACTAAAATAATATATATAACTCATCCATTCAGATGGAACCCATTGAAGCCAAGTATGGATAGCCTTTTAAATAATTTCTATGTTGGTATGAGGTTTGTGAAGCTTCTCTGGTGGGACCTATCTTGGTCAACCATATTATGATGAGGATCCGAATGATTTTTCACTAGTTAGTGATGGCTTATATCTTGTATATATCTTATGTGGATCATTTTTGACATCCTTTCCAGTTTTGGACAGGAGAACATGTGTTCTTGAGTGCCTTACCTATGTTGGGTTATCGAAATCCTAGAAAATAGGATAATTTGACACCAAGATATGTGAGGGTTTTTGAGTACATTGATTGTATTTGGAAGGTGGAATACTATTTGGCCTTTCCACCACAAATATTTTTTAACAACACTATTTTTCATGTGTTGACGGATAAAAAATATCTCCAAAACACATATCATGTTTTTAATGGGTAATCAATTTATGTGGAAACTAATATGACCATGGGTGAGGATCCAGTTAGGATTTTTGATTCTAAGGTGATGGTGTTATTGAATAAGTATGTTCCCTTCATCTAGGTTCTATGGTATCATGGTTCAGATGCTCAAGTGATGTGGGGGTGTTATAATGATGAGAGGGAATTAGTCTCGTCTCATTGTGGACTGGTCTTATTGATGAGGCTTTCTAGTGGAATAAATAATTATGGTGGGAAGAATTATTTATTCTTGGATATTTATTTATGTGAAATTATTGTATTGTGTTTCTCTTATTTTTTTCATGTTGATTCATATTTATTTTTTGTTTTTCATACTTGTATCTGGACTTTTAAGGGATTGGATTGTGTTTATGATTATTTTCTGAGAGGTTTGGAGGTGTTCAGATTGTTTGGATCAAGAGTGGTCATGGACCTATAGCTAGAATTGAAACATGTAGACCACTGAATTACCAATGACATCCACTGAACATCCGGTGACATGTTGAAACTAAGGTATTCCAACATGATGTATATTGATCAGTTTCTAGGATCCCACTAGACCACTAGAGGTAGGTTGGTAGAATGGGGTTCCTTCATGAACTCCACCATCAATATAATGGATTCCCACTATCAAGCTAGATGGGTTCCTAGTGTGGAAGAAAATATACCTAGAATCACTAGAATGTTTAATAAAATAGTCTAGCATAGGAAGTATCGGGTATGTTGTTAATTTCTTCTCAAAAAATAGCTATATTATTTAATTAGACTCCACTCTCAAACATCATTTGAACTCTAACACCTTGTATTCTCTCATGATGCGGTTTTATCCCTTCTAACCTTGAATCATCAATAATTAATGTCTTGAATTAAGAGTTTAATCTCTTTTGCAATGGTAACATTGATTCAATTTTGAATTCCCTTTCTTTGTGTACCTCCTTCCCCTAGGGTTGTGGATCCTTATTTCTTTGATGGATCCTGATCTTGATGTGTGAATTTGGTATCTAGGATTCCCTCTTTGTTGAGTATATCAAAAAATTTCCAATTTTGTCTAAATCAATTTCATTTCCATATTTAAACCCTATATCATATAATATTAGTAAATTTTCTATTTTGGAGACATATTTATTGAGTAATACATTAATATATTCTTATCTTTTTTATAATTATATGTGTGTCCTATCCCCCACATATAAAATCACACCTCTCTCCTCTCATCCCTAAAATTAAGTATCTTTTTTATTGTGAATTAAATTCCCAAATTCTTTCTCTACATCCCTAACCATGTCCTTTATCCCATTTTGTGATCAAAAAGTCAACCTATCAAGGATTTTGGTACCAAGATAAATAGGTAGTATGAATAACATGTATGGTTCTGAACTAGATGTTTTCATTTTATTTATTCTTTTACCTCCTTATATTATTACTCAAACATTTTCAAATTATAGTACCATTATATAAAATATAATAAAATGTTTTAATTTTTATGGAATAAATTATATCCATCTTTTTTTAAAAAAATGTTAAATGAAAGCATCGTTAACGTGTCTGGTGGACTACTGCCTCAAGAACTAGTTCAATTGTTTTTTCATCCTCTCCTCTCACAAGTTATTATAATGATGGATTTAAGGTATATATATGATATTAATTAAATAATTAACATTATATAAATACAATATAGTTTCTATCTACATACCTTTCCATCAATTAAAAATGATAACATCATTCATGCATATGTGTGGACCACTATCCCTATGGAGCGATGTGAATTTATGTTCATAGATACATCATCTATATTATATATATAAGTTTATTTTAAGAAATATATGATATTTGTGTTGTAATAATAATATTATAATGATAAATTTATACTAACCTTTTTCCATCATGTTCATTAAAAATTGGGGACATTAGTCATGTGTACATACAACCTACATAGTCCTTGATAGTAACATAACTGATTTTTCATAAGCAATATTCATGGTTCCATTTAAAAGTATAATTAATATATAAATATTTTAAATATTTTATGATTAATATTCTAGATATGGTCGTATAATTACCTCTTTGACCATATTCAATGTATCATATACATTTTGTATATATGAGCTGAATGCCATCAAAACATATGTCATCAACGTAGTTTATTAAGTAATTAAATATAAAATGGAAATAAATAAAATAATGATAGTGATAATATTGGAAACATTTCTTAATAAAGTATGTAATTGACATTATTTTTATTATTTTGGATGTTAAAGAACATATGTCACAATTCATATTTTATGAAAGGGGTAATTTACATAAAAACCACATTGTAAATGTTTTAAATATGTCTTTTTATAAATATTTATCATCCAATCACATATCATCCTTATATATATAAAATAATATACACTGTATTATTAGATGGAAGTGATATAATGGATATTCTGACCCATGAAATATATATACCTTACATGTTGTGTATTATGTAGATTAATAACATGTTAGTTGTGGAATCATGGGAGCACTGGATACATGGTGAATAGGACCTCATATGGTGGTTGGATATTAGAGATCCGGGTAGGGGTCTCCGATCACTTTTAATTTTCATGTTTTTTCATTTTTTTGAAATATTTTTTAATGAGAATGTATTTATCACATTTATATTAAATAAGAAATATTGTACTAATATATACCCTAGAGTTTTTAAATATTCATGGTTATATAATAGATATTTTATAATATTATTATTAATCCATCACAATTTCACATCATGATTTTCTAGTTTATACATAAAAGTCGATGAGTAAAATCCCTTCGATTTTAGATATTTCTTTAAATTCTTATCGCCACCCCATGACTAAAGAGTATGGATTGGGGTATTTGTTGATAAATAACTATTGGTTTTGGTCATGAATTCAATAAATCATTATATGTAATTTAATGCAATCACCAAGTTAATTTTATCTGTAAACTTCTGGTCATTACACTGAATTCCCATAATGACATTAGAAATTATTAATCAAAATACATTCATCATTATCCTAATTTTGATATAATCCTGAAAAAAATCATTAAGAATAGTTGGATCCCATCATAAGATTTAATAAATCATGTATCCATATAATAGGATAGACATTCATGACAACAACCTAATTCAAGGGATTAGAATTTATAAAAAATACATATAAATACATATTCTATCAATAAAAACAAAACTAGATCACTCAATGGAGTCACACAAAAAAAACCCCATTATTGAGAAGATAATTGGCGTAAATCCATAACTCTAAAAAAATATAAAGTTCCATCTTATACAATGGCATCAATACCAAAGAAACACATGGTTTCAAATCTATGCCAATATAGATCCCTATTTGAGGGGTAAACATCACATATACGTCCACAAATAAATTATAATATTCTTAATAAAATGGAAACACCACTGATTAATCCTTTACTAATTTCAACATCATCAAAAAATCAATGATGAAAGGGATACAATAACCATATAATCCAACTAATGGTCACACTCTCCAAAAAATACAACACACTCTCTAATAGATTCATTGAATATAAAACACATCCATAATAATCCCAAAACATAATAAACCAAAAACATCCAATACATTTTCTAGATGATGTCATATGGTTGTATCTCCAAAATTATGATATGTACTCTATGGTGATTTTTCCCAAAAAAATTATAATAATCTCTAAATTTTATACTACATTGTTTATAATTATTAAATGAATAGATCCTCTATTAAACAACGCTTAAAGGATGGTAAAATATAAAAATATAACACAATTAATGTTGTTTACATTACCTGGTGTGGGAATATATAAATCATTAATCTGACCACATCCAACTGTATGACCTATCTATACTTGATTGGGAATCACAGAGTTATCCTCTTCCACCATATCCCATCTCTGCTGATCGAAAACTGGAGCTCCCAATTGTTGGACATTATATTATACTACTCCATCAAAAAATATTTAAGAGGGACTCAAGGTCAACAATTACTACCAATAAAGGTAGGGAAATATAAAATTAAAAGTCCCTGATTTCTTCATGTAATAAAAAACTAGGTCCAATCTACTGGTTGGGGTATGAGATCATCCTTCCTTAGTGAAATCTGATGAAAAAAGATGGAAATAACTATATCACTCCACAACCATTAGATCACGATAAAATTGAGAAACTCTAGAAGAAACTATTATCCATGGAGTGTCCTAATTAATCTCCTCTCATGTTTACTTAGTCTTATGCATCACCCTCAATAAAACTTCTACCATCACCAACACCTCATGATATTTCAAAAAAACATGAAGAAGTTGAGGGTGTATTTACAAAACATCTCGATGTGAGATTGGATGGATGACCATATGCTCTTCCTTTCTACCTATTCTAGTTGGTGATATACCATGAATCATTTGAAAGGTTGTGGTTAGTGAGGCCTATGTTTTTTAGGGTGAGTTGTTCTTTCCTAGGTCACTTCGGGATAATATGATTTGTGACTTCCGATGTGTATTCGGGATGAGATGTGTTGTGAATTTCTAGGTGTCTACGAGAATGATGTGATGTGTTGTGAGGCTCATGGTCTTGTGTGTAGGTGGGTTGTGTTGTGAGGCCATGTTGTGTGTGGTAGGGATGTGTTTTGAGTCATAGTTGTGTGCTGGTGGGATGTGATGTGGTGTGTTCAAAAGAGGTGGAAGCACCATGAAATATTTTGTTTTGGTGTGAGAGCAGCTAATTAGTGGGAAAGTGGTGTGGGGTACCATATCAATGAAGTAAATTATATTTTATTACATGACCTTCATTATTTGTGGATTGTATGTCGGTGAGGTTGGGACGGTTAGTTTACCTACATAGGTGGGGTGTGGTTATGTTGTTTTCTCATATGTTCATTTGTATGACACATTCACCTATTCAAGAGAGTATTTGGTTTTCCTATTTTGTATATTAGTATACTCACCATACATATATAAAACTTATTTTAGGTTTCTAGGAGGATTTCATGGACCATGCTGGACCTTACTAGGTCTGGTCTTGGTGGTGGTTGGGGCACTGTTTAGCATTAACATTGGGTATGTTCCTTGCTTTATAGTTTCCATTATATTTGTAAAAAATATATTTTACACATTATTGTGGGGTGATTTTTTGATTTTTTTTATATAATGTCATGGAGTTTTAATGATGATTGATCGATCATATCTCTCAATATTGTTTCTTATAAATGGTAATGCCTCCCATTTTGTGATATTTGTTTACCCTTGGTACTAATCACCAACCCGAGGCCAAGAACATGCTCATAATGTAATCCAAAATAAATGAAACCAAGTAACATTAAAAAGGGACCTAGAATAATAACCGCACATCTTAGGATTGATCCAATTTAGAAAACATGTGGAAAATGGAAAATTAAATCACCATATACATTATGAAATAAAATCAACCACACCACAACTAACCAAGAAATTTCCTTTTTACCAATATCTAAAAACAGAACTAGAATAAGACAAGAAGTAACATCAAAATTCTATCAAAATATCTGATACTACAATGCTAGGGTGCTATTGTAGTTAAATGAAATAAATAAGGGTAATGGTAACTTACCCAAAGATATGTACCAAAACTGAAATGGAGATCCAATGTCGAACTGATCAATATATGAGGAGTTGTATCTCTATAAAATTCCAAGGATATACCTTGGTTCAAGGTAGAAGGCCTTTACAATCAATAAACTAAGAAAAACGACCATGAACCTATTTTAAAATAGGACGTAGGCCATAATATAGAGTTAAAATCCCATTAACTGTGTTTAGTCCAAACAAGAAAAGAATGTTAAAAAACCCATAACCTTGGACTAAAAATCTATTATATAAAAAAATCACGATGTGAAGCCAAAATTAACTATGTTTAATACTTAACAACATCAATACCTATTCATGGATTGTACCCTACAGAAATTTCATGGTGTTTAACCCAGTTAAACGACTGGAAATCTTCCTACACCCTATAAAAAAGGATTCTAATGTTGAATTCCCATAAAATATCTTACAACGCTATTATAGGTATCCTACCAATAAAAAATGAGGAAAAACCCATTATGTGGTGAAGGTTGTACCTTATAAAAAGGTAGTTGTCTGTTAGAAACTCCCCACAATAAATATTTTACATCCTCTGGAAGTTATGTTGATGTTGTAATCCTTGGAAAGAAATGTGTCCACTGCTCCCTCATCAAAGATTCACATTCCCATGAATGATGAGAAAATGATCCTTGTTTCCATAGATCTCTAACCAACAAAATCAAATCCATATGAAATAAATTCACTTGAGATTCAATGATATCAACTTGTTTCTACAAAACAGAAACATATGGATCTAATTCAATTCCATTCTAACTCAGAATGTGAGCTAGATCAGGAAGATAATTCATGAGATGAGTTATATGGAAAACTACATGAATAAATGTCTATTGTACCAGTAATGCTAAACAAGAAGAAAATTTATCAAGCCCCTCGGTGACCTTAAATGGTCCAACATATATTGTAGCCAACTTTCCCTACTTTCTAATTCATCAGTGACCCATCCAAAGAGAATCTATAATGAAAACCCAGTCACCTACTGAAAACTCAAAAGGAATATGTCGTGGATCAACATGTAATTTTTTTCAACTCCTAGATGATATCATACATCTTCATACATACAAAATATTTACTGACATATCTTAAACTAGAAATGGTCAGATAAAGATACATTGACCACCTCATCGCAACAAAGAGATGATCTATACGGGCGGCCATACAACAACACAAAAGGATCCATTAAAAACAAAGATAATAATTGTTGTTGAGAAAAAATCAATTACTCCCAGATCGATATCCCATAGTCCTTGAAAATCCAAGACATAGATGCAGATAATATCCTCTACAATATAAATTACTCATTCAATTTGACCATCTGTAAGTGGATGGTATGTTGTGCTCAATTTGAAATGCATTCCAATTTCCATTTAAAGACTCCTCCAGAACCTCGAGGTAAATATAAGATCCAATATAAAATAATGGAAGAAGGACTCCCATGTAACCTCACAATCATATGCACATAAATATTACATTTATCATAATCTTTAGGGGTTTCTTAGATCAAATTGAAATGATCAGACATCATCATAAGATCAAAAACCACCCCGATAGCATTCTTACCTCAGTGAGTCTATGGTAATCCCATTACAAAAACCCATGCATACTTGATCCCATTTCCAGTTCAGAATTGGATGATGTTGAAGCATGCTAAAATGTTTCAATTGATCTGCCTTTATCCATTGCAAGGTGTAATAAAGAAACATAAACATCATGATGTCATGCTTCATACATGGAACCAGATTCATCAACTCATTTAATAATACATCTTCAAACTCCCTGGATGAAAAAACCAAAATGTTTTATGACAAGTGAACAAGACTAACTCCTAACAAGTGTTGGGTCTAAAATCCTTTTCCTTAATTGGATAAAACCATCTGAATAAAGGGACCAACCAAATATAGTCTCCAAAGTATAAAGGATTTCTCGAGTTTTATGAAACTCATCATCCTGCTTCATAATCCAGAAAAATAGACTCCAGGAGAGATGATGGTAATTAAACGTTGGCCAAAACCATACATGATGCATCCTCCTGATAATCTATGTGAAAAAATAATAACATCCCCATTAGGATCTACTCCATCTTTGATTATAGAATATCCAGTGAAGGTAAATTCCTTCAAATATCATTTGAAACAATGTTTCCCATTCTAGGGGTATATGAAGTATCAAAGTTAGACATATAAAGGTATTCACCCCAACGTCTCTATTTGATATTCAAGACGTTCTGGTAAAATATATAACTCATAACATTATGGTCAATGAATTCCATAAACTTCTCCCCATTGAGATAGTGTCGCCCTTGTTTAAGGGCATGAATGAATACAACAATATCTTAATCATGTGTGGGGTAATACTTCTCAAGCGATAAAATCTGATGAGACCCATAAGCTACCACACTATCATCCTTCATAAGAATTTATCCCAAGCCAACACCATATTCATCGAAAAATACCACATTTCCCTTACATGAATAAGGTAAGATTAGAATATGATATAATTTCAACATCCTTTTCCATATATAAAAATAATTATTACACATTATATACCAATTGAATTTCACTGCTTTCCAAGTAAGATCACTCAAAGGTGACACCAGCATAGATATGTTCTTTACAAACTATCTGTAGAATCCATCATGACCAAGGAATCATTGTATCTCAAAGACATTATATGTTTCCTTCTATGACATAACTTCCATTACCTTATCTAGAATAACTGATAATCCATGATTAAAAAAATTTTCACAAAGAACATCACTTCTTAAATCTAGAAACTACATTTTGAAATATTTCTGTATGAAGATAAACTTCTCAAAACATTTAGATCCAAAATCAGATGGTGCTCATGCTCAAGCTCGAATTTATAATAAAACAAAATATCATCCATGAGAGCTACCAAAAAAGTATGATGATATTTATGGAATCTCTTATTTTGGAAGGCTGTAAAATGGAATGAGTTTTTGTCAGAGTAGAAGTCATCAATATATACTCACAATGTTTGTACCGACTCCATAAATTTGTCTTCATTGTACTAGACTTCTGAACTCTGAGCTAATGATAACCCCATCGAAGATCGATCTTTGAAAAGAAAATTTCCCCTTCAACTAATCAAGTAGAACATCCACCCAAGGAAAATGAAAATTTTTCAAAACTATTACTCGATCAACATCTGATAGTCCACATATAACCGAAGTGAACAATCTATTTGCATAGAAAATAGCATCATTGATTCAAAAGGAGAAATTATAGAAATAATAAAACATTTTTTCCAACAAGTCATTCAACTAAATCTTGAGCACTTATAGCTCTTATCCTACCATATAATATTAATGTATTGATATTAGTTTCACACCTGACACCAGATCAACCATAATTTTTATCGCTCTCTCCCTACAAGAAGGCCAAAGAATTTGTCTAGGAAACATCAAGAAATCTCGAATACCAATGGTAAAATTTATTATTAGAGATATATAATCTTGATTAAACACAATAGAAGACATCAATATCCTATGCTTTGGGTAGTAATTCCATACATGACCAGACCTCGGGTTCCGCTCCCTCAAAAATACAAAATCTCTCTAATCGACCACAGGAAATGATACATGCCAATGATAACAGCCATCCTCAGATCGATGAGATATAATCCAATCCTTACCGATGAAGAAATAAAAAAAATTAAATCAATAATGATAAAATCCCATAACAACTCTGTATTAGATATCGTTAAAAATAAGAAGGAAACATAAACCCCCACTCATTCCACTCACCATGAATTATTGTTAAATCCAATTCAAAGGACAAAATATCCATTGGATGTTTAATAATATCAAAGAATGTGAATATATAAATTAGTGCGAGGAAAACATATCAATTAAAACAATTACTACTAAAAATGATATAAATATAGGACCTCTCACTATTACCAGACCTGTATCGACTTCCACTGGACACTCATCTAGTGTGTGAATATGATTCCCATCATGAGGCCTACGGTTGGAGCCCTACAGTCTTTGAAGCTTCTGATTACAGTATAGTATCCTTGGATGATAGTGAACAATGACTATGATGAGGCATAGTCATATCCTTATAGAAATTCTATAAGTGACCAACAGACCCATAGTTGTCGCACGTCTTCACGAGTAGAGTAAAAAAGATGACTTTTTTTCTTCCTTTTCCACACTAATAGAAAGTTAGAGGAAAATTGCACACTATAATAGATAGTGAAGAGGAGGATCACTATTGAGACCCTCCAGCTTCAACAACATACTTGAATGTATTTGATCATGTTAAAAAATCATTCCAACCATAACAAAATCCATGGAATAATAAAAATTACATTCAGATCCCTTTGTATATGGATTTTATCCACTAGAAATAGTTGTGTATTGAAGAATTTTATCAATGCATTGGGTATAACTCACTCAATAAAATCCATATACAAAAAAATGGTCCAACATCATATATAAGAATTATAACATGTGACTGGGACTGTCCCTCTCGATATTGACATTACAAAATCAAACATGGATCATATCCCTATAGAATCATTTTATCACTAGACTAGGAATATCACAGTAAATATATATCACTATATCACGTCATAAATCTCTATTGACAATTATGAAAATTACCATTAGTAATTAAATTTAAATTTCATTTATATGTAAAATGAAAAACAACCACATGAAAGAGTAATAAGCCACTACCTAGGGATTATATATCAAATAATCAATTAAGGTATCATTTATTCTAAACACACTTTGATACATTATCCATGTTCTTATTATTCAAGGATTTCTCACCCAATGGGTAGCCATAATCTAGGTTGCAGAAAGAGATGAACCAAAATGAAATAAAAAAAATTTTCCATTCATAATTTACCATAAATCAACTGATTAATTGGAGTTTACATTAATATATATTAATCAAAATATTTCATATAATTTAAAATTAAATAGACTATAGGGTAAGGTTTATCCTATCTACCTTTAAATAGTTATTTAAAACGTTTTCAAAGAAAAACTCAAATGAGGAAAAGAGAAAATAGTATTGAAATAGGAACCTATATCAACATAGTTCAATATAAAAATGATGAAAAACTCCTTTACTCAAAATACATACACCACAATGAATCAGGAGTGATGAGAGAGAAGGTAATCCAATATGAAAAACACTCACTAGGGAGCAGATGTATAATAGGGTTGTCTCATAGTGAGGAGGAGACTCCAAAATCTCATGTAGCTATCCCTATGGTCGAAAGTAAAGACGATTTGAAAAACTATTGTGAAAAATAATCACATGATACACTTCAAACCCCTGGGTTCAATACATACAGATGATGAGGATTCTTTTCTAAAGATAAGGGATTCCATATCCTCCTCACTAATTATAACTTCCTTCTTTTTAAAAGAAATTTTTGCGTCATATATTTGAATTCGTTCCATATGTGGGATTATGTTAAAGTTAATCATAGGTATGATGAAAAGGTCATTAAGTAACAACATGTTTATCTCTCCTAAAAGAGACAGACCAAAACATATTTTTTTCAATGATACTTTCCGTGATAGTTTTGACTGAAAACTCCTTTATTAAGTCCAAAGGGAAATGTCTAATTCTCTTTGAAAATGGGAAGATCCAAATTCAAATAAAACATTTCCTAAGTTTGAGGACATTATTAATATACCTACCACTATATTATTAGGATCTTCAACCTCAGCAGTTGTGACCACATAATCTTGGCCTTACTCGATTATCCTTATTTGGGAAAAGTTTACTAGATTGTTTGAAAATAATTTTTACAATGTTCCATATCATCGAAATTTTAGCATTGAACATTAGTAGATTTATTATATCCTTTTCTATCAATATCTTAGTGGGATTTTCCTTTTAACTTGTTATAGACACCAATACCCTTCATGTAAGTATCATGGTGTTTCTTCCAATGATTTTTTCATGTTGAAAAATCAACTCCTCCCTTTTACCCTTTTCTATATTATCATTCCCAAAGTGTTCTATAGCCGAATTATTATCTTTTTTTACATTGAAGCCATGATTCATAGAGAAATATTTTTATTTCCTGATAAAAAATGAGACTATATCTTAATATGATGAGAAATTATGGGAGACCTATTCTCTTTAGAGGAATGGTTTTAAACTATAAAATAATTAGTCAATAATTCTCATTGAATTATGTTTGTAGTCTACAACATGCCTTTCTAACTATGTAAAGTTAATTTCATACTTCAAAACATTTTCATCCCCATTATATAATCGACGTAAGAATTTCCTCTCTATATCCACTCATTGTTCACGAGGAAAATATTTTTCATAGAAAATTTCATTAAAATACCTCAATTGCATATTTTTAATTTCTTCCTCCTTTGGGTTTTGAAATAATTACCACCATTAATTTGAATCTACTTATAGATGATAAACTAAAATGATTACATTATCCCTTTCATTACTTACCAAAATAATAAATATCATCTTTAAGGAACTTATCCACTGCTCTTCTAAAAATCACTTTGTTGTCTGATTAAATGATATAGGTTGTTATCTCATAAAGTGATATAAAATTTCTCCTCAACATTATGGATCAGGATTCTATATAAGGGTAAGGTTATCCATCAAAACCATAATCATTTGTCCCAGTATACTTATACATAGCTTAGCACCAGTTACAACTCCAGTACCAACATCATTATCTTTCATATAAGGACAATCCCTACTAGGGAACATGCATTGATATTGTTTCCATTCCTTCCCCTATAAACAATTTCAAAATAATGGTTGACACTAAATTATGTTATGAATCATAATAAAAAATTAAAAAACTCAAAAAATACTTAACATAAATTGAAATATTATGAATATCTAATCTCATAATAATAAATATGGTTCTTTTGGGGATATATTTACTTTTAAATCCTTAATAATTGTTTTTAAACAAAATATGACTTATCCTAAGACTATCCCCTAAGAGTTTCAACCCAGGTGACTAGTAAGGCCCATTTTGGTGTACGAGGTTACCCATAGTCAAGCTTAGAACACATTTTAGGAGTTTTCAACCCTAGGTACATCTGTTCCAAAACTATGTCCACTTGTATTATCCATATCAGAATATATCTACAGAAATATAAACATAATCCCTACCCAACCAAAATTATAATATGTTATTATATTCTTATCCTAAAAGACTATATATGGTTATCTTATATAATATATGTTTTCTAAATCATGTTTCTAATGTTTCTACTACACTTCCACTGATACCGACTATATATATCTCGACCCCAAATTCCCAGAGTCGGCTTCCTACATCATTAAATTGGAATTACAAAGTAGGAATTTGTATCATGAAGGAATGAATATTTTGGATGTTTTAGAAAACAGAATACAAACATAATTTTTACATTACAACTGTGAAAGGAAATAAAATATATAGATTCCATTTGAAACATCCATAACTCCTAAATTATCCCTACAAGTCATTCATAAAATTCAGCTTCGCATCCTGGGGAAAAATAGAACATAAGAATCTGCTGAGATATGAAGCTCATTAAGGGTAAGTAATATACAAGAATCATAAATAATAAGTCATGTGGAATAATTAAAAGTATACATTCTATAAAACCTAATATTGAGCATAATATGGTAGGAATTAATGTTGATCAAATAATACCAAAATAAAACATAACCATAGATATTTTACTAATTCAATAGTCACATGGACTATCAATTAATAATTTCATAATGAGGGAATTCATTCTTCTGGAAATCATAAACCTATAGTCAAGGACAAGTCCAAGACTCCATACATAATTGGTAAAAACCTAGTCTTGTTTTCTTGAGCTAAACTGCAGAAGCATCAAGAGGCTGTAGCAGGCCCCATCCATCACTTATTAATTACAATTCATTCCTCATATTAATATGGATAAACATAAAAAAAATATTCATAAGAAATATAAATATATTTCACAAATCTTTAAACATAATCACTAACCATTCTGTGTAGTATAGTGAATGGTATCAAGATAGCACATCAACAGTAAAACTGATCATAAACCATTTAACAAAATATATTTAACACTATTCATAAGATATAGAAATTAATAAATAATAAAATTCAATAGAGGTATTTAAATAGATGAAATTACTCTAATAAAATCATTAAGGAATTCTTGTGAGTAATACCATTTTTACTTTGCAAATAAGGGTTCTTTTCGAAATATATTTTGTATTTTTCAAGATTGTTTGTATAAAACTATAAATTAAAAAATAAAATTTTATAATGAAACAATTAGTGTTTTTATAAAAATAACAGTGTCTTAAAATAGATTGTGGATGGTACTTGAAAATGGGTAAGAAATCGAGATGATCCCTTTAATATGGATTGCATATTGGGAAGAAATGGGAGGGGAACCTTTAAAAACATTTAGTATCACATAAAAGATTAATGAACTGATCTGGATATATAATTTTTGAAGATATATATATATATAATTTATTATAAATATATAAAAATAATAAATAATTTCAGCATTAGTTAAGAAGATTAAGAGACTTTTCACAGAGTCTTGTTGTTCATCATATGTACGATGCATTTGTAATGGTGTTGAAGTATTTTCAATTATTTCCCATGGGTAATAAAAATAGATATGGATTTTAATTTATGTTTGATACAATTCATATAACCCATTATGTATTTTAAGTAAATGATTCCAAATATATTCCCACCCATGGGGAGTTCTAATCCAATGAAAATGATTAAATTATTCCTTAAAAAAGTTTTGAGATGATTAGTGATAGAAATTTTTAATGGATAAGGGGTTTTATTCATGTAGTTAGTCAGTTTGAATGAATTTCAAATGGATCTGGATATAAATATATGGTATCATAGAATATCTATGGAATTTCTCTTAACATGTTGAATGTAATAAAGCATGGAAATTTTGATAAATGAAATGTTAAACTCTTGTCACTATTTTGGGTAAATAATAGAAATGATGATGCATCATCAATGTGTGAATAATGATGTTGTTAGGATGCTATATTGAGCCTCCCCATCCTTGGTTTAGGTTTTACTAATATTCAAGATAGCATTATTGTTATAAATGTTTGGGATACTTGAATTATTCCCTAACCACAATTGGATCTATACATGGTATAGATACTAGAGATAATGCTCCTTGGTGAAGTGAATTGTGTTTTTTAAATTTAAACCCTTGGTAAATTAAGGATTTAAATCCATATGGCACATATTTATGTAATCAATCACAGACTGATGCAGGTTATTTTATTTGAGTTCCATTTTTGAATTTAGAATCCCATCATGTTAATTTTAAACAATTTATTTATGAAAAATATTTTCATTTCAATCCATGACTATTATTCATTATTTAATTAGAGTACACTATTATTATAATTTTTATTTTCTTAGACAATATTAGTGGTGGACTACTGCGATGCACTCACACTCTTCTTGATCAACCAAGGGTAATTGTGTACATTTCATTATTATAGGTTAGGGTAACATAAATGACTCTATGATAGATTATTGAGTATAGATTTTGGGATTAGGCATATATATTTTGACGAGAAATGATGATGATACTAGATGTGGGGATTTTCAACGTGTCCTTATTTCCATTATTAAATTGATTGAATTAAATATTCTAACATGGAATATTTACTAAATAGTTTTTACTCATTTCCCATATATTATTATTTTATTATATGATACATGATTATTATTTATTATTATTTATTATTATTTATTATTATTTCTTCTTTAGTTAAATTCGGATAAAGATTGGTTATTATCCCTCTATTTATCTATAGTACTTCACTACTAGTTGGTATCCTATGGAATAGGTTGAGTCATGTGTGTGGTCTAATAATAAACTAGTTATGCAACTAGCTTAATATAGTAAGGTTGAGCCATTACAATTACCTATTGAGTAAATGATATTTATCGGCCTCACCAAATATCATTAAAATTTTAAATGAAATTTACATGCTTGAAACATATAAATTCATTCCTCTACATCAAAACACTCTTAAAAATATACTTTTCTGAACCATTATGAAAATAATTTCTAGTTATTTATAATACCATTTCCATTAAAACCAAATATTTGAAACACAAATACTAAAAATATACATAACATAAATTTTTATTTAATTAAAATATTGATTATTATGATGGAAACAAAACATGAAATAATGGTTACAGTTAAGACAAATTCATTCGATTTAAAATATGTTAAATAATAAATTATTTCCCTTTTAAAGATAAATAGAAATAATTATATATAAAAAATATAAAAATATTCCCCCTGAAAGTACATTGAAATAAAATAAAATTTCTTATATAATTTACTTTATAATTTTTTTATAAATATAAATACAAAAAATAATTTTATAAACATGAAAATAGAATAATTTTTTTAGAAATAAATCATTAAAACATTTTAAAATAATTTTTAGGAAATATTATCCCACATGGTTTATTTAATCATTAACAAACAACATATTGAAGGAAATAAAATTCAATGGATATTTTTTAATGGTAAAATACATCCATAATGTAGTATTATAAATAATAAAATATAAAACATGTATTGAAAGTAGATTACATAACACTGAAACAGAATTGAGAATTGATATTCATTCCTTAGAAAAATATTTATCATTTTACATTCATTAACTTCTATATGAAAATTATTTATTCAAATTATATTTTTTTGAGGAACATGTCAATGTATATTAAAATTTAATAATATTATTCAATTCATTTATTTCAAATGTATACTTTATT
This sequence comes from Viscum album, assembly GCA_963277665.1. Classification (NCBI taxonomy): domain Eukaryota; kingdom Viridiplantae; phylum Streptophyta; class Magnoliopsida; order Santalales; family Viscaceae; genus Viscum; species Viscum album. The sequence continues at coordinate 800,731,490 of OY728150.1, read as the reverse complement.
ATAAAAATGGTTATGTGAACCTCGTGTATTTTTTTGGAAGATCATTTCATTATTCCAAAATGACTTTTTTAGGTTTATAGTATTCAAATATGTAATCATTAAATCTTAACCATAGTAGTAATCATGAAATAATTTTAATTTTGAAACATTATTTAACATTAATAACCTACAATTCACGGCGGTTTTGAAAAATTAATTATGTTAAATGGATAATGATTACAATTGAATTAGAATTTAAACCTATTTTAACATCAATAATAAATTATTAACATATATATAAATCATGTCGTACCATATGTCGTCCAAAAAATTATTACTTTTAATTATTTTAAAATAACATACTTTAATATTTCTACTATTTATATAGGAACTGTGTTTGTGTTTCATAAGAGTTTAATGTAATTATATAAGATCTTAATAAAATAAATATATTTTTAAATTTAAAAATTTATCCTCTAAAAAAATTAATATTAATTAAAATATTATTTTTAATCCTATGTTAATATATAAGTATAATTTATAAAAAAGATAGAGGAATTTTTAATTTTTCATTACATAAAATATTATTCAGGACATTCTGAACAAAAATTTATCAATATACCCATAAATTAAAAACATTATAGACTATAGATAACCTTATATCATTCAATTTGAAAATGGATGATGTTAGTAACATATTTAATCATTTCACACTAGTATATAATTTATTTAATTGGTTCTACAATTTACCATGGTTATAACTATTTACCATAGTTAATATTCATATTTACAAAACATAAAAGTGGTATATTTACTGAATATTAATTATAATGAATTAAATTTTTTAATTAAATTTATAAATTATAATTCATAGATTTTTATAATTTAATTTAAAAGTAAACCAATTAAACATGATGACAATTATTTTTATATAAATAATGTCGTCTCATGTATGTAAACTACTAATAACAAAATAAAAAATTAATTAGATTCTAATGAAAGTAATTGTAATTTTCATAATTTAAGAGAACTAACATTACATTAAATAAATTTTAAAAAATTAACTTTCTAAATACATCAAACAAATAAAATTCAATAAAAATCATTATTTTACAGTATTCATCGAAAAACAAATCATTTCAAAAAATTATCAGAAATTTCCTATCTGATTATTTTTACATGATAATTTAAAAAATTAATGTCATGGTTGAAAATAAATTTTATGTGAGTGGGTTAACATAATTATTATATTTTATCAAAAAAATAAAAAACACTCTTGAGTAAAAATGTATTTTCAAATCATAAGATAACGTGATTAAAAATATGAATTATTATTTTATAAGAATTATTCAAAAAATTAATAATGTTTTGGACCTCTAATTATATATTTGGTTAATTTTTTTATTCAAATATAAACCAAATAATAGTCCAGGTAATAATGAACAAATTTAAATAATAATATTTTCTGTTTTTTTATGATCTGTTTCAATTTTGTCATTTAACTATTGAATATATTTTAATTATTTTAATTCTAGGGATTCAAAAATATTGAAGATTAAAATTTATAATTTATAATATCATGTTTCATAATTACATGATTATGATATTTATATATTTTATATAAAAGCATAAATTATATTCATAGATGATTGAAAAAATGTTAAAAATGTTCATCACAAATACATCTCTTTGATACATGATAGATATTATTAACCAAGTTTAATATATGTTGTTTATATACTTCCTATATGTGATTGTGTACCATGATTTATCTTTTAATAATTAAATTAAAATGTAAATTACATTCCCTCTCACTCATAGTTTTTTATTAAAGAGATACTCAATCTAGTATAGTTCTCTAGGTATGAATTCAGGTTGTTTTAGAAATGTTAATTACTAATGAAATTTTTACATCTATATAGTGTTCTATTGATTTTTTATCTCACAGATACACAATTAATTCCTTCCACATAATTAATGTTATAAACATTTTCAATTCAATTTCTTTTAATAAATTGTCTTTTGAATTAATTATTTCCTTTGTCATATGTTTATAGAAAAAAACGTCAAAGAATTTTGATCATTTTCTTAATATTATTTCATTAAAGTTGGGTAAATTATTATGTTTTATTATAATATGTTGTATCATATTATTTTTTACATTTCTTCAAAATAAATATCATTTCAATTTCTTGATTCTGTATTGGTTATGTAAGCTATAATTTTCATTAGAAACTAAAATCACATTTCATTAAGTTATAGTGTTTATTCTTGAACATTGAATTTCCATTATTAAGTTATTCCAAAATAATATTTTAGTATATCTTATTTTATAATACTTGTTAGGAAAAATATATTTTAATAAAATTATTTGTTTATACTCTACCAACCATGTGTGTTCTGAAAAAAAGATATTATTAATCTAATAAAATTGGTTTCTGTTTAACATTCAAATGTTGTTTCATACTATACCCATTTCTATAAAGTAAAAATTATTTAATTTTATGGGAAAATTATTCCAAATTATTTTTAAATTAAATTTCTTCAAAATAATTAGTTCCATGTTTTTAGATATTACCTTTGACTATGAAATAAGAATAATATTTTTATTTCAATTTGAATGATGACTTTCAATAGTTTCTTTAAAATTTTCACACTTATTTACCTTATCATATTCAATAGGGTATAAAATAATGGATTTTATTTTTCATTATGTATCAACTAATGTACATAAATATATTTCTTATCATTATTGGGATTGAACTCTGGGTATCAAATGATTTTATTCTTAATCCCCTATTTTATTATATTGGTTGACGCATTATTTTTTCAACAATGTATTTCATTTAGGTTAATACCATTATATGATTAATTTTTTCACTAGGGTTATGTAATTTATAATCCATCCACCTTTTCTCTTTAGAGGGGTTGTGATCATGTTATCAATTTTATTTAATTTCATAAATTTAATAGTTATTCATATATTTTTATTCATATATGAATGATTATTGGTATGTTAAAAATCGTCTAATTAATCATCCACCTTCTTTCACCAGATGGGTAATGATCATGTTCACCATTTTATTTACAATTAGAAAATTTTTAAAATTATTGATGACTATTTATCATCAACCCATGTGTACTATGTGTCGAAATTCAATATTATTCATTATAAAATAACTATACATTTTTGTATCCGACGGTTTTATATGGAACATAATTAAATGTCATGTTTACAGAAATGAAGAATGAATTGGACACAAACTAGTTACAGGTGGAGAACTAAATTTTATATCCCCTCAATTCATTGACCGGTATAATGAGGAAATGTTTTTTCATATATGGTGTGTGACCAACCAAATCACCATGGTTCCATAACTATGGTCAACATTATAATTAAATTTCATATAAAAATTACTTGAATGTATAATTTTGATGTATGGAATTATGCATTCAATTAATATGTCATCATTATTATTGATATCCTTATTATTTAATTAAAAATTTTGTATATAGAAAGCACTCAGTTTATATTTCATTAAGGTTTCTTGTTTTTTATTTATTCCTAAAAATATATTTAATCAAAATTTACACCATGAATACCTATGTTTTCTATTTTCATGTACTATGTGTTAAAGATCACTTGGTGATTTGTTTTCATTAACCCATGTTATAAATAGATATAGTACGTGTGAAATATTTAGAAGGACTCCATTTATAATATATATTTTTTGAGAGATATTGAAGTCATATTATATATTATGTAGTTTATTGTATATTATTAATATGTCTATTATTATAACATTAAATTGGAAGTATTATTTTATAATTTTTCCAAAATCACAAATTCTTAGTCTAGAAAATATCCTTCAGATTTAATAATAATTTTTATTTATTTTTTAATTAATTTTGGTTATATCATGAATTTATTTGGTTAATATCAAAATTAAAATTTACAGTATGTATTTACAACATTGGGTCTAGAAGTTTAGGATAGAGTAATCAAAATATTCTATGTTTCCATTATGGATCCTAGTGGTGTTACTTTGGATTTTTGGTGTGTGATCTGAAATCTATTTTAATTTTATTCACATCCCATAATTGTTCTATTATTTTTGTCATAATATTATATCTAAGTATTTCATATATTGAAAAAATTTCTATAATCATATATTATTCTATGAAATTATGGATATCCCACTTTTTATATGTTTCATTGTAACCCCCCCCCCCCCATATTCTCGTTGGATGGAACATCTATAAATAACATCATATTATGGATCCTTTGGTTCTAGAAGTTTTTTTCTATTAGGTACACTGGAGTGATGTTATCATATCCTTTGAGGAATTGAATAGATGAAGGTTTGATATAATACAATGACTCAACAGGTATTATAATATTATAAATATTATAAATATCATATATTAATTGTAACATCCCAGGTAAATAAAGAATATTACTTTTTGATATTTATTAATATTTGTGAATAAAATATTAATATTACTTTAAAGGTAACTCTATGCTCGATGGCGTACCCAATACGCAATCACGAGTTTCTTTGAAATCTTATGTTTCACTCTAATAATAAAATAATATTATTTTAAATGGTAGTTAACACCTATTCGTTGTATTGGCGGCAATGAATATAAATAACTAAAATATGATTATATATGTTTTTAAATGTTTTTACAATTATCCAATAAAAGCTGAAGGCTTAAAATAAGAAAAGAATTCAATTTTAAGCATAAATACTCTAAAATTCACTAAAAGGTCGATTTATCGCCTTTTGATGGTGAACCCTCTTTAATATAATTTTTATCAGTCTTATAAATTCTATTGGACCAAATAAAATTCTTATTAAGAATCGGGACATCAAAATTTACTTTGTGTAAATTTTTGGTATTTTTCCTAAAAAGTTCATTTTTTAATGAATAGTGAAAAATGTTGTATTTTAATTCAAAACTCAATTTTAATATAATTTATTTGTATGATTATATTATCTTTTGAATTGGTTTTAAAGTACAATTGTAATATATTATTACCATTTAATCCAATAGTGGTCATTGGAATTAATTTCACTTTAAAATTGGACTTAAACTAGTGTCAATCTTTTGATATATATTGTTTCATAAAAACATGTTATTTTTTCTGACAAGGGGAATTAATTGTTAAATTAATTAATTCAACTTACATGTTTTAATTTTTGTAAAATAGAAATCATTTTTGAATTTGGAATATCAAATATAGCTGACGGTGAATTTTTGGTATTTTTCTGAAAAACTTCAATTTTTGATGAATAGTGAAACCACAAAGTGGTAGTAAAAAAACCGATTTTTCGTTTAAATGAAACTTTACCACTTCTATGATTTGAATTTCAAATAATCCGATATAATTGGTTCTCATTATGATGTAAAATGTGGTTCAATGGGATAAAAATAATTTTTTGGTGAATAGTAACTTTTAAGTTTTATTAATCGCAATTAAAGGTAATTAGGGTAATTTAAGATAAAGATAATATTATAATATTATTAAATGACCTTTACAAATGTCCTACCCTTATTTTATGAGTCATGGCTGACCAAGAAAATCCATGGGTCATCTTGGGGACCCCATGGAGCCACTTTGGTAGGAAAATGACTTCAATAACTTTTATTTAAATTTAAAATTAAAATGTCACAAATGAGTATTGTTTAACGAAAACAAATTTTACATGGGGTTATATGAGTCATATTTTTTTCTATAAAAATTAATTATAAATCTAAAAAGATTTCATACATCATGATATTTTTTTAATAATTTTTAGACATTAAATAAGTTAATTTATTTATGACACCGTGATGATGCAATGATTACCTCATAAATGAATGATTAAAATAAAATGAGAAGATATGGGAAGATATAAGTCTTAAAATTGTCACAAACCTATTTTATGGGTTTATTTAGAAACCTTATCACCATAGACTCGAAAGATATCCTTTTGGGACCTTTAAAATCTAAAAATCATTTTATAATAAAGTAATATTTCATAACATTCCAAGAGTGCCCCTCTTCTTCTCTTATAAAGGCCCCCACCTCTACCTCCTTACCCACACCACTCAAGCCTTTTTCTTGGCCAACCCCTGCTCATTACCTCTCTCGACATCCCTCTCTTCATCATTGAAGCCTCACCTTATGCAGAAAGCTCTTCAAGGAACCCTTTTGGTTCAAACCAAAGGGAGTTACCCGATTTAAAGGTAATGTCTTCTCTTATGTTCTTTTGTTTTATTTTTCTTCTCCAACCCCCTAAAATCGTTTTATTACTTTATTTTTTTTAACAAATACAGTATATAAAATATACTAGGATGTTTTTATAAGAATTATTCGAGCTACACTTACACAAAGATCCATCTAATGGTTAAAGAATATACTGTTTCTGTGGATGGCGAATTACTGCCTCACGAAACGATGATTGTTCTATCTTCTCCTACCATATCTCATGGTGGCCATTATGATGGAAATTTTTTTATAATATATATATTATATTTATTTCCTCTCTATTCTATTGTATTTTATATTTAAAACATAACTTTATTCTTTTCATGTTGTGCAAATGCGATAATTTCATACGAGGAAGTGTGCACTACCGTCCCCTCAGGTGATGTGACTCGTTCATGCAATACATGGAATGTATAAAGAATGAAATTAATGAACATATGTGACCTATATAACATATATATTATACTATAATTATAATATATATATCTCTCATTTATTTTTAATTCCATTAATATGACAAAGAAATGAATGTAGCCTTCATGCGTACGTACGGCCTACCGTCTCCATAAACGGTGCATTTCATTTCTATTTTTCTCTAAATGATTCGGAATATTATAAAATGAATATGTACAAGATTTATATGATATTTAAATCATTGATACTATTCTGGAGATTATTTACTTATAACTACATGGACAATCATTTTCAAACAAGTTCGTTTTTTACTCGTGTACCAAACATCGACAAAAACGTTTGATATGAACTCGCTTTATTAACCAATTATTATAAAATTATAATATGTGATATGAAATGAATAATAATCTTTAAAGGATCTACTTATGAAAATATAAGTTGAACAAAGGTTATTATTTAGGAATATAAAGAAATGAACAAGTCAAGTCGGACATGAGTTAAGGGATCGTACCTCTCTCTTTCTTCTTAAGTACTCTCTTTTATGTCATTTCTTTTAAGGTCATCTCTATTTTTTTTGGGGATGTTATTTATATTCCTAATTCTGTAATTTTTTTTTCATATTATTATATACCATATTTTATCTCATAAATCCATTTTTGGATGTTTTAAGTGGCCCCGTTTGGCTGCCGAGTTTTCGTAAGGGATTTTTCATCTCGCATTTATTCCTGTGAGATTTATGCTACATTATCCACCATTTATTTTGACTGGTGTATGTACATCCCATTATTCTACTATTTGTGTAATATAATTTTGTTTATTATTATATACATCAATTTTTTATAGTCCTTATTTCATGGGGTGTACGTTTCGAAAGTTACCCAAGTAAGTAGGGGAACCTTTCACACTCCTCTTTTTAAAAGACTTCTTTTTTTAGGTCTTTTAATTTACATATTATTATGTTGGGATATGTTATTATATATCCTTATTGATGTGAAATTTATTTCCAAGTGATGATATACCCTTTTTGTCTCATCAACTCGTTTTCGGAATTTTAAAGTGACACTGTTAGGCTGTCGAATTTTTACAAGGGAACTTCTTCACCCAATTTCAATTTCTTTGGTTTCAACTTTTAATTATAGAATATTTTATCCTATGAATATGTGTGAATGACCTATGGTTGTTTTAAACTTAATATCCAATTATATTGGGAGTATTTATAATTTTCACACATAATTATGAGATTGATTTGTCCTTAATTTAAGGATACCCTCTTTATAAGGGATTTCATCTCATTTTACATTTCTATTGAGACATCATTGTTGTTATGCACCAATTCTCTCTTATATGGTGTATATACTGTCCTTTGGCATATTATATCATGAATCCCACTATTCTCATGATATTTTCAAGTTCTTATTTAATGTTATTTCTCAATTATTTGAATTCAAGTGTCTCTCATTTTGTTAAAAACACCTTAACTAAAATATCGTTTTAAATGTTTTAATGATGTATTCTTATAAATATTTCTCATTAATATCCATGTTTTCAAAATGGTTTTTAAGGATTTATTTATATGGATATTAATGGTTTAAAATGATAAAATCTTTAAATTTGTAAGGGAATTAGTCTCAATCTCGTTTCTTTGAGGCATATTTTGTATTATACACAACCTTCTTTTATACGGTGTATAATCCCCTTTTGGCTTTTCGTTTATTCAAAGGGAATAGTTTTTTTACGAAGAGTTTTAATAAACGACAAAAGGAATTTTTTGTATTACATATGCGGCGACAATGACTTCTCTGCCACTGTGACCTTATTTGAGTTTCGGCTTCCTCTACAAGCCATAGCATTTTTTAAAAGAAAAATGAATACCATGTTTTACTTTTCTTTTATTTTGGTATCGAAAATGGTTTTTGATAATGTTTTTATTATATCAATGTGTTATTGATATATTGTGATTGAAATTTGGAAATTTTATGTTTCCTTTATGCATGTTTTATGTGATACAATTATGTTATGGTTCTTGGTCATTGTTTATGAAGACGGGTGGTTCCGTGATAAATTAAGGGTGGGTGAGCCCGATATAGCTCTCCAATGCATTGGGTAATGCGAAGGAGTTAAACTCTAAGGTTTATCTGAAGAGATTTATGGAATGTACTGTGATGGGTATTCCAAACATAACCATGAGGGTTACTCCCTATGTAAGAATGTTATGAATGCCTCAAGTTACCTTTATATCTGATGATTTCTATTGAGTTATGCATAAATCTTATGATTTCCCGAGGTATGTTAAATTGCTTATGTTTTATGACTAATGTTTTATTTCATTGATTCTTATGTATAAATGGACTAATGTTTTCTGTCCTTATTGTTATAACCCTTACTGAGCTTTTTATGCTCATCCCATGTTTTTTTAAATGTTTTTCACAGGACATAAAGTGGAATAGGGTTATGGATGGGATCAATGAAATGTCATGATGTCTAAAATAAGAACTAGACATGACTCTTTTGTTCAAGAGTTTTTATTTTGTGAAAAAAATGGAAACTGAGTAGATTTTTCTACTTTGTAATCATTGAGATATAATAGTTATGTCCTAATTCTCTAAAACTTTAAACCTGAAAAGTTCCTCAATGTGAATTATTCAATTAAATTCAAGATTGAGTAATGTTTTATGGTCGATTCCTTATAGTTGGTATCAGAGGTCGGTATAGAAAATTTTAGGGATTATGAGTTTTCGTTAAACACATGATTAGTCCGTTAGTTTATTGTCTTAGTTAAATCATTGTTTTATAACTCTTTTAGTTCAAGGAAATGGGATAAGGAGGATCTCAAACGACATTATTATCTCTTCCTGATGAATTTCTCGCAATAATTATTGCAAATTCATGTTCAGATGATTGTGAAACTTTTTCCTACATACAACTCACAAGAAAGCTGCTATTTGAGATATCAAACACCTCCACTATACATCGTTATCATCGTGGATCATGGGTTATATTCGGACAAATCCTATTTTCACAATATTCTCATATTTTCAAGAAAGGTAGATATAATCAAGGAATTTTTAAATATTTTACCTTATCACAAGATTTTGAAGCATATTATGATTTTAAAGAAGGTGCTGAAGAAGGAGACCCTTTTGCAACATATTTATATTTGATTTTAAAATATAGTCTCTCAACACATACCTATGGCATTTTAAAAGGACCATTAATTGAATGTTTCAACTCAAATTCAGTCAATCTATTTTATAGAAATCATGTCTTATCAGATGTCTTGAAATTATATGTCATACATGATTATTTTCCAAAACTTTTTTTCAGTGAACACCCATATGACCCATGTTGTACAAGGTGTATTTGGATGGAGGAAGCAAATGATTTTGAGGGATCTCTAAATCATTGTTGCAATGCATGGACCTTCTACCTAAATGAACAGGATGATGATGAAACCAAATGGACACCATGATCAAGGTATTATGTTCTTCATTTTTGGGAATCATTTCATTTTATTTTATGGTGGTGAAATAAGACTTCAAGAATTAAGATGTTGATATTGTAATGAATTTGGATGAAAATGGGAGGTATAAGGATACCATTGAGGTAAAAACATGTTAGGTATATTTTTGGAGTTTTATAAAAAGGACAACCCGTAGGATGGGTGACAACCCTTCGCATCTGGTAAGGCTGTAGGAATCAAACTCACAACTGAAGGGCGACGAGGGCGCATCGCCTACCACTGTATTACATGAAGTCCCTGGTTAGTATGACTTATTATTTTTAGTTCTATAATTTTATTAATCAATAATAAGTTTATTTTGGGTTATCTAGTAAAATATTGACCTATCATGGAGGATATATGATTAGGTTAATTACTTTTTAATATGAGACTTTAAGAGAAACTGATGTTATTTGGAGATAAATGTTAATTTTACCTTGGAAGACTATGTGATTAAATCCTTCAAATATTTGAATTTCAATCTTAGTTTGGTTTACTTTGATGAATTTTATGGACAAATTGTTTATCGAATGGTCTTCGTTGAACTTTGGGTTTTTTTGGATAAATTCCGGAGATTAAGAATAGATTTTCTTTTTATAAAGGATTGTCCTTTTTGGGTAGTATCTGATCTCATACTAACAATTTTGGTTTTGGTTTATTTCTAAAGACATGGGAAATATATAGTTCTTTTTTTGGATTAAGTGATTCTTTATATGTTGATTATAGCGCTCTTAATGTGAACAAGTCATCCTAAATACTCATCATATGGAGAAAGTATGAGTTTGTGTTAGAACTCTAGTAAAACATGAAAGCCTACACGACAAGTAAGTACGTTCCCTTATGATTTATTTAAGATCATAAATAAATTCCTCAATGAAAAGTAACTTAAAACAATAATGTTATCAGTTAACTTTTCCTACCGGGGAATAAAATATCTTTAACCCATCACAAGTTTGTTATTTTTTTGTGGTTAACTTTCTCTTATTCATGTTTTCTATCACTCTCCATCAAAACATGACCCTTTGTTTTCTCTTCCATGTCCATGTTTTCCTACATGGATTCCTGGTATGGGTTAACTTGGGTGACCTTGGTAATTCCCTTTCTTTCTATTACAGTGACAATTTAATTTACTCTTTTTCTGATGTGGGGCTTTCAATGATGTTTCCAAGCCCAATTTTAAAATTGCGAGGACACAATTCCCAAAAGGGGGGAAGGATGTAACATCCCCGGTAAATAAAGAATATTCCGTTTTCATATTTATTAATATTTTTGAATAAAATTTTAATATTACTGTAAAGGGAACGATATGCTCGATGGCATACCCAATACGCAACAACGAGTTTCTTTGAAATCTTATGTTGCACTCTAATAATAAAATAATATTATTTTAAATAGTAGTTATCGCATACCTTTTGTATGGGCGGTAATATATAGAAATAACTAAAATATTATTATATATATTTTTTAAATGTTTTTATATTTCTTTAAAACAAGATAAAGGCATAAAATAAGAAAAGAATTCAATTTTAAGCATAAATACTCTAAAATTCACTAAAAGGTCGATTTATCACTTTTTGATGGTGAACCCTCTTTAATATAGTTTTGGTAACTATTGTAACTTCTATTGGACCAAATAAAATTTTCTTTATAATTGGGAAATCAAAATTTACTTTGTGTAAATTTTTGGTATTTTTCCAATAAAGATCATTTTTTTAACGAATAGTGGAAAATGTTGTATTTTAATTCAAACCCTCTTTTTAATATAATTTATTTATATGATTATATAATATTTTTAATAGGTTTTAAAGTCCAATTATATTATATTTTTACCATTTAATCCAATAGTGGGCATAGGAATTAATTTCACTTTGAAATTGGACTTAAACTAGTGTCATTCTTTTGATATATATTGTTTCATAAAAACACGCTATTTTTTCTGACAACGGGAATTAATTATTAAATTAATTAATGAAACATATATTTTTTTAATTTTGTAAAATAGACATCATTTTTGAATTCATAATATCAAATATAACTTAGGGTGAATTTTTGTTATTTCTCTGAAAAACGTCAATTTTTTATGAATAGTGAAACCACTAAGTGGTAGTTAAAAAACTGATTTTTCGTTTAAATAAACTTTACCAATTATGTGATTTGAATATAAAAAAATACGACATTAATGGTTATCATTATTATTTAATATTTGGTTCAATGGGATTAAAATAATTTTTTTGTGAATAGTAACTTTTAAGTTTTATTAAGCGTGATTAAAGGTAATTAGTGTAATTTAAGGTAAAGATAATGTTATAATAATATGAAATGACCTTGAAACATGTCCTACCCTTATTTTATGAGTCATTGACGAACAATAAAATTCATGTTCCAACTTGGGGACCCCATGGAGCCACTTTGGTAGGAAAATGACATTAATAACTTTTTATTTAAAGTTAAAATTAAAATGTCACAAAATGTATTGTTTTACTAAACCAATTTTTACATGGGGTTATACAAGTACTATTTTTTACTATAAATATTCATTAGAAATATAAATATATTTCCTACATCATGATATTGTTTTAATAGTTTTTAGACATTATATAAATTAATTTATTTATGACACCGTGATGCTACAGTGATTACCACATAAATGAATGATTTAAATAAAAGGAGAAGATATGGTATCATATAAGTCATAAACATGTCAAAAACCTATTGTATGGGTGGATTTAGAAACCATATATCCTTGGCCTCTAAATATATCCTTTTGGGACCTTTAAAATCCGAAAAGAAATTTATAATAAAGTAATATTTTATTACTTTACAAGAGTGTCCCTCCTCTTCTCTTATAAAAGGCCCCCACCTCTACCTCCTTACCCAAACCTCTAAAGCATTTGGCTCGGCCAACCCCTACCCATTACATCTCTCCACATTCCTCCATTCATCATTGAAGCATCACTTTAGTCATAATGTTCTTCAAGAAACCCTTTTGGTTCAAACCAAAGGGAGTTACCTGATTTAAAGGTAATGTCTTCTCTTAGGTTATTTTGTTTTATTTTGCATCTCCAACCACCTAAACACTTTTTATTAATTTATTTTGTAACAAAACAAGTATCTTTAATATTCCAGGATTTTTTTTATAAGAATTATTCTATCTATACTTACACACACATCCATCTAATGGTTAAATAACATTATGTTTCTATGGATGGCGAATTACTCCTCACGAAATGATGATTGTTCTATCTTCTCCTACCACCTCTCATGGTGGATATTATGATGGAACTATTTTTATATGATATATATTATATTTATGTCCTCTATATGCCTCTGTATTTTATATTTAAAACATACCTTTATGCCTTTCATGTAGTGAAAATGCGATAATTTCATACGAGGAAGTGTGGACTACCGCCCCCTCAAGTGATGTGAATCGTTCATGAAATACATGGAATGTATAAAGAATGAAATTAATTAACATATTTGACCTATATAACATATATTTTATACTGGAATTATAATCTATATATCTCTCATTTATTTTTAATTCCATTAATATGACAAAGAAATGAAAGTTGCATTCATGCGTACGTACGACCTACCGTCTCCATGAACGGTGCATTTCATTTCTATTTATCTCCAAATGTTATGGAATAGTATAAAATGAATATGTAATGGATATATATGATATTTAAATCAATAATACTATTCTTTAGGTGAGTTACTTATAATTACATGGACAATCATTTTCAAACAATATCATCTTTGACTCATGTACCAAACATCGACAAAAACATCTGATATAAACTAACATTATTAACCAATTATTATAACATTATAATATGTGATATGAACTGAATAATAATCTTTATAGGAGTTACATAATCAATTATAAGTTGACCAAATTTTATTATTTAGGAATATAAAGAAACGAACAAGTCAAGTCGGACTTGAGGTAAGGGATTGTACCTCTCTCTTTCTTTTTAAGTACTCTCTTTTATGTAATTTCTTTTAAGCTCGTCTTTCTTGTGTTTGGGGATGTTATTTTATATTCCTCATTCTGTAATTTTTATTTTCATATTATGAGAGACCCTATTTGATCTCATAAATCCATTTTTGGAAGTTTTAAGTGGCACTGTTCGGCTGCCGAGTTTTCGTAAGGGATTTTTCATCTCACATTTATTCCCATGAGATTTATGCTACATTTTCCACAATTTCCATTTACTGGTGTATGTACTTCCCATTATTCTACTCTTTGTGTAATATACATTCGTTTATGAGTATTTACATCAATTTTTTAAAGTCCTTATTTCATGGGATGTATGTTTTTCAAAGTTACCCAAGTCGGTAATGGAACCTTTCACCCTCCTCTTTTTAAAAGACTTCTTTTTGTTAGGTATTTTAATGTACATATTGTTATGTTTGGATAAGTTATTCTATGTCCTTATTGATGTAAAATTTATTTCCAAGTGATTAGATACCCTTTTGTCTCATCAACTCGTTTTCGTAATTTTAAAGTGATGTCGTTAGGGTGTCGAATTTTTACAAGGGAACTTCTTAACCCAATTTCGATTTCTTTGGGTTCAACTTGTAATTATAGAATATTTCATCCTATGAATATGTGTTAATTAGCTATGGTTTTTTTACACTTAATATCCAATTATATTGGGTGTATTTATATTTATCACACATAATTATGAGATTGATTTGTCCTTAGTTTAAGGAAACCTTCTTTATAAGGGATTTCATCTAATTTTACATTTCTACTCAGACATCATTGTTTTTATGCACCAATTCACTCTTAAGTGGTGTATATAATGTCCTTTGGAATATTATATCATGAATACCATTATTCTCATGATATTATCAAGTTCTGATTAAATGTTATTCCTCAATTATTTGTATTCAAGTGTCTCTCATTTTGTTAAAAACTATTTAACTAAAATATCGTTCTAAATGTTTTAATGATTTATTCGTATAATATTTCTCATTAATATCCATGTTTTTAAAATGGTGTTTAAGGATTTATTTATATGGATATTAATGTTTTAAAATGTAAAAGCATTAAAGTTGTAAGGGACTTTGTCTCAATCTCCTTTCATTGAGGCATATTTTGTATTATACACAACCTTCTTTTATATGGTGTATAATCCCCTTCTGACTTGTACATTTATTTAAAAGGAATATTTTTTATACAAAGTGTTCTACTATACTAAAAAAGGAATGTTTTGTCTTACTTATGCGGTTACAACGACTTCTCTACCACTATGACATTATTTGAGTTTCGGTATGCTCTACAAGCCATAACTTTTTGTAAAAGAAAAATAAATACCATGTTTTACTTTTCTTTTATTTTGGTATTAAAAATGGTTTTGATAATGTTTTTATTATATAAATCTGTTATTGATATCTTGTGATTGAAATGTGGAAATTTTATGTTTCCTTTATGCATGTTTTATGTGATACGATTATATTATGGTTCTTGGGCACTGTTTATGAAGACAGGTGGTTCCGTGATAAACTAAGGGCAGGTGAGCCCGATATAGCTCCCCAATGCATTGGTTAACATGAAGGAGTTAAATTCTAAGGTTTCTCTGAAGAGATTTAGGGAATATACTGTGATGGGTATTCCAAACGTAACCATGAGGTTTACTCCCTACATAAGAATGTTATGAATGCCTCAAGTTACCTTTATGTCTTAGGATTTCTATTGAGTTATGCATAAATCATATGATTTCATGAGGTATGTTAAATTTCTTATGTTTTATGAGTAAAGTATGATTTCATTGATTCTTCTGTATACATGGACTAATTTTTTCTGTCCGTACTGTTATAACCCATACTAACCTTTTTATTCTCATCCCACGTTTTTTTTTGAAATGTTTTTCACGGTACATAAAGTAGAATAGGGTCAAGGATGGGATCAAGGAAATTTCATGTTGTCTAAAACAAGAACTAGACATGACTCTTTTGTTCAAGAGTTTTTATTTTTTTAAAAAAATGGAAACTGAGTAGATGTGTCTACTTTGTAATCTTTGAGATGTAATAGTTATGTACTAATTCTCAAAAACTCTAAACCTGAAAAGATACCCAATGTTAATTATTCAATTTAATTCAAGATTAAGTAATGTTTTAAGGTCGGGTCCTTATATTAATGGTATCCATATCATTAGTACCAATGATGAGAGGTTGTAATGGAAAAAAAATTACATCATTTCATGAGGAAGTAGTCCTTCATATGCAAAAGTGATGATTTCATAACCGTAGAAATATATCGCATTGATATCTATGAGTAAATTGTCTGATGTGCCCTCAAATATGAAATAAAGATTGGATAATCTTAGGCGTGTCATGGGGATAATAATTAGAAAGTGAACTTTAATTCTGGCGGTCTAATCGATAAATCCAACGGTTCTTAGAAATTACAAAACACCACTTTCCAAGGGTGTGGAACGAAGAACCCCAAAAATTTCTTGAATGGATTAAGAAATTCTTTAGGTGTAGAATATAATGGAACTAGGCCAACAACTGTCGCCAATAAAATATCGCTTCTGCAACAGAGGATAGGAACCCTTTGTTTGATCATTATGGAATTGATAATATTGTCATTCAAAATTAACACAATACTTTTTTTTGGTAAACCTGATAATTTTTATTCTCATATATTAATTTTGGAATATAGTTTTATAGAGTATATTGGGATTGATTTAGTAATATTTTGAAATGGTAAATAGTACGATAAATTCTGAATTCTATAATTACAGTTATTGAATTTATAAATCATAGGTCATGTAATCACAATAGATGGAAAATATTTGGACCCCTCATCAATGATAATTATAGAATAATTTTCCTCACCAACCACTAAAAAAATTCTCTTTAGTTTTAATGGATTCTTTAGATTGAATAGATTCCATGTAAAAATTATTTCAGGAGTCTTTGATATACTAACAAATTTATCTCTTATGGATGTAAAATTCATATGTACTATTGAATGTGAAGGAATCTTCATGGATTTTGATAAATGATTTGTCAATATAAAATTAAAAAATTAATAATTTTGTGGAGAATGGTTTTGGATACTTAGTGATACATGAATGAATATTTTTTTTGTTTCTTAATTCAAAAAGAAATGATGGTAGTGTATGCTACACTTTAATTAAATCATCTTGAGAAAAATCATCTGATATGGGATTTGGAGATACTTGTGATAATATATATATTATAATGTAATGTAATTTTATCTATGTTGAAAGGTATAAAATATATAATAATAATAATAATATAATGTATATATTCAAAAAAATAGAAGAACATATAGAAAATGATATTTTTAGAGTTGATTAAGAACAATATTTACTCAATACATTACAATCATATAAAGTATGAAAATGTGTTTGGTTCTCTATTGTGGAATTATCATGATACCCTATCAATGATGATTAATGAAAAGGACCCAATACTCATGGATAAAAAAATTGATGGAGCTTCAAATCTGATTAAAGGGTAGTGCGAGAGTCATATTTTTCAGATGTGATTACTCATCAATTAACAAATATTATTAATAATGAGATGTAAATTAATGATAATTATTTATTAAATAATATACATAATATTATATATTTTATTTATTACACATATAATTTTAAAATACTTGAAAAACTATTATTTATACCTTAAAAAAATAAGGACATTTTGGAAGATGTATATAATTCATCATTCCGAATACATATTAAAATTGAAAACATATATAGAGACATAAAAAATAATTTCTAGCGGGAAAACCTAAAGAGGTAAATTATAGAGTATATACGTAAATTTTTATTAGCTATACTGTTCTAAATAGATGAAATAAATAAAATTGTATGATGAAGTAAGTACCAAATATATATGAAAATGGTATGATATCATGTTGTATTTCATCGTAGGTCCACCAAAGATCTTCAGTATCCAAAAAATACATTTTTATTTTATTTCATTATGAGGTATGTAAAATTTATTTTCATTTAGAATATTTTTCACTCTATGAAAATTATACCATATATGCAAATTAATAATAACTATTACATAGAATACAATTATTAATCATATTAATTTTTCGTATGAGGTTTCCCAAAATGTTTTTTATATTTCATCAATTATATTTTATTGTGGAGTCAATATTTACCTCCTATAATCACAAATAAACTTATATTCCACCAAAATGGGAAGTCAAAACTCTCTACTGTATTATCATGTCATTTTTAACTAATTTCAATGATAGGTGGGAGAAAACCCTTCCTAAATTTGATTTCTTATGTAATAATAATTTAAATTATAGTATTCATATGACAAAATATGAGGATTTATATCGGAAGGGTTATATAATTAAAAAAATGGTGTGATGGGGATGGAGTTCATAATTTTTTTGGAATGGATCATTGTCATGAATTGTTATGAAATATACATACCATAATGTGGAACATTACAACTAAATTTTTTTAATATATGTGATACATTTCTATTAAATAGTGTTATTTACTGATTAAATCCTAAGAGAGAATATTACTTCAAATAACACCATGGGAGAGAGTTATGATATTGAGAATAATTAAGTCCATAAGTTGATGCATTGAATCTATTAAAATCCTTTATATTGTATGGGTGATTTCTTACCATCATGAATATCCAATGATTCTCTTCGAAGTGTTTGATGTTATTCATTTATTGGTTTTAAGGAAATATATGCCTTAGCTGTCACATGTATGGAACAAAGAGGTAGTACAACTTTAGCATTATCTCTTATATGATGATATATAGATTGAAATAGTGAATCATATTGTTCAATTACTTGAAAAAAGACCAATAACATAGTTAACATTCTGTAGAGGAATCATTTGTTTAATTAGTGACTTGGGATTGTGAAAGTGGAATAAGATTGAATTTACCTCATTGATTGGTCATAGTGAAACTAATTTTTGGATGAAATTATTTTAAAGTGTGACAATAATTGAACCCATGGCTTTTAGTCTTGAAATTTAAAAATATAGTTTTAGATAATATGAGATACATAAAAGCTAAAATGAAATTGAGAAAATTATTTTTTAACTATTCTTGAATATTGCTATATCAAATGGAACCATATGTGAATAAATCTACTAGAGGTTTAAAATTATCATCATCTTGATCATATATACAAATTTCACATACATTAATTTCTATAAAAACAACAAAACACATTATTATTATGATAATGGTTTTTACAATGAATACATAAAATTTGATGAATGATTTTAGAGATGTATGTGAGTATATATATATAAGTAATGTAATATTACTATTATATATAGACATTATTTATATAGTCCTTATACATATGGCATGTGGATATATTGTAGTTGAATATATGGTCATTATATATAACTTTATCAAATAGCAATATTTATGTTGGGTAACTCATAGAAAATAATAAAAAACAATCATGGATATTTGATGAATAAATTATGGATGAATTAAAAATCCTAAAAATGGTTTTAAAAATAAATTTATTTTCACTATAATTTTTATTATTATTAATCACTGATTTGATTTTAATAAAAATTTATGAAAATATTTTAAAATTATAAGGACCCGCACTTATTACATACATAATCTTGAATTTAATCAAGAAAACACTTCATTTTACATTGAGGATCTTTTCAAGTTTAGAGCTTTAGATAATTAAGATAAAACATTCGTAACATTACACATTGTTACATAGTGGATACCATAAAATCAGTTTCCATTTTCCTCAGAATATAAAACACTAAAACATAAAACAAGACTCCATGACAATTCTTCAACATTTAACATGTCTTCCTTCCTTGTATTACTCATCATTAACCTGTGAAGAATCATTTAAAAACTTGGGGTGAGCACAAAAGCTCAGTAAGGTATGAAAAAGAAGGAAAAATCACATTAGTCCATGAATACACATGACGTACGAAAACATTTTCAAAAGACATGATTTCCACCCATTAAATCTTACTTAGCGTAACATGACATTTAAACAAGATCCTCACAAAAATAATTATAATCATAGAGGTATATTGGGGCATTACTTGCATAATCTTGTAACCATCTTGGCTACCTTAAAATTTGTAACCCTCACGGCTACCTTACTTTGTGTAACCATCACAGTTACACTTGGAGTAACCATACGGCCGACCTCCAAATTACTCATACCCAATTCATTGGAGGGTAATATAGGACCCACCCTTCATCATAAACAGTTCCCAATAACCAAAACATAATCATACAACATAAACAATAGCTTAAAAACATTACCTTTGAATCTTATAAAACAGAATTTTAAAAGAGGATTTTAGAAGAAAAGTCCCTTATAAACATCATATACTTGAAGTGAGGCTTAATAGAGTGGATGTAATATGTATATAATCTGTAAATACACATAATGAAACATAATATAAACAAAACCCATCACACAATCAATTTAAATAGAACATAAATTATAAAGTAGAATGTTAACCCAAAGAATGGAAATCGGGTTAAGAATTCCATTACCTTGGGCTTGTCTTACATAAAAATTGTTCAAACCTCCTGTATAATGGTTAAAAGAGTGTTATTAGTATTTTACAGAAACATGTTCATGTTTATAACATCTTATATGGTCATTTCATAACCTCATTTCACCCTTTAATTTTTAGTATTTTGTTCCTTGCATTATTTTGGGTGAGTTCTTTTGTGATTTTCACGATCGGTTCATGATGAATCGTTCTTGTTGATTGGAAGTGAAAATACAGAATTGGAATGTAGTAGTATCTATATATTTCCAGTACCATAATTTATACCATTTATCACTTTGATTCTTTATATGATGATGATTAATAAGTTAAAACATTAATTATGTTTGTTTAGATCATTTAAGTGGTTCTTTGATAATTACAACTTCATTTAGTCTTATAAATTTGAATCATGAGTAAAAAAGTATTCCAAAACCTTATATGAGTAATAAAACATATCTTATAACTTGTTTCAACCATATAAATGGTTTCACAGCCAGACTTGAAAGAATTAATGGAAATTGAAAATACATCGTCCACGATATCGGTAATTCGACGCAAATGGACACTGTTTTTTTTATTCTTTAAATAAGTGAGAGAGGAGAGGAATAATGATTTGTCATTTTCCATAAACTTGAAAACATCTAGAATATACATGATTCTGGAGATTTCATGCCTCTTGGATAAGAGGGAGTGAAGAAAGAAGAGAAAGGAATCATGAAATGAAGAAAACATGAGAAATTTCTTACAAAAATTCGGCAACCTAACAGCGTCTCTTAAAATTTCATAAAAACAAGATTGATGAAAGGAATGGAATATCTCATCATCATAAAAACTTTGGACAGTAAGGGGAAATATTTAATGAAATATCCCAACAAAATACAAAGGTAAAGGAAGAGAATAACATAAAATGGAAGAAAATAAAGAAAATAAAAGAGGTTGTTTACCTCTTGATCTCTTCTCCTTGAGATCCTTCTTAAGCACTTTGATTTTGGTCTTTTGGTGAGACCAGAAGATCTAGGACGTGGGGAAGAATATTGGGGAGGGAATTTGGCATAAATTAGACAATGCTAAAGGCTTGAGAGGTGTGGGAGGAAGAGGGGAGTGAGGGTGATATTTATAGTGGAGGAGGGGAGGTATTTTAGATTATTTTAATTATTATTATAATATTTTTATCAAGATTATGAATAATCTCAAATCAAGTTGCCTTAATTAGTGAAAATATCAAGTGAGTTCGAAGCAAGTGGCCTTGCATCACTTATGATGTCATAAATAGTGCATTTTTACTGATAAATTGATTATATGGTATTTTACCGTATTTCACTATTCACCGAAAAATCATGAGTTTCAGAAAAATACCAAAACTTTACCCCAACCATTTTTCGATGTGTAGATTTCAAAAATGAACTCCATTTTTCAAAAATAATTTTCTAAATATTATTAATTTAATTTTTAAATAAGGTCACAGTTAATTTGAAAAATAACAATAGTGAAGTGCAATTAGTTTTATGTGACATTGGAAAATTAATTAAGATCCCATTATCCTATTGCCATGGGAAAATAAAATAATATTATTATTTACTATTCATGAGGTCATATTACTATTCACATTACTATTCATAAGGGCATGTTACTCTTCACCAAAAAAACAAGTTTGTTCCATCAGACTCTAAATAACATACTGAACACAATTGTAGATGACAGTTTCTTGAAATTCAAAACATAGAAGAAATAAAATTATGTTTAAAGGATACTTATAAATATATACCTTAAACAAAATTTCAAGAATTTTCAATTTATTTTTAGAAAACCTTGGGATGTTACATTATCCCCACCTTCTTGAAATTTCGTCCTCGCAATTTTATTTACTTATTAAACAACTAAGGGTATTTTTCCCTCATAGAATTTTCAGACTCCCATATTGCTTCTTCAACCATGTGGTTTCTCCACAAAACCTTTACCTGGTGGATTACCTTATTCCGCAATACCTGTTCTCTTCGATCAAGAATTTGAACTGGTTTTTCTTCATAAGAAAGGTTCTCTGCCAGCTGAACTGCTTCCGGCCTCAAGATATGTGATGAATCTGGAACATACTTTCTCAAAATCAAAACATGAAAAACATTGTGTACCAAAAATAAGCTCGGAGGCAAAGCTACGCGGTAGGAAACTGTTCCAACATTATCCAAGATTTCAAAAGGACCGATGAACCATGGACTTAGTTTCCCTTTCTTACCAAAATGCATCACACTTTTCCAAGGAGATATTTTAAGGAAAACATGGTCACCTACATTGAATGAGAAGTCTTTCCTTCTGTTATCTGCATAACTTTTCTGTCTGCTCTGAGCTGTCCTCATGTTTTGCTGGATCATCCTCACTTTCTTAGCCACTTCTTCTACTAATTCTGGCCCCATCAACTTTCTTTCACCGACTTCATCCCAAAACGCAGGAGTCTGACACCATTTTCCATACAAGACCTCAAAAGGTGCCATCTGAATACTGGAATGGAAACTGTTATTATAAAAAAACTCAACTAATGAAAGATGATGATCCCAACTTCCCTGATAGTCCATTGAACAAGCTCGAAGAATATCCTCCAAAGTTTGAATCGTTCGTTCTGACTGCCCATCTGATTGAGGATGAAAAGATGTACTGAAATTCAACTCTGTGCCCAAAGACTTCTGAAGTCCCTTCCAAAATTTAGAAGTGAACCTGGGATCTCGGTCAGACACAATGGAAAGAGGAACTCCATGTAACCTGAAAATCTCTTTGAGGTACAATCGAGAAAGCTGATCTAATTTCATTGTATCTCGAATAGAAAGAAAATGAGCAGACTTTGTTAGCCGATCAAC
This sequence comes from Viscum album, assembly GCA_963277665.1. Classification (NCBI taxonomy): domain Eukaryota; kingdom Viridiplantae; phylum Streptophyta; class Magnoliopsida; order Santalales; family Viscaceae; genus Viscum; species Viscum album. The sequence goes on along the minus strand of OY728150.1, from coordinate 800,707,955 downwards.
AATAACCCATATCACATTGTTACCTCGAGAAGTCTTTGGTAGTCCCACCTCAAAATCCATCGATATATTCTCCCATTTCCCTTCTGGCACTAGAAAAGGCTGATGCATCCCCTTCGGTAACTAATGCGCTGCTTTAACCTACTGACATGTCAAACATTTCATTGTAAAATCAGCAATATCTCTTTTCATCCCATTCCACCAGTAATACTCCCGAAAGTCTCTGTACATCTTAGTACTTACAGGATGAACAAGAAATGGAGAACTATGAGATTCACACAACAATTCTTTCTTCAGCTGTGAATCACAAGGCACACACAACCTTTTTCCAAACCTTAAAACACAATCTTTATCAAGATTTAATTCTGGAAACTTACCCATTTTAACCAATTCTACCTTTTTCTGTAGCTCATGGTCTTCCCTCTGTGCTTTCATAATTCTGTCTGACAACGAAGACTGCACTGAATCCTGAAACAAAATAGATATATTCCCTGCACCAACAACTTCTAAGACAAATTTTATCAAATCATTAATCTAGGGATCACGTTCCAAACGTAGCATGGTTAATGATGCATGATTTTTCCGACTTAAGGAATCCTCTACTTTGTTTTCTTTTCCAGGATGGTAATTAATCGTGCAGTCATAATCCTTTATCAGTTCTAGCCATCTTCTCTGCCTCATGTTTAATTCCATCTGAGTGAATATATACTTAAGACTTTTATGGTCAGTATATATTTTTCATTTGGTTCCATATAGATGATGCCTCCATATTTTCAATGTAAAAACCATAGCTGCCAATTCCAAATCACGTGTGGGATAATTCAGCTCATGATGTTTAAGTTGTCTCAAAGCATAGGCAATTACCTGATCATTCTGCATCAAAACACAACCAAGTCCCTTCAAAGAAGCATCACTATAGATGACAAACTCACCATTCCGGGAAGGTAAGGCCAAAACTGGAGCATTCACCAATCTCTTCTTTAGTTCCTAAAAACAAACACCACATTCCTCTGTCCAAACAAATTTAACCCCTTTCTTTGTTAACTTAGTTATTGGGCTAGATAACCGTGCAATGTTCTTAACAAAGAGTCGGTAATAACTTTCTAAGCCCAGAAAACTACGAATCTCTGTAACATTTGTGGGTCTTGGCCATTTATCAACTACTTTTGTTTTGGCAGGATCAACTGTTATTCCATCCTTATTTACAATGTGCCCAAGAAAAGAAATTTGTTGCAACCAAAAATCACACTTTCTGAATTTTCTATATAGTTTCTTTTCTTTTAGAATTTGAAAAACAACCCTTAGATGTTTTTCATGCTCCTCTTTATTTTTAGAAAAAACCAGAATGTCATAAATAAATACAACCACAAACTTATACAAGAACTCATGAAATACTCTATTCATAAGATTCATGAATACAGCACGTGCATTAGTTAACCCAAATGGCATAACAACAAATTCATAATTCCCATATCTAGTACGAAAGGTTGTTTTCAGGATGTCATCCTCCTTCACCTTCAGCTGATGGTATCCGGATCTCAAGTCAATTTTGGAAAAGTACTGAGCTCCCTAGAGCTGATCAAACAAGTCATCAATATGAGGCAAAGGATACTTTTTTTTAACAGTGATGTTATTCAAAGCTCTATAATCAATGCAAAGTCTCATGGAACCATCTTTCTTTTTAACAAACAAAACAGGGGCTCCCCATGGTGAAGTACGGGGACGAATGAAGCCTTTGAAAAGCAAATCTTGCAACTGATTTTTCAATTCAAGAAGTTCTATTGGAGCCATACGATATGGTGGTTTTGAAATTGTCTTAGCATCAGGAACTAAGTCAATTGTGAATTCGACTTCTCGTTTAGGTATGACACTGGGTAACTCCTCAGGAAAAACAGAAAGGTATTCATTTACCACTGGCACATCATTAATTTGAATAGTTCCCTTGTTTTCAACAATATGATCCAGATAACTTTCATTTCCAGCTTTCAGTAGTTTCTCAGCTTCTTGATATGTTATCAATTGTATGGGTTCATTCTTGTATACAAACTGAAACTCTTTCTGAAAAACAACTTCTTTAGCTCTACAGTCAATCTTAGCATGATAATCAGAAATCCAGTCCATCCCCAGAATAACATCAAACTCGACTAAGGGTAAAACAACAAGGTTTGTAGGTAAAGTATTTCCACATACCACAATAGAAATATTCTTATAATTCCTCTTTGCTATAACATTTCCCCCTGGTGTTTTAACAACAAGTTCGGGTATCATTTTTTGAGGTTATATTTCCAATTTACTAGAAAATTTCTCAGAGATGAAGGAATGTGTAGACCCCGTATCAAACAAAACTTTAGAAAAATATGAGTGAACAAACAAAGTACCTGATACAACTTCATTGGATGGCCCAAAATCTGCTGACGCAGTGGCAAAGGATCTCACTACACCTTTCTGCTTGTAGTCTGGCTTCTTTGCATCATTTGGATCCCTCTTTGGACAGGCATTTTCATAGTGACCCATCTCACCACATTTAAAACACTTTACAGTTTTCTTATCAGGATTAGTCTTTGGATCATTTTCATTGCAATCTTGGGCCATATTTCCAAACTTACCACATTTAAAACACTTCCCAGTTTTGATAAGACATTCCCCAGGGTGATTCTTGCCACACTTTTCACAAACTGGAAACTGTATTTCCTTACCATCAGATTTCATTGGTTGATTCTTACCCATTGCTTTCCAATTGGACCTCTTCTTCTCTTTGTTTCCAAATTGCATGTGATCGTCAGCAAACTCCATCTCTACCCTCTCAGCACATCGGACAAGTTTCTTGTAACTTTTGAATTCATGGGAGGCCAACCCCCTTCGATACCTTGGCCTCAATCATGAGTAAAAGCGGTTTATTTTGTTATCGAGATCCAGAATAAGATTTGGATCATACCTCTCCAGTCGGGTGAAGTTCGCCTCATACATAGACACTAAATCTTCTTCCTTTTGTTTCAACTCAAAGAATTGTTTCTCCATTCTAAGTCGCACCACCATAGGAAAATATTTTTCAAGAAAAAGACTTTTAAATTCATCCCACCCTAAGGCATAAAAATCCTCTCTACCCCTGATATTCCTTACCATTGACCACCACTGATCAGCTTCCCCTTCAAAACGATAAATGGCAAGACTTACCTTTTTATTTTCCGAACATCCCATAACATCAAATATCTTTTCAAGGGCTTTAATCCATCCTTCTGCTGCCACTGGGTCAGAAGATCCATTGAATGCAGGAGGATGTTGTCTCATAAAATGTTCCACCACTGTCAAGTTCCGTTGGGGTACCTCTATTTGTCCACTTTCATGGATTCCACCACCATTTATTTCCTGCGTTAGCTGATCCATTACTATCGCAAACTTCTCGGTTCCAATCCCTACCATTCTGGGCTGTTGATCAGGAAGGATGTCATTCTGTCGGTGCCTATCCTATTCAGCATCCATGATCCTTCTGCGGACAACAATTCTAAACAAACATTTCTTAGATGAAGCAACATGGTAATCTTTAAATGCTATAACAAATTAAACATTGAGTGAAAATTATTTATGGTATTCTATTAGAATCACCTTAACCCCTAAAGTTATCTAAACCATCCTCTGATACCAACTATAAGGACCTACACTTATTTCATACATAATCTTGAATTTAATCAAGAAAACACTTCATTTTACATTGAGGATCTTTTCAAGTTTATAACTTTATAGAATTAAGACAAAACATTCATAACATTACACATTGTTACATAGTGGATACCATAAAATCAGTTTCCATTTTCCTCAGAATATAAAACATTAAAACATAAAACAAGACTCCTTGACAATTCTTCAAAATTTAACATGTCTTCCATCCATGTATTACTCATCATTAACCTGTGAAAAATCATTTAAAAACTTGGGATGAGCACAAAATCTAAGTAAGGTATGAAAAAGAAGAAAAAATCACATTATTCCATGAATATGCATGACGTATGAAAACATTTTCAAAAGACATGCTTTCCACCCATAAAATCTTACTTAGTGTAACATGAGATTTACACAAGATCCAGACAAACATAATTATAATCGTAGAGGTATATTGGGGAATTACTTGCATGATCTTGTAACCATCTAGGCTACCTTAAAATTTGTAACCCTCACGGCTATCTTACTTTGTGTAACCATCACAGTTATACTTGGAGTAACCATACGGCCGACTTCCAACTTACTCATACCCCATGCATTGGAGGGAAATATAGGTCCCACCCTTCATCATAAACAATTCCCAATAACCAAAACATAATCATACAACATATACAATAGCATAAAAACATTTCCTTTGAATATTATAAAACAGAATTTTAAAAGAGGATTTTAGAAGAAAAGTCCCTTATAAACATCATATACTTGAAGTGAGGCTTAATAGAGTGGATGTAATATGTATATACTCTGTAAATACACATAATGAAACATAATATAAACAAAACCCATCACACAAACAATTTAAATAGCACATAAATTATAAAGTAGAATGGTAACCCAAAGAATGGAAATCGGGTTAAGAATTCCCTTACCTTGGGCTTGTCTTACTTCAAAATTGTTTAAACCTCCTGTATAGTTGTTAAAAGAGTGTTATTAGTATTTTAAAGAAACATTTTCATGTTTATAACATCTTATATGGTCATTTCATAACCTCATTTCACCCCTTAATTTTTAGTATTTTGTTCCTTGCATTATTTTGGGTGAGTTCTTTTGTGATTTTCACGATCGGTTCATGATGAATCGTTCTTGTTGATTGGAAGTGAAACTCCAGAATTGGAATGGAGTAGTATCTACATATTTCCAGTACCATAATTTATACCATTTATCACTTTGATGCTTTATATGATGATTATTAATAAATTAAAACATTAATTATGTTTGTTTAGATCATTTAAGTGGTTCTTTGATAATTACAACTTTATTTAGTCTTATAAATTTGAATCATGAGTACAAAAGAATTCCACAACCTTATATGAGCCATAAAACATATCTTATAACATGGTTCAACCATATAAATGGTTTCACAACAAGACTTGAAATAATTAATGGAAATTGAAAATACATCGTCCACGATATCGGTAATTCGACACAAATGGACAATGTTTTTTTTTATTCTTTAAATAAGTGAGAGAGGAGAGGAATAATGATTTGTAATTTTCCATAAACATTAAAACATCCAGAATATACATGATTCTAGAGATTTAATGCCTCTTGGATAAGAGGTGGTGAAGAAAGAAGAGAAATGAATCATGAAATGAAGAAAACATGAGAAATTTCTTACACAAATTCAGCAGCCTAACGACGTCTCTTAAAATTTCATAAAAACAAGATTGATGAGAGGAATGGAATATCTCATCATCATAAAAACTTTGTACAGTAAGGTCAAATATTTAATGAAATATCCCAATAAAAGACAAAGGGAAAGGAAGAGAATAACATAAAATGGAAGAAAAGAAAGAAAATAAAAGAGGTTGTTTACCTCTTGATCTCTTCTCCTTGAGATCCTTCTTAAGCACTTTGATTTTGGTCTTTTGGTGAGACCATCAGCTCTAGGACGTGGGGAAAAAGATTGGGGAGGGAATTTGGCAGAAATTAGACAATTCTAATGGCTTGAGAGGTGTGGGAGGAAGAGGGGAGTGAGGGTGATATTTATAGTGGAGGAGGGGAGGTATTTTAGATTATTTTAATTATTATTATAATATTTTTATCAAGACTACGAATAATCTCAAATCAAGTGGCCTTAATTAGTTAAAATATCATGTGAGTTCGAAGAAAGTGGCCTTGCATCACTTATGATTTCATAAATAGTGCATTTTTACTGATAAATTGATTATACGGTATTTTACCATATTTCACTATTCACTGAAAAATCAAGAGTTTCAGAAAAATACCAAAAATTTAGCCCAACCATTTTTAGATGTGTAGAATTCAAAAATGAACTCCATTTTTCAAAAATAATTTTCTAAATATTATTAATTTAATTTTTAAATAAGGTTACAGTTAATTCGAAAAATAACAATATTGAAGTGCAATTAGTTTTATGTGACATTGGAAAATTAATTAAGATCCCATTATCCTATTTCCATGGGAAAATAAAATAATATGATTATTTACTATTCATGATGTCATATTACTATTCACAATACTATTCATAAGGGCATGTTACTATTCACCAAAAAAACAAGTTTGTTCCATCAGACTCTAAATAACATACTGAACACAATTGTATATGACAGTTTCTTGAAATTCAAAACATAGAAGAAATAAAATTATGTTTAAAGGATACTTATAAATATATACCTTAAACAATATTTCAAGCATTTTCAATTTATTTTTAGAAAACCTTGGGATGTTACAAAAATGCTATGAATGATAAAAAATAATTTTGAGACTCTTTATAATATATTTTAACAATATATGATTAAAATCAATTATTGTTAAATGAGATATTTTTCGTTGAATTTTTTTCATGTGATTTGTATTTTTTACATTATAGAATTAAATTGATAACATTAAATATATAATAATAATAATATATAATTTTATAATTTAGAAACTAATTAAATTATTTTAATTTATTTTTTAAATTAAATTAATTAATTTTAAGAATAAATATTTTTCAATAAAAAGAATTTTTCTATTAAAAATGTCTTTGTAAATATTTTTTATTTCAAATATAATTATAATTTTTTTTATATATATGTGTGTTATTATAATAAATATATTCCAAATTTCTAATCAAAGCAGCATAATTTGGGATCAATGTATGTTTATCTTTAGCAAATAAAAGTATGTTTCGAAGGTGAATCATATGCACCATATTAAATAATATAATTAGATAAAATTGTTAAATCTTTGGTTTGAGCCATAAATTCCATAAATAATTATATCTAAATTATAGTTTGAGGGAATTGAAAACCAACCATTATTTCATATCTATTTATTTACCACTATGGATCAACATTCAATTTAAAAATATATTCTTTCTACATTAATGAATGGGTATGTTCAAAAATGGAATTCATGTAGTCCTATATAATCTATAATCCAATCCCCACCTAAACCCATATCATTCTTGTTATTTCCCCTTTAATAAAAAATAATGTATCTATATGACCTGCAATGACAATTTTTGGGATCCTCTTGTCCCAAGGTGTACCAAATCCACAATTTCTAAGAATAATTATATAGGGAAGATTTATTGGTTAAAATATGTGTTATCTGGTTATTAAAAATTAATAATTATCTCTTTCTGATTTATCCTCCCTCATTAGTCATTCAAGGATGTTCATTTTTATCCTTTTTGACGATCTACAACATTCTTGTCCAATTAAAGGAATGACACTCAAGAGTGTTCACCGCACCACATCATGGTAGGTGGTTTGTGCCTTTATTTGGTTTTATTTGGAATATATATGCTAAAAGTATTGAATACCCTAGTTTAGGGTATTGCATGTTGTGGATTTTAACACTGTTTAATATCTTCTATAGTTTTCTTGAAAGATAAAGGGTTATTGCATAGGAATAAGGTTTAATACATTGATTATGGATGTGTTTCCCATGTTTGATTGGTTATGGTTTTTTTGTATAGAAATCATTTTGAGATTATTTATTTTCCATTCCTATTGTTTTTAGGATGGAGTTTTTGTTTATTTGAGATACATGTGATTCTCATTGTGAATGTATGGCCTAGGGGAATTGACTATGGGAGATTCTGGAGGTAGGGTATTTTAATTATGAGTTGTTGTTATGATTTTCCAGAGGTATTGATGATGAGAGATGTTGTGGGGTCATTGACCATAGGGGTTAGACCGTGAGAGCTACCTAGAGGGTCGTTATTATGATAATTTTGGACCACATGGCATTGACTGTGAGAAAATCTAGATGGTCATTATATTTTATTGTTGTTATGCAGACCAAGGGGTATTTCCCATGAGACCTACCTAGGTGGTCATTGTTTTTGATTAGTGATATATAGGACCAAAGGGTTTTGACATTGTCTGCTTTCCCAAAGGGTCATTATTATTTATTGATTTGATCATATGTTAAACCATAAGAGATTAGACTATGAAAACTTTCCCAGAGGGTTACTTGTGAATAATTCAATGATTTTGACAAGTCTGCCCAGCCAAAGCCCAAGCTTGGACTCGGTCTTCCTTTTTTATTTCAATGGTCTTTTGGAACATCTATATGTTATTATTATACATGGGGATATAGATCCTTGGCTAGATCTTCAGGTAACATTATTCAATATTCTAAATAATTAATAAATGTAAATGAATGTAATTGGAAATTGTAGGGATGTTTACATCTGGGTACATCCTAGTTTATTGTTTCATTTTTTCGTATTACATACTATATATATTATGTAAAGACCCGTACATTTCAAGGGAATTTTTTTTCTTAAATTATTTGGTATTTTACGAGTACGCAGTTTCTGACGGTACCAGATTGTGAGGCCCGGTGTGCCCAGAATCAATTTCCGAAGTTTAGCTCGAGTACGTTCAGTGAACGAATGAGCGGGTTTTTCTAACTTTTGAACCGGTGCTCGAAATCAAAATCTGAGGGCTCCGAGAAAACCACAGCACCAGTAATTTCTTAAAAAGACCTTTTTTGGAGTTGTGTTGACTCGGGAAGAGTTGTTAAAAAATGTGGATTAAGTATAAAGAGAAATAAAATTGTGTAACAAATTTTATTTCACTTTTAAGTGGTTAAACCCCATGTGTGGGAGTTGGGGTGGGACCCACTAAAATTATATCTCCTCTTGACAGGATATTAGTGAGTTAGGGCCCACACGAGCCCCACCCCTTCAATTTCCCTAACACCTCTAACCACACCACATGAGTTAAGTAACTCTTCCACTTTAATGCATGCGAACTAAACACCTAATTAATTTGACAACACATGTTTTATTAATTAGGTGAATTCAACTTTTGAAAATTTAAAAATGTTGGCATGTGTAAATAAAATAAGGAAAAGCCTTAATTTATTTTGGGATGATGTGTTGTGTGGAGAATTGAGAGAGGGAGAATTCTTTACATTAAAGAACTTCATTTTCCTCGTTGAAGAACCTGAAGAACGATGTCACGCCTTACATCTTCCCTCCGCATCAATGAAAGGGAGATTCCACTTCTTCCACGGACGTTTTCCATCGACGTCTTCGGAGCCTCACCCGTGACGTCGTATTCCGCGATGCTACCTTCCTCGTACTTCTTTGATGTAGGGGTTGTTTCATCATTCTAGTTTTATTTTGACGTTCATCGTTATTTTCTTTTGGCCGCCTGTTATCAATATAACGGGAGAAAGTCGGACATCACAAACTCGGACGACCCTCCTCCCCTTTTTATCTTGATCACCTTCATTGTTTGGAATGGAGGCGGAGCGGTGCAACAGCACCGCGCGGGAATGACGGAACCGCGGCCGGAGCAGGCCGCGGCGAAGGAGCGCGGCACCGTCGCGCCGTGCCGGTGAAGCCGAAGGAAGCCATGGCCATGGGTGGGCCACGATGGAGGGGCACGGTCCACCGTGCCGCGCCGGAGCACCATAGACGGCCACGGCCGGGGTGGGAAACGGCGGAGGGGAGCAGCGCCATCGTGTCGCGCTGGTCGGACAGGGGTCGCGGTGGTGTAGAGGAGGGCGGCCGGACACCGCTGGCCGCCGATGCTCCCGGAGGCGGGACCATCAGGTCATGTGGCGGCACTCCGGCCTGCCATTACGGCCAGCCGTTTTCCGGACGTCCGTGGGTCGTAACCCCTAGAAGGTGGCAAGGGCGGGCCCCCCAAGAGGGGCCACCGTTTCTCAATCAAGGGGGGGGGCAGCCCCCCCCCCCCCCCCCCTGCATCCCGCTCTGCCAAAAGCCGAGCTGCCGGCTACATGGGCAGGGCTTCCCGTGTAGGTCCGGGCCGCACCGCACCTAGTTGGGTCAGACCCAGGTCAAGTCGACCCAGGGGGTATTGGGCCGGGTCGGACCGGGCCCAAACCCCTTGTTTTCGGACAAATCCGTTCAAATACACATAACATGGGCTACAGACCTCCAATCGATGCACCATTAGTTGCATTGGGATCTTTGGATAGAGAGGTTCATTTAGATATATTACACTCAAGGTTTCGGAGAACTTTGGGTATGGCTGGGTTGGTTCGAACATGAAACCAACCGGGCCCTTGGAACGGAAACGCTCATAACTTGAGCTCCAGACATCCGATTGACGTGTCGTCACCTTTGTTGGATTCCTCCTAGTGATGCAGTTATTTTTCCTTACTTTGCTCGATGTTTGGTCACATGTGGATTATGGTCTGGTCGGTTTTAGCATAAAAACCAACTGGAGCCCTAGGAAGGAAAAGCCAATAACTCTCAGACCGGGCGTCAGATTGACGTACCATCTGTCGCGTTGAGTTTTTTTTACAAGAAGGAACTCTGTGATACATCAAATCTGGACATCGGGACAGTTTATGTATCGACCCCCTTGGCTCGTGGAGCGGGCCCTCCTTGAATCGAGCGTGATGTGTGCGGGAACCCTAGAGCTGGCTGCGACTGTGGTGACGATGATGACTGTACTTGGTTCCTACGTGGGTTCAGTAGCGATGACGACTGTACTTGGATCCTCCGTGTGTTCGGAAGTGACGACGACCGTACTCGGATCCTCTGTTCATTCAACAACGATGATTATAGTTATGGTATACTATGTGGTTCCGGGAGTATCTAACTCAGTACTTGTATCCTATGTGGGTCCGGAAGAGTAGATGGTCTTGTACCCTTTGTGGGTCTGGCAGCTTAGCTGGTCTTGTATCCTATGTGGGTCTGACAGCTTAGATGAATCAGTGGCTACATCTGACCATCTCTATCACCTTACGAAGTGTATACCTATGTGATCTGAGTCTTGACGTCCAATCATTATCTTCGATAATATTTACTTGATATCCTACGTGGATTGGGTAATGCATTCCTGTGTGGATTGGGTCGTACTTTCATGTGTGGATTGAGTTATACAATCCTATGTGGACTGGGTTGTACTTTCCTGTGTGGACTGGGTTAAACTTGGGCTAGTGTGCTGGAGCCGAGCTGGAATTGATTACTTAGGTATATGTTTGGGCATATACCTAAGTAGAGTTGGTTGATACTTAGTGATTGTATCATTCCTTTGAGGTTTATCCATCATGGATTCTTGGAGACCTTCGGGGGTCTCAGGGATCCTAATGAGTATCGTATACTCACCCCTGCACGGGCTATTCCCGCAATACGTTGTGTTGGATGCAGACGACGGATAGCTCTGATCGAGGTGGAGGCTCGTGGATCTGGACGGTACCTGGAGGTCGATCACTGGACGGGACGTACACGAAGAAGATGGCTGGAGCCTAGGAGCTGAGGAGACTATCTGTACCTACCCTTTAGGTGGGATTACTAGAGGATGGCTCGGAGTTGATGCTTTACTTTTCTGATGATGTACTTTCTTTTCACTTATACTTTACTTTCAGTTGGGTTTGTATTCTGGCCCATTTACTTTCCAGAACATTCTTTTGTACTCAGTTTACTTAGTTTTTACTTCAGCTTGCGTACTCTGTGGTGTTTGTTTACTTTATAAATGAAATTCCATCCCTTTTATTGGGATTTATGCCTTTGGTGCAAGTCGCCAGCCCCTGGCCTATGGAAGGTGGGCTTGGGGTAGTCACGGCATGGGCCCCGAGGACGGGTCGTGACAAATTGTTATCAGAGGAGTCGGTTCTACCACAGAACTTAGGACTATGATCTTTCTTCTATGCGAAGAAATACTGTTAAGGGTATTGAGTGTGGTTATCAGTCTAGGGAGTCCAGTGTTGGTGCGGCGACCGATGTATCCATACACCAGGACCCAGACTTCTGATTTCTGACTCAATGCATGAAAACATTGATTTCATGTGCGTTTCAAAAGTTTTCTTTTTGATTACTTTGTGTCAGCTCACTAGGTATACTGTATTGACCGTAGTTCACCTGTCTCTTTTTAGAATGGAACCACGATGGCATCCAGCTAGGGTTTGGAGCTTTGTGCGAGACGACAGCCCACCGAGTGACAAGGCCTCGGTGTAGGGCCCCATTACAGCAGAGGCACCGGCAGTACCTCTACACACTGAGCCACCGATGCCACCAGCCCCAGCAGCTGAGAGTCCACGTCACCTAAGGGCACTGCACGAGTTTCAGCATCAGAGACATCCCAGGTTCCGTAGGGAGACGGACCCTCAGGCAGCCGAGGATTGGCTGGAGGCTGTTGTTTGAGTTTTCAGATTAGTATGGACACCAACTGACCTCATGGTGATCCTTGCGGAAAGCCTCCTGCACACAGAAGCTGGTATATGGTGGAGCATGATGCTCCAGGTGTACGACGAGGTATCTCTTATTTAGACGGACTTCGAGAGCCTCTCCCGCTCATATTTCATTCCATGAACCCTCCATGCGGTGCGCATTCAGGAGCTACTACAGTTGTGACAGGGCAGTATGAAAGTAGCCTAGTACTTGGTGAGATTTACCAACCTCCCACACTACTCAAAGGACATGGTATGAGACCCATTCTTCTAGGACCAGACCATCGAACAGGGATTGAGGCATGAGATCAGGGCATCAATGATCTCCCTCAGCATTCCAACGCATGCAGAAGTACAGGAGTGATCCCTTCTGGTAGACAGCATTCTTGCTAAGCCTACACCAGTCGCAAGACCTACCGCAGGGTGGCACGTAGCGGAGTATTCTGTATCTGGAAGTCGAAGAATGTCACAGGGTTCCAAGAGGACCAGACCATCAGGTAGATGACCTTAGGATACTGGCTCTGAGGTGAGGGGCACATGGCGTAGATCCAGCCTTCTGAGGAGCAGACAGTGTTATGCATGCAGCAGGCAGGGCCACAAGGCTCGTGACTGCCCGACCAGCCATGCAGAAGAGAATCAGACAGTTGAGGGACCACCCAGGAAAAGGCAAATGTTTGACCATGGCTGTCTGCAGGGAGAAGGAGGACGATGCAGAGGAGGTAGCTGAGTGGCAGGTGGTGGACGACATTTTTTTTTCTCTACCACCACCACCACCAGGAGGTCCACACCGACCACAGGGAGCTGGCGGACAAAGGCAGGCTCAGGTTTAGGCAGTGGAGGCCTATGACCATGGCGCACCAAAGATGATTCAAGGTACTATTTGTGTCTACTCCACCCTTTCTGTAGTTCTTATAGACACAGGAGCGATCCATTATTTCATTGCTACTGCCCTTGTTCGGAGCTCGGAGATTCCGACGGAATCGTTGGCTCGATCCTTACGGCTAGAGACTCTTACAGGAGTAGACTCAAAGATTACACAGTAGTTCCGGCAGTGTTATCTTACTATAGGAGGCGATATCGTCGGCTGGGATCTTCTTGTAGCGGCGTCGAGGCCTTACGACGTCATCTTGGGCATGGATTGGTTATCTACAGTCCATGATCAGATCAACTGTATTACACGCAAGGTGCGGTGTGTCCACACAGATGGGAGCATGTTCACATTCACCGGTGACAAGGGAGCCTTTGCAGTCCAGGATGGACTCACACAGAGGAGAGGAAAACCAATCACTTATCAGTTGGCTAGCCTCATCCTTGGAGTTGTTGACGTGCGGAGTCAGCGTTTTCCTGTTGTGGTGAATCAGTATGCAGACGTTTTTCCTGACGACGTTCCAGGACTACCTCCTCGCAAAGAGGTATACTTATATAATAACCTGTATGATGGGATATCCTCGATATCTACTCCAACATATCGGATGGCCCCCAATGATCTTCAAGAGCTACGGGTACAGCTAGAGGACTTGAAGGACAAGGGATTCATTCGACCCAGTGTTTCCCCCTGGGCTTCACAAATTTTGTTCGCCAAGAAGGTGGATGGGAGATTGCAACTGGGTTTCGATTACCGTCACCTGAACCAGGTGACCGTGAAGAACTAGTATCCATTTCCAAGGATTGATGACTTCTTCGATCAGCTCAAGGGAGCATGATGCTTCTCGAAGATAGACCTCAGGTCAGGCTATCATCAGCTCAAAGTTCGAGATGAGGATGTGTAGAAGACGGCCTTCAGGTGTCGGTATGGCCACTATGAGTTCTTGGTTATGCCTCTCGGCATATCCAATGCACCAGCAGTGTTCATGAGTCTCATGAATAGGATCTTCCAGCCTTACCTCGATCGATTTTTCATAGTCTTCATCAACAACATATGTATTTTCATGACTACTGAGGAGGAGCACGCCTACCACTTGCGGGTTTTACTGGAAACACTCAAGAGCACCAGCTTTACGGTAATCTCTCGAAGTGTCAGTTCTGGATTCGAGAGGTCCACTTCTTGGGACATTTCATCTCTGAGGCAGGATTTGTGGTGGATCCTGTGAAGATCAAGGTAGTGCTGGCTTGGGAGCCACCCAGGAGCGTGACGGAGGTGCGAAGTTTCCTAGGTCTGGCTGGGTACTATCAGAGATTTGTGCCAGACATCTCCAGAGTTGCAGCTCCGCTTTCATCTTTGATGAAGAAGGGGAAACCATTTGTGTGGTCAGATAGATGTCTGCAGAGCTTTTAGTAGCTGAGATAGAGATTGACCAGTGCACCCATCTTCAGTCTACCAGAGGAGGGAGTAGGGTACGTAGTTTACTGCAATGCATCAGGGATCGAACTCGGGTATGTCCTGATGCATGAGAGGACAGTGATCACCTATGGATCACGACAGTTGAGGAATCACGTGCATAACTATGCTACCCATGACCTATAGTTACCATCAATGGTCTTCGCCCGGATGATGTGGTGGCACTATCTGATGGGAGAGCACATTACAGTCTACTCTGACCACCAGAGTCTCAGGTACATCTTCACGCAGAAGGACCTGAACCTGAGACAGCGACGATGGCTCGAGTTCCTCCAGGACTATGACATTGAGATAGTCTATACTCCTGGAAAGTGGAACGTAGTAGGTCATTCCCTCAGCAGGAGGACGAGCATTCATTAACTAGGAGAGGTGACAGAGCAGTTAGCCGCTTTACAAATATCCTTCGTGGATAGAGATGGGGCAACCTTCCTTCTATCGCTCACAGTCACTCCTCCACTTCTTCAGCAGGCCAGAGATGCATAGTGTGGTGATGTTGACTGTGAGACATGGTGTGCACAGATATCCACAGGACAGGCACCTGATGGATTTTCTATAGGAGGAGAGCACGTCATCCTTTTCAGAGGACGTACTATGGTACCAGCTACTTTACATGAGGAGGTGATGAGAAATTTTTACACTTCCCCATTTTCGGTACATCAAGGGGTAGCGAAGATGTACCAGGATCTCAAATGATAGCATTGGTGTCCGTGTATGAAGAAGGATGTGGCAGAGTTTGTTTCTCGATGAATCATCTGTCAGCAGGTGAAGGTGGAAAACCAGGTACCAGCGGTCTTGGTACATCCCTTGGAGGTCCCAGAGAGGAAGTGGGACAGGATATCTATGGATTTCGTGACTGTACTTCCACGTACTTCCAGAGGACACGACTCCATTTGGGTGATCTCCGACCGAGTCACCAAGTCGGCCCAATTTTTACCCATCAGAGAGCATGGCTCAGTGGACCGCTTGGGACGGCTCTAAGTTTAGGAGATCGTACAACTTCATGGTGTTCCATCATCTATCGTCTCTGATCGAGATGTTAATTTTACTTCCCGGCTTTGGAAGGGGTTGTAGGAGGCATTCGGGATGTAGCTATGCCTAAGCAACGCCTTTCACCCTCAGACGGATGGTCAGATGTAGATTACCATTCAGACTCTTGAGGACATGCTCCATGCATGTGTCCTCAACTTTGTTCACAGTTGGGAGGATCACATACCTTTGGTAGAGTTTGCGTACAACAACAGCTACAACTCCACCATCGGGATGGAACCATACGAGGCATTGTACGACCGACCTTTCAGATCACCTCTGTACTGGACAGACCCTGGGGAGTTAGCACTTTTGGCACTAGAGATGGTCTGTGCCATGAAAGAGAAGGTCCAGGTCATCTAGGAGCGGATGAGGACATCTCAGTGCTGACATAAGTCTTATGCTAATAGGAGGCAGAGACCACTAGAGTTCGAGGATGGAGACCATGTTTTCTTACGTGTATCACCTCGACGTGGATTATGGAGATTTGGCCAGGGCGACAAGTTATCTCTGCGCTTCATCAGACCAATTCAAGTTCTCAACAGGATATCCGAGGTGGATTATCACCTGGATCTTCCACCTCAGTTGAACTGGGTGCATGGCGTATTCCACGTATCTCAGCTGAGGAAATACATGCACGACCTGATGCATATCATCGACCATGGGGAGCTGGACATTAATGATGGGGAGACTTTTGTGGAGGTCCCAGTGGAGATCGAGGATCGACATGATCGGGTCCTACGTGGGCAGTTGATTCCTCTAGTGTGCATCAGGTGGCAGCACGGGAACCTCCAGTAGAGCACTTGGGAGTGGGAGGCTCAGATGCGTGCACAATACCCTCATTTGTTTCCCTAGTTTGTGATATATCTTTACGGAGGCATAAAGACATGAGGTGGGAGTAATTTAAAGACCTGTAAATATTAAGGAAAAAAAAGTTCTTAAATTTTTTGGGATTTTACGAGTACGCAGTTTTTTACGGCACCTGATTCTGAGTCCCGGTGGTCCCGTAATCAATTTCCGAAGTTTATCTTAGGTACGTTCAATGAACGAACAAGTGGGTTTTTCTAACTTTTGAACCGATGCTCGGAATCGAATTCCGAGGGCACCGATGAAACCGTAGAGCCATTAATTTCATATGAAGACCTTTATTGGAGTTGCGTTTACTCAGGAAGAGTTGTTAAGAAATGTGGATTGAGTATCAAGAGAAATAAAATTTTGTTACAAATTTTATTTCACTTATAAGTGGTTAAACCCCATGTGTGGGAGTTGGGGTGGGACCCACTAAAATTCTAACTCCTCTTTATAAAATATTATTGAGGTGGGGCCCACATGATCCCCACCCCTTCAATTTCTCTAACACCTCTAACCCCCCCATATGAGTTAATTAACTCTTCCAATTTAATGAATGCCAACTAAACACCTAATTAATTTGACAACACAAGTTTAATTAATTAGGTGAATTTAACTTTTTAAATTTTAAAAATGTTTGCATGTGTTAATAAAATAAGGAAAAACATTATTTTATTTTAGGTTGATGTGTTGTGTGGAGAATTAAGAGAGGGAGAATTCTTTACTTTGAATAACTTCATCTTCCTCCTTGAAGAATGTGAAGAACGCCATCACGCCTTCCATCTTCCCTCTGTGTCAAAGAAATGGAGACGCCACTTATTCCATGGATGTTTTCTGTCGACGTATACGAATCCTCACCCGCAATGCCGTATTCCGTGACCCTAGCTTCCAAGATCTTCGTTGAGTTTGGCATTGTTTCATCATTATAGTTTTATTTTGATGTTCATAATTATTTTCTTTTTGCCGCCTGTTATCAATATAATGGGAGGAGGTCAGACTACACAAACCAGGCCGACCCTCCTCTCCTTTTTATGTTGATCACCGTCGTTGTTTGGAATGGAGGCGGCGCAGTGCAACGACACCACGCGGGAACAAGGGAACCACGGCCAGAGCGGGCCGCGGCAGAGGGACGCAGCGCTGTCACGCCACGCTGGTCGGACAGGGGCCACGACGGTGTAGAGGAGGGCGGCAGGACGCTGTGGGCCGCCAGCGCTCTAGGAGGCGGGACCAGCAGGTCCCGCGGCGGCACTCTGGCCGACCATTATGACCATTCATTTTCTTAATGTCTGGGGGTTGTAACCCCTGAGAAGTGCCAAGGGTAGGCCCCCTAGGATGGGTCACTATTTCTCAATCAAGGGGGGAAGCGACACCCCCCCCCCCCCCCCGTGCATCCCGCACGGTCGAAAGCCGAGCCGCCGGCCACGTGGGTCGGGATGCCCGCACTGGGCCGGGCCAGCCACGTTGGGCTGGGCCTCCTGCGCTGGGCCAGACCTCCACGCCGGGTCGTCCCGTGCCGGTCGGACCAGGCCGCACCCAGTTGGGCCGGACCCAGACCCATGTTCGGTCGCCCCGGTTCGGGCCGACCTTGGGGGTATTGGGCCGGGTCGGACCGGGCCCAAACCCCCTGTTTTCGGATAGATCCGTTCAAACTCCCATAACGTGGGATATGGACCTTCGATCGACGCACCGTTAGTTGAGTTGGGATCCTTGGATCCAGACGGTCATTTAGGTATATTACACTCAAGGTTTTGGAGAACTTTGGGTACAACCGGGTTGGTTCGAACACGACACCAACCGGGCCCTCGGAGCAGAAAATCTAATAACATGAGCTCTGGGTGTCCGATTGACATGTCGTTGCCTTTGTTGGATTCCTCTTAGTGATACGGTTCTTCTGGCTTACTTTTCTTGAGGTTTGGTCGCAGCCGGAGTATAGTCGGGTTGGATTTATCTTAAAAACCAACTTGGCCCCTGGGACGGAAAAGCCAATAACTCTCAGACTGGGCGTCCGATTGACGCGTCGTCTGTCACATTGAGTTCATTTTCATGAGACGGAACTCTATGATACATAATATATAGACTTCGTGACAGTTGATGTATCGACCCCCTTGGCTCGTGGAGCGGACCATCCTGGAATCGAGTGTGCTGTGTGTGGGAACCCTATAGCTGTCTGTGACTGCGGCGACGATGATGACTGTACTTGGATCCTATGTGGGTTAAGCAGCGAAGACGACTGTACTTGGATCCTCCGTGGGTTTAGCAGTGACGACGACTGTACTGGGATCCTCCGTGGGTTAGACATTGATGATTACTGTTCTTGTATCCTATGTGGGTCCTGTAGTATCTGACTCTGTACTTGTATCCTATGTGGGTCCGGTAGAGTAGCTAGTCTTGTATCCTTTGTGGGTCCGACAGCTTAGCTGGTCTTGTATCCTATGTGGGTCCGACAGCTTAGATGAATCAGTGGATACATCTGACCATCTCTATCACCTTACGAAGTGTATACCTATGTGAGTTGAGACTTGACTTCCAATCTTTATCTTCGATAAGATTGACTTGATATCCTGTGTGGATTGGGTTATGCTTTCCTGGGTGGATTGAGTTTTACATTCTTGTGTGGATTGAGTTATACTATCCTGTGTGGACTGGATTATACTTTCCTATGTGGACTGGGTTTAACTTGGGCTCGTGTGCTAGAGCCGAGATGGAATTGACGACTTAGGTATATGTATGGGCATATACCTAAGTAGAGTTGTTTGATACTTCGTGATTGTATCTTTTCCTTTTAGGTTTATCCTTCATGGATTCTGGGAGACCTTTGGGGGTCTCGGGGTCCCTACTGAGTATCATATACACACCCCTGCACAGGCTATGCCCGCAGTACATTTTGTTGGATGCAGACGACGGACAACGCTGATCGAGGTGGAGGCTCGTGGGGCTGGACGGTACTTGGAGGTGGATCACTAGACGAGACGTACACTGAGCAGAAGGCTGGATCCAAGGAGCTAAGAAGACTATCTGTACCTTCCCTTCAGGTGGGATTACCAGAGGACAGCTCAGAGTTTCTACTTTACTTTTCTACTCCTGTACTTTCATTTCAGTTGTACTTTACTTTCAGTTGGGTTTGTATTCTGGCCGATTTATTTTCCAGTACTTACTTCTGTACTCAATTTACATAGTGATTACTTCATCTTGCATACTCAGTGGTGTTTGTTTACTTTATAAAGGTAATGTATCCACTATTATCGGGATTTTCACCTTTGGTGCTAGTCAACATCCCCTGGCCCATCGAAGGCGGTCTTTGGGGTAGTCACGGTATGAGCCCCAAGGATGGGTCGTGACATATTCATTGAATGTTAGGAATATATATTTTGGTATATGACTACTAGGATTCATTTCACAGCTTGTTTGGTTCATGATTTTGGGCCCAAACAGATTATATGGTTGCAGGTATATATAATGGATAGAACCCTTCTTCATCAGGTACATGATTGATTTTGGGGTTGGAGAGCATGTGACCATGATGAGGCTTGTGATACTATTGGAATTTACTAATTGTTCCTTTTTATTTCAGTTTAGTATTGTATTTATAGCATTTTTACTTGTTTGGCTGCATTCCTAGAAATATGTGAGAAAAATCATTTATATATGTGCTCCAATTGTTTATTTATTATTAGTCTTTTGTGGTTAACTTTTTTGTATGTTATTACTCCTTCCACTAATGTTTACTATTTTTTTCCACTATATTACTCTTCCAATTTGGAAATAGATTCCACACTATCACATTCCAAGGCTATCACTTCTAGTTGGTAGCCTCTGGTGTTCACAGAAATGCGCTTGAGGCCATGTGACCAACCGAGTACGGGGCATCTTTGGGAGGCACATTGAACCATGACATTATAATGTGGTATCGAAGGAGTATTTTTTCTGCTTTGTACTATTATTTAGAGCATATACCTAGGTATATGAAGAAATGGGTTGTTGGTAATAAGTTGTGCCATGGAGTAGCTAACCCAGGTATAGGGAAAAGATATGTTACCTTAAATATTTCAATTTTTTCAAGATTAAAAATTGTTACAAGGGAGAATGGGATGTTTGGGCAGGCAGAGTTGTACCTGAGCATCATGGGTTTGGTGGAATTACATTATAAATTTCTGTTTTATATCTATATATCAAGGGGATTTCACTTATGGACTTTCCTCCCATGTTGGATCATTTTTGGGATTTCTTTCCCAATGACTTTATGTTTACATTCAGAGATTGTCCATAGTTTTAAGAAAAAAGACTCTGCGTCAAATAAATCTAAATAAATTAACCTTAAGATTCCTATTATTACACAACTCATAATCGGTCTTCTTAAGGATAGGTCTAATAAAATCACTCTTTAAGATGTAGTGGGATGTACTGGATGTTTCTTTCCAAAAATATATTCTTCGTTCAAAATCAATCATCATAGTATGATCTATCTCTTGTAAGTTCTATATATTATTTCAACCACTCCATTTTGTGGAGGAGTCCTATGAGTATAAAATTTATTAGCGTATCCATTTTTTTAGCAAAAATATTTAAAATATTGATTTCCATACTCAAGACAATGGTCAAACCTTAAGGATTAATCCTATGTCCACTATGACTTTCTACTATCATAGCATACCCAGTAAAGTTAATATTTATTATTAAATCACTGTAAAATTAGTATAATGAAATTATTTAGATGTAATAAATGGGTTTAATTATATTCTAGTAGATTCTTATTAATAATTTTGGGAATAAAACATTAAGTAATGGAGATTAATCAAATTTTGGGATTGATACTTTTATTGGATGCATTCTTATGTTCGAAATATTTTTTTCTTATCAATTAGACCATTGTACAGAAAGGTGAAAGATAATCATATGGAATGATTTTTTTTTAAAAAATTGGATTTATATTTCTTTATGAGGAATGTATGGGTTTGTGTTTAATAACTTTTATAAGTGAGAGGGGAGTAATTGTTTTGACATATAAAACTTCTTACTTATCGAAGAAAAAGATTATATCAGTAGAATCCATACAAAAGTTTCTTGGATGGATAATTTTTTCACCTACCTTAAATAATTAAATTATCATATTTGAGCCATTATAACCCGTTTTCCCCATAATTTCACTTTTTACCTTAAATTACTTTTATATGGAAATTAATATTTTATTATATACTTTTTTTAGACAAATATTTATATTGACATGACTAATTAATTATTATGTTATGATTCCAAATATGAAATCTATTTTTCATCATTTAATTTATATAATAGTTAATAATTCATTTTATCATAAGAACTCATATTATAAAAAAAATTCAATATTATTTTTATAAATCATAAATTCAAATTATTCAAATATATTTTCATGTAAAGATATTTAAAATATTGTTACTTTATTTTTTATTTAAATTATTATTTATTTTAAATACATTAATTATTCAAAAAACATCAATATAGTTTATTATAATAAAAATCAATTAAATATAGAAAAATAAAATACTTCAGAAAAATAATCCTTTTAACATTAAATGATTTTAATCACATCATATTAATTATTTATATTGTATATATTAAATTTCATAAATTAATTTTTACTATAAAACATCATAATTATTCTTATAATAAATATTAAAATAATGAAAATTTATTTTTATACATGAGGTTTTACTCAACGTTTTGTTTTATCAAATTATTCACTATTAATTTATATGATATATTGATGTTGGTATTACTATAAAAAAATATATCATGGTTTATTTTTTTACATCTTCTTATAGTATAATATTTTAAACATATATTTTTCTCCAGTCATAGAATTAAAACAATATTATGGTGAAAAATTCTACCCACCATATAAAAATTTCATATTTGAAATTTTATTTTTTCAATTTCTAATAAAAATTGCTTTATGAAACAATAATTTATGAATTTCCAAAGATAAATTTATTTTATGATACCATGATCAATTTCTTGGGTGGGACTCTAAAACCTCATCATTTAGATATATTTCTTTATTTTTATTTTTCACAACCATTTGGGCCTAATTTACTTCCTTAATTGGATTATAAGATATAAGGGTTCCTTAATGAATCCTCGTAATTCAAATTTTCAATTAGGTTGTTGTTATATTCTACGTACAATGTAGAATTTTAGTTATTTATTTAGATGAATTTTTGTATATATAAAAATTTAGTTGACTTTATTTTGTGTTTTTGAGAGATTTATTGTAAAAATATATTTTAATATTAATATTAGTTAAATGTGTAATTATTTTATAATATTTACACATAGTTATTTACATAAATACATGTCTAAGTTTATAGATACACATATATAATATAATCATCAAGACACACACCCACGCATGCATATATATGTTTGTTTGTGATATATATTTTTATGTGTGTGTGTTAGTCTTATATATAGTTATATTTTATACATTGTTAATTAAAATAAATATAATATAATTTTTATTCAAATTTAATGAAAATATTTTTTGTAATTTTTTAAGAAAATTAATTTTTTGTGCATTACTTTAGAAACAACTTATATCAATGTTAGAAATGGGATTTTTCAGAAAAATAAATAATCAATAAAGTCCCCCTCTATTTTTTATTTTCTTCAATACTGATAAAGAAATATTTTATCAGTTCTTTTGTTTGTGCTAATAAAGACCATGAAAGATTATGCAAAACAACCTCCCTAACAAATCCCTATAACAGAACAAGATTATAAAAATATAATAATTTATGATTGAAAATATTATAAAACCGAAAATTGACGTAAAAATATTACTTTTCACTATCATTTCAATTCAACTTTTATATAAAAAAATTATTTACATTGATGCGATATATAAAATTAATAAAAAAATTAAGGAATTTTCCAATAATCATCCATTATAGAAAAGCTTATTGCTTTAATAAAACCACTATTTATTTTAATTACAGCACATAAAAAATAAATAAAAAAATTAATTTTATACAATCCATGTTTGATAAATTATATTATCAATTAATTATTATATTAATGATATATTAAGAGGTGTGTTTTGTTTTATTTGAAATGTGAGAAATAGTTTAATTTTAATTTCATAGAACAAATCCATAATTAAATTTTACTTTAGTAAGTTCTATCATGATCTAATGCCTCATTTTTTGTGTATTTGAATGATGAATATTAAATTAAATTTCAAATCCACGTCCTTGTTCGATTCTGGTTTTTATTTTACCATTCAATCCATGGTGGATCACTATAGTGATATAATATTACATAATTGGAATGAGAGGTTTTATGAATAAATATTTGAAAGAATTTCTATTATAAATTAAAGTATATGATTTTAATTGTGTATTTAATTATTAGTTGATTTAACCATCTGATTTGGCACCTATTAATGTAATGGTTATGGTAGAAGTATTTTGGGGTCTCCTTGTAATGATTTTGGTTACACGTAATATATATTTGAGTATGAACTCCTCTAACTTATATCCTAATTTAACTTCTCTATAGTGGATGAGTTTAAAAGATCATTTTAGGTCACTTTTATAATTTATCCCAATGACTCTTTCTTTTGAAGGATGGATGATAGTGTCAGGGATCTATATATTAGTGGACATTTCAATTTCACATGGTCATGATTTTCATGAAATATAGAGAATTATTTTTTAGGACTATGGTTATATATTTTTTCATCATTTGAATGATTATGCTAAAATGTTTGTTAGATAATGTGTAATTTATTTGAATTTATAAGAAGGATATTCAAGAATATCAAAAGTCTTCTATGGATTGAAGGAAGATTAATTTAGTGTAAATGATTTAATATTAGGTTTTATTTTATATTTCTAAAATAAAACCGACGACACTAGTATAAATTTTTTTTCAATCATTTTGAAAAATAAATATTATTCCATAATTTAAAATATTAATTATTTTTAAATTAAATAATCTAAACATTAAAAGTACCTGAAAATTATTTTATTGCATAAAAACATTAAAATTTAATGGTGAATGCATTATATAACATTTTCTTAAGTAAAATTTTTTATAAAATATATTTATATAAAAATGTTTCACTCATAAAATATAAACCAATAAAGGACCCAATACTAATCAAACCACTATGTGGAACTATTGATCAAATATATTTTTTTTGAAAAAAATCTATATTGAATTGAGATGAATGACATTATATTAGTATTAGTGTTATATATAAGAATGTAAATGTGAAATTTTGTCGTTATATAGTCATTGAAAGATGGAAATTTTATAAATAATCATTTTGTATAAATATTGTCAATGGTTAAATTAATGTCATTATATGTGTCATTGAATACATATATATAAATTATCATTTTATTAAAAATGATACATTTAAAATTAACAATAAATTATTAACATTGAGTTAATTTCAAACATAATAAATAATTTCAAATAATATTGGTTTAATATAAATTAACTACTATATATTATATATATTTTTAAATATTTTATAGGTTATACATAGAGTTTTAATTTTTGTAAAATTTATCTACTATTTGAAACAAGAGAGTAAATTTTTTTATTGGTTAACTGTTGTGTATTTAGAAAGCATTAAATATTAAAAAATTTAAAAAATAACTAATTTGATAATTTTAAAATCAACTAAATATTAAATTATTTTTTAAGATGTCGATTATAACTTACACAACATTGTGTTACATTTACTAATTATAAGTAAAATTTATTATTTAGACACAAATTTATCCTATAGACATTTATATCAAAAACATTATTCTATAATTTTACTTTGACAGCATTATGTTTCCAGATAATTGAAAATCATTTTATTCTATAAAATGGAATGTAATCTTAATGTTTGAAACATGTTGGTAATTTATATATACTCGACCAAAATTCCACTCTATTAAATAATTTATCGTGTTTTGGATTTTAATAACAATAAGTTAGAATTATGGACTTTAAAAAAAAATTTAATGTAACAAAAGGATCTCTTCAAAGGGGTGAATGTTTTACCACATGATTCAATGTTAATATTTGGGGATTTCTAACTAATTTATCAGCCTAGATAAGATTCTATATGACTTCTAATTAGTTTTAATATTTCAATAATGTTTCTATATAAATATAATATTTATTATTCTATATCATATGTTGATTTAAAATTTTCCCTTACAAATAATATATAATTCATTCCTTTTTAGTGTTTCAGCTATTGTATCCACTAGTACCTCCCATTTGGGTTTGATTTCACTATTCATAAACATCATTCAATTAGAGGATCATTAATGACTTAAAGAGTATGATGTTTTCATCGGGTTTATTATTAATCACACAACAGTATTTACATTCTCTATAACTATAATTTCATTGAGGAATATTTTTTTGATTTTTTCATATCCAAGATCCTTCAAATCTAGTTTTTTTTTGAATTTATCATTTTTTCCATTATTCGCAGATTTACAAATAAAATGCACATTGTGCTATTTGTAAATTTAAATTCACTTGGTTATTATCTTAATATGATCTTTCCCTTCCATAATATAATTATATATATATATATATATAATAAATATAAAAAATATTGATATATAAATATATTTATTTATAAATATTTATTTACAAATATATTTTTATCATTATTAATAACTATTTAAACTTAAGTTCATGCATGTTACAATGAAGTGAAATTTAATAATTAAAAATGAGTACATTTTAAAAAAATGAATAAATAGATAAGTTTTATTAATAAAATATAATTTTTTTAAAAATATGGTTATATATTAAAATTCATATGAGTAAATTTAAAAAATATTAAAACATAGTGAATAAATAAATATAAACAATTAATAAAAAATTGTTTAATTCCCAAATAAATAAAAAATAAAAAATAAACAATATTAATGATTAATTAATACCTAACTGTAATAAAATTTTTAAAAAATAAATAAAATTTACCTTTTAAAGACATAATACATATAAATTATAAAATAATGAAATTCAAAAATTAGAATTATAATTTTAATAAAGTTACATAAATATTAGTTCTAGGTGTTTTATATAAGATTTAATTAATAACGTAAATTTGTGTGTGTTTTGTATATAGAAATGCATTAATTTTGTATATCTATGTGAAATCAACATAACACATGCTTGATATATGTTAAATCAAAAAAAAATACATAAAATTATGACCAATACTCTATGTAATTGGTCAGTATTTTTAATCCATATTAATTTTTATTATAATCCATTTTCACAAATATATTACTCGTTTAATGTAAAGATTAAATATTTTATATTATATAATTGATATTTTTGAAATATATTATAAAATCATATTTATTTAATATATATTATTTAATAATATTTATAATCTTTATATTTGTATATTAAATTTATTCTTGTTTATTAATCGTTATTTAATTAATGAAATGTTTAATATTTTTCATAATTTAAATATTTTTAGTTTTTATTTGATTACTTATTTCACTTATATATATACATACTATTACACACTATTTATAATTTATATATAGTATTTTAAATTTATTCATTTTTATCAATACTAATTTAACTAAAAATATTTATAATATTTATTTCAATAAACTAATTATTAATTTTCATTTATTTCATTATATCTTTCGATTTGGGATATTTATTCACTATAAAAATAAACCATTGATAATGTGTACCCTTTTTGGTGCTAAAAAACATTTATAAAGGGTATAGTTTATCAGTGCTAAAGAAAAACACTAATAATGGTTACCCTTTGTTAGATCTTACAAAAAAACAATGATAAAAGGAACCATTTATCAGATCTAAAAACACTAATAAAAGGTAGCCTTTACGAGTTCTTGTTTTAGTACTTAGAAATGGAACCTTTATTGGTGTTTTTTCCATTTTTTTAAATCCATGTTTTGTAGTAGTGACAAGTTTAACTAGACCGTGATATATATATATATATGAGTAAAAACATATATGAATTTAAACCTTTAAATTAAACAATTCATATTAATGAGGGATTCTAATTACACATTAATGGGTTTTGTCCTCTATAATTTTCAATTGAAAATATATATATTTAAACTCCAATGGTGTTATATGATACCTTAACAACAGTGACCTCAAATTTTAATACATAGATATTACATCATTTTTAATAAATATTCATTACATTTCAAAGACACATGTTTGAGGACTGTAATAGTTTTGTGCCTTTGAAAACATTTAAATATTAATAGTAGTCCATAAGCTAACTTCATCATCTCTAACTACATTCTTAAAAACTATCACCCTTCTTAGAAATTTTACACACAATACATGTATTCAAAACTCGGGGAATGAAAACATAATAAAGTGTGAGTTTAGATGATCAATAATTTCTATGAAGGGTGATATGTAAGTATAACATGAATATAAAGGTTTGAGAGAAGGAGATTAACATTTAAAAACCCTGATGATAGATCTTGAATGAGAATTCAATATAGGAACTACATCCATTTTCAATGACTGTCCTAATCAGTGTACGGTGTGGGCTAAGGTCAAAACTATAAGAACGAGTCCACACATCAGTGATATGTTCATATCATAGTGACATGGCCTTAACCTAAATTATGTTTAGCATATTGGGATGAGATAGGGAATAAAATATCTTGGTTAAATAGTATTATTCATGGAAATGAAAGTTCACCCATATATAGATAAATAATAAAAAAAAGGATGACTAATTATATAAGGGTTGAAACCTATATAAGTATGGCCCAAGAGTTTGTAATGAAATGTAGTGGTTGACACAACTACGTTATGGAATAAACCCTCCACAAGCTATTCTACCATCACATGTGTAGTAAATTATTTTCATGGACATGCATCCCTAGTAGGGAAAGTCCTTTTGTTCAGAAATAAGGCTATAAACCCCATGAACCAATGTCATGGTGATATCTCTAACTTCACCCCAAATCCCCATCATTTACTGTCACTGACATGAAATAGGAAAAATTTGAGATGTCGTGTAGATACCTGAGCTTCACGTACATGTACATTACATTACTTTTGAGTAATACTTAATACATAACAAAAACAGACACCCAAGGACCGTAATAGTTTAGTGTCTTTGGAAACATGGAACAAAATATTCTAATCATGGTGAAAGATCTTCAACATCTCCCATAAAGATCATCTCCTTTTGTTTTCTTACCTAAAACCTTTCTTTATATCCTAGGGAAAAGAAAACATAAAAACGGTGAGATCAAATGTTCAGTAAGGGAAAACATGGAGCACATAAAACAATCCATAAACATTTGAGCGTAAAAACATGAACATAAAATCTAAACATCAAAATCTTGAGCAATGACATAAAACATGGCAGTACAAAAGGAATTGATCATGAAGGAACATTTATCATGATAAAGTAGCATGGGGATAAAACATGTAATTCTGACAAACCATTAAGCACATGTTTTTCCCATAGTATCCAAGGCATTGCTGCCAAGACCATCATAGTGGACAAATTCTATTACTGAACCGGGTTTACTTGTCGTTCCAGTCCTACATTACAGAATTGGATTTACTTTCCGTACCATCCATGTCTATCTCATTAGATATAAATCTTTACCCAATTAATTGAAGGGATATTTAGGTCTCATCCATATCATAATGAAATAATTCTTTCATGTTCCACAAAATAAACAAAAATCATTCATCATAACCTAATTAATAAAATGTGTTTCATAAAGATCATCCCATCATAACATAATCCATATAGAATAAATGTATATCATTTCATCATAAGAAAAATGAAACCATTTAAATAATAGAGACATTATACTTGAAACATAAACTTATTAAATAATTTCATCATAGATGGAAAATAGTTTTGATAAAACACTTGAAATGAATTCATGAGGAAAATATCCTTTCTTCTTCAAAATCATTTTCTCTTTACAAAATGATTTCCAATTTTAAAAGAAAAGGATTTTTTTTAAAATAATCATAGAGTAAGCTTCATGAAAATAAGGCATTATAAAACCATAAAAATCCATTCATGCCTTATAAGTTAAAAGAACATTCTCCTCATACTTTTACCGAAAAAGTCAATAATTACCTCATATGGAAAACAAAAGAAAGATTCCATCCATACCATGTGTTAACAGTCAAAAAAGGGTAAAAATGTCTTTAAACATTCATGGAAAAATTGTAAACATTTTATGAAAACATTTTTAGAAGATATGGACATGGATGATAAATATAACCCTAGTAAATACATACAAATAAACAATCTCGGATAGAAATGAGATTGGCAAATTTACCCCTTACCATTAATGATCGGTGGAATCATACGTGTCATAAAATAAAGAAAATTACATGAATATGTAAATATCATATCCTCCATAATAAAAATCATAAAACATTCATGGGAAGCATAAACACTATAAAAAAATAAATAGATAGTGATTAAGGTATATGTCTTATTGAAATAAAAGTGAGACCAAATAATCCCTTACATTATGTCCAATTTCTTCTGTATGTGTCCAAGACTCTTCTTCGATGCGCCACTTCTAAACCTCCTCCTAGGGCACTAAAGTTGGTCCTTGAAGAAGACCAGGAACTCAAGTATGTTTCTTGAAAAGTGGAGAAGAGAAATGGATAGGGTTTGGCCGAGCATGAAGGCTCAAAATCTTATGAAGCAGTGAGGGAGGATGTTCCCTTTTATAAGAGAGGAGAGGAGCACTTTTGGAAACCTCCAAAATATTAATTTATAATAAACTCAAACCCCACATAAAACCACCAAAATCACACAAATTTGAACATGATATGAGATAGGGTTGTAATCTCATCAGACAATAAAATTTTGACATGTTGGGAAATTATTTTAAACCTTATCAATTTGATTTATCGTTATTTAATCTATTTAAAATTATTTTTGTTAATAATATTTTAAATTTTAAATTGTTATAAATAGTTACTTATGTGTTGTGAATTGTCCATAATTGGATAAATTTTGACATATTAGACCATATAAATTTAAATTTATTAATTTTAAATATTTTTGTGATTTTTAAACAATTTAATAAGATGTTATATTTATAAAATATCAATATTGTCAATTTGGAACCTATTTATTAATTTGAATTTTAATAAAATCCACACATAAGATATATTCGATCCAAAATATTTAATAGATTCCTAACATGTCATATTCATCTAAAAAATTTGTGTATCACATTAATTAGTTCATATAATATTTATTTTAATATTTTTAAACCCATTTATATGATATTTCAATCAATAAAATAATTTCTACATCACAATTGTGTCACCATTAATGATAATTATTTAATCCCTAAAAATTCTAAAATAAATAACATGATGTATATAATTTTATTAGATTTCTACCGACAATTTATGTTTGAATTTTTATGAATATTATCACTAAATTAAAATTATTAAACTTATAAAATATAAGAGAGTGACATTTTGTCACTTTCTTTGGTTTTAATAATAATTACATCCTTTTTATGATCAAAAGTCAATGAAATGAATCTATTCTGACCCTTAGGTGATATGGGTCGACTTTTATTCATATAATAGAATTTTTATAGGTGTTAGGGTAATTATATAATCTTATATTTACCCTTAATTACCTGATTTACATTTAACTGTAGTAAATAAAATTTACCATAGTTACTATTCATAATGTCTAAAAATAAAAAGTATCTTAATAAAATAATTTGGTCCTACGGATTCCAAATATGGAATCCCTTTATCCAAATTCAAAACAGAATTTGGAGTATTTGATTTAAAATTAATCCCGCTTTTGAGAAAATGGGTTTTTAATGTTAAAACATTGCAAAAGATTGAAATGTTTTTACCTTTGAATTCAATGTAAAATTAATTATAATGAAATAAATTATATCCTGATTCAAAAGAAGAAGATTAATTTTTCACATTGAACTTATAAACTTGTAAAAAATTAGATTTTAAATGGGTGATCCATCAAAAGGCAACAAAACTACATTTTTTTGAAAAATACTTCTTTTATCCAAAAAATTAATTTTTTTTTCATAGGTTAGGGACCCAAGCATGATGTACATGGACATTACATTAATTTTGATGAATAATTAATACATTACAAGAACCAAAAATCAAGGACCGTAATAGTTCAGTTTTTTTGAAAACTCGGAACATAATCTTCTAATCACGGTGAAGTATCTTCAACATCTCCCATAAAGATCTTCCCCTTTTGTTTTCTTACCTAAAACCTTTAATTAAGTCCTAGGGAAAAGAAAACATATAAAGGGTGAGATCAAATG
Source organism: Viscum album (assembly GCA_963277665.1). Lineage (NCBI taxonomy): Eukaryota > Viridiplantae > Streptophyta > Magnoliopsida > Santalales > Viscaceae > Viscum > Viscum album. The sequence goes on along the minus strand of OY728150.1, from coordinate 800,676,080 downwards.
ATCGGTAAGGGTATGCATGGAGAAAATAAAACAAATCATATACATTTGAACTTAAAAAACATGAACATAATGTTTAAACATCAAAATCTTGAGAAATAAATCTTGGCAGTACATAAGGAATAGATCAAAAAGGAACATTAACCATGATAAAATAACATTGGAATATAACATGTAATTTTGGCAACCATTAAGAACATGTTATGAATTCCATATTAGCCAATTCATTGCTGCCAAGACCATCATAGTGGAAAAAGTTCCTTACTGAATCGAGTTCACTCCTGATATATAGGTCCCACCCATATCATAATTAAATCATTCTTACTTGTTCCACAAAATAAACATAAACCATTCATCATAACCCAAAGAGTAAAATGGGTTTCATAAAACATCATCCCATCATAACATAAGCAATATAAAACAAATGGATATTATTTCATAATAAGAATAATAAAACCATGTAAATAATATAGACATTATACTTGAAGCATAATCATACTAAATAATATCATCTTATATGGAAAATGGTTTTGACAAAACACTTGAAATGAATTCTTGAGGAAAATATCTTTTCTTCTTCAAAATAATTTTCTTTTCAAAAAATGAAATAAAATTTTAAAAGAGAAGGATTTTGTTGAAAATAATCTTTAAATATTATATAGTAAGCTTTATGTAAATAAAGCTTTATGAAATTTTAAAAATCAATTCACACCGTATAAATAAAAAAACATTCTCCTCGTACTTTTTCCAGAAAAGTCAAAAAGTTCCTCGTGTGGTAAACAAAATAAAGATTCCTTCCATAACACAATGTAACTGTCAAAGAGGGGTAAACATTACTTTAAACATACATGTAATAATATTAAACACTTTATGAAAAACATTTTTATGGTCATGATTGAAAAATATAACCCCATTAAATACTTACGTATAACCAATCTAAAAAATGAGATTTGCAAAATTATCCCTTACATTAGGTCCAATTTATTATGTACGTGTTCGAAACACCTATATAGTGGGTTTAATCATATTATTAACTTGTAGAAGAACCATAATAATATTTATGATATCATATATTATTCACTTATGACTTTATATTACTCGTTCGTTTGTCAATTCCATGTTAAAGTAGCGTTTTTGGTAAAACCGTTTCATTTATCGTACATGTTTGGACTTGTTGTTCTTGAAATTATTATTAAATATATCATGATTTACATACTTATAGAATTTAAAAGATGATTTATATATCATATATATTCAGTATATATATATAATATATAGATAAATTAAATGAAACACACCGTTCATGGAGACGGTAGGTCGTACATATGCATGAACGCTGTTTTCCTTTCCTTATTGACTTGAATGGAATTAAGTAGATGGCATATATATATATATATACATAAATATAGAAGAATTATTATGTTATATATACCATTATTATTCATTATATATACTTTATAATCATTCTTTAATGGTTAACATGGATAATGAATCTCATCGCGTCGTGGAGACATTAATCCTTACGTACACACGAGCGATGATATCGTGCCCATAATTATTGAATGGAATTGGAGTGGATGATATAATATCATATAATCAGTATGATTTTATAAAAACCAAATATTTTTATTCTTTACACCATTATACCCATCCATGTAAGGTGGTGGTGAAAAAATAGATTACACCACGGAGTGGAGATGGTATTTTGTACGTATGCACGCGCAGTGATTTCATTTTCCGTAGGATGGATAGAAGGTGAAATGGGGTTGTTTCATATTTATAATTACATTCCATTATATTAGTGACACTTATGTTATTACTTTATAATGAAACAACTAAAGAAGATGAAGTTGAAGAAGAAAGAAACTTGAAAGAATCGGTAGAAGAGATTATCTCTTCTTCGACGCACCTCTTTTAACTCCCTCTTAAGGCACTAGAGTTGGTATTTTAAGAAGACCAGATCCTCTATAATATAACTAGAATTGCTGAGAAAATAAAATTTCAGGGGTTTTCCAAACTATAAGGCTCAAAATTGAGTGAATAGGAGAGGAAAGGTTGTGCCCTTATATAGGAGAGGAGAGGGGCACTTTTGGAAACCCAATAAATATTAATTGATAATAAAATTAAACCCCACCTAGAAACTCCAAAAAAATACTCAATTAGAATATGAGATGATATAGGGTTGTAATATCATCAACCAATAAAATTTAGACATGTTGTATGTTTATTTTAAACCTTATCAACCTAATTTAACATTATTTAATCTATTTAATTTTATTTGTGGTAATAAAATTATAAATTTTAAATTGTTATAAATACTTACTTAAATGTTGTCAATTTACCATAATTGGATACATTATAACCTTTTAGACCATATATTTTTGAATTTGTATTTTTTAAATATTTTCGTGATTTTTAAATAATTTAATAATATGTTATTTTTATAAAATATCAATAGTGTCAATTTTGATACTATTCAATATTTGAATTTAATGAAAAACCACACAGAATATATGTTCGAAAAATATATAATAGATTTATAATATTTCATATTCATCACAAACATTCATGGAGAACATTAATTTGTTCATATATTATTTATTTTAATATTTTTAAAACCATTTATTTGGTATATCTCTTAGTAAAATAATTACTACAACATTTTTGTATAATTATTTAATATACTTATTTTTTGCATAAAAATTAAAAGTAAAATCCTATGATGAATATAAATATAATAACTTTTATAATAATATTTGTACTCGAATTTATCATCTTAAAATATAAACATTTAAATTTTTATATTTATTAAATTATGAAGGTGACATCTTTGACATCATTTGAAATAAAATAATATAAATTTCCTAATCTGTTTTATAAGGCTCCAAATGTTCCAAAAAAGACCCTTTTATTCTTAAGCTATATATATACTAGACCAATAATGTTTGGTCAAGTTTCTGGTCCTTTTTATAGGAATTTGTATTTTAATAAAAACCATTTTATTGATTTTTTTCTAAATAAATAATTTCTACATCATTAATGTATAAGGTATTAAGGTAATTAAATATTTCTTAAAAATTAAAATTAAATTTCCATGATAAATAAAAACATTATAGATTTCAAATGTGTATTTATAATCGAATTTATATTCTGTATAACCTTATATTAAAAATAATCTAATTACTAAAGTTTGAGTGAGACATATTTCACTTTCCTTTAAATAAAATAAATAAAAGGTCTTAATCAAATACAATTGGGTTCCATTAGACACCATTTCAACCCAAGAATTATTTAGGGAAAAATATAATCATCCAATTATATTAAAACAACTATTATGGTAATTTTATAATATTATATTTACCCTTAATTACCAGATTAACCTTTAACTATGGTAAATACAATTTACCGTAGTTACTATTCATAATGCCAAAAATAAGTAGCTTATTAAAATAATTTGGAATTAATGATTACAAATATTGAATCCATTTTTCCAAATTCAAAATAGAAAATTTTCTGTATTTAATTTAAAATTAATCTTGATGTTGACAACATGGGTTTTAAAAGTTAAAACGTTGCAAAATATTGAAATGTTTTTACTTTTGAATTCAGTGTAAAATTAATGCTAATGAATTACATTATATTAAATGGTAAAAATATATTCTATTATTACTTTAAAATCATTCAATATGATAATTTAACTACATAAATTATCTCGAAGAAAAAAGTTGTTTTTAATTAAAATTTAGCTTATTTTTACTATTCATCAAAATAAAAAACATATCAGAAAAATATCAAAAATTTATCCAAAGTAAATATTTATATCCTGATACAAAAGAAGAATTATATTTTGTAAAATTGAACTTATAAAAATGTCAAAAACTAAATTTAATGTGCGTGCCACATCAAAAGGCGGCAAAACTCTATTTTTTGAAAAATACTTATTTTACCCGAAAAATTTATTTTTTTCTCATACCATGTTCTATATAATGTGTAAGATGAATTATAATGTCATAAAATTCTAAATGTAGTTACTAATATTCATAACGGCTAGTTCACAATAATATTATAACAATATATCGTTGTTTAGTGAAACTTAGTATTGCTTAAAACACACGCTATTGAGGGAGGTTGCTCTTGCGTGCAACAAAAGCCAAGAATAGTGTTTGCGTATAATATAAGCTAATACAATGTTGCATATAGAACACGCTAATTTTGGTGTAGCATACAACATAAGACATCAATGAAATTAAAATAATATTTTTCATAAAATCTCAGGATGTTACATTCTACCCCCCTTAAAATGAATTTCACCCTAGAAATTCGTCGGGGTTATAAATGGTTTACTACTTGAATGTTTCTTTAATATAAACTCACATCATAAAAAGGAATACCAAAACATAACTTTAAAAACTAATTTATGAAACATAACGGTTACCCAAATTAACTAATCACTGGGTTTCCACATAGGAGAACATAGGTGAAAAATATGGATATGGAAGAGAAATCTAACCATCATGTTCTGATGGAGAGTGGTAGAGAACATGGCTACGAAAAATCCAAAAATCACAAAGCCATAAATTTGTGATGATCTAAGGTACCATATGATTCATCAGATATGAGGGCAATAGGAAAAAAATTGGTTTTTAAGATCATTTCCCTAAAGTTGAAAAAATTGGAATTAGAAGAAATACTTTCTTGATTTTGGTACAATCTCAACGTTAGTCCTTACATAAACAATTTCCACTTCATATAGTAAAGAAATGAAGATGAATTTGTCATTCATGAAGTGCTAGAAGATCATGTGATTGAATGATAAGTCATTCCATCTATCTCAAAAAAAGGTTAGAAAATGTTATTAAATATACATAAGTACATCTATAGTGAGATTAATCATATATTGTTCCTAAAATGGAATTATAATTCATATATCATTCCACTTAATAAATTAAAACTAACTTATACTAACCAAGGACATTCTGTAGGCCAGTAGTATGCAATAAAGTCCTGTCGCACTTCGGTGGTGGGTTCGATTCCCACATCCTTGTCCGACGCGACTGGTTGTCGCTCGTCCTATGTGTTGTCCTTTTTCTAAAACTGTATTATTATAAAATACCAGAAATAATATCTAAAAACATGTTCTATCCTTAAATAATACTATCTGATGTCAAACATAATCCATTCCAATCATTAGGCTTATTCAATATACATCTGTCCAATTTCATAGTATAAAGAAAATGATTACTTGAAGGGTCACATAATAAGCATGTCATTTCCATCATTTATCCCCCATATATCATAAGATATATCATGTTTATCACATTTCAAACATGTGAATACCTTAATCATGTATTCTCTTGAAACATGTATATCCATTTAATCTTTGTGAAAACATCAATGATCCCAAAATTTCTATATACTCAAACCATGATATCACTTTGTCCTTATGTCTGTCATGAGCTCATTAATATTATCACAATTTTCATTATCTCCTTATCCCTTCATTTTGTGCATATCATCTGCTTTCCAAAAATATCTAAATAACATTTCTTGGTTACAAGTACTATGCAACATATATTTTCAAAACAGCATAAGTAAAAACAATAGTGTAACAATCCTTATATTTTTCTTTATTCTAGAGTACCATGAAATTACTTATACAACAATACTCTTGATAAACATGCAATCATTCAACTACCTTCTTAAACCATTGACCAAGCTTCATCATTGTATTCCTCAACACTTCTTTCATCTCATATACCATTTGTAGTCTCTTCATCATCATAAAAATAAATACTACCCATATGACCATGCTAATTATCTTCATGAGATTTTCCCGTAGGGAATTAGTTTTCATAATGCCCGTACATTTCACATTTAAAACATTTAACCATTATTGATGTCTTAGAAATACCACTACCCTTGCCCATAGTGTTAACTGAACCTTTTCCTTTACAATTATGGGCTTTGTGTCCTTATTTTCCACACCCAAAGCATCTTCCAATTCATTTGAAACATTCCCCCTAATACCTCTTCTCACATGATTTACATGAGGGGAATTGAAATTTCTTTCCTCTATGATCATCATGAAACTCCATCTTTCTCTTATTAGATGAGTCGGGAAAATTACCAAAGTTGAGATTATTGATCATATTATGAGATTTGTGATTGGGATTAATAAAGATATGTGGACTTCTAGATACAATTTATTTTGGTTTCTCATGAATAATATCATTCCATTGTCCATTCATATCCTCCATTATCATGAATATTCGTGTTTCCAGTCATTTTCTAAAACCCAAAAAGAATATTTTGAGAGGAAAAAATCATAATCAATGGGTAGTACCTTCAATATCAAACATCTTAGGTTAAACTATAAAATTTTTACGGTAATTATAGGTCTATAACCTATACATATACGTAACCTTAGGGACATCCCTAGACATAACAAAGAAATATCTTCTAGGGATCTCACTAAAGTTTTCGCATCCGAGTTTCCAATGGTTAACTAAACTTTCCCTCTAATACCAATGATAGAGACCCAATCTTGATGTACATGGAAATTACATTACTTTTCCAGAATAATTAATACATAACAAGAACCAACACTCAAGGACTGTAATAGTTTAGTGTCTTTGGAAACTCAGAACATAATCTTCTAATCAGGGTGAAAGACCATCAACATCTCCGATAAAGATCTTCCCCTTTTGTTTTCTTACCTAAAATCATTCATTAAATCTTAGGGAAAATAAAACATATAAAGGGTGAGATCAAATTCTCAGTAAGGGTAATCATGGAGAAAATAAAACAAGTCATATACATCTGAACTTAAAAACACATGAACATAATGATTAAAAATCAAAATCTTGAGAAATATATCTTGGCACTATGTAAGGAATAGATCAAAAAGGAATATTAACCATGAAAAAATAGCATGAGAATATAACATGTAATTGTGGAAACCATTAAGCACATGTTATGATTTCCATAATAGCCAAGGCATTGCTTCCAAGACCATCATAGTAGACAAAGTCCCTTACAGAATCGAGTTCACTCTTCATTCCATTCCTGTATCAGTAAACCGGATTAACTTGTCATTCCCGCCATGTCTATCTCAAGAGATATAAATCTTTACCCAATTAATTCGAGAAATATATTGGTCCCTCCCATCTCATAATGAAATCATTCATTATAACCCAAAGAGTAAAAAGAGTTTCATAAAACATCATCCCATCATAACATAATCCATATAAAACAAATGGATATCATTTAATAATAAGAATAATTGAACCATGTAAATAATAGAGACATTATATGTCAAACATAATCATACTAAATAATTTCTTCTTATATGGAAAATGGTTTTGACAAAACACTTGAAATGAATTCTTTATGAAAATATTTGTTCTTCTTCAAAATCATTTTCATTCCAAAAAATGAAATGAAATTTTAAAATAGAAGGATTTTGTTGAAAATAATATTAAAATCTAGTAGAGTAAGATTTATGTAAATAAGGCTTTATGAAATCGTAAAAATCCAGTCATGTCGTATAAGTTAAAAAAAATATCCTTATACTTTTGTCGAAAAAGTCAAAAAGTTCCTCATATGGTAAACAAAATAATGATTTCTTCCATAACACAATGTAAATGTCAAAGAGGTGTAAACATGACTATAAACATATATGGAAGAATATTAAACACTTTATGAAAAACATTTTTATGGTCATGAATGAAAAATATAACCCCAGTAAATACTTACGTATAAGCAATCTCGGAAAAAATGAGATTTGCAAAATTATCTCTTACCTTAGGTCCAATTGTTTCCGTACGTGTCCAAAACTCCTCTATATTGAGCTTAAACATATTATTAACTTGAAACAAGACCATAATAATATTTATGATATCATATATGATTCACTTATGACTTTATATTATTCGTTCTTTTGTCAATTCCATGTTAAAGCCGCATTTTCGGTAAAATAGTTTCATTTATCATACATGTTTGGACTTGTTGTTCTTGATATTATTAATACTTATATCATGATTTACTTACTTACAGAATTTAAAACATGATATATATATCATATATCTTCAATATATATTTATAAGATAGATAAATGAAATGAAACACATCGTTCATGGAGACGGTAGGCCGTACATACGCATGAACGATGTTTTCCTTTCCTTATTGACTTGAATCGAAGTAAGTAGATGACATATATATATATACATAAATAAATTTTCGTTATTATGTTATATATACCATCATTATTAATTATATATACCTTATAATCAATCATGAATGGTTTACATGGAGAATGAATCTCATCGCTTTGTGGAGATGGTAATCTGTACGTACGCACGAGCGATGATATCGTTCCCATAATTATTGAATGGAATTGGAGTGGATGATATAATATCTCAGAATCAGTATGGTGTTATAATAAACATATATTATTTTTATTTACACCATTATACCCATCAAATTATGGTGGTGGTGAAAAAATAGATTACACCACGGCATGGAGATGTTATTCCGTACGTACGCACGAGAATTGATTTCATTTTCTGTAGGATGGATAGAAGGTGAAATGGGGTTTTTTCATTTTTATAATAACATATCGGTATATTAATGGTACTTTTGTTATTACTTTATAATTAAACAACTAAATAAGATGAATTTGAAGAAGAAAAATACTTGAAAGAATCAATACAAGAGATTATATCTTCTTCGACACATCTCTTTTAAGCTTCCTCTTAAGGCACTAGAGTTGGTCTTTTGAGAAGACCAGAACCTCTATAATATAAATAGAGAGGTTGATAAAAGAAATTATCAGGGTTTGTCCGAGCTTGAAGGATTACAATTGATTGTAGAGGAGAGGGAAGGAGTTTCCCTTATATAAGAGAGGAGAGAGGCACTTTTGGAAACCCTAAATATATTAATTAATAACAGAATTAAACCCCACTTAAAAACCTCCAAAAATGACTCAATTCAGATATAAGAAGATATGGGGTTGTAATATCATAAACCATTAAAATTTATACATGTTTTATGTTTATTTTAAACCTTATCAACATGATTTATCATTATTTAATATATTTAGATTTATTTGTTGTAATAAATTATAAATTTTAAATTGTAATAAATAAATACTTAAATGTTGTAAATTTACCATAATTGGATACTTTATAAACTTTTTGACCATATAATTTTCAATATGTAGTTTTTAAATATTTTTTTGTGATTTTTAATTAATTTATTAATATGTTATTTGTATAAAATATCAATAGTGTCAATTTTTACACTATTCATTATTTAAATTTCAATAAAAACCACACAGAAGATATGTTCAAACCAAAATATATAATATATTCCTAACATGTCATATTCATTAAAAACATTCATGGGGAACATTAATTTGTTCATATATTATTTATTTTTATATTTTTAAAACCATTTATTTGTTATATCTCTTAATAAAATAATTACTTTAACATTTTTGTATAATTATTTAATATACTTATTTTTTGAATAAAATTAAAAATAAATTCCTATGATGAATATAAATATAATAATTTTAATAATAATATTTTTACTAGAGTTTATCATCTTAAAATCACAACATTTAATTTTTATATTTATTAAATTATGAAGGTGACATCTTTGACATAATTTAAAATAAAATAATATAAATGTCCTAATCAGTTTTATAAGGCTAAATGTGGTCCAAAAATTAACACTTGGATTCTTAGGGTATAGATATACTCGACCAAAAATGTTTGGTCAAGTTTCTGGTCTTTTTGATAGGTATTGTGATTTTAATAAAAACAATAATTTTGATTTTTCACTAAACAAATAATTTCTACATCATTAATGTATAAGCTATTAAGGTAATTAAATATTTATTAAAATTTACAATTAAATTACCATGATAAATAAAATCATTTTATATTTCAAATGAGTATTTATAATCGAATTTATATTCTGTATACCCTTATATTAAAAATAATCTAATTATTAATGTTTGAGTGTGACATATTTCACATTACTTTAAATAAAATAAATAAAAGGTTTTAATAAAATATAAGTGGGTTCCATTAGACTCCATTTCGACCGAAGTATGATTTAGGGAAAAATATAATCATCCAATTATATTAAAACAAGTGTTAGGGTAATTTTATAATATTATATTTACACTTAATTACCCGATTTACCTTTAACTATGGTAAATAAAATTTACCGTAGTTACTATTCATAATGACTAAAAATAAAAAGTAGATTATTAACATAACTTGAATCTACTGATTCCAAATATGGAATCAATTTTTCCAAAATCAAAACACAAAATTTTCAGTATTTAATTTAAAATCAATCCCGTTGTTGAGAAAACGGGTTTTAAAAGTTAAAATGTTGCAAAAGATTGAAATGTTTATACTTATGAATTCAGTGTAAAATTAATGCTAATGAATTAAATTATATTAAATTGTAAAAATATATTATATTTATACTTTAAAACCATTCAGTATTATAATTTAACCATATAAATTATCTTGAAGAAAAAAGTTGTTTTTAATTAAAATTTTACGTATTTTTACTATTCATCAAAATAAAAAACATATCATAAAAATATCAAAAATTTATCCCAAGTAAATTATTATATCCCGATTCAAAATAAGAAATTTATTTTGTCAAATTTAACTTATAAACATGTCAAAAACTATATTTAATGTGGGTGCGCCATCAAAAGGTGGAAAAACTACATTTTAAAAAAAACATATTTTACCCAAAACATTTATTTTGTTCTCATACCATGTTCTATAAAATGTGTAAGATGAATTATAATGTCATAAAATACAAAATTTATATACTAATATTCATAACTTCTAGTTCATAATAATATTATAACAATATATCATTGTTTAGTGAAAATAAGTATTGCGTACAACACACCCTATTGAGGAAGGTTGCTCTTGCATGCCACACAAGCCAAGAATAGTGTTTGCATATAATATAAGATAATACGGTGTTGCGTATAGCACGAGCTAATTTTGGTGTAGCATAAAACACAAGAAATAAATGAAATTAAAAGAATATTTTTCATAAAATCTCGGGGTGTTACACATACCATGTTCTAGAAAATGTGTAAGATGAATTATAATGTTATATAATTCAAAATGCGGTTAATAATATTCATAATGGATAGTTAATTATAATATTATAATATATCATTGTTTAGTGAAACTTAGTATTGCGTAACACATAACCTATCAAGAAAGGTTTCTCTTGCATGTAACACAATCCAAGTATAGTGTTTTCATATACTACAAGCTAATACGGTGTTGCGTATAGCGCAAGCTAATCTTGGTGTAGCATACAACACAATACATCAATGAAACTAAAAATATTATTCCTCATAAAATCTTGGGTGTTACATGTTACTATCATAACCATGTCAGTAAGGGCAGTGAAGGGGGATTAATAATGAGAATCTATCACACTAGGATCATATAGAGAGATTTCTTATTGGTTTTAGTCCCTCTGTGGTTGAATGTTCTATATTGAACCAACCTAAATTTTATATGCATATTTAGTGGGATGTATTTTCCTTCTTCCTTATAGAATCAGGTTTAGGACCTTTCTATTAGTTTCAGTGTTTTATGGGAAGGAATTTTTCTTTACCCTATATATAATTAGATGGTGGAACACCTTGAGGGCCTGGTTGTGGGAGATGTGAGGCCTATGGACTGCCCTCAATTGAGGCTGGAATGGTAAAATATAATGGATGAATGATCATGACTAGTGATTTAGTATTGTGGGTTAAGGTTTTCTATTCCACCAAATCATGTTTCATCCGGTATCTTTCGGGTATTAGTGTGATGGCATGAGAAAATTATATAACATGGTGGTTTGAATCATGTTGTATAAATAATAATGATTGGTTTTCTCAATAACCCTAAATTCACACCAGGATGTCCTATTCATCACATGATTTCTATGGAACCTTTGTTCCTTGTTTATATTCCATTTTGAATACATGTATATGACAGTGAATACTTGGGTAACATTGTGAGACCTAACTGAGATGTATGTCTCACATCGTACATGGGAACCTTATTGCATCAAAAAACATTATTCCATGTTTTATGGTTCAACGTAGAACATTTTTAGGACATGGAAAAGAAATATCAATATGTTTTTTATAGAGTTTATGTGTGTCCCAATGATGTAAGTAGGGATACTATGCATGAGTCGTGTTTTTCATTATTTTTTGGGATAAACCTAGTGGGAGATCAGTACAAGTATTCTTGTATGATTCTATATGTTATATTTAGATATATAATTTTGTTTATTTATTTATGTATACTCTAATTTTATTCAATTGATTTTTTTTATTTTCAATTTCATGTATTCATTTTATTCATAGGGATAGTCTCCAGACATTATTTATTAGGACCTTCACAATAGACGGTTGCCTCTTGTGTCTGGGGTATTTCACTTCTGGCTATATAGTTACAAATATATGTTACCTGATGAGTGGCCTTAGGGAATTCCATTAATTAAGTGTATCATATTAATTTTATATTTTATTATTTGGGTTGATGATTGATAGATTTCGTAAGAATTAATTTAAGAATGAGATGGACACAAAATTGGCGAGTCATAAATATATTTCTAATGGGAAGTTCTATTATAACATTTTGATTCTTTTTGAACTCTAATATATTCATATTTTATTGAAAATGATACAAAATTAATGGTTTTTCTTCACGATATATATCAACGGTATCATTGGAGAGAGGTATGTGAACTCCCATATTATTAGGCACATAGTACTTACTGAACATATTTTTGTTTCTACTTGAGTTGGTTTTAATGGGTGTTCAGCGGTTTAATGTGTCAGAAAAAACTTATAAATTTTTTCCAATATAACTTGTTGGTGGAATCCTACCATGATTAACCATGATATTTTATCTTGTGGCGGGTCATATGGATCCAAATTCATAAGCTTCCCATGTAATTGATGTGCATCCCCATAATCAAGGGATGTATAGGGTACCTTGGTGGGTTAGTGTATACATTGTATGCTTCAATAACTGAACCCTAATTAATTCTCAATAGGCATTAAAATCCAAAACAAATATAAGTTTAATGGCATGGATTTTACTTAAAACATGGAACCCCAGTGAGTTGATAATGGGGTTCACTACATAATGTATCATCAAAATCCTATATGGAATTTTCAAACATATATTCTTGGTAGAACTCTAGTTAATCATATCATGTGACTATATAGAAATAGACAGGGTTTTTTGGAGAATGTATTTTGAAATTCTGTAAGTGAGGTATTAAATGTAGTTTCATGGGTAGGATTCTTCATAATCTTAGCCCATGGGTTTTTGGGTGAGTTTTCATATAGAGTGGTGGGATAATTGATAGATTATCATGGTTTGAAATAATACACATATAGAGGGTGAGCATGAATTAAACATTGGAATGAGTGAGATTACATAACATGTTTAATGTGATTGATGTTTTTGTGGGTCATGATCTGTTGGTTAGGTGCATGAGCCTATGTTTGTTCATATGTGACTCATGTGAGCTACTGATCTGTTTTGAAATTGGGTATTACGAGGGCCATCAATTATTGGGCTAGATTGATAATTAGGTAGATAGTGGGAATGTCCATGTGATAGGATTATCAAGGATGTTACAAAAATGAACAAATGAGTTATGTTGATGTGTATTTTTTAGAAAATCCTCATCACATGAGGGAATGTGAATGAAAGGTTTGTGTTTTGACTAATTGGATTGTAAATTAGTGAATGAGGCATGCATCAGATGGATGTCGTTTATTTGTGGCTTTCATGATCCCAAGAGGTATTTTGGTGGTTCTTAAATGGTGAGGAACATGTTACAATGTAAACCTAATGTATTATGAGAAACTAGATGTCACTCATAGTTATACGTGACATTAAAAATAAATTGTTGTTTTGTGGTGACGTTGATTATAGATGGTATTTATCATGTATAGATATGATGGGTGAGGGTAGTGTTGACATTACCCATTTGGGATGGTTCTCAAGAATTAGAGTAAGGGAATCCATATGTTTGGGAGTGCCATTGGTAGTAGATGTTTAAGTTGAAACTCTATGCTATGAGGGATGCCCACATCAATTCGTTACATTCGGTAATGCACATAATATGTGATACAAATATGGGTATTCATGTTCTTCAGTGTTATTTTAATGATAATCTTATGGTTGATTGAATTGTATTGATTTTTAGTAAATTTTCCACATAATAAATGGGATAATGGAGGTGGTGACACTAGTCAATCGGAAATTGATCTAACAACGGGGTGTTAGTAAATAGAAAGAAAGGGTTATATCTACTTCAGTGAGTAATACCAAATTTAATTTTCATATCATGTTTTTTTGGGATTTGGTGCATTTACATCAATATCATGGGGATCTGAGAGTTATCCAAGGTTTATTAATGTTTTGATACATGACTCATGGTGTGATTACAAGGATGAATCATGTTTCATTGCATGTTTCATGGGGGGATAATGTAGTTCATTTCATCGATCATTGGGTAAAAAAGTGATTTGTTGTGTGGTTCGGGTGGTAAACATGTTCCAACACTTAGTGTTTTACTAAAACAAGACATTACATATCTACATATGTCCTGACCCGTCCCCTGAGGCATGTGTTGTGACTACCCCAAGCCCGCCTTCCATAGGCCAAGGGCTGGAATATAGCACCAAAGGAATAAATCTGTAAACTGAGAAGGCATTGCCTTTATAACTGAAATACACACATCAGATCTCACAACTGAATACAAAACACTAAGTAAAACTATACAACAAGAGAGTGTTGAAATGTAAAGAGGCTGGAAATACAAGACCAAATGTAATGTACATGTGCAATTGAAAATGAAAAAATAGCTGAAAGGTGAAAAGCAACTCATGGATCGTCCACCAAGGATCCTACCAGAAGGGTAGGTACAGATAGCCTCCCTAGCACTCCACGTCTGTTGGTCTCCTATATGTACTAACACATCGTATGGTCCACTTCCGAGTACCATCCAGCCCTGATACTCTCAACCTCAGACAGCGGTGTCTATCGTCTGCAACCAACACAACAAGGTGTGGGCATAGCCCATGCAGGGGTGAGTATAACGATACTCAGTAGGGACTCAGAGACCCTAAAGGTCTCAAAAAATCCATCATGGATAAACCACAAAGTACGAAATCAATATATAACCCCATGTTGATATATGCCTATACATATGCCCAAGTTATGAAATAATCCTTCTCAATCATGAGGTAAACACAAAAGTTATTGACTCAGTTCACACCCGGATTTATTCTAGGGGTAACATCAAGTAACATTTCCAAGAAGAACATCGAACACCTCGACTGCAGGGGAACTCCTCCTCCATCGAGTACAGTGGGCCTACCGTGTCACACAGAGGCACTTCCCACTAACCTTGGAGTGCTGAGGTACTCCTCCTATCGAGTAACGTGGGTTTTCGGTGCTCTCACAGAGACGCTCCCCACCGTGGCTCTACCACATCACATAGAGGCACTCCCCCTCATAGCCTGCTGAGGTACTCCTCCAATCGAGTACAGTGGGTCTGCCATGCTCTCATAGAGGTGCTCCACACCGTGGGTCTTCTGTGACACCAAGGCGCTCCCCATTGGGCTAGTCGAATCACTCCTAGTCGAATCGATCAACAATAATTAGGTCTTAGCTAGCTACTAGGTCTTTGTACTATGCTCACTCGTCTTCGGGAACATCTGCTCCAAGAACTTCAGGTCAGTACTCCAACTGTCATGAAGTCCCGCGTAGAAGTATCTCAAAGGTCCACCTCGTCATCAGGGTCTCAACTCAATAGACGTCGCGTCAATTGGACGCCCGGTCTGTTAGTAATTAGACTTTTAGTCCCGAGGGCCCGATTGGATTCATGCACGATCCAACCTGACTGTATCTCAACATTACCATGAACTCCAGGGAGGTATACTCAAAGGGACTGTCATGCTCAAAGAAAACAAGCACCACCAACAGTTCATCAAACGGTCGTCTAGTTCCAACGATATGGCCAAAGAATGGAAAGGGTCAGTGGTGGGCCCGGGGCAGGTCCGACCCTGTCAGACCGACCCCACCCGACCCAGTCTGGGCTGACCCAGTTAGACCTCTTGGTTCTGGCCAGGTCCATTCAGTGGGCAAGCCTGTTAGGTTCGTCCTGGACCCCTAGGCCCAGCCCAGTATACCGCGTGGGTGGTTCAGCCCGGGCTCGGGGCCAGTTTGGTACAGAGCATTGTGAGGGTGTGGCCCGGCCCCCTGGGCCCAGCCCAAGATGCCATGTGGGCGGTTCGTCCATGGATCGCGGCCCTTTTGGCACTGAGAATCATGATGGTGCGGCCCGGCGCGGCTAATCCTGGATGGCAAAGATGGGCCGGTTCGGCCAGGGCGCTGCGAGGGGGTCTGTGGGCCGGAATTGGAGGCTGGCGTTGCCAGGGCGACGGTTTGGCTAGGTGGTGAATGGGAAGGCAGGACAGCGGGCGGCCGGGCAAGCCGGCCAATGGATGGGCCAGACTCCAGGTAGGACAGCGGCAGCCAGGTTGGCCGGCAGGCGGTCAGGCATGCACTAGGTGGGCCGGCGAGCGGCCGGGCAAGGCGCTCGGCCAGCTGCCAGGGAGCGGTTGGGCGAGGTGCCAGGTAGCTAGTGGGCCGTCGGGCGGGGGGCCAGGTGAGCCGGTGGGTGGCCGGGAAGGCTGACAGGAGACTGGGCAGGGCGTGGCCAGGTGGGCCGGTGGCGGTCCGGGCAGGGCGCTGCTAGGCCGGGAGGCATCCCCGAGCCGAGTAGCACAGGCCGGTGGTGGTGTGGTCGGGGTGTCTCGGTCAGAGGGCCTTGGTTCGACCTGGAGCACCGGAGCGCCGCGGGGGAAGTGCGGTTTGCATAGGTTGTGGGTAGTGCGGCCTTTGTCGTTGCCACCTTCATGATTTCACCACCTCACCACCATGTCGAAGATCATCACAAACAAGAACGAAGGAGGGGTCAGGCCATGTTGGTCTGGCACACACCCTCAGTGTTTAGGGTGGTATCAATTGGCTCATCATGAAGTAAGAGGGTGAACAAAAACTCACCCACAAACAATTCCCTTCCAACCATTGAAAAGGATTCAAGAAAAACATCAACATGTAAAAACCCCCTACCTTTTTTCGTCGTTTGTCGTTCTTTGATGGAGTCACGGAAAGTAGATGAAGAAGATCTTTGTTCTTCATGACCGCTGCACGCTTCCAATCCTAAGCTGTGTCGGCTCGTTTACGATGATGTAGAGGGTATGTCGGTTGAATATGTCCCATGTCGGTAGAAGCTTCGTGGAAGAACTCAATGAAGGCTGATGTTCTTCATTCGTTTTTGGGAGAGTTCTTCCCTCTTCTCCGGAATTTCCACCAAGATTCCAAAGAAAAAAATAATAGATGGGGTTATCTGTTATTTCGTTGGCACAAAATTCAAAATGGTGAAATAAATTAATTGTCTCCACCTAATTAATGTGAAGGATTAGCACAAGTTAATTAGGGGAGTTGGAACAATAAAGGAGGGAGGTTGTGGAGAAACTCTCCCTCATTAATGAGGGGAGTTTAGAGGTTTTCTTCTCCTACCATCAATAGAGGAGTTTAGCCCTGTGTGGTCCCCACATCATAACATCTCGCTGGAGGATAGGTTTGGGTGGGCCCCACCCCCATAACCTCTCATGGGAGGATAAGGTGTGGTGGTTCCACCTCCAACTTCTATGAGGAGATTTTAACCGTCAAATAGAAATAAAGCCACAAAATTTATTTTTATTCAATTCAATCTCTATAACTCCCAAAAACTATCTTTTAATCTCGACCAACTATTGTCGAGGTGAAAGTCTTCTTATGCGAATACCAGCACTACGAGTTCAACAGTGCCCTCATATATGAATTTTGAGCACCGGTTCAATAGTTATAATAACCCTCTCATATGCTTACTGAACGTACCTAAACAACACTTCGGAAATTGATTCTGGGCAAACCGGGCCTTGGAATCATGCACCGTCAATTTTTGTGGACTCATATAATTCCCATGTATTTAAAAAAATCAGAGAAATTCTAGGTCTTTACATTCTCCCCACCTCAGGGCTTTATGTCCCCATAAGCTACAACTCGAGCTATGGGAACAAGTGGGGGTATTGAGCACGCATATGAGCCTCCCACTCCCATATGTCTCCTGGAAGTTCGCGTGCTACCAGTGAACACGCACCAAAGCTATCGACCATCTAAGTGGGACCACCTCCTATCGATCCACAATCTCTACTAGAACCTCCATGAATGTCTCCCCATCCTCGATGTCCATCTCTCCATAGTCAATGATGTGAGAAGGATTGTGCACATGTCTCCTCAACTGAGATACGTGGAAGACTTCGTGAACCCGGTGCAACTGAGGTGGAAGAGGTAAGTGGTAAGCCACCACATCTACTCTAATGATGACCTGGAAAGGTCAGATGAACCTTGGATATACATTTCCACTGCGGCCAAATATCTGTAGTCCTCATCAAGGTGAGACCCATAGAAACACGTGGTTGCCATCCTCAAACTCTAGAGGTCTCTGTCTCCTGTCAGCATACAACTTCTACGTGCTCTGTGTAGTCTTCTTCCTCTCCTCGATGATCTGCCCATTCTCCATGATAGCTCATACCATATCTGGTCCCACTAGTGATGAATCTTTTGGGTTAGTTTTGTACAAGGGTGATCTACAAGGTCGCTCGTATAATGCCTTAAAATCTGTCATCCAAATGGTGCAGTGATAGCTGTTGTTGTATGCAAACTCCTCTAAAGGTAAGTGTTCAACCCAGCTGTGACTGAAGTCGAGGACACAAGCATGGAGGATTTCCTCAGGGGTCTGAATGGTCCTCTCAGTCTGTCCATCCGTCTAGGGATGGAAGGCGGTGCTCAGATGAACCTGCATCCCGAAAGCCTCCTACAACCCCTTCCATATCTGGGATGTAAACCGTGCATCATGATCAGAGTCAACAGATGAAGGTACCCCTTTTAGCCACACAATCTCTTGCACGTAGATCTATCTCAAGCCCTCTACTGAACCCTGCTATCTGATCGGTAGGATGTGGGCCGACTTGGTGAGTCGGTCAACGATCACCCAAATCAATTTGTGACCCTAGGATGTACGTGGAAGTCCTATCACAAAGTCCATGGATATCCCTTCCCACTTCCACTCTAGGACCTCTAAAGGCTAAACCAAGTCTGCTAGTACCTATTGATCCACCTTCACTTGCTGACAAGTGAGGTGTCGAGAGAAAAACATCGCTACTGACTTCTTTATACATAGACACCAATGTTGTCGTAGAAGGTCCTGGTACATCTTCACAAATCTTGGACGTACCAATAAAGGGGATGTGTGGAAATACCTCAACACTTCCTCCTGAAGTGACACTGGTACCATAGTACATCCCATAAAGAGGATGATGTGCTCCCCACCTTCAGAAATTCAATCAGGTGCCTGCCCTGTGGATATCTGAGCACGTCGTGTCTCACAGTCAGCGTCCCCATGATGTGCCTCCCTGACTCGTTGAAGAAGTGGGGGAGTGACTGTAAGAGACTGAAGGAAAGCTCCTCCATCACTATCCACAAAGGATATCTGCAAAGTGGCTAGCTGCTTCATCGGCTCACCTAGCAATTGGATACCAGATCTCCTGTTGAGTGCATCTGCTACAATATTCCCCTCTATAAGAGTATATACAATCTCGATGTCATATTCCATTAGGAACTCAAGACATTGCCGCTATCTCAGGTTTATGTCATCTTGAGAAAACATATACCTGAGACTCTTGTGATCAGAGTACTCAGTAAAACGTTTTCCCATCAGATAGTGCTGCCACGTCTTCAAGGGGAAGACCACTGCTGCTAAATCTAGGTCATGGGTAGCGTAGTTCTGCACGTGTTGTCTCATCTTCCAAGAACCATATGTGATCACTGCTCGATCCTACATCAGGATACACTCGAGTCCGGTCCCTGATGTGTCGATGTAGACTATGTACTCTACGCCTTCCTTTGGAAGCCTCTAGATGGGGCCACTAGATAGCTTCTACCTCAGCTCCTAAAATCACTGTTACAATATCTCCGACCACACGAAGTGTTTTCCCTTCTTAGTCAAGGTTGATTGTGGTGTTGAAACTCTAGAGAAGTCTGAAATGAACCTCCAGTAGTAACCAGCCAAACCCACTAAACATCGTACCTCCGTCACACTCCTGGGTGGCTCCCAAGAAAGTACCACCTCAATATTCACTGGATCTACTGCAAATCCAGCCTCCGAGATGACATGTCCCAAAAAGTGATCCTCTCGGATCCATAAATGGCACTTCGAGAGCTTAACATAAATTTGGTGCTCTTGGAGTGTCTCTAGTACTTCCTGAAAATGGTAGGCGTGATCCTCCTCAGTAGTAGAGTAGATTAGTATGTTGTCGATGAATAGTATGACAAAGCGATCGATGTATGGCTGGAAGATCATATTCATTAGTCCCATGAACACTTCTAGAGTGTTGGTTACGCCGAATGGCATAACCAAGAACTCGTAGTGGTCGTACTGACATCTGAAGGTCGTCTTCTAAATATCATCTTCTTGAACTCTGAGCTGGTGATAGCCTGATCTAATGTCTAACTTCAAGAACCACTGTGATCCCTTTAGTAGATCAAAGATGTCGTGAATCCTCGGGAGTGCATACTTGTTCTTCACGGTCACCTAGTTTTGGCGATGGTAGTCAACACAAAGCCTCAAGCTTCTATCTGCCTTCTTGGCGAACAGAATCAAAGATGCCCCTAGAGAAACACAGGGCCAGATGAATCCCATCTCTTGCAAGTCCTCTAGCTGTACCCACATCTCAAGAAGCTATGTGGGAGCCATCTGATACGCTGGTGTTGATATCGGTGTCTACTCAGGGTTACAGGTCAAGTAGAAGTTGACCTCTCTGCGAGGAGGTAGTCCCACAACATTGTCAGGGGAGACATCCTTGTACTGGTCCACCACTACCGGATAGCTCAGAATCTCCACATAAACTGCTCCGAGGGTATGGCATTCCATCTGATGAGTGATCGGATGCACCCCCCTCTGATTAAGTCCTTCCTATGCTGCAAAGTCTCCCTTCTCACCGGTGAATGTGAACCTGGTCCCATCTATGTGGACACACCACACTTTGTGACCAATACAGTCTATCTGAGCATGGACTGTAGATAATCATTCCATACCCAATATGACGTCGTAAGGCCTCAACACCACTACTAGGAGATCCCAGCCGAAGCTCTCACCTCGTAGAGTAAGTTTACACTAACGGCACCAGTGCGTAATCGTCGACTCTACTCCCGTAGGAATCTCTAGCTGTAAAGATTGAGGCAACGGCTCCATCAGAATCTCCAAGCTCCAAAAGAGGGGAGTGGAAAGGAAAGAGCGACTGGAACATGTGTATATAATAACTACATCTATGGTGGAGTAGACACAGATCGAACCTCGAATCATCTCCGGAGTGCCGTGATCATAGGCCTCACCTGCTTGGAGCTGAACTCTCGCCTATCCACCTGCTTAATGCGGTCGGGGTGGACCTCCTAGTGGTGGTGGAGGTAACACCTCTAAACTTCATCCACTGCCATATCCTCTGCCACGTCCTCCTAGGCCTTGCATACCGCCTCGGTCGAATCTCTATCTTTGCTTGGGTGTTCTTTCGACCGTCTGTTGACCATCTGAACGGCAGGTCGGACAGTCAATGCCAAGTGACCATGCCCGCCGCATGAGTAACACTGCCCACTCATGGCATGTATGTCTCTGATCCTAGTGCCCCGCACAAGTAATCATGATTCATGTGGTCGTCCACCCATGGGTCCAGTCCTCTTGGACCTTTGCGAAATCTGTCTACGGCCAACTACAGAAGACTCTGCTGCATCTCGACTAGTGGTGGGTCTCATTACTGGAGACTGCTTAGCAAGGAAACTCTCCACTAAGAGGGATCTCTCTAACACCCCTGACTGCATCGGGATTCCAAGTGTGATCATTGAAGCTCTGATCTTTCACCCGAGTCCCTGCTCGAAGGTTCGAGCCTTAAAGAATGGGTCTCGTGCCATATCTGTGGAGTAGTCGAGAGGTTGGTGAACCTCACTAAGTACTATTCCACCATCAAGATCCCCTGCTATAGGTGAAGTAGCTCCTATATCCGTACCACACGTAGGGTGGCTAGGAAATTTTTTTCCCGAAACAGGCTCTCGATGTCTGCCCAGAGTAGTGTCATCTTGTCATGGACCTGGAGCATCAAGCTCCACCATCTACCTGTTTCATCCTTTATAAGGCTATTAGTAAGAATCACAATGAAGTCGGATTGCATCCCTACCAGTCAGAAAACTCTCCACATAGCCTCCAGCCAAACCTCATCCATCTTTGGGTCTGTCTCTCCCATGAACCAGGGTAGCCTCTGCCAATGGAATTCGTGCAACACACTTAATCGGCATGCATCGTCTATGACTGCAGCTGGTGGCATTGGTGGCCCAATGAGAAGTGGTACCGCTAGTGCCTCTGTTGGAAAAGGGCACTACACCAAGGTCTAGTCGCATTCTGGGCTATCATTGCATACAACTCTCGGGACTCTCACTGGTCATCCACGAGGAGTCATCCTGAAAGAAATAGATGTGACACGGTTAAAAGTTTATTACAAGTGAGCTGACATGGTTGAGCTGACTTAAAGAATACTTTGAAAACACACACACAATTAGTGTTTTCATGCACTGAGTCAGAAATAATAAGTCAGGGTCCTAGTGTTTGGATACGTCGGCCGCTGCACCAACACTGGACTTCCTGAACTGAAAACCACACTCAGTACCCTTAACACTATTGCTTCACAAAAAATATCAGTGTCTTATGTTCGGCGGTAGAACCGATTCCTCTGATACAAATTTTTCATGACCCATCCCCCGGGGCCCCTAAGTGACTACCCAAAGCCCGCCTTCCATAGGCCGGGTGCTAGTGACTATAATCAAAGGTGTCAATCCCTAAATAGGGAAGGAATTTCCTTTATATCTGTAAACACACAAATCAGAGCACACAACTGAATACAAAACACTATGTAAAACAGTACAACAAGAGATTTCTGAAAAGTAAAGGGGCCGGAAATTCAAGCCCAACTGTAAAGTACAAGTACAACTGAAAAAGAAAAAATAGATAAAAGGTGAAAAGCAGCTCCTGGATCGTCCACTATGAATCCCACGTGAAGGTTAGGTACAGATAGTCTCTTAAGCACTCCACGTATGTCGATCTCCTCCATGTTCTAACACGTCGTATTATCCACCTCTGGGTACTATCAATTCCTAGTACTCTCAACCTCATTCAGTGTTGTTCGTCGTCTACAACCAACACAACAAGGTGCAGGTATAGCCCGTGCAGGGGTGAGTATAACGATACTAAGTATGGACCCAGAGACCCTCAAGGTCTCACAAAATCCAACAAGGATAAACCAAAAAGTTTTAAATCAACAGATAACCGCACGTAGGTATATGCCCATACATATACCTAAGTTATCAAGTAATCCATCTCAATCATGAGGTAAACACAAAAGTATCTGACTCAGCTCACACCAGGATTTATTCTAGGGGTAATATCAAGTAACATTTCCAAGCACAATGTCGATCACCTCGACTACTGGAGAACTCTTCCTCTATTGAGTATATTGGGCATTCCATGTCACACATCATCACTTCCCACTATCCTTGGACTGCTGAGGTACTCCTCCTGTTGAGTACCATGGGTCTGTCATGCTCACACAAAGGCACTCCCCCTGTGGGTCTGCCGCGTCACACAAGGTTCTCCCCCTCGTAGCCTACTAAGGTAGTCCTCCCATAGAGTATCATGGGTTATCCTTGCTCAAAAAGTGGCGCTCCCCACTGTGTGTCTTCCGTGACACCAAGGCCCTCCCCACTAGACTAGTTGAATCACTCCGAGTCGAATCGGTCAACAATCGTCAGGTCTCAGCCAGCTACTAGGTCTCTGCAATATGCTCGCTCATCTCTGGGAGGATCCAATCCACGATCTACATGTCGATACTCCAATAGTCATAAATTCTCACTTAGAAGTATCTCAAAGTTACACCTCATCATAGGGGTCTTAATACAATAGACGACGCTTCAATCGGATGCCCGATCTGTGAGTTATTAGCCTTTTAGTCTCGGGGGCCCGGTTGGATTCGTGCACGATCCAACCTGACCATATCTCAACTCTACCCCAAACTCTAATGGGGTATACTCAAATTGACCATCACACTCAAATAAAACTAGTACCTTTGATGGTTTTTCAAACAGTCTTCTGGTGCCAAAGATATGGCCAAATAAAGTAAAGGGTCAGTAGTGGGCCTGGGTCCGCTCCTACCCGGTCGGAACGACCCGGCCCGACCCAGTCTTGGTTGAATCGGTCAGGGTTGACCCAGTCAGACCTCTTGGTTCAAGCTCAGCCCATTGGGTAGGCCTGCCTTTTAGGTTCGGCTTGGCCCGTAGGGCCCGTCATAGAAGGGCGTGTGGGCGGTTCGGCCTAAAGCATCACGAGGGTGCGGCCCGGCGCGACTCGGCCCGGAGGGTGTGGCCAGGCCGATTCAGCTGGGGCGCCATAAGGGGGCCGCTGGATGGCTTGGGAGGATGGCATGGCCAGGGCACCAGTTCGGTCGAGTGGCGACTGGGCAGGCCGGCAGGAGGGCCAACGGGAAGCTAGGAAGGGCGCCAGGCGGGCTAGCGGCAGCCGGGCATGTCGACAGACGCAAGAGCAGGGAGCTCGGCAGCCCAGTGGGTAGGTGGGAAAGGTTCCAGGAAGCCGAAGAGCGGTCATGACGGGCGCCATGTGGGTCGTCGGGTGGGCGGGATTGCCTCTAGGCGGCCTGGCAGGGCACTAGGCAGGCCAGTGGGGGCCAGGAAGGGCACCAGCTAGGTAGCTGGGCAGGGTGTGGCATGGCTGGCCAGCGGGCAGCCGAGCAGGGTGCGGCCAGGCTGGGAGGGAGCCAGAAGCTGGGTGGTGTGGGCCGGCAGTGGTGCAGATGGGGTGGCTCGGCCAGAAGGCCATGGTACAGCCAAGAGCACCGGAGCGTCGTGGGGGCGGCGCGGTTTGCAGAGGCTGCGAGTAGCATGGCCTTTGTCATTGTTAGATTTTTTGTTCCGTCACCTCATCACCATGTCGAAGATCATCAAAAATAATAATGGAGGATATGTTGGGTTGTGATTTTTTGGCCCGCACCCTACATGTTTAGGGTGGTATCAATTGGATCATCAAGAAGTAAGAGGGTAAACAACAAATCACCTGAAAAAAATTCCTTTCCAACCATTGAAAATGATTCATGGAAAACATCAACACGCAAAACCCCCAACCTTCGTTCATTGTTCATCATTCAATGATGGAGTCGAGGAAAGTAGAGGAAGAAGATCATCATTCATCATGTCTGATGCACACTTCCAATCCCATGTTGCCTCAGCTCGTTGCCGATGATGTGAAGGGTAGGTCGTTTGAAGATATCCCACGTTGGTAGAAGATCTGATGAAGAAATCGAAGAAGTTCAGCATTCTTCGTTATTCGTTGGAAGAGTTCTTCCCTCTTCTCCCAAGTTTCCACCAATTTTCCAATGAAAAAAATAATAGATAGCTTTATCTATTAATTCGTTGGCACAGAATTCAAAATGGTGAAATAAATTAATTGGCTCCAAATAATTAATGTGAAGGATTGGAACAAGTTAATTTGGGGGGTTTTCACAATTAAGGAGGGAGGGAGTGGAGAAACTCTCCCTCATTAATGAGTGGATTTGAGTGGTTTTCCGCTCACGCCATCAATAGGGGAGTTTATCCCCCTGTGGTCCCAACCTCATAACCTCTCGCAGGAAGTTAGGTTCGGGTGGCCCCCACCACCATAACCATTAATGGGAGGTTAAGGTGTGGTGGTCCCACCTCCAACTTCCATTAGGATATTTTAACCGTCAAATAAAAATAAATCCACACACTTTATTTTTATTTAATTAAATCTCTAAAAACCCCAAAAATTATCTTTTAATCTCGACCAACAACCGTTAAGGTGAAAGTCTTCTTAAGTGAATATCAATGCTACGAGTTCAACGGTGCCCTCATATTTCAATTCCGAGCATCGGTTCAAAAGTTGTAGAAACCTGCTTGTATGTTTACAGAACGTACCCGAACAAAACATCAGAAATTGATTTCGGGCAAACCGGGCCTCAGAATCATTCGCCGTCAATTTTCACAGACTCGTAAAATTCCCATTTATTTAAAAAAATCCATTGAAATTTTGGGTCATTAAAACATATTACATATAATTAAATCGATATAAATGAAATATCATTACTCTATTTGACATAAAAATAAAGGTATATTGTATTTGAATCTTGGAAACATAGAAAATAGGTACATAAAATATATAAATCATCCCCCCTATTTTCATCACAACTAGATCCCTACATACACAATCATACATAAAATAATTCATTATATCCTACTAAAATTGAAACATATAAAAAGGTCATATAAGATTATTAGTAAGGGTAACTAATGGAGATATCAAAAACTTATCCTTTTAAGGATAACATGATAAAATTTATTTTATAAAATGATTTTATCATTTTAATATCAAACAAAACAATTTAATTATAATAATAATCAATTGCATCATGATTCTTGGAAATTTTTATGACATGAATCATAAGTTAATTAAAGAAAATGTTTACTTATTACATGACATTGGTAGGTTATAATTTTATAAATGTGTGGAATACTGTGTAGCATAATCATAATCATTGAAATATTATTTCATGGAAACTCACCAATACATCCATTGCATGTTGGGCATGGGAAATCCCACAGATGGGGTGAAATAACAGGTTTTTATAGTAGAAAAATTTTCAATTGTCTATTAAGATTTTATATTCACTTTGAAAGTAAAATTATTTATATTGAACATAATTATATAGATTTGTGTATAATAGATCTAAAGTGACTCTAAAAAATCATAAATATAATTTTTCATTCATAATTATTTAAATGAAAATGTTTTTTTAAAATAAATCGTAGTAATTTTCATTATTCATCCAAAAATGAAGTTTCTCAGACAAATCCAAGAAATTTATCATAATCTAATTTAAACATTTAAAATTAATAAATGATGTTTATTTTTAAAAATAATATTCATAAAATTGTAAAAATTAGATTTAAAATAGTTTCTTCATTAACAGATGGTAAAACATAGTCTCACATGTAACAAAATTGTATGTAATTTCATATTTATTGTATGATTAACATTAAGTATAAAGCATGTCAAAAAATATATATATTTATTCTAAAAGGAAAATAATATAATGTCTTGGTGTGTCACAATTAAACATTTGATGAACAGAATGAATTTTGAGGGTGAAATTCATATTATTGTGGGTAGAATGTACCAACATGATATTTTTATGAAATTTATTATTTGAAGTTATTTTTATAGTATCATTATTACCTTAAAAACATGTTTTTCTTGCGTTACAAGTTGATTTTTTTTAAATGAAACCTTGAGACACTATTAGAATACAATGACCATTATAACATGTCTTTTAAATTAACTATTACGTATAGTATTAAATAAATTTTGAAAATGTATTATTTAAAAAAATAAAATATGAATTCATTAGTTACCAATTATTAATAAATTAAAATATATTCCAACTGATTATAATAAAAACAATATGTTTACTGTTATGCTAAAGTCAATTTTATCTTAACAAATTAAATAAATTAAAATTATTGAATGATATTAATGAAATATAAAAGGTGTATATTTGATCAATTTTTCTTATATTCATCATATATATTTTTCTGGCATAAGATAAGAAAAAATCCCATCTTATGCATTAAAATGAATATTTTTTAAAAGGGTAATATTACAGCCTTTTAATGGTTAACCCATTTCAAATCCAAATTTTTACAGTTTTATATAATCTATTAGACAAAAAACATATTACATTAATATGCAATAAAAAAATTTACTTTGGATAAATTTTTGGTATTTTCTTGATAAGATTTGTTCTTTGTTGAATGGTAAAAATTTACTAATATTTAATTGAAAACAACATTTATTCATCCCAATAATTTATAGTGGAAAATTATATTTTTTTATTTTTTTAAATTATAATTAGATAACATAATGTCTATTAAATATATTTTAGTTCATTGAAAAAAAATTACCTTAGGAATAGATATAGAAATATTTGAATCTATTACATATCTTAACAGAAATAACCCATTTTCTCACCCAATCAATGGGATTAAATATAAATTAATCACTTCAATATAAGGGTTTTAAATTTTGAAAAATTGATTAAATATTTGGAATAATTGTCTCCAAACTATGTAAGGTTTATTTTATTTGTGGTAATTATGAATAATACCTTTAGTAATTCTTTATTAATGCAATAATAGGTGAATAAGGTAATTAAGTGTAAATTATAATTACCATAATACATGTCAGGATTTCACTGGATGAGTGGATATAGACCAAAATAATCATTGGGCCAATTCTTTTACTTTTTTAACCACCTGTATGAGATTATAAAATTTATTATATTTTATTGAATGAAATGACAATGATTTCATAATCGTGTTTTAATAAATTATATCCATATTAATATAGGTTTATATAGTGGATATGTTAGACTATAAAAATTAATATCAAATATAAAACTTTTACCATTTTCATGGTAATTTATTTTTAATGTTTTGAAAATAAATAATTATCTTATAAAGGAATATATAATGGAGAATGTTATTATGTGTCTTAGACTGACCTAAATGATGGAAATATTTTAATTCCATAGATTATCTACATATTGTCACTAAAGTATGAGAAACATCTCATTCTTCAAAATACCAATATACAAGATAACTCTGAACGTCGTAATTCATTCCTAGAATTACATGGCCCATCATTTATTCCAAGGTATGACCCACAATGTAGGTGGGGGAAATGGTTTTTAATATGGCTTACCATGTTCCAAGCTTGCCGATTCAACACATTTTGTGAGGTATTAACTATATTGTGGGTCACTAATGCATACGAATGAACTAATTCCGAATTAACTCTTTATTCATTGAATAGAACTACATGGTTTGTAACCCTGGTTACTTGTCGAGTAATTCTATGTCATATATCCATAATCAGTTTTACCTATATTTTATATATTCAATATTTTTTTTCATAAAATTATTCACACTGATTATATCTATGAGAAATGAAAGAAGATGTAATAGATCATGAGATTCAGATTTAAAAAAATGAATAAACTAATAATGAAAATCTAAATTAAAATTTTTAAATCACCTATGATCTTTAAATAATTATAAGTAGTTATTTTATCACATTTATACCACATATAGGTATAAGTAGTAGAGGAAGCGTGCAATGGGAGGTGCCCAACATTGATTTTGGTTATGATTAATGATCAATCTCAGATCTACATGATGATAAATTCTTTTTTCAAAAGATTTAAATCAATGAATACAGAAAACATGAATCACCCTAGAACCATATAGATAGTATCATAAAATATTAATTATATTTAATTTAACTAAATAATAATTAACTTGATGGAATTCTATATTTGTTGACAGATCTGGTAACATATCATCGATGTGCAATCATTGCATTGTAGGTATCAAGTGTAGATTACCTCTAGAGGTGATCCACATGTTTTCCATGAAAATCTAGATTGTTCATATTGAATATATGGGTTCTAGAACAAAAAATCCATGCACTTGCGCTGTTTTCCTTTGAACGCTACAATTATTTCTTCCAAATTGTTCTCCTTGATCTAGTGGATAAGTATTAATCTTCAATATTAGGAGTGATCTTGGAGAATATATATCTCATGGGAAACAGTCAATTCTATAATTCCAATTTTTAAAACCCAAACAAATGAATTGTTTAATTGAGAAAAATAGCATAATTGGGTTTATCTATCTCTAGGGTTAAAATAGAATTATTTGAAAAATAACGTTAATTATTAATTTAATCCTAGAGAAAACCCCATGTAAAATAATAATAATAATATTATTATTTCTTCACATGTGTTTAATTTTAAAATTATAATTTAATGTTATTTAAAGAAATAATATTCCATATTTATTATTTTCTCACTAAACCTATAATCAATGACAATAATTCCTCTATAATATTTATAGAACCTTTAATATTTTCTATTTATATATATAATAAATATCATTGCATTAATCATCAATAAATAAAATTAATATTATATTTACTGAATATAGAATATATATTTATATTTGATCAAGAATATTTTAATAATTAACAAACCTTGTGAGGGGATAATATTTATTAAACATTATATATAATAAATAAAAATATATTATTTTTCTATGATTCTATATACACATAGTATGTGACCCTCTAGAACACTTTTTTAGTGGCCTAAGGTGAAGCTACCCAAATTCCAAGTATAGCATCTTACGACTCACCAAATCTCATATTGATATGGGATTTATTACTTCAATGACATGTTTCCTCATTTGAACTTTTATTATATAATATAATCACTTTATCGTGATATCTCTAATCAAGAGGGTTTTAATATGGTGCCATCAACCAAACTACACGATGTGAATTTCATTAATATCACCCAAAATGGACATTCCAGTTGAAAATCATGGCCATGGATTTATTTAGGCCATATCATTTCTGTTAAAGATCCAATGATATCAACATTCCATAACAATTAAGCTACAAATTCCTTCTTGTATTATTCATTACAGCAATATTACTCATGATGAATTTTTTTTGCCTACCTCAATACAAACATATGTTATCATGGTTTCCATCAATACATTAAATAACATGAATGATATTATTTTTTAATAAAAATCATAAAGAATAATTTTAAATATATACGTCCAATGAAATGAATATCAACTGACACATAGAAATGTGGAGTTTCTTCTCGCATGTCTTCTTCTCAAAATATTTTACTGAATATTACTATGGGTATCCACTATAAGACGGTTCCTCAATGTCCTATGTGTATCCACACCTGATATCCCATATAATTTATTTCCATCAAATGATATAATCCATATATAGAACATAAATTCCTAGAAACATCATAGCACTTCCAGGATTTCATCATTGTAGTGAACTACAATTATCATTTAGTGTAATGGATAATCTTAAGAATTTAACATAAACTATGTTACACCAAAGAATATTCATGATGTTATAAGTATCTTATTAACATTCAAGGAAATGAATAAATGTTGACATATAGTACATAGATTTTATTTGTAATGAACCAACTACAACAGTATGGAGAACCTCGAGTGCTAGTACTCATTATAAAAGGTTGGGTTTTAGAATTCTTGGATACTTGTGGATTCTAGTATAGGACCATGGGTTTCTTGAACCATTTTTAGGAATGAAACCCTCATTTGGTGTTGAGTTATTATGAGAGGTGGTCCGACCTAGGAGGATTGGATCGTTGGTGGAGACTATGTGGCATGAACTGAAACATATGTGTTGGGTGGTACGTTGTGAATCTCAATGATAAGGATATTTCTTCTTTAAAGAGATGTGCTTTCATTGATTCATTTAGTGAGATAGATCCCAGTAGTGTGGATAAATAATGTGGCATGTGAGTTCAGTTTTTTTTCCATGGGTCATAGGGAAATCACTATATATTCAGAGTTGAATCGCAACTCAGTATGGTACAAGATTTGAGTATTAATTCATTATTATAGGCATTAAGTATTTAGTACAGCATCCATCTATTTTAGGCATGCATAGAAAAAAAATCATTTGGTAATGTTGTTAAAAATTGTGATGTTTTCTTTCTAGATTGTTAAATTCAACTGAAAAATGTTCATAATATGAAATTAGAAATTGTAAATGGTGAAAAATTCCCAAAATGGGTTTCTAATTAGAAATTTGAATAATGAGAATATGTTTACCCTCTAAACCAATACTGAGATAATGGGTGGTTAATGTTAGTTATTTCCCCTCAACTTTGACCATGTGCAGTGGAATAAAGGATGACTTGATAAGGATTATATGACTTCCGATTATGTATGTGTGTCAATGTTGAGTAATGTGTCCTAAGATTTGTGTTTGGAATAATAGAAATATACCTCCACGATGACACTTATTGATAGGAAGACATGGTGAAATGGATGTAGTTGATCATCTACTAATGGAACCTAAAGAACCAGTAGTTCTAGGTGAGGGAGATGGTGAGAAGTTCTGTGAGAACTTTTCAGGCTTCAGGATGTTTATGGAAATATACCAAGGGCGGGTTCTGGAAAGAATGTATATCCTAAAATGAGATTTTTAGTTGCATAAGCCTCCCGCATTTACCAGAGAGGGTTGACCTCAGGATTCTGATTTCCAAAATGATTCTATGTAGAAAATTATTGATCACATGGAGACTCCTACAGAAAAGTGAGTCGAATAGGATTTATATTTGATAGGTGGTCACGAAAATTTCTAGTAGGACATATATACTTGGTATGGAAAACTAGAGAAAAAGGGTTGGAATGACTTTTATGATATTTTCTTGAATAAATTTTACCTTGACATGCTCATGTGGGATAGAGAAGCTATGTTTATGACGTTGACACAAGGCAGTATGTACGTTATGGACTATAAAAATATTTTTATAGATATGATATGATTTTCTCCATTGTTGGTAGGAGATGAGGAACCAATAGTGAATCAATTTTTTAATGGAATTAAATGTGATATTAAAATCTATGTGAATATATTTTAGTTGAAAAAGATTTATTAGGTGCTGAATTAGAATCTCATATCTGTGTGGAACATAAATGAGGCTTCAATTGGAGGACATATGGTTTAACCTAGACCAACTAGAGGTACTTCTTCTAAGTGTAGAAAGAATCTCTATGACAATTCCATCTAAGGTGATAGAGAGAAGGTTGGATAAGGGAAATGATTATGTATACAATACCTTCCCTGAATGACCACTCACCACTGTAGTTGGCTATTGCACATTCGTAGACATTATCCCCGACCACATGTTCTGTTACAGTCTTGAGAAATGATTGGAAATATAATATGGTTCTACAAGAATCCATTTAAAATGGGTAATCATGTATCACCTTTGAAGAACAAGAGTACATGAAGAAGTTATTATACATTGTATCAATCCAATTTCTAGAGTTATACTAGTTGTGGGAGTAGAGGTAGTAGAAGTAATACATCTAGGAAAGAGATCCCATATTAGTAGTGTGGAGTAGCTCTGGGACTCAGACTGAATCATAGGGAAGATGGACATGAGCATTTGATGCATTTCAACCAAAACTTGTGGATTATAGGACTACGGAATCAATTTTTAGAGGTTCTATCATCGATGATTCTATAATTTCAAGTGCCTTATTTTATACTAGAAATATCATTCTTTTATGTATTCACAAATTGTGAACAGTTTTATCCTGGAGGTGGAGTTTTTATATTGGTTACCGCTAATTGATACACCATTTGGAGTAAATTCGAGAGACATCTATTTATGCAAGGGGTGTTCCCTTGAGGTTGGGGAGTATTTCATTCTTTTTTATCATTAAATCATTGATATGTTAGGATTTGACATGATTTTTTGTAAGGAATGGTTAGTAGCATATCGAGCCCACATTGGTTTATACTAAAGGAGGGATACTTTTATATCTCATGAAGGTTATAAATATGTTCATCATGGAGAATGGGATATCAAGGAAGGCCATGTAGGAAAAATTCTTCAGAAACTATGGGATCTCACCACCCATGTTGAATGTCTTTTTCTAAAATATAGATGGTATAGAGAAGGATGTATTTTCAGCTATAGTGGACCATTTCTGGAATTTTTTCCGAAATACTACATAGGGTTTCCACCTTATAGAGATATGGAATTTATAATTTATCCCATGATGGTGGATAATCCATTGAATATTACACCTTATAGAATAAAACTAATAAAGATGTATGTGGTATAGACTCAAATGTATGTGTTTATTGATATGTGGTTTATCTATCTGAGTATGTAATCATGACTTTCTCTGGTTTTTTTCAAAAAATAATGTTAACGGGACTCTACACTTCTATGTCAATTACTGGAATTTGAACAAGATGATAGTGAAGCACAGTTATCCTCTTCTTTATATCAATGATCTATTTGAGGCTTGTTTAGAGAATCCAACTAGTTATTGACCATATAGATTCACAATACTCCATTAGGTGATTCTGAACTGAGTACATATAGTTATTTCATCAAGATATGTTTAGGAAATGCACATTATTTTATATTTGTATGTTATGTTTCATTCTGATGCATCTTTACTATTTTCCCTTTTCACGACTACATTTTTGTATTGTTTATTTTATTTCATGAATAGTTTTTTTCTCACCTATTTTTCTCACTTTTGGGAATTGGGTTTTTGAGATGCGTATTCCGCACTTTTAGCACATATATTCTATAGACAACCAAATAAAATAACAAACAACCTACCTCAATGTGGTACGGTAAACACTCTCGAACATCAGCCCATGGATCAGACAATAACATCGTAGATCATTAAAAAGGGTAAAAATTAACATCCATGGGTAAATAATGAGAGACGGGAAATCCAGATGATAGGATTTGGGGAATAAGAGAACTCACTAGTGGGAATCCAACGCACATGACGGCATCTCAGTCAGAGCTCGGGTGGAGGAATAGTAGGGGTTCAAATTTCTTGGTCATATCATAACTCTCCTATATGAAACACGGGAAGAAGAAGATGCTTCTAGAGATTAGACGTGAACCTGATCTAATTAATCAAGTATTAAGAAAATTGCATGGCATGTTCATTTATTGGTCCTGCCCTGTACTGGACTCAATCGACCACCTCTTTAGGGGTTCTTCTAGGTCACCCACATAGCCATGTACTCAGCCATTACACAACCAGTACATGTCTACACATTGAAACTAAGTATGAAGGCTCTCCGAGGTCAGTATGTCCCTCTCTTATGGGTTCTATAGAAGAGAAACTGTGTATAGGATGAGACTTGGGAGAGGGAGGCTGAAATAAGTGCTCAGTGGCTAGAGTTATTCTAAGATGGTGTTCTTCCACCCTTGTAAGGTGAACTTAGGGATGAGTTCCTTTAAGGTAGAAGACTGCATGAACCTTGTTTTTTGAATGAGGAGTGGAAACTTTAAATTTTACTAGGCATGTATGGTTGTATATGTCCTAGTTTATGTCAATATGATATAGTTATATCATTTAGAAATTGATATTTAGGTAATATATATCATATTTATTCATTATATAAATTTAAATATTCATAATATAAT
Organism: Viscum album; assembly: GCA_963277665.1. Taxonomy (NCBI): domain Eukaryota; kingdom Viridiplantae; phylum Streptophyta; class Magnoliopsida; order Santalales; family Viscaceae; genus Viscum; species Viscum album. The sequence goes on along the minus strand of OY728150.1, from coordinate 800,640,667 downwards.
GGTGAACATAGAAGATGAATCGCATCAAATCATGTAAATGTTTGTCCATGCGTATGCACGGGCGATGGTATCATTCCCTTATTGGTAAAATGGTAACAAGTACAATTGAATATATATTTTCGTATAATCAATTTGATCTTAAAATTATTCTATATATATATATATTTATATTATTTCCATCATTATACCCATCACTATAATGTGGTAATAAAAAATAAATTACACCACGGTATGGAGATGGTAAGCTTTACTTAAGAACGCGCAATGCTTTTGTTTTTTCAGAGGATTGATAAACGGTTGATTATAATGGTTACATAATAATTATAAAATATCATAAAATAGTTGATACTAGAGTTATTAATTTATAATGGAAACTATATAGGAATATTATATATAAGAAGAAATAATTTTTAAAGAGTCAGTAAAGACGTCTACATATTCTTGGGTATTAATATTTAGATATCCACTTAGGGACAATGGGGTTGGCCTTGTGAGAAGAACAACACCTCTAGAAAATTTATATAGATTTTAATAATAGAAATTGGATGCATATGGTTTAGCATGAATTATCAATGTGATGTGAAGAAGTGAGGTAGGAGGTTCCTTTTTATAATTGTGGTGAGGGGTAACCATAGAATTCCCAAAAATATTAATTCTTAAAAAATTAGATTTCAGTTAAAATAAATCAAGAAGTTAATGGATTTAGATATATGATGATGTAATTCCCTAATATCATCAACTGATATATTTTATACAAGTTTTCATATTATACATATCCTCATCATATTAATAAACACTTCATTAACATATTATAATTTTAAGTAAGGTAATAAATTCTTCAACAATAAAAGGTTTCTATTTTTACTTATGTGATGTGAATTCGACCAAAAATGAAAAATTTATAACATATTAAACCATATATTAATTATTTTTTGTTTTTACTATTTTTTATAACTTTTATGTAATTTAATTAGATATTATATAGATAAAATATCATTAGATTCAATTTTTAAACTATTAATTATTTGGAATTTTAAAATTATTAAGATTACACATTAATATAAAAACAAATATTTTATTATGTCTCTAATATATCGAGATATATTATAAATTTATTTGATCATATTAATTATTATAAAATATATTTAATATATTATTTTAAGAAAATTATTAATAATTTTAATTAATTAAATAATTAATACATTAGTGATGTTTAACTATTTAATATAATCATTTTCTTAAAAAAATTTAAAAAACACTAACGATTAAGATAAATCGTCTATATTTCAGGACAACATTTAGAGATGATTATATCTTTTGGTTAACCTATATGTTAAATGGTATATTGTTTAAATTATGAATGTGACATAATTTAATTGTTATTCAATAAAATATTATAAGTATCAGATTCTCATATAAATGGAGAAAAAGGAGGCCCCGTTCATATTTTATCCTGACTTGTGATCCATCTCCTTCAATATATGTACAATCAGTAAAATATATAGGATAATAACATGTGATAAAAATTTAGAGACAACTTATTAGGGAACATCATTGTTAAATGGTGAAGGCTCATAGTTCTTGTAAGTTTAAATTCAAAACTAAGAAGAAAAATATCTAGGTGGTTTATGATTTTTTCTACAATGGATATTTATAGTATAATAAATATTTCTAGTACTATAATGGTGATTTTATTCATTTTATATGATTTTAATCATTAAATTTTATTTATATCATCCATGTATATAATTTTAATTCAGACACGGAAGTAGAATAATGTAATGGGTAGGCATCCGTAAAAAATGTGGCTCACACCTATGCATTTGAAAAAGGTGTTCATACCGAGAATTATAGGAAGGATCAAGAGTTATAAAATTTTATAAAATTTATATTTTTATATAATTAGTGATCCACAACTAATGATAATGGGAAACATGTGGATATATACCACTCCAACATAACTAATAATAGAATGGTAAAATCGCATGACCAACCTGGGTGCAATACCAGCAATTTATGTAAAACATATGATAGTAGATTATATATAATATCATAATTTGGGGAAGAGGATAATTAAATTTCATAAATGAAACATCAAGAAAACATGATCTAGATTAAAAAAATATAATTATGTGAGTTGACCCTATTAGGAACCACCTATAACCTACATAAAATAACAAACACATGATATAGCCCATTATGAACTCCTTAACTCCATAAAGTCGCTCAACACTCATGTAGTGTCTATAAATGGGAAAATTCTTCCAATGAATCCAATGAGGATATTGTATCCAATGTGGATGAATTTTAAATCTCCACTAAAAACATTAAAATTCCCAATTTATTGATATTCAATTTGATGGGATTTTTGGAGAAGCATCTCAGTCATTTTTCATCTCAGTACATCCTCATAAAGATTACACTAGGGAAACAATAGGTTACAAATATAATGTTCCTTATATATATCCTATAGATACAAATATTTTGATGATATTGAATCCTAGAATATGATTCTATCTACAACTAATAATATCTATAGTGTTATTTTGTTTGCTTATTATACTTCATGTTGAGGAACAATTTTTTCATAAAATTCCCAAACACAAATTAGTATAAAAATTAATGGGATAAAAATATACTCTTTATAATGAAGGGTATAACATAATTTAATATATTAAATTTCAAAGATATAAGTTTTTAGACATATGTATGGAACATATATGGGAAGGGATTCAAACCCTACACATTGCGTTGATGTATCCTAATGGATTCCAAGAGCATTTAGTTGTATAAAAAATCCTTGGAGATATAAATAAATAATATAAGAAAATGTGTTTCCCATTTGATCCACTTAAGATGATAATTTTATTAATGTATAGAATTTAAAAATCATTTCCATGCCAAATTTAATGCTTCCTATAGATTCCCATTCCACTCAATACTATGCACTATATCCTCTGGAATATAATTGAAAAAAATATATCCCATGAGAGGAACAAAATTATGTGTAGAATCACCTAATGGTATAGGTACATAAGTATTGAAATATCCTAACATAGACCAAGTCTATCTGAAACAAACCTATGTTAACCCTGAACTGGTTGCTTGATATGATCCACTACAAGGCCCAAAGGGAGTTCCCAATCCCCAAGAATTGGAAAATACTACCAGACATCAGGATTAAACATGTTGAAATGGTTTCCATAATGAGAAAAGGATAAACAAAAAAATTAAAATCAAACTGAACTATAAAAATAATCTATTTTTAGGAAAAACAAATAAACTGTTACACGAACAATCTTATAACCTCATGGGTCACACCAAACATTGAATGAGGCTTGTTCCGAGAGTGATGTGAAACTGGGAGAACATGAAACTGAAAGGATAGAGTACCAGTGAGCACTGAGATGTTGGGCAGGACTGCCAAAATAAGCAACCCTAGATGTCCCACCTCTAAAATGAAATCCTTTATTGGTAGTTTGTAAATAGGATATATAAAAATAAGGCTTTTCACTCTTTTATCAAAATAGGTAACATGTATTTACCTTTAAGAAACCCTTCTTTTCATTTCATTTTTCAAAATAAATTACCAAAATATATTTGTTATTTCCATGAATTATTTTAAAATCTAACTAGTACCAAAACAAGTCTTTTAATAAAAAAACACAATGTAAAAGTTTCAGGAAATTGAATAGCCAAAAGATTCCAAAAATAAAGTAGGAACATACCTGTATGCAACCATGTGAATTTCTTAAACATCACTAGAGAAATACATAGACATACTTAGTTTGGAACCACCTATCGGTGTATGGTAAATCTCCTATGTATATGACTAAAAGCTTCCCACAACTGACCAATCGAGTGGCACAAACAACCTAGCCTCTCAACAAATCTAGGGGTACCAACCGGTCTAATCAAGGTTGACATGAAATGTCACTCGATCCTCTAAAAGATTCCTATAAACCCATTTTGGTAATATACAATGTAAATGGGAGGCCCCCGCACACGTGAATCATCTTACTTGATACCACCACACTTGCCTACCCCCAACATGGACACAACCTATATGATAAACCATATAGAGAAATCCACAATAGGATTTCCCATAATATAACAAATCAATCACAAGCTTCAATCAGGCAGTCATATAACTGGAACTTTTAAACCCTTTCATAAAGCACTTTAGGTTTCCAACTGGGTGTTCACACTTTCAAAACAAAAGTTCACTTCCAGAATGAAGTAATGTTTCAACAGGCATTTCAATAATATCATTCCAATATACCTTAAAAATATTCCTAACCATTTATAAAATAATGTGAAACACTGATTTCATAAAAAAAAATTATAAGTGACATTACATTTTAAAATCCAATTCCATTTTCAATATTTTGAAAACGGAAAGTGAAAATTAACCAAACAACCCAAGATTCCAAATTGTCTTTCGTCATATTTATAAATTAACCATACTTCCTAAAGTACCAAAAATGATGAGTTTCTATGAAGATACTCGCAACAATTTTCTAGTTACCGAATGCACCAACATGCCATTTAGAGTTCAAAGAACCACTATTTCAAAGAGTCATCTTCAATTAAAGGCACACCCATGTGTGCACTTTGTGCACCCATGGATTCTTCGACATCTAATGGAACATTTGAAACTTTTTAGAAACAACAAAAACTCTTCATGGTGCCAAACAATCCAATTATTACATAACACATTTAAATAAATCCATTATGTTCCAGAAAATTACACTTCAAAAGTTAGGAATTGTTTATTGAACTATTCTAAAACACTAACGACACTTCATATGTAAATGAATCTTTCAACCAGGATTATAAAATCTATAAAAAAGGAGCCAACTCCAAGAGGCACAATTCATTTTTATCAAACCCATAAATATGCCTATATATATATATATATTTACCACATAAATATAAAAACATATTTTTAAATACCTAGGAAATCAAGGAATTAAAAATTAATATCACTGGAATAGGGAACCAACCTAAACAATGGAGCAAACCAATCCAAGACACTTCTGTGCTTGAAAAACTAGGTAGAGACCACTCGTGACCAGCCCACACTCTTATAAACTTACCTATATATATATATCCATAATCCAATTCACGTATTTCACATTTAAAGACCATAAAATGTTAAGAACAATTAAATCAATGAGGGTATTGGGGAATTTATAGGGCTCAAGACTGTATATAATTCCTTACATTAAACCTAGTCAATTACCTAGTTAATGTTAAAAATATGAATCAAATAAATTTGAAAATAAAACCTAAAATTCAATTTGTACCATCCCATTCAAGGATTTAACTCCCAAATATAGATAATGGGACCAACTATCTATAACTAATTTGATAATATGGTTTGCAACATGGTATGAGATACCATGGGTCAACAATCCCAGCTAAAATCGCCACGATGATGTTTATAACACATAACCATCAACCCATTCCACTACATTTTAGCACCTTTATTTTCAATGTGGCCTCAACCCCATAACTACATTACATGGAATCCACTTCTACTAAAACGTGGTGCCACCTCCTTTGGTGAGAAAAGTCACAAAACAAACTTTAAACCATCCACAAGCTCCTTAAAATCCACAAGTCTTTCCCAAACATGGAACAACATAAGAATTATGTGGAAAAGGATGGAACCAAGGATTGTATTAACTAGATAAATGCTTTAGGGTTATATAGGATGAACATTTGACGTTTAAGGGGACGATCCAATAATCACCAAAACCATTATGGAAATGAGATAATACCACCATGGATAGGATAATTAATTTTTGGAATTTATTATGAAATAAGATATATGTTGATTAATAATTTAATTGGTAAATTAATTAATCAGTTTTGTATTTAGTTAATTGTTGGTTTAAATAATGTCCATTGATATGTTCAACAAATTATTGGATTATTAAGGGAATGATTTGGTAAATTATAATGAACTAATAAATTATTTGAATTATTGAGAAGTTGGGTAGTAGACATGGTGTTTTAGACCAATTGAGAAGTTGGGGCATGAGACATGGAATTTTACCTCAATATTTTATACAAGCACTCATGAGGTCTTGTGGTAGACATGGATATCTAAATTGATCAAGATATAGAATTATTAAAATATAATATATCATATTATTTCTTATCATTTCACTCACTAAATGTTGAAAACATCATTCACGTGCGTGTGGAAATCACATTCATGAAGTGATATGACTCTCTCTTTTCATAACCAAACCTCATGGATGATATTTATAAGTATATTTAAAGAATTAATATTGAATATATGGTATTATTGTAATTATTGAAAGATACCATATAACTTATCTTCTTTACATAATGATATTTCAAAAGATGGAAATGTTACACATCTGTATGTATGTCCTACCATCTCTATGATAATAACATACATCATTTATCAAACCCATCATTCATGATTTGTCTTAAAATGATCATTGATTTATAAATATTAAAATTATTCCAAGATTATTATTTGAGATATTAAGGAACCATGATCATTTTAACAGTATGGAAAATAAAATATAGAAACATATATGAAAAATAAAGTAGTTACTTCCTAAAATGTGATTTTAACAAGTAATTGTTAATAAATGGGTCATAAATTGTCATAAGTAAATAATATATGGCATAATATATATATATATATATATATATATATATATATATATATATTGTTCTATAATTGATTTATAATAAACACAGAAGTATTATAATGGATTTTCAAACATGTATAAATGAATTCATGACATATGGTTGGGGATTTCTAGTCGCTATTTTATTTATAAGAGACATATGAAAACTCACCAATAATTTGTTTTGTGCAGGGTATAAACTAAAAATTTGACATGTTATATAATTAATATTATTATTTTATTATATTTATTGTTTTATTTTCTTGTATTCTTTATTGGGATTAAATATTCAAAAGATTTCTAAAGCGGTAAAGGATTCTTATGTCACAGTTTACTTCTATGAGACAAATTACATAATCACCAACTATTTATCATAGGTTATTTGAATACTTACCATGACTTTATTTTATTATTATTATCATTAAAAGTATTTTTTACTGACATATTCATTTTAATACCTCACTTTCATGAGTTTTATTGTTTAAAAGTTACCAATGTTGGAAATGATTTTTCTATCAATTTAACTTCTTTAAAGAATATGTTCTGTTAGGAATCTATATAATTTTATGATGTGTATATATAGCCTATATGATATTTAAAATAATTAATTAATTTATTCTCATGTTATTATAGGTTTCATTTAATGTTAATCTTTCATGGGGCTTATCATTCAATGTTACCAAGGTGGTAATGGTTTTTTGATACAATATCATTGTTTATTGGGATTGATTTTCATTATTCTTCTAATGAAAACATATTATGATATATCTCTCATTAAACTCATAAATTCTATACTTCTCTAGTTATTTCATAATAATTTATTTTCCCCTTTATTTTCCTCTCTTTATGTACTCAAGTGTTCAAAATAATTTTTTTTATGAAACAAGCCTTTATTTCTCTCTTTGATCAAAAATGTCATTTGTTATAAAACCATGTTTTCTTAAATTGTTTTCAGTTTTTTTAAAATTATTTATATGAGTTATTAAATTATTTTTTAAACATTTTTTACTTTTTATAGAGTAGTTTTAGATAATTCATCATATGTTTTTCTAAACAATGTCCCTTTGAATTGTACTAAATATGTTAAATACATCTATTATTATCATGTATAATTTGAATGGATTTTTCTAATATCATGGTCATTATTTTTTAGGAAGGATACATTAAATTATTTCAATTTATTTTAAAAAAAATATTTTCAAAATTATTATTTTTTAATTTTTTTTTCAAATTGGAAAGGATATTTTCCTCACGACATGTTTTAAATGATTTTTAAAGAGTCCTTTATAATTTTTAATGGTCGTTGTTAAAGAAAAATATTTCAAAAACGTTTTCTTGATATTTATTTTTGAAAATTAATTTCTAAATAAATTTTTTTTCCTTAATAATGATCAAATTGATCCTTCAATAATAGTTTTCCATCTATGATGGCATCCATTGAGGATACTTATGAATATTGGGGATTGATCCAAGGTTATAATTATTATTCTTTCTTAGAATGGTTCGTGTTTATTATGAAAATATGTTTGTGAGACTCATTTATATTCAATGTGTTAATCAATTATTGAATTCATTTTAAATACACTTCTTTTACCATGGGGTATGCTATGATGAAAATTAGAATTGATTAGAAACTGATTTATTTTCATTGGTTCTGATATGATGAGTGTTTTATAATCTTATCGCACACATATTTTTGATTTTCATAATATGATAGGTGGGACCTATATCTAAATCAAATGAATTTGGTATATATTAATGTTATATGATCTCAAAATATATTAGGAAGGTTATCCCATGACCAAAATAGGTTACACCATAGGCTATCCCAAACCAGAAAATATGTACACAGTAGGTTATCTAAAGCCAAAAGTAGGTACAGTAGTGTTTGTCCCAATCCTAACATTTAGCGAATGTATTTGTGGGTCACATTGACATATGATTTTTAATTATTATGTATATAAAAAATATAATCCTTATTCCAATGTTATTTTGACATGGCTTAATTTCTTTGATTTCTTTATGATTCATGAATTAAGAAATTTACAGTCATTATGTCATGACTTAATATTATTATCTTTTATTTCTATGGTATGGTTTTAAATAGTTATGATCATTTTCTCAACCCCTTATGTTCATGTTAGGATTTTGAATCTCCCATTTTTACACTTAATGAGTATCTTATCTTACCCTTTAAAATGTTTCCATTCCAAATGTTATAAAGACAAGTTGTATGTAGGTTATTTCTAAGAAGAGTACAATGTGGGAATATCTATATGTTATATAATTAATATCTTTCACCAAAATAAAATATTATATAACTATTATTTAAAGACAATAAACTATTATGGTACTCATGAATGTGTTTTTGTAATGTATTGATTACTATTCTAAATAGTTGAATAGAATATCTTTGTTTTTTCCTAATAATGTACTTTGTTACTTCTCAAACAAAAGCATGAGTTACATATTTTTTAACATATGATAAATGAATTTACTTTATCAAATTCATGATTCATTAATTCCATGAATTTTACAATACAATATTACAAGGTTATTTTCTATGAATTTTATGTCTTTTAAATTTTTATTAAAATATATGGAAAATTAATCATTTTCAATGTATAAAGGTTGTTTTCCTCATTAATTATTTTATTGTGGTCTCTCAAAATTATTTTACATATATGATAACTTTATTGAATATTAATTATGAATTATTTGGGATATTTTCAATGATTTTATCCCTAATCATTATATGATTGGTTTAGTTTTATGATGGAATGATATTTATGAATCTCATTTACTTTCCATTTATTATGTTAATATTTAGTGATGTTTAGGAAACCCATTTCATTTCATGTTTCTGATATGATTATTGAAAATTGTTATTATGGAAAAAATATGTATGTTATTCATTATGTGATGTTTGGAACCTGTATCTCCCCCATTTGTTTTTAAAAAAATTAAAACACGTGAGATAAAAAGTGCATAAACTGGAGTTGAAGTTGCTTTCATAATATAGTGCTGAAACATAGAGATAAATATTTTTAGTGAGGGAATTTTTATTTCATGATGGTCATGGATGTGACCATTAACCAATATGAAAATCATTTTATATGAGTATGTTTAGGCCACAATTTCATATCAAATGTTATTCTCAATTAGAATATGTATATTTCTTTTCATAAAGATATATTTATTCTATGACATAATTTCATGATACATGATATATAGTGTATAATATTCAAAATTCATGTCCATGATTTTATTCACTTATTATTATGATATATATATTTATTATTCTTATTGATCATATGATCTCTCCCTTTTCCTATGTTACTTCTGTATGGATATGAATGAAAAATTTATATATTTTTTCAAAAAATGTGCTCTTTTTCATGGAATAAGTGGAAGATGATGTAGATGTTTTAGGAACCAGTTTTTTGTGTTTTCCATTTTCCAAAGACAAAAAACAAATACAGTTCATGCATGGTTGTGTTATCTTCTATAAGGAATATTTAATATCTTAGATGTAATTTCACTAAATGAAATTTATGGTCTATTGCAAAAATGAAGATCTTTTATAGGTGGAATATTACCACCTTGGTATTTCATTACACTATTTCACTTCATACATTGGCTCCAACCTATTGAGTTATTTAAGGGAAACTTTTTCAAAGGATAATAAAAATAAATATTAATGGAATTTTAGAGTTTCAACTCTCTAATTGAATATCCTAGATGAAATGATTTTCTAAATGTCATTGTATCATTATTAATCTTGATTCCTTTATGATTTTTTTTCAATGTTTACACCGTGTATTTATAGATAGTAGTTATTAACAACATTATTTCAATATTATTTTGTAACGGATGTATATGGTCTCCAAAAATTATTATATTATGAGTTATTCCACTTACATTTATAAAGTGGTGAATGACTATAAATATTATATGAAACCACAAATGAATATAGAACTACTATAAAATTGAAAGTTATATCCATGAAGTGGCTTAAAGATCATGATAGATAACCATGTTTCCCATAAAATTGAGTCCAATATGAGAAGATATTATAAAAAACATGTTGAATCTCTGATGAATATCCATGAAAAAAAATCATGTATGAAGAGTTTAAAAATATTCAAGAAAACAAAACATCATAGCCATAACTGCTGATCATGATCAAAGAATTTGCGTTGTTGTCAGAGATTTTAAATATTGAACCACAAATTTCAATCATCCTCAAATTTATTTCTATGGTAAAAAACTGTTTTCTTTTCATGATTTGGATTATTATAATGTAATAAATTCCAATTTTACATATCATATGAACATTAAAATAGTATTTGATTCATTAATTGAAATTTGAGGGAGGAAAAAATAATCCTCTATATAATGGTAATTGATTTTCATGAAAAGAATCTAATTTTAATAAACCCTAATATCCCATATAAGTTTCATATGATGTGTTTTCGAACAATAGTTCACATAATTTTATAAATTCACAAATAAATTGGTCATAAGGGTCCCTCATTCATACTTTTTGTATAAGATACAGCATTAAGAAGATACTCCCACCTAAGAAACAATTCAATTGTGGTTAATATATGGATATGTTAATGTAAAAAACTCTTTGAAAACAGTATCTTTAATAAAAATTTCTATTATAAATGATATATTTTGTTAAATACATAAAAACATTATTTATTTAATAATATGATGTTACTTCACTAAATAAATGGATTGTGTTACAAGTCCCCAAATACACTAAACTATTATTTAGCTCATGAATTTTTTGTGATATGTAATAAATATTCCTCTAAAATGATGTAGTATCAATGTTTGAAAATATTGGTTCATTATAACTCCATTGGTTGAATGATGGGAAGGACCATCGTGGATGATCAACATATTTCAAAAGAGAGGACCACCATGGTAGGTTATATGGGATGAACTATAGATTTCTATATAATTTTTGAATGGGTATGACGTATATGAATATATCTTTCTTATTCAATTAACAGGTACTCGATGATTCATGGGACACTATCAAGAGATGATGATGAAAATCAAGAATACAAGTTTTGATGTGGGAATTCATATTATCTTTCAACTAGAAAATATATTACCCATTAAAATTCTTTATAATGTATGTCCTTTATTGGGAAACTGAGGTTCGAACCTTGATAATAATAAATTGAACATACTATAGAGTATAATCCTCATGAGTGGGTGATCCTCCATGGAAATATAATGTATATTATACAATATATCAATTATTATTCTTTATTGGGAGATAAATATTAACCTAATAATGGAACACCATCAAAATATATTGATGAGAATATTGATAGTTGGTAGGAATATGTGCTAATTCATAATTCACAGTGGAATACACTGATGGACTTTATGGGTTTGGGTATGAATATATGGTGGGACTTTTCCTTTATTTGGATGTTCGTACTTCCACTGTTAGTCACCCGATTAATCCTTGTATCTGTGTTGAGGTTGATGTATCAAAACCTCTAGTTGAGTGGTTTTGGATTATAGTCGGTGCAGAGATCAGATGGAAGAAACTGGTTTTTTTTTTGAGACATGGGTAAACTATTGTTTGACCTTCCATTGCTTGTGGCATTTGGCATCTGGTTTTCATTGTGAAGATGCCTTTGGGAGGGCATGTGTTCTAACGGTGAGGCTTGATGAGGGCCAAAGGTGGGTGAGTGAAAGTGATCATAGTAAGGATGATGGTCTGGCGAATTGGGTTTCACTGGTTGGGGGAAAGGATGTTCTGAGGATGAGGCCAGGTGAGGGCCAGAGTCATATGAATGCAGTTGATCCTGGTAAGGTTGATGGATTGGTGAATCGGGGTTCATCAGCTGTGGACAAAGATGTGGAGGTTTCCTTCAACCTGATGGTTGTTGTAGTCCTTGATCGGTTGAAGAGGGATCTATAGGTGGGTGATGGTGTGAGGTAGGGTGATGACAAAGTCGGGGGAGATTTGGTTATTTTCAGTGGGGTCGAAGGGTCACAACCTATGGCAGTGGAGGATTTGGGTACATGTGCTAATGGGATATCTGGTCGGGCTGAGTATGTTAGAGGGGTCCCAATTACAGTTCCTATGGGTAACCATTTTCAGGACATGGAGAATGAGGAGGTGTAAGTGCTTACCCTGGTATGCAGTGGTGCCAATGTGCAGGTTGGGTCTCATGAGGATACTGCTGGAAATGAATAGATAAAGATGACACCCCATGAAGGTTATGAATTGGAGGAACATCTGCAATGCTTAGCACGGATCGATGTTAACTTTCTGACTCAGCTGACATAGCAGACTCAGGAAGTGAGTTTTCAGGAGGTTGTAATCCCTGGAAAATGGAGGGATATTTCTAAGAGTGATAAAGAAACAAATGGTGGTGGAGACAGTCCCTCATATATAAACATTTTCTAGGGATGTAAGTTATAGATGTATGGGAATTAGGAGGGGGTTTTTGTCTCACCACAGTGATGGATAAGGAAGGATTAATCCTTTCTACCAAAGCTGATGTGTATGAGGTCATTTATCTTAGAGGAAGGTATGCAATCCCCTAATGAGTTTATTTGTTTAGAACAGTTGAATCATAGGAGGATGTATGCTAAAGACCTAATGTATTATGGAAGCTCAGAATATGAATCATCTACTATGGAGGAATCGCTCTACAATGGATGTGGTGATCGGTATGGTTCTTATAAATTCTAGCTATTGTTTTTACTTTTTGGACTTGTGTGGTTGTTACTGAAATTTTCTTTTATTTTATTAAATGGTCGGAGGCTAGCCTCTAACTAACTTTTTGGGTATATATGTTTTATATATAGGTGATATGAATGATTCAGTTGAGTATGTGATGTTATATGTGGTATGTGTATTTGTGGATATGTAAATGATATGGGAAAAAAGATATATTTGGTTAGGTAATGAGATAAATTATTTATGTAGGTTCATTATAATAAGGATCCTTTTATAACCAAACTATTATTTATTTCACATTAATATGTGATTTATTAAATAAAATATCACTTAATATAACCCATACTACCATTAAGTCAATTGTCTTTTGGAATTAGGTACATTAGATTACAAATTAAAATAGGAAAAACATCATCTTTATTTAAAATATTATTTACATGCTCACACTTAAAACTACATGCGATAACCTGGGGACATACATGATAAAGTGATAAGAAATAAATCATAGTAAATAAAATAAGAATTTCTTAAGGTAATAAATTTAATAAAATATTCATATAAATTGAGAGTAAAAATAACCTGATGGATAATACATGATATACCATGAGAATCATAACATAGGAAATGTGGTAACAACATCAAACACTACATCATAAGCATATGTTATGGGTAACATCAAAAAGATCATGAAAGAAAAAACCTCATAAAAGAATCAAGTTCACACCCTATCCCAACATGAGGTCTGATGATACTAAACATTACCCAATGCATTGAAAATCTATATAATTCTAGGTCCACCTATCACTTTTATTTCATTCTCATGCTTAAGTGTTCCACATAGATCGTACAACACTGATTCATTTATCATCATATTTAATTCCAAGATTAAGGAGTATTGAATACATACATATATGTCAAATTTAAATTAATTATATGTGTAAAAGGGTGAATACCCTTGATAGTAAATGGGAATGGTATTCGCTACTCAATTGTTTTGTTATGTGAAATCATGGTGATGTTTTGGTAGCGTAAGGACATCACTTGAAAATTCATGAAATGGGTTGATCAGAGATAAAAGATAATAAAATAATTTATTCATATATGTTACATTTTTTGGGATATTGAAATATATATCTCATCATATGGAAATGATGCTAAAATACATAAGATTAAAAAGATTCTAGAACAATGATTAGAAAGTAGAATGCCTTTTACTTGAGTGTGTTACTCCATATGATTAGTATGAGATTATTCAAAGCATGGGGGAACCTTGTGAGGACTATAGATTGTGGAGCCCAGATTATGTAAATTCTCCAAGGAGTTTGAGTAATGAAAATTGGGAGCATGTGTGGGTTTAAATTCAAAATGTGAGGGATTTATTCAATATCTATATTTTTGACTCTGCATAATAAAATAACCAAAACAAAAAACAATACCATTGTTTTTTCCAAATGTGTATTAAATATGTTTGTGTTCTAATTGTTATATAAGGATAGGTGATGAAAATAATCAAATAATTCCCGTGATTGTGTGGAGATGAGTCACACACTTAATAAATAATGATGATCTATGCACATTATCCAAAACCTTCTTCTTCATCACAGGTGAAGAATCCTGATAAAATCTAGTTCAATAATAAATCCCACCATCATCACAAATGGTAAAATCATGTACCTTCCCTTCCTTTACCTTTATCACCTTGTATTTTAGCTTCAATCCATCCCTTTGAGCATCTATAATTTATCTTGGTTAGATGGTTGGGAAATTATTTGGGAAAGTTATGATGTATTCGCTACCATCAGGATTTATATATCAACCATTTATATTCCCATGACATAGATATTTATCAATATACATCATGGATTAATTAAAAGGTTCTCCTCTTCTAAGGGAATGAGTGGCCCTATTTTTTGTCCCATGATGAGATTGTTTAGAAAATAGTAGTAATTTATTAGGTAGAATCCTCTCTATTGATGCATGTTTGTCTCATTTTTAGAGAATATATATATTTATGCTCTTTTTATCGTTATATATGTCAAATTTTTAACCATTTAGGTATTACCATCACATTTTAGTGGAAAAATAACATCTTCAAGAAAAATATCATGCTTCTGGTAGTTCTACTAATAGATCATCAATTTTCGTGAGGAGTAGGCTATGACATTGTCATTATCCATGAGTATAAAAAATCTAATCCATTATTGGGAGCATAATATTATATCAAAAAACCTTCTCCACTTATTGGTAGTGTGTGTATAGGTGTAGTGATTTTCTTCGTTATTGTTTTATTAAATCATTCCTCATATTCCTACCTCCAGAAATTATTTAACCATTTTCATGTTATATTTGTTAGCAAGATATAGATTTGTGAGAAATTTATCACAATCATTTGTAGTGACCTGCAAATCCAATAAATCTATGGTCTTATATGAAACTAGTTAGTATGATCCATTCCTCAGTTATAATTGTTTTGAAATGATCTACATAAATTCCCTCGCATGTGATGATGTTTCCCAATAATGTGATTTCCTGCATCAAAATCTAAAAATTTATAAACATTGAATATAATTTATCCTTCCTTAATGTCACCATATCAATACTTATATATTATTTATAATCCACCATGATCTTGACATATATGATAATATATTTGATAAAAACTACAACATATTTTTCAATCTAGTATCTAAATACAATATTCAGAATGACCAGGAATATTTTATTTGAAATAGTTTATCTAAAGGAAATCACTATGAATTAATATTTCCAAACCTTTTATGAAAGTTTGTCTTATAAATATCTCCCTTATTCGAAATTAGTTGACGATATCCATAATTAATTTCCACCTGATATAAGTATTTAGGTGCTCATAGTCAATCAATAATGTCCCCAATACTTCGAAGAAGTTACTTGTTCTTTATGGTGATCTTATTGATTCCAAAATAATTGAAACACAATCATGTTGATCCATCCTTTTCTTTTATGAAGATCAATAGTTATCCCCAAGGTGATGCACTAGGTTGTACGAAACCTTCTTACAATTAGTCATACTGATCCTTATTTGAATCCTCCATTTAGTTAGGGACCATCTTTTAGGCACATTTTGAAATAGCAGTAGATCCAGGTATGAGATCTATTTTGAACTCTACCTCATGATCCTAGGGATTTCTGGGTCATACTTTGTTAAATACATCATTATATTTCCTCACAATTGGGATTTCCTCCATGTTGATACCTTCAATTAAGTCAACCATTTGAGTGAGGTTTGATTATTCATAGGGAACAAGTGTAAACACTATTGAGGGGTTTTACAAAGAAGATTCATGGTCCCACAAACATATGTACAGTATAATGGGATGGTCCAAAATATGAAAATGTATTTCCTTTTCCAAAAAGATCATGTGTTTTCTATAAAATGAGTTCTGATCCATGTCATTTATATCACTCAATTCTACAATGTGATGGATTTTTAGATTCCTTGGTAGAATCATCCACATGTGACAATAGGAGAAGAGTCCAACACATGGGATACAATGGTGACTCCACTAGGTGATTCTATTGATATATCAGCATCAATGTATCTGGTATTTGATTCAATCGTTCATGGAAACTTACAACTTATAAAAGAATTCAAAGAACTATAATAAAAGAATACTTTTTCCATTATTGAGTTGATAGTAGGGGTACCTTTTACAAATTATTTTTCATACACAAATTCAACATTATTGATGTCATATTCTTTCCCTTTTTTCTGTAATATTTGGTTGCAGATGATTCTAGTTACCCTCAAGGAATTGGTGTTTAGTGAACTGGATTAAATATTTCTATTTCTCCAAACATTGAATTCATTGATCCGAGGATGGTTCTCCCCTTCCCTCTATCACATTGGACATCTTCATCGTGTCTTTTCAACATTCATGAGCTTGGTGTAATTCATTCCAACACATGATGAATTTCCCCTTCACATTGAGGTAGTTCCCATGATGATTCCTCCCATGTTTTTGACATGTGAGTAATTGGATCATTATTCCTAATTTTGTATTTGACCCTCTAACATGAATCTCCATTCATCTCTTCTTGTCTCCCTAATCATTTGACTATTATCTAATCGTCATCTTAACTTTGTGGTCACATCAAACAACATATGAATAAATCCAAATTTCATATACAACTATATCCTTTTGAAGGTGTGATTTTAAACCACTAAACAATATATCTACTTTTCTATCATTATTGAAAAAAACACATGATGTGCACCTTCCTAGTGTTTTGATGTTTTCATTGTAATCCATTATAGATTCTCCTTATATTTTATTCATCTCTAAAAATTCAATATCCATTTTTGAATGAAGAGTTTTAGGTAAACAATTGTTTTGAAATATATTTGTAATGTCTTCCAAATATATCTATTCTATTTACTTAATTGTCTTATTGTGCTGTATTTATTCTCACTATGGAATGACTTCTCTACCTAACCAATAAATGGATAGAGTAAACTTATCCATCATAGAATATTTTAGAATTGAAAATAACTTATCCCTTGAGTTATCCCAATATTCTGCAACAAGTGGATATGTAAATACGGTAAATATCAGTTTTCATTTCCACATAAAGGACTCAATGGATAGTTTATCCATATTTAGTAAAGGGAAATGTTCCACTTGGTTCAATTTATTATTCATACACTGAGATAGTTGGGTAAGTATTTCCATAATGTTTTAAGCTCATCCTCCAAAGGCATTGGGTATGTCATTCGGGAAATCACTATATTCCCAACACATGGGTTGTTGGGCTAGTTTCTCCTAGATCCCAAAAATTTCAAAAAAATAAAATATTTGAAAAAAAACATAAGTCAATATATTATGAATAAATAATTTATTATTTTTTTCAGTTAACTATAAAGTTAAATATGATGGAGTCGCTTTGTTTAGAATATTTCTAATACAAAACTTATTGGATACTAACACATACTATGTCTCATACTATGGGTTCTCACTAATGTTTTTTAATAATAATTCCTAAATTAACTATAATACTCTTTTACACTGACTATATAGACACTACTTTTTCTTACATAACTATTAATTAATTTTTATGATGAACAACATAAGAAAATTACAATACTAGGATCTAAAGGTTTAGTGTATTTGGAAAATTATGCGCATACATTACTTCTATATGTTAAAACATAATCATTTATTTAAATCCTTTTTGTTTTTCCTTTTGAATCTGGTGTTATCCATAGAGAACATTGTTACCCAAGGATATACATCTGAGGAAGTGGTGAGTTGAAGCCCTATATGAGGATGAATAAGGGACATGAATGAATATAACATGAGTGATCATAATAATATTAATAATAACACGAGCATATGATCATAATTATAATAATTATAGGAAGTAAGAGTCTTAGGGTTTCATAATAAGTAGAATGATTCTACCAACCCTACTCATGAAAAGGGAAGGGAGAGGAGGGTGGACACCCATGGATCTATGATTCACATCCAAAATCTGTCCAAATCTCAAAGAATCGAAGGATAATAATAAAATTGAAGTCTAGAACTATTTGGTTCATCACCCATGATACTATAGTAAGAATTAGTAAGAAATTTTGGCTATAACGTTTAATCATTGAGAGGAAAAAACTAGACTTTTCCACTTTTTAAGGTCCACACAGTTTGGTCATACAGTTATCCAAACTCTGTTCTAATTGTGTCCAAGAGGGGAAAAGATACATGTTTTATTGGAGGAACGTGCATGGTTTAGAAAATCATGTTGTTATTGTGCTCTATCTTCCATCTGAAAGGAGTTTTGGTCACATGGTTTCCCTACAGAAGTGTAAGGTATGTACTAATTGTGCACCAACTATGTCTGAGAGGGGATAATCTACATGGTTTCCTGGAGGCACCATCATGGTTTTGAAAAACCATTTGGTGACTGTTCCCTAATCATTATCTAAAAGGAGGTTTTGCTACATGGTTAACCTATTTAGGTGAATAGTTTTTACTAATTGTGAGCCTAATGTGTGTTGCACACTGATTGGCCACTTTTCTCCTCCTTTTGTGTCACCCACCGCCAGAACACCCCCAAAATTTTCCATGCATCCAATAACCACCTCATTATCCATAAAAAAAGATGTTTAACCAAAATTTATATAGGTATGTACCTCCACACTAGGTCATGATCTTACAACATCCCCACCTTATAACGGATCATCCTTGATATTCACTTCCAAAGCTTCACCACACCTTCTAGACCAAAGGTTGGTCCACGGACCCCCTATCAACATCCATCTTCCATGTTCCATCAGGAACTTGTTCATGCCATAAAACACTCAAAACAAGAAAATGGTGAAAAAAATGTTTCCTCAACCGTGATCCATAATCACAACTCAGTGGTCCTGGAGGATGCATCCACCTCAACTCATCATTATCAACATCAGACACTAATGAAAGGTATAAGAAACACCATTGGAAAACTACATAAATAGATACATATAAGGAACTATAATACCTCGGGAAATACAACTAGAACACCCTCGATCTAATCCTATCCATAATTTAGGGATAAAATCTCTTGGTTACATCACACATAGTTTCCAAAACACTGGTTTTGACCCAAACTCAGTACTACAAAAAGACACATAGGTTTTGACCACATTCCCTAACCTATATCAGTCCACAACTCAAGAACCAATGGCCTCAATCCATTTCATAACAACTGAAAATAATAACCCAAACATAACCTTCACCTTAAGGCACTCAATCGGTCAGAACTCTATCAAATTACAAAAACAACAATTGATACACCAAGTTATATCCTACCTGAATCCATCCATCTCGAAACACCATTCACATCGTTAATTGATTATTCACCAACCATAGTGCTCCCCTCCATATGAATATTTCCACCACCACCACCACCACCCAATTTTGGTAGCAAACACCATCGAAAAAGAGACCAACAAAACCTCAAATTTCTCGATGAGTTTCCCAACTATCTACACCCAACATACATAAGAACTTCTCCCAACACTAGCATCTATCCTAAACATTTAAAACCACACGGAGTGAAAATGAATTCACTTAATAATTTTGGATAATAACAACATGTCCTCTATCATTATCACCTTCATTTATGAAAAAACAAAATCCATTAAAACATTAAAACAAGGGGGTTTGAATCATAACTTACCATGTAGGACCATTGTCGACTTGCTTGTCCCGAACAACCATAATCTATTAGGGTGTTTCCACACATTTTTTACTTTTCCAATGAACCTTCTCACTTATAGTATACCCCCACCATCTATCATACCAACCAAAATAATCCCCCTACATCAAGTAAAACTTTATCATCAAATCATCTACATCACCTTAACCATTTTCTAAATCTACAACACCCATCATCACATACTTGATGCAATCACTCAGACTACCTTTACAGTTAGTCTTATCGAGTAGCCATCGCTCAGCTCAATCTATCGCCACATCCAATGTCCCCATTATAATTACCCATGTTGCCCAAACATACACCTTATAGGCCTCTCATTAGCATTTCAATTCCACCACATCCACTCCATTATATTCTCCATACATCCATGATTGAGATACCACTCCCCACCTTAGGAGTATCGTTCTCACCACCCATCCTCAATAAATTTCAACCACCATGTCTCACACTTTAATAAAAAGATGAACCATAAACCATTGACATGTTCATGTAGATTTCCCAAAATTAACAAAACAAACATCACCCACTACTCATTCTTGGATTCTGAGAATGGTACACATTGAATTTATTGACATCTGGTCCTTCCCATGGACCTCTCCCACCCACGGTCGATGGTGTACTTCCAACCATCAATATCTACACACCATTATATATGAGTGTATGCTCCAAGAGGTTCCATATCCATCCACTTCATAGGTAGGTAGCTAGGAATAAATCCAAATATCTCTCAACATACCCATAATGATGTCAAGTTATTAGGAATGATCATCACTAGCTAAAAGTATGTTATAAAGTCATCGATGAATTCCACTGAAAACTATCTATCACCACCACCACCTCCCTTAATGGGGACTCCTAATCCTTTAAAAATTATTGGGATTCTTTTCCCACCAGTATATCTTCAATAATCACTCACCACAACTCAAATATTATTTCCAACCAGAACTCACTACCACTTCAAAGCCCTCTTCCAAGTAGCCGAAACCCAATATTCACTGTCACAATATTTTCATCACCCAGCTTGAGTTCTTCTAGTATATCCCTGGTGGTTTAAATGGAAACACAATGACCATCACACCGATCCACAACCGAACATTCTCTCTCATAACCTATTCTTACCACTATGATCGCACTAATGAATAATAGGGATTTATTCAAATCTACTTATTCACACATCACCAACGGTGTCGTACAATCCCATGAATTTATCAAATATGGATCTCATGAGATCCCTCAGGGTCATACTAATTTATGTTACCACACAATGGACCTAACTTTTGATCACATGATTCATACATCAGCATAACATTGCCAAAATGTTTACCCACATAGCTGACCATTCCACTTGATCTATCAACCTCATAATACTCACAGTTCTTTAACATCTCACCAAACAACCAAACCATTCATACAAACAAATCACAACCACATGACCACACTCACCCTAGCTATAATTCATAAAAGATCATTCATTCATGATTTGGTATATCTTTCCATTCCTACCCCCAAACAAACATCGATTTATGCATCCAACATTGTCAAATCTACAGGTTCAGGTCTTCAAATGATCAATCCCTTTACAACCAACCACAAGCACTCAGGGGCCTCCCTAATAATAACCAACATTATAACCATGAACCTTTACAAAAAAAACTCAATGGCACCAACTATGCATGGAGCCCACTTCTAAAGGACAAACCCATGTTTCATATTCCAAGGTACCTATTACACTAGGCCACCTCCCTCAAGGCATAACCTCGGTTTCCCAAGACTATACACCTACATCCACAACTCGAGTCACCTCACCAAAACCATCATCCTTCACACTTATCCCTCTAGGCCAGACCCACACTAAGAAACACTATTTGTGTTTCACTACCAAATTCCAAAACATCTACATGTTCCATACACACCCAACAACACCAGTAACCTTGGTCATCATCTCTCTTGAGAAACCACTAAATTCCAATGATACCAACTCCCTAAACTATATTCATTCCTAAAAAAGGAGATTGGATGCCCCTCTAATCGATAAACATAAAACCTCAAACAAACCTCCATTGATAGGTCAAAATTCCACCCTCATTCTAAACACAATTCATTTAACCCACCTTGAAACAATTTACTCTAGGTTTCAAACTAAAGATACTCACACAAGTACATAGACACCATGATCCAAACAACCACTCTAGGTACCAAAATAGAACTCGTAATGTCTTAACCAATGATATTCACCTCATCAACATTAACAGACACTATTTCACATCTTCATGGCCACAACCTAACCAAATACACAAAAAGAAACATTCCATTATCTAGCACATTGAACCCCATTAAGGTATCATATCTCGTAACCCAATATTTAAAAACTAATGCACACTCACTTCCCAAACCACCGATACACTAGGTCAAAAATGAACACAACATATACCCACCATCAATGTCCCTAAAAAATCCATCATTTTCCCATGTCCCTTTTTAATTAACATTTCAATTTAAAACCCAAGGCCTCACATTTTTGAACATTTTTATTTTCCAAACCCAGAAATTTAAACAATTAAAACCTTTTTATATACCCATAATTTTTAAAATCCAATATGTATAAAAATTAATACCTCAAAACATTTTCACTAATTACCATTTATAGGAAAGAATAATAATATTAAATAAAATGTAGAATGCACACTACTAACATGTGAGTACCAAATAAACTATCATCCACAAGAAACATATTGATAATATATCAAACCTATGTACCTAGAATTATGCACGAACTCACAAACCCCATCTTTATATACAGATATAATAGATAAAACCTCATAAATCTGTAGAACCAAATTAATGTGTTCCACTCAAGGTGGATGTATCAATCAACCATAAAGGCACAAAATAGAACATCAATTTTAATCCCTAGAAAATTTGGTTTTCCCCCATATGTGGGGATATAGGTACCCAAGTATGAGCTCATTGATAACCCCTGAAAAGGTCCAAGAATCGATTCTAAATTTCCCAAATAATAAGACAAAATAAACCCACTGATACAAATTTGTAATGTCCCTAACATGGGAGACTGTATATCTAGTTCCACAAGTTAGTTCATCACATGACATTAGGCCACCTCCATATACACCATAGGCTTTCGATTAACAGCACGATTCAATGGAGAAACATTAGGAAGACTATAATATATTTTGGTAGTAATACCACAATATAAATAGATTCAATAGATAGAGTAACCAGAATAAAAAATAAATGGAGATCATATGAAAACATCCAACCTATAACCAAGTATCACATGTTATAACTCTATGATGAATATACAACTTATCAATAAGTCGTACAAATAAAATACCAAAACAAAAAAATACCAAAAGACCCCATGCATGAGATGAATTCCTAACACTCTCCTAACATACCATTCTCCTACCAAATAGACAGTTTTATGTACCAACCAAAAGGTCATTGTCCCAATCTTGTACCTCAAAAAAAGTAACATCTTCTTTGTGAGAAATCTTAATGGCTGCTCGAGCAGGGTGTGGGTAGAACCTAGTATGCCACCACAATTGTTGTATAATAGAAAAAATGATCTATAACTTATTTGGGTGGTGATGGTAATAGAAATAATAAAAATAATGAGCCTCCCAAGTGATGCTCTCATAATATTAATTGTTTTTTCTAAATGATTTAGTTTTTAGGGCTGATAGTGAGGTTTGGGCATAGATATCAGAGCATTAATAAGGTCATAACTCCCTCAATTGAGGTGTCTTATATAGATTCATAGGTCCCCCACCATATTCATGTAGGTTAGATACTCTCTTTGATTAAATTTTCTTCCAATTAGTTCATGATCCTTTACATCAGAATCAGATAGGGTCAATATTTACCTCAAATACACATATTTGGGATCCTCTAACGATGAAGTGAGTATTCCTCTCATCTAAGAGCTCATTCAAATATATTTTGCTTCATTGGATTTGGTATTCTCCTCAAATTAGGTGTCTTATGATAATTCTAGGATCATCCACTATTATTCTAATTAGGTTACATGGTTTATTGAGTACTGGTGGTTCTAGTACCTGATCCATAGGATAGTATTGTTGAACTAAATGGGTTAGTACACCCTTGATTGAGGTGACTTCTAATGAAACATTAGTCCACTATATGATATTATAGAGTGTTTAGCTCCCCTAAGGTTATAATCTTGTAGACAAACATCTATACAGTGTAGGTTTTTAATTTAGGAATGATGGTAAATTTATCCTTTGGCTGAGGTGTTTACTAGTGATGTCCAGGTGCATCATCAATGTTTCAATGATTAATGTGAGCTTGGTTGGTGAATGATATTAAATTATGATTTTATAAAGAAATTATAGATATAGTATGATTCATTGATAGGGGTTAGTGTGTATTATAATGATCTTTTATAAGATAGATGATGAAAATAATTAGTCAGATTCTAAGAATGGGATCCTTAGATGGATTGTATGTTCCTCTTCATGTGTATTAGGAATACTCTGTACAAATATCTTGTCCCATAGGTGATAGATGAAAGAAGATTATTTTCATGATGAATATATCCTCATCTAAGCTATGAGGGGCTCTACTTGGTCAGTTCATGATGTGGTCCAAGATTTAATCTATACCCATTTTTTCATGATAACTATGTCTGTTAACACCAATGTTTTATTTTCACTTATGGTTTCACTGATGATTTGGAGGTAGTGATTCCAATGTAATTTCCAGACCAACTCCTTCAGATTGGGGACTCTTGTATGTGGTGAACCTATAATCACATTTATGCCATTATTGTTGGATATATTTGGAAACATTATCTTCATGGGATCCCACTAAGGAAGGGTGATGACTTTTTATGATGTTTTTGGTGATGAATGATCAGCTATAGTCCATTTTCCGATGAGAGACAATAATTTTTGGTTGTTTTATGATTGAGAACATAAATTTAGTCCAATTAGGGAAGAATGAGGTTTATTTTTACATGAAATGTCACATATAGCTAGGAATAAATTTCATATTAATTATAAATCTTGGAGAAGCATGCCAAATTCTCTACAAGAAGTTGTGTTATGAAGATTTGTTATGGTATTTAATTTATATTGATTTAATGACTTTTTATGTTTTATTTTAGAATTTCACAAATACATAATTTAAATTAATTTTATGAGTTTGTTAATTTTTTTAGTTTTTTAAAATATGGGATGTCCAATATGTCACAAAATTTTTTAATAACTATGAATTTTTTTACATGTGGTTATACAGATGATATCTTTTTTAATAAATAGTAATATTAAATATAATCTATTTATCTACATCACGGTAAATTATTTATCATTTTATTTGATAATATAATTAACAAAAATGGTGACACAATGATGATGGAGTAATTGATCAATTAATGAAATGATAAAATAAATGATATTGAAAATATTATAATAAATATAATTTGATATAATTAATGTCATACATGATTTTTTTGATCAGTTTTACATGTCCACGGTGGTGTAAATTTTTATTTTTAAAGATATCATGTTTCTATGGTATTTTTATGAATACATCTTATGAATATCTTTAAAATTGTCATTATTGATATTTTAAAATAAATAATATTTTATTAAATGATAAAAAATTCATAAATATTTAATAATCACCAAAATGAATATGAAAGTATTTATAATTTCATCCATTAGTCATTTAGGGTTATTTCTGAATTTTATTGTAACTATATTATCCTTGAATGTGTAATAATCGTAGTTGTCATGGTAAGAGTTAAAGGGATTAACTAAGGGTTAAAGCCAAATAATAAGTGTAATAATGTGACATAAACATGTATAAAAAAGTTTTTTGAGAGTATTTTCACAAATCATCATATTATATTCGAAATTTTCATGTATTTGTACTTTTTTTAATATAGTATTAATTTATGTTAATTTAATATTTTCATAATTTCTAAGAGGACACCTCACCTCTCTTATAAACAAGAACCCCTTCTACTCTTTTATTAACAATACCAAACCTATTTTGATATCCCAAAAACAATCCAAATATTTTCCAAAAATACATATATTCATCCTAGAATCAATTATTTTGGAAAAAATATGACAATATAAGTCCTTTTGTGCAAATCAAAAGAAGATACCTAAACAAGAGGTAATGTTCATCAATGAATGTTTTTTTATTTAAATATTATGCACCTTAAATTATTTAAATTACATTTATATATAATAAAACTATTATAATTAAAATAATTAGATATTGTTTATGTTAATTTTTTAACCTAAACATACAAATACAGTCATATAATGGGTTACAAGACAACATTATCATGTATGGTGAACTACCGCATCACGAAACGATGTTTCTATTTTTTCTTTAACAGATCTAATTGTTGTGAATTATTATGGAAAATCTATTTATATATGATATATATATTATTTATGATGTATTTATGCTTCTTAAATTATTATATAACACACACCTATATGTATTCTATTTTTTAAAATATGATGAAATCATTTGTGGACATGTGGACTACAACCTTCTAGAAATGACGTGATTCATTCATAGTATACATTGTATATAAAAATTATTATTTCAATAAATATATATTAATTATATGATTTAAATGGAATTACCTAATTATTATATACATAATTTTTATTTCATTCTTTCAATAAAATAATAATTGCAAGTAGCGTTCATGTGTACGTACAACCTACTATCTCTAGTAATGGTGCATTTTGTATCCTATCACAAAATTTTATGTATTAATTAAAATACATATGTATAGAATATAAATTATTTTTAAATATTTATTAAATTATAGAGATAATAATATCATGATATCATAAATTGTAAAAATGGTAACAAGCCAAAACACACATGAACAACTACACAATTAACACCCAAAATAGTAAATATAATGGATGATTTTTATAAAATTTTTATTGAGAAATTATTATAAGTTAATATATGGTATTATATAATACAATATGGTTCTACATTTTTCCATAATAAACCAATATTTATTATATAGTACTTTCAAACACGTACATAGTAAATCAGACCTAAGGTAAGGATTTTATTGCCTCACTTTAACTTATGTGAGATGAATGCCTTTTTCACCACTTATTCCTTGTGTGTGGTGTATTAACATCCCATTGATATATAACACTATGAATATCATTAATAAAATTATATTATATCATTCATTTAATGGTATTCCATTTTATTGGTTATGATTTAAAATCTTCAATGTAGTATGGGTGATTTTGGAATGATTAAATATTAGTTTCATTAAGAATTCTTCAATATTCTCACTTAAAATTATCTTCATCTATGTCAAAATAATATGATGAATATTTTACTTAATTTGGTTTTTATCTATCATGATACCATCTACCATATTTAATTGAAGGTATTATGACTATTTTGACTGTGGATGTGCTATTTTGATATGATTAAAGGTTTATGGTTAATATATTCTCATTTTAATGGTATTTTTAAAATAAAAATGTATATGATGATTATGTTTCTCCCTTTTCATGAAAGGAGTGTATTTTACTAATTAAGGTATTTTTAGTTCCAACTATATCACTTCGATTCATCGGTATGTCTCACGAGACAAACTAGATATGAGCGTTGTTGAGACTGTTCCCATTTATCATCATCTATGGATTTATTCGAGGCCTTAATCATTTATTTTTCAAATTCCATGCCCGACTATTGAATTGTATGTTTCAAATATTTTGAATTTTAAAATCCAACATTATATGATTAATTATTTGTATTCCATGTGATTATTCATCTTTTATAATATCCATGTTTATGATTGCTTGATAATGTGTTTATTTTAATGTCATATGTTTTAGTTGTCTACCTTTCCATAATGTTTATATCAAATTTTAGAAAATCCTACACTGTATGCATAGTCTTTCTAAGCATTTGATCTCACCACATCATTATATTTAATTTCTCCTAGGATTCAATGGTGTTTTTTTGTTTCTTATTAAGGGTTACACTATGGTGATTAATGAAAAGATCAAAAAATGATCTTTTTGTATTTTATTTATTATATTATAATGTGAATCTCATGTATATAATCTAGTTTTGAAGATGAAAAAACTAATACATCCTTTATAATTTAAATCATGTATCAATTCCAATGTTTTAATGTATGGAACTAGTACAATGATATTGGCATTATGGTAATTACAGTTCATATCATAGGAAGGTTAGAAGAAACCTTGGAACTAGATTTAGGAAAACATATATTAGAGACCATATAACTATGGTAGAATTTAAGGATGAAGTAATTATGTAATGGAGAAGTATTTAAAAAATGGTAAAAATTATATATATAGTGATTAAAAATATTTCAAGGGTTTCTAGGATTTTTATTTCAAAAGTTATAGAAATATGGGTTCAGAAAAAGGAAAACAAGTAGGTCGTGTGACAACCTATCGTGTCCATATTGGTTGTAGGGTTTGAACCCACATCTGTTGGAAGAAAACGGTGTTGTGTCAACCCCTGGACTACATGAATTCTTACCTTGGATGATGTTTTTATGAAATATATTGGATAAATGATATTTTTATATTATGGACATTATTTTATCAAATATATCAAATTGGTATTGGAAACATTATTTGGTGGTTAAGTATTTAATGTCATTTTGGAAGATGTTCTGTATTTGGATAATCTTATATTATTAAGGGAAACTTAATGAATTTTATTTTGGAGACAAATACGATTTTATCTTGGACTTATGATGATTCAAGTTATTAATATAAATGATTAGTAATCCATGGAGATTATGAGATATAAGTAATTAAATTTTTGGTCTAAGACATTAATAGTTATTGACATTTCATTGAAGACTATTCGATGAAGTCATTCTGATTTTTGGGTTTCAATAATTGTATATAATATATTTTATGAAGGATAGTTATTTCATGAATAATATATGATGAACATTGTTGTTTTACTATTCAATTGTGAAGATTTTTTTTGTGTAATTATTTTATCTTATCCAAACCATTGTGATTTTTTGTTAATATATAATGAAATGAGATATATATTATCATAATTTTTTGTATTTTGTGATCCATAGAGGCTAATTCCAAATCATTAGGCATTAAAAATTCTACTTAAATACTCATCATTTGGATAAAAATTTAAATTTTTGGTGGAAATGATTAAAGGATGAAACTACTATTATCAAGTGTGTAACATTCCTTATGTTCTTAGTATATGAAGTAAATGAATTCATTGACTATAGAGAAAACGTTTTCAAACAAAAAATGTTACCCTTTTACATTCTTTTCCAATGAATCAAATTGTCACTAAGAACATCACAGATTTAGAACACTGTGATTGTTATCATATTCCCGACCATGTTTTCTATCACCCTTCATCATAACATAACAGTTTGAGTTCACTTCCATATACATGTTTTCCTACATGGAACAATAGAATTTTCTATCTATCCTTCCATTCAAAATTATATTTCAATACATTTAAGTAGACATCTCATTAACAATTTTTACAATGTGGGATTTCAGTAAAGATATTTTGAAAAGTGAAAGCCCTAGTTATTTATTCATAGTTTAAATTCTGATGAAACAATTTCTTGAATGAGTAGAGAATATAACACCCCATTATTTTAAAATATATCTAATCTTAAATAAATTTAATTTCTTTGACACCTTACATTACCTCAGAGATGAGATTTACCAAATACAAATTTATTCTTAAAATATTATTATTTAATATAATTGGAAATGACATAGCTGTTACGTTGGTGTTTATAAATATTATTAGCTTATATATGAAAATATATGGTTGAATTCACTAGTCACAAGTTAATTAGAAATCAATATAGAAACCAAATTAATATATATGAAATTTTTTTATAATGAACAATATTTATCCTCATAAAGTCATTTTATCTTAATAAATTATATCAATTATAATTATTGAATGATAATAAAGTAAAATAAATATATAATATTTAAAAAAAAATTAATTTCATCCAATATATTTTAAAGGAAGAAGCTAAGAACAAACCCAATATTACTCCCAAATTCAATATGTTTATAAAGTAACTTTTACCGCCTTTTATTGGATAACCTATTAAAATTTAATTTTGACAATTTTATAAATTATAATTTACTAAATAAAATTTTTATTTTAAAGTTGGATATAAAAAACATACTTTTTTGGAAAATTTCCAATTATTCTGAGAAGTTTCATGTTGGATGAATAGTTAAAAATACTGCATTTTATTTCAAAACTGTATTTTCCTTAATTTTATTTATATATTTAAATTATTATTTGATATGG
This sequence comes from Viscum album, assembly GCA_963277665.1. Classification (NCBI taxonomy): domain Eukaryota; kingdom Viridiplantae; phylum Streptophyta; class Magnoliopsida; order Santalales; family Viscaceae; genus Viscum; species Viscum album. The sequence continues at coordinate 800,609,674 of OY728150.1, read as the reverse complement.
TTTGAATGTATAAAAATAAAAAATTTATATAATTTAAACCAATTTTGTTAACTTTATATAAATTCAAATTAAATGTCGATACCAAATCATGACTTTTTCTTTCATTTTTTTACATTAAAACTACTCTTTATCATTCTATCTACAACATTAACATAATATTTAATTTTCCCTCATCGGGGGATTGAATTTTTGAAAAACCTGCTTGACAAAGATTTAATCATTCTTATATTTTTTGTTCTAATAATTTCAACATAATCTTTGAACATAAATGATTAGGAAAAGGAATAATGATTTATTATAGTGGTTAAAGGTAAATCGAGTAATTAAGGGTGTTAATAATATTATTTGAAGTATTAAAATAACCAATGAATTGTACTAATTTAATTTTATGAATTCGTATCGACCAAAATTTTTAATGAGATGATTTTATGGTTTCCTAGACCCACTTTTTTGCCTTTTTGAATTTTTTAGTATTTTATTCTAATGGTAGTCCAATATGTCACACTTGTTGTATTAATAAGTATTATATCTTTCATATGTGGTTATTTAAAAGATATTTTCAACTATAAGTATTGATTTTAAAGATAACATTGTTATCATAATCAACGTAACATATTATTATCTTTTAGTGATAAAATAATTACCTTCAATAGTGACACAATGATAATGTATTAATTTTTTAATTAATGGTTGAATAAAATTAAAGAAATTTAAAAAAATTCAAATAAAAATAATATGATATAATTTAGGTCGTCCAAGAATTTTTTGGAATAATTTCATATTTTAATTATGTGTTAAAAAATTTATTTGAAGGTAACATGTATTCATGATATTTTAAAAAAGTCATCTTATGAAAATTTCAAAAGTTAACATTATTATATTTTAAAATAAATAATATTTCATAAAATGATATAAAATACTTAAAATTTAAATATTGGAATACTAATTGGTATAGAGATGAAAATTTAATCTGTGATTTATTTATGGTTATTTAAACATTTTAAATAAAATATATTAACCCCTAATGTGAAAAAACCCATGTTGTCAGGGTAAGAGTTAATGGTTTTAACTAAGGGTTAATGCCAAAATATAAGAGAAATAATGTCTCCTAAACATGCCTAAAATTTAATGGTTGACATGATTTCTATATTTAACAATTTTATATTCTAAATTAATATGTTTTTACTATTTGGAAGATAATATTAATTTATTTAAATTTAATATTTTATAAATTTCTAATAGTTTCCTTCCCTTATATTTTAAAATGGTACATCTTTTTATCTATTATTCACACATCAAGAACCTATGTGGTGATTCCAAAAACTATCTAACTATTAAAAAAATGGATCCTTGAAACCTATATGTTTTAATTTAGGTATAAATTCAACTAATTTAGTCATTTTGTGAAAATCAAATAGAGAAATCCAAATAAGAGGTAACCTTCATCAACAAACAGTTTTGATTTATTTACTTCATATGCCCCATAAATTATATTTATTTCATTTTTATATAATAACACAAGAATCATAAATATTATGAGTTGTTTTTTATCTATAGGTTTATACCTAGACTTACACACACATGCATTAATGGGGTAACAAACATACTATTATTGTGTATAGAGAACTGCTTCCTCACAATACGTGGTTGTTCATTATTCCTTCACCACCTCTCATTATTGTTAATTATGATTTAAATTATCTTTTAATAGGATATATTTTTTAATTATGAGTAATTTATTATTATTTAATTATTATATAACACACACCTCCATACTCAATTCTTGGAATGGTTTGGAATTCCCTATATAGAGCCAACATAATTTGTCGTTAAAGGGAAATTACTGTCTATATAGTGAATCGATCCCTGATTCAATACACATAAAAGAAGAAGGATGAATCTTATTTAGAACCATCATCTAAATTGTGGATATTACTACCCTATTTTCATGTGTATATTGTTCATATGATTGAGTATAAGGTAGAAACTATACTTGATGTCATGTATACTGTGAGGGAATTAGCAGAAGTGTTCCCCGAGGAATTAAATGGTCTTCCTCCTAGAAGAGATGTTGAATTATCGATTGATATTATACCTGGGTAATTTACAATATCTAATAATCCATATATAATGAATATTTTGGAGCTTTAGGAGATAAATAAACAACTAAAGGATAATCTGGATATAGGGTTTATACGCACAAGTGCTTCACCATTGGGTGCACCAGTCTCTTTCTGTCAAGAATAAGGATGTGTCAATGTGCCTTTTCACTAATTATTATGATCTCAACAAAATCACAATAAATAAAAATTATCCTATATCATTAATTGATGACTTGTTCGATCAACTACATGGATCACAATACTTTTCAAGGTGGATTTGCGGTCGTGATATTACCATGTAAGTGTGAAAAAGGAGGATATCCCCAAGACTGATTTTAGTACAAGGTACGAGCATTATGAATTCATATTAATGAATTTCAAACTCACTAAATCTCCCAAAATCTTCATGGATGTAAGAACACGGTTCTTATTTTCGAGGTACAAGCTTCTTCTTTTTCCTTTTCTATTGGGGTTTTTGTGAAAATATAGAAAATGGGGAAAAATCCAAAAATTTCGGAACTACACGCCGTGTACTTTTTCCACACGCTGTGTACTTCTGGCCATATGGGGATAAGTACATGGGGCGTGTAGCCATGCCGGTGACAAAGGGTGCAGGAACCGACTACATGTCGTGTAATGGTACCTTACATGCCGTGTAGTCAGTCATCAGGCCTAAACAGTAAGGCGGTGGAGCAGCCGATAGCTGGGAAACAGTACACGCTGTGTACTTTAGAGTACATGTCGTGTACTCATGTCGACAGTTGAACAGTTTGGTGGTGCCACCAAATCAATAGTTAAATGAAAGTACACGTCGTGTACTCAGAAGTACACATCAGGTACTTTGTTTTTTCGGCTTAAAACAGGCCGTAGCCTCCTCATTTAGAAGAGGAGGCATTTGAGCTGTTTTGGAGCCAAGGAGGATGGCTTAACCTTTGAAGATCTGCCAGGTGTTCATCTGGAATTTGATTTCGCTTTGGACGATCTCATTGGAACCGCACGGGTAAGCCCTCTCCTCTCCTGGTACTGTTCTTACCAATTCTTTCCCAAGGGGAAGTTATTTACGTTTGAATGGGTTTTGTTCATCGTCAGATCTACACCGTTCTTGGGCGTTTCTGGAGTCGGTGTTCGGGTATAATGTTTATTGGCGCATAAGGCAGGTGGCTTTGTGTTTATTTTCCAACTGTCGTGCATTTTAGTGCGTTTTTCTGCATTTTTGTGCCACGAACCCATGTTGGGGTGTCATGTAGCTGAGGTCGTTGCTATATTTAATGCCTAGAATTTCATAGGTGATTAAATTGATCGTTTCTTAGATCTGGAACCACCCAAGGGGCGTGTTTCACTATTTAGTCATCTGGCCAGGACACCCGAGGGTATGCCTTTAAAGTAGTAATCATAGAATTTCCTTAAGAGGAATTGCTTGTTTATTGCTTTTGAAATGTTGGGCATGGCCCAGTTACCAGTTTATCCTAAGGGCGTTGTTGTGATTAGCCTGAGGACATGACTGTTTTAGCCTGAGGGGAACGATATATTTCACCTGAGGGAAACCTTTCGTGCCTAAGGGCTTGACTTATGTGCCATAGGGCGACACTTCCTACGCTTGAAGGAAATTTCTGTTACGCCTGAGGGAAATACCTACAGGTTGGATTCTGTATGGACCAAGGGCAAGCCTGAGGGCATGGTTTACTATTTTAGCATGAGGGAACAGTTCTGGTTGGCCTGAGGTCTTGGTGCTGTTGATCACAATAATGTTACTAAAATAAATAAATTATATGAATAATAAAATGGAAATTTAATTGTTAAGTTAGATACTTTTTAGTACTGCCAACTTTATTGAATTTTACTATTTCACACTATTGTTTCATGCTTACACGCAGTTTGGAACGGGCCTTTGGTCGGTGCATACTCGGATATATTTCTAACACCCTATTTGAGCCACGCTTTTCGGCCCAAAAAGATTACGTTTGTGCAGGTGTAGATAGGGGAAAGAGTCCCTATACAGGTACTTGACTGTTGCTGAGGAGTAGGAGGGCATGGGATCGAGCCTAGGTTCGCGATGTCGCTGCCAGCTGTTTTGCTTATTTTGTTGTGCTTTGTATTTTGTTGTACTGTATTGATGTATAACATGTTCTGGCTATTTTTTTAGAACATGAACATGTAGCATCATCATTTATATATTGTTGGTTATATCCACTGCTAAATTTTATTTCTGTTGTGTATGGTTTACTGGTTCTGCTGTCGTTGTATGTTTATTTTGTATTCCGTTGCATTATACTTTGAGATATGAGGGAATTGTTTTCCCACTATCATACCTGGGCGCTCACTGCTAGTCGGCAGCCTCTGGCGTTTCAGGAAATGCACTTGAGCTCTTGTGGCGAACCGGCTTCGGGGCACCCGTTGAGTGGCACCTGGAGACAGGGACGTTACAAAGTGGTATCAAAGGAAGTTTCTTTTCTTTGACTTACTATTTGGGGCTGTAGTCAGGGATAGTACGGAACGGTAGTTGGTAATAAGTTGTGCCTGGGCGTAGCTATCCCGTGTACAGGGAAAAGCCAGTCTACCTCTTATTTTTCAGTCTTTTGATTTTTCAATTTTACGGTTGATATGTTTTCACCGTTGGGTGACGCACTTTGAGAATGTGCAGTTTTTATTTTATCTATGGGTCCTATTTAGTTTCAACCCGATGAGATGAGGGTATTCTGTCTCATGAATCATATAGGCACATGCTAGAAATCACATGTCATGCATAGTTTCCATGCCATGTAGGTGCATTAGAATTTGCATGTTATTGTGATAGTTGTTGTGTTAATAAAGAATGTTGTTGTGATAGCTTCTTGATAAATATCTACCTTGTGATATGGTATTTTTGTTTGAGCTTGTTTATAGAATGGATGCCAAACTTTGGTTTTTGGGGAGTATGGGACCCCATTGACCGGAATTTGGTTGATCATTGACCTCTTTTTGGTTATAACACATATAATATGTCAAACATTGATTCATGGGGAGTATGGGCCCCCACGGGTCAGAATTTGACACATAGGTGTTGTTTTTCTGGGTTCTGGAGAAGTTTCAGAGGCATACTGTCCGAAAACCCAGTATACATGCCATGTAGAATTTTTATACATGTCGTGTATGCTCTTCTGTTCGGGAAGAAAAATAATCTTTTGGAGTACACGCCGTGTACCCTGAGTACTCGTCGTGTTGTCTCTTCCCATGTCACAAACCGTGTGGGCGGCGACACGGGGTAGGGAAAGGCTTGGGTAAAACACGTCGTGTACCGAATGGACACGTCGTGTAGTGTGACCCGGAGTCCGACCATGTAACTAACAACACAGGTCAGTGAAATCCTTGACAGAACACGTCGTGTCAATTATAGACACGCCGTGTAGTGTGACCCGAGGACTTGACCGTGTAACTAACAACACGTGCCGGTGTCACCTCTCCCTAAACAAGCCGTGTACCTGTGGTACACGCCGTGTAGTCTTGTCCGAGGACAGACCGTGTGGAGTTAGTCGTGTGGCTGGGAAACGGGGTGGTGTACACGCTGTGTGCTGTTGTAACACGCCATATAGTGTCAAGCCGAGTAGTCAGCCGTGTCATAGATGACACGGGCAGTTGGAAAATAACACCGTACATGCCGTGTAGATATTATACACACCATGTAGTTTTGTTAGACGGAAGTCATGTGGATTAGCCATGTGTAAGGACTCGGGTTGGGGAAGATAAGTCAAGTACACGTCGTGTAGTCAGTGTACATGCTTTGTAGTCTTGTTTTTCAAATTTTGAAATTCCTTCTTCCTCTTGTTCCTTTTGGTTATTTCGTTTCAGTATTAATAATCTTGAATCTGAGCCGTGCTTTTGACCTTGTAGTGTCATGCCTCCTAGACAACTGCGAGTTTTTCTCCAGGAGAGCAGTGACGATTATACTATGGAGATGGTGGGACATGGGCTACCAGTTGATCCACCAGTGGAGCCATATGTGGTGCCAGTTGTTATACCGGACACAGGTGCAGAGGCATAGTTCCGTGAAGGCTTTACGTGGTTCATGCAGACCGTTCAGGGAGCACCGCAGGCTGCCACATCTATGGACGAGCTGACACGTATCTTTCAACAGAAACATCCTCCTACGTTTTTAGGGGATGGCGGACCACAGGCTGTGGAGTCTTGGCTAGGATCGATGCATACTATTTTCGAGCATCTTGAGACGCCTTCAGGGAGGAGGTTAAAGATCGCAAATTATATGCTGCGTGATTCCGCAAAAGGTGGTGGGATATTACCACCCAGTCAGAGCATCACAGAGACATGGCGTGGGAAGATTTTCAAGCAGTCTTTTATGAATTCTTCTTTCCCGAGACACTGAGGGCATATAGAGCTTGAGAGTTCATGAATCTACAACAGGGTGTTATGTCGGTGATGGACTATTCTGCTCATTTTACGGAGCTTCAGCGTTTTTCACCCGTGCTGGTGGGTGATGAGATGTTGAGAGCCAGACGTTTTGAGGATGGTTTTCGGTATGACATCCGAGCACTGGTGAATGTTTTCAGGTTGCCTTCAGTACAAAATATTCTAAACTAGGCACTGATTTCTGAGAGTAGCTTGCGAGAATCTAGTGGTGTACACCAGGGCGGTTCAGCACCAGTTACTTGTACTATTTCTACTGGAAAGAGGAAGAGACAGATGGACTTCTCTCAGGGTGGCATTACAAGCCAAACAGCTTCTTCAGGTGGCCCGATCAGGTGCTACCAGTGTGGCAGAGAGGGGAAAAAGAGGCCGTAGTGTCCATGAGACCCAGTGGAGTGCCAAGCTTGGGGAAAGATGGGTAATCTGCAGAACTTTTGTAGGGAGTTTCTACCAGTGGCTAGTGAGGGGGTTTCTGTGTAGACTCCGCATGCCGAAGCAGGACCAGTGGCTTCTTACCAGTCGGGGAACTGGTATACGTCAGGGCGTGCAGGCCGAGATGGTGGTCATGGCCGTGGTAGCCAGACACCAGGATCGTAGAGGCAGCAGGACGAGACAGCTCAGGGTAGCCAGGCTGTGTCGTAGGGTTGCGGCACTAGGTAGGCATATGCAGTGCAACAGACCTAGCAGGAGCAGGATCCCCGACCTTCTACATTTAGAGGTACTATTCTAGTAGCTTCTGTTTTATCTTCAGTACTTTTCGATACAGGTGCTACACATAGTTTCATATCTGTGCCCATTGTGGAGATCCTTGGGCTCTGTGTTTCTTTATATTCTGATATCATGACTCTAGACACTCTGTTGGGGACTAGGACAGATGGTGTGCATCAGGACAAGGATTTCCCCCTTGAAGTTGGAGGGTGTCACTTCCTTTGGGACCTCTATGTCTTGGAGATGACGAGCAATGATGTCATTATCAGGATGGACTGGTTGGTTCCCTTTTGAGCCTTTGTAGACTGCTATCATCGCAGGGTGAGTTTCACGTCACCAGAGGGTGGAGAGTTTCTATACAAGGGCGAATGGGATGTTCAGGCAAGTCGAGCTGGACCAGAGAATCATGGGCGAGGTGGAGTCACAGCCCAGATAGCGAGCTTATATCGGAATGATCTGGGGACTTGTCATACGGATTTCCCTCCAGTTGTTTATCATTTCTGGGATGTCTACCCAGATGACTTTTCAGGTCTACCTTCGGTGCGTGAGGTGGATTTCTCTATTAATCTCGTGCCAGGCGCAACACCGGTGTCCATTCCTCCTTATAGGATGGTCACACCTGAGTTGCAGGAGATCTAGAGGCAGTTGGAGGAGTTACAGGCAAAGGGCTTTATCCAACCCAGTACTTCTCCTTATGGTTCTCCTGTCCTTTTTTCAAAAAAGGCAGACGATACCCTCAGACATTGCGTGGATTATCGGAAGCTAAACCAGTTGATGGTTAAGAATCGATATCCCTTGCCGATGATAGATGATATATTTGATTAGCATCGTGGAGAACGAGTGTTCTCGAATATTGAAAAGAGATCCGATTATCATCAGCTGCATGTGAGACCATCAGATATACCGCTTACAGCTTTTCGGAATAGATATGGTCTGTACGAGTACTTGGTTATGCCGTTCAGACTCACGAACGTGCCAGCGGTTTTCATGGCGTTGATGAATTGTGTGTTCCATCCGTATCTTTATTTTTTATGGGGGTATTCATGGACGACATCTTGGTGTACTCTCACACTCGACACGACCATGCCATCCATCTTGAGATCATATTGAGTACACTGAGAGAGCATCAACTATATGATAAGCTCTCAAAGTGCCACTTTTGGATGGACCAGATTCACTTCCTGGGTCATATCATCTCAGAGGCAGGAGTTGCAGTAGACCTAGAGAAGGCGAGAGCAGTAGTTTCCTGGGAGCATCCTAAGAACGTGTTTGAAATACGGAGTTTCTTAGGGTTGGCTGGTTACTACAGACGCTTCATACAGTACTTCTCATGCTTAGCAGCACCGTTGATAGGTCTGACTAAGAAGGGTGTGAAGTTCGTTTGGTCAGAAGCTTGCGAGACCACTTTTCAAGACCTGAAGGGAAGGTTAAAATCATCACTGATCCTGATTCTCCCAGAGTAAGGGAAGAGCTATACAGTTTACTGTGATGCATCAGTGATTGGGTTGGGGGTCATTTTGATGCAGGGCGACCGAGTTGTTGTGTATGGGTCTCGGTAGTTAAGGCCACATGAGAGGAATTACCCGATGCATGATCTCGAGTTGGCTGCAGTTGTTAATGTGTTGCGATGTTGAAGACATTATCTGTAGGGAGAGAATTTTGTTTTTTTCACCGACCACAAAAGCCTCAGGTAAATCTTTACTCAGCGTGACCTGAATCTGAGGCAGCGAAGGTGTGTCGAGTATCGACAATCCTTCGATTTTGAGCTTGCCTATACACCTGGTAAAGGTAATGCAGTAGCAGATGCACTGAGCAGGAAGACTCAGATACAGGCAGTGCAAGAGGCCAGGGGTGAGTGGAAGCTCATGGCTTTGTTCGCTGAGATGCATCTGGAGGTGCACGACAGTTAGGGGCAGACTTATCTTTCCTCTTTAGATATGACACCTACCCTCCTAGACAGAGTGAGGATGAGACAAATATCAGATTCAGAAGGCCTAGTTCTACGGGAGTCGGTGGCAAGTGAGGATACTCCTCCCAGTTGGACGATAGGTGATGATAAGGTTTTGTGTTTCCATGGATGAGTATGGGTTCTATGAGATATACACGAGCAGCTGATGCAGAAGTTTCATGATTCATTTTGGGCAGTTCATCCCGGGGTTACCAAGATGTACCGTGACTTGAGGCGTCAGTACTGGTGGCTAGGTATGAAGAGAGAGATAGCTGGTTTTGTTACGAGGTGTTCCACCTGTCAGCTGGTGAAGGTAGAGCACCAGAGGCCAGCTGGGTTGTTATAGTAGTTTCCCATTACAGAGTGGAAATGGGATGATATCGCGTTGGATTTTGTGACCAGATTCCCGAGGTCACCTTGAGGCAATAACGTCATCTGGGTTGTTGTGGATAGAATCATGAAGGTAGATCACTTTTTTCCGATCAAGGAGACATTCGGTGTTTGTGAGCTCGGATGGCTGTATATCTGAGAGATTCTATGTCTTCATGGGGTCCCTCATTCTATCATTTCTAATAGGGATGCCCACTTTACGTCTCGTTTCTGGCATAGTTTTTAGAGGGAACTAGGTACTCAGGTGCTTCTGAGCACATCATACCACCCTCAGACAGATGGTCAGTTGGAGCGTACGATACAGGTGCTAGAGGACATGTTGCGCGCATGCGTCCTAGACTTTGGGTGATCTTGGAGGAAGCATATACCCATAGTCGAGTTTGCCTATAACAATAGTTTTTAGGGAACTATTGAGATGGCACCATACAAATATTTATATGGTAGGACATGCCGATCACCTTTGTGCTGGTTAGAGGAAGGCAAGGAAGCTTAATGGGGCCACAACTCGTGCAGGAGACATCTGAGCAGGTCCAGTTGATTCAGAAGCGGATGGATAACGCGCAGTCTCATAAAAAGTTTTATGTTGATTGTTGTAGACGACCTTTGGAGTTCGTGGTCGGGGACCAGGTTTTCTTGTGTGTTTCTCCGATGCTGGTACACAATCAGATCAAAAGATAGGGTCAGCTTTCACCGAGGTATGTGGGACCATTTGAGATTCTGGAGAGAGTCGGTCAGGTGGCCTATCGGTTGCAGTTACCACAGCGGTACCGAGCCATGCACGGCGTCTTCCACGTGTCTCAGTTGCGTCGCTACTATTCAGACCTGTCTCACACCTTTCATCCATAGGAGGTTGAGCTTCAGCATGATGTGTCCTTTGAGGATCATCTGATCCGTATCGTTGACAGGAGCACGAAGGATATCTGAGGCTATTCAGTTCCTCTCATACGGGTGCTATGGCAGCATGGCTGAGTGCAGGGCGAGACCTGGGAGCGGGAGGACGACGTACATGCTTAGTGGCCAAAGCTGTTCTGAGCTTTATCTTCACCACCCTGGGAAGGGAAATTCGGGGAAGAATTTCTATAAGGGGGGAAGTTTGTAAGAACCCGGTTCTTAATTTTTAGGTACGAGCTTCTTCTTTTTCCTTTTCCTTAGGTGTTTTTGAGAAAATATGGAAAATGGGGAAAAATACTAAATTTTGGAACTACACACCGTGTACTTTTTCCACAGGCCGTGTACATCTGGCTGTGTGGGGATGAGTACACGGGGCATGTAGCCATGCCTGGGATGAAGGGTGTAGGAACCGACTACACGTCGTGTAGTGGCACCTTACACACCGTGTAGTCAGTCGGCAGGCCTAAACAGTAAGGCGGTGGAGCAGCCGACAGCTGGGCGACAGTACATGCCGTGTAATTTAGAGTACATGCCGTGTACTCATGTCGACGGATGAACAGTGTGGTGGTGCCGCCAAATGAATAGTTAAATGAAAGAAGTACACACCGTGTACTCAGAAGTACACATCGTGTACTTTGTTTTTTCAGCTTAAAACAGGCAGTAGCCTCCTCATTTGGCAGAGGAGGCGTTTGAGCCATTTTAGAGCCAAGGAGGGCGGTCGAACATTTGAAGATCCGTCGGGTGTTCGTCTGGAATCCGATTCGGCTTCGGACGATCTCATTGGAATCGCACGGGTAAGCACTCTCCTCTCCTGGTACCGTTCTTACCAATTCTTTCAGGAGGGGAAGTTATTTATGTTTGAATGGGTTTTGTTCTTCGTCACATCTACACTATTCTTGGGAGTTTTTGGAGTCGGAATTTGGGTATAATGTTCGTTGGTGCATAAGGTAGGTGGCTTTGTGTTTATTTTCCAACTGTCGTGCGTTTTCGTGCGTTTTTGTGCATTTTTGTGCCATGAACCCATGTTGGGGTGTCGTGTGGCTGATTTCGTTGCTATATATAATTCCTAGAATTGCATATGTGATTAAATTGTGATAATAAAATGCTGGTTGGGATCGTTGCTTGGATCTGGAACCACCCCAGGGGTGTGTTTCACTGTTTAGCCGTTTGGCCAGGATACCCGAGGGTATTCCTTTAAAGTAGTACTCATAGAATTTCCTTGAGAGGAATTTCTTGTTTACTGCTTTTGACATGTTGGGAATGGCCTGGTTACCTATTTATCCTGAGGGGGTTGTTGTGATTAGCCTGAGGGCATGACTGTTTTAGCCTGAGGGCGACGCTCTATTTTTTCTGAGGGAAACCTTTCATGTCTGAGGGCTTGACATCTGTGCCTGAGGGTGACACATCCTAATCCTGAGGGAAATTTCTGTTACGCCTGAGGGAAATACCTGTGGGTTGGATTCTGTATGGCCTGAGGGAAAGCCTAAGGGCTTGGTTTACTATTTTAGATTGAGTGCACGGTTCTAGTTGGCCCGAGGGCTTGGTGTTGTTGAGCACAACAATGTTACTAAATTAAATGAATTAAATGAATAATAAAATGGAAATTTAACTATTAAGTTAGTTACTTTTTAGTACTTCTTACTTTATTGCATTTTACTATTTCACACTGTTGTTTCATGCTTACACACAGTTGGGCATGAGCCTTTGGTTGGTGCCTACTGTGATATATTTCTCGCACCCTGTTTGGGCCATGCTTTTTGACCCAAACAAATTACGTTTCTGCTGGTGTACATAGGGGAAAGAGTCCCTATACAGGTACTTGACTATTTTTTAGAAGTAGGAGGGCATGGGACTGAGCCTAGGCTCACGATGCCGCTGCCAGCTGTTTTTCTTTTTTTTATGTGCTTTGTATTTTGTTGTACTGTATTGATGTATAACATGTTCTGGCTATTTTATTAAAACATGAACATGTAGCATCATCATTTATATATTGTTGGTTATATCCACTATTTTAGTTTATTTCCGTTGTGTACGGTTTAATGCTTCCACTGTCGTTGTATGCTTATTTTGTATTCCGCTGCGCTATACTTTGACAAATGAGGGCATAGTTTCCCCACTATCAGACCTGGGCCCTCGCTACTAGTCAGTAGCCTCTGGAGTTTGGGGAAATGCACTTCAGGTCTTGTGGAGAACTGGATTCAGCGCACCCATTGAGTGGCACCCGAGGACCGGGACGTTATAATGGAATTGATTAATATAGTATTTTGATATTTCCTAGAAAAATTTGTTGTAGTCTTTATAAATGATATTCTATTATACTCCAAAACCAAGGAGTACAATGAGAAGTATCTAAGAACTATTCTTGCAACTAACACTAAAGGTGAATCATTTTGGATCATTTTAGTCTCTCATCTTCATTTTAGGTTATGTTTTTTGAATTTTATTTGTTTTTTCTCAATTTACATTTGTGGATTTTGTTATTTTTGTGTTCCTGGAAATTAGTATTAAGTGTGTTGGATTTTCTATGATGGTTTTGAGTGACCCAAGTCAATAGTTACTTACCGCGATCCATAGGTAATAATATGTATATTTATGTTCCACCGTTATGTGTATATTCACCCATAGTAGTGAATATATATATATATGGGGCTCAGTTATAACAACCATTATTTTTATTACACACTTAAACATAATTTTTTACATAAGACCTTCACTCAATACCACATAGAAGATCGAGAGTTATAGTGTCTTTGTGGATTGGGAACACTAAATAATGACTTAAAACATGAAACACAACATCTTATTTAAAACTTCCTTTACATGACCACTACATTCCATCGTACTTATCATTACATGGGATAACCTGAGGACATACATAAGAAAAAGGTGAGCTATACATCCCTTGTAAGGGAATAAAGATGGAATAATATGAGCAATATAATAAATGTTAGTCAATAGGAATATAGAGGAAGAATAAGAGAAACATGAACATAAAGACATTATAAAGCATGATAATCATAACATAGAGATGTGGCAACAACACATAACATGGAATTAGAATGATCCAAAGCTCATTGCACATAGAGAATGAGTAAACCATCATTGAAAATGAAGAACAAGTAAACAATATTTACCCTTGAATTAGCATGATTAAACACCCATTTCACGTGATGTATCATGACACAATACGTTACTAAATGCATTTGATCATTATTAGGGTGCACCCTTTATAATCATTTCAATTGATACATAAGTGTGCCACATAAATCATTCGACATGGATTCATTAACATCATAATTCATTCCATGAATAAGATATGTGGAATACATAAATTTATTTACTTATTCAACAATTACATGTGCTTAAATTTGAATACCCTTTATAGAGGAGTGTGTATGGAATTCACTACACAGTGATTTTTTCATGGAAATTTTGGTGTAATTTCGGTAGTATAACAACATAAAATAGAAATTCGTAAATTTGGTAGATGAAAGTGAAATGGGTATATAATCATTTATACATTAAATGGACAGTTATAGGATCATGGGAAATAATATACCAATATATGGAATGGAATTTATATCAATTATAAAAATTAATTGCTTGAATGTAAATGAGGAGAGAGAAATTCCTTACGGAATTCCGTCATGGAAACGGTTGTACTTGGGAGGTATTAATGAGTGATTAAAGGGGTATCTCATCATTGAAACATTAAGAGGTAATTATGGGAGATTTTAGAAATCATACCCTTACATTAGTAATTTAAAATAAAAGGGCATAACAATATTATGATACTTGGATAAAATGAGAAAGGAATCCCATACGTAATTTCTTCATGGTAACAGGTATACATAGGAGGCATCGATGATAGAGAAATGGGTATATCATCATTAAAACATAAGGAAGGTAGTATGGGGGAGGTTTGAAATCATAACTCAATTATTACAACTGAAACTAAAAGGACATAACAATGTAACGAAACATGGAAATGAATAAGGAAAGTGAGAGTCCCTTACTTGGAAGTGTGATCCCAAAGGCTTGGGAGGTGTTTGAGAGAGGATTCTTGAGAGATTGGGGAGCCTTGGGAGGATTTATAGAGGGAAGAGAAGGATTTGGAGGAAATAAAAAGGCTCTGAGTGAAGATTAAGTGGGATCTTGTTTGGGCTTATAAAGGAATGGAGGGGGAATTCATTATTATTTATTTCTGGGACACCACACATTAAACTAATCAAGACCACAAACCAGCCCATGTTTTTTGCCAATAGTTTTTTCCAAAGTGGATTGGAAAACAATATTTTATAAGTCCAATGACAGAAATTCTTAAAATAGTGTGGTTTATTATGTGGAGGTGAGTCACACTCTCAAGGAAATCAATTTAAAAAGATAAAATGTTTTATAAGTCTTGTAGGGTCCACTAATGCTTTGTAAAATTAATCAAAAGAACCTAAAATCTCATTATATTAATGGGAAAAAATATATTGGACGAATATAATGTTAATAGTATTTTATAAGATTTAAATTGGGTCTTTATGATTTGATAAAACACATTATATATTAAAATCTTATTTTTACCCAAAAATTCATCTGTCTTAGAAAATTATGAAAAATTCACCATTAGATAATTTCAAATACTTGATTCCAAAAATAATATTCATTTTATCTAAATAATTTGCTAAATATTTTAATTTTTAATTTTAAAATAAAAACAGACATTTATCAAAGATTCAAGGGTTTTGACAAAAACATCTTTCAAACCTTAAAAAATATTACAATTGTATTCCTAAAAATTATATGATCACTTATACATAATAAAAATTAATTTAATAATATTTTTTACAATATTATTTAATTAGAAAATCCATTAATTTATCAAAATAGATTCCTTAGTTGAATATTAACTAAAAATACTATTTGTTCTTTAAAAACTATTTACAATGTAACGATAATAAAATGAATGTATATTATTTATTATATAAAAAAATAATGCACATAATCAATGTTCTAAGGTCTTGTTACATAACCCCATATAACACCCACATGAGACCTTAGGGTAAGGTGTGGGATGGTGAATGACTTTTGGGGTGGCTCGGATAACATCTCTCGTGTGGTAATCTCTATCAATTTTCACTTCCATCATAGGCAGTTATGTTCTAGCTTATCATGTTGATGCTCAGCTTGGGTTTGGTCAAGAGTGAAGCCCAATGATGCCACCTTCTTTCCAAGAACAGACAAATGGACTTCATATGGGGAAAGTCTACTGGATGAGGTCATCGCTTCCTTTGTCTGAGTAAATTGGATTTGTTATAGCACTATATTTATACTAATCATGTGATCACTATTCAATGACTATATTAGCAATGTCCACAATTCATAATGGTATTTTTAAAATCCAAAAAATAAAATAAAATAAGTTCATGTTTTATACAACCATTTTACATAATCAGATCAAGAATGATTTTTATTAATGAATGTTTGGGTCATTACAATCTTCCCCCCTTAATAAATTTCACCCCTGAAATTTCATTTTCCCACACTAAAACAGATGTTGGTTACTTTGCTTCAACACTTCCTCCATTTCCCACATCAATTCTTCAAACTTGTTGTTTCTCCACGACACCTTGAAGAGTGGATTTGTCTTATTTCGTTGAACTTTTTCTCTATGATCTATGATATTCACTCGTTTCTCCCCATAAGAAAGATCGTCCTCTAACTATACTACCTCTAAAGAGTGTACATGTGAAGGTTTTGGTATGTACTTCTTTAATAGGGATACATGAAATACTTAAAGTACTTTGGCCATAGTAAGTGGAAATTCTAGTTGATAGACCACTACCCCGACACGATCAAGAATCTAGAAGGAGTTGATGTACCTAGTACATAACTTCCTTTCCATTTTAAATCTCATAACCTTCTACCATGGAGATATTTGTACAAATACCATATCTCTAACATTGAATCCAAGGTCTCATCAATGGTTTTCTGCATAACTCTTCAATCAACATTGGGATGCCTTGAGATGCTGTTGAATGGTTTTCACCTTCTCCACTATTTCTTCGACCATTTTATGTCTTAGCAGCATATGTTCACTAACTTCATCCCAACACACAAGTATTATACACCTTTTCCAATAAAGGTCTTTATATGGTCCCATTCAGATGCTCGAGAGGAAACTTTTATTGTAGGATATTTCAACCAGTGAAAGATTCTAGTCCCATCCTCATTTGAAGTCCATAGAACATGATATTAACATATCTTCCAATTTTGGAATAGTTTGCTCAGATTGGCCATCAGTTTGAGAATAATAGGTCGTACTTAAGTTCATTTCAGTGCTTAGAGCATGATGGAGACTTTTCCAGAACATTGAGGTGAATATCGGATCATGATCGGATACAATATATAGTGTTACTACATGAAGCCTTACCACTTCTTTGATATAAATCCATGCAAGTTGATCTAATGATAAGTCCTCTTGGATCTTGATAAAGTGAGTTGTCTTTGTAAGACGATCCACAATGACCCATATAGTATTGTTTCCTCTGGATGTCCTTGTAAGTCCAGTTGCAAAGTCCATGATAATTTTGTCCCACTTCCATGTTGGTATGGGTAGTGGTTTCATCATCCCCTTAGACTTTTTCCTCTCATCCTTCACTTTCTGACATACCATGCACTTTGATGTACATTCTACAATATCCTTTTTCATATTGTCCCACCAAAAGTTATCTCGGAGATCTCGATACATCTTTGCGCTCCCATGGTTAATAGAGATGGTTGAGTTATGTTCATTATTCAGATGGTATATAATCATGACCCAAATCTCACATTTACATCCTGGTTAATAATGAACTCTGAGTGTTTCCCATTTCCGATTACTTCCACCCTTTTTATAATTTTCTACATCATTTCTATGAGAATCCTTTATTTTCTCCATTTGGGATGGTAGAACAATCATTTGTGAAAGTATTGAAGATATTCCCTTCATTATGATTCCCATGTCAATATTCATCAGATCTAATAATATTGGATCCTTCTTAATTCTCATCAATGGTAGAATTGTTGGATCCTTTCTATATAGAGCATCTACAACCTTGTTCTCTTTCCCAGGGTGGTAATGGACTGAGCAGTCATATTCTTTTATCAGATCTAACCATTTTCGTTGGTTCATATTCAACTCTTTCTATTTGAATATATACTTGAGGCTTTTGGGATCCATGTATATTTCACACTTCTCCCCAAATATATAATGCCACCCAATTTTCAAAGAGAAGATCACTACATCCAACTCCAGGTCATATGTTGGATAATGTTTCTCATGATCTTTTAATTTCCTTGAAGCATAGGCGATTGCTTTTTCACTTTGTGTCAACACACAAGCTATGACCTTTTTCAAAGCATCACTGAATACCACAAAACAGTTCTCCACTTGTGGGTAATGTGAGCACAGGTGTAATGATAAGCCTTTTTTCAACTCCTTGAAGCATTCTTCGTATTCATCACTCAAAGAAAACATTACTCCCTTCCGAGTTAGCTTGGTAAGAGGGTTGGAAAATTATGAGAAATTTCTCCAAATCATTGATAATATCCAGCTAACCTCAAAAATCTATGGATATCCATTACTGATTTTTGCCTCATCCATCCCTCTATTGTAGTTGTCTTTGAGGGATCCATAGATATCTCATTGCTTGTGATGATAAGGCCCAATAATGAGACCTACTTCAACCAGAACTCACACTTATTGTACTTTTCCTAGAGATTATCCATTCACAAGGTCTCTGGTACAGTTTCTTAGATTCTCCTCATGATCCTCCTCAGTTTTGGATTATATTAGAATATCATCTATAAATACTACGACAAATTTTTCAAGATAATCCTTAAATACCCAATTCATCAAGTACATAAATATTTCTGGAGCATTAGTTAGTCTGAAAGGCATTACTATGAATTCATAGTGCCTGTATCTTGTACAAAAATCAGTCTTGGTGATATCTTCCTTCTTCATCCTTACTTGATAATATCCTGACCGCTAGTCCAACTTGGAGAATTATTGTGCTCCACGCAGCTGATCGAACAATTTATAAATTCATGGCAGAGGATACTTGTTCATTATCATGATTTTTTGAGCTCACAATAAACAATGCAAAGACTCATTGACCCATTCTTCTTCTTGACAAAGAGGACTGGTGCACACCATGGTGAATCACTTGGGTGTATAAACCCTTTATCCAGATTCTCCAATAGTTGTTTCTGCAGCTCCTCAAGCTCCAAAACAGTCATTCTATTTGGAGTATTGGATATTGGAAACACACTATGTATAATTTCTTTTGAGATTTAAAAATATCTTCTATGGGGAAGACCAAGAAATTCATCGGGAAAAACATTAGCGAATTCCCTCAAAATAGGCATGTCTTTAAGGATGATTGCTTCCTTAGACTCAAGCATCTGAGCCTGATACGCGTGCTCATGGGGTAGTAATATCAATGCTTGAGATGATGGTGTTAAAGAAGATTCATCTTCCTCCTTGAACTCGTATAGAATCAGGGGTTGAATCTCCATAAAGATTGTGATTTCCATCTCACAATAATTTTTGTTGGCTCTATATAGGTAAAGCCAATCCATGCTAAGAATTACATAAAATTTAACCATAGGGAGTATAACGAGGTTCGCCGGGAAGTTCAATCCAAAAATTGTGACAGGGGAGGAGTTATATTCCTGGGATGCAATGATTGTCCAATTTTCTGTACTCACTGACATATTCACTTCCATGATTTTTGGTGGTGTTGGGATTTTTATACTAAACATTTGGGATATAAAATAATGCCTTGAACCAGAATCAAAAATAATGTTCGCCATTCTTGAATGAATAACAGGTTTTCCTATCACCACTTCATTGTTGGGGTTCACATCGGTGGTAGTGATGGCCAAAGCTTTCCCATTCTACCTTTGAGGTTGTCGGTTGCCTCCGAAAACTCTTGGTAAAGGGCACTAATTTGCAAGGTGACCTAGTTCATTTCATTTGAAGAAATGAATGACATGTTGAGAGTCAAACGGAGCATTACTATCCTCTACCACAGCAGTGGGTTTTTCTTGTTAGCATTTAACATCGAGATGCCCTTATCTTCCACACCTAAAGCATTTCCTTGTCCCAATTAGGCAATTTTTGGAATGCTTCTTTCCACACCTTTGGCAAGTGGGGTGCTGAATTTTCATTACACCGTTGGGTTTATCCATCGGACTACTAGAATTTAATTACACCTTACGCTTCATATCCCCATGATACCCCTGAGATTAACCGATCTCCATTTCAAAATTGAGGGCTCATCGGATAATTTCCTCATACCTGTCAAAGTCACAAATCACCAGGGATCTCTATAGGCTAGGTTTTAGCCCATCAAAGAAGCGTTCAACCTTGAATTCATGGGTAACGACAAAGACAAAGGTATATCATGCAAGCCTTGTGATGTTTTCCTCATATTCCTTGATGGATTCATCATGATTCTGCTTTTGGACAAGGAAGTTCCTTTCCAACTTAAGCTGGAGGGTGAGAAGAAAATATTTATCAAATAACATTTTCTGGAAATAATTCCATTCCAACGCATCGATCTCCTCATCAGGATCTGTATTTTAGATCAATGTCAACCATTGATCAGGTACACCCTCCATATGATAAGTATCCATAAGAACCTTCTCTTTTTCGAATCATTACTAGATGGAGAAGACCATTTCAATGGAGTTGATCCATTGTTAGGTGATTGAGGGATCAGATAATCTATTAAAAGTAAGAGGCCTTGGCCTCATGAGCCTCTCAATAGCGAATTTTTCTTTCTTAGGGGGGTTGAATGTTCCTCTTGACCCATGTTTCTATTAAATCATTAGTAAATTGAGAGAGTATCGTTAAAAAGTGTGTGATTCTATTTCCCATCGGATTGGGCATCACATTAGAACAGTTATCACATAGATCTTCACAATGGTTGTTAGACCTAGTCCTCCTCTTACCATACATTGGATTGAATAAAAGGAAAGTTAGGGGTATCACATAAATAGTAATATAAGGAAAAAATAGATGAGTTATATATATCTTTTATTTCTTAAATTTATGATTCTATAGGCTTCAGTCGACATTATCCATGATCTATTTACTAATATATATTCTTAGGGGAATTTTTTATTCCCTTAATAATGGTTTATACTAAACTTGTGAATTTACCAAAGCATATCCATCGGGTTTTTTGTAACCAAGAGTGTAGAAAGGCCCTTTATTGTGTACCGGGATACCTCAGTTCAAGCCCGAAACTCCTTGTCGGAGTTTTCACTCCTCGGTACATCTATGCCAGAGCCTCCTCTACCTGCTATATCCAAACAGGGATGTATTTTCTTAATAAACCACTTACTCAATACTCACCAAAAGTTAGGTATGTTTTCATTATACATAGTATTATCCATAAGTCTTTCACTAGGGTATTCTAATCCTAATCCCAAAAATAACTAAACCTATCATCCGATACCAACTATAACAACACATATTTTTATTATACACTTAAACATAATTTATTACATAAAAACATCACTTAATACGACATAGAAGATCGATAGGTATGGTGTCTTTGGGGATTAGTAACTTTAAATAATGACTTAAAAAATGAAACATAACATATTATTGAAAACATGCTTTACATGACCACTACATTCCCTCATACTTAGCATTGAGGTGAGCTATAAAGACGAGTAAGGGAAGAAACATGGAATAACATGAGAAATACCATAAATGATATTTAATAGGCATATAAATGGAGCACAAGAGAAATATGAACATAATATCATGATAAAGAATGATAATCATAACCTGGAGATATGGCAACAACAATTAACATGGAATTAGCATGAGCCAAGGCTCATTGCACAAGGAGAATGAGTAAACCCTCATTGCAGATGAAGCACGGATAAACCCTAGTTTAACTTAAATTATAATTAGTAAACACCCATTGAAAATGATGTATCATGATACTATACTTTACCCAATTAATTGGATCATTATTAGGGTGCACCATTCACAATCATTTCATTTCTTGCATAGGTGTGCCACATAGATCATCCAACATGGATTCATTAACATCATAATTCATTCCACAAATAAGATATGTGGAATAAATAAATGTGAGTCCTAAATAAACAAGTACATGTGCATAATAGTGAATACCCTTGATATAGGAGTGGGTATGGTATTCACTACACAATGATTTTGGCATGGATATTTTGGTGTAATTTTGGCAGCGTAACAACATCAAATAGAAATTTATAAAACGTGTTGATGAGAGAGAAAGGGGTATATCATCATTAATACATTAAATTAATAATAAAGGGATCATGGGACACAATATACCAACCTACGGAATAAAATTGAAATTCATAATATAAAATAATTTCTTCAATGTAAATGAGGAGAGAGAAATTCCCTACGAAATTTCGGCATGGTAACGGGTGTACATGGGAGGAATTAATGAGATAGAAAAGGGGTCTATCATCATTAGAAAAATAAGAGTGAAGTATGGGGGAGTTTAGAAACCATACCCCAAAATTTTAAATTGAAAACAAAAGGACATAACAATGTAAGGAAACTTGGACATAAATAAGGAAAGTGAGAATCCCTTACTTGGATGTGTGATCCCAAAGGATTGGGAGGGGCTTGAGAGAGGATTCTTGGGAACTTGGGGATCCTTGGGAGGATTCTATAGAGAGGAGGTTATGATTTGGACAAACTCTAAAGGATTTGAGTGAAGAGGAATTGGGAGCTTGGGTGAGTTTTTATAGGAAAGGAGGGGGAATTATTTAATATTTAGGTTTGGGACACCATACATTAAACTAATCAAAACCACAAACCAGCCCACGGTTTCTTCCCATGGTTTTTGAAAAAGGAGAGTGGGAGAAAATATTGTATAAGGCTTATGGCCTATACTTTTATAATAACAGGGCTTCTTATTTGGAGGTGAGTCACACTCTCAAGGAAATCAATTTAAAAAGCTAAAATGTTTTATAAGTCTTCGAGGGTCCACTAAAGCTTTGTAAAATAAATAAAAAAACCTAAAATCACAATATTTTGATGTAAAAACATATATTGGATGACAGTAATGTTTATAGTATTTTATTACATCACAATTGGGTCTTTATGATGGCATAAAACCCATTATATTTTTAAATGTTATTTTTACCCAAAAATTCAACTCTATCAGAAAATTAAGAAAAAATAACCATTGGATAATTTTGACATCCTAATTCCAAAAATAATATTCATTTTATCAAAATAAGTTTCTAAATATGTGAATTTTTACATTTAAAATATAAACTAACATTTATCCAAAATTTATGTGTTTTGACAAAAATAGCTTTCAATCCTTAATAAATATTACAATTGTATTCTTAAAAATTATACGATCATTTATAATTAATAAAAATAAATTTATTAATATTTTATTAAAATATTATTTAATTAAATAATAAATTAATTTATCAAAATAGATTCCTTATTTCAATATTAACTAAAAATACTATTTCTGATTTAAAAACTATTTACAACATAACAATAATAAAATGAATGTATATTATTTATTATATACAAAAATAATGAAAAAAATCATAGTTATAAGGTATTGTTACATAACCCCTTATAACAACCACATAAGACCTTAGGGTAAGGTGTGAGATGGTGACAAACTCTTGGGGTGGCTCAGATAACATCGCTCGGGTGGTAATCTCTATCAACTTCCACTTCTCCTGTAGGAGGGTTCATTCAACCTTAACATGTTGAAGCTAGGCATGGGATTGTTCAAAAGCATAGACCAGTGATTCTACCTCCTTTCCATGCTCTGAAAAATGGGCTTCATATGGGGCGTGTCTACTGGATGAGGTCATCGCTTCCTTTGTCTGAGAAAATTGGATTTTTCAATGCCCTATTTTTATACTAATCATGTGATCAATGTTCAATGGATATATTAGCAATGGTCACAATTCTTAACGGTATTTTAAAAATCCAAAAACATAAAA
Organism: Viscum album; assembly: GCA_963277665.1. NCBI lineage: Eukaryota > Viridiplantae > Streptophyta > Magnoliopsida > Santalales > Viscaceae > Viscum > Viscum album. The sequence continues at coordinate 800,586,205 of OY728150.1, read as the reverse complement.
TCACAGAAGTGCCTATTTTATATAAACATTTCACATAATCAGATCAAGATGAATTTTTATTATAGAGTGTTTGGGTCATTACATCGGTTTTCATACGTATAATATGAAAATGAATATGTGTAGGGGTGTTAACGAGTATATTCATATATGATCATTTATTTAACGATCCCCTTTCACATAATCAGTTCCATGAGAATATGTGAAAAGGGGATAGGTGCCCTTATGTATATATAAAGGTGCAGATGCTTGGAGGCCAGAGGAAGAAGCTTTGAGTGGTCGATGTTGGATGTACCAAGAATAATCATTCACAGTCCTTTGAACCCCTATACCACGGATTAGTACCAAAATAAATAATTGGATTTGTATCAGTTATACTTCCAAATCTACTGGAGTGTGTGTATGAGCAATATCAATTACATCAACTTTCATAATTGGTTGTGGGGAAATTCAATCTTTCCTAGAGGGAGTGTTATGGTTTTATTCTTTAGGAATCCCCACTAAATGTGTCTAGGTAGGTGTTATCTAATATTATAAAATATTTCTTAAAATACATATAAATATATATTATGGTATTAAAATAATAAATTAATAAGAACAATATGGAATTCAATATTGAGACATGTCCGAAGAGGAATCCCTCAATTATAATTTATAACCCTTCTAATAATACGAGTGGCATGAACCTCATTATTTATACCTACATGTTAGGCACAAAAATATACATAAAAAAATCATGTCAAAGTTCAGTAAATATAAATTTCAAGATAGGTATACCACCCAATAACATAACAAAGATCGTGACATTTAATGAATCGTAATACTATATATATAGTTAATATTTATATATGATATGTGGTACTACATACCAAGTCATGATTCATGAATGATCTATAACCCCATACATTATAACAACACAACATACTTACATTAAACATGAAACCATAAATCAACAACCATAACTGAAGTCCCATCACTGCTAACTCAGTGGTCTATTACACGTGTGTTGGCCAGGAACACATTCTACTCCTCTAACATATTTTCACACATCAAAAATCCTTTAAACCATATCTTCAAATATATACATAATTAAATGGAATGGAAACCTCTTTTGATAAAATTTTGTAACACATTACCCCGAATTACTGGGTTGGAGTTGAATTCTAACTGACCTCATGTGTTCCTCCACATACACAGGAGGATAAAGACTAGCATTGCAGGTTTGAGTAGTGCAGTGGGGAGATCACACTTCTCTATTTATTCGATAGTAGTGTTTGAATATAAATGAAACCATTCACATGACACAATTATTTTCCTTTGTTCGCCCTCACTTGTCTATGTCCAAGGAGAAAACAACAACAATGTGTCAAAGTACCAAATTCACAAAAGCTCACTGCCAATTACAAGGTTCAGTCTTAATCACTTATATTCTCAGGATCACTACCTTTACAATGTTTAGGTTCTTCTCGATGAAATCCCAAGGGTCACTCACTTTGTCCCTTTCTCTGGATCACTATCTGTTGAAAGGATCATCATTTTCATCTTCATTTTCTCACTTCTCTTGAGAGGGATTCACCCATAGTTTATGGACTTTTAGGTCCATTAATTATCTGTAATGAATGCATCCTCAGTTGTATATGGATTATCTATTTAAGTACCACATTCAATCAATTGATGAATATGACTTTACCACAGAAGTACAAGGAAATTCCTTCTAAATAACATTCATGATTCTCAGTACCTTCTTAAATCTCATCCTTTCTTGAATCTCAATAAGCCATCACGGAGCACATCTTCCATTCGCAAAGATCACTTAGAATTTGAGAAGCTCATCCTTTTATGAATCTCAACTAGAATTCATGAAGATCCTTCCATTCATGAACCATACTTAGAGTTTCTGAATTCCTTTACTTTTTCAATCCTCATAGGATTCAGTTGACCGTAATACCCTTCACAAACATATGCACATATCAACATCTCGAACCACATTCATGAATCTCCTTCATGATTCTGGAGACATAATATACTATTTATGTATTGATTATCTTCTAAAGGGGGTAGAGGCTTATTTATAGGTGTTCCACCAATTCCAGAACATCTTGATCCATGTCAAATCCATTAGGTGAAGCTTCTTCATTTCCATCACGATGATCCTTTTTTTTGAACCTGCACACAAGTTTATTATTCATGATTCTTGTAATAATTATGGACCCTTCTGTCACAACATTACACTGTTGTGATGCTCCATTTGTGATGCTCATGGTACTCACCGAGCTCACTATTAGATTCTGCACAATATTACGAAACACCCATCACAAAGCCCATCCAACTCGAAATTCATGTTTTTTCTATATTTTCGTAATTCCTTCAATGAAATTCACTTTATGTATGTTTAAATTTGAAAAAAAATACCATTTTAATAAGTACACATAAAAAAGTTAATATGGAAACCAATAAAAAGAATTAGGTAATGATATTCCACCTTCTTTATTACCAAATATAAAAATTATATAAATGAATTAATGTAATAATTTAATATATATAATTCCAAATAAATATAAACATATTTTAAAAATATTAAAATTGAAGCAGAAGAAAAAATAGGATTATAATTTTTTTGATAATTTAATAAAAGATCGATGTTACGAGTCCCTTTCAAAAGGCATATTCAAACAGAATATTAAAATAATTATTTAAATTAGTTAATTAAAAATAATCGATATTAATTATGTATTCATAATTAAATAATAATTATTTTTTTGAAATTTCATGTGGATAATAAAATATTTTTTTATTATAAAAATTCATTCAAATATTTTAAAATACCTTTACTTAATCCCATTTCATTTAAAATATTAATAAAAATTAATTTTAAAAATATATAAAGGGAAATATTATGATGAAAATAAGAAAATAAATTTTTTAATTTAATATACTATTGGAAGACATTTTTAGAAATAAATATTATATTTATTGAGGGTAATCAGTCACTATAGTAGTTGAAAATTATTCCTAACAATATTACACTTTTATGAAAGAGAAATTCATCAAGGGAGAGTTCTTGAATTTTATATTGATATTTTCAAAAATAATATATTAGGAAATATAATTATAAAAAATAAATGTTTGAATATATTTATATAATAATAATGGAGTTAATGAAGAAACATTATATATCAATGAAATAAATATGATTTAGAAAAATCTCGTCTAGCATGGGTAGTCTATGAGTCAAAATAACATGAAATATGGATTACTAAGTGGATGTATAAACCACATGATTAAATATTATTTTTCATGATTTAATTAAACGGTTCATTAATTACACCATTTAAAATAAGAATATGTAAAAATATGAAATCATGCCTCAATGAAGTGAAATAGAGAACATACACTTATGTTATCAGTAATGTGTTAATCAAATAAAATATTAATGGATTGAATAAATTGATGATAAAAAAGAAATAATAAAAAATTTAATGTGTTAGATAAAAATGGAATGATAGTCACACTAGAAAAATAGGAATTTTTCTATAATATGAGTCATGTTAATGGGTCACAAAACCATAAATAAAATTTTGGAAAAGAATGAATTTATTTTTCAAGGAAATACTAATGTGAAGGAATAAAATGTACAAATCTGGCATAACAATTTTTATGAAATTTTAATGAGATATGAACAAACTATTTATGAGTATTTAAACAAATTTCATTATTTTTTTAAAAAAAATCAAAATATTTTAAGATGTATTGGATGATTCTAAAATTAAAAAAAACTCATTATAAACTGTCAAGAAATGTTTAATTATAAAATCTATCCTTTAGAACATATAGAAGATTAATATCTTATTTAATTTCTTATCATTCTAGTTTCCTATGAAATGATAAATGATCCGAAATTCCAAAATATGATCAATGACGAAACCGATTTTGAATCTATGATAAAGATGAAAATTCATTATGCGGAAGATATTTATTCATATATTTCTAATGATAATGAGTCTGATGAGTTGAAAAAAAAATTGTTTCTTTTATCTCCATGAATTATCAAATAGGAATAGTAAACTATACAATAATAAGTCATCTTGAATGTTTTGAGTGTGGTGGAATCAGTCATTATTCTAAAAAATGAACCAAAAATTTATTTGGGTAATTATATAATTGGTATAAGAAAAATAATTGAAGTAATAGTTTTGATAAAATTTCCAGGAAATAAAATAAGTACACTAGTGTAAAAAATAAGTTCACTGGAAATAGAAGAATCATTATGAGTAAGAATGTTTAATATGTCTTTGAAGATATTTATTTATCATAAGATTAATGTTTATAAATAATCAAAACCTTATATGAAAATGTTGAGAAACTTTATGATTAGTCAAATAGCGAAGATTAATGAGGTGGAAATTATTACAGAGAGTACCATCTTAGATCATAACTTGTTGCATGTCTTATGAAGAACAAAACTCTCAAGTACGAAATAAAAATAATTAATGAAGATAGTGGAATATTGATTAAATTAATTACTATGTAGTAAGAAGAATACATCTTGGACATATTAGGCTATAAACTATGAATTTTGTAATAATGAAATATAGAAAAACTCATCAGTACTAATATGGAAGAAAATAAAGATGAATTAAAAAAACTCAATCGAAACTGCCTGAGGATTAAAATCCCTTAATAAAGTTGGATGAAGATTTTACAAAGTATTTAAAAGTAAATTCTGAATCATCTAATGCTAGAAAAAGGGGAATATTCTGAGAATTATGATAATTATATACCTTCAAAAAATAATGTTTCATACAATTATTCTAACCTTTTATGTGTTAATAAATGTGTTGGGAGAACTTGGTTTGAGAAGGGTTTTGAAGAATCAATCACATTACCAAAATATGTAAATATTCTTTTAATAAAATAAAATGTTCTCAATGTGCATGTTATAAAATAAATAATTTATCATTCTAAATAAAATTCCTAAAGGTAAAGATCACACTTCTATTGAAAACCGTGTTTTATGGGTATTGATGGTGTTGCGGAATCTATGGAAAAAGGGCGTATAATAGCTGACATAATTTTCTACATCCCAAAAGATGGTATGAATAAAGCAGAATCAATTGTTAATGAAGATTTATTGAATTTCCTAAAACTTAGAAATTTGGAAAAGTGAAATATCAATATGTTAGAAAACATCCAATGGAAAAAATACTAGTCCTAGTCCACCCACCTAATCACCTAGGATTCCCTTTATTATCAATTTCTATTACACTTATCACATACAACATCACTTTCACACATGAATAATCCAATCAATATAACACACATGATAAACATCCATTTCCACAACCTGAAACATCGTTTGAATTAATACATACACCAAATCGACATTAAATTTTTTTTTCACCACTGGAACCATTTATTAAGCATCTTTCACAATTTATAATACAATTTCAAGAAACACAATAGGGTAATACAATTGAAAAACAACCAAATTCCTTTAGAAACACCACTTTCAAGACATATACACATTAAAACATTCCAAAAAAACATTTTCCCCTACTAGAAAATGCATAAAACACAATCAATAAGAAAACCAATAATATCAAACTCCCTAAATAATGTTTATGTGTGGGTGCTACCAACCTAGGGATAGCCCCAGACAAAATAAAAATCATAGACCCTATCATTAAAAAATTGGGTACAAACTCAAAAGTGGCACACATGAAAGTAAGAAAAGTACATGTAAATCACAAGCCTGGGGACTTGACCCCATGATGTGCCCCTCACCCCCAAGCTCTTACCACCACACCACCAATGGTGGGACATCGACCCTATCATTATGTAATAAAAAACAGATTACACTAGGCCCTAAATCTATTATTTAAACCCCTTATAAAAATAAACAGGCCCATGTAAAATGATCGTGATTCAGTGATTAATAATCCAATAGGCATTTAAACTTAACAAACACATGGGTTTAAATTAAGGAAACCACTTCAATATCAATTTTAATGTCATTGAATTAATTCATATTAAATATTTAATTATTTAAAATTTTTCATTTAGAAAATCAATTACCAATTATAAGTCAAAATTAAATGGTACCTTATTTAACTAATGTATCAACATAAAATAGATAAGTCTTTTCAAAAATTCCTTTTAAACCATTAATCATTTATTGTAATCCCATCATAATTATGAATTTCATCATACAAATTCAATTTCGATGAAATGGTGACCTACAAGAGGATTTCTACGACAACATGGGTTCATCATTAAGAAACCCAATATCATTTCATTATATTTAAAAGGGTTCAAAACAAATAAAGTGGGTTATCTCACAAGTAACTTATACTGAATGAACTACATGCCCCAACTATGTAATTAGAATGTTTAATCATTTGTATATTCAGGTTTTCACACTAGTTTATCCTGGTATATTAATTTAATAAAATATTTAAACTTAATAATTGATTCAATTTACTTTACATTTAAATATTTTAGTTTAATTAATATTATTTAATTCTAAAGGAAATAATAACTGGTTTGATATTTCTTAAGTATTGAAAGATATATTCCATCTCAAAAAAATTAAAATAATAAATTATGACAAAAAATTCAATTATATTTCAAAAGGTTATATATATACTATAATATGTTTATTGTGTTCCTACCTCATTAGTTTGTTGATATTAAAAATTTAGAAAATTATCCCTTTTTTATTTTTCATTACATAACATACTATTTGTGTCATATTTGAAGTACGATTAAAATGAATCAAAATATTTTCAACCCTTTTATGAATATTATCTCAATAAATACATCAAATATTATTTAGATATTATTTAATGTCATTTCCCACTTATCAATTTTCATGAACCGGCCCAATCCATGGCTCGAGTCGGGACAACCCCAATCACCCCTCCTTATGACAGGGGTGGAGACAAGTGAAAAGGCACAACAAACTCAAGGGGGACTTTTCTGAAATTCCTATTACCAAACACATATCTAGATTAATGAAATTTTTTTGAGGAAATGGAATAAAAGATGCAACATTTCATTAAATAAATAAAACATTCATGGAACTTTAAATGGTCTGAATTTTGGTAGTCTAAACTGAAGGGGAAAAGGTAAAATAAACACCCATCATGAAATATGTCCAAATCTGAAAAAACTGGAAAAGTGGAAACAACTGAGATCCCAACTTCTGTATCTCATGGAATGACCATCACACATCATCCAAGATGTTTGTATCCCTATGAACCTTTGTAGCCATGATCTAACTATCTTTCATCTGTGAAATTGATGACACATGTTGGGAAAATCTCATATTGTGGTGAGTATATACATACCAAGTAGAACAAAATGAAAATGGTGAAGTTGAGGATATAAGGGATACAACCGAAGAGGAATGTAGTCAATAGAAAAAGTTGATTTAAAAGTGTATAGATCAACCCATCAAGAGAGTAAATGTAAACTCATTAAAACACTTGGAAATCAAAATGGGTAGAAGATGAAAATATCATTGAGTCTTTTGTACATATATTAGGGGAGTAGACTCTACTAACCATGAGAATAAAGGCATGGAAAGAACATGGCATACCTTGCACGTCATTCCCTATCATTTAAGGAGAGATACCAAAACTGAAGGAGTGGGTTCCAATGTAGGATATATATATATATATATATATTCCTAGAAAAATAATCTCAAATGATTGATTAAGTGGTTCACTATATCACAGCTTAGCCCATGATGAATAGTTTCATATACATCAATGGTATGTCTATCTATGATTCCCAACACCTCATGACTCATCCCATACACAAAATTATATGTTAAACAATAACCACACATTGATACTATTCTATTTGGATAAAATTAACTTGATCACATGGTTTTTAGTCGCATCACAGAAACACATCTTGGTGGGGAAGGCATCCCAATCTCTCATGATTCTAATGGTACAACAATCCCTATCTCATAATTGTGCCACAAAATCGAGATTTTTTCATTTTTGTGGAATGGATATTGTCCCCTAGTATGTTAAGAATGTACTACTCTTGTAGACATTGAGGAATTTTGATGCCTAGCCCAATTAGAGGGTACTTATTGGAATGGTCATCGAGAAACACCACATCCCAATCCTAAACACTCAGATATAGGCCAGAAATAAATCATTACTTGCACTATTAGCAATATATCATTGGGTGAAGGTCCATATCCTGACACCAAATGACGATGGATGACACCATATACAAATATAAACAAGAGATTATCCTCATATATATACTTTACCATAGTAAGTATTATAACATATTCCAATAGTTAACAATTTGTAGGAGAATATTCCCACCCCCACATGGAAAGAACATCATCATATCTTGTTTTATAATAGTGGATTTGAGTGTACATATATACCCATTTCGATTGAAGAAATAATCTTGTATGTCTTGTATAATAAAATTATATTGAAAAATATCCCTTCCCATACCATTATGATGTTCCATTATATTCTTTTAGAAATGGAGGAACTTCACCTACATATTCTAGTGATGAAACATGGACATACATGTACTCCTATAATAAATACTAAAGTCAAATATAAATATGATCAAAATGAATATATAGCTACCCTATAGTATGCACATATTCCTTATCCCATGAAGGATGATTATTGGAATATTCTGGTAATGAATGAAGCATGGGGCTTGTTTCATATCCCCATTATGAATAAGTTTCATCAGCAATGTTTTCAGTCAGTTGAGGAAAATTGCATATTCATATTGAAAATATCTAATAATATATTCCAATGGAAAACAAGTATAATGCCTATATTATGGATATAACTGAATTTTGTCAAATTATAAGGTATATCATCATAGGTAAGTCCTCTATCCATTCAATAAATTAATATGATACTTTGAGTATTCTAGTATATTACATGAGTAGGGGTCATACTTCTCCTCCTGACAATGAAGGGACATATTGACATTCTTCAGAGGCTAAACATGATGAGGTCCATATTCATTCCCTCGTTTTAAAGGTCCATTTTTAAATTCCAATAGTTAATACACATCTGAATCTATCATATTTTATAACTCAATCCAAGGATGGAAAACTTATTTTAGAATCCACTAAAAGGAATGTTAATATTCCTTACATTTTTTGGAAGCTCATCACCATACTCTAAAAGCTTTCCATTTGAAGGAACATATCTCTCCAATAACCCAATATATCAATTGTTATATTCTAGTGGCCACTATGTTGATGGATCATACTCATTCACAACCCCAAATGTAATTTTGACACATTTTGACTACACAGCACAGTGGGGCTCATATCTTTACCATGCAAAGTGCCACCATCCTTAAGTCTATAAAAACATATCAAAATAATATTAGGGATTCTCTGGAACATTATCTAAATCTGAAGGTGATACAAACAATGATATTTTTCTTCATTGTAGTAGATAGAGGGATTATGATAATTCTTCTCCTAGTATCCATTGTAGAAAAACTCCCCATGGTAATATATTCATCAAGAAAATTCATTTCCCAAATGTTAAGGAAACTTCATATACTAAGGTTATAAAAAACCATTGTTAAATGTATTTAGTTCCACATCATCTACCATAAACACTTCACCTAAGTTAGAAGATGACCCTGAGTGGTGACCAACAACCCTTCCTTCTATAGGCATTGATTAATTATACATTGACAAGTGAAATCAATGTCCTAAAAAGGTAGATAAATATGAAATTGATGTAGCAGAATATATCATTGATATATCAATGGTTATGGGTAAAAATACTTCCCAAATATGTTATGATTCATCACAACTTCTAGCTCTCAAAACATATAGAATCTAAATGAGGAGGCATTTCCTTATATATTCTAGAACCTATGGATGAATATTCAAAGGATAAATTGTACAAGATGCCATTATATTGGATATGAGGATCATCTTTAGTTCGTGAACATGCTTGGGGCTTGAGAACTAAGATCAAGAAAGAATTATCTATATAGAAACCAACTCACATCCATATTAGGCACTACACCATGATTAAGAACTAGGGAAAATGATTTAAACGACTAGTCTATTTAAATATAGGACTTCAATATGACCAAAATTCTCTTCTATTATTTTAAATACGACCCAGATATCTAGGTAATCATATAGTCCTAAGAGGGTCCATAAAAGACATGTAGATCAATTCAAGTAAAATACATCATGAATTATCATATTCCCTTAATCAAGAGGAAGTTGAGATACTATTACCACTTGATTACAATAATAACATTGATTTTCTCACTACCTTCATGAATGTAATTAGGGGGAAACACCTTCATATATAAATAGAATTAAATCTATATCCTAACTGATTATATTTCACTCACCCTCCACTGAATTTGGAAAAAACTATTACAAAATACATTGATGTAATGAGATATTTTTAATAGTATTTATCACTTTTTTGTTCCCTAATGTCACCCCATGATAGGCCCATGAGACAAAACGGTAGATTAAAAACTATGATTATATTTTCTGACTCTAGTGGGGACAGAATTCATCTAGTCTAAGAGCCTCTTTCTAGTATCCTTCATAAGTATAAATGGCCTTCATCATTAATTCCTCTACTTATTTAGAACCATTCTATGAAATATTAGGATTTTGTACCTCAAGAACATAAAACATTATGAAAATGATTGGTTAATGAAAATTATGATGTAATGAAAAAGATGAACATAATCAATTATCATTATTTTCTAATATAATAAATATCTAGAGTTGGGAGACGAAAATATCTGTGACGAACCACAAACACTATTAATCCTGTTGAAATTTAATGGAGGGTTCTAGGAGTTTACAGACATGGCCCAGAAATGATAGAAAAAATTTCACAGATCCCGGGTGATGTATATGTCCATTCTCATAACATATGGTCAATTTTCTTCCAATGTAGAAACTAAGGTTGGCACACTCAAACTGGTGTTAGTGATAGTTAGAGCACCAATGAAATAACCACATCAGATGAGACTACCTTCTGAGGGATATAAAATATATCCCTTATATAGAATAATAGATATCCCAATATCACCCACAATTTGAGGAACTGAATAAAAATATATTCATTATAAATGGAAAATGATCCTTGTTTGCTTCTCCCATCCATGAAAAATATTATCTTCATGCTTTCTATGATCAGAAATCCAATATATTTCGGCCTTAGTGGTCATACACTATATTAACCCTTCCATCGAAAGTTGGGAAAATTTGTTCAAAACTACATTATCTTATAAAAAATTCTACCAGGAATGATGATTTTGTACATGTGATATAAGATGAATACCCAAAAATTGGTGCATGTTTCCCCCACCGAACGAATAAAATAATCTGATTGGAAATGATTTTTGGTCAGGTGTAATGAAAAGTTCAATATATAGATAACTCAAAATAAAATTTATTGGGTTCAATCCATTATTAGAGATAAATATGATCATCTGATTATTGCTCAATCACCATGTGTATCGTCTGAAGGGGAAATTATAGGTTCATCCTCAGCCAGCTAATGTAATCATCCAATGTAGAATTGGGAAAAATTAGAATAGTCTCTTGTAACACACAATGTATCCCTGACTCTCACAAATTTCATTCTCTAATCACCTAAATCATTGATACTACAATTAAAAATAGAATCCTCATCATACTTGAAGCTATTATGTTTCCATGTTAATGAAATTAAATTAGTCAGACACGTATCTGATAATGAATATCTATAAAAACTTGAGTTCCTCATATGTTACAATGGTTCTAAAGGGGGAGGAGATATATGTTGAGGGATAAGAAGTACATATATTAAATATGGGGCCAAATATCCTAGAAAATTTCCTTATGAATATATATATATAAATCCAGGAACCATGGAAGGTTACTTTATTAATACCAACAGAAGCATGGAGGTACCTCGGGGCTTTTAAGATTTATCCAAGACCTACTATTTTGGATGACAAGCATGCATGTATGAAATGAATCAATTATCCTAGAAGTGTAAGAATGCCAACTCCTCTAACATTTACAAAAGAAAAAATTACTCAAATTATATTTGAAAACATGATCCTTATGCCTCAAATACATCATCCCATAAGGTACGTTCAATGGAGGAACACCATATTGAGAATTAAAAAACATTATTGCATAAGTATGATGTACTGAGACTTTTAGAAATTATCTTGACCAAGCTCCCAATACTAGATTATCTTCAACTCATAAAAGTTCTCAAGTAGACACCTATGAAGGATATCCATAGTCCTGATGTGTTTGATACATAGATTAATGTAGCTGATATGTATCGAGATAAATCTCCTTTATTAAATTGTCATTCCACTATATCCTCCACATATCAAGATCTATAAAAATTATTCATGGATATATTATAACCATATATAATTTAGGAAATATTCCCCATACTAATTTTTAAGGTTCTCTAGTCAACCATTGTTCTAATATTCATCACATATTTGTCCAGAAACATTGATATTAAGGAATCTATGAAAGATCAATTTCAAGGCCTAATTTAGAGACCCGGTGTCATATAATGGACACACATCCTCATCTAAATCATATAACTAATTTTCATCATAGGGATACACATACACAACATGAGATTAAAATATTTAATTCATATCATGGTGATGCACACTATCAATAAAAAATCATGCCAATGAACCCTCTATATGGGTAATATTTTACAAGGACTCCATACCTCATGTGCAATTATTTTTCAACATCAATAATCACCACCCCTGTAATGTTACATGTCAATGATTCCTATATTTATTCTAATCTATTATTTTAACCATTATAATTTTTTTTTCCATCCCTGAAGGTGGAAATTAAAAATAAAAACACATCTTTCGTGATGGTGGAAAATCGACACATCATGAATGATGATTTCATTTTTCGAATAAAAGGGAGGGAAGAACAGTATTGATGTTGAATTATACCATTAACATAGTAACATTAAAATATATATATTATACTATTGTTATCATGACATTTTTAGAAAGTGAGGTGAGGATATTATAAGAAAAGAAAATAAATTAAAAAGAAATTAAAAGAAAATAAAGAGGATTTTACTTCTTGAATTCTCCTCCTTGAGAAACTCATTAGGGAAATTATTTTTGGTGTTTTGTTGTGTCTAATCAATCCAAGACATGTAATAATTTTATATTATGTGGGTTTCAATAAAGGTGTATATAAAATTTGTGAAACATCCATTCCATTCCCAAAAACATATTTTATTTTACACTAAAAATTCCTTCAAAAAAACAGTAATAGTTTTTCAAGGGTTAATTGTTTATATTTATTTAAAAATATTTAAAAATTATTTTAATATAATATTCTCAAGATGTTTAGTATGTCAACAGGTTAAGGATAAAAGAAAACATCCAAGGTGATTAATTTAACATTTTCCAATTCCTATATGGAAATGAAATTACATTACATTGGATTTTGTCACCTGATTACCTGAAACTAAAATAATGAATGATAAAATATGGGTAATTATTGATCAACATACCCAAATCCCTCTATAGTCCATACTAGAAACAAGAAGTAAACTATGTGTCCTAGTCTAAAATGAAAAATTGTGGAACCCCTGGAAAATACAAAATATATCAGATGTACATCCTTCCATGCTCATCCACATTGAAGATTTCCTTGATCGGCAAGAAATGTGCAACCTTCATGAGTTTGTCCACAACAACCCAAACCGCATCACAGCCTCATGGAAATCATGGTTTCCCAATCAAAAAATCCATCACAACATCATTCCACTTCCACTTAGTAATGGGTAACTATTGAATGAGCCATGCCAGTCGTAAATGCTCCTCTTTCACTTGCTGATGGGTGGAACATCTTGTAACCAAACCAACTACATCTCTATTTATACCTAGCCACAAATACTGAAGGTTTACATATCATTACATATCGGTAAAACCAGGATGAAATTACCATACAGAGGCATGAAAATATAACATCAACTCCTCACGTATGTCTTCTAACACCCATATGCGTCAATGAAAATTAAAAACCTAATCATCACTTATGGTCCACCCAGGAGTAGGGTGTTTTCCAGAAACACTCTCCCGTAGGACTATGCCTTCAGAATCTGATAGTTTCCTCATTCTCACTCGATCTAATAGAGTATAGGTAATAGTTATATAATAAAGAAACAGCTACCCTTGTTTTTCATGCACCTACAAATGCATCTCAGAGAACAGTTCCATAAGCTGCATCTCACTGTTGTCCTACTAAACGTCATGTATCTGAGTCCTCCCACTCAACACATCTTACAATTTGTTTCCCTTCCCAAGCGTGTATGCAAGATCAACATCAAATGATTTACGGTATAAAACCCCCTTCACTGTCTCAAATTCAGATCATGATGAGTAATGATATATTTATGGCCTTTGAGGTCAGTGTATACCATATTGTGGTTTCTCAAAAAATAATTTCTCCAATAGTGAAAAGCAAGAAAAATTGCAGCTAACTCGATATTGTGTGTCGGGTAATTCCTCTCATGTGACCTCAACTTCCAAGACCCATATGAAACGACTCATTCTCTCTATATAAGAACTGCTCCTAACTCAATACCTAATGTATCATTGTAAATTGTGTAACTCTTTCCCCAGAAAAACCAGTATCGGTGTTGAATTCAGTCTTCATTTTAGCTCCTAAAAGGCTGAATCAGAAAAATATTTCCACCTATACTTCTCACCCCTCTCAGTTAGGCCCATCAGTGAAACTACTATGCATGAAATGTCTTTAATGAACCTTCTGTTGTAACCATCCTGCCCCAGAAAACTTTGTACCTCAAAGATATTCTTTGATTGTTCCTTAGAAACTATTACTCTCACATTTTCTATGTCTAATGATACTTCATTCTCTGAGATAACATGACCCATGAAAAAAATCTAGTGCATCCAAAATTGTTACTTTGAAAATCTATCATATAACCGATGCCATATCATTATACTCAATGCGATCTCAAGATGGGTGGCATGGTCGTGTACAGTTTGAGAGTATACCAAAATATCTTTCACGATGACTACCATAGGTAAACTTGTTCTAATGGTTATTCAGACTATTAAGATTTGGATTTTAGTTTGATAACAATTTTCTCATCATCATTAACAATAATAATGGAACTATGATTCTAAAATTTATTTTTAGTTCTATTTTATAGAAGAATAACTTTCTCAATAACTTTTAAAATATTGTATTTTAAAATTTTGTTTATCAAGATCTCATATTTCAATAGTTAAATGATGTATAATTTCATCTAACATTAAATTTTTTTCTTTAGTATTATGATGTTTTTTTAACATTATGATTTTCATGTTACAGATGATTTGAGAACCTTGATAATGCTTCATTACTTTGTAGAGTATTATCTTTTTTAGCTACAGAATATTCTTGATTATATGATGTATAATTATTCCAATTCTGAAAGTTTTTAATTAAAAAATATTATTAAGGGATTCAACATTTTTTCCCTTTTATATAAGTTGATTTTTTTAAAATTTATTTCTTCAAATAATCCAATATTATTCTGTGTGGAATTATTATTTTCTGAAGAACATTCAAAAATATTATCTCAACCACAAACACTCAAGGTTTAATTATCCTTAAAAAAATTTATTATTTTTATTCTTATAATACATCATATAATTTCTTTCTAAATTTCATTATTTCTTATTATTCCTATTCTAATTAGTTAAATTAGGGATTCTTATAGAGAAATCAGAATAATGATGTGAAATTGATTGATATAATAAATCTCAACATGAGAAAAAATTTGTTTATAATAGCCAGTGAAATCAATAGAAAATATTATCTTTATATCCTCAATGTATTGAATGGTTCTCTGAATATTATCATATATTTCAGTATGATGATCATTACATAAATATAACTCTGAATCATGCTAGTTGAAATGTCTCTTCCCCGATGGGATCACGAATCTCAAAAGGGTCGATGTACCTTGGGCTAAGCATTCCCTTCTTCCAAAATCACATAAATTTATTCCATGGAGATATGTGGTGTAATAACATGTCTCTAAAATCAATCTCAAGGTATCATAGATGATTGTCATCATAACTCTTTTATATACTCTGGGTAGCTTTGATGTGCTATTGCATCATATTAACCTTCTCCACCATTTTTCGACCATTTCTAGAAATAAATTTTTTTGTTCCCAAACATCATCCCAACATTCTTGTGTTCTCCACCTCTTCCCATAAAGGGCTTTATATGGATCCATTTGGATGCTTCATTGGAATCAACTGTTGTAAGAGAACTCTGTCAAAGGAAGATGTTGTTCCCATCTTCCTTTGAAGTCCATTGAAAAAGATCTCAACATGTCCTAAAATTTCAGGGTAATCCACTCAGATTGGCCATCAGTTTGAGGTTGATAAGCCATAATTAACTTCATCTCTATATTTAGAGCATGATAGATAATTTTCCAAATCATGGAGGTGAATCTTGGATATCGATCAGACACAAGCAATAATGGTACCCTATAAAGCCTTACCACTTCTCTCATGTATATCCATTCCAATTGATCCAATGAGAAATCCTCTTGAATTTCAATGAAGTGTGTATCCATAATACGACTATCCACAATAAACCAGAAAGTAATGTTCCCCTTGGATGTCTTCTGATATATGGTGAAAAAGTACATGGTGGTTTTTTTTTTCAGTTTCTATGTTGGTGTGGTTAATGTTTACATCATGCCCTTAGACTTATGCCTCTCATCCTTCACTTTCTATAATACCAATAAATTTGATGTATATTTAGTGATATACTTCTTCATGTCATCCCATGAATAGTGCTCCTCAAGATCTCAATACATCTTTATGTTTTCTGGGTGAATAGAGAAATTTAAACTATATTCTTCATCCAAAAGTTATTTCATTAACTATGGATTTTATGGGACACACAGTCTTGATCAAAATCTCACAATTCCTTATTCATTAAAATTGAACTCTGAGGATTTCCCTTCTCTGGTAGTTTCCACTTTCTTTTGAATTCAGACATCATATTTTTGAGAATCCATTATCCTTTCCAAAAGAGATAGTTGAGTGATTATTTATGATAGGATTAATGATATTCCCTTCTTTATGATTCTAAATTTATAATATCACGTGTAACACCATAGGATTTTGAGATATTTTTTTCCAAATGATGTTATTCTTTTCAATATTTTTTATTAAATGATTTACCAAGATAGTCATTCATCACAAAACACATAGGGTGTCTCTTGAGTGACATGAAACACTTAGTTAAAATGAAATTTTATATACTATGATAATATTATTTTTATATATAAAAGTTATTACATAATAACTAGAATGATAGATATGAATATTATTAACTAAATTCTGAAAATAACTTATTTAAACATGTATATAAAATGTATTCTTTGATGACTGATTTATTAGAAATTATTGTAAAAAATTATTTGAAAATCATGGAAATGTTTTTCTAGAAGACTATTTCTATTTTCACAAATGTTTATACCATAAATAAATTAAAATTATCAATTTTTTTAATTATTTTAATGATATATATATATATATTCAAATATTTTATTTAATATCCATATTTTTTATTTTACAGACATGAAACCAGAATAAATCCAATTTTATAATTAAAAACTATATTTTACTAAAAAGAGGGGTTTTAACCTTATGTGCAGATATTTTAAAGATAATTTTGATTCTATTTGCAAATTTATTTTGAAATATAACTTTAGTTTTTGAAATCATAATTTCTGAACAATATATGATTATTGTAATGTCCCGGACCATCCTGGTCCACTACTTTTCCATTTTTTGGTGTTTGGTATGCCTTGGACCCCATTAGTATTTCTGGAGGGCGACATGTCAGTGGTTGGATGTCATTGTGGTATCACCCATCGGTGTCCCTAATCAGTATCACCAACCCTTGTGTCCCAGATCGGTGAGCCACCGATCGGTGTGTCACCAATTGGTGTGTCCCTGATCTGTGTTTCCCCGATCAGTGTGTCCCGAATCGGTGTGTCCCCTATTGGTGAGTCGTCGATCGGTGTGTCCCTAATTGGAGAGCCCCCAATAAAGGCCATGGGGGGTGTTGGGGTTCTCTTTCCCCATTTTTCTTATAATGCCACTTTAAAGTCATTTGATCTTTTTAAAATGGTCCAATGCCATTTTTAGGCCCATAAACAATGTTTTAAATCCCCAAAGAGTGGGGTGACCATCAATGGACTTGTTTTCATCTCTTTAAATGAAATAATTTAATGAAAAATTGTTATGACCACCTCTCTTGTCACGAACCAACCCAAGTCGACCCTGAACCAGTCACCCGAGCCGAACCGCGACATGGCCCGAGGGGCGTTCCCGATCCCCACGGGCTAGAAACTAGTGTTGGGAAACAAAACCAAACACGAGGGGACAAATTTGGAACATTGAAAATAAATAAAGGAGCAGAAAAAAATAAAAAAAATAAAAAAACTCAAGGAAAATAAATGACATGAAATGAAATAATGACCAATACCACAAACTGACCTGGCCACAACCAAAACTCCTCGCAACTCCGAGAGTCGCTCACCAGTCCACAACAAACTCTTTCCCACAGTGAGAGAGCTCAAGTCAAACCTGCAACAAAACTAAAAACAAGAAAACACTATAGGCGTGAGTATTAAAACTTGGTAGGTGGCCCGAATAATTCTATTCCCAATTAACATACCATTAAATAAAGAATTTATCAATTCTAGGTCTGAACTAAATTATATAAAATATTGGTTTCCACACTCACTTCCATTTCTATAATGAGTAATAGTCCATTTCCCATTTTAATATAGAAACAAGTTTAGTGTTTGAAAGAAACAGGGGAATTGCATTTTAAAACTTTTTTTTTGCGTGAAAATATAGGAATCCAAATATTATTTCTTAGTCAAAAGGAAAACTACACACAACACACACTAAGGGCAATGAAAAGAGTGGCGCACATGGGCTAGCAACTGTACTAGACCTCTCAATCATCTGCTACATACAAATAAACACTAAAAGAAACATGGGTCAAACCTAGGAGCTCGTAAACAATCCAAAACTTACTATACATGTGACACATCATGAAGGCATGCCTACTCTCGATGATGTCATAATTCCCTAACACCTGGTGTTTCCCTACATGGCCTAACCAAGGGGCCCAATCCCCTAGCAGAGTGTCATCCATACTAAGGGCCACTAGCCAGTGTGTAATCTAAATTAGTACATCAATCGTTCTCAGAAGATTCACTTACTATTCCAGGTTCCCATATCAATACATATAATACACAAGAAAGGGGTGAGTCAATAAATTCAATCAAGTAGTACAAATATCACACACAAATCATGTAGTCAACATACACCAAATATCACATCTGAGTCACCCCAAACAGAGTCTTCCAAAATAATTTATTTTATTAAAGTTCCAAACGGGACCTCACCAATTCTGATGAAAATCCTCATTTCTCAAGTCAACAAAAACACTAGTTCACGCTACAAAATAAATCAATTATCAATAAACCAGAACTATATTTAAAACTCCGTTACTTATGTTTAAAGGAAAAACAGGCATTCTTTCACTACTAGGTGTCTGCTCACCAAGAAAATATTTCAAGATTCATTTATAAAATAAACAACACTTTTTACATTGAGTGATCATTTAAAAATTTATCATATAATAGTATTTCTTATTTATTAAAATTTATAAAATATAAAGAAATTAATAAATTCTAAATTTAAAGCCATGTGAAATGGGGGAACTAACTCAACTCGCAGCTCGAACACAACAACACGACACGCCTCGCACAGGCACACAAGCACTCCAAAGCCGATGATTGCGGTAACGTGGGGTTACCCCCCGAACGCGCTGCAATAAACGCAAAACAGCAATGGTACATAAACACGGACATAAAATGATCCAAACAAATAGACAGCACAAACACCACCTCGACATGTTTTCAACACACACAAAACACTATTTACTAAACCCCTTTTAAAATCCACAATGTTTTTACAAAAACCACACAATGCAAAAAAACTCACTAATCACTTTAAATCGCCAACATACCATTTCATGAAAACTCAAGAGTACAAAACCAAACAACAGAACCCGATACATTGAAATCTGTATTTAAAAGCACGTTCACCTAAACCCATTTTCAAAAATAGGCTCGCAGCATCAAAAATATTTAATAAATTGTCTAAAAATTCATAAAACTATTTTGAGTAGTATACCGTGGTTTTTCATTGACAAAACCAACTCAAAACCACATAAACAGTTTGATATAACCCCTACACCATTTAGAAAACACCTTTTAAACATTCAAATAACATAATAAACCAATAATAAAATAAAAAAAACAATTTTAAAACAAAATAACAAGTCTTTACCCACTAAACTCACACAAAACCTCCATTTATGTCCAAACGTACACAACGCCACATCAAAACAAAATTAGAATCACTTGCGCATATTAATAAAATAACTACAAAATTTAATAAACCATTTTGACAACTAACAAAGCCACTAAGAAAATTTATTAAACAATTTCAAAATGTTTCACAGGGTGAAAAATATCAAGAACTCACCCAAAAATCTTTTACAACTAAACGCACATTGACGTCATACCAAAACACAACTCAAACCCTTTCACATTTTAATAAACCAAAAACACAATTTATAAAACACTACAAATGGCTCAGCATGGGTTTCCAAGGAACAAAACACTTGTATCCCAAAACAACGACGTTGGACACATCAAAACATATTAAACTTCAAGTAAAACTATATTCACACCAGTAAAACTGACCAATGAACATACTAAACTAAACAATGGGTGAATTGATTCCAAAAACAATTCTTATAGGTGGAGTTTCCTACCTCAAATGTTGAAGGAGCTCCCGAAACTAGTGTGAAACATCGTTCGCACCGCCACCGCACCAATGAGAAGCCAAAAACACACTACGAAATAAGTTCAACACACAAAAAATTGATTTAATATACAACCAATAAACCATAAACCAAGGAGAACGCCCAAAAAATAAATTAACAAAATACTACCACAAGGGGCGATACGGGTCTGCCAAACCAAGGGGTGAATCGGCGAACGGCAACGAGCGGCGGCGAGTGGCTGGGCGGTGTGAGGCCGGAGAAGGCTAGGGGAGGCGGCATCAGGAAGAGTCGGCTCACACCGAGAGAAGAAGGTCTCGACAGGGGGCTTTCCAAGGCTGCTCGATGGGAGGAGTAGAGAAGCTGGTGCATGGGATCGCGCAGGGGAGAGGGCACTGGCTAGGGGAAGGGCAAGGCGGTAATGACCCATAGTGAGAGGCGGTCTGTAGGACGAGGCGTGGCCGATGGAGCAGGGTGCGGGGTGTTAAGGGGGTGCATGGTTTGGATGGCGCGTAGGGGAGGAGCCGAGTTGGGGGGCCGAGGCGGAGGCCGGTCGGGGTGCACTAGGGGGCGCGGGCGGGGAGCTTTAGATAGGATGGGGCTAGGTCGCAAAGGGGGAAAACGGGGAAGGTGGGGTTGCGAACCACGAAATGGAACATGCAGAAAGGGGAGGGGGCTGGCCAGGTATTGTGGTTAGGTTAGGTTTTTTCCTTATAATAATAATAATAACAATATAAAGAATAATAATAATAATAATACAAATAATAATAATATAAATAACAATAATAATAATGATTCTAATATAAATAATAAAAATTTTAATTACAACAATTAGAATGATAATAATAAAATAATAATAATAATATATAAAGAATAATAATAATAATAATCCAATAATAATATAAATATTAATATAGGGAATAATGATAAATAAAATAAAACTAATGAGCAATTTCACGACACCAGGGCCGGCTACGCGACTACCACCAACTATACAGTGACTGCGCAGGGTCTGAAACTAAGTAAAATATTTAAATGTCGAAAAAATATAAGTTGGGACCCGGCCCTAACATTGGTGCAAGGATCTAGAGCCAAGATTTAATAAAGTAAAAAATTAATTTAAAATGGAGGGTGTGACAATTCTCTCCACCACGGACACTTTCTGCCCCCAGAAAGTCACCTAGGTGAACAATGGACAATGCAAGAATCCATTCCCAACTGAAACTGAAAGGAACACCATCATAGGAGAATGGGAGAACACGAGGGGGTTCTCCCCACCACAGGAATTCAAGTAGCGCAGAAATATAACACTCAAACATACCACCCCTGGAAGGGGGGTGACACAAGAAGTCCAAACCAATCCAAACTATCTTCTATATCATGAGCGAACACCCCCAGTGATCCTTGAAACCCTCAACCTAGTCCAAAACTCCAAATACTAGAGAAAAACCCCTAATCAAAACTTATCTCAGACAGTAAACCCAACTATTACTACAAGATTTAACTCCTTCGCAGGAACGTACATCTCCAAACGAACACTGCCAAACCAATACCAACATATACATGGGTCAAACACACTTCTCTGAAAAAACACACGATTCTGAAAACCATAATCCGACAAACAAAACAATTGGATTACAACAGAACAAATCTATTATAACTCCACAACGAAGTAATGGACTTAGTACGACATAAAAACTTTAACAGTAGAAAAAAAAGGATGAAAATGCTTTAAATGTTCCACCACCAACACAGAACACAAAACCCGAACCGAGGCTTCACACCCTTGGAAACTCTTAACGGTGCGTCAGCTTCACCCCAAGACTTGTGGCTGGGTCTCTGATAGATGAAGCATCTCCTGCCTCACAGTTAGGTATGGGAATCCTTCAGCAGCAACGTCTTCTTTAGGCAACACTTCCTGCAGAACTTCTTTAGATGGCCCAGACATCCGCGATGATAACACGTCTTTGAAGTAATACGACATGATGGCCTCACGTGCCCAAACCGGCCACACTAGTGGCACACCACTGAACGGTGTGACAAGCTAGAATCCTGAACCACTATATAGGAATTTTTAGAAATAGGACCCTCTGGAACACCCTGCTCACCAGATGGGGAACCTTCATGAGTAGTTGGATAGGCTGGATTTCCAACCTTCTGCACTCCGGATACCAACTCAGCTAAATTTGCCTCATCCACCAAATTCTCGAAACAATGGTCCCTAGAAGGGAGTACCCGCTCCTTTATCTCTAGATGAAGACCCTCGATGAAGAGGGAAGTCTTCATCAAATCCTATGACGCTACCTCTGGAAAAAAGGACACACGCACCTTGAAATGGTGAACATATGCCTTCACCGTCTGTTGGACTTGTAGAATGCGCATAAGGTCATCCCTTTTCTTCGTCTTCACCACTTCATGTATAAATCATCGGACAAAGACAGATTTAATGACATCCCATGTCATCCCAACTAGCATTGATGGTGGGGCGAGCAACTCTTATACTTCCAGAGATGGACCTTCAAACAGACCCAAAACAACACGCACTCTAATAGCTTCTGGATTTCCCAATACATTGAAGACACACTCAACCTCTTCAAAACCCAACTACCCTTAACAGACCTCAATCACCGTTAAGTACAAACAATGTTCGGGAAGAACCAAAACTAGGCATGACTTATCGGATACTCTGGGGACCTTTCTATGTGGAATTTTCTAAACAACATATAAAACACAGAACCAAAACCAATATCAAGGAGAAGCAATATCATTGAAAGTGTTTTCATCCAAAAACAACCAATTTAAAAACTAAACTAAAACCAACACAACACCAAAATCCCTTTTTATTTTAGATTTAAAAACCACCTTCTTTGAATAACATTTTCCAAATACCCAAACCCAATTTTCAATCCAAATACAATTATTCAAAAAATCATTTTCCCTTTATTAGAATCGATTTAGAATAACAAGGTCAAGTATTTAATTCCATGTGCACATGCTAGTAATCCCATGAACTGTTGCACATGTCTTCATCCTCTTTCATTCATGCGCACTAACACACACTTCTCATGTATTCCCTCGCATGTGCAAACATTCATGAAGAGTACCCGAGGTTTCACCCAAACCATATCACTACTATTTCCAAGTAACCACCGGATTTTTAGAAATCATTCACAATTTTAAAAATCACTTTCACAATTTTAAATCCATTTAAAAGAAATCATTCTCATTTCAAAAACCTAATTTTTTCATTTTCAAAGTTCACTTACACCAATCAAAACCAAGACGACACTCAACTTGAATCAAATCTCCGCAGTGAGGTACTATTAGTCTGAATTTACCTAGTGACATGGTAGTGGGCCTTGCCCCATGTAAGCGTCAACAACTAGGAAGAACTTAAACCATGTACGTGGACTCCACATGGGCCAAAAATCCATGTAAAATCATAATGCAACATCGGTTTTCCTTTGTTGTCATCCCTCAATCCAAAACAAATCAAAACAAGATAATAACTCAATTCCTGGACTACCCCTGGTGACTCGAGGTTCGGAACGGGCGAGGGTTCATGAAGTCATTCCCGTACCTACCTCTCTAGTCCAATAGTCCTAATATCTATCTACCAGACACCCCCAAATAATAATGGACTCCTCTAATACCATTTTTTCATGAACCAACCATAGTTGACCCTAAACCGGTCACCCCAGTTGACCTGCGACATGGCCCGAGCGGCATTCCTGATCCCCAAAGGTTGGAAACTAGTGCTAGGCATCAAAACCAAATAGGGGGGGGGGGAAGATTTGGCCCAGTGAAAATAAATAAAGCAGTGGAAAAAAATAAAATAAAATAAAATAACGCAAGGCAAATAAATGACACAAAAAGAAAGAACGAACAACACAACAAACTAACTTGGCCACAAGAAAAACTCCTCGCGACTCCGAGAGTCTCTCACTAGTCCACAACCAAATCTCTCCCACAAAAAGTGATCTCATGTCGAACCGGAAACAAAACTAAAAACTGGAAAACACTATAGGTGTGATTATTAAAACTCAGTAGGTAGGCCTGAATAATTATATTCCCAATGCACGTGCCATTAAATAATGAATTAATCAATTCCAGGCTTGAACTAAATTATATAAAATATTGTTTTCCACAATCACTTCCATTTCTAAAACAAGTAAAAGCCTATTGCCCTTTGTAATATTGAAACATGTTTAGTGTTTGAAAGAAACAAGTGCATTGCATTTTAAACATTTTTATTGCGAACAATTTAGGAATCCAAATTTTAGTTGTTAATCAAATGGAAAACTACACACAACACACAACATGCACTGAGGGCAATAGAAAAAGTGGCACACATGGCCAGAAACCGAACTAGTCCTCTCAATCGTCCGCCAAATACAAATTAACACTAAAGGAAACATGGGTCGAACCTAGGATGTCGTGAACAATCTAGAATGTACTACGCATGTTACTCATCCTGAAGGCATGCCTACTCTTGATGACATCAGAAATCCCTAATTCCCGGTGTTTCCCTAGATGGCCTAACCGAGGGGCCCAATCCCCTAGCAGAGTGTCATCTGTACTAAGGGCCACTAGCCAGTGCGAAATCTAAACTAGTGCAGCAATCATTCTCAGAATATTCACTTACTATGAAAGGTTCCAATTTCAACACATATAACAAATAGGAAATGGGTGAGTCAACAAATTCAATCAAGAAGTAAAAACATCACACACAAACCATGTAGTCAACGTACACAAAATATCACATCTGAGTCACCCCAAATAGAGTTTTCCAAATTAATTTATTTTATTAAAATGCCCAACGGGCCTTCACCAATTCTAAGGACAATCCTCATTTTTCAAGTGAACCAAAATAGTAGTTCATGCTTCAAAATAAATCATTTATCAGTAATCCATATCTACATTTAAAATTTCAAGAATTAAGTTTAAAGGCAAAATGGGCATTCTTTCACTACAAGGTGTCCACTCACCATGAAAATTTTTCAAGTGTCGTGTCTAAAATAAACGGCTCTTTTTTACATCGAGTGATCATTTAAAAATTTATCACATAATACTATTTATTATTTATTAAAATTTATAAAATATCAAGCAATTAATAAATTCTAAATTAAAAGGCAAGTGCAGTGGGAGACCTACCTCAACTCGCAGCTCGAACATGACAACACGACATGCCTCGCACAGGCGCACAAGCACGCGCAAGCCGATGATCGCGATAATGTGGGGTTACCCTGCCAACACGCTGAAAAAAATGCACAACAAAAAAGGTACATGTACATGGACATAAAACAATCGAAACGAACATAAAATTCAAACACCACCTTGACATGTTTTCAACACACAAAACGCACCAAAAACACTATTTACTAAACCCCTTTTAAAATCCAAAATGAGTTTAAAAAAACCACACAATGCCAAAAAAAACTCACTAATCACTTTAAAGATCCAACATACCATTTCAAGAAAACACTATAGTGAAAAACCAGACAAAACCACACGATACGTTGAAATCTATATTTAAAATCATGTGCATCGAAACCCATTTTCAAAAGTAGCCTTGCAGCCTCAAAATTATTTAATAAATTATCTAAAAAAATTTTAAACTATTTTGAGCAGTATACCATAGTTTTTCATAGACAAAACCAACTCAAAACCACATAAACAGTTTGATATTACCCCTACACCATTTATAAAACACATTTTCACCATTCAGATAATATAATAACCCAATAAAAAATAAAAAAAACAATTTTAAAACAAAATAACAAGGCTTTACCGACTAAACACACACAAAACCTCATTTTATGACCAAATGAACACAATGCCACATCAAACCCCAATTAAAACCACTTGGGAATATTAATAAACTTACTACACAATTAAATAAACCATTTCCACAACTAACCGAACCACTAAGAAAATTTATTAAACAATTTAAAAATGTGCCGCATTACTGAAAATATCAAGAACTCACTCAAAACTTCTTTTAAAACTAAGCACACATTGACATCACACCAAAACACAACTGCAACCCTTACACATTTTAATAAACCAACAACACAGTTTATAAAACACTAAAAAAGGCTCGATATGGGTTTCCAAATAACAAAACACTCGTATCAAAAAACCACAATGTTGGACACATAAAAACATATTAAACATATTGTAAAACTATATTCATACCAGTAAAACTGACCAATTAACATACTAAATTAATTAAATGGGTGAATTGATTCAACAAACAATTCTTATATGCAGAATTGCCTACCTCAAACGTTGATGGATCTCCCAAAACTGGTGCGAAACCTCGTTCACACCGCCATCGTAGAAACGAGAATCCAAATACACCCTAAGGAACAATTTTGACGCACAAAAACATGATTTAATCCGTAACCAATAAACAATAAACCAAGGAGAAAACCAAAAAAAAAATTAAAAAAATACTACCATAAGGGGGGCTACGAGTCTGTCGAACCAGGGGGTGCATTGGCGAGCAGCAGTGAGTGGCGGTGAGCGGCAGCGAGCGGTTGGGCAGTGCGAGGTCGGAGCAGGCAAGGGGAGGTCCAACCAGGTCGGACCGACCCGGCCCACTCAGCTCGCAGTTCGGCGGCCCGTGGTGTGGTAGCCTACTGACTTGCTGGGTGAACGGTTGGGCAGCCTCTCCTCTGCGAGGCGTGGTCACGTGTCATTCCATATTTGGCGGCCGACATTGAGCCTACCATGCCTTGCCTTGCCGTCATGGCACAATCACACGACTCATCTATGTTGGGCGGCGCAAACGCGCACCACCATCCCCTTTCTAAATTTGGCTAGAGGGACAGTCACTGCCCTTTCTTGGCCATGGTCGACAAGCCGTGGTTCTTCTTTGGCGGCGTGGTTGCGCCACCGCCATCTTCGCGGTCATCTGTGGTGTTGACAACTGCTCTCGAGTCCCACTGGTGCTAATCTCCGGCACCAGTCACCATCCTCCTCCATCCTAATGAACAAATAAAACCCCACAAAGGATTTCGGGGAGGTCGGTCCATGTTTTTTTGGCCCACACCCTCCGCGTTAGAGTAGTAGTAAGTGACTTTTTATTTCATGATTCATGAAAAATGTCAAGAACGGGTAAGAGGGGGTATTCAAAACAAAAAATCCTACCTTTTTGTCCATAGGAGGATGTCATGAGGAAGAAGTCGAAGACGTTGGATAATGTTAGTGTTTGTTGCCTCTGAAAGGTGCTTTCGATCCGGGCTCGGGGTGGGTTCCTCATTATTCAATTCGTGGTTCGGGGTCGCTCATCACCACCGGCCAGAACAGGCTCTGTCCTCCAAGTGTCAGGTGTCATGACACTTTAGCAGAGCTTCGTCACATGGTGATGTTGTGCCGATTCCACTCCCCCAATCTCCATATAAATAGAAGAGGGGGAGGGTAAGTAATGATCGTGGAATTTATGAAGGATAATTTAATAGGAACCTTCCTAAATTCCAACGACGCAGTTACTTGGTATTTGAATGTCGTGCCATTTAATTTACATTGGAACATTTCAATTGGAGGTTTCCCAAGGGACTTCTCGATATTAATGAGAGGTTTGGGTGGTCCTCACCACCATGAATCAAAAGGAGGATATAAGAAAAATAAAAATGTTAAGTATTTTTATTTTTTCTATTCTCCCACAAAAAAGTGGAAAACTAACTTCCACCCTTGACCTACTATGGTCGAGGTGAAGGTCTCATTTTGTGAATACAAGTGCTGTGAGTTCAACAGTGTCTTCAGATTTCAATTCCGAGCACCATTTCAAAAGTTACAAAAACCCTCTCACACATTTACAAAACGTACTTGAAATAAAGTTTAGAAATTCATTATGGGCACACAGGGCCTTGGAATCATGCTCCGTAAAATTTTTCAGACTTGTAAAATTCCCATTTATTTAAAGAAATTACATGGAATTTCTAGGTCTTTACATTCTCCCCACCTTAGGGCTTTGCATCCCCGTAAGCCACAACTCAAACTAAGTAAACAAGTGGGGGTACTGAGCATGAATCTGAGCCTCCTTCTCCCATGTTCTCTCCTAGAAGTTCCCATGCTACCAACGTACATGCACCAAAGGTATTGACCGCCCACTAAGGACCCACTGTTATTAATCCTCAATCTCTACTAGAACCTATGCAAACATAACCCCATCATTGATGTCCATCTCATCATGGTCAATAATGAGGGAAGGGTCATGCACATATCACCTCAGTTGGTATATGTGGAAGACATCATGCACTCGGTACAATTGAGGTGAAGAGCTAAGCAGTAAGCCACCTTTCCAACTCTGCTAAGGACCTAAAAGGGTCCGATTAACCTCGGAGATAACTTGGTGCCCTGGCCAAATCTCAGCAAACCGCATTAGGGTGACACTCGTAGATAGATGTGGCCACAATATTCGAACTTTAGTGGTCTCCATCTCCTATCGACATAAGTCTTATTCCTGCTCTATGTAGTCTTCATCCTCTCCTGGATGATCTGAACCTTCTCTGTGGTATCCCATACCATATCTGGTCCCATGAGTGTTAACTCCCCTGGGTCAGTCTAGCACAGAGTAAATCTTCATGTTTGGTCGTTCAATTCCTTGAATGGTGTCATCTCAAGGGTGGAGTGATAGTTTTTGTTGTATGAAAACTCTTCCAAGGGTAAGTGATCATCCCAACTGCGAATAATGTCAAAGATGCAAAAATAAAACATGTCCTTGAGGGTCTGAATGGTCAGCTCAGTCGGGCCATCCATCTATGGATGGAAGGCAGTGCTCAAATGAAGCTACATCCCGAAAGCCTCCTGTAACCCCTTCCATAGTCGAGAAGTAAAATGTGCATCACGATCATAAAAAATGGTTGAGGGTAGTTAATGTAATTGCACAATCTCTTGCACATAGTGGCATCCCAATCTTTCTTCTGAACCCTACTGTCTGATTGGTAGGAAGGGGGCCGACTTGGTGAGTTGGTCGATGATCACCCAAATAGAATCATGAACCCTGGATGTACGTTGAAGTCCTGTCCCGAAGTCCATGGATATCCCATCCCACTTCCACTTTGGGACCTCTAAAGGCCAAACTAATCTTGTCAGTACCTGATGCTCTTCCTTCACTTGCAGACAAGTAAGGCACCAAGAGACAAATTCTGTTATAGATTTCTTCATTCCCGGACACCAGTACGGTTTTCTGGGATTCAAGTACATCTTCTCCACTCCTGGATGTACCGCTAGAGGGGCTGTGTGGAACTCCCTCAACACTTCCTCCCGAAGAGACATTGGTACCATGGTACATCCTCTGAAGAGGATGACATGCTCCCCACCTTCAGAAAATCCATCAGGTGCTTGTCTTGTGGATATCTGAGCACATTGAGCCTCGTAGTTAGTGTCCACACACTGCGCCTCCCTGACTTGCTAAAGAAGTGAGGGAGTGATTGTAAGAGATGAATGAAAATATTCTCCATCCCATTTCCCAAAGGATATCTGTAAAGCGGTCAGCTGCTCCATCGACTCACCTAGAAGTTATATACTAGATCTCATACTGAGTGAATCATCAACAAAATTCCCCTTCCTAGGAGTATAGAATATCTCGAATTCATAGTCATGGAGGACCTCAATCCAACACTGCTGCTTCAAGTTCAGGTCCATTAGAAAGAAGATATACCTGAGACTCTTGTGATCAGAGTAAACTGTAAAACGTTCACCCAACAAGTATTGTATCGACATCTTCAAGGAGAAGACCACTGCTACTAAAACCAGGTCATGGGTAGAATAGTTCTTCTCATCTTGTCCCAACTGTTTAGAACCATACAAAATCATTTCTCGATCCTAAATTAGGGAAGATCCATGTCCAGTCCCTGATGTGTCATAGTAGACTACGTACCCAACGCCCTCTTCCTGAAGCCTCAAGATGGGGACACTAGTCAGCCTCTGCCTCTGCTCTAGAAAACTCTTATGTCATCTCTCCGACCACATAAAGGGTTTCCCCTTCTTCTTCAATGCTAATAAAGGTGTTGCAACTCTGGATAAATCTGGCACATACCTCTGGTAGTATCCGTCCAATCCCAAGAAACTGTGTACCTCTGTCACACTCCTCGGTGGCTCCCAAGCAAGTACCGACTTAATATTCTCTAGATCCACCGCAAACCAAGCCTCTGAAATGACATGTCCTAGGAAGTGATCCTCTCAAATCCAGAATAGGCACTTCAAGAGCTTACCATAAAGCTGGTGCTCTTGGAGTGTGTCCTGAATTATCTGCAAAAATAGACATGCTCCTCCCTGGTAGCCGAGTATATCAGAATATCATCAATGAATACTACTACAAAGAGATCAGGGTATGGATGAGGGATCATGTTAATGAGTCCCTTGAACACTGCTGGAGTGTTGGTCGTGTTGAATGGAAAAACCAAGAAATCTTAGTGGCCATACCGACAGCTGAAAGCCGTCTTATGCACATCCTCATCTCACACTCTAAGCTGGTTATAACATGATCTGAGGTCTATCTTTTTGAACAACTGTGCTCCCTTCAGCTGAACGAAGAGGGTGTCAATCCTCGTAAGTGGGAACTTGTTCTTCACGGTCACCTGGTTCAGGCGCTGATAGTCAACACAAAGTCTCAAGCTCCCATATGCCTTCTTGGCGAACAAAATCGGGGATTCCCAAGGAGAAAAACTGGGCTGGATAAATCCCTTTCCCTGGAAGTTCTCTAGCTATACCTGTAGCTCACGAAGCTCCGTGAGAGCCATCTGATACACTGGTGTAGATATCGGTGTCAACATGGGGTACAAGTCAATGTAAAAGTCCATCTGTCTATGTAGAGGTATACCTGGAACATCATCAGGGAAAACATCTATGTACTGGTCCACCA
Organism: Viscum album; assembly: GCA_963277665.1. Taxonomy (NCBI): domain Eukaryota; kingdom Viridiplantae; phylum Streptophyta; class Magnoliopsida; order Santalales; family Viscaceae; genus Viscum; species Viscum album. Next base: position 800,554,358 of record OY728150.1, on the reverse strand, counting down.
CTACAGGATAGCTCGGAATCCCCACATCAACCGCTCTAAGCGTAAGGCTAGCCAACTGATGAGTGATCTGCTGCACCCTCCTCCGGGTAAGTCCATCCTATGCTGCAAAGGATATTTTCTCTCTAGTGAAGTTAATCCTAGTACCATCCTTGTAGATACACCATAATTTTCACATAATACATTCAATCTAATCATGGACTGTAGATAACTAGTCCATACACAAGATGACATCGTAAGGCCTCGACGCCACTACTAGGAGATCCCAGATGAAGCTCTCGCCTCCTAGAGTCAGCTCACACTGCCAGAACCAGTGTACAATTGTTGAATCCTCTCCCGTAAGAGTCTCTAGCTGTAAGGATCGATCAAACGACTCAATCATAATTTCTGAGCTCCGAACGAGGGAAGTAGAAATAAAATAATGACTAGAACCTCTTTCTATAAGTACTACAGATATGGTGGGGTAGACATAGATATTACTTTGTATCATATCTGGAGTAACATGGTCATAGGCCTTACCTTCATGGAGCTGGGCTTGCCCCTGTCCACATGCTCCCTGTGGTCGGGGTGGACCACCTGGTTGTGGTGGTGGTAACATATCAAATTCTCTCCCACCTCTAGATACACGGACAACTCCTCTACCACGTCTGCCTACTCCCCGAGGACCTCTTTGGTCGAACCTCTATCTCTGCCTAAGCGGTCCTTCGACCGTCTACTGATCATCCATACGGAAGGTCGGACAGTCACGAGCCATGTGACCCAACCCACCACATGTGTAACACTACCATCTCCTCGTATGACTGGATCTGTCTCTGGTGACCCACACAACCAACCTTGAATCATGCGGTCGTCTTCCAGTCGGTCTGGTCCTCCTGGACCTTTGTGATAGATGTTTTCCTCTAGCTATAGAAGACGTCGCTACGTGACTCCTGGTGGTGGGTCTCACTGCTGGTGACTACTCAACAAGAAAACTCTACACTAAGAGGGCTCTCTCTAACACCCCCGCTTGCGTCAGGATGCTGAGAGAAATCACTAAAGCCTTGATCTCCCCCTTGAGTCCCTGCTCGAAGGTCCATGCCATGATGAATGGGTCTCGCACCATATTTGTGGAGTAGCATGAGAGGTCAGTGAACCTTTCTGAGTGCTAAGCCACAATCATGATTCCCTCCTGCAGATGAAGAACCTCATGTATGCGTACTGTGTGAAGGGTCACTGGGAAAAATTCTTTCAAAAATAGGCTCCCAAATTCTTCCCAGAGAAGTGTCACCTCATCATGAACCTGGAGCATCAAGATCCACCATATGCCTGCTAATTCCTATAGAATACTGACGGCGAGGATCACCATGAGATCAGATAGTGTCTCTACCATTTAGAATACTCTCACCATGGCCTCCAGCCATTCCTCAGCCGCCTGTTGGTCTGTCTCACCCTTGAACCTCGGTGGCCTCTGGCGCTGGAACTCATGCAACGCACTCATGCAGCAAACACCCTCTGCTACTAGGGCAGATGGCATCGACGGCGCAATGGGTAATGGTAGCGCTGGTGCCTCTTCTGGTGCCACTACAAGAAGAGGGCCCTGCACCGAGGCCTCGTCACATGGTGGGATTTCATCACACACTATACTCAGAACCCTAGCTGGTTGTCTGCGTGGAGGCATCCTGAAAAGAAACAGGTGCACCACGGTAAATAATTTATACCTAGTGAGATGACTCGAAGAGATCACAAAGAAAAATTTTCAAAACACACACGTAATGAGTGTTTTCTTACTTTGAGTCGGAAATCAGAATACAGGGTCCTGAGGTATGGATACATCAGTCACCACACCATCACTAGATTCCCAAAACTGATAACCACACCCACCAATCTTAACACTATTGTCATTAAAAATATCAGAGACCAATGTTCTATGGTAGAACCGACTCCTCTGATACCAATTTGTCACGACCTGTCCACCGAGGCCCGCATCATGACTACCCCAAGCCCACCTTCCATAGGACAGGGGCTGACGACTAGCACCGAAAGGCATATTCCCTAAAACCGGGAAGGAATTGTCTTTATAACCTATATACCCACAAAACCAAGCACACAGTAGGATACAAAAATAAGTAACTGTATAGTAAAAAGAGTTTGTATAGTAAGAAAAAGGTGCCAGATTAGAAGCCCAGCTGGAAAGTAAAAGAAAACTAAAAAGTACAAGTAAACTGAACAGATTCTGTGGACACCCGCCAAGGATTCTACCTGAAGGGTAGTTACAGCTCTCAAACGGTCATCTCGGTAGTACACCTCATCTAATGTCCCCCTTCGAGCTACCTCTAGTCCCGGTACTCTCGTCCTCAATCAGAATTGTCTATCATCTGCACCAAACATGACAATGTGATGGTTTAGCCCGTGTAGGGGTCAGTATAACAATACTCAGAAGGGACCCCGATACCCTCGAAGGTCTCGCAAAACCCACAAAGGATAAACAAAAAAGTGTGAATACATCTGAAAACCCTACTTAGGTATATTCTCATACATATACCTAAGTCACCAAATATTACCTGTCTCATTCATGAGGAAACAAAAGGCCAAATTCTTTAGCCAAAGTACTGTTGTTCCATGAATGAAATATTACCATGAAGGTAAGTACCCCATAGTTATGCCACATTGAAGAATACCACAAAGCTATTACCTCAAAGGTAAGTACCACACAGGTACGCCACATAGTAGAATACAACAAAGGTATGACCAAAAAGGTATGTACCACACAGGTACACCACACAGAAGAAGGCCACAAAGGTAAAGACTCATCTCACACTATGTATAACATATGTACAATAATATAAATAATTAGTCATAAGCTAAATCATCTTATTCTCTAATGTAGCACTCCTGCTGACCCACATAGTAATGATAGGTAACTAACCCCCACTGACCCACACAGGATCTGACCCACACAGGATCGATATGCGCTGACCCACATAGGATTGCTGAGCGCGGACCCACACAGAATCTGACAGACATAGGATTGATGAAAGCTAACCCACATAGGGTCGATGTTCTTTCTTCACGTTATAGCCAGCTCCTGGGTTCCCGCACTAAGCTCACTTGATTCTGGGAGGGTCCTCTTCTCAAGACATAGGTCAATAATTCAACTTCCACGAAGTCCCATGAAAAAGTATCCCAAAGGACTACCACATAAAAGGGGTCTCAATGCAATAGACGGTGCGTCAATCAGATGCCCGGTCTATATGTTATTGGCCTTTTAGTCCCAAGGGCCCGGTTAGATTTGTGTTAGATCCAACCCGACCATACCCCAACATTATCCAAAACCTATGTGGGGTATACTAGAAGGATCGCCTTGATCTATGTTTTCCAGCACCACAGACAGTTTTTCAAATGGGCGCTAGAAGATCAATATATAGTTGAATGAGAAAAAAGGGTCGAAGTTGGTCTGGGTCAGGCCTGACCCGGTCAGACCCACAAGGCCCGACCCAGCTTCAGTCAACCTGACCCGGTTTGGGTCAACCTGGCCCACTGGGTCTGGACTACCCCGCGGTGCGGCGGCTCACTTGGCTTGCGGTGCGGCGGCCCACGGTACGGCAGCCCACAGTGTGGCGGCCCGCTAGCTCACCGGTCGGCCATCCTCTTCTCTGCGCGACATGGTCAAACGCCGCGCCATCTCCAGTGGCCGGTGTCGAGCAAGCCATTCCTTGAATCACTTCCATGACACAAGGCTGTATCTCATCTCCTCTAGTCGGCCCGGACGCACACCGCCATCCCTTTCATGCGGTCGGCCAGAGTGTGAGACGCCGCCCTTGCTCTTCCACGGCCGACGGGCCGCAGTTTTTCCTTTGCAGCGCGGTTGCACCGTCGCCGTCTTCACGGGTTGATGTGGTGTCGGCCGCCGCTCTCGAGTCCCACCTATGCCAATCACCATCACTGGTTTCTGTCATCCTCCATCGTGAATAACACATCAAAAACCACAAAGGATTGTGGGGAGGTTGGTCCATGTTCATTTGCCCCGTACCATCCACATTAGAGTGGTAGCAAGCAGCTTATTATTTATTGATTCACGAAGAACGTCAAGAATGGGTAGGGGTATTCAAAACAACAACCCATAACTTTTCATTCATTGGAGTATGTCATGAGGTAGAATTCTAAGTTGTTGGAGAACTTCTTTATTCCTTGCTTCCACAAGGTGCTTCCAATCTGGGCTCGGGGTTGGTTCCTCATTCATCGATTCATGGTTCGGGGCCACTTGTCACTGCCCACCAGAACTGGCTCCTTCCTCCATGTTTCTAGTATCATGGCACTTTTCTAGATCTTCATCGCCTGGTGAAGTCATTCTAATTCGTCCCCCCGCTATGCTCCATATAAATAGGAGGGGGGAAAATAATGATCGTGGAATTTAGGAAGGTTAATATAATAGGAACCTTCCTAAATTCCAATGAAATTGTTACTTAGTATTTGAAAGTCAAGACATTTAATTTACGTTGGAACAATTAAATTGGAGGTTTCCCAAGGGACTTCCCCATATTAAAGAGGGGTTCAGATTGCCCCCACCACCATGAATCAAAAGGAGGTTACAAGAAAAATAAAAATGTTATGTATTTTTATTTTCTATTCTCCCATGAAAAACTGGAAAACTAACTTCCACCCTCGACCAACTGCATTTGAGGTGAATGTCTCCTTATGAAAATATCGTCATTAGAAGTTCAACGGTGTCCTCATATTTCGATTCTGAGCACCAGTTAAAATGTTATAAAAAACATGCTCGCACGTTCCCTGAATGTACATAAAAAAAGTTCAGAAATTCATTCTGGTCACATCGGGCCTCATAATCACATGCCGTCAATTTTCGCAGACTTGTAAAATTTCGATTTAATAAAAAAATTACTTTGAATTCCTGGATCATTACATGTTCCACTTTGGAAAGAAGTTATGGGACCCTCATCTATCCTTTCAAGCAATACACCAGCTACATGAAGGATTTTTTAGACTAGGACGATGTTAGTTGGCTTGGGTGGGAGGATCATAGATATGACTATGTGAGGAGGAATACATACAATGATCCAATAGTTTTCCATTATCTTAGGTTGTTATTATTTTGGCCCCTAATGTGGACCCCCCATATATGGTTGGGAGCTCCAATGATTCAAGGGATCCACCTTAGTTTCAAAATCCCTGTTAGACCCTAATCCTACCATATTTCCAGAGACAGGTCGTCGAATCTGCCCCTAAACATCTATTTTTCCAAGGTAAGGGGTGTTTTTTGTGAGGATCTCATGTACAGAACAAATTTTAGCTAAGAATATTTTATAACTCAATTGACATCATAACATACTAGAATTACATAGATCTTACCACAAAATTATGGAAAAATCTCCCTTATATGAGGTCATAACCTCAGCTTCTTCCAGAGGGGACCCTATGTTGGAATCTTCTCCCCCGAAAAATTACAATCCCTTGGGAAGATTAAAGTGCTCTGGAATTACAGTATAATATAGTTTTGGTGGAGATGTTAGGTCAATCAATACATTCACCCAATCTGTCATTGGATGTCGGGTTCCCCAGGAATGCACCATGTCCTCCATCTCGGCCAAATACTAACCACCCTCTACTTAGGACAACAGGAAGCTAGCCATGGAATGACCGATCTCTATAAAATCCATCCTAAACTGTTTTAGATAGTCCCACATCTCAAAATCATTGTGTAATTGCTACCCCAATGGTACATACCCCTTCTTCATGGTCACGTCCACAAATGACATCATGCAAACCATATCTTCCATGTTTTTAAACCATTTCAGAATAAATTTATATTTTAGGAAAAAATTATATAGAACAGATTTCATTCATCTTATATAAAAATTAATTTTAAATATATTATTACAAAATTATAATGAAATAGAGTTTTTCATAAGACGTACAATTTTTCAAAATTCCAAATAAATAACCTATAACTGGTTTCCTTCGAGAATAACACAAGGATGACCCAAAAATTTCAAGTAAACCATTTTATCAAAACTAACCCTTCATGTTATATAATGGTGGGTATGAGTGAGAAGCCACCTACTAATAAATAGATGAAAAAAACTATGTATGTAAATAAGATCATCTAGATCGGACCTTGACACTTCTTCACTTCATTATATTAAAACATATATCATAATAATTCAAATAATAAAACATATAACTATCCATTATAGACTATATTTATGGTTTTGGAAGAGTTGGTAGTCATAGATCATAGAGGAATGGGAAATAATGATGAATTATAATAAAAATATGTATCTCTAATGTTCTTTGATTTGACAATAGTTTTCTATGGGTTGAATGAAATAAAATTGTGATCCAAGAGAGGAAGTATAATTCAATATAAAGGTACTTTCCATTATAAGTTACAATTTGGGTTCATGAAATTGTAAAAAAAATTACTTTCAGTGTAAAAATAGAAATATTTCATATATACCATTTATAATATATGGGTTAGGTTTATGAATTTATAAAGGAACATAAACACTATAAATGTTTATCTTTTCCCAATTTATCAAAATGATAAATTTTCTAGCCCTTTCAATACTTTTTTAGAGGTAAAACATGCCATTATTGGTTAGATAATGATCAGTAATGAAGTTGTTTTGGAAACAATTATTTAGGTTGATAAAAACCCTTTATTAACCAATTATATCATCATAATTATAACCATCCTTGATATAACCTTGAAATAAGACATGTAAACTTTAAAAACCACCAACTTATGGTATACAAATTAATAATCTAAATAATCACACAAAAATTTTATATAAGTCATCATGTTTTAGTAAAATATATAATGCAGTCTATATAGAATGTAATATTCATGGTATATAAATATTTATATTTGTAATAGTGTGTTTAGTAATACTTACTTTCTATACTATCTAAGGATGAAAATTGATAAATCAATAAATTAGAAACAACTTGAAGTAAAAGAACCACTAAATTCAAAATTTTAATCAACAGTAATAGTGACACAGTTGTATCAAAATAATATAAATGACATGTGGTTTCAACCAACTATCTATTATATGGAGTTCAATTTATTTTATAAACCTTCACATAAGGTTCAACATTTCTGTTATTAATGGAAACTCCCAACAGTTATACATATTCCAAACATAGTACAGTCCTGCTTTCCAAAGGTAGGGGACACAATATGGATTCCCACCAAAAATATCTTAGGAACTCACCTAAGTTTAGAAGAGGTGGTTTCATGCTCATCACATGCTTTTGAGGAGAATTATCACCTACTTCATGACCCTCTAATAGATTTATGTGTAGTTCATCATTATCATCCTAATCATGATACAAGATCGATTACCCTTCAAAAATGAACAATTGCGGATATTTTCCATTTCAAAAGGGGATTTCCATTTGTGATTATATTTTTATGTATCTATGGTTCCACATCATTTCCACATTAATAGGTTTATGTTTATTTTTTAGTGATGTATAACCATGAATTCTATATCATACCATCATTCGGTGGTGTGAAAATAACTAATTACCTGAAATACTTATATAATGATGATTAAGTAATTGTTCAAGTAATAGAAATATCTAATAAATGTTGTTCAAAATATTAAAATAAATACAATTTTGTATCATTAATTTTAGATGATATTTTTAGGGATTATATGACATGTTAATTATTTTTTAATACATTTAGACCAAAGATAGAATTTTTATGATATTTTAAAAAATACATGAAATGAATTGTGTCAAAATTGGTAGTAATGGTATTCGGTCGAAGTAATATTCTATTAAATTACTTAAAGAAAAAAATATTAAATTAGGACAAGGGGATTTATATGGTCGACAATATCATAAATTTACCATTTTGGATTAAATTTACCATTTACATGTAAAAATTAAAACCTTATAACATTAAAAACATTATTAGAATAGTGATAAGTAAAATTGGATAACTAAGGGTTAATAAAAATATAATATTTAAAATTACATGAAAATAGGTATTAAATTTAATGGTTGATGATAGTAAAAATTTAAATTAGCTTATATTCAAATAAATATTCTTTTTATGGTATTATTAATGTTATTGAATTTATTATTAATTAATATTTTGAGAGTGTCCAAAAGTAACCCTAACCACTCATATATAAGAGAACCTTTCATCTTTTATTCTCACCTATAATGCCATTTTTTCTCAATAAAAAACTGCACAAAATATCCACTACACATCTTTCTCTTTGTTCTAGAAGCCTGCATTTTTTCATAAAACATACTAAATATGTCCTTCTATCTAGATGGAAAATGAGATACCCAAAAAAAGTAACCTTCATCACCAATAGTTTATTTATTATTTCTCCCATGAAAATTATTACATTTGTATTTCATTATTATATGACTAAAATCTAACATTGCTATTATCATAATACTTTTAAGGAAAAAGTGAGAAACCACAAGATCCATAGAATGGATCCATATAAATTCATAAAAGATGTTAATCCAGATCAAGACAACAGGAACTACACCTCCATAGTCAATACATCAAGATTTCAAGCCTCTACATTCTCATGACTGCTCCAATAGATGTCATATGAAGGGTTTCTTGGGCTTGGTACCGAAGGGAGATCCATGCCCTCTTTAATTTTCAAATACAAATGGAAATGATTTGGTGAATGATTCCTAATCTGAAATATATACTAACCATAATACATGATGTATGTATTCACCAAGAAGGATATGAATATATTACAAAGGAGGAGGTTGGAGTTAATTAATGATTATGACTGGTCAATACAATACCAAATTAAAAAGGTGAAAAAAGTTTTTTGAGGCTCTATGTTAGAAATTCCATGATATTTTTTCTATAATGAGGATTGAAAAAGATCCAATACATATGGATTTTTTGAATATGGATCTTGAACTCCAGATGAATTGGGACTTATCATATAATATTTAGATGAATATTTAACCATAATTCCTTGTGAGGATTAAAATTGAGGGGAATAAAGATATAGAACTATAGAGTAATGTGAGGAAAATTCATGATCTCCTCATTGCATGCAATGTTCACTAACTGTCTCATGAATTTAAAATTATAAAATATATGTAATTTATTTATAATGGTAAATAAATTATAAATTTTTGTGATATTATTTTTCCTTGTGTTATTGGTGTTCCATGTCATACATGTTATTACATAAAATGTTCGTAAGTTGGAATTTTGGGGTATTTCATTTGTAAAATTAAAAACTAATCCTTCCATACAAATTTTAAAAAAGCATAACTTGTTTAAAAATTAATTAAAAAATATAATATTATAAACCATATTTAAATCATGTTTATAAAATAAGTAAATGGATGGAAATATGTCACCTGATCCATGTAAAATGATATTGTTCACACTAGGAATTTGATGTCTAAGATGATGAGATAGATTAATTTGCAATATCATCCTAATTTCAATAGGGGGATTACCAGTAGAATTATTATTTGGTCAGTTATGTATTTAATTACTCTATGAAATTTTGATTTTATTTTCATCTCTAGGAACCAATGTTTTGGAAAACTCCAGCTCAACTTTCTCTATACAATGGACCTCATTCTTGTTATATTAAAACTCTGAAACATACAATTTTATTTGTAAACATGGATTCAACCAATATTAAAATATGTTACTTTTAAAATTAGTGTCCTGAATAAAATCTTCCACATACTTGGCCATTATTTTAATGTTTTCTTCATATGAAGCAACATAATCTTCAACTTGTTTCCTCGATTCCAAGAATATTTTTTCCATACATAGATGAACAACATTAAAAAAATATTTATCAATGATAAGATACTTGAATGATTTACATTCCATGGCATGAATATAATATTTTTTATTGTATCCCTTATCCATACACCACCATAAATCAGATTCACCTCCAATATAATAAACAAAATCAATTCCTTGTGGTGTAATGAACATCCCATGACGTAAAATATCATCCTCATGGTATTATTTCATCCTTAAGCTGTCATGGAGTCAGATGAACCGTTAAAATATAAGGAATGTTTCATAATTTAATACTCTAGAATAGATTTGTTCCTTCTTGGAAGATCAATTATCGATAATTCATGGAAAAAATTGAATTTAAAGCTTCTATTGAATGATAAATTACTACAAAAAACTATTTTGTTCACATTCCATCCATCTCCCGATGCAAATTTGGATGAACATTTATTCTTAGTGCCTTCAAACTATAACATCTATATTTACTCTATTGAAAAAAATTATTAATTGAAGTATTTTAGAAGAATAATCATGTTAATATTTAAATTAGATACCCTTTTAACATAACCATAAGTTAAAATATTTAATGGGCATTATATTAACTTCATCTTAACCACTAATTTAATCTAAAACATAATATGATACAAATGATAATGATCCAATAATAAACATTACATAATATTTAGTTTTTCCAAAAATATCTTTTATTTCACATTGTGTATATTTTCTAATTTACTATTTTTGGAAATAATCCAATAACTAATATATTAAAATACCATTGGATTCAAATTCCACACTTTTTAATATTATTCATTTTTACCATCATATAAATATTTTTTGAACAAAAAATTATATCATTGATGAAATATCTTCATGAATATCAACATGACATTGTCCTTCCTTTAAAAATCCCAAAAAAAATAGTTAAAAACGTTATACAAGCACAAAAATATTACTAATGGATATAATAGAAAGTAAACCATTAGTCCAATGAAAATGGGAAAAATGATAAATTATTTAAATTAATATATATGTTGTTTGAGTGAAATAAATAATACATTATTAGATAAAACAAAAAAATAGTATCCCTTGGAAATCCTTTAAAACCCATATCAAGCAACTAATAACCCTACCCGATAATATAGATCATCACAATAATTATATATTTTAAACATTTTTTAGAAGTTATTGGATCCTGGTAAAACACATAAGAGGGTTCATTAGTAAATACAACATTAATTCCTATTATGATAAAGAACATTAAAAAAGTAATTATAGCACTATCTAGGCTCTCCCATGATTTTATATATAATGGGATCACCGTATTAATAAACCCATCCTAAAAAATCATTTAATAATGTTTAATCTCTTAGAACATCATCCTGATTCCAAGTTCTCAAAATAGGCCATTTAGAAATTTATTAGATTGACTAACCCTAGGAATTTAAAACTCGTAATGACATGGGACACTACAATCACACCATAATAGTACATATCATCCTCATGATGTTTTTTTATAATGGGAAACTCATTTTTAGATCAACCTTGAATTTCAACCACATGGAGTTCACTACAATCCATAAATTGGAACCAAAATCATCACATAACATCTATGCTTGTACCCAATCATCTATCATTCTCATTTAACATGAATTTTCATGTATGAAACATCATAAGGTGATTCAAAAATCTCATATTATTCTAATATTGATACCATTTTCAGTATCCATCTATTTGAAACCCCACAATCTCAACCATTAATTCCCCATAAAGAATCAAGATGCTCTCTACAATAAGAATTTTCATATAGAACAAGATTCATGTAGTTAAACGAAATTCCCTGTGATTTTCATTTCAATCTTTATTTATTTAACACATTAAATGGGTTAAAAATTTATATCAGCTCCTCGTTCCAAATTCCAAATTAAGAAAGAAGTATCCATTTACCAAATTCATCATGAATAGAAGACCTTCACAAAGGCCTCAAAAATCCTTAATCACCTCATTCATTCAAAATGTTATGTTTTTGATGTAGTTCAAACCACCAACATTTATGTTAACATCAAAAAAGTAGTCATGTGCTTCCCCATCATTGACCTAAAAGGTTCATAATCATTATAATCAACTCTCCATGAATCCAATTATCTTTATTTCTTAAGCCTCAGAGGAATTATTAAACATGCCCAACATACTATATTATTTCTAAAAAAACTAAAATGAGTTTCACCTATTAGTTCACCAAAAACATTCTCCAACCACAAGGCTCTTAACTTCATGTTAAAAAAAACAATCCAAGTTCTTTTGGTCAGTATACATGGTTAATTTCTTTAAGATGAGATAGTGAAACCATGTTTTAATATAATGAACTATCTGCGCTTACTCCAAATCATGTGAATTAAATTAATAATATATTAGATAGATTTATCCTATAAATTTTTCATCATAAAATATTAAGCATATACAATCATGGTAAAAATTGGACCATAACATAGACCCTTACATAAAGTTCATCTCAATTTTCAAGAACTCAAAACACTTTTATAAAATAATGTTACCAATATAACCTTTTTACAAAGCACCCAATTTTGTAAAATTATATAAACCATCATCAAATAAGTCTTTAAAGAATAATATCACATTAATATAACAAAAAATTTGACATAAAAACAATTTGAAATCAAGCCCCATGTTCTAAATAGAAGAGTCCAGAGTGAATCCAACCAGCACAGTATTATAGAGAAGATGAATAAGGATTAACAAATGCCCATGAGACTGGGTTGAATATTGAAAACACGATTGATATGTCTTCCCCTATCATCATAAAATCCGAATTTCAACCTGTTTGGCATCAAATACCATTGATCAATCCACATCAGAAGTATATCTATGAAAATGAGAGATGTGTTGAGGAATATCTAAGGATAACCAATTAAAATGACCATAAATAGTGACTTTTCATGATATATGGGATTTAACGCACCATGAAACACCTCCAGTTACCTCTAAATTGTTGGGGAAGTGATTATGCAACCTTTGAGAGGGAAAATACAGAGTTATTACCATTTTGGAGAAAAATGAGGGTTCAAACCATAATCCAAACCTAGATCCACATTTGTTTGGATAAATTTTTTAAACTATGCATAGTTTTCCAATTTTTATATATTAGGTATTAATTATGTGGTTTTTAATATGGAAACTCTATGGGGACTTGATGTTATTGTACTATTTTCCCCTAATCAATGGGTTTCCCCTAAAGGGTTTTTTCTTGATGAGATTTTTAATGAGGTAATCATACGTTGATACTCAAGGGAATGTTGTAAATTAATATTGATGTAAATAATTAATGGAAATTTTTTTCCCTATCCCATAAGGTATAATATTCAATGAGACAACACACTATTTCATATGGTCTTCCACCAGATGGTACCAGGGTACACAATAGAAGTTGATGGACTGGGATTTTTAAAAATTTTCCACCGTAGTGATGCAAATCATAATATTTGGTGATCTTATTCCCGATATAGTTCTAGGGTCTATCACATATTAAATAGAGCACAACAAAATAAAATTTAAAGATTACCTAATTTAATTCGAAGCATGATCAACAGTAACTTGTCAGAAGTGACTGTTTCTTGAAGGATCTAAAGTTGAACCCCTCTAGATCATATACATACACTATAAGAATTTCCACACACATCATTTATTAAATTCAAGGTTCTATCATGGAGCTCCGATGATCTCTTTGATTTCACAATGATCAATAAAAAAAGTATTTTATACCAGATGATCGTTATTGATAAATTATTAATTATCATTCATGGATCGTAAAATTCAATAAATGAATCTATTCCTCAATGTGAATGTAATAACATTATCTCATTTCTTGAAGGGAATGAAATCATTCATGAAAAATGTAATATTATTTGTGATACTAATATAGTTTAATCATAAATATTTGAGATATGGTGATGTTAAGTTAAATTATTTCTCCTTTATTTAGTAAAGTAAATGTTGTTATTATTTTGGATGGTAATGAGGTGTGTGTTGTGAATCCAGATGATTTTTCCACATTGGTTATCACAACCACATTTATCAGTAATGTTAATGTGTTATCCCATTATTTTAATTCATATAGAGGAATTTGGGTGTGTAAGATTGTACAAGGGAGACAAAATTGTAGTTTGATTCTATATAACTAGTGCTGATTTTTCCTTGATTTTTGTAAACACACAATTAATATTTTTTATGGTTTTTTGAATTATTATTTCTATTTTTAAGATTATTTTATTATATTAAAGCATTTAAAAAAAATATTGAAAGGTATCTCCAAGGATAGTGTTTGGATATGTCTATATTTTTTAGCATGCATATTCTAATGTTTATTCTCTACGTGGAAAATCAGTTGATAGGTACCTAATGTAATATCCCATGCACTTTCAACTCATTATTTTATGTTTTTTTGGGTGTTAGTACCCTACTATGAAATTGCGGAAGGTAAATATGGATTTGGAGTTGAACCTCCAATTATATGTGGTGATTCATGGTATATATCACAAATTCATAGTGTGAATAATGTTTTATTGGGATGCTTAATAACAAAGGAGTCATAGTTTTTGATGTTTTCTTACATGAGTAATTTATTGATTTTCATGTTGCTAATGGAATGAATATTTTTTGTGGTGTTTCTGACATTCTATCATATAAGGATTTAAGGGATGAAGGGATATATTCAAAATTTAAAAAACCATTCGAAATTATTAGATAATGAACCTTTTTATGGATGATAACCACATGATGTTTAAGACATGAACCTACAATCCATGATGTGAATATGGAAATTTTCATGTTATCTTGAAATTCAACCCCATCACTTAATAACACATATGAATCCCTTTTCCTCTTTAAAAATCATCCAAAAAATTCCCATAATCCTTCCTCTCATCCTATAATACTCAGCTTTGTATGAAAGAAATCCAAGGAAGCCTTTTGGTGAAAACAAAAAGGAGTTACCTGATTAAGAGGTAGCATTATTCAATGAGAAATTTATTATTATTTCTTCTCCATCCATTAAATTATTTTTATATCATTCATATATAATGAAATAATTTTACAAAATATAATGATATTGTTTATGTGAGGGTTACTTCCTATGAATATACACACTTCAATGCTAGTGTGAGAGCAGAGTTCATTTGAATGTTCTGGGAATAGGTATATACTAATGTATTTAGGTATTTTTGAGTTCATTGAATATATTGGAATTGTGGAATATTATTTGGTCATTACATGTATCTTAACATAAATTCAATAAGTGTTCCATTTTTCACAACTATGTTGGAATCAAATGGACCACTTCCATGTTATTGAATGGGATGATGTTTATATTGGGATCGACAACTCATTATTTGAACAAGTGGTTTTGTTATGGATCACCAAGATAAGATAATATGTGGTAAAACAATTAATTTTTTCTATGTACTATGATGGTGTGGTCAGTATAGCCATGCGACATGGGATTAAGAATCATTAATGGGGTAGTTGTGAAATTATATTTTGGAGAGTCCAAAATCATGATCACTTTTAGTGGGAAGGAAAAATTTATGGCAGAGAGAATTATGTTTTATTCCATCGAAGTGGTATGATTTAAAATGAAAATAGATTATCCCTTTTGATTTTATAGAAGTTTGATAGGATTTGGGGTTGAAAATTCGAATATTTTGAGAAATATTCCTAGCAACACCATTTAGAATAACCATGTTGTAAGAGTGTGAAATTGATCTATATGATCCATATATGATTTTTATAGTTTAAGAATAGTTTTTATAATCATTAGGGTCACTAGAAATAACTTTTGGGTGAAAGGGGTTTATTATGATATTTTAAAATGGATTTAGAATAGTTTAATTAAATGTTTTACCATTCTATGGTAACCGCATGATTTGTTTTTCTAAGTGTCAGTGGCTACATCATGGCTACTGCATGGTCTTTAAGGCCATAATGACTAACAATGAACCCCATAGGGGATTCTAAAAATAGTAATTTTTTCACAATTCTAGTATAAATTTTAATAATAATAATCTTATGATATCTCTTATAGTATATATAATGTATTTTGGATACTGCCTAGGTTTATCTCTATGGATCATTGGCGATTGCAATTCATTCTTTTTCGATCTAGTAATGAAATGTTTGGTTTTTTATTTTATTTTTTCTCCTATTCCAAGATCCTCTCATGATATCTCTTACATTATTCTTTTGGAACTATATTGGGATATGATTTCTTGATATATTGGGTTTGATTGGGAATTTTATAATATTTCTTATGGATATTAGTAGATAAGGACTTGGTCTCTTCAATTTCCATATCTTCCATTGATGGATAATAGTTTCCCTCTTTAGGTGTGGTTTATATATCTATATGGAGTTGAAAGATTCTGAATTACATGAAATTATTGTAAATTAATTTGGTTTGTTTTTTGAAATTGTTACCTTTGATATCAGTAAAATATTTTTTAGGAAACTCGTAGTAAGTGGAAAGAAAATGGAGGTATAATTTGTTTTTATTAACAAACATATTTATATGATTTTTTTAATAAATTTCCTCAATGATATATTAGATCTAAAATGGATTTTCATTAAAGGTAACCATGATTCTTTTCTATGAAATTTTTTATAAAATCATGCTCATGGTTTTTCATATTATTTTAACAATCAGATCACATTAGTAACCTTTAGTGCATCTGGTTATAGACATACATAAAACATTGTGAGTATATCACAACTAAGGGTTGTTCTTGTGATATAAATAGACAATTTTAGGACTTCATATCAGTAGAATTCAAGTTATTCATTGATTAGTAATCCTAACCATGTTTGAGTACATATTATCATATGCATGATCTCACTTTTTCTTGGTTTTATATATGATGTTATTATTTCCGGTATGATTGACCACATGTTCATCGAATGGAATTTACATGCATACTTTCGTTTATAATTTTTTGTTATCTTACATGTACATGTAATATTACTAGTTCATGGAAATATTAAATCCTATAATGTAAAACCAAATGTGGTTTTATTAAATTGGTTTTCATTTTAAATATACTTTTAAAAGATTTTTTTTTAATAAAAAACATACAATTTCATAGATCTATTCATCGTATAGATTTTTTGGTTGTGTAATTTGGTTCTTTAGTGCTCACCACATAATTTTTACTTTGTGAATTTATAGTTATAGATTTATAGGAATTAGGTAAATGGAATAATGTCATGTAGTTCATCATCCTTTATTAGTGGGTTTCGTCTTTGCATTGGGTTGTGATGGTGGTGATAAATTTTCATAAAGAGACACGGATTTTATGATATCTTACTTTATTTCCAAGTTTAACCCTTTTTTATTTATTGTTCATGTATCATGTATTTTTTTCTCTCATTCCATGTTGTACTATGTTTATTCATCTCTTTTTAGTCACTCACAATACTTTTTTGCATTATTGTGTTGTCATCCACCTTATGTTGGTCAACAAGGATTATGTGTCATTTTTACCTGGGTTGGATTGTTTTGTGTTCAACCCACCCCTTAATAGCATGATTTTTTTCTAAGAATATAAAATATTCATATCAATTTATAGATAATGATTTTTTTAATATATGATATAACTTGTATGATTATAGTGTCCCAAGTTTGAGTGTATGTGAATCTGTCTTCTTAAAATTATATTATTTCCTTTAGTTGAATTTTATGTGATTTATGAAATATATCGGTTCTCTCAACTTAGAGAAAAAATATTTGGAATAAAGAGATCCCATTTTACATAAACCAATGATAATCTATGATGATATGGCTATAACTAGTATTTATATGAAAATTACTAAACATTATACATGATATCAAATAATGATATACAATTGGATCAAATTGTTGAAGAAAACTCAATATCATGGGTAATACTATTCTAAAGAAAAATAAATTTTTCATAAGTTTATAAGTTTTATATCACATTATAAATTAAATATCGAGTGACCATGTAGATACACTTACAAAACACCCTTATTAGGTAATAATTTAAATTATGAGGACATAATTTATCCAAGGGGAGAATGTAACATACAACTTGTTTTGATCCATTATTATTAGTATTAATTATTCCTATAATTATATTTAACATTACATGATTATTTATAATGAATTAATAATTGAATATATATTGGTCCACCCCATATATAAATCAATATAATGGAACATTGTTTAGTTATAAAAGATCATTAAAATGAATTTATATGAAACAACATATCATATACAATGGATATTTACAAATCAAAGATGATTACATCTATTAAAACTGAAAAAATAAAAATTGAATAATAAATTGGGGCTAATGATATCTTTAGACCTAGAAAATCCCATGAACTATAATCACCTATAAGACTCACCATTGGAATAAAAAACCTTCAATGAGATAGAATACCAAGAATAAATAATTCTTATAGTGAAAACTAAAATGAAAACATTGGAAATTAGAAGTGAGAGATGAATAATATTGTAAGTCTATTAATATATATATATATATGTGTGTGTGTGTGAATTAAATCAATCCATTTCACATATTGTTTTTATAATTATGGATGTTTTAAATATTATCATTTCAATTATGGTTGTTGGTCACATATCCTATAGGTATACTAATGTCCTGGATTTTTAACTACTAAATTTAAAATAATATATTTCATGATGAAATGAAAATGATGATATTAGAACATTATAAAAAAAATATAAATTTACACATCACATATAAATATTATAATTTTTGTTAAACAACTATAGGTTGTTATATAAAATTCATATAAATATTTAAATATTATCTTTATAGTATAATTTGAAATTTAAAAGATAAATAAATAACTCCTCATATTTTTAAATGCATAGAAAATATAAAAACAATATTTATATTCAAAGAAAAAATTTTCTATGTATTATATGTTCTTTCCTAATAAGTAAAATAGATAAATGTAAAATATTATTATAAATGAACTAATATACTAAAATTTGTTAAATTATTAATATGTATGAAATAATTTTAAAAGAACATAATGTTTAAAAATAACATTTTTCCTTAAAAAGTTTTTTATTTATAAAATCTATTTATAATTTAAAATAGAAATAAAAAATTATGAGATCATAAATTTTTAAGAATAATAAATATGTTTGAATTCAGTAATTAAGAATTGTCTTAGTAATATTTTCTTTATATTTCCCTGAAATAATCATTTTTTAGTGAATAGTAAAAATAATGATTTTACTAAAAAATTATCATTTTCATAATAAAATAATGACATAAAAAACTATGAATGGGTTATTATGTAAAAAATATTTGTAATAGGAGATATAAATTATTTATGAATTCTATAATGAATTTATAAAACATATGTTTTAAATCTTTTGAACTCAAGTAACATTACAGAATAAAAACTGTTAATATGCACTTATATTAAATGTTAAACGTTATAAATTTTAGAAACATAATATAAAAAAATTTATATATAAAATATGATAAAATTTTAATTATTATAATAAATTTTCAATTAAATTTTAACAAATATAGATAATATTTATATGGTTAGTGTTAGTTACGAATGAAATGCTAAAATAGGTATTTTAAAATAATTATTTTACTAATATAATGTAACTTTTTAAAATTAATAAAATTTGAATAATATAAATTATTAATATAATTTTAGTTTTAAATATATTTATATTTAAATTGGCTATATTTCAATTGGTTTAAAATAATAAATATTATTGAACAACACATTTTGGTTAAATGTCATTTTCCTAAAAAACATTTTTTATATATTTCATATTATAATTAAAAAGTTTATTTTTTCATATTTTTAAATTAACATGATTAAAATATGAATTGATCAGGTTAAATATATTAAAATTTTATAATAGGGGTTACCATATATTTTTATATAAAATATAAATTACTTAGTTAAAAATGAGTTATTAAGGTTAATATGAAAATATTAAAATGGAAAACCTATGGTGAAACACATGAATCAAGTTTATAAAATGTATAGAAAAACTTGAATGGGGGTTTATAGAAAAAATTTCACCAAAAAAATTAATTATTAAAAAATTTTGGATTCACTAAAAGAGGAATAGTTTGTTGATACCATAGATGGGTGAAGGGTATTCCCAAAATTTCCACATTCCTCACTTATTAAAGGTCGTCACATCCAAACCTCCTTGGTTACATATTCTATTCGAATTTCCCTTTTACTGCTACCCAAAATAAAATACTTATATTTCATTTTCTTATCATTTAGTCCCTGGTCTCTATAATTTTTCGTAAGACCTTAATTTCAAAGGAAATCTATAAGATAAAATCAAGTCTCCCACATAATTATTTACATATTTATAACTTTTTACCCTTAATCATTCATTTAAAAAATATATTATATAAAAAAACTGATATAAGTACAATTATTACACTAACTAGTTATTATATCACTTTATCAACCAATATTTAACCTTCTATATCCAATAAGAATAAAAAAAGTGGTGCTTGGAAGCATTACCCTTTATTATGATTAAATCCTCAACATAGGCCTGGACTTGTCCTTTCTAGGGCTTGGGCACACAATTTCACTCTAATTCATCTCTAATTGTGTAGTCGGAGTGGGCATTTTTTTTCTTGGTCTTCCCTGAGCTCACGACTACTCAGACATTTTTCCCTTTTTTGCATTTTGAGGAATGATACACTTTCCTAAATTGATCATTATCCTTTACTTATGATACAAACTAAATCTTAGCTTGAGAGTCATCTGAATCTATCTCATTATGATTACCATCCATTTGATTATTTAGAACATTCTTAAAGGAAGGATGTAGTTTAGTTGTGTCCTCATCTTCTGCTAAATCTTCCCATATATCTTTAGATTTTGAATTTTTTATGGGAATTTGTTAAATTAACATCTTTTTTTAAGAAAAAAGTGGAGTCCTACCATGGGAATTTACTACAATTCATTGATTTATAGTTAGGCTGAATCATATCAGACTGAGGGGTTTTAATGGTTATTAATTCATTGGTAGACATATGAAGGTCATCATTTGCATACTGCTTCAGGACATGCACAACCATATCATAAGATGCTTTACCTTATCTCCTAAAAAGTGTCTAAACATGACCCTTTAATGTGAATATAGTGCAGGTGATATATGAATGACAATTGGACCAAAAATGTCTAATAATATAACACACTTCACAATACAAATTCATTTTTTCATACGTAATTCTCATATTTATTTCATCTTGAGGGGTAGAGAGAACCACCATATCAATTAGAGCCAAACTTAAATCAATTTCGACAATGATGTGGGAAAAGTGACCAAAAGAACTTTTTCAGTAGCCAAATCCATCTGGATTTGTATTCCTATCAGTGTGGCCATGCGACCCTTTTAAATTGATTTCATTTAAAAAATTAAGTTCATTCATGTAAGATAAAATCATTAAAAATCATTCCATTTAATACAAGTCATTTAATCTATCAAAACAGAACAATTCCATTTTCATTGTTTCAAGAGGCATTGATAATGCACCATGGTCATTTAGGTAGTTACCTAAATGGGAAATACCATTTATATTTGTGGCCAATCACTATAGAGGTGCATTGGTTCAGAAAAAAAATTATAGGAGAGAAATTTCCATTTATGAATAATAGAAGATGTTATTTTCTAAACATTATTTATATATAATAACAACAAAAGGAATAAAAATCCCCAAATCTGTATGTACAAAAATGATATGAATCATTGATCATCAAATTTTAGTTTATAAAAAAGAAAACCTCAATTGATGGGTTTCATTATAAATCGTGAATTTTTTTATAAACAATTAATTTTTCATCAATAAGAATCAAATTAAGGAATCATAATTCAATTCACCAAAATAAGAAGCTTATAAAAACTAATAAATATAGAAAAGAAACTAATAGTTTAAACATAGAACTTAATAGATTCTAAAAATAATTAAATAACTACCTATTAGGGTTATTGCACTATTAATAAAATTTGAAAGCTTAGAAGGATTTCTAGGCTGTTAATAATTTAACTTATAAGTGGAAATATAAGCTTGAAAACATAATGGACGGTTTTTATCGATGTTGGTATCCTAAAAACAATAAACAATTCTTATTGGGAGAAATAAAAGGTGTTTATAACAATTTAAAAACTACAAACTCATTTTAGGTAGATTCACAACAAAGGATGGCATGTAGTATAATAAAAGTATTTATTAATCAATGGAAAATTAGATGAACAACTACAGATCACCTTCCTCATTCTTATAATTCTATACTCATCCAATATCAAAGACATATTTTCTTCAGCATGGAATAAATCAATGAAAAAAACCTCCACATGGAAAATAGGGAGAATTTTCTTACATGAAAATTTCATAAGTAATTAGAAGAGAATCTTATAAAAGAATCCGTAGGATTCGAGAGTATACCGATATAGATCCAACGTCGCTAATGACGTTTCATTCAGACTATATACAAATAAGGTAGCATGAACACTAGGTCAGGGTGGAAGAGAATCCCATGTTATAGTAGAGGATCCTCATGAAACTATATAAGAAAAAATAAAGTGTAAAATGGATTTTAAACTCATATAACGTGAATATGTTTATTTCACCCTCAACATCAGGTCGCATGGTCTGGCCACATGGAAGGCCAAATCATGGTCCATAGTGAAAATCAGTCTACATAAGAATTCTAACCCCATATGGTTGTCCGGAATTGTGTTCTATAACTATGTGGTGACCATACACTGAACATTGTAAACACAATACCTATGTCTCACTAAGAATGCATTCTAGGTGTAGAATTTGTGAAAATGGGTGCATCTTATGCACTTCACGGCTAATCACCTACAACTGGCCCATGGATTTGACTAAGGGGACACATGGCTTAACAAAAATGGTCTAACCTTACTAGACTACCAAAAAATGTGATTTATGGGGCTTGATGATCAAGAAATGTACAAGACACAATAGGGGCCTATGGGCCTTTTACCAAGTATACAAACAACACAATTAAGCATTCAAAATCTCGAAATTCAATTAAGAATCTCTATTCAAAGAACAACCCATCTAGTATATTCCTAAAAATTTACTTCCCTAGTATCTCTACCATTTCTATATACAAGTATTGATATATTTTATAATTTTATTTATTATCAAAAGATTTCTTGTTTAAAAATAGTTTTTTTTACAAAATTGTTTTTCATTGAGATTTACATATTTAATATTCAATTAAATTCATCTACATTTTTGTTTTGTGTTTCCAAAAATATATTCTATATATGGAGTCATTGGTTCAAATTTTAATAAATAGTTCAATTTTATTATTGGTTAATATAAATAGTGAACATAGTAATTCTTGTTAGTAGGGTAACGGATAAATCATGTAATTAATGGTTAAAAATTAAAATATAAGGGCTATAAATTAACAATATGATTTTAATAAATATTATGTTATGATTATATATCTTTCATTGTAATAAAATTGACAAATTAATGACATTTTGGGGCCACATTGTGGATATCATTATATTTTAAATATTTTATTTAATGGAAAATGAACCATGTAACCCTATTGATTTTAATATAAAATATATTCATAATATGTTATTATTATGAATAAATTATAGATTATAAATTTTATTTTTAATTATCAAAATATTTTTTCATCAAAATTTATATTTAGTTCTTAGTCAAAAAACAATTACATTAAATTATTACAAAACACTGATGAAGTAATTATTCCATAAATTAAAAAAAATTAAACAATTTTATTAATATTATAATAAATATAATTTCTTATAAATAATGTTATAAACTATTATTTTAGAAGAATATGTAATTTTAAAGATATAACATAATGTTTTATTTGATTTTTTATATATTTTTGATATTATTAATGTCGTTGTAATGAATAGTTGTCAAATTTGAAATTATTAATATGTTAAAAAAAATTTAAACTATATAAAACATATATAAATCGTTGAATTTACCCATTTATTAGGAGATGGGTTAATTTACTAACCATGGTCTAATTTAGTGCTATTTCCCATTTATATTAATTATATTGAAACTTAAATGGTAAAAAGGATTATTGTCTCAATATGTTTTAATGATTTAATGAGAGGTTAAATACAAGAGATGAGGATAAAAACCAAGTCAAAATTGTCTGAATATTTTTTAATGAGATAATATTAATACATCCACATATTATATGTTATATAACTCACTTTAGATCCATTTCATATTAAAAAAATACATTAATTTAATATGTTTAGAAATTTAATGAGCTCCCCTCCCAACTCTTTTAAAAGGGAAAATATTATTCTCATTTAGAAGACATAAAAAAAATTCTTCCTCTAAGACTTTCCCAAATACCTTCATTAAATCAATAATCAAATTCTATACATATTTTTTGTGAACAATACATATCTTATAGGTATTAAGGTTTTTAAAAATAGATTTTTGAAAGAAGATATATTGTATTAATTTCATGTTTTAGACTTTTTTCTTCTTACATAACCCTAAATAAGATATTAAATTTATTATTACCCATATAATGATATATTATCATATTAGTTTCATAACTTATAAAAATTTTCTTTTTTTCAATAGGTAAATGATTTGATCATTTTTTGTACTACGTACTATCGTCTTGCGATGCACTGTAATTTTGTTTCCATTAACATAACCCAACACAAGTTATAATGATTTAATTAATATTAATATATGATATTAATTAAATTATTATAATTATAAAAATATAATATTCAATATAAATTCTTACATTTCTATTCAATTAAATATTATAATGTGAATCATGGGTACATGTGGACTACCGCATGCAAGAAATTATGTGACCCGTTTGCCATTACCACATCAAATTGATGATATATATAATTATATTTAAATAATTAATATGATATTTTTGATATAATAGTAGTTCATTCAATATAAAATAATACTTACCTTATTTCTATAATGATCATTATAAAATGGAAATTTTACTCATTCATATGTACGGCATACCATCACCAAGATATTAACATAGTTAATTTTTCAATATTATTTTTAATAGTTGAATTTATATATATAATTGTATGAGTACGAAGTGTGTCAAGACACAAGGAAAGGGAATTTCATCACACCATTTAATTTTGCGAGATCCATGATTTATTCACAACACCATTTTAAATTTTTTGGTGTTTATACTGACCATGGATGAATTCTAAAAATATTTAACATAAATTTACGGTTATTTACAAATCAATTTGATGTTCTTTCTTGTAATGGGTTTACATTTCGAATGATAACAAATAAGTAAAGTAATTTTGTCTCAATATTACATAATTGAGGAACATGACTTGTTATTAACCTATATTTTCCATGATGTGTATATACATACACTAAAATGTTATATCATGGATCTCTTTATTTTATTTATATTTTATACATCATGTAATTTCATCGAGATCTTCATCATAAGTTACCATGTGGTGAGAGTTTATTAAAACCATCTCATCATTTATTTGGAATGATTATTATTTTATATCCATTTGATGAAATATTATTATATATCTCTCAAGAATACACCTGAGTATATTATACTCTATTTATTCATGATATCTCCAATTATTAGTACCATTTTTACACTATTTGATATATATTATTATCAAGAATGTTCTTCATAAAATCTCTACTTTACCCTATCATTTGTCAAAAATCATTGTTCCATGAAACCATGTTTCCAAAAAGAAAACATTAATTTTTTTTAATATTTTAGTATGATCATTAAAATAAATTTCAACCTATTTATTACATTTTAAACAAATTGTTTTTTGAAAGAAAATAATATTTCTATTGTTTTTCAGTCGAGGTAGTTTTCTAAATAATTTTTAGTGAAAAAAGTAATGTTTAGTGTGTATGAATTTACCTTTTACTGTGAAAAAAATCTTTGGAATTTTACATTATAATATATAAATCATTTTTTAATGATTTTTTCTAATATTCTATAGATTAATTATATTTTATGTTTTTTTTAATGATAGGGTTTTCAAAAATTTATTTATTTAAATTATTACTCTAAAAGTTTTCTAAATGTTATTAATGAAAAAGGTTTTTAATAAGTTCTTAAGAATTCATTATAATTTTTCATTGAAAATGGATTTCAAATTATTTTCATGATTTTTTTATAATTTATTTAAAAAAATGGTTTTCAAAGTGTTTTCAAGATTATTTTTTATGTTTTCAAGGAAAAATATTTTCAAAATTTTTCCATACTTTAAAAATAAATTTTCATGCAACAAAGGATATTTTTATTAAGTAATTATTTTAAAATATATTTTGAAATTATATCCATATATTATAACATCCATTGATATTTCTTATGAATTTTTGGGAAATGATCCAGAGGTTCCACTCATGTTCTTTCCTATAATGGATTATGTTTTGATGGCATGATGTTTATGAAAAATAATTTTTTTTCACGTTTTATATATTTAGTAACCTTCTTCCTCTTCTATAAGTTATATTTTTGTGAAACCCATTTATCCTCAATAGGTTATACCCTGATAATTGCTAATGGAACCCAAATTATTTCTTGGGTTATTCTACAATGAAATGATTATGGAAACTATATATTTTCAAATATTTATAATATGAATAAATATTTATGGTATCCAATTCATTTAATGGGTTTTGATATGAATGTTTGTGAGACCATAGTTAATTTTTGAAAGAATTATAAAAGCAGTTTTCAATATAAAAGTTGTACTTTTCCAGTAAATAATGATATTATTTAAAAATAAAATTTCACATATTAGAAAAAATATTTTGATAAAATTGAGTTAATTTTTTGATTCTACGTGTTGAAAATGGTTATGGTGAAGTTTTGGTATTTTTCTAAAATACTTCAGTTTTAGGTGAATAATAAAATATGATAATTTACTATTAATACAAAATACATTATTTATTGAGTCATATGTGATTTAAGGATGATGTAAGACCACTAGGTTAGAAAACACATGGAAATATTACTATTTTTTTATCACAATAATCAATACAGTTTCTTCTCTTTAACAAAATAATAAAATAATGATTAAGATATTCAAAAATTACTCCTCTCTTCAACTTTAAACCCCCCCCCCTCACTCCCTTTTCTCTTCACTCCTCTAAAGCCTTATACCTTGCCTAAATTCTTCCCAAATATACTCTCAAGAACCTCTCCCTTGTCTATCATCCCTTCTTCTCATAAAAAGGCCAACTCCTCTCCTCTAAAGGGGCTCTTAATGGAGATTAATTCAAGAGGTAAATTCTTATTTTCAATTCTATTACTTCCTTTTTCAAGTTCAATTTTTTTTCAATCCTCACCTCTCTGCATCCAAATTTAATGAAACATCTAGTAGTATACATGTAATTTATTTTTGTTAGTATTATGTAATAATTTATTATCATCTATCCTTTAGACTTATTTTATGCTAGTAGTAAAAAACAACATCTGAGATGTGATAATTTTCCACATTCAAGGAAGATGGGTTTTCATTTTCTATTTTCATCTTCAATTATGGACATAAAGCCATTATTTTTGTTGATAGATACTATAATATATGTATTATGTATCATATATGTTTTCGGAATCTTTTTTTAAACATGTATTTTAATTTATTAAGAAAATTGTGTTCGTTGTGTTCAAAAACCTCTAATTAACTAAAACAGTTATCATTAAATAATTTAAATAATGATTCATCTTCACTCCAAGTGGAAAAATGAAATATAAAAACATATATCCGTATTTATGTTCACTAATAACATAAAACTATAATTCTATTCAACTATCCTCATTTTACATGATTCTCCGTTCATGTATATAATTATACCGAACACAAAATAAATGGACCTGAACAATGAAATTGAACCTCTTAACCCATCCAAAATTACATGAATAAAATTAATAAGGGTATAATAAATCAATTACATGTATATTAGGTTCTGTAATTATTAATTAATTAACCTAAATTTTATTATTTGTGTCATTAAGATCAAGTGGAGAACACCTTCATACTTAAGGTAATAGTTTCATCATCTTACTTCAATTTTTTGAGATATTCTATATTCACTACAATTACCTGTATGTGGTGTATATATACTGCCCATTTTTTTATAATATCATGTATATTTTTATTTTTATGATATTAAAAGTATCATTTTATTATTTTTAATTTTTGGGAACATAATTCAATTGGTTAGAATATTGTAATTATTTTCCTTCCAAATTGCTATTTTTATTCTTGTTTCTATTATTCTCCACTAACCTCAATGAAATTATTATTATTTCTTATATAATAATCATAAATTTTATTTTATTGTTATAAATATTTGTACCAATCATTATAATTATTTATTTTATGTGGGGTTACGTGTTTTAAAAGGATCATTCAAAATTTCAACCTGATAATCAAACCTGATTCAAGGGAACTTATAGAATTCATGCCCATTTTTAAGTGTACTCAATAATATAATTTAATAAACCATTGTTTTTATAAAATAGAATATTTTATCATGAAAAATTATCCTGGTTCAGTTCTAGATTTATGAAAAAAACATTACTTTCCAATTTAAAATTATCTTTAATATTTTTCATAAAATGCTCTAAAATATTTCATTTCTGAAGATTCTTAACAACTCTGTTTACCTGATTTCAATTCAGCGGGACGTAATTTATGAATAATATATAATTTCAATGTCTTTCCCTTTTATTTTCTAAGAGATACATGGTTAGAATCTAAATTCATGTAAAATAAAAATGATTTCTCAAAAGATCTCTTCTTTCAAAAGTAAAAAGGATTTTTCTCATCTCGCATTACCTTTAATGAAGAATATTCCTTATTCACTACATATTACATGCTTGCGGTGTATGTACTTCCATTTGTTATATCAATAAATAGTATCCTTATTCTCATGATCCTCTAATGGATTATGATTTGAATTTTTCAAGGTGGAATGGGACACTTTGGAATGATTAAGGATTATTTCCCCCAGAATTTTTCGATGGTATCGTTTAAAAGTATCTTCATCTAAGTAAAAATCCATTGTTGAATATTGTACATTATTGAGAATAATCTCTTATGATTTCAACTAAAATATTTTGTTGAAGTGTTTTTTATTAGTTTGACTATGGATGTTATATTCCTGATACAATTCACCATATTACTATGAATGGTTAGTGTTTATGTTAAATGATTAGGGAATGTCATTTACATTTCATATGTTAGTTTCAATATGAATATATAGTTGGATTATGATAACTCCATTAATATGGGGAATTCATTGGACATAATAAGTGTTGGGTGGGGCTCTCTATAGCCCTCGATGCATTGGTTAGTCTCATGAGACAAATAGATATGGACTTGGCCGATGCCTTTTCCATTTTTAGATAAGATTTTGGCTAAGAAAATAATCATTTTTAGATGTATTGGATGTGTCCTTGATGCTATGATTCCGAATGTTTGGTATATGGATTTATGTCATTATGAAGCTAGTAATTGAAAGCTCCTGTGGTTATTTGACTAGTAGAATAACCATGAATATTTTTTATTATGAAATTATTTATTCAACTCATTTTCCTACCATATTATGTTCAAGTTTATTTTTATAGGCATGTATTTTAAGTAATTCACCATGCCAAGTATTTATGTTAATGATATATTCCACTATAATTATTAACTTTAATGATCATTTTAACTCATCCCATTCTTATGTTTTATTTTACTAATTTTTGGTGAAGTATATTATGAATGAACTGAAGGGATGACCTAGGAGATAAAGATGATTTCATATGAATTTCTCTCATGTATTTCTTTTCAAGTTGTAATTTTGTACTTATGTATGTATCTTGTTTCCAAATATACTAAAATACTATGTTTATTGGGATATTTCTTCCTTGTAATCAAGTCAATTTAATTAAATAATGCACTAACACCAAGATTTTGGGGTCGGGCGTTACAAAGAGAGTCTGGGAGTAGGCAATAATTTCCCCCAAAAGGGTGTGATGAGCCTGACCTCCCATCCTATCAACTAGTGGAATCCTCAAGTTTTGTTGTCCATTCCATACAACAACCACCTTCCTTTGCAAATCACATACTTGAATCATTTATAAAAGGATTGTTTTCTGTTTTTATCTCCATGAATGAACCCGTTGGAGAACATCTATGGAAATCATATCATTAGAGGACTGACTAACTAAATACTAAACCCCCTGAAATCACCCATCAGAACATTTTGTTTTCCCAAAATAATCACCTTGGGTTGAAACACAAATGGTGTACCCAACATGAATCCGCCACAAAATTGGCATTTTTATCCCACTCAAGCCCCTTCGCCTCATAAAAAGGACAACGGATAATCAAAATCATCAATTATGAATGTGATCAAGAGATTATAATTTTAAGGAGTTTTTTGTCTATATATGTCATATATATATATATTGCAAGTTTCTATAGTAACCTTATATCCAAAGGGAATCTCAACAACCAATGAAGACATGCACCTCAATGATCCCATGGGAAGTTGGGGCCTATATAAAGAGAAAAACCCCATCACCGACAAAACGTCTTCAATGATGGGTATCCAACACATTGATTGGAGAGTACCGCCATAATGGTACTCTCCCCACAGTGGAGGCCACAAGATAGGCCCTCCAACATTGAAAATATCATCATCATGAACCCCTTCTGTTCCAGCACCCCAGCATAGGGCGGCCCCACCGGACGTCTCCAACAACTTCGAGAGCCTGTCTCTAGAGCGCGATAACCAGTACCTACCTTATCTTAGGGTGGAATATGAGGTCAATTTTTATTATTTAATCTTACATGAAAAGGTTTCTTACTCACGGGACACTTCCATAGAGAATCACCACTAACAACTGCTAACCATGTATCCTCGCTCTTAATAGGATCTCATAATGAGGGCACCTGCTGATGTCCACAAGACTCATGCCTCTTAGGCTGACCACTAAGGGCTGTAAACAAATAATTAGGATCAAGTAATCACCCTGATTCCTAATTAAGAAATCTTCCCTTCCAGGGTGGAAAAATGAAATAGGCATACATA
This sequence comes from Viscum album, assembly GCA_963277665.1. NCBI lineage: Eukaryota > Viridiplantae > Streptophyta > Magnoliopsida > Santalales > Viscaceae > Viscum > Viscum album. Next base: position 800,523,398 of record OY728150.1, on the reverse strand, counting down.
CAACTATGCCCCTCCACTCAGGAACACCACTGAAATAGGGTGGCACAATACGAGAACATTCCCATTCCTGATAGTGTTCTTCGGTCCTGACGTGCAGACAGAGAATAGAATTACATAAAGATGAAAATATCTTTTAATGAAAAAGAATCACATCATCCAAATAGGAAGACAACCAACTAATGGAAGTCACAAACTCCTATTGATTCATATCAATACCGCCATCCAAATGGGGAGGCAAACAAATATTTAGAGATTAAAATTCTTGTAGATTCATACAAAGCCTGTGTGAAAAATAAATAGGCATGAATGTTGATGAAAATTCATACTCATAAATAAATATATCCCTCCAGTAAAATATGATGTCAACCAGAGAAGACAACTTGAGGTATACTCATCATGTGTCCCGAAACAGGAGATCATTCAATACCCACTGGAAAGCTATGGAAGATCAGAGTAGGAACAAACTCTTTCTCTGACATCTGAATGGGACTTCATACCTATTATATCCAAATATTTATCTCAAGACATCTTGTAAAAGATAAAATATCAGTTGTTGATTCAATGCCATATCCTACATACATGTCAAAATGTCATTGCATTGGAAAAAAGGATCGGAATTGATCCCATGACCTGGTTTCCTTGAATGGAATGACTCATTCTCAAGATAGGGTGGTCAATCCAGAGTAGTCATGCATCCTTACTCTACTACAATAGGTTTGATGGAAATATCTAATGTTACAAAGACAACCGAATCAGGAAAAAATACTCGTTCTAACTGGGGGTGTCGGTCCAACGTGGTGGCTGCTCTGGGGCAGGCATATATCCCTACCAAAACTCAAGATATTTTCTGGCGTATCCAAACAACATCAAAATAACCAATAAAAATATGAACTTGTATTCAGAGGTTGTTACAAATATCAGATGGCCCCAGTTTTCTTTTAGAGAGTGCCAAAATATGAAATGTGCCAAAGGCAACCAAAAACTGAAGAGCATATTCATGATTCTAATCTATAGGAGGCTAATGTTCTTGACACAATCAAGTATATATCAATAGAAATTCAAGATCATGTTAGTAAAATACCTAAATATGGAAGTGGAAGTAGAATTTTCGATGGACCTCACCAAAAGATTCTACAAGTAGCTCTGAAGGCCCTCCCTAGAGCACCCACGAGGGCATACTCAATGAGCCATGGTATATGATACAGATATGATTCTCATTATAGTCGTACATCAAACCATGATTGTAGTCCTCACCATGATGGAAACCATGTAAAAGGACCTCCCCTCAATGGAGGTTGCTGTGAAGGCCCTCCCCACAGCAACATAAAGCAACAAGAATTTCCTCGCCTCATTATAGTACATCCTAAAGGCCCTCCCTATAATTTACACTGTAGAAATTATACCTACATCCAGATATCAAGATGTCATAGTAGTCCTCACCATAATAGTAGTCATTCAGAATATACTCCCCTCAGTGACATAAAGTTTCAGGAAGGTACTTCTTTAGCTAGAGCCCACCATGATGGTTCTCCCCAGGGTATACACTATAGGGACATTCCACATAGTCGAACATCAAGTTTTAATGGTAGAACTCTCCATTGTAGTACTTATTTCAAAATTCCTCTCCATATTCAAAATACACGCTTGAATGAAGTTCCTCCCCTTGGTGGGACAAATGTGGGGAAGACCTCCTGCTCTAAATAACTCAAAAAGATGGATTTGGAAATGTCAGACACTATGTGTATGATGACTGTTACCCTTTCACAACCCGAAGATAGTTGAGGGCCATTCTCATCTTATGAGCCACCCCTATAACGCTAGCATATCAATGAGGCTCCTGTCATCCCCATTTCTTGAAATAAAAATTAAGGAACATTCAAGTTGGTAAGCCAAGTGGAGGAGTCTTTTAAAAAGCAATAGTAAGATATGTTGCTCATTATAAGGAAAATATCTAAAGAAGATGTACCATTGATGTATTTTCCTGTGACCACTTCTCTATTCTATATACCAAGAGATTTGTTAGAATAATGTACAAATAACATTATACTAGATATATGGAAAACTCTCTTCCATCTAAATGAAAAATTCTTTCCCTATGAGGGTTATGCAGACCTTGTCAGAATACTAGGAGAGCATTGTCATCTCATCGACTTGGAATATCTCCTGTCTAACAAGAGGAAACAATCGGAGAGGTGAAGGAAGGATCAAAAATTTGCCTACCTTCAAATGATGAACAAGTTGTGTTTCCTTACCAGAAATTCCTTGTATGATGTTCACATTTGGGGATGGGGACAATAGGGAGATCTACACTTCACCCGATGCGTCATCCACTGGAACTCACTGGAAGTGAAAAAAATTTAATTTCACTACCCAAAGGCAGCAATCAAATATAATCCATTCTCAAGAAAGGTGGAATGTTCAATAATAACCTTCCTTATCTAAGTCACAAAAGTTTCAGTCCTGACGAGAGCAAACAATCATGAAGCTTCTGAGCCAGGAAGCCGAGAATATCCAGCATGCTTCTAACCTAAGGGAATATACCCAATGAGCAAGGCTCATGTCGTCAAAAGTAAATAAGTCCCATACAAATCCAGTACAATACTCAGCTCACACCCACGCGGGAGTGAACAAAATCAAGAATAAAACAATAGTAGTAGTTACCGCCGCAATACGTAAATTTCCCCAGATTGTAGGAATGGGGGTATTTGTAACTCAAAATTCCTCCCTAAGACCAAAAAGTCATGTAAATAGCACATTAACGGAAGAATGGGAGAAACAATATCCCATAGGAATGGGGGAAGTTTTACATCAAATTCCCACACATTAAATCTCTGTCTTCTCCCGTATGTGAAGAATGATGAGTAAAGAGGGCACCAGTTCAGTCCAGTCTCGTGGTTCATAACACCTGAGATGAAGGAATATTGGTGGATCATATCAGGGCTCCCTTCAGCTTACACATGACCATAAAATCAAAATTATACCACATAAAGGAAGTATAAACTCCAAAAAAGGATGCAAAAATCACTCTTATCATTCTGCACTCGGTACACCACCCCAAATGCGGTGTGCATTAGTGAATGTGGAGGACTCCAGTCTGATGGACCTCATAAGAAATGATACAAATGAAAAGGATTCAATAGAATATGGTTCCCCCCAGAGGTATTCCACACCAATCCTAGGGTGTGCATACCTAGAACCAGAGAGCTTCCATAAATGTGGGTGCTCCCTAAGAAAACCCATCACTACCACCCTCACGAATCCCTAACAATGAGAAGAATAACTCCAATTTCATATATGTCCTGTTCCTACCACTAATGAAAATAACTCCATAATGATTAAATAAATTTTTTCCATGTAGGAGGAATAAATGAAATATATCGGGAAAATAATGTCGAGCTACATTGAGGAAGCTATCTTACAGAGTTTGTTCCTCAAACAAAACAAAAACACCTACTTATAGAAGATGTGCCTATTCCACAACCACTCATCTCTGTAAATGAAACTAGGATTGGATGCCTATCCAATCCAATATTAATACTATGAGTGTACTTTAATATGGATCTAGAATAACATTAATACATCCCTCCATTGGGGAAATAGAAAGAACACTTTTAGGAGAACCCATAAAGGTTTCCCCTAGTTGGGTATCTGCCCCAAATTCTCGTAGTACTGTCACGTCTAGTTTTCCCCCTACTACACCCAGCCAATCTCAAGTCTCGCACAACATGAATCAAGGGATCTTGAATACCAGAAATAAATTGAAATCTCAACTAGAATCCATGTAAGTGTGGCATGATCTAATAAAATCTGAACGCAAACCATACCATGATTGGGTGAGAAACATTCTGCCACCACCAAACTGTAGAAGCCTCATATTCCCAGTGTCCAATGGCTTAAGAGACTCTAAAGAGAATCTAATGCACTATGAATATTACTGTGACCCCATGATAGGAACCCCAGTGAAACAAGATGCAGTGAAAGATAGGTGCTTCATGCAAAGTCTATAGGGTTCAACCTTTATGTGGTATACATGTTTTCCAACTAACTCACTCATAGGATGGTAGGAACTCAAGTGATAGTTTCTCTTTTAGTTCAGTTCGACATTTCCTAATACAATAGTATGTGATCTCAATAACTGTATGCAATGAGAGAATGAAATAGTTTCAGACTTCATCGCCAGATGGAAAGGAAAGACTTACTCTCTAAACCAGCCACTCCCCAATATGAAATTATCACAATGTTCATCAATAATCACCATGATGAATGATCTACACCACTCGTCCCATTTAGGTATACAAGTGGGTTATGATATGTGTCTTTAATTTCCCAAAGTATAAAAAACACTTTGTAGTGGACCAATATCAAGTGATGAGTGGCTCCGTCATCCCTGGGAAAAAGGATGGGAATTAATGAACTGGCTTCTATTACATTTAAGCCACCTCCATCACCTTCTCCAATTGAGAGGTCTCTACCAAATCATGAAAGAAACTCTAGATTCCAACGGCCACCTACACCTTGGAAATATCAGCGAAGGAGTGCCAAATGAAATCAGTTTGATGAATGAATAAAAAAGATATACTCGTTTGAAGATGACCAAGTCTGTGGAAACTTCATATCTTCTTTGAATTGAAACTTACTCTAATTACATGATACAAATAGATAAAATGAATTGGGACTTTATGACTATCCAAATTATTTTCCCTACCACTAGATAGTATGAAAAACCATCTAGGAGTTCTTCATCTTCAAGGATCTCCTGCAAAAGATGGTGGATTCTAGACAAGACAAGTAAGGACCACCACCAGAACAAGTAGGGTTTGTTTTCACTATATCCCCAAGTGAGGAGGGGGTTGAAATATTCACTAACATAATGGAGAAAGAAAATTTAGTTAGATGAATTGGAAAAGAGTCAACTGATATCATGGAATCCACCAAGCATATCTGTTTAAACAAATTGTTCCCCCAATAGTTGCTCATATTACACAACAATCATCATAAACCCCACAAACCTCCACTATTCATCCATTCAGGAGACTGTCTGATAATAATGGAAGAAAAAAGGAATAATAAGATGAACATATAAAAATATCAAAGTCATTCTTGAAAAATTTGTACTTTATTCCATTACACATGAAAACACTAGCACTTCCTGGAAAAATGGGGTAATGGGCACCACCCTCACCAAATGAAATCAATAGAGGAATACAGTCTGGTAGAATCAATTTCAGTTCAAGAATTGATCTTCATCTCCATTAATTTCATTCACTTAATAGACCCCTTATTTGATGTAGATTATTTCTACAAACCATAATTCCCAACAACCAACTGGGGAGACGGATGAAGAGGTCATAGAGGCTGAGGGTTTCCAGGATAGCATGGTCATGGAAGGAGTCATCTTCTCAGCCACACCTTAATGAAAACCATTAATGTTGTGAAAAATTATAGAAGGACCATCTAGAAGACACAAGAATAATTGGAGAGTTTTTCTATCCCTTCTGGAAGAAATCCAAGCCAAAAAATCTTGTAGTAACCATCACAGAAAGATCAGATTTATCATCACCCAAATCACGTACGTCGACCAGTCTGACAGAATCCAAGGAGCATGAGAGAACCATTAGTTACTATCCTAGAGTTCGACACATCCACCTTTATGGATCGAATCCATAAAGATCCTATGAAAGTGTATCCCCAAGACAGGAAGTTTCTTCCTCTATAGAAGAAATAAGATATTCTAATGTATCTATCATGAGTATTGTAAAATCTATCAATCATGGATGCATTTAATCTGTCACCAGACCTATGATAGGAACTCATCAAAGCTTCACTAGGACCCCAAGAAATTGAGGCTGAAGTAGTAGCTGCCAAAGTCCATTAGATAGAGTCCAACACGACATAATTATATGTTGTCATCTCCTTTATAGATCATGATGAAGAATCCATCATGTAGGGACACATCAAACCCTAATATGTGTTTTGAAATAAAAATGGCATTGTTGACCAGGAAATTTTCGTCAACAATGGCTCTGGAGTTAACCTCCTCCCACTATGAATAGTTCTTCGGTTGGGCTATGATGAGGACAATTTAACACCCTTCAAGAAAACTATATTGGGTAATGAAAAAAGTGAGTAGATGTTTTTGGGATGAATAAACCATTAATTTTTTGGTTACATCATGTTTGATTCAAATTTTCTAATAGTGTAGTAAAATACAGCCTTCAATGTTCTATTGGGGAGGCCCTGCCTGCATCAGCTGGCTGAAATCCCCTCATCCTACCATTAGTGTGTCAAATATTGCGCTAATGAGAAATATGGGAAACTTCATGCTGATAAATCGCCATTTTAATCCTTCCAGTCACATTACATTGATGAAGGGTTCTTTGAACTGAAAGAGAAGTAGTCTTTGGTCGATGACATTAATTAGATCACCACCCCAAATAGACTTGAATTGGATCTCTCTAAACCCATAAAATATATTGGGGAAGAGTATGTATTACCAATCATTCATGTTGAGGGCATAAGTTCCAGCTTAGATGTGGACTCATCCATCTGCATGATCTATATTATGTCTGTTGAGTTCAAGGATGCTGAAAATCCCACTAACCCCCATAATGATTGTGACTTATCAAACAAAAATGCTTTCATCCCTTCATTAGGGCTCCAGATAGTTTTTAACTTACTTAATAAGGTATAATATGATGTCATTTTACTAAAATAAATAAATTACACTCCTCCACCCCCCATTCCATCCTCTTAAGAAAATTCTCCATAGTCATACCAAGAAATATGTGCTGTCATAGTTTCCAAAAATTAGAGTTGTGATTCCACTCCCAATGATGGAGAGTTCATCTTGAGAATAATATCTCTATCAGAAGAGGAATAATAAAACAAAGATAATCATGAATGTGATTAATAAGAATAATAAGAAGAAGAAAATCTCAATGATTCTCATCATGCATTCAAAGAAGACATCTCCACCACAATTGATGAAAATAGAGAGATAAAACTGGGCACCGAAGACAACCTATGGCCTACTATGATTAGTGTGGCTATGACTTTTGAGTAAAAAGATTCATATACCACATTCCTAAAAAAGAATCAAGATGTTGTTTCCTATAACTATACATAAATTCTAGACCTTGATCCTGAGGTTTCCACTCAATACCTAGGTCTATCGGAGGACCATCGTGGTTACAAGCAGGCTTCTAGAAGGACCTACCTGAAACATACTTCCAAAATAGAGGCTGAAGTTTACAAGATAATAAAAGATAACATTAATTATAAATTCTAATTTATTATCCGGCTAGAAAAAATAGTCCATTTCAAAAAAAAGAATGGATAGATCCGAATCTATAATGACTTCAGGGACCTCAATCGACACTACCAGAAAAATGATTTCCCAGTACCAATCATTGAATTTTTGATCAATGTGACCATTAGATATGAGGATATCTCATTAATTTATGACTACTCTAGTCACAACCAGATCTGAATGGGATAATAATATGAATAAGCCACTACCTTTGGGCCCCCATGGATTATTTCTCTACATGGTGATTCTCTTTGGTCTGAAAAATTCTAGCACCACATATCAGTGCACCTGGAATCTAATGTTCGAAAACTTCCTCTGAAATTTTGTCAAGTCATACATTGAAAAACTCATCGTTAAGTCACAGCAGAACTTGAGCCACCTAAAAAATCTTGAAACTATCTTCAATAAACTATAACAACCCAATCTAAATATGAATCCCCTGATGTTGTTTTCGGAGTTACCTCCCAGAAATTCATCCACTTCACCGTACACCATCGAGGTATCAAAGTCGGACCTGAGAAGAAAAAAAACCATCCTTGGCATGTCACCACCCCATAACCTCACTGAGTTGAGGGGTCTCCAGGGGAACCTAGCCTCCATTTGGTGCTTTATATACACCCTTGAAGGTAAGTGTTTTATATTCACTAGGATAATGATAAAATGGGTTGCATACATGTGGGATAATGATTTTCAAGAATTAGTCAACAATCCTAAAAGGTTTCTCAAAATCCCACCAATGCTAATGCTTCTATTTTAGGGAATACCAATCATTATATATGTGACTACCTTGGAATAGTCACTAGGTACTTTTCATACATAGAAGAATTATATTGGTTGTGAGAATAGTCTATATTACCTCATCCTATCAATGATCGATGTTGCGACTCAATATTCAAATATTGGAAAGATCTTCCTATCACTAATCATTACAGTTCAAAAATTGAGGCATTACCTACAACACCACGAGGTCCATCTCATATCCCACTGCAACCCACTCAAATATATCCTTAGCCATCCTATATTAACTGGACACCTATCCCAGTGGGCATCAATCCCATAACAGTTTGACATAGGGTATATGCCCCAGGAAGCCATCAAAGTCTAGGCATTAGCATATTTCTTGGAAAAGAACCCCTCGGTAGAAATGAACCCATTGTATAATAAATATCATGATAAAGAAGTATTATCCATCCAAAAAGGACCCTAGGCATTGGAATTGTACTTTGACGGTGTGTCCAAAAGGCGAAGAGGGAAAAGGATGGAAGATCCCAATCTCAACAAAGTGGGGTTGGGATTTATACTCATATATCTAGAAAATTCCATCATAACATACTCCTTCCTACATTCATAGAACTTCACAAATAAAGATGTAGAATACCAGGCCCACATTGTAGTCCTAGAGCTAGCAGTTCATTCACAAGTAGAGCACCTAAAGATAATAGGTTATTTGGTGATGGTTGTCAAGAAATTCAATAGTGACTATGCCATTAAGAATGAATTATTGGTTTATTTGAGGAACCATGTTCAATGCATGATGATATAATAAACATCAACACCAACATTGAATTATGTTCTGTGGTCACAAAATTCTCAAGATGATGCATTATAAAATGCATCCATAGCCCTTGCTAATCCAGACTGGGATGAAACAACAATCAACATTTTCCACCATCAGATGGTCCTGTCATTCATTCAGAACAAAATTCATGAAATAAAAAAGACTATCCCTATTCATGAGCCTTATAGTCACCCCACCAGCTATATTACTCCCATTAAAAATTACCTTCAGAGGGGTAACTCCCACTAGATAGGGCTAGAATAGAACATATATGGAGGTGGGTAATAATTTTTTTATGATGGAACAAACCAATAAAAGGTTCTCAAAATGTGAGGCCTTGATGGAGTCCATCTCAAGTGTATTGATGGATAATAGAATAGTGTATCCATGAAATAAGTGCATGTCCGAACTTGTGGAGGACACCAATTAGAATCAATTCTTACCTATCTAAATCAATGGCTCAGATACTATGGGTCCACTATGATAAAGGATTGTGCCACATTCACTAAGAAGTTTCATTCCATCCATGTTCATTCCAATTTCATTCACTAACCCCTTGATCTAATTCACATGAATTTTACTCCTGGACATTTTCCTTAAGGGGTACATATGTCGTGGGCCCATATCCTCCTACCAAAGCTACAAAATTCATGTTCATTCTCACAATAACTGAATTCTTCTCCTAATGGGTGGAAGTTGTACCCCTTAAAGAGGTTGAGGAAATAAGAATTGTTAGATTTTTAAAAGTCATCATCAATATAGGATTTGATGTCCCGCATATAATACTGACAGAAAATGGCACCAACTTCTACAATGCTAAGTTGAAAAAGTTATACCATGAGTATGGAATCAATTCCAATCATTTATATTGCTCCCATGAAGCGGCAAATGGATAGATAGAGGCTTTCAACAAGGCTGTATTCAACAACCTCTAGATGATGGTTGAAAAATATTAGAACACATGGCCAAAAAATCTCCTCAATGCATTATGGAAATACCAAACCATGACCTACACTACCACCCAGGCAACCCCGTACTCACTAGAATATAGGAAAGTGGTAGTTTTTTCCATCGAGGTTCATGTTCCATCACCCCACATTCCAATTTGTGTTCAATTTTCTATAAGTGAGAAATCTATTAAACAGTTTGATGAGTTGTTACGGCAATATGAGAAAATTATTCTCACTTTGCATAGTCTGGATGTCTATTAGAATCGTATTGCACGATCCTTCAACAAAAAGGTTCGCCTTTGATCATTCCTCGAAGGGTAGATGATGTCTATCCTTCAAACCCTGATGATACTCATGAAAAAACCCCGCAATATTGATAAAAAATGTGAGGGGGGGGCACATTTCATACATAAGGTTTCCCCATACGGAGAATATGTGTTGATATAAGTGGATGGAAAACACATCACAAATCCCACCAATGCGTGGTTTTTGATGAAATACTTCATGTAATAGCGACATATAAGTTTTAGCTACACGAAATTAAACTCCATACTGACAAACTGATCCAAATTTCACAATGATAAACTTCATTGTTGGTATCATGTTCCATATATAAATACTTCATGTATAAGTTAAATTCATGTTAGTTTAAGATAGCAATACCCTCCCCCTTTACTATTAAAAGGCCAGACCAAAATATGGAAGGGCCTATGGAATGACATGTGGATTGATTCCATCCCTTACAGGATAAGTAGTGATGCTTAGATCATGCATCATAGTCCAACTACCATAAATATATAAAAAATCCCTCCTCTATGTGTATGGAGTAGGCCTATAGGGAGGACACATTTAGAAATACGTGTGGATTGACTTCTATTTCTCTGGGATACATGGTGACACCTTGACCCCTGATCTTGGCCCAGCCACTAGTAACAAAAATGACACTTCTTCCTACATATGGACTAGACCCATATAGGGGAGTTTTTTTCAGAATGACATGTCTCTTGATTATTTCCCTCATAGGAAACACAGTGACACCCGGATTTTACATCTTGGCCCATCCACCAATCTGAAAAATGACCACCTATTTCCCTACCCATGGACCATACCTATGTAGGGAACTCCTAGAACTATGTGTGGATTGATTCCAAACTCAATGGGATATGAGGGGATGCATCACTCCTTGTTTCTCACACTGAGTATAAATCCTATGAGCTTAAGAATAATGGTAATGGATTACCTCTGTAGATAAGGCATAATGGGGTATGATGGACCCATCACCATCAGTGGAAGAAACCGACACCCCCCACCACTATGTGTATGGAATATACCTATAGAAGGAAGTCCATGTAACGAACTATGTTTCATTTGATTCCAATTTATCAATGGGTTACATTGGGACATTAAGATTCTATACCCCAGTCCATCTACCAACATCAGATAAAAATTACCTCTTTACCTATACATGGGCCCAAAAAATGCAAGGTGATATGTTATTTAGGATGGCATACATCTTTATTCCTTCCCTTGCAAGATACATAGTGACATTGGGATTCTACATCATGGTCTAGCCACTATCCAAAATTGGATCTCTTCCTTTTCTCTGTGTATGGTTAATACTATAATAGAAGAGTCCCAATTCAGTCCTCACCATATGACATTGAACTTCAAAGTATTTCAAGAGTTATGTGCGACTTGATTTTTGGCATGATGAGATACATGGTGACAATTAAATTCGATTGTTCGGAGTTTTTCTGCACAGAATAAGGGAACATTCCCCCAATTTCCTAGACATGACATACCAGCCTATAAAGAAGATAACGTTAACTCATATAGAGGAAAGGTTTCATATGATCATGACCCCCATAGGTATGAGCTAGATCCATGTTGGGAGTTTCATATTCCACAGCTAATCATGGTGTCAGTATTTCTTACATACCCATGCACACCTTTTCAATTTAGCAGACGCCATGCCTTATGAAATATTAAATCTTCAAAGTCATACACGACCATCAAAGATGAAAGGATTGTTTCATATGGACTCCTTTGTTTGACTATGCACATCATGCCTATGAGGCTCTATATATGTCCCCTACAAAATGAATGTCAACCAAATGAAAATTCTTCCCCATGAGAGTCCTTTCCTACCCCTATACTCCAAATGGATCCCAATCCCCCATTCCATTCACCATTATCCAAGGGCCCCTAGGACCATTGTATACCCTTTATAACCTCATTCATGACTAGTGTATTCCATAATATCCCTACCATGATCAACTCATTTGTATTTATGGTATTTTTGTCTTGTTTTCCTCACAATACGAGTGTAAATTGTGTTATTTCACGACATTAAAATTGCAAGTCCAAAAGTACCCTAGCTACAATAATTAAATTGTACCGCACAATTGAAATTATTAGATTCTTATATTTTCCTATCATCACCATAAAAAATGACTTTCATTGCTACATGTAGGATATAAATATTCAAGAAAATTTCCTTAGGAATAATGCATGACTTAGTTTCCCTCGAATGAGATGTGTGGCGATACTCAAATCCTATGATCTGGACTCAGCCAGAGAAAGTTTTAAAATTTCCCCTTCTCTATGCACAAATTGAGTCAAGGTAGAGAATCCCCATACAAGATTTGTTTATAGGGTTTCTCAAGGGTAGTCATGTTTCCCTTCTTTCACGTCGATATTACTCTTTGTCCATCCCACAAGATGATAAATTATTTGTAATTCAACCTTGTTGCACAAAGATAAACTGGAAAATGCTATTCTAAGCATAAAACACTCCCTACCATAGATTATTCCATTATTAATTGGTTAACTGATATCCTTTTCATAGTTTTTTCTCACACCGAATATAGCTCAGGTGGGATTAAGGACCTCCGCAAGAAATCCACCATAGCGTTACGAAAAATCAACCCAGTATTTTGGGTATAGTAGCATGAACCTAAAATGCATGTTATGGTTTCCTTCCCCATAATAAGGTACCCCAGGTCCAGACTGTACAAAATTAAACTATGGGGTACTCCAATGATAGAACAAATTCCTCACCCTATATATGAGAGAGATCTATGTAGGGGATTACTTTATCTGATGGTTGAATCACAACCCACGCATTTCAAATATATCTAGATACAGTCTTACCACACATAAACTCTATGCTTTGAGTAATCTTGGATCCCCATAATCCTATATGGCCATCAATGATGGAAGGCTATTTCCATGTGCACACCTTTGTTTGACTATCCACATCATGCCCCATTGGCTTTGCATATGTTTCCTTGAAAATGGACATTACCCAAAATATATATGTCCTTAGGAGGGTCCTTTCTTACCTCGATATGCATAGCAGCTCCCATGCCCTGTGACATCCATCATGACTCAAAAACCATCAAATTCATGGGTTTCATTTTATTTCTTACCTACGTCTTAGACGTTTCAAAAAATACTATCCCAATTTACATCTAGTTACTCATGTATTCTTCAAAACAAAGATGCCTAATACATATGTATGAACATAATCCATGTACATGAAAAAAAAATTCCCCCACTTATTTTAAGGTTTCCCAGTGATTTTCAACCTGAAATGCTACCCTTTATGTTTAGGGTCACCCCATTAACAATCCAATCTATTTGTTCATAAAGGTATGAATCCCTATAATCCTCCATGACTATTTAAAATAGAAGGCCTTTGTTCTCCAGACACCTTTGATATGTCCTCATCATGCAGATGAGGATGGTATTTTATTTTAATGATTTTTTTAGGATACTTTTAAAAGTATCACATAATATAAAAATATGTATTAACATATTTTTTTTCAATTAATAGAGGTTAAGCTTAGAGTTCACCAATAAATCATAACATGGAGTATAGTTCCATCACTCAAAAGAATATTCTTATCAAATATAATAAACTTTTATCCCATTTAATTTGTTGTGGAATTGGTTTGGATGAGGAAATTAGGTGAATTTTTTAATTTGGTGCAATCATTAATCTTATCCAAAATTCAAAGCTCATACATTTATGTCACAAATCACGGAAATTGATATATACTTCTCTACTTCTAGTTTATATATCACTTTGCAGCCCTTATGGGAGTTTTTATTACCTATTAATATTTGATGGGAAATTATATTTTTACATAACATCGTTTTACCTGATATAGTTTGAGATATTGACATCCTAATAATATGTGAAAATCCATTTTATGAAAAATTTAATGTGATTATCAAATTTTATTTGGAAACAGTAACCCTTCAACCCAATGAGGATCAAGATGAATTCATTTTTTTCAAACGTTTATCATTTTTGGAGAGATTGGAGATGACATATGTTTTTAAGCCTATGTTTGCAGATATTATTAAAGTGGAAAATTTCCATCATTGTTTTTTTAAAAAGTGATACATTAAATGGTAAAGTTGTAGAAAAATTTATCAAAAATGTGTTCACAAATGGGTTGGAATGGCTTGGTTGAATTGAGATTAAAATTAGAAAATATATTTTTCAATGTTATGTATCTATCATTCAACACCTAAACTATAAGATGAATTGGTTTATATTGAATTTTTTAATAATTACATACCTCCATTATTCACAAACCCGATTCTATTTCCTGTAAATTTGTGACACAAAATATTGATATTATTAAAGTTCATTAAGATACATAAATTGATTGTTCTGAAGCTAAGGTTAATTCTATTCCTAGTTTTTTCTAGATTAGTTTTGAATAGGATTTTTTTCAAATTGTTGAGAGTGAGTAATATGATTTTATATATATATATATATTTTCGCTCTTGATGGGTGCCTCCACCGTCATCCGATTTTCTAACATTCGTCATTGGAGAGGTTCCCTTATTGTTCATTAGAGGAATTCCAGTGTTGTCTGTCAACCCAGAATTCCCTATTTAATTAAAGAAGGAAGACATGTGAACGTTGCCGCATTTCCACCCTTCTCCATTAATTGAAAAAACATGAATCAATGTGTCTATTATGCCGCGTTTCCGCATCGTTAGGCTAACTCATTAATGCAGTTCATTAATGAGATTCATTTTTTCCCCGTAACTACATTACAATGAAGATGCACCACTACTCAATGATGAAAAAACAATTAATATAACTTTTTATGTTATTTTATTTTTCTTCTGAAAAGTCCAAAAATTAAATTTTTCCCTCTACCTGGGGTAATAGAGGTTAATTCCTTCTTAATAAGAATATCTTATTATGAAATCAATGGTGGTCTCAGATTTTTAATTTGAGTTACCATTTTTATGTTATGAGGATTTGAAAATAAAATAACTTTTATTTAAATTAATTAATTTATAGTTATGTCCCAAAACCCAACATTCATTGTCGAACTGCATCGGCTAATGTTGGGCTCCAACCAAGGGAAGCATATATTCATGAACTCAATGGTACTCTTAGATTCCTAATCTGAGTTACCATTTATGTGTTATAAATATTTGAAAATAAAATAAAATTATTCAATTATTTTATTTATGGCCCAAAAATATATTCCACTATTGACTCGCGCCAGTCAACGTTAGGCTCTGCCTATGGAAATCATACCATCACGAGTTGAATGGTGGTGTTGGATTTTCAATCTAAGTAACCATTTGTAAGATTTAAGGATTTGAAATATATATTAATTTTATTTAATTATTTTATTTACAGTTTTTCCATTTTCAGTTTTTCATACTGGAGGCATGTGCTGAATAAACTTATGTCGTGCCTAGGGTAAACCCACCATCCTGAACACAACAATGCCTTTATATTTTTGATATGAGATACCATTTAATTGTTATTATATTTTTTTGGAATATCTATCACATGTTCTATTTAAAACATAACATATATTGATGGATAATTCTGGGCCCTCTGGACCTCCTAATCACACACCGTCTCAGCACCTTGCCTCAAAATAATCCCATTGAAATTTAAAAAAAAATATGATTTTTATGGTATTAAATTGCTTCCCCCTTTAAGGATATACATCCTCATAAGCAAAAATATGGGCTAATCAAACAAAAGGGGTTACTTATCATGAATCTGAGCCACCTAATCCCATGTTCTCTCTTCTATATTATCATGTTTCCAACAAACATGCACTAGAAGAATCAATCATCCATGAAGTATCCCCTCCTATAAATCTTGAATATCTACTGTAAACTCTGAAAAATTCTCCCAGTGTTCAAATCTCTAGCACGTAGAGGAATCCTGATCCCACCACTAAACTTTGCTGCTAAGTAGTCAAGAAGTGGGTCAACTCAGTGAGTCATTAAATGAAAACCCATATGGTATTGTGTCTCCTAGACGTACATGGTAAAACCATCATTAATTCTATCAATGTCCCATCCCACTGCAATTCCTGTATCCCGAGGGGTTGTGTCAAACCTACTAGAACCTGGTGCTCAGACTTCACTTGCTAATAAGTGAGGCATTTGGAAACAATCTTTTCCCTAACCTTCTTCATCCACGTCCACCAATACAGATGTCAGAGGTCTTGATTCATATTTGTCACACCTGGATGCACCAACAAGGGGGATGTATTGAAATCCTATAACATTTCCTCCCGCAACTCCATAGGTACTATAGTGAATCCTCTGAAAAGGATGATGTGCTCCCCACCATTAAAATATCCATTAGGGGAATTCCCTATGGACATATGAAATTGTTTAGTCTTGTGGTTGGAATTTATGAGTTGCACCTCCCAGACTCATTGAAAGAGTGGAGGGGAAACTACAATCGAATGAAGAAAATTATTATCCTCTATATCCACAGAGGGTATCTAAAGTGAGGATAACCTCTATGTTTCCTCATTCAACAACTATGAACGGATCTTCTTATGAGATCATCATCTAACATGTTCCCCTTATAATGAGTTTAGACGACATCAAAATCATAATCCTGTAGGAACTCCATCCATCATCTTTGTCTCAAGTTCAAATCCTCATGATAGAAGATATACTTGAGACTCTAGTGGTTAGAGTAGACGGTAAACCATTTTCACATGGAGGTAGTGTCATCACAACATCAGTGCGATGACTATATATTTTAACTCAAGTTCACGATTCACATAGTTATTCTCCTGCGGAATGAATCATCATAAGCCATAATCAATCAATAATTTCCCCTGTATCCTGACACAAACATGCCTAGTTATTAATGAATCACAAAACACCATGTAGTCGATTCCCTCCTCTGTCAGCCTCAATATATGAGCACTCATCAAGCTCTACCACAACTGATGAAGGTTTGTCTGGTATCTTTCATTCCACATGATGGTATTTCTCTTCTTCATCATTGTTGTCGTGGGTGCTTCTACTCTGGAGAAGTTGGGTATAAACTTATGATAGTACCCATCCAGCCTAAGGAAACTCTGTACCTCGGTAACACTCTTGGGTGGATCCCAAGAAAGAATCACCTCTATCATTTCTGGATCCACCATAACTCCAACATCTGAGATGAAATTTCCTAGGAAGTGTAACTTCCTTATTTTTAACTCACACGTTGAGTGTTTACCATAAAGCTGGTGCTCTTGGAGTGTGTCTAGAACCATCCTTTGGTGTATCATGTTCTCCTCCTCAGACGCTGAATACACTAAGATTTCATCAATGATGATCACTAAAACTAGTTTAGGTATGGCTAGAAGATCCTGTTCATGAGTCTGATGAACACAGTTAGGGCATTCTTCATGACAAACAACATCAATAAGTACTCGTAGTGGTCTTAGCGACATCTGAATTCCATCTTTGAGATTTCATCATCTTCTTATGGATGGATATAATCGATAATAAAAGAGAATATATTTATATGGTAAATTGTCTCCATTTTAATGTTAAAAATTATGTTTTATAGATGGATTATAAGACTATATGTTTATAGATACATGTTTTAAACGATTATCTCAAAGCTGTGATTCCATATAAAATTCAAAAAAATAGAGTTATAAACAAGGGATATTAATACTAAATGAAGTTATGCCATGAATTTAAAAAGTAATGATTCTTATAATATATAGACTTGTTCAGATGAGTTTAACTGGGATTCTTAATGTAAAAAATCTATGTAAATGTGTACAAACTACTGCATTTTCCATTGAAGGTATAGAAAATATGAAGGATCTTATATGTTATGAAATAAAAACATATTGAAATCATTCAAATTTATGAAGATTAAATCATTACTCAACTGAAAGGTAGACTTACTGTTATTGTGAATAAAGTTTCTTATCTTGGAACTCCATTTACTAAGCAAGAGAAAGTTTTAAATTTTTTATGAGTTTTACCTCCTATGGGGAGTGGATATCGACATCCATTAGACAATCTATAGAGGTCATGAATTTCAAAATAAAAGATCATAAATGAAATATTTTGATCTAGGAGGTATAAATTAAAGCTGAATTAATAGAATTTAAAATGATTGCAAAATAAAATGTGATATAACAATTATATTATTTTGATTTTTTACATTTTTCATTAAACCATAATGTCTTTCATGGTAATTTTTAGCCTCCCCTTTACACACCAATATTTTATCTATAAAAATTTATAAAAATAACTTAAATACTGTATTATTTAATTATATGAACTCATTTATAGTATTCTTGTCATGTGGTGATGAAACAAATCACATCGCTTCAATGAGGTGGTTGACCACAGATCCACGAACGATGACATAAATTCAATTAGTTACTAAAAAGGAAAAACTAAAAAGATATATTATGTCTATATAATGATAAATAAGTCGTTGATATAATAAATATGTTAGTATATTACACATATTTACTATATATTACCTTATTACCTTCCATATAAAGCTTTATTGAAAAATGATTCACATCGATTCGTCAGGCGGTAGTCCATCATACACACTAGTATAATTATCAGATCACTTAAGGGATGAAACATAAAAGGTAATTTATGATAAATTTATTCAAGAGATATAATAAAAATATAATATATTATATATAAACCTCATATCAATAATCATACCAACCCATGAGAGGAGGTAATGTAAAAACTAATGGCATTGTTTCGTATGGAAGTAGTCTTCTTCACACACAAATGATGATTTAGTTACCCATTTGATATAATATTGTGGGGGTATAGGTCATAAAATTAATATTTTAAAATACAATTATATGAAATATTCTATGTTTACTATATCATCATGGTATAAAAAAATTTGAAGGAGGCAGATAATGTAGTAAAATACATATCCTAGTTGAAGAACAATACCTATTCTTTCGGTATCATCTATTGGTTTTCACTAATGCCTTGAAGGTTTTGAGATAATAAAAAACTATGTATTATAAGATGATTTTATGGGACATGGAACGTTATTTGATATGTTTTATATGAGATAAATGGCATGAGATAAATGAATAATAGAGGGGGTGAATTCCCTCTAATAGTTGAGAAGGAGTGGCATTATGGTAGATACTCAAATGTATTCAATATTGAGAGGCTTGTAACACCTAACGTGGAACCAATGTTGATAATTAATGGTTTTTATATATTATATGGTCTATACACACCTCCAATAAATAATGAATCAACTATTTTAAAAAAAACCTTGAATTTTATGTTTATATATTTTATTTATTTTGGATTTTTATTACGGTAACATGTTTTCTAACATAAGTAATTTATCCATTAAAACATAATTAAAGTTATTCATATTTTAAAATTTATCCCAAATAATTGAAAATATTAAATAAAATTTATCAAAATAAAATATAAATTATTACAATTTAGTATCTCATCAAGACTACTCATAGCTCATAGAAGAGTTATGCTGACAATTATCAATGAGACCAAGAGTGTGATGTTGGAGAAATGGTATTTCTCCTCATATATCCATGGAATAATGAATGATATTTGGGATGAATGGGATTCTTAGCCAAGTATACATCGGCCCCTTTGAGATACTTAACCACATTAGAGTGGTGTTCTATCGACTAGAACTCCCACCTAACATATCTCATGTACATGATGTATTCCATGTATCCCTCTTGTGGAAGTACATACCAAACACCTCACATGTACTCAATCTAGTGGTGGTTGAATTAGTAAATTATCATACCTATGAAGATTATCTGGGAAAATATTATATCATAGATCCAATGTTCTATGAAATAATAAAATGAATCTTGTAAATGAAATGTGGATAAAACAAAAGATTTAAGAAGATACATAACATGTAGAGGAGGTGATGAAACAGAGTTACCCTTATCTTTTTATGAGTGGAAAAATAAAAATTCATGGGTGAAATTTGTGAAGGGGGGATGTAGAGGCCCGAAACCTTACGTACATGGACTTTACATTACATTTGCGGAATACTTATTACATAACAAAAACACACACACAAGGATCGTAATAGTTTAGTGTCTTTGGAAACTCAGAACGTAATCTTCTAATCGTGGTGAAAGATCTTCAACATCTCCCATAAAGATCTTCTTTTTTTATACCTAAAACCTTTCTTTATCTCCTGGGGAAAAGAAAACATAAAAGGGTGAGCTCAAATGCTCAGTAAGGGTAAACAAAAGAAATATCAATCATATCATATACATAAGAACATAGCTTTTGGAAATCTTAACCTGCAAAAGAGCTCATAATATCATAACATGGGATAAATCATAGAAGTGAAATGTAATCCCAATAATCATAACTTAAAACATGAAACTTTGTGGCATACACACATAATCATAGAAAATCATTTCTTGTTAGTCATGACTCATTTCCAAGACTATCTTAGTGGACAAAGTCCCTTTCTGAATCGAGTAACCCTCGTTTCAGTCCTGTTTCACTGAACCGGTATAACCTACCATTTCAGCCATGTCTATCTCATGAGATATAAAATCTTTACCCAATGCATTGGAGGGAGATATAGGTCCCAACCATCTCATAATGATACCATTCTTATGTGTGCCACAAAATCATAAACCATATATCATTACATAACCCATGTAATAAAAATGGGAATCTTAAACATCATGCCATCATAATCCATAAACAATTGATATCATTCAATCATAAGAATATTGAAACCATTTAAATCATAGAGACATTTTACTTGAAACATACATATCAAATAATGTCATCTTAGATGGAAAATAGTTTTGAGAAAAACACTCGAAATGAATTCTTGAGGAAAATATCCTTTCTTCTTTAAAATCATTTTCTTTTCACAAAATTCCATGCAATTTTAAAAGATAAGAGTTTTGTTGAAAATAATCATGAAATCTTGTAGAGGAAGCTTCTTGAAAATGAGGTTTTATGAAATCTTAAAAATCCTTTCACGCCGTATAAGTTAAAAATAACATTCTCCTCGTACCTTATATGGTAACCAAAGGAAAGATTTCATTCATACAATGTGGTAAAAAGTCAATAAAGGGTAACAATGACTTTAAACATTCATGGAAGAATGGTAAACATTTTATAAAAACATTTTTTAGAAAACATGGTCATGGATGTTAAACGTAACCCCAGTAAATACTTAAGTATAAGCAATCTCGGATAAAAATGAGATTGAAAATTTATCCCTTACCTTAGGTCCAACTTGCTTTGTACGTGTCCGAACCTCATGTATAATGATTTACATAATGTTATTGACTTATTATAGAATCATATTCATTGTTATGATATCATATATGGTTCTCTTATGGATTTATATTACCCGGTCTTTTGTAAATTCATGTTAAAGTAGCATTTTGGGTAAAATCGTCTTATTTGTCGTTCGTCTTTTTAACTTGTAATTATTAATATGATTACTTGGATCATGATTAATTATATCCAGAATTTAAAACATGATTTATATATAATATATATTAAGAATATACATATATATATAATATATTGATAATGGAATGAAATACACCGTTCATGGAGACGGTAGTCCGTACGTACGCATGAACGCTGTTTTCGTTTCCTTATTGAATTGAATGGAATTGGATGACATACATATAAATATACATAAATCCAGTATCATTATTATGTCATATATTTAATTAGTACTTATTATATATACTTTATAATCATTCATGAATGGATAATCATTGAGAATGAATCTCATCGCGTCGTGGAGACGGTAGTCCGTACGTACGCACGAGCGATGATATCGTTCCCATGGTCGTGGAATTGTGTTTAAGTGTTTGTATACTATTTCAGTATCAATATCACTTTATAATAATCATATATAGTTACTCATTACACCACTATACCCATCCAATTAAGGTGGTGGCGGAAAATAGATTACACCACGGCGTGGAGACGGTATTCCGTACGTACGCACGCGCGGTGATTTCTTTTTCCGTAGGATGGATAGATGGTGAAATAGGGTTGTTTAATACTTATAATAACATATCAGTATATGAGTGATACTGATGTTATTACTTCATAATGAAACAACCTAATAAGAAGAAGTGGAAGAAGAAATAAAGATGAAAGAATTGGTAACGGTAATTACCTCTTCTTTGAAGCGCCTCTTTGAGACCTCCTTTTAGGGCACTAAAATTGGTCTTTGAGGAAGACCAGAACCTCTAGGATGTTTCTAGGGAAGTGGAGAAGAGATTTTGGCAGGGGTTGGCCGAGCTTGAAGGCTCAAAGTTGTGTGAGGAAGAGAGGGAGGAGGTGCCCTTTTATAAGGGAGGAGAGGGGCACCTTAAGAATTCTTAAAAATATTAATTTATAATAAATCTAACCCCACTTCAAAACCTCCAAAAATGACTCATATTCGAATCTTAGATGAGATAGGGTTTTAATATCATCAACCAATCAAATTTAGACATGTTTGGATCTTATTTTAAACCTTATCAATTAGATTTAACTCTAAGTTAAATAATTTAACTTTTACCGTGTCTTTTTGTTTTCTTTCACTATATGGTTAATACAATTACTATTACATGACAAACGAACCCCAAATTGTTTATTATTAATATATATATCCTTATATAAGTCATTTGGCCGAACCTTAGATTTTTAGGAATAAAATAACAATTAATAATATAATATTTGATTTAAAAACTATTTTGTGTCAATTTTGACACTATTTGATATATGATTTTTGTAAAAGTCATAACAGAATTAAATGTTCGAACCAAGTTGATTAAATCAACATTAATATATCATAGTAACCTAGAAAATTAGTTTAATTCATAAAAAATCTCAAATTACATTTATTTTGGTGTTTATAACATCAATTATGTCAATATTTCATTAAAAAGATAATTACTGCATCATCGTTGTGTCATAAATAAATTAAATTATATAATATCTAAAAATTATAAATAAAATACCATTATGTAGGAAATCTTTTTATCTTTCTAATGAATATTTATAGTCGAATTTATCTTATGTATAACCCCATATTAAAAATGTTTTAGTTATTAAACCTTGATTTTAACTATTTTAACTATTCATTAAATAAAATAATATTAAATGTCATAATCTAATACAAGTGGACCTAAATGATAATATTTTACACTTAAGGTTGTTTTTGGTCGAGATACACTTGTCCAATAGAATTAGGACATGTGTTAGGGTAATATTAATATCATTCTTACCCTTAATTACCCTATTTACTTTTAACCGTGGTAAATAAAAGTGAAAAGTTACTATTCACCAAAAATTATTTTCATCTCATTGAACCACATTTTACTTACTAACATCAACCGTGTCTCTCGGATTTTTGAAATTCCATTCACAGAAGCGGTAAAATTAAGTTTTATGAAAAATTCAGTTTTTTAACTACCACTTAGTAGTTTCACTATTCATCAAAAAATGAAGGTTTTCAGAAAAATGCCAAAATTTCATCCTAAGCTATATTTCATATTCCGAATTCAAAAATGAAGTCTATTTTACCAAATTCATAACATAGAAGTTGCATTAATTAATTTTATAATTAAATCCCGCTTTTAAAACAAATAGCGTGTTTTTAAGAAACAATATCTATCAAAAGATTGACACTTGTTTATGTCTGGTTTAAATGTGCAATTACATCCAATGACCAACATTGTATTAAATTGTAAAAATATATTCTAAATATACTTTAAAACTACTCCAATTAATAATTTATCACTATTAATTATTTCGATTAAAAAAGTTTTTTTTTTAATTTTAATTTAGTAATTTTCACTATTCATCAGAATATGAAAGTTATCCGAAATGTACCAAAATTTCACCTTAGGCTAAATTCGACACTCCGAATCCAAAAATGAAGTTCATTTTGAAAAATAAGATTTACAGAGTTTTAAAAAGTGGTTATTACTATTCATAACAGCTAGTTTTAATAATATTTTAATAGCATATCGTTGTTTAGTGAAACTCGGTATTGCGTATTACACACGCTATCGAGGAAGGTCGCGATTGCGTGTAATGCAAGGAAAGTCAAGGATGCGTGTTGTGCAAGCTCCTTTAGTGTAGCGTACAACACAAGACATTGAAAAGAATATTTTTTATAAAATCTTGGGCTGTTACATTCTACCCCCTTAAAATGAATTTCGCCCTTGAAATTCGTCGGGGTTATAAATGGTTTACTATTTGAAAGTTTCTTTAATAGAAACCCACATCGTAAAAAGGAATATCAAAACCAATCTTTAAAAACAAAAGTATGAAACGTAACGGTTACCCAAATAAACTAATCATTGGGTTTCCACATAGGTGAAAATATGGATATGGAAGAGAAATCTAACCATCATGTTCTGATGTAGAGTGGTAGAGAACATGGCTATGGAAAAGCCAATAATCACAAATCCATAAATTTGTGACGATCTAAGGTACCATCCGATTCATCAGGTATAAGATCACTAGGACAACATTTTTGGTTTTCAAGATCAATTCCCTAAAGTTGAAAATTTGAATTGGAATAAATACTTTCTTTATTTTGGTACAATCTCACTATTGTTCGTGCCTAGAACAATTTCCACTTCATCTCTTAAATAAATGAAGTTGAATTTTTTATTAGTGAAGTGTTAGCAGATCATGTGATAGAATGACAGGTCATTCCATCTGTCTCAAACAAAAGGTTAGAAAAAATTATATACATAAGTCGATCTATAGTGAGATTAATCATATATAGTTCCTAAAATGGACTTATACTTCATATATCATACTGCTTAATATAATAAAACTAGTTTCTACTAAACAGGGACTTCCTGTAGGCCAGTGGTAGGCGATAAAGGCCAGTAGCACTTCGGTTGTGGGTTCGATTCCCACAGCCTTGTCCGAAGCGATGGGCTGTCGCCCGTCCTGCAGGTTGTCCTTTTTCTAAAACTATATTACTATAACATCTCATCAATAATATCACAAAACTTCTATCCTTATAAAATACTAACTTATGTCTAACATAATCCATTCCAATATTTAGGCTTATCCATAATACAGCAGTCCACTCTCATAACATAATGAAAACGATTATTAGAGTTTTAACACCACCGTCGATCCCCATATATCATAAGATATGTTTTGTTGGTCACATTTCAAACATTCAAAGTCCTTAATCATGTATTCTCTTGAATACCTTAGTGAAAACATGAATGCAGTTAAAAGTTAACACTTTCCACCTACCAAAATCCTCAAAATTCTATATACTCAAACCATGATATCACTTAGTCCTTATATCAATCATGAGCTCATGAATACAATCAAACATCTCATTATCGTCTTATCCCTTCATTATGCGCATATCATCTTATTTCCAAAAATATATAAATCACATCAAATACCACATTAGACCAATACATAAATATTCCAATACACCATAAAAGTACCTCAACAACATTATTCTTGAATACCAATACATAAACACTTCAGTCCATCCACATCAATGACTGTCCTGGAATAAGTCCTTCCTTGATTTAGAAGTATCTTTTTAGGTCAGGGCATTGAGTTGGGTAATGCCCATGTTCTCCACAAATAATACATTGAACTCTATAACAGTCTGTCACCCTATGACCCTTTCTCCACACAGATAACATCGGTCCCTCCATTTGAGGTATTCCTCAAGGTTCTTCTTCCCTTCTTTAGAAATCTCAATCTTCCTTTCTTTATGCTCCTCAACATGCGAACATGCATAATAGTTTATCTTCCTCTTCTTTGATGAATTAGGCATACCACTAAATTTCACCTTGTTAATCATATATCGTGATGACTGATTTGGCATAATCACAATATCTTTATCTTTAGGCATTACACAATTTTGTTGCTCATAGTCACCAATTTGTCCATTGGATTCAATGTTAACCGAATTCCTTCTGGTTCCCTCCATTAACTAAAACACAAAAAGACTTTTGTGAGAGACGAAATCATGCTAGGGAAGACAACATAGTAAAGGGGGAGAACCCTCAATATCTAACATCTTAGGTTAAATTCTAAGATCGTTACCGTAGTTCTAGGACTATATCCTATACGTATACTTATCCTTAGGGACATCCCTAGACATACCTTAGAAATATCTCTAGGGATCTCACTAACGTTTTCGCGTCCTAGTTTCCAAAGGTTGACTAAACCTTTCCTCTGATACCAACTGTAGAGGCCCGAAACCTGACGTACATGGACTTTACATTAAATTTGCGGAATACTTATTACATAACAAAAACACACACACAAGGATCGTAATAGTTTAGTGTCTTTGGAAACTCAGAACGTAATCTTCTAATCGTGGTGAAAGATCTTCAACATCTCCCATAAAGATCTTCTTTTTTTTATACCTAAAACCTTTCTTTATCTCCTGGGGAAAAGAAAACATAAAATGGTGAGCTCTAATGCTCAGTGAGGGTAAACAAAAGAAATATCAATCATATCATATACATAAGAACATAGCTTTTGGAAATCTTAACCTGCAAAAGAGCTCATAATATCATAACATGGGATAAATCATAGAAGTGAAATGTAATCCCAATAATCATAACTTAAAACATGAAACTTTGTGGCATACACACATAATCATAGAAAATCATTTCTTGTTAGTCAAGACTCATTTCCAAGACTATCTTAGTGGACAAAGTCCCTTTCTGAATCGAGTAACCCTCGTTTCAGTCCTGTTTCACTGAACCGGTATAACCTACCATTTCAGCCATGTCTATCTCATGAGATATAAAATCTTTACCCAATGCATTGGAGGGAGATATAGGTCCCACCCATCTCATAATGATACCATTCTTATGTGTGCCACAAAATCATTAACCATATATCATTGCATAACCCATGTAATAAAAATGGGAATCTTAAACATCATGCCATCATAATCCATAAACAATTGATATCATTCAATCATAAGAATATTGAAACCATTTAAATCATAGAGACATTTTACTTGAAACATACATATCAAATAATGTCATCTTAGATGGAAAATAGTTTTGAGAAAAACACTCGAAATGAATTCTTGAGGAAAATATCCTTTCTTCTTTAAAATCATTTTCTTTTCACAAAATTCCATGCAATTTTAAAAGATAAGGGTTTTGTTGAAAATAATCATGAAATCTTGTAGAGGAAGCTTCTTGAAAATTAGGTGTTATGAAATCGTAAAAATCCTTTCACGCCGTATAAGTTAAAAATAACATTCTCCTCGTACTTTTGTCGGAAAAGTCAAAAAGTACCTTATATGGTAACCAAAGGAAAGATTTCATTCATACAATGTGGTAAAAAGTCAATAAAGGGTAAAAATGACTTTAAACATTCATGGAAGAATGGTAAACATTTTATAAAAACATTTTTTAGAAAACATGGTCATGGATGTTAAATGTAACCCCAGTAAATACTTAAGTATAAGCAATCTCGGATAAAAATGAGATTGAAAATTTATCCCTTACCTTAGGTCCGACTTGCTTTGTACGTGTCCGAACCTCCTGTATAATGATTTACATAATGTTATTGACTTATTACGTAATCATATTCATTGTTATGATATCATATATGGTTCTCTTATGGCTTTATATTACCCGGTCTTTTGTAAATTCATGTTAAAGTAGCATTTTGGGTAAAATCGTCTTATTTGTCGTTCGTCTTTTTAACTTGTAATTATTAATATGATTACATGGATCATGATTACTTATATCCAGAATGTAAAACATGATTTATATATAATATATATTCAGAATATACATATATATATAATATATTGATAATGGAATGAAATACACCGTTCATGGAGACGGTAGTCCGTACGTACGCATGAACGCTGTTTTCATTTCCTTATTGAATTGAATGGAATTGGATGACATACATATAAATATAAATAAATCCAGTATCATTATTTTGTCATATATTTCATTAGTACATATTATATATACTTTATAATCATTCATGAATGGATAATCATTGAGAATGAATCTCATCGCGTCGTGGAGACGGTAGTCCGTACGTACGCACGAGCGATGATATCGTTCCCATGGTCGTGGAATTGTGTTGAAGTGTTTGTATACTATTTCAGTATCAATATCACTTTATAATAATCATATATAGTTACTCATTACACCACTATACCCATCCAATTAAGGTGGTGGCGGAAAATAGATTACACCACGGCGTGGAGACGGTATTCCGTACGTACGCACGCGCGGTGATTTCTTTTTCCGTAGGATGGATAGATGGTGAAATAGGGTTGTTTAATACTTATAATAACATATCAGTATATGAGTGATACTGATGTTATTACTTCATAATGAAACAACCTAATAAGAAGAAGTGGAAGAAGAAATAAAGATGAAAGAATTGGTAAAGGTAAATACCTCTTCTTTGAAGCGCCTCTTTGAGACCTCCTCTTAGGGCACTAAAATTGGTCTTTGAGGAATACCAGAACCTCTAGGATGTTTTTAGGGAAGTGGAGAAGAGATTTTGGCAGGGGTTGGCCGAGCTTGAAGGCTCAAAGTTGTGTGAGGAAGAGAGGGAGGAAGTGCCCTTTTATAAGGGAGGAGAGGGGCACCTTAGGAATTCTTAAAAATATTAATTTATAATAAATATAACCCCACTTAAAAACCTCCAAAAATGACTCATATTCGAAGCTTAGATGAGATAGGGTTTTAATCTCATCAACCAATCAAATTTAGACATGTTTGGATCTTATTTTAAACCTTATCAATTAGATTTAACTCTAAGTTAAATAATTTAACTTTTACCGTGTCTTTTTGTTTTCTTTCACTATATGGTTAATACACTTACTATAACATGAAACAAGAACCCCAAATTGTTTATTATTAATATATATATCCTTATCTAAGTCATTTGGCCGAACCTTAGATTTTTTGGAATAAAATAACAATTAATAATATAATATTTGATTTAAAAACTATTTTGTGTCAATTTTGACACTATTTGATATATGATTTTTGTGAAAGTCATAACAAAATTAAATGTTCGAACCAAGTTGATTAAATCAACATTAATATATCATAGTAACCCAGAAACTTAGTGTAATTCATAAAAAATCTCAAATTACATTTATTTTGGTGTTTATAACATCAATTATGTCAATATTTCATTAATAAGATAATTACTGCATCATCGTTGTGTCATAAATAAATTAAATTATTTAATATCTAAAAATTATAAATAAAATACCATTATGTAGGAAATCTTTTTAGATTTCTAATGAATATTTATAGTCGAATTTATCTTATGTATAACCCCATATTAAAAATGTTTTAGTTATTAAACCTTGATTTTAACTATTTTAACTATTCATTAAATAAAATAATATTAAATGTCATAATCTAATCCAAGTGGACCTAAATGATAATATTTTACACTTAAGGTTGTTTTTGGTCGAGATAAACTTGTCCAATAGAATTAGGACATGTGTTAGGGTAATATTAATATCATTCTTACCCTTAATTACCCTATTTACTTTTAACCGTGGTAAATAAAAGTAAAAAGTTACTATTCACCAAAAATTATTTTCATCTCATTGAACCACATTTTACATACTAACATCAACCGTGTCTCTCGGATTTTTGAAATTCCATTCACAGAAGCGGTAAAATTAAGTTTTATGAAAAATTCAGTTTTTTAACTACCACTTAGTACTTTCACTATTCATCAAAAAATGAAGGTTTTCAGAAAAATGCCAAAATTTCATCCTAAGCTATATTTCATATTCCGAATTCAAAAATGAAGTCTATTTTACCAAATTCATAACATAGAAGTTGCATTAATTAATTTTATAATTAAATCCCGCTGTTAAAACAAATAGCGTGTTTTTAAGAAACAATATCTATCAAAAGATTGACACTTGTTTATGTCTGGTTTAAATGTGCAATTACATCCAATGAACAACATTGTATTAAATTGTAAAAATATATTATAAATATACTTTAAAACTACTCCAATTAATAATTTATCACTATTAATTATTTCGATTAAAAAAGTTGTTTTTTTTAATTATAATTTAGTAATTTTCACTATTCATCAGAATATGAAAGTTATCCGAAATGTACCAAAATTTCACCTTAGGCTAAATTCGACACTCCGAATCCAAAAATGAAGTTCATTTTGAAAAATAAGATTTACAGAGTTTTAAAAAGTGGTTATTACTATTCATAACAGCTAGTTTTAATAATATTTTAATAGCATATCTTTGTTTAGTGAAACTCGGTATTGCGTATTACACACGCTATCGAGGAAGGTCGTGATTGCGTGTAATGCAAGGAAAGTCAAGGATGCGTGTTGTGCAAGCTCCTTTTGGTGTAGCGTACAACACAAGACATTAAAAAGAATATTTTTTAAAAATCTTGGGCTGTTACAGGGGAGATTGTAATGACCTAAACATTTATAAATAACCCCCCCCCCCCCTTGTAATATAATTATACGTTTTATTGTGTATAACAATCATGTAATTACTTGGTTTCATTATATCGAATTTAATATATAGTCAAATAAATCATTATCATTTATAATAGATCCACTGAACATTGATCACTTTATTAGTATAGATATAATATTTTAACAAATCCAATTTATTCATACAAATGATGTGAGCGCACCAACCAGTAGGACCACACCCTAGGAAGCCTATTTATTGATGATTCCAAGGGATATATCATCATTGAGATTTTCCCCTCACCACTCCCCAAATGACATCCGTCAATATAAGAAAGAGAGAAACCATTTATAGTAGAAGTTCAATATTATCAGTACCAAATGTAACACCCCAAGATTTCATAGTACGCTATTTTTTCAAAATAATTCAGTAACTTGCAATACAAGAAACACCGAGTTCAAGCGCATAACTACTTACCAGACTAGTCTTTCAAAAGCGGTCACGGATAGTGTTAACTGAATTTTAAACTTTATATAATACTTATAATTTTAGAATCCATATTATTAGTTTCTTAGACATAATGTAAGAACTAATTCATTTTTTCTGATAAAAGAATTATTCTTCAAAAAATGCCCTTTTACAGCCTTTTAGTGGTGAAACCTTATTAAATTCAATATTTAAAACATTTATATATTCAATTTGACAAAATAAACTTCTTCTTTAGAATCAGGACATAAAAATTTAGTTTTGATGAATTTTTGATGTTTTTCTAATAACTTTCATATTTGGGTGAATAGTGAAAAATACTAAATTTTAACTAAAAACAACTATTTTAATCAAAATGATTTATGGTGTTAAGTTATACATTTGAGTGGTTTTAAATTATAATTAGATTATATTTTTACCATTTAATTAAATTTTGTTGATTAGGAGTAATTTCACTTTGAAATTGCACATAAACAAGTGTCATTCTTTTGATAGTTATTATTTCTTTAAAACCCGCCTTTTGGTTTTGACAATTGGAATTAATTTTAAATTAATTAATGGAACTTCTATGTTTTTAATTTGGTAAAATAGATATCATTTTTGGATTTGGAATATCAAAATTTTCTTATGGTGAATTTTTGGTATTTTTATGAAAACATTCAATTTTTGATGAATAGTGAAAAACAATGAGTTATTGGTTAAAATAGACTTTTTATTTAAATAAATATTTATTTTAGTTAAATTTCTTTTAGTTCAAAATATATACATAATACCTATATATGTTCAATTTAATTCATTAGAGTCATTTTATTTTAATTTTAGATATACAGAATTTTATTAAACTATTTACCGTCTTTTACCCACCTCCTATGAGCTTTTGCAAATTTTCATAAAACTTAATTTTACGTCTTCTGTGAGTGAAATTTAAAAAATACGAGAGACACGGTTTATATCAGTAAGTAAAATGTGGTTCAATGAGATGAAAATAATTTTTGGCGAATAGTAACTTCTTTCTATTATTAACCACGGTTAAAAGTAAATAGGGTAATTAAGGGTAAAAATGATATTAATATAACCCTAAAACATGTCATAATTCTATTTTAAAATTGTATCTCGACCAAAAACAACCTTAGGAATAAAATATTATCATTTAGGGTCGCTTGGATTAGATTAGGACATTTATAATTATTTAATTCAAAGAAGAGTTAAAAGAGTTAAAATCAATATTTAATAACTAATTTTTTTAATATATGGTTATACATAAGATAAATTAGATTATAAATTTTAATTAGAAAGCTAAAAATATTTCCTACATAATGGTATTTTATTTATAATTTTTAGACATTAAATAATTTAATTTATTTATGACACAATGATGATGAAGTAATTACAATATTAACAAAAGATTAAGATAATTGACATTATAAATACCCAAAGAAATGTAATTTGAGACTTTTTATGAATTAAACTAATTTTATAGGATAATATGACATTTTTGGATCGATTTAATTAATTTTGTTCGAAGTAATCATGCTGTTATGATTTTCAAAAAAATCAAATTCCAAATAGTTTCAAAACTGACATAAAATAGTTGTTAAAACAACTATTATATAATTAATTGATATTCTATTCTTAAAATTCTAAGGTTTGGAAAAAAGTCTTATATAATGATATCTGTATCATTAATGAACCACTTGGGG
The DNA here is from genome assembly GCA_963277665.1 of Viscum album. Taxonomy (NCBI): domain Eukaryota; kingdom Viridiplantae; phylum Streptophyta; class Magnoliopsida; order Santalales; family Viscaceae; genus Viscum; species Viscum album. The sequence continues at coordinate 800,490,631 of OY728150.1, read as the reverse complement.
TCATATTTGAATTATATAGTAAGTTTATTAACCATATAATAACGACATAGAAAGCGACATGGTAAATGTCAAACTATTTAACTAAGGGTTAAATACAAATGATATGGTTAATATAGTGACCCGAACCTATCTTAAACCTATTGGTTGAGTGGATTTCTCCCCATGCCCACCTTATCCTCTAAATAAATCAATTTGAATCCATTATAAACCGAATATGAATTTATTATAAAATAATATTTTTATTTTTTTCCTAAGGTGCCCCTCACCCCTCTTATAAAAGGGAACTCCCACTTCTCTCTAATTCACACCTTTAAATCCTTTTGTCTTGGCCAACCCCTTCCCAAATACCCTCTAAACTTCCCTCACTTCATCTTAGTGGCCTTTATTTACTCAGAAAGACTACTTAAGGACCCATTTTGATCAAATCAAAAGGAAAAACCAGAAAATAGGTAATAATTTCACCACCATCTGTCAAGTTCTTTTCTTCTTACACTTCTTCTTTCTTTGTTATTTGAATTGTAAAAATATTAACTATAGAATATTATATATAATTTTATGTTATTATAAATATGGTAAAACAAAATTCATTATTCTATCCATCCTTTGAATGGCATGTCACCATACGTGCGTACATACGGCTTACCGTCTCCATGTCGTGGTGTAATTGTTATTCAAAACATTATTATTTGGATTGGTGTGATAATGTTGTGTAATTGAAGTAAATAGTAAATATAACATTATAATGATTCACTATATATGATATAACATCCAATTATATACACTTTTAATATCATAAGAATGATATCGTCGCTCGTGCGTACGTTTGGACTACCGTCTCCCTGAACGCGATGAGGTTCATTCCTCATCGTATCCATTCAAGATTAATTCTCATTTGATGATTAAAAATAATGTTTAAGGACTTTATATCATTCTGGATATGAATAAGATACAACCTATCCATAAATAACACAAATTATTTAAGAAAACATATAAAAGAAAACGAGTAAGTTAACACCCGAAATGACGATAATACTAAGATATTATTAACAAAGAAATGTTATAAGACCATATATGATATCATATTAATTTATATGATTATTGTATAATTTAATAATAATTATTTCACCATTATACAGAAGTTTAACCTGCCCTCTACCAAAGAAAAGTACAAGGTAAGGGTTTATTTCACAATCTCTTCATTATCTGAGGTTGTTTGTATGTAATTATCTAATGGGACCTCTTTATCATCCACATCCATGTTTCTTAAAAATTTATTTCAAAACATTATTACCATTTTATAGACTATGCGTTAAATTCAATTATACCCTTGTTTGAATTTTTATAAGATGTTTATAAATATATCATTCCGTCATTTTCCAAACAAGGTCCTTTTTAACCTTTTCAACAAAATTAAGGTAACAATGTATTTGTTTTAACTTATACGGTGGGTGCGGCTATTTTCCACCATTATAAAATCATAGAAGATTCCCTTACAATCTTATAAGAATATTTTCAAAGTAAATGTTTTCTTTTATAATTATCTTACTTTAAAATGATTAAAAAAAAGAGATATTTCTCTCAAATAGTTTTGATTTCATCTATGTCAACATCCTTTGATAGATATTAAGATTATTTGAAATTGATTTATTATGATAAAAAACTTCTATATTGTATTGAAGGTTTTTTGATATGTTTGACTGTGGATGTGTTATTTTTATATCATTCATGGTTTATGGAGAAAGTATAGACATTTCATATGCTAGTTTTATTACGAATGTTTATGTTATGTTTAAAATTGTTCACATGAGTAATGTATTGGACTTAGTAAGTGATGGGTGGAGCCCACTGTTGCTCCTCAATGCATCGGAAGGTCTAATGAGACAAACTAGTGGCTTGACACAAGGCCTTGAAAAAATATTATTTGTAGTATTGGCACAAGGCCTTGACTATGTGGTTATGACAGTCTGACATTATGCATTCCATCATTATGAAAGTGGTTATTAATATTACATGTGATTATTAGAATAGTAGAATATCCATGTGAATAAGTTAATGGATTTATTTTATTTTATTTTTTCCATATTATGATGAAGTTCATGTTTAAAATGATTTTTTTAGTTATACATTGCCTTAAATGTTTATGCTTATTTATGAAAGTTTCTGCTATATTGTTATCCTTACTGAGCATCTTAGCTCACCCCTTTCTATGTTTTATTTTTCTAGGATGTCAAGAATTATTTTATGACTGACCTATAGGAATAGTCTAAGGGGATTTGTGTGTGGTATATGGAGACTATGTTGTTGTATTTTTTCACTTTATGATGTCATGTAAGACTTATGAATGCATCTAGTGTTTCCATGGCTACTATACTAATCGGTCTTTCAAGACTTAATCTTTTGTGATCATGCCAATGTTTTGTAATAATGCACTGACTCTGTGTAACTGGGTTCAGGGAATTAAAGTTGGTATCAGAAGAAGTTTATTACAAACCTTGGAAGCTAGATTTAGATAATCTCTTATTAGAGCACGTAGATCTAAGATGGACATTGAGGATTAGTATAGAAGAACTTCCCAGAATTTTGGTATTGTAGTGATTATGAGAGTTTTCCAAGCAATACATCAATGTGTGGATACAAGCAGGTAGAGGCGGCTCTGGAACAGATGTACCTAGAGGTGAAACCTGAAAACACCACTTTGATCTAGACTCATACGGGAACTGGTGCCCGACAACGGGCCTTGCTGCACTCTTGGTTACGACACTCCCAGGGGGATATGCTTAGTATAATTCTCATCTTCATTACAAATAATATTGAAGGGTTTATGAGTATATACTTCCTTAATGAAAACATATTTATGATAATGGATTATATCCATAAACCATTCAATTTACATTAGGTATTTTACAAGTTTGGAATTATTCATTGTAATTCATAAATTGGCCTATTTTATGCCATTGTATAGAAATGGCTCCCAACAGAATGAATGTGAACTCCAGTAATATGTATGATCCAAAGAGTAAGAAGGATCATATCATTCATGGTATTAAGCCAATATTTTGAAGGGAAATAGTCTTCCATGTATTCTCAATGTATGAAGAAATAGTATCATGTGTTAATAAGATAAGTAAAGAATTCTCCGAGTCCTATGGATTTGAAGGGAAGCAAGAGAAGAAAATGATGGAAGAGAGAAAGATAGATAAAGGGAAGAGGGAAATGAAGAATTTTCCCATATGTGATAACTGTGGAAAGAAACACCCTGGAACTTTCTTGAAGGAAATGAGTGTTTGTTATAAGTGTGGGGAAAAATGACACCATGTACGTGACTGCAAGGGTAAGAAAAAGGTTTCAAATGTACAATGGTTCATCTGCAAGGAGTTGGGACACTACTCAAACCAATGTCCAAATCATCAGAGTATTCCCCAAATGATGACATTGGATAATAATCAAGTTATGATACTACCACATATGAGGAGGAATGATTATAGTTTTTATGTTGTTATTAAATAATTATTTCATTTGAGTGGTGTATCAACGATGTATTGGTTATAGTAATTGTGGAGTATATAAGGATTGTATTGTAGTACGATTTCATTAAGGACTTGAGATTGTGTGGAACTAGTAAAAGTGGCTCAATAGCAGGTTAATGTTTTGGAAGATATATGGTTGAGAGAAAGATAAACCATAATATGGTTCTGATACCGAAGTAGTGATTTTAGAATAATACATGATTGATTTGGATAAATTATATTGGATATTCCTTACTCCCTTGAAACTGATTAATGATTTGTTTATTCCATCATTTTTGGAGTTTACAACATTTTTTTATAGAAGGATTATATCCAGTATTCTTTAAGGAATAAGGGATCATGAATGTAATCAATCTGTTTTTATGGTAATTCAGGATGTTTCAGTGTTTTAAAAGAATACATGATGAAGGTGTTCACATGTTATTATGTGGAAAAAGGATCTTCATTGTGTTTACCTCCATTATAAATCTTGGAATGTGAGTTTGGACAAAATTATTTTGTATAATTCTAGTTTGGGATTTTTTCTGGATTACCATAAAAGGACAACTCGGAGGTCAGGCGGCAATCCGTCGCGTCCGGAAAAGCCGTGAGACTTGAACCCACAACTGAAGGGCGACATAGGTTTATCACCTACCACTGTCCCTTGTGATTTCTTGGATTGAATAATGTATTTTTTAAAAGGTTTGGTAGTTGAATTATAAATACATTTTTTGTAACCCTATATGGATAGGATAAATAGAATACTTTTTTAAGTTCTATTATCGTTTTGAGTGAAAGATGAGTTTGTGGTAGAAATTAGTTAAAGGATGGAACTCTACTTGTCAAGTATATATATATTTTCGTCTCTTATTCTATGAAGATATTAACTCTTAAACTTTTGTTAAGGTATCTTAAAACTGAAAATGTGTTATCCTAATACCATATGTTTTGTTGAACCGTTTATATTTTAAACCATCATAGATTGGTGGTTTTGAGGCCCACAATTCTACAATTGTTTGTGATTGATGACCTCAATCACTCCCTATAAATATTTACGTTTTTCCTCCAATTATGTGTCTCTAATTTCCACCAATGTTCTCCAAATCGAGATCATATTTTGGGGTGACTTTTTTATTCCTCTTTATTTTCCTCTTATTAAGACTAAATTTTATTAACCCAATTTCAGATGTGGGTTTTCCCACAAAGGTATTTTGTATTATCAACCATTTATTTAAGAAGAACAATTTCAAATATCAAGGACACAATTTTTTTAAGGAGTGATGAATGTAACACCCAATTATTTCATAGTATGTTATTTCTTCAAAGTAATTAAATAACTTTCACTACACACAACAACGAGTTCAAGGGCATCACGACTTACCTAAGCAGTCGTTGAAAAGAGGTTATGAATTGTGTTAAATAAATTTTGAACATTATATAATCCTTATAATTTTAGAATCCATATTATGTGTTTTTTAGACATAATGTAAGATCCAATTCATTTTTTTAGATAAACGAAGTATTTTAAAAAAATACACTTTTACCGCTTATTAATGGTGAACCCTTCTTAAATTCAATATTTGAAACTTTTATATATTAAATTTGACAAAATAAACTTCTTCTTTAGAATCAAGACAGAAAAATATAGTTTTGATGAATTTTTGATATTTTTATGATAACTTTCATATTTGGGTGAATAGTGAAAAATTATAAATTTAAACTCAAAACAAATTTTATAAACAAAATGATTTATAGTGTTGAATTATACATTTGAGTGGTTTTAAAGTATAACTAGATTATATTTTTACCATTTAATTAAATATTTTTCATTGGGAGTAATTTCACTTAAAATTGCACATAAACAAGTGTCAATATTTTAATAGTTATTATTTCTTAAAAAGACACTTTTTGGTTTTGACAATAGGAATTAATTTTAAATTAATTAATGAAACCTATATGTTTTTAATTTGGTAAAATAGACATCATTTTTGGATTCGTAATATCAAAATTATCATTGGGTTAATTTTTGGTATTTTTCTGAAAACATTCAATTTTTTATGAATATTGAAAAACACTGAGTTATTGGTTAAAACTGACTATTTATTTAAATAATTATTTATTTTATTTAAATTAATTTTAGGTAAAAATATATACATAATACCTATATAAGGTCAATGTAATTCACTAGAGTCATTTTATATTAATTTTAGATATACAGAATTTTTTAGAACTTTTTACCGTCTTTTACCCACCTCCTAGGAGCTTTTGCGAATTTTCATAAATATTAATTTTACCGCTTCTATTAGTGAAATTTAAAAAATAAAAGATACAAGGTTTATATCAATAAGTAATATGTGGTTTAATGAGATGATAATAATTTTTGGTGAATAGTAACTTTTTACTTTTATTTACCATAGTTTAGAGTAAATAGGGTAATTAAGGGTAAAAATGATATTAATATTACCCTAACACATGTCTTAATTATATTAGACTAGTTTATCTCGACCAAAAACAACCTTAAGAATAAAATAATATCATTTAGGTCCACTGGGATTAGATTAGGACATTTATTATTATTTAATTCAAAGAAGAGTTAGAAGAGTTAAAATCAATGTTTAATAACTAAAACATTTTTAATATAGGGTTATACATAAGATAAATTAGATTATAAATACTAATTATAAATATAAAAAGATTTAATACATAATTTTATTTTTTTTATTATTTTTATACATTAAATAATTTAATTTATTTATGACACAATGATGATGCATTAATTACTGTATTAATGAATGATTAAGATAATTGATATTATAAAAACCCAAATAAATATAATTTGAGACTTTTTAAGAATTAAACTAATTTTATAGGATAATATGACATGTTAGGATTTCTTTAATTAAGTTTTATCGAAATAATCATGCTGTTATGAGTTTCACAAAAATAAAATTCCAAATAGTTTCAAAATTGACATAAAAGTGTTTTTTAAAACAAATATTATATTATTAATTGATATTATTTTCCTAAAAATATAAGGTATGGCCAAAAAAAATTATATAATGATAGTTGTATGATTAATTAACCATTTGGGGTTCTCTTGGAAGTATATAGTAAGTTTATTAACCATATAATATAAAAATAAAAGAGACATGGTAAATGTCAAACTATTTTACTAAGGGTTAAATATAAATGATAAGGTTAATATAGTGACACAAACCTGTCTAAATCCTATTGGTTGAGTGGATTTAGACCCATCCACACCTTATCATCTAAATTAATCAATTTTTATCCATTATAAACCGAATAATAATTTATTATAAAATAAAATTTTAAGTTTTTCCAAAGGTGCCCCTCACCCCTGTTATAAAAGGGAACTCCCCCTTCTCTCTAATTCACACCATCAAAGCCTTTTGTCTCGGCCAACCCCTTCCAAAATACCCTCTCAACATTCCTCAATTTATCCTAGAGGCCTTTCTTCAATCCTAAATCCAACTTAAGAAGCCCTTTTGATCAAATCAAAAGGAAGAACTCGAAGAAGAGATAATAATTTCACCACCCTTTTTCAAGTTCTTTTCTTCTTCCACATCTTCTTTCTTTGTTATTTAAATTCTAAAATAATAACTACAGTGTCTTCTATATACTTTTATGTTATTATAAATATGGTACAACCAAATTCATTATTTTATCCATCCTTTGAATGACATGTCACCGTACGTGCGTACGTACGGCTTACCGTCTCCACGTCATGGTTTATTGTTATTCAAAACATTATTATTGGTATGGTAGTGATAATGATGTTTAATTTAAGTAAATAATAAAAATAACATTATAATTATTATTTATATATGATATACCATCCAATTATATACTATTTAAATATCAAAAGAATGATATTGTCGCTCGTGCCTACGTACGGACTACCGTCTCCACGAACGCGATGAGATTCATTCCCCATCGTATCCATTCAAGACTAATTATCATTTGATGATTAAAAATAATGTTTAAGGGCTTGATATCATTCTGGATATGAATAAGATACAACCTATCCATAACTAACACATCTTATGTAACAAAACATATAAAAGAAAATGAGTAAGTTAACACCCGAAACGACGAAAATACTAAGATATTATTAACAAACCAATGATAAAAGATCATATATGATACCATATTAATGTATAAGATTATTATATAATTTAATAATTATTATTTCAACATTATACAGGAGGTTAACCTACCCTATACCAAGGAAAATTACAAGGTAAGGGTTTATTTCACAATCTCTTCATTATCTGAGGTTGTTTATAAGTAATTATCTACTAGGACCTCTTTATCATCCACATCCATGTTTCTTAAAAATGTATTTCAAAATATTCTTACTATTTTATAGACTATGGGTTAATGTCAATTATACCCTTTTTTTACTTTTTATATGATGTTTATAAAGGAATATTTCTGTCGTTTTACTAACAAGGTCCTTTTTAACCTTTTCGACAAAATTTAGGTAAGAATGTATTTTTTTAACTTATATAGATGGTGCGGCTATTTTCTGCTGTTATAAAATCATTGAATCTTACCTTAAAAGCTTATAAGAATATTTTCAAATTAAATTTTTTCTTTTATAATTATGTTACTTTTAAATTATTTCAAAAAAGAGATATTTCTCTCAAATAGTTTTGATGTTATCTATATCAACATCCTTTGATGGATTTTAATCTTATTTGAAGTTGATTTATTATGATACAAAAATTCCATATTGTATTGAAGGTTTTGTGATATTTTGAATGTGGATGTGTTAGTTTTATACCATTCATGGGTTATGGAGAAAGTATAAACATTTTTTTTGCTAGTTTTAATACAAATGTTTATGTTATGTTTAAACCTGTTAATACGAGCAATGCATTGCACATAGTAAGTGATGGGTGGATCCCGCTATAACTCCTTGATGAATAGGTAGGTATCATGAGACAAAATAATGTCTTGGCACAAGGCCTTTACAAAATATTATTTTTATTCTTGGCACAAGGACTTTACTATGTGGTTTTGATAGTCTGACATTATGCATTCCATCATTATGAAAGTGGTTATTGATATTGCATGTGATTATTTGACTAGTATAATATCCATGTCAATGAGTAAATGGAATTATTCATTTTATTTTTTCCATATTATGCTGAAGTTCAAGTTTAAAAGGATTTTTTAGTTATACATTGCCTTAAATGTTTATGATTATTTATGAAAGTTTCCTCCATATTGTCATCCTTACTGAGCATCTGAGCTCACCCCTTTCTATGTTTTATTTTTCCAGGATGTGAAGAAGTATTTTATGACCAACCTGTAGAGATAGTATTAGGGGATATGAGTGTGGTCTATGGAGACTATGTTGTTGTATTTTTTCACTTTATGATGTAATGTAAGACTTATGAATGCATCTAGTGTTTCCAAGGCTACTAAACTAATCGGTCTTTCAAGACTTGATCTTTTGTGATCATGCCAATGTTATGTAATAATGTACTGACTCTCGGTAACTAGGGTCGGGGTGTTACATCAAAAACCAAACCATGTTCACCGAACCAACCCATGAAAGTCTCACCATTGTGCACCATACTTTTAGGGTGCTTGTTGGGGTATTAAAGAGATATATATCAAGAAACATAAAATATATGTATTTAAATTATTTTATTTAATGAAAATGGTTTCATCCTACTATATTTACTTTATAAATGATTTTTATTTTGATACAATAAAATAATAATTGTAATTTTGGGTAATATTCAAATTCAATTAATGAATTTATTTTGATGAATTAATGGATTTTTGAAATAAATAATATTTTAATAAAATATTATATTTAATTAATTACTATCAAATATAAATGATTATATAAATTTTATTAAGTCATATGTAATTTAAATAAGGGTTAAAAAAATTTTGTTAAAAAAACCACCATTTCTAAAAATATAATACTAATAAGAGTGCACTTATATGCTTTTTAATGGATAACATAATGTGAAATATTATATTTCATATGCATGGTATACGTGATATGACTTGAATAAATATATAACAAGAATCTATAATCAATTGAAACTATGTGAATGTTATTTCTATGAATTTAAAAGATAACATTCTTAATAAATAATCATTGATCTCATACGGGTTGACTAAAAAATTGTTGAAATCAACTCATATTGTCAAGGACTTGTGTGAATACACAATATTTTCATGGAAACATGAATACATCAAGTCTTAACAATTTTTTATCCTGAAACATGATAATGAATTGAGGGAATATATAATTATGATATCTAATCATAAAATTCATAAGTCCACTGCATTAACCATAAGTATCATTACAAAATTTTATACCATTTATTATTCTTCCTCACATTGAATATAAATTTGATATAATTATATTAATATTTACAAAAATCAAATACATATCCAAAAGTATTTAATAATATGGGTATCCAGGATAACATCCCAAAACCCAATTTGATGCCATGGAGTATCATAAAAGTAATATGAAGTATCCTAATTAATGAAATACATGGTGAGGGTACATATAATTTTAGGTGTTAGTTATGGATGATAGTGATTGAATTCAATATCATTCATTAGTAGGGGTTTAAGTAAATGTTTGTAAAATCATTTAACATGGATTATAAATCGTGTGTCAATATTTCAATTCAAATTCCTTAGGAGTTTATAGTCACAAGTACATCCCCTAGGTTAACTTATTCCACTAAAAAATCCATATTTATATATTTATTCATTCATGTGTTTTCCATTTAATTACAAATAATTATACACTTCCAAAAAATCTAATTATTTTCCTTCATGTAGAATATTGAGTTTCATAATCATTTTTTATCTCTTGAATCAAATGAACAAGAGTGAGAGATAATAATATAAACATTTAAATACTTTAAATTTCACTAATAATAAAGTAAAATTAAATCATTTTAATTGAAGAACCAAATTAAATTAAATTTTGTTTAATATAACATGATTCCCGATGAATGAAAATTTTGATGAAAAACCCACATATGGATTGGGAGGCCGTCCATCTATAACCAATTAAAATATAGATATTAACAATGATCAATAAATTACATAAATAATTGAAATTAATTATATAAATTCAATAATATTCACTATATATACATAAAATATGGACATTAGGTTTGTATAAAAAACGTGTCTCAAGGAAGGGTATTTATAATGGAAAGCCCTTACGACTTTTCAGGAAATTCATGTACATATTTTAGCATTCTTATAAAAAATATAAATAGCATAACATATGAATTTAATTCCATAAACATATACTTTTTCATTCAAACTCTTCTAAAATTTTCATTATCTACCTGGATTATTTTGTCTTATGACATATTAGGTGGTTATTTCATCGATAGTTGGTTCTAGATTCAAAAAATAATTTTTATACACATTATGATTCCTAATATCATCATGAATAAATCATCAATGTTAATATTTTGGATTACTTATACTAATTAATGATTTTTTGAATTCCTGTCATAAGTTTTTTCACATTTATCAAAGAAGATAAAATGGATATTAAACATGTTCTGGAGATTATTCAAGATCGAGGTGTGTTTTATAAATTATTAAAATATATATTAATATAACACATGTAAAATGAAAAATATAATTATTTACATAATTATATCATATTATCCACTTAATTATTTTCACATAGTTATTCATTATATAAGTTCTTAGTAATGTTCAATTAGGTGGTGAAGTGACTAAAACATAAAAATACATTGATTAAATAAATGTGTAATGGGATGTTTTCATATAATACCATAGTAAACAAATATAATTAATATAAATAGAGTCAATTATTGTGATATTTCTAAATATTAAATTTACTAAAATGATGAAATTGATATTAAAATCTTAAAGGAGTTGAATAAAATTATATCTTCATTGCATGTATATTTTAAACTATTAAATCTACAGTTGTCATTTGTTTATAATATATTTATTAGATTATATAATTTTATATTCATGAACAATAATATTAACATAAGCATAATATTTATCATATTATTTCTTCCTTATATAAAACCTAGTATAAATGTGAAGGAAAATTAAATAGTTAACAAATTGGAGGTAGTTGTCTACACATTGAATGACTAAAGGTTTTATTTTTCATAATAGATAGATTACATGAATAAAAAAATAAAATATCATTAATATATTATCATTTATATATATATATATATATTAAAATAATAATAAACATGGTGTTTATAAAACGTTTTTAAAGAATATAACTTAGAAAAAAGAAAGGTAGTGATAAATACCCTTGTCAAAAACTGGAATTATCATCGGATGTCTCCTCATTAATGATTTCTTTATTTCAATACAATATATTGAAAAGGATATGATTGTGAAATTTGATTCTAGGATAAAGATGGATGGTAGAGATTCAATATGAAACATAATTAATAGAGTGGTATAGAATATGTGGTGAGGGACTCCTTTCATAAGTTGTGAGAATGGATTTTTTTGTAAATTTTTCCTCATTACATAAATAGCCTATATGCTAAACATACATAAGGGATTGAAAATTGAGATGTACTGTATTGCGGAATATATAAGGTAAATATTTACCTCTCTAACTCAATTTAATTTTTGTATTTTTCACGTCTCGATATTAATAACCATTTAATTAATACATTTATGATTTTATCATTTTCCACTACAACTTATTTTTACCTTAGGTTTGTTATTCATTTTTTCTAAAAATAAATGATTCCTTAATAGATTATACCGAGCTAATGATTATGAATTTTAAATTAACATGTTCTGATTCAATTTAAACATGTGTGAAAAAATTTATATTATGAAAATTGTGTTATATAATAATATTATTTTTCAAAATGATATTACTTGAGTTTTAAAATATCAATCATGGGCATGTAAATTATAATTTATATTTAAATTAGTAAAATATTAATTATGAAATACATATTTTGGAAGTTAATTTTTTTATTAAATTTCCTACTTATACATGTTTACTAATAATTAGATAATTTCATTATTTTAGTGAAATATTTATATTACACTATTCTCCAAAAAATCAGGTGTCTTAGATAAATGACAATTAGTAATATTAATCTCATATATTTTTGAAAAAAATAAAAAATGATTTTTATTTTTAGAAGATAGAAATCTAACATTTTAATATTCATGTTTCTAATATTATTATTAATAATAACCCTTTATAGTGTGCATTTTGTGGTCATTCATGATAAGGTGTTTACTTATTATAGAATGTTTTTTATATTACAAAATAGGAAATTATCATATCCATGTTTCTCACAAAATATCATATTTCAAATATAGCCCAAAAAAAGAAGTTCACATAACCACATCCTTTGATAGCATTCTTTAGTGCCTTGGCCGTATTTTATATAAGATTTTCTTCAATGGGGGAGTTTTCATACCTCATTCATGCCTCCCCATGTGAAAGAGCTTAATGATAAGTTGAAATCTATTAAGGGTGCAACCTGGAGTCTATAACATTAGTAATCATACAAAAAACATCATTAATAAATAATCAACAACCTAGAATATTAATGTGAAGGATAATCAAAACAAAAATATAGTAAAAATAGTCACTCATGTCATACATATAAATAAATCATGATCCTTATTAGTAAATCCAAACTAGAGTATAAAATATTTAAAAAGGGAAATATAGAAGTTCCTTGGAAACCTCTAGGCTCCATTATAGTACCATTACCAGCTACGTTCTCTATAGATCAATTTTCTACCTATAGAAACATGCCCTTACATGGATCCCTAATCATTAAGTATGCATAATCATCATGATTCTCATATAGGGTGTGAGTAATAAAACTAAATCACACACTATGGGCACTTACCATTAATTTTTTAAAAATTGAATCACTAATACCTTAGGGTACAAAACAAAATTCATTCAAATATACTAACTTATAATTTATTAAATTAATTTTAATTTAAATTATTTACAATGTTAAACTATATTTTAATTTTTTATCAAATAAAATTTTCTCAATTATATTTAAATTTAATTCATTTATGTAAATTGAAAAAAAAAATCATATTTATTTTTTATAATAAAATATGTTATACTTATGAAAATTTTCTTTTTAGAAATTCACTCTTTACATGTGTCTACAGTTCAATTTTAATTGAATTATTATAAATATGTGAATTGAATTTTAAAAAATTGTTTCAATATTTTTAATCATCATAATTTATATTATCGAATAATTTCAACTTAAATATTGAAAATATTCAATAGTGAAAACATAAAAAATGCAGTATGATGTTTAAGATAAAAATGGATTTACAGAGGGTTAAACTAAGAATAAAAGGGTTTAAAATGAAAAAAAACATGTACAAACCCCATTTTAAATATGTGGTTAGACCCAATAAATTATATTAAAATAGTATAAATTTATAAATAATATTATAAATTCATATAAATTATTTGAAATTCGAATAAAATGATATAAATTAACAATAATTAGTATAAATTAATATAAATTAATAAAACATTGTATACATTAATGTAAATTAAAAAAAATTATAAATTATTATAAAATTACTTGAAATTGATAATATTTTGTATGAATTCAATTATGTTTTAATAAATTAGTTTGAATTTGTGGAAAATTAGTATAAATTAATATAAATTATTATTAAGTGAAATAAATTAGTAAAACATTTAATAATAATAAGTGAAAATTATTAAAAATTTGTATACCTCGATAAATAATAATATATAATAATATAAATTGATAAAAATTATTAAATGTAAAAAAATAATTATATCTTTTTAAAAATTTGTACAAATTGGAATAATTTATTATAAATCGATATAAATTATTAGTTCTACATAAAAATGTGTATAAATTTGTATAAATTAAAATAAACTGTTTTTAAATTGACATAATTTTGAATAGAATAATAAAAATTAGTGTTTCTAATTATAAATTACTAAAAATAGATATAATTTATTAGAATAATACATATATAACAATATCAAACCACCCTCATGACACCCACCAGCTGAGGGCCTCTGGAACCTCCTCTTTCTCCTTTTAAAAAGTGTGGTCATCCTCCAGTTGTATCCCCATCACACCTCCCCTCTTTCTCTCAATGCACCTATCCCTTACACGAACCCTTACTTGTGCGGACTCCCTGTTCGTGACCCCCCTTCGTCGGTAGTCCCTCCTCTCCTCTAGTGCCCCCTCCGGAACTCCATCTAGTGGCCGCACCTTCCTCCAATGAGTACCCCTTTATTGCATTTTACCTTGAGATTTAGCTTTTGTAGGGTTTGGCTGAACCCTAATTCATTTTGGGGTTTTTTGTGTGATTCATGATGATTGGGTTTTATTTTCCCGCTGTTGATTGTTCTTTCCGCAGTTGATGAAGGCAGCAGGTTTCACCATGATTTTTGGGTAATAAATATTTGATTTCTTCATTGTGGATTATTTTTAATTATGGATTTTGTGAATTTTATGTTTTTTGTAGTTTGTTTTGGTTGTGTGTCTCTTTTTCGTGGTGTTTTTGAGTTGTTGGTAATTTTCATAGTGTGTATTGGACCTCGTTGTGGTGGTTTTCGAGTAGTGAGTATCAAGAATGCATATATGTACATTCATAGGGTGAGACATATATATATATATATATCTGTGTGTGTG
Source organism: Viscum album (assembly GCA_963277665.1). Classification (NCBI taxonomy): domain Eukaryota; kingdom Viridiplantae; phylum Streptophyta; class Magnoliopsida; order Santalales; family Viscaceae; genus Viscum; species Viscum album. The sequence goes on along the minus strand of OY728150.1, from coordinate 800,475,399 downwards.
TGTGTGTGTTTCTAAATTCTTCTACGAGTATGCATTAATGGTATGTTTGTGTAGTTGTTGAAAAATTGCAGCATGTTTGAGGTAGGTTCCCTTTGAATTTCCCTTTAATTTGAATTCAATAAATTCATTAATTTTTTAAAAATATATTTTATATATATGTAGTATATGTATATGTGCTTCTTTATGGTTGTGATTTCCAGTAATGGTTATGCATTGTTTTTCATAATTAATGTAAGTTTCTATTGTACTCTTTTTTAGTTGATATATGCTCTCGACCTTGTTTAGAAAATGTAATACCCTTACAATTATCAATTGGTTTTAGATGTTTGATGATTTAATGTGCTTTATAAATATTTTCTAGAGTGTGATAAGTATTTCCCCAAATGTTTTGTGTGTGTATTAGTTGTGAAAGTTTATTTTGAATGAAGATGGGTTAGAGTATGAATTTAATTACGGAAATTTCATATTTTTATTAGCTTCAAAAAATGCAGGGGATTAGGTATGGATTTGAGGCTAATTGGAAATTCACCTTCCTTAAAAGGTCTACTTTTTTATAATTATGGGTTCGTGTTGTTTTAAAATGTGTTATTCCTTAGTTGTTTCATTGAGCTGTTGAAAATTTTTGGGATTCAAATGAATTGAGAAATGACGTTATATAAAATGATAATATTTTTTGAAAATTAATGAGGCATGTTTGTCACATTGATAATTGTTTGTGAAAATAGAAAACCCCTCTAGAGACCATCCCCCTAGTTTTAGAAATGTGATTCAAACGATAATGTGTTATTGTAATATGTTCCTACTGAAGAGGCTTATGCTTTGTTGTGTGGCCAAAAAATGGGGAATACTGTAACATCCCAAGTAAGTAATGAATAATATATATTTTTATCCATGTCTATTAATGATTAAGATAGTGTTTTAGAGGCTTAAAATGAAAATAAATACAATCTTATGCATGGAATAAACTAATATTCTTAAACGTTTGTTTTACTGCCTTTTGATGGCAAACCATTTTTGAATCTATCTTTTGACAATTTTATAAACTATGTTTGTCAAAATAAACTTATTCTTTATTATTGGGACATCAAAATCTACCTTGTGTGAATTTTTGGTATTTTTCTGACAATGTTCATTTTTTAATGAATAGTGAAAAATACTGCATTTTACATCAAAACTGCTTTTTAATCGAATTTATTTATATGATTAGATTATGTTTTGAATTGGTTTTGAAGTGAAATTAGAATATATTTTTACCATTTTATCCAATGGTGGTCATTGGAATCAATTTCACTATGAAATTAGACTTAAACTGGTGTCAATCTTTTGATACTTATTGTTTCATAAAAACACGCTATTTGCTCTGACAGTGGGAATTAATTATTAAATTAATTAATGTGACTTATATGTTTTTAATTTTGTAAAATAGACTTCATTTTTGAATTCGGAATATCAAATATAGATTAGGGTGAATTTTTGATAATTTTCTGAAAAACTTCAATTTTTGATGAATAGTGAAACCACTAAGTGGTAATCAAGCAAACTGATTTTTCAGTTAAATGAAAGTTTACCACTAATGTGTATTGAATTTTGAAAATCCGACATACATGGTTGTCATTAGGAAGTAAAATTTGGTTCAATGAGATTAAAATAATTTTTTTTGGTGAATAGTAACTTATTAAGTTTTTAATCGCGATTAGTGGTAATTAGTGTAGTTTAAGGTATAAATAATGCTTTAATAATATGAAATGACCTAGACACATGTCCCAACCTTATTGGCTGTGTCATGTCCGACCAAGAAAAGCCATGGGTCAACTTGGGGACCCCATGGAGACATTTTGGTTGGGAAATGACATAAATAACTTTTTATTAAATGTTAAAGTAAAAATGACACAAACATAATACGTTTTACGAAAACAATTTTCACATGGGGTTATAAAGATCAGATATTTGATTATAAATAGTCATTAGAAATCTAAAAATATTTCCTACATCATAGTATTTTTTTTATGATTTTTAGACATTAAATAAATTAAATTATTTATGACATAATAATGAGGCAGCGATGACATCATTATTTGATGATTTAAATAAAATGGAAAGATAATGAAACATCTAAAACCTACACATGGCCAAAACCGATTGGATGAGTTGATTTCGAACCCTTATCACCTTATCCACGAATTATATCAATGTGGGACCTTTTAAAACCGAAACACATTTTCAAATAAAGTAATATTTCTTTACTTTCCAAAAGTGCCCCTCCTCTCCTCTTATAAAAGGCCCCCACCTCTACCTCATTTCACACACTCCTCAAGCCTTTGGCTTGGCCAAAACCTACCCATTTACTCTCTCCATATCCCTCTCCTCATCCTAGAGGATTCCCTTTGGTCAGAATCCTTTCAAAGGAAGCCTTTAGGCTCAAATCAAAAGGAGTTACACTTTTAAAGGTAATTCATTCTCTCGTGTTCATTTGTTTTATTTTGCTTCTCCAACCCCCTAAACTCTTTTTATTTACTTATTTTGTAACAACACCAGTATCTTAAATATACAAGGATGTTGTTATAATATTTATTTGAGCTACACTCTCACACAACTACATCAAATGGTTAAAGAACATACGGTTTCCGTGGATGGTGAAATTCTGCCTCCCGAAACGATGATTGTTCAATACTCATTTAACACCTTCAAAGGTGGCCATTATGATGTCTCTATTTTTATATATGATATATAATATGTTTATGTTTTCCTTAAGCTTCTGTTTTTTTTCATTTTGGGCATACCTTTATGGTTCCCATTATGGGTAAACACGATATCTTCATTTTAGGAAGTGCGGACTACCGCCCCCTGAAAGTGATTTGATTCATTAATACCATATGTGGGATGTGTAAAGGATAAAGTTAATGATATTATACTGGAATTATAATATACTCTTATATCATTATGATTTCATTCCAGAAAATATGAAATAGAAATGGAAGTAGCGTTCATGCGTACGTACGGCTTACCGTCTCCATGAACGGTGCATTTCATTTCTTACCTCTAAATGTTATGTAATATTATAAATACATGTATATGATGAATATATATGATATATATGTTATCCAAATAATTAATATCATTCTGGATATAACGAACCTATGACCAAATTAACAACAAGTAAGTGTAAGAAGTCTATTTTTGACTTAAGAACCAAATACCGACAAAATGAACATTATTAACTTAACTGATTACATGATGTTCATAACATGGTATAAAAGGAATAATGAAATTGAAAAAGATCTATAAGAAAGTAGAGATTAACTCAAGTTTATTATTCAGGAGATTAAAGAACGGTCGGGTCAAGTCGGATACGAGGTATGGGACTTCGTCTCAATCTCCTTTAATTGAGGCATATTTTATTTTATACACAACTTTCTTTTATACGGTTTATAAACCCCTTTGACTTTTATGTTTATTCAAAAGGAATCTTTTTTATATGAAGCGTTTACTAAATGAAAAAAGGGAATGTTTTTGTCGTACGTATGCGGCGACAACGACTTCTCTGCCGTCGTGACCGTTATTTGAGTTTCGACTTCCTCTACAAGCCATACCTTTTTTTTAAAACGAAAAATAAATACCATGTTTTACTTTGGTATTGAAAATGGTTTTCATAATGTTTTTATTATATCAATGTGTTGTATTGATATCTCTTGATTGAAATGTGGAAATGTTATGTTTCCTTTATGTATGTTTTATGTGATATGATTATGTTATGGTTCTTGGGCATTATTATGAAGAAGGGTGGTTCCGTGATGAACTAAGGGCGGGTGAGCCCGTTATAGCTCTCCAATGCATTGGGTAACGCGAAGGAGTGAAACGTTAAGGTTTCTCCGAAGAGATTTTAGGGAATATACTGTGATGGGTATTCCAAACGTATCTAAGAGGGTTACTCCCTACTTAAGAATGTTATGAATGCCTCAAGTTACCTTTATGTCTTATGATTTCTATGATTTATTCATGATTTTATGAGGTATGTTAAAGTGTCTATGTTTTATTGGTAAAGTATGATTTCATTCTTATGTATATATGAACTCATGTTTCCTTTCCATGTTTTTTTATAACCCATACTGAGTTTTTATGCTCATCCCATGTTTTTGAAATGTTTTTCACAGGTCAAGGGAAAGGTACATGATAAGATGATAGAGTCAAGGATGTGTCAAGAAATAATCCATGTTTTATTTTAAATGTGTTTCCATTGATGGGAATGAAGAATTCTATCTTTATGTAACCACTTTGTTTGTATGTGGAACGTAATTAAAGTTTTATGATCTAATTCTCTAAAACTCTAAACCCGAAAAGATCCTCAATGTGTAATCTTGTAATAACTCAAGATTAAGTAAGGTTTAAGGATGGGGCTTTATAGTTGGTATCAAAGGTCGGTTTAGATAACTTTAGGAGTTAGAATTCTATTAAATGATTATCCAAAAATATTTTTTTTGATATAGCATTTTAAGATTACCATGTTGCTTCATCTAAGACATGTTTGTTCAGAATGGTTTTCCGCAGAGGAAACAGGGAAGCAGTGCTAGGAAGGCATACAGAAGGAAAAAACCTTCCGAATCAGCATCCAGAAATGGTCAGAATTGGAACTGAACAGTTTGTTGCAGTAATGGCGCAGTTGACTCAAGCGATAAATGGCGGTGGTATCCATACACGAGATCAGCCACACCAACCGCAGAGGAACATGTCAGTGGTGGAACATTTCATGAGGCAACATCCACCGTCATTCAGAGGATCATCTGACCCTGTGCTAACTGAAGGGTGGATTAAATCACTGGAGAAGATTTTTGAGGTCATGGGGTGTTCAGACAATCAAAAGGTTAGTCTTGCTATTTACCGTTTGGAGGGTGAAGAAGATCAGTGGTGGTAGATGGTTAAAAATATCAGGGACGCCGATGATATTGATTCTCTTGACTGGGATGAATTCAAAGGTATGTTTCTTGAGAATTATTTTCCTAAGGATGTTCGACTTAGGATGGAAAAGCAATTCTTGGAATTGAGGCAAGAGGAAGACTTAGTGGCTGCCTATGAAGAAAGGTTCACTCGATTGGAAAGGTATGCTCCAAATTTTATCCGGGACCTTGATAGTAAAATCAATCGTTTTTACTCAGGATTAAAGCCAAAATATCGAAGGGCATTAGCTTCTCATGAGTTTAAAAGTTATGAAAATCTTGTTCGATGTGCTGAGAAGGTGGAAATGGAGTTTACCGATGACCAAGTTTTCTATAACAACCAGCAGAAGAAGAGACCGAGGTGGCAGGAGAAAGGTAAGAATTCTTCAAAAAAGTCTGATGGTAAGAGAACTAAGTTTCCAGTTTGTGATAAATGTGGCAAAAGGCATGCTGGGGAATGTCTTCTGAATTCTGGGAAGTGCTACCGATGTGGTAAGATGGGACATAAGGCTCGTGATTACACTGAAAAGGATCAAGGTGAAGGTAAGAACAAATTTGATTTACAGTTAGTGAAATGTTATAAGTGCAATGAGATGGGTCACTATGAAAATGAGTGTCCGACAAGGAGCTGGAGTGATGGGAAGAAGTTAGACTACAAGCAGAAAGGGGTGATGAAATCCTTTGCAACTACTTCAGCAGATGTCGGGCCATCAAATGAATTTGTATCAGGTACTTTGTATGTTTTTTCAGATTATTCCAGTGTGTTGTTTGATTCGGGGTCTACACATTCTTTTATCTCTGAAACCTTTTATAGTAAAATGGGAATACCATCTCAAGAAATGACTCCTGAACTTTTGGTAAAAACACCTGGGGGAAATGTCGAGGCAAAAAGAATTAATAAGAATCTTTCTATCCTTATCTGTGGAAAGAACCTACTTGCAAACCTTATTGTTCTACCTCTAGTAGAGTTTGATGTTATCCTGGGTATGGAATGGCTCTCTATTTACCATGCTAAGATTGACTGTAGAGCTAAAGAAGTTTCTTTTCAGAAAGTCTTTCATTTTGTTTACAAAAATGAACCCTTACTTTTGATAACATATCAAGAGGATGAGAAACTTGTAAAAGATGGAAATGAATGTTACCTTGCACACGTCATTGAAAATAAAGGAACTATTCAGATTAATGATGTGCTAGTGGTAAATGAGTATCCTGATGTTTTTCCTGATGAGTTGCCTAGAATAATACCAGATCGGGAAGTTGAGTTTACTGTTGACTTAGTTCCTGATGCTAAGCCAATTTCAAAACCCCCTTATCGAATGGCACAAATTGAACTTTTAGAGTTGAAGGAGAAATTGCAAGATTTATTAGAGAAAGGATTCATTAGACCTAGCACATCACCATGGGGTGATCCTGTTTTATTTGTTAAAAAGAAATATGGTTCTATGAGACTTTGCATTGATTATAGAGCCTTGAATAATATCACTGTTAAGAACAAATATCATTTGCCTCATATCGATGATTTGTTTGATCAGCTCCAGGGAGCTCATTTTTTTTCAAAGATTGACTTGAGATCGGGGTACCATCATCTGAAGGTAAAGGAGGCAGATATTCCGAAGACCGCGTTCCGTACGAGATATGGCCATTATGAATTTGTAGTAATGCCTTTTGGGATAACCAATGCACCTACAGTATTCATGGACTTAATGAATAGAATTTTCCATGAGTTCTTGGATAAGTTTTTGGTGGTTTTCATTGATGATATTTTGGTGTTTTCTAAAAGTAAAGAGGAGCATGAAAAACATTTAAGGGTTATCTTTCAAACCTTAAAAGAAAAGAAACTGTATGGGAAATTCAGCAAGTGTGAGTTTTGGTTGAAACAAATTTCTTTCCTTGGTCGCATTGTTTCTAAAGATGGAATAACTATTGATCCTGCAAAAACAAAAGCTGTGGAAGAATGGCCAAGACCCACAAATGTAACCGAGATTCATAGCTTCCTTGGTTTGGCGGGCTATTACCGAAGGTTTGTTAGAAATTTTTCACGGTTATCTAGTCCAATGACTAAGCTAACTCGGAAGGGTGTTAAGTTTATCTGGACAAAAGAATGTGATGATTGTTTTCAGGAATTGAAAAGAAGATTGGTTAATGCTCCAGTTTTGGCACTACCTTCCAGGAATGGTGAGTTTGTTATATACAGTGATGCTTCATTGAAAGGACTTGGTTGCGTCCTAATGCAGAATGATCAGGTAATTGCTTATGCTTCACGACAGTTGAAAACTCATAAGGTAAATTACCCTACACATGATTTGGAACTAGCTGCTGTTGTTTTTGCTTTAAAAATTTGGAGGCATCATTTGTATGGAGTAAAGTGTGAAATATATACCGATCACAAAAGTTTAAAGTATATATTCACTCAGAAAGAGTTAAACATGAGACAAAGGAGATGGCTAGAATTAATCAAGGATTATGATTGTACAATTCATTACCATCCGGGAAAAGAAAATAAAGTGGCTGATGCTTTGAGTCGAAAAAGTAATGCTTCATTAACAATGTTGCGGTTGGAACGTGATCCTTTGGTTAACGATTTGATGAACTTTGGCATAGAAGTTGTTGGTGCAGGAAGTCCTTCTGTTTTGTTTCAGGTATCAGTGAGATCATCTCTATCAGATAGAATCAAGCAAGCACAGAAGCAAGACAGTGAGTTGCAGAAAAGGGTAGAGCTGGTTCAGAAAGGTAAGTTGCCTGAATTCAACATTGATAATGATTGTGTTTTGAGATTTGGGAATAGATTGTGTGTGCCTTGTGATTCACAGTTGAAGAGAGAGTTGTTATGTGAAGCTCATAGTTCTCCGTTTTCAGTTCATCCGGGCAGTACTAAGATGTATAGAGATCTGCGGGAGTATTACTGGTGGGATGGAATGAAAAGAGATATTGCTGATTTTACTGTGAAGTGTTTGACTTGTCAGCAGGTTAAAGCAGAGCGGCAGTTACCGAAAGGGATGCTTCAGCCTTTACCAGTGCCAGAGTGGAAATGGGAGAATATATCCATGGACTTTGTTGTTGGATTACCGAAGACATCTCGAGGTAATAATGCAATCTGGGTTATTGTTGATCGCTTGACCAAATCTGCTCATTTCCTTGCTATACGAGATACTTTCTCTCTTTATCAACTTTCCCGTTTGTATCTTAAAGAGATAGTGAGGTTACATGGAGTTCCTCTCTCCATTGTATCGGATCGTGATCCCAGGTTTACTTCTAACTTTTGGAAAGGCCTTCAGAAGTCATTGGGTACTGAATTAAATTTTAGTACAGCTTTTCATCCTCAATCAGATGGGCAGTCAGAACAAACAATTCAGACATTGGAGGATATGCTACGAGCTTGTTCTTTGGATTATCAGGGAAGTTGGGACCAACATCTTTCTTTGGTTGAGTTTTCATATAATAACAGTTTTCATTCATGTATACAGATGGCACCATTTTAGGCATTATATGGGAAGCGGTGTCGAACTCCAGCTTTCTGGGATGAAGTGGGTGAAAGGAAGTTGATGGGACCAGAATTGGTAGAAGAGATGGCAGAAAAAGTTCAGCTGATTCAGAAACACATGAGAACAGCTCAGAGCAGGCAGAAGAGTTATGAGAATAACCGGAGGAGGGATCTATCTTTCGAGGTAGGTGATCATGTTTTTCTCAAGGTTTCTCCTTGGAAAAGTGTGATGAGATTTGGTAAGAAAGGAAAGCTAAGTCCAAGGTTCATTGAACCATACGAAATTTTGGAGAGAGTTGGATCAGTTGCATACCGAGTGGCTTTACCTCCGAGTTTATCGTAGGTACACAATTTTTTTCACATTTCAATGTTGAGAATGTATATGCCAGATCCATCTCATGTTTTGAGTCCAGAGGTAGTTCAGCTGGAAGAGAAACTATCTTATGAGGAACAACCGGTCCAGATTCTTGACCACAGGGAGCAAGTGTTACAGAATAAGGTGATTCACCAGGTAAAGGTTTTGTGGAAAAACCACATGATTGAAGAGGCAACATGGGAATCTGAAAATGCAATGAGGGATAAGTACCCCCATTTATTTGATAAGTAAATAAATTGCGGGGACGCAATTTTCTAAAGGGGGGAAGGATGTAACATCCCAAGTAAGTAATGAATAATAGATATTTTTACCCATGTCTATTAATGATTAATATAGTGTTTTAGAGGCTTAAAATGAAAATAAATACAATCTTATGCATGGAATAAACTAATATTCTTAAAAGATTGTTTTACTGCCTTTTGATGGAAAACCATTTTTGAATCTATCTTTTGACAATTTTATAAACTATGTTTGTCAAAATAAACTTATTCTTTATGATTGGGACATCAAAATCTACCTTGTGTGAATTTTTGGTATTTTTCCTGACAATGTTCATTTTTTAATGAATAGTGAAAAATACTGCATTTTACATCAAAACTGCTTTTTAATCTAATTTATTTATATGATTAGATTATGTTTTGAATTGGTTTTGAAGTGAAATTAGAATATATTTTTACCATTTTATCCAATGGTGGTCATTGGAATCAATTTCACTTTGAAATTAGACTTAAACTGGGGTCAATCTTTTGATACTTATTGTTTCATAAAAACACGTCATTTGCTCTGACAGCGGGAATTAATTATTAAATTAATTAATGTGACTTATATGTTTTGAATTTTGTAAAATAGACTTCATTTTTGAATTCGGAATATCAAATATAGCTTAGGGTGAATTTTTGGTAATTTTCTGAAAAACATCAATTTTTGATGAATAGTGAAACCACTAAGTGGTAATCAAGCAAACTGATTTTTCAGTTAAATGAAAGTTTACCACTAATGTGTATTGAATTTTGAAAATCCGACATACATGTTTGTCATTATGAAGTAAAATGTGGTTCAATGAGATTAAAATAATTTTTTTTGCTGAATAGTAACTTATTATGTTTTTAATCGCGATTAGTGGTAATTAGTGTAGTTTAAGGTATAAATAATTCTTTAATAATATGAAATGACCTAGACACATGTCCCAACCTTATTGGTTGTGTCATGGCCGACCAAGACAAGCCATGGGTCAACTTGGGGACCCCATGGAGACATTTTGGTTGGGAAATGACATAAATAACATTTTATTAAATGTTAAAGTAAAAATGACACAAACATAATACGTTTTACGAAAACAATTTTCACATGGGTTTATAAAGATCAGATATTTGATTATAAATAGTAATTGGAAATCTAAAAATATTTCCTACATCATAGTATTTTTTTTATTATTTTTAGAAATTAAATAAATTAAATTATTTATGACATAATAATGATGCAGCGATGACATCATTATTTGACAATTTAAATAAAATGGAAAGATAATGAAAAATCTAAAACCTACACATGGCCAAAACCAATTGGATGAGTTTATTTCTAACCCTTATCACCTTATCCACGAATTATATCAATGTGGGACCTTTTAAAACCGAAAAACATTTTCAAATAAAGTAATATTTCTTTACTTTCCAAAAGTGCCCCTCCTCTCCTCTTATAAAAGGCCCCCACCTCTACCTCATTTCACACACTCCTCAAGCCTTTGGCTCGGCCAAACCCTGCCCATTTACTCTCTCCACATCCCTCTACTCATCCTAGAGGATTCCCTTTGGGCAGAATCCTTTCAAAGGAATCCTTTAGGCTCAAATCAAAAGGAGTTACACTTTTAAAGGTAATTCATTCTCTCATGTTCATTTGTTTTATTTTGCTTCTCCAACCCCCTAAACACTTTTTATTTACTTATTTTGTAACAACACCAGTATCTTCAATATACAAGGATGTTGTTATAATATTTATTTGAGCTACACTCTCACACAACTACATCAAATGGTTAAAGAACATACGGTTTCCGTGGATGGTGAAATTCTGCCTCCCGAAACGATGATTGTTCAATACTCATTTAACACCTTCAAAGGTGGCCATTATGATGTCACTATTTTTATATATGATATATAATATGTTTATGTTTTCCTTAAGCTTCTTTTTTTTCATTTTGGGCATACCTTTATGGTTCCCATTATGGGTAAACACGATATCTTCATTTTAGGAAGTACGGACTACCGCCCCCTGAAAGTGATTTGATTCGTTAATACCATATGTGGGATGTGTAAAGGATAAAGTTAATGATATTATACTGGAATTATAATATAATCTTATATCATTATGATTCCATTCCAGAAAATATGAAATAGAAATGGAAGTAGCGTTCATGCGTACGTACGGCTTAACGTCTCCATGAATGGTGCATTTCATTTATTATCTCTAAATGTGATGTAATATTATAAATACATGTATATGATGAATATATATGATATATATGGTATCCAAATTATTAATATCATTCTGGATATAACGAACCTATGACCAAATTAACAACATGTAAGTGTAAGAAGTCTATTATTGACTTAAGAACCAAATACCGACAAAATGAACATTATTAACCTAACTGATTACATGATGTCCATAACATGGTATAAAAGGAATAATGACCTTGAAAAAGATCTATAAGAAAGTAGAGATTAACTCAAGTTTATTATTCATGATATTAAAGAACGGTCGGGTCAAGTCGGATACGAGGTATGGGACTTCGTCTCAATCTCCTTTCATTGAGACATATTTTATTTTATACACAACTTTCTTTTGTATGGTGTATAAACCCCTTTGACTTTTACGTTTATTCAAAAGGAATCTTTTTTATACTAAGCGTTTACTAAACGACAAAAGGGAATGTTTTTTTCGTACGTATGAGGCGACAACGACTTCTCCACCGTCGTGACCGTTATTTGAGTTTCGGCTTCCTCTACAAGCCATACCTTTTTTTTAAAATGAAAAATAAATACCATGTTTTACTTTGGTATTGAAAATGGTTTTCATAATGTTTTTATTATATCAATGTGTTGTATTGATATCTCGTGATTGAAATGTGGAAATGTTATGTTTCCTTTATGCATGTTTTATGTGATACGATTATGTTATGGTTCTTGGGCATTATTATGAAGACGGGTGGTTCCGTGATAAACTAAGGGCGGGTGAGCCCGTTATAGCTCTCCAATGCATTGGGTAATGCGAAGGAGTGAAACGTTAAGGTTTCTCCGAAGTGATTTTAGGGAATATACTGTGATGGGTATTCCAAACGTAACCAAGAGGGTTACTCCCTATGTAAGAATGTTATGAATGCCTCAAGTTACCTTTATGTCTTATGATTTCTATGATTTATTCATGATTTTATGAGGTATGTTAAAGTGCCTATGTTTTATGGGTAAAGTATGATTTCATTCTTATGTATATATGAACTCATGTTTCCTTTCCATGTTTTTTTTATAACCCATACTGAGTTTTTATGCTCATCCCAAGTTTTTGAAATGTTTTTCACAGGTCAATGGAAAGGTACATGATAAGATGATAGAGTCAAGGATGTGTCAAGAAATAATCCATGTTTTATTTTAAATGTGTTTTTATTGATGGGAATGAAGAATACTATCTTTATGTAACCACTTTGTTTATATGTAGAACGTAATGCAAGTTTTATGATCTAATTCTCTAAAACTCTAAACCCGAAAATATCCTCAATGTGTAATCTTGTAATAACTCAATATTAAGTAAGGTTTAAGGCTGGGGCCTTATAAATACACTTGAGGGGGAGTTGGGCTGTGAGAGCTTGAATGTGTTTTGATTAAATAAAATATTGTGTTCATGTATTCTAGTGTGATGATAACTCACCACCACTTGAAATAGGACACATGGGAATCCAAAGTTATCTATGTGGGGAGACAAGGACTTGTACACTAGTTGATTTGGATGTGGCTTGTCCTAGTTTCTCCTTGAAATATTGATGACTACACCACTAACTAAATTTTTGGATGATAATTGGATACCACTAGGGTTATGGGTATGTCACCTACTAATAGCTAATCCATGAGAATGGATGTTTTCATTGTTCCTATATCACTTTTCACTAAGGTACAAGGTTCCTAGGGTCCCATTTGTGCTAGTTACCTATAGGGGTTGACCATGGTTCTTGCTTATGAAATGGTTTTTGACAAATTATTTCCATTTTAGTTACATCAAACTTGTTTCCTTCTTTGTGAAATAATTTTTTTTTAATTTGAAATATTTGAGTTTCAATTTCCAATGTTAATGCTTTCTTGGAACCTATTTTGAAAACGTATTAGAATTCACATTTTTTTCTTCAAAATTCATGCATGTCACCTGAATTTGAAATGAAAGAAAAACAATATTTTATTATGTTTTATGTTCATACTATCATTTTTGGGATTATTTTTAATGTAAGGTAATAGGGTTTTGTTATTACATGGAATTCCTACTGAGCATTTCAGTGCTCCCCCTACTTTATCCTTACAGTTTTAGGTTCTTCTAGTTCGATCTCTTTTGGAGAGATCATGGTTCTATGTTTGGTGGTGATCCATGAAGTCCCTTAGAGGTATGATCTACTGTGGAACTACATGGATTTATTCCTAAAATTAGTGTTAATCTATTTTGTTTAGTAAATAGTTGTTTAATTGTATTCTTGTTTTGGGTGAAATTATTCCCAGGAGTTTTATTTTGATGTGTGGCACTTTTTTCCAGCCCGTGTGGATCAAGAAAGACCTTCAAGCCTTGTTGCAGCCTAACTCGAGTAATCATGTTTGGGTTGACTGAGGTTGGTTCTTGAAAAAATGGTATCAGAGCATGCTCTTATTATTTGGGTTGTCATGTAACTCAGATATTATATTTTCTGAGACTCAATAGGTAGCTGCGGGATTCACGTCATAAAACACTTACTGTTCCAAGCATTGTGTTTCCAATGGTATTATAGGATCTGAAATTTTCTTTAGCTTGGTCTATGTGGATAAGGGACTTCATAGGATGTGATTTGGTGTTATACTACACGCTTTCATGGATTAGAAACCCATGTGCAGCTCGAGTTCACAGTTCGGGATACTTCATGGGGTGGATGCTCACTCAGAGAATGGTCGGCTAAGCCATGTTACCGAGTTGGCATAGCCAGTAGTTCCTTATTTTTGGATGTTTTGATGTGTGTTATGTTTGGGATTAGTTTTGGTTGACTTGAATGGATTTGAAAAATGAAAATGGTTTTTAGGAAATGGTGGGTTTCAAAAGGGAATGTGTTTTTTTGGATTTGCATCACCATTTTAGAAATGGAAATTTTTTTCTTGTCATGAAATGTGTGGTTCCAAAGGGAATAATAAAAGATGTTTTGGAAATAATTTTGGGGTTTTGGAAATACTTTTTGGAAAGTGAAATGAGATAGCTTGGGAATTTGGAAATATTTTTCTTAAATGATGAGAGGTAACTTCAAATTAGTTCTGAATTTTGTATTTAATATGAATGATATTTTTTGGAAATGAGAAGCATTTTTAATTGACTATTGGTATTCCAATGAGTAATAACATATATAGAGGCACATATATGGAATTAGGATAGTTTTTGGTATGTGTATATGGTTTCTTGGGCAAGCATAAGGGTCTACTGATATTTCCTTAATTCTGTAAATGATTTTAGCATTAAACATTGAGAACCATTCATCCATAGAATAGTTCCAAATTCCACCATGGGAATTTATACTAGATTTGACGTGTGATTGAGCTCACTAATTTGAATATTAGAGTTTCTATTCACTATTAAGGCTTGGAAAATTCCTCAAGGAGTTTTGAAAGATAAATCTACTTATTATAACTTCATGTTTTGATTCTATATTCTTTGAAAACATGGAGTAAAAAATGAAATGAGTAGAACCAGTATCAAACTATGTGCTTTATAGATTTGAGGGAACAATGATATAACCTTCCACCATATCATTTGGATCCTCTAAATAAGATATTGTTATATAAAAAATGACCAACTATGAACCCTTTCTATATTATGGGTTTGATGGTTATTCCCCTCCATTATCTTTATATTTGGACAATGATTAGAAAAAGTGAAAAATCAATCCAAACATTACGAATTTGACATTAAGATATAACTTCACCAAATTTCCAATGTCCATTGTGTTTAAAATATTAAGCTTCACCTCACTACCACAATTACAATAAATATGGACATATCTACCACACATGTAACATTTCCTAATCTCAAATAAGAAGATATTGAATGCTTCTTCCCACATATGTTTCATGTGGTATGTTTCACTTTCTATCTTAAAATATTTTGAAATAATTTTCTTTGAAAATAAAATTTCAAACTTATAAAGAATTATTTAAAACAATGAGTGGCCATGATAGTTGGAAATTCCATACATGCCATACATGTTAAAACAAAAATTCATTTCACATTTATGTTAAAAGCTAGACGATCGATGTTTTAAAAAATACCTGAATATTACATACATTTTTAATGAAAAATTAAAACATGGGTAAAAAAATAATTAATAAATCATTTTGATAATATTAAAACATTTTTTAAATTTCATTATGAAAACATAGATTTGAAAGAAAAATGATTACCTACCGAAGTGAGAAATAATGTAAGATTTTATTAAAAAAACATTCCCAATAATTATAAGTACCAAATAGGGTAAATTTTGTAACATTACTTGAAAATATCATATATAACTATAGGATAAGAAAATGGATGGGTTTATTAGGAAATTATCAAATAATTTCTTCAATGAAAATTGATTTATAAATAATCCAGATTAAAATGAGATTTTGAAATAAACCATTACAAAGATGACAAAACTGAAGTTATGATTAATAAATGATTCAATCATGTGTATTAAATGAAATTAATAATAAAAAAAGTTAAAATAAAAAATAATATAATAAAAATAATTTACATAAACAATCTTATAATGTCAAAGACAATGAATATGTAATATAACACATTGAAATGAAATTGAGTTATGAAATTATTTACTAATTGGTAACTTTTAATTTAAAATCTCTTTTGGAGAAATAATTCAAATTGAAGCTTAAAATACAATTAATTTTATAATAATAATTATGTTACATGTCAAATTTTCTATATATATACACTATATTAAATAAATTAGGTCTATAACATTATAATATGCCTTAAGGAAGAGAAATTGAGATGAAGCCCCCACCCCATGCTTCAAATTGTTTTAACATGCTTTAAACTACTTTATAATGGTTTTATTCAAATTATTAATGTATAATAGAACATTATTCAAATTTATAATATCATATATGTTCCTATTATAATATTTTCTACCCTTTTTCTAATAATATTTCATTATTTTTATTATTTCAGGTGTTAATTGCCTTTAAAAAAATTAAAAGTAAACATGGGATCACAATCAGATACATTGGAGATACAAACTCCATGAAACATGACAATCACTTTTAGATAAAATCAATAATGTTTATCTATTGTTAGTGTCACTAATAGTAACAAAATATGTAGATTTATCTAGTTGATCAATAATAAATTATATCACATTGTTACCATTAGATGTATTTGGTAATCCCACTATGAATTCCATAGATATATTTTACCATTTCCATTATAGCACTAGAAAAGGATAAAGAATCCCATTCAGTATATATAATTCTTTATTAGCCTACTAACAATTAAAAATTTTACAGTTAAATTCAACAATATCTCTATCTATTCCATCCCACCATTAGTAATCTAGAAGGGATTTGTACATCATTGGGATTCCCAAATGAAAAAAATGGAGAACTATGAGCGTCTGTCAATTACAATTTCCTCAATTTGAATCACAAGGAACATATAATATTTTTCCAACTATAAAACACTTTCTCCATCAATAAAAAAACCAAGATACTAACCACCATAATAGATTGTATAATTTATTACAATGATTAATCAACCATTAGTGTTATCTTAATTATTTTGAAAAAAATATTATTTTCATTGTTACATGAAAAATAACAATGGACAATACTTTCCCCAAAACATCTAATCCACAATTCATCAAATCATTAACCAATGTGTTATATTCCAAAAAACATAGTAAATATAGAATAACTTTTATGACTCAAAGATTCGTCCAATTTGTTCTATTTTACATGATGGTATTGAATCATGCAATCATAATTATCAATTAGTTCCCTCCATATTCTTTGTATCATGTTCAATTATTTCTCAATGAATACATACATAACATTTCTTCAGTATATATTTCACACTTTACACGATAATAATGATGCCTCCAAATTATTTATGAAAAAAAACAGCAGATAATCCAAACTCATTTGTAAGGTAATTTACCTTAATAAATTTCACCTGAAGTGAATCTTATGGAATTACCTAATCATTCTATGTTTGAAAACAACCACGTCCTTTAATAGAAGAATCATTATAGATGTAAAATTCACTATTTCTAGAAGGCGTGACTAAAAATGAGTCATTTACCAATCATCATTTCAATTACTTAAAACAATCGTGAAATTATTTTGTATATATGAACTTAAATCCGTTAGGAGTTAAATTATTTTATAATATAATATTTTCCATAAAATATTGTATATTTTAAGATTTTAGATATTTAATTTTAAACTGAAAAATAGTGTTTTAATTTTGAAAATTTCAAGGGACATTTTAATAATTATTTCATCTCTGACAACAATTTTTTTTAATCATTTGTATTAATATGGATAAAATATGATGATTCATTCCACCTTATTTCCATATATGTTAATAAATTGTTTTACTATGGAATGTATTGATATTTTTTTTGCTTATTTCAAAAATGAAAAGGGTTTTTTAGTTATATTTATTAAATTGTGTTCCTTATTCACATGATTAGTGAATTAGACATATTATATAACATGTGGGTAACTAAGTTACTTATCCCCTTGATGCATCAATAGGTATCATTACAATAAATACACCGACTATTTAGTAAAGGCTTTATACCTTTATGTAAGAAGTCTTGGAATGGGGAATTGTCTGTATTTTTTAGATGTGTTGAAATGAAACATCATCAGTATATTTGGGATTTTTCACACTATTCTTGTTTTCATTATGAAACCACATATTTATTTCCTAGTGATTTTTTGAATAGTTATAATTTCCATGTATATATTCAAGGATAATGGGTTTTTTATTTCATTATTTGATCATAAACTATTCCTTCCATATTATTCACCCCGTATTATTTTCTACTATACGTATGTCCTTAATGAGAATCCCAGACCTCCAGCTTATTATGTTTCCATTACTTTGGATTCAAGGAGTTTTAATATGATTTATATGAAGTGATATTCTAAATTTAATAATATATTTCTTATATAAAATAAAATGATTTATTTTTAATTTTAAAATATAATGTGATATTCAAGTATGTATCTAAGTTTACATAGATACTAAACTATTTGGTCATATGGGATACCATTTCATGTATCTAGTAATAATTTTAAACTGAAATCACTAACTATATACTAGTAGGGTCATGGAATATACAAATTCCATTAATTATATAATTTAAAAAAAATAAAGTGGGTCAAAATGAGTGTGATTAATATTGTGTTGACTATATTAATTGACCTTGTATACTTCTCGCATCGGATACCACAATTTCCCCATAAGAGATCTCTAGGTACCATCTACTAGATGATGGGGACTATTTAATTTGTAATATTTGATGGAACACCAATGGATGGTCATTGGGTTAAACCATCTAGCTAGAATCCATTCTCATATCACCCATAGGCTGAAAAATTCTCCAACTATCCAACCACCTAATCCTAGACCACTGGCCACCATAATTAATACTCTTCATAACCAAACCAAGAGAATAACAAAATGACAATATAATTTCTATAAAATCATTATATCTTATACATTGAAATAAATTTATGATGTCGTAATTTCATTTGGAGGGGATATGTTGCATCATGAAAATGTGTGTTATAAGGTATAGTCCTATTATGAGGATTGTGAAAATTTGATATACCATACCTCTTATGTGATAAAACATATGTATAGTTTTAATTAATCATACCTAATAAATTTATATAATCATTTCATGGTTTGAGGATGTGTTTATGGTGTCAAATAGTTTTACAAATTTTATTTATTACATTATTAATTCTATTTTTATTATATCTTTGGTTTCCATTTCATGGAGACATATAATAATTTTTTCATGTAATTGAATTCTATGGTTTATTGAACCTTGGTCCCTAAGATATTCCATGGAATTTTATCCTTTGGGTTTTGTTGATCTAACTCTTTTTTTATATTTTTACGTTTTTGTCTTGGTAATGCCAAAACCCAACCTTAGATATGTTGGACCAAGAAGATAATAGTGATATTAATGAGTGATTCTTTGAACATGATAGAATTATTTCAAAAGGGTGGTTCTAATTAGCCCCATTTCAGTAATGAAATCAATATTTCATAGTAAAGTAATACTAATAACACAATCATATTTGGGTACCCTGAACCACTTTGCCACTGGTTATATAGGACATCCTACACATCATACTTCCCTAAAAATTATCATTGTAGTCCCACTGCCACCCAAAAAAAACCTTATGGTCCATCACCATGCATCCCGCCCGTACACACCTGGGTCTCGAAAACCACACATAACCACACCCACAAACATCTGGGCCACCACGACCAATTACATGCCCTTAGACACCAAGGCCAAAACAACCACTATCACGCCTGAAGACACCAGAGCCTCATCTCAAAGACACATGGGAAACAAAACTACCAGCACACACCTAGACAACCACCACAACACACCCTGGCCGAAGATTTTTGGGCCATAATGAACCTTAGTCCATCATAACCTTCCTGAAGATTCTTTGTCTACCAACGATAGGTGGAATAAATGATTTTATAACCATCCACTCATTAGAATGTTGGGAAAAATACCCTCCCACGTGAAGTGGGGGTGTTCAGCATGAAGTGATCAACATGGGTGGGGTGCGAATAAAAACACAAGAACTAAGAATTATACATATAGGTAATCAAACACTCGTCCCAACCTAAGGGTTCCAAAACTGACAACCAGTCCATACACAAAAACTATCATTGCTATCCCTACATTCCCAAACACACAACAACCAAAACCGGAGCACAACCCATTTTTGGGAAACAAATCCCTCATTGTATCCATTCTTATTTCCATGTTCAAGTGATTCCATTTAAGTATTACTTCACTACCAGGAAACTAACAGGCATAGCCTCAAGCTAAGACAACAAATGGAGGAAAACAATAAATAATAAATTTAAGCTTTCAAACCCGGTTCTCTTGTAAAGTTCGAACAACAAAAGGGATCTGTGAGATCCCTCAAAGTACTGTAACCAAACCAGGCGCTAACATATCAGCACATATCTAAAAACTAACAACTAAACAACATGAGATTCCATGCCCATCCACCTCACCCCATAAGAATCATGTTGAAAAACCATGAGTATTAGGAGAGCAAGGAAAGGGAGTGTTCATATTTATCCACACCATTTATCAAGTTAATTGTTTCTATTTGGTTAAGCAGTGTGATCACATAAGTATTATTATTCATTGGAAGTCCATTTAATCAACTGAGTTTACGTGATTATCTAGATTCCATGTTACTTCCATTCAATCATAAGATTATCCAGAAAAAACTATAGGATCATTAGTGTGAAAGAAAGGACCACCAATAACCACTATTTTCAGTGGGCATAAGCCCATATAATTCACAACATAAAAATGAACATAAAAGAAAACAAACATCATCATCATCATCAAACACACCCCTTCATACTTAAAAGTTTATTTTTTATCTTCATTAAGGTTTGGTTTCATCCACATCTCAAGGGAATCATTATGACACCTTCCACGCATGATACACAGTAAAGAGGGATGAAGGAAAACTCTACCCGCATGACCAAGGATCGATGTTTTATCCTAGAATCAAGAACTGGGGATACATGACTTGTAGGAAAGGAAAACATTAGGACTTCAAGGAAGTGCGGGAAGGGATCCTGCACGGTTGTACGATAGGTTTCCAGAGTAAGTATCTAGGGAATACATATAGAATGGAAAAGAATTATGAAGAGAGGATATCAGGTTAATAAAAACCATATCCTAAATTCAGGTATATGATTCTGGTGTACTTGAATTTGGATCGTGTCATGACTAGAGGGTTGAGTAGTTTCATTGGTCATGATTAATTGTTATTTAATAATTATCCTCAGAGATGGTGGAGATAATAGTTGTGAATTAATAGATATCTTCTAAAAAGATAAAACCCATGTAATAGGGGCGAAGCTGGAAATCACGAGGGAGGGTGTGACACTGAGGATAAAGGCCACACGTTTTGGTAACTGAAGAGTCTCCTGAATCTTTGGCAGTCTTCGGATGTAAAACACAAGGTATAAAATAACCTTTGTGGTTAAAACATGTTATGGATATTTTTAAGGATTTTATCTCATTTTGACAAAGAATAGTTTTTCAAAAATGACAACATGCAGACTCTGTGACAAACCTATCACATCGGACAATGCTCTGGGAATCTAACTCACAACCAAAGTGAAATTGGGATTTATAAACTACAACTAACCTACATGAATTCCCTGGTTAGTATGACTTATTATTTTTAGTTAAATTATTTTATGGATAAAGAATGAGTTATTTTTGGAAAATTATCAAATATATATCATTTGTATAGGAAAATGATTCGGTGATTTTGTGATAAATGTTATTTTGGAAGACGCTTGCTCTTTTGGTAATAGCATATGGTTAAGGAAAATAGAATACTATGGGATTTCATTTGAGGAGTAATGATGGAATTTTATTTTGGAAGAATCTATGTTTTTATTGTGGACTTATAGTAATTCAGGTTATTTATCAAAATGATTTCCCTATCTTAGAAAATATGTGATTAGGTTAATTACAGTTCAATATGAGACTTTAAGAGTGGTCGATGTTATTTGGAGATAAATGTTAAGATTTATTGTGGAATACTATGTGATCAAATTCTACTGATTTGTGTGTTTCAATCATAGTTTGGATTATTTTGATGAATTTTAAGTGAAATTTTGTATTGAATGGTCATTGTTTATCTTTGGTTACTATTTGTTGAATTTTGGAGATTAAGAGTAGTATTTATTTTTATAAATGATTATCCTTGTTGGATATTATCTGATATTGTACTAAATTTTTTTTCGGTTAATGTATAAAGATATGGGAAATATATAGTTCATCTTTTTTGGATTATGTGATTCTCTATAAATTTATTCAAGCACTTTTGATGTGACCATGTCATCTTCAATACTCATAGTTTGGAGAAAAGATTAGTTTGTGGTATAAATTTAGTAAAGGATGAATGTCTACATTACAAGTATGATTTATTATGTTCTTATTCTAAGTGGAAAAATAATTCCACAACTTTGTAAAAAGGAACTTAAAATAAAACCATTGTCAGTTTAATTTTCCTACTAGGGAATCAAAGACCATATAACCCATCACAATTTTGTGGTTTTCTTGTTGTTAAATTTCTCCTAATTATATTTTATATCACTCTCCATCATAAATTGATGGTTAGTGTTCTATTTCATATCCATGTTTTCATGGTATCCTAGTATGTGTTATCTCAGGCGACCTTTTTACTTATCCTTCTTTCTTTTAAACCGATAGTTATAATGGAATGGAGAGAAAAACATGGTCCTCACATTAATGCTAGTAGTAAAAAATTATTTATGAAAGAAGAAGATTAGGTTTAATTCTTTAGAGAAATAACTTTTTATCATACTATTGACTCTACCATGGAATAAGATGAGTCAATCAGAGAGAATAATAAAATAGTGAGAGTGAAATAATGTTACATCTTTGAACACACTCTTGAACGATAAATTATAATTCATAATTACTTGGATTTGAGAGGAATTAAGGATCATAGATCAATGGTGTTGGATATTTTATGATAAAGTTAGTCCTTAAGGACACCAAATACATTTTTTATATGCTCTAAATCCTTCGGTAATATTCTGTAAATTGATAGGATCCATTAATAGGATTAATCCCACATTTAATGAACATTGAAAATTGTCAATTTTATTCTAGGAGATGTTGGAATAACACCATTGGGTACTTGGTCGCCACTATTGGGTAGCCAACGAGGTTACTGGGACTCTATAAACAATGAATAATTCCACTAACTAGATAGTGGTATCTTGGAGTCTTCATGGGTACAGTGTATTTTCATAAAAAAAATTAGTTCACTTCCAAATGTAGTCAGTAGGATCTTACTAGATGAAAAATATCCTGGGTATTCCACAGACTAACCAGTGGAACCGCACTAGCTAGCCAATGCTATCTATAGCCCTTGGCTTAGTGAACTGGCTTCTCCACTTTCTTTTATGAGATTGAATGTTTATTCTATACTTATCTCAATGCTTCCTAAGTGCACTATGAGAGAAGCATATATAACCCAATCCATCTGAGCACCATTTTTTTAGTTATTAGGTACACTTCTTGGGTCTCATATTCTTGGAGCACTGTGTGTTAGTGTATCTAGAGAAATTTCATATAATGGTTTCATGGGAGCATCCTGTGAATTTTTTCGATATCCGTAGATTTCAATGATTAGTGGATTATTATCAGAGGTTCATCAGAGATATTCACAATTTTGAATCACCACATTTAGGCTTGAACAAGAAGGTTATAATGTTTGAATGGATGTAATCATATGACAATTCATTCCATGGGTTAAATAAGCAGTTGACTATGACACCAAAATTGATCCAACCCAAGCAAGGTGAAGATTAAACCGTGTTATGTGATGATTTTGAGATATGATTTGGATTAGAGTTGATTCAGGTAGATCTGGGAGTGATGGAAGATGAATGGGAGTTCAGTTTTTTGTATTGGACATCATATGGTCATACCAATGGCTTTTCATGAACAACTCCATCATGATTACCATCATTCATGATGGATTGTTCCCCCAAAATACATACAATTTATAAGTCACTGAATGAATAATTTTGGCCATTTTTGGGAGACCAGTGAAATCATCCATAGTTATATTATCCTAATTCCATGATAGTATGCTTAGTGGTTGTAATACCTCTTTAGGATTTTTTCACTCTGCCTTTAGTTAATGACACACCACGCACCATGCATTGTAGTCTAAAATATCCCATTTGATGTTATCCCACTAATAATGATCATCAAGATCACTATAATTTTTTTTAATTCCGTGATGTAAAGAGAAATTATAGCTTTATAAATCATCCATCAGCTCCTTATTTATTTTAGGAAAAGATGGAACACATATACTTGTATGATAAATTAGTACTCCTTTGTGATCAATATTGAATTAATGAATCTTCTAATCCTTCACATCCTCAATATCCTTATATAAAAAAGGATATTCTCATTGAGATTTATTGACATTCTCTAGTAACCATTGTTGTAAAATCATATAGACTACGGTTGATGATGTCCCATTCATTATAATTCCCATGTCCATTCTTATTATGTCCTTGACCAAAGGATGTCCTTGAATCCTTATCATTGCTAACAAAATAGGGACTTTCCTACATAATTAATCACTCACTTTGTATGCTCTTTCGGGATGATAATGAATTGACCAATCATAGTTTTTATAATGTTCCAACCATATCCTCTGTCTCATGTTCAATTCCATTTACATGACATTTTGCTTCATAATTCTTTGGTATGCTTATATATCACATTTCTAACAATAAATATAGTTACTCTATATTTATAGATAAAAGAATACCTTATCCAGATCTAATTCATGCATGGGATAATTCGTCTTGTTCAGATCAAATGCATGAGGCATAATGTCATGTGAGTGGAACTATATTTTAGTTATGCTAGTTACTCTAAATTCTATGTACATGTGGTCCTTTATATCTAGTTTATGAAATTTTAATGTTGGATTTATTCGATTCAATTAGATAAAATTGTGAGGAATTCCATGTATGAAACCCATGGATCCTGGATGGCATTGTTAAATGGGAATTCCCTGTGGAGCCCCCATGGATTCGAATGTGATTTCTTGACCATGGTTTTCTTTTTTGTATATATTTGTTCCAGTCGATCCATGATTTATATCATGATCAGTGAATCATTGACGTGGACTAAAGTAGGCATTAGAAGAGAATGTGTAATGATCCCTAGAATTTATGTTTATTATTAATATACATTGTAACTCACATAATTAGATATATTTTCAAAACTCGTGATACTCTATGTTCATTCTAATTAGGGTATGTTGTGTACATTATGGTCAGTATGTTATTAATGAATAAACCAAGAAAATTTTTGTCTCTTCATTAATGGAAGTTTCTATCTCAGACTTTTGATTGAAATAAAATCATTGAAATAAATTCCATGGCCATGGTGATGTAGACATGTAAATTTTGGACAAAAAAAGATATATAAAGCATTAACGTTGGTGACACAAGAATGCAACTTGCTTAATGAGATATCATGAATAAATTATTATATTACACAATGAGCATTTTTCTTATGGTTGTTATCATTTCTATTTTTCCTTTTTTCTTCATTGGTGGATTGAACCATTGCTAGAAAATAATTTTGGACTTTAGGCAAGCTTGCTTAATGCCACTGAGGAAGAGGCCTAGAAGATCACAGACAAAGGAAATGATAGCCTCAACCAGTAGGATCATACCCTATGAAGAAAATTTATCAGAGATTCCAATGGAGATAGTATTTCACAATGGGAAAACCCATTATTTACGACGGGCTATTGACGACGAGAATAAATCTTGTCGGAAATACTCTGTTGAAGAGGGTATTTGCAACGGGAATAGGCACCCCGTCGCAAAAACTTACATGTGGATTGGCGCGGTTTGCATGCCAAACCGCGTGAAAGGGTATTTGCGACGGGTTGGCACCGCCATTCGCAAATGCTAGGAGGTGGTAAGACCAAGTTGCAACGGAGGATCCCACGTCACAACTAGTTCGACCATTAGAGGTTATGTGTGACGGGACCCGTTGCAGATAACCGGCGGCGGTATAACCTATTTGCAATAGGAAGTTGACTCATCACAAAAAAATTTGTCGGCAAATCACTTTTTTGCGACGGGCTCCCTCGCAAATAATCATTTAACCGCCGATCATAATTAATGCGGCCGAAGTTATTTGCAACGGGCCCCGTCGTTAAAGGTTCTATTTGTGATGGGAATCAAGTCGTAAATAGTCTCGTCACAACTAATCTAACATATATATACCCCCTATTTTTTTCCTTTTCACCGTCTAAATTTCTTGTTCCTCTCCTTCTGTAAACTTTAATTTTAGAGTGAAATTTTTTGAAAGTTCGCATTTTTTTCTGAAAAAGTGGTAAAGACGCCTACAATTACAAGAGATCAACTTTAAAGGTATTTAGGTTTTATTTAATTTAGTATTTATTCATCTCTTTATATTAATTTAATTATTGTTGATTAGTTGTAATTAAGTTAGATTTAAATTGTTTTGTCGACATTATTTATTTGTAATAAGAAAATTAAATTATTAGTACTAATTCTTAGTAATTAGTAAAAAATAATAATTATTAAAGATAATTTGTAATGTATTTAATAATTAACGGTAATTAGTAACAAGTAGCTGTATTTTGCAGTAATTAATAGTAATTAACACCAATTTGTAATAATTAGAAATAAATAATAATAATTGGAAAAAATAGTAATAAATATTAACAATTAGTAATAAATAGTATTAATTAGTAATAATTAGTAATAAAAACTAATAAATAATAAAAAATACTAATAAATTCTAATAAGTACTAATAAATAGTAATAAATCCTAATAATTAGTAATAAATATTATTAATCAGTAAGAGACACTAATAATTAGAAATAAATGCTAATTAATAGTAATACATACTTATAAATAGAAATAAATACTAATAAATACTAATAAATACTAATAAGTACTACTAATTAGTAATAAATATTAATAATTTGTAATAATTACTTATAAATAGAAACAAATAGTAATAAATAGTAATAAATAATAATAAATATAAATAAATATTAATAAATAGAAATAAATATTAATAAATAGAAATAAATACTAATAAATAGAAATAAATACTAATAAACAGTAAGAAATACTAATAAATAGTAATAAATACTAATAAATACTAATAAATAGTAATAAATACTAATAAATACTAATAAATAGTATTAAATAGTAATAAAAAGTAATAATTTGTAATAAATAGTAATAAATAGAAATAAATACCAATAAATACTAACAAATACTAATTAATACAAATAAATAGTAATAAATAGTAATAAATACTAATAAATACTAATAAATTGTAATAATTACTAATAATTAGTAATAATTAGTAACAAATAGTAATAAATAGTAATAATTTACAATAATTAGTTACAATTCGTAATAATTTGTAATAATTAGTAATAATGAGTAATATTTAGTAATAATTTGTAATAATTAGTAATAATTAGAAATAAATACTAATAAATATTATTAATTAGTAATAATCCGTAATAATTAGTAATAAACAGTAATAATTAATAATAAATAGTAAAAATTCGTAATAAATACTAATAACTAGTAATAAATTGTAATAAATAGTAATAAATAGTAACAAATCACAATAAATACTAATAAATAGTAATATAATGTAATAAATTATAATAAAAAGTAATAAATTGTAATAAATGGTAATAAATACTAATAAATAAAAATAAATAGAAATAATTAGCAATAAAAAGTAATAATTATTAATAATTAGTAATAATTAGAAATAATTATTAATAAATTGTAATAATTGTTAACAATTAGTAATAAATAGTAATAATTATTAATAAATAGTAATAATTTTTAATAATTAGTAATAATTAGTAATACATACTAATAAGTTGTAATAAATACTAATAAATACTAATAAAAATTAATAAATACTAAAAATACTAATAAATACCAATAAATAGTAATAAATACTAATAATTAGTAATAATTAGTAATAATTAGAAATAATTACAAATAATTAGTAATAATTAGTAATAATTAGTAATAATTAGTAATAATTTGTAATAATTAGTAATAAATAGTAATATTTAGTAATATTTAGTAATATTTAGTAAAAAATACTAATAAATAGTAATAATTAGTAATAAATAATAATATTTAGTAACAAATAGTAATAATTAGTAATAAAAAGTAATAAGTAGCAATAAATACTCATAACTAGATATAAATAGTAATAAATAGTAATAAATAATAATAAAAAGTAATAAAAAGTAATAAATATTAATAAATACCAATAAATACTAATAAAATACTAATAAAAACTAATATATTGTAATAAATTTTAATAAATATCCATAATTATTAATAATTTGTAACAAATATTATTAATTAGTAATAAATAGTAATAATCATTAGTAATTACTAATAAATAGTAATAATTATTAATTATTAGTAATAGTTAGTAATAAATAGTAATAATTTTTAATAATTTTAAATAAATAGTAATAAATAATAATAAATAATAATAAATTGTAATAAATTGTAATAAATTGTAATAAATTGTAATAAATAGTAATAAATACTATATAAATATTAATACAGGAAAATAAATAGTAATAGATATAAATAAATAGTAATAAATAGAAATATATACAAATAAATATAAATAAATTCTAATAAATATAAATAAATAATAATAAATACTAATAAATAGTAATAAATACTAATAAATACTAATAAATACTAATAAGTACTAAATAATACTATTAAATAATAATAATTAGTAATAGTTAGTAATAAATTGTAATAAATAGAAATAAATACTTATTAATAGAAATAAATCGTAATAGGTAGTAATAAATACTAATAACTAATAATAACTAATAATAAATACTAATAAATAGTAATAAATACTAATAAATAGTAATAAATAGTGATAAATACTAATAAATTGTAATAAATATTAATAAATAGTAATAATTTGAAATAATTAGTAATAATTAGCAATAAATAGTAATAAATTGTAAAAATAATAATTAGTAATAATTAGTAATAATTAGTAGTAATTTGTAATAATTAGTAACAATTAGTAATAATTAGAATCAAATACTAATAAATTGTAATAATTAGTAATAAATAGTAATAATTAGTAATAAATAGTAATAATTACTAATAAATAGTAATAAGTAGTAATAAATACTAATAACTAGTAATAAATAGCAATAAATAGCAATAAATAGTAATAAATACTAATAAATAGTAATAAATAGTAATAAATAGTAATAAAAATTAATAAATGCTAACAAATAGTAATAAATACAAATAAATAGTAATCATTAGTAATAAATAGTAATAATTATTAATAATTTGTATAAATAGTGATAATTAATAACAATTTATTATAGATTATTACTAATTATTAATAATTATTATTAATTATATATATTTATTAATAATTAGTAATAATCTATAATAAATACTAACAAATAGTAATAAATACTATTAACTATTAAAAAATAGTAAGAAATGCTAATAAATCCTAATAAATGCTAATAAATACTAATAAATACTAATAATTACAAATTATTAGTAATAATTTGAAGTAATTAGAAATAAATTCTAATAAATACTAATAATTAGCATCAATTAGTAGCAATTAGCAATAATTAGCAATAATTAGAAATAATTCGCAATAATTCGCTATAATTAGCAATAATTAGCAATAAATAGAAATAAATTACAATAAATAGAAATAATTAGCAATAAATAGAAATAAATAGAAATAAATAGCAATAAATAGCAATAAATAGAAATAATTATAAATAATTAACAATAATTATCAATAATTAGCATTAATTTGAAATAATTAGCAATAATTAGCAACAATTAGCACTAATAAGAAATAATTAGAAATAAATAGAAATAAATAGCAATAAATAGAAATAAATAGAAATAAATAGCAATAAATAGCAATAAATGGAAATAAATAGAAATAATTAGCAATAATTAGAAATAAATAGCTATAATTAGAAACAATTAGATATAATTTGTAATAATTAGAAATAATTAGCAATAAAACCAATTGTTATAAATTGTAATAACGTGGCACAAATTTCAGTGGATTGACGACACTATTTTTTCTAAATAACTCTTCTCCTATAAATTCTCACTAAATCAAAACATTATAAAAATTATGCTTCTATGTAAGCATATCCAATCTCGTATGCATGAGTTTGAATATGGATTTATAGGACCATATTTTTCAAAATGTTTTCAGGTGGTGACAGTTGCATGAAAAAGATTCATCGATGAAAAGGGGGATCTTTTGTCTGACGGCTCTTTTACTTGCATCCTTTTCAAACTGAAATCACAATGAAGAATCTGCTACGATGTATGCTTATGAATTATCATATGCACGAGAATGAATAAGTGTACCTCTGAGCATATTCATCATCGTGATTTTAGTTTGATAAAGTTGCATGTTAGTGAGCAATCAGATAAAAGTGTAGTCGTCAATCCACGTGAAATTGTGTCGCCAGTAATTAATGGTAATTACTAATAAGTAGTTGTAATTATTGATCATCTTTTTTATATCGTTTTTCTAATTTTCAAATTATTCAAAAATGGTAATGATTTTATATTTTATAGAAAAATATTGAACAAGGAAGTCGACAACATTCATTATTAGATGATCGTGCTTTGATAAATCAGCACAAAAAATCCAAATAGTTCTGGTTTAAATATTTTATATATTGAGTGTTTTGAAGCTTTCTTATCATTTGTATCATCAAAACCAAAATTTGTGTCCTAAGGCACAATTAAGTGTCCTTGTAAAAAATGTTCTCTGAGAACATTTGACACATTTGACAAGCTTGGGGTACATCTCGTGCAGGTTAGATTTCAACCATATTATGTTTTTTGGTATCAACACAGTGAACATAGTTCTAGACAAGATACTACTAACTTGATTCTGAAACCATCACAGTTTCAAAAAAAAATACATGATCTTATAGGTCCATCTGTTCATAAAACTAGAAACTCGGGATGCTATTGATTTAACTCCTGAGTCGGCACGAACTGAATTTTATGATATGTTGAGGTCTACTAAGGATGCATAATATCCTGGTTACAAGATAAGAAAATTAGAAGCAGTTCCAAAATTTATGGATTTTAAATCAGATAATGCAATGTAAAACAACTATTTTGATCAGATATTTTCTTTGGTTAAAAGACTGTTAACTGAAGGAAATGTGTTTCCTACAAATTAATATGAGATAAAGAGGCTGGTTCGTAATTTGGGACATATTTATCAGAAGATTCATGCATGTGAAAATTATTGCATCTTATATTCTGGTGAAAATGATTCATTGGATAGTTTTCCCACATGTGGACAATCGAGATATAAAGAAGCTCAACTGGGGAATTCTAGATCGATTCTTGTGAAATAGTTGAGATATTTCCCCCTTACACCTAGGTTGTAGAATTTGTTTATGTCTAAGAACATAGCGTCAATGATGTCATGACACAAAACCCAGAATTCAACTAATAAAATATTGAATCATCCAACTGATGGTAATTCATGGAAACATTTTGACTAACTACATCAGTCTTTTGCTTTAGAATCCCAAAATATGCAAATGGGTCTTTCTACTCACAGTTTCTATCCATTTGATGCTTATGGTAGCCAGTATTCATGTTGACCTATCTTTATAACTCCATATAATTTACCTCCATTGATGTTGATGAAGGTGTCATATATCTTTTTGACCTTATTAATCCCAGGACATCTAAAAATGAATATTTATGTTTATTTGAAACCATTGATTGATGAGTTAAATTCATTTTGGAGTAATGGTGTTAGTACATATGATGTAGTTGTGAAAAAAAATTCATATTAAAAGCTGGATTGATGTGGATGATTATTGACATCCTGACATATGGAATGTTGTCTGGATAGAGTAAATGTGGTCTGAAATCATGTCCATACTATATGAAAGACAATAAATCCTTTATGCTCGTCAATAGAAAAAAACTTTCTATTTGGACTGTCATCGCAAATTTCTTCCAACTGATAATCCTTTTCAGAGGAACAAATTTCATTTCAGAAAAGGCCCAATTGAAAGGGATGAAACTCCAAAAATGATATCACGTAAAGTGCTAAAATCAGTTGTATTTTCATTACCTCCTATCACATTTGGTCCAACAGTAAACCAACATAAAATTCATGGCTTTAGGAAAGGAAATAATTGGAAAAATGAAGTATTTTTTGGGATCTTCCTTATTGGTCTTATTTATTGGTCCGCCACATGTTGAATTTCATGCATATTGAGAAGAAATGTTTTGATAATTTATTTCATATAGTTTTGGATACACCAGGTAAGAACAAAGACATTGTAAAGGCATGATTAGATCTTGCCCAAATTTGTAGACAATCAGAACTTGAAGTGTTTCAAAATATTATATCACAAAGGTTAATGAAGCCAAAATAATCTTATACACTGTCTAAAGAGAGTGGATTATTATTTTCTAAATGGATTGCATATTTTAGACTTCAAAATGGCTATGATTCCAATTTCGACAGATGTGTTAAGAATGGTCATGTTATAATCGAATTACTTATGCCGATAAGATTCAGTGGTTTGTGGAATTATATGATTTGGGATTCGATAACAGACATACCATATTATCTTCGAGACATTTTTTCAGTGACAACCGACTATGATTCACTAAGTAAACTGGAAGAAGAATTTGTTGTCATTATATTTAAACAAAAAAAAATATTCTCTCCAGCTTTCTTTGACTCAATGGAACATCGGATATTACATTTTTTACATGAATCTAAATGTGGAGGTCTGGTATAGTTTCGTTGGATGTACCAATTTGAGTGATGCATGAAAAATTAAAGAAAAAATTACGTAACAAATCATCGGTTGAAGGCTCAATTGCTGAAGCATATTTGCAAGATGAAATTTTTTTTTTTCCTCTTATTATTTTGTTATTTTGAATCTAAATATCCCTCAAAATAGAACTGCATGGTGTGTAATGAGGGGAATGCTGATGATGAAATTAACAATCAATTATCCATTTTTAATCAGTCATATCCTGGCTTTAGTGGAGTTCGTGAATGATGTCTTTCAGATGATGAACATCATAAAGCTCATACATATGTTTTGTTCTACTATAAAGAAATGACATCATTTGTAAAGTGAGTAATTCTATCACTTATTCTATAATTTATGTTACAGTAAGTAAAAATATTTTATTTATAGGTTATATGATATTCCTATCAATAAATAACTTCTACAAATTATAGCAGCTTCTCTTGAAGAATGCCGACAAGAAAATGTTTTCTCAATGGTTTCAGAAACTTGTAACATAAATTATTGATGGTTTAACATATCAATTCAATTTATTATTTATTATATTAATAATTGTTTTAAAAAAATTTAGGAGTCTCAATATGCTAATAAAATTGATAAGAGACTGTGAATATTGATTAACCCACCATCCGAAATTATTAAATCTTACAATTCATATATGTTTAATGGTTAATGATTTCATACACGTGGATATGGGGAATCAAAAGAAATTAACCATGGAGTTTTCTTGAGAGGATATCATCATAGAGAAACTGAAGTAGACTTTTATGACATGCTGGATGAAATTATTGAACTATGTTATCTTGGAAAAAATACATACCAATGTTTTAATGTTGGTGGTTAGATACTAAGAAAGCCTTGAATGTTTATCCGATTCATGGAATCATAAATATTAAATATAAATGTCTTCTTGTAGTAAATGAACCATTTTTACTTGCTGAACAGGCACATAAAATATATTATGAAAAGTACTATGCGAATTCAGGAGACATGAGTGATTGGTGGAGCAAAATTAAAATAAAATCTCGGTAAAATAATTTTATTCCAACTGAATGTGGTTCTGATGAAGTACAAGGAATTGAATTTTTTCAAGAGACTACTCAAAATCCATACTTTTCACAAAGGGAAATGAATATCGATGATGACAACCCACAATTAATGGTCGATGGTGATGATGATGTTAATGATGTCAGAAAATAATTTGAAATGGAAAGAGATGATGAAACTGAAACTCATATAGATATTCATGATGCCAATGATGAATATGAAGACATTGACATCGTTAGATATGAATATGGTGATGAAGGTGAACATTGACATAGTTAAATGCTGGTTATAATCATAACTAATATATATCTATATGTAATAGTTATTTTCAACTATATGCTAACAAGAATCATTTTGTGTTTCAGATAGACCCTGATATAATTCATGAGTTGGAGGAGGCTGAGATACCTTTAGATGATGAGGATTTTAGATCATCTGACCTGCAGGCTACTAGTGGTTCTGAGGGTATAGAGAGGAGGCACGGTCATGCGCGACTTATGATTCTCAAACCAATCCCCAAGCAACGTCCACATCTTGGTTTCGATCCACACACAGGGTGGTATAATAACATGTGAATTTTAGTTAGATTTCATTAATTTATTTGTATAATAATTGTTTTACTACTTGTTATTTTTTCACAGTTTAGTGGATGTAGCTATTGGATAGGGGATCTCTATCTTTCACAATTATTTTTCTCAGCCATGGATCGCATGGGAACAAAACCTCGTTGATGTGCGACTTGGAATGATCAATCATTAGCTGGTACGTAAATAAATAATATTTATTTAGAAATTTATTTCATTAATAACTTGATATTGTACATTATTTTTAGGTGTTATGGTATCCCATCAATGATAACATGCATGGCGCTATCCAGAAGGCATGGGAGGTGTATATGCATAACCATTTCTATCAATTTTTTCACAATTTGAGAAGGACAACCATTAAGAAAGCACGAGAAAAATTATTTGATGAGTCATGTAGAGCCCACCGACTAGAGTACATCTCATCTCACGTTTGGGATGGATTATGTTCAAACATGTTGAGTGGTTGATTTCAGAGGACATCTTCATTGGTCTGGAAGAACCGGGGGAGACAGAAGGTGACACATCGAGCTGGTAGTCGTACATTCAGTATGCATAGAGAACATCTGGTAATTATCTTTTTTAAATATTTTATATAAAATTAAATATAAACAGTTTATTTTATATTCATATAGTCAGTCGAGCATCCCGATATTATAGAGTAAGTCATTTGTCGAAGGATGTACAGTGATTCATCCATTGTGTAGATTAGAGGTGATCACCAGTGTCATATTTTTGTCAGTATTATTTCTTTTTCAGTTTGATAATTAACTGTATATAATATTTTAACTTTTTAAATTTCAATTTTAAATGGAAAGAGTCGTATGAGGCCACGAGCTCTCAGATACAAGCTGAGAGTTAGGCCGAGATGGGTGATCAGACTAGTGCCCACCATTTCGATAAGGCAGTATGGATACAGGCGACCCGGTATGCCTTTGTGAAGGGCCGAGTAGTAGGTATCAACTCTCATTTGACTCCTGGGACATATTATGATACTACTATGATGTTGGAATCCAACTCAAGAGGAGCTCATGGAGATGAATCATTTTATATATCACTGTATCAGGAGCTGTTGCAAGCTCAAATTGAGCTTATTGAGAGTTTGTAGAAGCAATAAGAAGAGATTTGTCAGCAACAGCAGCAGTAGAAGCAGCTACATCACGAGGAGGACATGCGTCGATGGCAGCAGCTGCAGTAGTATGAGGAGGACATGTGTCGATGTAAGTAGAATTAGCAGCACCAACATGAGGAGGACATGCATCGATGGCAGCAACAACAACATGATCGGATGGAGTACATGCACCATTTGACTCGTACTTTAGGGATTGAGTTTCCTCCACCATCTCCTCCAGCTCCACTAGGAGTATATCCCCCCAGTGATTTTTTTGTTCTTCTAAAAACATTTGAATTGAATATTTTTTGTAATATGAACTATTTAAAATTTTTGTATTTTATATTGGTGTGAATATTGCATAATTTTTTATAATATTTTAATATTTCAATATTTATTATTAGAATTATATTTTTAATTTTTTTATTATACTAATAATAAGAATAAAAATAATATTTTATGATTTTTTTCTAAATATTGAGAATTTTAATATTTTATTATTATTTTAATAATTGATATAATTATTTTTTTCATCAATCATAATTATTTTTTTATTTTACTAAATATTAAGAATATTGAGAATTTTAATATTTTTTATTATTTTACAATTTTAATAATATTAATAATATTTTTTTATTTTATTAAGTATTTGCGATGGAGCCTTTTGCGACAGGGGGCCTGTAGCAAATAGATTATATATATTTATTAGAAGTTTTTTTCGATGGGTTTCTTTATCGTCGCAATAACTTTGTTGCGAAGGGTCTATCACAAAAGGTTTATAACATAAAATCTATTGGTGATGGGCTGGTGTCCCGTTGAAAATACTTTTTGTGATGGGCCCATCGCAAAAGGTTCTTGTATATATAATGTATTTAATTGGACATATATTTACGACGGGCCCACTTCCCATCAAAAGTAATATTTTTTCGATGGGCTCGTCTCAAAAAATACTAGTTGCGACGCCGTTTTATGCAACAGGATATTTTCGATGAGATCCCATCGTAAATAGTCCATTGTAAATATCCAAATTTCCAGTAGTGTTTCTAGGCTTCACCCAAGACCAAGCCCAAGTCAAGATCCAACAACATCAACATGAGAAAAATAGTTTATGGGAGATGTTCAAACCCATCGAGATCAAGGCCGAAACCATGTTTACCGAATGCCCCCATGAAATCCCCACCATCACACACCTTACTCTTAGGGCGTATACTGGTATAATAAAGAGATATGTAACAAGACCTTAGCATTATGATTATGTGCATTATTATTTTATAAAATAATGAATATACATTCATTATATAATTGTTACTTTGTAAATTATATTGAAAGAACAAATAATATTTTTGGATAATATTCACATTTAATTAAGAAATATATTTTGATGAATTAATGGTTTTTTTAATTAAATAATTTTTTAATAAAATATTAATTTTAAAATAATTTTATAAAATATAAATGACCGTATAATCTTTATGAATTCAATTGTAATTTTTTTATGGTTTGAAAATTGTTTTTATAAAAAATCGTCAATTTTCATTAAATGTCAGTTTTTATTTTAAAAGTGAAAATTCAAATATTTATAAATTATTTTTATAAAATGAATATTATTTTTTCAATATGGACTTCAATATTATCCAATGGTGAATCTATTTCATAATTTTCTAAGACAGTTGAATTTTTGGTTAAAAACTAAATACTATATAAATATATTATATGGTTTATGACAATATAATGACCCAATAGTGATGTAATAAAATACTATAAAGGGTATCTTCATCCAAATATATGTTTTATTTTAAAATAATATAATATTAGGTTTATTTTATTTATTTTATAATTCCATAGTGAATCTTCCAAGAGATATAAAATATTTTAATATTTTAAAATCATTTCCTTGAAAGTGTGACTGACCTTCATATTAGAAAAGGAAATATTTTAATATTTCACCCCGTAACCTTTTAAAATAATTTATACCAATACCCATTACAAGAAACCATGTTCAAAACCCATAGTATGATTTGTGCATTGAATATTTTATTGTGTGGGTAGGAGTTACTCTTATGTAAGAAGAGATGCACATATTTGGTTCCAATGATAGAGATTCAATTTATGAAAATAGATAATATTTTTTCATTATTCAATAGACTTACGACTTGGATTATAAAAAATTTCTAGTGTTGATTTTTCAATGAAAATGGGTTGAAAATAAAAGTGTAATGACAGTTAATGAAATGGGATTCGTGTAGGTGGATTTAAGTGTGGAGGTGGAAATAATGAGTCACCCATAATGGGATCACAAGCAGTGCACATTTTTTATGTCTCAAATCCAGAAAACCAGAATTGGTCGATTATCTATCTGGTTACTAAAAAAATAATATCCGAGGGAAATTAAATCGAGGATGAGCCATTTATTAGGAGATCACAATCGGTTCATATATGTACCAAAGTGAACAATGTCTTGTATATTATATGAGATCATAAAAATGAATTTTTATTCTCAATGGAGGAAACAAATCAGTAAAAAAATATTAAAAATAGAGAGATTTCAATGAGAATATAACTGCTTTTTTATTATACTATAGATTTCCTCATATTATTATATGTTCCCTACTACATTAACATAATATAAATTAAATGTATGAATACTCCTGAAAAAAAAGTCTTCTACACATGATGATGTTACTAATATCATGCAAGAATATACTATACTAAAGGAAACCCTTTGGGATGATGTAAAGATAACGTTATGATATAATTTTTCTATTCTAACAGAAACTTATATAATAGAAAATTGATTTAATATTTATTATTACTTGTAGATTTATTTTATTTTATATGATTTCATTCTATATTTAAAGACTTTCTATACTAATACATCCTTATATTTCTCCCTCAAAAACTTTTCAGCCCTATAGTGTTTCTATTTATCACTTTCCTTCAAGATCCCTCCACTGCCTTTGTAGAAAAGAGAAATAATGTCGTCTCTGTTCAATCGTAGAGGAAATCATGGTTTTCTTATAGTAAAATCATTTTTCATATAATTAATGTATTATTTCATGATTATAATTAATTTGTTTTTTTTATTATTACTCACATCAGAATTTTTTTCTTATAAAAGTTGATTCTTTTTTTTGAGTTGGGGTGGTTTGTTCAAGGCTCCTCATGATCATGAGATATTGGAATTCTAGGACTAAAACTAAGATACTGAAAATAAGGAAATGGAATAATAATTTTTACAACTATCATGAAATGGTTAATTATAAATACTTATTTAATTAATTTTTCATAATTTAATATAATATTTTAAAGTTAATTTCCTTATCATTTTTATCTAGTGCTTATTTTTTTATAGATCTTTTGGTAAGTTAAATTATTCTTTTAGTTATCTAAATAAGCCACATAACAGATAACATTTTCCTTTTTTCCAATATTTCCATTCTTTTTATTTACCTTATTTTTCAAACTTACAACACTACGTGTTGATTTGATGTTCTTAGTTAAACATCCT
Organism: Viscum album; assembly: GCA_963277665.1. Classification (NCBI taxonomy): domain Eukaryota; kingdom Viridiplantae; phylum Streptophyta; class Magnoliopsida; order Santalales; family Viscaceae; genus Viscum; species Viscum album. The sequence goes on along the minus strand of OY728150.1, from coordinate 800,436,337 downwards.
TTTTCTCATATGAACATCAACTATATATATTGTGTTGGCAGTTTGATGACCAAAATAAATAAAATAAATTTTCAAAGTATAAGTTAGTATTTTTTTGAGTCTTTTTGAAATTTAGGAATCATTCTCACCATAATATGATTCATGGTTTGACCAGTATGACTCAATATATGTATTTTTATTTTAAATTGATATTAATTTTATTAAAAAAGGAAACTAAAATAATAAAAACCAAGAAAACACATTTATATTATTTTTATACTTTATGAAAATGATCGATATTTCCTTTGTGACAGTTAGAAATTAGTTATACCTCAATATGATACATGATGTGCCCTATATTAATCAAAGTGTAACTTATCAGATTAAAAATTACATTTTAGTTCAAAAAGTATCACTCACTAGAAAATGAGAAAACATGATTTGATTTTCTTGATAATTTATAATATTTTTGATTAGAAAATTTTGATGTGTAGGACTTAATATACGATGCATGATGTAACTGGTATGACTCAAACTGCTTTCTTTCCAATTTAAAATGATTTTTTTTGTAAAATAGATAAATTAATTTCTAAAGACTATGAAAATTGATTGTTATTATTTTGGTGGTTTATTAAAATGATACATTAGTTATTTGGGACATGTTAAAATTTGGTGAACCTCAATCTGATTCCCGATGTGATTGGTATGACTCGAAGTACATATTTTTATTTAAAATTGACATTTATTTTAATATGAAATATAGATGACATAATCAAAATATATATAATACATTGGGAATTTTTTTGATACATTATTCATAAGACATTTTTGATGTGTATAAATTATCTATAACTCAATCTGATAAACGATATGCTCGGTATGTCTCTAAGTGTCTACTATTAGTTTAAAATTGAAATTTTACTTCAAAATTGTCACTCATTAAAAACCATAAAGACACACTCAAGTTGTCTTGATATTTAAGAAAATCAATTCATAGTTCATTTTTGACATGTAGGAATTACTCTACCATCAAAAAGAAACACTTTGCGACCAAAATGACTCAAAGTGCATGTTACCAGTTTAAAATAAAATTTCACTAAAAGACAGGTGACATAATCCAAATGAAGAAAACACATTCATATTATTTTGAAAAAATAATAAGATTATATATAGGTCATTTCGGATGTGTACGGATTAACCTCACCTTAATCTAACACATGATGTGACCAGTATGACTCTAAGTAAATCTTTTTATTTAAAATTGGATTAACTATACTAAAAAGGAAAATAAAATAATTTAAACTGAGAAAACACATTCGAATTTTTTTGAAACTTTAGAAAAATGATTCAAAAGTCATTTTCAATGTTTGGGAATTAGAAACATCTTATTCAAAATGTTTTGACTGTTACAAAGGGGATAAGTAAAACTAATTCCATAATAATTATATCAACAATAATAATGTAAAAAACATGTGAAAACCCCAATGGTGAAATAAATACAATTGCATCATGCATAATCGTGCAACAACAATATCCCACCCCTAGAAATTTTTCTTTCCCCAGCTCATTGGTAAGTTAGAATGTGTGATCTACGTATAGGGTTAATGTAAATATTGAATGTTTGTTACATGTCTGCTAAGCCAAATCATAATCATGAATTCATTTCTATTAGGTAGTGTTCTCAGATACCTATTGTGAAACTTGATTAAATGATGAACATTAAATACTAATGAAGGTAAATGGAAATTTTAGTACTTGGTTATTTCTGTGTACACCTATATTCTTTGGTTCATTTCCATTATTACATGCTATATATACTCACTAAAAGTTAGGCATAGATCCTGAGGTGGTTTCCTACTAGTATTCTTCTCACACTCTGTTTGGGTCATGCTTCTAGACCCAATCAGATTATATGGTTATAGGTATAGATAAGGGAAAGCTTTCTTCTACATCAGGTACTGGATTGTTGTGGAGATGGATAAAATGACACCAAGATGATGGATTTGATGATGTTAGAGTTTTTTTTCTTTTTTAATTTTTTTAGTATTTTATTCTAGCATTGTGACTTGTTTGACTATTTTCCTAGACATAAGTGACATGAATCATTTATATATGTGCTCCAGTTTTTCATTTACTTCTAGTCTTCTAAAGTTTACTTGTTGTATGGTATTAATACTTATGTTATTATTTACCACTTTTTCCTATGTTTTCTTCAACAACTGAGGGAATAGTTTCCCCACTATCACACCCAAGTCCCTCACTACTAGTTAGAAGCCTCTAGCATTTGGGGAAATGTGTTTGAGGCCATGTGACCAATCAGGTACGTAGAACCATTAGGTGGCACCTAGATTTGGGATGTTACACCCAACCCCTAATATCCCATATCATTTTTCCTTTCAAATGATATCATTGAGCCATAGAAGATATATTCAATAATATTTTCATTGAAATTTTGGGTTATCATAATATTAGGGATCTACTATGAACATTTAGTGAGACATGTATTATTTGTAAAATATAAAACACTATTTCCTGAAGAAGAACAATCATGATGTGATAAGGAGTTTATCAATATTCATCCAATGAATATAGTTTTATCATAAGGTATAAAGAATTTGTTTTCTAGGTAACCAACTCCAACACACATCCAATTTCACTATAGCAAACTACTAACAACATTCATTCCTCTAGTTGTCACATGATATTCATGCTTCTTCTGAGATAGGATTTTATTCATTATTTCTTCCACATACACTTTCTTGGACACCCTACTCACTGAAACATCACCCCTTTGATTGAAAGCACTCAAGAGGTGATAATTTCATTTTATGAACTTTTTCCATTGATGCGACCTTGGCTTCTTTGAAATATCTTCCATTATAGTATTGTCATAATACAATTAAATGGGACCCTTACAACTAGGTTCCACATAAAGATCCTAGAAAATGTTATGAATCTAGTGGGCTTCTTTGACAGAATCATAAGATTCTATATATTTAGACTCCACTTTAAAATAAGCGACAAATTGTTGTTTTGAAATCTTCCATCTAATAGCTCCTATGTTGAGAGAGAAAACACATCCTGATTGCGACTTTAGATCATTATGATATGTCTTAAAACCAAAATCATCATGTTATCTGATGACATGCTCCTCATCTCCTATATACACAAGAAACATATCCATATTTATTTTCAGATACTTAAGGATACTCTTGATAATTTTCTAATGATTTTATATTAGATCTTCTTGATATCTTCCTACCATGCTCAGTGCATAGGCAACATAATTTCTGGTACATAACATGGAATACCTGATAGATTCTATCATTGAAGCGTATATAATCTTACTCATCCTATCTTTCTCTTGTTCTGTCTAGGGAAACATTTTCTTGTAATGATGTATACCCTGAGAAATGGAACCAATCCCCTCTTATATTCTTCTATACTAAATCTTTTTAGAATCTGGTTAATGTATGTACTTTGACATAGTCCAAGAAGCCTCTTGGATCTATCACAAATGATCTTGATCCCCAGAATATTGTATTTTTTTTCTAATTCCTTCAATGAGAAGCACTTGTTCAACCATTCCTTGACTGACTTCGAGACGGGTACGTCATTTCCAATAAGAAATATTTCGTTAAAATTCACTAATAGTATAACAATAAAAATGTCAAAAAATACATTTTATTTTCATTATTTATTCAAAGAAATTAAATATATTCATATTATTGATAAAAAAATGAACAAACGAATAAAATAATGAGAAAACACCCATCTCCTCCACTATATTTACCTCCCCTCAACACCTATTCTTCTCAGAAATTAATTGATTTGAGACATGAATAAATTAAAACTAATCACATTACTAAAAACCAAATCCAAATCCAATATTCTTTAGTCCCAACAAAATGATAAAACTATTTCCTTAAGGAGGTTCTCAAGGATGAGAAATTTAAGATGCTAAATGCTAATTATTTTCATTGAATTTCATTGAATGTTATCTTCATTTCATATTATATCATCACCAACATCATTAAAATTAAACTATTACCCCATTGAATTTCATATTCTATAATTTTATTATTCTATTAGAATAATCCATCATCATGCCTCTTCTCCTCTCCCCATTATTATTAAAATGGAAATGTCACCAATGAGGTGTTGTTTTATCACCTATAAGGGTGACAAGCATTCATTTCATTTTACCAAATTCAAGGATAGACTTAAACCATCATAATTTTTTAATACGATTTTAAAATTTATTTCATAAATGGTTTTTTTTGTTATATAACTAACATAGATACAAAATATTAGGTAATAAAAACGATTTCATTCTAATCAAAAATAGAAAAATTAATCGAAACCACTATCATTAACATTTTTTTTCTAGTGATTCATCCACATAACATATAACCAAATAATTTATAAGATAATTTAATATTTTATAATTTAGTTAATGAAAAATTATTTCAATTCTTCATAATTAACCCCATCTTGAAAAATCATCCATAATCATATATATGTGAATCGATCAAGAAAATAATGAAAATGAACACTCCTGAATAATGAAATTAAACACAACAACTGATGAAAATTGCAATAAATGAACTTAATAAAACTATAATGAATCAAATTATCATATAAAAGGTTCTTGATTTGGTGAGTAATTAATTTAATTTGATTATAATGTATATTAATCTGGAGAAAGAATTCATACATAAGGTAAGGGTAATTATGGAAACCAACTCCATTTTATCAGCTTCGTCCCTCAAAAACTCCAATTTCAGTATGTATATTCCTTTATTTTTCTAAAAATATCATTCTATTTTTCTTTACCTTTTTGTTTTTGGAATATAAATGTTTTCTAATATGTGTTTATGAAAAATGTGAAGGTTTTTTCCAAAAGAAATCTAATTTCCAAAAAATATATCTTTTACTTCTCTTGAGATTGTTTCTTCTTCCATCATGATTGATACAAAGCAACATATTCCATTTTAATCTTTCTAAATCCAATGATTATGAATATATTCTTTATATAATAACACCCATATCATTCCATGGGTTATTTTATGTTCATTATTAATATACTTTCTATATGGAATTCATGAAAATGAAAATTTTATAATGTGATACGTGTACTTAGAATTATATAATACGTGTAAATGTTATGATGTGATAGGTGATTCTATTATTATATAGCACTAAAATTAATTGGTTAATTTGATAAATATCATGAGATAAATTTTCCTAATGGTGAACATTATTCTAGATTATTTCCCATCTATGAGTTGTATTTGGCCACTAAGACATGATGTTTCATTTTTATGCCTTACCACAATCCATGCCTTTTTTCTAATGTTTTCCGTCATTATTATGATTATGATCATTTTCTTATAATACTCTGATTTTGATTGTGAAAAAACAAGTTATATTGATTAATCTAATTATTTATCCTATTATAGGGATTCTAGATCACGCCATATTTTCATGGACTCATGATCCACAAGAAGACAATTATTCTCATTTAGCGTAGTAGGTTATCTATGATATAATGGAATAGAAATTGGAATTCTCCTTAGGAGTAGGAATAAATTGATCATCACTAATCTTTGAGAAGGTAACCCATAAAACCCATTAAATTCAGTACATGTGCATAAATTTTAATACCCTTGATAAGAAATGGGTATGTATATTAAATACACAATTATTGGGAATGGAAAATCACAGTGAAAGTTTAGTAGCGTAAGGGGGGAATAAATGTTCATTGGAGGGATTAATGAGATTTATAGTGTTCTCTCATAATTTATACCTAAAAAGGGTTGTAAGGGTGAAATGGAAGATTATATCCCAAACTTTTTAAATGGATATAAAATGAATATGCTTATAGAGACGCTTAAATAATGTATATAAGGGGAGGATAACTTACCTTGAGATAGTGATTCCAAAATATTGGAAGGAGATTATTAAGAGCATGGGTGCATATTGGGAGGACTATATTGGTAGAAGGGAAGAGTAATGATGCGACACATGGTTTTTTGTGAAGTGGAATAGGGTATTTGTAATGTTTATATTCAAAAAGAGATAAAACTTCTTTATTTATTTTTAAACATTTGATTTGGAATATATATAATTATATAATCAAAACTGAAATCCATACCACATTTTCCCATGCTTTTAGAAAAAAGAGGAGTGGATATAATAATTTTATAAGTCCACGGTCTGATTATTGTAAAATAATAACCTTGGGGATGAGGATGTGGGTCACGTCATTTAAAATGAATATGAAATACCAAAATACTAGTTATTTAGATACTAATTTTATAAAATAAATGATACTAAATTGTTTAAAGTGAATTAAATTAAATGAATTATGATGTAACAATATTTGTTTAGATTAATATATCAATTAACACATTTTTTAACTTAGTATATTTTAATTCTTTCATTTTCCTCATATTTTCAAATTCATATTAAATTTATAATTTTAACATTGACATGAATTATTTTTTATTATGAATAATATTTTATAAATTGATTGAAAATCATAAATTCCTATATTATTTCAAGTTATTTTTAATGTTTAATGAATATAGAATAAGGTCCATTAATGATAAAAAAACTATTATAATTACTATATTTATCATTAAATAGTTAAAAAACTTGATTACCTTGGTTAAGATTTACATAGTTATTTTACATGTTACATGTTCATGTGTTAAAAATAAATTCAACACAAATAGAATATATTTTTATACATCATATAACGTAATTGAAATTAATAGGTTTAAATTATATAATAATTATCACATTAATTTTCTCATGATGGATGAATTAATTAGGTTAGAAGACTAGTTACCAAAATGAAAAACCAAAATTATAAAATAAGGAAATAAGGAGTTAAGAAAAAAAATATTTAAAAAAATGTGTTATATTGTGAGGAGGAGGTGTTTTAAAACTAAATAATACCTCAAAACCTTGAATTATCCTATATTTAGTAACTTGAGGTATTATTGACCTCCCAATAATGAATACTTTATATCATTTATAAGAATTTTATTCATCCCAACTGTAAAAGGCCACTCACTCCACTATTTCTTCACACTTCTGAAGAAATTTTTCTAGACCAAGAATTGCAAAAATTACATCCCAAAATCCCTAAAATCATCCAATAATCCTTATATGTGGTGAAAAGAAATTTTATCGTTGTCTGGATACTAATAATGGATTATTTGGTAACAGTGGTACCTAGGGGTAACAACACTGAAAAGGCCACATTGATCTAGAATCAATTAGCACTTGGTGCAAGAAAGTGTGACTTACTCGAAATCAAGTTTGACACTCATGCAAGATGTCCTTTATAAATTCATCCTAAGATAGTTTTGAGATGATGAAACAAAATATGAAATTCATTTTTTCATATAATTTTTGAAAACAATAAGAAATAAATTTTAATATTTATTCATTAAAATCAAGAAAACCCATTTTTGAAAAAAAATATTTTGGATGATTAAATTTGATTTACTATATTAATATTTTCAAATCATTCACTACTAGATTTTTTATTATTTTTGATAGCGTATTAGCAATGGACTCCTATAAAAAAAATAATTTGTGATAGGATTTTATCGTTGTAGCGCCCCGACCCTAGTTACATAGAGTCGGTGCATTATTACATAACATTGGCATGATAACAAAAGACCATTTCTCTAAATACCCATTAGTTTAGTAGCCTTTGAAGTACTAGATACATTCATAAGTATTAAATTATATAATAAAATGGAAAAATACAATAACATTGTTTCCATGGACAACACTGAGATCCTATAGACTATCCCTATATGTCAGTCATAATATACTTTTTGCATCCTGGGAAAAATAAAATATAGAAAGGGGTGAGCTCAGATGCTCAATAAGGATAATGATATAGTAGAAACTTTTATAAATAAGAATAAACATTTAAGGAAATGTATAAGAGTAAAACCAAATCCCTTTAAAGTGAAATTCAGCATAATATGGAAAAGATAAAATCAAATAATTCTATTTACTTATTCACATGGATATTCTACTAGTAGAATAATCACATGAAATATCAATATCCACTTTCATAATGATGGAATGCATAATATCAGACTTTAATAACCACATAGTCAAGGCCTTGTTCCAAGACTACCAATAATATTGTTGTCAAGGCCTTGTTCCAAGACACTAGTTTGTATCATGATACCTACTGATGAATCAAGGAGATATAGTGGGCTCAACCCGCCACTTTCTATGTCTAATGAATTCCTCATATGAAAAGGTTTAAACAAAACATAAACATTCGTATTAAAACTAGCATACGAAATGTCAATAGTTTATCCATAAACCATGAATGATGTAAAAATAAAACATCCATAGTAAAACATGTCACAAAAACCTTTAATACAATATGGAATATTTGTATCATAATAAATCAACTTCAAACAATTTTAAAATCCATAAAATTATGTTAACATAGATGAAAATGATTTTTAAAAATCATTGAGGGAAATATCCATTTTTCATGAAAAAATTTAAATGCCACACAATTTAGAAAGAAAGACATTTAAAGATATTTTTTTAATTAAATTTTCCAATAACACTTTCAAACTTTTGAAAGGAATTAACATTTTAAAAACATTCATGTCCATAAAAATAAATCCTTAAAAACTATTTTGAAGACATGGACAATAATGAGAATGATTTTAAAGAATAAATATTGAAATCATTTGTAATGATGTTTTAGTAAAGAAATTCCCTTAAAATAATTCCTTTGAAAACTCTTTCATGAAACATGGACATGGATAATAAATATGTCCCAGCAGATACTTACGTAAAAACAATCTCGGATAATAATGAAATTGTGAAATTAACCCTTACCTAGCACTTCCCTTTGGTCGAGGTTACGTTTAACCTCAAATATAATGACCATTGTATGTTATTAGATTATAACATAACCATATTAATATTTACTATATCAGACATGATTTATTTATGACTTTATAATACCCATTTAATAATGATTTTCATGTTAAATTAACATTTTAGGTAATACTCTCTTTCTTTATCATACATATTTTAACTTGTTATTCTGGATCATATCATTTAGATCATGATTAAAATAATTCTAGAATGTAAACCTTGATTTATAAATCATACATATTTAGAATATAAATATTTCTAATAGATAGATATATGAAATGGAAAACACCGTTTATGGAGACGGTATGCCATACGTACACCTAAACGTTGTTTCTGTTTTCATATCGTATTGAACGGAAGTAAGTGAATAAGATATATGTATGTACATAAATACATATATATAAATATATATATATATCAAGTATAATTATTATTTCATATATTACATTCTTATTAGTAATATATATTTTTATAATCGTCGATTAATGGTGAACTTGGAAATGAATCTCATCGCGTCGTGGAGACCGTAATCCGTACGTACGCATGAGAGAAAATATCATTTCTTTAAAGGTATGGAATTGGATGTTATATTAATTTTACTGAGACATTATAATGTTATATTCATTAATTATATACATATTAATCATCATTATATCCATCCAAATAAGATAATGTTGAATAACAAATTACACCACGACGTGGAGATGGTAAGTTGTACGTACACACGCATGGTGACATTATCATTCATAGGATGGGAAACATAATGAATATGGTTGTTCCATATTTATAATAACATCACAGTATATATAATTTAATGGATTTATTATTTTGTTAGGGTAATAACAATAAAATAGTAAGTGGAAAAATATAATAACTTGAAAGAGGGTGGTTAAATCATTACCTCTTCTTCGGGTTCTTCCTTTTGATTTGATCAGAATACCTCCTTAGGATGGATTTATAATAAAAAAAAGGCCTCAAGGATTAGTTTAGAATTGTTGTGAGCATATTTTGGTAGGTTTTGGCTGAGAAAATTGGCTTTAGAGTTGTGAATTTGAGAGAAGTGGAAGTGCCCTTTTATAAGAGGGGTGAGGGGCACCATAGGAAAAACTTAAAATATTATTTTATAATAAATTAATTTACGGTTTATAATGGATCAAAAATGTTTTATTTAAAGTATAAGGTGGTTATGGGTCGAAAACTAGTCAACCGATAGTTTTTAAAAAGTTTTGGGTCACTATATTAACCTTATTTTTATATTTAACTCTTAGTTAAATTGTTTGACATTTACCACGTCTCTTTGTATTTTTATATTATATGGTTAATAAACTTACTATAAACTTCTAAGATAACCCAAAGTGGTTCATTACTGACATTTATAATAGTATTTAATACCCTTGTACAAACCATATATTTTTTACAATAGAATACCAATTAATAATATAATATTTGATTTAAAAACTCTTTTATGTCAATTTTGACACAATTTGGTATTTTGTTTTTTCTAAATTCATAACATCATTGTTACATCAAAAATAATTCTTCTAAACAACCATAACATGTAATATTAACCTATAAAATTAGTCTAATTCATAAAAATTCTCAAATTAAATTTATTTAGATATTTATAATATCAAATATTTTAATATTCCATTAATTAGGTAATTACTGCATCGTCATTGTTTCATAAATAAATTAAATTATTTAATGCTTAAAATATATAAATAAAATAAAATTTTATATTAAATCACTTTATATTTATAATAAATATTTATAGTTGAATTTATCTTATGTTTAACCCCATATTAAAAATGGTTTAGTTAATAAACATTGAATTTAAAACTTTTAACTCTTCTTTGAATTAAATAATAATAAATGTCCTAATCTAATACAAGTGGACCTAAAGGATCATATTTTATTCCTAAGGTTGTTTTTGGTTGAATTATACTTATATAATAGAATTAGTACATGTTTTAGTGTAATAATAATATCATTTTACCCTTAATTCCCCTATTTACTTTTAATCGTGGTAAATAAACGTAAAAAGGTACTATTCACAAAAAATTATTTTCATCTTGTGGAACCAGATTTTAATTACTCATATTAACTGTGTCTCTCAGAGTTTTAAAATTCAACTCACAGAAGTAGTAAAATTATGTTTTACGCAAATTTGAAAATGCTCCTAGGAGGTGGGTAAAAGTAGGTATAAAGTTCAATAAAATTTTTATATATCTATAAATATTATAAAATGACTCCAATGAATTATATTTTACTTATATAGGTATTATGTATCTATTTTGACATAAAATAAATTTAAATAAAATAAATAATTATTTAAATTAAAATTCAGTTTTAACCAATAACTCAGTGTTTTTCAATATTCATCAAAAATTGAATGTTTTCAGAAAAACACCAATGTTTCACCATAAGATAATTTTTATATTCTGAATTAAAAAAATAATTCTATTTTCCCAAATTCAAAACATAAGAGTTTCATTTATTAATTTAAAATCAATTCCCATTGTCCAAACCAAAAATCGTGTTTTAAAGAAATAATAACTAACAAAAAATTGATACTTATTTATGTTAAATTTAAAATTGAAATTATTTCCAATGAATAACATTAGATTAAATGGTTAAAATATAATCTATTTATACATCCAATCCATTAAAATTTATAATTTAACAGTATAAATTCTTTTCATTAAGAAAGTTGTTTTCAGTTAAAATATAGTATTTTTCACTATTCACCAAAATATTAAAGTTTTTAGAAAAACACCAAAAATTTACTGAAACTAAATTCTTATGTCCCGATTCTAAATAAGAAGTTTATTTTTTCAAATTGAATATATAAAGGTTTCAAAAAAAATGTATTTAAAAATGTTTCTCCATTAAAGGGGGTTAAAATTGCATTATTTTTGAAAAATACTTCTTTCAGCTGAAAAAAATGAATTTATTCTTAAATTATTTCTAAGAAACTCATATAATGTATTCAAAAATTATAAGGATTATATAAAGTTCAAAATTAAATTAATACTATTCATAACCGCTTTTGAACAGCTAGTTTGGTAAGTCGTGGTGCACTTGAACTCAGTGTTGCGTGTAGTGCATGTTATTGAATTACTTTGAAGAAATAACGTACTATGAAATCTTGGGGTGTTACATTCTTACCTCTTACAACAAACTGGTTCCTCGCAATTTTAAATTGTTTTTCAAAAATAAATGGTTATAAAATAGATAAATACCTTTGTGGAAAACCCACATCGGAAATTGGGTTAATAAAATTTAGTATTAATAAGAGGAAAAGGGGAATGAAAAAGTCACCACCAAATTATGATCTAGATTTAGAGAACATTGGTGGAAATTAGAGACACATAATTTGAGGAAAAACATAAATATTTTTAGGGAGTGATTGAGGTCATCAGTCACTAACAATTGTAGAATTTAGGGCCTCAAATCCATCAATCTGTGATGATTTAAGATATCATTGGTTCAACAAAACATAAGGTATTAGGATAGCACATTTTTTGTTTTAAGACCCCTTACCCAATTTTTAGGAATTAATTTCTTTATAGAATAAGAGAATAAGAAAATATATACATGACAATTAGAGTTACTCCTTTAAATAATTTCTAATACAAACTCATCTTTCACTCTAAAAGATAATAGAACTTAAAAAATATTATATTTATCATATTCGTATAGGGTTCAAAAAATATTAATTTATAATTCATCTACCAGACCATTAAAAAAACTACATTATTCAATCTAGGACATCATGTGGCCCAGTGGTATGTGATACACCCTTGTCGCCATTCGGTTGTGGGTTCAAGTCTCACAGCCTTGCCGAACGCGGAGGGTTGCTGCTCGACCTCCGAGTTGTCCTTTTTATGGAAATCCAAAAATAATCTCAAACTAAACCTATCCAAAATACTTATGTCCAAACTCACAGTCAAAAATTTATAAGGAAGGTAAACATGATGAAGATCCTTTTTTCCACGTAATAAAATGTGAACACCTTCATCATGTATTCTTTTAAAACACTTCCACATCCTGAATTACCATAAAACCTTATTGATTACATTCATACTCACTTATTCCTTATAGAATACTGGATATACTCCTTCTATCCAAAAATGTTGTAAAATCCAACAATGATGGAATATAAAAATAATTAATCAGTTTTAAGGATGTCAAGAATATCCAATATAATTTATCCAAATCAACTATCTCTTATTCCGAAATCACTAACTCATTATCAGGACCATATTAAGGATTACATTTCTATCAATCATGCATTTTCTAAAAAGTTTAGCCTAATATTATGTCACTTTTCTTAGAACCATATAATCTCAAATCCTCAATAAAATATTACTGCTGTACAATCCCTATATACTCTATAATTCTTCTAACATGTACATCATTCATACAATACTCAAATGAAACAATAATTTAATAATAGCATAAGAAATCTAATCATTTCTCTTCATATTTGGTAGTATCATAACTTTATTATAATCCAATAACTTCATTTTTGGTATACTCTGATGATTTGGACATTGATTCGTGTAGTGTCCCAACTCCTTTCAGATGAAGCATTGTACATTTGAAACTTTTTTCTTACCCTCACAATCACGTACTTGGTGTCCTTTTTCTCCACACTTATGACAAAATCCCATTCCTTCCAAGAATTTACCAAGGTGATTCTTTCTATAGTTATCACATATAGTAAAATCATTCTTTTCCCTCTTCCCATTATCCATCTTTCTTTCTTCCATCCTTCTCTTGTCTTGTTTTCCTTCAAATCCATAGGACTCAAAGAACTCTTACTTATCTTATTAACACATGATACTATTTCTTCATATGTTGAGAATACATGGGAGACTATTTCACATCTAAATGTTGGCTTAATACCATGAAAGATAAGATCCTTCTTACTCTATGGATCATATGTGTTGCTGGAGTTCACATTCCTTCTACTAGGCACCATTTCTATACAATGGCACAAACTAGAATAGTTTATGAATCAAAATACATAATTACAAACTTATAAAACACTTCACATAAATTTAATAGTATATGGATATAATCCATAATAAAAAAACTGTTTTCATTGAGAAAGTATATACTCATAAATCCTTCATAATGGTTTTTAACGAAAATGAGAATTATGGTAAACATATCCCCTAGGAGTGTCGTAACCAATAGTGCAGCAAGGCCTGTTGCCGTGCACCAGTTCCCGTTCGAGTCTAGCTCAAAGTGGTATTTTCATGGTTTACCCATAGGTACATCTGTGCCAGAGCTGCCTTTACCTGCTCATATCCAGATCGGGATGTATTGCTTGGAAAGCTCACAAAATCTCTACAATACCAAAATTATATGAAGTTCTTCTATACTAATCCTCAAAGTCCATCTTATTGTAATGTGCTCTAATCAGAGTTTATCTTAATCTAGATTCCAAGGTTTTTACTAAATATCCTCTCATACCAACTGTAATGCCCCGACCCTAGTTATCAAGAGTTGATGCATTATTACATAACATTGTTATGATCACAAAAGTTCAAGTCTCGAAATATCGATTAGTTTAGTAGCCTTGGAAGTACTAGATACATTCATAAGGTTTACATTACATCATAAAATGGAAAACTACCACAAAATTTTTTCTTTGGAAAACACTGAGATCCCATAGACTATCCCTAGAGGTCAGTCATAATATACTTCTTTGCATACTGGAAAAAATAAATCATAGAATGTGGTGAGCTCAGATGCTCAGTAAGGATAACAATATAGAGGAAACATTCATAAATAAGCATAAACATTTAAGGAAATGTATAAGACTAAAACAAAAGCCTTTTAAACTCTGACTTTAGTATAATATAGAAAAGTTAAAATCAAATAATTTCATTTACTTGTTCACTTGGATATTCTACTAGTCGAATAATCACATGCAATATCAATATCATCTTTAATAATGATGGAATGCATAATGCCAGACTTTCATAACCACATAGTCAAGGCCTTGTGCTAAGACGAAAAATAGGATTTTTGTCAAGTCATTATTCCAAGACACTAGTTTGTCTCATTATACCTATCAATACATCGAGGATCTATAGCGGGCTCCACCCATCACTTACTAAGTCCAATGCATTCCTCATATGAAAAGCTTTAAACATAACATAAACATTCATATTAAAACTAGCATATGAAATGTCAATACATTATCCCTAAACCATGAATGGTGTAAAAATAACACATCCACAGTCAAACATATCACAAAAACCTTCAATACAATATGGAAGATTTGTATCATAATAAATCAACTTCAAACAAGTTTAAAATCCATCAAAGGATGTTGACATATATGAAAATTATTTGTAAAACTCTTTGAGAGAAATATCCCATTTTCATGAAAACGTTTAAAAGTCACAAAATCTAGAAAGGAAGACATTAAAGTCATTTTTTGAATCAAATTGTCCCATAGCACTTTGAAACTTTTGAAAGGAATTAACTTTTTAAAAATATTCATGTTCATATAAATAAATCCTTAAAACCCATTTTGAAGACATGGATATTAACAAGAATGATTTAGAAGAATAAATATTTAAAACATTTGAAATTATGTCTTAGTATAAAAATCCCTTGAAATAATCCATTTGAAAACTCTTTCATGAAACATGGACATTGATAATAAATATGTCCTATTAGATACTTATGTAAAAATAACATCGGATAATAAAGAGATTGTGAAATTAACCCTTACCTTGCACTTTTCTTTGGTATGGGGTACGTTTAACCTCATGTGTAATAATCAATGTATGCTATTAAATTATAAAAGAACCATATTAATATTTATTATATCATACGTGATTCATTTATTACTTTATACTACCCATTTAATAATGATTTTCATGTTAAATTAACATTTCGGGTAATAATCTCTTTCTTTATCGTACATATTTTACCTTGTTATTCTGGATCGTATCATTTAGATCATTATTTAAATAATTCCATAATATAAACCTTGATTTATAAATCATTCATATTTAGAATATAAATATTTATAATAGAAAGATATATGAAATAGAAAACATCATTTATGGAGATGGTAGGTTGTACATACGCATAAATGCTGAATCTGTTTTGATATCGTATTGAACCGAAGTAAGTGAATAAGATATATGTAAGTACATAAATACATACATATATATATATATCTAAAGTAGCATTATTATGTTATATATTACATAATTATTAGTAATATATATTTTTATAATCGTCGATGAATGGTGAACTTGGAAATGAATCTCATCGCGTCGTGGAGACGATATCCATATGTATGCACGAGTGACAATATCATTTCCTTAAAGGAGTGGAATTGGATGGTATATTAATTTTATAGAGACATTATAATTTTAGTTTTATTATTTATATATATATATTACTCATCACTATATCCATCCAAATAAGATAATTTTAAATAAAAATTACACCAAGGCGTGGATACGGTAAGTCGTACTTATGCACGCATGGTGACATTGTCATTCATATGATGGATAAAATAATGAATATTGTTGTGACATATTTATAATAACATCAAAATATATATAAGGTACTGGAGTTATTATTTTGGTATGGTAATAACAAATAAAGAGTAACTGGAAGAAGAAAAGAACTTGAAAGAGGGTGGTGAAATCATTACCTCTTCTTCGGGTTCTTCCTTTTGATTTGACCAAAAGGGATCCTTATGTTGGCTTTCTGATCAAAATAAGGACTCTAGGATAAAGGTAGGATATTTGGGCAGGGGTTGGCTGAGCCAAAGGGCTTTGGATATGTGAATTTGATAGAAGGGGATGTGCCCTTTTATAAGATGGGTGAGGGGAACCTTAGGAAAAACATAAAATATTATTTTATAATTAAAGAATTTTTCGTTTCTAATCGCTCAAAAATGTATATTTTTAAAGGCTAAGGTGGGGATGAGTATAAAACCACTCATCCAATAGGTTTCATATAGGTTTGGGTCACTCTATTAACCTTATCTTTTATATTTAACTCTTTGTTAAATAGTTTGACATTTACTATGTCTCTTTGTATTTTTATATTATATGGATAATAAACTAACAAAATAATATTTTTAAATATGTAATCTAGATAGCCTGTTGCAATTTGGTATTTGTGAAGGAAAGACAATTTTTCACAAATAATATTTTCTGAAAAATATTATTGAAATTAGAAGTAATAAAAAAATTAAAATTAATTTTAAAAATTAAAAACAAAATACACATAAAAAGAATTAAAATAAATTAAAATATTAAAATCAATTTAAAAATTAAGTATAATTTTAAATAATATCATATATAATTAAAAATAATTAAAAAAATTAAATATATTTTTAAATAATTAAATTAAATAAAATATTAAATATTTCTAAAAATAGTTAAAATTATCAAAAAATTGAATATATTTAGAAATAATTTTAAAAAATTAAAATTAATTACAAAAATACAACATATTGATATTTAATTAATAAAATTCAAAATATTTATAAATAATTAATTTTTTTTAAAATTTTAGAAATTAAATAGACATAAATTTTTTACATCATTTCAAACATGACATGTTTATCTTTACAAATTACAAAAAAGTCATAAAACATCAGAAATCATGCACTATCACCTAAAACAGGTTTATTAGGGGTTAAACCAAGAGATAATAGTTTTTTTTCAATTTAACATATAGAAATACTATTTTGTGGACATATTTCGACCTTATTCTATTGTAAAACTGAATATAAGTCCATTTAGATATATTTTCCTTGGGAGAGATTTTATTATTTTTTATTCTTATGGGAAATTTACATATAATTTCAATGAATCCCCCCCCCCCGTAAATAAATAGACTCCCCCATTCATCTTTTTTCCACACGTCATGACCCTTTTGATTATATAATGACATTTATAAATCAATTCCTTACTCTCCATATCCAATAGAACTTATATTGACTAATACCCCCTCATAATAAGTAATTTGTTATAAACCTAATATAGTTCTGTGAAGAAGAGGTATAGTCCATAACAATGAGTTGGGATTTTAGTTCTTTTTCACCACTATAAAATCTTATTCATCAATTATAATATAATAAAATAATTATCTCTCATATTTTATGACGTTTTTATATTAGTTTAATAACCCTTTTCTATTTTCCCCAAAAATGTTCTATAACATTAATTATTTTTCTACCTTATTCATTGATCAAAAAGGTGAACTATAGGGTCTCTCCTTTTGAGATATTTTATGATTTCAAATCCCTTATCCATCTAAACATCGATTCGAGTGTCGTATGTCTCATCATATTTACAATGATAAGGCATTAATTCCTTTCTATTTGTTCTTTATTATTCTGAATATTTACTATACTATATGGATTTAAGCTCATATGACCTAATTATTCATTCCTCATCCATTATTTATATTTCTTCTAAACCTGGATGAATCAGAGCCTAATATATGTGATCTATCTATGAATTATACACTTGGATCCTAAACTATAAATAATTTTAGTCTGAAGAGTTTATTTTGGATGATCAACATAATCGTCATCGAAGAATGATCCTAACACAAGGTAACTTATTCTTTTCATGTTAAATAAATTAGATAAAGATTTAATGTGAAAGTATTCTCTATGGGTTTCATGTTTTAAAAATTTGAATGTCCTATTGAAAACATTGATTGGTCATGGCATTCCCATAAATGAAAATACTTGAAATGATCCATCAGATCAGAAATATTTTAATTTTTTCACACCCACTAAGGTGCTTTGAATTTTATCAAGAAACTTCATGTGGTATTATAGGGGGAATGTTCAAATTTACAATTATTTATTTGATTGTTGTTCTTTTCAGAGTTCAAATTCATGATTCATTTCATGATTTAATTTCTTTTTGATCTACTTAAAAATATATTCTTCCACTTCATTGTTTATATAAAATATTACCAAGATCAATTATTGGTTAATGATGTTTAATTATGACGATACAATATGGAATATTCAAGTATCCTCAATATATTTTACTAGACTACATGGTATACACTCCATTATTACACAACTTGTATTCTTTTTCATTACACAAGAATGTAAACTTGGATTACAGGTCAACATGTAATTAATACATGTTTTTTGAAACAAATAAACCACCTTTATAACATCTAGGGTGGGGAATGAAATTTTCGGAGAACACATATTGTATTTTTACTAAACGCTCTATAGTCCACATTCTCTCAATACTAGAACACGGGGCAAACCACTTCATATAATTAATACACCTCATGTATTTAATACATGAAGTTTAAATGCTGATAGTTGTTTAACTAGAATTAAATTTCATGTATCCTCTTTAAACTCTATATACTTCATAAATATTATCGAGAAGTACATGATGAGTCCCAAGCCATGTATTGTGGATATTTGGTAAAGATAAGTACACTTTATCTAGCTGGCCTATACACATCGTGTACTTTACCTGTTTACACAAAAATATTAAAATTAATTAATTACTTCTTAACCCTTATCACATATAGTTCCATGGGTCATTAATGTGATATTACACACTTGAATTTTGGTTTTAGGTTATATTAAAATATCAATTAATTTTGTCTAATATTCAATAAAATGAACCATGTATAGTTATTTTACATTAAATACTAAATGAATTAAATTGTATAGGCTTCATTGTATTCATTTGTTAATTGGGTCATTATACTGGTAGTACATGCTATTAAATTATGAAACATTTAATATATAAAATATTTTATATGATTCTATTTTTTATAATTAAACATTACTTAGTATCCTATACAATAAGTCATTAAGTTTCTTCTATGTTAAAAGTTGTGTACTATTTTGTGGAGTTTTATATAAATTTATTTTACATATTTTATTTAAAATAATAGAGGATGGTAATTTTTGGATGATTGTATGATGAAATATAAAATTAAATTATTGATTAATAAGATAATCAATCAGATAATTTATTTGTGTTTTTTTTATTAAGGTATGAATTAAATTTAATTCTAGCTAATTATTTTAAATTTTAAATTATTTCATGTTTATATCCAATCATGAGCATGAAAAAGAACAATATATGTGTTGTAATGATTTAATTTAGATTATTTAATGTCTTTATAATTATTTATTATCAAATTAAATATAATATAATGTGATTTATTCATCCCTCTTTTATTATATATGACCTACATATCTGAGGTTATTTTTATAATGTCCCTTAACTAATCCTTTTGTTCCCCCACCTGTATAAGAGATTTAAATATCTGTAATAAATGGAGTTTCCCAAGGAGTGTGGAGATGGTTTAAGAAGGAAACAAGTGTATACCAACCTTGGTGATACATAGGTGTATATCTGGAGTTGATCGTTTTCCAATACGAGAATATTGAGATTTCCCTTTGTTCAAAGGTTGATTTTTTATCCCCTCAAGAAATCCTGCATTAGATAATCTCATGATTTGGTTAACTAATTATTTTTTTATTTTTTATCTATTGTATAATTTAATTTATGGACATAATACAGTGATGAAATAAAAAAAACAAACTATGGTGAAATTATAGTATATAAATAAATTAATTATGTATAAATATTTTAACCAATTTTTTTCAATGAAAATTTTGGGAAATGTTTGAGAAAAAAAAAGTTATGATTTTTGGATTAGGGATCCCACTCAATGGATCAAGGAACTGAAATCGTATAGAATAAAACACTACATACCTAAACACCTTCTTATGGTCTTCATGGAAAATATATAGATCATTAAGAAGGTAAATAGGGATCATTTCTAATGTAATATTATAGAAAATATAAATCCATTTTTAATGGTGAGGTCTAATGATAGATGATAAAATAATGGGAGATTTAATAGATGTAATTATTAATATTTCTAAAATAATTTGTAATCAATAAAATTAAAAATATTATACTATTTTATATTTTAGAACAAATGGAATGATTTTCATCCAAAATCACCCTACAATCTATATTAGAGAATAATAAAATCCTCACTATCATTAACTAACTGTAATGAATAATATGACTTTATTTTGTGTTGTTACATGAATGTAAATATTACATGTTTTTATCCTAATTACCTAATCCATATTAGAAGGAGGTTTTTGATAAATAATTTCTTCTCTATGAAAAAGGTTTGAAAACCCATTCAATATTCAGTTTTTAGGATGTTTTCATGACCCAACCCACTAGTTCTCGGGCCATGACTACCCTAAGCCTTCCCCCCAACAATCTAGGGGATGAATAATAACACAATGTAGGAATATCACATATATGGGAGGCCTTATCCTATGATACATCCATGAAAGTTCCCATATACATATTCATCCAATAATTTAAATATAATAAAAACTAAAATAGAAATGCAAGCATACATCTATCCCAAAACAAGAGTACATCATATGTAGTACCCTCTATTTGAGTTATGTAGCCTTTGTTTATGTTTTTTATGATTTTACGGTCATGGGATGAGTTGGGAAAAGTTAGGGAGAGTTTGGAATGTTTTTGGATGTGTTTGGAGGCTTTTAAAGGGGCGCACGGTTTGAGCACAGTTAGTGTAAACCGTGCGGATACTCTAGGAAACTGTGCAGGGAGAGGCAGTGGACTACGCACGGCCTACGCACGGTTTTCAAAACCATGTGGGGAAACCATGCGGGTAGATTCTTTCAAGGTAGTGGCGTGTGCACGGTTAGCGCACTGTTTTCCAAACCGTGCGGGCTAACCGTGCGGCCACTTAAAGCTGGGGTTTTTAAGTCCGGGCTCCCTCGGGCTTGACTTGAAACACTCCACTTTTCCTCCCACTCTAGCCTCACTTGGGAGTTTCGGTTCTCAGGGGCTAGAAAGGCTCTCCCACTCATTTTTAAGGGTTTTAAAGAGGATTCAAGAGGGTTTGAAGGCGATTCCTCCTGGGTAAGTCTTCTCCAGTGGTTTCTTTGTGTTTTCCTCTAGATTTCTCTTACCTCCTTGGTTTTATAGATTTACATTTTTGTGTGTAGATCTAGGGTTGTGGTGGCCTTGGATGATGTTTTAAGGCTTGTGGTTGTTAGGGAAGAGGATCTAGAGAGGTTTCGGTGGTGTGTTCGCCGGTTTCGGAGGTGCGGTTGGGTGTGGATCGATTTCTCGGGAACCCTAGAGGTAGGTGGCTTCTCTCTTGACTCCACTTGGTAGAATTGTGTGGTTCATTTACAATTAAATTGTGTGCTTGAAATTTAATTGGCAAATCATGGGAAAAATTAGTTGAAAAGATTGATGGGTGATGAAATTGGGGGGTTTTTGGCATGAAATTTGGATTTTTTTGGTAAAAATGGGTTTTGTTAGAAATGGATTAAATTGGATGATTTTAAAATGTTGATTTTAAAATGACACTAAATTGGAGCATGAAAATTGCATGTGATGGTGTTTGCGATAATGTGATATTGTTGTGTGGCTCATGCTTGTGTGGATATGGATGGGATTTTGTATTAGAATGTGTTGTGATATTGTAGAGTGGTTGAGAAATTGAAACTATAATCAGGGAGATGGATGAATAATGGACTTAAGGGCCACCATCTAGGAAAGTGGTCGAGAAGGTACTAGTTGTCGGGTTGTGAATGGGTTGGCGGAGAAAGTTCCCCCGTTGTTGGTTGATTGTTTGACTATGTGATGTTTGTAGATGGGGATTGTGAGTGAAATGTGAACATGGTAACCGACATGTGGCTTGATTGTTGTGGCTTTCCCTTGTATGATGTTTGGCATTGGTAATAAGTTTGCAAATGGGATTGTTTTATATAAAATTTTATATATAAATGTGCTAACGGTTTATCCTAGTGGCGTGTGTAGGGAAGTCACTTCGGGAAATCCTACTGAGTAGTTGTACTCGCCCCCTGCTTTGGCACTTTGGTGTCTTTGCAGATGTAGTATACTGGGACATGGGAAAAGGTAAGGCATCAACATCTTTTAGCGGTGCCTCATGATGCTTGGTGGAGCATGGAGTTTGGAGCTGGAGTGGAGCTGTGGAGGTGTCATGGTTTGTCGTGGCTATTCTTTTTATTTTCCGTTGTACTCTGTTGTTTTTTAAATGATCGGTTGTATGAATCTTGGGTTGTTATGGCATGGGTGGTTATGTTGAGAGGCATGCATTTATAGTTGTTTGTTGTGGATTGTTTGGGTTATCCTCTTGAGGGAAAATTGTTCCCCACTATTCTCTTGAAGACCTCGACATTCATTGCTAGCCTTTGACTCCTTGGGAATGTCACTTAAGGCCAAGTAACCCTCACCACCTCCTCAAGCCAATGAGGTAGGGGCGGGGAGTTACAAGTGGTATTAGCTTGTTCGTTCCTTTGGAGTTGATTCTCAGATTTGAAGTTAACATTAGTTATTGGTTATTACTTGATTCGGGGTGGTAGCAAGGTGTAGGACTGTCGGAACTTGGAATGTATAGCATAAATGGATATAGCTAACCCTTTTATGTTGAACTTCATGTTACCATGGAGTTGGGTACATAAGTGTTTTGAAGACACTTATAGGCATTGGAAATCTCATTGTCGTGGGTGTAGCCAAGGATATGAGCATGGAATTTATGATAGAAATGACATCCCTCTAGGATGCATATTTCATTGGGTTTAATGATTTATGGGTTTAATTGAAAAAACGGGTTTTCAAATGTGTGAACCTGAAATGTGAATAAACATTGTATTTTGAAAATGGTTGATTTTCAAAAATGGTGCAATAAGGGAAATGTACAAGAATGGAATGCCTGGTTGTGATTGATTGTTATGAAATGGTACTTGCATGGTTGGTTCGTGATTTCTATGGAAGGGAGACTTGCGCTTGTTTGTTTTATATTTATAGAAATGACATCAGGTAAGGGTTGTAGAGACCAACCGGAAGTGGATGATGAAAATGTAGTTGCACCTGATCCCCAGGTGAACCAGCAGCTAGTGCAATGTATAGTCTGTAAAGACCAGTAAATTTCAAGGTAAATATTTTTTTAATTTTCTTTGGGATTTTCCGGGTACGCATTTTCTGACGGCACCTGATTCCGAGGCCCGGTGTGCCCAGAATCAATTTCCAATGTTTAGCTCGGGTATGTTCAGTGAACGAATGAGCGGGTTTTTCTAACCCTTGAACTGGTGCTCAGAATTGAAATATGAGGGCACCGATGAAACCGCAGTGCCAGTTTTTTCTTTAGGAGAATTTCAGTGGTGTTGAATTTTCTCGGGAGGTGTTGTTAAAAATTAAGTGGTTTAATTAACGAGTGCAATAAAATATGTGCTAAAATTTTATTTCTACTCTATGTAATTATAACCTACGTGTGGAAGTTGAGGTGGGACCCACTAAATCCTAACTCCTCTTAATAGGATGTTAGTGAGGTGGGCCCCACACTAGCCCCACCTTTTCAAATTTCTCTAACCTCTCTTAATGTTGGAAAACCACCCATTATTTTATAACTCACCCTATCTCTCTCATTAATACATGTCAACCCCTAAAGTTGATGAGGAACCTTCCCTCCCTCTCTTTAATTAAATGCCAACGTGTTTAATTAATGAGGATCCTTCCTCCCCTTTTTAAATTTCCTCCGTAGTGGATTAATTGGGTGGGGCCCTATGTCATAAATCCCCCATTTATGTCTTGCGTGCCAACGACGAACCCACCACTCCTATTTAAAGGAGGATAGGGGGAGGAGTTCTGGATGGATTCTTCAAGCAGCGCAGTGCTACCAGCGAAGCACGGCGCCCAGCACATGGATATTTTTCCTCTTCCTACAATGAATAACGAAGAACACTGACGCCACCCTCGGCTTCATCCTTCCCAATGTTGACGGAACGACACCCGTCTACCGCGACGCCGTCTACCGCAACGCCGTCTACCGCGACACCGTCTACCGCGACGCCAAAGAATGCCTTCTTCGAGTTAGGGGTTTTTCGTCGTTCAATAATCATCAATCGACGATCTTCCTTATTTCTTGGATGCATGTTTTCGGATTAACGGGAGGGGGTTGGACCGAAAAAACATGCCCGACCCTCCTCCAATTTATTGTTGTGTCTTGTTTTGGATTGGAACGGAGGCAACGCGGTGTCGTCGCACCACGTGGGAACGAGTGAATGGTGGCCGGAGCGGGCCGCGGTGAAGAAGCGCGGCACCGTCACGCCACTGTTTCCCTCGGAATTTGGGGATGACCTCCTGGATGGGAGATTCAAATGTTCCGATCGGTTTCTAATGGGTTTGTTCATAGAACCGGAAACATCCAATGATTCCACATCCATTTGGACCTACTTTCCAAAGGTACGCGCTCATTAGCTTGTGGACTGAAGAGGCTTAAGAATTTGCATTGGTCGAGAGGATGGGAGGTCGGACTCATCACACCTTTTTTAGGGGAATTATTGTCTATTATGGGACTCTCTTTATAGATTTAAGTTATGTTCATGAATCCTTATTACATTTGTTTCGGTGCGGATGTGCGTCGGGTTTCTATTCCGACGCTGTTCCGCCAGGATGCGTTCGCGCGTGCGCCCGTCGACCAGAGGGGATGGGCGTGCGGCTTGTGGCCCCGCAGTCCCGCTTTCCAAAGGCGGGCGGCATCCGTCCCTTATTCAGGGGTTTCTGCTCCTTGATCGAAACCGGGATGATGGGATGTCGGCTCCTCCTTCTGTGGACGTCTCCTTGGAACAGGTTGCCTAATCCGGGTCTCCCTCATAGATTTAAGACGTGCTCGTGAATCTCGTTCCCGGCGCCATGTCTCCATGGACACCGGTAAATTACGCTGCTTCCGCCCGGACGCTCCAAGGAGTCTGGTCGGGGCAGCAACCTGCGGTGAGGAGACCGGGTAGCTCTGGGTGTTGGGGGCGTGTCTTAACATTGTGGCTCTGCATGTCTGCCTTCCGTCCCTAATAGGGATTCTCGAAGGCATGATGGCCTGAGGCATCCCGTGCTGGGTGCGGGGAACTGTGTTACCTGAGGTTTTCCTCAGCTTCCCATGTTTAACACGGGGCATGCCGCGCGTTTAACGTCCAGCGGGGACGGCAACGGACTGATCAACACGGGAAGTGGATCAGATGACAGAACCCCTTGCGGGGAACCTCCGATGCTGGGGCCAGCACATGGGTGGCTTCCCGAGTAAAGTGGAGTGGAATGAAATGGCATGACCCCACCGGGATGTGGCGGCTCGGGTAAGGATCAGGATGGATGATGGAGTGAAGAGCTTGGACCCTGTAGGGGCTTCCTGCGTACCGCGCGTTAGCGCGGATCAAAGTCAGCGTAGTTCGGATATACAGTTTAACGTCATGCTGGACGTTGGCAAGCCGACTCACAAGGAGGTCGAGGCTGCCGGGCGGAGGATCGAACCGAACCACCTCGCACAGAGGGTGATGGAGCGGCCGGGTGGACCACAGTTTCACGTCATGCTGGACGCTGGAAGGAGAAATAGAAAAAGGCAGTGGGGAAGCACAATGGAGATACACATGTGCAATCCCCCACAAGGGCGGATTCATAGGTGAATCGACGCGAATGTGAACCCGGGAGGGGACCACTGATGGACGAACCGACTTGAATACGACCGGGACGACCAGGTGGTGGGCTTGAACCTCAGGGAGGCTTCCTACGTACCCTGTTTAGGAGACAGGGATCAAAGTCCACGTAGTTCATTCTGTCAGGACTTACGCACTGAGGCATCCTGGATGCGGCAAAGCTCAGTTGGAGAGGGACTTGGGACGAAGGTGAGAGACCTCGATC
Organism: Viscum album; assembly: GCA_963277665.1. Classification (NCBI taxonomy): domain Eukaryota; kingdom Viridiplantae; phylum Streptophyta; class Magnoliopsida; order Santalales; family Viscaceae; genus Viscum; species Viscum album. The sequence goes on along the minus strand of OY728150.1, from coordinate 800,409,638 downwards.
CCTGTCACGCCCTCTACTGGCTTTGACAGTGGGGAAGCACAATGGAGATACACATGTGCAGTCTCCCACAAGGGCGGATTCATAGGTGAATCGAGGCAAGTGTGAACCCGGGAGGGGTCCACTGATGGACGAACCGACGTGAATACGACCGGGACGACCAGGTGGTGGGCTTGAACCTCGGAGAGGCTTCCTACGTACCCTGTTTAGGAGACAGGGATCAAAGTCCACGTAGTTCGTTCGGTTTGTAATATTCTACCCTCGTGGGCAAAGGCCACTCCAATCCCGACATCCCTGCAGAGACGAGCGGGTGGGGGCCACATCCAAACCGGGAGGGGGACCCTGCGTGCGAGGCACGGGATCAGGCGATGCGAACGGTTTAACGTCTTGCCGGACGAAGTATAGTTTAACGTCGTGTGTTGAGGACTAAGAGGACGGTTTAACGTCTTGCCGGACGAAGTACAGTTTAACGTCGTGTGTCGAGGACGAAGATGCTTGGCAGTTTAACGTCTTGCAGCGCGGACATGGTGCAGTTTAGCGTCATGCAGGACGAATGATGAACAATTTAACGTCTTGTAGCTCGGACGAAGTGCAGTTTAGCGTCATGCAGGACGAATGCTGAACAGTTTAACGTCTTGTAGCTCGGACGAAGTGCAGTTTAGCGTCATGCAGGATGAATGCTGAACAATTTAACGTCTTGTAGCTCGGACGAAGTGCAGTTTAGCGTCATGCAGTACGAATGCTGAACAGTTTAACGTCTTGTAGCTCGGACGAAGTGCAGTTTAGCGTCATGCAGGACGAATGCTGAATAGTTTAACGTCTTGTAGCTCGGACGAAGTGCAGTTTAGCGTCATGCAGGACGAATGCTGAACAGTTTAACGTCTTTTAGCTCGGACGAAGTAGTGCCTCCAATGGGTCCGTCTCACTTCGCGCGAACCTGGAGGGCCGCACGGGAAGACAACGCACGGTGCGGGCACCCAGGATAAGGATCATCGGGTGCCACGCAGGCGGGTACCCTCAGGGGGTCAAAGGGGGCAACCCCGGGGGATTGCGCGCAAAAGAGGAGCTAGGCGCGCAATACTGCGGGTCGGCGCGCAATTGGGCGGGCTGGCGCGTAATTGGGCCAGCACTTTGAGCGCAGATGATTGAGATTGCGCGCACCGGGCTTCGGATAGCGCGCGGGGGCAACGGCTCATTCTTTAACGAATGGCCACTTTGAAAGGGGGGTGCGCACAATCGGGCTGGATTGCGCGCACCCAGGGGCAATTGCGCGCAAGAGGCTTCTTTTGCGCGCGAAGGCCTTTGGGTAAAGAGTTGTTCAAAGGAAAGGAGCCAAAGGGATTGCGCGCGAAGGCGAATCCTGATGCTTTATTGCGCGAAATAAAGGAGGTTACCTGAAGATCGGCATTGCGCGCGGAGGGGGTTGGATTGCGCGAACGAGCGACTCTTCGAATTCTGGCAACCTTCAAAACGTTGGGGGTCGCCTTGTATTTATAGGCAACCCCGGGTGCGGAATCTCGCCGCCGGCGCGCTATTCATGGCGCGGGCGCGGAATTTCCTTCGCGGGCGCGGAATTGGGGCCCCGGCACGCAAGGGCGTCGCGCGGGCAGCGGGCGCGCAAAAATGCGCGCCGGACCGGCGCTTTGCGCGCATCCCGGGAGGGTTGTGCGCGACACTACGACTTTGCGCGTGGGCCTCCTAATTTCCGCGCAAGTCCTCTGGGCCTTCCGAAACGTGCTTCGGACTCCAAATATGGCCTCGATTTCCGCATTCGGAGCTTCGTTTGGGAACAACGGGCTTTTCCGGCGTCTACAAAAGCCCCCCATCGGAATCTGATCGGCGAGAGGTCGCAACGATCGGGTTCCGAGGGAGACGCCGGAAGGCCGAAGTCCTGGGTGGCGCGGGACTATGGCGCGCAAAAAGGGCGTCGGGCGCAAAATTCACTGTCGCGGTCGCGCAAAGCGCTTTCCGCGCAGCGCGGACACCCGGCCTCGCCTATAAATAGGGGCCTGGGTCCCCCATACCGTACACAGGATTTCCGCGCGACAAGCTTCCAAGCTCTCTTTCGCGAAATTGCCTTTTCCGGTGCGAAATTCACCCGCTCATCGCGCAAACCTATCCGGATTTCGGCCTGCTTTTGCGCGAACACCCGGGGTTTTACGCGACAGACATCCCAATTGCGCGTCGTCCACTAGGATTGCACTCCAACTCCCAAATTTCTCTACCAGCCTCGTCTGATTCCGCACGCTTCATCCCTTAACCCACACGACTCCCGGAGCTTCTGAGATGGCCGTGAATCAAGGGAATGAGGGGGATGCCGCCATTCGCAGAGCTGAGATGGCGGCGAACGGGGAGGTCTACGGAGCCAAGGATATTGTTTCCAACAATCAATCCTTGTTCGACATACTGACGCCGGCCCAGAAGACATATCCGCTGTCGGACAACCTTCCGCTCTGGAACTATGGCATCCTGGATGAGGTTCCGGTGCCAGGGTTCGAGGTTGATGCGCCACGGACCTGGGTGACTCGGGAGGACGAGCTTCCCCGCTATAACATCACCAACAATGGGAATCCTGCCAGGAAGACCAGGCACTTAGATGTCTATGTCCTGAACCCGAGGACGCGAACCATTGCAGGGAGTGAGCCTACTGTGGAGAACTCTCCAGCCCTCTACTCGAGCACATACCGCCAGAGTGTCACTGACGACACCAAGGGCTGGCTGAAGGACTAGGACTTGCGGTCTGGGGGCAATTTCACCAGTGAGTGGGCCTGGGCATTCTGGGTACGCCACACCTGCGATCACTTCGCGGAGGAGCTGCGGTACATCGGCCTGTTTGAGGCGGTGTGGACGTCACAGTTCCACTTCTACCAGCAGTCCGAGCTCGGGCCGGAGCTGTTCACCCGCTGGTCCCCGGATACCAACACCTTCCATCTTCACCATGGGGAGGTCAGCATCGGTCTCTGGGACATCCACTGCATCGGAGGTATCCCGCTGGAGGGTTACCAATACGATGAGTTCTTGCCTCCGAGGAACACCTGGGGCGACAGGTCACGGACTCCCATCCTGACTTGGCATCTACTGGACCTGGCTACGGAGCGGCTCGGGGTCAAGGACTTCCATAAGGACATAGCCTACAAGGAGTGGTTCAGCCAGTTCTTGGAGCATGACCCCGCGGTCAAGATGCCAGACAGGGGGAACCGGTGCCCGACCGCGGCTCAGAGGAGCCGAAACGGGTCGTACTGGCGGGTCCTGGAGACGGGAGACTACCGCTCATGGGGGTACCGCGTCATCGAGGCCCGGGACCAAAATGAACGGTACGCGGCGTTCCTGGCCGCCTTTCTGAGTGGGTGGCTCCTGCCAGTGCGGGATGTGAGAATGGGTGTCCTCCAGGCGACACTGGCGATGGCGGGCGCCATGGCCGCCAACAAAAGATACAACCTCGGGGTCCCAGTACTGGCGAAGTTGTATGCCATCCTGGGACGCATCTCGCGAGGGGGGTCGCCACGAAGGGTCAGTGGGCCCTTTCAATTCTTCCACGGCTGGGTGGCTGCTCACCTTGGTGGGTACACGTTTACAAACGCCATCATTCCTCCGGGCAACGGCCTACGACCCTCCCTGCTGAACATCGCGAGGGTCACTCCGATGACCCTAAATAAGGAGGGCGTGAGGATTCGGATTGTCAATCACGCCAATTTCAACTTCAGCCCGTTCCCCACTTCCGTTGGCCGGATGATCGAAAATGGGCAGGGTCCGCTGGAGCAGCACGAATACTTCCTGAACATGCGGGGCGGGGTGCTCGTGGCTCGAATTGACGGGAAGGTGATCTGCGAGCCCTACGTGCCAACCCAGTTCGCCAGGCAGTTCGGGTGCCTTCAACGGATGCCGAAGAGGGTATTCACTGATGTCCGGGAGGAGACGAACCCTTGCGTCCTTCGCCAGATGTGGCTAATTTTCGCCGCTTTCGGCTCTGGCGACGTCATCACTCTCCCTCCTATCGGGGTCAACGCAGGCTTGGCAACCGAGTACGCCGAACACTGGGCCATCGCATACCCCAAGGGGCTTCTACGGAAGCCAGTTCGGCGGCTCGAGGTCACCCGTGCGGAGACCGGGCGTCAAGAAAGGAGGCGAGGCACCGTCACGCGGGGGAGAACGGAGGTGCGCCAAGAAGCGGAGCTGGCGCGGGCAGGGACTTCGGCGGCGGGCACATCGCAGGCTGCCTCCACGACTTTAGCGCCCATAGAGGGGGCACATGCGGTGGTCGGGGAGCGGCCCGGGAAGCAGGTAAGGCGTCTGCTCGAACCCTCCCACGATGCAGTCTTCCCGGCGCTGTAGTCGGCCTGGATGACCCTGCGGCAGTCGCTGGGGACCGAAATCATCTGGCAGAAGATAACCAGAGAAGGAATCCATCTGCCAGAGGTCGGGCGCCTTCAGGTCGCCGACAGGGTGAACTTCCACCGGTGGTATGCGTATCTGACGGCCATGGACGAGTACGCGCGCCAATGTGGTCAGCGTGCGGAGCCGTCCCTTCTGGTGAAGGTGATGCTCGGTCTAGAGCCTGCTCCAGAACAGATGCCTCCGGAGGAATATGATAGTAACGATGACTCCGAGGAAGAGGAGGAGACGGGGGAGGATGAAGGCTCCGAGGGAAGGTCCCATTAAGGGAGCCCGCGGGAGAGCGGCGAGGTGGCTGGCTCTGGCAATATTGATGTCACTGAGCTCCTCGAGGTCTGCTTCTATCCCTACTAAACCTACTTCATACATTTTCTTATGCAGCTTCTAACCCATTTCTCCACCTTTCTCAGGAGTGCACGGATGTTGGTCAGGAATCCTCAGTGGGAGTAGGAGAGGCGCCAGCAGGACAGGGCGGGTGCCAGATGCCCATCATTGAATTGACTAGCGCTGAGGGGTCCCCTGCTGCAATTGCTCCTGCGGCGGCCGGGATAGCGGAAGATGACGCTTTGGATTCCCGTAAGTCTCCTTACTTTACTGTTGGTGCTTTCCGTTGATGATCCGTGACTAACCACGGCATGCCCTGCGCAGTGATCTCAATACTGGAGGCTCGTCGGGCTGACGAACTCGGGCCATCCACGAGTGGACCAGTGGCAGACCTGCCGCCTGCTCCGGAACAGACTTCCCACACCGAGCTGGCCCCACCAACTGCTGATCAAGGGGCTGCGGACGCCGGCGGTGCTGCCATCGGAGAAAGGTCGGGGGCTGATGAGGGTGTCAACGCCGCTGGGGCGAGAGAAGAAGGTCGCCCAGATGTTGGGGAACCTATCCCCCGTGAGGACATCCCAGGGGCGGACCCTGCAGCAGACCTGCTGGCTGCCTTCCCTGCCTACCGGCCTGCCGACCCCGAGGAGATGGACGACTCAGACGCGGAGGCGGTCGAGGAGAGCCGGATAACGCGCCGCAGGGGGTGGAAGTGCATCTAGCACTTCCTCAAGCGAGACCCATCGGAGTGGCTGGGGCACATGGGATCACTTCAAACCTGGCTGCGCTTCCTGTGCGCCGGGGGAGCTGATGCTCAATGCCTCCATCTGACGGTCCGTGATTTCATGGCCGAAAAGATGCGCGAGAGCCGCTGGCGTGCCGACGTCGCACAATGTCGGGACATGTCGGAGAACACGCGGGCGCTCCTTGTGGCGGAGCAGGAAGTCCGGCGCCTCGAAGGGAAGGCGGCAGAGGAGGAGGCCTTCGTCGCAGCGTGCACTGAGCTTGTGGAGCAACTAACGGCCCAGCTGGTTGACGCCCAGGTACAGCTGAAGGAGGCGGGCCAACAGATGGTCATACTTCAAGTCGAGCGGGAGCGTGCACAAGCCAGGATCGACGAACTGCGTTCTGCGACCGCCGACGAAGAGAGGGCACGTAGAGAGCGAGAAGCAGCTCTGGAGGCTTCCAGCCAAAGGGTAGCGGCATTGGAAAGACTCATTCAGCACGCTGATCCATAGGGGCTTTTTTTTTTCCATTCCTAGAATATTTTGCTTCCGTTACTCAATACTTCGATCCATTTGCATGAATCAACATATTTATCTGCATCTTTTGTCTTAACATGCTCAACCACAATTCATTGTCTCGCGGGAGAGTTAACCAATCTTCAGGAATCCACAATTGGGCCTGGATTTCTAAAGAAAAGAGGGAGGTCATTCCTAGGAAAGGAGACCTCAGACCTAATCAATGTATCATCCCCCCAACTTGTTCCGACACACGAGCGGGACAACTCTAGGGGAGTTAAGATTTTATCCGAACATAGGGAAATGAGAAAGGGTGAATCGCGTGTCCCGAATTCAGAAATCCATGATGGTCGGCCTTCTAGGAAATGCCCAAGACGGCAAGCGGAGAATGGATCAATCGACCATACTACTGCAATAGATGGACCGAAGGTCATATTCGCAGGAGGCGGATCACATGTCATCATCAATGCCGCTTTGGGGGTTCCTTCAGACACAAGGATGGAAATCCGGATCAAAAGGGCATGCGAAGCATGGGGCGAAGTGATGATTTGTTCGGACAGAATCTAACGCTCCCAAAATTGCGCCACCGTGGGGAAAGCGTATTAGGCGGATGCACTAATCTGGCCGTGAATCACCCCAATTCTCAGATAGAACCTCTTTGACGAGGAAACTGTCGCTTCCCATCATTGCAATGGGGAATCCCGAGCTGAATCGGGGAGAATATAACAACCGCACCACTCTACCAGAAGCCAGGCCAGACGGCCGGTGACGAGGAGGGGCGGGACTTAGCGATCCCTGAGGCTGGACCCGAGTCGAGATGTCCGGGCGTTCCTACGTACTCCATCAGGCTGGAGATCAAGCCACACGTAGTTCTGAAAGTGCAGTTTTAACGCCATGCGGGACGTAGAACCCCATTTGGGGAGATCATAGTTTAAGGTCGTAGAGCTCGGACCATAGGAACCTCAAAGTACGCCACATCGTGGTCCTATCCCCTGGATATGCAAAGATGAACTGAGGGATAGTGTCAAGAGTGTCGAGGTTTCGCCTGGTCAAAATGGAAGGTGGAAAACGTAATGTGAATCGTGCGGCCATTCACTCAAGGACTGGGGGCACCGGCGTAACGATATGGGCGTACTGCCGACCGTTGCGGAAAAGCAGCATCAATATCGCACTGACCGTTGATGGAATGAGGCAGCAAACGAGCATCAACCGCTCAAGTGCAGGATTCATATCGATTTGCTGCCCGAGGCCCTTGGGGGCACCAGCCCGAGTCGGTGGGAGAGCACTGAGGCATTGTGTCCAGACCGCTCACGGGGGCTCCACCCAGGGCGTAGGCGATGGGTCCGAATGAAAGGGAGCACGAAGCCTGAAAAGTGGAAGGAACCTGACCAAGATGAACCTGACCCTCCTGGAAATAAACCAGAGTACTCTTGACACCGGTGGACCACTGCAAGGGGTCGAGGGACACGCCTTGAGGGTGACCTGAAGGCGGCGGATTCCCAAGAGAAGGGGGGAATCTTTAAGAGGTTGGGGGCTGGACCCGAAGTTTCAAACATCTGGGCGTTCCTACGTATCCCATAAGGATGGGAATCAAGCCACACGTAGTTCTTGAAGCGCGGCGCAACACAATCGGGCACCAGCGCGGGGAGGGGTGCGGGTCTGGCCCTCGCACCCAGAAGAAGAGGTATTTGATATTTCTTGTTTTTCCTTAAAGGTGGATGGTTTTTCTTTGTGCAGCGACATGCCTGTGGTTAAGAAATCCCTGGCGTCGCCACAATAATCAAGCCATGAAAGGCGTTGATAAATTGCGTGGTTATTAATCAGCGCCCAACGTGAGTGTCCCCTGAGGAGAACATCACGATGCAGTGCAGTTTCTCGTCGGGCGGCCAAGACGATCACAGTTTACGGTCGTGTGGTAGGACCAGACAACATAGTTTAAGGTCGTGTGGTTCGGACCATGGAGGAATCCGCTTATTGCGATATGGTGGACCCAGCGGAGGTGGGAACATACCCAGCCCTGCGGTCACGCATGATTCCAGGAGAAGGATCCTGGGATAGGGGCCTGCGTATGTCCATCACCCGAGGGGCAGAGATGCTAGCCTCCAGCTATACTGGGCCCAGAACGTGATTGTTCGGGAGACTCCTTCCTCCTTATGGGGACGAGGGTCCAGCTACACATGGCCCTTAGGGAGGAAATCAGCATATATCCTTGGTGCTCAGATCGTGGGAGCCTCGAAAGACACCATTACCCTGGTTGGCCTGCCTAACGTGTAAAGGTGTACTGAAGGTCAGTATGAAGAGAGTGTCGAGATTCCACTACAACGCACAAAGGCGGAGTGTGATGAGGACTGCGCAACCAATGTTCAGAGCCTGAAAGAGCCAACATGGCGATCAAGGATGTCGCTGACCATATTCGCAACACAACATCCGATCGCGTCAGCCTAGGATGAGGCAAGCAAACGAGCATCAACCGCTCAAGCGCAGGATTCATATCGATTTGCTGCCCGAGAAGGCCCGAACAAGAGGAAGCGCGGGGCCCGACAAGCAACACAGGACTTGTCGGGATTGAATCCGACACTACATGTCATAGACCGGAGTACCCAAAACATGTTAACAGATCACCAGAAAGGGTCAGAGGACTCACCTTGAGAGCAACCATAGGACGGCAGATCCCCGTGATCAACCAAGAAACGGGGCTGGACCTGAAACACAAACGTCCAAGCCGTCCTACGTATCCCATAAGGATGGGAATCAATCCATACATAGTTCTTGAGAGGCAGTTTAACGTCATGCAGAACGATGAGGGGTGTGAGGTAGTCCCACACACGGGGGAGGCGTATGGCGTGGCCAGTAGACCGGCGTGAATGAGGGCATAGCCCCGCGTTCACGCCATACGCCTCGCACAAAAAGGAGGGGAACTGGGGCCAGAGGCCCAACGCGGGATAGAGATTCCCGGGAAATGGGGCTGGGCCTGAAACATGAATGTCCAGGCGGTCCTACGTATCCCATTAGGATGGGAATCAAGACTGACGTAGTTCTTGAAGTGCAGTTTAACGTCATGCAGGACGAAAAAGAAAAGGGGGGAGCAGAAGGCATCCCCAAACGTGAGAGGCATACAGCGTGGCGAGCAAACCGACGTGAATGAGGGCATAGCCCCGCGTTCACACCATACGCCGCATACCCAGAGGAAACTGGGCCAAGGGCCCGAGATGGGATGGAAATTCCCGAAGGATGGGGCTGGGCCTGAAACATGAATGTTCAGGCGGTCCTACGTATCCCATAAGGATGGGAATCAAGCCGCACGTAGTTCTTGAGAGGCAGTTTAACGTCATGCAGGACGATGATTCTTGGCAGTTTAACGTCTTGCAGTGCAGACGTGGTACAGTTTAACGTCATGTTGGACGAATGCTGAACAGTTTAACGTCTTGTAGCTTAGACGAAGTGCAGTTTAGCGTCATGCAGGACGAAAGTGCAGTTTCACGTCATGCGGGACGAAAGTGCAGTTTAACGTCATGCGGGATGAATACTGAATAGTTTAACGTCTTGTAGCTTGGACGAAGTGCACTCAGGCAAAGTACTGCTTGAGGAACCTAGCGTTGGTGGGAGGAGTAACACGCTCACTATCCATAGTCTCTAGGGAGTACGCGCCATTGGGATAGACCTTGTGGACGACAAAAGGTCCCTCCCACTTGGGCTCCAACTTGGGTGGCTTCCTGCCGGGGATCATTGGCGCTCTTAGGGCCAGTACTAGGTCACCCTACAGGAAGGAGCGGAGGCAAACCTTCTTATTGAAAGCTCGAGCCATTCTGCTCTGATGCCTCTCCAATTTGTGTAAGGCGCGAAGTCTATTCTCATCCAGTGCTTCCAACTCGACTAGACGGGCTTCAGCAGCTCTGTCTGGCACTTGCTGGTCGTAGACCGCAGTGCGCAAGGATGGTAACTGGATCTCGATGGGTAGGACGGCCTCAGCTCCATACACCAGGGAATAAGGGGTCATCTGGGTGGAATTGCGAGTCGTCGTCCGATAAGTCCAGAGGGCGTTGGGGAGCTTGTCCGGCCAACTCTTCTTGTTCTGACCAACCATCTTTTGCAGAATGTTAGAGAGGGTTTTGTTAAACGCCTCAATCTGTCCATTTTCCTGCGCATGACAGCGAGATGTATGGTTCGAGCGAATGTTGTACTTGGCGTACAACTTCTTCAACTCGGCTGCTCGGAAATTGGCTCCGTTATCCGTGAGGATAGCGTGAGGCACTCCAAATCGATAAATGATGTTGGAGGTCACGAAGTCAGCGATCGAACAGGATTTGACCTCTATGAGTGGAATCACCTCTGCCCATTTGGAGAAGAAGTCTGTGGCGGTCAGAATGAACCGGCACTGGCGAGCTGTCGCTGGAAGGTAAGGTCCCACAACGACCAGCCCCCATACTGCAAAGGACCAAGAATACCTGGTGGTATGGAGAGGCTCTGGCGGCCGATGCAAAAAGTTCGCATGAACCTAGCACGCATGGCACTTCCTAGCATACTCGATGCAGTCATGGATCATGGAGGGCCCGAATTATCCCAACCTCCGAATCTGGTGGGACAGCTTCGACCCAGTCTGGTGGGCACCACATGAACCAGCATGAACCTCTTGCATGACTCATGGGATCTCAACTCCCTGAAGGCAACGGAGGAGAACACCATCAAATCCGCGTCTATAGAGGATCTGCTCCAGGCCGGGACTACTCTGCAGGACAAACTGCGATGCGCGGCGTCGAACTCGCTCGCGCTCGGCCCGATCCGACGGGAGAATGCCATGTTGGAGGTACTCAACCAAAGGCACCCTCCAATCAGGGGCTGATTCGACTGCCATATCTGGGGTACTAGGGGTTCCGGGCACAGGGGAAACCGCGGTGAGATTACTTACCGACGGGCCGCGATCTCCCTCCGGGATAACGGGAGCGATGAGCCTGCGGTGCGTCACGCGGATGATCAGGTTGCCCTGTTCAGGCTCTGCGAGTGACACAGCAAGGCTGGCCAAAGCATCTGCTCGACCGTTCTGCGACCGGGGAATATGGACAATTTCTGGCCGAGAAGGGAACTGGGCCATCAGAAGGAGGGTGAACTCCAGCAATGGAACAAGTTCCGGCTTCCTGACAACATAGTCGCCATTGATCTGCTTAACGACCAGCTCGGAGTCCCCTTTCACACACATATGGGGCACTTCGATCTCGAGAGCTAACTCGAGGCCAGTGATGAGGGCATGGTATTCCGCCCCATTGTTGGTACAGCCCTCTGACAACAGGAAAGAGTATGGCAGCACGGCTTGCTCCGGGGTAATGAAGACGATACCCAAACCCACTTTGTTGAGCTTAGGATTATCGAGCCTTCTACCAGTGGGGCTCCGGGAGGCACCGTCAAAGTGCATCTGCCAGCATGGATCGGCACGATCGACCGACCGAATGGCCTCATCAGGAAAGCCTAGATCCAGCGGCTGATCCGCGGAGGTCGGGTGAGCAGCCAGAAAGTCTGCCAATGCTTGCCCTTTGATGGCCTTCTGAGACACATACCTGATGTCGAACTACTGGAGAATCACAGCCCACCGCGCTAGACGGCCAGTCAACATAGGCCGGCTCAGGATATATTTCAACGGGTCTACCCGAGAAACCAACTGTACCTCATGGTGTTGCAAGTAGTGCCGTAATTTCTGTACGGCAAATACGAGCGCCAGGAAGCTCTTCTCGATGGGGGAATACCTAACCTCCGCATCGAGGAGCATGCGACTGAGGTAATCGAGGCTATTCTCTATTCCCTCGTTGTTCTTCTGGGCGAGAAGGGCACCAAGGGACCGTTCCAGGGTGGTCACATAAAGGACCAGCGGCTTCCCGGATACAGGCGGCATCAGAACCGGAGGTTGAAGCAGGTACTGCTTGATTTCATCGAAAGCGGTCTGACACTCCTTATCCCATACATAGGTGGCACCTTTCTTCATGAGCCGAGAAAAGGGATTAAACTTTCCGGCCAGATTCGCGATGAATCGGCGTATATAGGCTAAGTGGCCTTGGAACCCTTGCAGTTCCCGGATGTTACCTGGGGGAGGCATCTGTCTAATCGCCCTGATCTTCTCTGGGTCGATCTCAATACCCCGGTATCTTACCACAAATCCAAGGAACTTTCCGGAGGTGACCCTGAAGGCACACTTCAATGGGTTCATCTTCAGGCAGCGAGACCAGAGGAAGCCGAACACTTTCTCAAGATCTTTGAGATGGTCCTGACGCTGGCGCGATTTGACCACCAAGTCGTCGACGTAGCATTCCACCAGTGTGCTGAGGATTGGATTGAATATGCGGTGCATCGCCCGTTGATAGGTGGCACCTGCATTCTTCAGGCCGAAGGGCATGACCTGGTAACAAAAGATACCTTGGTGGGCCCTGAAGGCAGTGAACTCCTCATCCTCAGGGGCCATCTGGATTTGGTTGTATCCGGAGTATCCATCCATAAAGGAGAGGGCTTGGAACCCTGTCGTGACTGCTCTGGAGGACAAACTGCGATGCGCGGCGTCGAACTCGCTCGCGCTCGGCCCGATCCGACGGGAGAATGCCATGTTGGAGGTACTCAACCAAAGGCTCCCTCCAACTGTACCTCACGGTGCTGCAAGTAGTGTCGTAATTTCTGTACGGAAAATACGAGTGCCAGGCATCTCTTCTCGATGGGGGAATACCTAACCTCTGCATCGAGGAGCATGTGACTGAGGTAATAGAGGCTATTCTCTGTTCCCTCGTTGTTCTTCTGGGCGAGAAGGGCACCAAGGGACCGTTCCAGGGCGGTCACATAAAGGACCAGTGGCTTCCCGGATACAGGCGGCATCAGAACCGGAGTTTAAAGCAGGTACTGCTTGATTTCCTCGAAAGCGGTCTGACACTCCTTATCCCATACATAGGTGGAACCTTTCTTCATGAGCCGAGAAAAGGGCTTACACTTTCCAGCCAGATTCGCGATGAATCGGCGTATATAGGCTAAGTGGCCTTGGAACCCTTGCAGTTCCCGGATGTTACCTGGGGGAGGCATCAGGCTAATCGCCACGATCTTCTCTGGGTTGATCTCAATACCCCGGTATCTTACCACAAATCCAAGGAACTTTCCGGAGGTGACCCCGAATGCACACTTCAACGGGTTCATCTTCAGGAAGCGAGACCAGAGGAAGCCGAACACTTTCTCAAGATCTTTGAGATGGTCCTGACGCTGGCGCGATTTGACCACCAAGTCGTCGACGTAGAATTCCACCAGTGTGCCGAGGATTTTCTTGAATATGCGTTGCATCGCCCGTTGATAGGTGGCACCTGCATTCTTCAGGCTGAAGGGCATGACCTGGTAACAAAAGATACCTTGGGGGGCCCTGAAGGCAGTGAACTCCTCATCCTCAGGGGCCATCCGGATTTGGTTGTATCCGGAGTATCCATCCATAAAGGAGAGGGCTTGGAACCCTGCCATGGCGTCAATCAACAGCTCTGTCACCGGAAGGGGAAAATCATCCTTCGGACAGTGGTGGTTGAGATCGCGGAAGTCGATACAGACTATGATCTGCCCGTTCTTCTTCCTGACCGACACAATGTTGGCCAGCCATCTGGGGTACTGAACTTCCCTCACGATGTTGGCTTTGATAAGCTTGTCAACTTCGGCCTCAACCATGGCACCGTGGAATGGGTGCATCTTCCTAGGAGGCTGCTTGAACCCGCGATGGTTCGTCGGGAGACCAAGGCGGTGGACGGCTACCTGAGGATCTAGCCCCGACATCTCGTCATAGCCCCAAGAGAACACATCATGGTGCTGTCTGAGGAAGTACACGTACTACTGCCGCTCCTCAGAGGACATGGCGGCACCCACCAATGTGGGTCTTGGATCTGCCTCAGTTCCAAGGTTCACCTGTACTAACTCATCGACCGTGGCGGAGACGCCCTCCTCAAAGGCTGGGGGTGCATCTTCCACGTCCTCTCCACTCGGGGAGGGATCGTCCACAGGAGAGACTGCGTTGGGAACTGCATTGGGGCTACCAGATCCTGCTGGGACGCTGGTGCTGGCACGGGCGGTCGCGGTCATCACATCAGGAGACTCACAGGCCGTCGAGACCATGGCTACGTCCAACCGTTGAATCGGGAGGACGTAAGCGTCATCCAAACTTGCCCATGGATCACTTGCAACAGCGACAGGCTCAACCTCACCTGCCAGGATCTGCTTATCCTTGCTCTTGTAATAGTCCGCGTCAAGATAGCGGGCTTCACATGAGGCAAAAGGAGAGGCATCCCCCTAAAGCACGCCTACAAGACCGTTAAGGGAATATTGAAGGCATTGGTGGTATGACGAGGGAACCGCCGCATGAAGGTGGAGCCATGGCCTGCCCCTCAATGCGTTGTACGCAGTGTCCTGAGAGACTACCATAAATTCGGTTTTGGCAACCAGGCCACCGAACTGGGTCTTCAAACGTATCTTGCCGACCGGAGATTGCTCGGTGCGGTCGTACCCCTGGATCCTGAGGTCGGAGGGAATCAAGTCATCCTCAGACAACCCCAATCTCCAGAGCGTCCGAGTTGGAATCAGGTTAATCCCGGACCCCGTGTCGACAAGACAGCGCCGAACTTCAAGGCCATTGAACTGGCCAGTGACATACAGTGGACGAATGTGCCCCTGTATAGGAGGGTCTTCATCCTCACCAGAGAATGAGATAACTGCCTGACATTCGGCGTCCTCAATCATTTCGGCGTGAAAGGCTTCTGCAGCCGCAACCTCCGTCTCAAACTGGAGGGGGCTCTTCAGGGCTTCAGCGAGCGCCTCGCGCATCTCAAGTGATAGGCGCAGAGCATCAAGGATGGAGAGCCTCGCTGGGATGTCGGCCAAGTGCTTCAGGACATCATACTTTTTGGCCAAGCGCGAGCCCCTGGTTGCAGGAGGTTGCTCTGCGGTTGGAGGCATGACGGGCCTTGCCGGTTGGACCGGCGGCCGACTGGTGCTTGGCGCATCTCGTTGTTCATTGGTTGAAGCCCGGGAAGTAGTCACTGTACTGGGGTCAGGAGGCCGGGATAGACTCGTGGCAGGGCGGAGCTGATCGCAACGCGGCTGAGGCGGTTCTGCCTGGTCCCACACCAAAAACAGTGGCGGAGGCGAATCCGTCATCCCCGGATGGGGGGGCTACGCACGCTGAGCTCGGTTTTGAGCCTGCTGCCTAGTCTCAGTGGCGTGCACGGCCTGGCTGGAGGTACCAACTGTCATGCCCCAGCGACTCCTGTTGTTGCGGTTCCTCCGACGGTGGCGACGACCAGGGACACTAGGGAGGTCCACCTGGTGTTCTTCAACGTCGGGGACCGAAAAGGGATTTACCAGCTCGACGGTATTAACCGAAGCGTACCCAACACTGTCATCGGACGAATCATTCATCACCGGGCGGATCCAAGGAGGGACCCTCATCTCCGGGGGCATGAAATCGCCGAGAGTGCGGGATAGTGGCGGAACTGGCGGGGCGCGCTCTTCCTTCTTGTGTTGCCGCCGTTTGCTCTTCTCGGAAGAGGCGGGCTGGGACAACGATGTCGAAGCAGCACCCGCAGATTCTGGGGGCTCAGGCTGATTCAAGCGCGCACGGATGATTCCATGGGTGCGAATGATCGTCTTGCGGGCCATCAAGTTATTATACTTCTGGGATCCGCGGTCGGAGACCAGCTGCCATTCTTCCTTGTTGCCACTATCGTCACCTGATCCCACGAACACACCCGCCACTTGTGATGGAGTTGGGCCCAACCTGATTACATTTTTGTTAATTTGGTCTTGGAGCCAATCCTTAAATACGTAACACCGCCTGATGGTGTGCCCCAGGGCCCGATGGTAAGGGCAGTAGCGGGGGTTATCCGTGAGATTTGCCTCCTCTGGCCTCCAACACTCAGGCAGTCGCACAATCCTTTGCTCCAGGGCGCTCCGGAAATAACCGGGGACCTGATCCTCGTGAAACGAGTAAGTCAGGTATCGCGGGTCCCTGGGAGCGTGGTCTTGACGAGGGGCTGGAGGGGCCTGCCGAGGAGGTGGACCCTGATTATCTCGCCTGGGTTGTGGCGGTACATTACGCGGAGGGGCCGGCCGGTTCTGGGGCTGCCGCTGCTGGGCCGGGAACTGAGCCCGTGGAGGCGGATTCCTGTGAGGCTGTGGAGCTGGCCTCACCGGCAACAGCTCCAACGGCCTGGGGGCCTCTATCTGGGCAACAGCAGCGGGATCAGCCCTGCTGACTCTCCGTGCAGGAATCATAGGAGGCAGCGGGTGTGCCTGACTGGCCTGTTGCAGGGCTTCCTCAAGACTTTGAGCTTTGTCTGAGAAGTCCCTGAACCCTCCGGGGTAATTCTGAGTGATCAAGGAAGGGACCAGATCGGTCTTGACGTTCCCGACGCACATTGTCAGCAACTGCTCCTGAGTCAATGGCATGTCAAGGGAATACGTGAGACCCTTCCATCGGGCGACGAAATCTGAGACTCGCTCATCAGGCCTCTGCTTGCACTTGAAGAGGTCTGTGATACTCATCTTCCGGGTCGTGGAACTGAACTGGTAGAGGAATTGTCTACGAAGGTCCTCCCAGCTAGTTATCGACCCGACGGGGAGCTGGCTGTACCAGACAAATGCTGGTCCTTCCAGTGTCTGGACAAAGCAGCGAAGCTTAGCGGCCTCCTGCTGCGCCGGAGTTCCCATCATAGGCCCGCACCTCATGTTGAAATGGTCCAAATGCTGTGGCGGATCTCCAGTCCCGTTGAAGGGGGCGAATGTGGGGTTCCCGAATCCCGGAGGTGTCGGCATGTCATCCACCCATGCTGGGTATGGCTTGCCGTCCGGTGGGATTTCCACTTGCCGAGTCTCCAAAGCTTCCAAGCGGGCGATGAGTGTCGCCATCGGATCGTCCGGACATGGGTTCCATTCTTGGAGAGGATCTCTAACCATGAGTGCATTGCATGTCCCTTCAATCGGGTCGTCGACCGGGTCGTCGAACTCGGCAGCTCGTGGGACGGCGGGCGGAGCGGCCCTTGGGGCAGCGGGAGGAATCCGAGCGGGGTCTCTCAAGTAGTCACGCCGCTCGGGAGGGTGTGGTGAAACATACCATGCCCTCTTTCCATAGGCAATGGCCTCTCCCCTGTCGGCGAACACGGCGTAGTCACGGTTGCCCGGGAGAGTCTCGTCGAGGAGTGGTTGTTCCTGTCCCTGCTGTCCTGGCCTAGGATCACCGTAGTCAGGCCGCTGCTCTGCAGCGCGCTCGGCGAGGAGCTGGTCAACTAGCTTCTTCTGCTCGGCGAGCTGTTGACGTAGCATAGCCTTCTCGGGATCCTCATCCGCCCTCTGCATGGAGGCAGATGGGTCGGCGGGCTTTATAGCCCCGCCGTGCTCTTTACCTTTGCTGACGTTTCGGCTCAACGTCAGTGCTTCAGTGGGTGTGGGGAGACCCATGAGGGTCCTATGGTGACGAGTAACTCTCACCGATGGATCCAACAATGGCTTGTCTTCGGGGGGAGATCCCCCGTCGAGAATTTCCAAGCCGTTCCCCTCCCCCGACATGTCAGCCATATTGACCGTTTCCATCCCTGGGGATGTACCCTCAGGGCCACCCAGTAAATCGGGCTATCGGCGAATCGCACTGAAGCGTAGGGAAGCGTACTGCCCCCATCCATGGATATACACGTGGGGGGTGGCTCCCTCGATAACCTTGCGGAGTACTTGAAAACACTCAACGCATCGTTGTTGGAGGGCCTCGTGGTGCCCAAATGACCCGGGGTGCCGAACCGCAGGGAGCGTGGCCAGGTCAATTTGATGGCACTGCTCACCAATATCCTCCAGGTGCACTTGACTCCCGGGATATGGCATTTGTAGGCGGTGAAAACGGGAGTGAGTCTCCCAGAGAGTTCGGCGGAAGCATTCTAACTCATCCGGGGTGAGTGATTCGGGTGCATCAAAGTCCGGTCCTGCGACTGGCCAAAACTTCTCAGGGAAGTGGCCCTCTGCAAGGACGGTCCAGAAGCTCCACGACTCAAACTCGGGACCCAGGTCTCCTTGGTCCTCTTCAATGACTGGGAATGGACGGGGAACCGGCAGTGGTGCCGAGGCGGGCCGCTGGGCCGGCGGGCTGGCCGACGGTGAATACGGCGAGCAGGACGATTGGCCTCCATATCCCGGGCCGCCCTCTGAGGGTGGTGGTGCCCCAGCAACCACATCACGATAGGACGGGCCGGCGATCGAACATCCTGCCGTAGCGTCGGTGCTCGCCGAGGGTGAACTAGATCGCGGCTCGACCGTCGGTCCCCAGAAAAGGTCTCCGGCTTCTCTGATCGAGGCAGAAGGCGTTTCCGGAGGGGCCGGTACCAACCGCAAGCTTGATCCTTGGGGGTCTACCAGGCCTTCGCTACTCCGGATATACCTTCGGAGAGAAGCGGGGATCATATCGATCTCACTCTCAGGGAGTACGAGGCTGACGTGTCGCATTCCTACCCCTGCCCCAAACTGGCGAGATCGGGGGGAGGGCTCCGTCGCCAAATCATACTCCGCCTCTGTATCGGAGAAACGAACCGGTCGGATCTCTGTCCGGAATTCCGTAACATTCCTCCCTCTACTTCGACGCCTCATCTTCCTGCCCCTGGGTGGTTCTTTGGGGCATGGCTGATCTCTGTCCTGGCGTCCTCTGGCCGCACCGGTGCTGGGGCCAAGAGGACTAGAAACCAAGGTGCGAGGAGCACCGGGACAGATATCAAAGGGGACGGGGGGAGAGATGCTTCCGGGTAGGCCTCCGGGCCGGGATCGGAAGGTGGGATCACCCATGCCTCTTGGATCGGCCACACGGAGTAGACCCTGCTGGTGAATAGCGCTACAGCGAGGTGGTCCGCGGTGGCTATTTCCTGTACCAGCAACCGGGAGAGTCAACCCAACCTGCCTTTGGGGCGGTCGGGGCCTCGATCCAGGTCGGGCATAGAAGTGCCCCAGCTCAGGATGCGCAGGGGCCTGGTGACTGGAGCCAGCAGTGGCTTGAGCCAACGCGGCCGCTGTTGCTAGGGCCCCAAGGTGGGCATCCTCTTCCGCTCGTGCCCGACGTTGGCGTCGGGACAAACAAGTCGGGATGAGCGGCGTGGGCAGGTGGAGAGCCCGTTCTTCGACTTGAGAGGCCTGGCGGCGGTGTCGACGTGGCCTGACAGGAGCCCTTATCGCGGATCCCTAGAGCGAATCTCGGATAGGGTGGTCCCAGGCATCTTCCACCTCATCCGCATAGGGGAAGGAGCTATCGGAGCGTTCCGGGGATAAGCTCCCGAAGCGGTTGGACGTCGAGGTAGGCAGTGGTGCCTCCCTGCGCGGCCCTCGGGGGCGGCGTTGGTGGCGAGGTGCAGTTTCCTCGAGGTCTAGGCGATCCATGTCCCTGGTGGGGATGACTCCCTCTTCCTCATATCTTCACACCAAGTTGTTGATCACCCTTCTCTGGATGACCTCCGAGGGGGAACGGGCGGGACCGCGCGGAGTAGCCGCGTCGGTGTTTCTCCTACCCCTACGCCAGTGGGCGGGTGGCGATCGGGCACTGGATTGGGCGACTTGATTCCTGAAAGCAGGGAGAAGAACCCGTTAATACTGACAGGAAAAGGAATTGACCACCAATCATTAGTGCCACAACGCCTTCCGTGGGGGGGGGGGGACCCAGGCCATCGACGTCGTGAGACGGAGTGCCCGATTTCCCTTCCCCAGCCCCTGGCGGGTTCCGTGCCCCAGTGCTGAATGCTCGGCCGGGAAACATGCTGGTCTTCCAACACCTCTGAAAGCAATCGGTCTTTGTATCGAGGAGAAGAGATTCACGTCGGGTTCACCATTTTTCTGTTTCGGTGCGGATGTGCGTCCGGTTTCTGTTCCGACGCCGTTCCGCCAGGACGCGTTCGCACGTGCGCCCGTCGACCCGAGGGGATGGGTGCGCGGCTTATGGCCCCGCAGTCCCTCTTTCCAAAGGCGGGCGACATCCGTCCCTTATTCAGGGGCGTCTGCTCCTTGATCGAAACCGGGATGATGGGATGTCGGCTCCTCCTTCCGTGGACGTCTCCTTGGAACTCGTTGCCTAATCCGGGTCTCCCTCATAGATTTAAGATGTGCTCGTGAATCTCGTTCTCGGCGCCATGTCTCCATGGACACCGGTTAATTACGCTGCTTCCGCCCGGGCGCTCCAAGGAGTCTGGTCAGGGCAGCAACCTGCGGTGAGGAGACCGGGTAGCTCTGGGTGTTGGGGGCGTGTCTTAACACTGCGGCTCTGCATGTCTGCCTTCCGTCCCTAATAGGGCTTCTCGAAGGCGTGATGGCCTGAGGCATCACGTGCTGGGTGCGGGGAACTGTGTTACCTGAGGTTTTCCTCGGCTTCCCATGTTTAACACGGGGCATGCCGCGAGTTTAACGTCCAGCGGGGACGGCATCGGACTGATCATCACAGGAAGTGGATCAGATGACAGAACCCCTTGCAGGGAACCTCCGATGCTGGGGCCAGCACATGGGAGGCTTCCCGAGTAAAGTGGAGTGGAATGAAATGGCATGACCCCACCGGGATGTGGTGGCCCGGGTATGGATCAGGATGGATGATGGAGTGAAGAGCTTGGACCCCGTAGGGGCTTCCTACGTACCGCGCGTTGGCGCGGATCAAAGTCAGCGTAGTTCGGATATACAGTTTAACGTCATGCTGGACGTTGGAAAGCCGACTCACAAGGAGGTCGAGGCTGCCGGGCGGAGGATCGAACCGAACCACCTCGCACAGAGGGGGATGGAGCGGCCGGGTGGACCACAGTTTCACGTCATGCTGGACGCTGGAAGGAGAAATAGAAAAAGGAAGTGGGGAAGCACAATGGAGATACACATGTGCAGTCCCCCACAAGGGCGGATTCATAGGTGAATCGATGCGAATGTGAACCCGGGAGGGGTCCACTGATGGACGAACCGACGTGAATACGACCGGGACGACCAGGTGGTGGGCTTGAACATCAGGGAGGCTTCCTACGTACCCTGTTTAGGAGACAGGGATCAAAGTCCACGTAGTTCATTCTGTCAGGACTTACGCACTGAGGCAGCCCGGATGCGGCAAAGCTCAGTTGGAGAGGGACTTGGGCCGAAGGTGAGAGACCTCGATCCATGTCACGCCCTCTACTGGCTTCGGTAGTGGGGAAGCACAATGGAGATACACATGTGCAGTCTCTCACAAGGGCGAATTCATAGGTGAATCGACGCAAGTGTGAACCCGGGAGGGGTCCACTGATGGACGGACCGACGTGAATACGACCGGGATGACCAGGTGGTGGGCTTGAACCTCGGAGAGGCTTCCTACGTACCATGTTTAGGAGACAGGCATCAAAGTCCACGTAGTTCGTTCGGTTTGTAATATTCTACCCCCGTGGGAGAAGGCCACTCCAATCCCGACATCCCTGCAGAGACGAGAGGGTGGGGGCCACATCCAAACCGGGAGGGGGACCCTGCGTGCGAGGCACGGGATCAGGCGATGCGAACGGTTTAACGTCTTTCCAGATGAAGTACAGTTTAACGTCGTGTGTTGAGGACGAAGCGGACGGTTTAACATCTTGCCGGACGAAGTACAGTTTAATGTCGTGTGTCGAGGACGAAGATGCTTGGCAGTTTAACGTCTTGCAGCGCGGACGTGGTGCAGTTTAGCGTCATGCAGGACGAATGCTGAACAGTTTAACATCTTGTAGCTCAGACGAAGTGCAGTTTAGCATCATGCAGGACGAATGCTGAACAGTTTAACGTCTTGTAGCTCGGACGAAGTGTAGTTTAGCGTCATGCAGGACGAATGCTGAACAGTTTAACGTCTTGTAGCTCGGACGAAGTGCAGTTTAGCGTCATGCAGGACGAATGCTGAACAGTTTAACGTCTGGTAGCTCGGACGAAGTGCAGTTTAGCGTCATGCAGGACGAATGCTGAACAGTTTAACGTCTTGTAGCTCGGACGAAGTGCAGTTTAGCGTCATGCAGGACGAATTCTGAACAGTTTAACGTCTTGTAGCTCGGACGAAGTAGTGCCGCCAATGGGTCCGTGTCACTTCGCGCCAACCTAGAGGGCCGCACGGGAAGACAACGCACGGTGCGGGCACCCGGGATGAGGATCATCGGGTGCCACGCAGGCGGGTACCCTTAGGGGGTCAAAGGGGGTGACCCTGGTGGATTGCGCACAAAAGAGGAGCTTGGCGCGCAATACCGCGGGTCGGCGCGCAATTGGGCGGGCTGGCGCGTAATTGGGCCAGCACTTTGCGTGCAAATGATTGAGATTGCGCGCACCGGGCTTCGGATAGCGCGCGGGGGCAACAGCTCATTCTTTAACGAATGGCCACTTTGAAAGGGGGGTGCGCGCAATCGGGATGGATTGCGCGCACCCGGGGGCAATTGCGCGCAAGAGGCTTCTTTTGTGCGCGAAGGCCTTTGGGTAAAGAGTTGTTCAAAGGAAAGGAGCCAAAGGGATTGGGCGCGAAGGAGAACCCCGAGGCTTTATTGCGCGAAAGAAAGGAGGTTACCTGAAGATCGGCATTGCACGCGGAGGGGGTTGGATTGCGCGAACGAGCGACTCTTCGAATTCCGGAAACCTTAAAAACGTTGGGGGATGCCTTGTATTTATAGGCAACCCCGGGCGAGGAATCTCGCCGCTGGCGCGCTATTCATGGCGCGGGCGCAGAATTTCCTTCGCGGGTGTGGAATTGGGGCCCCGGCACGCAAGGGCGTCGCGCGGGCAGCGGGCGCCCAAAACTGCGCGCCGGTTCGGCGCTTTGCGCGCATCCCGGGAGGGTTGCGTGCGGCACTACGACTTTGCGCGCGGGCCTCCTAATTTCTGCGCAAGTCCTCCGGGCCTTCTGAAACGTGCTTCTGACTCCAAATATGGCATCGCTTTCCGCATTCGGAGCTTCGTTTGGGAACAACGGGCTTTTCCGGCGTCTAAAACATTACCAAGTATAAAATGAGCTTTTCCTTCAGTTTTGACAATCAATGATTAAATATGTAATAAATTTAGAGAATCATTTATATGTATTCGAGGTTCTTCATCAATAGAGAATCATCTATATCTACTTAGAGATTCTTGGTCAATGGTAACCTTCAAAACATTTATATAAAAGTCTCTTGGTCATTATGATGACCAGGCTGGTTTTAAATCCACTCAGTGGGGCACTTGAAGTTTATTGTCATTCAGAAGGACATGAATTATTTCAGAGTTGGGATCGAACCCATAGATGGGCTAACTACATATCCTTTGTTTTTGGAAAAGGAATCAGAACCCACGTAGTTCGAATAAGGGAGTATAATGTTTATGATTGATGGCTCAAAGAAGGATGTCAGAATTACTTTTACTCTCCAAGCTCATGTGAGTCATGCTCAGTGTGAGAAACAAGAGGTATTGGTAATAAAATAGACAATTGGGCCATGAAAAATGTAATCATAAGAAATGGTTTGGGGCTTATGTATATATGACTGCCCAGATAAATGAAGGTTAGTATTTACTTTAGGGAGAAAATCCATGAACAGGGTCCATAAAGGTATATGTGCTTCATGGATATTTGAATACTCTACCATGGGACTTATTCCTGAAAAGGAATCCCAAATTAGGAGAGAATTGATAACTGTATTTTACTCCTGAGAAGGAATCCCAGATCAAACGTAAATTAGGGCTGGTTAAAGAGAATTTAAGGGACTTGAGGCTTATTCTTGAAAAGGAAGCCCAAATTAGAGGATCTGGGGCTTACTCCTAAGAAGGATGCCCAAAAATTAAGGGACTTGGGTCTTACTCCTAAAGAGGATGCCCATAATTATGACTGGGACTTATTCCTGAAAAGGAGGCCCAGGTTAGGGGATTTGGGGCTTACTCCTGAAAAGGAAGCCCAAGATTATGACTGGGACTTATTCTTAAAAAGGAGACCCAGGTTTAAGGGATTAAGGTTTGGGGCTTACTCCTGAGGAGGATGCCCAGATTTGGGAATTTTAAGAATTTGGGGCTTACTCCTGAGGAGGATGCCCATATTTAAGACTTATGACTGGGGATTATTCCTGAAAAGGATACCCCGGTTAAGGATTCTCTCATCTTAAAGGATGATGTTGAATGAATGAACTCTCCATATTTGGTGACATAAAGATATTTAAATCAATAGGTTTTGAGAGATATTCCACAGAATTCCTTTCAGATAAGGAAGTCAAATCAAGAAATCATGCCATAAATGGATTTGAAGAGTGTCTTGAAGACTGAATCTTGAAAAGGAAAGGTGTAATGGCTTAAGAGGGATTAAATGGGAAAGAAAGGCACCCAAAAAGGAAGGGGCGTGCAAGTCTTGGAAGGAGCGTAGGTACTGCGGCAACGTGCAAGTATTGTCCGCGCAGGTATATCTGCACGACATGGTGGGTACTTGCGCGATATTAAACCTACATTTGAAATACTTGAGCGACTCTTCATTAAAGCCTTTAGAATCCTCTTGAGGTTCTTCTAAAAAAGGTACGTGCAAGTTCTATCGAAGGAGTAAGGCGGCGCTCATGTGTGACCACTTCCCTTAAGGGCTGACCACTCAGGCGCGCAAGTGTTGATGAGTTTCAACACTTAGTCCTTACTCCCTCTCGTTAGATCTTCCATTCTAGGTATGAAATTACCTTATAAGTGTTCTGGAAGCTTTGAAAAGAGACTTGGGCGTCGGGAGTTTCAATATGAGTTTCTGAAAAAAAAAAGATCCTCCGAATGGGGGGCACACATGGTCTATTTATAGGCGGGAGAATACCCCAGGTGGTTACCGGGCGGTTATCAATTCGATCGCACAGGTCACTTGCGCGCTAAGGTGCGTCGTGCAAGTCCACTTGCGCGACTATTATGAAACTTGCGCGGCCTATGGGCAAAGTTTTCCTTGTTCATCCCTTTGTCGATTTTTGATGTTTTCTTCAAAGGTTGAATCACTTTGTACTCATATATTCCCCTGTTCCGATCTTTAGATTCTGTGACGAAAGGAGCGTCAACAAAAGTCCCCCCTCAATGATGGATCAGAAAGAAATGAGGATTTGACTCTGAGGAAATCAAAGACATCCAAAGGAAAAGGTGGTGTGCAAGTCTTCAGTGCGCAGAAGGCAGCGCGCAAGTGTGTTGGAACTTGACTTTTATTCAGAGTTCCTTTGTCTTTTGTGGGCAGTTTAAAGTCATGCATGTCGGACATAAAGGGGCTAATGTTTAAGGTCGAAATAGCTTTTCCCAAAATGGATTAAAATTGATTCAATTCCTTGACAATTTATCTGAAAACATATTACCATACTCAAGTATGAGAGAAAATATGTAAACTATGGATTAAGAATATTTGAATCTGAGGAATGTTATGAAAAAAGAGCTAAAAGGCATTAGAAGAAGTAGTTCCCATGAATGAAGTTACTATTATTTAACAAAACCTGTTAGGGGGTTGAATTATGTAGGGCCACCTAAGGGCATTGGCTGCATGGTCAAATAAATAGCATCTTTCGGATGACAAGTCTATTTTGTGGACTGTTTATGCAAGGCCACCTATGGGCACGTGCTGCATAGTAAGGCAAAAGAACTCTCAGAAATTTACTTTCCTAGTGCTAAAAGCCAGTGAAAGTTTATGGAGATTCAAATTTTCTAAAGTATAGAGTTTTCTGTATGGAAAGAGGTACTTGAATATGGAGAAGATTTTTCCAGACAAGATTATCGAAGAACTGGATGAATATCACTCCTACGAAGGTCTGACCCAAACGTAGGGAAGAAGAATAAACCATAGACTTGAATACTTTCAGATCATGAAAAAGGATATGGGACAAATATATTAAGGATGGCTATTTTTTTTGGATCCCTACATATTGTCGTTTAAGACAAATAATGACAAAAGAGGCATTATTCTCAAGAATGAAGTTACCATCATTTAACAAACCCATTAGGGGGTTGAATTATGCAGGGCCACCTAAGGGAATTGGCTGCATAGTCAAATAAATAGTATCCTTCGGCTCACAAGTCTGTTATGTGGACTGTTTATGCAAGGCCACCTATGGGCACGTACTGCATAGTCAGGCAAAAGAATTCTCAGATGTTTGACATTTTTGTGACTAAAAGTCATGAAAAGGGTTATGAAGATCTGAAAATATTTAATGTTAGGATTATAAAACATAAATACGGGTATTTTCCAATGTATATAGAGATACATAGGTCAATAATAACCATAATCATGTTGTGGCTGGGTCCTGAATTGAAATTTTGGACTTCACTACGTATCTCATAAGAATGAGAATCAAGCCATACGTAGTTCTTGAAATGCAGTTTAACGTCGTGCAGGACGAAAGTATGAGAGATCATAGTTTAGGGTCATAGAGTTAGGACCATAATAATGAATACACAGTGTGTGTTTTCATGAGGACTTTTCAACCAAGGGACTGAAAGTGAAATTTGGGGTTAGGCCCAAAAGACTTGGGGCTGGATTCGAGGGATACTCGAACGTTCCTACGTATCCCATAAGGATGGGAATCAAGCCCACGTAGTTCTAGAACTACCCTTTGTACAAATTTGGTTTGTACATGTGAAGGGTGAAAGGGGACTTTAGTGCAATGATGGTTTAACCTGAGATAAAAAGTTTAGGCGTTACCATGTATGCACGTAGTCTTTTGAAATGAAACATGATTGAAAAATCAATGTCAATAATAGTTCTCTCTCAAATGAGGAAATCAAAGAGTATTGTAGTTTATTGTCGTACCGGACAAAAGTGTTGCATAGTTTAACGTCATATAAGAAGGACGAAAGTGAATCAATGTAAAGATATTGATTCTAGGGGCGGTTTTACGAATCAACATCATATTGTGGTGAACTGATGTGAAGAGATTGTTTTTGGGCTTGAACCCTGGGAGGTTGCCTACATACCCAGCCTGGAGGGCAAGGATCAAAGTCCGTGTAGTTCAATTAAAGAATGAATTAATAATCAAGTTGTTCTTGGGGACAACGACCTAAAAAAATGTTGTTGGGACTTATACATGGTTAGCGTCCCAAAGAGAGTGTTACGGTTGAGGTTTTATATAAGCTCACGTGAGTCATACTCGGTGTGAGAAACAAGAGGTAACAACAACCTTAACGATGCATAGTTTAATGTCATGTAGGACATATAAAGGGACTATGCAGTTTAAAGTCTTGCAGTTAGGACTTTTGGTGCTGCACAGTTTAATGTCATGTAGCAGGGACAAAATACAGTTTAATGTCATGTAGGACGTATCAAGGAATTTCTGTACAGTTTAGCATCATGTAGTCAGGATGATGGGGACAATACAGTTTAACATCATGTTGGACAAAAAAAGGGGGACTGCGCAGTTTAATGTCATGCAGTAAGGACAAAATAACACACCATTTATGTCATGTTGGACGCATTGGGGATTTTTTTCTACAGTTTAGTGTCATGTTGGACAAAAGGGAGAATAGTTTAAGGTCATATATATGGACCGTGGATGGTGCAGTTTAATGTCATGCTGGACATAAGTACAGTTTAAGGTCTTACATGACCTTTGATGATTATGTAGTTTAACCTCTCTCTGGATGTAAGGGACTTTTATACAGTTTAGTGTCATGTAGTTAGGACGTCACAGTTTAACGTCTTGCTGGACGTAAGGGACTATTAAATAGTTTAGGGTCACATGCATGGACCATGGATGGTGCAGTTTAAGGTCATACAGGACCTAGTTGTAGTCTAAGGTCATACTGGACCATTTAGGGAACTTTTTCACAGTTTAACGTCATGTGGGATGAAGTTTCAGTTTAAGGTCATACTGGACCATTGCTGTATAGTTTAACGTCATATAGAAAGGACGAACTGGTGATGCATAGTTTAGTTTCATGTTGCAGGTACATCTTGTGAATACTTTGTATTTTATACAAAATATTTCTTCAAAAATCTGGCATTAGTTGGAGTAGTAATGAGTTCTCCATCCATCGAGATTAATGAATAAGCTCCATTGGAGTAGAACCTATGTATTGAATAAGGTCCTTCCCATTTTGGCTCAAGCTTGGGAGGTTTCTTTCCTGGTATCATTGGAGTTCTGAGTACTAATACCAATTCTCCCTGAATGAATGAATGAAGATGATCTTTTTGGTTAAAAGCTCGTCCTATTTGATTCTGATAGATTTCCAAGTGGTGCAAAGTGCACAATCTTTTCTCATCTAACCGTTCCAATTCATTCAATCGCTTTTGGAATTGCTCATCTGTAGATAACTGATCACAAATGGCTACTATGAGTGAGGGAAATTGAACTTTAATTGGTAAGACTTCTTCTGTTCCATATACCAACGAATATGGAGTTGACCGCGTTGCATTGCGGGTGGTAGTCTGATAAGCCCATAAAGCATGAAAGAGTTTATCAGGCCATGACCTATTATCTTTATCCACCATCTTTTGTAGTATATTTTAAAGAGTCTTGTTAAAGGCTTCTATTTGTCCATTGGCTACCACATGATACCGAGATGAATGGTTGGATTTAATGTTGTATTCCTGATACAATTTCTTCACCTCAGAAGAACAGAAGTTGGTGCCGTTGTCCGTCAATATGGTATGAGGGATACCAAATCTAGTAATGATGCTAGACTTGATGAAGCTAACAATGCATTTAGAACTGACTTCTTTGAGAGGTACTACCTCTGCCCATTTGGAAAAGAAATCAGTAGCAGTAATAATGTACTTAAACTGCTTGGCCGTAGCTGAAGGGTAAGGTCCCACCACATCCATTCACCATGTGGCAAATGGCCATGAGTATTTAGCTGTATGAAGAAATTCTAGAGGTTGATGAATGAAGTTGGCATGTACTTGACATGAATGACACTTCTTTGTGAAATCAACACAATCTTGTATCATTGAAGGTCAAAAGTATCCAAGCCTTCGAATTTGATCAGACAATCTATGTCCAGACTCGTGGGCACCACAGACTCTTGCATGCACTTCTTTCATGACAGCCATTGTCTCTTCACCATCAATGCATCTAAAGAGAACTCTATCAAAACCACGTTTTTAGAGAATTTTCTCTAGGTGTTTTGGCCATCATAAAGAGTAAAATTGACCACACGTTGCCGGATTTGTTCTTTCTCGGCTCTATCAGGTGGAAGTGTTCCATTTTGAAAGTATTCCCTTCTAAGTGACATCCATCCTATAGTATGACCATACGGTTCAGGAATGGGACTAATTTCATTAATTTCATCTGTTCTGGCTTGAACATAAGGTTAAATTGCACGACGATGGGCAATACTGATGGTTGTCTCGTCCCAATTTGGATCTGCTAGAGCTGTGGCTATATTAGACAGTGCATCAGCTTGAGCATTTTGTGATCTTGGGACATAAGAAAATGTCGGTTCTGAAGGGATTTCCGCCATTAACTTTCTGACGTAATCATACAAAGGGATTAACTCTTCTTTTCTGATGGCATAATCCCCATTGACTTGTTTGATTACCAGGTCTGAATCACCTTTCACCTTTAAGTGATTCACTTGATCTTGAAGCACTAACTCCAAGACTGTGATAAGAGCTTGGTATTCGGCTTCATTATTGGTACCACCTTCCCACAATAAAAAGGAATAAGGTAACAATGCCTTATCTGGAGAAATGGGTAAAATTCCTAAACCAACTTTGTTGAATTTAGGATTTTCCATTTTCTTCCCTGTTGGACTTCTGGAAGCACCATCAAAATACATTTCCCATGTTTGAGGACACTCTTGAATAGAAAAAACTTCCTCATCAGGGAGTTAAATATCTAAAGACGTGTCTTCCACTGAAGGATGTTCAGCTAGGAAATCAGCCAGAGCTTGGCCCTTTATTGCCTTTTGAGATACATACTGAATGTCGAACTTCTGCAAAATAACTGCCCACCTTGCTAGACGTCCTGTAAGTATTGGACGACTAAGGATGAATTTGAGCGGATTATTGCGAGATACCAATTGGACCTCGTGATGTTGCAGGTAGTGTCTCAGTTTCTGAACTACAAAGATTAATGCCAGGCAGCACTTCTCAATACTTGAATACCGGGTTTCTGCTTCAAGCATAGTTCTACTGAGATAGTAGAGGCTATTTTCATTCCCAGCATCATTCTTTTGAGCAAGAAAGGAACCCAATGATTTCTCTAGAGCTGTCACATAAGGGATAAGTGGTCTACCTTCAACAGGTGGCATGAGTACTGGTGGACTCAAGAGGTATTTCTTGAGAACATCAAACGCTTCTTGACATTCTTCAGTCCACTGGTAAGTGACTCCTTTTTTCAATAATTTGGTAAAGGGTAAACTTTTGTCTGCCAAATTGGCGATGAAACGCCGAATATAGGCTAAGTGTCCTTGAAGTCCTCTTAATTCATTCAAATTTTGAGGAGGTGACATACCAAGGATTGACTTGGTCTTCTCAGGATCGACTTCAATACCACGATGTCGTACAACAAAGCTGAGGAATTTTCCTGAGGTTACCCCAAAAGCACATTTTAAGGGGTTCATCTTCAAATTATGTTGTCGAAGATTCTGGAATATGACTTCCAAATCAGCCAAGTGATTAGAAAATTGTTTGGATTTAACCACCAAATCGTCTACATAGCATTCAACAAACTTCCCTAAGAAAGGTTTGAAGATACGATGCATGGCGCATTGATACGTTGCACCTGCATTCTATAAACCAAAGGGCATCACCCGGTAACAAAACACACCTTGATGGGCTCTGAAGGCTATAGATTCCTCATCTTCTGGGGCCATTCGGATCTGATTATATCTGGAATATCCATCCATGAAGGAAAGTACTTCATAGCCAGCTGTCGCATCAATTAAGAGTTCTGTAATCGGAACTGGGAAATCATCTTTAGGACAATACCGATTAAGATCTCTGAAATTTATGCAAACCCTAATTTGTCCGTTCTTATTCTTTACAGGGACAATATTAGCCAACCACTTGGGATACTGAACTTCTCTGATGAAGTTAGCTTTGATCAGCTTATCCACTTCAGCTTCAATTTTGGAAGCATAAGTTGGGTGTGTTCTTCTCGTGGCTTGCTTAAATCCTCGATGTTCCTTTGGTAAACCCAAATGATGAGTAGCAATATCAGGATCATGCCCAGGAATTTCTGTATAGTTCCAAGCAAAAATATCTTTATTTTTCTTTAGAAAAGAAGTATACATTTCTTTCTCTTCAAGGGTCATGGCTGCACTAATTAAAGTGGGGCGTGGATCTTTCTTTATACCCAGATTTATTTCTTTGAGTTCATCCACAGTGGTAGAGATACCCTCTTCAAATGCTGGAGGAGCATCTCTAAGATCTTCCTCTTCCTCTTCATCATGTGCTATTTCTTTCATTTCTACTTGCATAGTAGATGACAAAACGAAATTTTCATGATCAGAAGAGATCTCAAAATTTTCACATTTTGAAGAAGAAGCTTCCATTTCCGACTATATTAATGATAAATGGCCTTATTTGGTAAATAAAGAGGAGATGATGGATTAAGGATTGACATCATTATTCACCTCCTATGTTGCTATAACTTCATCTGGCATGATTGACGAAGTATAGACCTGTTGGATTTCAGCAGATGAAATGAAGATGTCACCACTTGTGCTTTCATCACTGTTTGGTAGGTTACCAATTTCTCCCATGTTGTCTGGCCCAATTGCCGTAATTGACATTATGGATCTTTCCATAAGAGTATTTTGATTTGGGCCTATTTTGTCAATTTGACTGATAGGTAACACATAATTTTTACTCACATGTGTAAATGGATTTATTGGAATTTTCTCCAAACCATATGGAGCATTAACTTTGGTAATTTTTTTCATTGTAGATTTCTCTCTTCCCTTCATGTGATAAAATTCCACCTCAATGTACTTAGATTCACATGTCTTGAACGGGGTCTTATCACCATACAATGTTCCAACTTGACCATTGAAACAGTATTTGAGACATTGATGGTATGATGAAGGGATAGCCGCATGCTGATGTAGCCAGGGTCTTCCAAGAAAGACTTTGAAAGCTGAGTCTTGATCAATAATCATGAAATCCGAATTGGATACAAGATCTCCAAACTGAGTTTTGAGTGTAACTTCGCCCAGTGGTTCTTGTTCATTTTTATCATATCCTTGTTACATCATGGTAGAAGGAGATAAATCAGATTCCGTGTGGCCCAATCGATGAAGTGTACGAATGGGCATGAGGTTGACTCCTGAACCATTGTCAATGAAATCTCTTCGGATATCTACACCATTGACTTTGCTAGATAAGTACAGAGGTTTTATGTTCCCATGAACAACATCATCATCATATTTATCAGTAAAAGATATCACTGCATGGAATTCTGCAGGATTATTCTCTATGTGATAGACTTCAGCTGCAGCAATTTCAGCTTCAAACTCCTGAGGACTTGACAAAGCTTCGATGAGTGCTTCCTGAAGATCTTTTGACAGATTCAAAGCATCCAAAATTGATAACTTGGATGGTACTTGGGCCAAGTGTTTCAATATATCATACTTTTGATCTAAAGGTCTGCATTTCCCAACAGGAATATGCGGTTTAGCAGGTACCTTGGAAGCAGATGCTTTGGAAGCTGATGCATCTTGTATTGGGATAGAAGTTGGCATCATCCTTGGTTTTGGAAGATTGGACCAATTAGATCCATTTACTTGCTGAGATAAAGAATATGGAACCTTCAATAGGTCTTCTAAAATAACTATGCCAAGACTGAGTTGGATATTAGCAGAAAAACCTTCTTGTTCTTTTTGAGCTCGTAGAAGGGCTCTACCACGAGTTTCTGCGGCATACACAGTGCTAGCAGGGGTAGAATTGGAGTAGTGGATTCGGAAAGATCCATGTCTTCCCCTGTATCCTGAACCTCGGGAACTTCCTCGGATTCCCTTATTTGATACAGGGAATTTAGGCTCATCAAAATTGAAATTATGACTGAAATACGGATCTGTTAATTGAATCATATTAACAGAACCGAAGATTAACGCTTCTTCTAATAATGAATCTGCCTGACTAGCCTGTTTAGGCTGTACCGTTTGATGGGGCGGTGCCCGTGGTTTTGAAGTAGATGGCATAAAGACTTCCATAGTTAAAGACAATTTAGGCTTTGACACATACTCATCTTCTTCTGATTCTTTTTTCATCATTGAATCAAACCGTTTCTTTGAGGAATTTCCCTATGACGAAGAGGGTTTAACTCAATATTCATGGAAGAAGACACAATTTGTTTCTTTAATTGTGTTCTCAAAATGGCATGAGTCTGGTTGATTGTCTTTCTAACCATCCAATCATCATACTTCTGTGCATTTCTGCTTTTGAATTCTTGCCATTCACCTTCCTCCTCTGGAACTGTAGCAGTAACACATGCTACTTGAGTCGAAGAACCTTTCAACTTGACTTGTCCCAAGTCGACCATCTTTTGCAGGAGGTCTTTAAGGACAAAACACTCCTGGATGAGATGACCCAACATTTGATGAAAGGGACAATAATTGGGATGGTCTTCATCTCCTTCCTTGTTTGGCCTCTTGGGCGCTGGTAATTGAACCAAATTATTTTCCAGAGCTGAAATGAAGTAACCAGGAACTTGCTCATTTCGGAAAGAATATGTTTGATTCTTCAAATCCTCAAATTGTTTTCATCGTTGATCTCTTTGATCAATTAGACGAAACGGCCTTTGTTGTTGGCGTTCAGGAGGTGGATCCCTTCAAGAAGATGAAGGTTTTTAAGTAGAAATAGGTACAGGCGCTTGTTTAAGCATAACTATAGTAGTTTCTGCTTTACCCATTCTCCTTCCTGGAGCTGATGGAATTACACGAGATTTAACCTTAGCCTGTATAAGGGAATCTTCAATCTGCTGAGCGATTGAAGTAAGGTCTCGAAACCCTCTTATGTATTTCACAGGGATCAATGGCATGCGTAATTCGTCACGCAAATTTTCCACACAGATTGGCAATAGCTCTTCCTGAGGGAGTGCTAAACTCAGGGGATACGTTAATCCCTTCCAGCGAGCAATGAAATCAGAGACTCTTTCATTCTCGTTTTTGATGCAGTTTGTAAGATCAAAAACTGTCGTTTTTGGCAAAGTTGAGCTGAACTGAAGAAGGAATTTTTGATGAAGATCCTCCCATCTGATGATTGACCGGGATTGCAAGCTTGTATACCAGACAAAAGCTGGTCCTTGCAAGGTTCGCACGAAGAATCTGAGTTTCACTACTTCTTGATGCTCTGGAGTTCCTATCATAGGATCACAACAAGGCACGTAATGTGTCAAATGTTGTTCAGGGTCGCCTGATCCATTGAAAGTAGGGAAAACAGGTATTCCAAAACTAGATGGAGGAGAAATTGAATCTACCCATTCAGGGTAAACATTATTTTCTGGTTGAACTTGTGCCTGTTTCCCTTTCATAGTTTCTAACTGAGCTGTTAATGACTCAATAGTATTAATTAACTTTTGAGAAACCTCAGGTTGAATTTGGTCTTGGGTAGGTGCAGTGAATGGAGCTTGGACAGACGTGGTGATTGGTGCTGCAACTGATGGTAGCACTTCCAACCGTTGTTGCGTTTGACCCGTAGGATTAGACCTCTGAGGGTGTACTGATAAAGGAGGATATTCCGGATCCATCTCAGTAGCTACAACAAATTCCTTTGGCTGTCGGACTTTATAATTCTTAAGAAGAAGACTACTCTGAAGTAGTTCTGCGTTCAACCTTCTTAATTCTTTCATTTCTTCGTCTTGTTGTGCAAACCTTTGCTCTAACGAGAGCGATTGACCTTCTCCAGAAGAAGGATATGTAACCTGATTCTTTCCCCTCCCTTTTTTGGATGCTTTTTGGAGAGAAGGAAGTGGAAGAACTAGGTTCTGAGTAATCCTTTGACTTCGTGTACGCACACCTTCTTCATTTGTATCGGCGCGTACATTTTCTTGAGCAGGACGCTCTTCATATGAGTCCCCTGAGTGAGTCTCCTCTGGTGGATTAGAAACAACGGCATTGATGACATTGATTGATGTATAATGCATCGCATCCCTTCTATCAACATTTCTGTGATATTTTCTTCTTTCATGTCTTTGATGAGACATTTCCTTTTGTTGATTTAATCTTTTAGGAACTTCTTGATGAGCTATAACTTGGAGGGAATCTCCTGATAATTTGGCTCTTCATTTCTCTTGGGGATTATTCCCCAATCGAGAAAAGACTGGTATTCTCTGAGAAGGGGATTGATGATTTGAAAGAGTCCCCAGTCTCGAGAACTGGGGATGTTCCTGCTGATTCTGCTCAACTCCTCGAATCCCATTTGTTGACTCTGAGGGTTGGGTTAAAGGAGTCCCCAGTCTGACAAGCTGGGGTGGCACTTGACATGCTATGTCTGAGACCTTCTTAAAAGCTCTCTTGATCTTACGAATCTGAGTTCGGAAATTAGCTGGATGCATTAGCCTGTATCCACTTTTATCACCTGGTTTAACAGACCGTTGGATGATTTCCGAAAATTCTATCATTTGATGATGTGTTTGCTCCATACAAGAGGCTTGTACAATATTCTCGCCTGCTTGATGTAGGAGCAATTCAACAACTTGTTCTCTATATTCCTGAATTTGAGAGGAACTAGTTGAAGCCTGTTCTTGAGAAAGCTTTTGATTATGAACAAAGCCCATTGACTGTGGCCGGCCATGGGAAATAACATTGCATGAGACCATTTTCGGCGGGCTTTGCTGACTGGAAAGCACTGTGAAATGTAGTGCTTCGTGAACACCCCATCCTCTGATATGAACACCAGATGGAGCATTGGAAATTAACTGACGCAATTTTCTTAGTGTGCCAAGGCATGAACGTTGAAGGGTTCTCTGTTTCTTTTCAGCCTTCGGATACCGAGAGACTGATAGAGATGCCAAATCAATCTGACGTTGTAGCCCTTCTATTATCTTAAGATGATTTTCATATTCATCGTAAGATATTACCTTCTTCTTCAATTGACAAAGAGTTTTCCATATATTGAGACGAATATCATGGACTCCGTCTTCTGTCAACATCTTTGGAATGTCATACTGGGAGTCAGCCAAAGGCCAAAACATGACTGGTACCTCACTTTTCGCCAGTTTTTTCCTCAAGTTCAGCATTTCCTCTTCATCATTAAATGAATATTCTTCTACCTGTTTTGACCAGGGTTGGTGTTTCCTTGTTGCTTCATCGGATTCAACAAGATTGGTAGAGAGATCATTGATCAAACTAGAAGATGCATGACTTAGGGGTGGTTCGGAGAATGACCTACACCCTGGGCTATCTTCTAACTGAAAATGTATTTCACTTGATAGCAATAAAGCATCAGACATGACTGGTTTCACATTTGCAAGTGCCTCAAGATACGGGGGCTTTCTCAGCACTACATTGTCCACTGGAGTATTTTCCAGGAAATGTGAATCACTACTGCGGAGAGGACTTTTGCAGCGAAATTCATCATCATGGGGAGGACCACCATAATGGGTTACAGCAAAAGATGAGATCTCTTGCTCCTTGGTCTTCTGACCACACAGAGGGTTCCTGTGGCTCTCATCTGAAGAAGAAACTTCAAGATTGACCGAATTTTCATGAAGCAAGCCTTCATGAGGAAGTGTATGTTGAAGATATTCGGAATTAATGTTCCCGTTATTGGGAACTGAGGGAGTAGAATCTTGAATTCCAATAGATAAATGTCTGAGTGCTTCAAGAACTCCATCATCGAGCAAGGCCTTGTTACAGATTAGCCTTTGATCTCCTGACTGTGATGGGCGGATCTTTTTCTTTGATGCCTTCTTACTTGCTTTGGAAACCACTTGTTGATGAAAGTGGTTACTCTAAGCAGGTGTATGTGCCTGATCAGGAAATATGGTCAGGTTAGGCTTACTATATCCACTCAAATCAGGTGTATGTGCCTGACTTGGTTGTCCGTATTATATGGGGGAGTATGCCCCATAACCCTCTTGGACTGGAACATATGTGTGTGTCTGTTCCGGAGTGAATCGATGATGTGTCACTCCACTTATAGGGATAGATTTATGTGGCTTTCCCTAAGATGATTCTGAAGATGTTATGATATCCTGGAAAGCATCCAGAATATGAGCAGGAATTTCCTTCTTCTCTTTCACCATTGACAAAATATGTTTAGTGACTTCAGCTGCCGGAACGGGGATATACGTCCATTCCGGGCTTGGAGTAGGTGTATGTGCCTTCTCCTGTCCTCCTTTTCTTGTTAGTGAATCCTAACAGTACTCAAGTGTGGAGGCAAAGAGTTGAGTCTGCCTCCTGTTTGTCGTCGGAGCTTTCTGACTGACTTCTCTGTGCACTACCAAACGAGACTGTTGGTAGGCTTGATTAGTACTAGCAGGTGTATGTGCCTGCTGATTACACTTCACCAAATGCAGTTGACGAGATCCATCATATGTAGTCAGGCGAGCCTGCTGACTAACTGATGATGTATTAGCAGGTGTATGTTCCTGCCTATAGTACTCCGCCGTAATTTCCTGGCAGGATTGGCTTGATGCTCCCAGATGAGTCTGCTGGACAACGGAATTAAAACGGACAGGTGTGTGTTCTTGTTCGTTGTTTGCCACCAATTTAGGTTGGTGTACTTCTCAAGAGATGGCAGGGATGAAAACCTGCCCATTGTTAACCGGATACCGTCTCTGGTGGTTTGTCTTGCCTGCTCGGGTTCGAGGAACCTGAGATGAATGCCTGGAGTCGGTACCCTCTTCATGTTGAGGGCGCACTGCCGCACGAGTCTGGAAGCGATTGTTGATGGGAGCCCTCGGGAAGGACTCATTTCTTTTGGAATTAAGGCCCTGAGGGACCTGCTCATTCACTTCCTCAGAGTAAGGGAGTGAATGGAAATTGCGTTCTGGGGATAATGACCCGAAACGGTTGGGGACGGTAGTCAGCACCGCCTGCCTCTTGATCACTAGTCATCGTTGTCCGGACGACCTGTGTGAGTTGTTCACTTAGAGGGCCTGTCGGGCAGCCTCCAGAGTTGGGATGGTACCGTGTTGACGGTACTCCTTAACTAGCGCATTTGATACCCAGCGTTGAAGACGTTGAGTAGGTGATGTCATCCTCAGAGTGGATGAAGATCCAGTAGGAATATCAGCAGTGGTATTTGCAGTAGCAGTATTCACATATTTGAATTTGAGAGCAGCCATTATGGAAATACAGAAGATCTTGGAAAAGAGTGCATGTTTGATATAACAGACGTAATCAAGATAAAATTCAGCCACTTCATCCTTTGGATGAGCACACATGTCAATGATTGTTTTTGTTATCCCTCTTATTGATTTTTAAATAGGGGCATCACAAAATAGGTAAAACATCATTTTAACTTGGTTAAGGATTCACATTGGGTTCACCATTTTTTGTTTCCCTCGGAATTCGGGGATGACCTCCTGGATGGGAGATTCAAATGTTCCGATCGGTTTCTAACGGGTTTGTTCGTAGAACTGGAAACATCCAATGATTCCACATCCATTTGGACCTACTTTCCAAAGGTAGGCGCTCATTAGCTTGTGGACTGATGAGGCTTAGGAATTTGCATTGGTCGAGAGGATGGGAGGTTGGACTCATCACACCTTTTTGAGGGAAATTATTGTATATTCCGGGACTCTCTTTATAGATTTAAGAAATGTTCATGAATCCTTATTACATTACCAAGTATAAAATGAGCTTTTCCTTCAGTTTTGACAATCAATGATTAAATATGTAACAAATTTAGAGAATCTTTTATATGTATTCGAGGTTCTTCATCAATAGAGAATCATCTATATCTATTTTGAGATTCTTGGTCAATGGTAACCTTCAAAACATTTATATAAAAGTCTCTTGGTCATTATGATGTCCAGGATGGTTTTAAAGCCACTCAGTGGGGCACTTGATGTTTATTGTCATTCAGAAGGACATGAATTATTTCAGAGTTGGGATCGAACCCATATATGGTCTACCTACATATCCTTTGTTTTTGGAAAAGGAATCAGAACCCCCGTAGTTCGAATAAGGGAGTATAATGTTTATGATTGATGGCTCAAAGAAGGATGTCATAATTACTTTTACTCTCTAAGCTCACGTTAGTCATGCTCGGTGTGAGAAACAAGAGGTATTGGTAAAAAAATAGACAATTGGGCCATGAAAAATGTAATCATAAGAAATGGTTTGGGGCTTATGTATATAT
The DNA here is from genome assembly GCA_963277665.1 of Viscum album. NCBI lineage: Eukaryota > Viridiplantae > Streptophyta > Magnoliopsida > Santalales > Viscaceae > Viscum > Viscum album. The sequence continues at coordinate 800,370,527 of OY728150.1, read as the reverse complement.
GACTGCCCAGATAAATGAAGGTTAGGATTTACTTTAGGGAGAAAATCCAGGAACAGGGTCCATAATGGTATATGTGCTTCATGGAGATTTGAAAACTCTAACTTGGGACTTCTTCCTGAAAAGGAAACCCAAATTAGGAGAGAATTGATAACTGGATTTTACTCTTGAGAAGGAATCCCAGATCAAACGTAAATTAGGACTAGTTACAGAGGATTTAAGGGACATGGGGCTTATTCCTGAAAAGTAAGACCAAATTAGAGGATCTGGGGCTTACTCCTAAGAAGGATGCCCAAAAATTAAGGGACTTGGGGCTTACTCCTAAAGAGGATGCCCATAATTATGACTGGGACTTATTCTTGAAAAGGAGGCCCAGGTTAGGGGATTTGGGGCTTACTCCTGAAAAGGAAGCCCAAGATTATGACGGGGACTTATTCCTGAAAAGAAGACCCAGGTTTAAGGGATTAAGGTTTGGGGCTTACTCCTGAGGAGGATGCCCAGATTTGGGAATTTTAAGAATTTGGTGCTTACTCCTGAGGAGGATGCCCATATTTAAGACTTATGACTGGGGATTATTCCTGAAAAGGATACCCCGGTTAAGGATTCTCTCATCTTAAAGGATGAGATTGAATGAATGAACTCTTCATATTTGGTGACATAAAGATATTTAAATCACTAGGTTTTGAGAGATATTCCACAGAATTACTTTCAGATAAGGAAGTAAAATCAAGAAATCATGCCATAAATGGATTTGAAGAGTTTCTTGAAGACTGAATCTTGAAAAGGAAATGTGTAATGGCTTAAGAGGGGTGAAATGGGCAAGAAAGGCACCTAAAAAGGAAGGGGCGCGCAAGTCTTGGAAGGCGCGCAGGTACTGCGGCGGTGCGCAAGTATTGGTCGCGCAGGTATATCTGCGCGACATGGTGGGTACTTGCGCGATATTCAACCAGCATTTGAAATACTTGAGCGACTCTTCATTAAAGCCTTTATAATCCTCTTGAGGTTCTTCTAAAAAAGGGACGCACAAGTTCTATCGAAGGAGTAAGGCGGCGCGCAAGTGTGACCACTTCCCTTAAGGGATGACCACTCAGGCGCGCAAGTGTTGATGAGTTTCAACACTTAGGCCTTACTCCCTCTCTTTAGATCTTCCGTTCTAGGTATGAAATTACCTTAGAAGTGTTTTGGAATCTTTGAAAAGAGACTTGGGCGTCGGGAGCTTCAATCTGAGTTTCCGAAAAAAAAGATCCTCCGAATGGGGGCCCATAGGGTCCATTTATAGGCAGGAGAAGACCCCAGGCGGTTACCGAGCGGTTATCAATTCGGTCGCGCAAGTCACTTGTAGTCCAAGGTGCGCCGCGCAAGTCCACTTGCGTGACCATTAGGAAACTTGCACGGCCTATGGGAAAAGTTTTCCTTGTTCATCCCTTTGTCGATTTTTGATGTTTTCTTTCAAAGGTTGAATCACTTTGTACTCATATATTCCCCTTTTCCGATCTTTAGATTCTGTGACGAAAGGAGCATCAACAGCCGCGCCGAAGCTGAAGAACCAGTGACCAAGGTCGGCCCACAGAGGAGGGGTGTGGCGCCATCACGCCGCTTCGGAGCATAAAGAAGGGTTGCGGCTAGGGCGGGCTGTGGCGGAGGGGTGCGGCACCGGCGCGCCGCGCCGGACGGACAAGGGTCACGGCATAAGCCGCGGCTGTGTAGGGGAGGGCGGCCGGAATAACTGTCCGTCGGTGCTTCAGAATGGCGGGACCGCGGGGTCCCGCGGCGGCAGCACTGGTCGGCCTACTGGGTCGGCCGTCCAGAGGAGGCCGGGGGTCGCAACCCCCGGCAGCAGATAGGTGGGTCCCCCTCCACGTGGGGGGCCGGCGTTTTGAGATAAGGGGGGCAGTGCCCCCCCCCCCCCGTTTTCCGCTTGGTCGAAATGGTCGTGCTGATAGCCACACAGGCCGCGCCCGTGCCACACCTACCGGCCGCGCCGACCTAGACCGGCGGCGCCGGGCCGGACTACCCGCGCCGGGCCGGACCGCCTGCGTTGGGTCGCGCCACCTGCGCCGGGCCGGACCCTCGCGTCGGGCCGGGCCTCGCCGGCCGCGCCGGGCTACGCCGGACAGGCCGGGTCGTTCCATAGGGTGCCGGACCTAGACCCAGGTCAGGTCGATCTGGTTCGGGCCGCCCGAGGGGGTCTTGGGCGGGGTCGGTTCGGGCCTAAAACCCCCTAAAATCGGTCAGATTCGTTCAAATGACCGTAACGTGGGCTACAGACCTCCGATTGACTCACCGTCAGTTGGGATGCGATCCATGGATCGAGGCGGTTGTTTAAGTATATTAAAATCAAGATTTCAGAGAACTTTGGGTATGGCCGAGTTTGTTCGAACACGAAACCAACCGGGCCTTCAGAGCGAAAGCGCTTATAACTTGAGCTCCAGATGTCCGATTGATGTGTCTTCGACCATGTTGGTTTCCTCTCAGTGAGATGGACCTTTTGTCTTACTCCGCTCAAGTTTGGATGCAGTTGGAGTATGGTCGGTTTTTTTTGACTTCAAAACCAACTGGACCCCTAGAACGAAAAAGGCCAATAACTCTCAGATCGGGCGTCCGATTAACGCACCGTCAGTCGCGTTGAGTTCCTATTGACGAGATGGAACTTTGAGATACATCAACTCTAGACTACGTGTCATTTGATGTATCGACCCCCCTTGGATCGTGGAGAGAACCCTCCCGGAATCAATCATGTTGCGTGCGAGAACCCTAGAGCTGGCTGCGACTCCAACGACATCCGTACTAGAATCCTCCATGGGTTCGATAGTGAAGACTTTTGTACTGGAATCCTTCATGGGTTCGACGATGACAACAACCATAATGGAATCTCCAAGGGTTCGGTAGTGATGACTACTGTACTTGTATCCTATATGTGTCCGACAGTATTGACCTCTGTTGTAGTATCCTACGTGGGTCTGACAGAGTAGCTGGACTAGTATCCTACATGGATCCAACAGTTTAGCTGGTCTAGTATCCTACATGGGACCCAGCTAGATGAATCAGTAACAACATCTGATCATATCTTTTTCTTTAAAAATGATGTATAGCTCTTTGAGTTGAGTCTTGATTTTCAATCTTTATCATTGATGTGATTGACTTACGTTCCTCTGTGGACTGGGTTGTACTTTCCAGTGTGGACTGGGTTGTACTTTCCTGTATGGACTGGGTCGTACTTTCCTGTGTGGACTGGGTTGTACTTTCTATGTGGATTGGGTTGTACTTTCCTGGGTGGATTGGGTTGTTCTTTCCTGCATGGACTGGGATGCACTTGGGCTCGTGAGTTGGAGAAGAACTGGAATTGATGACTTAGGTATATGTATGGGAATATACCTAAGTGGAGACAGTTGATACTTCGTGTTTTGTATCATTCCTATGGTTTATCCTTCATGGATTTTTGGAGACCTTCGGGGGTCTCGGGGTCTCTACTGAGTACCGTATACTAACTCTTGCATGGGATATGCCCGCACTACGTTGTGTTGGTTGCAGATGACTGACAACGCTGATCGTAGTTGAGGCTTGTGGAGCGGGACGGTACCTAGAGGTGGACCACTTGGCGGGACGTACTCAGAGTGTATGGCTGGACCCGAGGAGCTGACGAGACTATATGTACCCACCCTACAGGTGGGAGTTCTGGAGGACGACTCGGTGGTTGATGCTTACCTTTCAGCTGTTGTACTTCCTTTTTCTCAGTTGTACTATACTTTCAGTTGTGTTTGTATACTGGCCCATTTACATCTAGCACTTACTTGTGTACTCAATTTACATAGTGTTTACTTCAGCTTGCGTACTCTGTGGTGTTTGTTTCCTTACATAAAGGCAATGCATTCCCTTATATCGGGATTTATGCCTTTATTGAAAGTCTCCAACCCCTGGACAATGGAAGTCGGGCTTGGGGTAGTCACGACATGGGTCCTGAGGAAGGGTCATGACAAATTGGTATCAGAGGAGTTCGGTTCTACCGCAGAACTCAGGACTCTGATCTTTCTTCTATGTGAAGCAATAGTGTTAAGGATATTGAGTGTGGTTATCAGTCCAAGGAGTCTAGTGTAGGTGCTGCAGCTGACGTATCCATACACCTGGACCCTGATTTCTGATTTTTGACTCAATACACGAAAACATTGATTGCATGTGTGTTTATAAAGTTTTATTTGTGATTACTTTGTGTCAGCTCACTAGGTATACTGTTTGACCGTGGCACACTTGTCTATTTTCAGGAAGGCCCTAAGAAAGCAGCCAGCTAGGGTTCCGAACTTTGTGTGTGACGACAGCCCATCGAGTGACGAGGCCTCGGTGTAGGGCCCTATTACAGCGGAGGCACCGGCGGTACCTCTACCCGTCGAGCCAACGATACCACCAGCCCCACCCGCTAAGAGTGCATGTCACCTTAGTGCACTGCACGAGTTTTAGCATAAGAGACCGCCCAGGTTCCTTGGGGAGAAGGACCCTCAGGCATCTGAGGATTGGATAGAGGTTGTTGTATAAGTTTTTAGATTAGTAGGGACACTAGATGACCTCATGGTGATCCTTTTGGCGAGTCTCCTGCAAGAGGTAGAAGGTAGATGGTGGAGCCTGATGCTCCAGGTGCCTGACGAGGTATCTCTCATTTGGTTGGACTTCGAGAGCCTCTTCCGCTCAGAGTTCATTCCAGCCACCCTCCATGCAGTTCGCATTTAGGAGTTACTGTAGCTACGGTAGGGCAGCATAACGGTAGCCCAGTACTCGGAGAGGTTTACCGACCTCTCACACTACTCCACAGACATGGTACGGGACCCATTCTTCGGGGCCCAGACCTTCGAGTAGGGACTGAGACATGAGATCAGGGCTTCGATGATCTCCCTCAACATCCCGACACATGAAGAGGTGCTGGAGAGATCCCTTCTAGTGGAATGTTTTCTCACTGAGCAGTCACCAGCTGCGAGACCCTCCGTAGGAAGACCCGCAGTAGAGTGTTCTACAGCCGGTAGTAGACAGATGACGTAGAGGACCAAGCGGGATACAACATCAGATGAGCAATCTCAGGAAATAAGTTCGGTTGTATGAGGAACTCAGAACATAGCCAGCTATACGAGGAGCAGGCAGTGCTATGCATGCGATGGGCAGGGTCACATTGCTCGAGACTGCCCGACCCTCCCTGTAGATGAATAGCAGGTGGTTGAGGGACCTCCCAGGCAGAGGTTCGACCATGGCGGTCCATAGGGAGTAGGAGGACGAGGTAGAGGAGTTGGATGAGTAGCGGGGGGTGGGCGACTCTTTGAGGCCCTACCACCACCACCCCTAGGAAGACCACCCCGATAGTAGGGAACGGGTGGACATGGGAGAGCTCAGCTTCAAGAAACTGAGGCCTATGATCATGGAGCTCTGGGAGCATATGGAAAGGAGTGGGACTAGCTCTAGACATGGAGACTTTTGTTCATGTTGATTATAGCCTTGTTGATGTTTGTTTGTGGATGCTTTGTGTCTTTGTACCTTGAGATGTAGTAATAAAAGACACTTGTTCTTTTGACATTTTCTTCCCTGTCTTTTTTATGTAATTGATACTGAGAGGTTTCGGTTAAAACCATTGACTTGACCCTCACTTTAAAGATTCTTACTAGAGGAGACCTAGTGACCACACACTACTTCCGACAGTGTGACTCGACCCTTGGAGGCGAGAGTAATAGTTGGATATCTTGGTAGTAGCGTCGAGGCCTTACGAAGTCGTCCATGGAATGAAATAGTACCACTCATGTCAATATTGACTGTATTAGGCAAAGGAAGTGGTTCATCCAGGAGATGAGACCAGATTTCTCTTTTTGGTAGAGGAGGAATCTCATCAGCTCTTATAGATTTTTGACGAAGAAGGGTGGGGTTAAGTTCTTACATTTGGCTAGTCTCACCCATTTTTCATCGAGTGAACGGTTTACGGTTCTCACCAACTCAATAGTCTCAGGTATATCTATTCTGAAATGGACATTAACCTGAGATAGCGGTGATGGCTTGAGTTCCTCCAGGACTATGACATTGAGACAGGTTATACTCCTGAGAAGGGGAATGTTGTAGTGGATGCTCTTGGTATGAGATCGGGAATTCAGCTGTTAGGAGTGGTGAGACAACATCTTGTCGCGTTTTCAGATATCCTTTGTGGATAGTGTTGGAATGAGTACGTGTAGAACCAAAGATGGTTCTGGTTACGTCAGGGAAGGTGCAGATCATCTTGGAGCAGATGAGGACTGAACAGAGTAGACAGAAGTCCTATGCTATTAGGAGGCAGATACCACTGGAGTTTGAGGATGGCAACCACGTTTTCTTATAGGTTTCACCTCGACGTGGATTACAAAGATTTATCCATAGCGGAAAGTTATCTCCACGCTTCATCGGACCATTCCAGGTTCTCAGTTGAATAGGCGAGGTGGATTATCTCCTGGCTCTACCACCTCAGTTGCACCAGGTGCACGATGTATTCCATGTATCTCATCTAAGGAGATACGTGCACGACCCGACATATATCATGGAACATGGGCAGCTAGACATCGATGACGGGTCGACTTTTGCGGAGGTCTCAGTGGATATCAAGTATCGATAGGTGCGGGTCCTACATGGATGGTCGATACCTCTAGTGCACATCAGGTGGAAACACGGGAACCTTCAAGAGAGCACTTGGGAGAGGGAGGCTCAGATGCGTGCTCAGTACCCTCATTTGTTCCCCTAGTTTTTGATGTATCGTTACGGGGACGTAAAGATCTAAGGTGGGAGTAATTTAAAGACCGGTAAATTTCCAAGACAATTTTTTCTTAATTTTCTTTGGGATTTTACGAGTACGCAGTTTTTGACGGCACCTGATTCCGAGGCCCGGTGTGCCCTGAATCAATTTCCGAAGTTTAGCTGAGGTACGTTCAGTGAACGAACGAGCGGGTTTTTCTTACTTTTGAACTAGTGCTCAGAATCAAAATCTGAGGGCACCGATGAAACCGCAGCGCCGGTTTTTGCTTAAGGAGACTTTCACTGGAGTTGGGTTTGCTCAGGAGGTGTTGTTAAAAATGAAGTGGTTTAATTAAAGAGTGAAATAAAATACGTGCTGCAATTTTATTTCTACACTATGTAATTATAACCTATGTGTGGAAGTTGAGGTGGGACCCACTAAATCTAACTCCTCTTGATAGGATATATGTGAGGTGGGCCCACATGAGCCCCACCATTTCAAATTCCTCTAACCTCTCTTAAAGTTGGAAAACCCCCCATTATTTTGTAACTCACCCTCTCTCCCTATTTAATACATGTCAACCCCTAAAGTTTTTTAGGAACCTTCCATCCCTCTCTTTAATTAAATTCCAACGTTTTTAATTAATGAGGATGCTTCCACCCCTTTTTAATGTTCCTCTGCTTCAGATTAAATGGGTGGGGCCCTATGGCATAAATCCCCCATTTATGTCTTGTGTTCTAACGACGAACCCCCCACTCCTATTTAAAGGAGGCTAGGTGGAGGAGTTCTGGACGGCTTCTTCAAGCGGCGGAATGCTAGCAGCGAAGCATGAAACCCATCACTTGGAGAGTTTTCCTCTTCCTCCAACGTAGAACGAAGAACGCCGATGCCAACCTTGACTTCATCCTTCCCGACATTGATGGAACAACGCCAGTCTACCACGACGTCGTCTACCGCGACGCCATCTACCGCGACGCCGTCTACCACGACGCCGTCTAGCGTGACGCCGTCTACCGCGACGCCGGCGAACGCCTTCTTCGAGGTAGGGGTTTTTCATCATTCATGAATAATCAATTGACGCTCTTCCATATTTATTGGATGCATGTTATTGGATTAATGGGAGGGGGTCGGACCGCACATACATGGCTGACCCTCCTCCCCTTTGTTGTTGTGTCTTGTTGCGGATTGGAACGGAGGCAACACGACATCGTCGCACCGTGCGGGAATGAGGGAACCGCGGCCGGAGCGGGCCATGGCAAAGAAGCGTGGCTCCGTCGGGCCGCGCCGAATCCAAAGAACCCACGACCAAGGTTGGGCCGCGACAGAGGGGTGCATCGCCATCGTTTCGCGCCGAAGCTTAAAGAAGGGTTGCGGCCGCGGCACCATTGCGCCGCGCCAGACGGACAAGGGCCGCGGCCTAAGCTGTTCCTGTGTAGGGGAGGGTGGCCGGAATCGCCGGCTGCCGGCGCTTCGGAAGGGCGGGATCGCAGGGTCCCGTGGCGGCAGCACCGACCGACCAACCAGGCCAACCGTTTGGAGGAGGCTGGGGGTCGTAACCCCCAGCGGCACACAGGTGGGACCCCATCCACGTAGGGGGATGGCGTTTCGAGAGAATGGGGGCCGAACCCCACCCCTGTTTTCCACTCGGCTGAAGCGGCTGAGCTGCTGGCCACGCGGGCCGCGCCCGCGAAGGGCCGGGCCGCCCGCGCGGGGACGGACCCCCGCACCGAGCCGGGCCGCGCCGGCTGGGCTGGGCCATGCCAGCCGGGCTGGCCTGCGCTCTAGTGGGCCGAACCTGGACCCGGGTCAGGTCGACTCGGTTCGGGCCGACCCCGAGGGTCTTGGGTCGGGTCGGTTCAAGCCCCAAACCCCCTAAAATCGGTCAGATTCATTCAAACGCCCGTAACATGGGCTACAGATCTCCAATTGACTCACAAGAAGTTGCAATGCAATTCTTGGATTGAGACAGTCTTTTCTGTATATTACACTCAAGGTTTCAGAGAAGTTTGGGTATGGCTTGGTTGGATCGAACACGAAACCAACCGAGCCTTCGGAGTGGAAACCCTTATAACTTGTGCTCCGGATGTCGGATTGACGTGCCTTCAATCTTTTTGGTTTCCTCTCAGTGAGATGGAACTTTTGGCTTACTCCGCTCGAGGTTTGGATGCAGTTGGAGTATGGTCAGGTTGGTTTTTACTTAAAAACCAACCGGGCCCCTGGAATGAAAAACCAATAACTCTCAGACCGGGGGTCCGATTGACACGCCGTCTATCGCATTGAGTTCCTATTGACAAGACAGAACATTGTGATACATCAACTCCAGAATATGTGTCAGTTGATGTATCGACCCACCTTGGATCGTGGAGAGGACCCTCCCTGAATCGAGCATGTTGTGTGCGGGAACCCTAGAGTTGGCTGCGACTGCAACGACTTCCGTACTGGAATCCTCTGTGGGTTCGACGGTGAAGACTTTTGTACGGAAATCCTCCATGGGTTCAACGATGATGAAAATCGTACTGGAATCCTCTGTTGGTTCGGCAGTGACAACTACTGTACTTGTATCATACGTGGGTCCGACAGTATTGACCTCTGTTGTAGTATCCTGCGTGGGTCCGACAGAGTAGCTGGACTAGTATCCTACGTGAGTCCGACAGCTTAGCTGGTCTAGTATCCTACGTGGGTCCCAGCTAGATGAATCAGTTACTACATCTGATCATCTCTTTTTCTTTACAAATGATGTATACCTATGTGAGCTGAGTCTTGATTTTCAATCTTTATCATTGATGTGTTTGACTTACTTTCCTGTGTGGACTGGGTTGTACTTTCCTATGTGGACTGGGTTGTACTTTCCTATGTGGACTAGGTTTTACTTTTTATGTGGATTGGGTTGTCCTTTCCTGTGTGGATTGGGTTGTGCTTTCCTACGTGGACTGGGTTTTACTTGGGCTCATGAGTTGGAGAAGAATTGGAATTGATGACTTAGATATATGTATGGTAATATACCTAAGTGGAGACGTTTGATACTTCGCGTTTTGTATCATTCCTATGGTTTATCCTTCGTGGATTTTGGGAGACCTTCGGGGGTCTCAGGGTCTCTATTGAGTACCGTATACTCACCCGTACATGGGCTATGCCCACACTACATTGTGTTTGTTGTAGACGATGGACAACGCTGATCGTAGTTGAGGCTTGTGGAGCGGGACAGTACCTGGAGGTGGACCACTTGGCAGGACATACTCAGAGCTAACAGCTGGACCCGAGGAGCTGACGAGACTATCTATACCCGCCCTACAGGTGGGAGTTTCGGAGGACAACTCGGTGGTTGCTGCTTACCTTTCAGCTGTTGTACTTCCTTTTTCTCAGTTGTACTGTACTTCCAATTGGGTTTGTATACTGCCCCTTTTACTTTCTAGCAGTTACTTGTGTACTCAGTTTACTTAGTGTTTACTTCATCTTGCGTACTCTGTGGTGTTTGTTTCCTTACATAAAGGCAATGCCTTCCCATATATCGGGATTTACGCATTTGGTGCTAGTCTCCAGCCCCTGGCCTATGGAAGGCGGGCTTGGGGTAGTCATGACACGGGTCCCGGGGATGGGTCATGCCATAGTCCAATCCATACAAGCAGTGGAAAGTATAAATAGAGTGGAAGAGCCCAAGCATGTTGACTATGCAGCTCAGTTTCAGAAGCAGAACCCACCCGTTTTTAGGGGTGATGCAGACCCAGAAAGGGAAGAGGCATGGACGTCCCAAATAAATAGAATTTTTGAATTCTTGCGAACCCCAACTGAGATGAAGGTCAAGCTAGCAACGTATAAGCTAGAGGATCTTACCCTTCAATGGTGGGAGACGATAGTCCAAGCAGGGACGGACCAGGGTATGATGTGGGAAACCTTTTAGGAATTGTTTAACAAACAATTCTACCCTCATACGTTCAAGATTCAGCATACAACTGACTTTTTTAGTTTGAAGTAAGAACAGATGTTGGTAGTGGAATATGCAGCTAAGTTTATGAGATTAGTGCGGTTTGCACCTGAGGTGGCAGGTAGCACGTCGCCGAAAGAAAGGATTTTCGAGGCAGGATTAAGGCAAGAAATCTATTCTAAAATAGTGGTGCTGTGTATCAGGGACTACACAAAAATGGTAAATCGAGCCTTGATAGCTGAGCAAGATCTTCTGGGAACTCCGGGCAGAGGAAGCATTGTAATACCCATAGGTACTAATGGGAACTCTAACTCTGGGTTCAATCAGAAGAGGGAAACATATTCCCAGAGCGGGAGCACATCACAAAATGAGACGAAGGGATCGGTAAACCTTCCTCTGAAGCCCCATAGTAAATTGGGTTGTTTTCAGTGTGGATCCTTGATGCATATCAAGCAGGATTGTATGGAACAACCCAGATCATGTTATAGTTGTAATCAGATGGGGAATCTCCAGTGCTACTATAGGAATACTCCAAGTACGAGTGTGCGTGACACCCCACAAGGATCGTAGGTGTCCTATGCTTCGACGGGACAGGGGTAGCAGCATACCCATCGTCATCAAGGTAAGGTTAGTCATGGTGATTCTCGGAACACCATGACACCTCACCAAGGGAGTAAAGACCAGGGTGTAGCAACTAAGACGTTTTTCGGAGCTGACCAGATTTTGGTGGATGATCAGTTGGGACCATCCATAGTACGAGGTACTATTCTTTTAAATTCTACCTACATACAAGTGTTGTTTGATACGGGTGCTTCACACTCTATTATTACTGCACGCATTTTTGAGTTGTTGGGTTTAAAGGTAGAGATGATTCCTTCTGTTTTGAAACTTCAAAACCCTCTAGGTAGAATGGAGTGTCGAGCCTTCTTGTGTAGAGCATGTTGTATCATTGTGGGCGAGAATGAGATAGTGTGGGATTTCTCAGTACTTGAGATGGAGGGCTATGATGAAATATTGGGCATGGATTGGATAATAGTGTTTAAGCCCACATTGATTGTGATGCAGAAATAGTGAGTTTTACGACACACGATGGTGTTAGACATCTCTTCAGAGGAGAGAGGCATGAAGAGCAGGTTGCAGCAGTCTTGTTGGCACTGACAGTTGGCACATTATCATATCTGTTGGCAGTATTGTTGTTGGAATCGATAGAGGGTGTCGGGAATGGTGTTTTTCCAGTAGTGGTTGATCAGTTCATGGACGTTTTTTCCAAAGAATTCTGTGAGTTACCTCTGGTCAGAGAAGTGGAGTTTATGATTGACCTCCTTCCGAGGACTAGTCCTATCTCAATTCTATCTTACTGGATGTAACCTGTAGAATTGAGGGCGTTAAAATTCTAGTTGGAAGAGTTAGAAAATAAAGGATTCATCTGGTCTAGCACATCTCCGTGGCCAGCGCCGATATTGTTTGTGAAAAAAGGCCAATGAACCTTTAAGACTTTGTTTTGATTATCATCGACTTAACCAAGTGACGATAAAGAAAAGATATCCACTTCCACGAATTGATGACATGATTGTCCAGTTGAGGGGAGCCCAGTGGTTCTCCAAGATCGTCCTGAGATCGGGATATCATCAATTGATAGTAAGGAAGGACGATATTCCTAAAACAACTTTCAGAAGTTGATATGGCCATTATGAGTACGTAGTTATGCCCTTTGGTCTAATGAATGCACCAACATTGTTTATGGAATTGATGAATCAGATATTTTAGATATATTTCTATTCATTCTTGGTGGTGTTTGTGGATGATATTCTCGTGTATTCAAAGACAAGGGAGGAGCATGAAAAACACTTGGCGATAGTGCTAGGGATCTTGAGAGATCATCAGTTGTATAAAAAATTGTCAAAATGTGTCTTTTGGATATAGGAAGTTTGTTTTCATGGCCATGTGATTTCTGAAAAGGGTGTTTTGGTAGATCCAGAAAAGATAGAGGCCGTTATGTCGTGGTAACCTCTAAATAATGTGTTTGAGATACGGAGTATCCTTGGTCTAGCTGGGTACTATCGGCGTTTTTTTCGTGACTTTTCACGGTTGGATTCTCCAATGAAAGCTTTGACAAGGAAGAATGTTCCATTCCATTGGAATGAACAATGTCAGTAATGTTTTGAAGAACTAAAGGGTCCCCTTACATCAGCACAAATCTTGGTTTTACCAGAACCGGGGAATGGTTACTTGGTGTATTGTGATGTCTCGGGATCAGGGTTGGGGTGCATCCTCATGCAAGGGGATCATGTGGTTGCGTATGGCTCACGAAAGTTGAGGGTGCATGAGAAGAACTACCCAAATCTGATTTGGAGTTGGCGGCAGTGGTCCATGATTTGAAAATGTGGTGCCATTATCTCTTTGGTGAGAAATTCACGGTCTACACGGATCATAAGAGTTTGAAGCACATTTTCTCACAAAGGGATCTGAACTCGAGGTAAAGGAGATGGATGGAATATCTCCAGATGTTTGATTTTGAATTAATGTAAACACCAGGTAAGGGAAATTCAGTGGCGAATGCATTATGTAAGAAATCATATGCCCAGGTGGGGAAGTAGGCATTGGACCAGTGGCAGTTGATGTTAGTGATAGCTGACATGCGACTAGAAGGTAATGACCAAGGTGATAAAGTGGTATTCTTTCCGGTTTCCTTGATTCCTGACTGAGCAGGCTTGGTTAAAGAGGTGAAAATGTCTGATTCGGAGTGTGATACCATGAGGTAGAAACTCAATAGTGGGGACACCATTGAGGGTTGGCAGCTGAATAAAGAATCAGTTTTATGTTTCTGGAAATGGATTGTTGTACCGGTGTCTTGTTAGGAGGATATTTTCAGGGCATACCATCATTTCAGGTGGGATGTTCCCCCTAGAATTCGGAAGATGTATAAGGCGTTGAAAGCACAGTTCTGGTGGGCTGTAATGAAAAGAAGATTGGCTGAGTTTGTTTAACAATGCTTGACTTTCCAACAGGTCAAGGCAGAGCACCAGAGGCCAGCGGGAATGTTGTAGTCTTTACCTCTACCTGTTTGGAAATGGGAGCAGATAACCATGGATTTTGTCACAGGTCTCCCAAGAACGGTCAGAAAACACGATGCCATTTAGGTGATAGTGGATCGGCTTACGAAGTTGGCCCATTTCATTCCAATTCTTAAATCTCATACGGTGGAAGATCTGTCCAAAATCTATTTTTGGGAGGTGGTAAAGAGGCATGGTGTTATAGTTTCGACCGTATCAGATATAGATCCGAGGTTTAGATCCCATTTCTGGAAATCTTTGCAGCAAGCCCTTGGAACAAAGTTGACCATGAGTACGGCATATAACCCTCAGACGGATGGCCAATCTGAGAGGACAATACAAACCATGTAAGATATGTTGCGGGCTTGTGTGATGGATTTTGGTGGCTCGTGGGAGGAGCACCTGTCCTTGGTTAAATTCTCATATAATAACAGTTATCAAGAATCCATATAGATGGCTTCATTTGAAGCACTTTATGGGCGGCCATTTCGTTCTCCACTATGTTGGGTGGAAACAGGTGAGTCTTCGATGGATGGACCGAGTCTTGTCAAGGAGACTACAGAAAAGATCATGTTGATCAGGAGGAGGATGGAGACGGATCAATGTCTTCAGAAATATTATGCGGATAATCGTTGACGAATGTTGTCGTTCGAGGTGAGTGATCATGTTTTCTTGAGGATTTCTCCTTGGTTAGGAAATCGCCGGATTGGGAAACAAGGAAAGTTATCTCTAAGGTACATTGGATCTTTTGAGATTGATGAGCGGGTTGGTGAGGTGGCTTATCAGTTGGATTTTCCACCTAGGTTCAGTGCGGTACACAATGTATTTCATGTGTCGCAGTTGAAAAAGTATTAGACGAATCCGGGCCATGTTATTCAATGGGATCATGTTCAGCTAGAGCCAGATGTTTCGTTGGCCCGAACTGTTTGGGTCACTACTTTCCTTTAAAGGTCATGTATTTTCCATACCATTAGAAGTGAACCTATTTCGAATCCAACAACCAGAACAGACCTCATTCTAGCACTAGTATACACATCATTTTATATACCTCAATAATCTCCACCTTCTTTGGGTCCCCTTATCACTCCGTTGAAAGGCCTTTCATCTAAAAAATACATGGCCTGTAAAGGAAAATCCCATGTAGTGGTGAGTAAAATAATATCCATAAGGCACCTTCAAACACCCAAACAATTGAGGCAAACTGAAGGGAAATATTTTTCATGACATAAGTTAGTGGAAACCAAACAGAAAAAGATGAGAAAATCTATCTCAACCTATCCTCAACTATACATGAATAGTCATCTCATCACTACATAGTGTTTCAAAAAATCATTGTGAAATCACTATATGAAATCTTAGAATCACCTAGATATAATCATCCCATAGTCCATGTATCATGAGGCCCCATCCTCATAGCCAGCCACATTATTCTGCTCGAGGCTCAATGGTAATGTTCATCCAGGAGAACACACTCTAAAAGAACTCCCATCAATGATGAGACTACACATAGAGACAGACCCCATCGAGAAAAACCCCTAACATCTCATATAGATTATCCAAGAGAATTGTATCCTTATGAAATGGATCCTTATGTCTAACTATATTTCTAAACAATATAGAACATATCACTACTATCTTACACCCCGCATTAACTTCTAAGAACCCATAAAGGGATTCCCTCCCTTGGCCACTGCACAGAGTCGAGGGAGCACTGCTCTAGGCTATGAATGAAATGCATACACTATAACGAAAGAGAAAATATGGACCTTAACCTCACTACTACCCTATAACTAAGATATTACAAACTATAAACCATCCCGTGAATCCTCTGTAATACCCATAGAGAGATTCCTTCATCTCACCACATTGACGGACTATAACACTCTAACCTGATGTTTCATATAATAGATATAGGGAAATAATCCTCTCAATTATACTCCATAACTGAGGGGATCCAAATCTAGTGGATGACCTGCTCTCCACCACTACTAGAAGATGGGGGAGCACCACCCTGTAGATAGAGGACTCGTAAAAAGTGTATATGGATGTTCCATATCAACTTGTCTGACTATAATCGGAGACCCACACCCTAGCAAGATAGGGTAGTACAAAATGGGAATAGAGGACCCACACCTTGGTATTAAATGGGAGGAACAACTCTATCAAAGCATCACATATGGTGGACCTTCTCCCTCGTACGATTGGGGGGGTACAAACTCCATCGGTATAGGACCTACACCAAGGTTCCAAAGGGATGTAAAGACTCTATATTCACAACAAGTATAGAGGGAATTCACCCTGATATAATATTGGATCTCAGCCTTTATCTAGATGAATGATACAGTGGACCTACACCCTCTCTTGATTGGGCTGTTATGACCCCAGGAGAATTATTCCATGAGTAAAGGGCCTATTCCAACATTGGGGTGGTTATTTCTCTACCAATCCTATAGGTAAGGTAGAATCACGTCTTGGTAAAATTGGAAAGTACCAGTCATAAATTTACTTTAACAAACCAAACCAACCTCCAGTATTGGCCATGCCCCCACTAGAAGGAGCATCATTCTCATCACACATCATGTCACAACACTACCCCTGGTAGGGGACCCATAACCTAATACAATAGGGGATCACCACTCTACTGGACAATATAGTCTAGGGGGACCCATATCCTATGATAATAGGGAAGGGTACCAACCCAAAAATTGCTCCATTGATCCACCTGGATCACTACACAAGATTTAGCACTGTTTATGCAGCATCCTTCTTGAATCACACCACTTTGCATCTCAAAATAAACCATGATGTCCAAAATTGTGTTCAAAATGGAAAAATTCTCAAGATAAGATATAGGGAAGCCTGAATCCAAGCCTTGAGAAAAGAAATAAACTAGTAGAAAGTTCCCAAGAATATTAACCATTGTGTATTAGGGTCTACACGACATGTGACCCTACCTAAACACCTAGTCATTTCCTCTATAACATGGCTTGCTTATCCTTTTGTGATTTTACTATGTGTGCATCATGTATATAGTTTGTATCACCAGACATAGGTCTCTGGAGATGTCTTTCATCACATGGCCTATTTATCCATGTATTCAACATAGCATATACCCGTTGTACATTATGTTTTCAAGATAACCATCCACCTGGTCATGCCCTTAGCTTGTGATTGTGTCTGTGTACTTTCACAGGACTATGTCCCTAGACCACATGACTTGGGCACACTACACAACATATACCTTGGGTACACGGTGTGTTGTTCCCAAACGTTCATCTTACCTAAAATTTATGATCACAAGGCATGTTCCCCAATATTACATACAATGTGATCAAGAATTCTAGATGTGAATTCCCTACGAGCCACCCAAAACACCCTAGATTCCACCAAGACCCATAGATCGACCCCCAAAAGATCCTTAGTTATTTTTCAAGGGTTTAAAACTTTAAAAAAACAAATAAAAATTATTGGGACTTAAAACCGAAATATTCCTACATCATGGTAAAACATAGAACCATTAGGTTACAAACGATGTTTGGGAGCCATTGTAGCATGATATGGTTATTATTAGCATCCAAAACAAGGATCGAAGCCCCACTAGTTTGGCCCTAGGTCATCCATTATGGAAGGGGGGTCCTATCCTTCTATTTTTCTCACCACACAAGGGGATAGGTTTTATAGATTTATTTTTTGTTAAATAAATACACTCCAATTAACACCTTTCCATCACTTTCCACCAATCAAGTGGATGAAACTGAAAAAATTTATGTCGTACCTAGGTTAAAACCTTTTTTCGAAACTCAAATATGGTATCATATTTCGAATCCATGTCCTTAAACACAATTTCTTCCACATTTACATGAACACTATGTGTTTTTTATAAAATATATTTAACACTTTTAATATCACTAGACCAAGGCCCTCTGAGCATTGGAATCCTCTAGAGAATCAATACCCATCTTGGGAAATATTCCTAGAAATATTCCATTGGTTTGCAGGGAAAAACTAGACACACTACACTCACACTTACTTAAGTATTTTAATCCCTAAAAAGGAAAATCAAATACAATAGGATAAAAAATAACCTTAACAATAAGACTCTCATGCCAATGATCCCATAAAAGGGTTATTGTGCTTCTAGTAAGCACAAACTCAAGGTATCACAATGTAAAAACCACATCCATCATCGAGCGCACACCAGTTCAACATCATGACAAAAAGAAGGTGCATTTCCCCTTAGATTTCATAGGTGGAAAACACCAAACACCTAATTCATCAATGTTATTAGGGTATAGTGGTACACCACCTTGCTAGCCCATCATAGATACTGATGTAACCTGAATGTTCTCATCCACTATTAGATAAACATCACCACACCAGCCTCATGGGTATCATATATATATATATATATATATATATCTATATATCTGAAACCAACCACATGAGGATACTAATAAAAAATATAGGGGTACCCAAATATACACACTGGGTCTTACTAGGCCCTGTGTTTTCAAACCTCCAACTCTACAACTACAGTAGGAAATTGAAAGCTCTTAGCACTAATTATCCAAGGTTCAAAATAGACACCTAATAAAATTTATTTATATCTTCCCACACATGATATTATATTACTGAACATGTGATCAATACAACATAAAGGAGGAACTCCATCCAAAAATCATGGAACACTGCTATACCCTCTAGCGGTAAACCAACTTAGCATGGATGGTAGGAAACCAATCCACATTGAGAAAACATTGTTGTGCCTCACTCTACTGCTATGGATGGATTCTATGTGAGGAACTCTCCTTGATTTAGGTTACACTGTCGATGGAAGTTCATGGTCACTGTTCCTCTCTGTTATAGATTCTAACAAAAGGCTCAAGCAGGAAGGCTCCAGTAGTAATGCTAAGGCCTACACTAAAATTTCAATACATTAAATCACATGTAACACACAAGTCAAAGGGACTCATCCTCCAACCCAGGACACTATACCCTTTTCCATCACTAAATTTCATGAAACGTTTTATATCACATAATGGTGGTGGTAGAAATATATGAAACTGTATTCAACCTTCCACTACTCTCATGTATCCTCTAGCACTTCATCAATTATGCCAAAATCCTTATTCCAATAATTCTTCTCTAATGGTGGTTCATCAATTGTTTCCATAACAACAACAATGTGGGTCAGGCGATCTCACACAATATGTAACCATCTATCACAAGTGTGACACTACCTCTCCTATGGATGACTAGATCTGTAATGCCCCGACCCCAGTTAGCCAGAGTCGGTGCATTAATACATAACATTGGCATGATCACGTGAAAGATCAAGTCTCGAAATACCGATTAGTTTAGTAGCCTTGGAATAACAAGATACATTAATAAAGGTAAATTACATCATAAAATGAAAACAACAACAATATAGTCCCCATAGTCCACACTCTTATCCCCTCATACTATCCCTACAGGTCATTCCTAAATTACTTCTTCACATCCTGGAAAAATAAAACATAGAAAAGGGGTGAGCTCAAATTCCCAGTAAGGATAACAGTATAGAAGAAACATTAATAAATAAGAATAAACATTTAAGGGAATGTATAACTATAACAAAAGACTTTTAAACATGAACTTAAACATAGTATGGCAAAAAAATAAAATGAAATAATGCCATTTACTTACTCACATGGATATTCTACTAAACGAATATTCACATGCAATATCAATAACCACTTTCATAATAATGGAATGCATAATGTCAGACTATCATAACCACATATCCAAGGCCTCATGCAAAGACTACAAATAATATTTTTTCAAGGCCTTTTTCCAATACACTAGTTTGTCTCATGAGACCTACTGATGAATGGAGGAGCTATAGCGGGCTCTACCCGTCACATATTAATTCCAATGCATTCCTCATATGAACAGGTTTAAACATGACATAAACATTCGTATTAAATCTAGAATATGAAATGTCAATACTTTCTCCACAAACCATGAATGGTATAAGAATAAAACATCCACAATCAAACAAATCACAAAACCTTCAATAAAATATGGATGTTTTGTTTCAAAATAAATCAACTTCAAAGAAGCTTTAAATCCATCAAAGGATGTTGACATAGATGAAATAAAAACTATTTGAGAGAAATATCCCCTTTTTTAAATCATTTAAAAGTCACATAATTATAAAATAAAACATTTACTTTGAATATTTTTTTATAATCTTGTATGTGAATCTTTGAAGATTTTATAACAGTGTAAAATAGCCGCACCCGCCGTATAAGTTAAAAAAATATGCTTATATTAATTCTGTCGAAAAGGTTAAAAAGAACCTTGTTTGGAAAATGACGGAAAGATTCCTTTATAAACCACTTATAAAAGTAAACAAGGGTATAAATGACTTAAACCCATATTCTAGTAAATATTAGAAATGTTTGGAAATACATTTTTAAGAAACATGGATGTGTATGATAATGAAATCCTAGTAGATTATTACATATAAACAAACTCTGATAATGAAGAGATTGTGAAATAAACCCTTACCTTGACTTTTCCTTAGTTGGGGTAGGTTAACCTCCTATATAATAGTGAAATAATTGTTATTAAATTATAAAAGAATCATATATATAAATATTATATCTTATATGATCTTTTAACATTTCTTTGTTAATAATATCTTAGTATTATCGTCATTTCGGGTGTTAACTTACTCGTTTTCTTCTATATGTTTTGTTATGTAAGACATGTTTGTCATGGATAGGTTGAATATTATTCATATACAGAATTATATCAAGTCCTTAAACATTATTTTTAAATCATCAAATGATAACTATACTTGAATGGATACGATGTAGAATGAATCTCATCGCATTCGTGGAGACGGTAGTCCGTACATACGCACGAGCGACAATATCAATATTTTGATATTAAAATAATATATAATTGGATGTTATATCATATATAAAAAATAATTATCATGTTATATTTATTATTTACAAGAATTAAAAATCATTATTATAACCATCCAAATAATAATGTTTTGAATAACAATTACACCACGACGTGGAGACGGTAAGCCGTACGTACGCACGTATGGTGACATGTCATTCAAAGGATGGATACAATACTGAAATATGGTTGTACAATGTTTATAATAACATCAAATTATATATAATATACTGGAGTTACTATTTTATAATTTTAATAACAATGAAAGAATAAGTGGAAGAAGAAAGGAAGTTGAAAAAGGGTGGTGAAATCATTACCTCTTCTTCGGTTTCTTCCTTTTGATTTGGTCAAAATGGATCCTTAGGATGGCTATATGACTAAAGGAAGGCCTCTAGGATTAATTAAGGGAATTTTAGAGAGTATTTGGGTAGGGCTTGGCCGATCCAAAATGTTTTTATGGTGTGAATTAATGAGAAGGGGGGTGCCCTTTTATAAGATGGGTGAGGGGCACCTTTGGAAAAGCTAGAAATATTATTTTATAATAAATTCATATTCGATTTATAATGGCTCAAAAGTGTATTATTTAATGTTTAATGTGAGGATAGGTCTAAAAACACTCAACCAATAGGATTTAGACAGGTTTGGCTTACTATATTAACGTATATTTATGTATAAACTCTTAGTTAATTATTTTCACTTTTACAATGTCCCTTTGTATTTTTATATTATATGGTTAATAAACATACTATATACATCCAACCGACCCCCAAGTGGTCTGTTAATGATACACCTATCATGATATAAGAATCTTTGCCAAACCTTAGATTTTTAGGAATTGAATATAAATTAATAATATAATATTTGTTTTAAAAACTCTTTTATGTCAATTTTGACACTATTTGGAAAATTGATTTTTTTGAAAATCATAACAGAATGATTACTTCGAACAAAGTCAATTGAATCAATCCTAATATGTCATAGTATCCTAGAAATTTTTTTTATTCATTAAACGTCTCATATTATATTTATTTTGGTATTTATAATATAAATTATTTTAATTTTTCACTATTATGGTAATTACTGCATCATCATTATGTCATAAATAAATTAAATTATTTAATGTCTAAAAATTATAAATAAAATATCACTATGTAGGAAATAGTTTTAGATTTATAATTAATATTCAAAGTCGAAAATCCAACAGATATAACCCTTTGTAAAAATTGTTTTACTAAACGATATATGCTTATGTCATTTTTGAATTTATTTTAACTTAATTAAAATAAAGTGTCTCTATCACCTACAAGTGGCTCCATGGGGTCCCAAAATCGACCCAAAGATGCTCATGGTCGGAAAGGTATCCACCAATAAAGTTAGGACACGTTTTAGGGTAATTTAGTATTATTATAATATTATTTTTTAACCCTTATATATCGGATTTACCCTTTAACCATGGTAAATAAAATATTTACCGAAGTAATTATTCAAAATTTCTAAAAATAAAAGTTACCTATTTACACAATTTGTTAATCCTGATCCCAAATATGGAATCCATTTTTCTAAATTCAAAACACAAAAGTGGTATAAATTAATTTAAAATTAATTTCCGCTGTCAAAACAAAAAGCGTGTTTTTAAGATATAATAACTATCAAAAGATTTATACTTGTTTATATTCGGTTTAATTGTGAAATTATGTCCAATGACCAACATTGTATTAAAGGGTAAAAATATATTCTAAATATAATTCAAAACCACTAAAATTTATAATTTATCACTATTAATTATTTTGATAAAAAAAGTTGTTTTTAATTAAAATTTAGTAATTTTCACTATTCATCAAAATATTAAAGTTATCCGAAAAGTACCCAAATTTCACCTTAGGCTAAATTCGATAATCCAAATCCAAAAATGAAGTCCATTTTGAGAGATAAAATTTATAACATTTTAAAAAGTATGTATTACTATTCATAACGGCTAGTTTGATTGGTTGTGGTGTGTGTTAGAACTCGATGTTGCGTACAAAACACGCTATTGTATTATTCAAAAAGAAGTGTACCGTAGAAGATTGGGGTGTTACATTATCCCCTCCTTCAAATAATTTCGTCCTGAAAATTTCTAGAATTCTACCGCATGAAAAGACTCGGGTGGTTCTTTATCATAAGTTCCTCGGGTTCCCACGTTGCCTCTTCCATCTTATGGTTTATCCACAAAACTTTACCAGATGAGTCATTCGGGTTCTCAGTACTTGTTCTCTCGTATCAAGAATCTTGACGGGCACTTCGCAATAAGACAGATCGGGTTGCAGTTTTATTTCCTCATAGGTGAGTACATGCGTTGGGTCAGGCATGTATTTTCCTCAAAAGAGATACGTGGAACACATCGTGAACTTTGGAGAGACTTGGCGGCATTGCCAATCGGTAAGCTACAGCCCCAATTCATTCTAGAATTTTGAAAGATATGATGTTCCTGGGACTCATTTTACATTTCTTAACAAAACGTATGACTCCCTTCCATGGAGATACCTTCAGGAAAACATGATCACTAACTTGAAATTCCAAATCGTTCCTTCAATTATCTGCATAGCTCTTCTGCCTACTTTGAGCTACTTTGTTGTGGTTTTGGATTACCTTCACCTTTTCCATCGTTTCCTCCACTAGTTCTGGGACTAAAAGTTTTCTTTCACCAATGTCATCCCAACAGGTTGGTGTGCGACATCTCTTTCCGTATAACGCTTCATATGGAGCCATATGAATACTCTAATGGAAGCTATTGTTATAAGAAAATTCTACCGGAGGTAAATATTGATCCCACATACCCTGAAAGTCAAGTGAGTAGGATCTCAACATGTCTCTATGGTTCGAATAGTTCGTTCTAATTGTCCATATATTTGAGGGTGGTAGGCACTGCTCAAATGAAGTTCAGTATCCAAGGATTTCTGAAGACTTTTCCAGAATCTTGAAGTAAAACACGGATCAGGATCAGAAAAAATCGATAGGGGTACTCCACGAAGTCTCACAACTTCATTAATATATAGTCATGCTAGTCGTTAAAGTGGTAAATCTTCCCTTATAGCAAGAAAATGTGCTGACTTGGTAAGACGATCAACAATTACCCATATTGCATCGTTCCTTATAGGAGTTTTTGGTAGCCCCATGACAAAGTCCATTGTAATATTGTCCCATTTCCACTCTGGTATGGGAAGAGATTGCATGACTCCTCTAGGCTGCTGCCTTCCAGCTTTCACTTGTTGACAAACTATACATCTTGACACAAAATCAGCAATCTCCCTCTTCATGTTGTCCCACCAAAAATTTTCCTTCAAATCTCTATACATTTTGGTTCTCCCAGGGTGTATAAAGAAATTGGAACTATGAGAATCATCCATCAATTCCATTTTTAGATCAGGTATATCGGGAACACAAAGCCTCTTCCCAAATTTCAAAATTCCATCTTTATACACAAAGTCTCTCAATCTCCCATCATTCACAGCTTTAATGTTCTTTTGAAATTCTTCATCATCGGTCTGAGAACTCTTAATCCTTTATAGTAAAGATGGTTTGGAAACCATTTGAAAAAGAATTGATGTTTCACCTTCCCTGGTTATTCCCATGTCCATCTTCACTAGATCCATGAAAATTGGATCCCTTTCAATTCTCATATTGTTCAAAACTCCATGATCTTTTCTGCTCAAACCATCTGCCACCTTGTTTGCCTTCTCCGGGTGGTAGTGTATCGTGAAATCATAATCCTTGAGTAATTCAAGCCATCTCATTTGCCTCATGTTGAGTTCTTTTTTGTGAGAAAATATACATCAAACTCTTGTGATCAGTATAAATATCATATTTTTCACCATAGAGGTAGTTCCTCCATATCTTCAAAGAAAAGATCACAGGTTCTAACTCTAGATCAAGAGTAGGATAGTTTTTTTCATGAATTTTAAACTGTCCTGATGCATAGGAAATAACCCTATCATTCTGCATAAAGACACAACCAAGTCCTTTCTTCGATGCATCACTATAAATAACGAACCCATCATTCCCCGATGGTAGAGTCAATATAGAAGCATTGACTAATCTTCTCTTCAGTTCTTCAAAACATTCTTCACACTATTTTTTCCAAACAAATTTAACCCCTTTACGTGTGATATTTGTTAATGGGTTAGCCAACCGGGAAAAATTCTGGATGAAACGTCGATAATAACCTTCCAACCCAATAAAACTACGTACCTCGGTTATACTCATCGGTGATGGCCATTCTTGGATTGCCTTGGTCATAGAAGGGTCAATAGAGATTCCATATTTAGAGACAATATAGCCCAGAAAGTAAATCTCATGAACCTAGAATTCACACTTTCTAAACTTCCCATATAATTCATGTCTTCTCAGAGTCTTTAAGAAATGCGCAAGTGATTTTCATGATCTTCGTAGATTTTTGAGTATACCAAGATATCATCAATAAATACCACCACAAATTCATCGAGATATTCCTTGAAAACGCTATTCATCAGATACATGAATATAGAGGGTGCATTAGTCAATACAAAAATCATTACTGTAAACTCGTAATGCCTGTACCTAGTTCGAAATGATGTCTTCGGAATGTCTTCCTTCTTTACACACAACTGATGGTATCCAGATCGAAGGATAATCTTTGAAAAGTATTGAGCTCCATGAAGTTGGTCAAATAAATCATCAATGCGAGGTAGGGGATACTTGTTCTTTATTGTTATAGCATTGATCTCCCTGTAGTCGATACATATCCCCATAGATCCATCTTTCTTTTTAACAAAAAGAACAGAGACTCCCCATGGAGAAACATTAGGGAAAATCTCTTATTACTCAATTACTCTAGTTGTTTCTTTAGTTCAACTAATTCTACAGTGGCCATTCTATATGGGGTCTTCGATATAGGCCTTGTTCCATGAATTAAATCAATTGAAAACTGAACTTCTCGTTCTAGAGGATGTCCAGGTAAATCTTCCGGAAACACATCTACATAATCTTTCACAATAGTTACATCATCTATTTGAACATTCCTTTCCTCACCCACTGTAATTTCATCCTCTTCCTCCCCAGTAATTGAATTTAGTTGAGCTATTAGGGGTGGATCTAGATAAGAATTAGGTGGCGACGATTCTGCTCTAAAGATAAGGTGTTCCTTATCATCATCATCAAAAATCGTAACCTCCTTCTTCTTAAAATAAATCTCTGCATCATGGTTCTAAAGCCAATCCATGCCGAGGATTATATCAAACTCAATCATAGGTATGACGATGAGATCAGCAGATAAAGAACATTTATGTGCTCTAATAGGGATTAATTCACAAAACTTTCTTGCAATGATACTTCCCTTAGGAGTTGTAACTAACAACACATTTGTTAAATCAAATTAGAAATATCTAATTTTCTTAGAAAACTGGGAAGATATGAAACAATGCGATGATCCAGAGTCAAATAATGCATTTTATAAACTTGAGGAAACCATTAAATTACCTGCCACCACGTCTTTCAGAGCTTCTACCTCATCAGTAGTGATAACATAATCTTTCACTTGATCCCTTAACCTTTTCTGAGGTAAGTTCCCCTGACGCTTTGGACATTCATTTTCATGATGTCCCATCTCCCTGAAATTGTAGCACTGAACATTGGCATCTTCCTTCTTCCCTTTGTAATCACGAGCTTGGTGGCCTTTTTCACCACACTTGTAACAAACACCCATTCCCTTCAAGCAAGTACCAGGGTGTTTCTTCCCACATTTACCAGAGGATGGATATTCAACCTTTCCCTTCTTCCCCTTATTTCCATTCCCAGATTGATCAGAAGATCTCTTCTTCTCTTGCTTTTATTTAAAGTCATAAGACTTATAGAATTCTTTTTCTGTCTTGATAGCACATGAGACAATGTCTTTGTACGATGAGAAGGATTGTGAGACTAATTCTCGAAAGATAAATGGTTTTAAACCATCAAATAAACGATCAATATTACTTCTTGGGTTACGTATATAATATCTAGAATACCTTGCTAACCTTGTAAAGTTAGCCTCATACTTTGCAACATTATCATCCTCCTTTTGTCTCAGACTCAGAAATTGCCTTTCCATATCTTCTCGATGGCCACGAGGAAAGTATTTTTCTAAAAACAGATCTTTGAACTCCCTCTATTCCATATTTGATACTTAATCATCTTCCTTCATGTTTTGAATCAATGACCACCATTGATCAGCATCTCCAGTGGGGTGGTAAACTACCATGATAACTTTTTCTCTTTCACTACATCCCAAAGCCTGAAATATTTTCTCTAGGTAACTTATCTATTGCTCAGCTACCAATGTATTTTTACTCCCATTGAACATTGGTGGTTGTTTCCTCATGAAGATATCTAACATTGATCCTCCACGCTATGGATCAGGGTGCTCCATACAGGTAATGTTATTATTCATAACCTGAGTGAGTTGACCCAGTATGGTGATTAGCTTATTGGCACCAGTTGCATCACCAGCTCCACTATAATTATCTAGAGCAGTAGGGCAATCCCTACATGGGGTACATTCATTGATACGGTTTCCATTTCTTCCACTAGGCGCCATTTATTAGGAATGGCATAAACTAGATCAGTTTATGAATCAAAATACATAATTTCATACTTATAAAACACTTAACATAAATTGAACTATTTATGGATATAATCCATAATCATAAAAATGTTTTCTTTGAGGATGTGTATACTCATAAACCCTTCATAATGATTTGTAAAGAAAATGAGAGTTATCCTAAGCATATCCCCCGGGAGTGTCATAAACAAGAGTGCAACAAGGCCTGTTGTCGTGCACCAGTTCCCGTTCGAGTCTAGCTCAAAGCGGTGTTTTTGGGTTTTACCCCTAGGTATATCTGTGCCAGAGCCGCCTCTACCTTCTTGTATCCAGACATGAATGTATTTCTCGAAAATCTCACAAAATCTCTACAATACCAAAATTCTAGGAAGTTCTTCTATACTAATCCTCAAAGTCCATCTTAGGTCTATGTGCTCTAATCAGAGTTTATCTAAATCTAGCTTCCAAGGTTTGTACTAAACTTCCTCTGATACCAACTGTAACGCCCCGACCCCAATTACCCAGAG
The DNA here is from genome assembly GCA_963277665.1 of Viscum album. Classification (NCBI taxonomy): domain Eukaryota; kingdom Viridiplantae; phylum Streptophyta; class Magnoliopsida; order Santalales; family Viscaceae; genus Viscum; species Viscum album. Next base: position 800,342,758 of record OY728150.1, on the reverse strand, counting down.
TCGGTGCATTATTACATAACATTGACATGATCACAAGAAAGATCAAGTCTCGAAAGACCGATTAGTTTAGTAGCCTTGGAATAACTAGATACATTAATAATGTTTACATTACATCATAAAATGAAAACTACAACAATATAGTCTCCATAGTCCAAACTCTTATCCCCTCATACTATCCCTGCAGGTCATTCATAAATTTCTTCTTCACATCCTGAGAAAAATAAAACACAGAAAAGGGGTGAGCTCAAATTCCCAGTAAGGATAACAATATAGAAAAATATTTTATAAATAAGAATAAACATTTAAGGAAATTTATAACTAAAACAAAAGCCTTTTAAACAAGAACTTCAACATAGTATGTCAATAAAATAAAATAAAATAATTCCATTTACTTATTCACATGGATATTCTACTAATCGAATATTCACATGCAATATCAATAACCACTTTCATAATGATGGAAAACATAATGTCATACTATCATAACCACATATCCAAGGCCTTGTGCCAAGACTACAAATAATATTTTGTCAAGGCCTTGTGACAAGACACTAGTTTTTCTCATGAGACCTACCGATGCATCGAGGAGCTATAGCGGGCTCCACCCGTCACATATTAAGTCCAATGCATTCCTCATATGAACATGTTTAAACATTACATAAATATTCATATTAAAACTAGCATATGAAATTTCAATACTTTCTCCATAAACCATGAATGGTATAAGAATAACACATCCATAGTCAAACAAATCACAAAACCTTCAATACAATATGGAATTTTTGTATAATAATAAATCAACTTCAAATAAGCTTAAAATCCATCAAAGGATGTTGACATAGATGAAATCAAAACTATTTGAGAGAAATATCCATTTTTTGAAATAATTTAAAAGTCACATAATTATAAAATAAAACATTTAATTTGAAAATTTTCTTATAGTCTTGTAAGGGAAGCTTCAAAGATTTTATAACTGCGGAAAATAGTCACACCCGCCGTATATGTTTAAAAAACATTCTTACCTTAATTCTGTCGAAAAGGTTAAAAAGGACCTTGTTTGGAAAATGATGGAAAGATTACATTATAAACCTCTTATAAAAGTCAACAAGGGTATACATGACTTTAACCCATATTCTAGTAAATAGAAAAAATGTTTGGAAATACATTTTTACGAAACATGGATGTGGATGATAAAGAAATCCCATTAGATTATTACGTATAAACAACCTCCGATAATTAAGAGATTGCGAAATAAACCCTTACCTTGTACTTTTCCTTGGTTAGAGTAGGTAAACCTCCAGTTTAATGGTGAAATAATTGTTATTAAATTATAAAAGAATCATATATATTAATATGATATCATATATGATCTTTTAACATTGATTTGTTAATAATATCTTAGTATTATCGTCGTTTCGGGTGTTAACTTACTCGTTTTATTTTATATGTTTTGTTACATAATCCATGTTTTTCATGGATAGGTTGCACATTATTCATATACAGAATGATATCAAGTCCTTAAAAATTATTTTTAAATCATCAAATGATAATTATACTTGAATGGATACGAAGGAGAATGAATCTCATCGTGTTCGTGGAGACGATAGTCCGTACGTACACACGAGTGACAATATCATTCTTTTGATATTAATATAATATATAGTTGTATGGTATATCAAATATACAGAATCATTATCATGTTATATTTATTATTTACACGAATTACAAATCATTATTATACCCATCCAAATAATAATGTTTTTAATAACAATTACACCATGAAGTGGAGACGGTAAGCCGTACGTACGTACGTATGGTGACATGTCATTCAACGGATGGATAGAATACTGAAATATGGTTGTACCATGTTTATAATAACATCAAAGTATATATAATATACTTGATTTATTATTTTATAGTGTTAATAACAAATAAAGAAGAAGTGGAAGAAGAAATGAACTTGAAAAAGGGTGGTGAAATCATTGCCTCTTCTTCGGGTTCTTCCTTTTGATTTGATCAAAAGGGCTCCTTAGGTTGGCTTTATGACTAACGGAAGGCCTCTATAATTAAGTGACAAAAGTTGGGAGAGTATTTGGGTAGGGTTTGACCGAACCAGAAGGCTTTTAAGGTGTGAATTAATGAGAATGGGGAGTGCCCTTTTATAAGAGGGGTGAGGGGCACCTTTGGAAAAGCTAGAAATATTATTTTATAATTAATTCATATTTGGTTTATAATGGCTCCAAAGTGGATTTTATAAAAGATTAGGTGGGGATAGGTCGAAAACAAATCAACCAATAGGATTTAGATAGGTTTGAGTTAATATATTAACCTTATCTCTAAGTATTAACTCTTAGTTAATTTGTTTCACTTTTACAATATCACTTTGTATTTTTTTTATTATATGGATAATAAACATACTATATACATCTAAGAGACCCCCAAGTGGTCCATTAATGATAAACATATCATTATATAAGTCTCTTGGACGATCCTTAGATTTTTAGGAATTGAATATCAATTAATAATATAATATTTGTTTTAGAAACCCTTTTATGTCAATTTTGACACTATTTGGAAAATTGATTTTTTTTGTGAAAATCATAAAAGAATGATTACTTCGAAAAAACTCAATTAAATCAATTATAATATGTTATAATATCCTATAAAATTAGTGTAATTCGTTAAAAGTGTCAAATTATATTTATTTGGGTATTTATAATATCAATTATTTTAATTTTTCACTATTATGGTAATTACTGTATCATCATTGTGTCATATGTAAATTAAATTCTTTATGTTCTAAAAATTATAAATAAAATACCATTAAGTAGAAAATATTCTTATATTTCTAATTAATATTTATAGTCTAAAATCCAACATATATTACCCTTTGTAAAAATTGTTTTTCTAAAAGATATATGCTTATGTCATTTTTGTATTTATTTTAACTTAATTAAAATAAAGTGTCCCTATCTCCTACAAGTGGATCCATGGGGTCCCAAAATCGACCCAAATATGCCCATGGTCGGCCATGTATCCAAGAATAAGGTTAGGACACATTTTATGGTAATTTAGTATTATTATAATATTATTTTTTAACTCTTATTTACCGGATTTACCATTTAACCATGGTAAATAAAATATTTACCGATGTAATTATTCAAAGTGTCTAAAAATAAAAGTTACCTATTTACAAAATTTGAAATCCTGATTCCAAATATGGAATCCATTTTTCCAAATTCAAAACACTGAAGTGGCATAAATTAATTTAAAATTAATTCCCGCTGTCAAAACAAAAAATGTGTTTTTAAGATATAATAACTATTAAAAGATTGATACTTGTTTATGTTCGGTTTAATTGTGAAATTGTGTCCAATGACCAACATTGTATTAAATTATAAAAATATATTCTAAATATATTTTAAAACCACTCAAATTCATAATTTATCACTATTAATTATTTTGATTAAAAAAGTAGTTTTTAATTAAAATTTTGTAATTTTACCTATTCATCAAAATATTAAAGTTATCTGAAAAGTACCAAAATTTCACCTTAGGCTAAATTCGATACTACGAATCCAAAAATGAAGTCCATTTTGAGAGATAATATTTTTAAAATTATGTATTACTATTCATAACGGCTAGTTTGATTGGTTGTGGTGTGTGTTAGAACTCGATGTTGCGTACAACACACGCTATTGCATTATTCAAAGAGAAGCGTACCGTAGAAGCTTGGGGTGTTACAAGATCTCTAGCATGACTCCTGCACTTCAAACCCTCGTGTATAAGTCAAGTAATTGGTTTGACACCTGCACCTCGGTCCTATTTAATAATATATTAGAAATTTTATAGATGACATAGACATGTGGTCACCACTGCCATCTCCCACGGCACATCCCTTTTCCATGAATCTATCTACCACTGGAGTTCACTCCAGAAACCCCGCATAACAAGGAAGAAAAAGGAGTCACACATGATCAGATGAATATAAGGTGGCCCTATTAAAAATAATGTTCTTTGATAAATTGACAATAAACCATATATAGGGATTATTGAAAAAGTACTGTAATCCATACTGAGTACTCTACCATAGACATGTCACTCTAAAAAACATATAGAAGATATTTTATATTCATGGATCTCAACCTGGATGGAAAAAAAATTCACTAAATAGATTCATAAAAACCACACAATTGAGAGTCATGTCATCATGGTTCTACATCACCAGGATCAACCATTTCTCGACCGATATTTGTAAAAGACTCACTACTAGGGTCACCATCTGATTGATAAGGGCCCCAGAAGGTGGAAAATGATCATGACTGCACCAAACGAGTCGTTAGTTGTCTTAGGGTTTGTATAACCCTGTTATATAATAGGTAACTTCTTTTTTAACTTAGGTAGTGAAATCATCTTATGTGCATCCTAGGCTCTAAATAATGGGAAAACATGTTTCTCAGTGGGTGGAATCTCAAATAGCGAAACATTCGGCAATTCTGCCTCATGCCCAGTGCCATGTACTAAAGCATCATCACTAGGTAGATTAGAATTTCAATCCATTCATGAAACCCTGTCTAGATATCATCGCAGTGGAATCTTGAATTAGAATCATGATGTTCCTAGGGCAATGAGAATATTTGAGGAGATGATTCAAGAAGGACATGGAAACTATAACCTAACCCTATATGATGAATGTACCAAAATTTCCCTACAACCAAAGTCTAAATGATGTGAATCAACTAGCAGATTATCCAAAATCTTGTGAATTGATATGTCTATCACTACACCAACACTAGAGTCCTTGAACTAAAAGACAAGCTCCATACACTTCAATACTAACATTATAAAATCCAATCCAGTATCACAAACTCTAATCCAAAGGAAGTATCTCCTATGATACCACTCTTTCATGACCCGACCCAATGGGGACCAAGCCATGACTACCCCAATCCCATCTCCAATATGCCAAGGGCTGCAGACTAGCAACTAGTGGGCATATCATATATATGGGAGGCCTTATTATATGATACCTATATGAAGGAAACCACAAAAATCTACATGAAACAATGCATAGAAAATAAAAACCGAAATAGAAATGCATGCATACATCTATCCCTCAGCTAGAGTACAAAAGATGAAAAATAAAATTAAAATACATACCCCACCAAATTATAAAATCATCCAACTAGCTTAGAAGGAGGTGGCCACTATCAAGTGAAACTGCCAGAACACACCTCGATCCAGCACTAAAATACACCTTGTCTTTTTAACTAACTAAGTTTTTACTACTCTAAGTCATCATAAAACTCTTTTGAATGGTATATTGTGTGAATAGTACATTACATGTGTGGGAATAACACATGTGGGGTTGGGTATAACAATACCTAACACTAACCCCAATAACCCAATATAAAATGGATCGACTAAAAGTAAATATTTTACTCGACCGGATCTATATGAATCCCAAGAGCGAGAGGAATGAAACTAAATCTCGGCCACTCATCGGCTTTACACAACTAGTAATCTCATCACCACATGGTGTTTCAATAAAGATACATGAAATCATTGTAATAAATCTCAATATCATCTAGATATAATAATACCATACTATAAGTATCATTACATCCCATCCTCAAATCCATCCATATGATTATACCCAAGGCTCAATGGTATTGCGTGTCTAAGAGAACACACTCCATGAGTACCGTCATCCCATAATTCACTCTCATGGGAGATACACTTCATACAGAAAAATCAGACCATCTCATATGGACCATCTGATAAAACACACTCCGTCGAGAACTACTCTCTAGGTATAACTCTAGTGTCCCATACTAGAGATCCTATCACTATTTTCTGAAACACTTTGCAAACTCATAATAACTCAAGCGTATATGCTCACCCCTCTAAAATATACATAGTCGAGGGAGAACTCCATCATGCTATACACCATGCACATCCTCTTTAAGGATATTGAAAGGAGGGGCCTACACCACACCACTACCCCATAGACAATGGGTAATTAACTCTCAACCATCTCATGAAACCACTTTAATTTCCATAAAGAGAGGCTCGCACCTCACTATGTTGAGGGAGAACAACCACTAACTAGGTTCTATATATAACATGTGGAGGGGCCTACTACTCAAAAATACACTCCACAATCGAGGGAGCTCCAACTCTAGTGGAGGAATCACTCTCTACCATAACTCAATGATGGGGGAGTACTGGTCTTTAGATACAGGACTCACACTCTATGTATAGGTGGGTTTTTCTCTACCTTTCATATCATTTTGGGGGACTTGTAACTAGCTAAGACAGGGGAGTACCGACCCTGGAATTGAGGTCCAACACCCTAGTATGATAGGGGATTATAGACACTATCTGGACATCACATATGGATGAATCGTTCACTAGTGTGATAGGTGAGTACCAACTCCATGGATTGAGGTATCTCACCCCGGCTCCACATGGGAGTACCGAATCTATCTACAAAAAAGTATTGAGGTTTTGTTCCCTAATTCAAAATGGGAGTTACATATCCATATACACAAGTGATACATGGGACTTTTACCCTATCTCGATAGGGGAGTAATGACGTTGGGAGAGATACATATTGGGTAGAGGACTCAGACCCACTATGAGGATTTCCTTCTCTATTGATCTAAGAAGTAAGGTGAACAAATTCCCTGTTATGATATGGTAGTAATAATCCCAAATTATGTGTGATAAACCAAACCCAACTCTGGCATCAGTCACCTGTCACTAGAAAGGGTTTCACAATCATCACACCTCATGTCACAACACTGGTATGGGTTGGGGGATTGTTCCCTAACATAAAAAGGGACCACATCACTACAATCCTAAAGAGTATTAGGGGACTTGAATCCTGAAATGATTGGGAAGGTCTCTAACCCATACATTTTTCTAGTGATCCACCATGATCAGTACCAACAATTTAGAGTTTCTTATCCAACATCATTATTCAATCACACCACATCGTATCTTAGTATCCACCATAAAGGATACCATCGTTTCTATGTATAAAACTACATAGGAAAGGATAATTTCCTACCAAAATACGATCCCTTAAAATTGTGATATGCTTGTTTCAATTTCCAAAGAATAGTATACTTTGTTTATTAGGGTCCAAATGGCATGTGACCCCTCTTGAACACATAGTTGTGTCCTCCCTCTCATATCTTTTCTGTCCATGTGAGATTACACAACAATAATATGGTGTATATTTCATGTCTCACCTCACCCAGTCCACTAGTCTTGTATTTATTCACACGGCTCATCATGAAAAGTCTTCAGCATGTTGTGTACCCCTATTAAATGTTTTGTTATGGATAACTGGACTCTTGGTCATATCCTCAGCCCATTCCAATGCATGGCCCTCATGTCCATGTCTCAAGCCATGTACGTCCACACATCCATGTCCCCAACATTGATTTTCTAGCCATGTACCTCATCACATGACCTTGAATCATGATAAGACATGTGCCCATCATATATGGTGTGTAGTCCCAGAAATATTATCTTCCATGATTGGAAAAAACGTGGTTTTTCCCCTATAATACAGACCATGTGATAGGGAATTTCGAATAGAAATTCACTACAGTCCACTCAAAACACCCTAGTTTCCTCTGAAACCCCCAGGTCAACCCCCATAGGGCCATTAACAATCATCTTATGGATATAAAACCTTAAAACCACACATAAAAGAGGAGATAATATCATAAAAACAAAAAATATGTCCACCTTATGGTGAAACACCAAAGATTTGGGTTCAAAACAATGCATGATAGCTTTTGTAGCATGATCTAGTGTTGATCGGGGTCAAAAGGGGGGATTGATGTCACCTCCTCACCTTGGTTCAACATCAGGTTATCCTTAGTATGAGGGGGTCATCTTCATCTCTTTCTTTAAATACATAAGGCGGTTTGATTTATTTTTTATTAAATCAATAATTTTTATTTGACACCCTATCAATGATCTTCCCCGACCTTGTGATTGACAGTAACAAAACTTATTTCATTCCTAGGGTAATACTCATGTTCTACACTCGAACACAACTTCAGATTTCTAATTTGGGTCTCTACTTAGACGAAATTACAAATTCACAAGGAAACTACATGTGCATAGTAAAATAAATTTATTGTTTTTAATAGCACCTCCGAATAGCCCTTCAGGCCCTAGAATCTAGTGCCCCCTTTGTTCTTGGATTTAAAAATATTCCTAAAAATATTCCAAAGCCTTATAGGGAAAAATAGTTATTAACAATTTAAACTATGTATAGTGAACTCATGAAGTAAAAAAGAAAACATGGATTCTAATAGAATTCTTGATAATATCAATGGTATTTATGAATAATGGGTAAGATAGTAATGGTTTGTGATCTCCAAGACTCTTTTTTAGAGATAACTTAGAGAGGGTACACTAACTAGCGTAACACCCTGAATTTTTATAAATAATTTGGATTGAATAAATTAATTTTAGTTGATGGATTATGTTACATGAAACAACAATTCAATATTTCATTACATGAAGCCTTGGATTATCTTTAACTACATTTAACACTCATTTATCTTGATCGATACATGACACAACGTTTTTAACAAAACCATGACATATTATTAATATAGTCTTTTAAACTCCATTATTATAAACTAGTCGTTAGACTTGGACATATTAATAGTAATAACTACTTTTAAAATAATAATTATAATTATTTCACACAAATTAAAGATATTGATAATAAAATACCTAATTTTTTGTAAATTCTATATATGATTTAAAATACAATTTTTCAAAAAAAAATACTATTTATTTATTCTGTATTTAATAATAAAATAAATATTTGACACTTTTAAAAATTTCATTATATAAAATAAAAGTAATTTTTCAATTTATATTGTCAAAATTATATTAGGTTTAATTTTTGGGACATTTCTAAAATGTTACATTTTATGATGAATTTGAAAAATATTTTGTTTTAATTAAAAAGGGAATTTTAATTTCATTTATTTAAGAAATTAAATTTTATGTTATTTTTTGTTAAAAGTGTAATTTGTTAAAAAATATTTATATTAAACCAATTTAGGTTCATTCAATAAATTGTATATCTAAATTTAATATAAAAACATTGTAAATATTTTCTCATTTTCTTTTAAAAACCGACTTTCCTGTCACATCTTCAAAATTAATATTAAATTATGTTCTTCCACTTATATTATGGGAATTTTTTCAAAATGGAAAAAAATTATTTAATTATAAAAATATATAATTTCTATTATGGCCAAATTAATTTTTGAACAAATTTATTAGTGATAACAAATAAAATAAATTACCGTAATTAAGGTAAAAATATGTTTACTTATTGGTTGATCTTAGAATATAAGGCCTATAAATGAAAAAAACATTTAAAAACCCCATTTTCTATACATAGATAGAAAATATGATTTTTTTAATTTTAATTCTCCATTATTTGGTCCCGGTGATTGAAAAAAATGTGGGTGGAATTATCTCTTTCAATAAATTACGAGTGTTCCACTCACCTCCCTAACAAAACCACTTCCCCTATCCCCCTCTCTTTGCTCCTTCAAATAAAATTTATTCAGAAAATTTGTACCAAAATAACTTATAAAATTACATCCTATCATCAAAAAAGACTTATTTTTTACATATATCCAACCATGGAACTCTTTTAGTTAACATTTAAAGGGAATACCCCAAGAAGTGGTAACGTTCATCGATGAACATTTATTGTTTTTTCTTCATTAGTTCGATTAAAATAAATTTTTGTCAATATTATATAATAAACACATCATATTAAATATCTTGGATGTTTTTATATAAATTTTACCCCTGAATACATACACACTTCCATCAGATGAGTTAAACAATCATTATTTGTGTGTACGGAAGACTACCGCCTCACGAACTGATTAAATTTGTTTCTCCATTACCACATTTCAATGTGGGGAATAATGATGGAAAAATTGTTTATATATGATATTCATGATATTAATTATTGTATTATCCTTATTTAATTTTTATATCATGCAACCTTAATGACTTTAATTTTTTGGGAATATGATAATTTTATTCGTTGGTATGACAGACTACTGCTTCTCAAACCAAGGTGATTTGTTCACTCTTTATGTTGAATGTATTAAAAATGGTTTTAATAAAAATAAGTGATTCATATTAAAAAAATTATTATTATATTATGATATATCATTTACCTTTATTTCTTTCGATCGAATAACAAAATGAAAAAAAAATTCATGTGTAATTACGACCAACTATCTCCACTAATGGTGAATTTCATTTCTTATCACTATTTTCTAGGGATTACTCCAAATACATATATAATGAATATATATGAAATTTTTATCATGATTTAAACTCTAGAGATGATGAAATAAGGTTCAAATTAAGAGAAAATATAATTAATTAGAACTTATATAAAAAACTGAAATAGTTATTACATGAAACGCAACATTAACATGGAATTATTAATAAACGAGTAATAAAATTTCATAGGAAACCATATCTGATATGATATATATGAATATAATTCTGTAATAGGTTCATAATAAACTTATATTTGTTATAAAATATGTTTGAATGAGTATGAAGGAAGTCAATAATTAAGGTAAGGAGATTTCTAGTATCACTGTTATTCCTGAGTGACATATTCTATATTCACCACTAATATATTTTTTTGTGGGGTATATACTACCGAATGACATGAAATATAATTAATATACCCCATTTAATGATAATTAAATTTTCTATTAAAGTTATTATTCCATTTAGATTATGATTAAATAGTTACTCAAGGAGTAAGGATTTTTTGTCTCAATTTGACACCCTAGAGATGTACATTATATTATACACCTATATTATTTAATAGGGTGTATATAAAGACAAATTTATATGTAATATCATGAATGTATTCATCCTCATGATATTTTATGTTTCATTTTATTTTATCCTTTCATGTGTTTCATGGTACAAGGTTACCAAAGAGGTAATGATATTATGTTACAATCTCATCATTTATCTAGATTTTTTTGATGAAGTATCCAATATTGAAATATCATAATATAACTCCCAATAATTCTCATTGAGTTTCAAATAATATGGTTATTCATGATAATTTAATTTAATTTTATAATTTTCTTAACTTTTTTTACTTAAATAAATTGATAAAATACTTTTAATAAAATAAAAATTTATTTATCTTATCGGTCAGAAATATGTTTTCTTACAAAACCATGTTTTATATAAATATTTTCAATTTTTTTAAATGAGATTTTATGCTCATTTTATAGGAAATTTGATTTGGAAAATTTTTATGTCTTCAATGTTTTATAAATGATTTTTAAAATCATCCATTATATATTTTAAATGTAATTTTAAAAGAAAAAGGTTTTCAAAATGTTTTATGATCTAAAAGAAGTTTTTCAAATAGGAAATGATATTTTACTTAAGAAATGTTTAAAATTATCTAGAAATGTTTTTTTCAATTAAATATGATTTTTTTGGTGTTACCAAAGTCTTAATGGGGATATGATTTAGGCATACCATTCATATTTTTTTTGTGAATGGTTTTGTTTTGATTTCATGATGTTTATGGAAATAGTTTTCCTTCTGTAGGCTATAACATGAGTAAATTATTATGAAACACACATCTTCACATGGATAATTATATGATGAAATTATTATAAAATCTATCTATTTTTTATAGGTTATGATACGATTAAATTTTTATGATATAGATTTCAATTCATGAGTTATGATATGATTAATTTTTTTGTTCATGTGGCACACATATTTATGATTTCATTATATGATGCGTGAGACCTATATATCCCAATAATTAATTAGAAAAAAAATTATTTATCTTGTGTGGTAGAAATTAATGGACCATGGAGTGAAACTGATAGAGTATAATAGGGATGGAATGGGGAGAGAACTCAGTTCAGTAAGATAGGGTTGTAATTAAGAGTGAACATGGTACAGTAAAGGAAATTGTCCATTATGATGGCCTTCAAAGTGATCCTTAACCAATAAGTAAATTATTTTCTATGATTATGTGTAATACAAAAATTACATGCCATGTTACAATGTTATGATCTAATATATCATGTTCTTTTACAATCTTATGATTCTTATTTTGTGAACATACAATATTTATTCCTTGACTCATGTATATGATATTTGATATGAAAGGTATGGTTTTAAAATTCAATTCTCATAACCTCCTACCCATATTCTCAGGTAATTATTATGTTTATCCCATGTTTTACCTTATTGAGAATCTAGGATAACCATTTCTTATGTTTTCTTCCCCTTGGTTATGAAGATATATATTTTTTATGATATTTCTAACAATAATTATAGTTTTGAAAAACATAGTAGGAGATAACATAGCTCACTTGGGGACCAATGTTTATGTTTTCAAATCTATAAAGGAACTAAACTATTAAAAAACTGAAGAATTTTTTCTTCTAATGAAATGAATATTATGTAGAAATAATACAATTTATATTTATGCTAATTCTGGGTCTCTCTTGTTGGAATCATATGATTGGTTTAATTAACCTCTAGAATGCAGGATGATATAACCTTAGTGATATCCCTATGTACATGTCAAAGGATAAGTCTAAGTGTGATTCAAAGCATAGGAAAATGTCCTGGAATATTGGAAATTGATAGAAAAAGTGGTTTCTCAATAATACATCCATGATTGGATAATAAAAGTAGATGTGGCCCTGACACAGATGTAACTAGGGGTAATAACCCTAAAAAACTATATTGAGATAGACTCAATTGGGAAATGGTGCATAGAATCCCTTCATGTTTAAAAAATAGTTTGATTCTCTTGGGGGATATGTATTGGAAATTCAAAAACACTTTATAAACCATCATCAATGATTTAAACATAATATGACCAGCAGTGAACTATGATAAACCTAAATATTCATATATTAAAAAGAAGTTGTATACATAGTAGTGACAACTTCTAATGGTATGATGATCACATATCAAGTATAGAATTCTTCTCCTATTGGAAATGGTGGTAATGTTCTTCCTATAATTCTTATCATAGTCCCTATAGTTTAATTTGATGTCATATTAGGAATTTATTGTATTTCTCTACATAAATCCCACATCAATTGTTGATTGAGGGAAGTCACATTTAATATTACAAAATAACATATAATTTTATCTCAATGTAAAAATAATTACATTATTTAGATGTAGATCACATCCATTTTATGGGTCTTAAATCGTTTTTATATTGATTTTTTATCTCATGTGGTCAGTGATAAACTTTTCATCGATGATATACCTATCATGTTTGAATTTTATGACGTCTTTTCGAAATAGTTTTCTAGCCTTCCACAGAAATGTGAAGTTGAGTATTCAATATGAGTCATACCTAGTTCCACAAATATTTCAATGTCTTTCAAAATAATTTCCTCTATTGAGTTGGAGGAATTAAAGGAGAAACCCTAGGAAATACTTGACAAGGGATTCATTCATCCAAGTGTGTAACCATGGGGTGCACCTGTTCACTTTGTTAAAAAGGAAGATGGTTCAATGTGAATTTTCATTGATTGTCAAGTATTAAACCATATAATCATCATGAACAAATATCTTCTTACCCATATTGATGAATTTTTTGATCAACTACATGTGGATCAATAATTTTCCAAGATTGACCTTCAATCTAGACATCATCAACAGAGGGTTAAGATGGAGGAAGTACCAAATAATGCATTCCATATGATGTATGGATACTATGAACATATATTGATTCCTGTAAGTATTACTAATTCTCCCATTACATTCATCTATTTAATAAAGATAGTCTTTATTGATTTTCATGATTTTTTTGGTGTAGTCTCTATTGATGATGTTTTTATGTATTCAAAATGAAAAGAAGAGCATGAAGACCCCATGAGAATTGTACTAAATATCCTAATAAAGAAGAAATTATATGGAAGATTTCCAATGTGTGAATTTTGGCTTTAAAAAGATTCATTTTTTGGTAATATAATCTTAATATAAGGTACATCATCCGATCTATCAAAGGTTAATGAAATTGAATAATGGACCAGACCAACATTACTGACTGAGATCCATAGTTTTCTTGGTTCAATTCGATATTATTGATGGTTTTTAAATAATTTATTATTATTATCTAATCGTCTCCCAAAGATAACTGAAAAGGGATCTAGGTTCTTGTAGATAAATGGATATGAGGAAAATTTCAAGGAACTATAGAGATTATTATTTAGAGTGCATGTGATTACATTACCCTATTCTGGAGAAGGGTTTTTAATCTATATTAATGCATCCTAGAAGGTATTGGGATGTGATATTGTAAATAATTACACTGTTATAGCTTATCTAACCTAAAAATTGAGGATTCATGAGAAAAATTTCACAACTCATGATTTGGAGTTAGTTGTGATATTGTTTTAATTAAAGATAGGGTGGAATCATCTTTATAGAGAAAAGTGTGATATATAAACTAATCATAGAAATTTAAAGTATACATTCACATAGAAGGAGTTTAATATGTTCCAAATAGGATGGTTAGAGATGATTAATGATTATTATGGCTAAATAAATTACCATCATAGAAAATAAAACATGGTGGTATGTCCTTTAAGTTGAAAGGATCCTGATAGCCTATCCATGATGAGGATAAAAAAGGCACAATATTTTTGCATTTGTAAAATATGGTTTGGTAAATCCATAAGGAGGGGAAAATAATATCTTTACTTATTAAATGTTCAACGATATATCCAAGTAAAGATTAAATACGTACATAAGTAGGATGTACATATTTAAAATAAGGTTAAAACTATTTCTTAGTTTAACCATGATAAAGCTAGAATGATATGGTTCAGGAACCATTTATTTGTTCCTTCCATACCAGATTTCAGGAAAGACTTGTTAGAGGAAGATCGTAGTTCTTCATTCTCTCTTCTTCCTAGAAGTATGATAATATATATTAATTTGAAAGAATAACTCTACTGAGGTGTCATGAAAATATATATATCATAGTTTTTATCTCAGTTCTTGGTATTCCAACAAGTTAAGGACTAAAGAAAAAAATATAAGGGCTTCTTCCATTAATTATCCACACCAAAATGAAAATGGGAGAAAATAATGATGAATTTTTTCATTAGAATCCTCAAAATTTATAAAGGGAATAGGGGCATGTGGGTTGTAGTCAATATCCTTACAAAATCAGTACACAACACTTCTATTAGAAAATACTTCTCTCTGGATCTACTCTCCACGATATACATTAAGGAAGATGTAAGGTTGAATGGAGTAACACATTCCATTGTATATGATCTAGAACAGAGGTTTACCTCAATGTTCTGGTAAAGTCTCTAGCATGATCTTGATATGAAGTTGAGTTTTAGGACTACATGTCATCCTCACATATATTTTCATATTAAAAAAATAATTAAAACCCTATAGGATATATTGATATTTTACTATTTGGATTTTAAGGGTGGTTAGGATCAACACCATCCTCTAGTGGATTTTTCTAATAATAATATATTTCAATTAATAATTCGGATAGCTCATTATGAATACCTCTATGGAAATATATGTTTATCTCAAATATATTAGAATGAAGTTTGAGAAAGATAGATATTGGGACATAATTTAGGTAAATAAATGGAAGAAAACTTTAAATCAATTTAGCAACATATCAATGCAGCTCATATTTGGATGAAAATTTATGATAATAATCACTGACGTGATATCAAATTTGAATCTAGAGATAAGTTGTTTCTGATAATTTCTCCATGGATGATGAATATGATATTTCGGGAGAATGGAAAACTAGGTGTTAGATATATTGGTCCCTTTTAATTTATTGATCATTTTCGGACCATATATTATCATTTGGAACATCCATTGATCCCTTACCAAGTCCAAAATGTATTCCATGTATCTCTCCATAAGAATTGAATACCTAACCCTTCACATGTACTGAACTTAGAGTTCATACCACTTGAGAAATATGTCTCTTATAATGAAAAACCTATTGAGATTCTAGACCATATCGATAATGTTTTACGAAACAAAGACCAGTAACATGGTAAAGGTTTTTGGGGGAACCCAAAATTTTCAAAAATCATAATGGGAAATTGAGGATATCACAATGCAGTAGTATCCTCATTTTTTATATCGAAGTGATGAATTTTGAGGGTGAAATTCATTTTAAGGGGGTATAATATAACACCATGAGTTTTTAGGAATTATTTTTTCCAATAAATTAAATTTCATGATGGATTGTGTTATATGGAACAAAAATTCATGATTTTTTTACATGAAACCCTATTTTATCCGGAACAACATGCAACACTTAGTTAACTGTTTTGACACATGATACTGATTTTTAACAAAACCATGAAATTTTATTAATATTGTCATTTAAAGCATATATTACAACACATCTGTTACACAAAGATAAATGAATAGTAATAATAAATGCTTAAATATTAATTATAACTATTTTATATTAAGTAAACCTATAGATAAGTAAATAAATAATTTTTATTAAAGTTGTTTTATATTTGTAAATAATATTTTCTAAAGAAATTATTTTTCTTTCTTTTGTGAAAAATAGTTAAATTAATTTTTAAAACTCCTAGAAAATTAATTTGATAAAATCGAAATTGTTTTTTATTTTATAATGTTAAAATTATATTAGGGATATTTTTCATTATTTATCGAAAAAGTTTTATTTGTTGATAAATTCTGAAAATACTGGGTTTTAAATAAAAACTTTTTTTTCATTTAAATTATTTGTAATGTCAATATATATTTTAATTTTGTTTTAAAGTATAATTAGTTCAATTATAAATCTATTAATAAAATAAATTTCATTGTAATTAATTTCGTATAGAAATTTAATATAAATACTTTTTAAACATTTGATCATTTTCTATTTAAAACCCCACATTCTTATCACATCTGCGTGATTAATTTTAATTTAGTTTTTTCTAATTATTTGATTTGAATTTATAAAAACATATTAAATATTTGTAATTAGAATTATTTATAATGTCTAATAAGTTCATCTAATTTTTTTACCCAAGTGATTAGTTAAAACAATAAAATTAGCTACAATGATTAAGGAAAAAACACGTTTACATAGTGGTTGCACATATAATATAAGGAAAAAAATGACTCAAAACTAGTCCAAAATAAATTTTTTTGACATATTTCGACCTCGTGATCTATTATTGGGGTTAGGTGACCTGAAAACGTTCATGGGTTGAACTCAGTCTTTCAAACAATTACAAGTGTGTCACTCACCTCTCCTATAAAGGGTCACCCTTTCTCCCCCTATATTCACAACATCAAAACCAATTTATACATACAAAAACCTACCCTATTCACTTCTAAAATTAACCCCCCTAATTCTTGAATTTTTATTTTTAATATTAATCTACTAGGGAATACTTTTAGTTCAAACCTAAGGAGGATACTCGAAGAAGATGTAGAATTCATCAATGATTGTTTTTGTGTCATTTCTTCCTAAAAACACTTATATTATTTTTATATAATTATAATATAATAACCACAGTTTATTTCATATAATTATATGTTTTTATTTTAATTTTATGACATAAAAACACACACACTTCCACCAAATCGGTTATGAAATCATTTTTCGTCTGTACAAAGGACTACTACCTTGCGAACCGAAATCATTTATTTTTCCATTACTACTTCGAAAAGTTTGTAATAATGATGGAAATAATATTTACATATGATATTTAAGATATTAAAGATAATATTATTCTTATTTAATTTTTATACAATTCATAACTTCATGCTTTCCATTTTTTTAATACAATAGCATCGTTCGTGTGAATGGCGGACTACCACCTCGTGAAGTGATGTGATTTCTTCATGCTTTGCATTGAATGTATTAAGGATGGTTTTAATAAAAATATGTTATATATATGAAATTAAAATGATTCTATATTAATAATATATCATTTAACTTTCTTTATTTCTGTCCAATATGAAAATGAATAATTGTGGTCATGAACACGTATGACCTACCGTCTATATGAACGGTGAATTTCATTTCCTATCAATAATTTTTATGGAATAATATAAATACATATATACTTAATATATATAATATTTCTATCATGGTGTATATTTTAGATATTCTAAAATCATGATCAAAGTAAGCGGACCGGAAATATATCAAATTAATACTTATAAAAATTACTAAATACTTATAACTTGAAACCTGACTTTAACATGAAATTGTTAATAAATATGTAAAAAAATGTAATAATAAAACTATATATGGAATGATAAATATGAATATGGCTCTACGATAGATTAATAATAAACATATATTTATTTTATAGGAATGTTGAATGAGTATATTAGAGAGGCCAGGACTTAAGGTAAAGGGATTTATAGTCCCACTTTTATTTTGAAGAGACTTATTCTGTATTCACCAAAAATTTATTTTATAATGTGTATATACTACCCTATGAAATGATATATAATTAGTCTACATAATTTCATGATAATTATTGTTTTATTTTATGTTATTATTTGAATGGTATTATGATTCAAAAGTTACTCTAGATGTAAGGAATTTTGTTTCTCAGTCTGCCTACTTTGACATTTATGTCATGTTATGCACATATATTCATTCAAGAGGTATATATACATCCCAAATGACATGTAATATCCTTAATTTATTCATACAAATGATATTATAAGTTTATTTTTATGTCATACCTTTGTGGGACTCATAGTTATAGTCTACTAATGTGGTGAGGATTTTATGTTACAATCTCATAATCCATTGGGATTATTTATTATCAAGTCTCCAATGTTTAAATATCATGATAGGACACTCAACAATTAATCATAATTTTCTTATACTCTATTTATTCAGGATATATTAAATTAATTGTACCATTTTCCACTCTTTGGTAGTTAAAAATTTGATATTTGTTTTAGAAAATCCAAAATTATTTCTATTTTAGGTCGGAAATATATTTTCCAACAAAATAATAATTTAAAAAAATGTTTTCAAAATTAATTATACAATATTTAAAGATAATTTTCAAGGGAAATTATTTGGAAAAATTCTTCCATTCAAATTTTTTTTAATTGATTTTAAAATTTTCATTTATATATTTTTATGTTATTTAAAAAAATGTTTCCAAAATGTTTTATGTTTTAAAAAGTGTTATTCAAAGTGAAAATGATATCTTAATTATGAAATTTCTTAAATAATGTTTAAAAATTATTTTCCATCTAAGATTACATATTTTGGTGTTACCAATACTTTACTAGAGATATAATCCAAGGATACTATTTATATAATTTCTCAGAATGATTTATATTTTGATTTCATGATGTTTATGAAAACCTTTTATCTTCCACGGGTTATACCATGGGTAAATTCTTATTAATCCTACTTCTTTTAATGTTTTATTCTATAATGAAATGATTATGAAACATTTATATCTATATATGTTATTATATTTTTAAATATTTTTATACCCATTTCATTTCATTAGATTTGAAATGATAAATTTTTATGATATTGTGGAACACATATTTATGATTTCAATATATGACAGGTGAGAAATATATCTCCCTATAATTCATTGGATAAATATTTATTTATCAAATGCTATAGATATTGATGGAATGGGGATGGAACCCAGTAGAGTATTATTAGGTTGGTATGGGGAGTGAGCCCAGAGCAGTAAGACAAGGCTGGAAAGAGGATTGAACTCATTGGAGTAAAAGAATTTCTCCACTATAATGGCATTGGTAGTGAGCCTTGAACAATATGGAAATTAATTTACAATCTTATTTGTATTCCATAAATTCCATGACTTCTGCCAATGTTATGTTCTTATGTATCATTTCATTAATTATCTTATTATTCATGTCTTGTGAAATTCTAATATTTATTCCTTGAATCATTTATATGATCTTTGATATGAAAGTTATGGTTTTCAAATGTTACGCTCATGTTATTTTATAGTTATGCTCATTTTAGACTTATTTATCTCCCTTGTTTACCCTTAATGAGAATCTTAGCTCACCTTTTCTAATTTTTCTTTCCCCAAGTTATGATGATATGTATTATGTATGTTATTTCAAAAAAGGATTTTATTAGAGGAGAATATTGTGGGATATGGTGTAGCTCTATTACGGACCAATGTTTATGTTTGTATGTTACCAGAGGAAATGAACTATTATAGTTATCAGACATGTTTTTGTGTAATGTAATGAATTTTCTACAAAAATGATGTAATTTACATGTATTTTAAGCATCGGTCACTATATCTAGGAATCCTGTAGTAAAGATCATTGGATGGATTGAATGCCTAGATTTTCTAGGGTTAAAACTCAATAATGGACTACACACCTATATAATTATTTTATAACTATATTAGACAGTCTATAGATTTGTTGTTAATTTTTATATGAACAACATTGCGACGTATCTCCTAGAACTTCTTACCCTTCTTCACCACGTATAAAAAAGTCATTAAAATCCTCCCATCCTTATGGTGAACAAATAGAAAATCTACTAGAATATATCAAAGCTCAAATAAACTTCACAATTCCTTCACATGAAGAAACATATTGAGGGGATGTAAAGGGAACATCATGTTGTCTATTTGTCATATGGAATGAAGGAACATTGGAAGAAACAATTCACTAAAGAAAATAAGTATGTGGAAGATACTTGTGTATTTTTTATCGAGTAAAAATTATCTTTTATACAAATGGGATATTAGATATACCATGTGGTACAAACATTTGTATTCAAATGTATAGAACAATGTGGATTTAAAAATATTTAATAAGGAGATATAAATATATGAGAATCCAATGGATGTAAACATACTGTTGTAGTTATTAACAACTACCACCTCACACTTCTGGATAGGGTGGACTTCGTTTTGAAGGGTAGTTATTATTAAAATCAATTACCAAAAACATTATATCAGTATCCATAATTGATATAAGGGAATTTATTTTCATTTTTGGGAAAATATAATTCTTATTTTATAAATAAATCATTTATTATGGTAAGGAACATTTAAATATTGGTCTTTATGTGTTGCATTACAAAACCCATGTAATATAAATCGATAATGAATTTTCTTAATAAGACTCATACTGCACACAATTATTGAATCACTTGTAAGTTCATGTAAAAAAATACATTAGTCTAAATTTTTGAATGATTTATTTTGGATTCTTTTGAAATAAATCCATTTGGTTTATGTCTTTTGAGTATACAATGTAAAATGACTAAATTCCTATATAGATTAAAAGGTAAAATGGATAAGTATATTATATAATAAGTTGATATTGATGTGAATGATCCATTTCTAGTTGAAGAAAGTGGTGATTATTCATAATTAATACCTTTTACTCTTGATTTGAATAGATATGGATTTTTGGAGAAATAATGGTGGAAATAATGACTATAGGGGGGAAGATTCATTTAATAACATTTATTATAAAAAAATAATAGTATATAAAATTATGATATACAATGATTTGTGTTTTCTAGAAATGAATTGAAGTGAAAAAAAGATAGAACAAAAATAATTATAGTGGTTTGGATAAAAAATATCCTAGTACAATCCTTAACATTCTCTCTTCAATGAGAAAATTGGTACCCACTAAGAACCTCACTTTTAAATGTGTGAGAACCTGTTACTGACTCTTTGATTTACAAATATATAGATGAACAACTCAATATTTTTATAGGATACTAAAACAAATCTTGGACCTTGCATTTTTTCAGGGGTCACATCCCAGAATTCCTTTTTAGTGGAGGAATGACTAGACTAGGAAATACTTGCTTCTGATTATAAAGAATAGTAACCAGACTCAAAAAATTACAAATAAAAGAATAAAAGATAACAGAAGTAAAAGATGGAACAAAACAAGAATACAGTCAAATAATGTTGATGATTATGAAACTTTATGATTTCTGATCACTTGAATAGAATATTTTTCAATGTTAATTTAATTTTGTGACCACATACATGAAACATAAGCTAAAGTAGTTTCTTGATCATAGGAGAGTTTCAAGAACTATGTCCCGTAATTTCATCTAGAATAATATGAACAAAATTAGTTTCATCTATTGAATGACATATCAAAAAATTAATCCTTATTTATTTAAATAAGAGCTTCTTGATGTTTTTATATAACCAATAGTTTCATGCCACTTGATAGCTCATAATAAGAAAATACAATTATTGTTACAGTTGATTAAAAATATCATGCAGAATAATAAGGAAATTTCATGTGCTTTATTTATTCCTGAAAAATATATATATAACATCCAATATGTTATATGTTGAACAAAAATAAAAAATTCATATTTATAAAAAAATTAAAATAAAAACAAAAAATTTCATATTTATTAAAATATTAACAGTTTCATAAAATAGAGCATCATAAACAATTTCAAATATATGTTTATATGTTTATTCAATATTCTCTAAATTATTTTTCTACAAAATATAATCATATTTTAGAGAAATATAATATTTTTTTATCAAAATATTTATTTTATTATATCTATTAAAATGATAATAAATATATTTTTTAGAAAAATTATTTATACTAATGATAGACTTAAATATTTGTGGGAGTTAAAAATATACCATCATATTAATCTATCATTTGTGTTCCATATGATCTACCATTACATAATGTAATAGTGAATCTACTTTTTTTTAACTCCATTGAATAGTAGAAGGATGTGCCCTTGTTGTCCATCGATAGATAGATATACTGTTACATGGTCCTACTACTATCATTTTGGAGAGGCATATACTTTACTACTGGTAGATAGATTATCTTCTTTTGATAAAAAAAGGCTACTATCATTTCTTGAATGAAATATGTATCCTACATGTATGAATATTAGGTGTAACTCTCAGTGTATGTTGAATGGTCGACAATTAAATAATCTATCATTGATCATGTAGGAATGGTTGAATGGTGTCTAGATCTTCCATTTATGTCCAGTGGTAGATTATTCTGTCAGTAGTGTTCATTGGTAGATAAAGCTATTGATTGACGTGATTTTTTCCGTTGGTTTTGCAGTCAATCATTGATGTGATCTACCAGTTGTCCATGATATACTAGTGGAGTTAAAGAAAGGTCAAACTAGTGTTGTAGATGATCATCGAACTAACTAAGATGGATGATTCTGATAACGAGTGTGAGGATGTTTTTATTTAAATAGTAATCATGCATGCATTTACTTCGAATACCCTTCACTCAATCCTTTTGTATGAACACACTCGCTTCTTCCAGGGCATCTACAATAAGTAGAGTTTTGGAAACCTCTAGTGAATAGAAAATCTTCAAATAAAGCTGGAGGAAGAAGATGAAAAAATTCTAGAAAATTTAAAGCACAAGAGAATGAAAATAGCATGGTAGATAAAATGGATTGCATGAAAAGGATCGGAAGATTGAGCACAAGTTTGTTTCATTAAAATATATGAACAATGATGTTACACCTACTATACCACATTAGAAACACACAAAAAGTAACATCTAGTATATCATAGAACCTATACTATAGCACCATCGTGCTATCAATAATGGTTTAACACCCACACACCCATTCACGTATACATGGGCTATGGCCTATAGGGATTACCATTACCAACTCTTGTGCTCCTCTAGGCAGGTTCTAGTTGGCCTTATACATAGGATCCCACTACCTTATTTCAAGCTCATTAGGTCAAACCTCCCATGGGGTAAACCTATTGGTCCTCTATATTTGGTTTATGGGCCCACCCAATTGGCTTACCTTGGTAGGCCTACCTTTTGACAAAATAGAAAAGAAAACCAAAGAAAAAAAATAATCTCATATTAAAATTTTAAATAAAAATTAAAACAATTCAAATATTATATTAAAATAATAAATAAAAAATAATAATTTTAAATTAATATGATTACATGTTTTAAACAATTTTAATTTAAATAATGATAGGAAATTTTAATTTATAAAAACTATTATCTAAAAATTATTGTTGAAGTATTTAAAACCCATGTTTAAATACTAAAAATCTCCTATTTTTTTCAATTGAAAAAACAGACATTTTTTAAACATTCCAAAACATTCTACCCCTTTTTGAAGTTTATCAAATAGTAAATTAAATTGAATTTTCTAATCATCATCCATGTTCAAAAGTGTAAAAAAATTAACATTTAATTACATAACATATTTAAAAAGACATTTACAAATAATGAATTGTATAATAAAAATATTAATTATGATGAATATAAATTTTAATCTTCTTCCATTACCAATTAAAAGTCCATTTTATCAGATTTAATAGAATCTAATGTTTTAGTGAAAATTCTATCCAAAACTTTCTCATTAGCATAAAATTCTAAACATATATCACCACTACTTCCTTGATC
Source organism: Viscum album (assembly GCA_963277665.1). Lineage (NCBI taxonomy): Eukaryota > Viridiplantae > Streptophyta > Magnoliopsida > Santalales > Viscaceae > Viscum > Viscum album. The sequence continues at coordinate 800,318,224 of OY728150.1, read as the reverse complement.
CTTAATAAAATGAAATCTAAAATTTATTGGTTTTTATATAGAGTATTATAGATGGTTTTATAATTTAAAATATCTTAATAATTATCACAAAATATTCCAACTTTATCAAAACTAATATTAAAATCGTGTAATATTTGTTTAATTATTATACTGTATGAATAGAATCTAACAAAAGCAATATAATCAGCCTTAGTTATTGGATAAAGCCTTTGGTAGTTGTTTCTTATAACTCCACTAAAATAAAAATGTAATTAAAAATTTAACTTACTAATAGTTTTTTTCTAATAAATTATACAACCATGAAAATCAGAATCAGAGTAAGATAATAATTCAAAATAGTTCTCATTGTAATAGAATAAACTTGTATAAATAGTACCATTGATATATCTGATTAATCTATTAACATATTTAATATGACATTCCGTTGGGTTGTACTTAAATCTAGTACACAACTATACTGATAATAATATGTATGCTTTAGATGCAGTGAGATACTATAAGCATTCTATCATGACTTGATATGGTTTAATATTAACCATCCTTCTAGGACCATCTAAGTAAAATTTGGAATTAGAACTCATTTGGGTTTCCATATTCTTAATAGAAGCAAGACTAAACAAATTAATAATCTTAGTATATAATTTTATCTTGATTTTTTAAAATACAATATTTATTTTTATTAATTTATAAACCAATAAAAAAATTATTTCACCCAATAAACAAATATCAGATGTATTTTTCATGAGTATATAAAATTCATTACAAAATTAATAATTTGTTGATCCAAATATTATATCATCAATATAAATATGTATACTCATTATATTGTTTGAAACACCTTTTATAAACAAGGTTGGATAAATCTAACCTTTAAGAAAATTATTTTTTAATATTAAATGTTTTAGTCTTTAAACATAATATCTTAGTTATTGATTAAGAGTATATAATGAATTATTGGGTTTAATAACATTATTTAAAAACTTTTAATTTTCAAATATAGTTGGTTTTCTAACATAGAGTTCCTCTAAAATTAATCCATTTAAAATGAACTTTTTATATCCATTTGAAAAAATTTGATGTTTTGAAAACAAGCATAATATTATAGAATTATTATTACTTACAACAAAGAAACATGAGAAAAATATCCTTCAATGTCAATTCAAACATCCTAGTAATAACTGTTGGGTACTATTCTTGCTTCATTTTGAACTATGTTTCCTACTTCATAAAGCTTAGTACAAAAAATCCATTTAGTTCCTATTACAAGTTTATCTTTGGTAATTCAACTAGATCCCAAACTTTATTACCTTCTTGTTTATTTAATTCATCATGCATTTTATTTACCCATTTTGAATAAATTAAATAATTATCCATGATTATAGGTATTAAGTCAGTAACCAATGTAGTGTTTGAATTGTAAATTAAAAACAATTCTGGTTTGTATACCAATTCAACATTCCCACTTAGATTTTCAATCGGATTATATTTAAGTGTTTTACACTTCTTAGGATCATTTTGAGAGGAGAAATTATCCTCATAAACTGATTAATTCTATTTGTCTTGGTTATTATCTTCCCAAATATAAAATTCCCTTAATTTATCCTTATATTTAATTGAGTGGGAATCTTACTTTTTTGAATTATTTTCATTAATCTTAACCTAAAATGGCTCTCGAAAACTAATGTTTTCTTATTGAAAACTCTGACATTTCATTAATTGAAATTTCCTACACATATCTCTTCATCACTTATAGAAGGGAAAAAATTTGGTCAAAGTTTTATTTTTATGGTATAATCAATAAATCCATAAGAATCTATGGAAACCATCTATAATTAAAAATACATACAATTTACCAAAGCAACTGAGAGGTTTTATATGTCCAATCAAGTCAAGATATATTAATTATAAACTTATAGGATTACTAACATCATATAAATATTTAAATATTTATTTGTACCACTAACCCTTTGAATAGAAATCAAACATAAATTAAATGTATTAAATATTATGAATTACATAACTTGTCCATTCGTTGATAGTTGGTGCATCATATTGATGTTTTTTAGGACCATGACTCCTATGCCGCATAATTTTATCTTATTTTATATAATTCAAAATATTAACCTTTTGTTTGGTTAAATCAGATAAATACATACTGTAAATATATTTTTTCTATTTGAGGAAAATAAAATAGCTTAATTTTTCAAAATAGTACATTTATTGTTTTAAAAAATTAAATTTATTCCATTATCACACATTTGTGATATAATTATTATATTATGTTTTAAACCATATCCATAGAATAATTTTTAAATAATAACTATTTTTTAAATACCAACTTCATTAATACCTTTAATCTAACCTTTAAAATTCTCTTCAAATGAAACAATCCAATCATCACATGAATTGAAAGATAATTTTATTGAAATATAACATGTTAGGTTTATAATATATCCACTTTCAAAATATCGTGAGTCTTTGAGACTTATGAGGAGTATCTACAAAAATTATACAATATAAGCATACTATTATGGTACCCATTCTACATTGGGTCCAAATTAATTAGTAGAAAAAAATTTATAAATCCAAATTTATTTAAATCATTTATTAGAGAATTGTTTATAATGTAAATATATTGAAACAAAAGTTCTAGTATGTCAAAATGATTTTGGAGTTCTCGTTTAACACTCAGTTGAATAATTCCCTTTCATTAAACATTTAAAATAGGTAAAACTAGAAATACATCCTTTTGATCTTATAAAAAAGTTAGTCTTATATAACCATGGTGATAAACTATTATCACCGAAACCATTTTTATTTTGGTTTCTTTTAGTCAATGACATCAATTTATAATATTTCTATTTTCCATATAAAAATTTAGATAAATTCTTTTTAATATTAAAAAATTTATTTTTTAAATTCATACTATACTTTTTGAGCATCTATATTATTGTATAAATGTTCCCATTATATCCAAAAGTAGTGTTTCATAATTTTATATTTTATTTTCAATGTTAATTATAACAATTTTAAAAGTTAGTTAAATAATCTAGAACTAAATTAAATATTTTTTTTTATATTTATAATTTACTACCAAATAGTTTTTTAATGTTTTTATTTTTCATATTTTAGTATTAGAAATTAAAAATCATTTTTCATTTTAGATCTATCATTCTGGGAAACATAGATTTTCAAACTATCACATTCCAGTTTTATTTTTTAATTTTATTTAGTCAAAATATTATTTAAATTTTATATATGTATATTTTTTTAATTATCCATACTCAATCATTTCTAAATAATTCATATTATTTAATAAATAGTTTAATTTTTAAATTCATATAATCAGAATTAGAGAATGAATGAGAATAAATATTATCATTATAAATAGAATTATGGACAAAATTTATTGGAATTATTAATTGAGTAAAGAGTAAATTAATTACCTTTCATTTTATACCCATCCAAGAAAGATTAATTATCTCATATTCACTTCTAGAATCACCACTAGATTCAGAACTATATGGGTAGTCCCAACCTCAAAACAAGAATTTCATTTCATTTATTCTTTTATTTTATAATTTTTTTGTTTTTTTGGGTTTAGGTAAGTCTTTCGTTATGTTATAATTATTCCTCTACTCGTAACATGTTAATTATTAAACATCATTATTGTTAATCATATTTCCTATCTTATAATACTTTCATATCTTCCTCTTGATTTGCTTCCTTCCACCATTTTTATGAACATAAAAAACATCATACTAAAGTGATACATATCCTATCCATGTTCCTATAACTCAAACTTAGTGAAATTAGAGTAATCCATAAAATTATATTTCAATGAAATACCTTTTCTATTTTTAGTCTTCTCATTGGAAACTTTTTTTAAACTCTAATTCATACTAAATTAGAGATACTATTAATTAATCTATGGTATACTCTTTAAAATTCATACTATTTTCTATATCTACCTTTAATCCATTCCATAATTTTTGAAGATATCTTGGTGCCCTTTCCACTTGAGTTGTGATATCCAAAAATTCTCTAGGATCACTCATACCATTTGTGATACATGTAAACCTATAGAACATATGGTTTAATGATTATTCATCTCTCATCTTGAAGACCTATTATTCTACTAGGATAATTCCAAGATTAGTTCTCTGAAAATATCCAATCCCATTGTGATTCACTTAATGTATTCCCTCTATATCATGGTCTTTCTTAAAATCTAATACATGGATATAAATACTTCTACTACCATCAGAGTTAAAAATATTTCTAACTTTATAATTTAAAATATATTCTACCATGTTATTACATAAAAGTGTCTCTGGATCAATATCAGTTAGATAATATGAATTATCTAAGATCATCTAGTGATCCACACTCATTTGTTTCATTTTGGATTCCATTCTTTCTTTATAGTATCCATACTCACCTCTATCGAAAATGTAGGTTTTGTAGAATCCATCCATCATTTTAATTTACACCTTCAATATTAAAATAAAACTTCTAATTTTATTTCATGTCTTATTAATTATAGGATATCAGGTTAGAATAGAGTTAAAAATAAAAAATAAAAAATATGGACTCTTAAAGGCTTTTTGAGAAAAAAATCCTCTATTACTAATAGTTTGGTATCCTATTAAAATAATCAGAGTGTCTAACTATCCATTAATAAAGGTCCTACCCTCTTATACAAATTTTTCTATTGATAGTAAGGAAAATAATGAATGGAGGGGGTGTGAATAGTTATTTTAAAATATTAATTGGAAAAAATCAGAGCTTATAAAAAATGATCTATAATGAATTTTATGTTCTTCAAATGAAATACAGAGGAAATAAATATATATAAGAAAATGATTTATAGTTGTTAAGATCTCAATGATCCTATTCAACTACTCAATGATCTCTACTCCATAATAAGACCTGTACCCACTAAGAAACAAGCTTTTAAATGTGTGAGAACCTATTATAGGCCCTTCCATTACAAAAACTCATAGGACTAACATATTATTATTCAGGAGAATAAACCTAGTCGGTGACCTCACTTTTGATCAGGAGTCAAAAATCGGTCTTCCATTTTTAGTTGGTGAATAACCAAACATGTTAAGACTTTCTTTTTATAGGTAAAATCATTAAACATACATGAATAATTAAAAACATAAGAATAAAATATAACATAGAGAAATAAATAAAAAGAAACTAGAAGATGATCAAATGATGTTGAAGATGATGAATCTCAATGATCATTGATCACATGAATTGAAGAATGTTTAATGTTATTGATTTTATATGACCACATACATGGAATATATGTTGTTTTAATTTCTTGATCATATGAGAGTAACAAGAATTGTACCCCTTAGTTTAATTTAGAATAATCTAAATGAACATTCTTTTATCCCTTGATTAACATCTCTAATTAATTTATCCCACTTCATTAAAATCATTATCTTCTCATATAATCTAAACCAGTAGTAGCTTTATGCCAATTGTTATCTCCTAATAGGGAAATAATATTATCATCACTTTTTTTGGAGCCCTGATTTTCCATAGCTAGAAGTTAATTGTTTGTTTATGTTTATTTTCAATTCATATTGAATTGATCATGGATTTTTCAAGTTAGGTGATATTATAGTGAAGGTGGAAATTGTTTTGATGGTGGAAATTAATTTGATGGTGGTATAATTTCCATTTAATTTCAAATTTTTCAGATCTCAAAACACCTAGGAAGGGACAAGCATCCTAAAATATAGATTTCTAGGACTGGCTCTTTAATATATGGAAAAGTAATGGATTTGGTGAATGATTATGTTTCTTGAATATGTGGAGCTTGGTGAATGAATCTAGTTTCATAATTTTTTGAAGGTTCTTGAAATAGATAATTTTATGAATTGATGTTTCATTATGGAAAGATTGTTTTTTACGTGACTATGAGAAGCTTCATGAATGGAAACATTTCAATAAATCTTCACACAAAAAAACTTAACAAAAAACTATGAATAGGTTTGTGAAAATTCGATGGTGGGCATGAAATAATAATAAGGATTTAATTTATATAAATAGGTAGTCTCTCATCATATGTGATAATTAAGTGGGTTTGAAAAAATTCATAATTTCTAGAATTTTTGTGAATTTCATATCATAATGTAATTATTTCACAAATCATGATATCTTCGTGAAGACAACATTCATGAAAATAAGGGTTATGAGCTAATTGACCCTAAGTAATTTCAGAAAAATGAATTTATTGAAGGGTAAAAGCACAATGATACAATGGAGTTCTGAAAGTTCATGTCATTTTGTGAAAGCTATGAGCTTCATGAAACTGTATATTTTTTATAGATAAAATATCTTTGAAAAAATGGGTTTTTGGAAGGATGTAGTTTCGTGAAAGGTAATTTTGAGAACAAATGGTTTTTAACATCTAGATAGAGTGAACAGATTAGTAAATTGTATCAATTTAGGACTATGTTGCAAGTACAATATCATTCTAATTAGGAACAATGACTTATATGCATAATTTATTAAGGTGAAATTCAGATCAAAATAGTAAACAAGTCTTAACCCAAGGTAGATAGAAATGGTGACTTGATATAAGTTATAGTGGCCCAGGATTAGCATACATAAATATTATATCATTTTATATTAATATTCATCACATTACAAAAATACATGCTCGAGGACCATAATCGATTTGTGTCTTTGGAAAAATAGAAACATAGGCTTATAACTTGGTGAAAGACCTTAAATATCTCTCTTAAAGTTCCTTCTATTTGGTACTCCTACTTAAAACGTTTCTTCATTACATAATGAAAGTAAACATAAGAAATTGGTGATATAAAATGCTTATTGAGGGTAACCAAGGGATGTGTTTAAGAATAACATGATCATAACCTTATGATAACATGATCATAACATTATAATATCATACCTTATATATCAAAGATCATAATCAAGTGTCATGGAATAAATATTGGAATTACATAAGACAAGAATCATTAGGTAATCAATAGAATAATCCATGAGAGCATTATAGAGTAATAAGTCATGGAATTTTGAAATAAACATAAGCATAGATAATCATTTGTATAGAATACCTACCAAGACTTTCATAACATGTTAGGCTTGGGATAATCACATGTGTACCTTTTGGGGGTTTGGGAGTCCCTCTTGTGTACTATCATGTTTTTGGATTTATATTCCCTCCATTGTACCATATTGTTTCAATATTTAGATTCCCTATTGTGCACCCTCTTATTTTTGGCATGGGATTTCCTCCCATGTACCATATTTTTTGAGATTGGGGTTATCTCTCATGTGCCCAATTATTTTGTGTTTAGGATTCCCCCATGTACCCTCTTATTTCAAGCTTTAGATTCCCTCTCGTGTACCCTCTTGTTTATGGCTTGGTATTCCCTCTATTTTACCCTTTTATATAAAAAATATTTATCATTATCCAATTCATTGGAGGGATATATAGGTCCTAGCCATCACATAATGAAATCATATATCCATGTGCCACAATATAACAAAACATTCATCATATCATGACCCATTAAAATAGATGAGTTTTATAAACATCATATCATAACCCATGAAATGAAATGTGTAATATAAATATTTCATCATATCATAACTTCTAAAAAATATTTATTCTACATAATCATTTCATAATATAATAACTTGTGAGAGGAAGTTGGTTTAATAATTGTTTTATCATGGTATACCCAATGAAAGAGACAGAAGTTTCATAAAAAAACATGCCATATTAACATAAAACATTCAAATAAAGAATAATAATTATGTCCTTGTATCATATCACTAGTAAATAATAAACTATATTAAATTATTTAAACTTATATGGTGAAGTATTTAAAAAATATCACTTGATTCATTTATTATGGAAAATAACCATTCTATGGAAACCAATTTTTAAAATGTTAATAATTTTAAAAAAAATTCCTTAAAAACCCACTAGAATAAATATAATTTAATCTTTTAAAAATAATTTAAATCATTTCTTGATTAAAATATCCGTTCCACATTGAATAAATCATTTTAAATTATATAACATTTTGAAAACATATTTATTTGAAAATAACTATAAAAAAATATACATGATGCTTTAAAAACATTTTAAACAATTTAAATCATACAACATTTCTCTAAAGTCCATTTACATTATATTATCTTAATATATCATTTTAAAACATTTTTGAAAACATTTTAAAAAAATATTTTTTTGTGAATAGAACAGATTTACAACCAAAGAGTGAAATTAAGTCATATTTTATTAAAAACATTTTCTTAATCTTCAAAAGTACTAATGACTAGGAAAATGGTATAATTATATTAATATAACCTATATAAATGTAGTAGAATAAAATTAATTATATTTTTATATGGATCACAATAGTTCCTCAATGGAATCATAATCACAAACCATCCTGATAAATAATTAGAATATAGCATTAAACTATTACCAATTTGGTTACATTGAATCATAATACCCATAAAATAATAACATCACATGAGTCTTAAAATATCTTGAAAGTAATTATATTCATGATTTAACATTTCAAATATATGTATGTACACCTCATAGAAGAATATGGGTGCAGAACCTGGCATGTGTCTCAAAGAAAGAAATTTGTGAAAAAATTACTTTACTGATTTGAAATTTTTGAACCATAAACTGTATTAAAGAGAGATCATAATATAGACATGTAAATAACCTTAAATTTAGGTATAATAAAAATATAATACATTAATGGGATTTATATACCCCACATAAAACAAACAAGTGTTGAATAAGGTATAAGTCACACAGAAATAAAAGCGAGACGAGAAATCCCCTTACAACTTGAGTAACTTTTGAATCATGATCCACATGAAGGAATAACATCATTTGAAACATTTAATTTCATTAATTACATTAAATTCGTTATAAATAATTTCATATAGAATTATATACACTACAAAACTAGAATAATTTATCAATAGAGAATATATATTATAGAAATAAAAGTGATATGGGAAAACCCTTCCCATAAGTCTTGACTTTATTCATACATGTTCAAAACACTTATATCATATGTATAAGTTTCTTATACATATAAAAAATAACCATATTATTATATATCTTACCATATATTATTTTATTATGAATTTACATTACTAATTTATCAAAAAATTTATGTTAGTGTTACGTTCGGGTAATATCTATATTGTTTTTCATATATGTTTTGACTTTTCATTCCTGACCATCTAACTCAAATCATTATTTACTTATTAAAATAATTTAAAACATGATTTAAATATAATATATATATATATTATAAATATTTATTATAATATATAAACTATATAAATATGAAATGGAATTCAATGTTCATGGAGACGGTAGGTCCTACAAACATATGAACATTATTTTTTTTCATATTATTGTATTGAAAGAAATACAGGAGATTAAATATATGTGTTTATATATACTTATATTAATTATATGATAATTATTATTATTATTTATATCATATAATTTTACTAAACCCATATTTAATAAATTCCATGTAAAGTGTGAACAAATCACATCGCTTTGAGGAGGCGGTAGTCCACACATCCCCAAAAGAAGTTATCATATTCCCACAAAGAGTAAATAATGAATATATGTGTTAAATAATAATTATAGAAGCCTAAATAAATCATAAATATAATAAATATCACATAAAAATATAAATTACATCATTATTTACAACCATACAGGGTTTTAATGGAAGAACAAATGACATCAGTTCATGATGTTGTAGTTCGTCTTGCTAATGAAAGATGAATGTGTATATGATTTTATGGAAGTTTATGTGAGGGTATGTATTACCCACACCATAAAAAATATTAGAATATTAATTATAATAATTTTATTATATAATCATGGAATAATAATAATTGAGTGTTTGGATATTAAAAATAAAACAAATGTTCTTATTGAATGATGTTTCCTCTTCTTTGGGTAATTCCTTTTGGCTTGTACCAAAAAAACAAGCATGGATTTATTTATTCAAAAATTTAGGATTATTTAATGAATTTAGGGAACTTTTTAGATTATTTATGTAGGTTTTGTGAAATACAAATGTCTTTATAGGTATTAATAAGTGATCAATGTGAGTTCCTTTTTCTAGTGTTTGAGGATTGGAATTCTTGTAAATATAAAAACATAAACACTATTGGGAGGTCTCCCTTACATCAGGTGTATCCAATAATGGTCCTTGTTAAATAAATTTTATTTTATGGTATAAATATTTCTATAAAATGGATTTTTGACATGTTTTTAGGTTATTTGCCACATAAGTTAATTTTTAGTCACTAAGTAAACTCCTTTTTACCATAATCATTATAATTAATTTTAATTACATTCATGAATCATTTGGTCAAAAAACTAAGTTTAACATAAAATTAATTATAAATTATACATATTTAAAATATGGTATATATTTTTACAGATTTCTAACATAGATTTGGTATAAATTATTTTAAAGTTAATCTCATAGACATGACGGGAAAGCAGGTTTTTAAAGTAAAAAGGTCAAAATTTTGAAATTGTTTTATATCAAAATTCAAAGTTAAATTGGTTAAAATTGAATAAATTGTTTTAATTTATTTATAATTTTTTTAATATAATTTAAAATCAATTTAAAACATAATTTATCAAAATAAATAAAATTAAAGAAAAATCCTTTTCAATTAAAATTAAGTGTTTTATCACTATTAAGCAAAATATGAAACTACTCTGAAAAATACCAAAACATATCCCAAAGTATATTTTTATATTCATATTTCAGAAATAAAGTTTATTTTGACAAAAAAGAATTATTAAAGTGTCAAAAAGTAAAAAAAAATGGGTATTTCATTCAAAGGCGATAAAATTTCCTTTTAGAAAAAATCATTTTTTATTCAGTAAATTGAAATTATTCTTATCTTTTTCCTATAAAACATATTGGATTAGTGTAAAAAATTATTTAATATACAATATAAAAAACATTAATCAATATTATTTTGTTTAATTTACTGGGAAAAAATGGTTTTTATACATAATTTTGCTTAGAAAATGAATTACATTATTTTCAAATAGTTCTTACATTCATTTCTAACTAATTGATAACCAAAGGATTCATTTTATATACATATTTAAATACATTGGGCATAATTTAAATTATCCTATTCATATCTCCCATTACAATAGACATTTGGTATCTATACTATTATTTTAGTTATAATATTAATATTATATGGTATTTTGTTAAAATATGGACTTATATGTAATGCAAGCTATCGAAGGAACTCACTAATGAATGTAAACAAAATAAAAACATAGTGTGGTGGGTATCAAAACATAATATATGATTTTTAATAGTGAAATACTATCATAGTGTTTTGTATAATGTTAGCTTAAGTTGGTGTAGCATGAAATGCAAGCCATCAAGGAAATTTAATTTATTCAAAAATAATAATTTATAAAAACCCAACGTGTTACAAAAGTGGTCTGAGAGATGTAGTTTGATATCACTAAAACTATTGTTATGGTAGTGTTCTAAGAATGGAGTGACCATGTATGATATTTTTTAATCCATAATATCTATTTAAGCTTAGTGGATATATTAATTACTAAAAACTTTTGGTGAATGCTATTTAGAATAACCCTTAGTGGTGAACCAAATAAATCTATTGTGATATGATTATATTTTGGTATGGGGGTGTTTAATAATTTAACTAGATAGGTTTAACATGTTATTACCAACCTGGAGACAATATTTTTCTCCTTTTAAGAAAAATTAGATACCTGGATTCACCCCTCCCATCTAAGGGTGTTCTAGGTTCCAACAAGTGGTATCCTATCGTGCATGTTATAGGTGTTAAATCATTATTCTTATATTGTTTTCAAGGTGAATTCAGTGAATGTTAGAGGGGAACCAATTTTAAAAGTAAGAAACTTTAATATTTTGAATAATATAATGAAATATCTTGTAGAATATCTTGGCATTTATGTTGTATATTCTATAGTTCAAGTGATCCAGGATAGTGATGTGGAAGTTCATTCTATTATGAAATAGATAGAAAAATTCATAATATAGAAAAAGAAACTCAAAATACTCTTATTACATAACTATATAAACAAATATATTTGAATGTGATGAGTTTTAGTGTATCCAGGTCCACATGGAAAAAACTAGAGAATAAATATAATGGGGATAACCTACTAAAGGAAGCCAAACATCACATTTTGCACTATTAGTTAAATGATCTGGAAATTCATCTACATGAAAATGAAAATAGTTTCTTTAATCATAGTAAATTAGATGTATGAGATCTTTGGGGATGTGAAAATGAAATTAAGAATATAGATATTGTAAATAAAATTCCGAGAAGGCTCGCTTCTATGCACCATCCAAAATTTTCATCCATTGGGAAATAGAAATGTCTAAGATTTCTCCTGATGATCTACTATATTGTATGTTGGATTATGAAATGATAGTCAAATAAGAAGATACCAAAATTTTAGTAGGCCTAAAAATGGAATTTCAAGGACATGGAAAACATGACATTTAAAATTTTTATTCATGAAATAGATTATGTGGATGACAAACTTCTTTCTCTTTTCTAAAAAAAAATCTAGATAGGAAAAGGGAGATTTGAATTCAAGATTCCATTGTATTTTATTTAGTGTGGTAAAGTTGGGTACACTTCCACAGTGGGATCAAGGAGATTTGATGAGCTAGAAAGTGAAGCATAAATCATAAAAAGGCCTCATAAGTGGTTTCCAGAAATTCAAGACTTCAAATAAAGAATGAAATTACAAATAACTGTTTTCTTCTTTGAAGAGGAATGGGATAATAATAAATTTTTGGAGTATGAATAACCATATTTGAAAAATGATATTGAACATTCCATGATAGCAACATTTTAAAATTTAGAACCTACAAAAGGTGAAGAAAATAGGTTAAATGGAGTTGTAAATATAAAGGTGTCAATTGGGGTTGATTTTGATGAACATGAAATTCAAAAAAAATAAAAATAGAAATATGGGATCTTTGATGAAAGAGTAATCAGAGTATATGGATCATCCTAAAGTAGAGATTGACTAACTACAAGGAGAGGGAAAAAACATATGAAAACTATTAAAATCATAGAATATTTAGTGGAGTATAAACATAGTATTGGAGAGAATAAAAAATTCATCGATGAAATTATAATGATATTGGGAAAAGGCTATAATAATTAAGTTTCATGATGAATAACATGTTTCATTAAAGAGTAAATTGGAAACAGAATCAAAATTATGGGAAACAAATATGAACTTACAATGTTTTAGTTTTTAGATGAAAATGATTGGAAAATATTTAAATATAGTTCTGAATGATAAAAAAAATACTTCATTGATAAAATATATAAACTTATAAAAAAAGGTTGAATTGGATGTGATACAAAAACATTAAATTCTAGAATTGATGTCAGAAAAATAAAAGGCACAAAAAAATTAAAAATATAAAAAAGGAAATTGATTTTCTAATAGATACATATTCAAACAAAATCGAGAAGAGAGCCAAAAATAGTTCTCAATTATCAAAATAGGATCTTCGATAAAATACCTAAGGGTATATTTGGTGGAATGAAAGTGAGAAGATATATCCTCTTATTAAATGTAAAATCTATTGATTTTTTTTCTATAACATGTTTTAATGTGAAGAGGAAAGGATTTATCAAGATAGGAAAACACTTGGATGAGAAAAAAGGTAATGATACCATAACCTTCATCATATAGAAGAATGTTTTTTATGTGTACTGTTTTAACTATTAAAACTATCTCCCTGAAGATATTGATTACCATGAATGGAAATTTGGGAATAACTACTACAAAACTCCACGACATGTCAATAATAGTCAAAAAAGAATAATTAACCATGAAAATAGGTATTCTCTATTGGGATAAGAATATGATTATGATTTAATAATCCATGTTGAAAAATATATTGGATATGCCCCCTTTTTCATCCACTCAATTAGGAATACCATGGAAGGAAAATTATATGATTAAGAAAACCTATCTAGGAAAATAACTCTCAACTTTACAAATAATATTAGAACCTAGATTCATGACATTAAGTGCTCATCTAAAATGATAGGAAATAAAATTTGCAGAATAAATATATGAAAAAGGGTTTATAGAATAGTGATCTTTGGAAACGACGATGACATAAATATCAAATGAAGTGGAAATATAGAATTAGAAAATGATGATCCAATGAAAAGAGAAGTATTTTATATATATGAATTTTTTCAAAAACTGATAAGTGTGAGTTAACTCTATGACTTAGGACTGGTAGTGACATTTAATAAGAAGGTTTCCACATCCAACGGAAGACAATTAATTCCATCATGAAAGGATATAGGAAAATGGTAAATTATACCAGGTAGATAGAAAAGAAATCATTTTTTATTAATAATTGAAGAGAAAAATAACTTATTCCACCGAGGGATGGGTCGCATTAATCTACATAGAACATAAAACTTATCAATGTTAATTTATTATATTGACATTCCTAATCAAAAACATTATCACAAAAATACTTAGGATGCTTTCAAGTGAGGAAAGATGGTTGGGGATTCTTATCAGTCGAGCGACAATAGGGAGTCGAATATTCCTGATCATGTCTACACAGATGTGTGTGGTCTAGAGAATGTATATTATATATAGAGAGAGAGTTAATTCAATGTTTTTATTAATGATTATAGTAAAATGGAATGTGTGATTTTATACAGTATAAATGATAAGTTCATGACTATATGAAGAGATATATCCAAATATTTGATAATGAAAATGGAGGCACAATCAAGATATTATTATCTAAAAATGGAACCAAATACACGTCCATTAAATTTTAAAATTACCTTGAAAAACATGGGATCAATCATTTGGTGTCTTCAGTGAGAATATATCAACAAAATTGAGTTGTTGAATGTATTAATTGATATATAAATAATATGGGAGAACTATGTTGATTAAGAGATGTGTTTTTCGTCATTATTTGAAAGAGGTTGTTCAAGTTGTCATGTCCACTCAGAACTAAATAGTGTTATGTATAAGTGGTTATATGACGCCATATGGGATATTGAATGGAATCAACTCCTCACTAATGTATTTTTGTGTTTTCAGAATTAAATTTCTCATTCAAAACAAAGAAAGAAATACATGTATCTATGTTGATTCTACAAATGATGGAATTTTCCTTGGATACTCAATTAAGATTAAATCCTTAAAATACTACAATAATTGTTTAATAAATATTTTGTAGTTAAATTACTTCAAGATCGTTGAAGATAAAACATTCAATAACTCAAGGATTACATATGTTGATATGATTGATGATAAACAAAAAAATTGTAAAAGGGATAGATTCAAACATAAAACATGTGGAAGGATTTCCCAACATTCAAGGACCTCAAAATGATTATTATTAAAAATTAGAATCATAAGAGGAAACCATTGCTGATGAAATTATTCCAGAATATCATAGGAGAAAAGTAAGTGTATTAGTTGATCAATCCAAAATTATTGGGTATTAGACCACACCTAAACATACAATTAGAATCAGGAATGAAGAAAATTATTTTATCCTGTCAATTTTGGAACTAACCTATTTTTATGATACAATAAAGGATTAATCTTGGGTTAAGTCCATTAATGAAGAACTAGATTATATTAATAAAAACTATACATGGAATCTCATTAAGAGACCCAAAAAAGAAAATGTCATTGGAATAAAGTGGATATTCAATAAAATTTTTGATGTGTTAGAAAATATTATTATAAACAAGGAATCCTTGGTGTGTGTAGGTTATACACATATTGAAGGAATATATGTTGAAGAAATGTTTTTTACGGTGTCTTGACTGGAGTTGATTAGGCTCTTTCTATCCATAGTGATTCAAATAGGGTTAAAATTTTATCAAATGGATGTGAAAATGGAATTCCTAAATAGTGTTCTTGAATAATAAGTCTATATTGAACCAAAAGTGGAATTTTTTATTGGAAATTATAAACTAAATATTTATAGATTAAATAATTCTCTATATTTTTTAAATTATGCACCATGAGCATGGTATTCTTGACTCAATTATTATCTTATGATGATACAATTTAAAAGTGGAGGTTTTTACCATAATCTCTCTATAAGATATTTCATAGGGATATTACGTTATGGTGATTTTTTATTTGGAGGATATGATGTATGGTGGAAGTAGACATGGATTAGTGGAAGAATTTTATAACAACACAATATCATAATTTTAAATTTACCAAATAAGATAAATCATATAAATTTAAGAGTTTTAGCTGATTCAAGAGAAGTAATGAACATTCATTTATTAGGAAATTATGCAAAAATGCTTCTGAATAAATCCGTAATGTGTTAATCCAAACCAATGTAGACTCTAATTGCATCCAGGAAACAACATTGAGTAACCTGGATGATAAATATATTTAACATGCCTTGTATAGGAGGATTATAAGAATCTTATTATATTTTACTGCAACATGATCAGATATCACATTTGTAACATTTTCAGTATCTCACATACAAATTAATCAAAAGAAAGATCATTTTTCATCCGTTAAATAATTAATTAGATATATTAAAGGTGCTCTCAAAAATGGATTTTACTTTTTAGTAGGTAGATATAAATAATTATCACCATTTTATGATGCTGACTAGGCTGGAGATGTAGTGGATCAAAGGTCCACATGTGGGGGGGTATTCTTTTTTGGAAACAAATGTGTGGGATGGTTGACAAGGAAATAAGAAATAAATTCTCTTATTATGGATGAAACATATTGTATCTCTATGAAAAAGGAATGAAATCCACTATTTTGGATGAGAAAAAAATTATTGATATTGGTGATGATGTGAAATAGATGATTATGATACACTTTGGAAACAAGAGTATAGTTGAGAAATTGAAAAATCTGGTTCAACACACTCTTACAAAACATATTGAGATATAATATCAATTCATCAAAGAAAAATATAAAAAATGTGTGATTTAAGTGGACAATGTTGGACCTAATGATCACGTGGATGTGATTTTAACTAATCCTTTTATGGCACCAATGTTCGAGAAACATCGGTTGAACCTCATTTTTCAACCACCTCCCATTGAATAAAAGGTACAATTTATCTCATGTCTCTATTTTTTTAATAGTTATAATCTATTTATGGATGTGATGTAGGTATATGTAGTAAATACAATCCAAAGGGTGTTTTTTCTTTAATTTTCTCAATATATTTTCTTTGGGTTTATTTCCTAAGGGGGAGAATTAAATTCAATGAAGTAGGATATGTTTGTGGCCTCTCGAGGCATGAAATTTTCTCTTTACACTCTTTTTTTCTACGCTGATATTTTCTCTTCTTGATATAGAGTTATAGATGAGTTATTTCACACCTATTAGGTATTTTTTAGGTTATGTGTTTTATTGAATTTATTTATATATTTGAATAAACCCAATGGGGGAGATTGTTGGAACCATGGTTTTTCCCAATGGGATACTGATTTTTTTTATCAATCCACACTGGTATGATCTATGATATTGAAATGAAAGTGATTTTATGTTGAAGGTGGATTTATTGATTAAGTTGGCATCATTTCCTAGTATTTAGAAACTTTTTGGAGCTCAAAATATGGATAAAGGGACAAGCTTCATGAAAAATGGATTTCCAGGACTTACTATTTAATATATGGAAAATGAAAAAAATTCATGAATGTTTCTATTTTATGATTATTTTTATATTTTTGAAGGAATTTTTTTATGAAGGTTTGAGTGTTCAAAAAATAGGGTTCATGAAGAATGGTTGAAGCGTGGTGGAAAGATGGTATCTTATGTTACTACAAGAAGCTTGGTAAATTTACTCTAATGCTTTGAAATAAAGAAGAACATTGTGAATGTAACTAATAGGTCTATTAAATTAATATAGTAAGATTGAAGTTTTATTTAAGGAGGTGTTTTATGTAAATAGGTGGTCGCTCATCAAATTAGGAAATTGAGAGAGTTTGTAAAAAGGGTTAATTACTCTGATTTCGTCAAGGTCTCATGAGAAGGTAAATATTTAATGAATGAGGAACCCTTCACAAACACATGATTCCTGGAAAAAATGGTTAAGAACTAATTTACACTATTGGGTTTTAGATAATGGAGTTCTTTTAAGGTTTAATGCTTCATAAAAGTTTAGAGTTATACAATCTCCTGAAGTTTTTCAAAGGGTCAGATCTTTGAAAAAGTATATAGACTCACAAAACATGAATGATCTTCGAAAAAAATAGGGTCTCACAAATAGTAGAGATTTTTGAAAATTAATTACACTATTATAAGGTTATAAACTCCTTTTGGAGTGAACAGTGCATTCATTTTTGTCAGTTGTGAGTTATAGTGAAAACATAGACTCATGGTATTTTTGGAAAAATGCTTATGTGCCCAATCTGTTGAGGTGACCCTTATGTCAACAAACCGGTAAGAATTCACCGAAGGAAGTGAGAAAGGGGGTTTAAAGGTAATGGAAAAAGTGAGGAACTGTGTTATCTAAAAAAATATTTTAAAGGTAGTGTTCCTGGCATAGAGTGACTATGTCTGGTCTTTTTTAAACCACAATATCTAGTGAAGCTTAGTTGATTTAGGTTCGACCAAAACACTATCAACATATTCCCTATGGATTATCCCATAGTTTTAAACCCTGTAAAACTATTTTTATTTGATTATACATCTATATATGGGTCTTTAATAATTACACTAGATAGTCTTAATAAGTTCCTACCAATGTAGGGATAATATCAGTCTCATTGAACGAAAAATTTTACAAACTGATTCACTCCTCCCCTCTTATGGTGTTGTAGGTTCCTACACCTTTGATTGTAAATGTAATGCTAAATTAAAAAGATCTTTCGTTCTCATTATTTCTTAATGGAAAATAATTTTTAAACACCCAATATATTATTTATAATAAATGTATAAAATTATTATTTATGAAACCATTAAAATAAAAAGAATGAACATCAAGTTTATTAAAATTTTAATATCTTTATAAATCATAACATTGTAAATAATTTCAAATGAATGTTTATATACTTATAAAATATGATTAAAATTATTTGTACACAATATATAATTATATTTCAGATATATATTGTAAAAAATTTATTAAAAAATTTATTTTATTTATATCAATGAAGAAAATAAGAAATTTAATTTTTTGAAAACATAATTGAACTCGTGGTAGATTGAAATACCTAGCGGTAGATGACAAGATACCCTCACACTATAATATTTTTGGTGTAAAAATGGTATATTTTTTCTACAACAAATAGAGGATCTACCATTTCTTCACCCTATCGATCAGTAGATTAATTTATCAGTGGTGTCTAGTAATAGATAGATCTACCATTGGAGGGTCCTACTACTATCATTGTGGAGATATAGAAAATTTTCTCCCAGTTGATAAATGATCTACCATTGAGATAAAATGATTATAAGTTTTCATGAATAAATCATGAAATGAGTAAGCATGAAGAGAAGTTTTACCCATCAATGGATGGAGAATGGTTTTCAATTGATGGATATTTTATTGATAAAGGAGGTTTATTTGAATGGTATATAGATTGTTCATTCAATTCAATTAATATATTAATTTACGGATGGTTTCAAGTGGTAGTTATATCTAAGGGTGGACGTAAAATGAATCAATGGTCATGAAGTCGACCATTGATGTGATCTACTAGTGGTTAATGACCTACAAGTGGTGTAAAAGAGTGTTCAAACTAGTGTTGTAGATGTGCACCAAACTGAATGTGACAGATGATGATGATAACGAGTATGAGGACCTTGTTCTCTGAAAGATTATCATGTTTTTTTCATTTCAATTCACCATGAATCAATCCTTCAGTATGAACACACACATTACATCCATGGAAGATTTGATAAGAATAGCTTTAGATATTTTTATTGAATAATAAAACATAAAACAAATCTAGAGGAAGAAGAAGATGTATATTGAAAAGAAGTGAATTGGGAGAGAACGAAAAAATAATTGGAAATCAGATAGATTTCAATAAATGGATTAGACAATGGATTGAACATTGGTATCTTTAAAATGGATGACCAGTGATGTTCCACCAACTGTCCCACATAAAAAACACACAAGTGATGGCCTCTAGTATATCATACAACACACACCGTTGAATCATTGAGCCTCCATCATGGGATCATTACCCACACACCCATTCAACTATACACATTCTACATACAAACCGTCTTACTAAGACCAACTCATTCACTCCTCTAGGTGTATTCCAATAGACCTTATACACAGGATCTCTTTACCACATTGTGGACTTATTTGGATGGACCTCCCATAGGGATGACATGTTGGTCCATTATATGTTGTTTATAGGATGGCCTAATAGGATTTAATTGTTTGGACTAATTTTTTACTATTTTATAAATAATATCTTATACTTGAAAATAAACATAATTTATGCATTTTAATAAACTCTTAAACGTTTTAATGATTAAATAACATTTATTATTAACAAAAAAATACAATTAAAATAATATGATTACATGTTATAAAAAATTTGAATTTAATAAATGATAGGAAATGGATGTTTTTATTACTATTATCATAAAAGAATTGTTTAAAAATTTAAAACCAATGTTTTAAAAATGAAAATGGATATGTATAATTGGTGAGGTATAAGTCATATTCCATTGAAAATTTTTTATAGAATATAAGAAAGATGTTTAAAACCACCTTATTTAAAAAAAATAAGAAATTCATCTCAAAACATGGTTGAGAATATTTTAATCAAGACTTCATTGATTATTTATAGGAGTTCAAGATTTTATCTTTCCTCACTCCAACTTATACCCCTCAATGGAATGGTGTAACTAAATGGAGGAATGACACTCAGTGGGATATACTGAGTTCAATGATGAATCATGCATATGTGTCATTGTGATTTTATGTATGTTCATTCTAAACATAAGTATACATACTAAATTAAGTTCCAATTAAAGTGTCAAATGGTATTCCATAACAATTGTGGAGTGGAAAGAGACTCAAGTAAACATACTTATATGTGTTGGGATGTGAAGCATTTGTTAAGCCCTCATTTGAAAAAAAATATTTCACCCAAAGGTACAAAGTGTATCTATATAAGATAACCCTTGGAAATAGAGGGATTATAGCTATAAATTACTTCATAAAAAAGGATTTTGGTTAATAAAAATCCTATATCTATTAAAAAGGATCATATTTATTAAATAGATAGTGAGAGTGAGATATAAATAATTGATGTCCATGATCATGTTACACTATAGTTAGCACATGAACATATTTTACAAAGCCACATCAAATAAGATATTACAAATACAAAGATACCATATAGAAGTAAATGAGGGTTTATAGAACCATAATTTTATGGTTTTATAGTCATTAAGGATGGTGACTCAATGTTAGTAAATAATAATGATCCACAAACCTACACGTAATAAGTAAGTGTAATAGATGTTTCCAAGTATCAAGAAGTCATGAATTCTAACATGGATTGCATATACCAACACCAAGTATGTATTTTGGTAGATCCTCTACTGGATGTAAAAATTTCTAGTTATAAATGGGTATTCTAGAAGAAACTAGATCTATAAGGTTATGTTAGTACCTATAAAAATAATTGAATGCAAAATGTTTTAAATAATGTTTATGCATTGACTAAGATGAAACCTTTTCACCAGTTTCTATGTTAAAATCCATAAAAATTTTACTTACCATTATGTATTCCAATGAATATGATATTAGGAAAATGGATATTAAAATATCATTCCTTAATGGGATCCTTTAAGAATATGTTCATATGACACTACTTGAATGGTTTGTGACTCAAAAGGATGGAAAAAAGATATAAAAATGAAAAAAAAACTCAATTTATTGATGAAAGAAAGAATATAGATCTTGGAACATATGATTTTATGAATCCATAATATAATTTTATATCATAAATATTGAATATGAGCCTTGTTTATATAACTGGTTTAATTATAGTGAAGTCATTTTCTTAATATTATATGTTAATGACATATTATTTATTTGGAATTAAATACATTTATTACAGTCTATTAAGGCTGGGTTGAATAAATGCTTCTCCATGAAGTGCTTTGGTGAAGCAGAATGTGTTGATGGGAGAAATTTGCATCGTGACACATTCAGAAGGATGCTCATACTAATTCAATGTATAAATATTGACAAGATACTGAAAGTATTCAATATTGAACAATTCAATTGGGGATTTTTAGTGGTGACACATGAAAATCATCTTTCCAGGAAAATATTTCCTTATAATCATGAGGAGAGATAATGAATAGAAAAGATTATATAAAATACAACAATTAGATTAGTCAGGTATATTATTCTATGTACTGGTCTAGATATTTCCAATTCTTGGAGTGTAGTAAGAAGATATCGAGCTCACCGATGTGACTTTCATTGGATGGTAGCCAATAATATCCTTAAGTATCTGAGGCATAATAAGGATTTGATTGTGGTCTATAGGGGATATGAGGAACTAATCTTCAAAGGATATACAGATACCAGTTTTCGAATTGATCCTGACAATATGAAATAATACATGGGACACATTTACACTTTAAATAGATGTTGTAGGATCTTGATGAGCTCAAATGAGATAGTGGTTGAATATTCTATAATAGAGTCTTAGTATATTATAGCATTCAATGAACCTAAATACTTAGTATGGATATAAAACATCATACATGAACATAACAAGATACCTAGTAGTAAAGATCCTATAAAACATTACTATGATAATACGAAAGTGGTGTCTCTCAAAAAGGATCCAAGGTCACATCATTAGAAAAAGTAAAAAATTATGATATATCATATCTTGAGGTATTTCTCATAGAGAGGATTGGTTGTGGTGGGAATTATATTCATGGAAGACATCATATAATACCCCTTGATGAAATAATTTGACCCAAAATAATCATGATCTTCATGTGTGTTTAATAGGAATGAATGTCATAGAATGTTAGCTTTAGTACAAGGGAAGGTTTGTTGGAGATCGTGTCCTAGGACCAAATATTTGTATTTTTATTAAATTTATATTAGATTATTTCAATATTTATAAGATATATTGTTACATATTTTTCATTTTTCTACATGAAATTAATATAAATATTTCCTATAGTATCTGTCACATTGATATGGCCGAAGCAGTTCCCCACTATGATGAGAACCTTGAAATTCCATGATGATATTATTAAATATATTTCTACTATTAGATGGAATTCTATTATGAAGTACAAAGAACATTACCATCTAGTGTGAGTACTTGTAAGTGGAAGATACTTCTTCTAATTAATTTCTGACTTGGTGATATCCATGATAAATGATTATGAGAAAAATGACGTTGGATTTCCACATGTTTTTTGTCATCAGATATTTTTATCGATGAGCTTGTGTATTAGTACTTTGAATTTAATATTATTATTAATTCATATTTTTACATGTGCTGTCAGATGTATTTTGAAAACCATGATAATACATTTCAAGGATAAATTGAATGCACTTGGTGCATCATACATGATGTGTTATTAATGAATAAGTTGAGGAAGGATTTTTCCCTTCCATATTTTTGGATGTTGACATCTTAATCTTTTTACTGGAATTGAACCATCACTATAAATTCCATATCCATGGTGTAACAACATTTTTATTTTAAATATTCAAAGAGATACATATCAACCACATAGTTTTTGATAGGGATGTATAACATACATGATGAGACATTATGATAAAAGGATTATATTACATAGTAATAATTCATATGTGTTCGTCGATATTATGACATTAAGTTCATTCTCTTAGGTGCCTTGACCCGCTACTTGATAGTAATCATGGAATTTAGGCAAGCTCGCCTAATTCCAATGAGAAATAACCCCAGATGGTCACACACTAATTGTTTCCATTGATCTCAATTAAAGTCTATTTGAAATTAATTAATATAAAAAAATTATTCCAAAGACCAAGTGTAACTTTATTCATGTTTTATCATTTAAAATATTTTTTGATGAATGAAAAAACAAATAAAATATTTAATTGGGATTAAATAAATATTGAGGAGTTATAATGTACCAAGACTATGTCTCATGATCAATATTAATTTAAAAGTTGGTGAAATATTATTTATTATTATGAAAGATAGTGTGTACACCATAAAATAATAATATTCTTATTATTATTATGTAATGGGTTTTATTAAGTATTATTAGATTATTTAAGGGTTGATTTGTAATTAAATGATATTTTAACATAAAACCTTCCTCAATTAATAGATTCGTATGTCAATTTTGTAATGATATTGATAATTGATAATTTTTTCACATAATGGATTTCTCTGTTGACATCTCTTCCTCTCATATTCTTTGGAATGAGAAGAAATATTTCTAGATAGAAAAAAAAGTGATAAGGTGAAAAAGAAAAAATGTTTTATCTATCATTCTAGAACCCAATGTTCTATCATAGATTATTAATAGATCAAAGGATTTCATGAGGATCATAAATTAATGGATTCTACACTTGGATCCTTCTAGCACAACAATAGTAATCTAAAATGTTACTTCTAGATGGTCAACATCATCATATTCAAATAGAGAAAATAAGTCAAGGTAACCAATTAATTTAAAATTAAATAATGTAATTATAGATTTTACATGAAAATATCCACTCTATTTTTAGGGTTTTACACATGCTAATATCTAGTGGAAAAATTATGTTGGTAAGGACATTCACGTCATTGAAAATATTGTGAAAGATCTATTGGATTGAAGATATTTTAAGTATTTTACACCCATTAAGGTTCTTTGACACACCCAAATTCATCAAACACTTCATTATCCTTATTCAATGATACAATTTTCCATATATTTTAAGAAAAAAATATCTATATATTAACAAACAAATTTTCTCTCTAATTGTTCTTTATGTCATGTAGAAACCCACATATAAAATCATCTCCCATAATCATTCCTCGCAGAAAATTATCCCCCTTGAAACACAACTATAGAAAATTCCATATATGAAAGGAAATTTATCTTCAAATTAATTAGTACATTGAAATAAAATTTTAAAAAATTATTCCCCTTTATAAAGAAACATAAATATCACTTTTTTAAAGGTTTAAAGTGAGAATAGTTATATAACTCAAATAAGACCTGAGATAAAATGTTACACCCCGAGATTTTATGAAACATATTGTTTTAATTTCATTGATTTCTTATGTTGTACACTACACCAAAATTATCTTGTGCTATAAAAAACACTGTATTATCTTGTATTATATTCAAACACTATTTTAGTCTTGTGGAGAACTCATGAGAAACCTTCCTCAATAGTGTGTGTTGTACGCAATACTGAGTTTCACTAAACAATGATATATGGTTATAGTATTATTATAAACAAGCTGTTATGAATCGTAATGCCCACATTTTTGAAATTTTATAAATTTTACCTTTCAAAATGGACTTCATTTTTGGATTCAGAATATCGAAATTATCTTGGGTGAATTTTTGGAATTTTTCTGTAAACTTTCAATTTTTGATGAATAGTGAAAAAACATTAAGTTATAGTTTAAAACTGAATTATTATTTAAATAATTATTTATTTTATTTAAATTTACTTTAGGTAAAAATAGATACATAATACCTATATAAGTTCTATATAATTAATTGGAGTCATTTTATAATAATTTTAGATATATAAAAATATTATTGAACTTTTTACCGTCTTTTACCCACCTCCTGAGAGCATTTTGAAAATTTACCTAAAACATAATTTTACCGCTTTTATGAGTTGAATTTCAAAAAATTGAGAGACATGGTTGATATCAGTAAGTAAAATGTGGTCCAATGATGTTAAAATACTTTTTGGTGAATAGTGACTTTTAACTTTTAATTACCACGGTTAAAAGATAGTCGGGTAATTAAGGGTAAAAATGATATTATTTTTACCCTAAAACATGTCATAATTCTATTGGACAAGTTTAATTCGAGCAAAACGAACATTAGGAATAATATATTACCCTTTAGGTCCATTGGGATTAGATTAGTACATTTATTAGAAATTTATTTTAAGACGAGTTAAAATAGTTAAAATCAATATTTAATAACTAAACCAATTTTAATATATGGTTATACATTAGATACATTAGAATATAAATATTAATTAGAAAGATAAAACAATTTCCTGCAAAATTGTGTTTTATTCATATTTTTTAGACATTAAATAATTTAGTTTATTTATGACACGATGATGATGCAATAATTACCTTATTAAAGAAATATTAACATAATTTATATTATAAATATCTAAATAAATGTAATTTGAGTCTTTTTATGAATTAAACTAGTTTTATAGGTTAATATAACATATTATAGTTGGTTAGAGGAATTGTTTTCAAAGTAATAATGTTGTTATAAATTTATAAAAAAAATACCAAATAGTGTCAAAACTGACATCAAAGAGTTGTTAAAACAAATATTATATTATTTATTGATATAATGGTCCTAAAAATCTATGGTTCTGCCAAAAGACTTATATAATAATATATATGACATTACTAAACCAATTGGGGTTCTACTGGTAGTTTATGGTAAGTTCATTGACCATAAAGTGTAAGAATACAAGAAGACACGGTAGAAGTTAAATTATTTAAATTAGAGTTAAATCTAAATGATAAGGTCAAAATGGTAACCTAAACTTATCTAAAACCTATTTTATGAGAGTATTTTGACCCATACACACCCTAGATGAGAAATAAGACACTTTGGAGCCATTATATACCGAATATGAATTTATTAAAAAATAATATTTTAAGTTTATCTATGGTGTCCCTCACCCCTCCTATAAAAGGGAACTCCACCTCCTCTCTAATTCACACCTCCAGAGCCATTTGGATCGGCCAACCCCTGCCCAAATACCCTCTAAACTGTCCTCCCTTAATCCTAGAGTCCTTTCTTTAGTCAGAATGGCAACCAATGGAGCCATTTTGATCAAATCAAAAGGAAGAACCCGAAGAAAAGGTAAATGTCTCGCCACCTATTTCGAGTTCTTTTCTTCTTCCACTTCCTCCATCTTTGTTGTTTCCATTATAAAATAATAAATCTAGTATCTTCTATATACTGTGATGTTATTATAAAAATGGTACGGCCATATTAGTTATTTTATTCAGCCTATGAATTAAAAAGTCACCACATGTGCGTATGTACGGCTTACCGTCTCCACGTCGTGGTGTAGTTTGTTATTTAAACATTTCATCATTTTGATGGGTATAATAATGAGTAGAAATGATATAAATAATAAATATAACATTATTATGATTCTTTATATATGATATACCATCCAATTATATACGATATTAATGATATTGTCGTTCGTGCATACGTACGGACTACCGTCTCCACGAACGCGAATGAGATTCATTTTCCATGATTAACCATTCAAGTATGATTATAAAGTATATATAATAAATAATCATGAAGGATATTACATAATAATGATAATGGATTTATGTACATATATGTTTCATTTACTTAATTCCATCCAATTCAATAAGGAAACGAAAACATCGTTCATACGTACGTACGACCTACCGTCTCCATGAACTTTATATTTCATTCCATTTATCGATCTATCATATATATTTATAGGATGAATATATATTATATATAAATAATGTTTTACATTATGGAATTAAGTAAATTAGGATATAGGTAATAATATCAAGCACAACAAGTCGAAACACGTACGATAAATGAAACGATTTTACCAAAAACGCAGCTTTAACATGGAATTTACAAAATAACGGGTAATATAAAGTCATAACTGAATCATATATGATATCATAAATATTTTTATAGTTATTTTACAAGTTAATAATATGTTTAAATCAACTATACAGGAGTCTCGGACACATACAGAAGAAATTTGACAAAAGGTAAGGGATTATTTCGTCTCGCTTTTATTTTCGTGAGACATATGCCTTAATCATCATCTATTTCTTTTGTATGGTGTTTATTCGTACCATGAGTGTTTTATTATTTTTATTATGTAGGATATTATATTTACATATTAATTTAATTTTTATTATTTTATGACATGTATGATTCCACTGATCATAAAATATAAGGGATAAGTATTCCAATCTCGTTCTTATTTGTGATTGTTTATTCGTAAGTATTTACTGGGGTTATATTTATCATCCATGTCCATGTTTTATAAAAACATTTTCAGAAAATGTTTACTATTATTACATGTATTTTTAAATTCATTTTTACCCTTTTTTGACTCGTACCACATGATATGGAAGGAATATTTCTTTTGTTTACCATACAAGGTACTTCTTGACTTTTTCTGTAAAAGTACATGGATAATGTTTTTTTAACTTATACGGCCTGAAAAAATTTATACGGTTTTGTAACACCTTATTTCAATGAAAATTCCTATACAATATTTCATGATTATTTTCAAAAAAAATTATTTTCTTTCATAATTTCATGACATTTTCAGAAAAGATAACTATTTTGAAGAAGAAAGTATATTTTCCTCAAGAATTCATTTCAACTATTTTATAAAAACTATTTTCAATATAAGATTACATTATATAATATGGTCATGTTTGATGTATAATGTTTATATTATTTACATAGTTTTATTTTGTTTGTGATGAAATGATATCCATTTCTTTATATGTATTATGTTATAATGAGATGATGTTTATGAAAGCCATTTTATTTTTTGGGTTATGTTGAATGATTTATGTTTATTTTGTGGCACACATAAGAATGATTTCATTATGAGATGGGGGGACCTATATCTACCTCTAATGCATTGGGTAATGATTTATATCTCATGAGATAGACATGGATGGAATGGAAAGTGAATCTTGTTCAGTAATTCATGGCTGGAACGACAAGTAAACCCAATTCAGTAATGGACTTTTTCCACTATGATGGTCGTGGAAGCAATTCCTTGGCTACTATGGAAATCATAACATGTGTTTAATTGTTTCCACAATTACATGTTTTATTCACAAGCTATTTTATCATGATTAATGTTCCTTTATGATCTATTCCTTACGTACTGCCAAGATTTATTTTACCAGTCAAGATTTTGATGTTTAATCATTATGTTCATGTTGTCAAGTTCAAATGTATATGGTTTGTTTTATTTTCTCCATTATTTCCCTTACTGAGCATCTGAGATCACCCTTTATATGTTTTCTTTTCCCCGAGATATAAATAATGGTTATAGGTAAGAAAACAAAAGGGGAAGATCTTTATGGGAGATGTTGATGATCATTCACCATGATCAGAAGATTATGTTTCGAGTTTCCAAAGACACTAAACGGTTATGGTCATTGAGTGTTGGTTCTTGTTTTGTATTAAGTATTCCGAAAAATTAATGTAATGTCCATGTATGTCATGTGTGGGTCTCTATAGTTGGTATCAGAGGAAAGGTTCAGTTATCCTTTAGGAACTTGGATGCAAAAACTTTAGTGAAATCCCTAGAGATATTTCTAAGGTATGTCTAGGGATGTGTTTATGGTTAAATATAAGTCTAGGTTATAGTCCTAGAATTACGGTAATGATCATATAATTAAACCTAAGAAGTTATAGGTACTCCCCCTTTGTTATGTTATTTTCCTAGTATGATTTTTGCCTCTCATACTATTCTTTTTGGGTTTTAGACGATGGTTGGAACCTGAAGGAACCGTGTTGATCAATGTAATGGAGAATGCAATGATTGAACTCCTGAACAAACCAATGTTATGGGAGATGGAGTGAAAAATCTTATTGCCATACATACACAAGCTATGAATCATTCTAGGCTTCTAAATGAGTAGAGAATATAACAATATTCTATATAGTCTTTCACGAGGAAATTTCCACCTTCTTTCAGTGGGTCTTTTGATCCTCTTGTTGCAGAACAATAGATCAGTACCATTGAAAAGATATTTTCCATACTTCGTTGTTCAGAACATGAAAAATTCATATTGGTTGTTTACCATTTAGAATGTGAAGGAGATTAGTGGTGAACTCTAATTAAGAATACTAGGCCCCAAGATGAAATTGAATCCATTGAATGGTACGAATTCAAGAATTTGTTTTTCAATAAGTACTTCCCTCGTATTCTTTGAACGAAGGTGGAAAATGAGTTACTTGAGTTTAAGAAAAATGATGATGAATCTATTGGTATATATGAAGAGAATTTTACAAGGCTTTCAAGGTATGCATCTGGATTTATCATGCAACCTGAAAGTAAATTTGATCGATTTTTTCGTGGCTTAAAACCAAGTATTAGAAAGGCATTAGCTATTAGAGTCGTCAATAGCTATGAAGAGATTGGGTGTTGTGATATCAAGGTAGAACTGGATGTTTTTGTTACATATCCATCTCATGGTTTTCAAAACAAATTAAAGATGGAGTTCAAGGAAAAATCTCAAAACCATGGTGAAAAATAATACAAATATTTCATCATGCTCAAAGTGTGGAATGAAACATTGTGGAGATTGTTTTAAAGGGAATAGAAAATGTTTTAAGTGTGGAAAAGAAGGTCATAGAGCAGCTGAGTGCCTAAGTAAGGGGAAAAAAGTTTCTAATGATGTGAATGAAGAAAAGCCTACAGAGAACGCACCACCAACACTTCAATTCTATAAGTGCACAAAAAATGGGATTATTCTTACCAATGCCCTAATCCAAGGGTTCATGATGATCGACATAAATAACCTCTTAAGGAAAAGGACAAAGGGAAGTTAAATGAGATCACTGTTGGTGATTTTGAGTTTGACAATGTAGTGCTGGAATGAAAGTGCTTATATAACGAGATTCCAAAATAGTGTTTTGGAATCTCATTTATAGTATTGTGGAATATTGGAATATTTATGTATTGGTTTGTTGGGGTTTTCAATAATAATATGGTACCGGTAACCATGAAATGTGATTGAAATATTTTTGGAAAGCACCTAATATGTGCATAATGAAGGGATAAGGAGATAATGAGATGTTTGATAGTATTAACGATCTCATGACAGATATAAGGACAAAGTGATATCATGGTTTGAGTATATAGAAATTTTAGGATTTTGGTATGTTGAAAGAGTTAACATTTGACAGCATTCATATTTTCACAAAGATTATATGGTCATTAATGTTTCAAGATAATACATATTTAAGGTATTCACATATCTGGAATGTGACCAACAAGATATATTTTATGATATATAGGGGATAAATGATGGTATTTACATGCTTGGTAGATGACCTCTCTTGTAATATTTTTCATTATACTATGAGATAATACAGAAGTATTTTGGATAAGCCTAAAGATTGGAATGGATTAAGTTGGAAATGAGATAATATTGTTTAAGGCTAGAAATTTTTTTTCAATATTATTTCTGGAATGCTATAATAGTATAGTTTTAGAAAAAGGGAAACATGTAGGACATGCGATAACCCATCCCGTCAGACAAGGTTGTGGGAATCAAACCCACAACCAAAGTGCGACATGCCTTCATCGCCTACCACTAGCATACAAGAAGTCCCTATTTAGTATAAATTAGTTTTATTTTATTAGTTGGAATGATAGATGAAGAATAAGTCCATTTTTGGAACCATATACGATTAATCTCACCGTAGAGGGACTTATGTATATAACTATTGCTAACATTATGTTTGAGATAGATGGAATGACCTGTCATTTTATCGCATGATCCACAAACACTTCACCGAAGACAAAACCAACTTCATTCCTTTAAGAGATGAAGTGGAAATTGTTCAAGGCACGAACAACAGTGAGATTGTACAAAAATCAAGTAAGTATTTCTTTTAATTAAAAAATCCTTCAACATCAGAGAAATGATCTTGAAAACCAAAAATGTTGTCCGATTTCCATTATATCTGATGAATCAGATGGTACCTTAGATCATCAAAAATTTATTTCTTTGTGATTGTTGGATTTTTCATAGCCATGTTCTCTACCACTCTCCATCAGAACTTGATGGTTAGATTTCTCTTCCATACCCATATTTTCACCTATGTTCTCCTATGTGGAAACCCAGTGATTAGTTAATTTGGGTAACCATTACGTTTCATACATTATTTTTTTAAAGTTATGTTTTGGTATTCCTTTTTATGATGTGGTTTTCTATTAAGGAAACTTTCATGTAGTAAACCATTTATAACCCCGAAAAATTTCAAGTGAGAAATTAATTTTAAGGGGGGTAGAATGTAAAACCTTGAGATTTTATGTAAAATATTCTTTCAATTTCAATGATGCCTTGTGTTGTACCCTACCCCAAAATTAGCTTCTACTATAAAAAACACCGTATTAGCTTGTACTATATGCAAACACTATTTTTGGCTTGTGTTGCATGCAACATCAACCTTCCTCAATAGCGTGTGTTGTACATAATACTGAGTTTCACTAAAAAATGATATATTGTTATAATATTATTATAAAATAGCCATTATGAATAGTAATACCCACTTTTTGAAATTTTATAAATTTTATCATTCAAAATGTACTTCATTTTTGGATTCAGAATATCGAAATTATCCTCTGATTTTTTTTTTTTATTTTTCTGAAAACATTCAATTTTTTATGAATAGTGAAAAAACACTGAGTTATAGTTTAAAACCAAATTTTTCTTTAAATAATTATTTTATTTTATTGAAATTTAATTTAGGTCAAAATAGATAAATAATACCTATATAAGTTCAATATAATTCATTGGAGTCATTTTATAATAAATTTATATATATAAAAGTTTTATTGAACTTTTCACCGTCTTTTACCCACCTCCTAGGAGCATTTTGAAAATTTACATAAAACATTATTTTACCACTTCTATGAGTTGAATTTCAAAAATTCTAGAGACACGGTTGATATCATTAAGTAAAATGTGGTTCAATGAGATTAAAATAATTTTTGGTGAGTAGTAACTTTTAACTTTTATTTACCATGGTTAAAAGTAAATAGGGTAATTAAGGGTAAAAATTGTATTATTATTACCATAACACATGTACTAATTCTATTGGATAAGTGTAATTCGACCAAAAACTACATTAGGAATAAACTATTACCCTTTAGGTCGAATTGGATTAGATTAGGACATTTATTATTATTTTATTTAAAGAAGAGTTAAAATAGTTAAAATCAAAGTTTAATAACTAAAACAATTTTTAATATAGGGTTATACATTAGATAAATTCGAATATAAATATTCATTAGAAATAAAAAAATATTTCCTACTTAATGGTGTTTTATATACATTTTTTAGATATTAAATAGTTTAATTTATTTATGACACAGTGATGATGCAGTAATTACCTTATTAAAGAAATATTAACGTAATTGATATTATAAATAACCAAATAAACGTACTTTGGGAATTTTTATGAATTAAACTAATTTTATAGGTTAATATAAAATATTAGGGTTTGTTATATGAATTTTATTCGAAGTAATAATTCTGTTATGAATTTAGAAAAAACAAAATACCAAATAGTGTCAAAATTGACATAAAAGAGTTTTTAAAACAAATATTATATTATTAATTGATAAAATGTTCCTAAAAATCTATGGTTCAGCAAAAAGACTTATATAATAATATATATGACATTAATGAACCAATTTGGGATCTATTGGCAATTTTTAGTAAGATTATTAATCATATAGTGTAAGAATACAAGAAGACACGGTAAAAGTTAATTTAATTAATTTATAGTTAAATCTAAATGCTAAGGTTAAAATGGTAACGTAAACAAGTATAAAGCCTCTTTGTTGAAAGTATTTAGACCCATACCCACCATAAACTCTAAATAAGACACTTTGGGGTCATTATAAACCTAATATGAATTTATTATAAAATAATATTTTAAGTTTTCCTAAGGTGCCCATCACCCCTCTTATAAAAGGTCACTCCCCCTCCTATCTAATTCACACCTCCAAAGCCATTTTTCTCACCCAACCCATACCCCAATAACCTCTTAAATGTCCTCCCTTAATCATATAGGCATTCATTTATTCAGAAAGTCAACCTAAGGAGCCCTTTTGATCAAATCAAAAGGAAGAACCCAAAGAAGAGGTAAATGTCTCACCACCTATTTCAAGTTACTTTCCTCTTCCACTTCCTCATTATTTATTGTTTCCATTCTAAAATAATAACTCTAGTATCTTATATATACTGTGATGTTATTATAAAGAGTTTACAACCATATTAGTTATATTATTCATCCTATGAATGAAATGTCACCACACGTGCAGATGGACAGCTTACCGTCTCCACTTTGTGGTGTAGTTTGTTATACAAACATTTTATCATTTGGATGGATATAATAATGAGTATAGATTATATAAATAATAAATATTAAATTATTAAGATTCTTTATATATGATATAACATCCAATTATATATGATTTTAATGATATTATCGCTCGTGCGTATGTATGGAATACCATCTCCACGAATGCGAATGAGATTCATTTTACATGATTAACCATTCAAGTATGATTATAAAGTATATATAATAAATAATAATGAAAGATATTACATAATAATGATACTTTATTTATGTAAATATATGTTTCATTTACTTAATTTCATTCAATTCAACAAGGAAACGAAAACACCATTCATGCGTATGTACGATATACCGTCTCCATGAACGGTGTATTTCCTTCCATTTATCGATCTATCATATATATTTATATGATGAATATATATTATATATAAATAAATTTTTACATTCTAGAATTAGGTAATTCAGGATATAAGTAATAATACTATGAACATCAAGTCGAAACACATAAGATAAATGAAATGATTTTACCCAAAACACTGCTTTAACATGGA
Source organism: Viscum album (assembly GCA_963277665.1). NCBI lineage: Eukaryota > Viridiplantae > Streptophyta > Magnoliopsida > Santalales > Viscaceae > Viscum > Viscum album. The sequence goes on along the minus strand of OY728150.1, from coordinate 800,283,193 downwards.
ATTTACAAAAGAACGGGTAATATAAAGTCATCATTGAATCATATATGATATCATAAATATTATTATGGTTATGTTACAAGTAAATAATATGTTTTAACCCACTATACAGTAATCGTGGACACATACGGAAGAAATTGGACATAAGGTAAGGTATTATTTCCCCTCGCTTTTATTTTCGTGAGATATATGCCTTAATCATCATCTATATTTTTATATGGTGTTTATGATTACCATTAATGTTTTATGATTTTTATTATGGAATATATTATATTTACATATGAATTTATTTTTTATTTTTTTATGACATGTATGATTCCACAGATCATAAAAGGTAAGGGATAATTATTCCAATCTCGTTCTTATCTGAGATTGTTTATTTGTAAGTAGTTACTAGGATTATATTTATCATGCAAGTCCATGTTTTATAAAAAAATTCATAAATTTTTTTCTATTATTCCATGTATTTTTAAAGTCATTTTTACCCTTTGTTAACTTTTACCACATGATATGGAAGGAATCTTTATTTTTTTTACCGTACGATGTACTTTTTGACTTTTATGGTAAAAGTACAAGGAGAATGTTTTTTAACTTATACGGCATGAATTTTTTTTACGGTTTTGTAATACCTTATTTCCATGAAGCATCCTATACAATAATACATTATTATTTTCAACAAAATTGTTTTCTTTTATAATTTAACGGCATTTTGAGAACAGAAAATGATTTTGAAGAAGAAAGGATATTTTCCTCAAGAATTCATTTCAAGTGTTTTATCAAGACTATTTTCTATCTAAGATTACATTATTTAATATGGTCATGTTTCAAGTATAATTTTCATATTATTTACATGGTTTGATTTTTTTTTATTAAATGATATCCATTTCTTTATATGGATTTTTTATAATGGGATGATGTTTGTGAAACCCATTCTATTATTTGGGTTATAATGAATGATTTATATTTATTTTGTGGCACACATAAGAATGATTTTATTATGAGATGGGTGGGACCTATATCTCCCTCCAATGAATTAGGTAAAGATTTATATCTCTTGAGATAAACATGGCTGCAACGGCAAGCGAATTTGGTTCAGTAATACAGGGCTAGAACGGCCAGTAAATCTGGTTCAGTAATGGACTTTGCCCACTATGATGGTATTGGAAAGAATTCCATAGATACTATAGAAATCATAACATGTTCTTAATGGTTTCCAAAATTACATGTTTTATTCCAATTCTATTTTATCATGATTAATGTTCCTTTATGATTTATTCCTTACGTACTGCTAATATTTATTTTACTACTCAATATTTTTATGTTTAAACATTATCTTCATGTTTTGAAGTTAAAATGTATATGGTTTGTTTTATTTTCTCCATGCTTACCCTTACTGAGAATTTGAGCTCACCCTTTATATGTTATCTTCTCCCAAGGATATAAATAATGGTTTTAGGTAAGAAAACAAATGGGGAAGATCTTTATGGGAGATGTTGAAGATCTTTCACCATGATTAGAAAATTATGTTCAGAGTTTCCAAGACACTAAACTATTACGGTCCTTTAGTGTTGGTTCTTGTTATAAATTAAGTATTCTGAAAAAGTAATGTAATTTCCATATACATCAAGTGTCGGTATCTATATAAAATAAAAATTCACACAAACTTCTCATTGATTGTTAAGTACAAAACATGGAATAATGGTCACCTTAGGATATTGAGATTCCCTCTTCAAAATCATTTAAGTGGATTGAGATGGTTGAAATCCATGATTCAATAGATAATTCTCAAAATTTTCATTAGAAATATCCTTTATCATAATATTCAAAATTTTCCTTTTTGTAGGCACATATTCCTATTTCACCAAACATTTCTCAACATGCTTCTTAATAAAGTGATATTTTATCTCCATGTACATTATTCCTGAATGATGAATATGATTTTCTATATAGTTGATAGAACCTTATTTATCACACATAATTATCATAGGATAACTCACATCAACTCAAATATCATCACTAAATCACTCGTAATTAGAAATTTTTTAATGGGGAATGAAACGTTGACTAAAAATATCAATAAGGTAGATTAATGGATCCTGAGCGCATCCCACACCGACTATGTTCATATAGTCTGGAAAGAGATAACCAAAATAGAAGTGTGTGATAAATGTTTTTTAATTTTTTCCTTTAGATACTAGAATATTAACTACCATATTCCCTTCATGTCATGTGTGTAGAATATCAATATTATTATTAATTATACCCAAAAAAGATATGATATAGTAGATAATGGAGTAATGGTTAGGAAAATGACATAAATTAGAATTTTTTCACCCATCATAAAAAATTTCCATAGTAAACAATTTAGTTTTGAATGTCTTACATACTGAAATCTCACTAAGCCTGTCATTACCCGCTATCATGAGAGAGTTTACTTCACCATAAAAAACATTAAAAGCCAATAAAATAGATACCTTAATGTATTTGATGATTAATCCTACTATAATAATTCAATATTCATATATTCCATCAATAATGAGATTGAATCCCTTTTAGGGTGTCTTCTAACACACCCACCGACCCTCAGAGACTCATCCTTCACCAGGCATGGTTGTAGAGTGTAGGGGTATCAGGTTTTTTATTAAGGTTGATTAATATATATGATTAACCTATAAAATAATATTATTAATTAAGTATATAATAATATCTTTTAAAAAAGTGATGGAGAACCACATTTTATTTTGTCTGGAATCATTCCTCGACTCCCAAATCATCCATCATCTAGCTACAAATACCATATTTCATACCTAAGATTATTTATGTGAGAAAAACATTCCATAAAATCATGTAGAAAATAAATAATTTTCTTATTATAACCATACATAGACCCCCATGAAACCAATAGGAAGGTAAAATATAGGTCACAATCATTCCCCTTCAGATAATATATTAAAAATAAACTCCACCTTTTAATTACCACATTATAATAATTTTGAGGTTAACTTATTATATCGTAATTTCATATTGTAATAAATATGAATATAATGATTACAAACACACCATACCAAAAAAAAAATAATTGAAATGAATTATTTTATTTCATATAATATCAGTTCAGGAATCTATATTCCCCTGGACATGGATAAGTTTATGAAACATATACAAACAAAAGGAACCTGAACTAGTGGGAGTAAAAACACAATTCTCATGGTCATCTGACATTTGAATTCTTGTACGGAGATTCTCATAATCATTTAAAATAAACTTTTTAGTAAAAATATAGTAATTTTTAGAGTTCCAAAAGGATATGTTTAGAATTGTACACCGTAGTAAGTGAAGTTGATAACTAGATGAATTATTTTACCAAATGTTAAGAACATTATGTCACACAATCCATTCTAAGTGACCATAAATAATATGGAGGTGCCCTTAGATTTTATTCTAGATAGAAGATTATTCACCATTCCAATAAATTTAGTAAAATTTTTCTTTCTATATTTATATCAAATTAACAAATCCCAAATAAATTTTACTTAAACTAGTTCTCATCAAATATGTTCTTGTATATAGTGAATGGTCTCTTTCACTCTAATTACATTCATAGTTCCCTCACTATTATGATTATCTAACCATAACCGTATGGCTAGGGGATATATTCCTTCTAAAAATGAGTCCCATATGAAACCATTATGCATGATTTCAATGTATCGAATGACTAATTTAGGAACTATAATAATATAAAGTACATTAATAGAAATAAAAAAGGTATACAGTTAATCAAGGTGATCATTCCATAAAATGATAGGAACTTAATATTATATTAATTTATAGTAGTAGTGATTATATTCATAATACAATCAAATTTATGAGTGTGTATTGTCACGGAAGATAGAAGAGCACCCAAGTATTCCACAAGGAAATTATTTCAGGTGATTCAAAGCTAGTCCTTAATTATATTTAAGTTCCTATATTTTCATGTTTTTTAGATATACATGCTACTCTGGGATGATTTTTGAAATTTCACACTCAATATACTATACTCATTTATAATAATGATGAATCATTGAATGAATTTTTTTATTCCATTAAAAAATAAAAGTATATCATATTTAATGAATAAATGAAATAAATCGTTGAATTTTTATCTTCTAGAGAGTGAGAAAACTAATCTAGTAAAAACACCATATTTAATAGTTATACTAATAAAATATTTAGAAATTATGAAAATATTGAGTGAAATAATATCACCTTGGCATAATCCACACACTGATATTAAGAAGCCAATTTTTTTCCCTATAAGAAACATTGAGGTCTTAGGGGATGAATAAAACTAAAATGATATGTCAGAACCTCTACACATAAAATCAAAACAACTTCATGATCATTAAAATATAGTTCCATTCTATTATTTTATAAGCTTTTCCATATCATCATTCACCATAATGTTGGTTATTTATGTTTTTCAGTTAAGATATGAAATAATCATCTCTGCCAACCTAATTTCCCCTTGCATAATATGGCCCTTAAAACCCCATTTTTTTCCTATGATATTAATTTTGGAAGAATATGTGATAGTATGATATTAGTAATAGAGTTTATAACTTTAGAAGAGAAATTACACATAATAATCAGCTTATACATATTAAAAGATCTAATTGGTTTCTCCCTAGGAATGAGAACATGGGTGGAGGTACAATAAAATCTAGGTAGAGAAACACATCTAAAAAAATATTATACTTCATAAATAAACTAATTTTTGATAATAATACAAATTTAAATTTATAAGGTTTCAGGAAAACAATCAGTATTGGGTGTGCTATCTTCATTGAATATATGAATTTATTCCTTGATTTTTGTCTCTTCCAAGATACCCTCAAAATAGAACATTATTATAATTATTTACTACACTAAAAATGATATAGAATAATTTTTAATTAGTTTCTTGCCTAGAATAGACACCTCCCATGTCATGCATTTTACTTAAATGTAAGTGTTTAATGTGAGTGAATGTGATGGGACAAGAAAGGTCAATATCGCTTGTATAAGATTTATTGTTGAGGATTATGCCTAATTTCCTTCAAAAAAATGTTATCTTTAATAGGTAAATGAGAGAAATAAGTGTTATTATCTCCTTGACTCAATATAATATCTTCATGTTGATTCTCTATCCATAAAACTTGTGTTCAATATTGTGTAGATTTATTACATTAAAATTTCATAGTGCTAAAAAAACTTGTTACATATTTATAAACCAAAAAAATAAAAAATATCAAAATAGATTTCACAAATAGATATAGACTTCTAATAATACAATAAATATCATTATATAAAAATAAATTTTTTTGATATTACATTATAAAATATTTTCAAATACTTTATTCCATAAATATAGTAAAGTATTATTTTAACTAATAGAATATGGGTTTCATTGTGAGAAGAATTTTACCTTATTATATGACATGTGTTAAACCAAATATTTATTCTTGAAGTTGTAAATTATAATTTTCCTTAACTAGTTTTCATATATATTATAACATTTTCCTCTTTTACATTATTATATATTACTCATATCTAGACAAAAACATCAATATATGCAAATTCAAGAAACCTCATGAACTTCCTATATTTTATATTATATGTATTTAGAATGATTATTTCCTTTTAAAAAACATTCTTTTTTTAGTATGATCTTGTGTAATCTCATGGATATCATGTTCACCTTATAATTCACTATCGTTTTGAAGGATTGTTTACTCAAGTAATCATGTTATTTATATAATATCTTATTTTCATCTTATATGGATAGAAATAATTTATCTTTTTATATATAAATTAGTTATATATTTCCTTTTGTACTCTTACCTTACATCATAAATTCATTATCTTTTAAAATTTAAATATTTCTTAATATGTTTTATTACATACCCAATATGGGAAAATTTACTTATGAAAATTAAATTATGACCAATTCATTAAATAACCAAGAAAATCATTTTTCATGTCCTTTCCCATTATCTTGGCCTTTGTAAATCCAATTATTTTCAATACATTATTATTATAAAAATTTATGAATCCTTCTATGTCATATTTTATTCTTATGAAAATATCATTGTTTCTTAACATATAAGAAGTGCATATAATATTAGTAATCCATAGTTTGTATAATTTCATTACTATTGAATAAATATTTAATATATTATACTATTAAACCTTATTCTTATTGAACTATTTTTTTATTCACATCCTTTAGTGGTTTATATGCATGTTCATCCTCTAGATATTATAGATCTTCCTTATATTACAAATATGAAAACCTATTTTACGTTTTTATCTTACTCAATGACTCTTTGAGATACCATGAACTAACACTTTGAATATCCCTTGAAAAAACATTTCTGAATACATGATGTGAAATACATTGAATTATATAAATGAACTTTTCACCAAAAATAATATCTGTTAAAAACAAATAAATATTGGTGATTTCTTATTCTATATCTCTATTGTTTTCTTTAAAATGCAGCTTTTCTATCAAATTTTTTTTGTATAAACTCTATATTTACAAAGTAATAAAACCTATTTTATACTGTATTCTAGTGTGTTTTCAATATTTTCCTATGTTTATTTTGGGTGAATCTTAATTTAATCATCCTTTTATGATTGGGTAGTTATGAAATTTCATCAACCATTATGTCATTTTATTTTTTATTAATTCCCACAACTATTTTTCCATTGTGAGAAAACATTTGTTGTTATATATAGTCTTATAAATTATTATTAGGAAATTTATGAATTTCCTTGATATTTTTTATATCTCATTCAATCGAACTTATTTTTTTAATTCTAGAAGTCATTTATATTTTCGTAACATTCAACATTGCCTCATCATGATGAATTCTCCATAAATCACCATAATTATTTATAAGATTATGTGTTGGTCATTATAATAATAATTTTGGATCATTCCTCAAAGTTTAGCTTGAATTCAATGATATTCACATATATTTATGGAATTTTGTATTTGATCTCTTTATCTTCCACCTAAAACTCATATTTCAGCTTTAGTTTATGTTTAAAATAGAGTTTTTATTCACATTAATGTAATATTTTATTTCAACATTTTAGTCCTCAAAATATCTATCTATTCAATAGTATCATCTAACTCTACCTTCAGTTATACAATACTCTCAACTTCATCTTCTTAACCATCAATTGTATCCTCAATTTTTGGGTTTTCAATGATATCCATAAGAACTTACTCACAAAGGTATTTTCAATCCTTAATCCCATCCACTTAAAATTCATCTTTTCGCATCCTCTATTGTGAATGAAATTTCATTTATTAAATAAATATTTCTCCAACATTTATTTCTTTTCACATTACTAGAAGATTTCATTATCTATACGTTATCTAATTTATATTTTCAAAACTTCTTATAAAACATAAAATAATGGTTCCAAACCATTACACATAAAAAAGATGTTTCATTTTCCTATTTTAGTAATGGAAATAAATTTTATTATCTCCCTATTTTTCCTTTGTGTCATCCTAAATAGTAACCTCTTTTCCATGAATTCCACATTTAGAGATCTCTTCTTTTCCATAAGATCATCATCCTTGGTTTTCATCTCAAGAAAAAAATTATGCTATGTAAATAATCCAAATATATGGTTTTGGATTATTTTCCCTGGTAATAAAATCATTCAAATTTAGATGAGGTAAAAAACAATATTTTAATTAAAATAATGACAAACTAAAGTATTTCATATAGTATTCATGTCCCATATAATCACATTCATCTAATCATACAAATTTTCAAATAGATTTATTATGGTGTATCCTCTAAGATTAATCAATCATATCATACATACATATTACATTACTGTATTTTATTTTATTTTTTGTTGTCATAAAAAATAATACCTCGATAACCAAAAGTTTTAGTGTCTTGTGAGATTATCTATATAAACATCTTATTTTATGACGTAATGAAAATTTATTTACTTTCTAGATAGATCATAATATATACTCTTATTCATAATATGCGGATAAGAAATATAATTAAGGGGTTATATAATATTCTAAATTAGGGGTAAAACATATGAGATATCGATGAAACCGACATTAATGAATATGGAATTACATACTAATGTAGAATATGCATAAAAAAAATAAAATTATAATGTTAGTAAAATTTTACCATCAAGACATTAATATAATAGTGTACACAACTAACTATACATGTCCTACATGAAAAAATTGGTTAATCACCTATTTCATATATTATATAAATAACATGAGATATAAAGATTTATCTAATTCATTAAGGTGATATATAATTATGGTTCAACTAATCATATAAGGATAAAACATAAAACTTTGCGGAATATAATCATTAAAACAGTCATAAATATTTCATAACATAATAACCCATGAGAGTGAAATGGGTATCATAAATATATTCATATTACATAAAACTAAATCATCAACCTAAATAAAGTGCATTTTTTTAACATATCCCCCATTGAAATAAATTAAATATTAAATGATATTGGAATGAATGAAAACCCCTTTAGAATATGATACGAAAATATTTTGGAAAATTACATGAAGTAATATTATATTTTTCATAATATTTTTTAAATAAATAATTTATAATTTTTTTTAAGATAGAATAAAAAGTAAAAAAATTTACTTTAAGGATTAATAAAAATTTGTAAATGGTTTTTATGTAAATAAAAAAGAATAATATAATTGAAGAAAGTGGAAAAGGTAAAAATGTAAATAAATATATATAAAAATATTCCTCTCTAAAATTAATGTGAATTTAAAATTAAATGGATATAGACCCAAAGAAATCATTGAAAAAGAGATAATTAAATAGAATAAATCCATAAAATATTACAAAGCATATATATATTTATATCAAATATTTAAACATTAATAATAATAAATATTCCAATTATATTCATTATTAATTTAAAATAAATATATAGAGACCATTATAAATACTACAAATATAGATAATAAAATATATTAATTACATTAAACATTTTAATGAATAAGTACAAGGAATAAAAAATATTCAAACTGAAAAAAAAATCCCCTTATCAATGTTGTAATCAGTGAATTACGAATCCATGAAAGGTAAATGGTTAAAAACATTTAAATATCCTACTATAATAAAATAAAAATTATTATTTATATATAGATTCTATGTAAATTATCCACATGGAAGTTTAGGTATTAATAATCTCAAATAAAAAAGAGATATTGGGAGAGAACCCCTTTCTTTTGAACCAGGATTCCTTGAACACACACTAACCCCATACATAATAAATAATGAAATATTAGAAATATAATTTATAACCTTATTTTTATTTAAAAACATTTATATTAATACATTATACTCATTTATTACATGTATTTTAGTTAGTTATAATTTATTTTCATTATCAGATATTAGTAATATCGATTATACGATAATTGTTTCCAGAAATTAATTTCAATTATAATTTTATTTTATAAAGATAAATATTTAAAGTTTAAGAAATGTATAATAATAATAATATAATTATTTATAATTTTACATGTTCATTTGATAGAAAATATGGGTATGGTTTGTGAGAATTGAATTTTTAATGTACACATATTGGGTAACATTAATAATAAAAATGAGTTACATTAAAATTATCATTTTATTTGGTAAAAAAAATTGAACCATAATAATAGAAATAATTACTCATTAATATCATTTATGACTATTATTTATGATTTTATACTCATCAATTATGAAATTAATGAACACGGATTAACATTGTTCATGTAGGTGGTTGAACTGGTCCAAACAAGAACATGTTATACGAATGAATGATTATGAATATAATTCTATAATATAGTGATGTAAAGAATAATAATAAAGTAAATAAAACATAATTATAGTGGTTTATGGGGTTTAATAATATTTTAGGAGAGAAGCTAAATTAAATAGTTGAGTAAGAACACTTTACATAATTTGATGGCATCGCTTTTTCTCATAATGTCTTCCTTCACAATTAAGGATTTAATCTTATTTCATATGACCTGAAGCAACCAATTTGATAAATGAATTTATTGTAGGCAATTTTTGAAAGTTTAGTAAACTAAATTAAATAATTTGTTTATGGCTATATGTGGGTTACTTTTATTGGCGACTTTGAATGGTATATTTTTAATTACTAATTCTTTAATTATTAGAGAATTCCATTTTAAAATGAAAAGTGGTCCATAAGGCTAAAACAATTAGGGATATATATTCCATAAATTATTAATATTCTATATGTTTTTAAAAACTTTATAAATCATATCATCCATACACTATATTTTACAATTTTTACTATTTACCAACGTAATTCACTATTCACTCTAGTATGTTTTTTTCCACTAAAGATAATATTTTACATCTATAAAAATTTCAATTTCATGATTTGAAATATGATATAAATTTTATCGAATTTAATATCAATATACATATATTTTAACTTTAAAATAAAAACATATAATACTTTTAAAAAATAATTTTTTATGAACAAAAACAGTTTCCTATATAATGAATTATTATTGTTGTATTTATTGTCATTCCATATTGACATAATAGATATTAGTTATTTAATATTAATTTTATTTAAATTATTTAAAATTAAGTATTCAATTTTACCTAAGTATTATATTCCCCTTATAATATTTTCAGAATAAACATTGGCTATATGTATTCTCAGTGATTATATATAAATCGAATAGAAATATAATTTTAATATAACCCTTATTCATCCATATATATGTATCCTTAAATACCAATATAAATTTATTTCATTATATTCATTCATTTTTATCTCAAAAATTTCTATAATATTTCGAATATTTTTCCTTCATTATATTATTGAAATTACTGATATGATCATCATAGCATATTATGAGGGTGATGATTTCAAGTTCATAGTCTTTTTATTGGCGTGTAGATTTACAATTATTGAAATTTTTATGATAATGTTTCTAATATATTAATGATGATACATTTAATATTCCTTATATTTTAATATTATTCCCTTATAAAATAATGTGTTGTTTAATTTTGATCATTGTTTCACTCATAACATTATATCCAAAAAATAATATTTATTATATAGGTTTCATACTAAAAATATAGGGTGTTACAATACCCCCTATAAAAAATAAAACCCTAAAATTTTCATTTATTGGATGAAAAAATATTAGGGCATTTTTTCCATTACATCTTTAGGTTCCCAAGTTTCTTTCTAATAATATAATTTCTCTAAAAAAAATTGACTAGGTGGTTGGTCTTGTTTCGTAGTACCTCATATATTTGATCCAAGATGTCCACTAGTTGTTACATGTATAATAGATCATGTTCCAAATTTATAACCATTTAGTTATGAATATGTGATCCAAAAGGTATGTTTTTCTTTTTAAGTGATGCATGGAACACATCATGAACTTATGGGAGGATTGGTTAAAATTCTAGAAAATAATATATATTATCCAAGATATCAATAACCTAAAAGGGGATGATGGATTTGAGGATAAAATTTCCCATCATCTCAAATCTCATAACCCTCTTTTATTGTGATATTTATTGGAATGTTTCCTCAATTACTTCAAAAATTAAATCTCAATGATAATTATTAGCACCAGTCTTCTATTTATTTTTTTATACTTCAATATATCACTAAATGGTTTTATCTTCTCTAAAATTTAATGATAAACATACAATCCAAACATCTTTCTCTCTATAAATTCATCCTAGAATGATTTAGTTTTATAACTCTTCCCATATTGATACAGATATGGTTCTATTTTAATGATAGAGTGAAATTATTATTAAATGAGAACTCTATCAATAAAATATGTTAATCCCAACCTCCTTTAAAATCCATTGAGTATAATTTCAATATATCTTCTAGACTATGAATAGTAACTTTATATTGTACATCTGTTTGAAGATGTTTTGTAATAAATCTTTATTATTTATTTCATTCTTCATAAAGCCTCCTCATGAACATTGAGGAAAACTCTATATATTGATATTATAAAACTGATAGTTGTGCTTCATCTAGTCTTACCAATTAATTTATAAATATCTATTCAATTTGATTGATCAGTAAATCATAATTAATATAAATAGAACAAATCATATTTTTACGGTGATAATACACAATTGGAATGGAATTATAGATAGTAGTGGTCTTCAGAAGTCTGTAGAAAAAAATCCATGATGATATTCTCTCGTCCAAATATAGGTATGTGAAATGGTTACATCATCTCATTATAATTATAACAATAAACCTTACATTAAAGGTAGAACAATAATCAGGATTTATAATCTGAAATATTTCTCTTCATGTTATCTCACAAAAGTGCACCTTGATATCTCAATATATCTTTTTTCTTTCAAGATAAGTAAATAATTAAGGTTTATATTCTTCATCTAACAAATACTTATTTTTCTCTAGCATATATGGGAAGAACAATGATTTCTTGAATATTAAAATTTCATCATTTTCATGGATTGACTCTAAAGTTTTTCCCATATTAATCTATAAGATCATAAACATTCTACACCTCTTGATCTTCATATTAAGTGATTGTTGAAAAATAATTTGAGTGAGGTATGATTTCATCCATTATGTTATTTTTTATATGTGTGTCCATGTTATTTCCATAAATATTGGATTTTATAATCCCCATCATTGATAAATTATTTTATTCCTTTATGTTTAAATAATCAACCACTTTATTTTCCTTCCCGAAATGAATATGTATTGTGAAATTTTAATGGTTAATCTACTCTAAAAATATCTACTAGTGTCTATTCAGCTAAATTAATATATATATATATATATAATTTAATAAATTATTTTAAAAATATATATATATATATATCAAACTTCTCTTTATATAAATAATTCTACTAAATATATAAAGAAAACTCAGTAGTGTTAACTTCAAATTCGGCATCTGGTAATTTTCTCATAGTTTTTTAATTGATATGAGGTATAATCTATCACCTTCTCATTTTTTATAAGGATACAACCAAATACCATTTCTAATACATTATGATATATCCAAAACCATTCACCACTATATATTAGTGTGAATAAACGTTCTATGACCAAACTCATCTAACGAACTATAAATTTTTATTCACATTTTTCTATCCAGATAATAACTCCTTTATGAGTTACATTGGATAATAGATTTTAAATTCACAAGAAACCTATCACAATTAATTTATATTATCCATATAATCCAAACAATTATAGATATTATAAAAGTAATTAGTGGGTCTCATTATTAAATCACCATTGTCTTAGATGTATACATATATATACTCTATCTAGTGATTATTTGACCCTAGAAGGATACCTTTTATAGCCAATATTCACACTAAATAAAATTATCATAAATATTATCTTTTTTATGTCTTTAACATTAATTTTCAAATACTCTTTATATTATTACTTACTCATAGAATATGTTTGATTATAACATATAAAACTATATTAAATTGACCAAAGTAATATTTAATGATTTTATTTGTCAGATTCATGAATATTGTGAGGGTAGTTTTTTAAGTCTAAATGAAATCCTTGTGATTCCATAGTTCACTTATCTTATAAAAAAGTTTTTAATAGGTATATTTTTTATATATAACCTTAGTCGATGATATCCATATCAATGGTCCACCTTTGAGAAGTATTGATCCCAACGAATTTGATCAAATTAGTCATCAATACAAGTTATATTGTACTTGTTCATGTTCATGGTCACGTTAAAATCATGATAAACAATACATAAATGCATTGGTCAATCCATATTCTTAAATAAAATATCAATTTCACCTTATGGTGAAGAACATGTGTATATAAAAACCCTTGTAAAAACTCTCTTATAGTTTTTCTTTGATTATTCAAATTTAATAGATACTATTTAATATGGACACTTCAATAGAGGCATAACACTATCTGTGGTTTCAATAGAAATATCAACTTCAAAATCATGGAAAATAATATTAACTTATATGGGTATTACATTTATATATTCCTTGAAATTTTTCAAATATGGAATTTTTATTTATTCCCTCAACATCCAGAGCCAAATATCCTTTATTATTGGGTATTAAAACCCCTATAAGGGGATTAATTTCCAAAGTAAAATCACTGTTACACTGATAAATAATCATGGGATAGTTTTGTATATAAAATTTATTTTCCCTATCTTAGAAATTGGAAATTAATATATGAACATATATCTAATTCAATCTCAATATAACATCAAATTTTACCAAGGGAATAACTACTAGATTTGTATGACGTATATTCCCACAAAAATCAATTAGAGTGGAGTTATATACATGGAATATAATCAACACACCATAAAGTTTTTCTATAAATAATTAAATAACCAATTATTTTTTGGGTGAATTAAGGATTTTAGAAAACCTTTTAGATTTTTAGTGTGTAGAACTAGAATAAAATAATGCATTTATAGTTATTTAGTTGGTGATGAGTGTACATTTGAAAACTTTATTTTCATTATCAACCTCATATGCAATGATTAAATAATATTTACCTATTTCTATTATTATTGATGGTTTTTTATTATAATTATATTCATTAACACTTTAATTGGGGAATTTATCAATAGATTTTCCATATTAATTACATTTTAAAAATTTAATTGGTGGGGGTGAATTCAGTTATACTTTTTGTGTTAATTAACCTCTTTAAATATTATCAACTCTCATGTTTTTAATAGAATTTCTAACCACAATTGATTCACTTTATCAAACCTTTGATGTAATTTCCTAGGTTCTTTTTCACACATTTTTAGTATGTAGGGGTTTGATTCTCCATGCTTAAATGAATCTCCATTTACCTATTATTTTGAAAATTAAAAAATTATAATAAGTATATAATTTGTATTTATACATGAGATAACATTGAAAATTTTTCTCATAACTAAAGAATTCCCTTATTGAAAATTATTTTTAGATATTTAGTTTCATGACGCTAAGAAAGATTGATTTTTATTTTAAATTTAATGAAAAAACTAAAGTCATAAAATGAATCTATAATGATTTTTTCATCATGATAATGAATGTATTGATCCTCATTTTTAATATCAAGAATTTTGTTATCCATTTTGATGGAAAGTGTTCAAGTAAAATATTTTTTTCTAAATATTTTATTCTCTTCCTCCCATTATATGGAGTTGATTTCTCTCTTTTATAGTGTGTACTTCTTTAGATTCCACTATTTATAAACTTCTTCTTCAAAATTATTATTTTCTAAGAAAATGTTTTCAAAATATAAAAAATGAAAAATGGGAAAATTATTTTTAGTTGTTTTGATTCATTAATACAAAATATTGGGGATCAAAACACCCATTAAAGGATGTTTTTTATTTTCCTGTGATGGAATTTATGGTGATTTATTTCTTAGAAAGTTTGGGATCGTGACATGGTTCGTGTTATTATTCAAAGCTTACGATATCATGGTCAACATAGTGATGAGATTATTTACAGTAGCTCTCATCCTATTAGATTTATCATTATAATAATCATTGCATTGTCTATTATATAAATTATGCACATGGTTACTCTAGGTTCCATCCATTTTTAAAAACCAAACAGTTCTACCAGAGTATTAAAATATATATAAATTGAAAGAAATAATTTA
Organism: Viscum album; assembly: GCA_963277665.1. NCBI lineage: Eukaryota > Viridiplantae > Streptophyta > Magnoliopsida > Santalales > Viscaceae > Viscum > Viscum album. The sequence goes on along the minus strand of OY728150.1, from coordinate 800,267,458 downwards.
TAATTAAATCCTATGGTTCCCTAACAAATGAATCCATTATGATATATAAAGTTCAAATAATTGTAATCTTTTTGAAACCATGGTTGATTTATATTTTTATCTATTATTATCTTTAAATTAAACCTTAAAATTAAATTTTAATAACCTATGTCATATGATTTAGGGATAATCATGGGAAATTTTATTTTTTTTTCATCAAAAATTTGGGGATATTTTATGAATTGTGGTTTAGATTTGGATTCTGATAGATGATACGTCTCAATGAGATGTTTTTAGATCATTCTAGAGGCTTGGGGGATGTTTCAAGTGCTCTAGTGAATTTTGGATTTTTATTTAGGTAACATGGAAGCATAATTTTGGATTATGGTGACTATTCATGCGATAATACATGGGCATCACGAAGTAATGAGGGCTGAACAAGAACCATCACGTTGTGGCCTGGGAGATTCACTATGTGACGGTAATCATGGGGTTTTTAACTAACATAAATAACCTTATGAATGAGTTCCACTCCAGGACCTTAAGGGGTCACACTATGATAATGAAACATACAAATAAGGTTCAGAATTATTATATTTGTCCCTTGTAATTTTGGAATAAGAAATTGTGGCTATGCATAGGACCCACTCATACGACCATCTGTAAGTTGTTTCCTGTATTAGGGAATAGTATTATTACCCCATGTGTAGTGTTAAGAATGTTCCAGGGGGCTTCAGAATCACCTTTCAAGGTTGTTTCATTTCATTTCCTAGATCGTTCATAACATGATTAAGTGAGGAAGGGGTGTTGGACCCTCCACTTGGGGTTGATCATTATGTGGCTCAGAGTGATCATGTCCCGAATTTACCTCATTACTAGTTTTTTACAATGGAAAATATTTTTTTGAGGTAAAATACCTTCATGTTTTAGTTGGTGTAGGTTCTCAAGGAGGGTTCATTCATTCAAAAATCCCTCTCATTCTTCCCTCATTCAACCCCCTTGTAGAATTCCGTTCTTGATGGAATATTATATATTTTTTAGGTGAGTTTCTCTACCAATTTACATCAATTATTGTTCCATTTTTTTACTTCTCACATGTGGTGATGCAGTAATTTGTTTTGATGTTGATTTGACCAGAGTAAGGTGGAATCATGTTAAATTGATTGGTGTTTTATTCATAATATTTAAAGGATATCCCAGGATAGTGATCAGACATTGTTTATTATAGTTTCTATTAAATTACATCTCCATAAGAATATTGATAAGATTTTTTTATTAAATATAATGAAATACACAAGTAACAAGGTGTGGGGTAATGGTAATTTTTTTATAAAGATGATAGAAAAATTACATTGGATGTTGGTATTCTAATTCTTTAGGTTTCTATGTGTAATTTCTAACCAATGAGTTTTCAGTTTTTATTCATTTCTATATTAAATTTAAGTAATTAACTATAAATTGTTGTAATGAATTATTTTTTATGATATATATTAATATAGAAGATCTTGTGTTGATATGATATTGGACAATGGCCAATTGGGATTAACAAAAGATATGTAAGGATAGTTATGCTTTGTTTCAGGGGAATACTCTGTGTATGATGTTGGAGGTCCCTAAATATATCCCAAAGGTTTATTTATTTTTATATGTTAATGTGATATGAGGTTTTTCTACATGTGTTTGACCAACCTTAAATTTTAAATTGATTATATCCCTAAACTCTATTGAAATTATTTATATTTCTTATTCCATGAATGGCCCTTGAACATTTTCGTGATTCCATGGATGATGATCGTTGAGGTCCTGATAATTATTTTTTTCATACATTATATGTGATCTATAAGGGTATAAATATGATTGATAGAACTCATAGAGCCTATGGAGAGGTGTTCCATGATATCTCTAAAAAAATTAGTGTTATGGATTGGAAATTGTTAGTTTATGGATATATCATGGAATTTTTTAGATAGTCTTGGTGTGAGAGAATCCATCTAGTTTACCCTCAATAGAGACAGAGTGTTATTCCATCTCATATGTGGTTCCTATGGATCATATTAATGTGATTTATTATGTCTAATGTGTGAATGTCTATGTAAAGGTACATTATGGCTTTGAGTGCTAGGTTTTGACATTAAAGAATCAGATTAGATGAAGTAACCCATGTGAGGTTTCCAGTCCACTATGTGAGTTAGGGGATTAGATATGGTGCCCTATTCCATCATGGATGTGATGATGGGAATAGGTTATTCTCCAGAGAGACCAACATAGGTAAAGTACACCATATTTGGAAGGTTTCTGACCTAGGTGTTCGGGATGATATCTAAGAAAGGATGTTGTCCTACTTGAGTGATGTGTATCTAAAATCTAGTGTGGGCCAGTCTTACCCTATAGTGATTTATATGAAATATTTGGGGTGATATGATCTTCCCCATAACATATATGTATCTATGATCTAGGTTTATATGATCTTCCCCCCATGTGTTGTGTGTATGACATCTATTTCAGGCTGCTCTTCCCCCCATGTGTTGCATATATGATATTTGGGAAGGGATTTTATTACCACAATATATAGGTATTTAAAATTGTGGGAGGGATATTATTCCCCTACTAGTTTTGTGTGTATGAAATCATGGGTGGAATACTCTTACCCCTCAGTTTTGTGCATCTAGGATCTGTGGAGGTCGACTCTTTCTCCTGAGGTTTATGTATTTCAGATCAAGGGAAGTTTCCTCTTCCCCTGAAGGGTTGTGTATCTAATTCCCATAGTGAGTGACTCTTCCCCTTGAGTGTTTTTTGTCATATATCCTGGGTGATATTCTCTTCACACCTAGTGTATTGTATCTATGACCATAAACATTCCTCTCTTCCCCTTGAGTTTATTGTATCTGAGATTGGGGGTGGGTTGCTCTTCCCCTAGACTAATTATCTATATCTATGATTTTAGGGTGGTTTATCCCCCCCAAGTGTTATATATTTGAGATAATATGTTTGGATCATGATTACCCTAAACTGATTTTATATATTTTAGATTCTCATGTGGCCTAGGCTTCTCCCCAATATATATATATAATACGATTTCGATGGTCCTATATTCCTCCCAAGTAATGACATGTACATGTGTGTAATGGTTTATAGAGTGGGAAATTATTCATTTATGTGGTTATGTGAATTTCTCAAAGACATCAGTCACTAGATGAAGCTGGTGTGGTGAATCTCAGGTGTCACCTTAGAACCTAATGATCGATGATGATTATTTTATTATGATTTCATACATTATTTGGTATTCTGAATATATCAAATTATATATGAACTGTATTTACTGGTTGTATTACAAATATCATTAGTGGTGGTCAAATGATTTTCACTCACACAATGTCCAATCAATCTAAGAACATTAGAACTGGATCAAACAATCTGATTGAAGGTGCAATTAGAGTAGAGTCCATGTGTTAGATAGTGGATATGGATAGATTGGATAGGTTCCATATAGGTGACTAAGTGTGCGACTTGAGAATAGGTAGTGATTACTTTTATTTATATTTATTTTTTCTCTAGGATGTATATGATATACCATGGGATATCTTGTTGGTTTCTTCCAAACCTATGTGACATTTTATTATGAATAGTTTTCTACCACATAGTTTATATATATATATATATCTTTGTAGGTGTTGTATGAATTTTTCATCTATGACTTTGGATTTTTTTAACTGGTTATATGATATTTCTATTATTGTCATATACTGATATGAAGATATGGCCTCTCTAAATTTATCTCATAGACCCTCACTACAATTCAATAGCCTCTCAAATATAGGTTGGCGCATCTAAGTTTATGTAACACTCTGAATTTTTTATTTTATAGTAAATAGGGTACGATAGTTACAATGAAATATTGGTGCATTATTTTATTTTTCTTAAAATTTGTGATATGGTATATTTGAGATAGGATTAGTCTAAACAAGGGATGGACACTATAAAAGGTATTCACCTAGAACCAATAGGACTTGATGATTATGTTTTCAAGGAGATTTGATTTTTTATCTTAATTATTTATTGGTTGGAAATAGTGTAATTTTATGCATTGTATCATGCATGTAGGTTCACATGACATGAGTATACTCTTTTATGATTGTGAAATTGGTTTTTGAAAAAGGAATATATATAAATATATATAATAGTGAGAAATAATTTTTAGTTACATAAAGTGTCAAAAAACATATTTTATTTTCAAATATAGCTTCTTGGTGGAATTTTACTTAAATAATCCAAATATCTATCAAATGTTTGGAAAATAAAAATAGGTTCTTTTTATTTAAATTACCAACAGAAACATTTTTTTTACCAAATAACATATTATATTTATTCTATTTAACTGAACCATATGAATATGATTCTCCTAAGTATAGATCATTAGAGGAAAATTTCATTTATATATGCATGTGGATTTGAGCTTAATTTTCAAGGGGGTAGTATTTTTTATAGATGATTAGTGATGATTTGTACTATAATGTTTTTAATTGGATTTATTATGAGTTGTTTGATATATATTTATTTGAAACCAAATATGGGTGTCAGGTAATTTTAGTTTCCTTATTATATTTGATATGGGGTGTGGACAAAACTTCACAGGTATAGTCAATGTGAAATGAAGATTATAGACTAGGTAGGAGATCTCAACACCATTGTGATGTGGCTTGGCATATTACTGTGTAGGGTATTATAATTTCAATAACAAGGGACTTTTTTGTTATTATTATAGATGATTTGTGTTGTGTGAGGGTAACCTAGAAGATGGGTTAACTTAGGCTAGTGAGTTCCATTATATAGGTGAAGGGATGGGTAGATACTTGTTGTTAAGGATTTATTCATGATAAGTGATATAATGTATGTGGTAAAGGAATTTAGATTCCTTAGTTATAGTGAATGAGAAATCATATATAGTGAATTATGTACATGATGTTTTTGATATAAATTGGAGTCATTTTCAGTTGGTTAACTACACAATAAATCCTAGAATAAATAGATTAAACTTGCATGGGACATTTTTTTAGTTAATGGATTAGGCACAAGAGACTATAATTGATGAGATGCAACTTGAGATGGTATGACGGTGGTGGTATGGAAGGGCATAATTGTGTTGTATTCCTTATTATGTGTGATTTATTTTTGTAATGGGTGTTGACCACCCTTGTGAGAGGATTTTATTGATACCCTCTTATATAGGGATAAGATTTAGAGATCTTGTTTAATCTATGTTGTGGGAGGATTGGTATTAATCAGTCTTAATCTAAGAAATGTGATGTTTGTAATATGGAAATACGTGAGTGGTCTTGGATGGCATGTAATTAATGTCAATGGTTTCAGTGTATGATCATTCATGGATAGTGATTAGGTATGAGGAAAAATAGGAAAGGGGTTTGACACCTTGTTGTGATATTGGAAAGGAAGTCTGTTAACCCTTGATGTTTTGGAATATGTTGGTTAAAGCATAGGATTCTATGGGGTATGATTATGTTAAATTATATAATGAGAACCATCTAAATGGGATATAAGTAGTGTATGAGGTGAGTTCTTAGTACTATAGTGGAAGAAACACATATAATTCATTATTATTGTGGATGCATGGAAATTATTAGATTATGTCAGAGATGGGTTGTGACCCATTGATAAAAATATCTATTATAGTCATAAAATATTTTTGAAATACGAAGGGTCTGAGTGGATTAGTTCGATAGATTAGGAACCAGGTTATACCCCAACTATGGTAGAATACTAATATACTTGATAGAAAATTTATAGCTGGTATAGAAGGTTCAAATAACTAGATGGAACATGAGAGATTTATGATTGTGAGAAAGTTCATGGGCCTTGATTTATATATATTAATACAAGTTTTTAAATGGTGGATTATCGATTGAATTGGATAGTGGTTGTGCATGGTGTTGTGGGATCATTTCATCAAAGAGTGGGGCTTAGATGTGGACTTATTTGATAAATATGATGATATATTATGGGAGAATATGTTCAGTTGATAGGGGATATCTATTAGGATTACCCTTATGGATTGATCATATAGAAATATCTTTGGTGGGGATCACACCATAGATGATTTGAGTTCATTGTTCACATTTTGAGATGTTTTTAATGGAAATCAAGAGTGACATGTTGATTTACCCAATCCAAATTTAGTTATAGTTCAATGATGGTGCATGGATAAAAGGTGTTGGGTTTTATGAGGTGAATAGAAAATACTAATATATGATTATTTTTTAATGAGGATCAAGTAAGATTAGTGTGTTTGATGGTTTTCAACTACCAAATTCAGGATGATGGTCGATTCATATGATCATGTATGTTAATCTTGAGAAATAGAAAGTTAAATTGACTAGGCCCATGAAACATTAGTACTCATGGATAAGTATGATGGTTGGTGTACTAGAGTGTGGATTCATATTCTATATATATTCTTAAGAATGAGATATTTTACTCTAAATATAATAGTATTTTGATGCTCGGGTGTGATGCTAGGTAGAATAATAGTCTGGTGGAGACCAGTGATATCAACCTATGTGGTGTGACTTTTCTAAATTAGGGATTCATGACTACCAATAAAAGTGGGGAATTTTGTGTATTTTGAGGATTTAATTAGTGTTCTGATGATTAGTATGGAATGTTTCTGAGAAATGGAGCGTGTTTTAGTATAGTATCGGCAAGACTATAACTACTAAGAAGCTAAAGAATTTTTGTTTTGCTTCACGTATTAGTTATTTGAATAGTTCATGAAGGATTAATGCACAAACTTATTATGTATGAATATAATTATGGTGGGAGGGTTTTAATGGAACATTTAGATGGGTTTGTGAGAATCAGGGGAAATAAGAAGTTTTTGTCATGTGGTAGGGGATGTTTTCAGAATTGGGATTCATATCAGTATTTTGAGGATTATAATGTCTCGAGTGAAGGTTTTTTGTATGTGTTTAAAGGATCATAATTTTTTTGTTAAATGGTAAACTATTCATGTAGGTTTAAAGAGAATTGGTGGCTAGATTTAGGTTGTGGGTGTCTCATCATATCATGAAGGGTGAGTGTCACACTGTGACGAGGGATAAGCAGTGACCATCACTTCATGGTATGGGATATCAACATATTAAGGTTCTAGGGAGTATCCGATATAGTTTGACCCATTTCTAATAATGGATTTCATTTATTTGCTTCATAAAAATCTTCATAACAAGATGATAGAAACCCAAAATATGGTATCCCGTCAATTTATTATATAACATTTCTTTACATTTTAAAAATAGAGAACCATTTAGAGTTTAGTTTCTAGGAAATAAGATACAAAATAAATGAAAATTTAAAAAATTATTCCCAAAAACTTGAAAGTATTATTCATTGGTTCATCCTAATTAAATTTAATGAATCTTATATCTTGAGGATATACATCAATGGAAATTGTGAGAATAAGTCCTGGTAAGGGAATAATAAAGGGAAACAGATTACATGTGACTTGAGAAATATCAATAAAAATATGAGAAATAACATTGTGGCATGAGAAAGAGAACATGAGGCATAAAATAATAAATATAACATTAAAAATAAATTTTAAATGTTTATAAAAATTTTAATTTAGAAATTCATAATCATATCACCATTTTTAATCACCAAGGTGTCATAAAAATTACTGAGGTTATTCACCAAGGTATCATCTAAAATGTCATCTCTAGAGATTAAATTATTTTCCCAATTCATTAGAGAGATATAAAGAATTACCCTCAATTAGTAATAATTTCATGTGATCCAAATATATTATAATAAAAAATTTCATAATTAACCATTGGAGAATAAAAGAAATGGTTTACGTATAAAAATCATGGCATTTCCAAATGTTCTTAAAAACATGATCATTATATCATTTTTATCCCATGGAAAATGCATTTGGATTTTATTTATGTTAATACTATAAGAAAATAAATAAATTTTACATTTAAGTTAATACCCATGGAAAATAAATAGTCTTTATCATTCACATCAATAAAATTAAATAGAATTTCTTGAGAATAATTGAGAAATTTTGAGAAGTAAATGTTGAAGCATATGGTGTATAAAAAGTGGTTTTATAAAAAGGTAAATTGAGTAATGAAAATGGTATCCCATTAATAAAACATAATTTTTAATTATGGTTAGGATAAAAAAGTAATAAAAGTGATTATTCTTAAAAATTACAATACACTTACTAAAACTATTCTTGAATTGAAGAGAAAGGAAGGAGAATTACCTTACCTTGAAAAGTTACTCCCAAATCATGTGGATTGGGACCATAGGGGCTTGAGGAAACCTTGTGAGGAATTTTTGGGATTTAAACCATAAAATACTCAATTATTATGTATTTTTATTAAATTTAAATGAATAAATTGGTGGGTAATTATAAAAAATCGGAGGATTTTTTATAAATATTCAAATATAGGCCTTGGAAATCTAGGTTGTGGAAAATTAAAAACCAGGTGCATGAACATTCTTTCTGCCCATAGTTTTTGACATTTTGGAATTATTTTATTTACTTTTGATCAAAAATATTCAATAATAATTTCATATTACTAATTTTTTCATGAGAATGTAATGTTTCCACAAAAATAATGTTTTTAATGTTAAAGATTCCATTTAAGACATTAGAACGTAAATTATAGGCTTGGAAATTGATTTTAAAATATAAAATAAATTGTTTTGTGTCTTTTTTTATTTTTAATTAATTATTACATCATTATGAAATAATTACGTGGTCATTAAACATACCAAAAACCTCATACTATTTTTTTACTATTCAGTAAAAAATTATTTTACAAAATTATAATAAATTTACAATAAAATAATTATAACATGATGATTTCAAAAAAAAAATTATCATATTAATTCTCAAAATATTATAATTTTGTTTAAAAATATAATTATCCTCATTTATTATTAATTATATAGGGTTGAAAATGGATAGTAAAATTTCGGACAGTTGAAAATTTTAAAAATATTTAACAATTTCTATTCAAGTAAAAGTGTTTTTATCATAAAACATCTTTAAAATAAGTATTATTCATGACTATATATATTATTAAAAAACTCATTATCTTTTATGAAAAGTACAGTCTTGTTTTAAAAAGTAGATTTATCAAATTACATCATAATTAAACCAATTTTTATGAAGAAAAACTAATCTTAAAACAGAAATTATGGAATAAAAATTTTATTTATAAAAATAAATTACACTTTTAAGTACTCAATTCATGGACCTATAAGAAATTATTACACAACCATAGTCCCAAATAGTAAGGTGTATGATTTTGGTAGTTTCATGGGGTTCCTCGTCTAGCATCGACCGAGTGGTAATATCCACTAACTTGAACTTCTCCTATAGGAAATTTTAATCAAGATTCTCGTATTTATGTTCATCATGGACATTGTCAAGGGAGATCCCCAATGATGATACCTCCCTTCTATGTTTTGACAGATGGGCCTTACATAGAATGACTCTACTGGTTGGGACCATTGAATCTTCTTTTTATTTCATGTATCATTTGTCAATGTTTTCTTATAAACACTAATTATATCTTTAAAATTAATTTAAGTAGTATAGTTCTCAATGTTTATATTGACCAATGGTCATATTTGACCAATTTTCATGTAATAGTTGAAACTAGATAGTCACATTTCCCTTTATATTCAATTTATTATTAAATTGATAAGGTTTTGTAGTGTAAAAAAATAATATAACACACATTTTCAAGAAACATTTATCATTCCAAAAGTTTGGGTAATTACATTATTCTCACTTTAAGAAATTACATCCCAAAAATTTGAAATAGGTCTCTTAGTAGAGAAAACATATGGGTACGTATGCCTCATTATCTTCTCAGTTTCTCACATCACTTGTTAATATTTATGGTTCCTCTAAAATAGTTTGAAGAGGTGGGAATCCTTGTTACATAGAACCTTGTCTCTATGGTCCAATACCTCCACCAGATTCGACTCATAAGAGAAGTCAGGTTCTGGGTGTTCCCCTTTCAGATTCAATATATTTGAAGGGTCGGGTATGAACTTCCACAAGATATATATGTGCAATACATCAAAAAATTGATAAATATTTGGTGGAAGTGATATCCAATAAGCCACTTCTCATATACGATGAAGGATTCAATAGGGGATAATGTACCTCGAACTAAGATTCTCTTTCTTCCAAAATCGTATGACTCTCTTCCAAGGTGATATTTAAAAAAACTCTTTATAGAAAACTACAAACACTATGTCCCTTCATAATTTTTCATCATAGTTACTCTGAGAATCCTTTATGGGTTGTTGGATGGTATGAACATTTTATGTCATCCCTTGCACAAGATCGAGCACAAACACCTTTCTCTCTTCAACTAGATCCCAAAAAGTATGAGTTATACATCGCTTACAATATTGAGTTTAATAGGGTTACATTTTTATACTTGTATGGAATTTGTTTTGTATGTGAAATCAAATAATGGGATACTTTTATCCCATACATACTTATATTCTATTTAGTATGTTCTTGTCACTTCCATGAGTGTCTAAAAAACCCTTTTAGATTTTCCATCAATTTGGGGGTGATAGGTCATACTGAAATTCAATTCTATAATTAGATAATGTAGAGACCTTCTCTAGAATTTTGACATGATCCTTGGATCATGATTATAAAATATAGAAAGTGGAACTCCATTCAACCTCACCACTTCCCTTATGTTAAATCATGGTAATTTTTACAAGAGAGAAATCTTCTTGAATGAAGAATAAATGGGAAGCCATGGTTAATCTATCCATTATAACCTATATCACATTGTTTCCATTGGATATTATTAAGAGAATAATGACAAATTCTATAGTGACATTATCCTACTTCCATGTTGATGTGGGTAGTAGTTTCAATACCCCTTATAGAATTTTTCACTCTTCCTTCACCTGATGACATATTAATCACCTTAGAGTGTAGTCGTCAATATTCCTATTCATTTTATCTAACCAATAATGATAACGAATGTCCCTATAAATTTTCCTTTATCCAGGATGTATAGTGAATGTAGAGCAATAAGCTTCATCCATCAGCTCCTTCTTTATTTCAAGAATAGATTGAACACAAATCCTTGTATAAATTTTTAGTACACCTTATTAATGAATATTGATCTCAAGAAACTACATATTCTTTCAAAGTCACTATCAATATTTTTAATAAAGGGGTCTTCTATTTGAGATTTATTGATCTTCCCTAGAAGTTATGGTTGTGAAATAATTTGGGATAGGGTTGATTATGTCCCTTCACATATTATTCCCATGTTAATTTTTACTATTTCTTTGATCAAAGGATCTCCTTGAATCCTATTCATTTATATCATAATAGGGTATTTCTTACTTAATACATAAATGAATTTTTTCTCTTATGGTATGATAATGAATTGATCAATCATAGTACTTTAGAAGTTCCAACTATATCCCTTATCTCATGTTTAGTTCCTTTTTAATGAAAATATACTTTAAACATTGGTGTTTTTTCTCTATATCACATTTATCACTATAAATATAATGTCTCCATATCATCAGAGAAAAAATGACTACAACCATCTTCTAATCATGCGTAGGTTAATTCTGATCATTTGGCATTAACTATCGAGATGCATAATAAATCCCATTTTCAGTTTCCATGAGCATGAACCCAATACCTTTCATAGATTCATTGCTAAAAACAACGAATCTTTATATAGTAGAGGCTAGATTTAACACATATACAATAACAAATATCTTCTTTAGATCTTGAAAACTATCCTCAAACTCCATTTTCCAGATAAACATAGACCCTTTTCTAGATAACTTGGTTAGTTTATTATAAAATCATAAATATTTTTTCATAAACCTCCTATAATATCATGTTAAACAATGGAAAATGTGAATCATAGTTACTGATGTAGGATAAGGCCACTACTCCACAACCTTTTTCTTAGTCTTTTCAATTAATATTCGTTTATTTGGTACAATGTATCCCAATACAACAAATTTTTTTTACCGAAATTCTTTTTTTATGAACCTTCCAAATAGATTCTCCTTCATTATATATTTAAATATAACCCTTATATGATCCACATGTTCTTTGTGACTTTTGGAATATATTTGAATATCAATAATAAATACATCCACAAATTTATCAAGATTATCCTTAAAGAATATTAATAAAATCCTTAAATATAGACGGAGGATTAGTCAAGAATAAGGGAATGAAAACAATATCATAATTCCAATATCTTGATTAGACGCTAGTGTTTGGAATATCTTCTTTATTCACCACCAATTAATGATTACAAAATTAAAGATCAATCTTAGAGAATAATAGAGGCACATGAAGCTGATCAAATAATTCATCAATATTTGGGAGAGGGTACTTGTTCTTCACTGTGATCCAATTAAGTTCTCTACAATAAATGCATACTTCCATTGATCCATCATTCTTCTTCATAAAGAGAAAATGTTATCCCCAAGGGGACACACTTGGTTGAAGAAACCCCTTCTACAAAAGATCTTGATTTTATTTATTTAATTCATCTAGCTCCACATTTTCCATTCCATATAGGGTATTTGATATTGGATTGTATCCATGTATGAGTTCATTGTAGAACTACACCTCGCTTTCTAGGGGAGGTTTTGTTAACTCTTCAGGTAATACATCAATGTATTCCTGAACGATGTGTAAATTTATATTCCTATACTCCCATTTCCTTTTTACTCTTCACCAGTAATATCTATAAATAAGGCAATGGATGGTGCTTGTATAAAAATATCAGGTCAAGATATCTTTCCTTTGAAAATATTTGTAGGTTTTTCATTCAAGACTACTAAAATTTCCTTTCTTCTTTAGTTGATATTATAATTATATATTGAGATACATTCCATACCTAGTAGAGTTCCAAATTCTAGGATGGGAATGAATACAATACTTTTAATGAGATTATGCTCCCTAAAGCCAATACTATAGTTCATATACAATGTTAATTCTTGGATAATCCCTCCAAGAGTCCTGATTGATAAATATACTTCTAAAAACTCATGGATTGATTTTATATTCTTTGCAAACATAGAGGAAATAAAGGAATTCATAGAACCTGAATTAATCACATTACTATATATCTTTGATTGAACAATGATTGTACCTACCAACATATCATTTGTATCCTCTACTTAAACTGTTGTGATAAAAAATTCCCAACAATTCTCCCTTGGTATATGATGAGGTTGATGGTTATTCCCCTACATTGCCTTTTGATTTTAATAGTGACTGGAAAAGTTACCAAGGTATAAAAACCTATAGAATTGGACTTCAAGATAGTCTTCGTCCATTTTCCCAATGATATTAGTGTTGAGAAGTTGAGGCTTCACCTCACTATGATATCTCCAAGATATATGGACATCCCATCGATTCGTCTAAAATTTTACACTTCTGAGCAAGCAGTTACTTGAATGATTCTTCCCATATTTTTTCATGTCATAATTTGAGCTTTCCTTCCTCTTCTTCTAGGATTGAAGTTCCTCCATCATTTTAGATCGAAACATATATTATTTTCATTATATTTATGTGACTATTGAGCCTCTCCGAACTTCATTTCAACTTTCATATAACTCCACGCTATATCCTCATAGATTTAATAGTCTTGATTGGATATATTCCTCTGTATATAGGTACTTATCCCACCAAATAATCTATCAACATTTCCCTGAGGATATATAAGAAAGGTACATGTGTAACAACAAATCTTTGTAAACTTCGTCTCATAGCTTCCAACATATGAATTTTCCTTCTACTTTAGCTCTAGGAATTCCTTCTCAATTTTCATTTTCACTAAATGGGGGAAATATTTATTGAAAATGGATCTCGAGTATTCTTCCCACTCCATAGCATCAATCTCCATTATTATATTTGTATTTTTAATCTGTTTTCACCAATGATCAACTTTTCCCTCTAAGAGAAACACAACCATGGTGACTTTCTCTTGTTCCAAACAATTTAGCAGAGAAAATATCTTTTTATAGATCTTATCCATTGTTTAGAAATGAATGGTTTGGTAGACCCTCTAAAAAAAGTTTCTATTGGTATACAAAGGACTCAATTAAAAGTTATTACCTTTTATGTGAATCTAGTCTCTCATCTTAATTCAAGTTACTATTCATAACTTGAGTTATTTGATTCATTATCCACATGAAGTTTTCTATTTCAGCTCCCAGTAATGGGATATCAGTGCATTTTCCATTTACTCATTGTTTATGTGGTTCCTCCTATTTTCCATCATTTTGTAATAGAAGAAAACTATAGTGAGAAAAATGTTTCTTTTATGAATATTATAATTATAAAGGATTTTTTGTCTTAAAACATCATGCTTAACTATGTTAACAACAGTTACATTTTCTATAAATTAATCATAGTGGTTCATACAAATATTGTAATTAACCAAACATATCCGACAAGAGTGTCAAACTAGAACTGAAAAAAGGCTTTTTGTCAGGAACCATTTCCCATTTGAGTATATTTCAATGTTTTTTTTTCATTTTTTACACCTAGATACATATGTTCCGGATCCGCATCCATTTATTTGTATTAATAAAGGGGTTTATTTTCTTAAAAACCACATACTTAATACTTCACCCAAATACCAGGATGTTTTCTTATATTTAAACTTTTCCCTAGGGTTTTTATAAGGTTTAAAATTCTTAATTTTGAAAAATAACAAAACCATTATTTGATTCCAACTATAACATTTATCATTTTTATTACATAACATTTCCTAATATTTTACAAATAGAAGATCTTTTAAATTTTAGTTTCTTGTAAATAAGATACATAATACATGAAAACCTAAAAAATTATTTTAATTAATTTAATAAGATTCTTAATTGGTTTAACCTAAGTAATTTTACTATATCTCGTTGACTTCGGACATATATCAAAGGAAACGGTGAGCATAAGGCCTAGTAAGGGAATATGAAAGGCAAATAGTTTACATGAGATCTTGAAGAATATCAATAAAACATTAAAAATATTATTTTTGCATGAGAAAGATAACATGAGTCATAAAATAATAATAATAATAATAATGAATCATAACATCTAAATGCGGCTAAAAATTTAATTTAGACATTCATAAGTATATCACCATGGTTAATCATCAAGGTATCGTAAAAATTACAAATGTCTATCACCAATTTATCATATAACATATAATCTCTAGAGATTAAATTTCTTACCCAATGCATTGGAGTTATGAAGGGGTGAACCCTTTATATGTATTAATTTATTATTATCCACATAGATAATAATAATAAACTTCTTGAATAACTAATAGAGAATAAAAAATGGGTTTCATATCAAAATCAAGGTGTTTCTAGGAGTGTTTAAAATCATGATTATTATGTCATTTTAATCCCATAAAAAAGGGAATGTGGATTTCATGTATGTTAGTCCCTAAATAAAATAAATAATTTTTAAGGTATTTTTCTACCGTTGAAAAAGAAATAGTCTTTGTTATTTATAAGAATAAAAGAAAATATAATTTCTTGAGGATACGAGATAAATTTTGTGAAGTAAATCAGGAAACATAATGGGTATAAACCATGGTTTTATGAAAAGGTAAAATTAGTGGGGAAAGGGTATTATATTTATAGAACTTAATATGGAAATAAGGGTAGGATCAAAAGGGTAATAAAATAGAGTAATCATAACAATTACATTATACTTACAAAAACTATTCTTGAATTGAATAGAAATGAAAGATAATTTCATTACCTTGAAAAGTATCTCCTAAATCCATAGGATTGGGAAATTTTGGATTTTAGGAAATCTGGAGAGGAATAAATGGGAGATTAAACTACTATAGATTCATGGAATATTGATTTTTAGTGAAAGTAATTGGATAAATGGGTAGGTATTTGTAGAAAAACTGTGGGATTCGTTTAGAAATTTCCAAATATAGGCCTTAGAAATCTTGGGTGTGGAAAATGGAAAACCATGGGCATGTACTTGGTTTTTTCCAATGTTTTTTCTTTTAGTACCTATTTTATGTTATTTTAAACCACAAGATTCAATCATCATTTTATATTACTTATTTTTGCATGGAAAAGTATTGTTTACACAAAAATGCAGTGTTTAATGTTAAAGTTCACAATTTAAACTTTGGAATGTAAAATATAGGTTTGGAAATTGATTAAAATAAATTAAATTTTTATATTAAAAAAATAAAATATTTTAGACCATTTACTATTTTTAATTAATTATCACATCGTTGATACATAATTATTATGTCATTAAACATACTGAAAACCTCAAACAATATTTTTACTAATCAGAAAAAAAACAAAATATTTTTTAAAATTATCATAAATTCATTCTAACATAATTTTGAAATTTTGATTTCAGAAATGATTTTTAATTTCCATAATAATTCTATAATTATTATAATTTTAACTTTAAAATATAAAAATCATTATTTATTAAAAATAATAGTGGGTTTAAAATTCATAGTAAAATTCAAACATTTGAAAATTTGAAAATTATTTTACCATTTATAATTAAAGAAATGTTTTTTATAATAATATTTCCTTAATATATATATTTTTTTGATTCCTTTTTTTATTATAAAATTTTATATCTTTTCTTAAAATTATAATTTGGGTCTAAAATGTAAGTTTATCAATTTCCATCTCAATTAAACCTGTTTTTAGAATAAAAAATAATCTTAAAAAGAAATTTATTGAATAATAACCTTATTTATACAAATTAATTACACTTTTAGAGACTAATTCATGGACAATTATCCCCTTATTAAACCCATGTATTCCCTTAGGGTAAGGTGTCCAATGGTGGTAGTTTTGTGGGGTGTCTCAGTTGACATCGATCGAGTGGTAATGTCAACTAACATGAAATTATTCCATACGATATTTAATTAAAGATTCACATGTTGAATTTTTTCTTGGTCATGGTGAAGGTAGAACCCCAATCATGATACCTCCCTCCAAAGTTTTGATAGATGGTCTCCAAATATCTTTAATCTATTGGTTAAGGTCTTTGAATCTTCTTTCGATATCAATTATCCTTTTCCAATTTTTCTTATAAACACTAACAATATTGTTAAAATTATTATCATGATTATCGTTCCCAACCATCATATTGACCAATGGTCATAATTGACCAATGTTCATATAATAGTCAATACTAGATTTTCACATTTCCCTTTATATTCACTTTATTTTTAAATAGATATAGTTTTGTTGTGTTCAAAATAATATAACACACATTTTCAGGAAAAAATTATCATTCAAAAAGTCTGTGTTATTGCACTTAAATAATCAAAGAGATATCCTTTTCACATATGATTTACAATTAATTTATATAAATTACAATTAACATTTATTTAAATTATTTATTCATTAAAGAATAGTTTTTCTATTCTATTTATATTTTCATTATGGTGAAGGATCCAAGGGAAGAATATCTCATGCATTCACCCACATGTGTTCTACAAACCATGGAATGTCCATATAGAATCTATGGGTGCTAACAAGGGAGAATATAACTATTTTTATAATTTATAAATGATCACACCCAGAACCCCTTCTATGTTTGAAGGATTCTATAGAGTTATCTAATGTTCTTCAAAATGAATTTGAGGGTCGTTGCTTTCTATTCGTGGGAGATTTATAGAGAAATGATTCTCTCTGTGTTGGATGGATTTCTCAATGGGAGATTTTTTTTGTATAATAATCATCACCCTTATAAATGTTATAATTAGGTTTATATACTAAGATTATGAGACATGTTATTTCATAAAGTCCCTTAACCATTATCTTAGAAATAAGTAAACCCCATACGGATTATTATTATTATTTTTATTAGTATTATTATTATTTTTGTTATTATCCACATCTAATAAACTCTTGTATATTTAAATATCATTTCATCTATACCCTGAAATCGGTCTATGAATCCTCTTAAATTTATGGATCCTTTTATAATAAAAAATTATTAAAATTAATAATATCACTATATTATTCATTGAATAAATATTAATGTGATAACCTAAATATTATTATTCCTTATAACAAGGGGATAATATTTATAATAATATTGAATCCAAATAAAATTTCACAATGGTTATGTGTACACATAGTGTGTGATCCACTATTCATCTTTGACAGTTGAATTTGGTTAACTCACCAAATGTCAAATATGAAATCCAAGAATCATATTAAGGCACCCAAATAGAGTTAATTTAATTTCACAGTGAAAATAACCTATTTTGAACTTGTACTAAGTAATATAATCCATTTTCAGTTTATCTCATCAATTAGGCAATATTATTAGTTTCATCAAAAAAAATATTGATAAATCATTCTTGGACTTTATTAAAATAAATTTATCGATTAAACCACCATGACCATAGACTTAATAAAAAAGATTCATTATAATAAAGTGGATAGAGATATTTACTACCATTAACTGAAAAGGGAAAAATCATTTCATGAATTATTCAGTAACTCCATATCAATCATGATGTGCCCAAAATATCCTATTTCATCACATGAATATTTCATCGTGGTTTTAATCAATACATTTTAGTACATGACACTTGATATTAAGGAATAATAATCTCAAGACCAAGGACTAATAGAAATGTTTGTTGATAGAAATATCCAATGAAATTATACTAATATTATAAAATATAATTATATGTAATATAATTATATTATTATATTATCACGGTTTAATAATATTTAATTGTTGAGGAAGAAAAAACAAAATAAAAAACATGTTTAGGAATGTTACCACTTCTTATGATGACATATTTTTTTTCTCCAAACCCTTCCTAGGATGGATTTATGATCAAACCAACAGCCCTAGAATGATGGTATTGATAAAAAGATTTTATTTGGTCCATTATGTTATGAACCAAATTTCTTTGATGTTGTTAATAGGGGAGGATAAGGGTTTCCTTTTATATGTGGGAGAGAGGGCACATATAGAATTTTTTAGAATATTTAATTAAATTAACTTTTTTTTATGAAAGAATCCCCCATAATGGTTAATTATCAGCCATTATAGTATATATGGTTGATATATTTCTACAAATTTTCTTTTGTACTAGTTTTATATAATTTTTACTCTTATATTCTTAGTTAGACCCCTAGTAAATTAGTTTTTACCTTAACCATCACAATTAATTTGTAATTCTTTTACTATTCATAATGGTAAAAAATTAAGTTTAACATATTAGAAAATCTAATTTATAAAATTTAAATATATTTAACCCATTTTAACAAATTAAATTTAAATAAGTATAAGAATCCAATTTAAAATTCTACATGTAGATGCGATGAAAGAAGGGGTTCTCATAGAGAAAATTCTTATAAATATAGAAGGTTTAAATATAAAAATTCACTATGAAACTGATTCAAATGAAATAAAGTAGTCAAATAGTAATATATAATATCTAATTTCCACTTAAAAACAATTTAAAATATAATTTAACATTTTATATCGGTTAAACTAAAATGCATATTTATATAAAAACCAATATTTTCACTATTCATCAAAAAATGAAACATTTTAAAAAAATAAAGAAAAATCACCCTAATATACTTCATTATATTCTGATATAAAAAATTAGTTTCATTTTATGGAGTGTATTTTAAAAAATTGGAAAAAACAATTTTTAATTATGTGTGCAATGCATGACTAATGCACCTTTTATAAAATTACTATTTTTTAGAAAACATTTATTTTTCTTTAAAATAAATCTTATTTTATTTCTAATTAATAAATTAATAATAATTTTTTATACATATATAAAACATATACTTTTCATAATTTATTTATTACTATTCATATCCACCAACTTAATTTCTAGGTTATAATGGTATAATATATTACATTTCATTTAGGTCTTGGGTTCCATTTTCCACAAGCTATTAATGAGATTTAATGTAAAGTAGTAAATTTTGATGTTTGTTTAAGCTCAGTGTTTTGTGTTCCATACTCTACCAAATAAAATATTCTTCTTATATAATTTTTGTTTTTCACATTATTTGCACCTTAAATAATTTTTTTCTTCACAATTTGATCTTGTGTTCATAAATCAAGGGTTTGAAATTAGAAAATTCCCTTGTTAAAAACCCACATCATAAAAAGAGTTAACAAAAAATCCTATTCATAACTGAGAAATGGAAGTACAAATGTCATATGTGATATCACATAAATATATTTCTAATTAAAAGGAAATTGGTGGAAATTAAAATTATGGACATATAAGAAACGCATAAATAATTATAAAGAGTGATGGATATCATTGATCATAAGAAAGTGAATAATTGAAGGAAAGTTAAGGACCTCAAAACCATAAATCTGTGATTATTTAAAATTCCATTTTATTCATCAGATATTATAATAAAAAGACAACCTTTTTGTTTTAAGATCCTTTTATTAAAGTTACGAAATTTTTTTGTCTATTAATACAAGGAAATATACTTTTATAATATATTTAATTTTCATAGGCATAATTTCATACTTTTTTGCACCTTAATAATTTTCAAATTCATCTCTTACTCTAAGAAATTGTTGTCAAAAATGAATTTATTATGCATGAATAATAATAATTCAATTTTAGTGGATCATATGATCCATAAAGTGTGATAAGTCTTTCCATATATATCTAACTATTTTCTAAATAAAATATGGTGAACACAAGTTATCCAAAATAATACATTAATCTCTAAGACTAAATAGAAACACCATCGGTTCATCATTTATATTTATTCATAAAAATTATTTAAGTAAATTCAATTAAATGTAAAGTATAACATCATGAAGGCTAGTGTTTTGTGGTTAAACCTTACCTACCTTTGATTATGGGTTCAATCTCTATAGCCTTTCCAGATGTGATGTGATGTCTCCTATTATTTAGGATATCCTTTTTATAAAACCATGTTAATATAATTTCTATAACATCCCCAAAATGTAATAACCGATAATTACTTCCACAAAAAAGATAATATAATCTCTAATTGTTACCAATGCTGTGAAAATTATTCCCAATATAGAAATGCAATTTTTTTATAAATAACACTTTCACTAAAAAATATATGAAAAAATGGGTTTTCTATCCATAAATTGTTTCCATGAATATAATTAATCTTGTTATATTTTGACCAAAAAAATTTCAAAAGGGTTTTTTAGGACATTGAACTTATTTTCAACCTTTAATTATAAAAAAATGATGGTATTTGTTAATATTAAGATAATTAAGAAATATATGATTCTAAAAATATCAAAATCCTTTTATATTTCAAAATTCTTATAACCAAGATAAAATTTCTAAAAATAATTCTATATTATAATTCAAGAATCCCAATAAATATATTAACAATTTTATTTCATTATAGTTCCTTGTTCTATGATTTAACCTTTAAAATGGGGCATTGACTCTGATAATTCCTAGGTTCTCCCCATTTAAGATAGTGAAATATGAATGCATCCCTAGGATGAGATTTATTTCTTCCCCTAATACTCTTAATTTTTCCTTGGAAATTCATTACATTATTCTCTTATACTCCAAACATAAAACATTCTACTATTTCTTTTATGCACATTCGTAGTTGTATCTTTCCACATTTTTTATATAAGTTAAATTGATCATTTTTTCCTCTATGGTCTCCACCACTCAAGATCATAGAAAGATCTATCTTTATTTTCTTTGGATATTATAAGATATTTTTAAGAAACATGTTGTAAATAAAATTAAATGATTATTCATAAGGCATAATCATTATATAATTCACTCCTATCATCATCCCATTCGGTCACTCGTGGTCAATATATTTTCCATCATATTAAATTTTAACATGATTCCTTCAGGTTATATCCATTGACTAATATAAAAAAGCATAATGTCATAAAAAATAATATTAGTGGAAAAACTATATAATCATTTACTATATTTATTAATCATGACTCTTTATTTTAAATTTATGACAACATACATCTAACCTAGGTCATTCATTTTCATCATGTATTTAAATCCGTCAAAACTTTTTAAAAATAAAATTTGATCTATCAAAAGAAAATCCCTTAGGAGTGTCAAACCAGGTGTGTATTAAGGTCCATTGTTGTGTGATAGGAAATTATCAATTGGAGTTAGGCTCTCAGTTTTTAGAGTTATTACCCATACACACATCAGTTCTAGAAACAAATTCACTTTTAGTGAAAAAATAGAGATCTATTTATAGACATAACCAAAAAATCTCTACCATACCAAAAAATTATGATGTTATTCTATACTCATCCTCCATGTATGTCATAGATTTATGTTCCCAAATATATGTTTTATTTAAAATGGTTCCCAATATTTCTACTAAAATTCCTCTAATACGATCTATAGAAACCTTAAATCTGGTAACCCATATCCTGGGTCTACTTTATTACATTGGCATAAGATACAAGTAATGTCATCCCAAAGTACTAAATAGTTTATAAATAAAAATATTTATATTTACCATAAGGGTTGGGGTCAAGCCCCTTTATTAAAAAAAGAAGAAAAAGAAAACATGAACCCATTTTAAGGGGTGAGGGAAAATCCATTACATGCCCATGGGGCCAGAGGGATTAGATAAGGAATAATCAGTATGGAAAGGTAAATAACTAAAATGTAATGACATTTAAATAATAATTGAGAATTAAATGCATATAGAGATAATATTATTATGTAAATATCAGGGAATATAATAATAATTGAATTTTCAATGAATTAATTAAAATTTATTGGAGTTGATGATCTCAATCATCATGATAACTCTATTTTAAATACCTTTTATAAGAGGGTTTACAAAATAGGCAGAAACCCATTTAATGATACATTATGGATTCAACTTATGAGACTACCAATGCACCTAGGGATATATAATTTCATTCTACACACATCATTTCATGTCAAAATAATTCCTCATATATTGAATAATTTTTTTAATTCATGAATAATGTTCTTTATCATCAAATATTTTTATTGAGTGAAGAATACGTATTTATTATCATTTCACTAGATAAAAAATAACTTGAAATTTAGGGTATAATTTTTTTAATGGATATGTTTTTTAAGAAATAAACATATACAAGATAAATTGAATAAATATTTAATGTAAATTTAATGTCTAATGATCACGAGAAACTTACTATTTCAAGATAATTTTAATGACTACCAAAATTGAGTCATAGAAGTGAATGAAAATAATCTACAAGGAAAAAATGATCAAGAAAATCCATATAAAGAATAATTATTGTATGAATACAACATATCCATAGTATATTATTAATAAAATAAAGGTACTTTTCATCGATGAATAGAAATACAACAAAAATATCTTTAAAAACATGCTTGAAGAAAATAATCTTTTCTTCTTGAAAATAAAAATTTTAAAATAATAGTTCAAAAAAATTTTTAAAAAAACTTTTATATGAAATTAACCTCATATATTTATAAAATATTCTATAAAACATTGACTATTCGTGATGGTTGGAAATTCTATTCATTCTATGCACATACAAATAATAATTTATTCCACTTTTTTGGTAAAATTCAAATGGGCCTTATTTTGAAAACAAAACTAAGATTCTGTTAAAAAAATTAAAAATTAAAATGGGTAAACAAATCATTAATTACTCATTTATAAAATTTAAAAAAACAATTTTCAATTTATTAGTAGAGAAAATATATTTTGATAAAAATGGATTTTCAACCAAAGAGAGAAATGAAGTTAGGATTTATTAAATAAATCATTCTGTAATAGAGTATAAATTGGTAATATTAATTTAATAAATATATTTTATAACTATATTATAATAAAATTAAATATTTTTATTTTCCAATTATCAAATAATTTCTTTCAATGGATTTTAAGCAAATATAATCCTGGTTATAATGAGATTATGAAATAAACCCTTGCAAATATCATTGAGTCAAATTGAGAAATAATCAATCAATTGATTATGTGTATCAAATGTAAATCCACCTAATGTTACTAGATATAAAATATAATATATTCAAAATTAATAACATATATAATCATATAATATCAAATACAACAAATAAGTAATATAAC
Organism: Viscum album; assembly: GCA_963277665.1. NCBI lineage: Eukaryota > Viridiplantae > Streptophyta > Magnoliopsida > Santalales > Viscaceae > Viscum > Viscum album. Next base: position 800,243,290 of record OY728150.1, on the reverse strand, counting down.
CCAATAAAAATTAAATTTTTTATGAAATTCATTTGCACATGGTAATTTTCAATTCAAATCCAATTGGATGAAATAATTAAAATTTACACATAAAATAACATTAATTATTATTGAATAATGATATTATATGTCAATGGAGAATTAAATATATCATAGAAATGAATTTAGGTCCATAAAATTTCAATATGCCTCAATGAAGGGAAATTGGGATGATGACCCTTACCTAACAAATAAGTATGGTTAAACATGCATTAAACTCATGTATAAAGGTTTTAATAATATTATTAATTTATTCTAGAACAAAATTTGTATTTATAATATCATATATGATTCCCTTAAAACATTTTACCATTCATTTGTTAATAATATTTAATTTTTTTCATTCTTTCATGTGTAAATTACCTTGTTTTCTCATGTGTGTTTTGTCATGAACATTATGGTTAATTTGTATATTATATACATAAATATATACATAATGATGTTAAATGTTATAAATATATTTTTTTCCATTATATAAATATTTAGAATTTTTATTGAAATTATAACATTGAGAATGGATCATATCACTTCATAGAGATGGTAGGTCGTATATAAACATGAGTGACATAATCATTTACTTAATGGGTGAAAGGGTATGGAAGTTTATTATATATTATTTTTTAAAAATAATTATAATTTATTTATATCACATAAATTTACTAAATTTATCCTTGCTACCTTCCATGTAATGTGTAATTAAAAAATGAATCATATCGCTTCGCAAGCCGATAATCTTCCATACACATAAGTGATATTATAATATTTTAAACAATATGTAAATTAAGAAGTTATATGTGATATTATACTTAAATAAGTATAATAATATCACAAATATCATTTACATATGTAAAATCCATCAGTATATCCTTCCTTGAATGGTGGTGATGTAAAATGAATTACATCGGTTCGCGGGGTGTAGTCCTCCCTAAACACAATTGACGGTTTTGTTTCCCATTTGATAAAAGAGGATACAATATGTAATTACATTAAAAAAATTACATATCAGGAAATATAATTTTTTGAGTTTATTATATAATCATGGTTTAATAATATTTGAAATAGGTGGAAGATGAAACAAAATAAAATCACTCAATTAAGATTGTTACCTTTTCATCAAAGAACATCATTATTCTTGAACCAAAATCCTTCTTAGTTTGTATTTATGTTAATAAAAAGTATTTTAAAACTATATTATGATAGTAATTAAGTTATTTGGTCATGTATTGGCCTAAGAAAATGGATTTGGATATGTGAATAGTGGAGCATAGTGGTGTTCATTTATAAGTGGGGGAGAGGTCACACATGGAATTATTTTAAAATATTTTATTACACACACATTTATATCATGGAAAAATACTTAAAATGTTTAATTATCAACCATTAAGGGTTATAGAGTCAATCTATGGCCGTAAAATTGGTTTTAGGAAAGTTTTTATGTCATTTTAACACTGATCATTTTAGTTTAACCACCCCGTGAATCAGATTTTACCAAAACCCCAATATTTAATTTTTACTTATTTTACTAATAATAATATTAACAATTTATTTTTAACTTATTATATAGAAAAATAATTCTGATTTTAAATATGGAATCCATTTTTCTATATTAAATTCCTATAAGTGGAAGAAACTATTTTAATATTATACCCACGTAAATATAAATAGTTTTAATATAAAAATTCAATATGAAATTGATTCCAATGACATATATTTTTTAAATTTAAAAATATGGGTTGTAATATTAAATTACAACCAAATTAAAATAAAATTCAACTATTTCAATATTTAAATGAAAAGGTATTTTTCAATAAAATCAATATTTATCAATATTCATCGAAAAAAGAAAACTTTGAGAAAATAAAAAATAATCACTATAAGTAAATTTTGATATTCAGATTTTGAAAATGAATTTCATTTTATAAAATAAATTTTATTAAAGTTCTAAATTTCAATTTTTAATTATGATATCATTTGAAAATAGCCTTTTAGAAAAATATAGTTTTTCTAAAAACATTTCTTTTTCTTCCAAATTATTGTTGGTTTACTTTTAATAAATTGAAAACCAATGAATTTATTTATACAAGGGTAAAACATATAATTTTAATAAATTAAGTTGAAATACTCATACCCTCCAACAAAATAGGTAGGTTATAATGGTAATCTATATTACGATTCATTTAATATTGGGGTTTCTTGTTCTACAATATGTCTAAGAGATTAAATTTAATGATATAGTTTTTTATTTTTATGATTAGTGTTTTATATCTCATACGCTATCAAATGAAAATTTATTATTTTATAATTTTAGGGATTTAAATTTATAGATATTATCATTCATTAAACGAACATTTTAGTGCTTCACGCATAAAAATCATTTTGGATATTCATTTCTTGTTTAAATTAATAAATTTGAAACTGAACAAAGATCATCCAAAGGATGAAATTATGCCTAAGAAATATAAATATAACAAGTATATTTCCTTATGTCCTCAGATATTAAAATAATTCCTCAATTATTGGAACATGATCATAAATTAGAAATGTTATACTATTATCTTCATATATGATGAATAAATTGTCATTAACTCATCACATATTTATGGTTTTTGGTTTGCAGAGTTTCTCATGATCATTCACTTTCTTGTGATCAATGATCTGAATCACTCTCCATAATTATTTACACTTTTCTTCCATGTATTTATTTTGTCTCCCTAAAAAAAACTTCTTACATGGAAACCCATTTAGGTGTTATTCTAGATGCCTTTCGTATCACCTTAACCCTTATTTAATAGAAATTTTAGTTAATCCTTTTTATGATGTCAGTTTTCAAAAAAGGAATTTTCAAATTTCTATCCCTATATATCCAAGAGAAAGTTTAAATATCGAGGATTAAATTTATTGAAGGTTAGAATGTAATGCACTGATATTTTAAGTTATATTTCTTCTAAATAAATGTAATCTCTTTTATATATTTTGGTTAGAAACCCTAAGAATTTAAATGAATGAAATTATTTTTTATAGCATATACGACAAAAAACCATACCTAAATGAGCCATTAAATACTATTTAAATATGATCATAATAACTTAGTTATTTAATTGGAGAGTATGAACATGATTAACTAAATTATAAAGTATATATATGTAGTTATGAGTAAATAAAATTTTATTGATAAATTCTTAGTAAATAATCACTTAAATTTTTAATAATGTAATTTTTTGCTTCAAAATACGTATTACTCAAAACATGGTTTCATTTTTCATTTTATATTTGGAACTTTAATAAAAATATAAAAAAATTAGAAATTTTATTTTATAAAATGAAAATAATTTGTTAAATCATCATAAAAAATTATCTTAGAGTGAAATTTTGGGATTTTTTGAAAAATATTTATTTCTAATTAATAGTGAAAATACTGATTTTTCAAATATTGTTATGTATTTTTATTTAATTAAGTAATTATAAAGTTACATTATACTTCAAATTTAATTCAAAATTAATAAAATTATTATTTATTTCTACATAAAATATATAAATAAATTGTAATCATCTTTATATCCAATTTTTGTATAAGTTTATTATTTGGATAAAAACTCATATTTTATGAAAACAATTTCGAAATAAAAAATGTTCCTCGATTGTTATTAATTAAAATAACCAATAATACTGAAATATTTAATTGGTATTTTTATATTATATATCAAACTATATTAATTTAAATCCATATAATGGTTATAATTATTTATATATTTAATGTAAGATTATCTTATGCATGAAATTTTCATTTCTTGAAAAATTGTTTTTTGACATGATTTGTGGTTTATTTTAAATTAAATTATTCCACTTATGTGAGTCCAATTTCATAAAATTAATTCCATATATTTATCCAAAATAATTAATATTATATAATAAGATCAACTTAATTTTTTTTATAATGATTAGAAAATATGGTAAAATTTATTTACCGTAATTAAGGTTAAAATGATTTTTTCCGCGTTACATGTGCTTGTGTTAAAATTAATTTTCATGATTTTTTTACTAATTTGGGTTTTATATTTTCTATTAGTGGGTCCATATTATCAATATTTCTCATTTTATAGTCTTAAATGATTAATTACCTAGTTAAATAAACTAATTACTACGGTGAAAAATATAATGATAAAAGTTAACAGTCTTAGAGGATGATGAAGAACATTTTTAAAATGATTATTTTTATTTATTAGAGATCTGACTCGACCTTAAACTCCCTAGAATCCATTTTTTATAAATTTTGGGGGAACATGGGGAGATATTTACTTTCCATTATTGAATAGTTTAAGGTATTTATAAAAATTCCACCCCTCATTAGTTATAAAATGGAACTCTTTCCCCTCACATATCCATAACTATCAAGCCATTTTGATCAAACAGACCCTGAAAAAAATATCTCCAACATCCTTAAACAAATTATAGAAGTGTCAGTATTATAATAATACCAATTCTAAGGTCCTTAATAAGAAATCCAAAAGATTTTCTTCTATGAAACAACAATTATATTCACTATCCTCTTTATTTTTAATTTTTTCCACCTTTAATTATCTCATAGAACTTCCAATATAATAACACAAGTATCTCTAAAATAATAATATATTATAATTTTTATGGAAAAATATTTATCAATATTATACTCCCTCAAATGGAAAAAAAATCCATCTCTTATCTATTAGATGGATTACTACCTCATGAATTGAAGTGATTTTGTTTCCATCATTGGGTTACATAGATTTCTTTAATGATGGAAATAATTAACATTAATATAATACATATGAAATTTTATAAATACATTAAAATTAATATAAATCTACTTACTTTCCCTTTATATAACGACCTCGACCCCAGCATCCTGGATTTGGTGCATGCTACCATTACATTGGCATAAGATTCAAGGAATCACATCCTAAAGGTCTGATCAGTTTAGTTGTGTTGATAAACTAGATTCGTAAATTAGTTATAAGTTACTTTTGAATACACAACTTAAAACATAATTTGTTTTTTAAGATATCATTATTTCCTCTAGAATATTCTTTAATATCTATCATAGTAAACTTTAGAGAATCATGCGGAATGGAAACCAAATAAGGGTGATCTCGAATGCTTAGTAAGGGTTAAGTGAAGTGGACTAATTCATGAATCAATAAGAATAATTAATATGGAAAGGGAATAAATAAACCCACATTTCATATGAACAACAAACTAAGAAATAATTGAATCTAAGATAATATTTATGTGAATTTTTCATTGATCATAATCAATATTGAAAGGTAAATAACTAAAACACATGAAATTTAATCGATATCATGAATATCATAACTGGATAATGAATAATCAAGATGGAAATGTAAATAACTAAAAACACATCTCAATTATCAATAAAATGATAATGAAATGCACCCAGAAATAATTTCATATCGAAAATTTCCTTATTAGTAATAACTATATATTGAATGAAGGAAATGATTAAATTTTGGATGCCGTGTTTGATGAGTACATTATACCTTTACCATCAAGACCTTTCAAAACATAGATTAAAAGATACTGGGTGAAAACCCATTAAAATAATTCCATCCAACTTATCTATCCAATGATACTATATATGAATCAAGTGGGTATCTATAACTGGGCTCACCTATGTCATACTTTTCCAAATCATTACTCATATATCAAATAATCAATTTAATTTTTTAAATATGTGCCTTATAAAATATAGATTTATTAAGGAATGTAGATTTATCAATATTTCCCCATATAAATAAATGACATTAAATAAATTAAACCATATGTATAAATGATATATGGTTTAAAAAAAACATCTATGATAAATAAGGTTGATATTTAGGGAAATTTAATTACCAATGATCACTATATTTTGCATAATCCAAGGGGAATTTAATGACTATAAAAAATGAATAAGGAAGTGAATTTCAACATTATCCTTGGTAAAAATAATCTTATCCCATCCATAGTAAGAATAAAAATGGTATTAATATAACATATACCTAATGGGGTAATAATAAATTGTTGTTGTCATTGATGAATATAAATACCATAAAAATATCTCTAAAACATTCGTGAGGAAATATACATTTCATTTTGAAAATCTTTTTGAAAATCTCTATCATTGAATATCACTTTTCAAAACATTTTCTTAAAAGAACCTCATAAACATGCAATATAAGATTCAATGAAATGGTGGTCATGATTATGGATAATTAATTACATATCATAAAAGTTAAAAATAACATTCCTTATTCACTATAAAAAGGTTAAGAAATTTACATATTCAGAAAATGATAATAATATCCCTTTCACATTTTTTGTAAAATCCAAAAAGAGATTATTTTGATAATGAAATTAGATTGTTTTGAAAAAACTAAATAGTTGAAATCGTTGAAAAATCCTTTGATAAATCATTTTCAAAGGTTAAAAACTTTTTTTGAAAACATTTTTAGATAACTTGGCTTTAGAATAAAACATTTTTACCACAGAATATATAAATGAAGTTGTTTATTATTAAAAACATTTTCTTGATAATTTTTAGAACTAAAGAGTTAATAAAATATATTATTAATTGAAAATATCATTAATAAATAGATTAGAAGAAATTTTATACTACATATATATCATTTAATAGTATAAAAATAAGATTTTAACAATACTAAAAAAGAACTATTAATCGTAGATCTAATAAATGGGTGCCTTTATTCGTACTAAAAAAGTGCATATAAATTACCCCCTTTATCAGTACTATTTTTAGTGCTGATAAAGTCTTAGATCAATTCAATGTTCTATTAATAGAATAGCACACTCAGTATAAACATGTAATTTCAAAAATTATATACATAACCTGTAATTTCAGAAAATGATATATACATTTAATTAATATCATGCATACAAAAATTTACACCCAGGGTCTGTACACAAATAACTTCTATTTACATTTCAAATAATTTTTTATAAAATTACACTTAATATTATCCAAAAAATCATTTTAGAACATTAATATTTTCTCTTTTAATGCTCGTGATCCCCTCAAAAAATGTCTACCCACGGTATGATTTTCTTAAAAAATCATCTCAACCTAAGAAAAATATTCCTCCTATATAAGAAAACTAATATTATGTTGGTAATACAATAAATTAATTAATTAAACATTAATATGAAAGAATAAATTAAAACAATTTCAATATTTAATAAAAAAGACACATTTAGAGTTATACCAGTCACACTGTGCATCTTATTGAGGTGGGGTTGATTCCTACACCTCACAAATGAGTTATATATAATTATGATAAAATATCAAAACAATCCAAATGTGTATGTTCTGTTTTGAGTATGTCACTTATTATTTATATAAAATTAATTTCAATTTTAAATAATGATAAATTTTGAGTTGTACTAGTCAATTCAGGACTTGGTTGGAGGTGCAGCTGGTTCCAACCTATCTCAAATTTCTAAGGGAACATTTTCCTATAGTATCAAAAAAAATATGAATGTGTTTGATCGGTTTTCAGTATGTCAATTGTTTTTTTTACTAAAATTTCATTTGAAACTGGTAACATGCATTTTGTGTCATAATGGTCACATCATATATCGATTTCATGTGAGAATACTTTATACCCATCACAAATGACATAGTAATCATTGACCAAAATTATCAATCTATTGAAGTGTTTTTATTGGTTTTTAGTGTGTGAAACATTTTTTTACTAAAATGTCAATTTTAAACTGAAAACAGTCACTTTTAGTTATACTGGTCATACTGTGTGCCGGATAGAGATGTGGTTGATTCTTATATGTCCCAAATGAGTCATGGATCATTTTACAAAAGTATTAAAACATTCTGAATGCATTTTCTCAGTTATAAATTTGTCAGTTGTTCTTTTTTACTTAAATTAATGTTAATTTAAAATAAAAATACACACTTGGAGTTGTACCAATAATATTGTACATTGTATTGTGGGGTTAGTTGACTCATACACCTCAAAATTGACTAATATATCATTTTCGTAATATATCAAAACAATCTGAATGTGTTTTCTCAGTTTTCAGTACATTAGTTATTCTTTTTTACTTATATTAAAGTCAATATAAAATAAAAATACACAGTTGGAGTCATGACAGTCAATAATTTAGTCATATTGAGGTTTAATTGATTCATATTCATCAAAAATTAGTTATGGATAATTTTCCTAAAATATCAAAACAATATGAATATGTCTTCTCAGTTTTTAGTATGTAACTTGTTGTATTCACTTAAATAAATTTCCATTTTAAATTTAAAGACACACTTGGAGTCATAATAGTCACACCATTCATTGTATTGATGGTTTCCTGATTCCTACATGTCATAAATGACATATAGATCATTTTAATAAAGTACAAAAACATTCCTAATGTGTTTTCTCAGTTTTATGTATACTAGTTGTGCGTTTTGAAATAAAATGCCAATTTTAAACTGGAAACACTCATTATGTGTCATACTGGTCTAATGGCATGTCAATTTGATATGAGAATACTTCATACACATTAAAAATGACTTTAGAATCATTTTCTTCAATTATCAATGAAATCGGAGCATGTTTTCTTGGTTTTCATTGAGTGATATTTTTTGAACTAAAATGCCAATTTTAAACTGTTAACAGACAATTTTTTGTAATATTAGTCACATTGTGTAATGTATTGATTTTTGGTTGATTCCTACACATCAAATATAACTCATGAATCAATTTCCCAAAGTATAAAAACAATCTGAATTTATTTTCTTATTTTTAATATGTTAGTTGTACTTTTACTCAAATTAATGCCATTTTAAATAAAAAGACAAAAATGGTATCATACTAATCACACCATGAATCTTATTGATGTTTTATTGACTCATATATATCATAAATAACTCATGGGTCATTTTCCTAAAATATAAAAACAATATGAAAATGTTTTCTCATATTTTCTAATGTAAGTTGTTCTTTTTTACTTAAATTTATGTCACTTTTAAATAAAAAGACACACATGGATTCATACTGATTATATAATTCATCATACTATGGTGTGGCTGACTCCTATACATTAAAAATGACTCATAGATAATTTTCCAAAAATATCAAAACAATATGAATAATTTCTCCCAATTTTCATTATGTCACTTGTTTTTTTACTTAAATTAATGTCAATTTCAAATAAAAAGACACACTTAATTCCATATAGGTCACATTATGCATCATATTGGGGTTCAGTTTATTCCTATACAGCATTAATGACATATAGATCATATTTTTATGTATCAAAACAATCTGAATCTATTTTCTTGGTTTTTAGTATAATTTTTTTTTGAACTAATATGTCAATTTTATACTCAAAACACACATTATGAGTCATAACGATCACATTTTTCATCATTTTTATGTGATACTACATCATACACATCATAAACGACTTATGAATCACTTTCTTAAATTATCAATACAATCATAGCATGTTTTCTTAGTTTTTAGTGAGTGGCATGTTTTGTACAAAAATGACAATTTTGAATTGTTAACGGACACTTCTAGGCATAATGGTCATACCGTGTGTCATATTGAGTTTTTGTTGATTCTTACTCATAAAAAATAGCTCATGGGTTATTTTACTAAAGTATCAACATAATAAGAATGGTTTTTCATAGTTTTCATTCAGTCACTTATTCTTTTTACTTAAAATAATTACAATTTTAAATAAAAAGACACACATGGAGACATACCGGTCACACTGTAAATTTTATTCTGGTGATTTAGACTTCTATAAATCAAAAATTACTCATGAATATTTTTCCTACAATATTAAAACAATATGAATGTGTTATCTCAGTTTTTATTGTACCAGTTGTTCTTTTTTACTTAAATTAATATCAATTTTAAATAAAAAGATACATTCGGTATCATACTGGAAACATTGTCTGTTTCATTGAAATTCAGTTGAATACTACACACCAAAAATGACTCATGGATAATTTTCTAAAACTACCAAAATATTCTGAATGCATTTTCTTAGTTTTCAATATATCACTTTTTGTTTTTACATAAATTAATGTATATTATTAATAAAAAGACTCGCATGGAGTCATTATATTCACACAATGTGTCATATTTAGTTTTATCTAATTCCAACACATAGTAAATAACATATAGATCATTTCCCTGAAGTATCAAATCAATAAAAATGTGTTTTCACTATTTTAAGTATGTCAGTTGTGTTTTTTAAACTAAAATATCAATTTCAAATTGATAACGAACACTTTTAGTCATACTAGTCACACCATGCATAAGATTGAGGTGTGTTTGATTCATACACATCAAAACTTAATCATGGATCATTTTTCTAATGTATCAAAATATTCTGGATTCATTTTCTTAGTTTTTAGAATGTCACTTTTTCTTTTTGCTAAATTTAATGTCAATTTAATATGAAAATACACACTGAAAGTCCTGTCACCAACACTGTGCATCATATTGATGTTAGGATGATTACTACACATCAAAAACGACTTATGGATTGTTTAACATAAGTATCAAAACAACCTGAATACATTTTCTTAGTTTTTAGTATGTCACATGTTCTTTTTACTAAAAGTGCTGTGAAAATAAAATAAAAAGAGACACTTTTAGTGATATCGGTCAATTGTTATTTTTTCTTGGGTTTGAGTAGGTCAGATTATCTATTACCAACAGCGTTGATCGAGATATTTTATACATAAATATCACATATTAGTAGAATAATTTTCCTTACATAACATAATGATTAATGCCAGAATAGTTGAGGTCTACTGAATTTGGAAACATGTAAACATTAAGAACTCATTCATATTTTTCATTACTAGATACCTTATTAGAAATATAATTTATAAAACCATTTATAATAACATAAGGATATGAACTATAAGAAAGGACGATCATATATTCTCAGTAAGTTTAATTAAGGGAAATATCAATGATAATATAAGGATCACATGAGCATAAAGATTTTAGAAGGAGTTCTTAACATTTGAAATTCATACCCTGCATATCATAGATCATAATCACGATTCATGGACCAAATCATGTTAGTTAATTAGATATGTATCTCAATGGATCAAAGAATATTATAAACTAAAAACATACACTTTGATTCATAATGAGTACACAATGTATTAGATTGTGGTGCAACTAATTGATCTGTGACTGATTACTACACTATTCAGGAAAACGTTCATATAGGTGTTTTGGGAAGTCATAACATTCATTAAAATACTAAAAAAGATCATTTGGTAGATACATCCTTATGATTCACTTCACATTTCATGCAACATGGGGTTTCCTATTCCACCCAAAAGGAATATGTTCTTTTTTTTCTCGCTTGTTATGAATATTTGAATGGAAAATATGACTTCCAAAAAGATCTATAAAAAACTATATAACTATTTTATAAAAATGATAAGGAAATTAACATAAAAATAGTAAAAAAATTATGAAAACAATAATTAAATAAATAAAAAAGACACACTTTGAGTCATACCAGACACATCATTCATTGCCATGATTTTCATTTGCTTTTTTGTCAAAATAGTAACACTAAAATGTCAAAATTTATCACTTTACATCATGCTCCATCCACTGCCTTTGAAGGAAGGTGATAAAAGTCGATAATGTAGGGGTGACAAGGTTTTGAGGGAGAAAATTTTTGTCGAATAAATTGTCTGCATGGTTAGTTAGACATTTAATTTTGATTATGTTAATACAATAGAGAATATATTATATTATCAGTAAAACAATGTATATTAAAAAAACATAACCTTATCATTAAATTATGAGTTTCTACCTCGATGTCCAATTTTTCATGTGTATTATAATCTTTGAAAAAACCACCCTAAATTAAATAAAGGAATCTGTGTGTATAGGAAAATAATTCTTATATGAGTAGTACTAAAAATATGTTAGTTAAACATAAATATGAAACAATCTACTACTTCTATGGAAGTCACATACTTATGATATTTGGGTATATTCTCGATCAGGTATGATGCCCATTCATTTTTGAGTACATCTATATCGTCTTGTGAATATGATTCTTTTTTACAATCATAGTGGTACTAAAAAAAATCTAAATTACCAAAGGATTAATAAATATTTTAAATGAAATAGTAATTCTCTTTGAAAATACCATTTTAGGGATACTATATTGTTCATGGAATATGATCTCTCTCATATATTTATGAGTATAATAACCCCAGTATTTTCCATTGGTTTGTTTTGGACACTACAAAAACATTGAAGAGAATAAGTAGTTTTTTATATCTGTTTGGATAGTGAAATCATATTTTATATACCTTGATTCTTTTCCATTTCATAGATCTTGTCTTCTTTCTTATATATAGCCCTTGACCTTATATATTTTTTTTCATGATATTGATGCACTACCCTATCATAATAGAATCCTCATTAAAAGATAATATAAATTACATAATTTTCCATTTAGTTCTAAAAATTTGGATGTAGTTTATTACATATTGACAAATACCATCTTATATGGATGGATTGTTGGATATCCATTTATTAAATCCATGAAATAAAATTTTGGATTATTAAAATTTACCGCAATGATCATACAATGCTACATAAAAAATAATAAGAAATGAAGGAAATGAAAATATATTTGATATGATTAAATTTTATAGTTTTACCCCTACAATGTTATTATTAAATAGAGTATGTCATCCAATATTTTTCATTCAAATTATTTGATCAAACATGCCACTATTTCATCCATTTTTATCTATTTTTGATTGTTCTGTAGACAAGATATGAGGACTAATGAGTCCGGTTTTTTCATGGAAATTTCCTTTCAATTATTTTTCATATACATGCCTTCCAAAAATATGAAATACATTTAGTAATAATTAAAAAAATATATTAGCTTTTGATAAATCAAATCATGAAAACATACCTCATTTATATATTTACAACTGAGCCACCAAGCCAATCATTGTTGAGGAATTCACATACACTCTCAAAACCAATGATGTCTTGATATTTCTCTCTGTATGTATTTTCTTCAAACTCAACTATGTGATTACAACCATTTATTAACTTTTTATCCACTTGAACCTTCAATGATAGTATATGTGAATATAGAATGGGTTAGGTAATTTTTCCTTCAATACGTATTGTTGATCTGCTGGTCGATATTTTATATGGTTTTGAGTCTGTCTTTCATTTTATCCCCTTCCATTTGTCTGTCTGTAATAATATTCATCATTTATGACCTTTTTTCATTAATTGTTAAAGGTTTGTCTTGAAAAATAAATTAGATATCAATAACACCTTATCAACATGTTTTATTACAAGATATAATGGGCTTAGAATGAATGTTCCAATATCTTTTTCAGCTATATGAATATCTTGCTCGTTATTTTGAATAGGAATATATGTGATTGTCTCATGGGATACACTAATCGACACTCACACATGACCTATTGGATGTGGTATGTTGTGTATCATGTCATTTTTTATATTAAACATTATATCCCTTACTACAAGGTGATGGGTGGGTGTTGATAGATAGAAATTATAATTATTATCACCCAATAGAATATTAGTATAGGAAATGTATTTGTTTTTTTCTAATTCATATTTCACAGAAACATTTATTAAAAAATTGATTAACTTGATTAAGACATCTCTTTGAGTGGAATGGATCACCTCATAGCCGATGGGGTGGGGTGGGATCTCCACACGGTGTATGTTCTTGAGTTGCTTCTTCTCCTTGCTGCCCCCATAAAATTTTCTATCATATATATCTCCCATTATAATTCTTCTTCCTAGGTATCTATTATTTCTCTCATATATTTCATTAATTCACTTTGATCCACCTCTATTTTTAACTCAAAATATGTTTAGGGTGTCACCCCAAAACCTACACCTCTGACATAGCAATATTGTTCCGATCTCTTCAAGGCCACCAAAAGAATGTGTTCAACTGGTACATGTGTTTCTAATTCCTATGAATATGTTCGATAGAGAATATTGTAAAATAAGTGATCATTTTTATGTAATAGATATTTAAAGATAAGAAAATTTTTATTATGTAATACTTACACATGTTTTCCACACTTTTTGAGTGTTTTAAACTATTAGTATCCCATCATTATTTACCCATTCCTCCTTCCACACACATGTCATGGGATGCAAGTGGATTTGTATTTGTAGTCATCAATATTTATATAAATTTAATAACATAAATATGGTGTTTTTCATGTCACATAAAAGTATTTTTATATATTTAAAAATCATACAGTTTTTTTCAAGTGAAGAATACCACATCCTTTCTTTATGATAGGGTTATACTGGTTATTCTTCTTATTCCTTATTTAAATCACGTAGTTTCTGTTTCATAAATAAAAAATTTACATTAAAAGTAATTAATACACATATCATTAAACAATATATTACTAGACAAAATGTATTGGGAAAGACAATTCATCATGATAATACAGTAAATGCATCTCACACTTCTTTTGCTATCATGTGTTCATAGATTAGCAGTCGGTTTGGGTTTCTTTTCCCTTTAGCATCTTTAAGATGATGTCCTATTATAATTTTGTGAAATAATCTATGAATCCTTACAAAAAACATTAATAAATATTTCATGACGGATTAATCTACTATAAATATACTCTTCAATGGATGATTAAGCATATGTTGATGTTTTATTATTGTATTTTTTAGTAAAATCAATAAATGATATCATAACGTCATTGTAATCTCTTCCCCCATAATTGTCTTAATCATGAACACAACATGGTTCCCTAAATATACATCAATCAGAACATGTTTCCAAGTGATGATTCTAATAAAACTACTAAACATGGCCTTGTTGGGGTTAACATGATGCCCCATGCATTACATCCAACCTCGTATTTGTTTCTTTGACTTTCACCTTAATAAATTTTTTTAACAGTGTAAAACTACATCACTCCTATTTTCCCAGTGTAATCATTCCTTTATAAACTATGATTTCCCAATATTCAACATCATCAATATGTTTCTCTAGTGTGGTAGCATCAGTATGTGCAGATGATCATTTTACCTCTGCACTAAGAGAAGTATAAGGTTGAGAAACCATTTGTTCCTCGGGAATCAGAGCACCATAACATATAGATGGTTGTTCTTTTTCACTACGATTATCAGCAAGTTGAGATATATGTTGTGCATCATGATTGTGAGCACCATGACATGCATAAGTCATTATATACAGAATTTTTTTAACATTTAATTTAGATTAAATAAATATGAAAATGAATGGATAATAACATTAGGTTACACGATGTATATTAAAAAATATATATTACCTGACTATTGGCCACTCATTTTCTTTTTTAAAGGAAGAATAGATTTTAACCCTCTATGGACTATCCAAATACCTTTATTATCGTCTCCTCTAACATAAAAAACACTATCTATATTGGGACCACTACGAAATGATTGTGACTTTCCAATGAATGAGTCATCCTTATTTGAATTTTCATTTGACCCTTTAATGGTTTTGGTCATTAACAAAACAATTGACTACTTTTAGTTTTAGGATCTGGAAAAAAAATTACTGCTTATGATTCCATTATAATCTATTATTTTTTATACCCTTCCTTATTAATGTCGACTTTCATGAATATCAATTCATCTATTTTAACATCACTCAAATTATCAACAAAATTTCATTGAAAAATTGGCACTTTGAATGTTATATAATACACCTCCCATATTTTTTTGATGATGCCAAGGTATGGAATATTTGTGTAAATTTGATTTCTTTTTTTAGTACCAAAAACATGAATCTATTCAGCCACAAGTATAAATCCACTATTTTTCATGTATCTATCTTCATCATGATGATTTTTATAGAACATGTAACCATTAATTACATAACCACTATAAAATAATACATAAAAACTTGGTACTTCAGCTTTCCATCAATGTTGTGCTGAAATTGAATATGAATTTTTATCTGTCTTCGTAAAAATATGGACCCCAAACAATCCTATAAACTGTTAATTTTGTGTATTTAATATATATCCTTTATCCCATTATGAATTAAAATGCCTAAGAATTACATTTAGGTTTTCATAAAATAGGGAAACCTCCTAACTTTTATGAAAATCATAAAGGTGGCCCTACACTCGATATATACTACGGATTGTGACAATATCTCTTCCAAAAATTCATTCACCCACAAGCCACCCAATGTGATGAGATTTTGGTAGACCAATTATTTCCACAACAGATAGGTATTCATTACTGAATTCAATATCTTTCTCAACAATATATCGCTCCATAATACAACCCTCTAGCTGACTTCGATTTTTGACCTTCCCTTTCAAAATCTCCATAAACGGTTCAATGTGGAAAATCCATCTATAGTGTATAGGGCCACTTAGTTGAATCTATCTCACTAATTGTACCATCAAATGAACCATCATATCAAAGAAGTTTTGCAAGAAGAATATTTCCAATTCACATAATGTGACAAAAACTTATCTTTCCATCGTTGGAAATTTTGTTGGTTCTATAACTTTGCTTCATATAGATTTGAAGATGAAATAGAGATTGGTTAATTTTTTATAAAAATTCTTGGAAAAATGAGATTTAAAGTAATAGGAAATAGATATTTCTTCAAAACATGAAAGTTATGTGATTTCATAAATTTTATTTTTAAATTGTTCATCGAAATGATGTTCTTGATATTCAATGGATAAACCTATATAATCTTTATGTCATTCAAGAAGTTAAAAACTGATATCTCTCTTGTGTGGAAAGATTTTAAGCATCTAGAGAAAGAAAAGTTCATTTTTCACCCTTTACTAGTGTCAACTCTTCTCGTATTCCAATATTGACCAGGTCCAGTGAAGACTTAATTCCATTTTTTTTCTTTTTTGGTGAATTTATCAATGTTTTTATGATTCTATCACATAAAGTTTTTTCAACATGCATAACATAAAAAAATTCATGACATATAAAAAAATCTAGTATAGTGATTTTCAAAAATTAATCTCATTTTCCAACTAGATTTTGTATGTTTTTTCTAAAATGGTTTACTAAAATCAGTGTCTATATCTTTGAATTTATCTAACATTTGATCCCCTATTAGTGGAGGCAGTGATGTAAGTTCTTATGAACTTATAATGAATGATGTATTCTAATATTGGTACTTATGTTGTAGGTGTAGAAATCAGTGATTTCCTAGAAATAAAATATTCAATGAATGTTTCATCCAAATTAATTGTGTACCTTGTTAGAAAATGGGACACCCTTGAGTCCACTTAATGATACAACCTAAAAAATTTCCAAATGTAATAATGTCATTTATCATCACGTACAACATGTCTCTCAACATGAAATCTTTATTTCTAAAATCATCATAAAATATAACACACGAATCCCACAATAATTTCCTATCTTTGATATATAGAGCCAAATAAACATCAATATCTTTTCCTGGTTGTTTTTGTCTAGATGAAATCATAGATAACATGATATATTATTATTTCATGCATAAACATAGTGAAAATTTAAAATTTACCAACTTAATCACCTATTTATTATGAGTTTTCCTTTAAATACCAAAAGAGTTCACTCCATCTGTAGATAATGAATGATAAAGGTGTCTCGGCTCATTTTCAAATTAATGATACTCATGATCAATTATCTTCCGTTATGGAGAGTCTTCTGGGTGACGTAGTCTCTCATCCTTAATTCTTGTATCTCTATGCCATCAATTTCCCTGCAGTTTCCACACTTCCATATAGGTTTCTAAACCATGGAATGATTGGAAAGTACTATACAAATTTTTTGGGATCAAATTCATTTTTATTTTATCGATATTTTACATAATTTGGGATTTTAGTAAGTGATTTTTGGTCCTTTTGAAACAATATACAATCTTTAAGGTAGGTTTTTATTCATTCAGATATCATACCCATGGAGGGTAACATTTGTTTTTCATCATATGTTCATCTTGGAAGATCATTATCTTATGGGAGAATTTCATTCAAGAGATCAAGTAGTTTTATAAAACTATCATCACTCCATCCCTTTCCTGATATCAAATTATAAAAATTCAGTACATATGAAAATGTTTTATATCTAGTTCAAACAACATGAATTGGCATCTTTTCACAACTCTTTATCTTCTCAAAAAATTTTGTGAAATTGCAAAGTTAATCTTCAATTGTTATTTTTATTTCCTCAATATTATATTTATCATAATTCACCTCTTTAATCACATTCCTGATATGGTCTTCTTAATTTTTTACAAATATAATCATATCAGATGATCCATAAAACATAGTGCTTTCCCAGCCACTAGTTGCGTCATATTTTAACCCTATTTTTTCCAATATTTATAACTTCAATCAATTCCATGAAAGACCAATTTTTCTTCCAACTCCTCTGCAATAAATTTCACTGAATAAAAACATCATAAACATGAAAAAATGATTTTATAAGAGTCGTATGCATGATCTTTTCTAAATATGATGAACTATTTTACTCTATCTTCATACTCTTTTATCAGATGATTGGCATCAGTCCCTTATTTATTCATATCTATCATATTTGATTTAGTAATATTAATATTTGAAAAAATAATTACAAAAAAAGTTGATATAAAAATAAACCATGCATAAAAAATGTATATACAATAATTATCTTTCCATATTTATCCCTAATATCTCTTTCTAGAACCAAGGTCATTCATTTGGGAACTTCTTGATCAATCAATTTTCATCTCTTCATTCCTTTCCTTCATTAGTCCAACTATGATAAATTCATCCATATAAAGAAGTAAAATGATAAATCACCCATCATAATACACCATCATATAGTATCAATTATTTACATTACACTACATGAACATTAATTCTATAATGAAATCGTTGGAATTATGATTACACTATCTTGGTGCCTATTTATGCCCACAAAAACGCTATTTGAGACTAGAACCAAACCTTTTATTCCATTTAGCATGAAACATTATAGTTTATCTATGTATATATCTTCCTAAAAATCTCCATAAATGAATATAATAAATAAATATATTAGTTCTATAAATAAACCCTCAATGTAAACCAAATTGAGAACCATATGAATTAATATATGCTTTATCGCATTAGATAAAATATAACTAAAATATAATACTTATAATTATTGAAATACATTAACAACAAGAGACACCATGCACAATTTCATATCATCCACTTTCTCCTTTATATGATAAATCTAATTGTTCTATATAATCCTCATTCCTGGTTCTAATTATATTATCTGCAGTGTATCAAAATCATAGAGGGAATTCAATTATTCCTTCATTTTGTACTAATAATAAAATGAGGCCAATAGTCGGCTTATGTTGAATCCTAAAGAAATAGAAAATCCCCAAACTAACCCAAACATTTTTTATCCTCTCAAAATGAGGATAAGAATCAAGGGTGAAATGCATGACCATTTGGGATGAATTAACCCTAATGAAGTTATTCTTAAGCATCCAAAATAGAATATAAAAAATATATAATAATAATAAATTCTAGAAAAATTATTTCTAATAAATGACCATTTAATATAACATTTCAAACCCAGAAAAATTTAACTAAAAAATATCTAGAGTTTAAAGAGGTTGAGACATAAAATGGGCCAAATGGTTTCCTAAAATTGAAGGCCCAACCACCATCTCAATATGACACTAGAGAAAAAACCATTATCACAAGAACTATCTATTTCCAAAGTATAATGGAACTAATTCAGAACCTAAGTCTATGAAGAGATTAAATGTTAAGAATACATAAAGACTATATACAAAAAAATGTGACTATATAGTGTGTGAGCCAAATGCTGGTAGGATATAACCATGGGTCCAATTCATTCCTTTTATAAATGGAAGAATAACTTTTAGTTTAAAAATAATATAAACAAATCAGTTTTCATTTTATATATATGATATAGAAATGATAAAAATATAAAACATTCAATTTTACAAAGCATCACATTTACAAAACAATGTATAATGATATTTCCACAAAAACAATGACAATTCCAAACCCATTTATCTATCTTTAAAACATAATTATTTTAAAAAAACACCCACGCATGATTTAAAACATTTCAAAAGTATTTTTAATTAAAGAAAAAATTTTAAAGAAAAAAAATCCTCTATCCATTGATGTATTTCACACACCGAACACAAAGGTAATAAAGGAACAAAATAAAATATAATTAAAACAAAACCAACGGTATTTATAATGAATATGACTAAATTGATGGAAGAATACTTTTTAATATGAACACAAAATAAAAAGAAGATCAATACATCAATGAATATCATCCCAAGTAAAAAAAACAACATAGATTAAAATAAATATTTAATGGAATAACATATGATACATAGCATGAGATAACACCTTATAGACTAATGTGATATGTAAAATATATGCAATGGTGGACCTACTTTCAGTGGGTGAATCATCACATATCTCATAAATTGAATCACTCAAACCATATCTCATCAGTGACCCTCCCACTGTCCAAGTATTACAGACAACAATGAAGACTATCCAGTTCATAATCTCAATTGGAATAGAAATTTCCAATGACTTCCCACTATATATCCTATAATTTTTCATGAAATAACCAAAGGATGTTTGTTCCAGTAAAAATTCCCAAAGTCTGACATCACAATCACATCATTTCCACTACACAAATTTTCTTTAGAAAGATCCCTAATCCATAAGCACAACATGAATCACATCATGAAAATCCATTATAGGGATACAAATAAACATCATCAGTAGACCCAATGGGGTTCAACAGACCAAAACCAAGACAAAATCGTTCTATATATTAAGTATTCATAATAATGTGGAAAAGATGGCATACCCCTCCAGTGGAAGTAGTAGGGTCTGGTAGCGGTGGAGTCGGCGTAGGTAGTGGCAGTGGTAGTGGATGTTGTGGAGGGGTTCGCATTGGTGGTGAGGTTGGTGGAGGAGTAGTCTTCACAACAGAAGAGGGTTTGTAGTGGAGGAGGGTTTGTGAAGTAGGTGGGGTTCACAGTAGGTGGTTAGGTTTAGAGTACAGAGGAGGTAGGTTTGCGGTGGTAACAGAGGGATTCGTGACAACGAAGGAGGGGTCAGTGGCTGAGGAGGGGCCAACAATAGCAAAGGTGAGGTCAGGGTAGAGGAGGGGTTGGTGGCGCATGGTTCAGCTTCCATGAAATCTTGAGGTGTGTGAGAGAAAAAACTAACTATTAGGGTTCATTTACAAAATCAGGGAAAATATTTATTAGTTCTAGTTAAAAAAGAAATGATAAAGGTATTTTTTATGAGCACTAAAATATAAAGCACTGATAAAAGGTGTCTTTATCAGTGCTATAATATTAACACTGAAAAAGACAGCTTCTTTCAGCTCTTTTTTAGCACTAATAATGACTTATCTTTATCAGTGCTAAAAAAGTGCTCATAAAGGTATAGTGTTAATAATTTATTTATATTATTATATATATTTATAAAATTATATATATGATAAATAAATATATTTATTTATAATTATTAAATTACTTAAAATATTATTTATATATATTAATAAAATTATAAATATATTAAAAATATTTGTTAAAATTATATTATTTAAATAAATAAATATTTTTTTTATTAATACCTATAATTATAACTTAATATATAGTTTCATTTAAATAATTAAAAAATTATAAGAAATAAATTTATTATATCTATAATCTTATAAATATGTATAATTAAAAAGATTTAATATATATATTTTAAAGATTATTGATATATTAAATATATTTTTTATAATTTAATAATTATTTTAATGAATATATATTTATTTGTAATTACAAACCTATATATAAATAATTATAAAATTATAACTAATATATTTATTATATTTATAATTTTATTAATATATAATTAAATTTTTAATTAAAATTTTATAATTATTTAAATATAAATATGTATTTATTTATAATTATAATTATAAAAAAAATTATGTATTTAACAATATTTGTATATTGTTAAATATATTTATTTAATTATATATAACATTGTATAATAATTATAAATATATCTTTTATACCTTTATAATTTTATAAATAAATATATTTATTTATAATTATAACTATAAATACATATTTAATTATTTGTAATTAAAAATAATAATAAATATATATATATTTTTAGTTATAATTATAAATATATAAATATATATATATATAATTATAAAATAATAAGTAATTGGGGTTTAGATTAGTGATAAGCACCATATAATACTACATAAAAATGGGGTTCAAAACTCATTGGACACATGGTACTGTAGTAGTACCGAAGCATACTATAGCATATTGTAGCAGCATTTAAGCTATTGATCGAGACACAATTTCGGTTGTTGGAACTATAGCATAAACTATAATGGTGACAGTACTGTATGAGTTACTATAGCAGCTCAGGTACTGTAGCATCATTATTCACCAAAGGGACATTAGGAAAAAATATTTGGGTATTCAGGGCCATTTAACAAGCTTTCATGCCCACTGGGTCTACTGACCATGAAATGGGATTCGTTCCCACTATCCCTTGAGGCCGGGTACTAAATATATAAGAATTAATGGTTGGGATATCCCTTTGGGGGAGCTATGGCCTGACTTTTCGACCTATGTGTGAGGTGTGTGAGTATATTTAATGTAATTATACTCCCACACACCTAATATATACAAACAATTATAATAAATATATTTATTATTTTATAAATATATATAACTAATATATTTATTATAATTTCATAATTATTTAAATATATCTATATTTATTTAGAATTATAATTTTTACTATTTGTATTTATTTATAAATATTTGTATATAAATATATATTATTAATATATTTATTATAATTTTAAAATTTGTTAAATATATCTATATTTATTATGAATTATAATGATATTATTTGTATTTATTTTTTAAATATTTGAATAAATATATAAATATATTTATTTAATTATATATATTTTTAATTTTATAAGTATGAGAAATATTTGTATTATAATTTTTTAATTGTTAATATATATATATATAACTATAACGATAAATAAATATATTTATAAATATTCGTATACAAATATAAATATTTATTTATTTATAAAATTATAATAGATGTATTTATAATAATTTCTTAATTATATATATATAGTTATAATTATAATTACAAATAAATTTATTGAAAAATTATTAATATATAATTAAAATTTTATATTTATAAATAAGTTAAATATATTTTTTTCATTAAATATATTTATTGTAATTTTATAATTATTTTTGAGAACATAATAGATTCATGGGTACAACATGCAGAAATCATATACATAGTAATGTATTGATAATAAAAAATGAGTTATCACATATGGAAAATATGGATAACAAGAATGGTGTAATGTATAAATGAACATTCATGATGAATACATAACATAGATTCTCATTAATTATATTCACACATCAATATATTGATTGACCAAATTCATTGGAAACATATATTTATTTAATTATAATATTTATAAATTATAAATATATATATTTTAAAAGTATTTATATATAATTATAAATATAAAAAATTTCATCAATATAATAAATATATTTATTATTTAATCAAATGTTTAATAATATCATTATTATTTAAATATATATTTATTTAATTACAATATTGGAAAATCTTTTTATAAACATAATATATATTTTAATTATTAAAAAATATATATTAATTATAAACATTCTTTTTTTATTTAATACATACAAATAAAAATTATTTTTTAATATAAATATTAAAAATTTATATAAATATATAATATTTTCTAGTAAAAAATTTTATCAGCGCTGATAATTGAACTGATAAATGGTAGATTTATCGGTGCTTTTAGATAATACTGATAAAGGGCCCCCTTTTATCAGTGTATTCTGTTTAGCACTGATAAAATTCAGTGCATCATTTTCCCTATTTTGTGGTAGTTAAAATTAAATGGGTTTATTATGAAAAGTTCAAGTCATTTCCTTCAATGTGTATTCATGAATAAACCATCTAGATTAGAATGAGATTGTGAAATAAACCCTTAAAATGATCGTAACGTTGAGTTGTGAATTAATCAATGGATACATTATATGTATCAAATTTAAATTATAAATAAGGTTTAAATGAAATTTAATATCATAAAAATTAATTACACACTTAATCTTATCATGACATAATCATGGAAGTTATGTTTTAGCCCAATGAGTGTAAATTGAGTTAAAAAATCCATTACCTTATGCTTCCTTTTGTTCAAATGTGCATTAACCTATTTTAAAGTGGTTTTAAATATATTATTCAATTATTATAGAGCCATATTAATATTTATAAAAACATATGTGATCCTTTTATATCATCATATTTCCTATTCGTTAATAATCTTTTATATTTTCATTGTTTTGGGTGTTAATTGTGTTGTTTTCTCATGTGTGTTTTATTATGGAAGTTCTAGTTATTACACATATTATATTGTTATATAATCTCTAGAATAATAATCATGACATAATTTTCATATTTTTCAATCATGTTTTCCTTGAAAAATAAATCATTAATGACGGTTATGAAAAACGATGTATGTTACGATAATAGATAAGGTAGGTCATACATATGCATGAGTAATGTTCCCATTTCTCAATGATCATTACAGAAAGCTGATAATTAATGAATTACATTTTGAAAATGATAATTATATAATAAATATGATATAATCTCATTAAATAAATATATATATATATTATTCATTTGGTGTGGTGATAAAAAGAGTCACATCACTTTGTGAAGGTGCTAGTCCACGTATACACGAATGATGTTATTATCTTTCTGTGAGTTAAAAGGAATGAAACAAATGGTGTATATTATTTTTCCAGAATGATAAATATTTAATTAAAATCATATTTTTTCATGTATATCATACATAATCATTAACATTATTACTTACCACCATCCATGTAAAGTGTTAGTGAAAGAGGAATCAGATCGCTTCCCGAGGAGGTAGTCTGTCATACACACGAGTGACGTTATCATGTCTCCTATAGAATGGAATATAATAATATATATATATATGATATAATGAATCCAAATGTATAATAATGTTTTAAATATCATATATATATTATATTATATCCATCAATATACCCAACCATGAGAGGTGGAAATGGAAAAATGAGAAACATTAGTTTGTGAGGCGGTAGTCTTCTGTACACACGAACGATGATTTTATTACCCATTTGATAGAAGTGGATATGGTTTTAGGTAATTACATTGTTATAACAACATAATAGTATCATTAAGATACAGTGTTCATTATATCAACATTGTATAATTAAAATTGAAGGAGATAAAGAAAGAAGTAAAAGAACGATTCTTATTGAACAACATTACATATTCTTCGGGTATCCTCTTTAGGGTTTCACTAAATCCTTCAAAGGTTGTATTTAATCCCATAATAATGCTTATAAAATTATGGGATTTAAATTGAGAAGTTAATTGGGTAGGCCTTGTCTGAACTAATGGGGTGTGAATGTGTGAAGAAGACAGTAGATGGGGTGTCCTTTTATAAGTGGGGAAGAGAACACGCTTGGGATTTTTTAAATGAATATAGTGATCCAACAATTTTAACATTCGTAATGGTTCAAAAATAAACCCTTATCGAACCTTAGTGGTTTAAATCTCTAAATAATTCCATAATATAGCTTCTTTTCAAGTTTATAGGTCATTTATATCATTATATTTTTAGTTTATCCCCCGGTAATTCAATATTCACCTTAACAACTGTTATTAATTATTATTACATTTACTATTAATTTTGGTAAAAAATTAAGTTGACCTTATAATAAATTATAAATTATAATCATTCATAATATTGAAAATATTTTTTAAAATTCAATTCATATGTGTGGAAATTTTTTAATTTAAAATTAATTTTTTCGATGTGATGATAGATAGGGTTTTTAAAATGAAAATATTCAAATGTTTACAATGTTTTTATATTTAAATTCAAAATGAAAATGATTAAAATTATTTAAATTTTATTAATATATGTATAAATTAACTAATTTTACTTTAAAACAATTTAAAATTAAATTTATCATTATAAAATTTTTAAATGAATAGTCAGTTATCAATTAAAATTTATTAATTTTCACTATTAATAAAAAATGGAACTATTAATAAAATTCCCAAAAAATACACCCTGAAATAATTTTGGTACTCAAATATCAAAAATAAAATTTACTTTTTCAAATGGATTTTCTAAAATTGGTTAAAAGTACTTATATATTACATGTGCAAAGTGGGACGAAACCAATTTTTTTTTAAATGATGTCTTTAGAAAAAATATTTCATTTTTCAAATGATTTTAATTTTATTAATAATCAATAGATAACTAATAAATAATTGAAAAATATATTTTTTTCATTGGTAATTTAATCTTGTTTATTCCATCCATACTAATTACAAAGTGATAACTGTCATATTAAAAACAAATATTAGTAATATATTGTTGTTCGGTAGAACGCAGCCTTTTATGTAACACAAGATAAACTTGGTGTTTCATGTACTGAAAAATATATTATATATTGAATTTATTTAATATAGTAGATATATCACAAATTCTTATTATTTTATACTCACTTCTACTATTTTTTTCTGTAATATGTGCTATCGAATATGATGTTCATATTTTAAAATTTCAGGGTGTTACATTCTCACCACATTAAACTAATTGTGTCCTCATAATTTAAATATTTTAGGATCGAAATATGAATGTAGTTTCTCAATAAACAATGTGGTGAATTTTATAATTTAAAATTTATTTTGGAACCTTTAATGTTTGAATAAAACTTTCATTTGAGGAAAACTATGTTCAGAAAAGTTAAACAAGGTAAATTCACTAGACCTCTTAGTTCTACAAACATGCTAGGTTCCAAAAATATGGTTCAAGAAATGAAACTTAAGAAAGGATTACAAGGAAAATATTCTACCTTAAATTGTATATAATCATACTAATCAGAGTATAAAATTATAAGAAATTATAAGCTAGTTATAATTTCCTTATTAATGAAAATATAGCAGAAAATAATCTTGAAACAATAATAGTAACAACTATGAAATCTTTTATCCCAAAGAGAAGGGTATCCAACAACCTTAGAAAACGGTTCCTTGATTTATACTTTCAAGAAAGTCTATCATACCCACACCAGGGTAAGCCCTCAATAAAATTATTAGAGTTTGTCTTGATATCCCCACTAGACCTCGAACATCAAGGTAGTCGGAACCTCTATCATCCTTATCAAGGAACTCCTCAAACTTTATGGTAGTCAGCACCTCTGTCTTCCTATCCATTGAAGTCCTTGATTGTACACATCAACAATCAGAGTCACATGAATCAAGTGGAACAATATGTTTGATACACACAAATCATGAGAGTATCTCTCTCTAGATATCACTTCAGCAACATGTAATCTCTAGAGTTATCAACTTTCTATGTTGTTGTTAGTTATTTGTCTGAGCTTGTTCAAATGAGATCATATTTATAGGTATTTATCCAATGGTCAGCTCCCTCCTCCAATGGTCATATTTTTCCTTGAATCTTAGAGGGACCTATACATGTGTCACTAAAACAACGGTTAGTTAGAAATAGAATGCACGACATCATTTCATAACTATAAAAAGGTAAAAAAAATATAGTTTCTTAAACAAATCTGATTTTCCGTAGTCTAAATAAAATAAAGTTCAGAGTCTATGAAAATAATGTTTGGAGTCTACAAAAATAAACATTTTGAGTCTATATTACATGGATATTAGAATTCTGTTTTTCAATGAATTCGGAACCTGAATTCTATGTATTTCGGAGTCTGAATTCTAATGAATTTGGATTATAAATTCTAAGGAATTTAGAGTCTAAATTCTAAGAAATTCAGTGTCTAAATTCTGAGGAATTCGTAGTATTAATTCTAAGGAATTCGGAGTCTGAATTATGAAGAATTCTTATTATGAATTTCAGAGAATTTAGAATTTGGATTTCAGAGAATTTGGAATCTGAATTTCAGAGAATTCGGAATCTAAATTTCAGAGAATTTGGAATCTGAATTTCAGAGAATTCGGAATCCGAATTATAGAGAATTCGGAGTCTGAATTTGGAGAATTTGGAACCTGAATTCAGAACCTGAAATCATAATTCTCTATATCTAAATACATATAGGATTCTGTGGTTTTAGATATGAAATTGAATTTTACACTTCGAAATAAAAAGTGTTAGATTTAGAGAAACTATAACATAAACAATGAAAAAAATGTATGGAGAATATTTCCTTGAGCAAGAAAAATTTCGGTAATAAGATAAATATTTGGGGAAATAAAATTTCTCTTAAGATAGAGTGTTTGAGATTTTCAAAATATAAAGGAATGGAAAGGTCATAAGGAAACCATACTGACTCAATAATCTCACTCTTTTTTAAAGCACAAACACCCTTACTAAAAAGAATACAAAGACTTAGAAATGTTATGGTCTTGAAGATAAAAACATATCTCCCTTTACTTATGGATCAAAGTAAATACTACTAACTCCCCCTTTGGCTTCAAAATCACTAAGGATCATATTCTTGATTTCCTGAATGAGATTTTACATTATCTTACATAAAAAAAATCTTCTTTGGTAAGAACTTTCCCTTAGATGAAATCCTACTTACTTAGCGAAATCTCTTATTTCTTAATATTCACTTTCTAATTCCTTTCTCCCCCTTTGTGATTTTCAAAAATAAATATTGGGAATGAAAAAAATGGTAACTGAAATATTTGTACAAAACAAGAAAATAAAATATGGCGGAAAACCAAAATTTCATTAATGAATGTAATAATTTGTACAAGTAAAAGTACAACAGAATATTAGAATGGAAAGAAATTATTCTTATTTCTCCTTTGTAATCAGATTCTTCAAAATATTTTTTATCTTCTTGACCTCCTTGTGATCTTCTTCTATACGCTTGAGAAGTTGATACTAATCTTCATTCTTCTTCTCCATGGCTTTAATTCTTTCTTCCTGAGCCTTAAGACATTCTGCTTGTGCTTTCAACACATATTTTTTTCTTAACAAGCTTCTCTTCAATCTCAATACTTAGATCCCTTTCACTCTTCCAATTCATTGCCACAGAATTAATATTTACATTAAGATATTTAACTTCCTTCTTTAGAGTAGTCTATTCTAGCCACAACTTTTCCTCAAAACTATTTATAATATCCTTGATCTTCCCATCATCAGTGTCAAAATCATATTTGACATTTTCATGAAATTCATCAATGATTCTCATCTCCTCAATTTTGTTCTTTGAACATGTTTTCCTCTTCTTGCAAGATCTTTTATGACCCTCCCAACCAATGAGGAAGGTTTTGAAATCTGCCTCTAGTCTGACACATTTTTCCATAACCATGGAAACTGAATCTGGACGGCATGAACCCTTCCCCCGTTTCTCTTTCTCCGAACGCGCCCAACATGCTGTCTGTTTTTTAAAATCTTCGGCTCGTTGCCCCCATTGCTCTTCTAGGTGACAACGTCTCTGGGGCCTCGCCTCCCACTCTGGTTCGGAATCCCGCTATGGGGCCATCATCGGCTCGATCCGATGCCTTGGTGGCTCCTTTGGCTCCCAGATCATTCAAGGAGGCTCTGGCAGGGTCGTCCCCTACTCTGGTCCCAGCCTGTCTCACTGTACCTCCCGACATTGGTATCACCCCCGCTGTGTTGTGCGGGGGGATAGATTCCTGACGATCGATCTCTCTCCAGCTGAACTTGGATCTACTGAATCCTACCATCGCTGGACCCTTGTAGAAACGTTTGGTCGTGACCGGCCCCCCATTGCCTACTTCCACGCCATTGTGGGCTCCTGGGGCATGTCTTCTCCGGTTGCGGTCTCTTCTATTTCCCGCAATGATTTTGGAATCCACTACTTCCCACATGAATACTTCTTTCGTGCTTGGTCCCGTGAGATGCGAAGATGTGGGGATTGGTGTTTCTCCTTGTTCAGGTGGTCCTGGGATGTTCATCTGGGTAAGGACTCCAGCTCGGTGGTAGTTTGGGTGAAGCTCTCTGACCTTCAGATGCCTTTCTTCAACCCTTCCATCCTTCAGCTTGTGGTGGATGCCCTGGGTGGGTTCTTATTTGCAGACGCAGAAACCAGGACGATCTCTTCATCTTCGGTGGCCCACATATGTGTGTAGGTGGATCTTTCCTCCCCTCTCCGCTCGCGTGTTCTTGTTCGGGTGGGCGCTGGTTTCTCTTGGTGGAAGTGTGTTGTCTATCATTCCCCTCCAAGCTTCTGCAAGGTTTGTGGGTTCCAAAGCCATACTGAGTCTGTTTGCAGGAACAAATCCTCCCTCAAAGGCAAAGGCCATCTGGAATGATCCTCCTTAGATATCGAAGGTGTGGTGCAGGTATCGGCTTTCCCATCTTCGTGGCTTCCCACTGTTTCCCCTAGTTCTCACCCCAGCTCCATCTCTCCCCGCCTCCCAACAGCAGTTCCCCCTCTCCCTCCTGGAGCCCCCTTGAGCTTGGTTTCTCCGCTCCCTGTCCCTGCTCGTTGCACGAGCATGATCCTCGGTGTGGTGGAGGAACCTCCCACTCTTCTCTGTGAATATCTTGGTCTTCTAGAGAGGGAGAAGGAGCTCTCGGCCCCTGGTGCCCTTTCTGAGCCTCTTCCTAAGGCCTTAGACCCTCCCGTCCCGGACCTCCCTCTTACTCCAGAGTCCTCAGTGGCCCCCGGCCTTGCCCCAGCGGCGGTCTCCCTATCCGCTATCGTGCCTAAGCTTTCTCTTTCTTTCCCTCCACCTGGAGTCCCTCGGGAGCCTTCAGACTCTTTGACTTCAGTTCATATCAATCTTGCGTCAGCCCCCAGCTCTTCAACGGACAAGGAGGATGTGGCCACTGTATCGCTTCGTGAAGCTTTGGACTCCCCAGGGCAGACGTGGGTGGACAATTCTGGGCTCGCCCCTCCTAGTCCCTCTCTAGTTCCCTTGCAGAACCTCTTTGGTGACCTGCCCTATCAGGGATACCTTAAAGATCTTGTGGGCTCCTCCCCCTCTCTTGATCAACTCCGCCGCCCAGACAACCACTTCTCATCTCTTATCCATCTCAATGGTGACAAGGTTCCCCCTGGCTCTACATCCTTCCCCCCGGTAGTCATCCAAGAGTGTTACCAAGATCACCCGATCCAAGGCTCGAGAAAACAACAACAGTTTTCCTCTTTCAGGTCACCAGCCCTTGCCGTAGGGACGAGAGGTCCCGGCTCATAACCTTTAATGTCGACTGTCATTGTCTGGAATGCCCGGGGGTCAATGCCCGGGCTAAAGGTGAATTCATCGCGTCAAAAGTTCGAAAACATTAGGTTTCGCTGCTGGCTATCCTAGAGCACAAACAGAAGGATCAGCATATTGAAGGTATGGCAAGAAGAATTGGTTTCTCCAATTCCTTGCATGGTAGCCCGTGCAAGAATAATATTTGGTTATTCTGGAAAAATAATTTTAATGTGGAGAAGGTGGAGGTCTCGCCCCAACACCTCTCGATTAAGGTTCGTACGACAGGGTTAGAGTTCTTCATCATGGTTGTGTACGCTAAGTGCGTGGAAAATGAGATAGTTGCACTCTGGAAACACCTTTCGGCTTTTCAACCCAGCAATCTCCCCTAGTATATTACTAGTGACTTCAACTCCATCACTGATGTTACGGAAAAAAGGAGGTGGTCTGTACAATCAATGCTCCATGAATGATTTCAAAGAGTTTATGTCGTCAAACGGCTTGAAGGATATGGGCTACGTCGGCGAAGCGTTCACCTAGTGTAACAATAAAAAAGGGTGCGGGCGTATCTGGAGTCGCCTCGATCGCTGCCTCACCAACCTGAAAGTTTTCGACTCCTTTCCCCAGGCAAGGGTTACTCACTTGGCTCGCATCCTCTCTGATCACTTCCCTCTTGTTATACATATGAAAACGGAACAAAACAAGGATAAGAACTTCTCATTATCGTCTAGCTTTACTCGCACAGAAGGATTTCTGCAGGCCATTCAAGAATCGTGGATTCAACCATCGTCTGGAATGGCTTGGGCTAGGTTCAGAAACAAACTCAGAATATTAAGACCCAATATTCTTGAATGGAAAAGTCGCAAACCCAATAGTGACGACCACATTGAGAACCTCAATGATGTGATCTCGAACCTTGAAACCCACCTCCAGGAAGTCTGGGACGACGACATTTTTACAAGAATGATAGAGAAACAGAACGGTCAGGGCGAGAAGTTAACAGAGATTGAGAAGGTGGCCAGAGAGCGTTCCAGGGCCCTCTGGCTAACGGAAGGTGACAGGAACACTGGCTTCTTCAATGTCTGCATTAAAGTGAAATGGTCGACTGGAAGAGTTAACCTTCAGCTGGAAGATGATTCGTATACAGGGGATATCGAGGTAGCGGGTCACATAGATGAGGAACATTTTAGAAGCCTTATTGCAGGTCCCCTCGACGCAACAGGCGACGTGCCCCTTGACATGGACAGCACTGAAAACTTCATAAGTAGCATCCCCAACTTGATCAGTGACTAGGACAACCGGCATCTGGAGGCCATCCCTGATGGGAGGGAGATCAAAGAAGTCATCCTTGCTCTGAAACCGGAAAGTGCACCAGGCCCAGACGGGTTCCCGGGTACATTCTATTTCGTTTCATGGGAGGTTATCAAAGATAATATTATTGAGGCGGTGCAGGATTTTTTTAGAGGTGGACACCTACCGAGAGCTATATGTTCCTCTAAACTGGTGTTGGTTCCCAAAGTTAAAGAGGCTACTTCTCTAGGGCAATACAGACCTATATGCTTTTGTAACTTCTCGTATAAGATTTTTGAGGGTTTGATCAACAAAAGAATCATCCACCTGCTTCCTCAGATTATTTATGATGAGAAACATGGCTTCATGCCGGACCAGAACATCGAAGGGGCCATTGGGATTTCAAAGGAGATGGTCGATGATCTTAACAGGAAGTGCACTTGGTCTAACATCATGATAAAACTTGATATGGACAAGGTTTACGATAGGATGAGTTGGCGATTCATCATCAAATCAATGCAACACTTCAGTTTCAGCACGTGGTCCAGAGATCAGATCTTTAGATGCCTTTCTTACCCTTGTCTAACAGTGGGGCTCATGGGTAGAAGTTTCAGCTTCTTTAAATCAGTTCGTGGACTGCGTCAGGGGGACCCAATATCTCCCAGCCTTTTCATTCTTGCCCAAGACTTGATCTCAAAGAACATCAACTCTGCTATAGCCAGCGGTCGTATCATCCCTTACAGGAACAAATCTAGGTCGGACAACATGTCGCATCTAATGTATGTGGATAATATCATTTTCTTCATCAATGGTAGGTCTCGATTGATCAAAGGCTTCAATATTATCATGGATATTTACAGAAGCTGGAGTGGGAAACATGTGAACCACACTAAAAGCAGTGTTTATCTTCCAAAAGCCTGCTCTAGCTGGCGCGCTCAGATAATTCAAGAGAGGCTGGGAATTTTAAGGAAACCACTCCCGATGGAATATCTCGGTGTCCCCATTTTGAATGGGAAAATAAATAAGGTGGAGTTTGATAAACTTATAAGTAGAATCACAACTCGTTTCTACAACTGGAAGAACAAGTTTCCTTCATTTTGGGGCAGAATCACACTGGCTAACAATGTTTAGACGTCCATTCCCATGCACACTTTTCTTACTATTATCCCTCACAAAGGGACCATTATCCAGATTGGAAAAATCATGAACTCTTTCCTTTGGGATAATAGATAAGAGGGAAAACATCGATGGGCTTCATGGCCTTGGATGGACAAACCTCTTGATGAAGGTGGTGTGAACCTCCGGAACGTTACAGAGAGCATGCATGGCATTCACACCAAACTTGCCTGGGACATCATTGAAGGGAAGTCATTGTGGGGAAGATTCATCCGCGATCGGTGTGGCGATGATTGGAGTAACTGGGGGAGTCGATCTGGTAACCTCTCGGCTCTTTCCAAATGCATGAGAGAGGTTCTCATTATGATCGAGAACAAGTCCAGTTGGGTGATTGGTAGAGGTGACATCCGGTACTGGAAGGACAACTGGGGAGGGGATAAGCTCTATTTCCCAGGATGTCCTATGCCGGAGATTACTTTTAACCAGGCCAGGACGCACCCGGCATTAACATCTACATCTTTGGATGCGATCAAAATAACCCGTTCGATAATATTATCCTTTCAGATGACCCATACAAGTGCATATTTTTGGATTCTACATTTGGATATTTCCACATGCGATCCTACGTCGAATCCATCCACATCAGACAGGGAGAAAATTTCTATGCAAAACACCTCTGGTGCAAATAGATCTCAACAAAGATGAACTTTCTGGTCTGGAGAATCTGTAACAGATCCATTCCGACGGATGATAAAATTTAGAAGAAAGGCATTCAGATCGCCTCCTGATGTGTGTGCTACAACAACCCAGCCACTAAGTTAGCATGGAACCTATTATTTGAGATCGAATGGGCTAAATTTTCATGGGACTTGGCTGGAAAATAGATGGGAGTATAGGGGCACCATGACGACGAACCAGAATTCTTCCCTTGGTGGTTTTAGGGAACGGAGAATCAACCCAGGGAGCACAATCTTCACTACATGGCTTGTGTTTCGATATGCTGGGTCATCTGGGAAATGAGGAACAAAGAACGTGGAGGTAATCATAGGTCATTTACTTTCCTCAAGGTTCGCATACTTGCCTTGTTAGAGGAGCTCATTTCTCTTCTTCATGGAGGGACGACGACAACATCTCTGCCCCTAAATGGTCCGAGCACAGGGCAAGGGAGGTGGGTTAAGTGGAACCCTCCGAGATCTGGTCTCAAACTTAACGTGGATGGCTCCTGTGCACAATGTATTATGAGAGGAGGGGGGATAATCCGGGACAGAAGAGGATCTGTGGTCATTGGATTTAGCACCTTTTATGGACCGGGCACCCCCATTGAAGCCGAATCCAGAGCCTTGCTTAGCGGTCTTTCAATCTGCCATGACCACCACATACCAGTCTCCGTAGCTGAATCAGATTCGTGCCTCCTTGTCAACTTACTTCTCAATAAAGACAGACCCCCGTGGTACTTATGTTACATTATCAGGAAATGCAGGCTCTTGCTGAGTGCGGACACTGATATTACACACACATTGAGGGAGGGAAACTTGGTCTCCGATTGCCTTGCCAGCAAGGGGAACCCTGAAAATAGATGTATTATTTATGACAGCCTCAGATCTCTTCCCAATGCCTACAATCTCATTGTTAGTAACGATGCTTTAGGCTTGTACCACTTTCGTCCCCCCTAACCTAGTGGGACCTTCAATAAAAAGTCATTTTCAGCAGCATAGAAACTGAATCTGATTTCTTATTTATCATATGTTGAAGCATCTGTCATTTTGAGCCTATGCTTGGGAATAAGGTAATAGTACCAGCCGTCTTTGTAAATGACGTTACAAAAAAATCATGTCCAAGGGAAGATGATTCTAAATCCGAGTGTATGGATGGTAAGGATTCTTCTTCTATGTTTTCATCATTCAAATTTGATGAAGTACCAACATCTTTCTTCTTCAACACAGATTTACTAGGTGAATCTACTGCCACCTGCTTTCCCTTATCATCTCTCAGAATGTTGTCTTGTGCTTTGGTAGATTTGTTTGCACTATTTGAAATCTAAACAATCAAATATTCATCTTCTTTTTCTTTCCCAACTACTACCTCAACATCCTATGGATGGATAAAATCATGATTGCTACTTTCATCTTTATACAACGTATTGACTTTATCTTCACCCTTCTCATCTTTTTGTAGAGTAGCATGTTTTAAAGACTCATCATCAGAAGTTCCGATTGATAATTTCTCAGAAAGACATTCCTTCTCAATATAATCTTCTACTTTCTTGATTATGTCTTCAGTATCACTAATTCCTTCTTCTTCTCCTTCTTATTTAACTATTTCTTCTTTATAATGTGATTCTGGAATCAAAACTCTCATTCCCAAAGTCACAACATCTGATTCTAGAAAAAATGATTCTGGAAATGGAATTTGTTTAGTTTCTTTCTCAGAATCTTTAAGAATAGATTGTACTATCCCAGCCTCATAAATCTTCTTCTTTTTCATCTTCTCTTTCTGTTGCTTCTCAACCTCTTCAACAACCTTTATTCTTAAGGACTTTTCCTCAACAGGGTCCAAGAACTTAGGTTCCCCTTATTTAATATTTTTCTTATCATCTATACACTTAGCCACTACCTCCTCAGGATAAAATTTTTTCTTCAATGGATTTGGTGGTGTTGACTGAGTTTCCTTAGTCATAGAGATTTTTCTTTTCTCTTCCGGTTCCTTAACCTTTATTTTCCTTCCTCCTTTCTTAGAGGTTTCATCCACTTCCGATTTCTTTGAAAAAGTTTCTCCTTCTTCATAAAATAGATCAAAAAACTCTCTATATTCACTAGAGAAGAAAGCCTTCATCCTCTTTAAAGAGTCATTGCTCAATAACATTACCTTGTAATTTCTCAGCTTGGAACTCCCTGGAATTATGAAATATTCTTAACAAAGAACTATAATATTTGAGAGAATAGTTGGATACATGATGGTTTGACATTTCAGATTTCCATTCTTGATATTCTCAGTCATAACCACGATATACTTGAGAAGGTTAATCTTCATGAAGTTCACCAAAAAATACAATATATAAATATTTCAATTCTTTAGAGTATCCTTATCCTCTGTCCTTGGAATTATAAAGCCTTGAACCCACAGTTCAAGAATCTGTAAGTTCATAGATAGATGAATAATGTTCAGAGTCTTCACTCCTTTCAAGTCGAGACACTCTATTGCCTTTTCCTTATCAAAATATCCTAAAACCTCAGGTAATTTGTGAGTACAGAATTCAAATTCTCCTTTGTAAGGAATTCTAATAAGACTTTATGCCTTGATGTAAGAAACTGAGTAGGAATTTACATAGCACTTAAATGAGAACATGTCTCTACCTTATTCCTTGAAGAAACTTTTTGTCTCATAGAACTCAATCAACAAGTTTGGATACACTAGATCCTGTGCCTTCGGTTTTGAAATACAAAGACTCTCTCATCCATTAAACTTAATATTCATGGAAATAATATAGTCATACTTACCATACAACTTCAGATCGACTAACCTTTCTCTATATATATGTCACTCAGATATTTCCTTAGAAGAGAACATATCATTCTAAGGAGAGGCTTTAGAAGACATTCGAAACTAGGGAAACTTTTGAAAATTCGAAACAACCTTAAGAACAGTGATAAAGATTCAATAAAATAAATCTTAAAAAACAGATGTGGGACAATGATCAGGAAGACATTATATAGGAAATTGAGGCAAAGTTTCGGCTTCCATGATTGATCCAATGGTTGAAAAAACTTCTGCTTAAATTTGACGTTTGAGATGATAACCAAAGAATGATTTTGATAAGTTCTGATCTTTTGAGGTTTTAAGAAAAACATACGATTTAAGTAAAAGCGAATCCGAAAAATTTAAAACAAAATGAAAATAACAACATGTAAAAAGATGATTACGCTAACATAAGAAAGAAAATATAGATTCCGCATTTCTTGGATGATTATTCTTAATGAGAGAAATTCTTCTTGAAGAACATTTGATTCTGTAAAATGACTACGATGAATTCTAACTCTGAAAAATTTAGATTACGAAAACCTTAGATTACGAAAAAAAATTAGACTATGAAAAATTTTGACTACAAAAAATTTTGACTATGAAAAAAATTAATTTCGATAAATTTTCACTATGAAAATTTTTGACTACGAATAATTTTGACTACAAAAAAATTTTGACTATGAAATTTTTTGACTAACACTAAAATGTACCCCCCTATGAAAAGGAGTTTCTTACTATAAGGAAATAGATTCCAACAAGAAGTTAATATGAAATATTACCTCATGGTTATCATTCCAAAACTCTATTTGATTAATTCAAATCTATTAGAGGGAAACGATTTTGTGAAAATATCAAAAAATTGGTCATGCATTCTGATAATTTGAATAATGATATCTCCTTTTTCCATGATAATATTTTCAAAGAAGTGTTTTTTTCTAGTCATGTGCTGGAAACATCCACTATCCATGTACCATATATTTTTTTGGGTATTATCTTTACTTTCTTAAAAATAAGAGAGTTAGACTTTCGGAACACAAACTTTCTTGGATCCCAAAACTTTAGAAAGAAAAATTTTAGGAATGGACATTTTCTTCGAAAAATAAGCATTAGGAAAACCAAAATACTGGGTTTGGTTTAAGGAACAATGTTTCGCCCAATGTCCACCACACTGACATTTAGTGTATAATGGAGAACATTGAGAAAAAAAATAATTATTACTAAAAACTGGTTTAGAATAAGTATAGCCAATACTAGAATTATTCCTTAGAGGTCGAATTTGTGAATACATCTTATGAATGTTTTCCTTACATTAATTAAAGTTTGAAAAACACTTCCTTTTGGAAAATATTTTTGATTTTAGTTTAATAACTAAGTTTTTATCCTTAAAAACATCTTTTTAAGAACTAGAGCTAGTCTATAAAATATTTTTATTAGGAATTACTTTTTCTAGGTCCTTTAAAGTTTATCCTTCTCATAATTAACTTTCTCAAGGTTTTTTAAAGTACTTTCAAAATCATAAACTTTTCTTATCAAGATCTTTAGAAAGATTTGATACTTATTTAGTAAGAATAGAAATTCTAGAATTTTCCTTATCAAGCTTTTTCTTGACATTAGAGTTTTCATTCTTGAGAAGCTTAAGAAACCTAGAATCTTCGTCATAAGTAGGTAAAGTATTATCTTCTTAAGAAAAATATTCTTCATCTAAAGATTTATAATATCTTTTATCACTATAATTTTCATTAAAGGAAACATTGTTAATAGATTCAACATCGTTTACCTAAGCCATAAGACAATGATTTTCAATAGGTAATCTTGCTAGTAAATCAAGATTATTCTAATCAGAAGATTCATACTCTGAGGATTCATTAGAAGAGTCTCCACCACTGACACTCTAGGTGTCATTTTCTTTCAAAAAATTCCTAGCTTTAGCTTTGTAATAATTCTTTCTATTCTTCTTATAATGATTTACCTTTATGTCCTTTCTCTTAATCATAGGACAATCTGGCCTTATTTACTCTTCTCCTTTTCAA
This sequence comes from Viscum album, assembly GCA_963277665.1. Taxonomy (NCBI): domain Eukaryota; kingdom Viridiplantae; phylum Streptophyta; class Magnoliopsida; order Santalales; family Viscaceae; genus Viscum; species Viscum album. Next base: position 800,203,861 of record OY728150.1, on the reverse strand, counting down.
TCATAACAAGTTACTTCAGAGTCTTTATTTTCCTTTCTTTCTTTCTTCTTAAGTCTATTCTGAAAGTATTTCTTCAATACTATCATGTTCATCCTTCGAGAAAGATTAGCTATATCATTCTCAGAATGTTAAAATTCACTAGATTTACATAAAATAGTGACTTTCTTTGATTTGGACATTGTAACCCTTTCAGGTGTCTTGACTTTTGTTGTATTAAAGGCTACACTTTCATTTCTATTCTTTTTCTTATTCAAATCAGCATCTCTTCTCATTCTTGTCACATGTTGAAGAAGAGTACCAAAAATCTCATCAAGAGTAATCTGAGATACTTTCATATTCTCATCAATATCTTTTCTCTTAGATTACCAGTCATTAGGCATGATATCTATAATCTTTTCCACAACTTCTTCGTTATTAAAACCTTTTTCAACCATGGATTGTAAGTTGTTAACAATAGTTATAAATCATTGTTTGACCATACATACTAGTTCTCCATATGGAAATAGAAATGGAGGATATTCTTCTCTAAGCATAGCTCTTCTAGTTTCTATTACCTTTGGATGTATCAAAATGAGTGACCTTTAATTTCTTCCAAATACAATTTACAGCTTCACAAGAAAAAATATGACTATATATATGTTTGGTCATGGAACACAACAAAGTATTTCATACCTTGTAATTTAGTTGATATTATAATTTTTCTTGATTAGTAAAAGTTATGAATTCCTTATCATAAGTCTTGTAATCTCCAGTAATCATAAAAAAGTTGTCCACTCCAGTATTAATAAAAAAAGTCTTCATATGATCTCTCTAAAATTCATAATCATTCCCATCAAATATAGGTGGTCTAGTAGGATTTATATTATCAATAGAACCAAAATTCATTCCTTCCATATAAAAGAAACTATATTTCTAAAAACCATGTTAATTGTTATGTTTGTAAACAAGGATAAAAATCATAAGCATGGAAAAAATTTAGAACAATGAAAACTAAGAAAGAAAACTTATTTGTGAATATAATTATTTCAGAGACTTCCTATGATACCAATTGTAGGATCAAAATATGAATGTAGATGATCAATATACAAGAGGGGGTGAATTGTATACTTTAAAATTTTCTTTGGAACGTTTAAAGTTGGTATAAAACTTTTGTTTGAGGAAAAAAATGTTTAAAAAAGATAAACAAGGTAAATTCACAAGACCTCTTAGTTCTACAAACTTGCTTGGTTCTGGAAATATGGTTTCAAAAATGAAACATAAGAAATGTTTACAAGGAAAAGATTCTACCTTAAAGCATATAGAATCTTACTAATGAGAGTACACAATTATAAGAAATTATATGATAGTTATACTTTTTTTATTAATCAAAATACAGCAGAAAATAAACATGAAACAATACAAGTAACAAGTATAGAATATTTTCTCCCAAAGAGAAGGGTATCCAACAACCATGGATAAAGGCCCCTTGATATATAATTTCCTGAAATTATGTCTTACCGATACCATGGTAATCCCTAGATAAGAATATTAGAGCCTGTCTTGCTATCGCCAAAAGCCCTCGAACTTCAAGGTAGTCGGAACCTCTGCCTTCCTTATCAAGGAAGTCCTCAAACATTAAGGTAGTCGGCACCACTGCCTTCCTATTCTTGGAAGTCCTTGATTGTAGACAGCAACACTCAAAGTCACACAAAGAAATCTGAACAAGATATTTAGTAGGCACAAGGAATGAGAGTCTCTCTCTAGAAATCACTTCAGTCGCATGTAATCTCTAGAGTGATCGACTTTCTCTGTTATTGTTAGTTGTTTATCTAAGCTCATTCAAATGAGCTCCTCTTTTTGGGAATTTATTCAATGGTCAGCTCCCTCCTCCAATAGTCATATTTTTCCTTGAATCTCAGAGGGAATTGTACACGTGTCACTCAAACAATGGTTAGTTAGAAATAGAATTCACAACATAGTTTCATAGATATAACAAAGGTAAGAAAAATATGGTTTCCTAGCCCAATATAATTTTCCAAAGATTAAGGAAAAAAATGTTCACTATCTAAGAAAATAAGGTTCAGTGTATAAGAAAATAAACATTCTGAGACAATATTACATGGATATTTGGATTCTGTTTTTCAAGGAATTCAGAACCTGAATTATATAGATTTCTGAGTCTGAATTCTGAGGAATTCAGAGTCCAAATTCTGTGGAATTCAGAATCCGAATTTTAGAGAATTCAGAATCTGAATTTCAGAGAATTTTTTTTCTGAATTTTAGAGAATTTGGAATCTAAATTTCAAAGAATTTGGAATCATAATTTCAGAGAATTTGAAATCTGAATTTTAGTAAATTTGGAATTTGAATTTCAGAGAATTTAGAGTCTGAATTCATTGAATTCCGAACCTAAATTCAGAACCTGAAAAGATAATTCTTTATATCTATGTATTTATAGGTTTCTGAGGTTTTTGATATGAATCAAAATTTTACACTTAGAAATAAAAAGTGTTATATTTAGAGAAACTATAACATGAACAATGAAAACAAAGGTGAGGAGAAAATTTCCTTGAGGAAGTAAAATTTCTTTAATAAGATAAATCTTTTGGGAAATAAAATTTTACTTGAGCTAGAGTGTTTTTTATTTTAAAAACATAAAGGAATGAAAAATTCATAAGGAAACCTTACTGACTCAACAAATATTATTTTGTTAGTCTGGGGTTTAATATTTGAAAAATAATTTTTTGAATAAAACCATATCATAAATTTTTTAATATTACATCCTCCTAAAAATGTATAAAGGAAAGTACAATGGTCATAAGTAATAACACATAACTAGGATCCAATGCATGAGAAGATTGGATGAAAATGATTAAATAGGCATGTAGGAAAATCCAAAATAATTATAGGGAGTGATGGATTTAATTAATAACAAATAATTAAATAATAAATGTAATGATAATGGCGTCAAAATCATAAAACTGTGATGATTTAAAATAAAAACCAATTCATCCTTAATGAATGTAATAGGGTAAAGTTTTTCAAGATCATTTTAATAATTTTGACTAATTATTTTACTTTCTAAAAATATAAGTAAATATATTTAATTTATATGTTTCTATTTTATAAACACAATATCATCCTTTGTTTTTTCATCAATTGCTTAATCTACTAACTAAATATTTATAAATAAATTTTTTATTCATGAAGCATTAAAATTCACTTTTAATGGATTGTAATATCCATAAAAGAGTGACAAGTCCATCCATATGTCTCCAAATATTTTCCAAAGATAATATGGTAAGAACAAGTTATCCAATTAATCTATAAAACCAAAAAATAACTCTATTATTTCATCATTAATATTTATTTTTCAAATCATTAACTAATAACATATTAACCAGGATATTGTGTAGTCCAGTGGTTAGCATTAGACCCTTATCATCATTCAGTTGTGGTTTCAAGACCTACAGCCTTGCTGGGCATGATGGGTTATCACATAGCATACATTTTGTTCATTTTAAGAAACTATATTAATATAATTCTTATAGCATTACCAAAAAAATATATGATAGAAATCCATGAAATAAAATTAATCATTTAATATTCGTTTACTTAGGTTTTCAATTAAACTTTTTTTAATTTCCAATAATCTAATTTCAGTATTATTTAAATTTCATTATTTATCATATTAACCCTAAATATTTTCAACACCTTAATACTGATGTCTATAAATTAAAAATATTTATTACATAAACAAATTTTCCAGTAAAACACGTAAGAAATCAATGGGTTTTATTTCCAAAAAATGTGTCCAAAATATCCTTAACATTATGACATTATTGCCACACAATTTTTTTAAAATGGGTGTTTATGATTTTGAAATTATGATAAATATTAAACTTATAAACCAAGATTGTATCCCAAACTCTTATGTTAATTAGTAGACATGTACTTCTAAAATGTAACATAATCCTTAGATGTTTCATTATTCTTATAACAAAACTATCATTATCAAAATACATCATCATTTTAATTATTAAATCTCATAACATAAATAAATCATATATTTTATTTCATCATGGGTCCTTCCATGGTATTTGAGTTACAATTTAGATGATTTCATTGACTCAGGTAATTCTTAGGCTCCCCACATTTAAGAAAATGAATAATAAATGCATCCTTAGGATGGGATTTATTTCCTTCCATCATACTCTTCATTTTTCCTTAGAAATTATTTACATTACGCCCTTATTTTAAGACATGATGGAAATCAACCATTCTTTATTCCATCAAATATAAAACTAAATATCATAGTGAACTCTATGATTATATTATTCGGTGATTCTAATAGTTGGTTAAGGTATGTTTTTAGAATCATATTTTAGTAAAAACTTATTAGGCATAATCTCAATATCTTTAACTCCAGTTTTCATATCATTTTGAAGCTCATATCATGATCCTTTTTCTTTATATTCGATATTACCATAGTCTCATTAGGTTCTAGACATTGAATAAAAAACATAGTTTGAGTAACAATAATCATAGTGGTAAAACCATATTACATTTTATAGTTTTGATTAATCATGACACCTTATCTTTAGTCTAAGGCACTTTAGGTTTAACTATGGAGATTTATTGTCATCATCTATTCAAATATCTCAAAATGGTTTTTAAAGAAGATATGAATTATTCTAAGAATAACCCTTAGAAGTGTATAAATAGGTGTTCATTACATCTCTTTATCAGTTACCAAGTAACACTCAAGTCATGCTTGACAGACCTTTTTCTGAGTTATTCCCCTTAGGTACTTCAGTGACAGAACCATGTCCACTTGTAGTATCAAGACAAGGATGTATTTCTAAGAAGACCCACAAAATCTATTCCTTAGAAAACCATTAAAATGTAATTATATTCTTATCCTATATGTATGTATTATGTTTATGTTTCCAAATCTATTTATTCCTATGTCTAGTTTCTAAGGTTACTACTAAAATTTTTCTGATACCAACTATAGTAACCCTAACAACAGAATCCCAAAGTTAGTGCCTTCTACCATTACATTTATATAATATAAAAGGAATCACATCCTGAATGACCGTTAATATTAGTTGTCTTAGTAAACTGGATGCATACCTGATTCATACGTTAAATTTGAATAAACAAATTAAAACATACTTTTTTAAGTAATATTATTATTTTCTCTATAATATTCATTCATATATTTCATAATAAACTTCAAGGATGCTTGAGGAATGGAAAAAAATAAGGATTAACTTAAAAGATCATTAAGGGTTAAGTAAAATGTAATCAGTAATGAATCTATAAGCCTAATCAATATTTGAAGTTATTAATTGAACACACATGCCATATAATCAATAAATAGAGATGTAATCACATTCATAGGTAATATTAATGTGAATATATAATGGAAAATAATCAATATAGATAGGTAATTGAAACACATTATATGTAATAAATTATATTAATATAATAATTGTATAAGGAATAATAAATATAGAAAGGTAAATATATAAAAATATATGTCATTAAATCATTAAATAGATAATGAAGTGAATTTATGGATAATGTTATAGTGAAAATAACCTAGGTAATAATAACTAAATAATGGATGAATGGAATTCTTAATTTATGGACACCATGTTTCCGATGTACATGTTATCTTTACTGTCAATACCTTTCACAAGATGGTTTAAAATATATTGGATGAAAACCCACATACCAATGGATATCCAACTGATTTTTCCCATTATAATACTAATACATCAAAGGGTTATCTATAACAGGGCCTGACATATGTCATACATGTACAAATAATTCTTTATATATCAAATAATTGATTTAACTCATAAAAAATGTTCCTTATCAAAAATAATTACTAAGTAAGTAGTAATGATTTATCTATATTTTTCCATATAAACAAATAACATTCATTATTGAATAGGGTATGTATAAATGATAAACATTTTAATAGATAAACATATCTATGAAAACTTATATGGTCATTCATGGGAAATTTAAGTACCAATGATCACAATAAGGTGAATAATCCAATGGGATTTTCATGGATACAAAATTGAAATGGGTATGTGAATTTAAATAATATCCTTGGTAAAAATGGTCATAAACCATCCAGTCAAAGAATAATTATGGTAGTATATAACACATACCCATTATAGTTTGAATAATGGGCTTTTTATCACTGGTATATAGAAATAACATAAAAATATATTAAATTTTTTTTGTTTATGAAAATATATTTTCCATTTTGAAACCCATTTTGAGAATAATTTTCTTCTAAAATCACATTTAAAAATATTTTATTTAAAAAAACCTTATAAAATTTCAAAGGAATCATTAAATGAATTATTTTCATGATAGTGGGTAATTCGATAAATGATGTTAAAGTTAAAAAGAACATTCATTTGTCACTTTAAAAATATTATTGATGTTCCTAGTCCAATAAATAATATGAATATTCCTTTCACATTTTCAACAAATACCAAACATAAATTATTTTGAAAAAGAAATAAGATTCCATTGAAAAACAATTTAAAGGAAAAAATGGTTGAATTTTCTTTTTCTAAATCATTTGGAATAGGTTTGAAATATTTTAATAATTTTTTTTATAAAATATGGTTTTAAAAGAAAACATATTTATAAAGGATGTGGTAAATCAAGTAATGTTTTCTTAAAAACATGTTATTGATAATTTTTTTACAAAAGAGTACAAAAATGGTACTATTACTTGATAATTTAATGAATAATTAGAGTATAAGAAAATTAAGTAGGTTTATTAGGAAATGGCCAATTAATTTCCTTCAACTCATATTCAAGAATAAATAATCACTATTAGACTGATATTATGAAATAAACCATTAAAATTATCACAACAATGAAGTGATAATTAATCAGTGGATCAATTATGAGTATAAATTATAAATCTATATAAAATATTTAATAAAAATAACATAAGATATTCAAAATTCGTTGTACACATAATCTTATCATGACATAATTAATAAAGAATATGATTAACCCAATGACTATAAATTGAGTTATCAAATAACTTACATTATTTTTCCTTTTGGTTGAACATGATTTGACTGCATTTATAGTTGTTTTAAATATGTTAAAAACTTATAAAAGAACCTTATTAATATTTATAATATATTATATGATCATTTTATAACATCTTATTACTCTTTAATTAATAATTTTAAATTATTTTCATTATTTTTGGTGTTAATTAACTTGTTTTCTCATGATTGTTTTATTATGAATGATCTAGTTCTTGCACATATTATATAGTTATATCATATCTTGAAAAATCATTATGAATTATTTATCATTTTTTTATATCAATTTTACTTTTAAAACCCATTATGCATGATGGTTTTGAAAAATTAAGTACATTACAATCCAAAAGATAGTAATATATATGTATGCATGATTAACATTTCCATTTTTTGATAGACATTATAGAATTTAGGTAAGTAATATATTATATTTTTGTAATGTATATTTAAATATTTAAAGAAATAAAATTTTATTCAAATATTTAGATAGTCATTATGGAAAGTAGATAAGTAATATATTACCTTTCTATAATGATCATGATATCATAAATAAAATTTTATTTCTTTAAATATTTAAATATATATATATATCATCAATGTGGTGTGGGGATAAAAATAGGGTTACATATCTTCATAAAGGTTGTTTTCCACATGTACACAAACTATGTTATTATCTTTATGTGAGTGAAAAGAAAAGAAAGAAAATGAGGTATATTATTTTGTCATATTATTAAATATGTGATTAATATCATAATTATTTCAGGTATAATATATATAATCATTAAAATAATTTCTTATCACCCTATATGTAAATTTTTAGTGAAATATGAATCACATCACTTCATGAGGTTATAATTTGTCATACACACAAACAGCATTATCATTTCTCTTAAGTAGTGGAATATAATAATATTTATATGATATAATTAATCAATAGGTATAATAATGATATAAATATCATATATATAATTTATATTCATAATCATACCAACCCTTGAATGGTGTAAATGGAAAAAATAACAACATCTGTTCAAAAGGCGGTAGTGCACCGTACACATGAATGATGGTTTTGTTAACCATTTGATGGAAGTGGAGATGATTTTAGAAAAATAAAATATTATAAAAACATACCATCATTTAGAATATACAATGTTTATTATATCATGATGTTGTAATAAAAATTTAATTAGGTGGATAAAAAATTAAAATAAATATTCATGTTGAATAAAATTTTCTCTTCCCCAAGTATCCTATATAGGTATTCACTAAAGCCTTAAAAGTTTGTATTATTGACAAAACTAAGGATTCTAATATTTTATTAGGGAATTTTTTCAGTGATTTTTGCAGTTATTTTATTTTCTAAATAGTTTTTTATTTTTAAATATTATATGATATGGGTGTCCTTTTTTAAGTAGGGTAGATGATACAGTTAGTATTTTTGAAAAGAATTGGGTGTTGCCATGTTTTTTATTTTTAAAAAGGGCCCAAAATTGACAATTAAATAACCATAGAAGATTAAATATCAAAATAGGTCCATAAAACCGTTTTTGAACATGTTTATAGGTTATTACTATAATTAAATTTTTAGTTTAGACACCCAGTAAAATAATTTTTACCATATCTGCATTAACTAATTTTTACTACATTAACTATTTATTTTGGTAAAAAATTATATTTAATATATAATAAATTATAAAAAATGATTCCAAATATGAAATAAATTTTTAAAAATTCAATTCACATAACTAAAAATAATTAAAATTGAACCTATGGATTTGATGAGAAATCAAGTTTATGAAAGTGAAAATATTCAAGAGTTGCTAAAGTTTTTATATCTAAATTCAAAATGAAAATAGTTCCAATTACCAAAATTGGATTAATATATTTATAATTGATCAATATTTATATTAAAACCAATTTAAAATATAATTTAACATTATAAATTATTTAACTAAAAATACTTTTTCAATTACAATTCAGTATTTTTCACTATTCATCAAACAATGAATCATTTTAGAAAAATACCAAAAATTCACCCTAATATAATTTTTGTACACTACTTTAAAAAATTATGTTTTTATTTTAAATAAAATTTCTATAAGTGATAAAAATTAATTATAAATTATGTGTCCAAAGTGAGACTAAACCATTTATAAAAAAATCAATTTTTTAAAATAAAATTCTATTTACTTTTAAATGATTCTTATTTTATTAATAATCAATTTATAACAAATAAAATATTGAAAAAAAATATAATTTCATAAGTTATTTAATCCTATGAACTCCCCCATTCCAACAGCTAAGCTATCACTTTATTATTAAATAATAGTAATAATAGTGTATTATAGTTTTGTAGAACTAAGTCTTGTATGTATCACAATCTATACTCAGTGTTGCATACATTGAAATCTATAAAATATATTAAATTTATTTAAAATAGTAATTATATCATAATGTCTCGGGATGTTATATTCCCTCCTATTCTTGGTGTTTCATTTCATATACTATATCGATTATGATGTTCATATTTTAAAATTTTTGGGTGTTACACTTTCCCCCATTAAGGGAATTATATTATTGCTCGGTTGTATGTACGATTTATTGTCTTCATGAAGTGATATGACTCATTTTCCCTACACAACATTCAATAATGGGTTCTTATATTAATCCAATAATTATATATGATATTTATAACATTAATATAACTCTATATATGATAGAACTATATCCTATATATATGAAATAGTACTTTTAGGACAAAAAAATCATGAGAAAACAAGTCAATTAACACTCATAATAACAATAATAATAAAAAAATATTGTTAAATAATTGGTTGTAAGATGTTTTAAATGGATAATATATAATATTATAAACATAAATATGGAAATGGGATAAATTAATAATATTCATAAAACTATTATATATGGGTTTAAAGCACATTCATCTAGAAGGAATCTTGAGGTAATGAATTTAGTCTCAATTTTCTTTCATTGAGGAGTACTATAATGTTAAGCACATAATTTATATAAATGGTAGATATGTTGAAAATTTTACATATAGTATCAATAATAATTAATAATTCCTGATATTTTAATTTTTAATTTAAATTATTTCATCCAAGGGGATTTGACTTGAAAATTACTAAGTGGTAAAGAATTTCATAACTCAATTTTTTCATTGGGTTATATTAATAGTTCATTGTCTTCAATATTATAAGATTGTGTGTTTAATAAATTTTTATTATATCTTGTTTGATATAATCTTTTTTATGTGGATATGAATTTTATAGAATTAATTGACTCATTTACTAATTATCAGTCAAACATTATGATCATTGTAAGGGTTACTCATCTCAAATTGTCTTCTTTGGTACATATCTCATATTATACAACTATCATTGTTTATGAGGTGTATATTTTTCCCCCATTGATATTGTATATAAATAATCTATTTATATTAATCATGTGTAATTTTTTATTTTATTTTATTCCTTTCATGGGGTATACAATTCAAAAGTTAGAAAAGTGGTAAGAGATTTATGTCTCAAACTCATTTTAATTAGGATTGTCTATGCCTGAATTTCCAATGAAGTAAATTATTTGTTAATTCTCTAATAAACCCCTTTCTTATTCTTCTCCTCTAGTTATTTATTATTTTTTAAGTAATAGTATAACTTTCCTATATTTTTTACTTGAAATTACTGAGTTTTTTTTAATAAAATCTGACTTCATTTCTCTCTTCTGTTGAATATCCTTTTATTCCAAATCCATCTTTTATAAAACTTCTTTAAAAAATTATTTTAATATGATTTTTAAATTCCATTTTTACCCACAATTTGATTTTAAAAATAAAATAAAATAAATCTTCTTCTTATTTTCCAAACAAGGTACTTCTAACATGTCTTACAAAATCATGAAAAGAAGCTCTGTTTAAATGTACTCAGTATGAATGGAACTGTCTTTCCATCATGACCACTATTTTTTTTTCATTATTGACATTTTGAAATGGTTATTTTTTAAATAAAATTTTTTCTTTAATATTTTCATTACTAAATCTTTAAAAAAAATTATCCTCAAAGTTAAAAGGGTATTTTACTCAAGAATGTTTTTAAATATATTCTTATGGTATTTCTATTCATCAATGATGACAACCTTTTATTTTAAAAATATATATTTTCAAAGTTAAAAGGATATTTTCCCCAATTAGGGTTTTAATGATATTTTATGGATTTTCTATTCATCAATGATAACAACATTTTATTTTACATATACTTCACTTGAGATATATTTTGATCATAACATACTTTATATTTAAATGGATGGTTTATAATCAATTTGAACATGGAAAGTATTGAAATTAATTTATTGATTAATTTTTCAAATAATTATATTTCCCTTGAAATATTCACTTTATTGTGATCATTGGATATTAAACTGCACCTAATTATCAATTTTATTTATCATGGATATTCTTATTACTCAAACCATATATCATTTATACATATGGTGTTTTAATTTGAAATTTTACATGATTGAATGAGGTAATATTGATATTTTGTATTATTTATTCAATATAGACATTTATTAATAATGAATATTGTTCATTAATTAAATAAATCATTTGATATATAAAAAATGTGTTGGACCTGACATGATAGTTGTAGACCATATTATATATCACCTAAATGCATCGATAGTCTCATGTGGTGAATTAGTAAGCTAGCATTAAATGGGTTTAAACTGATAGCTTTAAACTATATTGTGAGAGGTCTTGAAGGTATATATATCATGATATCTGAGATCATGACTTAAAATAATAAATATTTTCTTCATTAATAATTTATTTATTATTATCCATGAGATTATTATATTGATATTATCAATGGACATTTTGTTGTACTCGATTTATTGATTAAATGGAATGTATGTTCAATTATTTACTTTATCATATTTATTATTCCTAATCTAACTATAATAGTCAAGTCATTGATTATATAAAATGTTTTTTTATAGATTTACCTTTCTATATTGATTATTCCTTATTAATTTTTCCTTTTCAATTCATGATAATTTTTTCATTACATAACTCTTTCTAAGCATCTAATCTCACCATTATTTTTTTCCTTCCCTGAGATATGAATAATAAATATTTTAATTTTTTCAAGGATGTGGAATTTTTACTTTCCCTATGTTATATTTCATGTTTTCAAGTGTAATGTGAGATTCAAGTATGCATCTTGTTTACCGAGACTACTAAACTATTTGGTCTTTTTGGATGTGTCCACTTCTATCTTTTTTCAATGTAATAAAGTAACCACTAACTCTAGGATAATTGGGTTAGTTTATTTACTTTTGGTATTAAAGGAAGTATTTTATAAATTATAGTAATTATATTTAGGAAAACATAGATTAGGTTACATAACCATATGATATAATTTGAGGATATGTATATATAAACATCCTTGGTGAGGAAGAGATTATGTAGTTTTCCTATAAATACATATTTTTTAATATGTTTCAAGTGGAAATGGTTATGGATTATTTTTACCTAGTAGTAATGACTATGAAATGGGAGAATTTTACATTGACTAAATCATCACCTGGTACATGACAAAAATTCTTATTGTGCACCAATTTTGACACTCTCAAGGAATATGGTTATGATAATTCACATTTTTGTTACAATCCATTACAAAGGATTTGAATTGATGATGAAAATTAATAAACAAGGATTCACCTAAGGTGTATTATATTGAAAATAAGGTGTTATGATTTGTAAATTTTATTAATGATTATATGGTTTTCCCACTCTGAATATTATTTCTCACACAATTTTTTTTTGTTTTAGTCAATGGTTTGAACCCAAAGGAATCATTTTAAAATTGAATAATATGGAAAATGTGGTGATTTTGAGATAAAAAATGGGATGATTACTAGGGTGAAAGAAATGATGATTATTACTAATAAGTACCATGATATATATTTAACAATCTATACCTTAACCACCTCTCAGCACACCAAAGAAGAGAAGGATGGAGTCTGCAAATATCTCGAATGGTGGAGACCCTAGGGAAAAGGGATTGATTTCCTTCATGTTAGAAATTTACATAGAGACTCCAATAATAATGTCTAAAATGAACAATAAAATTTTTTATGTTTGGAAAATAAGGTAATAGGGTGCAATTTCTTAGTAAAAATGAGGATTTTGGTAGAGAAAAGTTAATTTCATCCTAGGAAAAAATGTATAGTTTGTTTTTTTGAATGTGGGGATCCTTAGAATTAACAGAATTAATTCCTTATTTTAAATTTCAACTCTTTGAAAAAGTAAGGACCTATGTTAATGTAATTGATTTGAATTATTTATGAATTGGGATTCAATAAATAAATTTTTGAAATATTTTTGTCAATGGTATTTTGGAGATAAAAATCATGAAATATCTAAGGATTGTGTTATTTTTTTAATAATATTTGTATTTGTCTAATATTGAATTTAAAATTAGTTATACCATATGGATTTATGAGTTTAAGGTTTATAATAAGTTCAATGCCTTAAAACACCTTTTTAGGTTTTATGTGATGAAATTATTTCATGATTAAGGATATTTTGAAAGAAATTTATGTAAATAAAACCCAATAGTTTAGTATATGAAAAATTTATTTAAGGAATAATGGATTTATATTTAGTTGAAATTAGATTAATATTATTGGTAACCTTTTTGGTTTCTATTATCTTTGATGTTTTAGTAATTATCGGTCATCAAAATTAGGAAACATTATAGTAATTATATTATTATAGTTTTGGTAAAAGGAAAACCCACATGGGTTATGACCTGACCTAGACTGGGGCTCCAGCCATAACTACCCCAAGATCGCCTTCATATGCTATGGGGTGGAGACAAGAACTGAAGGCATAATAAACTTAGGGAGGCCTTTCCCTATGAACCTGTACACACACATGCATCCAACTCAATGAAAAAGTATATAGTAAAAAATGAAAATATACCACACTTTTATTTATAAACAAAAAATATGCATCGACCTATAAATAGTAAAAGTATATAAAAGTAAAATAGAAAGGGAAATGGGGTAAAATAGACACCCAATCAGAAAATTTTCACTACTCGTAAACAAGTGGAAAAGTAAAATAGTTGAGAGAGTCTCTATCCTGGATCCCAAACTACAACCACCACATGTGGTCTAATCACCATAAATCCCTAATCTTCTCTGATTTAATGATAAAATTGTCTATCATCTGTAAGGGAACACCATGTGCGGGCAAAGCCCAAGCAGGGGTGAGTATAAAAATACACAGTAAGATGCCCTAAATGCTCATGGGAGCCAAAAAAGATGTACTGAAGGGGGGTTAGTAGATATAATAATGTAAAATAAAAGGAGGACAACTTAACCCCACAAGAGATTGAACTAAGCTGTTCTAAACACAAGGAGTTAGAAATTGTGATATGATGAACATCTCATTAATTAATTGATACCTACATCAGGAGAGCTTACTCATCCATCCACAATAAGAAAGACATAGAAATCATACGACATACCCCATACGTCATCACCTCTCCGAGAAGGAGACTTACCAAAATCAAAGGAGTGGGAACTAGAAAAATAATATATATGTTCTCAGTCAAGGAAACTCAAACAATAGAGTAAGGGTATCTCCATCTCAAATCTCATCCCACGAAAGTGATTAGCCAATAGTGCTAGAAGTAACCACCATCAATGCCCAACATCCCTCACGTCCGCCCTGAACATGCAAGTCAGAGGGATTCAATCACCACAGCTTGATATTATCCAATTTGGATGGGTCTGTCAAGACTGTACAGTTTTAGGTTGCATCACAAGGAAGTGTCTCTATAGGTAAAGTTAACCACTTACTCCTGAGTCAAAAGTAATTTCAAACTTTTTCTCAATACTGATCTTCATCTGGAAAGAGTAATCCAATGTATAGGACCCACACCTGTAACACCCCAAGCTTCCATGGTACGCTTCTCTTCGAATAATACAGTTGTGTGTGTTGTACGCAACTTCGAGTTCTAACACATACCACAACCAATCAAACAAGCCGTTATGAATAGTAATACCCACTTTTTGAAAGTTTAAAAATTTTATCTTTCAAAATGGACTTCATTTTTGGATTTGGAATATCGAAATTATCTTAGGGTGAATTTTTGGTATTTTTCTGAAAACATTCAATTTATTATGAATGGTGAAAAAACACTGAGTTGTAGTTTAAAACCGAATTTTTATTTAAATAATAATTTATTTTATTTAAATTTAATTAATTTAAAAATATATTCATAATACATATATAATTTCTATGTAATTCATTGGAGTCAGTTTAGAATAATTTTAGATATATAAAAATTTTATTGAACTTTTCACCGTCTTTTACCCACCTCCTAAGAGAATTTGGATATTCACATAAAACTTTATTTTACTGCTTCTTTGAGTGGAATTTCGAAAATCTAAGAGACATGGTTAATATCAAGGAGTAAAATGTGGTTCAATAAGATAAAAATAATTTTTTGTGAATAGTAACTTTTTACTTTTATTTACCACATTTAAAAGTAAATAGGGTAATTAAGGGTAAATATTATATTAATATTACCTTAACACATGTCCTAATTCTATTTTACAAGTGTATCTCGACCAAAAACACCTTAGGAATAAAATAATTTTATTTAGGTCCTCTTGGATTAGATTAGGACATTTATTATTATTTAATTCAAAGAAGAGTTAAAAGAGTTAAAATCAAAGTTTATTAACTAAAACATTTTTAATATAGGGTTATACATAAGATAAATTAGATTATAAATATTAATTAGAAATATAAAACGATTCAATACATAATGGTATTTTATTTATAATTTTTAGACATTAAATAATTTAATTTATTTATGACACAATGGTGATGCAGTAATTACTTAAATAATGAAATATTAAAATAATTAATAATATAAATACCCAAATAAATGTAATTTGAGACTTTTTATGAATTAAAATAATTTTATAGGTTAATATAACATGTTATTATTGATTTAATTTTGTTTTTTATAAGTAATCATGTTGTTATGATTTTCACAAAAATCAAATACCAAATAGTGGAAAAATTGACATAAATGAGTTTCTAAAAACAAAATTATATTATTAATTGATATACAATTCCTAAAAATATATGTTTTGGCCAAGAGACTTATATAATGATATTTTTATCATTAATGAACCACTTTGGGTTCGTTTGGATGTATATGGTAAGTCTATTAACCATATAATATAAAAATACAAAGAGACAGGGTAAATGTCAAACTATTTAACTAAGAGTTAAATATAAATGATAAGGTTAATTTAGTGACCCAAACATGTCTAAAATCTATTGGTTGAAATTATTTAGATCCATACCCACCTTATACTTTTAATAATACACTTTTTATCCATTATAAACCGAATATGAATTTATTATAAATTTATACTTTATGTTTTTCCTAAAGAGCCCCTCCTCCCCCTAATAAAAGGACACCACTTTTAACCAATTCTTCATACCTTCAAAACCTTTTGGTTCGGCCAACCTCTACCCAAATACCCTCTAAACTATCATCCCTTAATCCTAGAGGCCTTAATTTAGACATAAATCCAACATATGTATCTATTTTGTTCAAATCAAAAAGAAGACCCCAAAGAAGAGGTAATGTTTTTACCACCCCTTTTCAAGTTCCTTTCTTCGTCAACTTCTTATTTCTTTGTTTTTTACATTCTAAAATAATAATTACAGTATCTAATATATACTATGTTGTTATTATAAATATGTTACAACCATATTCAGTATTCTTTCCATTCTTTGAATGACATGTCACCATACGTGTGTACGCACGGCCTACCGTCTCCACGTCGTGGTTTAATTGTTATTCAATAAATTATAATTTGGATGGGTATAATAATGATATGTAATTCATGTAAATAATAAATATAACATGATAATAATTCTTTATATATGATATACCATCCAATTATATAATATTTTAATATCAAAATAATGATATTGTCTCTCGTGCATACGTACGGACTACCGTCTCCATGAATGCGATGAGAATCATTCCCCATCTTATCCATTCAAGTCTAATTATCATTTGATGATTAAAAATAATTTTTAATAACTTTATATCATTCTAGATATTAATAATTTAAAACCTATACATAGAAAACACAACTTATGTAACAAAACATATAAAATAAAACGAGTAAGTTAACACTCGAAACGACGATAATACAAAGATGTTATTAACAAAGCAATGTTAAAAGATAATATATGATATAATATTAATGTATATGATTCTTGTATAACTTAATAATTATTATTTCACCATTCTATAGGAGGTTAACCTACCCTCAACCAAGGAAAAGTACAAGGTAAAGGTTTATTTCACAATCTCATCATTATCCGAGGTTGTTAATACGTAATTATCTAATGGGACCTCTTTATCATCCACATCCATGTTTCTTATAAATTTATTTAAAAACATTCATACTATTTTACAAAATTAGGGTTAAAGTCATTTATACCTTTTTTTTACTTTTTATAACATGTTTATAAAGGAATATTTCTGTCGTTTTCCAAAAAAGGTCCTTTTTAACCATTTCGACAAAATTAAGGTAAGAATATCTTTTTTTAACTTATACAGAGGGTGCGACTATTTTCTACCATTATAAACTCGTCGAAGCTCCCCTTACAAGCTTATAAGAATATTTTAAAAGTAAATGTTTTATTTTATAATTATGTGACTCTTAAATGATTTCAAAATAGAAAGAGATATTTCTCTAAAAAGAGTTTTGATTTCATTTATGTCAACATAATTTGATGGGTTTTAAGTTTATTTGGAGTTGATTTATTATGATACAGAACTTCCATATTTTATTTAAGGTTTTCTGATATGTTTGACTGTGGATGTGATATTTTTATACCATTCATGATTTATGGTTAAATTATTGACATTTCATATTCTAGTTTAAAAACGAATGTTTATGATATGTATAAACCTTTTCTTATGAGGAATGTATTGGACTTATTAAGTGATGGGTGGAGCCCGCTATAGATCCTCTATGCATCGGTAGGTATCATGAGAAAACTAGAAATGGAATTGGTCGAGGCCCTTTCTCAATTTGATTTATGGTTTTGGCCATGGCCTTAAACATTTTTAGACGTCTTGGCCGAGGCCTTGAAAAAATATTTCAGAATGACAGGCATTATACATTCCCTAATTATGGAAATAATATTGATGGTTCATGTGGTCATTCGACTAGTAGAATACCCATGATTTTGTTTTATTATGGCATTATTTAATCAGATCATATTCTCTCCATAATAGTATTCATGTTTATTATTGGTAAAAGCATGTGGTTTCAATTATTTACCATACGTAATATTTATGTCATTTTCCGCTGTATTACTTACCCTTATAGAGAATTTGACCTCACCCATTTCTTATGTTTCATTTTCCTATGATATGAAGAAGTTAGTTATGATTGACCTGCATGCATAATCTAGGAGGCTTGGATGTTTCTAATGAAATATATTTGTGTTGTATTTATCTTCAAGCTGTAAAGTTGAACTTATGTATGAATCTTTTTTCCAATAATACTAAATTGATCGGTCTTTCGAGACATGATTTCCTTGTGATCATGCCAATGTTATGTAATAAGGCACTAACTCTGGGTAATTAGGGTTGGGGCGTTATAGTTCTAATTAGAGGAAGTTTAGTAAAAAACTTGGAAACTAGATTTAGATATACTCTGATTAGAGCACATAGCCCTAAGATAGACTTTTAGGATTAGTATATAAGAACTTCCTATAATTTTGGTATTTTAGAGATTTTGTGAGTTTTTTGAGCAATAAATCCATTTCTGGATACAATAAGGTAGAGGTGGATTTGGAATAGATGTACCTAGGGGTAAAACCTGAAAACAGTGCTTTGATCTAGATTCGAATGGGAACTGGTGCACAACAATGGGCCTTATTGCACTCTTGGTTACAACACTCCCGAGGTATATGCTTAGGATAATTTTAATTTTCTATACAAACCATTATGAAGTGTTTATGAGTATATAATTCCTTAAAGAAAACATTTTTTGTTTGATTATGGGTTATATCCATAAACTGTTGAATTTATGTTATGTGTTTTAGAAGTTTGGAATTATATATTTCGAATCATAAATTGATCTAGTTTATGCCATTGTTTAGAAATGGAGCCTAGTGGAAGGAATGGAAACTGTATCAATGCACACACTCCATGTAGGGATTTCCCTCCTGCTCAAGATAATTATAGTGGAACTAGTGATGCAACTGGTGCTGATCTGCTAATCTCCATACTGGGACAACTCACTCATGTTATGAATAATAACCTTACCCGTATGGAGCACCCAGATCCACAGCGTGGAGGATAAATGATAGATCGCTTCATGATGAAACAACCACCAACATTAAATGGGAGTAAAAATCCATTAGTGGATGAACAATAGATAAACTCCGTAGAGAAAATATTCCAAGCTTTCGGGAGTATAAAAAGGGAAAATGTTGTCATGGTAGTTTTCCACCTCATTGAAGATGTTTATCAATGGTGGTCCTTGATTCAAAACAAAAAGGATGACGAGGAAGTATCAAATATGGAATGGAGGGAATTTAAAGAATTTTTTTTAGAATAATACTTTCCTCATGACCATCGAGCAGATATGGAAAGACAATTTTTGAGTCTGAGGCAAAAGGAGGACGAAAATGTTGCAAAGTATGAGGCTAAATTTATAAGGATAGTGAGGCATGCTACAGATTATATACGTATCCCAAGAAGTAATATTCATCATTTCATTGATGGGTTAAAACCATTTCTTCGTCGAGCACTAGTGTCACAATACTTCTCGTCGTATGAAGATATTATCTCTAGTGCTATCAAGATAGAAATAGAATTCTTTAAGTCTTATGACATTAAATCAAAGAAAGAGAAGAAGAGATCAGATAAACACTCTAGGAAAGGAAATAAGGAAACATGGAAGAAGGGAAGAATTGAATTTCCACCTTGTGATAATTGTAGATGGAAGCACCCTGGTGCCTGTCTAAAAGGAAAAGGAGTACGCTACAAATGTGGATAGAAAGGTAATCTAGTTGGTGATCGTAAAGGAAAGAAAGATGCTACCAATGTTCAATGCTAAAATTGCAGGGAGATGGGAAATTATGAAAATGAATTTTCTAAGCGTCATATAAAAATACCTCAAAAAATTCTAATTGATCAAGAAAAAGCTTATGCAATCACTACTGCTGAGGTTGAAGCCCCAAAAGATGTGGTGGAAGGTAATTTAATGGCTTCCTCAAGTTTAGAAAATGCTTTATTTGATTATGGATCATCGCATTGTTTCATATCTTCCCAGTTTTCTAAGAAAATTAGATATTTCAAATTTGATTTAACAAGGGAGTTGTTAGTTAAAACTCTTAAGGGATGTATCATTGCAACAAAATTCTGTGGATCCATTCCCATTAGGTCATATAAATGTTCTTTATCTGCTGATCTCATCATCATACCCATGAATGAATTTGATATAATCCTTAGTGTGGATTGGATTTCGGACCATGATGAGAAAATATATTGTAAGAAGAAGGAGGTTACAATTTTTGATGATGATGATAAAGAACACCATATCTTTAGAGCAGAATCTTCACCACCTGACTCTTATCTAGATCCACCACCAGTAGCTCAACTAAATTCAATTATCAGGGAATAAGAGAATGAAATAACTGTGGTTGAGGAAAGGAATGTTCAAATAGGGGATGTACCTATTGTGAGAGAATATGTTGATGTGTTTCTGGATGATTTACTTGGACATCCTCAAGATTGAGAAATTGAGTTTTCCATTGATTTAATTACTGGTTCAAGGTCTATATCGAAGACCCCTTATAGAATGGACATTGTGGAATTAGTTAAACTAAAGAAACAACTACAAGAATTGAGTAATAAGGGATTTGTTCTCCCTAGTGTTTCTCCATGGGGAGCCCCTGCCCTTTTTGTTAAGAAGAACGATCGATCTATGAGGTTATGTAACGACTACAGGGAAATAAATGCTATAGCAATAAAGAACAAGTATCCCATACCTCACATTGATGATTTATTTGATAAACTACATTGAGATAAATACTTTTCAAAGATTGAACTTCGATATGGATACCATCGATTGTGTGTGAAGAAGGAAGTCATTCCGAAGAAATAATTTCAAACCAGGTATGGGCATTACGAGTTTAGAGTAATGGATTTTGGATTGACTAATGCACCCTCTGTATTCATGGATCTAATGAGTAGAGTTCTCAAATAATATCTCGATGATTTTGTGGTGGTATTTATTGATAATATCTTGGTATATTCCAAATGCTATGAAGATCATAAAAATCACTTGTTCATTATCCGAAAGACTCTGAGAAGACATGAATTATATGGGAAGTTTAGCAAGTGTGAATTATGGCTTCAGGAGATTTCTTTTCTTGGTCATATTGTCTCTAAAGATGGAATCTCTATTGATCCTTCTAAGACCAAGGCAATCCAAGAATGGCCTGAACCGACGAGTATAACTAAGGTAAGCATTTTTATTGGTTTAGCAGGTTATTATCGACATTTCATCTATAACTTTTCCCGATTGGATAACCCATTAACAAAGCTCACACGTAAAGAGGTTAAATTTGTTTGTACAAAAGAGTGTGAAGGATTTTTTGAAGAAATGAATAGAAGATTATTCATTGCTCCTATATTGACTCTATCATCGGGAAATGAAGGGTTTTTTATTTATAGTGATGTATCGAAGAAATGACTTGGTTGTGTCCTTATGTAGAATGATAGAGTTATTGGCTATGCATCACGACAGCTGAAAATTCCTGAGCAAAACTATCCTACTCATGATCTTGATTTAGCTGCTATAATCTTTCCTTTGAAGATTTGGAGACACTATCTCTATGGTGAAAATTGTGGGATTTATACATATCACAAGAGTTTGAAGTATATTTTCTCACAGAAAGAACTCAACATAAGGCAAAAGAGATGGCTTGAACTACTCAAAGATTATGATTGTACGATACACTACCACCCGGGGAAGGAAAATAAGGTGGCAGATACTTTGATCATAAAGGATCATGGAGTTTTGAGCAAGATTAGAGTTGAAAAGGATCCTATATAAATGGATCTAGTAAATATGGATATGGGAATCACCATGGAAGGTGAAACCTCAATACGTTTTCAAATGGTTGTCAACCCATCTTTACTAGAAAGGATAAAGAGTTCTCAGACCGGTGATGAAGAGTTTCAAAAGAAGATTAAAGTTGTGAATGATGTGAGATTGAGTGACTTTGTGTATGAAGATGGAATTTTGAAATTTGGGAAGATACTTTGTGTTCCCAATATACATGATATAAAAAGAGAGTTGTTGGATGATTCTCAAAGTTCCAATTTCTCTATACACCCTAGGAGCACCAAAATGTATAGTGGTTTGAAGGGAAATTTTGGGTGGGACAATATGAAGAGGGAGATTTCTGATTTTGTGTCAAGATGTATGGTTTGTCAACAAGTGAAAGCTGGAAGGAAATATCCTGGAGGAGTTATGAAACCTCTTCTCATACCTGAGTAAAAATGGGATAATATTACGATGGACTTTATCATGGGACTACCAAAGACTTCTAGAAAGAATGATGCAATATGGGTCATTGTTGATTGTCTTACCAATTCAGCACATTTTATTTCTATAAGGGAAGATTTATCAATTGAACGCCTAGCAAGACTATATATTAATGAAGTTGTGAGACTTCATGGAGTACCCCTATCGATTGTTTCTGATCGTGATCCCTATTTTACTTCAAGATTCTAGAAAAGTCTTCAGAAATCCCTGGATAATGAACTTCATTTGATCACTGCTTACCACCCCCAAACTGATGGACAATCATAACGGACTATTCAAACCTTATAAGACATGTTTAGATCATACTTAGTTGACTTTAAGGGTATGTGGGATCAATATTTACCTCTAGTAGAATTTTTCTATAATAATATATTCCATTCGAGTATTCAGATGGAACCATATGAAGCATTATATTGAAAGAGATGTCGCACACCAACCTGTTGGGATGACGTTGGTGAAAAAAAACTTGTAGGCCCAGAACTGGTGGAGGAAATGATGGAAAAGGTTAAGGTAATCCAAAACCAAATCAAAGCAGCTCAAAGTAGGCAGAAGAGCTATACCGATAACCAAAGGAATGATTTGGAATTTCATGTAGGAGATCATATTTTCTTGAAGGTATCTCCATGGAATGGAGTTATACGTTTTGTTAAGAAAGTTAAATTGGGTCCCAGTTACATAGGACCATTCGAAATTCTAAAACGAATTGGGGTTGTAGCTTATCGTTTGGCAATACTGCCAAGTCTCTCCAAAGTTCACGATGTATTCCATGTATCACTATTGAGAAAATACAAGCCTGACCCAACGCATGTACTCACTTATGAGGAATTAGAACTGGAACCCAATCTGTCTTATTGCGATGATCCCATAAGGATTCTTGATACAATAGAACAAGTGCTGAGAAACTGGACGACTCATCTGGTAAAAGTTCTATGGAGAAACCAAAAGATGGAAGAGGCAATGTGGGAACCTGAGGAACTTATGATGAAAAACCACCTGAGTCTTTTAATGTAATAATATTATAGAAATTTAGAGGAAGAAATTATTTGAAGGAGGGGAGAATGTAACACCACAAGCTTCCACGGTATGATTCTCTTTGAATAATACAGTAGCGTGTGTTGTATGCAACTTCGAGTTCTAACATACACCACAACCAATCAAACTAGTCGTTATGAATAGTAATACCCACTTTTTTAAAGTTGATACATTTTATCTTTAAAAATGGACATCATTTTTGGATTTGTAATATCTAAATTATCTTAGGGTGAATTTTTGGTATTTTTATGAAAACATTCAATTTTTGATGAATAGTGAAAAAACACTGAGTTATAGTTTAAAACTGAATTTTTATTTAAATAATTATTTATTTTATTTAAATTTAATTAAGGTCAAAATAGAAACATAATACATATATATGTTCAATTTAATTCATTGGAGTTAGTTTAGAATAATTTTAGATATATAAAAATTTTATTTAATTTTTCATCGTCTTTTACCCACCTCCTAGGAGAATTTGAAAAATTCACATAAAACATACTTTAACCGCTTCTATGAGTGGAATTTAGAAAATACTATAGACATGGTTAATATAAATGATTAAAATGTGGTTCAATAAGATAAAAATAATTTTTGGTGAATAGTAACTTTTTACTTTTATTTACCACGGTTTAAAGTAAATAGGGCAATTAAGGGTAAAACAGATATTAATATTACCCTAACACATGTCCTAATTCTATTGGAGAAGTTTATCTCGACCAAGAACATCCTTAGGAACAAAATATTATCATTTAGGTCCACTTGGGTTTGATTAGTACATTTATTATTATTTAATTCAACGAGGAGTTAAAAGAGTTAAAATCAATGTTTACTAACTAAAACCTTTTTAATATAGGGTTATACATAAGATAAATTAGATAATAAATATTCATTAGAAAGATATAACTATTAACTAAATAATTTTATTTCATTTATAATTTTTAAACATAATTATAATTTAATTTATTTATGACACAATGGTGATGCAGTAACTACCTAATTAATGAAATATTAAAATAATTAATAATATAAATACCCAAATAAATGTAATTTGAGACTTTTTAAGAATTCCACTAATTTTATAGGTTAATATGACATTCTAGTATTGATTTAATTATGTTTTTTCTAAGTAATCATTCTGTTATGATTTTCACAAAAATCAAATACCAAATAGTGTCAAAATTGACATAAAAGAGTTTTTAAAACAAATATTATATTATTAATTGATATTCAATTCCTAAAAATCTAAGGTTCGGCCAAGAGACTTAAATAATTATAGGTGTATCATTAATTAACAACTTGGAGTTCTCTTGGATGTATATGGTAAGTTTATTAACCATATAATATACAAAAAGAGACATGGTAAATGTCATACTATTTAACTAAGAGTTAAATATAAATAATAAGGTTAATTTAGTGACCCAAACCTGTCTAAAATCTATTGGTTGAAAGTATTTAGACCCATCCCCACCTTAGACTTTGAATAATACACTTTGGAGCCACTAAAAACATAATATTAATTTATTATAAATTAATACTTTACGTTTTTTCTAAAGAGCCCCTCCCCCCTAATAAAAGGACACCACTTCTAACCAATTCTTCATACATTCAAAGACTTTTTTTTCAGAAAAACTCTACCCAACTACCCTATAAACTATCCTACCTTAATCCTGGAGGCCTTCCTTTATTCAAAAATCCAACTTAAGTATGCCTTTTGATCAAATCAAAAGGAAGAACACGAAGAAGAGGTAATGTTTTCACCACCCTTTTTCAAGTTGCTTTCTTCTCCAACTTCTTCTTGCTTTGTTGTTTCCATTCTAAAATAATAACTCCAGTATCTTCTACATACATGGTTGTTATTATAAATATGGTACACCCATATTCAGTATTCTATCCATTCTTTGAATGACATGTCACCGTACGTGTGTATGTACGACCTACCATCTCCACGTTGTGGTGTAATTGTTATTCAATACATTATTATTTGGATGGGTATAATAATGATGTTTAATTAATGTAAATAATAATTATAACATGATAATGATTCTATATATATGATATAACATCCAATTATATATTATTTTAATATAAAAAGAATGATATTGTCACTCATACGTACGTACGGACAACCGTCTCCACGAACGCGATGAGAATAATTCCCCATCATATCAATTCAAGTATAATTCTCATTTGATGATTAAAATTAATTTTTAAGGACTTGATATCATTATAGAAAGGAATAAGATACAACCTATCCATAACAAACACGACTTATGTAACAAAACATATAAAATAAAACAAGTAATTTAACACCTGAAACGACGACAATACTAAGATACTATTAACAAATCAATGTTAAAAGATAATATATGATATCATATTAATGTATATGATTCTTGTATAATTTAATAAAAATTATTTCACCATTATAAAGGAGGTTAACCTACCCTCAACCAAGTAAAAGTTCAAGGTAAGGGTTTATTTCACAATATCATCATTATCTGAGGTTGTATATACGTAATTATCTACTAGGACCTCTTTATCATCCACATCCATGTTTCTTAGAAACGTATTTCCAAACATTATTACTATTTTATTGAATATGGTTTAAAGTCATTTATACCCTTTTTTGAATTTTTATAAGATGTTTGTAAAGGAATCTTTTCGCCATTTTCTAAACAAGGTCCTTTTTAACCTTTTCGACAAAATTAAGGCAAGAATGTCTTTTTTGTAACTTATACGGCGGGTGTGACTATTTTCTACCATTATAAACTCGTCGAGGCTTCTCTTACAAGCATATAACAATATTTTCAATGTAAATGTTTTATTTTATAATTATGTGACTCTTAAATTATTTCAAAATGGAAAGAGATATTTCTCTAAAAAGAGTTATTATTTCATTTATTTCAACATCCTTTGATGGATTTTAAGTTTATTTGGAGTTGATTTATTATGATACAAAACTTCCATATTTTATTGAAGGTTTTGTGATATGTTTCACTGTGGATGTGATATTTTTATACCATTCATGATTTATGGTAAATGTATTGACATTTTGTATGCTAGTTTTAATACGAGTGATTATGATATGTTTAAAACTTTTCATATGTGGAATGTATTGGACTTAGTAAGAGAAGGTTGGAGCCCACTACAGCTCCTCGATGCATTGGTAGGTCTCATGAGACAACTAGACGTGGAATTTTCCAAGTCCCTTTCCAAATTTGATTTATGGTTTTGGCCGACGCCTTAATCATTTTTAGACGTCTTGGCCGAGGGCTTGAAAAATTGTTTTATAATGTCCGGCATTATACATTCCCACATTATGGAAATAATATTGATGGTTCATGTGGTCATTCGACTAGTAGAATACCCATGATTATGTTTTATTATGGAATTATTTACTAAGCTCATATTCTTTCTGTAAAAGTATTCCAGTTTATTATTGGTAAAAGCTTGTGGTTTCAATTATTTACCATGCTTAATATTTATGTCGTTTTACACTATATTACTTACCCTTACTGAGCATTTGAGCTCACACCTTCCTTATGTTTCATTTTCCTAGGATATGAAGAAGTTAGTTATGATTGACCTGTATGCATAATCTAAGAGGCTTGGATATTTCTTTTGTAATATATTTGTGTTATATTTCTCTTCAAGCTGTAAAGGTGAACTTATGTATGAATCATGTTTCCAATAATACTAAACTATTTGGTTTTTAGAGACATGATTTCTTTGTGATCATTCCAATGTTATGTAATAATGCACCGACTCTGGGTAACTAGGGTTGGGGTGTTACAACACCCTAGTGTGTCAGAAGGATTCCACTTTAATTTTTGTCATAGAGGACCTACACCATGATGTGTCAGAGGGATTATAATCATTTTCATCATTGAACCTTTCCCCAGTGCATCTGGTGGATTCCACTCGGAATTAGCTAATAGAGGACCCATGCTCCTGCCGATGGGGGATTACACACATATTTTCATAAGGGACCCATTCTGTGGTGTTTCATGAGGATTCCACTATCATTGTAGTCATAGATTACTCACAACCATGTCGATGGGGGATTCCACTATAGATCATTGAGGACCCTCACCCTTCCTAGTATGGGGGATTCCACTCAGAAGGTATCAAAGAACTACAATAGTATTCCCTACTTGATGGTACCTCTCAGAAATCACTAATATACCAATTCCTAGTCACTACCATCATTGGACGTTGCCTGAATAGGCGACAAATTTGGAACATCTCGCATCGTATCTCAAAAGACACTATGGATGGAACCATTGTGTTATAAGTGAAAAAACACTTAGCATAGGCTACTCGAATGAAAAAAAATCTAATTCCAAAATAAAGAGATACGGGAGAAGAAGATTTATAGAGTGGTGCACAATGTGTGTGGGGCCCACAAAAAATGTGACTCTACCTCATCGACAGGTCGTGTACTTTTCAATTCTTAGGTACTAAATTCTAAACAAGTACTCCTAGGTTTTCCAGTGTACTCCTAGAGTATATGGAAAAAAATGTCAGAAGGATGATGAGTGTATGATTTGCATCATTAATTCAAAGGGTCAAATGCTTAACATTGCTGACATGCCTCCTCAATGGCCTTGAAAATTAGACCACATCTCTCATACATCCTCTCTAATCTCATAAGAGTTGATGCTAAACTAGGTCATGGGTTCTCTTCAAACACAAGATAAGGATATTCAAGTGATATTCCATTCATGTTTCCACATTTAATGAGATCACGAAAAAGGCTCCGAACATCGAAATGGATAAAACAATTGTGATCCTTGAAAAACAACATTTAAGATTGACTATTTAATCACCCCAAACAAAACTCTAGTGGAAAATTTTTATTTCACTATAAGATGATAGAACTATGCCCCATGGGACCCAAACCTATACTTTAGTTTAAACATGTGAAAAGCATCCTAAAAATGTTCACCAAAATACGAGGGTTTCATTGTCGCTGACATTACATCAATCAGACACTGCATGTATGCGCCATATCCAAAACAAGAATCCTAGATAGTAATAATCATATTTTTATTATTACATTTATTCTCTTTGTTTAACCAAGCTATGATCCTAAAATCTTAAACTTCTAAAATTTCCTAAAAGGACCCGTCTCAGATGTAGGGTTATGTCTCCACAGGTGACACATAAAACGGGTGCTCTGTTTAGGAGATATGTCTATTACAATATTTATTAATAATTATAAATATATTATTTCTATTTAAACATAGGTGTTTAGTTTAAAAGATCCTTCAAACTGAGACATAAAAGTATGGAAATTACCATCTTAATGATAGGGTCACATCTCCACTGAAGACACATCAATCAGACGTCACATGGAGGAGTTATGGCTGGTCAAAGATTTAATTATAATATTAAATATAATGTCTCGCAAGCATTTCGTAGAACCATGTCACAGATCAGGATAAATTATCTGAAATGGTCATAGAATTAAATTATTTTCAATAGGGGAATTCAATCACTGACAGCGTGTTAATTAGACTCCCCAAGCTGGAGTTATGAGGGTTAGAGAAATATTATTATTATTATTATTATTATTATTATTATTATTATTATTATTATTATTATTATTATTATTATTATTTATTGTTTTATTATTATTAGTATTATTTTTTCCAATCCCTCTACGGTTTCTTCCCCCACCCCCATGGGTTCCCACCCTCCCTCTTAAACAGCCACCTTCACCAGGACCACATCTGATAGTCGTGCCCTACCAGCTTGTTGTCGTGCTAACCACCACTAGGCCATTGTATTTCTTGGGTATGTTATCTTCCGTCATTGGTTATAGTCACTCTTCCAACCATGAGCAGTGCGTCAACATTTAAGCCCCTCGGGATTGAAGGATCTTTGTCGCCGCTCGGTTCCCCTGCCGACTGCAACACCGGCTCTCCACCCAATCTCGTCCATTTCGGTCCTCTTCCTTTCTGGCTGCCTCACAACTCTATTTTGGCACCAAGCCTTAACTCACTGACCACCTACACCATCTTGTATACCCTGTCACTTCCACCTGATATCACGACCATCATGGTACTAGTGCTCGGGTGGTCCCTTCTGCAGACCACCAGACCTACTCATATTTACCTGATCGTGAACCCCAAACTAGATCTGTGATCCTTGTGACGATAGCTTCATAGTGCCTTCCTCTGATTGAAAATATAATGATCAATTGATGCATCTAAAAGTTAAATGATGATAATTGTGAATAGCGTACAAATAACACCCAATGTAAATAGGATCCATGTATAGATCGATGGCCATGTTAGTGCATCCATCGATGAAGATAATAAAAATTACGAAACGATTTAAAAATGAATCTATTTTCAATTAAAACATCAATCATAGGTTCAATGGAAAAAATCCTACCTCGATTAGATCTACTCGACATCATCAACGTGTTCTCCTCACTTCTGATTCGATCTTCCAAAACTTCATTCTTGATTCATTAAAGAAAAGAGAGAGAGGGAGATTGGTGTTGAGAGAGAGATATATATTAGGGGAAAAACATAATCTTAATCCCTTATATTTCTATTTATAGAAAAAACACTAAAACCTTCCAACAGTCATGAAATCTAAAACCTCCACACCCTCTCATTTTATGTCATGCTTAGGAAAAACTCCACATTCTAAAATCAATAGAGGTTTTGGATTTCCATTCCATATACCCATTTGGAAATTATTTTATTCAGAATTTATGATAAAATAATTAAGTTTAATTATTCTGTTTATTATTTTTTCCTGCGTTACTTTTCTCACAGAAGTCTCATGCCGACAAAAGTTATGCCCCGACTAGGGTAAACACCACTTTCTGAACTCATCTATGTCCTCATATTTTTTTAACTGGGCTACCATTTAAGAGATATCACATTTTCTTCACATGAATAATATACAATATACTTATTTTTTTATAATTTATTCCATGAACATCGGGCCATGTAATCACATGTCATCTCAGTGCCTAACTCTTGAAATATATGTGGAAATATTCCAATGTATTACATGGAAAAACGGGATCTCGACATCATTACCTCATTCAATATTTTCATCCCCAAAAATCAATACTAGATAAACAACTATGGATATTGATCCCACGCATTCCCCTCCCGCTACCATGAAAACGTGTACATTTTCATACTAGTATAGCATGCAAACCAATGGATGGTCCATCCCTATAGGTTATAATGCTGATGATGACATGTATAGTAACATGAATGTATCTCCTAAATTGGGACATGTGTGGGACTTTTTGCACCCAATCTAGATGTTTGGGGTAGGGTAAATAAGTATACAACCTCTCCATAACTTTTCATGGTCCCAAATGACATGATGAAACTCTATGAATAGTTTTCCTCCCTGGCCGAACCTCTACATCCTACATCATGACTGGAATCACTGTTTGTTCCCAGAGTATGATCTAGTGATTCCATACTTCAAAATATACATTTGGTTAAACAGCTAATTATATATGGTTATATAGGATTTCACATTCTATGTTTCCAAATAGATACTCTCTTAGACACTAAAGAAGGAAATGAGTCATCACAATCAACTAAAGACAAATTATACCCTCTTACTCCACCAGGATCAGCAACCAGGAAGATAAATACTCTGAAACTTCCCACAATATGTGATCATGGAATTTCTTGATAAGAGAATTTGATACAACATTTCCCATTCTCATAGTATAGACTATCTCATATTCGTAGTCCTGTAAGAATTTCTACTAGTTTTTTCACCTAAGGTTCAAGTATATCTCGGGAAAGACACACATGAATCTATATTGGTCTAAACAAACCATGAAGTGCTCTTCTAAAAGATATCATCTCCACATTCTAAGTGTGAATACTACTACTGCCAACACCACATAGTGAGTCACATAGTTATATTCATGTGGTCTCCACCACCTCAACCTCTACATGATAATTAAAGTATCAAGACTTGACGTTGAGCATGCAATGTACTAAGTAATAGGGTATGTGAGTAAACTCATCCAACTACAAGAGACTATACATGGAAAACACATCGCATACCGAACATTTCTTCCCATCCCTAGGAAGGAGAGTAGTACCCAAAATAGGCATTCCAACATACCCACTAGTGAAATTCCATTAAAAAATAGGTTAAGAAGAAAAATCTACTGGAAATTCCAGGAACTACTCTCACACTCCACTGCACAACACTAACATGAACACACAAGTCAGTGGGACTCTTACCCCACAAATTGATACTATATTCTTTTGGAGGCATTGTATCACCCCAACATTTTTTCTTGTATCACAAAAGTATGCCTCGGTGGGGGTAAGGACCCCTCTTCTTCGTTCATTCAAAGCTACATCGAATAACACCAACACATGGATTCACTAAAACCCTGTGTCACCCTGTTAACACCTAAATCTAAAAGCAGGGAGAAAATAGAACTTCAAATAGTGTCTAAAAATTTCTAATAAAAAAATAGAATAGACACATATCATACCTTTTATCACCTCATGCACTATAGGATTATAGACATCTATAACATGCAGTTACCCACACCACAGCCGTGAGCTCCCTAAGAATGATGTGTGTTGTCTGGTGCTGGTGGAAGGATCTTGTAGTGTCATCCACCAACCACAACTCCTCTTTCTCCCCTTCCAGTTCCATATCCTCGAGGACCACCCTATCCCTACTTGGGAGATCCCTGGTCATGACATCATCTCTACCATGGTAATTCATTTTCTATCTTCTTGGAAAGATAAGAATGTATGGTCTGGTAGTCTCATTCCAGGTGATGTTTCCCATTAGAATCATAAAATTGGAACTCCCTAGGTTTTCCATGTGCTCTGCACTACATTGTCCCTATAAAAATATGTTCCTATAAACAATTATGGGGAGGCCTCCTATGTCGAGTTCTTGTCATCTGATTCCTGATAACTGTGGAAGATTTCTCAGCTCTATTTCACCCACTACCACAACCAGTTGTGTGGTGCCCCTCTAACAAAAAGCTCTTTGTCACCAGTGCCTAATCTAGAAACTCGTCATAGGTGGGGATGCACATGGGTAATATGATAGAATTGATCTCTCTGTGGAGTACTTTCTCAAACATCTATGATCAGAATTAGCCACCATGGATCATGTACAGATATTAGCATTCAAGGTCTACGAACCTAGGCACGTACTCAGTGACTGTCATCCCTCCTTGCTGAAACTGAAGTATCTCTTGAATCTGGATGGAGTGTAGCCAGAAGGGGAAATACTATTCATAGATCAATTGTGGGATATCATCCCAGGATAGTACAGACTCATCTTGTATCTGAGTAACTGGAATCCGCCAACGACCAACTACTCTATGGAAAAGACTATCTCCCAAAGCCACCATATGACCTGTTAGTGTCCGAAAAAGCCTGAAGAGTCCAACCACCAACTCTAGAAAAACCTCTCTTACCTGAGGATTTGGATCACCATGAAACCGTAATGGTCTCTAATGCTAGAACTCATATAGTGCACTCATCCTATGCACATCATCATCCTTCTCTACTAGGACTAACATTTTCTCAAAAGGGGGAGGTGCTGCTACTTATCCACCTGGAGAAAGGTGAATCAAATGATGGATCCTGAACTAAGGACTCGTCTCTCATGTAATTTTTATCACGAACCAGAGCTTGTATCCTAGCTGTCTATCATCATAGAGGCATCTTGAAACTTATCAGGTAGTACCATGGTCAAATGAGAAAATACATATATATCAATAGAAAAGAGTACATGACTCAATAAGGAAAACCAAACACTCAAAACTATATGATTCATGTACAAAATTTCTCTATAACAACTGTCTTAGCATGCCAAGTCAAAAAGAGGGTAATCAAGGTGTTGATGGATGGCTATGTCTATCGTCGTACTAACATTGGACTCCCTAGACTGAGAGTCACTATCGAGACATGTTGCAATTTTTACCCTAAATCCCAACCAATTCCCTTTTAGTGAACATCCGAACAATGTCCTCAGTAACGAACCACCTTTCATACAAATTTTTCATGACCAAAATCATACTACGGTTCGAGCCATAACTACCCCAATACTGTCTCTATAGGATAGGGGTGGAGAAAATCATCAAATTCACAATAAACTAAGTGAGTTATTTTCTTAAAACTTGTACACACAGACTTGCAGCCAACTCAATGGTAATTTGAATTGTAAAAAGGTAAATATACCACACTGCTATATATAAACTATAAATATGCATTGACTAGTAAATAGTACAAGTATAGAAAAGTTAAACATAAAGAGAAATGGGGGATAATAAATTATTTTTAACACCCCATAATGATATAGGGTCAAATGACTAAATGATATGACTCATGTTAATAAGGTAAACCTTCTATTTCGGGAGCCTACCTGATTAGAACACTAGACATAAGCATGATTTCCCTAGAGTAGTGATCAGGATGAGTGACCTTGTGGTAAGTTTCTCAGGTTGTATGTGAGTGAGGATAAAGCACATTGGAAAGGATATGTGTTGGCCTGTGGGGACTGTCATTAGTTAGATGACCCGTTCGGGCACATGGGTGGGACCTTGGGTGGGGACAACGTGACTTTGGGGAAACTAGTGGTTCTTGGTGGTCTAGGACACAAATTCCATGTTAAAGATGGGTGTATATGCTTTTAGAGGGGTCATGTTGTCACATTTGGTATCAAAGGAGGAACCCAGCCTTAAGTGCAGTGCACTACCTGGGTTGAGATGTAGGGACCACAATGTGGAAGTTGTTCTATAAAGGGGGATGAATGTAACACCACAGAATAATAAAGAGTTAAATGAAAAAAATGATATGACTCATGTCAACAAGGTGCACCTTATTTCTTAATAGCCTACTTGATTCAAACTCCAGAGTTAATTGTGTTTGGCCTAGAGTTGGGATCAAGATGGGTAAAATTTTAGGAAGTTTACAATGGTATGTGTGATTGTGGGAAAAGCTCACTAGAAAGGACATGTGTTGGCCTGTGGGGATAGTCATTAGTCAGATGACCCATTCAGGCATGTGGGTGGGCCCCACCGATAGCATAGACACCCCACCTCAACATCCTCATTGTGGGCCCTACATCTCATCCTAGGAGTCGACCTGATTCAAACTCCAGAATTAATTGTGTTTGGCCTGAAGTTATGATAAGGAGTGGAGACCATTTCAGAAGTTTACCATGGTGTGTGTGAGTGAGTACAAAGCACACTAGAAAGGACATGTGTTGGCCTATAGGGAAAATCATTAATCAGATGACCAGTTTGGGAACATGGGTTGGCCCTAGTGTGGGAACCATATGTCTGTGGGGCATCTGGTGGTACCTGGAGAACCAGGACCTAATGACCATGTGGATTCATAGTGTATGTTCTATCAGCGGTGCCTAGTTATCATATTCCTAACTAGAAAAGTTCCATAACCAAACAACAGGATGAAAAGTAAAATAGCTAAGAGAGCCCCGGTCCTAGATCCCGATCTACAACCACTACACGCAGTCCAAGAACCCCATATCCCTAAGATCATCTAATTTCTTGATCAATATGTTCATCATCTACAAGGGAACACCATGTTTAGAGAAATACCATGTAGTGGTGAGTATAAAAATACTCAATTGGATACCTCAAAGGGTCAAGGGAGAAGCAAAAGATGTAATGAAGGGGGGGGGGGAGTAGTAGATAGAATAAGGTACAATAAAAGGAGTTCAGCTCAACCCAACAATAGAGTAAAGTAAGCTCTTCCAAACACAATAAGATAGAAATAGTGACAAGATTAACTTCTCAACAAGTCTTCTTTACCTATAGCAGGTGAGTAGACTCATCCAACCCCAAGAAGCTAGAAATGGAAAATCATGTGGAATACCTCGTGCAACTTCACCTCTCCTAGAAGGAGAGTGACCAAAACCCAAGGAGTGGGAATTAGAAATAGAGTATATATATATATATATTCATAGTCAAAGGAACCCAAATGAAAGAGTAAGGGGATCTCCATATCACAGCTCAACCCAAAAAATTGAGTAGCCAATAATACCAGAAGTAACTACAATCTATGCCCAACATCCCTCGCATCTTACCCAAACATGTAAGTCAAAGGGACTCAATCACCACACCTTGGTATGATCTACTTTGGGTAGGTCTGTCTCACCCGCATGGTTTTAGGTCACATTACATGAATGTGTCTCAGTGGAGAAAGAACCCCTCTTACTCGTGAGTCCAAATTAATTTCAAAGCGTGTCTCGGTACTAATTTTTTGCTGAAAATAGTAAACCAATGTTGATGAACCACACCCTAGTGTATTAGTGTAATTCAACTATAATTATTTTCGTAGAGGATCCACACCCAGATACGTCACATGCATTCCACTCTTGTTCATCACAAACCCTCTCCCTAGTGCGTAAGGGAGATTCCACTTAGAATTTGGTTAGAGATGCCCCATGCCCTTTCCAATGGGGGATTCCACTCTTATTTTCGTACCCACACCCTGTTACGTCAGGGGGATTCCACTCTCATAGTAGTCATAGAGTACCCACAACCTTGCCGATGGGGGATTCCAATCTCATTCATCAAGGACCCACACCCTACTAGGTAGGGTATTCCACACGGAAGGTATCGAGTAACAACACTGACATCCCTACTGGATGGTACCTCTAAAAAATCACTAATATGGTAGTGCCCGATCACTATTGTCGTTGGTGGATTCTTTAATTGGTGTAACATTTGGAACATCTCTCGTAATATCTAAAAATTTACTTCAGAGGTCACCATTATGCTTTACTCTGAAAAACACTCAAAATATGCTACTCGCATGCCAAAATACCAGTCCAAAAGACGATCATAAAAGATGTATAAGATTCATAGAGTGGTGAAAGATGTGTGTGTGGCCCAAAAAACATGTGACCCTACCATATTGTCAGGCCATGTACCTTTCAATTCTTGGGTAATAAATTGTGAACAAGTACCCCAATGTGTTATAGTGTACTCCAAGAGTGCATGGAGAAACTAGTCAAATAACCGATGAGCACACGATGTGTGTCATTAATTTGATGGTTCAAAAACATAACATTGTGGACATGCCTCCGCAACATCCCAGAAAATTTGGACACATCTCTTCGTACATATTCTCTAATCTAACAAGATTCAAAGATATACTAATACATGGGTTCTCTTAAAACATAAGAGAAGGATCTTCCATCGATATTCCTTTCATGTTCCATATTTAATTAGATCATGAATAAGGGTTTGTACATCAAAATGAATCAAACCATTTTGATCCTTGTAGAAAAACATGCAACATCAACTATTTAATCTCCCCAAATGGACCTCTGTTGGAAAATTTTTATTTCACCATAAATCTTGTAAACTATTAACCATGCGTCATACACCTATAATTTAGCTTATACAACTGAAAATCATCTTAAAAAGTTCTCACAAGTTCTAGGGTTGTGCTGCCACTGATTATATGTCAATTGGACACCAAATGTCGGCACCATGTCTGAAACAAGAAGCCTGAATAATAATACTCACATTATTATTATTACACTTACACACTTCATTTAATGGATAAATGATCTAGAATTATCAAACTTATAAAATTCTTTAAAAAGTCCCATCTTAAAATTTGGGTTACAATGCTACAGACCGCACGTAAACCGGGTCCTCCGTTTAGGAGATAGGTCTGTTACAAGGTTTCTTAATAATAATAATTTTATTATTATTATTTAAACTGAAGAATTTAGTTTAATTAAACCCCAAAACCAAGATGTAAAATCTCGAAATGACTTTGTTAAAGACACAATTACATAGCTCTTAACAGCATGTCAATCAGATGTCACATGTAAGAGTTATGGAGGGTCAAATATTTAATAATAATTTTTAATCAAATGCCTCCGGATAATTTTTTGGGACTAGGATGCAGGTCTGGGTAAATTCCCCAAAATGGTCTTAGAATGAACGTATTGTAAATGGGGGCATGTCACTGCTGACGACACGTTAATCCAACAACCTAAGAGGGGGTTTTGAGGGTATACAAATTTAATATTATTATTATTATTATTATTATTATTTTGTTATTTTTATTTCTTTTTATTTTTATTTTTATTATTTTTTCCCATCCTACAAGGGCTTCTGTCCCTCCCCCATAGGCCGCCGCCCAACCTATTAGCTGATCAGCTCTGCCCGGACCACTGTTGGTAATCATGCCACGCCGGTCTGTTGTGGTCCTAACCACTGCTATGTCATTGTCTCACATGGGTCTGCCATCCACCGGCCTCGGCCAGCTGTCATACCGCCGACCCCCAGAAGCACATCAATGTGGAAGCCCCCTGGGTTTCCTATATAACAGTCACCCCTCGGTTCCCCTGCCTGACCACAATGTTGGATCGGTGCCTGACATCCTCTATTTTGGTCCTCCAGCTCGCCGGTCACCACACATATTCAATTCGGCACCCGACCTCCATTCACTGACCGCCTCCACTAGCTAGCATGCGTGGTCACCACCACTTGATACCACGACCATCACGGCACCGCTAAGCACCACTATCAGCACCTGTACTCTAGTCTACCCTTTAGGGGACCACCAAAAGACCTTAAATTTACCGATCACTAACCTGAAACTTGATCGGTGGTCCCCCTAATGAGAACATCACATCACCTACTTCTGATAGACTATTTGATGATCGATTGATCCGTCCAAAAGTTATATGATGGTAATTATGAAGATCGGAAAAATAACAGCCAAAGTAAGCATGATCCTAGCATGTATTTATGGTCATGTTAGTGCAGACATCGATGATGATAATCAAAAGGATGTAAAAAAATAAAAAACAAATAGATTTTCAATTAGAACTTCAATTGAGGGTTTAAAGGATACAAATGCAACCTCAATTCAATCCACTCGATGTCGCCAACACATTAGCCTCACTTCTACTTCAATATTCTAAAGCATCATTTTTTATTCTTCTTATAATGGATGAGACAGAGAGATATTGGTGTCGAGAGAGGGAGATAATAGGGGCTAACCCTAATCCTAATCCCATATTTTTCTATATATATATATGAAATTCCAGAACCCACCAACAGTCATGAAATTTGAAACCTATGTGCCCTCTCATTTTATGTCATGCTTAGGTAAATCACCCAATTTAAAACTCAATGGTGGTCTCAGATTTACAATCTTAGTCCCCATTTGAATGTTATCTAATTAGGAGTTCGAGATAAATTAATTAAGTTTAATTATTTTATTTATGATTTTTCCCATGGGTGACGTTTCTCATAGAAGTCCCACACCGAAAAAAATTATGTCATACCTAGGGTAAAAATCATGTTCTAAACTCAACCATTGCCTCATATTTCTGATCCAATCTATCGATTAATAGATATACCATTTTCTTCATGTGAATAGTGTGAAATATACTTAATATTTCTGTATAAATTATTCTGGGCACACCAGGCCTTGGAATCACACGTCGTCTTAGTGCCTAGCTTTGGAAATATATATAGAAATATTACAAAGACTTACAAGACAAAAACGAGGTCTCTATAGCATGTCAGTTGAAAACATTTCATATTTGGTAAGGTTATAAGGCTAGAACCCACAACCAAAGGGTTATAAAGACGTATTTTCTACCACTAAAATATTTAATGTCTGGGTAAATTTTAATTTTTTCGATTAAAAAAATTAAATTTATAAATAATAAGTTATCTTTAGGGGTTACTATTGAGGTTTATATATTTATTTATTATATGGACTTATTCTAACCATTTTGGGTTTGGTAAATATTTAGAGATAGATAGAAAGATTGGTCACTCATTTATGGGTCATATGATCCTTTAAAATTATATTTTACTTCCTCAATGGTAGACAAATCATTTTGGACATTCATCTCTTAGACTAAGATATGAAGTGTAAATTGATCAAATGACAACCAAAAAATGAAATTGTGCATATGAAACAGAAAGATATCAAGTATTTATATTTCTGTATGTTTTTATATAGAAATAGAATTCATAAAATTTAAAAAAAATGATTTTGAAACAAAAAATTATCCTACTACATTTATATCTGATGAACCCAATGCCAATTAACTCATCATAGCTTTATGGTCTTTTGTTTGTTGAATTTATCTTGATCGTTCATTTTCTAGTGATCAATGGTATTTATCATCCTCCATAATTATTTTTTCTTTTCTTCTAGGTCTATACTATTTCTTCCCACTAATGATATCCTACTTAGAAACCTAGTTATCTTCTATCAACATGAACTTCTTATTACCATTTCCCTATTTTTAGATGAGTTTTTGTTAACCCTATATACAATGTGGATTTTCAATAAAGGAATTTTAAAATTTCAAACCCCAGATTTTCAAGTGCCAGGTAAACTTGTGAGGGTGCACTTTATTGATGTTGGGGAAAATGTAACACCCCAAGATTTTAAAGTATATTTATTTTAAATAAATTTAATCTCATTAGTATATTTTCATACACACATCGTTGAAATTTTAGAATAATAACTTTATGTTTGATAGAATATACAACACACAACACCGAGCATAAACGAAGAATGAGATACTATTTAAATATGATTGTTATAACCTAACCATTGAATTGGTTGGTTTGAATAAGATTAAAAGAAAAATGATATATATATATTCTAATAAATAAAAAAAATTTGATAAATTATTTATAAATAATTACTCAAATTTTTATTGATGTATTTTTTTACTTCAAAATACATAATATTCAAAAAATTATTTTATTTTTCATTTTATGTTGAAAATTATAAAAACATTATACCAATTTTAGAAATTTTGGATTATAAAAAGTTCATGATTTTATAAATAATAATATCAAAATTTCTGTTGGGTTAAATTTTAGATATTTTCTTAATATGATAGTTTTTAATGAATAATGAAAAATACTGAATTTTCAATTTCTCATAGGTCTTTTCACTAAATTATGTTATTTTGATATGCCATTATGATTCAAATTTTATTTTATATTAAAAAATTTATTACATATTTATATTTTAAAAAATTAATTACATTTCAATCTTCATTATAACCAATTATGGTATAAATTTAATTTTAGAGTTAAAAATGCATTTTTTTGAAAACATTTTTAAATGCATAACATTCCTCAATTTTAATTCTTTAAAATAACCACCAATACAAATATATTTATATTAAATTTATATATTATATATTTAAATATATTAATTTAATTCCATATAATGATGATCACTAGTCATATAGATAATGTAATATCATTTGTATCTTGGAACGTGTATTTCATGAAAAATGTTTTTCGACGTGATTTATGGGTTTATATTAAATTATATTCTACCACTATGTGATTTTAATTTTTAAAATGCATTAAATATTTTTAATTATAATAATTATTATTATATAATCTTTTCAGCTTAGTTTTTTATTAATTGTTTTTAAATATTGTAAAATTAACTTAACGTATTTATCGTTAAAATGATATTTTGGTTGTTATATGCAGTCATGTAAAAATTATTTTTTTACACCCACATGTTTTTTATTTTATAGATTGTGTTTCATATTTATAAAATTTTGACCAAAGGGTCTAAAAAATATTAATTTATTTTAATATTAAAGGATAAATTACCAATGATAAATAAACAAATTACCAAGGTGAGATATAAATTTGTAAATGTTAGAAAACATAGAGGGTAACGAAGAAAAAATTTAAAACATGTTTATTTTTATATGGTAGATATTTTTATCAACCTTTACCTCCCAAAAATACATAATTTATCAATTTTTTATGCACTTGGGGTGAGAGTGACTTCCCATTATTGAATAGTTTTGTGTGTTTATAAAAATTCCACTCCTTCTCAGTTATAAAAGGGAACTCTCTCCCAACCCTTATTCACACCTCTCATGTCATTTGGATTGAAAATCCATAAAACATATCCCCAACGTCCTTAAAAATATTCTATAGGTTTTAGTATTCCCAAAATACCAACCCTAGGGTCATTAATAAGAGATTCAATAGAAGTTCTTCTAAGAAAAGATAATTTTCTTGGATAAAAAATTTCTTTTTAATTATTAATTTTCCATAATCAATTTTTTATTAACAATTAAAAAAAACTAAAAAAATATCACAAATATTTTTATTTTATAATTTTTATAGAATAATATTTATCCTTCTCCTCCTCCAACAAATGGGTTACAAATCTGTCGCTCGTATGTAAGGTGGACTACCACCTCACGAACCGATGTAATTTGTTTTCCAATGATAACTGAAATGTATAGTAATAATGATGGAAATAATG
This sequence comes from Viscum album, assembly GCA_963277665.1. Taxonomy (NCBI): domain Eukaryota; kingdom Viridiplantae; phylum Streptophyta; class Magnoliopsida; order Santalales; family Viscaceae; genus Viscum; species Viscum album. The sequence continues at coordinate 800,161,725 of OY728150.1, read as the reverse complement.
AATATATATATAATGCATATGATATGATATTAACTTTTAAAAATTAATATACCATCCATTATTTACCATTTCACACTACTATAAATCCTATCTATACCAACACATCTATACCAATGGTTTATACAAACTGTTGGTATATGTCCCCTTTCACAACATTTTTTCCTAAACCATTGAGAAAGGGTACATTGACACCAATTTTAAAAAATTTTGTGAAAATCGTTTGGAAAGGGTACTTTGAGACCACTTTTCCCAACAGTTTTCCAAAACCGTTGTGAAAGGGTCCACTTTTCCCAAGGGTTTTGCCAAAATTATTGGGAAAGGGTACTTCAAGAACACTTTTCCCAACATTTTTTCCAAACCATTATAAAAGGGTCCACTTTTCCCAATAGCTTTGTAAAATCTTTAGGAAAGGGTACTTTGCGACCACATTTCCCAATGGTTTTGAAAAACCATTTGGAATGTTTATTTTGACACCAATTTTCCCAATGCTTTTCCCAAACAATTGGGATAGGTACATTTATTTTTTAGGAATAATTTATTTAAATATCTACAAATAAATAAATATATAAATTACACACACACACACATATATATATATATATATCTAAATATATTCACAAAGGTAAGTGTAGGATAGTGGTAAAGTTATTGATATATAATGTGTAGGTTATTGGTTCAAACCTAAGATGTATTTTCTTAAGATTTAACTTTCCCAATAGTTTTGCAATACCATTGGGAAAGACATATCCCAATGGTTTAGAAAACTGTTTGGAAAGACCTATCCCAATGGTTTTCTCCAAGCTCTTGGAAAAGGTCTTTCCCAACGCCAAATCACCCAACAACTTCCCAAACTGTTCGTTTCAGATATACCAATAGTTTGGGGACCTATAACAATGGTTCCAAAGAATTTGTATAAGAAAATTTTCTATTAGTTTCATCCATTAAAGAAATTATATTATCGCTCAGGATTACGTATGGCCTACCATCTCCATGAAGCGATGAGACTTGTTTTCTATGTAAAATATTAAAAAATTATTTTAAAAACTAATACATTAAGTAAATATGATATTGATAACACTAATATAAATCTTTATATTATGTAACTATATTCTATACACATGAACTGGAACATTCATGAAAAAATCTGCATGAGAAAATGAGGCAATTAACCCTCAAAACCATAATAATAATAGATGAATGTAAAGGAATGGTAGGTAAGATGATATAAGAGGATATTATAACATATTAAAAATATAAATATGGTTCTTTTATATTTTAATAACATACATAAAACAATTATAAATTATTTTAAAGAACATTTAACCAAAATAATGTGTTATTTAATGGATTTCACCTTAATTTATTTCATTAAGGAATATTGTAATTTTATTCACATAATTTATTTATATTGTGTGTTTACTACCCATTTTATATTTAATACCATTGATAATTCATATTCCATGGTATTTTATGTTTTAATTTGAATTATTTCATCCAATTAGATTTGAAATTGAAATTACCAAGTGCTATAAAATTTTATAACTCAATTTATTTTCATCTATTTATATTAATTCGTCATTTTATGTTATATTATAAGGATTTTCTTATGATAAATTTTGATTATATTATGTTTTATTGATGGTTTGTTAAAAAAATTTATTTTGATTTAAATTTCATGGAAATAATTAATTCATTTATCAATTATCACTCCAATTTTATGATCATATTAAGGTTTAATCATCTTAGATTTTCTTCTTTGGGATATATGTCATGTTATACACCTATCTTCTTTTATGAGGTGTATCTATTTCCACATTGATATTTTATTTCATGAATCACTTTATATTCATGGTATTTAATTATTTATTGGATTTTAATCATCTCATGTGGATTAAAATTCAATCTTACCAAAGTGGAAAGAGAATTGTGTTTCAATCTCATTTTAATTGGTATTATTTAAGCTTAAATTTCCTTTGACGGAAATTATTTTCTCATTATCTATTGAACACATTTAATTATATTCTACTATATTTATTCATGAATTTTTTAATTAATAGTACCATTTTCCACTATTAGTAACATAAAATAATTAAGAAAATGTTTTTAATAAAATCTGAATTAATCTATCTCTTCAGTCAAAAATCCATTTGTTCTACATTCATGTTTTCTAAAATTATTTCAAAACTATTCTACTATGATTTTTATAGTCATTTTTACCCATAATTAGAATTTTAAAAAAAAATTAAATGGAATCTTACATTCCTTTTCCAAAAAAGTCAATTTTTACATTTCTTATAAAAATGAGAAATGAATCATTCATTTAACATACTCATCATGAACAGTCATGACGAGTCATTTCGTTAAAACAACCTTTACAAGTTTAAAATATTATTTTTTAAATAATTTCTTTTTCTAATATTATTGATACTTATCATTTTATAAATTATTTAAGTTATAATTATATTTTCCTCAAGAAGAGGTTTAAAGATATTTTTATGTAATTTTTATTCATCAACAAAAACAACCCATTATATTATATATACTACACTCAAGATATTATATAATAATACCATCCTTATTTTTTATCTAGACGATTTATAATCAGTTTGAAATGGGAAATTATTGACATTTTTTCTTCAATAATTTATCTAATCATTAAATTTTTTTAAATATTCACTTTATTGTGATTATTAGACAATACATTTCCCCAAAATATCCAAATTGTTTTTCAATGATATTTTTATTACTTAAAAAATATATTATTTCTATTTATACTGTTTTACATTGAAATTTTGTAAGATTTAATGTGGAAATATTGATATTATTTTTTCTTTATTTAATATACACATTTATTGATAAGTCATATTAATTGTGAATTAAATATATTATTTGATCTGTGAGGTATTCATTAGAAATTTCATGACTAGGGGTCCTAATATTATATAAACCCTAAATCAATCAATAGACACATGAATAGAATTAATAATCCATCAGTAAATGGGTTTTTACCCATATGTTTAAATTATTATGTGAATGGTCTTAACGGTATATATCACATGATGTCGGAGATCATGAAGTCTAATTTTATGAATTTACATCATTAATAATTTAATTATTTTTATCCATGAGATGATTATATTGATATTATTTATAGATGCATTTTTTGATCAAGTTAATGATTAAATGAAATTTTTCTTTAGTTATTTACCATACCATATTGATTATTCCTTATCAAATCATGATATTTTTATTGATTCAATAGAATGTGTTTTCACATATTTACCTTTCCATATTGATTAATCTATATTTCACATGATTTATTTATTACTGATACCATTCACTTTACATAACTCTTATTTAGCATCCGAGATCACCATTATTTTTTCCCTTCACCGGGATATGAATAATGAATCATTGAATGATTTCAAGGATATGGAATTTTTACTTTCAGCATGTTGTATATCATGTTGTCAAAGGTAATGTGGGATTCAAGTATGTATCTAGTTTACCATGTTTACATAACTATTTGGTACTTGGGGACGTGATCAGTTATATATTCTACCAATGTGATAAAATATTCATCGACTTTGGTCTACAAGGGTTAGGGTATATATAATTGGTAATAGAGTAAACTTAGTAGAAATCTTAGGATGTGCAATTATAAAAACATATATTAGGGAACATTACACTAAAATGTAATTTGCGGATATTTATAGAAGAGCTTCCTAAAGTATTGGTGAGGAAGAGATTTCATGGTTTTACTAGAAATAAATCTTATTATAGATAATACATGTGAATCTTGTTTTGTAATATTTATGTCTAGGGGTAATAACACTTAAAATGGTACATTTGACTTTGACTCGATCATCACCTAGTGCTAAAAAACATTCATTACTATACACCTGGTTTAATACTCATAGGGGATATTCATAGGATATTCACATTTTCTTTATGAACCATTATAGAGGATTTTAATAGATGATGAAAGTGAATGATCTAGTTTAAAACTATGGTTTCTTATATTGAAATTAATGTGTCATGATTTAGAAATACTATAATTGATTATATGATTTTCTCATAATGATTATTATTGGTCACAATATGTTTTTTGGTTTTAGACAATGGAAGGAACCCAAATGAATCATGTAAATATTGACTAGTATGAAAAATGTAGCGATTTTGAGTAACCAAATGGGATTATGAGTAGAGTAATATATATCATTATTTTTTCTAATTAGTTACCATGATATATGATTCATAATTTATACCTTAACAAACTCCTAGACTCTCCAAATAAAAGATGGTTGGATTATGAAAAGTGCTTGAGTGGGGGTGTCCATGGGGGAAAAGGGCCTGACATTATTCATGCAAAAAATATAGAAATATACATACAAGTTAATGTCTCAAAATAACAAGAAAATTATTTATGTGTGTAAAATAAGGGAATAGTGCAATGAATTTCCCATGATAAATGAGGAGTCTGGTAGAGGGAAATCTATTTCATCCTAAGAATCTATTTATAGTTTATTTCTTTAAATGTGGGGAACCTAAAAGTTGACTAAACTAATGAAATTTTTTAATGGTTAACCCTAGGAAAAAGAAAGGACCAAAGTTGAAGTAAAAGGGTTTAATTATTTATTTATTTAGAATCATGATTTAAATTTTAGAATTATTTTTATGAATGGTATTTTGGTCATAATAACCCTGAAACATCTAAGGATTGTGATAATTTTTTGAACCATATATGTATTCATCTAAGATTAACTCCAAAATTATGGTTACCATCATGGTTTTTTGAGTTTAAGGTTGATAAACTGTTCAATTTCTTAAAACAAATTTGTTTTTTGGTGTTATGTTATAGAATTTTATCAAGATTAGAGATATTTTGAGAGAAATTTCTAGAAATACAACCCGTTGGTTTAGAATATGAAAATTTTATTTAAGGAATAATTTCTATACATTTTGTTAACATAAGATTAATGGTATTAGTAACCTTTATGTTTTAACTTTTATTTTATTATTTAATAATTATGGTTCATTGCAATTTATTAAAATTATAGAAATTATATTATTATAATTTTGGAAAAAGGACAATCTTCATGTTAGGTAATAACCCATCACATCCTTGAAGGCCATGGGGATTTAACCCACTACTAATGGTTGAAATGTCTTTAACACCTACCACTAGTATATATGATTTTCTAGTATATATGACATTGAATTTACTTTGCAAACTAATAGATAAATATAAATTTGAACATTGATAGTAACTATTGAGGTTTATATATTAATCAATTATATTAACTTGTGTTAACTATTTTGGTTTTGGTAAATATTTATAGAGACACATAATAAATTGTGGCTCATTTATTGACCTCGTGATCTTTGAAAATTAAATTTTAGTGATTCATTTATAAAAAATAAATTAGGATATTCATTTATTAGAGAATAAGGTGAAGTGTAAATTGATCAAATCACAACAAAAGGATGAAATTGTGCTTATGAAATATAAAAATATCAAGTTAGTAGATTTCCTTATATTCCTAGATAGTAAACGAATTCCTTAACATTAGGAAAAGGATCATGAAACAAAAAATATATATTATTACCTTCATATATGATGAATCAACAGTAATTTAAAAAATCATGGATTTATTGTTTTTTGGATGTTGACTTTCTCATAATAATTCACTTTCTTCTAATCGATGACTTATATAACACTCCATAATTATTTATGATTTTTTAATGTCTATTTTTTTCTTCCTGGTAATGTTCTACTACATGGAAACCTAGTTATGTGTTATATAGATGACAATTTTATTACCCATTAACTTTTTTTTATATTAAAATTTTTAGACCTTTTCTAGGATGTGGTTTTTCATCAATTTATTTTTAAAATTTCGATCCCTTTATTTCCAAGTGCAAGTTAAAATTATGATTATGAAATTTATTAAAGGTGGGGAAAATTTAAAACCACAAGATTTTAAATTTTATTTATTTTAAATAAATTTACAATCTTTGATATATTTAAATACACATAAATCTGATATTTTAAAGGAATAAAACTACGTTCTATAGTGTATATGACACACAACATCTACCCTAAATGAATCATGAGATACTATTTAAATATGACCCTTATAACCAAGAAATTGAATTGGTGTGTATTAATTGTATTAAATTTTTTTGAAATATATAAAGAGAGGTCCTATTAAATTTTAATTTAGTGTAATATTTGTATTAAATACTCAATCAAATTTTTATTAAAGTATTTTTATACTTCCAAATATTAATTATTCAAAAAATAGTTTTACATTGAATTTTATTTTTGGGAATTATCATAAATTTATATCACTTTAAGATATTTTATTTTATAAAGATAATATATTTTTTATGTAATAATATAATAATTATCTTACGGTATATGTTTTTGGTTTTTTTAAGGATGATGATTTTTCAGTAAATAGTGAAAAATAACAATTTTCTAATACTAATATGTGTTTCATTAAATAAAGTAATTTTGAAGTAGCATGATGATTATAGTATTAATATAAATTAAAAGTTTAATATTAAATTTTATTTCAAATAATTAATTATATTTGATTCTTTTTATACCCAATTTTGGTATATGTTTTTTAGGCTTAAAAATGCATTTTTCTGAAAACTATTTTTAAATGAAAAATGTTCCTCCATTTTATATATTTAAAATAACCACTAACAAAGAAATATTTAAATTAAATTTATATATATTATATATAATCTCAGATTTAAATAAATATAATTATGATCACTAGTCATATATCTAATGTAATATCATCTTATACTGGAATGAATTTAAAAAAAATCTATTTTTTTCAGCTTTTGCGGGATATTTTTAAATTAAATGTTTCCAATCATGTGAGTTAAATTTATTTAAATGAATTACATATTTAGAATCAGAATAATTAGTGTTACATAATATGGTCAACATAATATTTTGGTATTAATGATTAGTAAAGATGGTAAATTTTAATTACTATAGTTAATGTTAAAATGAGGTTTTCCGCGTTATGTTTGCTTATGAAAAAAAATTAATTTTACGCACACATAGAATTTTAATTTGATAAATTGTGATTAATATTTTGGATTGATGAGCCCAAATTATCTAATAAGGCTCTATTTATTTTTTGATCAATAGATAAATTAACTAATTTAAATAAACAAATTTCTATGGTAAAAAATAAAATCATTAAAGTAAGCAAACTTAGTGGATAATGAATTACATGATTAAAACATGTTTATTTTTTATGAATTTTTTAATGTAATAAACCTTACACTCCATCCAGTAAATTATTTATCAACATTGGAGGCACTTGGGGTGATAGTGACTTCCCATTATTGAATAGTTTTCAGTATTTATAAAAATATCACTCCTCAATTATAAAAGTCAACTCCCTCTACTCACTTATTCACACTTATCAAGCCATTTGTATAAGAAACAGTAAAATAATATATCCCTAAAATCTTTAGACACATTATATAGGTTTTAGTCTTCCATAAATACCAATACTAGGGTCTTTACTAATAAATCTAGTGTAAGTTCTTCTAAGTGAAGATAATTGTCTTCACTAAGCACTTTCATTTTAATTATTCTTTGCTCCATTAACATATGTATTAAAAATTAAAATATAATAAAAATGATATCTAAAATATAGTGATATTTTATTTTTTATGTCATGATATTTCTCCTTCTCCTCCTCCATCAAAAGAAAATCCAATCCATCACTCATGTGTACGGTGGATTACCACCTCGTGAACCAATGTAACTTATCTTTCATCATTGAATAACATGGATAATAATAATTATGGAAATAGTGAATATATAAATTTAATATTTCATGATAATAATTATTTAAAATTAATATTCCTTCCACTTTCTAACCTTTTCATCCATTAAGGGAATGATATTATCAGTCGTGCATACGTACGACCTACCGTCTCCACGAAGTGATGCGACTCATTTTCTATGTACAAATTTAAATAATGGTTGTAAAAATTCATCCAAGGATTAAATATGATGTTTATAACCTTAATATCATTAAGTAATTTAATTAAATATATCTTATATATAATAGTCAAAACCTTCATCACAAAACATGCATGACAAAATCGTGCAATTAACACAAAAAACAACAATAATAATAAAATAATGTTAATGAATTGGTGGTAAGATGTTATAAGATGATAATATGGGATAATAAAATAATAAATATTGTTATTATATAAATTAATAATATTATTAAAATAATTATACATGATCATATAGTGAAATCAACCAAAACTAAGCCTGTGGTAAGGGAATTTGTTTGAATTTCCTTTCATTGAGGAATATTACAATGTTATGCACCAAATTTCTCTATATGGTGTATATGATTAACCTATTACATGTAATATAATTAATCCTTCAAAAATAATTATATTTTATGTTATTATTTTAATTATTTTCTCTATGATTATTTGACATTAAAATTACCAAGTGGTAAGAATTTAATAACTCAATTTCATTTCTATGGGTTGTATTACTTCTTCATTATATTTGATATTCAAAGATTATGTGTATAATTCATTTTGATTATATCATATTTTAATTATTATGGTTTTATATATATTTAAATTTTATAAAAAAATTATTCATTAATTAATTCTCACTCTAATATTATGATCATTGTAAGAGATTATCATCTCAAATTGACTTCTTTGGGACTAATGTCATGTTATACACCTATATTATTTTATGAGTTGTTTCTACTACCCATGTGATACATTATATAATGAAAATATTTATATTCATGGTCTTTAATTTTTCACATGATATTATTCCTTTCATTTGTCTTGAAATTTAAATGTTAATAATGTGGAAAGAGGTTTATATTTCAACCTAATTTTAATCAGGATTATTAATTCTTGGATTTCTATTAAATGAAATTAATTTATAATTTCCTAATAAAACCCATCCATTTTATTTTACTCTGGTTATTATTTTTTTCAAGTAATAGTAACAATTTCCTCAATTTATTACTTAAAAGGATAGAAATTTTTTAAATAAAATATAATTTAATTTATCTTATGAGTGGAAAATCCTTTTATCCAAAATCCATTATTTCATAAAAAATTTCAAAAATATTTTTATGTGGTTGTTTAAATTAATTTTTACCCATAATTTCTTTTTTATAATAAATTTAAATCAATTTTCTTATCTTTTTACAAACAAAGTACTTTTGACATTTCTTACAAAAATGTGAAAGGAATATTTATTTTAACATTCACGTTATGAATTGAACTCTACCAAAATTAAGAAAATATATTTATTTGAATCTTACTTTACAGGTTTAACTGGTTATTTTAAAATAAATTTTTTCTTTGACTTTTGGATAATTTTAATATTTTTCAAATTTATTTTTATATTATATATATACTCTGCTAATGATATGTTGTAATGATTCTGTCTTTATTATATATCTGGATGTTTTATAATCATTTTGAATCGGTAGAGTATTGAAATTATCTTTATTAATTTTGGTAATCATTAACTATCCCTTGAAATATTCACTTTCTTGTGATCATTAGAAATTAAGTTTCCTATATATATTAGTATAATTTATCATAGATATTCATATTACTTAAATCATATATCATATATACTTATAGTGTTGTACATTAAATGTTATATGATTTACTAGGGAAAATTTGTATTTTGTATTCTTTATTCAACATGGAAATTTACTGATAAAGAATACTATTCATAAATTAAATCAATGATTTAATATATTTGGAATGAAATGGACATGTAGTGATGGGTAGATATTGGAATTATATAGCCCTTCGATGCATCGATAGACTCATGAGGTGAATTAGTAAACTATTATTAAATGGTTTTTACCCATATATTTAAAGTGTCTTACAAAAGGTATTGATAGTATAGATATCATTATATATGAGACAATGAAATCCAAAATTATGATTTTCCTTAATTAAGAATTTAGTTATTATTATCCATGACATAATTGGATTCATATTATCAATAGAAGCATTATGTTATCATTTTATTAATTAAATTTTTTATGTGTTCTGTTATCTACCATTATATATTGATCATGTCTTATTTATTCATGATAGTCAATTTTTTGATTAAATTGAATTTGTTTTAGAATATTTACCTTGAATTAATGATTATTCATTATTGATTATGATATAATTATTCATGATATCTATCACGTTACGTATCTTTAATTGAGCATCTAAGATCGTCCTTATTTTGTTTATCTTCCATAGTATATGAAGAATGAATCATTGAAATGGTTAAAGGATACATAGTTTTTATTTTCACTGTGTTTTATTTCATGTTTTAAAATTAAATGTGATATTCAAGTATATATATAGTTTATAAATAATAATAAATTTTTTATCTTTTTGGGATGTGATCGCTTTTATCTTTTTCCAAAAAAATAATCTAACCACTGACTATGTGCTACTGGGGTTGGGATCTCCAAAGTTGGAATAAAATGATGTTTATTAAAAACCTTGGGTACTATATTTGGGAAAGAATATGTTAAGGAACATCACCCTATGATATAATTTGAGGATAAGTGTAGAAGAACCTATTAATTTTGGGTGAGGAAGATATTATTTTTTTTTCTTAACAATACATCCTTATTTGGTACTGTAAGTAAACATGGTTCTATCACATGTATACCTAGGTTTAATAACTCCAAAGATGATTATTTGGTATATGAATCAGTCATCGCATGGTTATTTAAAATAATTCCTTTTACAAACCTAGTTTGACACACATGGGGGATATTATTTTTATAATTATCATTTTCTTTATGAACCATTATGAATTATTTCAATAGATGATAAAAATGAATAACCTAGGTTAAAATTAAGGTGTATTATTTTCATAAGAATATTTCATAATTTTGACATCCTATAAATTAATATATAGTTTTCCCATAATGATTATTATTTCTCACGCAATGTATTTTGTTTTTAGTCAATGGATGGAACCAAAAGGGAATCATGTTAACATTAAATATGATGGAAAATATAGTGATTATGAGAAACCAAATTTGATAATTAATGGAGTGAAATATAACATGATTATTCATAATATTTTATTATGAAATGTGATTAAAAATATATACCTTAACTAACTCTTTAACACACCAAATAGTATAAGGATGAAGTCTTCTAAGAGCTCAAGTTGTGGGGACTACGGGGGGAAGGGCACGATTTCCTTCATATCAGAAATATAGAAATATACACCCTAGAAAAAGTCTAAAATGAATAAGATAATTATGTATATTTTGGAAAATAATATCATATAGGGATGAATTACTAACAAAAAGTGATGAGTTTAGTGGATATAAGTAAATTTCATCCTAAGAATCAATTTACATTTTATTTTCATAAATCTGTAGAACCTGGTAATTATCTAAGTCAACTCCCTATTTTAAAGGATAACTTATACACCAAGTACAAATTTGTAATTAAAAGTGTTGGGTTATTTATTAATTGGTATTCAAGAATTAAATTGTTATATTATTTTTATCTATGGTATTTTGGTTATATGAATCATTTAACATCTAATTATTATGTTAATTTTTGGATACATATATGTATTGAAATAAGATTAAATCTAAAATTATGTATACCATTATAGCTTTACCAATTTAAGGATGATCATAAGATAAACTTCTTAAGAACCACTTTTTTGAGGTTTTATGAAATTAGATTTTATCATGTTTAATAATATTTTTGGAGACATTTTTGGAAATACATCCCATTGGTTTAGTATATGAATTTTTTTTAAGGATGAATGTATTTAATTATTATTGACATGAGATTAATGATATTGGTAAAATTTAAGATTTATCATTTCATTCACTTTTTAGTAATTTTGGTTTATCACAATTTGGTAACATTAGGGGAATTAAATTAATTTAGTTTTGGAAAAAAGTACTACCCACATATCGGCGGAAAACCCTTCAATTCTATCAAGGCCACAAGGATTGAACCTGTAACCAATGGATTATAAGGTTTTATCACCTAGAACTAGCCTATGTGGTTTACTAGTTAATATGAAATCATTTTTACCTAAATAGTAGGGCTGATAAAGATTAAGTTGAGATTTGGGGGTTATTGTTGATTTTTATAGATTATTTTATTATATTAACTTGTGTTAAACATTTATGTATTGCTAAATATTTAGAAATAGATGGAATGTATTGTCACTAATTTATGGATATTTTGATATATTAAATAAATATTTTAGTGATTCGGGCATAAAAATTATTTTTTTACATTAATTTCATAGACTATGATATGAAGTGAAAATTGATCAAAGAACAACCAAAATATGAAATTGTTTTTATGAAATAGATATATATCAATAATGTATATTTACTTATTCTCTTATATAGTAAAATCCTTACTCAAAATTAGGAATAGAATACTGAAAAAACAATGGAATACTATTACCTTCGTATTCTATGAATCAATGGGCATATAACTCAATATATATTTATGGATTTTTGAATTTTGAATTTAACAAGATGATTCACTTTCTTATGATCAATGATCTCTATCACACTTCATAATTATTAAACTTTTCATCCATGTCCATATTTTCTATTCCCACAAATATTATAATAATTGTAAACTTAGTTATGTGTTATTCCATATGACCTCCATATTACCCTTTCTATATTTTAAAATAAATTTTTGTGGACCCTTTTTGTGATGTCGGTTTTCAATTAATTATTTTCACATTTTAGACCCTTGATTTTGAAGTGCAAGATAAAATGGTATGGACCCAATTTATTAAAGGTAGGGAAAATGTAACACCGTAATATTTTTAATTATATTTATTTTAAATAAATTTAATCTATTTGATATATTTGGGTAAATAAAACTCAAATATCTAAAATAATAATAATACATTCACTAGTGTATACGACATGAAGCACCGAGCCTAAACGAACTATGAGATACTAGTAAAATATTAATGTTATATCATATCTAATGAATTAGGGGGTATGAAAAGGATTTACCAAATTATGAAATATATATTGATATATGTCATAATTAATAAAAATTTATTTATAAATTCTAATTAAACAATCACTCAAATTTTTAGTAATGTTATTTTATGCTTTAATAAACTTATTCTTAAAAAAATGGTTTTATTTTAAATTTTATAGTTATAATTATACTAAATTTACAACACTTATAAAAATTATATTTTATAAAAATAATAAACAAAAATAAAATCTGCATATAAAATTATCACGGGGTTAAATTTTGGTATTTTTCTGAAGAGGTTGATTTTTCTATGAATAGTGCAAATCCCAATTTTCAAATATCATTACCTCTTTTCTTAAATTAATAATTTTATTGTAAAATTATGATTATACTTTTTTTAAAAACTAAATACGAATTATTTAAATATATTTAAATTAATAAATTACATTTTCAACATTTTAATCCCAATTTAGGTATAAGTTTATTTTTAGACTTAAGAACACATTATTCTAAAAACTGTTTTAAAATGTATAATGTACCTCCATTTTAATTAATTAAAATAACCACTAATAAGGAAATATTTAAAAGAAATCAGTATATTATTTATTTAAATATATTAATTTTAATTCATATTATTATGGTCATTAGTCGTATGGTTAATGTAATATCAAGTTATTCTTGAAAAATGTAGTTTTGAAAAACTATTTTTCTACAGTATGTGTAGTTTTATTTTATATTAAAATTTTCCACATATATGAGATTAATTTTATAAATGGATTACATATTTAGAATCAAAATAATTAAAATTTTATAATATGATCGAGTAATAATTTAGTCATAATCATTAGTAAATATGGTAAAATTTATTTACTATTATTAATGTTAAAATGAGGTTTTACCTGTTTTATACGCTTATGTTAAAATTAATTTTATACACACATATAATTGTTATTTGATTAATTTGGTTTAAAATATAATATAATTTGGACCAAATTATTTAAAAATTATTAATTAATTTTATACTTATATGATAAATTCCTTAGGTCAAATAAACTATTACCGTGACAAAAAATGAAATACTAAAAGTGAGTAAACATAACAGATAATGAAGTGCATGTTTAAAATGGAATTATTTTTATGTGGTTAGATTTTTATTGACCTTAAAATCCCTCAAAAACATTATTTATCACTTTTAGAGGTAATTTGGTTACATTGACTTCCCATTATTGAACAGTTTTGGATATTTACTAAAAAAAATCATTCCTCAACAATTATAAATGGGAACACCCTCCCCACACTTATTCACACCTATAAATCCATTGGGATCGACCAACACCTAAAAATATATATCCCAAAAATATGTATCCACATTATAGAGTATGTTTTCTTCCAAAAAGACATACCCTAGGGTTCGTAATAAGAGATCTAAATGATGTTCTTCTAAGTAAAGGTAATTTTCTTCCATAATATCTTTATTTTTAATTCTCCCTTTCCACCTTAGAATTAGTCTTAAAAAATACAATGTAATTATAATAATATATATAATTTAAAAATATTTCATTATGTTGATGTGATAACATTTATCCATCTCCTCCTCCATCAAATTGGAAACAAATTCATTGCTCATGTATATAGTGGACAATCGTCTTGCAAACTAGTGTAATTTGTTTTCCATCATCAAATCATAAGTTAAATAATAATGATTTTAATAATGTGTATATATAATAAATTTTAAATGATATTAACTATAAAAATTTAATATTACATACACTTCTTTACCCTTTCAACCATTAATTAAATGATATTGTCGCATGTGTATACATACAGACTAACATCTCCATGAAGCGATGTGACTCATTTTGCCTATCCAAATTTAAAAATAGGTTTTAAAATGAATAAAATAAGTAAATATGATATTTATAACATTAATATAACTCTATACTTGATGGTAATATATCTTATATAGAATAACCAGAACTTTCACCACAAAACACGCTTGAGAAAACAAGCCAATTAACACCCGAAACAATAATAATAATAAAGTATTATTAACTAATAGGTGGTAAGATGTTTTAAGTGGATAATATATGATATTATAAAAATAAATATTATTCCATTGTAATTTAATAACATTATTAAAACCATTATATAGGGGGTTTAATTGAATTCATCCAAAATAAAGCATGAGGTAAGGGATTTTGTCTCAATTTCCTTTCATTGAGGCATGTTGTAATGTTATGAACCTAATTTATTTATTTTGTATATATATTACACCTGTTTTATATATTGTAATTAATAATTCATAATTCAAGGTGTTTTAACTTTTAATTTTAATTATTTCATCCAATGATATTTGAATTTAAAATTAATAAGTATTAAATAATTTCATAACTCAATTTATTTTCATTGGGTTATATTACTTCTTTATTTTCATTGATATTATAAGATTATTTGCTTAATGAATTTTGGTTATAATATATTTTATTTAAAAATATTTTTTGTGGATTTAAATTTTATACACTTAAACGATTCATTGATTAATTCTCATTCCAATGTTATGATCATTGTTAGGGTCGCTCATCCCAAATTGTCTTCCTTAGGAAATATATCATACTATACACCAAGATTATTTTATAAATTTTACCTATAACCCTTCGATATTTTTTATCATAAATTTACTTATATTAATTGTATTTAATGTTTAATTTTATGTTATTTATTTTATGGGGCTTACAATTCAAAATTTACAAAGTGGTAAGAGATTTATGTTTTAATATCATTTTAATTTAGATTGTTTATTATTGAATTTATATTGAAGGAAATTATTTCGTCATATTCTAATAAACCCATTCAATTTTATTCTCATCTAGTTTTTCATGAATTATTCAAGTAGTATTACCATTTTCCTCAGTTGTGAACTTATAATTATTGAGATATATTTTTAATAAAATTTAAATTCCTTTTTATCATCGTTCAAAAATCCATTTATTCCAAAACCATTTTTTAGAAAAAAATTTCAAAAATGTTTTAATCTGATTTTTTAAAGTCGTTTTTTATTGATAATTTTATTTTTATAAAAAAAAAGGAATATTCCTATCCATTTCTAAACAATATAGTTTTTACTTATCTTACAAAAATGTGATGGGAATAATTGTTTTATCATACTCAGTATGAATAAAACATTCATCCCATCATGACCACTCATTTATTTGAAGATTAATTTAAGAGTTTAAATTATTATTTTCTGAAGAAACTATATTTCCAAATATTCAAGATACACATAGTATTTTTAATATTTATTTTCAATATTAAAAGGATATATTCTTTAATAGTGTATTTGACGGCATTTTTATTTTATTTCTATTCATCAATGAACAAAAATATTTAATTATATATAATCCACAAGAGATATATTATAATGTTGGCATCTTTATTATTTCTCTAGACAGTTTATGATCATTTTGACCATTGAATTTATTAATATCATATTTCATGATTAATTTTTTTAATGATTAAATTTCCCTTGAAATATTCACTTTTGTGTGATAATTAGATGTTACATTTCTCTTAAATATCTATAGTATTTACCATGTATATTATTATTACTTAAACCATTAATTGTTTATATTTATAGGTTTTTTGTTTAAAGGTTATATAGATAATTGGGGAAATATTTACATTCTGTATTCTTTATTCAATGTGTATATTTGTTGAAAAAGAATAGTGTTCATGAATTAAATAGATCATTAAATATTTGAGTATTGAATTGGACATGTAGTGATATTTGGGCCCAAAATTATATATCCCCGTAATGCATTTATAGTCCTATGAGGAGAATCATTAATCTAGAAATAAATGTGGTTTTTACTCCTACTTTTAAACCAAGTTTTTAGTGGTCATGATTGTATTGATATCATGATGTCTAAGATCATGTTTTCCAATATTAATAATTTCTTTCATTGGGAATTTAGTTACTGTTATCCCTAACATTATTTTACAGATATTATTTATGGATGAATTTTTTGATCAAGTTATTTATTAAATAGAATGTGTGTTAATTTATTTACCCTTCCATATTCATTTTTCTTTATCTAATCATGATAGTAATGTTATTAATTAAATGAAAAGTGTGTTTAGATTTTTAATTTTATATATTGATTATGTTTTATTTATTCATGATAGATTCTGTTATATGTAACTCTTATTGAATATTAGATATCACCGTTATTTTTTCCCTTCCCTTGGATATGAAGAATAAATATTTGAATGAGTTCATGAATATCAATTTTTTAATTTCCCAATGTTGTATTTAAGTTTTCAAATAAATGTTTTCATTCAAGTATATATCTAGTTTACCAAGACTACTAAATTATTCAATCCTTTAGGATGTGATCACTTATATCTTATAACAATGTAATAAAGTTACCACTGACTCTAGGCTATTGGAGTTGCAGTCATTACATTACAAAATGCATACTTCATTATAAAAAGTATCAATGTCATATAATCCCCTTATACCTAATATCCTATATATTATTTGTTACAATATATAGATGAACTCCAAACATATAATATATTTAAGAATATAATCATATCTCTTCATGTTTTTCATGATAATGGGGAATTTTATGACCTTTTGATGTGATAGATAATATAATAAAATATAATATTAAATTAATGTATAATAATACACATCATATGATAAGATATTTATAATATTCAGGTCCCTGAATATATAGTTAATAAAAGTTCAAAGTGGCTCTTTATAGGGAGCCAACTCCAATATAGTCTCACTTGGACTAGAGGCAACTGCTAATGAATTTGAGTTTATCACCTCTCACATGATATTCAGGAATCTACTAGGATAAAAATTACTTCAATTAATCTTCCACATTATCCTCTATAGAAACATTATTTAATTTGACCTCAACCCTTTAAGAAAAATCCCACAAGTAGTGATACTTTTCATGTATGTGATCCATCTTTTGATGTGACCATAGTTCTATGGGGAGGATAAAAACTATAATATTATAAAAATAAAATGTGATAGGGTCACTCACATCAAAACAAATCAAACTCCTAATTGAATGTTTTTATCCACATAGCTTCATTTTCAATATGAAAAATCACAATATACTCAAACTCTGATGTAAAATTAGTAACAACTACCTATTTTGATATTATCCAACTCAGAATTCTTCTATTGATGGTGAATACATATCATGGAAGTGATTTGATTTTACTATGACAAATACAGAAACTATAATTTTAATATCCTAAGATTTATCTCTAATTATATCCTTCATAAAATGGGAATATATCTTTAATATAACTTAGATATATTTTGATAGTCTTGACTTCCATCCAATAGTGGTCTCCTAGATCTACTTGATATATTCCTTCCCTGATCAAATCATAAAAAAACTTCAAGAATGGCTTGGTATACATGATTGATCTTAACAATAACATATAAGGAATTTTGATCATAATTTGTCTCCATTATTCTATGTGCAGACACATTTTCATAGAGATTTGTTTTCCTTGGGACATTAAAAATAATCTCATATTGGATTATTCCATACTAAATATCTTTATAATCATTTAAATGTATGTACACTAACATATTCCATGTATCCTCTTGGATATATCATGGATGATCTTGATCTATTGAATGTGAATATAAGATCCTTATGGAGAAGAATTTGTATAAACATATTATAAATGATTATAAGACTGGTATCTTATTTATAATAAGTAATATGTCATCATCATATGCTACTATGAAATGGAATTCAATATCACTAATTTTTTTATAGAAATAATGTTTAGATTCATTCTTTCTGAAATAAAATTTAAAAATTGATTCATTAAAATGAATTTTCCATGATCTGGATGCTTACATAAATCCATAAATGAATCCTTGTAACTTGCATACCGTTTAGGAATCTCTTGGATTCAAAAACCGCTTAGGTTTTGTTATATATACATCTTTTATAAAGATTCCATTAATGAAATAAGTGTTTAAATAATTTTGATAAATCTTATAATCATGTTAAGATGATTTTTTATATATAATTCTAATGGATTCTTCATATAAATTATTTAAAATGTTTCATCGTAATCTATTCACTGATGATTATTAAATTCTTTAGTCAGCTGTTTTGACTTATATGTACAAAAATTAAATTTCATGACTATTTTATTCTTTAATACTCATTCATTCCTAAGAATATTTATATATATAATAGGGTCTACCAAAACCTAGACTTGATTATAATGCATAGAATCCATCTCAGAATTCGTAGATTTCTTTTATCTTAAAACTTCTAAGCTTCTTACAAATTCCTTTTAAGATATATGTTCATCATTTTCAAATAATATTGATTCACCATAATCAATGACTATAAAAACATATTTATCTGGTTATATAACCTCTATAGTCTGATAATATATTAATTTTGTCTCTAGAAAAAGCTCCTGTATGGGAACCTATGGAATTTTTTCATGTGATAACTCTTTTGAATCATGATCTTAAACATCATTGAAGTTAACCATACTCCCACTATCACTTTTGTAGATATGCTCCCTCTCAATAAATATGGATTTAATTTTCAATATTAACTTATTATTTGAGGGGTCTTATGGTTAATATACCATTTTTTCCTTAGGATATTTTCAAAAGATACACACCATGCCTCAGGGTTATTGTTTGTTTCTAGTGGTAGCATTAACAAATTCTCCTCAAACCTATACATGAGTATTTGAAAAAATAGGTAATTTCCACTCCATTACTTGAATGGAATCTCATTTTTTCATTATTTGGAACATGGTTTGGTTTGTAAGCCACAAATTTTAGTATATATCCCCCAAAGGACAACAGATGATCCACATAACTCATCATTGACATCTATATTTCTAGAAAGTTTGGATCCTCCTATCACAAACACTAATAAACTATATTTTATTTTGAGGAGTTAGTTGATATAGAATCTTAAACTATCTCAAAAATTCAATAAACTCTTAGTAAATATAATCTCCACCTCTATCTGATTGAATTTTTTATATCTTCCTTCCAATATTATTCTCTATTTCATTCTTCAACTCCTTAAATTTTTAATAAGAATCAGACTTATACCACCTTAAGTAGACACATATATATCTACTAAATTCATTGGTAAAAGTTGTAAAGTATGAGTAACCTTGATCATCTTTGACCAGAAAGGGTCTATACACATCTGTATAAACTAATTCAAGAATCTATTTAACGCTTTCACCCTTTCCTCCAAAATGGTGTTTTGGTCATTTTACCTTGAAAATAATCATGACACATACAAATTGGATTTTTTTTAAAAAGAATCTAAATACCCATATTCATATATTGTTTAATGAACTTCTCATTTACATGACCAATTTAGTGATGCCATAAATAGGTGAGAAATTAGTTCTATGAACTTTTATTATCAATTTCCAAAAATTAATATATGTATTCTATTATAGAAATATCTCTTTTAATGTGTGTCATGTCATAAAAAAGTATATTTTATAAAATTAACATATTTTATTTCCAAATTAGAATTCAAAACGATTCATGACTAAAAGGGACATGGATATAATTTTCATGGAAACACTAAGAACATAATAAATATTCATCATGACTAGAATAATCCCATCTATAAAGCATGTTTGTAGGTCATATAGAAAATATAGTCAGTTTTTCATTGTTGGTAGTTCAATAATACACATCTCATTTTTTATCCATCAAAAATATTCTTGGTTTCTATATTTTGATACAAATGTGTACACTAAAATCTATGTATTGTAACAGCCCAAGATTTTATGAAAAATGTTCCTTTTAATTTTATTTCTGTCTGGTGTTGTGCGCTACACCAAAAGGAGCTTGCACAACACACATCCTTGACTTGCCTTGCATTACACGCAATCGCGACCTTCCTCGATAGCGTGTGTTGTACGCAACGCCAAGTTTCGCTAAACAACGATATGCTATTAAGATATTATTAAAACTAGCTGTTGTGAATAGTAATAACCACTTTTTGAAATTCTGTAAATTTTATTTTTCAAAATGGACTTCATTTATGGATTCGGAGTATCGAATTTAGCCTAAGGTGAAATTTTGGTACTTTTCGGATAACATTCATATTCTGATGAATAGTGAAAATTACTAAATTATAATTAAAAACAACTTTTTTAATCGAAATAATTAATAGTGATAAATTATTAATTTGAGTGGTTTTAAAGTATATTTAGAATATATTTTTACAATTTAATACAATTTTGGTCATTGGTTGTAATTTCAGATTTAAACCAGACATAAACAAATGTCAATCTTTTGATAGATATTGTTTCTTAAAAACACGCTATTTGTTTTAACAGCGGGATTTAATTATAAAATTAATTAATGCAACTTTTATGTTATGAATTTGGTAAAATAGACTTCATTTTTGAATTCGGAATATGAAATATAGCTTGGGATGAAATTTTGGCATTGTTCTGAAAAACATCAATTTTTGATGAATAGTGAAACTACTAAGTGGTAGGTTAAAAACTGAATTTTGCATAAAACTTAATTTTACCGCTTCTGTGAATGGAATTTCAAAAATCCGAGAGACACGGTTAATATCAAGGACTAAAATGTGGTTCAATGAGATTAAAATAATTTTTTGGTGAATAGTAACTTTTTACTATTTTTACCGCGGTTAATAGTAAATAGGGTAACTAAGGGTAAATATGATATTAATATTACCCTAACACATGTCCTAATTCTATTGGACAAGTGTAATTCGACCAAAAATAAACTTAGGAATAACATATGACCATTTAGGCCCACTTGGATTAGATTAGGACATTTATTATTAATTTATTTAAAGAAGGGTTAAAATAGTTAAAATCAAAGTTTAATAAGTAAATCATTTTTAATATATTGTTATACATAAGATAAATTCGATTGTAAATATTCATTAGAAAGCTGAAAAGATTTCCTACATGATGGTTATTTATTTTTAATTTTTAGACATCAAATAATATAATTTATTTATGACACAAAGATGATGCAGTAATTATCTTATTAATGAAATATTGACATAATTGATAATATAAATACCAAAATAAATGTTATTTAAGACTTTTTATGAATTCCACTAATTTTCTAGGTTACTATGATATATTAGTGTTGATTTAATCAACTTTTTTCGAACATATAATTCTGTTATGACTTTCACAAAAATCATATATCAAATAGTGTCAAAATTGACACAAAAGGGTTTTTAAATCAAATATTATATTATTAATTGTTATTTTATTCCTAAAAATCTAAGGTTCTGCCAAATGACTTAGATAAGGATATATGTATTAATAATATACAATTTGGGGTTCGTTTGGCATGTTATAGTATGTTTATTAACCATATAGTGAAAGAAAACAAAAAGACACGGTAAAAGTTAAATTATTTAACTTAGAGTTAAATCTAATTGATAAGGTTAAAATAATACCCTAAACTTGTCTAAACCCTATTGGTTGATAGGATTTCGACCCATCCGCACTTTAGCTTCGAAATAAGACCCTTTGGAACCATTATAAACCGATTTTGACTTTAATATAAAATAATATTTTGAGATATTCCTAAGGTGCCCCTCTCCTCCCCTATAAAAGGACACCTCCTCCCCCTCCTCCTCACACCAATTTGAGCACTCAAGATCGGCCAAACCCTGCCAAAATCTCTTCTCCACTTCCCTAGAAACATCCTAGAGGTTCTGGTCTTCCTCAAAGACCAATTTTAGTGCCCTAAGAGGAGGTCTCAAAGAGGCGCTGCAAAGAAGAGGTAATTACCGTTACCAATTCTTTCATCTTTATTTCTTCTTCCACTTCTTCTTCTTAGGTTGTTTCATTATGAAGTAATAACATCAGCATCACTCATATACTGATATGTTATTATAAGTATGAAACAACCCTATTTCACCATCTATCCATCCTACGGAAAAAGAAATCACCGCGCGTGCGTACGTACGGAATACCGTCTCCACGCCGTGGTGTAATCTATTTTCCACCACCACCTTACATGGATGGGTATAATGGTGTAAAGAATAACTATACATAGTTATTACAAAATCATATTGATTCTGATATATTGTATAATCCACTCCAATTCAGTTCAATATTTATGGAAATGATATCATCGCTCGTGCGTACGTACGGAATACCGTCTCCACGACGCGATGAGATTCATTCTCCATGTTAACCAATTTAAGAATGATTATAAAGTATATATAAGAAATAATAATGAAATATATGACATTATAAAGCTACTGTATTTATGTATATATATATGTATGTCATCTACTTACTTCCATTTCAAGACAATAAGGAAAGTAAAACAGCGCTCATGCGTACGTACGGACTACCGTCTCCATGAGCGGTGTTTTTCATTTCATTTATCTATCTATTATATATATATATATATACTGAATATATATGATATATAAATCATATTTTATATTCTGGAAGTAAGTAAATCATGATATAAGTAATAATAATGTCAAGAACAACAAGTCAAAACACCTACGATAAATGAAACGATTTTACCCAAAACGCTTCTTTAACATAGAATTTACAAAAGAACGGGTAATATAAAGTCATAAGTGAACCATATATGATATCATAAAAATGAATATGATTCTGTAATAAGTCAATGACATTATTTAAATCATTATACAGGAGGTTCGGACACATACGAAGCAAATCGGACCTAAGGTAAGGGAAATATCACAATCTCATTTTTATCCGAGATTGTTTATTCGTAAGTATTTACTGGGGTGTATTTTATCATCCACATCCATGTTTCATCAATATGTAATATTATTTCCATCCACATACAATTGTTTAAATCCATTTTTACCCTTCGGTGAGTTTTTAGTAAATAATATGAAAGGAATCTTTTGTCGCTTTTTCGTACGAGGTACTTTTTGACTTTTCCGACAAAAGTACGAAGAATGTTTTTTTTTAACTTATACGGCACGAACGGATTTTTATGGTTTTATAAAGCCTTATTTTCATGAACCTTCCTCAAAAATATTTCATGACTATTTTTAATAAAATCTCTTTCTTTTAAAATTGTATGATGTTTTGTGAAAAGAAATTGATTTTGAAGAAGAAAGGATATTTTCCTCAAGAATTCATTTCAAGTGTTTTATCAAAATTATTTTCCATCTAAGATAATAAAGGGTTCTGTTTCTATCCATATTTTTACATAGATTTGACTATGTTGTGATGGAATTATGTTTATGAATTCCTTTATCTTATATGAATGGTTTTATGATGTCATGTTGTTTAAGAATCCCATTTTTATTACATGGGTTATGCAATGATGTATGATTTATGATTTTGTGGCACACATAAGAATGGTATCATTATGAGATGGGTGGGACCTATATCTCCCTCCAATGCATTGGGTAAAGATTTTATATCTCATGAGATAGACATGGCTGGAATGGTAGGTTATACCGGTTCAGTGAAACAGGACTGAAACGAGGATTACTCGATTCAGAAAGGGACTTTGTCCACTAAGATAGTCTTGGCAATGAGTCTTGACTAACAAGAAATGATTCTCTATGATTATGTGTGTATGCCACAATGAGTAATGTTTTAAGTTATGATTTCATTTTCACTTCTATGATTTATCCCATGTTATGATATTATGAGCTCTTTTGCAGGTTAAGATTTCAAAAAGCTATGTTCTTATGTATATGATGTGATTGATATTTCTTTTGTTTACCCTTACTGAGAATTTAAGCTCACCCTTTTATGTTTTCTTTTCCCCAGGATATAAAGAAAGGTTTTTAGGTAAAAAAAAGGGGGAAGATCTTTATGGGAGATATTGAAGATCTTTCACCACGATTAGAAGATTACGTTCCGAGTTTCCAAAGACACTAAACTATTACGATCCTTGTGTGTGTTTTTGTTTTGTACTAAGTATTCCGCAAAAGTAATGTAATGTCCATGTACGTCAAGATACAGGTCTCTACAGTTGGTATCAGAGGAAAGGTTTAGTCAACCTTTGGAAACTAGGATGCGAAAACGTTAGTGAGATCCCTAGAGATATTTCTAAGGTATGTCTAGGGATGCCCCTAAGGATAAGTATACGTATAGGATATAGTTCTAGAACTATGGTAACGATATTAGATTAAACCAAAGATGATAGATATTTAAGTTACTCCCCCTTTATTACAATTTTTGCATCTAACACTATTCTGTTTGGGTTTTAGAAAATGGCTGGAAACAAGATGATTCACAATAATGGAGGATATGATGGACAATGGAATAATATTCTTCTTGAGCAACCAAATGAAATGGGATTTGGATGTCCAAACATCATTATTATGCCGAATCATCAATCTCACAACATGATCAATAAAGTAAAATTTGGTAAGTTTCCTGACTCGACTAATAAGAGAAAGATGGAGTTCCATGATGATCATAGAGGAAAGAAAGTTCAATTTCCCCAATGTAAATCATGTGGGAAGAGGCATCAAGGAGAATGTTTCAAGGGAACTGGAAGATGCTTTGGGTGTGGAAAATAAGGACACAAAGCAAGTAAGTGCAAAGGAAAAGGGTCGGTTAACACCATGGATGAGGATAATGGTAATGCTACGACATCAAAAATGGTTAAGTGTTTTAAATGTGGAATGTATGGGCATTATGCAAACAAATGCCCTAAGGGAAAGACTCATGAAGAGAATCAGTATGGTCATATGGGTAGTATTTATGTGGATGATGATGAAGAGACTACAAATGATATGTGAGATGAAAGAATTTTTGAAGCTCGGTCAATGGTTTGAGAATGTAGTGGAATGATTACATGTTTATCATGTGTAATTTTGGAATAAAGAGACATCTATGGATTGTTACACTGTTGCCTTTCCTTGTGTTTTGAAAGTGTATGATTAATGTTACCAGTATCCATGAAAGGTTATTCAGATATTTTTGGAATGTAGATGATAAGCGCATAATGAAGGGATAAGGAGAAAATTAAATGTTTGATAGTATTCATGAGCTCATGATTGATATAAGGACTAAGTGATATCATGGTTTGAGTATATAGAATTTTGAGGATTTTGGTATGTGGAAAGTGTTAACTTTTAACTGCACTCATGTTTTCACTAAGGTATTCAAGAGAATACACGATTAAGGACTTTGAATGTTTGGAATGTGACCAACAAGACATATCTTATGATATGTGGGGATCAACGACAGTATTAAATCTCTGGTAATCGATGTCACTATATTATGAGAGTGGACTGCAGTATTATGTATAAGCCTAAAGATTAGACTGGATTATGTTGGACATAAGTTAGTATTGTTTAAGGATAGAAGATTTTCGATATTATTGATGGGATGTTATAGTAACGTAGTTTTAGAAAAAGGGACAACCTGCAGGACGGGCGACAGCCCATCGCTTCGGACAAGGCTGTAGGAATCGAACCCACAACTGAAGTGCGACTGGCCTTTATCGCCTACCACTGGCCTACAGGAAGTCCCTGTTTAGTAGAAACTAGTTTTATTATATTAAGCAGTATGATATATGAAGTATAAGTCCATTTTAGGAACCATATATGATTAATCTCACTATAGAATGACTTATAACTTTTGCTAACCTTTTGTTTGAGACAGATGGAATGAACAGTCATTCTATCACATGATCTGCTAACACTTCACGAATAACAAATTCAACTTCATTTATTTAAGAGATGAAGTGGAAATTGTTCAAGGCACGAACAACAGTGAGATTGTACCAAAATAAAGTAAGTATTTATTCTAATTCAAATTTTCAACTTTAGGGAAATGATCTTGAAAACCAAAAATGTTGTCCTAGTGATCTTATACCTGATGAATCAGATGGTACCTTAGATCGTCACAAATTTATGGATTTGTGATTACTGGCTTTTCCATAGCCATGTTCTCTACCACTCTCCATCAGAACATGATGGTTAGATTTCTCTTCCATATCCATATTTTCACCTATGTGGAAACCCAGTGATTAGTTTATTTGGGTAATCGTTACATTTCATACTTTAGTTTTTTAAAGCCAAGTTTTGGTATTCCTTTTTACGATGTGGGTTTCTATTAAAGAAACTTTCGAATAGTAAACCATTTATAACCCCGACGAATTTCGAGGGCGAAATTCATTTTAAGGGGGGTAGAATGTAACAGCCCGAGATTTTATGAAAAATGTTCCTTTTAATTTTATTTCTGTCTGGTGTTGTGCGCTACACCAAAAGGAGCTTGCACAACACACATCCTTGACTTTCCTTGCATTACACGCAATCGCGACCTTCCTCGATAGCGTGTGTTGTACGCAACGCCAAGTTTCGCTAAACAACGATATGCTATTAAGATATTATTAAAACTAGCTGTTGTGAATAGTAATAACCACTTTTTGAAATTTTGTAAATTTTATTTTTCAAAATGGACTTCATTTATGGATTCGGAGTATCGAATTTAGCCTAAGGTGAAATTTTGGTACTTTTCGGATAACTTTCATATTCTGATGAATAGTGAAAACTACTAAATTATAATTAAAAACAACTTTTTTAATCGAAATAATTAATAGTGATAAATTATTAATTTGAGTGGTTTTAAAGTATATTTAGAATATATTTTTACAATTTAATACAATGTTGGTCATTGGTTGTAATTTCAGATTTAAACCAGACATAAACAAATGTCAATCTTTTGATAGATATTGTTTCTTAAAAACACGCTATTTGTTTTAACAACGGGATTTAATTATAAAATTAATTAATGCAACTTTAATGTTATGAATTTGGTAAAATAGACTTCATTTTTGAATTCGGAATATGAAATATAGCTTGGGATGAAATTTTGGCATTGTTCTGAAAAACATCAATTTTTGATGAATAGTGAAACTACTAAGTGGTAGGTTAAAAACTGAATTTTGCATAAAACTTAATTTTACCGCTTCTGTGAATGGAATTTCAAAAATCCGAGAGACACGGTTAATATCAAGGACTAAAATGTGGTTCAATGAGATTAAAATAATTTTTTGGTGAATAGTAACTTTTTACTATTTTTACCGCGGTTAATAGTAAATAGGGTAACTAAGGGTAAATATGATATTAATATTACCCTAACACATGTCCTAATTCTATTGGACAAGTGTAATTCGACCAAAAATAAACTTAGGAATAAAATATGACCATTTAGGCCCACTTGGATTAGATTAGGACATTTATTATTAATTTATTTAAAGAAGGGTTAAAATAGTTAAAATCAAAGTTTAATAAGTAAATCATTTTTAATATATTGTTATACATACGATAAATTCGATTGTAAATATTCATTAGAAAGCTAAAAAGATTTCCTACATGATGGTATTTTATTTTTAATTTTTAGACATCAAATAATATAATTTATTTATGACACAAAGATGATGCAGTAATTATCTTATTAATGAAATATTGACATAATTGATAATATAAATACCAAAATAAATGTTATTTAAGACTTTTTATGAATTCCACTAATTTTATAGGTTACTATGATATATTAGTGTTGATTTAAGCAACTTTTTTCGAACATATAATTCTGTTATGACTTTCACAAAAATCATATATCAATTAGTGTCAAAATTGACACAAAAGAGTTTTTAAATCAAATATTATATTATTAATTGTTATTTTATTCCTAAAAATCTAAGGTTCGGCCAAATTACTTAGATAAGAATATATGTATTAATAATATACAATTTGGGGTTCTTTTGGCATGTTATAGTAAGTTTATTAACCATATAGTGAAAGAAAACAAAAAGACACGGTAAAAGTTAAATTATTTAACTTAGAGTTAAATCTAATTGATAAGGTTAAAATAATACCCTAAACTTGTATAAACCCTATTGGTTGATAGGATTTCGACCCATCCCCACTTTAGCTTCGAAATAAGACCATTTGGAACCATTATAAACCGATTTTGACTTTAATATAAAATAATATTTTGAGATATTCCTAAGGTGCCCCTCTCCTCCCCTATAAAAGGACACCTCCTCCCCCTCCTCCTCACACCAATTTGAGCACTCAAGCTCGGCCAACCCCTGCCAAAATCTCTTCTCCACTTCCCTAGAAACATCCTAGAGGTTCTGGTCTTCCTCAAAGACCAATTTTAGTGCCCTAAGAGGAGGTCTCAAAGAGGCGCTTCAAAGAAGAGGTAATTACCGTTACCAATTCTTTCATCTTTATTTCTTCTTCCACTTCTTCTTCTTAGGTTGTTTCATTATGAAGTAATAACATCAGTATCACTCATATACTGATATGTTATTATAATTATTAAACAACCCTATTTCACCATCTATCCATCCTACGGAAAAAGAAATCACCGCGCGTGCGTACGTACGGAATACCGTCTCCACGCCGTGGTGTAATCTATTTTCCACCACCACCTTACATGGATGGGTATAATGGTGTAAAGAATAACTATAAATAGTTATTACAACATCATATTGATTCTGATATATTGTATAATCCACTCCAATTCAGTTCAATATTTATGGAAATGATATCATCGCTCGTGCGTACGTACGGAATACCGTCTCCACGACGCGATGAGATTCATTCTCCATGTTAACCAATTTAAGAATGATTATAAAGTATATATAAGAAATAATAATGAAATATATGACATTATAAAGCTACTGGATTTATGTATATATATATGTATGTCATCTACTTACTTCCATTTCAAGACAATAAGGAAAGTAAAACAGCGCTCATGCGTACGTACGGACTACCGTCTCCATGAGCGGTGTTTTTCATTTCATTTATCTATCTATTATATATATATATATATATACTGAATATATATGATATATAAATCATATTTTATATTCTGGAAGTAAGTAAATCATGATATAAGTAATAATAATGTCAAGAACAACAAGTCAAAACACCTACGATAAATGAAACGATTTTACCCAAAACGCTTCTTTAACATAGAATTTACAAAAGAACGGGTAATATAAAGTCATAAGTGAACCATATATGATATCATAAAAATGAATATGATTCTGTAATAAGTCAATGACATTATTTAAATCATTATACAGGAGGTTCGGACACATACGAAGCAAATCGGACCTAAGGTAAGGGAAATATCACAATCTCATTTTTATCTGAGATTGTTTATTCGTAAGTATTTACTGGGGTGTATTTTATCATCCACATCCATGTTTCATCAATATGTAATATTATTTCCATCCACCTACAATTGTTTAAATCCATTTTTACCCTTCGGTGAGTTTTTAGTAAAGAATATGAAAGGAATCTTTTGTCGCTTTTTCGTACGAGGTACTTTTTGACTTTTCCGACAAAAGTACGAAGAATGTTTTTTTTTAACTTATACGGCACGAACGGATTTTTACGGTTTTATAAAGCCTTATTTTCATGAACCTTCCTCCAAAATATTTCATGACTATTTTTAATAAAATCTCTTTCTTTTAAAATTGTATGATGTTTTGTGAAAAGAAATTGATTTTGAAGAAGAAAGGATATTTTCCTCAAGAATTCATTTCAAGTGTTTTATCAAAATTATTTTCCATCTAAGATAATAAAGGGTTCTGTTTCTATCCATATTTTTACATAGATTTGACTATGTTGTGATGGAATTATGTTTATGAATTCCTTTATCTTATATGAATGGTTTTATGATGTCATGTTGTTTAAGAATCCCATTTTTATTACATGGGTTATGCAATGATGTATGATTTATGATTTTGTGGCACACATAAGAATGGTATCATTATGAGATGGGTGGGACCTATATCTCCCTCCAATGCATTGGGTAAAGATTTTATATCTCATGAGATAGACATGGCTGGAATGGTAGGTTATACCGGTTCAGTGAAACAGGACTGAAACGAGGATTACTCGATTCAGAAAGGGACTTTGTCCACTAAGATAGTCTTGGCAATGAGTCTTGACTAACAAGAAATGATTCTCTATGATTATGTGTGTATGCCACAATGAGTAATGTTTTAAGTTATGATTTCATTTTCACTTCTATGATTTATCCCATGTTATGATATTATGAGCTCTTTTGCAGGTTAAGATTTCAAAAAGCTATGTTCTTATGTATATGATGTGATTGATATTTCTTTTGTTTACCCTTACTGAGCATTTAAGCTCACCCTTTTATGTTTTCTTTTCCCCAGGATATAAAGAAAGGTTTTTAGGTAAAAAAAAAGGGGAAGATCTTTATGGGAGATATTGAAGATCTTTCACCACGATTAGAAGATTACGTTCCGAGTTTCCAAAGACACTAAACTATTACGATCCTTGTGTGTGTTTTTGTTATGTACTAAGTATTCCGCAAAAGTAATGTAATGTCCATGTACGTCAAGATACAGGTCTCTACATGTATAATACCCAATATATAGATATGGAAAGAATTCATTTGATGACAAATGAAGCTAAATATTCTCTTACTTCCTTACTATAGTATAATTATTTTTTCAATTTATCTTATTTCCACATGAAAGAAAATAAATCTTGTTCCTTAACTTATCTATCCATATATCTCATCTTGGTCGAGTTGTGTGAAGAGGCATTAGACATGAAAGTAGTCTTAGAGATCTTCCCCTTTCCATTCCTCTTGTTCACCATAACAAGCCAAGGTTTTTCTTGGCTCATGTTCTTATCTTCTTGGAGAATGAGGGAAATATGTTACAAATGTGACTTCAGAATAAATTTTATATCATAATACATTATAAAACTGGAGAATCTAAGAAGGAGTGAAGAAAGTATGATTTTAGTGTGAAACTCATCAGGTAGCTTAAAACTAGAGATGTACAAATTCTCATTATATCTAATAATATAGACTACATAAGGTATGGCTAGTGAAGAATATCTATATATTCATGAAAGAGTTTTTAGATATATTTTACCTCTCGTTTCTATAATTATATTGATAATGATCATGTAGGTGAGACAACATAGTTTAAGAAACCTTGTTTTTGTAAAGCTTCTACAAATCATCAGACATATATGATAACATCAAACACTAGAAATATACCACAGCATCTAAGTGTTTTATTTTGATAGATAGATCCTCCTCACTCACCCCTTTAGAGGGTTCATCAGGAGTAGGGGAATCTAGTACATAATACTTCTATTCAAGGTGTAGTATAATGCACAATTGCATATACCACTTCAAGAAGTTACAACTTTTTAATAGATTTTATTTATTCAATTTATATCGGGGTGATGATGTTGAGTTCACATGACTTTATATTTTATATTATAAAAATAAAATTATGTTTTCATGATTTATCTTGATTACCAAAATGTTATATAATAAATTTTATTTTATTAGTCCCTCACTATTTTATAAAATCATATTATCCCTTATCATTGGACTCAAAATATCTTATCATATAGATATTCTAGTAGAAATTATCCATATGTTCCTTCTCATAATTAATACATGGGACTAAAAATCTTATTCAAGTGCATTTTGTTAGGTAAGTCTTTCCAAATTCATTTACACATATTTACTTGATTTGGTGAGTGAACTCCCTAATCCTGAAATCCTAGAAATGGATTTACTCAACACATGTCTTCTAGTTACACAAAGTCTTTCCTTTCCAATCAACCCCTAATGTGAAATAGGTTAATTCAACCCAAAACCGTATTTAAAACTCCTCAATAATTAAAATCACACTAAGTTGGGGTAGGCAAGTTCCTTGAACTGTGTTTGTATTTTAACATTATTAGTGGAACTCTATATCAAAATAACAGTTTCCTAAGAGATTTTTATCTTATATGTAAATATTATGTATATTATATTTTTACAATCTTGTTAGTAATATGTGGATTTTTTATTAATAATTATCCATGTATCAATAAAATAATTTATGTATGATCCATTTATTTTTGTCCAACATGTATGCTAATTAATTAATTTATTTTATGTGATCATGTTAAAGGGTCAAATAAATATAAATCAATAACCATGCAATAGAAAAAAAATAAAATAAACATATTGCATGATCATGAGATTTTCTATTAGTCTTTTTTCAAGAAGATGATATACTAAACCTTGAACCTACTCCTAGAACCAATTATGGTTTGAGTTATAGAATTTTACCTATTCCACTTTTTATCTCCTTGGTTAGTTTATCCTTATCTAGGTCATGATCTATATCCACTCACCTTGGAGAGAAATCCTTTATATATTCTTACTCACAGAGAGGTGTGGGGAACCATGGGCATAGAGTACATATAATAAACAATGGACACATACGACCATATATAATATTAAGAGGGTATGAAACACATATTATCAAATTAATTAAAAAAATAATCATTACGAAACCTCTTTTATATTAGTTAAGTTAAAAATCACCACAAATATAGGTTTGTCGAGATCATAATCATCCACACTTGCAATAAATATGATTTTAAATCTATATAGCATTCATTTCAATATGTTCTTTATAAACATAAAATTTTCAAATTACTTAATTAATTATTTAAATACTTAATTAATTTTTTTTCTAGTTTTTAATCTGAAGAGTCTTGGATATACACATCATCTATGATTTTAAATAAATAATTTAAATTAAATTTATTTTAAATTAATTAACTGCATAGATTATACTATAAGAAACATTACATATACCCCTCAAAACTATCCTACATTTTTTATAGTCATCATCGTGTGTTATGTACTTATATGACATGTTACTTAAATGAAATGTCCCAATATTACATAGTATATTGTTAAATAAATTAATCCAAGTAGTTATCTTGACATTTATGGCACTTGAATCATGTTAATATATGTGGTGGGTGTTTATTTTAATTCTCATGAAGTATGTGATGTGCATGACGACCATACATGGATTGTAGTCTAGAAATTAATGAAAAACTTAATTAGTTAATTAATACTCTATAAACCCTATCATGCATCATATATTCTGGGTACGAACTATTTAGTTTGGTTTAATGTTGAAATAAATTTACATTCCATGTAATTAATTTATGTTGTGTATAACATTTATTGTCACATATTCTGAGTAAATGATTATGAGTTACACAATGTGTATACCCTATTACACATCATGTACCCTTTTCTATGGTCATATATGATATATGTCTGGGGACGCTTTGAGTAATACCTATATAAATTTATGTGTCAAATGGTGTGTACTCTAGTTACATGATGTGTATTCACAATAATACCTTGTCACATGGATTTAATTCATTATGTGTCATGTATAAAAATCATGTTCTGTACTTTTATCACAGGGAATTTATATTTCCTCTAGGGACAAACATTATGAGGTTATATGGGGCGTTCACCAACTACATGTCATGTAACCCCTAAAACATCATTTCATCTATATTTTCAACACATGTTATGAAATAAAGATCGTACTCTTGTACTAAATGACATGAATTTATTTGCACATATCATCAAGGTGTGGTAAATTTGGGTACATGGAATGTACTTTTCAGTTACACTTTATGTATCCATGTTACCTTTACAGAATCTATAGAACCTCCAATGAAATCTTTGATCATTATTAATCTATTATTTTTCTATTCTTGGTCATATGGATATAAAAATGTAATATCTCCACATTGAAATAAATAATGAATAAACTATAATGGGAAAAAACATAAAATGTGTAAATATATCCAATATTAATAAATAATTATAAAATTTTATGTGGTTGCACCGATACCACATAAAGGTTTTGTGTCATTGTGTAAGTGGTTGACCTTAGGACTAATAATTTATTTAATCTAATTTTTTCAAATAAATACTTGGAACTTATTAATAGAAACCTTGGAATAATCAAAGAATGTATTTTTTCACATATAATATATAATTGACTTATATAAATAATAATTACATAAAATTTTAATTATTTCTCATTTAAGAATCATTCAAACAATCTTTTCATACCATAAATATTATAAATTAACCAAGGGTATAATCCCTTTAGTAGTAAACAAAACATATTACATGAAACATAGAATTTCATCCTAGAATCATCGAGTGTTACTGCAAAAGATTCTAACCACTTATGTCAATCATCATTGATCACAATAAGAAGCCTTCAGAACATGATGGATTTTATGGAGTTCTTTAATGTTCTTTATATGGGTATGAGGATCTATGCACAATGTTCTTAAGAAAATTATAGAAAAAATTATGTCTTTATGTTTGAGATAATTCACTAGAGAGTATTTCTTTTGAAAATTAATCATCACCCATAGATATGATATAATCAAGTTTATATACAAAGGTCATAGAATATGTTAATGATAAAATTACCTTATATATTAACCTATTTTTAAGTGAATACAATGTTAAATAAGATTATATTATTATTATTATTGTGGTTGATGATGTTTTTTTATTTTTAATAATAATATTATTTTTTCTTTAATATGTGCTAAACTCATGGATATTTAAATTTCTGTACAACTATACCATGAATTTGATCTATTAATACTACTAGGAATTTATCAAACCTTGGATAATATATATTCATTTTAATAAATAAATATCACAATATTATTAATTAAATAAATATTTATATGATTATATGAATAATTATTATACTTTATAACTAGGTAAGAATATGTATTCTAATATTAAATTCAAATAAAATTTTACTGGTGTTATGGATACAAATAGTTTACGACCCTCTATGAGTATTTCTTAACGGAATTATGATAACTCACCTATATTCTAAGGATAGTATCTTGAAACATATCAGGAAAACCATAGAGAAATTCATTAATTTTGGGATTAAAATAAACTCTTACAAATTTTCATTGGTTAATATAATCATTTTGTCTCAACATCTAATGAAACATGATGCATTACTAGTGTCATAAACTAGTATACATGATATATCATTCATTGAATTTCATAAAATGAACTCATAGATATAACTCTCATGGAAATGGGAATAAATAGAGAGTTCCATTCAAATCAAAGGGTCATAGATATTTATATCCATTAAATCAAAGGGATAAATCTTTTCTTGAATTATTCAATAATTATATATCACTTGTCATGAACCCATCATATCCTACTTCACTATGATCATATTTCAACATGGTTTTATCCATAAATATAAGTCTTTCTCCCATTATATGTTGTAATAATAATCCCAAGAATATTGATAATTAGACACATGTGTATATAAAAATATCTAATGACACATATAACACATAAAATTCCTACAAGTGGGTATGTTCTCATAACCCCTCACATGAAGATTACTAATTGAAATTTTTATAAGAAGTATCTGTTGAGCCCTCTGGAAGATTGTTGATTTCATGTATATGATTGATGTTTTAATAATCACAAATAATCACATACCATTAATGCTTAATCTGGTTTGATTTCTCATAAACTTAATTACAATTTGTTAATGAATCTGTTATCATGTTTTTGTCTATGCTTATTGACTTACAAAGTATTTTGGAAGTCTTCTGGATTCAACAGACATCGGAAGCACCGATCCAATATCAAAGGACAACGGTCGCACCGATCCAATATCAACAGACATCGGAAGCACCGATCCAATATCAAAGGACAACGGTCGCACCGATCCAATACCAACAGACATCAGAAGCACCGATCCAATATCAAAGGACAACGGTCGCACCGATCCAATATCAAAGGACAACGGTCGCACCGATTCAATATCAACAGACATCGAAAGCACCGATTCTATATCAAATGACTCACCGATGCAAATGACTCACCGATGCAAAATGAGTCACCGATGCAAAATGAGTCACCGATGCAAAATGACTCACCGATGCAAATGTCTCACCGATGAAAAATGAGTCACCGATGCAAAATGACTCACCAATGCAAATGTCTCACCGATGAAAAATGAGTCACTAATGCAAAATGACTCACCGATGCAAAATGAATCACCGATGAAAAATGACTCACCGATCAGATGACAGACCGATGCTGATCAAAATGACTCACCGATCAGATGACAGATCGATGCTGATCAAACTGACTCACCGATCAGATGACAGACCGATGCTGATCAGTCTGATTCACCGATGCTGATTTATCTGAGTCACCGATCATTACTCACTAATGCTGATGACCTGCCGATCAATTGATTCTTCAATAGTCATAAACAACTGTTTGAATTTCTTTATCTTTATCTTTATTTTATCTAACCAATGGTCATATTAGGTATATTTTAATACTCTGTCAATTAATTAATAAAGGTTGTCGGATGTCAGGAAACCGTGCCTCGTACCTGCGGAAAGGAAACATTTTCTATCTTCCGAAGCAGGTGACATAAATACGAGAAGAAGACTCTGCTGAAAAGTGTGGACGGAAGAACACAAGAAGAATATAGAGAAAAGAAAGAAGAGGAAGAAACAAGCAGAACAGAACCTCATACACAATCAAGCCTACTCAAGAAGAGTTCTGTGCATACAAAAGAACATTGAAGAACTTCATCGACTACATCTCACTGCCTTTGAACCTGAAGCATACGACACTTTTCTTCTCAAAAAAAACGAGAAGAGGACTCAGAATAAATTCTGACCAAATACAAAAGAGTCCAGAGATACACTGAAATCACCAGAGCCATTTCTAAACTCTACATCTCTGCTCTGTCATACATTTGTTTTACATTTCGAGCAGTGTGTGTTATCTGCTGTATTAAACACACACACTGACTCCTGTACTTTCACTGGAGGATCTGTAAATCCTCAGAAAACCTTTTTAAACTTCATTTCCCACTGTGGATAGTGGTAGAGGTCGTGTGAGACCTGGACAACTCTAAGTTGTTGTTTGTTTCCCCACGCAGAATTATGGTAGAGGTCTTGTGACCTGGACAGTGTGTTCACTGTTGTTAACCCCGATCCAGGGTGTGGATCATTTTTATATATAAACTTTTGAGAGGACTAAGTCTCGGCTTGAGACTAAACCTCTTGGTTAATTCTCTGTGTTTATAGCTACATACTATATCCATACTACATATTTATTTCATATTCCGCTGCTATTACTTTGAAATATAATTTGTCTTCAAAGCTACTTTGATAGTTAAACTCACAAGTGTTTATATTTATTATAAACCAGTAAGTTAGTTTCAAAAGTTAATTTAATCATAAGATTAAGTTAACTGAGAACTAATCAATCTTTGAGAAACTAATTGAACCTTTATAATCTGTATAAATTCACTACAGTTTAATCTGTTTTTGAAATAGGGGGATTTTAATGAACATTGCTTTTAACAGAAAATTTTAATTGGAACTCAATTCACCCCCCTCTTGAGTATCCACTCTGACCAACATTTGGTATCAGAGGATGGAAAATATTTTCTAAAGTGCTCTGTTTTTCAACTGTGATTTTAGTTGTATTTTAATGTTCTTAAAATTTCTGTTAGTTCTAAATTTTTATCTCTTTAAAATTCTTTTTGTGATATCATGGATAATAGACTTGAGGGTGATGCTACTAACCGGCCACCTTTCTTTAATGGAAACAACTATGCTCAGTGGAAACTTAAAATGAAAATTCATCTAGAAAGCATGAGTTTTGATATTTGGACTGCCATTGAAGATGAATACAAAATTCCCACTACTGATAGATCTACTTGGGATGAACCTACAAAGACTGCTTACAATAATAATTGTAAAGCTATGAATGCCTTGTACTGTTGTAACATCCCAAGTAAGTAATGAATAATAGATATTTTTATCTATGTCTATTAATGATTAAGATAGTGTTATAGAGGCTTAAAATGAAAATAAATACAATCTTATGCATGGAATACACTAATATTCTTAAAAGATTGTTTTACTGCCTTTTGATGGAAAACCATTTTTGAATCTATATTTTCACAATTTTATAAACTATGTTTGTCAAAATAAACTTATTCTTTATGATTGGGACATCAAAATTTACCTTTTGTGAATTTTTGGTATTTTTCTGACAATGTTCATTTTTTAATGAATAGTGAAAAATACTGCATTTTACATCAAAACTAATTTTTAATCTAATTTATTTATATGATTAGATTATGTTTTGAATTTGTTTTTAAGTGAAATTAGAATATATTTTTACCATTTTATCCAATGGTGGTCATTGGAATCAATTTCACTTTGAAATTAGACTTAAACTGGTGTCAATCTTTTGATACTTATTATTTTGTAAAAACACGCTATTTGCTCTGGCAGCGGGAATTAATTATTGAATTAATTAATGTGACTTATATGATTAGAATTTTGTAAAATGGACTTCATTTTTGAATTCAGAATATCAAATATATCTTAGGGTGAATTTTTGGTAATTTTCTGAAAAACTTCAATTTTTGATGAATAGTGAAACCACTAAGTGATAATCAAGCAAACTGATTTTTCAGTTAAATGAAAGTTTACCACTAATGTGTATTGAATTTTGAAAATCCGACATACATGGTTGTCATTAAGAAGTAAAATGTGGTTCAATGAGATTATAATAATTTTTTGGTGAATAGTAACTTATTAAGTTCTTAATCACGATTAGTGGTAATTAGGGTAGTTTAAGGTATAAATAATACTTTAATAAAATGAAATGACCTAGACACATGTCCCAAACTCATTGGTTGTGTCATGGCCGACCATGACATGCCATGGGTCAACTTGGGGACCCCATGGATCCACTTGTGTTGGGAAATGACATAAATTACTTTTTATTTAATGTTAAAGTGAAAATGACACAAACATAATATGTTTTACGAAAACAATTTTTAAGTGGGGTTATACAAGTCCAAAATTTGATTATAAGTAGTCATTGGAAAGCTAAAAATATTTCCTACATCATAGTATTTTTTTATAATTTTTAGACATAAAATAAATTAATGTATTTATGACATAATAATGATGCAGCGATGACATCATTATTTGACGATTTAAATAAAATAGAAAGATAATGTAAAATCTATGAACTACACATGTCCAAAAACAATTGGATGAGTGTATTTAGAACCCTTATCACCTTATCCACGAATACTATCAATGTGGGACCTTTTAAAACCGAAACACATTTTCAAATAATGTAATATTTCTTTACTTTCCAAAAGTGCCCCTCCTCTCCTCTTATAAAAGGCCCCCACCTCTACCTCATTCCACACACTCTTCAAGCATTTGGCTCGGCCAACACCTGCCCATTTTCTCTCTCCACATCCCTCTCCTCATCCTATAGGATTCCCTTTGGTCATAATCCTTTCAAAGGAAGCCTTTAGGCTCAAATAAAAAGGAGTTACACTTTTTAAGGTAATTCATTCTCTCATGTTCATTTGTTTTATTTTGCTTCTCCAACCCCCTAAACTCTTTTTATTTAATTCTTTTGTAACAACACCAGTATCTTAAATATACTAGGATGTTTTTATAAGATTTATTTGAGCTACACTCTCACACAACTGCATCAAATGGTTAAAGAACATACGGTTTCCGTGGATGGCGAAATTCTGCCTCCCGAAACGATGATTGTTCAATACTCATTTAACACCTTCAATGGTGGCCATTATGATGTCACTATTTTTATATATGATATATAATATGTTTATATTTTCCTTAAGCTTCTGTTGTTTTCATTTTGGGCATACCTTTATGGTTTCCATTATGGGTAAACACGATATCTTCATTTTAGGAAGTGCGGACTACCGCCCCCTCAAAGTGATTTGATTCGTTGAATACCATATGTGGGACATATAAAGGATGGAACTATGATATTATATATGATAATATACTGTAATTATAATATACCTTTATATCATTATGATTCCATTCTATAAAATACGAAATAGAAATGAAAGTAGCGTTCATGCGTACGTACGGCTTACCGTCTCCATGAACGGTGCATTTCATTTCTTACCTCTAAATGTGATGTAATATTATAAATGCAAGTATGTACTGGATATATATGACATATATTATATCTACATCATGAATACCATTCTGGATATAATTAACGTTTGACCAAATTAACAACATGTAAGTGTAAAAAGTCTATTTTTGACTTAAGAACCAAATACCGACAAAATGAACATTATTAACTTAACTGATTACATGATGTTCATAACATGGTATAAAAGGAATAATGAACTTGAAAAAGATTCATAAGAAAGTAGAGATTAACTCAAGTTTATTATTCAGGATATTAAAGAACGGTCGGGTCAAGTCGGATACGAGGTATGGGACTTCGTCTCAATCTCCTTTCATTGAGGCATATTTTATTTTATACACAACTATCTTTTATACGGTGTATAAACACCCTTTGACTTTTACGTTTATTCAAAAGGAATCTTTTTTATACGAAGCATTTACTAAACGACAAAAGGGAATGTTTTTGTCATACGTATGCGGCGACAACGACTTCTCCGCCGTCGTAACCGTTATTTGAGTTTCGGCTTCCTCTACAAGCCATACCTTCTTTTTAAAAGAAAAATAAATACCATGTTTTTCTTTTCTTTTACTTTGGTATTGAAAATGGTTTTCATAATGTTTTTATTATATAAATGTGTTGTATTGATATCTCGTGATTGAAATGTGGAAATGTTATGTTTCCTTTATGCATGTTTTATGTGATATGATTATGTTATGGTTCTTGGGCATTATTATGAAGACGGGTGGTTCCGTGATAAACTAAGGGAGGGTGAGCCCGTTATAGCTCTCCAATGCATTGGGTAACACGAAGGAGTGAAATGTTAAGGTTTCTCCGAAAAGATTTTTAGGGAATATACTGTGATGGGTATTCGAAACGTAACCAAGAGGGTTACTCCCTACGTAAGAATGTTATGAATGCCTCAAGTTACCTTTATGTCTTATGATTTCTATGATTTATTCATGATTTTATGAGGTATGTTAAAGTGCCTATGTTTTATGGGTAAAGTATGATTTCATTCTTATGTATATATGAACTCATGTTTCCTTTCTATGTTTTTTTAACCCATACTGAGTTTTTATGCTCATCCCAAGTTTTTGAAATGTTTTTCACAGGTCAAGGGAAAGGTACATGATAAGATGATAGAGTCAAGGATGTGTCAAGAAATAATCCATGTTTTATTTTAAATGTGTTTCCATTGATGGGAATGAAGAATACTATCTTTATGTAACCACTTTGTTTATATGTGGAATGTAATGCAAGTTTTATGATCTAATTCTCTAAAACTCTAAACCTGAAAAGATCCTCAATGTGTAATCTTGTAATAACTCAAGATTAAGTAAGGTTTAAGGCTGGGGCCTTATAGTTGGTATCAAAGGTCTGTTTAGATAACTTTAGGAGTTAGAATTCTATTAAATGATTATCCAAAAAAATTTTTTTTCGAAATGATATAGCATTTAAAGATTACCATGTTGCTTCATCTAAGACATGTTTGTTGAGAATGGTTTTCCGCAGAGGAAATAGGGAAGCAGTGCTAGGAAGGCATACAGAAGGAAATAACCTTCCTAATCAGCATCCAGAAATGGTCGGAATTGGAACTGAACAGTTTGTTGCAGTAATGGCGCAGTTGACTCAAGCGATAAATGGTGGTGGTATCCATGCACGAGATCAGGAAGATCAACCGCAGAGGAACATGTCAGTGGTGGAACATTTCATGAGGCAACATCCCACATAATTCAGAGGATCATCTGACCCTGTGCTAGCTGAAGGGTGGATTAAAGCACTAGAGAAGATTTTTTATGTCATGGGGTGTTCAGACAATCAAAAGGTTAGTCTTGCTATTTACCGTTTGGAGGGTGAAGCAGATCAGTGGTGGTCTATGGTTAAAAATATCAGGGACGCCGATGAGATTGATGCTCTTGACTGGGATGAATTCAAAGGTATGTTTCTTGAGAAGTATTTTCCTAAGGCTGTTCGACTTATGATGGAAAAGCAATTCTTGGAATTGAGGCAAGAGGAAGACTCAGTGGATGCCTATGAAGAAAGGTTCACTCGATTGGAAAGGTATGCTCCAAATTTTATCTGGGACCTTGATAGTAAAATCAATCGTTTTTACTCAGGATTAAAGCCAAAATATCGAAGGGCATTAGATTCTCGTCAGTTTAAAAGTTATGAAAATCTTGTTCGATGTGCTGAGAAGGTGGAAATGGAGTTTTCCGATGACCAAGTTTTCTATAACAACCAGCAGAAGAAGAGACCGAGGTGGCAGGAGAAAGGTAAGAATTATTCAAAAAAGTCTGATGGTAAGAAAACTAAGTTTCCAGTTTGTGATAAATGTGGAAAAAGGCATGCTGGGGAATGTCTTCTGAATTCTGGGAAGTGCTACCGATGTGGTAAGATGGGATATAAGGCTCGTGATTGCACTGAAAAGGATCAAGGTGAAGGTAAGAACAAATTTGATTTACAGTTAGTGAAATGTTATAAGTGCAATGAGATGGGTCACTATGCAAACGAGTGTCCGACAAGGAGCTTGAGTGATGGGAAGTAGTTAGACTACAAGCAGAAAGGGGTGGTGAAATCCTTTTCAACTACTTCAGCAGATGTCGGGCCATCAAATGAAGTTGTATCAGCTCCAGGGAGCTCAGTTTTTTTCAAATATTGACTTGAGATCGGGGTACCATCAGCTGAAGGTAAATGAGGCAGATATTCCGAAGACCGCGTTCTGTACGAGATATGGCCATTATGAATTTGTAGTAATGCCTTTTGGGCTAACCAATGCACCTGCTGTATTCATGGACTTAATGAATATAATTTTCCATGAGTTCTTGGATAAGTTTTTAGTGGTTTTCATTGAT
The DNA here is from genome assembly GCA_963277665.1 of Viscum album. Classification (NCBI taxonomy): domain Eukaryota; kingdom Viridiplantae; phylum Streptophyta; class Magnoliopsida; order Santalales; family Viscaceae; genus Viscum; species Viscum album. The sequence goes on along the minus strand of OY728150.1, from coordinate 800,117,863 downwards.
GATATTTTGGTGTTTTCTAAAAGTAAAGAGGAGCATGAAAAACATTTAAGGGTTATCTTGAAAACCTTAAAAGAAAAGAAATTGTATGGGAAATTCAGCAAGTGTGAGTTTTGGTTGCAACAAATTTCTTTCCTTGGTCACATTGTTTATAATTATGGAATAACTGTTGATCCTGCAAAAACAAAAGTTGTGGAAGAATGGTCAAGACCCACAAATGTAACCGAGATTCGTAGCTTCCTTGGTTTGGCGGGCTATTACTGAAGGTTTGTTAGAAATTTTTCACGGTTACCTAGTCCAATGACTAAGCTAACTCGTAAGGGTGTTAAGTTTATCTGGACAAAAGAATGTGATGATTGTTTTCAGGAATTGAAAAGAAGATTGGTGAATGCTCCAGTTTTGGCACTACCTTCCAGGAATGGTGAGTTTGTTATATACAGTGATGCTTCATTGAAAGGACTTGGTTGCGTCCTAATGCAGAATGATCAGGTAATTGCTTATGCTTCACGATAGTTGAAAACTCATGAGGTAAATTACCCGACACATGATTTGGAATTAGCTGCTGTTGTGTTTGCTTTAAAAATTTGGAGACATCATTTGTATGGAGTAAAGTGTGAAATATATACCGATCACAAAAGTTTAAAGTATATATTCACTCAGAAAGAGTTAAACATGAGACAAAGGAGATGGCTGGAATTAATCAAGGATTATGATTGTACAATTCATTACCATCCGGGAAAAGCAAATAAAGTGGTTGATGCTTTGAGTCGAAAAAGTAATGCTTCATTAACAATGTTGCGTTTGGAACGTGATCCTTTGGTTAACGATTTGATGAACTTTGGCATAGAAGTTGTTGGTGCAGGAAGTCCTTCTGTTTTGTTTCAGGTATCAGTGAGATCTTATCTATCAGATAGAATCAAGCAAGCACAGAAGCAAGACAGTGAGTTGCAGAAAAAGGTAGAGCTGGTTCAGAAAGGTAAGTTGCCTGAATTCAATGTTGATAGTGATTGTGTTTTGAGATTTGGGAAGAGATTGTGTGTGCCTTGTGATTCACAGTTGAAGAGAGTGTTGTTATGTGAAGCTCATAGTTCTCCATTTTCAGTTCATCCGGGCAGTACTAAGATGTATAGAGATCTGCGGGAGTATTACTGGTGGGATGGAATGAAAAGAGACATTGCTGATTTTACTGTGAAGTGTTTGATTTGTCAGCAGGTTAAAGCAGAGCGGCAGTTACCGAAAGGGATGCTTCATCCTTTACCAGTGCCAGAGTGGAAATGAGAGAATATATCCATGGACTTTGTTGTTGGATTACCGAAGACATCTCGAGGTAATAATGCAATCTGGGTTATTGTTGATCGCTTGACCAAATATGCTCATTTCCTTGCTATACGAGATACTTTCTCTCTTGATCAACTTTCCCGTTTGTATCTTAAAGAGATAGTCAGGTTACATGGAGTTCCTCTCTCCATTGTATCGGATCATGATCCCAGGTTTACTTCTAACTTTTGGAAAGGCCTTCAGAAGTCGTTGGGTACTGAATTAAATTTTAGTACAGCTTTTCATCCTCAATCAGATGGGCAGTCAGAACGAACAATTCAGACATTGGAGGATATGCTACGAGCTTGTTCTATGGATTATCAGGGAAGTTGGGACCAACATCTTTCTTTGGTTGAGTTTTCATATAATAACAGTTTTCATTCCAGTATACAGATGGCACCATTTCAGGCATTATATGGGAAGCGGTGTCGAACTCCAGCTTTCTGGGATGAAGTGGGTGAACGGAAGTTGATGGGACCAGAATTGGTAGAAGAGATGGCAGAAAAAGTTCAGCTGATTCAGAAACACATGAGAACAGCTCAGAGCAGGTAGAAGAGTTATGCGGATAACCGGAGGAAGGATCTATCTTTCGAGGTAGGTGATCATGTTTTTCTCAAGGTTTCTCCTTGGAAAAGTGTGATGAGATTTGGTAAGAAAGGAAAGTTGAGTCCGAGGTTCATTGGACCATACGAAATTCTGGAGAGAGTTGGATCAGTTGCATACCGAGTGGCTTTACCTCCGAGTTTATCTTAGGTACACAATGTTTTTCACATTTCGATGTTGAGAAAGTATATGCCAGATCCATCTCATGTTTTGAGCCCAGAGGTAGTTCAGCTGGAACAGAACCTATCTTATGAGGAACAACCAGTCCAGATTCTTGACCACAGGGAGCAAGTGTTACGGAATAAGGTGATTCATCAGGTAAAGGTTTTGTGGAAAAACCACATGATTGAAGAGGCAACATGGGAATCTGAAAATGCAATGAGGGATAAGTACCCCCATTTATTCGATAAGTAAATAAATTGCGGGGACGCAATTTTCTAAAGGGGGGAAGGATGTAACATCCCAAGTAAGTAATGAATAATAGATATTTTTATCTATGTCTATTAATGATTAAGATAGTGTTATAGAGGCTTAAAATGAAAATAAATACAATCTTATGCATGGAATACACTAATATTCTTAAAAGATTGTTTTACTGCCTTTTGATGGAAAACCATTTTTGAATCTATATTTTGACAATTTTATAAACTATTTTTGTCAAAATAAACTTATTCTTTATGATTGGGACATCAAAATTTACCTTGTGTGAATTTTTGGTACTTTTCTGACAATGTTCATTTTTTAATGAATAGTGAAAAATACTGCATTTTACATCAAAACTACTTTTTAATATAATTTATTTATATGATTATATTATGTTTTGAATTGGTTTTTAAGTGAAATTAGAATATATTTTTACCATTTTATCCAATGTTGGTCATTGGAATCAATTTCACTTTGAAATTAGACTTAAACTGGTGTCAATCTTTTGATACTTATTGTTTTGTAAAAACACGCTATTTGCTCTGGCAGCGGGAATTAATTATTGAATTAATTAATGTGACTTATATGATTTGAATTTTGTAAAATGGACTTCATTTTTGAATTCGGAATATCAAATATAGCTTAAGGTGAATTTTTGGTAATTTTCTGAAAAACTTCAATTTTTGATGAATAGTGAAACCACTAAGTGATAATCAAGCAAACTGATTTTTCAGTTAAATGAAAGTTTACCACTAATGTGTATTGAATTTTGAAAATCCGGCATACATGGTTGTCATTAAGATGTAAAATGTGGTTCAATGAGATTATAATAATTTTTTGGTGAATAGTAACTTATTAAGTTCTTAATCACGATTAGTGGTAATTAGGGTAGTTTAAGGTATAAATAATACTTTAATAAAATGAAATGACCTAGACACATGTCCCAACCTCATTGGTTGTGTCATGGCCGACCATGAAATTCCATGGGTCAACTTGGGGACCCCATGGATCCACATTTGTTGGGAAATGACATAAATTACTTTTTATTTAATGTTAAAGTGAAAATGACATAAACATAATATTTTTTACGAAAACAATTTTTAAGTGGGGTTATACAAGTCCAAAATTTGATTATAAATAGTCATTGGAAATATAAAAAGATTTCCCACATTATAGTATTTTTTTTATAATTTTTAGACATAATATAAATTAATGTATTTATTACATAATAAGGATGCAGCGATGACATCATTATTTGACGATTTAAATAAAATAGAAGGATAATGTAAAATCTATGAACTACACATGTCAAAAACCAATTTGATGAGTGGATTTCGAACCCTTATCACCTTATACACGAATTATATCAATGTGGGACCTTTTAAAACCGAAACACATTTTCAAATAATGTAATATTTCTTTACTTTCCAAAAGTGCCCCTCCTCTCCTCTTATAAAAGGCCCCCACCTCTACCTCATTCCACACACTCTTAAAGCATTTGGCTCGGCCAACACCTGCCCATTTTCTCTCTCCACATCCCTCTCCTCATCCTATAGGATTCCCTTTGGTCAGAATCCTTTCAAAGGAAGCCTTTAGGCTCAAATAAAAAGGAGTTACACTTTTTAAGGTAATTCATTCTCTCATGTTCATTTGTTTTATTTTGCTTCTCCAACCCCCTAAACTCTTTTTATTTAATTCTTTTGTAACAACACCAGTATCTTAAATATACTAGGATGTTGTTATAAGATTTATTTGAGCTACACTCTCACACAACTGCAACAAATGGTTAAAGAACATACGGTTTCCGTGGATGACGAAATTCTGCCTCCCGAAACGATGATTGTTCAATACTCATTTAACACCTTCAAAGGTGGCCATTATGATGTCACTATTTTTATATATGATATATAATATGTTTATGTTTTCCTTAAGCTTCTATTTTTTTCATTTTTGTCATACCTTTATGGTTTCCATTATGGGTAAACACGATATCTTCATTTTAGGAAGTGCGGACTACCGCCCCCTCAAAGTGATTTGATTTGTTAAATACCATATGTGGGACATATAAAGGATGGAACTATGATATTATATATGATATTATACTGAAATTATAATATACCTTTATATCATTATGATTCCATTCTATAAAATACTAAATAGAAATGAAAGTAGCGTTCATGCGTACGTACGGCTTACCGTCTCCATGAACGGTGCATTTCATTTCTTACCTCTAAATGTGATGTAATATTATAAATGCAAGTATGTACTGGATATATATAACATATATTATATCTACATCATGAATACCATTCTGGATATAATTAACCTTTGACCAAATTAACAACATGTAAGTGTAAGAAGTCTATTTTTGACTTAAGAACCAAATACCGACAAAATGAACATTATTAACTTAACTGATTACATGATGTTCATAACATGGTATAAAAGGAATAATGAACTTGAAAAATATTCATAATAAAGTATAGATTTACTCAAGTTTATTATTCAGGAGATTAATGAACGGTCGGGTCATGTCGGATACGAGGTATGGGACTTCGTCTCAATCTCCTTTCATTGAGGCATATTTTATTTTATACACAACTATCTTTTATACGGTGTATAAACCCCTTTGACTTTCGTGTTTATTCAAAAGGAATATTTTTTATATGAAGCGTTTACTAAACGACAAAAGGGAATGTTTTTGTCGTACGTATGCGGCGACAAAGACTTCTCCGCCGTCGTAACCGTTATTTGAGTTTCGGCTTCCTCTACAAGCCATACCTTCTTTTTAAAAGAAAAATAAATACCATGTTTTGCTTTTCTTTTACTTTGGTATTGAAAATGGTTTTCATAATGTTTTTATTATATCAATGTGTTGTATTGATATCTCGTGATTGAAATGTGGAAATGTTATGTTTCCTTTATGCATGTTTTATGTGATATGATTATGTTATGGTTCTTGGGCATTATTATGAAGATGGGTGGTTCCGTGATAAACTAAGGGTGGGTGAGCCCGTTATAGCTCTCCAATGCATTGGGTAACGCGAAGGAGTGAAACGTTAAGGTTTCTCCGAAGAGATTTTTAGGGAATATACTGTGATGGGTATTCCAAACGTAACCAAGAGGGTTACTCCCTACGTAAGAATGTTATGAATCCCTCAAGTTACCTTTATGTCTTATGATTTATATGATTTATTCATGATTTTATGAGGTATGTTAAAGTGCCTATGTTTTATGGGTAAAGTATGATTTCATTCTTATGTATATATGAACTCATGTTTCCTTTCTATGTTTTTTTAACCCATACTGAGTTTTTATGCTCATCCCAAGTTTTTGAAATGTTTTTCACAGGTCAAGGGAAAGGTACATGATAAGATGATAGAGTCAAGGATATGTCAAGAAATAATCCATGTTTTATTTTAAATGTGTTTCCATTGATGGGAATGAAGAATACTATCTTTATGTAACCACTTTGTTTATATGTGGAATGTAATGCAAGTTTTATGATCTAATTCTCTAAAACTCTAAACCTGAAAAGATCCTCAATGTGTAATCTTGTAATAACTCAAGATTAAGTAAGGTTTAAGGCTGGGGCCTTATAACTGTGCTCTAGGAGATGAGGAATTTAATAGAATTTCTGCATGTAAAACTGCATGTGAAATTTGGGATACCTTAGCTGTTTCTCATGAAGGAAAAACTAATGTTAAGGAGATGAGATTGAATACCTATACTATTAAGTATGATAATTTTAAGATGAAGCCTGATGAACCCATTTCTGATATGTATCTCAGGTTCAATGAAATTGTCAACACAATGACTTCTCTGGGAAAGGATGTTCCAGCAAAGGGACAAATCATGAGAATTTTGAGATGTCTACCTGAAAGATGGATAGGAACCTCTGTCTCCATCAGAGAATCATGTGACATTGGAGAACTACCTGTCAAGGAACTAATTTGTAAGTTGATGATGTATGAAGAAGAACTCAAGGTAAACAAAGAAGATGATGATGAACCTAAAAGGAAGTCTATTGCCTTCAAGACTACAACCTCAAAGAATAAGGATAAGGAAAAGCCTCAAGCTATCAATGAAAGTTCAAGCTGTGAGGAAAGTGAGAATTATTCTGACCGTGATGCTGAGATGGCTCACATTGCTAGAAGATTTAAGAAATTCTATAGGAAGAAGAAGTTTTTCAGAAAGTCAAACTACAAAGGAAAGTATGATAACAAAGGACACTGGAAAAAGGATTGGAAGAAGTCTGATAAATCAGATGAAGTTGTCTGTTATGAATGCAAACGAAAAGGACACATAAAAGCAGACTGTACAAAGCTGAAATACAGAAAGAAGTATGAATACAAGGATAATAAGTACAAGAAATCCATGAAGGCTACTTGGAGTGCTTCAGAAGATAGCACAAGTGAAGCTGAATCTTCAGACTCTGAAAGGAATCGAGCCAACATGTTTTTCATGACAAACACTTCTGAGGTAACATCAGAAACTCCTGCTTCAAATTCATATTATTCTAGAGATGATTCTTAATGTGATAACATGTCTAAATCTGAACTGTTTGAATATTGTGATATGCTTGAAAAAACCTGTAATGAGCTTAAAGATAAATATAAAGGTTTAAAGAAACAGTATGCTTTATGTGTTAAGCATAAATCTGATCTGGATATAGAAGTAGAAAAGAATGCTCAATTTCTTAAAGAGAATACTGAACTAAAATTGTCTAATGAGCAACTCAGAAAAGACTTAGAGAAGTTCACAAATGGAAAGAATACTCTAACACAAATGCTAGGAAAGCAAGTTGCACCTAGATATACTACTGGTATAGGATACCAACCTGGACAAAGAAAAGTTTCCAAAACTAGATTCATTCCTAAATCTGGACAAAAGATAGTTAATTCTAGAACTTCATATGCCTCAACCAGTTATATTCATAGTTATGGATCAAATAAGGTTTATCTTTCAAATAATGTTAATTATACAAATTATATGATACCCATTAGACAAATATGGATACCTAAAGTATCATTGGCTAACATGTCTGGACCCAAGAAGATCTGGGTACCAAAATCATCTTCCATCTAAATCTGTTTTGAAGGAGACCTGCTTGAAGAGTTGTCACAAGAAGATATGGTACTTAGACAGTGGATGTTAAAGACATATGTCCGGAGACTTTTCATGTTTCAAAAGATTAGTAAAAGTTGATGGAGGCTTTGTCACTTTTGGGGATAATTCAAAAGGAAAAATCATCAGCTTAGGCCAGATTGGTAACACTGATTCAATCTTGGTTTCTAAAGTTTTATTTGTCGATGGACTTAAATATAACTTGTTAAGAATTTATCAGTTGTGTGATGATGGTTTTTATGTGAAATTTAAAAATGATTCTTGCAATGTTTTTAACTCAAAAAATGTTTTAGTATTTTCTGCTTTAGGAAATGAAAATGTTTATGTTTTTGATTTAGATTCTTTAGCTAAGCATAATATTTCTTGTTTAAATGCTTTTCATAAAGAGTATTGTCTTTGGGCCAGAAGATTAGGACACTGTAATGTACACTCTCTTAGAAAACGTTCTAGGAAGAACTTAGTTAGAGACTTACCCAAACTTGAATTTCCAGTAGACAAAGTTTGTAATCCCTGTCAAAAAGGAAAGCAACATAAAGTTTCTTTTAAATCAAAGAAATAAGTGTCAACTTCTCAACCTCTCGAGTTGGTTCACATGGATTTATTTGGACCTTCTAGAGTTTCTAGTTTGAATGGGAAGCACTATGTCTATGTTCTTGTAGATGACTTTTCTAGATATACTTGGATATATTTTCTAGCTCACAAAAGTGAAGCTTGTTCTTACTTTGTTAAATACTCCAAGTCTGTAGAAAATCTTAGTGGACTCAAGATTAAGACCCTGTGAAGTGATCATGGTCGTGAGTTTGAAAATCATGAGTTTGATTCTTACTGCTCACATAATGGCTATAGTCACAATTTCTCTGCCCCTAGGACACCCCAACAAAATGGTGTAGTTGAGAGAAGGAATAGAACCCTATAAGAAATAGCTAGAACTATGCTCAATGAATATGAACTGCCTATTTACTTTTGGGCTGAAGCTGTAAATACAGCTTGTTATGTCATTAATAGAGTCTTGATCGGACCAGTTCTTAAGAGGACCCCTTATTATTTGTGGAACCATAGGAAACCTAAGGTTAACTACTTCATAGTTTTTGGCTGCAAATTCTTCATTCTCAATACTAAAGACAATCTTGACAAATTTGCATCCAAGAGTGATGAAGGAATTTTCCTAGGTTACTCTATTTTTAGTAAAGCCTATAGAGTTTTCAATAAAAGAACCAAATGTGTGGAAGAATCTGTTCACATCAAATTTGATGAAACTGGTCCACATGAATCTAAAATATCTCTTGAAGATGATCTCTCTGGTTTGAATCTCAATGATAAAGACAATGGACCTATAGTTAAAACATCCAGCTCTAGAAATTCTCTAGAACCTGCTTCTGTTGAACCTCAATCTGTAGATGAATCTGAAATCTCTAGCCCTATCTTTTCAAGACCATCTAGGACTCTAAAGAACCATCCTTTAGATGTTGTTGTAGGAAATCTAGATAGAGGAACACAGACTATAGCTTCTCTAAGAAATCAGGTTGAACATCAAGCTTTTCTTTCACAGTTAGAACCTAAAAATATCAATGATGCTATCAATGATTAATTTTGGGTAATGGCTATGCAAGAAGAACTAAATCAATTTGAAAGAAACAAAGTCTGGAAATTAGTAGAAAGATCTAAGGACATTTTGACCATAGGCAAAAAATGGGTATTTAGAAACAAAGTCGATGAATCTGGAAACATCATTAGAAATAAAGCTAGGCTAGTTGCACAAGTTACCTTCATGAAGAAGGAATTGACTATGAGGAAACCTTTGCACCTGTAGCTAGATTAGAGGCTATTAAGATCTTACTTGCCTATGCATCACATCTGAATTTCAAGCTATATCAAATGGATGTCAAAAGTGCATTTCTAAATGTTTTTATTGTTGAAGATGTTTTTGTAGAACAACCACCTGGTTTTTTGAATCCTCATTTTCCAAATCATGTTTTTAAACTTTCTAAAGCTTTATATGGTTTAAAACAAGCTCCAAGAGCTTGGTATGAAAGGCTTTCAAACTTTCTTATCTCAAAAGGATTTACAAAAGGAGTAGCTGATCCCAATCTTTTTATAAAAAGGATTTCAAAAGATGTATTCATAGTACAAATCTATGTTGATGATTTTATTTTTGGATCTTCTAAAAATTCCTTATGTATTGATTTTTCAAAGATTATGAAAAATGAATTTGAAATGAGCTTAATGGGAGAGCTTAAGTATTTTCTTGGTTTTCAAATTTTTCAAACTAAAGATGGAATTATTTTAAATCAAAGTAAATATACAAAGGATCTTTTAACACGTTTTGGATTGGATAGTATTAAGGAAAGTGATACACCTATGAGTACTACCTGTAAATTGGATACAGATGAAGCTGGGAAACCAGTGGATCAAACCAATTACAGAGGTATGATTGGGAGCTTACTTTATCTTACTGCTAGTCGACCAGACATTATGTTCAGTGTATGTATGTGTGCTCGATTTCAAGCTAATCCTAAAGAATCACACTTACTGGCTGTTAAAAGGATTTTTAAGTATCTTAAGTATACTGTAAATTTAGGTTTGTTTTATCCAAAAGGACAATCATTTAACCTAACTAGCTATTCAGGTGCTGACTTTGCTGGATGTAAGTTAGATAGGAAGAGCACATCTGGAACATGTCATTTGCTTGGAAAATCCCTAGTATAATGGTTTAATAAGAAACAGAACTCAGTTGCATTGTCTACTGCCGAGGCAGAATACATAGCTGCTGGTAGTTGCTGTGCACAAATTCTGTGGATGAAACACACTTTATTGGATTATGGATTTGATCTTAAACATGTTTCAATTAACTGTGATAATACTAGTGCAATAAATATATCTAAGAACCATGTGTGTCACTATAGAACTAATCACATTGATGTCAGACATCACTTTATAAGAGATCATTATAAAAAAGGTGACATTTCTTTAAAATTTATTAGTTCTGAACATCAATTAGCTGATATCTTCACAAAGCCTTTATGCTCTGAAAGAATGAAATTTATTAAACAAGAGTTGTGTATGATTGATCTGTGAAACCGATCTGTGAAACTGATCTGTGAAACTGATCTGTGAAACTGATCTGTGAAACTGATCTGTGAAACTGATCTGTGAAACCGATCTATGAAACCGATCTGTGAAATCGATCTATGAAACTGATCTGTGAAACTGATCTGTGAAACTGATCTGTGCAACCGATCTGTTATACTGATTTTTTTTATTATTATATTGTAATTAATTAGTAGATTTCTTTTATACGTTTTATGGGAACCCTAAATGATAAAATAAATGATACATGACTATTTATCTTCCCTAAACCTTTGACGTTTCATTTCCCGCCGAACCATTCAAGCTCTCTTCCCCTCTACTTTGAACCTTCGAACTCCTGCCTTCCCAAAAGCCTCGAATGGATAAGCAAAAGAGACCGAGCAAAGGACCGGATAGCCCTGTACCTTCAAAGCATGCTCGAGGTGAGTCGAGTAGTACCTATCAACGATCAGTAAATCCGAACCTGGAAACTCAGATTGTTGCTGTAGAAAAAGAAGTCAGCTCTACGTGGATTTTGACAAGTAAGTCACTGTTGCTGCAAGTTCTTGAATCGCAAGGATGGATAGACTGGTTTTCTGAAAACTCTCGAATAGACTACCTGAATCTGGTACATGAGTTCTATATGAATCTGGAAATCACTTTAGATGGTGTGGAGGCTGCCAGGATGTCGTCTGTGGTAAAAGGAAAGAAAATATCCTTCTCATCTAAGCAGTGGGCTGAGTGCTTGAATGTACCTCATGAAGGTCGATATGAGGATTATGCTGGGAATATTCCTCCAACATCTGATTACTTATCTTACGAATTATCTTTAGAGCATCTGACTGGAAACAGAGAGTCACGGAGAATCACAGCTTCAGAATTAGATGGTGAATGTAGACTTCTTTTCAAGTTTATTCAGCACCAACTTTGCCCTAGGAGAGGAGATTTTGCTGCTATAAAGTACCAGGATGTTTTCCTGTTGTTTCTTCTGAAAACACATGAGAAGATAAATTTGTGTAGATATGTGATGGTGCACGTAGCTGGAATGGTAAAACCGTCCAAGAAATCCACTGCCTTGTTTTATTCAAATATGATATCTACCATGCTCATGAAACTAGAATGTATTGATAAAGATGATGAAGTTGATGAAATAGATCATACCTTCTGTCTCAACAAAGAGATCTGAAAGAGGATGAAAATCAATTGGAATCCATGGAAGAAGTGCTGGGTTGCAGATGAAGATAAATTGTATGAAGCCTACAATCCCATAGATCATGGAAAGAGGCCAAAGGATTTGAGAGACCCTAGCTTGAAACCAAATGAGGAGCCGGTTTATTCTGATGATGATGAGCAAGAAGAAGGAAAGGATGAAGCCACCGAAGCCCAAGATCAAGAAGAAGCTGCGACTGAGGAAGGAAGTATGTCATATCCTGATGATAGGAGTGATCCTGACACTGCTAGTCCCAAGAGAAGAATAGAATTTGGACCTGCTAGTCCACCCTTAGCCCTACCAGAATCAGAACCCATTCTTGGTGATGAAGAAGATTCTGATACTGAAGAATATCACAGTGAAGCTTCTGAGAAGAGTGATGATGGACATGATGATGATGCTGAGGCTGCTGTTGATGGTGATAACAGACCAGTGGATGGTCTTTCTGAAGATCAAATTGAATCACCTCAGCCAGAACAAGAAATACATATCAGTGACAAGGTTGATTCACCAAAAATCAGTGGAACCGCAAGCTATGAGAAACCAAAATACACCATGTGTGCTGCTGTTTGGGATGACTACCCTGGTTATGCTCTGTTGGGCTTAGATTATTCTAAAGAAGAAGAAGCAATGCCAGAATCTGCTGTAGCTGTGAAGAGGAACCCCCCAAGAGAAGCAAGGTCTGCTCCTGCTGTTGATCCTACAAATGTTAATTTACCTGGTTCTGGAATCTCTCAAGCTGATCTTAATAAGTTTAAGATTGAATTTCTAACCACTGTGAGAGCCACAGTTAGAGAAGAAATTTTTAATGCTCTTACTCAAGTGTCTTTACAAGTTTCTAAAAATTCATTGGAAGCCTTCTCACAAAGAGTATCGAATGCTGTGAAGCCAGACCTGGCCAATACTGGTGAACTTATTGGCAGGCACATAGCCTTTTTTAATCAGACTATGCAGGATCTTCACACCGGCTTGGTATCTCTATCCAGCGAATTCCGATCAACCATCTCTGGTATGATGGAAGTTTTGAGAAATTTGATTGACCATTTCAACAAGTCTGACCTGAGGAAGTTCAAAGCTGAGTTAACTCACATAGTTGGCCAAGCCAGTACAGGCAAGGTAAGAAAAATCACTACCCGTGAGCTAGAAGCTCTAAGAGAAGTTGTGCATGATGAGTTAGTTGCTGTTAGACAAATTCTTGATTCAGAATGTTTGACGAAGATGAAAGAGCTCTGTGATAACAGTCATAGGATGGCATCGGTATATTCAGCAGATGCTAAGAAAGCTCTGCAAGAGATCAAAGAGAAAGTTGATAATTACTTTTCCAAGATTTATACAAAGCATGAGATGGCTGCAAACTTCAAGGTGTTGGCAGAGAATCTGAAATTACCTCCAGTCACTCAGGCCTTCAAAACTCAAGTTCATCAGTTGCAAGATTTTACCCCTTCCTTGGCCCAGTTCATGGAGAATAAAGATGATTTTGAAAAAGCTATGAAGTATGGGGCAGAAGTCATTCAGGACTTCATTCATCTTTTGAAGCCCTATTTGAATGCACAGGCCACTGCAATAGTACTTCCTACTTCTGAACCTCTCAGTGACTCTGCTGTAGCTCCAAATCAGCTATTTGTTGCTCAAGCTCTATCTCAGTTAAGACCAATCCCTCAGCAAGCTTCTCATCCAGCTCCAGTTTCTCAACAACAACTCTCTGTGGCACCTGCTCCTACACCTGCCCGAGTTGTCCTACCACCACTTCAGATTCTCCAAGTCCAGCCTACCTCCAAGCCTTCAAACTTACCCACTATTGATCCCAAAGACAAAGGCAAAGCCCCTTTGTATCCCAACAAATAGTTGTGTATTGTTTTTGATAGGGTGAACAGTGTGATGCTTGTAATATTCTACACTTTATCAATTTTTTTTCCTCTCTACTCTATGCTGACTGCTTTTCCTTTCACTTTCACTTATATGTTTTCCCTCCTTTTTTATTATCCCAAAGGGGGAGAAGAAAAAGAAAGAATGATATATGGGAGAAGAAAACGAATGATATATGGGAGAAGAGAGATATATGGGGGAGAAAAGATGTATATATCTCAGGGGGAGAAATCTGTATAATATATATGGGAAATTTAAATTAAGGGGGAGATTTATATATCTCTTTATATTTATTCAATTTATGGTTTAATTCTCATTATGTTTTTATTAATGATATATCATATTATTTATATTTTATGATAAAGATTTGTGATTATCAAAAAGGGGGAGATTGTTGAGCCCTCTGAAAGATTGTTGATTTCATGTCTATGATTGATGTTTTAATAATCACAAATCATCACATACCATTAATGCTTAATCTAGTTTGATTTCTCATAAACTTAATTACAATTTGTTAATGAATCTGTTGTCATGTTTTTGTCTATGCTTATTGACTTACAATGTATTTTGGAAGTCTTCTGGATTCAACAGACATTGGAAGCACCGATCCAATATCAAAGGACAACGGTTGCACCGATCGAATATCAAAGGACAACGGTCGCACTGATCCAATATCAACAGACATCGGAAGCACCGATCCCATATCAAAGGACAAAGGTCGCATCGATCCAATACCAACAGAAATCGGAAGCACCGATCCAATATCAAAGGACAACGGTCGCACCGATCCAATATCAAAGGACAACGGTCGCACCGATTCAATATCAACAGACATCGGAAGAACCGATTCTATATCAAATGACTCACCGATGAAAATTACTCACCGATGAAAAATGAGTCACCGATGCAAAATGAGTCACCGATGCAAAATGACTCACCGATGAAAATGTCTCACCGATGCAAAATGAGTCACCGATGCAAAATGACTCACAGATGCAAATGTCTCACCGATGAAAATTGAGTCACCAATGCAAAATGACTCATCGATGCAAAATGACTCACTGATGCAAAATGACTCACCGATCAGATGACAGACCGATGCTGATCAAAATGACTCACCGATCAGATGACAGACCGATGCTGATCAAACTGACTCACCGATCAGATGACAGACCGATACTGATCAGTCTGATTCACCGATGCTGATTTATCTGAGTCCCCGATCATTACTCACTAATGCTGATGACCTACCGATCAATTGATTCTTCAATAGTCATAAACAACTGTTTTAATTTCTTTATCTTTATCTTTATTTTATCTAACCAACGGTCATATTAGGTATATTTTAATACTCTGTCAATTAATTAATAAAGGTTGTAGGATGTCAGGAAACCGTACCTCATACCTACGGAAAGGAAACCTTTTCTTTCTTCCGAAGCACGTGACATAAATACGAGAAGAAGACTCTGCTGAAAAGTGTGGACGGAAGAACATAAGAAGAATATAGAGAAAAGAAAGAAGAGGAAGAAACAAGCAGAACAGAACCTCATACACAATCAAGCCTACTCAAGAAGAGTTCTGTGCATACAAAAGAACATTGAAGAACTTCATCGACTACATCTCACTGCCTTTGAACCTGAAGCATACGACACTCTTCTTCTCAAACAAAAACGAGAAGAGGACTCAGAATAAATTCTGACCAAATACAAAAGAGTCCAGAGCTACACTGAAATCACCAGAGCCATTTCTAAACTCTACATCTCTGCTCTGTGATACATTTGTTTTACATTTCGAGCAGTGTGTGTTATCTGCTATATTAAACAAACACACTGACTCCTGTACTTTCACTGGAGGATCTGTAAATCCTCAGCAAACCTTTTTACACTTCATTTCCCACTGTGGATAGTGGTAGAGGTCGTGTGAGACCTGGACAGCTCTAAGCTGTTGTTTGTTTCCCCATGCAGAACTGTGGTAGAGGTCTTGTGACCTGGACAGTGTTTTCACTGTTGTTAACCCCGATCCAGGGTGTGGATCATTTTTATATATAAACTTTTGAGAGGACTAAGTCTCAGCATGATACTGAACCTCTTGGTTAATTCTCTGTGTTTATAGCTACATACTATATCCATACTACATATTTATTTCATATTCCGCTGCTATTACTTTGAAATGTAATTTGTCTTCAAAGCAACTTTGATAGTTAAACTCGCAAGTGTTTATATTTATTATAAACCAATAAGATAGTTTCAAAAGTTAATTTAATCATAAGATTAAGTTAACTGAGAACTAATCAATCTTTGAGAAACTAATTGAACCTTTATAATCTGTATAAATTCACTACAGTTTAATCTATTTTTGAAATAGGGGGATTTTAATGAACATTGTTTTTAACAGAAAATTTTAATTGGAACTCAATTCACCCCCCTCTAGAGTATCCACTCCGACCAACAGTATCAATGTCTTATGAGCCCCCTACACCTAATATATTAGATCATCTATGTTACATCAGATTGGTTTTATCAGGATATATAACATATTAAATAATATAACCATATAACTTTATTGTTTTCATCATATTTGAGAGGTTTTATAACATTACGGTGTGAATGATACTCTAATTATATTATCCTATTGAATTATCATAGAAAAACACACATCATGGGATAAGATATTTATTATTATTATTTACCAGGAATATAAAGTTAATGTAATGTATAAATTTTTTCTTTCTAGGGTACCAAGCCCATAACATCATGATGGGTGCCTGTGTGAGTTTTGGATAAGGTGAAGAACCATATGAATGGGTCTCACATCACAACTAGTAGGGGTCATTCAATGATAGTGACCATTATGAATGTGGTTGAGAAATATTATATGTGAACCATGTTATTATCATGATGTAAAAAACAGACAAAACATGACCCATAAGTTGCAATGTGACAGCCAACCAAGAGGGGTTTCATGGCTTACGGTGCAGAAGCACCATAGTACTAGGAGAGGGTAAGTCATTCTATATAGAATTTAGACCTTCCTAAGGATGGTGATTCACATCATAACCCAGATGGGTCATTCCAAAATATAATCATGTAGGGGTTTCAAGCCCTTTTCTTGGGGAAGATCAAATTGTTTTCACGGGGGTCCATGTAATGGCCTTCCATCTTACCTATTTCTTTAGTAGGTTTAGACTCATTTTTTGGGACCATATCATTTCACACTTTAGGGATAGAGGTTCGTAGGGAGGTTCCATTTGTATGGTTCCCCCCTTATTTTTTCACATTCAATCCCCCTTTGGAGAAATTTTTTCTTGATGAAATTATGTATAATTTTTATGTGAGTATTCCCTCTATTTTCTATATGATGTTATTACCCTTTGTAACATGATAACATGTGATTTTATGTGAAAGGATTTTATGTTGATTCTCTTGGATCCTGGTAGTGTTTTTTGAAAATGGTGATTATTTTTATTGGTGAGTCTATAGAATATTCTATTATAGTGATCACATTCCATTGATCACCATTCTGATAGAGGTATGTATAATTATAAATTTTTTTATGGTTTTTTATTGAATTTTTTTGAATTGGAAGGAAATCAAGTTTCAGGTTTTGGGGGTTTTTTATATACGCAATGAGAGCATTCCTTGTTATGTTGAAATACCATTGCTCAAGGTTTTGATGAATAAATTCTACTTATGAGTTTTAATCTATTATTCCTCAGTGAATTAAAATGAATAATTAATTTTACATTGTTATAATTAATTATTTTGGATGATATTGCTTGATATTGGATCTCAAGAATTTGTTTGATATTGGTCAATGGTCGGTTGGGCTTGGAAGATACATGAAGAGGATGGTTGGGCTATTATAAAGGGGATAGCTCTATGTATAAGGTAGGTGTTCCCTAAAAATCTCCCAATGGTTTATGAATTTTGATATGTTCCTATGATATGTGGTATCTACAATTATGTGTGATCTGCCTTAAATTAAAAATGATGTATTTCCTTTAACTTCCATGAAATGAGAAAAGTGACTTTGGACATAATGGGTCCTTTAACACTAGTGTAATGCCATATCCCCCAATGGTTGAGGGATTTATCATGAATGTATTTTTTGTAAGATATCAAACCTTTAGGGATATAAGTTTGATAGATATAACTTACCATGCCTCGTGAGAGGATCCTTTTTTTCAAACAATTAATGGAGTGTTGGTTATTAGAAATGGTTATATTATGGATATAACATGGAATGGTTTCTGAATAGTTTGGGTTTTAGAGGACCATACTAGTTTTACCTTATATGGTATATGGTGTTATGTAATCTCTTTTTTTGATGCATACGGCGTGTTCTAATGTATCATATATGGTTGTGATGTGTGTAAAGCTATTTTGAGGTGAATTATGTCTTTGGGTGATATGTTTTGACCATAGTGTGTGGTATAAGATGAAATATACCATGTGGGTTTCTGAGACTATGATGAGACCTAATTTGATTGAGAGGGTTTCCAAGTGTAGCATGGATGTGATGATGGGAATAGGTTTTTAACTAGAGACTCAAACCTAGGGAAAGTATATCAGGATTTTGAAATGTGGACAACTTATGTATTTGATATGGGATATGGAGCAATAAGCTCTTCCCCCATGTATTGAATATCTGAGATTCATGGTGGGTCACTCTTCCCCCATGAGTTTTGTGCATCTAAATCTATGGTAGGCCAATATTCCCCCATATATGTATGTATCTCATACCTTGATGGATATTTCCTACACCCCACTCAAGTTTTGTGTATCTATGATACGAGGCAGGCTACTCAACCTACCCCAAAGTGCTTTTTTATATTTATTATTTTAGGATGGGACACTTTTCTACCTAAATGTTATATATATGACATAATCTGAGTGGTATGATCCTCCACCCATGTAATTTTATATATCTGATATTCTAGGGTCAGCTCATTTTATCCCAATGTGTTATATATTTATGATAATTTGGGTGGTCATATCCTCCCCTTGTGTTATTGTACATAAATATAATGGTTTAGGGGGTGAGAAATTATTCCCCTTCAAGGGATCCATGACATTCTTAGATATATATAGTATTAATAGAAGCTAGTATGGCCAATCCCATGTTCCAACTTAGAACCCAAGGATCAATGATTATTATTTTATTATACTTAAATACATTATTTTTTAATAGTTAATTTCATATTTTACAAGCACTATATTTATCCGTTATAGTTGGGACACTATTGGTGGTGGCCCTGTATTTTTACACACAACTTACTTGGGTAACCATAGAACTTTTTTACCCAAGAAGACCTTATGATTATTAGTGTTAGTAGGGAAGGGGCCTAAAGATAGATGGTGGGGCTAGATATATTTGATTAATTTAGGAGATGTGGTTATTTATGGGACTCTAGACTATGTGGTAATTATTTTATTTATTTTTTGGGTTTTGGATGAATATGATATTTTATTGGAGACCTTTTTTCCTGGTTTCTTTAATATTTTAGTATAGATCATTTGTTATCACATGGTATATATTTGTTCATTAATGCATTGGTTGTTTTGTTTATTTATTCCTTTAGATATATTTTAATTGGTTTTATTCTTTTTCCACAATTGTTTTACTCTAATATGAGGGTACAACATATTTATGGTCACACATTAAGCGCTCTATTATAGTTTATGGCCTCTAGTATACGAAGTGTTATGCCCATGGACATATAACACTTAGATCCAATTTCTATAGAGTGAACTGGGAAAGATTTGTTGCATAACTAAACCTCGCTATAATAAAAACTGAAATTACCCAATTATATCATAAATATATATAAAATCATTATACATGATTTCCCTTTACAACTAATAATACATCACACCCCTATAACCCAATGGACTAATGTATTGGGAGATTCACTACTGGAAATCTTACCTTTCCCAACACTTCTAAACCAACGGTTTGTGAAAATCATTGGTATAGGTCCCCTTTCCCAACGGTTTGGCCAAACTGTTGGGAAAGCCCAATTTGAGGTCACTTTTCCCATGGATTTCCCAACAGTTTGGCCAAACCGTTGGGAAAATTCCACCTTGTGGACACTTTTCCCAATGGTTAGGGTATGGATTTCCCAATGGTTTGGCCAAACCTTTGGGAAAAGTATGCTTTTAGGACACTTTCCCAACAGTTTGGCCAAACCTTTGGGAAAGGGTGGGTACCTATCCCAACGATTTGGAAAAACCGTTGGGAAAGGTCCCCCATAAACCAACATCACTCCTAGAATCAAGGACCTATACCAACAGTTTTGAAAACTGTTGGTATAGGTCCTTTGAATTTTTATCAGATCTTCTTACCAAGAACATTATATAAATAAAAATTTAAATTAATTATGAGAATATATATATATATTTATGTAATTATATTCAAAAAATTAATGTTAGGTTACTGGTTAGGTCGTTCAATGATAAACTAGGGGTCCTGGGATTAAATCCCAGAGGATGTTTTTTTTGAAATACATATACCAACAGTTTTATGGAACCGTTGGTATAGATTTTCATATTAATTATACCAACAGTTTTGGAAACCGTTAATATAGGTCTATACCAATGGTTTTCCTAGAACCATTGGTACAGACCTATCCCAACGTCTTACTTGGAAACGGTTCTCAAAACCATTGGTATATGCTATACCAACGTTTTGGAGGCCTATACCAACGGTTCCAAACCATTGGTATAGGTTAGTTTTCCAGTAGTTATTAACTACATAAACATCGTATTTGAAAAAATAGTGAAAATTCATTCCACAATTACATCACACTTGGATGACTTATAAACATATAAGATATCATATTATTCTTTATATTCTTTGTAGTGGAATCATTAGATAAGGTTGAACTTAGATGCTCAGTAAGGGTTAAAATATACGAGATGCAAATCAAACCAACATAGGTAATCATAAAGAGAATATTAAAGGAGTAAGACAAAAATAAACTTTTATGAAAGAGAATATAATTATAAAATCATAAAAAATAGATTAGAAACCAGGGATCATAACATAAATCTAAGAAATAACATATGAATTTGTCACATGCATAAGGATAGAAAATCATAATTTAGGTTTATTAGTGTTGGTTCCCTAAAACCAACTGATTTTTTACTATCAATCAAAAAAGAAATATGTATTCTTATCTGATAATATTTAATAGTTTTTGTAAGAGAAATGTGATAATATCCTTGGAATATTTTTCATCTAGGGTTATAGTGGTTCCCCTCTATAATGTGAACTGAAATATTCCATGATTATATACATAAAAAAGGTTTTGTAGTCTAGATAAATTAATCTAATAGGACATATATTATATATAAATATCATGTTTTTCAAGATCATAATTATAGAGACTTCCTCTCATAAATAACACACTTAATAATCTCCAATAAGGTAGGTCATGTGGACATACTTTTCAATAAGAACCATATATATTATATGTTTCTTTGGATTTTCTTATCTACGAATGTGTATATTGGTACTTGGATTAGAGATCATTATTAATGTGTATCATGACCCACTTACCTTGATGCATAATAAAAACAAATGATGTATTTTCCCATGGATAATTATCTTGTATTAGTTTCATCGCAATTAGTATAACATTAAGTGAATGGACAAGATAAGATTTTTCCAATTTAATATTAGGAAGAATATATGATTTTCCCTTTTATTAAAATTAAATTATCTGGTATACATCCATATTCAGTGTATTCTACCGACGATTTCATTTCAAAAGTGAAGAAAATATAGTTTTATGGATGATGACACATGTATGTGTCATACTTGATGAGATATCATGTGATAAATGGACTCTATTTCCCAGTATCATTTGTAGTATTTTTTTCATAGTAGATACATTAACATACATGATTTTTTATAGGAAATAATTTTAGAATTAAGGTATGATCAACCAATTTTCCTTGAGAAAGGGGTCTATAGGATCCAAAAATAAGTATATCTAGAAAATAATTAAAATCTATTGAATTTTTGTTTAAGAATAATTATATTATTAGCTAGTGGAATAATATTTATCCACTATAATTTTATCATAAAAACTCAATGGGGGACTTTACTTTTTAAAATTATTTTAAAAAATGGATTTATGTGAGAGGAAATTTAGGTAGTGTACACCCCCTTCCATTAATCACACACAAAATTATTAAAATCATAAAAAATAAAAAAAATTGAAAAAATAATTTTAGGAGCTTTAAATGGAATGAGGGAATATAATTGGAACTATATAAATAATTAAAAGTAATTTATTAATTTAAAATTATTTAAAATTATTTAACAATAATCCAGGTCAATTTTAATTTTTTTCGTTAAAAATATTTATTACGTATATAGATCATGATCTAAGTGAAACACTTGTATGTTTGGTGGATTATTTATATAGTTTAATTACTAAAATAGATTATTTTTTTATAATTATTTATCAGTTATTTAAATAAAAAATCTATGAATCACTCGTCCATCCTAAATATCTTTAATGGAATACCAATTGAAATTTTATTGTAATTAAAAATAATATCAACATCCCATGTTATCATCACCAATGTCTGAATATACATATGTTATGATGGAGCACACATTGATGCTATTTGAGATGTGAAATTGCATAGAACCAAACCTGGGGAACGCATGATATGTTGTTGAGTTGATTCAATTTGAAGATTTACTATAGGTTCTCAGTTTATCCATCAACGTCTTAATGAATAAACAATTAGATAACAGTTTATGACTGAATCTTAGTTTTTTATACATGGTCTATTATTTTTTTATGTTTTTATATATGTGATTTCATTTAATAATTTCACAAGAATGTATATATAAAATAAATAAATCCACAATGAATTTTTTATATTTTTATTTTAAAATTTTAAAGAGATAACATAGTTACAAGATGAAAAATATAATTATATTTCACTCATGAAATAGAAGAATATTAAAAATAAATAAATTAATTTTTTAAAATGGTTAATAATTTATGTATCACAACAAATTTAGAAAAAATTTCAAAAATAAAATAATGATATTTATACATAAATTTAACACCCCCCTTAACGTAAAATATCGAGTCCTTAAAATTCCATCCATCATTTGAGTAAAAATAAAACCATAGTTGAAATTTCTAGTTTTCCCTTTGTTAGTGTACATTAAATTAACAAAGAGTTCTAAAGAAGCTATTTGGTCAACTTAACCAAGTCAAAATCAAGGTAATTTGTCCAAGTATTCTCGATGTAACATAGAGGAATGAGTCAAAGAAATAGGAGTATTATATTTTGGCATTAGGAAGCCTACTTATTAGATCAAGGAGATGTGAGTTAAAGTAATTTTCTAGATAATTATCTAATAGTTATTCCTTTGAGTAGTCGTATAGTCATAGTCTAGGTTATGAAAAGTGAAATATAAACCCTTTTCACTGGAATATCCTAGTGAATGGATACTTTGAATCCAATGGTGAGGGTTATTAGTAATTTACAATATAGTGGGATATATAATGATTCATCTAATATAAATATTTTTAAATTTTTCATAAAAATAAAGTACTAAATCATCTTTATTTTATTATTAATAAATCTCATGTAATACCATAGAATCTTTTCGATCAATATTGGACAATGAACATATCCTCATTAACAGAAATTCCCAAAAGGTGTATAGTCACATGTGTATAGTTTTATGTTATGAAAGTAGATTGTATGTATCATAGTCCTAACTAACTAATGAACCACCTTAGGAAGTATGTGAAGGGGAAAAGGGATTATTATATGATAAATAGGTATGATTTGTAACACCCCAATCTTCTACGGTACGCTTCTCTTTGAATAATGCAATACTGTGTGTTGTACGCAACATCGAGTTCTAACACACACCACAACCAATCAAACTATCTGTTATGAATTGTAATACCTACTTTTTAAAATTTTATAAATTTTATCTCTCAAAATGGACTTCATTTTTGGATTCGGAGTATCGAATTTATCCTATGGTGAAATTTTGGTACTTTTCAGATAACATTAATATTTTGATGAATAGTGAAAATTACTAAATTTTAATTACAAAAAACTTTTTTAATAAAAATAATTAATAGTGATAAATTATGAATTTGAGTGGGTTTAAAGTATATTTAGAATATATTTTTACCATTTAATACAATTTTGGTCATTGGACATAATTTCACAATTATACCAAACATAAACAAGTATCAATCTTTTGATAGTTATTATATCTTAAAAATACGCTTTTTGTTTTGACAGAGGGAATTAATTTTATATTAATTTCTACCACTTCTGTGTTTTGAATTTGGAAAAATGGATCCCATATTTGAAATCAGGATTTCCAAATTGTTTAAATAGGTAACTTTTATTTTTATACATTTTGAATAATTACTTCGGTAAATATTTTATTTACCATGGTTAAAGGGTAAATCCGGTAAATAAGGGTTACAGAATAATATTATAATAATACTAAATTACCCTAAAACGTGTCCTAACATTATTGGTGGATACATGTCCGACCATGGGCATCTTTGGGTCGATTTTGGGACCCTATGGAGCCACTTGTAGGTGATAGGGACAGTTTATTTTAATTAAGTAAAAATAAATACAAAAATGACATAAGCATATATCTTTTAGAAAAACAATTTTTACAATTGGTTATGTACGTTGGATTTTCTACTATAAATATTCATTAGAAAGATAAAACGATTTCCTACATAATGGTATTTTATTTATAATTTTTATACATAAAATAGTTTAATTTATATATGACACAATGATGATGCAGTAATTACCATAATAGTGAAACATTAAAATAATTGATATTATAAATACCCAAATAAATATAATTTGAGACTTTTAATAAATTAAACTAATTTTATATGATAATATTACATATTAGGATTGATTTAATGGACTTTTTTCGAAGTAATCATTCTGTTATGATTTTCTCAAATATCAATTTTCCAAATAGTGTCAAAATTGACATAAAAGAGTTTCTAAAACAAATATTTTATTATTAGTTGATATTAAATTCCTAAAAATCTAAGGTTAGGCCAAGAGACTTATATCATGATTGGTTTATCATTAATGGACCATTTTTGGGTCTCTTGGATGTATATAGTTAGTTTATTAACCATATAATATAAACATACAAAGAGACATTGTAAAAGTGAAACTAATTAACTAAGAGTTAATACTTAAAGATAAGGTTAATATAGTAACCCAAACCTGTCTAAATACTATTGGTTGAGTGGTGTTTGACCTATCCCCACCTTAACCTTTAAATAATCCACTTTGGAGCCATTAGAAACAGAATATGAATTTATTATAAAATAATATTTCTAGCTTTTCCAAAGGTGCCCATCACCCCTCTTATAAAAGGGAACTCCCCCTTCTCATTAATTCACACCATCAAAGCCTTTTGGTTCAGCTAAACCCAGAAAAAATACTCTATAAACTTCCCCCACTTAATCCTAGATTAATTCCTTTAGTCAGAAATCCAACCTAAGGAGCCCTTTTAATCAAATCAAAAGGAAGAACCAGAAGAAGAGGTAATGATTTCACCACCCTTTTTCAAGTTCCTTTCTTCTTCCACTTCTTCTTTCTTTGTTATTACCTTAATAAAATAATAACTCCAGTATATTATATATACTTTGATGTTATTATACAAATTTTACAACCATATTTCAGTATTCTATCCTTCCTTTGAATGACATGTCATCATACGTGCGTATGTACGGCTTACCGTCTTCACGTCGTGGTGTAATTGTTATTCAAAACATTATTATTTGGATGGGTATAATAATGATTTGTAATTCATGTAAATAACAAATATAACATGATAATTATTTTTTATATATGATATACCATCCAATTATATATTATTTTAATATCAAAAGAATGATATTGTCACTCGTGCGTACGTACGGACTACCATCACCACGAATGCGATGAGATTCATTCTCCATTGTATCCATTAAAGTATAATTATCATTTGATGATTTAAAAATAATTTTTATGGACTTGATATAATTCTGGATATGAATAAGACACAACGTATCCATTAGAAACATGTCTTACGTAACAAAACATATAAAAGAAAACGAGTAAGTTAACACCCGAAACGACGATAATACTAAGATATTATTAACAAAGTAATGTTGAAAGATCATATATGATATCATATTAATATATATGATTCATGTATAATTTCATAACAATTATTTCACCATTATACAGGAGGTTAACCTACCCTAACCAAGGAAAATTACAAGGTAAGGATTTATTTTGCAATCTCTTTATTATTTGAGGTTGTTTATACGTAATAATCTACTGGGATCTCGTTATCATCCACATCCATGTTTCTTAAAAATGTATTTCAATTTTTTTTACTATTTACAAGAATATGGGTTAAAGTCATTTATTCCCTTGTTTGACTTTTTATAAGATGTTTATAAAGGAATATTTCTGTCTTTTTCCAAATAAGGTGCTTTTTATCCTTTTCGACAGAATTAAGGTAAGAATGTTTTTTTAACTTATACGGAGGGTGCGGAAATTTTCCGCCGTTATAAAATCATCGAAGCTTTCCTTACAATATTATAAGAAAATTTTTAAAGTAAATGTTTTATTTTATAATTATGTGACTTTTAAATGATTTCAAAAAAGGGATATTTCTCTCAAATAGTTTTGATTTCATCTATGTCAACATCCTTTGATGGATTTTATGCTTATTTGAAGTTGATTTATTATGATACAAAACATCCATATTGTATTGAAGGTTTTTTGATTTTTTTGACTATGGATGTGTTATTCTTATACCATTCATGGTTTATGGAGAAATTATTGGCATTCCATATTCTAGTTTTAATACGAATGTTTATGTTATGTTTAAACCTGTTCATATGAGGAATTCATTGGACTTAATATGTGACTGGTGGAGCCTACTATAGCTCCTCGATTCATCGGTAGGTCTCATGAGACAAACTTGTGTCTTGGAAAAAGGCCTTGACAAAATCTTATTTGTAGTATTTGCACGAGGCCTTGGATATGTGGTTATGATAGTCTAGTAGTACCATTCCATCATTATGAAAGTGGTTATTGATATTTCATGTGAATATTCAATTAGTAGAATATCCATGTGAATAAGTAAATGGCATTATTTCATTTTATTTTTTTTCCATACTATGTTGAAGTTCAAGTTTAAAAGGCTTTATTTTAGTTATACATTGCCTTAAATGTTTATTCTTATTTATGAAAGTTTCCGTTATATTGTTATCCTTACTGGGAATTTGAGCTCACCCCCTTTTCTATGTTTTTTCCCAGGATGTGAAGAAGTAATTTATGAATGAACTGAAGGGATAGTATGAGGGGATAAGAGTGTGGACTATGGAGACTATATTGTTATAGTTTTAATTTTATGCTGTAATGTAAACTTTATTAATTTATCTAGTTATTCCATGGCTACTAAACTAATCGGTCTTTCGAGACTTGATCTTTCTTGTGATCATGCCAATGTTATGTAATAATGCACCGACTCTGTGTAACTGGGGTCGGGGCGTTACAGTTGGTATTAGAGGAAGTTCATTACAAACCTTGGAAGCTATATTTAGATAAACTCTGATTAGAGCACATAGACCTAAGATGGACTTTGAGGATTGGTATAGAAGAACTTCCTAGAATTTTGGTATTGTAGATATTTTGTGAGTTTTCCGAGAAATACATCCCTGTCTAGATATGAGCAGGTAGAGGTAGCTCTGGCACAGATGTACCAAGAGGTAAAACCCGAAAACACCGCTTTGAGATAGACTCGAACGGGAATTGGTGCACGACAACGGGCCTTGCTGCACTCTTGGTTACGACACTCCTGGGGGACGTGCTTAGGATAAATCTCATTTTCTTTAAAAATCATTATGAAGGGTTTATGAGTATATAATTCCTTAAAGAAAATATTTTTATGATTATGGATTATATCCATAAATAGTTCAAATTATGTTAAGCATTTTATAAGTATGAAATTATGTATTTTGATTCATAAACTGGTCTAGTTTATTCCATTGTTTAGAAATGGAACCTAGTGGAAGAAATGGAAACTGTATCAATGCACGCACTCCATGTAGGGATTTCCCTCCTGCTCAAGATAATTAAAGTGGAGCTGGTGATGCAATTGGTACTGATCAGCAAATAACCATACTGGGACAACTCACTCAGGTTATGAATAATAACCTTACTCGTATAGAGCACCTTGATCCGTAGCATGGAGGATCAATGTTAGATTGCTTCATAAGGAAAAAACCTCCAATGTTCAGTGGGAGTAAAAATCCATTGGTAGCTGAGCAATGGATAAGTTCCCTAGAGAAAATATTTCAGGCTTTGGGATGTAGTGAAAGGGAAAAAATTATCATGGTAGTTTACCGCCTCACTGGAGATGCTGATCAATGGTGGTCATTGATTAAAAACATAAAGGAAGATGATAAAGTATCAAATATGGAATGGAGAGAGTTCAAAGATCTGTTTTTAGAAAAATACATTCCTCGTGACCATCGAGCAGGTATGGAAAGGCAATTTCTGAGTCTTAGACAAAAGGGGGATAAGAATGTTGCAAAGTATGAGGATAACTTTACAAGGATATCAAGGTATGTTGGAGATTATATACGTATCCCAAGAAGTATGATTTATCATTTATTTGATGGGTTAAACTCATTTCTCCGTCGAGCATTAGTCTCACAATACTTCTCATCATATGAAGACATCTTCTCATGTGCTATCAAGACAGAAAAGGAATTCTCTAAGTCTTATGACTTTAAAGCAAAGAAAGAGAAGAAGAGCTCTGCTGATCAATCTGGGAATGGAAATTATGGGAAGACGGGAATGTTTTAGTATCCATCCTGTGGTAAATGTGGGAAGAAACACCCTGGTACTTTCTTGGAGGGAATGGGTGTCTGTTACAAGTGTGGTGAAAAAGTCCACCAAACCCGTGATTGCATAGGGAAGAAAGAAGCTACCAATGTTTAGTGCTACAATTGCAGGGAGATGGGACATTATCCAAATGAATTTCCTAAGCATCAGGGGAACTTACCTCAGAAAAGGCCAAGGGATCAAGGCCAAGCTTATGCTATTACTACTGCTGAGGTAGAAGCTCCAAAAGACGTGGTGGCAGGTAATTTAAGGGTTTCCTCAAGTTTAGAAATTGCATTATTTGATTCCGCATCATCGCATTATTTCATATCTTCCCATTTTTCTAAAAAAATTAGATATTTCCAATTTGATTTTACAAAGGAGTTTTCAGTTTAAACTCCTAAGGGAAGTATCATTGCAAGAATGTTTTGTGAATCAGTCCCCATTAGAGCACATAAATGTTCTTTATCTGCTGATCTCATCGTCATACCTATGATTGAGTTTGATATAATCCTTTTCATGGATTGGCTTTCGGACCATGATGTGAAGATTTATTGTAAGAAGAAGTAGGTTATGATTTTTGATGATGATGATAAGGAACACCTTATCTTTAGAGAAGAATCTTTACCGCCTAATTATTATCTAGATCCACCCCTAGTAGCTCAACTAAATTCAATTATTGGGGAGGAATAGGATGAAATTATAGTGGGTGAGGAAAGGAATGTTCAAATAGCTGATGTAGCTATTGTGAAAGAATATATAGATGTGTTTCCGGAGGAGTTACCTAGACATCCTCTAGAACGAGAAGTTGAGTTTTCCATTGATTTAATTCCTAGATCAAGGCCTATATCGAAGACCCCTTATAGAATGGCCACTGTAGAATTTGTTGAATTAATGAAACAACTAGAGTAATTGAGTAATAAGGGATTTATTCTCCCTAGTGTTTCTCCATGGGGAGCCCCTATTCTTTTTGTTAAAAAGAAAGATGGATCTATGAGGTTATGTATCGACTATAGGGAGATCAATGCTATAACAATAAAGAACAAGTATCCCCTACCTCGCATTGATGATTTATTTGACCAACTGTATGGAGCTCAATACTTTTCAAAGATTGACCTTCGATATGGATACCATCAGTTGTGTGTGAAGAAGGAAGACATTCTAAAGACAGCATTTCGAACCAGGTATGGGCATTACGAGTTTACAGTAATGCCTTTTGGATTGAATAATGCACCCTCTGTATTCATGGATCTGATGAATAGAGTTTTCAAGGAACATCTCGATGAATTTTTGGTGGTATTTATTGATGATATCTTGGTATACTCAAAATGATATAAAGATCATGAAAATCACTTGTGCATTATCCTGAAGACTCTGAGAAGACATGAATTATATGGGAAGTTTAGCAAGTTTGAATTATGGATTCATGAGATTTCTTTTCTTGGACATATTTTCTCTAGAGATGGAATCTATGTTGACCCTCTTAAGACCAAGGCAGTCCAAGAATGGCCAGCACCTATGAGTACAACTGAGGTACGTAGTTTTATTGGTTTGGCAGGTTATTATCAACCTTTCGTCCAAAATTTTTCCTTGTTGGCTAACCCATTAACAAAGCTCACACGTAAAGGGTTTAAATTTGTTTGGAAAAAAGAGTGTGAAGAATGTTTCGAAGAACTGAAGAGAAGATTAGTCAATGATCCTATATTGACTCTACCATCGGGGAATGATGGGTTCGTTATTTATAGTGATGCATCGAATAAAGGACTTTGTTGTGTCCTTATGCAGAATGATAGGGTTATTGCCTATGCATCACGACAGTTGAAAATTCATGAACAAAACTATCCTACTCATGATCTCGGGTTAGAAGTTGTGATCTTTGGTTTGAAGATATGGAGGCACTACCTCTATGGTGAAAAATGTGCGATTTATACTGATCACAAGAGTTTGAAGTATATTTTCACACAAAAAGAACTCAAAATGAGGCCAAGGAGATGACTTGAATTACTCAAGGATTATGATTGCACGATACACTACCACCCATGGAAGGTAAACAAGGTGGAAGATGCTTTGAGAAGAAAAGATCATGGAGTTTTGAACAATATGAGAATTGAAAGGGATCCAATTTTCATGGATCTAGTGAAGATGGACATGGGAATAACCAGGGAAGGTGAAACATCAATGCTATTTCAAATGGTTGAAAACCCATCTTTACTAGAAAGGATTAAGAGTTCTCAGACCGATGATGAAGAATTTCAAAAGAAGATTAAAGCTATGAATGATGGGAGATTGAGAGACTTTGTGTATGAAGATGAATTTTGAAATTTGGGAAGAGACTTTGTGTTCCCGATATACCTGATCTAAAAAGAGAATTGTTGGATGGTGCTCATAGTTCCAATTTCTCTATACACCTTGGGAGCAACAAAATGTATCGAGATTTGAAGGAACATTTTTGGTGGGACAAAATGAAGAGGGAGATTGTTGATTTTGTGTCAGGATGTATGGTTTGTCAACAAGTGAAAGATGGAAGGAAACAGCTTTGAGGATTCATGCAACCTCTTTCCATACCGGAGTGGAAATGGGACAATATTACGATGGACTTTGTCATGGGGCTACCAAAGAATCCTAGAAGGAACGATGCAATATGGGTCATTGTTGATCTTCTTACCAAGTCAGCACATTTTCTTTCTATAAGGGAAGATTTACCACTTGAACGACTAGCAAGACTATATATTAATGATGTTGTGAGACTTCATGGAGTACCCCTATCGATTGTTTCTGATCATGATCTCCATTTTACTTCAAGATTCTAGAAAAGTCTTCAGAAATCCTTGGATACTGAACTTCATTTGAGCACTGCCTACCACCCTCAAACAAATGGACAATCAGAATGAACTATTCAAACCTTAAAAGACATGTTGATATCCTGCTCACTTGACTTTCAGGGTATGTGGGATCAATATTTACCTCTGGTAGAATTTTCCTATAACAATAGCTTCCTTTCGAGTATTCATATGGCACCATATGAAGCGTTATACGGAAAGAGATGTCGCACACCAACCTGTTGGGATGACATTGGTGAAAGAAAACTTGTAGGCCTAGAACCGGTGGAGGAAACAATGGAAAAGGTGAAGGTAATCCGAAACCACATCAAAGCATCTCAAAGTAGGTAGAAGAGTTATGCAGATAATCGAATGAAGGATTAGGAATTTCAAGTCAGTGATCATGTTTTCCTGAAGGTATCTCCATGGAAGGGAGTCATATGTTTTGGTAAGAAAGGTAGATTGAGTCCCAGGTACATCAGACCTTTCGAAATTCTAGAACGAATTGGGGATGTATCTTACCGATTGGAAATGACGCCAAGTCTCCCCAAAGTTCACGATGTGTTCCACGTATCTATGTTGAGGAAATACATGCCTGACCCAACGCATGTACTCACCTATGAGGAATTAGAACTAGAACCTGATCTATCTTATTGTGAAGAGCCTGTTAATATTCTTGATATGAGAGAACAAGTACTGAGAACCCGGACGACTCGTCTGGTAAAAGTCTTGTTGATAAACCATAAGATGGAAAAGGCAACGTGGGAACCCGAGGAACTTATGATGAAGAACCACCCGAGTCATTTCATGCGGTAGTATTCTAGAAATTTTGAGGATGAAATTATTTGAAGTAGGTTAAAATATAACACCCAAAGCTTCTACAGTACGCTTCTCTTTGAATAATACAATAGCGTGGGTTGTACGCAACATCGAGTTCTAACGCACACTGCAACCAATCAAACTAGCCATTATAAATAGTAATACCTACTTTTTAAAATATTATAAATTTTATCTCTCAAAATGGACTTCATTTTTGGATTTTTAGTATCTAATTTAGCCTAAGGTGAAATTTTGGTACTTTTCAGATAACTTTAATATTTTGATGAATAGTGAAAATTACTTAATTTTAATTAAAAACAACTTTTTTAATCAAAATAATTAATAGTAATAAATTATAAATTTGAGTGCTTTTAAAGTATATTTAGAATATATTTTTACCATTTAATACAATTTTGGTCATTGGACATAATTTCACAATTAAACCGAACACAAACAAGTATCAATCTTTTGATAGTTATTATATCTTAAAAACGCGCTTTTTGTTTTGAAAACGGGAATTAATTTTAGATTAATTTCTGCACTTCTATGTTTTGAATTTTGAAAAATGGATTCCATATTTGGAACAGGATGTCCAAATTGTGTAAATAGATAACTTTTATTTTTATACATTTTGAATAATTACTTCGGTAAATATTTTATTTACCATGGTTAAAGGGTAAATCCGGTAAATAAGGGTTAAAAATAATATTATAATAATACTAAATTACTGTAAAACGTGTCCTAACCTTATTAGTGGATACATTTCCGACCATGGGCATCTTTGGGTCGATTTTGGGACCCCATAGATCCACTTTTAGGTGATAGGGACACTTTATTTTAATTAAGTTAAAATAAATACAAAAATGACATAAGCATATATCTTTTTGAAATACAATTTTTACAAAAGGTTATATATGTTGTATTTTCGACTATAAATATTCATTAGAAATATAAAACGATTTCCTACATAATCGTACTTTATTTATAATTTTTAGACATTAAATAATTTAATTTATTTATGACACAATGATGATGCAGTAATTACCATAATAGTGAAAAATTAAAATAATTGATATTATAAATACCCAAATAAATATAATTTGAGACTTTTAATGAATTACACTAATTTTCTAGGATAATATGACATATTTGGATTGATTTAATTGACTTTTTTCGAAGTAATCATTCTGTTATGATTTTCACAAAAATCAATTTTCCAAATAGTGTCAAAATTGACATAAAAGAGTTTCTTAAACATATATTATATTATTAACGGATATTCAATTCCTAAAAATCTAAGGATCGGCCAAGAGACATATATCATGGTAGGTGTATCATTAATGGACCACTTGGGGGTATTTTAGATGTATATAGTAATTTTATTAACCATATAATATAAAAATATAAAGAGACATTGTAAAAGTGAAACTAATTAACTAAGAGTTAATACTTAAAGATAAGGTTAATATTGTAACCCAAACCTATCTGAATCATATTGGTTGAGTGGATTTCAACCAATACCCACCTTAAACTTTAAAAAATCTACTTTGGAGCCATTAGAAACTGAAAATGAATTTATTATAAAATAATATTTCTAGGTTTTCCATAGGTGCCCCTCACCCCTCTTATAAAAGGGCACTCCCCCTTCTCATTAATTCACACATTCAAGGATTTTGGTTCGGCCAAACCCTGCCAAAATACTCTCTCAAATTCCATAAATTAATCCTAGAGGCCTTTTTTAATTAGAAAGCCAACCTATGGAGCCTTTTTGATCAAATCAAAAGGAAGAACCCAAAGAAGAGGTATTGATTTCACCACCCTTTTTCAAGTTCCTTTCTTCTTCCACTTCTTCTTTCTTTGTTATTACAATTCTAAAATAATAACTCACGTATATTATATATACTTTGATGTTATTATAAACATGGTACAGCCATATTTCAGTATTCTATCCATCCTTTGAATGACATGTCACCATACGTGCGTACGTACGGCTTACCGTCTCCACGTCGTGGTGTAATTGTTATTCAAAACATTATTATTTGGATTGGTATAATAATGATTTTTAATTCATTTAAATAATAAATATAACATGATAATGATTCTGTATATATGATATACCATCCAATTATATATTATTTTAAAATCAAAAGAATGATATTGTCACTCGTGCGTACGTACGGACTACCGTCTCCACGAATGTGATGAGATTCATTCTTTATCATATCCAGTCAAGTATAATTATCAATTGATTATTTAAAAATAATTTCTGGATATGAATAATATACAACCTATCCATGATAAACATGTCTTACGTAACAAAACATATAAAAAACGAGTAAGTTAACACCCGAAACGACGATAATACTAAGATATTATTAACAAAGCAATGTTAAAAGATCATATATGATACCATATTAATATATATGGTTCTTGTATAATTTAACATAAATTATTTCACCATTATACAGGAGGTTAACCTACCCCAACCAAGGTAAGGGTTTATTTCGCAATCTCTTCATTATCCGAGGTTGTTTATACGTAATAATCTATTGGGATCTCTTTATCATCCACATCCATGTTTCTTAAAAAAGTATTTCAAATTTTTTTTACTATTTACAGGAATATGGGTTAAAGTCATTTATACCCTTGTTTGACTTTTTATAAGAGGTTTATAAAGGAATATTTCTGTCATTTTCCAAACAAGGTGCTTTTTAACCTTTTTTACAGAATTAAGGTAAGAATGTTTTTTTAACTTATACGGTGGGTGCGGCTATTTTCCGCCATTATGAAATCTTCAAAGATTCCCTTACAATATTATAATAAAATTTTCAAATTAAATGTTTTATTTTATAATTATGTGACTTTTAAATGATTTCAAAAAAAGGGATATTTCTCTCAAATAGTTTTGATTTCATCTATGTCAACATCCTTTGATGGATTTTAAGTTTATTTGAAGTTGATTTATTATGATACAAAACTTAAATATTGTATTGTAGGTTTTGTGATTTGTTTGATTGTGGATGTGTTATTCTTATACCATTAATGGTTTATGGATAAATTATTGACATTTCGTATGCTAGTTTTAATACGAATGTTTATGTTAGGTTTAAACCTATTCATATGAGGAATGCATTTGACTTAATATATGACGGGTGGATCCCACTATAGCTCCTCGATGCATCGGTAGGTCTCATGAGATAAACTAGTGTCTTGGAACAAGGCCTTGACAAAATCTTATTTGTAGTCTTGGCATGAGTCCTTGTCAATGTGGTTATGATTGTCTGTCATTATGCATTCCATCATTTTGAAAGTGGTTATTTATATTGCATTTGAGTATTCTATTAGTAGAATATCCATGTGAATAAGTAAATGGAATTATTTCATTTTATTTTTTTTCCATACTATGTTGAAGTTCAAGTTTAAAAGGCTTTTGTTTTAGTTATACATTGCCTTAAATGTTTATTCTTATTTATGAAAGTTTCTACAATATTGTTATCCTTACTGGGCATTTGAGCTCACCCCTTTTCTATGTTTTATTTCTCCCAGTATGTGAAGAAGTAATTTATCAATGACCTGCAGGGATATTATGATGGGATAAGAGTGTAGAATATGGAGACTATATTGTTGTAGTTCTCATTTTATGATGTAATGTAAACTTTGTTAATGTATCTAGTTATTCCAAGGCTACTAAACTAATCGGTCTCTCGAGACTTGATCTTTCTTGTGATCATGCCAATGTTATGTAATAATGCACCGACTCTGGGTAACTGGGGTTGGGGCATTACATGATGCATTTTATGTTTACATAATAATTTCGTCTTCAATTTACAATGATTTTTTAAATCAAATGGATGACATATATCTGTATAACATGTATTGTAATATTTGAGATGTTTGTCAGGGGGAAGTGACGAATGAAAAAACATTGAATAATCATTACACTAAAACATTTTAAATTAGAATATAAAATCTAGGATGGTCCTTATTTAATCAATATGGTAGAGTACAATGTTTGAATAGTGGAGTTTGGATTCAAGTTAAATAATTATCTTTCAATACATCTAATTTTATCATCCTTGTCACCTTTTTATTATATCTTAATTAAGAATTATAAAATGAAAAATATAAGGAACCCACTTCTATATATTTTGGATAAGGTTATCTATATATGTGAGAACATAAAACATAGTTAAATATTTAGTGCTTATAGTTATGAAGATGAATGATAAGGGTAAAAGGATAAAAGAAAGTGTGATGCCAAATTCACCCTCACAACATCCACCATAGAAACCAATTATAAAGTGGGAGAGCATCAAATAAGAGATTATTTTATTCATATATGTAATTAAATGAAATTATAATAGAAACCATGATGAATTTAAGATGAAGATAGAATAATATTTTACTTTAGGTATATTTATCACTGCATATAATATTTCTGTTTTAATTTATTATTATTAATCATGATTTTTGAAATAAACATTTTATCCAAATAAAGGAAGCAAGGAAGTCCAGAAATATTACAATAGTGAAGTGAACCATTATATTTTTTGATAGGGATTGGTTTCTTATCCAGCTAAGAGAACATCACAACTTCACTTATCTATGTGAATGTATTCTTGAATTTCAAAAACTACTATTTATTATTGGGTTTTACCAAAACATTATATTAGTGTTGTTCATATATATAATAAAATTTTATTTCATGTTTGAAATGTATGTTTTTATGGTAAACAATAATTAATTAATAGTTTAATTATACTTGAATTGCAGATATCCAATATTAAAAATTAATGATGAAAATTAAACAAAATATATAGATAATACCCAGTTTTGGAAAGATAATTATTAGTCATGTAAAACTAGAATTTAATGTGAAGGATATTCTATTATGATTGTTTAAAATATTTAATATAAAACTCATAGTTATTTGACATGCATACTTATAATGTTTGAATACAAAGAAACCATTTTATATTAAAATTTTATAAAGCCATAAATCTTATATAATTAGTTCTATAAGATAGATGTTAACTATATCAACTAAAATATGGAGATAAATTCAATTAGTTCATGAAATTAATTTAAGATATTTAATAAATTTAAATGTTATGTAAGAAATATTCTTGTTATGTGGATAATAGATGATTTAGGTCAGTAAGCCAAATAATTTCTTAACCATGTACTCAAAAAAACATTAAAATTTATATTAGAGTTACTCTTATAGTTATATTTCCTTACACACATTAGTTTCTTGGTGATAGTAAGAATGGGATCCATGATGAGAATTATATGTCTTACAAATCCAATATTATTTCTTTATAGACATTGTTAATGAATATGATCATTGAAATTAAACATAGTGTTAAAACTAAGATGGGAAAAGATATCTCATATGAGTAATTGTATGAATGTATATTTAAACTATGGTATATGTGTGTAGTTATAAAAATATTTTTTTCATTCTATTTATTGTAACTAATTTTCATCACAAAACATGAAAGTGTATATATGTGAACTATCATTATTCTATAAAATATATTACATATATTCCTAAGATATAAAAGATAAATTCAAGTGAGATACTATATTTATATTTTAGGATGCACATATCTATATGAGATAGTGGGAGAATGATTTACTTTATTGAATTTAAGACTCAATATGCACAAGATTTTACATAGAAACATAAAATCAAAAAATCATTTTAGAAGAAGTTATTTCAAAGAAGGTATACTAAAAAGGTTAGTAATGGAATTTTGAGAACAAACAATATATATTTCTCATACCATGAAGTATGATGAATGGTTATTATATAATGTACTCAAATCTAACATGGAGGTACAAAATATATATTTCTATAAAAGGTTATCGGGGGTTCCAAAGTATTCAACTAATATATGTTAAGAATAAATTATTAATGTGTAATATATTGGACCCAGTTCACTCAAAAGTAACTGAACTTGGTAACTCACATTACCTCTAGCACACCTCCCCATATTCCAAAGGATGTCAACTATGGGTGAGAGTCTACAATGAAATGTTGGAGAGACTCTACCATCTTTTATCTGAGTGACAACACAATTTTATAAAAAAAATAAATGGTGGAAGCATGATAAATGAGAAACATTTGTAATTAAATATTATAAATATAATAAAAATAAAGTAACGATCCATTAAAATAACTATATCTACTAATATATAAATAATTATGATAACATGATGTTATAAAAAAATGGGATCATGGGATAAGTGGAAGGAGGCATAAAATACCAAACCTGTTATACAAAAGTGAAAAAAACAAAATATATCTATAATAGAACAATGATTGGTAGTTAATTCCTCTGCTATCATACTATATCCTAGTACCAATAATCCATAATCCATATTTGGACACTTCCCCTTGTCCCTACCATTATCCTTGAAGTTTATTTGGGTACCAATTGGTAGCTCTAGTAGGGTGTGAGTGAAACTTAGTTATCTAACCCCAACGGTGTATATAACTATACAATTTGTTAATATAAAATGATAAATATGTAAGTATAATGAATAAAGGGGATAAATAAATAAACCATATTGTTTTGGGTTCCCATGGAACACTCATCTGATACTATCTTCTTCAGTTTAAGATGAAATGTCTTTATGCATTTAAAATTTTAGATTTATTTTAATAAGTCCTAGAAAAAACTAATATGTCCAAGGTGTACATATGGTATGATAATAAGTTAATATTCCATAGTTTAATGAACGTTAGCTTTTATAAGCTGGGTGAATTCCATTGGGGGTGCGCCCTTGGTAATTTACCCTTAGGGGAAGGTGATACGTGATCCCTATGATTATGTTTTAAGTAGACTTAATTCTATACATGAAAGGATCCCAAGGTAATAACATATTTGGACCATAACATCATTCCAAATCCAAGAAGAATAATATGAGGAATTAATTTTGAAATTTTCAAAATTATAGTTGAACCCTCAGTGTTAAGTTGGTGAATTCACAATCATAAGACAATCACTGAATCCAAGTGTGGTCTTGCAGTTGGTAGACACATCCATGAATCATTTGTAATCCAATGAGCCCATCGAAGTAAAACCACCATAGGAGCCTGTATATTGATTAGGTTATGAAACACATTTAAGTTAAATCATGGTCTGTGACTATAGTTAATCATAATATAACAACTTCAAAAGTTCCAACCATAATAATGACATCCAATATCATAATTCATAACTAATCATGGTCTAGGTGACATGGTTTTTTCATTCACCTTTAATTTTTAATAATTTTTCTATTCCAATTTATAAAGGAAACTCAAAAAACCTTATAAGGTTGTTTGGTTGCATATCTATGTCTTTGGGGCCTAGAAATATATCATATCATTTCATTCAATTCATTTAAACCATTATATTCTCAACGGTGAACTCAACACACCTAAAATTGTGGTTTAATTCAAATAAGGTGGTATAAAATTTTAATAAAATTGAAAAATGTGATATAAGGTATGGTTTGTGTTAAGGTAAACATATACTGATGATTGAATCTAGGTTGTAAGGAAAAAAACTCATGGTGCTAAAAATATTTTAATTTAATGTAACATTTAAAAGGAGTCACACAGAATGTCTTATACATGTCACAAGGGTGCATGATATAGACATGACAACATTTAAGGAAAATGGTGAAGAAATATCCCTTATATTTTTAGTTTAATCCTTAGCTAGTATTGTTCTATAATCTAATATAGAATGGGATAAATCAGATAAATAGAAAAACACCTTGAAAAATATGGTATATGAACTTGCATTGATTTATCAATCAATATGGTGATCAAAAAAGATGAAAATAACCAGGAGTAAACTTATCCTTATCAATGGGGATCCGATGAGATGAAAGGATATTTAATTTTAATGTTTAATGAAGGAGATGGTTCAAATCATAGGTTGAAAGGAAAATGATTTTTCAACATGAATAGGTCGCTTTATGAATGGGAATGAAATGGGGGGAATAAAGGTTAACATAATAGAGGGAAAATGTTAATTTCAACCTTTTTAAAGGGGTTCGGGGATGGAAAAACCAAGAGAAAACACTATCCAAGAGTTTCACCTCTCCCCTTGTCTAGGCGTATGGTTTGAAAATCCATGTACAGCCCATCTACACTCACCATCCAAGGTCTCCATCCCTCAAATGGTTAGGCACGCCATTAGAATAAATTGGGTACTAACCGTTCAACATAAATCATAATTTATTATAGCATTTTAATGGCCATATTTCGTCCCTCACATTGTTATATTAACCATGAACCTCCTCCGTGGTCTATATGGATTAGATGAATGGTTAGAACTAATCATGATCCAACCATGCACCTTAATCTATTTCTCTAAATACAAGAGATTTTGGCTTTGAACAAGACCAAGCCGCTCATGAACCCTTCGTTATCCATTCATAAATTATTATATAGATAAAATAATAGATCAAAACATAAAATAAAGGATCGTTACCTCTGTAAAAAATTGGGATCTAATAACCTCCCTTCCTTAAAAAAACTTTTCTCCAAGTTTCTCTTAGGGTGGTTGTGTATCATCAGATAATAATTTTGGCTGCTAAGCACATAAATAATCCTCTCAATCCCAAGTCTTATCATGTATATATTCTTTATTACATATCATACATACTAGAGAAAATGACCACCTATGTAGAACCATCATCATATGATCAATAATCTCAATAGTATACTAATTAAAAGAAACATCAACATCCAACTCAAGCTCATTAGGATAAAGGAAATGAGATGGGTTTCAATAATAAATACGTAACCGAGAAATGTGAATATGTTGTGAATATCCCTATATCCATGTGGTAATTATATCAAATAACCCACTAGTCTAACCCTCTCTAGAATCTAAAATGGGATAATTAATCTTGGTGTTAGCTTATATTTTTGTCTA
Organism: Viscum album; assembly: GCA_963277665.1. NCBI lineage: Eukaryota > Viridiplantae > Streptophyta > Magnoliopsida > Santalales > Viscaceae > Viscum > Viscum album. Next base: position 800,076,738 of record OY728150.1, on the reverse strand, counting down.
ATACTTCGATGCCCTAGTCTATGTGATACACACAAGAAGATCCTATCCTCAACCTCAAACTTCACAGTTCATTGATGATGATTTTCATGGGTATTATCCCTAGCCATAGTTATAGTTATATGCTTCCTAATAAGTTTTACCTATACTTAAGTCTCTTAAATGATATGAGGACCTGGTAGTACTTCCTCTTCGTCCTCTAACTAGCACAGAGGTGATCAGAACATCCTACCATTTAGGTCCTCATAAGGATCCATTTGTATATTCACATGAAAGATATTATTATAAGAGAGAATAGAAAGTGGTATATATTTCTCCCAATAGCTACCTAAATCATGTACACATTCTCAGAGAATTTCCTCTAACACATGTATGATATGATCAAACTGACTATCAGTCTGAGGGTGATAGGTTTTCTCAGAAGCACCTATGAACCAAGATCCCTCTATAACCCATACCAGAACCATGATGTAAAACGGTAGTCCTTGTATAATAAAATGTTATTTATAAATTCATTATGGAATATGATATCTCTATGATATAGCCTCTATAGTTCATCCCTTAAGAATATCTCCCTGATAGGAAATAAATGAATGAATTTTGTGTACCTCTCTACAATCACTCATACCGAGAAACTATTTGGGGAGACATAGGTAAACCCATCACAAAATTTATAGTGACATAATACTATTTCCACTTTAGAATAGGAAATGGTTGTAACAAGATAGAATATTGTTAGTTCTTCATCTTCACCTACTAACTAGTGGAACACGGAGTAAAAAACCTATTATTTCCCTTTTCATCCTTGGCCACCAATACTGAAAGTGTAAGTCTCGGTGAATCATGGTAATATTGGGATATACTACCCAAAAATAAAAATGAGTCTCTTGAATAAATCCTCGTGTATGTCTTCTAGAACCTAGAAATTCCCATGAAATCACAATATCTCATATCTATCAGTAACCCAACCATGTTTTGGGTCCTCACCTCAATGATGCTCTCTTAGGATTAATCCCTCAGGGTCTAAAATCTCTCTCATATTAACTCTATCGAAAATTGAATAGTTCACTAATAATGATGTGATTAAAAGTTATACATTACACTCCTGAATCTATATAATCATCTTATAAAACAAATCCATCAACTATTTCCCAACTACTGGCTTCCTGAACAACTTTTATCTGTGTCTTCTGGATTATAGTTTCAGCAATGAAATTGACTTTCCCAAGAATATAACCAGGATAAAATTAAATATAATATAGGTATTAAACCAATATTTATTCCATATATTCAATTCATGTTGATTGATTATTTATTTAAGTATTTTATGGTTCATGTATACAAAGAACCACTCTCCCAAAAAATAATGCATCCAGAAATGCAAAACAGGAACCACTACTGCTAGTACAAGATCATGTTGCGAGTAAATATGATCATTATTTGTCAACTACTGAGACCTATATGACACTACTAAAACTTCTTCTATCAAAATGGATCCTTGGTGAATACTTGGTGAATCACAATAAAACATATAATATCTACTAGGCTCGTGTATAATCAAGTTCTACACTAAGTTAATTATTTATTTTAACTAATGTAAGGATTTTCAAAGACTTCATACCATTATAATTTAACAATTTTCTTTGTCGATCCCATAATAGGTGATTTGAGGTGTGAGAAACCATGACTAAAATTTCTATAATATCATTTTACCCAAAAGAAGCTCTAAATATCAAAGAAATTTTTGTGGTACTCCAAAAAACTCATATCTCTCACCTACTCTAGGTCCACTAATACTCTTTCATATAAGATAATGTGGCCCAAGAAGTAAACTTTATCAATCCATAAGTGGCATTTTTTGGTCATTTAATTCAACCTATTCTATATCAGTGTGATCAATATGATATGATGGTTTTTTGAATGATCATGTTGAGTATGCGAGTACACCAATATTTCATCCATGAAAATTACCACAAAATAATCTAGATACTGGTGGAAAACTTGATTCATCATAGCCATGAAAACTGCTGGTGTGTACCAAAAACTAAAAAACCTGATCAAAAATTTATATGGATAATATCTAATTCAAAAAAATTTATGTGGTATAAATGAGTGTATAACCCTTACCTAATGATATCCTAATCACAAATAAATATTTATTAAAACATGATGTTCTCGTATCTGATCAAAGAGGCCATCTATTCAAAGTAATCGATAATAGTTCTTATCATTTAGTTGATTCATGTGGTGGTAATCTACACTAATACTAAGGGCCTTGTCCTTATTTTTATTGAAAATCATACGTGAACCCCAAGGGGAAGTATTGTATCATATAAACCCATTATCTTGTAGGTACTCTAAATACCTTTTCATTTCATAAACTCATTAGGTTTCATCCTACAGAGATCATTAGATACTGGTGTGTCTCCTTACACTATCTTAATAGAAAACTCCACCTCTATCTCTCTCAGGAGGTGGCCTGGAAAATTCATCAGGGAAGGCATCCCTGAGATGGTCCACTATAGGGTGTAATTCTATCAGATATGTTCCTTGATTAATAATAATATGAAAAAATATATAGTTTGTCATTACATTCATCCCATGATTATTATTTCCATTTGTACATTCCTAGAAAACTCATTCTCCTTTGTGAATATAGTCGTCACCCTTAGGTGATGTAAAGGAAACCCTCCAGTGATATAAATTAGCATGTGCATGAAAATTCACTAACCAATTCATCCTAAGAATGATATCAAAGACCATACTCTCAAGGATTAAATGATTCCAAAAAAACATGATAGACTCTAATATTGAAGGGAAAATACTTTCATTGGAATATACATTTTGGTTTCACTCCCAACAGAGTACCTAGAGTCATCACTCAATGGAAGTACTAAATTTCATGTATGAGACAGTCCCTAATAGAAATAGACATAAATAAATATGGTGAACTTGTATCAAATAATGAAGATACTAAAGTAGAGGCTACTAAAATCATACCTCGAACTTTATAAGGTTTGACACTCCTCTCATTAGGTGTAGGTTATACTACATAAATTTTGCTTGATCCATGACCCTGAGTCACTACCTGACTTCTTTGTGTAGGTATTCTCTATTGGAGATGCATACTTGAATTATAACATCCTTATCCTTATCCACATCCTAAACATATAGATTCTATGGTACTCTAGAACCCTACATGACATTGATCTATTGATCTAGGCCCAAAACCTAGAGTCAGTGCAGACACCCTCACACTAGAAATTGGATTAATTTTTTTGTAAAACTGGTTAAGATAACCCATATTTTTGTAATCCCAAAACTCAAATGGTTCTTTAATATACTATGGATTCATGTGTCTTAGACTACAATATTAGTGACAAATCACATGGTTGACCAGTTTCGCACTCTAAATAATGTTTCCTCTTTGGGAAGTCTCAAAATGGGGCTTCTGACAACTGAATGAATGACTTTCTTATTGAGAAACAGACTCACTACATCTCACACCTTCATCTTCCCTAAGTTCTCACTTTAATATGACAACATCATTCACTATATTAGTGTAATTATTCATATAATTCATGTATACCTATGATCGGATAGAATACAGGATCCCACCATAAAATATCCTAGCCCTAGAAAATTCTTCACTAAGGAGAGAAGGAAAGAAATGTTCAAACTCTATGAAATTAGTGGAGTAGTCCCTAAAAGATAAAGTTCCTTAATCAAGGTGAGTAAACCTTTTTTCTCAGTGATATATCAATGCCTCCATAACAAAATAGTTACATAAGGCAGTTTGTAAGTCCCTTCAAACTATATCCCTATGATGATCAGCTTGGGTCAAAACATCTGACCATCTCTTGGCTAACCCTCTGAGCATATAATATGAAATATTCACATTAATTTATTGAGGCTTATCTAAATTAATAAGGATATATAACATGGACTTTATCAATGACTCAATGGCATGGAGGATTCCTTTCCCTGAAAAGGTAATAGGGTCCTTTTTTTAGAAATATCTATTCAACTATGACATATAAGGGGAAAGTTTTTGAGTCCCCAAAACAAACTGAACTGTACATATGAATCCTTATCAAAATTGAGTGATAGTTCCCTTAATTGGTTTAACAGGAGTAATTACAGGTGGAACTACAAGAGTTCATACCATTGGTTTAGGTATCTTCACCTATAGAGTATGGTCATCACTACCTTCTTGGAAAATAAATTAATTTTTTCATGGTGGTATATTTCTATAATGCCAAACACACACCTCAGAGAAAAATCTGATAATAGAAACAATCATAGATTAAAATAATAGGAAATTTCCGTGCATTCCTATATAATATTCGATACCCATAATTGCATTCTCCTAAATTAAGGTCTTGGTGACATAAAAATCATAATGGTTCATAAGAGGCACTCTCACCACCCACTAATATGGTTGATTATGTTTCATGGTCTCATATATTATAAAACAAGTTTAATTATATAGAGTTACAATATAATTTTATAGAGGAAAACACCCTTTAAGTTTCAATTGGAATTCCCATTTAATGGAATTCATTCCATTTTATAATTAGATGTCAATAGTTATATATATATTGGTGTAGTTAAATGTATCTTTCATTCCCATGTTATAAATTCTTATTCTTTATGAGTTTTCGTTAGTACTTCATGTAAATGAAACTAGTCTTTTATAATGGTTTAATTATATGGATCACCATTCATATTTATAGAGGTTCATACACCTTATAATTTATAATTGGAATCTATTTAATTTCAACCACTAACATTTCATCCCATATACCTAACAGTCCATGGAGTAATATAACATAATTGGGTAGTTTGATTTCCACCATCAATATATGTAAGAAAATTCCATTTAAGTTAATGTAGGCACATTAATTAACCAATTAATATTCTCAATCATCATGTAGATACATTATTCAAATTATAGATATAACAATTATGGCACTACAACATGATATAGAAAATTCATGTAATAAGTAGATATAGCTTGGGATATGCATGAAATATAATTCCTCATCTTCCTATAATGATTCATGAGATAATACCTCCTTTACTTAATATAAAAATGGTAGAAGAAAATATATAATAATTATAAATTCCACAAATCACGTCAATCACCCAATGGTCAAATCAATATTACTACAATAAGAAAAAATAAGAACATAAAATCCCATCCATAGAAACATTACTTTTACATGTATATGGGTCATCTTCTCCTAGGCCTAGGTTTAATACCAACTCCAAAAAATTCTTATCCTCATATCTACCAACCCAAAATAGTAAGCCAGTGGGAAAATATCTCTAATTTCATTTGAAATTTCATGGACCCAGTTCACTTATAAGTAACCAAACCAGTTTGTCAGGTGGTCTCAAGCATGCATCCTCATATACTAGAGGCTAATGACTAATAATGAGGGTCTATAGTGGTATGGCGGGGAGACTATGCTTTCTTTTATCATATTGGAATCACATTGGAATAATAAATTAGTAAATTGTGGAAACATAATAAATTCATAAAAATGGATGTAACTCATCTAGATATAATAAAAATATATGAATAATCCATTAGTATAAGCATATCTAGTAACATATATTGAGTGATGATAAATTGATTCAATAAAAAATGGTATCTATGGATACAAAGAAGAAACAATAAAATATAATACATGATATAAGAATTGAATAAAAACAAAATTTATCTCCAATAGAATCATGAGTTCTTGCTTAGTCCTATAATCTTGTACTTCATACTATTAAAGATAATCAAATTTCAATAGCTGTCTTCATTACCTTACCCCTACCTACATCCATGAAGTTTTTTCTGGTACTAGTTAGCATTTTTAATAGTGTATGAATAAAAATAAGAATCCCACTACCAATGGTTTCTAGAATAATCTAGTCTATGGATATAAAATCATTAGTTTGTAGGTATAATAAATAAAGTTTATAAATAAATAAACTATGTTTATATGGGTTCCCCATGGAACATCTGGTTGATACTACATACTTTAAGATAAGTATAATTTTCTCTGATAATTTAATATTTAATATTTTATTTATACATTCGAGACCTGAGTCATATGAACAAGGTGTCCATATTTAGTGATAATTAGATAATGTTCCATAATTCCATGGAATTTATATTTTATTATCTTAGTGAATTCAATAGTGGTGTACCATTTCCAATTCTCCATAAGGGTAAGGTGTTACCTAATCCCTAGGAGAATGTCCTAAGAATCCTTGGTGTGAGACTTGAAAGGACCCTAAGGTAATAACCAAGGAATTCTGTAACATTAAGATAAATCCAAGGAGAATCACCCACAGAATTATTTTTTATGTTTTGAAAAATATAGGTGAACCCTTGGTGTTATACCATGGAATTCACAATTATAAGACATGAACTAAATCCAAGTGTGGTATTTCACCTCATAGATGCATCAATGAAATGATTTCCATCCTAAAATCCTACCCAATAGAAACCAAAATGAGTGTCCATGTATCGTTTAGTGCATGCCATACCTTTAATGTAGATCAAGGTCTTTGATCAGTGGTTAATCATAACAAAAAAACTGCTCAATTTACCTCCATAATAATTATTTCCATGACCACACGTCATAACTACACAAGGACTATGTGAAATGATTTTTTCATAGACCATCCATTTTCAAACAATTTATCCATTCCAAATTATAAAGGCAACTCAAAAAACTTTATAAAATGGTGTAATTACATATCTAAGGATTAGAGGACAAAAAAGATATCATATCAGTTATTTCAATTCAGTTAAAAGATTATATACTCAAGGGTTAATTCAATACACCTAAAAAGTTGGTTCCATTCACATAATAAGGTATTTAATTTTAATATAGTTGAAAAATGAATCCTAATGGGTGGTTTGTGTCGAGGTAAACATACTCTGAAGATCAAATCTGGTGTATAAGAATTACCACTCAAGGTGCTAACAATATAGTAATTTAATTTTATATTTTAAATTCATCTTAATAAAATTTTGATTTGGGGAACAATGATTCATTATATAAACATCAAAAAATTTAGGTAAAAAAAGAGACTAACAACCTTATACAAACAGTAGACTCATCATCTAGTATCAGACACTACTTTGGGATCGAATGGGAGTAATTGAAGACATAGAAATACATCCTAAAAATAGGGCATACTATCTCAAATAGATTTTCCATTCAATATGGTGATAGAAAATGAGAAAATAACCAAGAAGAAACATAGCCTTATAGAGGGGGATCAGATGAGACAAACTTTGGTTGAATTGAACACCAAATGGAAGAGGTGAATCAAATCCTTGGTTGAGAGGAAAGGGAGATTCCAACATGAGGAGGACCATATGTGAATGGGTAATGAAATTGGAGGAAGAAAGGTTAAATTGTTGAAGGAAAAAAACAATAATTCCCTCCTTTTTAAAATAGTGTAATGTTTGGCTACATGGTTGGTCAAAGTATGCTCCAACCATGAACCAATTAAGTTTAAGTGATATACCTCATCCTTTAGATTTTGTCATGGTTTGGAAAACTATATATTTCTTATTATTTCCCATTATCCCTGAAATCCACCACTCATATAGTTAGTTGAATCATTAAGAGAAACAATACAAATTATACAATTAATTTATTAAAAGTTTCACATAGACATGAATTCTCCCTCACATGGTTAAAATAAATATGTACCTCCTCCATGGCCGGTATGGTTGATCCTCACAGTCAGCACTAACTATTTTCCAACCATGTTCATCAATATGTTTCTCCAAAAACTAGATCTCCGGGCTCTGAACAAGTCTCGAATGGTCACAATCACTTCTTTATCCCTTTATTCATTCTTATATAGATAGAAATAAGATCTAAAATAAACTTAATTTATCCATGCCTTGATGAGAAATTGGGATCTTACATAATGGAAACTAGATAATGGTATTACTACCAGTTATGTTACGGTTGACCAAATTCTACTCAATGAATGACATAGATAAAGTAGCCTAAATTCTAGTGATCTATATATATAAACATAGATTCATGTGGTTTTTTAAAATTTAAGTACATATATTGAATAGTAATTATAAGATATAATATATAGGAATCATGTGAGGATTCTTTCCAATTTCACTATATATAAATATTTTGTAGTTTTCTTATCTCTTTAAGGATAAAATATATCATTTAAGAGATGTAATATACTTGAAAGTCCAAGAAAAATGTATTGATAAGTGTTTATAACTATTATTAAATAATATAGTTCATAGAGGTTACGTTCCTAGTATATGAAGAAGATAAAAAACTATTTTTAAGGGGATACATAGTTGGTTTTTAAATTGATGAGTTTGATCTGACATCACAGTTAAGATAATGATAGTGTAACGTGAAAGTGAAAATGAAAGTAAATCTTGATCTCCATTTCTACAAAATCCAAATATATCAGAACTTATAATGGATCTAAAGTTGTAGTATACATATATTTTGTATATATAATCACTTTTGAATTTTTTATCAAGGATATGAATTCATAATTAATAGTATAGCTAAAATATTAATTTTAGAAGTCTTAATGATGATATCAATGACTTTATGGAAGTATAAATATCACATAAGATCTAAGAAGTTGATAAGTTTTATTACTTATCCCTAATGTAATTGGGAGTCTATTGGAGTTGATTCCATTGAACAAACTGAGTTTTTACATTGGATTTCCAAAACATATTATTTTTTATCACATTTTGTTTTTTATTCTATGAAACATTATGTTGATAATGTACTTAGAATATTTTCCCATTATAGGGTTCAAATAGCTTCTCACTTTACTAAGAACCTAAATATGTCAAGATGATTTTCTAAAATAATGTGCCATGTGTTTTATATACATCAATTTGATGAGACACATATTATGTTTGAATATAACGTGTTGAGGGATCATTAGCATTGAGACTTTCCCTCATAAATTTTAGACTTTGTAATCTTAAATAATAAAGTAGATGAAGATAAACCCTTCAATAAGAACACCAAGTATTATATGTTTCATTAGTTGTTATTATCTAAGAGTTTGTGTATTGGTCCATAAACATGATCATGTTATTAATGTATACTAGAGCACTTGTACCATGATACATGATGAAAAATATAGTTTTTTATCCATGGTGAAATTGATTGCATAAATTATTTCATGATTGGTATGGAATTAACTGAAATGATAATATAGTATTTTCACTCCTCAATTATGGAAGAAGATACCACTTGTCCTTGGATTAAAATGGCAGTTCCTTTTATAAATTAATTGACATGGTAGTCTATAAATAAGTTTGGTTCTCGAATTCAAAGAACAATTGATCAAAAAATAATGATGATGAAACATGTATGTATCATATATGGTGACATATCATGTAAAAATGATTATTTTACACAGTACCATTCATTGGAATAATGTTTTGGTTTATACACTAACTTCGTTCTCGAATGGTTTCATGGAATGTTACTAGATTGTGATCTCTTATTTTAGGTATGTTCAAAATATTACCATTGAGAAAGTGGAATAGTGATTCACACAAAAAATATATCTATAAAATCATTAAATTTTATTCAATTTAAATTGATGAATAATTTAATTACCAGGTAGTGGAATAATATTTATTTTTATATAAGTTGATAATCATTGAGTTGAATTTAATCCCATGTTTATTTATTGAAAATTTAATGAATATAATATTTATTAATTCATAAGTTTGGGAAATATAGAAAAATATATATTTTATTCATGTTGTATGAATATATATATATATATATATATATATATAATTTGAAAATTAACTGGATATAATATTAATTTTATTAATAAAATATGTTATTATTCAAGGTTCAATAATATTATGAAAGTATTTGGATTGGGTTAATGGTCCAAAAAATATATTTTAATATCATTTAAGTTAATTTTAATTTTATAAAGTATAATAGGTAATTATTTATCATCTAAAATAATAAAAATTATGATTGGTGACATGTGTAAGGTATTTTTATCTTTTAAATAATTATATTTATTTAATTAATAATATTTAAATATTATATGTCAACGTAAAAATAAAAAATATATCTTTATAATTTAAAAAAGGTGACATGGGTTTTATTTTCCATATGAAATATTATTATTCTTATTATTATTATTTAAGGAAATTTTGACGTTGATTTTTAATTGAGATTAAATTAAAAGAATAGAATCTATTTATATTTCTTATAATGATGACCTATTTTATAAAACTGTGTGTGTCTTGGAATGGATATGGGATCCTCTAGTGAGAGTATTCTCTAATAATTTACATTCTCAGTATCTAGAGAGAAAATAGATTGAATCCTTTCTCTATATCTTAATCATTTAGGGAGATATAATAAGATATTCATTATTGTGATCAATTGAAAATAGAATAAATAAATTTCTAATATTTCACTAGCACCTAAGAGATCTAGAACATTATTTAAATTTTCATGGAGAACATATGTGTTACTTCCCGGATCCAGGTGCCAGCTAGAACTGCCTGGACCCGGTTGGTCACATGACCTCATGCTCATTTCCCCAAATGCCAGAGGATGCCAACTAGCAGCAAGGGCTATGGTCTAATAGTGGTGAAACTATGCCCTAATTGGTAGAGTATACACAGTAGAATAACAAATAATAAATATTAATGGAAGTAGTAATACCATACAAAAATGTAAATAGTGGAAGACTGAAAGTATAAATAACTACAGTATATATATAAATAATGATGCATGTCACAAGTATCTAGGAAAGCATCCAAAAAAGTCAAAAATGATGTAAATAAAATAAAGAAATGAAAGTACTGAAAATAGTAAACTCCAACAACATCACAAGCCTCATCTTGGTCCTATGATCTCCAACTCCAATAGTAATCAAGTACCTGATGAAGAATGGAGCTTTCCCTTATATATACCTTCAACCATATAATCAGTTTGATTCTAAAAGAATGACCCAAACAATCTCTGATATTAATCCTAGTTTGAAACCACCAAATGATCTATTCCTAACTATCAGTGAATATATATATAGTAGTAAATATGCATAAATGAAGAAAAAAACTACGAAGTAATAAAAAGTAAACAATCTTGTAGTTTTAAATTACATTCATTTATTGTTATATGTTATTCAAACCATTGAATAATGTATCATTAAGATCTAGACTAATCTTTGTATCCCCTTGTATAACAACAAAATAGATGTCTCTAAATACCATCTAACAAAAAATAAGTCTGAGTCCAATATGGTGATTTGTCTTGTAAAAATCATCACGGTCATTAAATAATTCAAAAAACCCTCTGGGAATGTTCTCACAATCTAAACCCTATGTTTTAACATATCATCAAATCAATAAATAATGGCCCTTTGGGATAGCTCACACATTCTAACCCCTTTAGTCCAACATAGCACTAATCATTTATAAATGACCACCTGGTTAGATCTCACGGTCAATACCCCTTTGATCTGCATATCAACAATGAATTATAATGACCCCCTGAAAGCTCTTGAAGTCAATTCCCTATTGTCCCACATTCATTTAATAACGACCCTCTAGGTATCTCTCCTGGGCTAACCTCCTGGTCAATGACACCCCGACAGCTCTCACAGTTTTTACCTCTAGGCCAAGATAACAGTAATAATACATAAAATACCCTACCTCGGGAAGTCCTCAAAGTCAATTCCCCTTATTCACACATCCACAATGAAAATCACATGCATCTCATGTAAACTATAACTCCATACTAAAAACACTAGGAATGTAAAACATGAAATCCTAACATGATTTCTAGACCCAATGGCCATAATTAATCAAACATGTCAAAGACACCCAGAATCATGTAAATAAACCTTTTTCATCATCAATAACCCTTTCTCAAACAAACACAGCATAACAGGTCTTAATTAGTGTTAAATTCTAAAACAAACAATACCCTAAAATGGGTTTTCACCACTTTTATCATATGTAATCAAAATACAACCTAAAAAAGAAAAAAACCAACCTTGATGTTGTATGAAAAACACTCTTGAACATCGGCCCTTGAATCAGACTAGAATTATGTAGATCGATGTGAATCCAATGCACCCGGCGATACCTCAATCGAAGCATAGATGGGGGAACAAGAAGAGCTCAAAGATTCTCAGTGTTATGTTTCTCTCATGTAAGAAACATGGGGAGAAGAAAATGTTTATATACATAATATGTGACATCTCTCTAATATATCAAATAAAAAGAAAATTACATGGAGTGTTCATTTACGGTACACGTTGTGTACTAGCCTCAATCAGTCTCCACTTTAGGTCGTCTCCCAGGTCACCTACAAGGCCAAGTACTCGACATCTACATGGCCAGTACATGGCTAAACGTATAAACTAGGTAAACCGAATGTACTCAAAAATACACTGTGTTTACATAGAAAATTTCTCAATTCTTTCGTTTTCCTAAAAAACAACCTGAAATAAAGATCCATACATTAAATGAAGATCTTGGTTCTTAAAAAACATCACCTATTAAATCAATTCATCCCTAAATTTTCCTTCTAAGGGTAGTGAGGAAGAAACTTCAAACATCCCTGGCCTCCAGAATTGTATGCCATCCTCCCTCTCCCAAGTCTCATCTTGTACTCACATGTGATACCATAGAACTCATACCAAATAAACAAACCATCCATAGAGAACCTTCATGATACGATTCACAATTCATATGGGGTGCTTCTCAAAGGACCCATCCACCTCAAAATCAACCTAATTGGGTTGAAAAACGTGTGATGGGTCTGAAAAGTAACGACTTAGCTGAGAAACATGAAAGACTTTGTGCATAGCCTGATACCTATGGGATAATTATAACCGATAGGCAACAAGACCAACTCTCTCCAAAAACCAAAAATGGCCTGATGTATCTTAGTGAAAGCTTCCCCTATCTTCTAATCCTCCTCTATCCCAACCTCTGTGTGAGAAGTAAGAAAAGCTAATCTCTGACCTTGAACTCTGGAGGTCTTCTCTATCGATCAACATAATATTTCTACCGAGACTGTGCAATAGACATCCTCTTCCAAATCAAGTTCCCCTACTCAATGGTCTTCTAGACATGAAGAGGTCCCATCATAGATGCCTCTCTTGCCTCCAGTCAATATAGGGTTGATAGAAATGGCCTACCATACAAAATCTCATAAGATTCCATCCGAATTGTCACCTGAAAACTGTTATTATAGGAAAAATTCACTATGGGTATGTATCTCACCTAAGATCCCCCAGAATATAGAACACATGATAGAAACATGTCCTCCAAAACCATAAATGTGCACTCGGGATAGCCATTTGTTTGGGTATGGTAAGTTGTACTCAGAAGTACCTGTGTAACACCCCAAGATTTCATAGTGTGTTATTTCTTCAAAATAATTCAATAACTTGCACTACACGCAACACTTAGTTCAATTGCACCATGACTTACCAAAAAAAAAAGCCATTAAAAGAGGTCATGAATAGTATTAACTAAATTTTAAACTTTATATAATCCTTATAATTTTAGAATCCATATTATGAGTTTCTTAGTCATAATGCAAGAACAGATTCATTTTCAGTATTGCACTTTTATCAACTTTTGATAGTGAAACCTTTTTAAATACAATATTTTAAACTTTTTGACTAAATGGAGACATCAAAAAATTTAAAATGAAACATCCCAAGCTTCCACGGTACGCTTTCCTTTGAATAAAACAGTAGCGTGTGTTGTACGCAACTTCGAGTTCTAACACACCGTAACCAATCAAACTAGCTGTTATGAATATTAATACCTACTTTTTGAAGTTATATATATTTTATATTTAAAAATGGACTTCATTTTTGGATTCGGAATATCAAATTTAGCCTAAGGTGAAATTTTGGTACTTTTCGGATAACTTTCATATTTTGATGAATAGTGAAAATTACTAAATTTTAATTAAAAACAACTTTTTTAATCAAAATAATTAATAGTGATAAATTATGAATTTGAGTGGTTTTAAAGTATATTTAGAATATATTTTTACTATTTAATATAATGTTGGTCATTGGACATAATTTTACAATTTAACCGAACATAAACAAGTGTCAATCTTTTGATAGTTATTATCTCTTAAAAACACGTTTTTTGTTTTGACAGCGGGAATTAATTTTAAATTAATTTCTGCCACTTCTGTGTTTTGAATTTAGGAAAATGGATTCCATATTTGGAATCAGGATGTTCAAATTGTGTAAATAGGTAACTTTTATTTTTAGACATTTTGAATAATTACTGCGGTAAATATTTTATTTACCATGGTTAAGGGTAAATCCGGTAAATAAGGGTTAAAAAAATAATATTATAATAATACTAAATTACCCTAAAACGTGTCTTAACCCTATTGGTTGATACATGGTCGACCATGGGCATCTTTGTGTCAATTTTGGGACCCCATGGATCCACTTGTAAGTGATAATGACACTTTATTTTAATTAAGTTAAAATGAATACAAAAATGACACAAGCATATATCTTTTAGAAAAACAATTGTTACATAGGGTTATATATGTTGGATTTTAGATTATAAATATTCATTAGAAAGCTAAAACGATTTCCTACATAATTATATTTTATTTATAATTTTTAGACATTAAATAATTTATTTTATTTATGACACAATGATGATACAATAATTACTATAATAGTGACAAATTAAAATAATTGATATTATAAATACCCAAATAAATATAATATGAAACTTTTAATGAATTAAACTAATTTTCTAGGATAATATGATATATTAGGATTGATTTAATTGACTTTTTTAGAAGTAATCAATCTGTTATGAGTTTCACAAAAATCAACTATTGAATAGTGTCAAAATTGACATAAAAGAGTTCTTAAAACAAATATTATATTATTAATTGATATTAAATTCCTAAAAATCTAAGGTTCGGCCAAGAGACTTATATCATGATAGGTTCATCATTAATGTACCACTTGGGGGTCGCTTGGATGTATATAGTAAGTTTATTAACCATATTATATAAAAATACAAAGAGACATTGTAAAAGTGAAACTAATTAACTTAGAGTTAATACTTAATGATAAGGTTAATATAAGTACCCAGACCTGTCTAAATTCTATTGGTTGAGTGGTTTTCGACCTATCCCCACCTTAACCTTTGAATAATAAGCTTTGGAGCCATTAGAAACCGAATATGAATTTATTATAAATTAATATTTCTAGCTTTTCCAAAGGTGCCCCTCACCCCTCTTATAAAAGGGCACTCCTCCTTCTCATTTCTTCACACCTTCAAAGCCTTTTGGTTCGGCCAAAATCTGCCCAAATACTCTCCCAACATCCCTCACTACAACCTAGAGGCCTTAGTTTGATCAGAAAGCCAACCTATGGAGCCCTTTTGATCAAATCAAAAGGAAGAACCCGAAGAAGAGGTAATGATTTCACCACCCTTCTCCAAGTTCATTTCTTCTTCCACTTCCTCTTTCTTTGTTCTTACCATTATAAAATAATAACTCCAGTATCTTACATATACTGTGATGTTATTATAAATATGGTACAACCATATTCAGTATTCTATCCACCCTTTGAATAACATGTCACCATACGTGCGTACGTACGGCTTACCGTCTCCACGTCGTGGTGTAATTGTTATTCAATATAATATTATTTGGATGGGTATAATAATGATGTGTAACTCATGTAAATAATAAATATAACATGTTAATGATTCTGTATATATGATATACCATTCATTTATATATTATTTTAATATCAAAAGAATGATATTGTCGCTCGTGCGTACGTACGGACTACCGTCTCCACGAACGCGATGAGATTCATTCTCCATCGTATCCATTCAAGTATAATTATCATTTTATGATTTAAAAATGATGTTTAAGGACTTGATATCATTCTGGATATGAATAAGATACAACAAACATGGCTTATGTAACAAAACATATAAAAGAAAATTAGTAAGTTAACACCCGAAACGATGATAATTCTAAGATATTATTAATAAATCAATGTTAAAAGATCATATATGATATCATATTAATATATATGATTCTTGTATAATTTAATAACAATTATTTCACCATTATACAGGAGGTTAACCCACCCCAACCAAGGAAAAGTACAAGGTAAGGGTTATTTCACAATCTCTTCATTATCCGAGGTTGTATTATACGTAATAATCTACTGGGATCTCTTTATCATCCACATCCATGTTTCTTCGAAATGTATTTCAAAACATTTTTACTAATTACAAGAATATGGGTTAAAGTCATTTATACCCTTGTTTGAATTTTTATAAGAGGTTTATAAAGGAATCTTTCCGTCGTTTTCAAAACAAGGTCCTTTTTAACCTTTTCGACAGAATTGAGATAAGAATGTTTTTTTTACTTATACGGCGGGTGCGGTTATTTTCCGCCGTTATAAAATCGTCAAAGCTTTCCTTACAAGCATACAAGAATATTTTCAAGAAAATGTTTTATTTTATATGGCTCTTAAATTATTTCAAAAAAAGAAAGAGATATTTCTCTAAAAAGTGTTTTGATTTCATCTATGTCAACATCCTTTAATGGATTTTACGCTTATTTGAAGTTGATTTATTATAATACAAAACTTCTATATTGTATTGAAGGTTTTGTGATATTTTTGACTGTGGATGTGCTATTTTATACCATTCATAGTTTATGGTGAAACTATTGACATCTCGTATGCTAGTTTTAATCCGAATGTTTATGTTATATTTCAAACTTTTCTTCAGATGAATGTGCTAAACAAGTATGTTCCGGGTTGGGGACCGGTAAAAGTAAGCCCTCCAGGTTGGGGACTGGTAAAAGTAAGCCCTCCAGGTTGGGGACTGGTTAAAGTAAGCCCTCCAGGTTAGGGACTGGTAAAAGTATGCCCTCCGGGTTGGTGTCCGGTTATTAGAGGCACTCCGGGTTGGTGTCCGGTTATTAGAGGCACTCCGGGTTGGTGTCCGGTTATTAGAGGCACTCCGGGTTGGGTTCCGGTTAGAAGTAACCCCTAGGTCTTGGGATGAGGCCTAGACAAAGAAATTAACATTTAGTATTATGCATTCCAACATTATGAAAGTGGTTATTGATTTTTGCATGTGATTATTCGATTAGTAGAATATCCATGTGAATAAGTAAATGGCATTATTTCATTTTATTTATGCCATACCATGTTGAAAGTTCATATTTAAAAGGCTTTTGTTTTAGTTATACATTGCCTTAAATGTTTATTCTTATTTATGAAAGTTTCCGCTATATTGTTATCCTTACTGGGCATTTGAGCTCACCCCTTTTCTATGTTTTATTTTTCCCAGGATGTGAAGAAGTAAGTTATGAATGACCTGCAGGGATTTTATGAGGGGTTAATAGTGTGGATTGTGGAAACATTATGTTGTTGTATTAGTTTTTCATTTTATGATGTAATGTAAAACTTATGAATATATCTAGTGTTTCCAAGGCTACTAAACCAATCGGTCTTTCGAGATTTGATCTTTCTTGTGATCATGCCAATGTTACGAAGTAATGCACCGACTCTGGGCAGCTGGGGTCGGGGCGTTACAACCTGTGTACCCAAATCCCTCTATAGTCCCTTCCAAACATGAGAAGAAAACCGGGTGTACCTGTCTAAAACAATCAAGTGTGGAACCACATGCAAACTTACAATCTCTTAGATGTACAACCTTCCAATATCTTCAACACTGAATGCTTCCTTGATC
The DNA here is from genome assembly GCA_963277665.1 of Viscum album. Taxonomy (NCBI): domain Eukaryota; kingdom Viridiplantae; phylum Streptophyta; class Magnoliopsida; order Santalales; family Viscaceae; genus Viscum; species Viscum album. The sequence goes on along the minus strand of OY728150.1, from coordinate 800,058,929 downwards.
ATCAAGAAATGTGCAACCATTGTGAATTTGTCAACAACAACCCAAACTGCATCATTACAATGAGGAGACCTCAGTAAACCAGTCATGAAATCCATTTCAATTCCATTCTACTTCCACTCGAGAATGGATAATTGTGGTAAAATCCCTTCCATTCACTGATGCTCTACCTTGACCTGTTGACAGGTTGTACATCTCATGAAAAAACAAGTTACAACCCTCTTCATATCAGGCCACCAATACTGACGGTGTAAATATCATTACATCTTGGTGACACTAGGATGAACTGCCCAGATTGAGGAATGAAAATATCATATAAACTCCTTACGTATTTCTTATAACACCCATACACATACATGAAAATTAAAGACCTCATAGTCTCCTATGGTCTAACCAGGAGTAGCATCCTCTCCTAACACACCTTCCCATAGGACTAGGCCTTTGGAATATGATAGTTTCCTCATTCTCACTCGATCAAGTAGAGTATAGGTAATAGTTATAGAAGAAATAAATTTCTGACCCTATCTATCTTGCACCTCTAAATTCATCTTAGAGAACAGATCCATAAGCTTCCACTCACTGCTAGCCTCTTAAACTGCATGTATCTGAGTCCTCCTACTCAACACATTAGCCACTATGTTGCCTTTCCTAGGCATGTAGCAAGCTCAATGTAGAAAGACTGAAGGTACTCAACCCACCTTTTTTGTCTCAAATTTAGATCATGCCGATTAAAGATATACATGACACTTATGTGGTCATTCAGTACCACAAAATTCTCTCCCAAAAGATAATGTCTCCAACAGCACAAGGCATGCACAACTACGGCTAACTTGAGATCATGAGTCGGGTAATTCCAATCATGTGGCCTCAACTATCGTGACCCATATGCAATGAATCCTTCCCCTTGCATAAGCACTTCCCCCATCCAAATACATACTGCATTAAAGTAAATGGTGTAACTCCTTCCCATATCCAGAAAAATCAGCATCGTTGCTAAAAGTCAATCTCCCTTTCAGCTCCTGAAAGTCTAAATCACATTAATCCATCCACAAGTACTTTTCACCCTTCTTATTTAGTCCCATCATTGGCACTACTAAGCATGAAATTTCATGTATAAAGTGGTTGTAGTAAACATTCATCCCTATAAAACTTCGTACCTCAAAGATACTCCTAGGAAACTGTCACTCTCACTTTCTCTGGGTCTACTGATACTTCTATCTCTGAGATAACAAGACCCAAGAAGTGAATATGGTCCATCCAAATGTGGAATTTTTTGAACTTATAATATAACTGAGGCTCTCTCAGTGTACTCAATACGACATCAAGATGGGTGGTATGGTTTTTGTCGAGTGTGAGAGTACACCAAGATATCTTCCCTGAAGACTACCACAAAAGAATCCAAGTATGGATGGACCACATGGTTCATTAGTGCCATAAAAACTGCTAGAGAATTTGTAAGACTGAATAGCATAACCAAAAACTCATATAGACCATACATTTTCCAAAAGGTTGTAAGAGGTATATTTGATGGTTTAACGTGCAACTAATGATAACAGGATCTCAAGTAAATATTTTAGAACACTCGGTCTCCTATAATATGATCAAAGAGATCATTAATCCTTGGAAAGGGATATTGATTCTTAACTATCAATTGGTTCAACTTCCAATAATCCACACAATGTTTTAGGGTATTGTCAACCTTGTTCATGAAAAGGAAAGGAGAACCACAATGAGAAGTACTAGGTCAGATGAAACCCTTTTCCTGAAACTCCTCCAACTACTTCTTGAGGTCCTATAACTCAGTTGTGTCCATACTATGAGGTGGAATAGATTTAAATTATTTCCACTTTAATCTCCCATGATTATTATCTACGAAAAATAAGCCACTCTGCCTTTTACTCAAACCTTGAAGTGTGATGATAGTAAACTTTACTTTGACTGATTTGGGAGTATCTAGGAATTTTAAAATCCACTTGAGATTGCACACCGAATCCTTCTATTATTGAGGATAATTCAGCCCTTATAAATATGATAGTTTCTTGAGAATAAAATCTTAGGAATAATTCTTATCCTCATCCCTTTGAGTTTCTTTTTTCATAGCCTGAGCAGGGGTGAGTTACATAACCTGGTCTATAGTTTAGACCATATGAATCACTACCATATAGACCTGACCTTAAAAATATAACATTTAATTTTATATTAATAATTACCACCTACATGTTGAGGATATTTATGGTTTAGATTGTTAGTTAATTAGGTCATAACACATAGATAATAAAACTATTTATTACAAACTGGAAATTCTACACAATCTCTATTTTTATGAAAATATAAAACTTTTAAAAAGAAAAATGTTTTATTTTCATAAAAAATATTCAAAAAAATTAATCTTGACCACATATATATCCATACTCATCATTAAAACCCTATGAAAAACATTTAAAAACATGGGATGAGCACAAAAAAAACTCAATATGGGACACAAAATAAATAAAAATTTATTAGTCCAATGAAATGAATAAAAAATATAGAATAATTATTTTATCAAAATATTATTTTCCCATATTAAATAAGTCAGATCTATATGAAAAAAAACAATTTTTTATCAAAGAAAACCTTTAAAACCCATAGAAATAAAATATAAACCCTTTTAGGTGACTTAGATCATTATATTCACAACCCGTGTCAATAATAACTGGAGCCCAGTTAAATCAATAGGAGAATAACCCAATTTAATTCCATATTTATTTACTTTTAAGATAAGAAATATTAACCAATTCATTATAGGGATATATTGGGCTTATTTTCTTGTATAGTCTTTATAAGTCTCACCCATGCATATAAGCTATATATGGTTCACACACTAATATAAGTTATATCAAGTTCAACTACTCATATATCCTATATTGGGATCATCTATCTTTATTCATAATTATCATGTGCCATATCAAAAATAAAACATTTTTAAGAGTGATTTTCTTATAATAAAACACTAAAAACTCTTTTAAACCCATATGAAAAAACATTTTTAGATATAAAAATATTCTTCCCTTTAAAAAACATATTTTCAAAACTAAATATTTCTAAAAAAAGGAAACACATTTTCTAATTTAATAAAAAATGGATTCTTATAAATTAATACAAACATAAAATATCCTTTATAGTGGTGGGAAAAACTATTCACCTTGTATGTGTTAAAATAGAATACTCCTTTTGTATTTTTTGTCAAAACATTCCGTAAAAAAGACTCCTTTTGAAAATATTCAAAATATATTCATAAGTGAAATAACATTTCCTTTATAATTTATTCAAACCCATATAAATAAATCCATAAAATAATTTTATTAATATATATATGGAATAATAAGATTTAGAAAAAAACTATTTATAAATTTTATAAACTATTTTTGAAGAAAATGTCTCTTACCTCGAGTCAGACTCATCAAGTATGTTATATATCTTATTAAATAATAAAAATATGATAGTAAATTACTTTAATAAGGGACTTTTCATGTTTATTATTAATTTTATTTTATTTATTAACATTTTATGTTTAATTACTTAATCAATTAAGTTCACATCGGATGTTTTAATGATATTTAGTACATAATTACAAAATGGCTTTAGTTAGTTTACTACATTAGAATAGGTCGTTGATCCATAATCTATAGAATAATAATCATGAAATGTTTTTTTATACATCAATTATATTTTAAAAACTAACCTTGAAATATGGTTAAGAAATATGAACTATGCTACAATCACAGAGATTGTACGTCTTACATACACATGTGTAACATTTCAATTTTTACTTGATTATGATGGAAAGAAGGTAAGTATTGTTTTAAAATTAAATAATTATGATTATATCATAAATATCATATTATTTCATTAAATATACTTATATATAGGAGGTATATGATGTGGCTATGAAAAAAAATTGCATCGCTTTGCGAATGTGGTAATCCACGCACACGCATGAACTACGTTTTCATTTTTTCAACGGATAGAAAGGTAATACATTATAATATATATTATCATCATATAATGATAATTATTTCATGAATATAATATATAAAATTAAATTTATTATTATAACAAGTCATAATATGTGGTTATAGAGAACAAATTACATCGGTACATGAAGCGGTAGTCTTTCGTACACACGAATGATGATTTTGTTCCCCATTTTATGGAAGAGGGGATAGATATAGATTATTAAATTAACATAATAAAATATATTTATATATAATATACTGATGTTACAATTTAAACATGGTTGGATAAACATTTTATTTATAATAAGAAATAAAATTAAAATTCTTGGTTAATAACTATACCTCTTCTTCGAACAAATTCTTTAGGTTTATACCTAAATCCTATCTAGAATTGATATATGATAAAATATTCCTAAATGATGTTTTAAAGGATTCATTGAATTTATTTTTGTAGGTATTTCCTGTCAAAAATTCTTTTTAAGTGTGAAGAAAAGAGGAGAGGAGGAGCACTTTTTAAGTGAGGGGTGGAGAGCTTTTGGAATTACGTAAAGTATTAAATAAATATAAACTAATTATCATGAAAAAATGGATCCAAATTGATATAATTATAATATAGTATTAGTATGAGTCTAAATAATCTCATATAATAAAATTTGGACAAGATTATGTGATTTTTTTACCCTTATATCTTTGTTTTAAGCCACATTAACCATTTTGGACAATTACCTCATTATAAAAGTTTTTTACACTTTAAGGGTCAAGAAAGTTACAAAAAAAGTAAAATTATTACATTAAAATACCATGGGTGATGTAATAAATAATATCCCATTAACATATCCAAATATAATAATTTAATGAATTTTGAATCATTTAATTAAATATTTTTTATAATAAAATATCATTAACATAATTTTTGGAACTATTCATTTGTTATGACATTGAAAAAAAATATTATTGTAGAGTAATTTCAATATAAACCTTTCACACATCCATAATATGTAATATTTATATATAATATTTCTGGTTCACAATAACTCATTGAAAAAATATTATTATTAGTGTTTTAAAATTTATATTCCCGACTTTTCTACTACTTTCACATGCATTGTGTGAGTGTTGTGTAAATATTTACGGTAATTATTTGAAAAATAAAAATTATAAAAAATTTCCATGATAAAAAAAATTAATATTTTAATTAAACAATTAGAACAAAACTTCTCCCCTTTTATCCATATGTAAAAAATTTGAATGATATTATTGTCACGAGAGTGACGTTTTGGAATTTTCAATACATAAATTAATATTAATGTCATTAAAAAGAGAAAATTGAATAAAAATTACATATATAAGAATTTGGGATGCATATGAATGAATTTATCCCATAAAATTAAATTAACAAAAGTTTTGGGTTGATTTTGAGACCCTCTTTTAGGGTCTGACATTAATTTACCCATTTTACCATTACTGAAGTGACAAGTATTTACCAAGGTTACTATTCATAATGACAAAAAAATAAAAGGGAAATATTTAAAAAAAATTGAAATTACTTATTCCAAATATCGAATCAATCTTATGAAATTCAATTCCTATAATTGATAGAAATTAATTTTAGATAAAAACAAAAAATGAAATGAAAATTAGTTTTTCAGAAAAAATATCTTTTTGGATATAAAAAATGTTTTCATACTAAAATCAAGTATAATTTTGATTATAATAAAATTTATTGTATTATGATTAATTAAAATTAACTAGTTAAATTTTACAAGAAATATGGAATATAATTTTAATATGTAAATACTTGAAAATAAAATATGATTTTAATTAAAAATCAGTAATTCTCATTATTCACTGGAAAATAAATATGCTTAGAGAAATCAAAACAAATTACCCTATGATGATTTTGATATGATAATTTCAAAAATATAGATAATTTCTTAAAATTTAAAATTCCAAAATTTGGAAATAAAGCCTTTATGTATAATCATATAATAAATTTAATCAAATAAAACTATTTCCTTTTTGACTATAGAGTTAATTAAAATTATTATATTGAATTTAACTATATAAAATCTAATTTATGAATTTTAGTAATAAATGAAAATGATTTATTATAACATGAAATTTTTTATTGTACTCTTCCTTCCTTTTTGAAATTGCAACCTCTTAATTTTATTCATTACTTAAACTAGTGGGAATATTTTTCGTTTTTAGTATTTTCAGATTTCGGTGTTTCTTCTTTAACTATATGGGATTTACATAAAACCTTGAAGTAATGAATTGGCTTACTCAAAAAAACCTCATCTTTATAGACAATAATCAATACCACATGTTCCTCATAGTCAATGTTTTATTCAATCTAAATTACTTTATTGATCAAAACATGAGATGCATCTGGAACATACATTAGAAATAACGAAACATGAAATACATTTTATAACTCAGAAAACTCAAAGGAAAAACCACCTAGTGGGAAACTAATATAACATAATATATGATTTCATAAGGTCAAATGAACCATGGACTCAGATTTACTTTTTTACCAACATGTATAACAATTTTTCATGGAGATACTTTAAGAAAAACATGATCACCAACCTCAAATGAAAACAAATACATCCAGTTATTTTAATAACTTTTATTCCTACATTAATCCATCCTCACATGGTGCTAAATTGTATTTACCCTCTCTACCATTTATTATGATAACTCTAGTCCCAAAAACATCCTTTCACCTACTTCATACCAATATGATTTAGTCTGAAACTTATTTCCATACAATTCTTCAAATGGTTCCATCAATATATTGAAATGAAGACTAATATTATATAAAAACTAAAATAATAAAAGCTAATGATCCAAAATTCACTATTAATCCATTGAATACACTTTAAGTATATCCTTTAATGTTTTAATATTTTTCTCTAGATTTCTATTAGATTAAGGGTAAAATCATGTATTGAAATTTAATTGAGTGCCCCATGACTTATGAAGTCCATTATAGAATTTCGAGGTGAATTTGGGATCATTATCGGATACAATAGAGAGAGTAAATCCATATAACCTAATTATCACATTAATATAAATTCAAGAAATTTGATCCAAATACACACTATCTCAAATGGGAAAAAATGTGGATATTTATTTATTTGATAAAAAATAACCCAAATTTCATTATTACCTTGATATATCATTGGCAATCCCACCATAAAATCCATGGATATATTTTATCATTTAAACTTTAGCACTGGATAAGATAGAAGAATCCCTAAAATTATTTTTTGTTTTTACTTAACCTGTTGAAAGGACAAATATTTCTTGATAAATTCTATAATATATTTCTTTATTCCATCTCACTAGTAATAATCCTAAAGTTTTTTATACATCATAGTGCTTCCAGGATGAGCCGAAAATAGTGAACTGCTAGCTTCACTCAACAATTCTATATTCAAGTGGGAATTAGATGGAACAAAAAATCTCCTTCCAAAAATAAAAACACCTTCCTTGTCAATATTAAATTCAGGTAACATATCTTTCCTTACTAGTTCCACCTTTCCATGTAAATCATGGTCGTCCTCCCAATCTTCCTTAATTCTATCTGATAATATCGACTTCATAGAAACCTGAAACAAAATAGAGGAAGTTCATACATGAAAAATTTTTAGTCCAATACTCATTAAATAGTTAACCAATAGTCCATTTTCTAGATATATCATATTTAATGATTCATTATCTCTATGAATCAAAGAATCAACTACTCTATATGCTTTACCTAGAAAAAATTAATTTTTCATTCCTAATACATTTTCAATTATAGCCATGTCCTCTGTCTCATGTACAACAATTTCTGAGTGAATATATACTTAAAAAATTTATAATCAGTATATATTTCACACATTACTAAAAATAATTCATGTATAAAATTTTTTAAAGAAAATATTATAGTCTACATCTAATTTTCATGTGTAAGTTAATTTTTCACATGAGGTTTTAATTGATGTATTACATAAGCATTTATCAGATCATTACGCCTCAAAAATTAACTAATTACATTCAATAAAGTATGGTTTTAGATGAAAAATTCTCTTTTTAAATATGGATGGAAAAAATAGTAGCATTCACCAATATTATTTTCAATTCATGGAAAAAATCATTTCACTATTTCATCTCGTTAAATTTAACACCTTTTTGAGATAACTTAGTTAGTGGTAAAGATAACTGAGTCAATTTTCCAAAAGCCTTCTTTGAGTGACCTTCTAATATAAGAAAACTTTTAATTTATGTGCCTTTTCTTGGTATTTCCCTTTATTAATAAACTTTTGTTTTACCAGGGTCTATATTTTTTCAGTATTTTGAAACAATAATCCTAATGAGAGAAATATTTTGCAACCAAATTTCACACTTACTTAAATTTTCATATAGAAACTTTTCTTTTATGGTTTTAAAAACAATAATTATGTGTATTTTAGGATCCTAATGAATTTTATAAAATAAAAATATATCATAAATAAACAAAACCACAACCTTATCTAAATAGTCTTGAAAAAATCTATTCATAAGATCCATGAATAATGATTTTTCCTTAGACAACTGAAAAAGAATAAATAAAAACTCATAATTCTTTTATCTAGACTGAAATATAGTCTTAAGGATATCCTCCTCATTTACCCTAAACTATTTTTTCCCCTAAAATAAGATCAATATTTAAAAAATACTACAATCCAAGGAGCTGATCAATCAAATCATCAATACGAGGAAAATGAGACTTTTTATTAATAATGATGTTATTTAAGGATCTATAAATAATAAAAATTCTCATTAAAATATAATTTTTTTAAAAATAAAATATGATCACCTCATGGTGGAGTTGTAGGATGAGTTAAACCTTTATCTAGTAACTCATGTAACTTATTTTTCAATTCTAAATTTCTAACTGATCCATTTAATAAGGGGTTTTGAAATAGGCTTTGAATCAGGCACTAAGTCAAAATAAATCAACCTCCTAGTTTATAATAACATAATGAAATTAATTAGAAAATATATCCATGTATTCATTCACTACTAGCATGTCACTAATTTTAATAGTATATTTCTTTTCAAAAATGGGTTCTAGGTAACTTTCACTACCATATCTAATCAATTTCTCAGCTTCTTGATATGTTTCCAAAGATATGAAATCGTAGAATATAACTTTCTTAGCTCTAAAATATATCATAGAATAGTAAACTTAAATCTCATCCATACTAAGAATAGCATAAAACTCTACCATGGGTAGTTTAATAAGATTTATAGGAAATACCATCTCATTTATAATAATAGGAATATTCCTCTAAATCTTGGTTGATTAAATATTTTCTCTTGGAGTTTCTAAAAAAAGTTATATCTTCATTTTATGAGCTTATTTTTCAATTTTAATTACTAATTTATCAAAAATAAAGGAATTATAATATCTAGAGTCAAATAGGGAATCATCATAATTTGAAAAAATTGTAACATACCAATCAACACTTAATTAGATATCCCCACATCAATCATAGTGGAAGAAAATTATTTTTCACACAACTTTTATTTGGATATGATGATTTCCAACCTGTGTAAGTATCTGCACACACACGTTAACATAATTTCCCAACTCATTATAATTAAAACATATCACCATTGGTTTCTAATCCTTTACCACATTCATGGATTGTTAATTACAACTTTATTTGTAGTCACAAGCCATATGGCCAAACATACTTTTAGGTCGGATTGACTATGAAAATAATACAAGAGGGGTGAATTGTGTCTTTTAAAATTATTCCTCGATTCTATCTTAACAAAATAGTAGACACAACTCGATATGTTTATATAATAGATAATATGCAGCAAATAGAACAAAAAATAGGAAAAAGCAATTTCTAGAGATTTAGGTAATGAATATCTCCTAGTTCACTCCACTAATCACCCTCTCTGCAGGCTTGGTGAATTTCACTAGTAAGGTCCTCTTATCATAAGACCATTCGACAACTGAGTAGAGGTAGTTTTCAACCTTACAACAAAGGATTTATAAAACAGAGCCTTCTGGTTCTTTACAACAGAGAACTGAAATCCACAGCTTAGTGAGAGAAGCTAATACTCCCCCACGATGGAATATGAGCAGCTAATACTCATGATAAAAGATGTTTGTTTAAAAAAAAATCAGCTCAAAGTTGCAGCAGCTCGCAACTGATAAAAGATGGATATTTGTCTTTAGAAAAGAATAAACCTTAAAGGATGTCTGAATATATCTGGTTGCACCGAAGATCATTGAATCTTTAAGAACAGCAACAAAAACAGAGCGTCGTATTCACGGAAATCAATAGATAGCTTTTTGATGAAGTTCACGTTCATGTGATGCTTGATCGCTGTAGAATTGAAAAACAATTTTCACAGATGATTGATTGAATTCATAAATTATATATTCATCTATCTCTTTATATGAAAACTCAAAAGGATTTATAATGAGCAGAAACTTCAGCATGATTTTTTAGATCCACAAAAGATACCTAAGAAAATGAACAGAACATATCAGAGACATCGTAACTCCCCTTAAGAATAGGAATGAAAATATCCACTGTAATTGATTCTTTGAATTGATCATAAAGTTGCGCTAAAAAATTACTTAACGGGATTTAAATATTCCTGATATTCCGTAGAGATCGTTGCATGAATCTTCAATAAAGACTTAAATTCAAATCCTCGACGTTGAAAAGTCAAACGTAGGGTTCCTTCACTAGAAGAAAAAACAGCAAACGTACGATTGATCATGAGTGTAAGGTTGATGATCCATACGTGTTTCTTCTCAAACTTAAGGTTGATCATCCATACATTTCTATCAAAACGTAGAGTTCAATACAAAAGTAAGGTTCATGATCCATACATTTTGTGATACAAACGTAAGGTTCATCATGTATGTAAGGTTCCTCAACCATACTTTTCTGATTTTGTCGCACGAAGGGTTCCATAAAAATGTAAGGTACATTAATCGTAATTTTCCGATAATGTAAATTTTGTTTCGTATGTTACTTTTTCTGATGAGAAAAATGAAAAATGATGAACAGTGTTTCCAGAATACACTTAAGAGCATTCTGTAAACTTTAAAGAATTACTTGCGAATAAATATGAATTATAGAGAATATTAATGCCCTGAAATATACTCAAAATAAAATCATTAGAATAACAAACAAGTGTATTTTTGAACATCAAAATCATTATAAAATACAGAGTATTGTTGACACAACATATGCCCAACAATATCTCCCTTTTTGATGATCAAAAAACCCATAAACTAAAACTATAATCATAGCTACATAATTTAGAATTTTTTTAACCATAGATAGGTGTGTAAATATTTGTAAATGTAGTGTCTAAATTTCTCCCCCTTTTGTGATATCAAAAATATAGTATAGAAATAAATTTGAACATATATAATCTTTGAATAGATTAGAAGTGAATGTTACAGATAACTATAATTAATTAAACAGAAATGGATTTAGAATTGTAGACAAACAGTCAAACACATATAAAATAGATATAAACAGAGAACTTTCATTGATAAATAAATGAAGTTTTTATAAAACATTATAGGATCAAGATACAAGAATAATCATTGTTAGAAAGGTTAAAAGATGTAAGGGATTAAGGATTGGCTGGGTTTGAATTCTGTGTGACTTCAAACATATATTTCAACTCTGCCAACTGTAATCTTAGCTTCTGCATTAGACTATCTCTAAGTTGAATGATCAACATTCTGGAGTCATTATTAACATGCTTATTCTCCATGATATTCACTTTCAAAAACTCATGAATACTGGTCTCTTTCTTCATGAACTGCTCTAGCTTCTATGAAAAGTTGTTCAACAAGGATCGAAGACCAGGCTCTGATTGCATTAGCTGGTCAACAAAATACTTTTGGTTCTCTAAAAGAACTGACAAGGGCGTGTTGTTGCACTGCAGATCTTCAAGTATGATATTTATATTTTCCAGTACTGTTGTAATGTATTGAAATATGGGAATGAGTTTTGGAAAGGTAGGTAAAGCTGATGTAGATGTAGTAGGCTGACTAACGCTACTTCTCACTAAGGTGAATTGCCTTCCCAAATACCATTTGAGATCAGAAAATTCTGTCTTAGACACAGATTCAGACCTGATCTTTCCAATTTTTACCATCATTTCCCTTAGGAAGGCATTGAATTCTCTCTTGGAGACTATGTTCTCCTCAAGATATTGTAAGCTCTTCCCTGCAGCTTCCACCTCTTGATTAAGATATGCAATCTCTTCTTGAATTTTATTATACTTAATCACTACTTACTTTACATGTTTTGATAGAGAGTCATATGTATCCTTATCTATATTCACAGGATGATTAACAACAATGAATGGCATGGATTTATCCACTGATTTTCCAACTAAACTTTCATCTGAAAAGACTGGTTCACCAGAACTTTAGTCTGTACTCCCAAAAGTTGATCTGATTGTCCCACAGTCTGATCTATTATCTCGATTTGACTCTCAGTCACTGACTGTTGAACAATCTATTCTGCTTGCTCAGCTCTATCTTCAATAGTTTTCTCTCTCGCAACTTTTGTGTGAACAATTATTGCTTGAGCTTCTGTTCTTTGAACCTTCTTAGAAGAAGTGATTTCCTGTTCTCCGTCACGAATCAAAGGCACAATTGCAGGATCTATGGCTTTAATTTCCACTTTCTGGTCTTTCTCCATAAGTGATGCATCATGTTAAACCGAGCATGATTCTTCTTCTAAAGCCAACTCTTTCTCTACAGCTTGTGGCTCTGTCCTTATCCTAGGCTTCTGAACAAGTTGTTCATCATCTTCTTCTTCTTCTTCTTCTTGGGTAGAAAACCTGATTCTTCTCCTTGAGGGTTGAGAAACCCCATCAGTTTTGGACTCATTTATCCCTTCTTTGCTAGCAGTTATTCTCTCTCCCTGAGGCCCTGAGCTCTGGTCTTCCTCAGCTACTACAGGTTGAATCTTTCCTTTGATGGTGCTCTAGAAAAATCCGAGTTTTCTTAGGGAGCATGCATTCAGCACATTGTTTTGATGGAACTTGACTCTTTCCTCTACTAACCTGATCAACTGCTTTTTCAACAGGATCCTTGAAATTATCCATCCATATGGATAAAAGGTCATCCTTGCATCAAGTTAACACTAGTATTAAAAATATCAGAATAATTACCTTGGGAAATTTAGCTTAATATCACTCAGAAAAAGAAACATGATGTACATGTCTGGGTAGAGGATCTTCTCCATCTCCGCTACTCTGGGAGAAATTGATGTTTGAAATAAATTTAACAGGATCTTGTGGTCATATTCAAAATAATTTACAAATATTTTCCTAATGTTTGATGAGCTGAATAGAAAAGACATAATGTCTTTTGAGGTGTGGGTCTGATCTCTAATCGATTTGAGGTCAAAATGAAATACCACCTCATACGAACAACTTAAAATATTTGACACTTCAGTTTATGATATTGAGAAGTCCTTATTTTCAAAATTAGCATACATCATATCTTCCTCTTTCGCAAAAATAAACTGCACGCTACCATAAAAATACCTCAACTTTGGGTCATACAAGAATTCTGAAATTGCATTGTCAATGAAGATGGTTTCCAGTCCTTGAAAGGCTAGGGCTTGTTTGAGAAGCAGGTTTGTCTGAACCAGCCACTCGAAATCAATAACCTTCCCCTGGAGAATCATTCTTAGCGCAACTATTTGTCGCTTCGTATCACTTGGTTCTACTTATTCAACGCACTTAGTCTTCATCAACTCTGAAGGTTCGAAAAACTGAAGATTTTAGTGTTTAGGATTTGGAACGATAGAAGAAGGTATCGGGTTAGTCGGAAGGTTTTAAGAAAACAGCGGGTAAGATAGATGAAAGGTTTTTCTGACAAATGACATGTTCTAGTTTCTTATGTCATAGTGTAATAATTACAAAAAATATTTAAATGAATATGCGGTTTGAAACACACATTTAACCTATAAAATTAATTAAAATACTGTAGGAGAATAGAGAAAACAAATATTCATAATAAAATAAAATAAACTTAAATTCACAATAAAATTGAACCATATTTCTTTTAGAAAGTAAATAAACCTAACTCCCCCTTTATAAAATCAAAACATGTTGTGGGTAGTAGTTTAGTGAAAATATCAGCTGATTGATTTTTCGTGCTAACAAATTCTAAAGATATAAGCTTTTTAAGAACATGATCACATAGAAAATGATGTCTAATATCAATATGCTTGGTTCTTAAATGACTTATTGGATTTTTTAAAATATTTATTGCACTATTATTATCACATAAAATATTTATATTAACAAAATTAATTCCAAATTCCATCAGTGTGTTTTTCATCCACAATGCTTGTGCACAACAATTGCTTGCAGACACATATTCTGCCTCGGCTATTGAGAGTGCAATTGAGTGTTGCTTCTTACTGGACAATGACACTAATGATTTTCGTAAGAAGTGACTGGTTCCTGAATTACTCTTTCTATCTAATCTACATCCTCTAAAATCTACATCTAACTAAGATGTTAAATTAAAATCATAAGTTTTTGGGTGGAGAAGGGATTGAAAAACAGTTCCTTTCAAATATCTAAAATTTCTTTTGATAGAAATAAGATAAGATTCATTAGGATTTGATTGAATTATTTCACATAAACATGCAGAGAACATAATATTGGGTCTGCTTCCAGTAAGATATAGTATGCTATCAATCATACCTCTATATAACTTTTTATCCACTGGTTTTCCAGTTTCATCTAAATCATGCTTAATATTGGTACACATGGGAGTTGAATATGTCTTGCTTTTTTCAAGACCAAAATTTTTCAATAAATCAATAATATATTTACTTTGATGTAAAACATTTCCATATCCATTTTGATAAATCTAAAAGTCCTAAAAAGAAAATTTAATTCTCCCATCATGCTCATTTCAAATTATTTTTGCATAAATTCTGAAAATTCATTACAAATATTTTTGTTTGTTGATCCAAAAATGACATCATCGACATAAATTTGTACTAACAGAAAATTAGAAATTACTATTTTCTTAAAAAGAGTTGGGTCTGACGGACCAACAGTAAAACAATTATTCAAAATAAAAAAATTTAATCTTTCATACCAAGCTCTAGGTGCTTGTTTAAGGCCATATAGTGCTCTAGTAAGTTTAAAAACTAATTCTGGTTTTTGAGGATTTTCAAAACCTAGAGGTTTCTCAACATAAACTTCTTCCTTTAAATAACCATTTAAAAAGGAATATTTAACATCCATATGATATAATTTAAAATTGATATGAGATTCATATTCTAAGAGAATCCTAATGGCTTCTAGTCTAGCTATAGGAAAAAAGGTCTCAACATAATCTATACCTTCTTCTTGACTATAAAATTTTCCTACTAGTCTGGCTTTGTCTCTAGTTATGATACCTTGGTCATCTTTATTATTCCGAAAGACCCATTTAGTTCCTATTACTAGAAAACTTGATGATATTTCCACTTATTTTAAAACATTATTTATTTCAAATTGATGTAGCTCCTCCTACATAGCTAACATCCAAATTTCATCTACTAAAGCTTCTTTATAGGTTTTAGGCTCTAATTGAGATACAAAAGCAGATAATTCTACAAGGTTTCCTATATTTCTTCTGGTTTTAATACCTGAGTCTAGTTTTCCTATAACTATTTCTAAAGGATGATCATTTAAGGTTCTGGGATTTCCAGGCAGAAAAATCTTAATTTCATCAGTGTCATGTTCTTCTGAACTGAACTGAATTTCATTCATATTTTTTTCAAAAACATTTTTCAGATTTTGAAGTCTCATGTTGTTAGCAGGATCAATAAACTCATCATCTTGATCATTCTCTTTATAAAAAGGGTCAGTTTCATCAAACTTCACATGATCTAATTCTTTAAAAATACTTAGACTTTTTATTTAGAATTCTATAAGCTTTTGAAGTAGCAGAATATCCTAGAAATATTCCTTCATCAGCTTTTGGATCAAAATTACCAAGATTATCCTTGGTGTTCAGGATATACACATTGTATCCAAAAACATTAAAGTAATTTACTTTAATTTTTTTGTTATTCCAATGTTCATAAAGAGTCTTTTTGAAAATAGGGAGAATTAAAACTCTATTCATAATATAGCATGATGTACTTACAGCTTCTGCACATAAGTAGGTAGGTAGGGTATATTCATTTAGCATGGTCCTAGCCATTTCATGTAAAGATCTATTTATTCTTTCAACAATTCCATTTTGTTGAGGTGTTCTTGGTGAAGAGAAGGTGTGTTTAATACCCATGTTTGAGAAGAAAGAGTTTAAGTATTGATTCTCAAATTCTCCACAATGATCACTTCTTAATGAAACTATCTTAAAACCTCTTTCATTCTCATAACTCTTACAAAAACTTTCAAAAATAGAAAAAGCTTCATTCTTAAGTTTTAGAAAATACACCCAAGTAAATCTAGAGTAATCATCCACCAAAACATATACATATAGTTTAACAGCCAAACTTGATACTCTTGAATATCCAAACAAATCCATATGGATATGTTCTAACAGTTTTGATGTAGAAATTTTTTTAATAGATTTGATGGTAGATTCATGTTGTTGACCAATTTAGTGTGCATCACAGAATCTATTATCATCAAATTTAAGACAAGGTAAATCTGAAACTAATTGCTTCTTGGATAATTTATTTAAAGAATATATATTACAATGTCCATGTCTTCTATGCCAAATCCATGACTCATTTATTTTAGCAGTTAAACAGTTCACTTTTTATTTACACAGGAAGTTTAAATCCATAGTGTAGACATTGTCTGTTCTGGGGGATTTGAATTTAAGTATTTTATCCTTAAATACAGAGCAAAAGTTATTTGAAAAATAAACATAGTATCCAGCATCACAGAGTTGAGAGATACTTATCAGATTGTTCTTTAAGCCTTGTATATATAGTAAATTGTTAATTGAGACAGAATCTGTATCTCCAACTATCCCAAGTCCAATAATTTTTCCTTTAGCATTATCACCAAAGGTTACTAGGCCTCCATCTATTTTTTCGGGGTGTGTAAATTCGATGAGTTTCTACTCATATGTCTTGAATAGATACTGTCCATATACCATATGTCTTTTCATCTTTTGTCACCTAATACCTACAAGGACATATTAAACAAGAGTTTTTTTTGTACCCATATTTCTTTGGGTCCAGCAGTGTTAGCTTTAAAATACTTTGTAATCCAAACATATTTTCTTTGTTCAAAGTTATTATAATTAAAGGTAGATAAATCCTTTGAGTAATGAACATGCTTGATACCACATAATTGAGGAGTTCTGAAGTTATAGTCACTAGTATAATTTCCATTAATACCATATTAGAAAAATTTAACAGTAGATATACTTTTGCTTTTGGTTCCAGGAACAACGTAATTCTTGTATAGTATAGGGTTTTCTCCCTTACTGCCAATGCCAAATCTTTCCTTTTTAACAGAATTTTTTCCAAGTATTTCATTCTATTTATCTTCTCCTTTTATAAACACAAGAGCAATAGATTTATAAGTTTCTTCTTCTTTTTGAAGAACTTTAATATTATTTTCATGAATAGAACAGTTTTTAGTTATTGAATTGAATTTTTCAACAATCTCTTGATGTTGTTTAACTAAAGTATATCTTTCATTTATAATAGTGATGTGAATATTCTTTAAGTATTTATGATTATTTAACAAGGAATCATATTTCTCTTCAAGAATTTTACAATAGGTAGTCATTTTATCATTTGAGATACTGGGGTCATAATCTGATGAATAATAAGTTAGTACCTCATCTTCTTTAGCCATGAAGCACATATTAGTCTTCATATTTGACTTCCTTTATATATCAGAATCAGATGAGATATTGGAGTCTTCTAAGACACTCTATGTAGCCGTCATTTCTCTCTTATCTCTATTCTCATAGTCAACATTCTTTTGATATCTATTTTCTACCTTTCTCTTCTCTCCTTTCAATTGAGGACAATCAGGTCTTATATGACCCAAATTTTTACATTCATAGCATCTTACTTCCTTTGAATCTTTCTCATCCTTTTTGAAGGTCTTTCAAAATCCTTTTTTCTTTCTGTAGAACTTCCTGAATTTTCTGGCTAGTTAAGCTAGTTCTATTTCAGATTCATATAAGTCTGTATCTTTTTCATTCTTCACTTCCTGTTTCATTTTCCTGTTCTTCTTCTGAGATGTTACATTTAAATTAGTGTTTTACTTTTTCAATAAAACTGTGTGATCTTCAACCTCATCTTGTATTTCGGATTTATACATCATTAAAGACCCAATCAGTTCTCTCATGGTCGGATCCTTGATAGGTGTTGATTGTCTAATTTCTACTGATATTCCATTCCACTTTATAGGTAGAACTCTTATAACTTTTAAGGCTTCATCAGATTGATTGATAGGTTCACCTAAGGATTTCACATTGTTGACAATTTCTGTCAATATTCCATTCATCTGAGTGATGATCTCTCCATAAAACATTTTGAAAGTATCAAACTTTAATTTTTCTATTGCATATCTCATTTTACTGATATTGTTTGTACCTTTATAGTCTACTGTAATTTTCTGCCACATTTCGTAGGTTTTTGGGAACTGTGATACACGATTAAATTCATCTGGTCCAAGACCGCAAATGATAGAATTCATTGCCTTTGAGTTTGTATCATATTCAACTTCTGTATTAGTATCCCATGTTTCTGGTTTCTCAGGAATCGTATAGGGAGATAGAATTTTTTAGTAGACTTTGTATCAAATATTCTTAAAATATATAATCATCCTTGATTTCGATCCACCTTAATTATCTCCATTAATGTATTGAGCACGAACCATTGACATACCATCCATTAAGTCATTAATTTCCATATTAATTTAGATCTTATGCATTTATCTTGTTAAGGATCTGATGAAAATCTTCTCCTCTGATACCAAATGTTTGGTCAGACTGACTATGACAATAACACAAGAGGGGGTGAATTGTGTCTTTAAAAAATATTCCTCAATTTTGTCTTAACAAAACAGTAGACACAGCTTGAGATGTTTCTATAACATATAATATGCAGCAGATTGAACAGAAAACCGAACAAAGCAATTTATAGTGGTTTGGAGAAAGAATATCCCCTAGTCCACTTCACCAATCTCCCTCTCTGTGGGCTTTGTGAATTTCACTAGTAAGGTCCTCTTATCATAAGACCATTCCACAACCGAGTAGAGGTAGTTTTCACCCTTACTACAAAATATTTATAAAACAGAGCCTTCTAGTTCTTTACAATAGAGAACCGAAATCCGCAGCTTAGTGTGAGAAGCTGATACAACATCGCGACTGAATACGAGCAGCCGATACTCACCATAAAAGATATTTGTTTAAAAAAACAAATTCAACTCACAATTGCAGCAGCTCGCAAAAGATAAAAGATGGATCTTTGTCTTTAGAAAATAATAAACCATGAAGGATGTCTAAAGTGATCCAGTTGCATAGAGGATCTTTGAATATTTAAGAACAGCAACAAAAACTGAGCGTTGTATTCATAGAAATCAAAAGATATCTTTTTGATGAAGTTTGTGTTCCTGTGATGCGTGATCGCTGTAGAATTGAAAAACAATTTTCACAGATTATTGGTTGAATTCATAAATTAGAGAGTCATATATCTTCTTATATTAAAACTCATAAGGATTTATAATGAGTAGAAACATCAGCATGGTTTTTTAGATCTATAAAAGATGCCTAAAAAAATGAACAGAACAGATCAGAGATGTCGTAACTCCTGTTAAGAATAGGAATGAAAATCTCTATTGTAATTGATTCGTTGAATCAATCATAAAGTCACACTGAAATGGTCATTAATGGGCTTTAAATCTTCTTGATATTCTGTAGAGACTTTTTCATGAATATCTGATAAAGATGTAAATTTAAATCATCGGTGTTGAAAAGTCAAATGTAAGGTTCCTTCACTAGAAGAAAAAACAAAAAACGTACGGTAGATCATTAACGTAAGGTTGATGATCCATACTTGTTTCTTCTCTAAGGTAAGGTTTATCATCCATACATTTTTATCAAAATGTAGAGTTCAATACATAAGTAAGGTTCATGATCCTTATGTTTTGTGATACAAACGTAAGGTTCATTATGAACTTAAGGTTCCTCAACTATAATTTTCTGATTTTTTCGCACGAAGGGTTCCATAAAAACGTAAGGTAGATTAATAATACTTTTCCAATAATGTAAGGTTTGTTCCATATGTTAATTTTGTTGATGAGAAAAACGAAAAACGATGAACAGTGTTTCTAGAATACACTTAAGAGCATTCTGCACACTTTAATGAATTACTTGTGGATAAATATGAATTATATAGAATATAAATGCCCTGAAATATACTCAAAATAAAATCATTAGAATAAAAAATAGGGGTATTAGTGAACATAAAAATCATCATAAAATATAGAGTATTGTTGACACAATATATGCCCAACACATACAACACTAGTAACACCTTCCATCTCCTTTAAAACATTCCATGAAATGTATTTTACTAAATTTGGAACAAGTTGGTGAATTATGTCCAAATTTCTTAGTTGAATTATTCTTCATTTCATATGACCTTGACCATTTTTTAATCTTTTTATCTCTAAGTACATAAGTGTCAGAAAAATAAATCTCAAATTTTTTAGAATAATGAAAAACATTGTCATAAATTTTAAAATCTTAGGGGTCTAAAGATATTTTTAAAATTGGTTACAATACTAAGTAAAAACTAATAATATTAATATCAATATCCTAAATAAATTTTTGTATATAACTAGAAAATATTTTAGATTTTCTTTATATATGACTATTGAATCTTCCCCCTTTTTTCTTTATTTTCATAAAGTTTTTCTCTATTATGATCCAAATTACCTTAGGGAAATATTTCTACATAAAAAATTTCTTAAATGTATCTCATTCAATAAAATAAAGTTCTTCTCTCTCTCATTGGTATTAAAAACTGATAAACACAACCCTTATGTTTATCCTTCAAAATGATAAATGGAAAGACTTAACTTTTGATATTATTAATATCCCATGAATTCAAATATATTTTCTATAGTATTGATCCATCCTTAACCTACAACTAGATATGAAGTTCCACTAAAAGCTGGATGGTTATATTTTACATAAGGATTAACTATTAACATATTCCCCTATGGTAAATCAGGTTTCTTTCTAACATGGATACCACAACCATTTCTATCATGTGTCAACTAATACACAACTACAAAAAATTGCTAACTTCAAATTCCAACCATTCCAAGATGCTGATTTGGAAGGATAATTTCCCCTATCATACATTCCTACTTCATCTTCCCTGTTTCCTCTATAAAAAACATTCTGAAAAAACTTATATTAGACAAATAAATAAGGTAATATATATATTTTATATCATTTGAACTTAACTATAAAGTAGAATCATTCAAGGATATTTTATAATAATTATCCTAACATTTAAGACATCTAAACCATTCCTCTTATACAAACTATAAATGCATGGCCTTGAAATATTACATAATCATGAGTTTTAACTGAAGAATTCAGTTTTTTATTTTTCAATATTCACAGTTTAGAGTTTTAGAGAATTAGGTTCTAACTCTTACATATCAAGACCATATATTACAAAATGGACACCTATACTTAGTATAAATTTTTTCTATAATATAAAACCTCTAAAATAATAATGTTTTATTTTCATTACAAATTTTCATAATTTATATATGGTCCTCATCCTTTCCCATACTCAACCTTAAAAACCTGTGAAAAATAATTGAAAGTATAGGATCACTAGTGGAAAAAAACACCATTAATGTCAGGTTTTTTACATTTAGAATTAGATTTATAACTTATGTTAAAACAGGTGATGTTGAAAGTGTAATTTTATATAGAATTTTTCATAAACCAACCTTGAAAACACTACAATATGGGAAATTATAGAGGGATTTGAACATTTATTTTTTATAACCCCAATGTGAAAATATGTCTAGGATGGATATCATCATTAGTTTTATGAAAACCCAAAATTGAAATCCCTCCTGGTAGGCTTTCAATATCATATTTATAAAAAAACGAAGTTGAAATCATGCCAAAATCCAAATCCGAACTGAACGTATTTCAATGTTTTTTATATAAAAAAACTTAGGTGGAAATCACTCCTCATAGGTTTTTGACATCAGTTTTTTATAAATTCAATGTATAAATCCTTCTATGAGGGAATTCCATGTAAGTCTTTTTTCAAATGGTATCTAAATCTGATAATATTTAAAAAATATTAAAAAAATTAATTGTTCCAACACATGGTAACTTAAAATACATAACCAAAAATTGTAAAAAAAATAAAAAAAAATAGAATAAGAGTTTCCAAACACATTGAAAACCTTTACAAAAAAATTATAAATGTAAAGCTAAATGAAAATAAATATCCAAATCAATCAAAATTAAAAAAAATTGAAAATATATTTTGAAGGTGTTTCAAGTCGTTGAATGCATATGAAGAAACATCAAGAAATAAAGTGTTAATAATTTTAATAATAAAATATTTTTTAATATTATTATTAAAATAATGAAACTAACCTTTTAAAAATATTTTTTTCTTATTGTGATTATCTCAAAAATTAATCGTAAGATATAATATTCACATTCAACAATCCAGTGTTGAATATGACACTACGTTCATGAAAAAAAAATTAAGTATATCTTTAAGAAAAATAAAGTATTCACTAATATAAAAGTTATATACCTAAACATTCATATATTCATTTTTTTGTTGCAATGATGAATCGAGATCCTTACTGAACCCAATCCAATAACCATTGTAATTTTAAATATTAATTATCAAAAATTATTTAAAATGAACAAATTCATATTAAATATCTAAAAACATGGAATAAGACTTACTTCCTTAAAAAATTTATAAATATTCTTTGACCAACACCCAATAAAGATCATAACAAATATTCATCACATTCATTTTTTATTAATAAGAATTCCATATAATTTCCTATAAAATTTAAAATACTCATCATTAATAATATTATTTTTAATTTTGATTCGTAATTATATATTTTTCTTACAAATTAATTAAATAAAAAAACCAACATGTGATCTCCATTTTTTTAATCATTCAGATATATATTCAATTTTTGTGTCTTTGTTCAAATACATCTCCTCTATTGAAATGGATTCTGGGTTGATAAAAACATAAATAGAAGTGAAATAATATTAGTTAAAAAGACCATAGAGACACCTGATTAGAAAATTAATTAATTAATTCTATATAAAATATGTTTACATATAGAAATGAAATTAATAACTAAAATTTAATTTTATGGAAAACAACTACAACATAGGTACACTGATCTTATCACCCTTTAAAACATCTGTGATGTCAGTTTTAAAAATATTTTCTATATAATTTATTTTACATATATTCACACTAATCATAAAAGTATAATGATTATAAAATATAAAAAACATGTGATGAATTTATTACCAAATCAGCTTCCTCAGGAATATCTAGAGGTGTAGAAACTGAAAATTTTCATTCCTTTATAGTGATTTAATCTACTTTAGATACTCATATATATGTTAAGTGTTAGAAAAAATTATATTTAAATTAAATTTAATTATAAATAAATAATGAAAACCGATTCATAGTGAATATGTTAGCTGATGTAAATGATTAGCTTGGTAAAGTAAAAAATGATCAATATATTGTTCAACTATGGACAACTCCTTAGAAGGTAGTGGCAATGAAGAAATTGGATCAATAATAACATTTACTACTACACTTGCCTAACCCAACTTCAAAAGTTGATAAGGTACATAATCTCCAATATGATAGATAATTCGGTATTATACAATACATAAATGGGGTTCCCCAATATGAAACTCATAGTACATGGTCGGGTCTGAATGAGGAAGTGAAGGATCTTGGTAAGAAGTTTGTGCAAGCTGTATCTATCTCATCACTTCTAAATGCATAGCCGATAGGTATGATTTAATATTATCCCCTATATAATCATTCATGTTCCACATATTATCCTTCAAAGAAACAATTTCATCCCTATACTCTTCTTCCATCAATGTCGAACTAGGGGTGAGACCAAAAACTTCTCTAAATATGATACCCTTCTTATACCGTATGATGTAGCCAATGTTTTCTAGATTTCTTAAAGAAGCGGTAATAATAACATTACTAACCCTAGGGATAAATTTCCCCTATGTCATTTTATATTGATGGACATCTAAAAGTAATATTTTCAAATGTAATATTAGTGAGATAAATTTTTTAAATAGTAATATTAATGAAAAGTAATAATTAATTTGGTATAGTCATATCAGATACTTCCTTTATTGGATTAGTAATATAATTTTCCATTTTAAATTATCACCCTTTTCCATTTTCCAGGATGAGTGGGAGTTTATGGAGAGTTTATATTAACCTATTCAAGTCTGCTACATAACTTTTTTCTTAATTCACTGATTTCTCCACCAATAATTTGTTTCTCTAAAAAAGGATACCATCTATGTGATAATGTATGTGGGTATAAATTTTTATACTTTATCTTGTGGTGAGTTTTCTTAGATTATTATTTCAAAATAAAAATAAATAAGTTAAAAATTATTGTAAATAAATTAAACCAATAAATTTTACAAAGAATGAAAAAAGTCCATAAAAATTTCCTCCTTCTGATTGGAGATAAACATATACCATTTATCTCTATCTATATTCCCATACTTATATCATGGATATTTGTCCTCTTTACTCCCAAAAATATAAATTTATTTAAAATTTGTCTTAATATCTCTCTATTTTTCTATAAATGATAGACACTCTTTTTAATTCATTTTGACACATGAAAGTTTAATTTCATCTATAATTGAATAAAAAATATATTAAGAAATATATATTATTTAAACAATTGGAAAAAAAATAAATTAGATTAAAAAATTTACCTTTAGGTATTCAAATAATAGATCTTTCACTAACTAGTTGGCACTCCACCTATTAGGGTATAAAATACTTATCCTAAAATGACTCTGTACAACCATGTAAGTTCACTACTAGAATTAGAGGTATTTTTGAAGGGCTATTTACGATGGGATCCCATCGCAAATAGGCATTAGCGACGAGGCACCGTCGCAAATAACCCGTTTACAGAAACCATCATCACAAATAAGTCTCCGATTATATACATTATATATAAAAAACCCTTTATAACGGGCCCATTGTAAATAGTATTTGTGACAGAGAAGAGCCACATTGAAAAATATGTCTCCGATTATATACATTATATATAAAACATTTTTGCGATGGGCCCATTGCAAAAAGTATTTGTGACGGGCCCGTCATCTGGTCGAAAATAATTTTTTATAAAAATTTATATTTAAATGAATAGTGATAGGAGCCCATCGCAAAAGGCCTCGTCGCAAATACTAAACATAATAAAAAATATATTTAATAATATTATGATTAATGAAAAATTTATATTAATATTATTAAAATAATAAAAAATTAAAAAATATAAAAATTCTCAATATTCTCCTAAAATATTAAAAAATCATCAAATTTTATTATTATTATTATTATAATAAAAAAAATTAAAAAATATAATACTAAAAATATATATTTAATAAAATTATGATTAATGAAAAATTAATATTAATATTACTAAAATAATAAAAAAATAAAAAATAATAAAAAGCTCAATATTTACAAAAAAAATTTAAAAATCATAAAATATTATTGTTATTATTATTTCTAAAATAAATAAATATTACAAATATATTACTAATAATGAATAAAAAATTAAATTATGCAATATTTGCACCAATATAAAAGACTGAAACTGTAAATAGTATATATGACAACAAAAATTGAATTCAAATATTTTTATAATAAAAAAATAAATGAGGGGGAATCTTTTGGAGGAGGTGGAGGAGTTTTAGGAGAAGGTGGAGGAAACTACATCCCGAAACAACGATTCATATAGTGCATGTACTCTATCTTCTCGTGACGTTGGTTCTACTGCTATTGTCATCGATGCATCTCCTCCTTGTGTTGCTGCTGCTGTTACTGCTACCAACACATCTCTTCATGTTGCTTCTGCAAACTCTCTATAAGCTCAGTCTAAGTTCGCAAGTGCTCCTGATACTGTGAGGAAAAATTTGATTCCTCCACGAGCTCCTCTCGAGCTGGACATCGACATCGCCCAAATACCATAATAAGTACCACGAGTCAAATAAAAGCTGATACCAACTACTCGGCCCTTCTTAAAGCCATACTGAGTCACCTGCATCCACGCCGCCTCATCAAAATGGTGGGAACTTGTCTGATCAGTCATCTCATCCTGACTATCAGCCTGTGTTTGGGAGGTCGCAGCCTCATATGACTCCTTCAATTCAAATTTGAAATTAAAATTATGAAAATATTATATGCAATTAATTGTCAAAATTAAAAAAAATAATACTAACCACAATCCGACACTGGTGTTCACCTCTAATCTCTCTAGTGGTTGGATCATTATACATCCTCCATTAAACATCGTACTCCATAATATCGGGATGCTCGACTGCCTACAAAAATATAAAATAAACTATTTATATTTAATGTTATATAAACTATTTAACAAAGATACTTACCAAATGATCTCTATGCGTACAAAATGTACGACTACCAGCTCGATGTGTCACCTCCTGTCTTCCCCGGTTCTGTCGACCCACTAAAGATCTCCTCTAAAATTCACCACCCAACCAGTGTAAACATAATCCATCCCAAATGTGAGATGAAATTTACTCTGGTCAGTGGGCTCTATAGGGCTCATCAAATTTTATCACTCCTGCTTTCTTAATGGTTGTTCTTCTAAAACTGTGAAAAACTAACAGAAATTGTCACGTATAGACACATCCCATGCTGTGTGGATAGAGTCACACATGCTATCATCGATGGGATACAATAAACCCTAAAAATAATTTATAATATCAAGTTATTAATAAAATAAATTTCAAAATAAATATTCTTTATTTATGTACCAGCTAATTATTTAACATGTCGAGTCGCACATCAACGGGAATCTGTTCCCATGTGATCCAAGGCTGAGAAAGATAATTGTGCAAGATAACACTCCCCTGTCCAATAGAGACATGCACAAAACTATG
Source organism: Viscum album (assembly GCA_963277665.1). NCBI lineage: Eukaryota > Viridiplantae > Streptophyta > Magnoliopsida > Santalales > Viscaceae > Viscum > Viscum album. The sequence continues at coordinate 800,031,665 of OY728150.1, read as the reverse complement.
AAAAAAGAATAAATAATCAAACAATTAGTATATATATTAATTAATTAATTAATTATAACTAAAATATACAGGTTACCATATCTCTATGTGGATAAATCAGAGCCAAGACTTGGACGTCGCTTGGGGATATGGTCAGAAATCATCAGTTGCGCAAGAGCGCACCACCTCTACATACCCCCTAAACTTCCTATAGGCTGAGGGTTAGATGATCCAAAATCCCCCTCATCCAAAGGTAGATCAGCCTCTTGTAACTCGAGATATAAATCAGGATCCACCTAAAACACAAAATGATTGTTGTTAGTAGATAGTTGAAAATAACTATTAAATATAGATATATATTAGTTATGATTATTACTATTATTTAACTATTTCAATATCCATCTTCATCCTCACTTCCATATCATTCAATGTAAATGTCTTCCTCTTCCTCCTCAGCATCATCAATATCCATAAGTGTTTCAGTTTCATCATCTCTTATCATTTAAAATTCATTTATAACATCATTAACATCTTCGTCATCATTGATCCTTAATTGTGGGGTGTCATCGTCGATATTCACATCTCTTTTTAAAAAAGATGGATTTTGAGCAGTCTCTTGAAAAATTTCAATTCCTTCCACTTCATCTGAACCACATTCAGTTTGAGTAACTGATTTTCCTGAGATTTAATTTTTATTATGCTCCTCCAATCACTCAATTCTCTTGAAGTAGTATAGTACTTTTCGTAATAAATTTTATGTGCCTGTTGAACCAGTAAAAATGGTTCATTTACTGTAATAAGACTTTTATATTTAATATAGATGATTCGATTAGTGGGATGAATACGCAAACCTCTCTCAGTATCCAACCACTGACATTTAAACATCATTATATAATTCTATCCTAGATAACACAGCTCAATAATTTCATCTAGAATGCTATAAAAATCAACTTTAGTTTCTCTTTGATTTGATCCTCTCAAGCAAACTCCAATGTTCATTGTTTTTTTCTTGATTCCCCATATGAACGTGTATGAAATCGAAAACCATTCACCAAATATGAATAATAAATTTTAACCATTTTGTATGGCGGGTTACTCAATATACACAGTCGCTTATCAATTTTATCAATATTTTGAGACACCTAAAAATTTGTAAAACAATTATAAATATAATAAATATTAACAAATTTGATATTAAAACATCAATAATTTATGTCACTAGTTTTTGAAACCATTGAGAACATTTTTTTTTCTGTGTTCTTCATGAGCAGCTACTGTAATTTGGGGAAGTTGTTTCTTGAAATGATTATCATAAAACCTATAAATAAAATAAGTTTACATACTATAACATAAATTATAGAATAAGTGATAGAAGCACTCAAAGTACAAATGAAGTCATTTCTTCACAGTTGAGCAGAACATATGTATGAGATCTGTGATATTCATCTTCTGAAAGCCATCGTTCATGAACTCCACTGCATCCAAGATTAGGCTGATTAAAAACTGATAATTGATTTTCCATTTAATCATTAACATTTCCCTTGTTTCATCCCACGTGATTGTGTTTTGAGGTATATTCATATTCTAAATAATGAGAGCAGAAAAAATCAATTTCATCTTGAAAATAAGCTTCAACAATTGAGCCTTCAACTGATGCTTTGTTACATACTTTTTTCTTCAATTTCTATAAGCATATCTCGAATAGGTACATCCATCAAAACTGCACATGACCTCCACATTTAGCTTCATGCTGAAAATATAATATTAGATGTTCCATTTAGTTAATGAAAGTTTACGGAAATATTTTTTCCAGTTTACATATAATTACAGCAACATCTTCTTCTAGTTTTCTTAGCACATCGTAGCCTGTTTTCACTTCACAAATGTCTCGAAAAAATATGATATGTCTTGTAAGAAACCGGTTCTTATTCTTGATGTGTGGGTTTCTTCTTTTCCATTTTCATTAAGTGTTTTTTAGAAAATAAGGAAAATGAGGAAAAATCCCAAAATTTGTGGGTACACTCCATGTATTTTTCCCCACGTTTTTTACTTTGGCCGTGTGGGAAGAGTACAAAGGGCGTGTAGGTCTGTCGGTGATGAAGGGTGTGAAAACAAACTACACACCGTGTACATAGTATATACATGCCGTGTAATCAGTCTACATGAGAATAGTAAGGAGGTGGAAGTAGCTACCAGCGGAGCGACAGTACACACTGTGTATTCAAAAATACACACTGTGTAATCAAGTCGGCTGATGAACAGTGAGGCGGTGGAAAGTAGCCACTAGAGGAACAGTTAAAAAATGGAAATTACACACTGTGTACTTGAGAGTACACAGTGTGTAGTTGTGTTTTTTTATATAAACCAGTAGTAGCCTCATCTTGCAGCAAAGGAATCCTAGAATGCCGGGAGGCCACAGAAGAGACGACCGAACCTTGGAAGAGCTCCTAACCAAACACCGGGACTTCGATTCCTTCGTCGATGATCAGGTTATGATTCTGTGGGTAAGCCATTTACTCTTCTTGTGTGTTTGTTTCCAATTATTTCTCGAGGGTATGTTATTTGAGTTTTAATGGGTGAATGTTTATCCTAGATCTATGTTGTTCTCGGGTGTTTCGGGAGGCATCGTTCGCGTATATTGATTAATGGAGATCGAGGTAGGTGGTTTGGTGTTTAATTCCAACTATCAAGTTGTTTTTGTGTACCATTGTGCTACGTGCCCATGTTTGGGGTGTCGTACGGTTGAGGCCTTGATGAATTAAATACCTAGAATTGCATAGGTAATTTAATGGTTATGTATAACTGCTGTTTGGGATCATTTCCTTGATCCAGGGCCACCCCGTGGGTGCATTTACCTTGTTTATCCATTGGCCAGGATACTCGAGGTTATTCTGTGATTATAGAATTATTTGAATTTTCTTGAGAGAAAATGTATATATAATTTCTTGCTTATGTGTTGGGATCGACCTAGTTACTTTATTATCCTGAGGGCATGGTTACATGATTATCCTGAGGGTGTGGTACTGATTAGCCTGAGGGCGTGGTTACTTGATTAGCCTTATGGAGTGGTACTGATTAGCCTGAGGGCGTGGTAATGATCATCCTGAGGGCATGGTTACTTGATTAGCCTAAGTGTGTGGTACTAATTAGCCTTAGGGTGTGGTACTTATTAGCCTGATGGCATGGTTACTTGATTAGCCTGAGGGAGTGGTACGGATTTGACTAAGGGCATGGTTACTTGATTAGCCAAAGGGTGCGGTACTAATTAGCTTGAGGGCATGGTACTATTTAGCCTGAGGGCGTGGTTAATTGATTATCTTGAGGGCGTGGTATTGATTATCCTGAGGGCATGGTAATGATTAGCATGATGGTGTGGTTCTGATTATCCTAAGGGCATGGTTCTATTTTTCCCAAGGACAACAGTTTTTATGTCTGAGGACACTGTTTACATTGAGTATTCACTATGGTGATTTCTAATGTTATACCTTCTAAGCTAAAGCACATGCTTTTAATTGTTTAAATAATAAATAAATTGTAATGGAACTGGTAGGAGTATCTTCTTTTGAGTACTTATTAGTTTACTGCATTCCATTACTACACAATGTTGTTCCACATTTTCAATGATAGTTGGACACAGGCCTTTGGTGGTTGCCTACTAGGATTTATTTCTCACACCCTATTTGGGTCATGTCTTGGGCCCAAATAGATTATATCATTATAGGTGTTTATAAGGGAAAGATTCCCTATGTAGTTACTCGATTGTTTCAGAGGAGTATGAGAGCATGGGACCGAGCTTAGGCTTGCGATGTTGTTGTGTTCCTGTTGCATTATTTTATTTTTCTTTTCTGTATTTTTCCCTTGTACTGTATTATTTTAGTTTGCATTGTATCCTATTTTGGATTCTTTCTTATACTTAGGGATGTGTTTCATCTTCATATATATATGATTGTTGTTATCTTTTACTTCTGTACAGTTTTCCATTTCATCTTGGTATTGTTTACTGCTTCCACCTTTAGTATCTTTATATCTTCTCCATTACGCTACACTTTGACAAATGAGAGCATAGTTTCTCCACTATCAGTCCAAGGCCCTCACTGCTAGTCGGCAACCTCTAGTGTTTGGGAAAATTTGCTTGAGGTCATGTGACCAACTGGGTTCGGGGCACCCATTGAGTGGAATCCAGATCCGGGACGTTTTATATTTGTTATCGAATCCCAAATCAAAGAATTCAACAAACCTCTGAATCCAATCGGTATAAGTCATTCCATTATAACATTACAATCATGAATTTTTAATCTGGTAATATAACCATTCTTAACACATCTGTCCAAATAGGAATCATAGCCTTCTAGAAGTTTCAAATCTGAAATCCACTGACAAAATAATAAGAGACTCTCTTTGGAAAGTGTGTAAGTTGATTTTGGCTTCATTAACCTCTGTGATCTGACATTTTAAAATAGTTTAAGTTTTGTTCACCTGCAAATTTGGGCAAGATCTAATTGTGCCTTTATAGTATCTTTGGTCTCACCTGGTTTATCCAAAACTGTTTGAGATAAATTATCAAAATAGTTCTTCTCAATATGGAATACATCCAACATGTGGTGGCCCAACAAATCAGACCAATATGAAAGATCCTAAAAATGCTTCTTTTTATCCAATTATGTTATTTCCCAAAGCCATGAGTTTTCTGTTGGTTTACTATTGATCAAAATGTGATGGGAGGTAATGAAAATACAACTGATTTTAACTCTGTACCTAAGATCATTTTTGGAGGTTCATCCCTTTCAATTATACATTTTCTGAAGTGAGATTTATTCCTCTAAAAAGTATGATTGGTTGGAAGAAATCTGTGATAATTGTCAAAATAGCAAGGTTTTTTCCATTTTCGAGCATAAAGTCTTTGTTGTCTTTCATACAGTAAGGACATGATTTCAGACTATGTGTACTCCATCCAGATATCATGCCATATGCTGTAAAGTCACTAATCGTCCACATGAATGCAGATTTTAATATGAAATTTTGTTTCAATACAACATCATATGTACTAACACCATCACTCCACAATGCATTTAACTTATCAATAAATGGTTTCAAATAAAAATCAATATTCTTTTTCAGATTTCATGGGATTAATAAGGTCAAAAAGTTATAGGGATCCTTCATCAACATCCATGGAGGTAAATTTTACGGAGTTATAAAGATAGGCCAACATGAATACTAACTACCATAAGAACCAAACAGACAGAAATCATTAGTAGAAATACCCAATCGCACGTTTCGGGCTTCTAAACCAAAAGACGAATGCATATGGTCAAAATGTTTCCATGAATCACCATCAGATGGATGATTCAAGCTTTTATCTGTTGAAATCTTGGTTTTGTGCCATGACATCATTGACGTTATGTTCTGAGACATAAATAAATGCCGCAACCTAGGTGTAAGGGGGAAATATCTCAAATGCTTTACTGGAATCGATCCAGACTTCCCTGGTTGAGCTTCTTTATACCTCGATTGTCCACATGTGAGAAAACTATCCAACGAATCATTTTCACCAAAATATAAGATGAAATCATTTGGACATGCATGAATCTTCCGATAACTAAGGCCCGGATTACGAACCAGCCTCTTGCTCTTGTAGTAATTTACAGGCAACACATTTCCTTCAGGTAATATTTCTTCAACCAAAGAAAATATCTGATCAAAATAGTTGTTTGACATTGCATTATATAATTTAATAGCCATAAATTTTTCAACCACTTCTAATTTTATTATCTTACAACTATGATATAATTCATCCTCAATAGACCTCAACAACTCATAAAATTCAGATGGAGCCAACTCAAGAGTTAAATCAATATCTTCTTGTGTTTCAATTTGTTGAACATATAAACCTGCAACATCATGTACTAAATTTTGAAACAACGATGGATCCAGAATCAAGTTATTAGTATATTCTCTAGAACTGTGTTCACCATGTTGATACCAAAAAACATAATATGGTTGAAAACCAAATAGCAAGAGATGCCCCCCAACCATGTCAAATGTGTCAAACATTCTTAGAGTACATTTTTTTACAAGGAAACATTATTGTGCCTTCTGAAACATATTCTGGTTTTGATGATGAAAATGATAAGAAAGCTTCCACACCCTCAATATATACATGATTTAAACTAGAACCGTTTGGATTTCTACACTGATTTATCCAAGTGCGATTATCTAATAATGGATATTGTCAACTTCCTTGTTTTATATTTTTCTACAAAATATAAAATCATTACTGTTTTTGAATAATTTGAAATTATAAAAACACTATTTGAAAAAAAAATTACAACTACTTCCAAACAATTACCATTACTTACGGGCTATACAATTTCCAGTGGATTAACGGCTACTCTTTTTTCTGGGGGCTCATTATTACTAATTATTACTAATTATTACTAATTATTACTATTTATTACTATTTATTATTATTTATTACTATTTATTACTATTTATTACTATTTATTACTACTTATTACTATTTATTACTATTTATTACTATTTATTACTATTTATTACTATTTGTTACTATTTGTTACTATTTATTGCTAATTATTACTAATTATTACTATTTATTACTATTTATTACTATTTATTACTATTTATTACTATTTATTACTATTTATAACAAATTATTACAAATTATTACAAATTATTACAAATTATTCCTAATTATTACAAATTATTTCTAATTATAACAAATTATTAAAAATTGTTAAAAATTATTCCTAATTATTCATAATTATTACTAATTATTCCTAATTATTCCTAATTATTACTAATTATTCCTAATTATTTCTATTTATTCCTAATTATTCCTATTTATTATAAATTATTCTTATTTGTAACTAATTATTCCTATTTATTCCTAATTATTACTATTTATTCCTAAATATTACTACTTATTCCTATTTATTCCTAATTATTCCTATTTATTACTAATTATTCTTATTTATTACTAATTATTTCTATTTATTACTGATTATTATTATTTATTACTAATTATTTCTATTTATTACTAATTATTCCTATTTATTACTAATTATTCATATTTATTACTAAATATTCATATTTATTACTAATTATTCCTATTTATTACTAATTATTTCTATTTATTACTAATTATTCATATTTATTACTAATTATTCATATTTATTACTAATTACCCGTAATTATCACTAATTACACATAACTATTTCTAATTAGCGTTAATTGATATTAATAAGTACAATTTACAACTACTAATTACTAATTACAAGTAATTATTTATATACAATACTAATTTTCGTTATCAATTATTAATTATTACTAATTATTAAGAATTTGTACTAATAATTTCAATTTATTATTAATAATAAATACTGATAACAAAAAAATTTAAATCTAATTTAATTAAAACTAATCAACAATAATTAAAATTAACAAAAAAATGAAATAAATACTAAATTAAATAAAATATGAATACCTTTAAACTTGATCTCTTATTGATGTAAATGAATTCACAACTTCTCCGTAAAAAAACTATCTCAGAGAAATTTTCACTCTAAAAATAGAGTTTAATGGGAGAGAGGAAATAAGAATTGAGGGAAAGAGAAAGAAAAACGAATGGGGGTATATATAGATTAGATTAGTTGTGACAGGACTATTTGCGACGGGTATCCCGTTGCAAATACCTTTGCCCATATTAATTAATGTCCACGATTAAAAGGGTATTTTCCACGGGTCCCATCGCAAATACCCTCTGACCGACACACTATTTGCGATGGGGGGATTTCGCCATCCCAAATAACCTTCCCACGCTTTGGTGCATATCCTGCGCTTTGGCACGTATCCCGCGCCAAACCTGGTATTAATTTTTGTGACGGGACTCCAAATCCAGTCACAAATAACAATTTACTTGCGATAGGTCAAACCCCCCATCTCAAATAACCTCTAAGATGGACTATTTATGACGAGAATTAATTCCGTCGCAAATAGCCAGTCGCAAAATCCTGTTTTTTTCATAGTGGTCCAAAACTGTGTGGAATTTAGGCCAATTGGGAATTCATTCTCTTCAAAATTAATTATCACCAGTTTGTGTCTATGTGTGAGTGAATGTTTTGTTAAATGTAGAATCTCATGCATATACACTTTAGGTACCCTGCTCTCTGGAGAAGTGAAATATCTTCAAATTATTTTATGAAATATAATTTTAATTTCATTAAATAATTAATTTACTATATATAAATATTTATTTATTAAAATTAAAAAATGTACATACCTTAATTCCCCTACCCCATTGTCTATAATCATAAAAGATGTATTCTACCTCAAAAAAATTACGTGTACCTATAATTGATTATAATAAAATAGAATTAATAAACATAATTGTCCATAATAGAAAAAAACCTTGAATGTTATATTTTTCAACCAAAAATGTGAAACTAAAACTCGTGTAAATTAATATTAACAACAAAAAATGAAATAAATGACTATTATCTAAATAGGTGTAATTTTGAGTGCTTGTATTCTTTTAGAAATAAATAAATATTATAATTAAAAATGCAGTTTTCATAATAGGAATAAAATTATAAATATTTTATTGAACAATATCATAAACCTATAAATGAATAATATAAAGAAAATATTCATAGAAAAATGATAAAGGAATAAAATTCAACTAAAAAAAGATATCTAAATTTAATAAATATAAAAAATATTAAAAAAGTTAGTAATCTTAAAAATCATCATCTTTATGTCATTAATTATTTAATCCAAAAAGAATGTTTAAACAAAAAATAGATAAAGAACAAGGAGAAGCACTCAGGAAAACAACAACCAAGCAAAGGGTAATGGAGGCCTGAAATAATGGAGACCCATCACATCCCCTATTTTCAAATTCTCCCCCACTAGTTTCAAGGAGATCAAGCTTATGAACCATGTAATAATAGATCGTTGGTCTACTATATAAGCATTATGGTCACTAAACTTGTTACCCTCATACCAAGTTTGAAGATTATACATTTGATTGGTAATAAAGCTCTTGCATTTTCTGACAACATAAGAAATTGACCATGGGAGCATGCTAATTCCCTGTATACATTTATATAAAATAATAGGATTTTTTATACTTAAGTGAGCACAACTTTTTTGTCTCAATATGAGGAGACCAGTTATCATAACAATGGATTCCACCTAGAGTGAATATCCACATCCAAAGTGTGTTGTGAAGTCTAGGGAGACCGAATCCATGGAATCCCAAATGAAGCCTCCTACGCACATGAAATCCATGTAAAATGATCTGTCTATGATTGATTTTATACCTAATAAAGGTGGACACCATCATACCCAATGACCCTACAAATCAATATGAACCGACTGAACTAGATTGTTGGTCACAAGGATCAGTCTCAGAGTGGGAGCATCCCACCAGTTTTGGATCATGTTCGGAATGTTTAGCAGAATAATCCTTGTTCTGATGATGAGGGAGTTTCCTGGAAAAAAAAACGGCCTAGTCATGGAGAGACATGTTTCATGCTTTCTAGATGAACTTTTATCCGACACTAACCACTATGGATCATTTATTCTTTTCAAGACTCGCGTCACCTACTCTGTGAAACTAATGCTCTAGAAAAGATGCCCTGGTAGAATGCTATGAGACAAGACTTGTAAATTCACCAAAATGAGGCCATATTTCTCATTCCCGTTATCCTTCAAAAAAATTATGTATACTCTCCTCCCTATACTCCCTATAACATGAGAACCTGGAAGAAATATTAATTACCCTTATCCTGATGTTATCATCAATACATACCATATTATTTATTATTCTCAAAATGATAAAATTATACTTTTCATGGATCGTGTTTCACCATAGAAAATCACTCTTTATATCATTATATTCTTGGGTGATGAATTCCTTTCTAAATTCACACATTAAAAAAACACCAGTGATGGAGGCTGTACAAGTGCACCTATATGATTATCAGTTCAAATCAATTGCATCAAAGAATTCCCTCTGATTTGTGTCTAGTTTAGCATTGATGAACAATGGGTATAGACTGGCCTCCTTGTAGGATATTCTTGGAGTTGGAAATCCTAGAAAGACAATTTTATAGCCAACACAATTTTGATGCCAGAAGATAAAATTAACCTTTCCCTGCTATCCACCAGTTAAATGGTTGTAGAATCAACATGAGAGGATGAATCATAGACCCCAAGGGAGGAGAGTCATAGTGCACCACCTCCATCTCCCCTCTAAATTTAGTTTCTATTTTTCTACCCCATAGGGTTATCTCTTGTAAGTCTTCCTATGCCAACAATATGTCCATAAATTGTAGAGTATCAAAGATATTCCTCGCATTAATACCTCCTCCTATATAGGACTACCCATTTTGGCCCAGGAAACCCAATGCCTTCTTCCCTCTAAAAGAGCATCCTGGATAAACCTAGAAAGAACCCTATCAATGTTAGATATAACTCCCTATGGGAATTTAACTAATTTTAGAGCATGAATAGGTTTAGCTGATAGAACTCTATTAATTAATGTTATCCAACCCTTTAAGGATAAGTTACAATTTTTTCATTTCAAGACACAACCAACAATCCTACTAACAATGTGGTCAAAATAGTATATACGCAGCCTACCTAATGACTTTGGATCAACCATTTACTCCAATTAAAATCTGCCTCTCTTCATATTCATATTGTTACAAAAGGAGAAAATTCATCTATCATAGAATTTTTTTGAGATATAGATACTTATCTTTGTTTGATTGATAATGTTCCCACTCTAATGATAATACTCCTCAAGAACCTTATTGATGCCTTAGATAGATCTTCTAGTAGAATAAATGAAAATTATCTTGTCATTAGCAAACCAGAGGTGGGATGTACAATGAGGGACCAGTATACTATGGTAAGAAATATATCTCCCTTTAACAATATCATATTAATAATAAAATTTATAACATTCTATATGATAATGAATATACATGGGGACATATGATCTTCTTACCTCAACCCTCAGGTAGCCTTGAAAAATCCATAATTCATCCCCAAAAACAAAACTTTCATCCATGAGGAACTATAACATTTAAAGATTAAATTAGTGTCATAAGAGGAAAACCCCATCAGATCCAGCACCTTATTAATAAAACTCCATTTGATCCAATTGAATGATTTATCCATGTCAGGTTTGATTTCTATTTTTGAACCATGGACTTTGAGATTGGTATCACTTACCACCTCCTAAGTCAAAGATATTTCCCCTAGAATTGTACGCCCTTTCGCAAAACCATATTGTTCCTCAGAGATCAAACATGGAATATGTATGTAAATCACTCTTTTTATGATACTCTCTAATATTTTATATGAAAAATTACACATGATCATAGGCCTATAGTGTCGGAGGGAGGAAGGGTCCTTTATTTTGGGAATGAGAACTAGTGTAGTGTCACAGGAAGCCCGCATAAGACTATCCCCTCAGAAGAAATGTTGGATAGAATTAATCATTTAACTCTTAACCACATTCCAAGAGTACCTGTAAAAGGTTCATGGGTAGCTATCAGGACCCAAGTAACTATCGAGATTAATTACCATCATCACCTCATATATTTCTTTCTCATCTGGGATAGCTTGAAATAGTACATTATCTTGGCTGAAACAACAATCCAAACCACATCCGAAAAACTTATCATTCCCCTCGGGTACCCCTCAAGCATACAAGGATTTGGTCCTACAAGAAGAAATTTGAAAATAGACTTGGATATCCCACAAACCACATCCCTATCATCCAAGTGGGTACTATCCTACAATGGTAAGTTGGGTTTGATGATGCATTATTTCTCCCAGATGCATGCATCAAAATAAGTTGTATTCCTTCCACCTTGTCAAAACCACTTTATTCTCAATTTCTCACACATTATGCATTCCTGTCTCAAAATCATCTATTCTATAATGATCTTTTTTTTACTTATTTCATAAAAAAAATCATTCCAAACCTCTTTTATGTTGTATTCCAATCGATCAATATCAATATTTACTATTTTTATATCAAGAGAATAGGGAGGTTTCTCACGGATCCACAACTAGACACTATATTTGAGGAATCTCAAATTTTTATGAAGCCCAATCCATGCATTACCTGGTATGGTAATATTATAGGATCCACCTACAACCTGAAGGTAACTTGGGTTGAAGGTCCATAGATAAGAGAAGGAAATGCATTGTCAGCTTGCATGCCTGGGATACAAAGAGAACAACAAAGGTGAGTGATTGGATATGCCTCGAACCATATGAGATAACTTCTCATTAGGATACGAAGATTTACCATGGAAATTTTAAAGTCATCTATCAAGGAAAATCCACATTTTATGGCCCACTTTTAATTATTACACCTTGTAAACCAATCACCCGAGTAGCTGATATACATAAGACCCTTTCTTTCAATGAATTTCACAGCGTCTAAGATGGTCTTCCGAGGGAAGGTCTATATAAATTTCTACTCATTTGGGTCTTCTATAATGTTAAAATTACCTCTAGTAATCCACGGTGATTCCCATCAATAAAATTCTTCAAGACCATTACATAGTGCCTCTCGTTTTTGAGAATCAAAACATCTATAGATGAAGGAAACAAACAAACTATTAGTACCTGCAGTGACCATTGTAGTAATAAACTGATCATCCTCTTGTATCTGTTACACTAAGAAATTAGAATTCTAGAAGATCAAAATGTAATGGTTGTTGTGGTTGGCAAGCATAAATGCATACATTCTAATTCTTCGAGCATAATCTTTGATTTTGGTAGGGTTTTTCTTTGGGTCAAGCACAACTACTATAGAAGCCTTACTATCCTAAATTATTATAATGATAAAATATTCTTTTACTCGGGCACCTAGAACTCAGATATTTCAAAAAAGAATAGTAATCATTGAACTTGTTGGCTCAATGTTTTGGCCCCATATAGTTTGGGCACTTTTAGATAAGAAGAAAAATGACCACGATCTTGTTTAGATTGAGATATTATATAGAATCTAGAATTCATAGAGAAGTATATTGTTGCGAGAATAGTCAAAAATCCTATTGAAAGAATTTAACCCCTCTCATCACATTGGATTTTAGATATAGTGCTTGGACTTCATGTGTAGGGTTGTATCAAACACCAGTAACCTAAAGGAACCCAGATACTACCTCTCGGGATGAATACTCATGAGAGACTTAGGTTAGGAGGCATACCTTAGAATTTGGATACATCTGAGTAAGAGGATATGTTCTAAGGGAGGATCTTGAAACAAGGACATTCTAATCAGAAGGTCCTAGATCTCTGATTGATGGATTCCACCCTGAAGGATTATCAACTACAAACTTTCCTCATGGAGAATAGATAATATCACCGAGACTGATAGTAAGTAAAAATTGAGAAGGAATGAAGGTTGTGTTCTTGAATGTAACCAAGACTATTCATAATGATACTAAACCATGAAGAAGAACCAGGGGAAAATCTTGGAATTATGGTCCAAAACATCATCTCGAGGATGTAAAAACTCACCTGTAGACCACTCCTCTACTGGGAATAACTCCTAGATGGGATCCATCATACTGACCTATGATTGAGACAAAGACTCCCCCTAAAAGACACCTGATTTAGACTACCCAGATCACTTTTATGCCTCTTCATACACATAGGAAAGGAATTTCCCTACAAATGAAAAAATGAACAATACCTAGGAAGAAGGGAGTAAACATTCTCTTGATTCCAAACAAAATAATCATGAATAAAAAGGAAAATATTATCCAAGAGAGGGATTGAAATGTCAATATCCTTGAATATTTGATCTATATAAACCTCTTTAAGATGAATGGTATACTGATCCACACATAGAAATCCACTAAGGGGGTCTCCAATCTCTCTTAGGATAACACCATTTTGAAGGTGGAGGGGGATTCTAGGATGATTTAGGTACACTATGGCCCACAAATATTCTTTTCCATGATGAATATCAATTGACCACTAAGTCAAGTTGAACCACTATAAACACATGAATATATGGGACTTATACCATTCCATAATGAAATCCACCTCCAAATCTATGACCATAAAAAACGCTGCGATGAACTGACAAAATCGGAGTCCAAACCTCCAAGCCCCATGAATCTATCAGACTGTGGAAAAATGTAAGTGGTGGTATATCCATTCCAAACCTCACCAAAAATTTCCATTTAATAAACTCAACAGATTTAGTTAATTTCATGGATGGGATATAAAAAAACTGGATAGTTACCATCCCTCACCACAGCCGGCATCTCTAGACCAATCTCTAAGAAACACCAGGAAGAAGGGCCTTGAGGATGACGACATAGATAATACTTGAAAGATACACCCAATCACAGACCCAATGGATGGTCTAGGAGGATTAAGTTCATGATGGAGAAATCGTTGAAGATGGTGGAGGACCAAGGTCAAACACTAATGGAACATCATGCACTATAGGTAGAAATATAGTAGTCGTGGGAGAAATGTTTGAATTTTTCTGAAAAAAAAAGACAATGTGTGGGGAACTTTATTCCTATCCATTTAATATGTATCATAATAATAAATATATTTTAATATAAAAGATAAAAAATAATGTTTTTAACTATAAAATGTTCACAAAAAAATAGATTACCAGATTAATTAGGAGTGTAATGTAGTGTTTTCATATATCCCTTCTACATGATCATTTCTTGTTGTCAGGAGAATTTCTACATCATAGTCATTACTATCACTGGGTAATAAAGTAAAAGATGGTGACTTTACATATAATTATTCAACATCAACAAAATTATCTTCACCCAAATAAATTATTTTCCCTAGTAAAAAATTAACCACTGATCATTTGATGGGTCAAAACTATAAAATATTTGTTTTTAATGCATTACAATTCAAAAAACATTTATATTTGTAACTAAATCTTTCCAATTCAATAAGTTTAAATTCATACTCATCATGTTTCACACCATTTTTACTATCAATCTAGTTGAACTTAAATACCGGTACCAAAATTTAGTATAAAAAATCTCCCATATATCCTAAAAAAATAAAAAATATTATGTTGATATATATATTAGGTTTTGATCTTTAGAACATGAAAATTTTAGTTCTTAAGGGACAACCATTACTCAAATATTTATAATAGTAATTTTTCATCCTCAGTTTTATGAAAAATTTGTATCCATTAATATCAAAACTAGATCATGTAATCACATTAATACTCAGTCCCCCAACTAAAAATTTAAATGTTTCTAATGTGGATGAATCAACTTTTATTTTCACCTTAAACAACGAAACAAGGGTGTTTTTAGGTTCATTCATCTATAAAAATTCATTTCTTCTCGAATATCTGACCATCAATACAGAAATATGTGATGATATATGTGGTTGAGAATCACCAATGTTTTTCAAAACATATAAATGGGCATGAATAACATCTTCACATCAAATTAATTGCACCTTTAATCCATGAATCCCCTCACATTCACTATCAACTATCAAATATTGAGATATAAACACACCAATGTTTTATAATTCAGACAAGTAATCAATAAAGAGATAATTTAATACTTATAATATATATTTTTGAGTAATTGGGACCTCTAGTCGATGTAGATTCTCAAAATATCACTTCAAAATTATCTTATATCTTAAAAAATGATAAATCAAACATAAATAAACTGGTATTCAGATTATTATTTTAGCTTCTAAATGAATTAATAAATGAATAATTATATGAAAAGAGAAGGTGAAAAATAAATTTTTAGTTGATCAAGTATGAGGAAGGGTTCAATTTTCAACACATAAAAATATCAAAGATCTATGAATTTTTTTAAAATGGAATTGATAAAGTAAAAAACCTAGTTTATCCATTATGAAATCTATTAAAAATATTCCATGAAATTAAACTTGTAGAAATTGCTACATGAATACATGAAAATCATGATATTTAAAACCTATTAACATCAAATACATCAGTGACACTAAATTTATCACATTTGTAAAAAATCTAATATTTACTTTAACATCACGGAAGCATTGAAAAAAATTATCTTCTCACTATTTTTTAATGTGCTACAAGTTGGAGAAAAATATGTTCTATTTCCTTTTGTTGTGGGTGCTAACTCCAAATGTATTCATAAGGTTATTAAATTTGGTATTTCTCGAAATACATCTTTTTTTATTTTTTATGTTTAAAAATGTTTCAATTATATTTTTAAATTTTTTTTTATAACCATAACTACATTTATTTCCAAATGAAACAACGATTTTTTCACCTTATTCTAATATTCTTCAGATGAAAATGGTTTTTGGGAAGAATCATTATCTTGTAAACCATTAAGTTCCTCTTTTAATATTTATTAAGGATGATCCATTCGCAAAAATATCTAATGTAATATATTGTTTTTCTTCCACTTGATAATTCATAACATGAAGTCCCATATTTGAAAATTTGATACGATTTATGTCTTTAACACTATATATAGATAAGTTTCCATATGTAGAAAATTAATTTATAGTGAATATTATCATAGAATGAAAAATAAAATATTTTTTTTGTATCCAATATATTATATAACACATATCCCTTAAAGAAATTTTAAATCATGAATCAGTTGTGATAGATAAACATGAATATCATTTCTCAGATGTTTCAGTATAGAAATAATCAACTTCATCATCATAATTTTCTTCTTAATAAATACATATTGGGGAAATTAATATAAAATTAAAAAACATGACATAAATTATATTTTCTTCTAATACTATGAGAAGGATTCATTCCATATATTCATAAAACCATTCTAATGTTTCTGACATTATTTCCAAAATTAATAAATTATTGATCAAAATATTCTCCATTCTGGAGAATGATCCTGATGGTATAGGTTTTCATCAGGTATTGTTTCATATTTATTCTATAAAAGAATCTCTACATCATTTGAATTGGAAAACAAACACTTTAAACAAGAAATTATTGAATGATGCTATACTACTTTAGTAGGAGGATAGGTGCCTATTTTTTATAATGAAACACATTTGAGTTTTTCATCCATTTTATATCAGGATATCCCACATTTAGGATATTCTATTAAAAATTTATATTCATCCATATACAGAACATAGTCATTCAGAAAATCATGTATATTTTTATGCCCCAATCCCATTAGCCTTTTTTCCCTCATAATTTCAATTTAGAAGCTTGTTTCCTTCTAGAAGTATCTCTTTTAAAAGTTCAAACTTTTCAGTGAAACTCTTATCACTCCATCCATGTCATGATTTAAAGTTAACTGATAAAAACACTATCGATAACTCTTTAAATTTCATGCAACCTATGAATAGAAGTTTCTTATCATCTTCATACTGTTGTTCAACAATTTTTCTATAATGGCTTCAAGTTATATATCATGAATTAATTCTTCAAGATAATCTCTTGTTTGATGGGGAACCTATTCATCATCACTGTATATTGACTTGTTTGTTATCTTACCATTCCAAATCCATCATGTATAATAATGACTAAAACCATATAAAATAATATGATCCTTGATTTCTATGTAGCCTAATTCACTCATTTTCAAACATTTCAGGCATGGACATAATATTTTTTTTTCAAAATTTCATTTATAAAATTCCAAGAAACTATTAGTCCCTTTCTCATATTAATGATTAGTTATTCATTCATTTAACCAATTATGATCTATCAATTACCTAAAAATCACAATATGATAGATTAATATATTAATACATATAAAAAATTAAACATATATATATAATAAAATTAAAACATATTATAATATATAAAAACAAATAATTTACACATGAATTAATTTTTAATATAAAATTTATATCTTAACAAAAATCTAAAAATGAAAAACAAGTTTCACTAAAAAAAATTATTAAAAAAAATTATAAAGAAAAAAAATTATAAACATAAAATATTTAAGAAAAAAATTATTCCAACCAAAAACATATTAAAATGATTATAAATGTATACATATAAATAATTATAAATATAAAGAGATACGACCAAACAACCAAATTATAATAAAAAACAATTTATAATCATAAAAATTATAACATTAAAAAAATATTAAAAAATGATAATTTATATTAAATGAATAAAACATTATTGGATTAATGTAATTTATTACCAACTGATAATTAATTTATCTTAAAAATGAAAAAATTGCAAAATTTGGACATAAATGGATCCTAATTTTTGTTTGAATCACTTGAACGTAGTGGTAACTGGTTGAATGTTGCCTGTTTTGAGAGAAACCTATAAGAACATATAAAAATAGAAAATTTAAACATGTATAAATTTTTAACAAAATAATTTATATCTTAGAAAATTATGAAATGAAAAAAAAAGTTATAATAAGAAAATAAACCAAAAGTCACTATAATGAGAAAAAAAAATTATAAATGAAACTAAAATGAAGGAAAAAATATTACAATAAAAAATAAATTATAAAGATTTAAAACTTATAAATAAAAATAATTATAAATAAAAACAATTTTGACGCAAAAAAATTGTAGTAACAAAAAATCTATAATCATAAATAATTTATAACATTAAATGATTTCTGAAAAAAAATTGATAATAAAATACACATAAATAAGTCCATATGGAAATAAAAATTATAATAAATATATAATAAATTCATCTTCAAAAATAAAAAATAAAACAACATACAAAATTTGGAGGTCGATAGTGAAAAATAGATCTTAAATTACAATTAACTCAGTCAAAGGTGGTAGAAACGTGGTAAATGATATAATATTAAATATAAATATTTATAAAAATGAAGTAGAAAATATAAAGGATAAATACCTTGAATCACAGTTGTGGGTCTCCTAGATTCGAGTTTTTGTGGACTGAAAAAAGTTGATGGTCATCAAATAATAATGATGGAATATTATGTATTAACATTGTAAAAAGATGATGAAAGTCTACTGAAAGTGAAGATTGAGGGTCGTTGAGTGTCATCAATAATTGAGAAAAAAGGGTTTTGAAAATTTTTATTCGAAAAAATGAGGGTTTTAGGTTCCCATGTTTTTTTTTGAACACTTTTATTTTGGATTTTTTATAAAACTAACTTTAAACGTTTTTTTACTTTTAACATCCATTTTGTAGAAAACCAATGTTAAAGGTAATTTAAAATACCTTTTAACATCATTTTTAACAAAATTAATGTTAAAAGTTTCCTTAGCACTTTTAGCATCAATTTCTAAAAATCCAATGTTAATGTTATGATGTGGAAACCTCTTTTTTACTATAATATGAACATAAAAATATCAATTAAGGATACAATAGAATGACAAATCCCTTAGTCTAGTGAAAAACTTGAAAACTATTAAATTGTTTAACTTTATTATAATATTCATTGAGCATATGAAATATATCATATCTATATGATAAATACATAACTCTTTTCTCAAAGGAAACATTTAAAACCCATTTAAATAAAATATAAACACTTTTATAAGACTTATAACTTTATATTAATAACTAATATAAAAAATAACTAGAATCTAGTTTAATACATAGGAAAAACTGCTTGGTTTAGCTCACTCCCTCTTTCCTTTAAATATAAATAAGTTTACCCAATGCATTATAAATCTATATTGGGCTCACCTAGTCATATAAACTTTATCGGGATGACCCATTAATATAAGTTGTATTGGACTCACCCACTTATATAAGTTGTAATGGGCTTACCCACTCATATAAGTTGTATCAGTATCACCTATCATCATATTTAATTCTCATGTACCATATAAAAAAAAGAAAACGTTTTTATGAATTCTCTTTTTCATTATAAAACCCATGAAAAGGTATTTTGAACCCATATGAAAAACATTTTCAAATATCAAAATACCATTTCCATTTAAAAAAACCATTTATAAAACTAAAAATACCTAAAAAGGGAAAGAGGGTTTCTCTATGAATAAAACATTCAAACATGTATAGTAATCTAATCATTTAATAATGGTTATTGTAGTGGGGAAAACTGTTGACATTATAATGTAAAATAGACAATTCCCTTTGACTTTTTGTTAAAACATTCCAGAAAAAATATTCCTTTTGAAATCCTTTGAAGGAAAGTAAAAAGTTAAATACATGTGACTTTATACTTCATTAATTTGCATTTAAATATATCAATTAAATAATTTTAATAACATGGTCCTAGAATAAAAATATTTAGAAAATAAATTGATAAAATGTTTAAAAATGAGGTTTTAATGAAAAGTGTCCCTTACCTTGAGTATAAATCATCCTATATGTTTTTTATATTCATTGATGATAAAAATATGTTAATTATTTAATTTCATAATAACCTTTTTCAATTTTATTATTACTTTTATTTTATTTATTACCATGTATTATTTAGTTACTTAATCAATTAAGTTCACAGTGGACATTTTGACGATATTTGTTTCATAAGTCCAAAATGACTTTGGTAAATTGACTATATTCAAAGAGTTCATTACTCCATCATATCAAAATTAATAATTATGAAATAATTATCATTTTTATACATCAATTATAATTTTAAAACTAATCATAAAATATGGTTATGAAAAATGAACTACCTTATAACCATAGAGACAATAGGTTGTACGTACACATGTATAACGTTTCTATTTCATAACAATCACGATGGAAAGAGGGTAATTGATATTTTATATTTACATCTTGATTATTATTCAAGAAATTTTATATTATTTCTATATATATAATTATATATAGTATCTATATTATGTGTTTACGAAAAATGAATCACATCACTCCGTGGGGTGGTAATCCACACATATGCATGAGTGATGTTATCATTTTTAAATGGATGGAGAGGTGAGAAATTATATGCTATGTTATCTTATTATAATTATAAATATTTCATTAATATATTATATATACATTAAATATTTCATTATAACCATCTTTAAGAGGTAGTGACGGAAAACAAATTAAATCGGTTCATAAGGTGGTAGTCCACTATACGCATGAATGTTGATTTCATTTCCCATTTTATGGAAGAGTATGTGGATATATAGTATTAATTAATTATAATAACATCTAAGAATAATTAATATACTAATTTTATTATTTTCTCATGCTTGGATAATATTTAAAAGAGGTTTAAGGAGAAATAAAATGAAAAATCTCAGTTAAAAAATATACCTCTTCTTCAAACAACCTCATTAGGTTTATACCTATATCCATCCTATGATGGATTTATGAACTCAAAATGTCCTCAAGTATTTGTTAAGGGATGTTAGTATGGGTTTTTTGGAAATTCATTTCCGAACCAAAAATATTTTTAGGTGGTAATAAAAGAGTAGAGGAGGTTCCCTTTTATAAGTTATGGAAGGGGTACTCTCTGAATTACCTAAAGTATTAAATTAATATAAATTAATTTTCATTGAAAATGTATTAAAAATTATATAAATAAATTATAGAATTATTTTTATAAATTCCCTTATCTAATAAAATTTGGAAAATTTTTCTTATTTTTTCACCCTTATCTCTATGTTTTAACCCGTAATAACCCTTTTTGATAATTACCTTGGAATCCGAGATTTTTACATATTATTGGTCATGAAAGATACTATAAAATAATTAGTGTCCCATAAATAATCACTTCTTAATAAAATTAAACCTATTTCATTCACTTTTACAACGATAATAATTTTTTTAATTTTAAATCATTTAATAAAATATTGTTTGTTATAAAATCTCATTAATGACATTTATAAACAATTCATTTATTTTGACTTTGAAAAAAAAATGAAACCAAAGTAAATTGAATATAAACCATTAAAACATACATTATCCCTTATATTTATATATATAATTTTTCAGGCACTATAAATAATCCAAATAATATTCTGTTTCGTGTTTTCAAAATTATTTACCTTCTTTTTTCTAATGCTTGCACAAGAACTATGTTGGTGTTGCGTAAAATTTTAAGGAAATTATTTCATAACTAGAAATTAAGAATAAATTACCAAGATAAAAAATTAATTCATATTTATATTAAACATCTATAACTGATCTTATCTTTCTTTTATCCTTTTCGAAAAAATTGAGAGATATTAAAATAAAGAGAGTGAAATTTTGGAATTTTCATTACATAAATTAATTTAAATGTAATTATAAAAATGGAACGGAAATTAAATATATTAATAATCTGGGTTTTAAATAGAAAATTTTATCCCATAAATTGAAATTAAGTCAAGTTTTAGGTTGGTTTTGAGACCTTATTTCATCGATTTAACACTGATTTACACATTTTACACTTAACAAAGTAACAAATATTTATCATTATTGCCTTCCATAATGACCTAAAATAAAAGGAAACTATTTACCAAAAGTGAACCACCTAATTAAAAATATGGAATCCATTTTATCAAATTCAATTCCTATTTTTTTATAGAAATTAATTTTACATAAAAACACAAAATGAAATGAAAAACAGTTTTTAATAAAAATTCTTTTCAGTATAAAAAATGTTTTTACTCCAAATTCAAGATAATGTTTATTAATATATAATTTTTTAAATTATTATGAATTAAAATGGACTAGTTAAATTTTAAAACTAATAAAAAATATAATTTTACATTATGAATACTTGAAAATAAAATACATATTTCAATAAAAATCAGTATCTTCACTATTTACTAAAAAAATAGAAAAAACCCAATATATTTACATAATATAATTTTAATATGATCATTTAAAAAACTATATTTGTTTTAAAAATATAATATTTAAAACTTTTAAAATAAATCATTTATATAAAGCCATATAATATATGTAAATATATAATACTATTTTTTAAACTAGAAAATTACTTTATATTCTTAAAGTGAATATAAATCTATAAAATCTAATTAATGAATATTAATAATAAATAAAAAAAATCAAAAATTACCTTGGTTTTTATAAATACTTTGATCAAAGATTGTTCAACTAGAATATTGCAACCCATAGCTTTAATACACCAATGTTCATGATTTATTACATAAGGATACACATAATACTATCTTGAAAGATTAAGGGGCCCAGTGTCTTTGGGAAATTAGATACATAACAAAATTAATTTAAATAGGGATATAATGATATTTTTTAAAAACTCCACAACATTCCCTAAAAATACATTAATCTATTAAAACCACACGAAATTACCAGTGAATGTACATAAGAAAGGGGTGAGTTATAAATCTTGGTAAGGGAATATTCAAAGCATAACATTTAGGAAATATATGAATGTGTTAACAACATAAAACATGATATCGTAATCATAAGTCAAGGCTAACCACTGAGACATCATATCATAGTTTACTTAAGATAACATACAATTCACCATGCATGGTATCTCATGAGATAAAAACATTACCCAATGCATTGGAGGGCTATATAATTTTTAGTCTACCTGTCACATTCATATCATGTACATGCATTTTTATACCACATAGATCATACAACATAAGAACACGTTTCATCACTTTTAATCCCATGATTAATGATTATGGGTTAAATTAATGGAAATATCCAATCAATGAAGGATCAGTCCACTAATCTGAATACCCTCAAGTGTAAATGGATATGGTTTTCCACAATAAAAATGTTTGTTATGGAAAATCAAGGTATAATTTTAACTGTAAAATGGTTTTACATAAAGCTTTATAGAAGGAATTAATGATAGAGAAAGGTGTTCTATCATTACATTGGTATCATTAGGATAGTAAAAAGTATGTATAAAAACACATTAAATTATAAAAAAATGGAAATCAAATGGATTAATAAAAATAGAGTTCTCCAAATAAAAACGTAATAGAGAAGATAATTTACCTATTATATGGTGTTTCTCAAATATTGGGTGGATACTTCTTAAGAGCATGGGAACACATTAGTAGAGATTTATAGAAGGATAGGGGTGGTAACTTTCTATTTAATGAGTTTTGATTAAATAGGATTGGGAGGATGGGTGGGTATTTATTGCTAAAGAGCGTGGAATTTATTCTAAATTTCTAAACATAGGGTTTGGACTCTATATGATAAAATAATAAAAACAAAAAACTTTAAAAGGGTTATGAATCATGTTTTCTACAAAATAGGAGTGATTCTCAATATTTAATAAGTCCAATAACTGAACTCCATAAAATAATACCATTTTTGATATTGAAGTGAACCATGATTATAAAGAATATATTTTAATACCGTAAAATATAATAGGTTTTGGACGATTCATTAAAAGTTTATAAAATTATTAAAAAAAATTAAAAAAAATTAATTATTTTATAGGAGAAATATTTTTTTATTTTATGCCTTTTATAAAATTTATTAAATAAATTTGGGCCATTATGATTTTATAATATAGACCGTATATTTATACGATATTTAACATTGTCCAAGAATATTTATTGTCTTTTGAAAATTATAAAAAATTAACCATTGGATAATTCCAATGTGATGATTTAAAAAATGATATTTATTTTATCAAAATAATTTTCTAAATATTATAATTATCACTTAAAAAAATTATTTACTAAAAAATACCAGTTTTTTATATTAACCAATTTTTAACCATTATAAAAATAACATTGGACTTTATTCAATTATTTTATAATTTATATTTAAATATTTATTTTAAAATAAGAATATATTATTAAAATATCATTTATTTAAAAAAACCTTGAATTTATCAAAAAAGTGTCTTGTTTGAAACTATATATTTCCCAAAAATACAATTTTTATTCCTTTGTGTCAAAATATAATATTTATAAAATTCATTATATAATCACTGATAAAATAATTATAAATATATATAAATATAATAATTATTTTATTAAAAATAAAAATATAAAAATAATATTACTTGGTTTGAGAAGAACAATCTATTATTACACCAGCCTACGCCCTAAGGGTATGGTTTGCGATGGTGACACTTTTTTGGGGTGATTTAGCAAACATGGTTTGGTCTGTGATCTCGATAAGATTAAAACTACCCCATAAATAGTTTCACTCATGTTTTAGTTGTTGGATTTCTATTTGTGATTGGTCAAGGGTAAGTCTTAATGATTCCAACTCCCTCAGAATATCTGATAAATGGGATTCATTGGGCATAATCCTACTGGATGAGGTTATTTCTTATTCTGTCTATATCAATTGGATTTTGTTATAATAATTCATTTATATTAATCATAATGGTTTTTGAACAGTGAATATATTATCAATGTTCATGATACTTAATGATATTTTAAATCCAAAGTTATATAACTTATGATGGTTGAAAATATTTAAATTAATGCAAGTATTTTTTATAGATTCATTACTTAATAAATTAATTAATTCATCTAAAAAATATTTCATTTATTAAAATTTTGGTCATTACATTCTACCCCTATGAAAATTTCACCCTTGAAATATCATTTCACACACTAAAATAGATCAGGTTACTTCTATTTCAATACCTTTTTTGGATCCCAAGTTACTTCCTTAAACTTTTGTTTCCACAAGAGCACTTTGAACAGATGGATTGTCTTTTTTCATAGAACATTGTCTGTATGATCTAACATCTTCTCCGGATGATCCTCGTATGAAATATCATTCTTCAAGGGTACCACCTATTGATTCAGTACATGTGAGGGGATTGGTTTTTGCTTCCTCAATAGGGGTGCATGTAGCACATCACGTACTTGATATTAGTTAGGTGGGAGTTCTAGTCCAAAATCCCAAACTCTAACATGAACAAGGATCTCAAAAGGGTTGATGTATCTTGGACTAATATTCTCCATCCTTCCAAACCTCATGAATTTCTTCCATAACGATATATGAAGGAACACATTATCTCTGATCTCAAACTCTAGGTCTCATTGATGATTATTGGCATAGCTTTTCTATCATCTTTGAATAGACTTCATATAACATTGAAGGTTTTGAACCATCTCTATCATCTCTTGTATAAGATAATGTCCCATTATATTTCACTCTATAACTTCATCCAAAAATGTTATATTTTGAATCCTATTCATATATAGAGCCTTATAAGGTTTAATTTGAATACTAGAATGAAAACTATTGTAATATTAAAACTCTACTAGGGTAAGGTGTTGATCCCAACATCCTTATAAATCCAATAAACATGATCTCATCATATCATCTATATGTTGAATAGTTATATCAGACTAAACATTCATATAATGGTGATAAGTAGTACTGGAACATAGTTCTATATCAAGCACTTATTAAATACTTATCTAGAACCTTATGGTAAACCTCATATTTGTATCAAAGATAGTAGAGAGAGGTACCTCAGGTCGTCTTACCACTTCCCATATGTATATCATAGAAAGATGGTCTAGATTGAAATTTTCCTTGATAGAAATAAAAATTACTAACTTTTTAAGATTATTGACTACCAATAATATGGTATTGTTTCCTTTAGATATCATGGGGATTCCTACAAAAAAATCCATGGTTATGTTTTTCAATTTCCATACTAGTCTGGAAAATGGATTCATTATACACTTAGACTTATGTCATTCAACCTTGACTATTTTTCATATTAGTCATCGAGATAAAAATACACAATATCCCTCTTCAATTAATCCCACTTTATGTTTGTCTTCTAATATTAATACAAATTATTACTTCCTAGATGAGTAAAGATTTATAAGCTATTAAAATCATCTAGAAGTTCCCTCTTTAGTTATTTTTTTTATGGAAGGTATATTCTTATTAAAACTCTTATAAATATATCATTATCAATGTTCAACTTTGGAATATTTTCTACCTTTTTGTTTCTCTATATCATCTTTTTTAACCTTTTTGATACTCTCAAGAATGGATGGTTAAGTAGTTATTTTGGTAAGGGAATATGAAGATCATTTTATTATTCCCGTGTCCATACTTTTCATTTTCTAGAATATTGGATCCATTTCAATCCTTTTCATGGATAAGGTTGTAGGATCATTTATACTCATACAATATACCACATTTTCACCTTCCCATGATAGTAATGAATTGAACAATCATAATCCATTGTCATCTATAACTACCTTCATTGGCAGATTATTTAGATCCTTTTGTGTGAATATATATTTTAGTATTTGTTTGTCTGTATATATGTCACGCTTATCACTATAGAAATAATTCTGCCAAATATTCAACAAGAAAATCATTGTAACCAATTCTAGGTCATGAATTGGGTAGTTATTCTCATGTATTGTTAATTGACAGGAGGAATAGGCTATAAGTTACTCATATTTAATGATTTCACAACCCAATACCTTTTTGATGCATCATTATAGATCACAAATACTTCCCCACTAATGGATAATGTGAACAACAAGGTGTAGGGCCTATCCTCTTCTTTAAATCCTTAAATCATTCCTCATATTCATCATTCTATAAAAACATCACCCAAATCTAAGTTATATTGGTTAATGGGTTTCAAAATAAAGGGAATATTCTCACAAATTAATGATAGTAACCAGATAATCCAAGGAAACTATAGATCTCTATCATGAATGTTGTTCTAGGCTATCTTTAAATATCCTATATTTTTTAAGGATCCACATATATAACTTTTTTTGTGATAATATTTCATAATAATTTCACATTCTCTATCCAAAACTCACATTAATTGTACTTAAAATACAATTTTTTATTATTCAAGTCTTTCGGTATAACATTAAAATAATTATTTTAATCCTTACTTTGGGATTAGATAAGAATATCATCTATAAAGGCTATCAAAAAAAATTCAAGGTAAATCCTTAAAGCCTCTATTAATCAAATTCATGAAGATATTTGGGGCCTTATTAAGTCAAAATTTCATCACTATAAACTCATAGTGCCCATACCTTATATGAAAATAAGTATTTGGTTTATCCTCCTTCTTCACCTTTACTTGAAAATATATTAACTAAAGACCCCCTTAGAGAAGTATCGGGCTCCATATAGCTAAATAAAAAAATCATCAATCCATGAAATATGCTACTTGTTCATTATTTTGATCTTGTTGAGATCATGATAATCAATGCTGAGGCGCATTAACTCATCCTTCATCTAAATGAAAAGGATTTATACACCCTACAATGAAGCACTTGGCTATATCAACTCTTCATCTAGATTCTCCTATAGCTACTTCATTAGCTCTTCAAGTTAAATTTTGTACATTATATAACGATTCTTGGATATTTGAAAAGATATAAGTACAATTTCAATTGAGAACTGAACCTTACATATTTGATGATGACCATGAAATTATTTAGAAAACATTTCATCATTTTCCCATATAATGGGAATTCCATCATGGATGATCATTTACTCTGTCTCAATCATTTGATCTAGATATTATTTCTCATAAAGAAGTAATATCTATGTTTGATATGATGATACCAAAATAAATTCATCCTAGTCCTTGTACTTATACAGAATCAGAGAAACATTTGTGATACGAAGGGTGATTTATTTCTCTCAGCAATTTAAATTAGATCTGTATAAGGAAATATAATCCATACATAAAATTGTATCAAATTGAACTAAAGGGGTATTACAAAGTTTTTTGGGATATTCATCCTGAAAATATTGAAATTTAATAAGTTAAATACTTGATATGGAATAATTTACCCATTTCTTTCATAGAAAACTCCACTTCTATGTTCTGAGGTGGGGTTTGAATAGTTATTCAAAATGTGTCTGATAACAAAGAATCCATTGAAAAATAATAAAATATTAAATTTTCTATTATTAAATGAATAACCAATGAACCTTTCACCACATTGTTTTAAAGATCCACCTCAATGATTGTGATGTTATATGCTCACCCATTACCTATAGTCCTTGGAGGTTGTCAGCATTGGTTATCATTGAAAACCCTTTGATTAGTGAATTGAATCTCATAGTGTTATTATTCTTGTAGAAGATACATTGTAAAATAGGTTTAGGTTTGACTTCATAATTCCTTTCTTCCATCACATTGGTGGGTTTTTCTTTCTATAATTCTCTAGTTAATTTTTCTTTAATCCCATACCTAAAACCTTTATTTTTCCACTTTAGGAAATTTCTAAGAATATTCTTCCCACGCTTCTGAAAAGTTGAATGTTAGAATTTCATCCCCCCATGATATTTCTCCATCACACTTCTAGAATAAATATCCATTCTCTGATTCCTATATCCAAACCCATGAGACCCTTGAGATTCACTAATCTCAATTTTTACATTGAGGAATCATCAGGAAATTTCCTCATTGATATCAAAGTCTCAAATCACCAAATTTATTCATTGAATCATCTTTATCCAACAAAAAAGTGGTCATATATAATTTTAATGGTGATGATAAAGATATAGGTGTATCATTAATGTTCTATGAAGTTAACTTCATAAACATTGATGGATTAATTATCCTTTTGATTTAGTCCAAGGAAATAACTCTACATTTTAAGTTAGATAGTGTGATAAAAATATTAATGGAAAAACATTTTCTAGAATTATTTTCAATCCATCACTTTGATCTCTTCCTCAAGAATTATATTTTTTATAAACGTCCACCATTGATTAGGTTCTCATCCTATATGATAAAAATTAAGCACAATATTTTCTTTCTCATAGAATCAAATTATGGAGAATATCTATACAATAGAGTAGATACATTATTCTATGATTAAGGGATAGTAATATCCACTAAATTTGGAGGATTTTCTTATATAAAGGTCTCATTTGAAACTTACTATTTATTAGGGGGTGTGGGTTTTCCACATAATTTAGATTTTTATTATTAAATACATTTAATTGAGAAAGTATTGTCATTATTCTCTAGACTCCAAGTCATATTGGCTTAGGCAACTCATTTGGTAAGCCATTAGATATCTCATAACATGGATTGTTTACTTGATTCCTCCTATTCCCAAACATCGAGTAAAATAAAGGGAAACTCTATATGATAATTTTAAAACAATTAAACACATAAAAGGTAAAATATAATCATCAAACGGATATATCAAAAATGATAAATAATCATTATCCTATGAATTTCTAGGTTACAATCTAAGTTATCCATGATCTATTTACTAATATGAAATATTATGGTCATTTTTTTCCTTCATAATGGTATTTAGAGAGCTTGGGAAATTACTAAATCATATCCCTAAGAGTGTAAAACAATGTGTGTAGTAAGAAATGCTGTCGTACATTAGGTGATGATTTATTCAAAGACCAATATTCCCTTTTCGGGATTATTATTCTTACGTACAATTAAGCTAGATCCACATACACTTATAGTATCTAGATAAGGATTTAGTTTATTGGAAACTACATAATCTATACTTTACCAAAATATTGGGAAGTTTTCCCATATTTAATTTTATTACTAAAGCTTTCATTATGTTTTTCTATTCCTAATTCCCAAAAAAAAACTAAACCTCCTCTGATACCAATTATGAAAACTCATATCTTTAATACACCTTAATTCATAATTTATTACGTAAGGACACACATAATACAATCCCAAAATATTGAAAGGCCAAGTGTCCTTGTGAAATTATTTGCATAATATAATAACATAAAATAGGGATATAATGACATTATTTAAAAACATTACAACATTCCCTTAATATCCATAAATCTTCTAAAACTACATGGAATAACTAGGGACTTACAAAATAAAGGGGTGAGATATAAAGGTTGGTAAGAGAATAATCAAATAATAACATTATAAAATTAATACATGTCAGATAATAGGAATATAATGGTGACATTGAAGGGGTGATAATAATAAACCTGAACATTGAATCATGATATAATATGATAACATTAAGGAAATTTAGGATGGTGTAAAAACATAAAACATGAAATCATAAGAATAATTCAAGGCTAACTAATGAGACATCATAACATAGTGTGATTTGGATAACCTATAATGAAATATATGTGGTGTCTAATTAGATAAAAACATTACCCAATGCATTCAAGGGTTATGTAATTCTAGTCCCACATGTCACATTTATATCATGTATGAGCATTTCTATTCCACATAAATCAAACAAAAAAAATATTTCATAAACTTTAATCCTAAAATTAATAAGTGTGGGTTACATACATGGATTTAACAAATAAAAAATTTCTTGATCCATCTAATTGAAGACCCTTGAGTGAAAATGGGGATGGCTATTCACAACATATATGTTTGGCATGGAAAATCATGGGATAATTTCGACAGAATGACGGGTGTATATAAAGGTTTATAGAAGATAATAAGGAGACAAAATGTTTTACATAATTTCATGGTAATAATAAGGATACTAAAATGTATATTTAAAAACATATTACAACATTAAAAATTGGAAATAAAAAGTCATAGATCAAAGAGAGTACTAGAAATAAGAAGAGGGAGGACATTATCCCTTACCTTGAGAGGGAGATTCTAAAAGCTTGAGTGGATATTCTTAAGAGATTGGGAAGACCTTGGGATGGATTTATAGAGGTATAGGGAGAGTAAAATTTTGAAAAATTAGTTTTTATTGAATAAGAGTGTGAGGATTGATGGGTATCTATAGAAAATGAGAGGGAAATTATTTAAAAATTTATAAACATGGGTTTTGGACTCTCTATGATAAAATAATCAAATCCATAAAACATCCAATGTTTTTTCCCATGGTTTTCGAAAAATATGAGTGGTCTTAAATATTTTGTAATTCCAATAACCGAAATCATTAAAATAATACCCTTGGTGATTTGGATGTGAGTCATGTTTATAAAGAATTAATTTTAAAACCATAAAATATATTATAAGTTTTGAAGTATTTGTTAAGGGTTTATAAAACATTCCAAATAACATTAAAAAACATTATTTTAAAGTAAAAATTTATATTTGGTTGTTTATTCCTTTTATAGAATTTATTATATAACTTTTGGACCATTATGATGTCATAATACATACCGTATATTTATATTGTATTTAATTTTTACCCAAAAATAGATTGTATTAGAAAATTATGATAAATTATCCATTTTATAATTTCAACTTGATGATTTCAAAAATTATAATTTTTTTCAAAATAATTTTATAAATATTATAATTCTAAATTTTAAATAAAATCTTCATTCCCTAAAAACTTCATGTTTTTACGATATTAACCAGTTTATGGCATTTATAAAAATATCATTGGAATTCATTAAATTATTAAATAATATATATTTAAATAATTATTATCTAATAATAATATTTTATTAAAATATAATTCATTTTAAATATCCTTGAATTTTTAAAAATTGTGACTTATTAGAAACTATATATTTTACCAAAATAAAATTTTTATTTCATCATGTCAAATTCCAATTTTTATCAAAATCATTCTATAATCATTGATAAAGTAATAAAAAAGGGGATAAATATAATCATTGTTATATTAAAAAGAAAAATATAAAAAAAATTATTACTAGGGTCTTGATACATAACCATTTATTATACCTGTGTACGCCCCAATAGTATGGTGTGCGATGGTGACACTTTTCTATGGTGGTTTAGTGAACATAGTTTTTCCATGATCTTGAAAAGATTGAAATTCTCTCATAAATAGTTTCATTCATGTTTTAGTTATTGGGTCTCAACATGGGATTGGACAAGGGAAAATCCTAGTGATTCCATCTCTCTCAGAAGCTCTGATAAATGGGGTTCATAAGGAAAAATCTGACTGGAAGAGGCTATCAATTCTTCCCTCCATGTCAATTGGTTTTTTTTATAACACGTAATATACACTAATAATGACAGTCACTATACAGTGGATATTTTTTTAATGATGTTAATGCTTAGTGGTATTTTAAATCCAAGAGGATATAACTTATAAGGGTCTCAAATAACCAAAGTAGTGAATTTTTACTCTATAATTTTATTACATAATAATAAATTTACTCATTTGAAAAGAGTATTTAATTTTTAAAACATTAAATCATTACATAGAAGTTTTCCCTATCATGGTTCATTAGAAACATCCTTCTAATGAATCAATGGAAGACTTATGGGGGAAATAGAACAACACATAAATAAACAAAGAGATACAAGAAAATTATATCCACAAGTCAATTCCAGTATTGAATTTCATAAATCCTCTAAATTCATCAAGATATGTACAAAAAGATACATTTGGATTAAAACACTTCAAATCCAAAAAGAAAATTTTCACAACCACCCATGGTAACTTGAAGTATGTCTTGATGAAAGTGGGTTAGGAACTCACTCTTAACCTACCCCTAAAGTACCCACATTTCTATCTTTTATCTATCAATGCATAATAAATATTCATTTTTATGATGGAAATAGAAACATTTGGATTTAATACCAATGTTTCAGGAACCAACCCAGATAACCTAACTATTTGTAACCTGAACTATTCTAAACATGGCCTAATGGGAATTCCAGATCCTCATGGGTAGGCAATAAGCTCTTGAGCATGAATAAAAAACATGTGGAACAATTTTGACAAAAATAAAATATAAAAATGTGTTATAAAGTTATATAATAACGTATATATACTATAATAAAGACAGTATAAGAAAATATAAAATTTTTGGTAAAAAAAGTGCCATGGTATATAAGACAACCAAAGTACTCAAAACTGTTAATTCTCATCTCCATGTGATTGATGTCACCTCCAAAATACTACAATCTATTAACAAAAAAACGGATGCCACCATTTGGAACCATTCCTTTACCTATATTAGATAAAACAAGATCTTTATACACCCAAATGGGTATATAGGGTGTGAGGAAAAGATTCAAATAATATCAACCCAATGTTTCCTAAATGTAAATGATAAAATAAACCAATTATGCTCATGTAAATGAAAATAATTAAAGAGATACAATTATAAATAGTTCAATACAAAACATTAATAAATAACTCTTTTCACAATTTATTAAACATACCAATAAATAGGTTTTCAAATAATTTCGTTAAAATTCCCAATCCTATAATTCAAGTATATTCACTAGAGAAAAGAATTCCATGGGTATCAATATTTATAGGTCAATTAGGATGCTCATAACATTATCTTGATCAGTAGGTCATTTGGTGTGAACATTACCCTATAAGAATAGGTCTAGGGATATTATTTCACTACTGAGAGTGGCTCTGTAATATAACTTAGTCAACATGGTGCATTCATTACCCTAGTTGAATAGGTCTAGGGGGATATTCCATCCCTAGGGATATCTCCCTTCCTTATCATCGATCACATTTAGGTTTAACATATTAAAATCATTAGATGTTAAAATAAACTTTCAAAATAATATGAATCATGCTTTAAAATCATTTCCTTTACTAATAAAAAAGGGAAAAATATATTTCAAAAACATTATTCAAAACAAACACATTTTATCAAAACATTTCTCATGAACTTTTAAACTTATTTCAAAATTATTTCAAAAATTAATCCAAAAATAGTGATTTCCAACTATTTTAGAAACCAAATCCAAATAGAAATAAAGAAAGGTTGTTATAATTAAGTTGAATCATGAAACCACCTTCTTTGAAACAAATGTAATTTCAACTACCATGGGAAAACAATAACACGTGATGGGGTGAGGCCCTTAGGAATCGATAAGGGATCCTAGATCAATAATTATCTTATATAAATATATAAATTTATAGTTTCTATAATAAATAAAACCAAATGGAACACTTACCACTAAAATTACAGAGCTATGAACCATGATGATAGAATATTTAACCAACACCCCTCAATTATAAAAATGATCTAAAATCAAGAATATTAGAAAATATGATCCAATAATTCCCATTATTGAAAAACCCACTCTATTGAGGTAAGTAAGATGAATTGGAAGAATATTTAAATCCATGACCACAATAGAGATCAACATACCAATGTGGGACCATATCTCTAATCGGTGATTTGATTATTTATGGTTTTGGGTGGAGAGAGCCAATGATTTATCAAGATAGACTCTGGTTATAAATTGGTCAAATTAGAGTCTAGGGAGATATATTAATAATTAAAATGGGGGTTTTAGGTGGAGAAAAGATGATATTGTCCACAATTCATTGACCCGGATCAATGCTAGTGATTTGTTGTTGTCTATCTAGAGGTGTCAAGAAAAAATACAACACCAGTAGAGAACGCAACAGTTGGCTAGTGTGATTCTGGTATAAATCAAATTCTATTAACATACCATCAAATAGTCATTTGGTATCACCAATTGGTTTTTATATTTCACCAGATAGTTGGTAGAGTTCCTATAGAAAATTCTTACTTCCATCATTCCATCGGTTAGTGGGTGGGTCCCACCGATGAGTTGGTAAACTTCCTGTATCTTTTCTAGAAATAGGTCTAAGTTGATCCTTAGTACAACCACTCAAGACACATCTTAAACTCTTATAAAATAATCACAACCTCTCCTTATAACCATCCTTCCAAATAAAACAAAATAAAATCAATGAGAACAAGTTGAAAGGACCAAATGAAGGAGAAAACATAAAAGCATGAGTTATGTATTACCTGAAAAAAAATATGTGGATGTTATAGTTTATCATTTGAACTATCTATAAACTAAATCGATATTGATGTATAGTTTATATCCTATATTTGATTCTGAAACTTTGAAAATTTCAACATTTTTGATGATTGGTTCAGTTATGTCAATAATGAGGAGGAATATAATCAAAAACAATATAATTCTGGTATTTATTTTATTAAAAAATTAATTATAAATTATTTTTGATGATCATTTTAATGATTTTGATGCCTTTTTTGTGTTTAGATGGAAAATTCTTAAAAATATTTTTTTACCAATATCAATTTTTTCTACTAATACATTCATATCAAAATGTACTAGTTCAACCACCTATTCCCCATAAAAATTGGACTTGGTTAACCACTTGTTTGCTACAACATAGAAATATCATGTGATATAAATCTTTACATAATGAATTATAGGGATATCTAATTCTAGAATAATCAATTATATAATAATAAACCATATACATCTTTGTCGCATAATAATTATAGAATCCATAAATTCATCATAACAAAATTAAACCATGATAATGAAACAAGTATCATAAAAAAATTATAAGTAAAAAAATAAACTAAATAGATAAAATAAGTGAATTATTATATTAATTAATATCCTCATTGAATGATAAAAAAACATTAAAGAATTTTTAAATTGATGAAAAATACTTTACATGAATTTAATAAAAAATATTCAAAAATATAATGAAATATCTTTTGAATTTTGATAAATTTAAATTAAGAAATAATTTATAAATCATTGGTTTAAAAAATAATTATTTGGTAAATACAAAATAATTTAACTAATAATTAAATCTTGCAAAGCAATCTCTTTAAAAAAGCCATGGAAAATTGAGGGATAAACTGTTCTAGTGGAAAACATAAAAAAAAATATAAATAGATTTCTTTCTTACCATCATTAGTAAGTCAAATTAAATGGATATATATCTTAATAAATAATATAAATACTTATAAGGACACATAATACATCGATTAAACATTATAAATTATATTCATATAGAGGATAAATATTCCAATTAAATTAATAAATAAAATTCCCCATAAAAATATTGTAATTAATGAATTATGAATCCATGAGTTTAGAATTGTACAAAAAATA
The DNA here is from genome assembly GCA_963277665.1 of Viscum album. Taxonomy (NCBI): domain Eukaryota; kingdom Viridiplantae; phylum Streptophyta; class Magnoliopsida; order Santalales; family Viscaceae; genus Viscum; species Viscum album. The sequence continues at coordinate 799,994,970 of OY728150.1, read as the reverse complement.
ACAGTTGGAGGATAAAAAACTATGGTTTATATGTAAATTTCATACAATTTATACTAATATAAGTTTAGGTATCGATAATCACAAATAAAAAAATAGATATTGAGATACAAACCCTTGTATTTACTCTCAACTTTATAGAACATTCTCTAACCCCCAATATAATTAACATAGACTTCTTAATAATATAATTCCAGGACAAATTTATATTTAATAATTTTATTTTTAAGAAATTAAAACCCTTTATTAGATATATGTTAGTTATTCATAATTTATTTTCATTATCAGATCATATTTTTATTGATTGTTTGATGCTACTTCTAGTATAGAAGTTTTAATCATCATTCTATGTTATTAAGCTCATCATTTCTATTTTTTTAATGTTAGTGGAATAATAATATTATAATGATTTTTAATTACCAATTTCATTTAATGTAAGATATCAGTATGGTTTCAAATAATATAATTCACAACACGCATGTTTCGGGTAATCTTACTAATAATAATAATTTTCTTTATAATCAAAATTCATTTGGTTTTCACCATTTAATGACCATATTTATAACATAAATTGATTATTAATATCATATATTACCATTATTTATATTTTGAAACTCATCCATGATGAAAATGATGAAGATATTATAGATTTTTTCTAGTAAATTATTAAACCATCTAAAATGGTAACAAGTTATATAAATGAATGAGTACAAATTTAAAGTTATATTATTATGATTTAATTTTACAGAGGTGTAATGATGTTAGTAAAAATTCATTAGAGTCTTGTATGGGGTTTAAGAAGAGTGTAAATTGGTTGATAAATAAAAGAGATAAAATGGAACTCATTACTTTGATGGTATCTCTCCTTCTCATAGCGTTATCCTTTGTAATGAAGGATTTAATCCCCCTTCTTTTAGCTAGAAGATCTCTAATATGAGAGTGAACTATAGGGGTGACATTGGGTAGGGGTTTAAGATGAAACCATAGGAGTGTATTGGTCTGGGTTTGGTATACGAGGGGTCCTTTTATTGGTGAGTTTGGTTGTAATATTTGTAACTAGAACTATACATAGGTCAAGGGACCCACAATACCAAATATGTTTGACCCTATAGAATGGTAATATTGGGTCAAATGTGTTTATCCCAATTAATAAACATGCATATTTTTAAATCCAGGTAAATAAAAGGTTCTCTATTAGACATTAATGAGTGACCCATTAAACATCTCTTACGGGTGGATAAATCTATATTATAATTATATTTTAAAAAAACTATATAAATATTAATTATTATTTAAAAATTATTATTATTATATATTTAATTTATTTAATTTAATAATATTTTCAGTCTCTATGGGTTAAAAAAATTCAACACTACTTTAATATTGATTTCTTTTTAATACCTAATTAATAAAAAAAGTAGGTCTTAGGTTGGTTAGGTCAAGCCCAATTAATAAAAGGGCCATATTTTTTTAATCCTAAACCTGATAGGCAAGACCCATGTACAGCTATTTGTAATTTTCAATTCCATAATGGCTAATGATGGTCATTTTAACATGAAAAGTAACCCATAAATGTTAAAAAAAGTATTCTTTAGATTACCTAAATTATTAACATTTATTTTTTTTATAAATTTTACACATCATTTCAATAATATAATATATTTTTTGTTTTAACTATTTACCGAGGTAATACACTATTATCCATGGAAAATTAGTTTTTCACTAAAAATAATTTACCCACTTAAAAAATTCTATCCTAATTTCAAATATGAAATATATTTTATCAAATTAAATTTATAAATATTTATATTTTAACTTTTAAATAAAAATTCATAATAATTTTGAAAAATAAGTTTTCATAAATTAAAAAATTATTTTAAAATTAATGATTATATTTTAATTTATTATCATTCTTTATTTACTGGATGAATATTATTTTTGTAGTATTCATGTTAAATATATGATTTGAAATTCATTACCCCTTTTTAAAAAAATGATTATATACCTATTATAACATTTTCAATGTACTCATTGGTTATATGTGTTCCTAATGATCATATATATACCCAAATCCTATATAATGGCTATATAACTCTTTTTCATCCCTATATGAAACCTCAAATACTTATATAAAACTTATTTATCCTATTAATTCATTTTTATCTCAAAATTTATATCACATTTATAATATATTTCTCCTTTTTGATATATATAATTGGTGGAATAATCATTATGGAAGACCACAAAGATTATTACTTCATGATTGTAGTCATTTTATTTACTTTTGGTATTATTCCTCTTATATTATTTAAAATTAAGTTTCATATATCTTTGTCATGATATATGTAATGGTCATTATTTAATAATATTATTCCCTAATTAAGTAAGGTTCTTCTCTTTTTTGTTTGATGTTTTTTATCAGAGAAGATATCCAACACTTAAAATTTATTAAAGGGAATTTATATTAAAGATATGTGGTGTTACATCCTTAAGTAGTCATACTTATTCCAATGAATGTTTTGTTTTCATTGTTTTTCCTTTGAACATCCATTATAAATATGTGGAAATTTTTTCCATTTTAAATTGTAGAATTTACCTCGCATTACCTTCATATATATTTCATTAGACAACACTCCCCATAATGAATTGATTCCTTTAATATTTTCATCTATCTCATCATAATCAATTTTCAAAAATTATATACTCTCTATAGTGAATATGATTACATAAAATATAGATGTGTATACATTCATATCTAATGTTCATAAGTAGCGTTTCATTTTATTCTTTCATATTTAGAATTTGTGACCATCAAAGTTAAAAAATTCCTTTATGATACACTATTATTTCCATGTCTCCCAAATAGAGAAAAACATTACAAACCAAACCTTCCACTCTAATTCCATATATCACTCCCAAAAAAATAAGGATACTCTAAGAGGTTTTTAATTAGGGTGATTTGATTAAAAAAATCCCCTTCTAATGATGTTATTTTAAAGTTAGTCAAAATTAAAATCTCTTACATAAAACATATTAATGAAAGAAATTACATTGTAGAATAAGTGATTATACATGGTTAATTTGAATTTGGATAAATCTAAGTAGAATACACTAGATGATGTGTCAGTGTCAAAAAAATCAAAACAACTGATCTCTTTATTTATATAGGTGATATCATTGTCTCTATTGATATCATTATCTCTATTGATTTACTACTAATCAAAAAATGAGAATTCATTTCTCTCTCACTCAAAAATAAAAAATTTATAGTAGAACATAACTATATTATCCCAATTAACCCAAATAAGATACTACACCTCCATCAATGTAGGAAAATTCTCCATCTTCATCAACATGATGATATGTAATGATTTATAGTAAAAAATATTTTCTGGAGGTCTTACTATCTCAAACTGTAACTCTCTTTATTTGGCCTCTTATATTTAGTACTAATAATTTATTTTTCCTCTAATATATTTTACAATTTTTTTATCTATATCCAATTTAAAATCTCTTTGTTTTCCTTCATAAATCCTCCATTTCTCTTTAAAATTACAGTGAAAATTCATCTAATAAACCCTCTAAAACCCAAATTACAAATTAAAAATTAAATTTTCAAAAAAAAATACTTTATATTGAAAATTAAAAACTAATATTTATTCTATTTTTTACCCACACAAAATTTTTCTTACCTCACTATAACATTGTTTCATTTTTTAATCCCTTTGACTCCAAAAAAAATTACTACCAATCCTATATATTATAAAAAATATATTGCCATTTCCAAACATTAAAATTTCATATTTGGATAATAAAACACCATAGAGATATGAAAACAATTAAATGTTTAAATTAGTTTCATATCTATATAAAATTCCCAATAAAATGGATATAGTTCCTAGCTCCTTTCTATTTTCATTCAAACCACGATTACAACCATGGTCATTTTCGGCCCTCTGTTGCACTTAGAGATTTTTCTAAGATATATACCAAACCAGAAGCTCCAAAACTCTTCAAACCATAAAAAATATATTTTTTCTAGAAAAACACCTTATTATATAACCATTTTTTCATCCACATCTCATTTTACACTCAATTTTAGAACACTTAATAACTTACTCTGAAATTAACCATGGAATAGTGTAATCCTACTCAACATTTTTTGAACCTGTAGAAGAACCATGAAGGAAACTTTACCTATTTAATATATTTTTATAATAAATGGTATAAATAATGGTTTAATCTCATAAACCATGGAATGGTTTTTATCATATTTATAAAAAGTGACTAAAGTTTACCAAATATTTATCCAATATTCACAGTATAAATATTCAATGAAAAACATAGTATTTTAGAGAATTTTAGTCTATCTTTGTAAATAAAAAACTCAAAACCACAATAAAGAATTTTTTAAAAACAATTATCATACCTTAAGCCACACTCAAGAGTTATTTTGACATAATAAATTATTATCCTTACAAAAATAAGACGTAAATCCTTTGAATTTATTTATAATTATGAACATAATATAATAGTGCATACAATTTATAGTCTTCACATTTTCATATATAGAATACTACTCATCAGTGTTTTGAACTTCTACGGATACACACCATTTCCATCATCATCCTTAGATAAGTTAGCCCTAATAGAGTTGGAATTATATTCCACTCTTAATTATTCTATTTCAAATCCTATAAATAACTCATGCCAATTTCCTTCCCATTATAGAAAATTTTAATTTGTTTTATGTGTTACTTATAAACCATATAAACATTTCATCTCACCAATCATCGACATCTCTTATTGTTTCTTCATTTAGATATTAAATTATTGATATGAAATAATATAATTTTCAAAAAAATAATTTTACAAATATAAACTATCATAATGGGTGAATTTGTATTTTTTTTATAAAATCATTGTTATCCAACTTTTCTATTTTGAATATCTTTCTCTTTAAGTAATTTTATATCTTTGAGTACTATATTTCGGGTACTTTTTAAGACCATGGAGTATTTCATATATATTTTTCACTCGGATGTCATCACATTTAAGAATAAATTCCCTTAATTGTTCAATGAAACCCTCTTTATCATGCTCTCAATTTTAGAATTTATATTTGAAATTTGTAATATCCTATTTTTGGTTCACCAACACTATAAACAAACTAGGTCTCTACATACCTTAAAAGTTCCTCCTAATACTCTAGATGTTCCCAAATAGATGAATGGTTGAAAATAAAATTTGGGTAGACTATACCCTTTGGTACAAATGACCATAAAACACGATGAAAGTAACATAAATAAATAGTCATTGCAATATAACTATAACATAAGATAGAAATCTTAGGTAAATCCCCAATAGGGTAAACAATATAACCCATTATATAACAAAATGATCTATTGTACCAATCCTATAAGTCATATGAGTCATAATAAGATATTTTATAGGATAATCACATTTAAAAGTATCCAGAAGTGAAAAAAGTAAAGGGGGTCTCCAAATGAGTTCTGGCATGGTCGGATTCCAAAAACTGAACAAGAATCTCAACTCATCCATCCATAACACACAATACCTTTCCCTTAACTGGGTCATTAAATAATAATTCTTATTAGGTACCAAGGAACTAGATATGGTTCTAAATACAACTCAGTAGGCCACCACTAGTGGTGTCCCTAAAACATCTACTAAATAATATTTCATGCATGATATAAAATGATAATAAGTAAAATTAGTAAATAAACATTACAATTAGTTTAATTCTTAATATACATACCATGTATGACCATACCTACTTTAGAAAGTACTAGAATGGTATGATATACCCATGGGTTAAATAATGATGAGGATGAAATATATCACTCCTTGTATCAATATCAAGGTGGGTGATCTGTAACCATTAAGTACTTTAGGCCAATGATGCATCACCATCATAACACATATAGTTGAATGATTTCTCACTAATCTAGTATCAAGGGTGAATGAGAAATGTTATTGTAAATGAGGTATTCCCAGCCCAGAGTGGATTATATACCACTAAAATTTCTCTCTAAGTGGGTGATTTACCACTAAGATAACTCTACCAAGTTGAATATATACCACTAATATCACTCTCTTAGTGGAATATATAGCATTGATATTAATTTATCAGTGGATGATATACCAATAATAAAAAAATCCATGTGAATAAGGCACCATCGATAAAAATATTAAGGTATGATATACCACTTATTCCTATATCTAAGTAGATGATACACCACTGAGACTACTCCCATAGGTGGATGATTTACCACCTATACCAACACTCAAGGAGGATGATGTATCACCACTAACTAAATCTTGGTGGATGAGATAAAACTAATATATCAACACTATAGTGAATGATGGATCACCAACATAATTTAGATATAATAAACATAACCAAAAATCCTAGGGTGGATGTTGTACCACCAAACCATCTCTCAAGGTGGATGAGATATCACTAAACATAAAAATTAGTCCTAATAGTGAATAATTTATCACATTTGACTAACACAAACAATTCATAATTATCTACACAAAATGGTTTTCATTCAAAATATCTAATAAATTTCAAAAAGGAACATACTTATGTTATCCAACCACTAGCCTACAAAATTCTTATACTATTTCTCATAAACTAATTGCATAAAAAATTACAAGAGGCTCCCAAGGTCCTCTATCAATAATCTTCAACCCATATAGGTTATAAATTTAGGGTTCCATAATACAACTCATACAAAAATCACCCATTAGTAACCATGGTGTTGATGTACACCACGAAAGGGACCTCTCATTAGACCCATAGATTCAATACATATCATTGGAAGTGAAGAAATTCATTTAAATCAATTCATAGAGAATATGTACAATGTTTAAATTATCATATTTCATATTAAACATGATAAAATACCAATGATAAATCAAGGTACCACCTACATATACCTAGAAAAGTTTTTCTCGATTGAACCCACTTATTGATTTAACCTATAATGGTAAAAATCAGAAAATATAATGAAAAAATCCCACATTAGTGCATAGACAATGATATATAGAAAACCAATGAGAGAAAACTAAAATAGATAAAAGAGGTGTGTTATACTCACCTATATCACTCCCCTATGATATTCAGTACCATAATATAGTACCAAATGGCAATGGACCAATCATGGTGGAGTAACCCCAAAGGAGGGGGAGGGGGAGCAAGATACACAACTTCTAGTAGAGGAATGGTAGAATTTTCATTTTATATCACAATTAATTATTTTTATTAAATTAATTAGAAGTAAAAAATTATATTATTTCCTAATGGAACTTTAGTGAGCCTCTGATTGAACTTTGGTACATTACTGGGGTTCCAAATAACCCCCCAATGGAGTCTCACTAGACATTTTAGTGGCCATTATCTCCTCCTCTGGAATACTGGTGGACTCCCATAAGACATACTATGGGAAATATATTACTTTATATATTTATATTTCCATCTTATTACAACAAAATACAATAATAAGCCTATTATGACCCCCTAAAACAACTAGAAAGTTTCAAGATACATGATATTCGCCCAAAATTTACTCAAATTCATAAATTCAAACAAATTGGTTTTTTTGGCCTCTCCGCTATATAGAATATATTCCCTAAGATTTGTAAGAATAATCAAGCCAAATTAGTGAAAATATATGGCCATTGTTCCCATATATCTATCTATCACTCTCACATATCCTCCTTAATATACTTTTTCCACAACTACACACATACTAGAGATATTAAATTCATTCATAGAAACTTCTCACTCTGAACCACTATAAAAATTGTCCTTCCTCAAATGATGCATTTGGATCTATCTCAACCTCATCAACATTGATCATGTTAGAAGTGTCAATAAATTATCTCAAAATATGAGTTACATTGAATACATTTTTAATATAACTAATCCTATAAGGGAGTTCTAATTGATACACCATGGTACTGATCTACTTAACAACCTTATATAGCCCTTTAAACCATGGCACCAAATTCCCCTTCTTTTGAATATTACAGTGCCCCAAATGAGGTAATATCTATAAGAAAAACCCAATTTTCCACCTCAAAATCTATAGTATGGGTTCATTGGTTGGAATAATATCTCTACTTACTCTGATCGATCTCAATATGCTTCTTAATCAAATGATATTATTTGATGTCTCCATTATGAGACTTTCTAAAATAATTGTTGATTCCCCTGTCTCCAACTATAAAAATGGTGATCTTCGTGGCCTACAATATAATACCTCAATCAATTCCATATTAATTGATGATTGATAACTATTATTACATGTATGCTCTTCAAGAATTATATGGTTCTCCCAAAACTGTAAAAAACAAGCACACATATCAGCAGCATTTCCTCCAATGCCTAAATGGTTGTTGAGATTGATCATCTATTTGAAGATGGTAAACAATGATCAAATTAACCCATGTATCAACAAATTTATGAAACTAATTCAATAATAATGATTTAAAATTAACATCCCAATTATAAATGATTCTCCTGGGCACCCTAGAAATACACATAATCTCTTATACTAATAACCATCCCAACTCATCGATAAAATAGGTTTCTCATATTGGTACGAAATGCATGGATGGATGAATAAACTCAAAGAATTTATATTTATATTTATTTTTGAATAATAAAATTTTTTAACTAGGTAGATATATAATCCTTACATAACCCATAGGCTCATAGGCCCAAGGCCCATTACATAACCCAAAGGCCCGAAGACCCAAGTACTAGTATATAACTTGAAGGCCTAAAGACCAACCTACACTTGAACTACCCATTCCCAAAAAAAGATTTATTAATGGTTACTAGTTCCCCACATCACATAGATGATTATATAGCATTTACACATGTAGATATACATCATTCATGGAAATTATTATGAAGTTTTCATACCCTCTCTTCTTTACCAATCGGGTTAGCTCTACTGTGATGGTTTTTACTTGATTTGATTCCTCTTATGGGGAATACTTATATGTGGTATGATCTAAGAATCCTGTGGAATAAAATCCATTGTACGAAGGCATGAGGTTTCCTGGAGGCCCTATGTCTAGAAGGTCGATGGTGGCCTGAGGACCCTGTGGCACATAGGCCCAAACCGATGACCCGAAGGACTAAATCAGATGAATAGTTATGTTGTTATAGAACCAAACATTACCTAATATAGTACTTATATAGTAACCAAGAAATAATCCTCCTCCAGGATTTGATCCTGTTTTTCATTCGGGATTAAGAGGTGTTTTAACCACCTGGCTACCACCCCAACTGTTGAAAGGAAATGTGTGATTGTGGGAAATTAATCCATGAAAACATGTACCACATAACTACCACAATATATCCTTGATGATCCCATAATAATGTATATCATCATAGTATCCCACTTCCACTAAATAATGAGTAAGGATTGAAGAAATCTTGCGGATCATTGATGATCGGTCTTCACCTTCTAATAGGTGAAGCATTTAAAAAAACCTTATTATGAACTTCTTCATATCGAGCCACTGATAATGGTTCTCTATGTCATGATATATCTTATTAATACTTGGTTAAACAAAAAATATATATGTGTGTAAATATCACATCATATCCTCAAGCATTCTCATAGTGACTGCAACACATCCTCACACATAAATAAACTCATGAACATCTAGGGACTAAACAGGTGGTGGATCTCCTCCATATATATTTTCTATCAAAACCTATAAATTTTAATTAGATAACTAAATCTAATTTACCCTCTCAAGGAGTTATTATATGATACCTAAGGATGTTAGGGTCACACTTTCGTGATACTCCTAATTTCCAAGTCACATCTCAGTATAGATTATCTTTACTACCCACTCACATCTAGATATATGCACTGTATACGCCTAAGTATTCATACTCAGTGAATCATATGTGATGTTACAATTACCATTATTATACAGTATCTCAAAATAAAAAGACTAAAGATATTATATACACCACCTTTTCTTGTTGGTTCAGGTCATAATGAAAGAAGATATACTTTAGGATCTTATGGTCAATATATACCAAAAACCTCTCGCCTAACTGGTTGTGACCCCAACATATTAAAATGTTCATTATCTCTATCAAATCTTGATCATGTGTTTGTTACTTCATCTCATGAAACCTAATATTATGATACCCATAAGTGGCTTCTTCTCTATACTCCATCATAACTTCCCTAAGCCTTACTACTGAAGCATCATCATATAACATGTACTCCTTACCCAACTTAGGTATAGTCAGGATCAGTGGAAATTTCAACCATTATTTCTACTCCTTAAAGGATATGTCATAAAATTATAAGCATATTAAATCCATCCCAATATTGTTTATATTTATCATTGTTGATTCTATGTGGTAGAAGTCCTAAATAAACCTTTGGTAGTATCCTTCCAATGCTAAGAAACTATGAATCTTGAAAATGTTCTTAGATGTATTATAAGAAACCATTACCTCAACCTCCCCTAGGAGCATAAATATTATAGAATCATATATTAGGTTCCTCAATAATCACACCTCATTAATCAAGAGTTTACACATTGATGTATTGGTATATATTGGATGCTCTTAATGTGTGTTTAGAAGAATCAGTATATATAGATCATGATCCTCCTTTGACTGAGAGTGAACCAAGATAACATGAATGAATACAACTATAAATGAATCCAAATATAGATGGAAGACCCTATTAATTAGGTCTGTGATCATTATCAATACATTCATCAAACCATAAAACATGATGATGTACTCATATATATCATTCTATCTTTTGAAATAAGTAAAAGGTGTATCTAAGGGCATCACTTGTGACAGGTGATAACCTAACCATTGCTCAATCATAGAGAACTTCTTTGATCCCCTCATCTAGTCAAATAGGGATTTTATTTGAGGAATATGATGTCAATTATTAAATTTCACTTTTTTTAGTCTTTAATAATCCACATGTAACAATATAATTTCACCCTAAGGAGGTTTTCAAAAGTGAATAAACACTTTCACATATAGATCCCCTAGTTGAGCATTTATCTCACAAAGCTCTATGGCATCAATTAGGAAAAGCAAAGTATATATGGATTTTGTGCCAAGAATAAGTTGAATCATGTACTCAATCTCACACTTGGGTGTAACTCCCAAGTGATCCTTAGGAAATACATCATAGAACTGATTGAAAATATGATGAAATAATATCTAATGAACCACCTCATAACTTAGAAAATTCTAGTGAATAGGGTAATGATCTCTCCAACTACTGATATAGATGTATCTAATTAGAATCCAATAGATACTACTCTCTAACATAGGTATAATATTTACCCATACAAGATGTGAAGGATACTTTTTGGAGATAGAAGTTGATGTATTCTCGATACTAATTCAACAAATACATCCCAAGAATCATAGAAAAATATGCCTCCCCAACATAAAGAAATTCTAGTAAAGCCTATATCAACTAATCACTATATCAAACTCTACACATCTCTAGATACCCTCTGATCATAACCCTTAATGTTATATTGATAAAAATAACCATGTATAGGTTTTAAATCACTAACCCCTAATCAGAAACTAGTTTCCCATATATAAGTGAGTATGATGCACTCATATCAAATCAAATAGATATTAGGGTTGATGCCACAAGAATCATCCCATGAACTATATAAGCATTTGTATGTTTCATTTTAGGAGTCGATTTGATGGTGTGAAGTTGACCTAAAACAGGGCCATGATCTCTCATCACCTAACTTTACTGAGGGATGTTTCCCTATTGCTGCTTCTACCCCCACACTTTGGTCTCTATAACCTCCCCCATGACCGTAATTTTGGGAGGATATATATTTTCTAAACCTATATTATTCTAAGGGATCTACTTCTAACCCTTGAGTATCACCAAAACCACACCCTCTATCCAAACATGGTGTGCATTGAGTATGGAACCTCCTGATAGAAATTTATCCTCTATAACATACAAAGATAGAAATAATTTTTGAAATCACTAAATAAAGATAAAATCATGTTATTTATATTTTTAAAACTAGGAAGTCAATTCACCTTATCCATGAGATTCAATGCACAGATAAAAATCAAATAAGAACATCTAGAAAAAAAATAAACCAATTATAAATAAAAGACCAATATAATAATTTTATTTACATTAGATCTAGTCACACTCCATATAGGATGTTTAAAATACTTTAATTAAAGAATATAAAGATGGTTATAGTGTCAAACTCCTTTTATAAAAAATATAACCAACTTAAAAATAAAGTAGACCCCAAAAAATATAACTAATTCCATTACCTTATGATATTCAGGGTGAGTATTCCCTGAGGTTCTAATCTTCAAAGCCATCACTTCAATTGGCCAATGGCATTCATCATGTTAATTCCTCCTTCTAGTGAATAGTTCGAGCTACTAAAAACTCGATAGGTTATCCCTATGTGGCCTTCTAAAGAAACCTTATATAATCCTCTTAAATACTAATAAATTATTACATAACTTTAAAATTTAATCTTTTACAAGTCCTTTACATCACCACAATTCCTCCCTATAGAATCATCAATATCTCTTCTGATTACACTGCTTCTATTCTTCCTATTTATGGAATTTTTTTGTCACTTTCACTCCATTATCACCATCAAGTTTCAAAAATTGGACTACTAGAATAACTTGTTTTATATATTCCAATACATAGCTGTAAAATGGTGCTCATAGGGCTGAACTAAGAAACCACCAACTTTAGAATCATTTTAAATCTTTACCACTTGGTCCTCCATTATAATTTACAAAAACCGTTAACTCTAAATATTCCTTTGAAGTTTCGTGGTTCCCTAAATAAGCTTTTTGTTATTCCAACACAAATGAGATGCATTATCACTCTAGTGTATCTAAAATTACAACCATGGTTAGTATATATACTGAATTCCAAATTATATCCACCTTCCATAGAACCAGATGTTGTTCAACCAACAACTTTTGGAAGGAGTGATACTTCAAATAAATATGATTTATTTTGGAGTGAAACATTGGATTGTGTTCTATATGGATTTCACTTTTTGAATCATAGAATAGTATTCCATCCACATTCCTTCTTCCAATATATTTTATCAACTATGTCAGCCAAATTAATAATTTCATAGATTCTATTAATTCAATGTACTCTGCACCCACTATCAAAGTCAAACTACCAATTCAAGCATCAGCATTCAACTCATAGTTGTGATACCATAAGTAGATACATGGCTAGTGGTGATACTCCAAATTTCCATATTTCCCCCAAAATATGAATCTAAAAACTCCAAAAGTGGTTTATCCATTTCAAAATAGAGATAATAACTTTTAGAACCATTAAGATACTAGAGGGTACACTTATCCATTTCAAATTTTTCTATTCTATGATTATCCATGATCCTTCTAACACATCCCACAACACGCTCAATTTCCACCCACACACAAAAAATGGAATATATCAAGCTTATAACTTTAAATGAAAAAGGTAAATTTTCCATTTACTTAACCACTAATTTCATTCCATGTTACTTCTATTTTCCTTAAATAATCTTCCAACTAGGGGAGTGGTAATTAGTTTATCCTCACTCGTTTTAGTTTGTTCCAAAATAATATAGATGTAGTCAAATTGATTTAAGAACATAGTTATAGAATTTTAATCCACTATAATCAACCTACCCAAAATCCATTTCACTAGACTGATATCCTTCATCTCAAAACTTTATGACAATTTAGCCTTTATATCATCAATCCTTTATTTTATCGGTATATAAATAAGAATTTCATCCATCTAGAAAATTATGATAATGAATTTCTTATCATAAAAAACCTTTGGGTGATAGTAAATATCTTCATTACTATTAAAAAACTGATATTCTTCCATAAAGGTTTTGAAATTACGGTTCCACTTCCTTGGTTATTGGTCTAACCCATAAAGGCTTTACTTTATCTTCCGCATAAAATTCTAGTTTTATTCATCCATAAAATCGTTTGGATATGCATTTAAATCTATCCATACAGGTATCTATAAATAAATTTTCTATTAATATCTAATTTATATAGATATAACCTATCCATGGAATTGATTCTAAGTAACATATGAATATTATTATCTTTAACAATCAAAGAAATGTTTTGGTAAAATATATACCTTTTTTTGAAAATCCTTCACAAAATTCCTTTCCATTTAACTCCTTATTTACAATTCCTCATTCAAATTATTTACAAAATTTTAAAATGTACTATCCTCCTAGCATGTCATTCAGTTATATATCATTTCTTCCAAAACATGTAATCAATTCATTTCTTCCTTTATTACTAACTCCCACCAACTCGAGTCATTCAGACTTATATCCCCATTCATAAATTCAGGTTAACTATCCTCTGTGAGAACAAATTAGTGCTGGTCACTTCTATATCAATTCACTTGGAATAAAATCCTAGTAAACCTCCCAAACTGACCTTGTGACTCAAATCCTTCCAAAACCACAAGTTTCAAAACATTAACTTTTATAGATATTTCCATAGATTCTATAGTTCTTGGGATTTTTAGTACTTCAGGTGTGGGAAACACCATTATAAATTTGGTTCCATATGATTTTTTTCCAAACAATCAGGTATTTTTGGAACTATCAAACATCCAAAATATTTTGAATAATATCAAACTTATAGAATTTTGTTTAGTTAAACCTCATATAGTGATGGAACTTTTATTTCATCTATACATTTTACTTGGTTAAGTTATTTTAATAAAATATATTCATTGAATGTAACAATTTTTCTTGTAACAACATCCTATAGGTTGTTATCCCAATGATAAAATACAAATTCTTCATCATCATGCCTATAAAGTAACATGATCAGGACTTTGTCCCTAGAATTTTTCATTATTTGGAATCAAAATAGATGTAAGTGAGTAAACTAAATATTTTGAAATGGGGAATTCCAATCTTATTTATGGTCCAAAATTATTCCATAAGTTCATTCCCAATTGATATGATGGAATTCTATTCACTAAGTAGGCAGTACAATTCGTGACCTCTACCATAATCTCCCTAGTAAAACAACATGTATATTCGAGTTTCTTTCATTCTCTTTAATAATATAATTGATTTTAGCCATAACTTTTTCAATTTCAATGTTCATTGTATGGTATTCTCAGACCATATAACTTTATTCTAGTAGAAGTTATGGAATTTTCAACTTCTATATACCTAACAATTTTCATGCCTCAAGAAATTCAGATTACTTTTGATTTACTTTTCCACCATTTCTCTTTATGGAATGAGGGTTTCAAAAATATTAAACTTTTTGTTATGAAATAAAACCCATCCTTTTTTCACATCATCAATAAAGGTAACATAGAAAATTGAACCTCTATGAAAAACTACCATATTTTTTCTTTATATGTTTGTATGGAATAGCTCTAACTTCTGTTCCTTAGGAGTCTGACCTTCTATTCGGAACAGCACATTTCACTGCTTCCTAAGGATTCAATCTGCACATATTTTATCCTCTATGAATCTAATATTAATAAATCCTTTAAAATCATGTACTTTAATTAGTTTCTCAATTATGTGTTCAAGATGTTAATTTCATAACTTTGTGGATGTTACTTGTCTATTATTTTTTACTCCTAAAACTCATATTAAGCACAATGATCCATATTTCACTCCTTTAAAAAACAACACGAAACTCTGAGTAATGTTCCATGATCCACCTATAATGGTAGTGTATAAAAACACATCATCCAGCTATCCTACTAAAATTATGTTCTTCCATAACATTGGTTTGTTTCACACTCTAATCAATTCCAGTATGATTCCATTATATGTATAAATAGAAGTATTACCCTTGAATACTACCTCAACAGAATCATATTCTGATAGATGTAACATATCAAATTTTATAGAAGTATAATTTCAAACACTTGTTTTTTTATGTAGAGTATAAATAATCCTTAGAATCTATAATCAAATACTCAAGAAAACAAACAACACTCATAACTTTTCCACTCATACCTTATGAAATAGGATTTTTTAATGTAATTATAGAATAATGTATTTTTAAATTAAATCATTCCTTGATGAAATTTTCTTCAGATGGCTCTTATTCCTATAATTCCAACATAAGGTACTTGTATTAGCCCAAATACTATAGATTCTAATTCTTCTTCATTTCTCTTTCTTATGAATCTTTTTTTTATAGAATTTCCCACACATTCTCTACCACATGAACTTTTTGTAGAATACAAGATCACCTTTTGTAAAATCTTCTCATTTGTAATTGGATCTTGGAAATCTAAAAATGGTATGACTATTTACTAATTGAGTTATTATATAAGGTAATTATCATATCCCCTGACTCAGGTAGTGAGAAATCATTACCAAAACCCACTCTGCATTTAGGAAATTAACATTTTCTGATTCTAGCTCATGATGGATCATAATGATGTCATTGAATTGTTTAGCCACCATCATTCCTTATAAAAATATCATATTTTATAACCAATATAATAGAAACACATTGTTTATTGAAGTTGGATTATCCTACATAATGAAAATAAAATTCATAGTTTCTAAAGTTATGTTTACCTCATGAATATTATATAACATATTTTGGGATAGTGATATCAAAATTTACATAAATTATTTCTTATATAAATATTCCCATTCTTCCTTGTTTGTTATTATGATTTGGTTTTAGCTAACGAAACATTATGATCCTTTGGTTGTAGACGATCATTTCTTAGCATCTTCTAAAATCTAAAAGCAGCTAAGTCAAGATTATCCACCTATAACGTACCCTCATCCAACACCATTAATTATTGGATCAATGAAATCCCACTAAATCCAAAAACATAATGGGGTTCAAGAATTTATTACTGAAATTATCCTACAAAGTTGTGGGAAAAATGATGCTACTAAACTGATATATGAAACACCTTTTCTAGTTTTTGGTCATATTGAAAACTCTAAAAATGAGTTGTTATGCCACTTTTTGGGTCTAAAACCTATTTACCTGAAGCTATACTCTATAAAATACATAGAAAGAATAAAATTACATAACCACTGAATCAGAATAAACATGTTATAACGATCTATCTAGAACTAATAAGAAAAATTAGTCAATCCATGCACTATAACACACACATGAAAACCATACAAGAACTTCTATAATAAAAAAATAAAGAACAAACAAAAGAAAGAAATAAGTAATTTTCATGGTTTAGACTAATTATACTCCATGAGGGGAATGTTGTAAATACTTTTATAAAGGAATTGGAAGATGAATATAGTGTTTAAATCCATTTAGCATAAATATTACCACCCTATAACATAATGTAGATCCCAACTAGTGCAACCGGTTACACTATATTATAATCATCATGGATAGTAAGACTCTTGTATCTTATATTTATGATAATAAATTCATATGTTTAGAGGAATTAATCATATTAACTCATCCCTCTAAGGAAAAATGCATTCTAATAAAAAATCTATGAGTTTTCCTTACACAATCACCTAAGGAACTTATATATAGTCCTCACTAATGTTGATAAAAACTTCCATAACATTAGAATTGAATCTTACACAAGAGGTTTTCATCTGTGCACTTCTCTATTCCAGACACATAAATGTTTCTTCCAATTCCACTACTTTCATAATACTTACATTTAGACTTCTGAACCTTGTCACTATAACTCCACCATCACCATCTAGTTTTAAAAATTGGACTTCCATAATCACTCTTTTCCTAAGTTAAAATACTTATCTGGAAATGTTTTTCAAACATTTTAACCTAATAGTGTTATGTCATAGAATCAAAGATGGTTCTTAATCTTCTTATGGGAGTGAAAATCCTTTGAATATTTATTATAATCTGGTCAAATATATCCATGTTGACCACACTGATAGCACTTAATTGAGGATTTCCATCTTAGTGGAAGCGATGATCCCATACCCTAGATAATTCATCTATCCCAAACCTAGTGAGACTATTTATAAATCTTCTTATTGCTAGTAAATGACCCACCCCTGAACCTGTTAGATAAATTATGTTTCTTAAATGATTTACCCACCTTCTAGTTCTGCTCTATAATCGGAGCCTAATTCGCAACCTATGATAAGTATTTCAAGTAAAATATATTCACCTAGGATTGAATTGAATTTCTCAATACATCCTCAAAACATATTACTATAAATTCCATATCACCCACTAGTGAAGCTGAAAATCATAGCAGATTGATAAAGTTAGTGGTACAATTTAGTACCCCCGTTTTCGGGTACATAACCTCATTCCTCCCTTTTTTATTTAATTTGGTGTGTATTAATATAGAGAGTTTCCATAAATTTGGATATTTTCATAATATTGGTAGTTTCCATAACTTTGGATATTTCCATAATGTTGGTTGTTTCCATACATTTGGATACTTCCATAATGTTGGTTGTTTCTATAAATATGGATATTTCCATAATGTATGTTGTTTCCATAAATTAGGGCATTTCCATAATGTTGGTTGTTTCCATAAATTGGAGTGTTTCCATAAAGTGTGATGTTTCCATAAATAATGTGTTTCCATAAAAAGGGTAAAGGTGAAAGATGTGAGATTTTGGGGTTTTTATAATGAGTGTTGGGGCAATAATTGTGGTCACATGATCCATACACGGTTTTCACAAACCGTGTGGTCAAATCTTGCACAGAGGTCAAATCTAGATCCTATTTTCTAGGAGATTGCTCGTTTTTGCTCTATTAATTTATTTTTGGCTTCAAGATGACCTTAAATCCATATTACTCTCCCTAGAAGGCTGGATAACCATTCCCACACGATTTGAATCCATTCTTGAGCCTTCCCTTGGTAATTTCGAGTCCTATTTTTGAGGTATGTCACCATTCTTTATGTTTTTGTCATGATTTCTTAGATCTGCTTAGATCTAAGTCTCCAATCTCCATTCTTTCTCAGATATGAACCTATAGTGGGTAGATATATTTTTTTTATTCCAAATATTTTAATTTTTAGTCGTGACCTTTTTATGATAAGAGATCTACGGCCGCTCTTGGAGAATCGACCCACTTTCTTGTGCGTTCTTTGTCTATTGTTAAAGTTTCATCGAGACATTTAGGGTAGGTGGATTCAATCACATATCCTCTTGATAGAATTTATTGTATTAGATTCAAATTGGTTTATTGATTGTGAAATTCATGGAAAAATATTCATTTGTGAAGATTTATGGTTTTTCTGAAATTGTGTGATCTTGGTGAATAGTTGTGCAAAAGGGGGTTTAATTTAAAATGATGATTTTAAATTATGGATTTTATGGAATTACTAAATGGTTGATGAAAAATTGGTCTTAAATAGAAATGGTTTTCAATAAAAATGGAGTTTAATTGAAATGGTTTGGAGTTGAAATGGTTTGGCATTGAAATGGTTTTGACGGAAATAGTTTTCAATAAAAAGGTGTTTTTATTGAATGGTTTATTTTGGCTTGATCGTTGGGCTTATGTGTTGTGTTTTCATATTTCAAATACGGGGCTTGGTTGAAATATGACCTTGTGCTCGGTGGAAAAGGTTTAATGGCACATGGGAATTACATATACGGGGCTTGGTTGAAATAGGACCTTGTGCTCGGTGCCAAATGATTGATGGCACATGGGAAACAATTACCTTGTGATGACTTGGTAGATCAATGATAAACTGCTCATGAGTATGGAACTATCATAACGAAGTAAGCATGGTTGGTATCATGGGTTGGGAAATGGTTGGGTATGCCAAAAATAAATGGTTTTGAAATGGTTTTTATGCTTGTTTGGTTATTTTTCTGGAAAAATAACTTTCTGGAAAATTGGTTTCAATTACTCTTAGAATGCCTTTGTTTATGAATGGTTTTGGAAACTTGTTTATATTTAGATTTTGAGAAAATGATTTATATAAACTGTTTTTATGTAAATTTTTCTAACTCTTCTATCATTGTGGTGTTAGTAGGGATGTCAATGGGGAAAACCTACTGAGTTTTATACTCACCCCTACTTTGGCACTTTGGTGCTTTTGCAGATGTCATATTTTGAGACATAGGTAAAGGTAAGGCATCTCATTGCTATTGGTTCATGGTGATGCTGGGGTGATGTGGTGGTGCTTGGAGCATAGAGCTTGGTGTGGATCAATGGAGTGTGTCTTGTTGTCTTTCGAGAGTCTTGAGTTGTTTTTCTGCTATTGTGTACTTTGATGTGTTTGACTAAAATGAAGTTTCTTAGTTGTCCTTAAATTGGTCATGCATCATATAGTAAATTTTTAGTTATAGTTGGTTGGTTCATTGGGTTATTCCTCAAAGGTTAAATCATCCCCCACTTGTATTTGAAACCCTTCGACATTTATTTTGCAGCCTTTGGCATCTTGGGGATGTCTCTTAAGGCCTAGTAATGACTCGTTGTGTTCTCAAGCCAATGAGAATTGGTAGGTCATTACAATTGGTATCAGCTTGTTCGGTCCTTTCCTAATAAGTAGTAATCATTGTTCCTAGTTTTGTAGATGAAATCCCTTCTTTTCTATTCTTTGGGTGGTAATCTAAGAAAGGAGTAGGATTGTTAGAACAAGAAATGTATAGCATAAAAGGATGTATCTAACCCTTTTATGATGAACTTCAAGTTACCAGGGAGTTGGGTAAATAAGTGTTTGGAGACACTTCTAGGATTTTGAAATCTCATTTTCATGGGTTTAGCCAATGAGATGAGCCTGACATGCATTATATATTAATGACTTCCCACTAGGAGTGCATACATCATTTCGAGAAATGATCATTTTTGAAAAGTATGGAATTGGTTTTCAAATGAAATATTTTGAAAAAGTGAACGATTATTGTATTATGAAAATGGTTTAATTTTCAAAAGCATGTGATGTGGTTTCAAAAATAGTTGAACATGGGAAAAAGGATGTTTTGAAAAAAAATGTTGTGATATTTTATGTGATTTAATTTAAAAAGCTAAGACAACAGTTGCTAGAGAGTTAGATTAACTGAGTTTTTTGTTAGTTTAGAAAATGGCACATGGTAGGAGTCGTCGAAACCAACCTGAAGAAGTTGCGAAGAATATGGTTGAACCTAAACCATGTGTGAATCAAGAGCTGGTTCAGAGTATTGTCCAAGCTTTTCAAGCTGTGGACATAGGGAACTAGAGGAATGAGCCACGACATGTGGATCATGCGATCTAGTTCATAAAGTAGAATCCACCTAATTTTTGGGGCGATTCCGAACCTGGGAAGGTGGAGGTGTGGTTATATAGGATGAATCGTATCTTTGACTTCATCAGAATACCATTAGGGCTAAAGTTAAGACCATAGATGTATTTTCTCAAGGATCTTGAACGTTAGTGGTGGGATTTAGCAGTGCAGGCTAAATTGGATGAAGTTCTTACATGGGAGGATTTTGGGGAATTGTTCAACAAACAATTCTATCGTCACACGTTCAATATCCAGAAAATGATGTACTTATTCAGCCTGAAACAATAGAGTCTCTCTATCACTGAGTATGAAACTATGTTCAGGAACTTAGTACGCATTTCACCTAAAGTTGCGGCAAGTGTCTCTTTGAAGGCACGCATCTTCGAATCAGGACGACGACAAGAGATTCGATCAAAGATTTCAGTAGTTTGTATTACATACTATATAGAGATAGTGAACAAATTGATTGTGGCTGAATGTGATATCTCAGGATCTATGGGAGGAGGAATGATGATACCTACAAGAAACAGTGGGAACTCAACCACTAGGAACAAGAGGAAAAGGGAAACCTATTTCCATGGTGCAAGTGGAAATCAGAACCCGACGGCTGGATCAGTAAACCTTCCTCTATGACCCCAGAGAAAATCAGATTGTTTTAAATATGGTTTGCTTGACCACATAAAGAGAGATTTTACGGCACAAGCTAAATAATTTCATAATTGTAACAAGATGGGTCATCTTTAGTGCTATTGTCGCAGTGCTCCAAGGTAAGGTGCTCGAGACACTTCTCAGTTATCACAATCATCGTATGCTTCGACTGGATGAGGATAGCAGAATCAGTCTTGTCAGCAAAGCAGAGTTAGCCATGGTGATTCTAGAAACACCCTGAATCCTCAACCAGGTAAACCTCAGTAAGGAAACAAGGAGAACAATTGTCACGACCCGACCCTACCCGGGCTCGAGCCGCAACTACCCCAAGCCCGCCTCCATCGGCCAGAGGGTGGCGACCAGCGCCGAAGGCAAAATAACTCGGGGAGGCCTTTGCCTAAGTACTTGTACACACACACGCAGAAAACTCAAGGCAACAGTGCAGAGTAAAAGTAAAGACAAACAAAGTAAAGGGAAACTGTTATATATGAACCACAATTTGCATCGACCTCTAACAGTACAATGTACAGTGCTGAAAAGCAAGAAGGGAAAAACACGCGCCCAACCAGAAAAGGTTCCACAACCCGGCAACAGGTAAACAAAAAGGAAACAGCTGATGGGTATCCCACCTAGAACCCGGCCATGACCACCGCAAGCGGTCCAACCTCCCATGATTTTACGCTCCACTGAAGTCACGCTCCACCTGTCCATCGTCTGCAAGGGCACACCAACTGCGAGCAAAGCCCAAGAAGGGGTGAGTATAAAAGTACTCAGTAGGGTACCCCGAAGGCTCGAGGGAGCAACAAAGGAGGTACCGAAGGGTGAGCAGTAGAGCGAATAGGGAGTAGAACAGAAGTACAACAGAGTGAAGTAAAGAGTCCAGTTCAACCCAACAAGAGAAAGGAAGTAGACTCATCCAGGCACAAGGAGCTGGAAACGGTGAGAAGATGAACTTCCTGTCGAGTCTTTGCTACCTATAGCAGGAGAGTAGATTCATCCAACCATGAGAAGCTAGACACGGAAAGAACGTGGCATACCCCACACGTCTTCGCCTCTCCTGGAAGGAGAGTAACCAAACCCTAGAAGTGGGTACTCAAACAAGGTATATACATATCTTTATGCTCAATCAAGAAGCTCAAACATCGTCGTAAGGGGGTCTCCATCCCGTAGCCCAGCCCAATAAAATGAGTCGCCAACAGTCCCAGAAGTAACACCATCATCGATGCCCAGTATCCTGAACATCTACCCCGAACTTCAAGCCAAGGGGATCAATCACCGCACTTCGACACTATCTGCTTTGGGCAGCACTGACTCGCCCGCACGGTTTTAGGTCGCGTCGCAAGAACTCATCTCTGTGGGGAAAGTGCCCCTCGAACTTGAGAGTTCTTCGGAAAGTCAAACCACACCTCGTCACTACCCTGTAGTCGAAAGGTCTCCTCAAAGCCAAGTCGTTCCATCACCGACCCGTACAACCAAGGGTCCCGCTCCGGTGGTCACGGAGGAAAGCCTCAGACTAGCCTAGTAGAAATGACTGAGTCTGGAATGCCAACAGGTGTCCCACTGCCCAGCCTTGCTAGAGGGTAATTCATAACCAGATATCAGGTGACCCATTTCCCAGCCCTGCTAGAGGGTAAACCCTAATACATCATCAGGAAACTCATTGCCCAGCCCCGCTGAAGGGTAAACCATAATACATTGTCAGGAAACCCACTACCCAGCCCCGCTGGAGGGTAGACCATAATACATCATCAGGCGACCCACTTCCCAGCCCCGCTGGAGGTTAGACCTAGAATAAGTCGACAGACGACCCACTGCCCAGCCTTGCTGTAGGGTAGAACTAGAACTAGATGACGGGCGACCCACTGCCTAGCCCTGCTGGAGGGTAGGCCCTAAGAGGTCGTCGGGTGACCCACTGCCCAGTCTCTGCTGGAGGGTAGACCCTAAGTGTGTTGGGTGACCCACTGCCCAGTCTCTGCTGGAGGGTAGACCCTAAGAGCGTTAGGTGACCCACTGCCCAGTCTCTACTTGAGGGTAGACCCTAAAACTCAGTGAGCAACCGACTGCCCAGCCCTGCTGGAGGGTAAACCCGAAGAAGTCGATTAGTAACCCACTGCCCAGCCCCGTTGGAGGGTAAAACTCAGAAATGCTCTATCCATATCTACTGGAGGGTACAACACCGGCCAATCGAACACGGATTGGGTATCGCGCAACCACCCAACTCCATAACAACTCTCCCAAAAGAGTTTCAGCGTTTGTTCCATCATGGGGTGCCACTAGCACCGCTACTGGCCAATCCATCGAGAATGAAAATAGGGGGAGACCACTCAACCCTGCTGGTCAAAAAACGAGCACCGAGTCAATGGAAAAACTCCACCCTGCTGGTCAAACGAACACACAGAGGTACCCTCTACATCGCGAGAGGTCAAAGTACGCAAAGAAGAACATGGCACGCACATGGGGCCCACACGACGTGTGGCCCCAAGTCAACCCCAACTGAGTGCACAAACATCCTCATGTATAAGAAACCACACATACCTCCAAGCGCTCCCACATACTCCCAGAGTATACCTCGTTCTAGCCCAAAGGCTATCGTGCACACGACACCCAGCGTCAACGCGAAGGCGTGACATAACAACTCCACCTCAAAGGCCTAGGCACAGCCAACCACATCTCGTGAAACATTTATATCACTCTCCCAAGAGTGCGCGATCACACGCCAAGGGCCCGCTACAAAAAAGGTAGGGCGAACCACCACTAGAGCACCTTTCAAGCTTCCACATTTAACAAGATCGTGCAAGAGGCTCCGCACAGCCAAACGGATCACACCGTCGTATTCCTCGTAGAATAAAACGTGAGATCAACTACTTACTCACCTCCAACGGATGTCCGATGGAAAAGGTCACCAACACCACCTCACGTCCGAACGGTGTCCCGTGATCCCGAGCCTCGGCCCCAAAAACAGTCAGGCGCATCGCCCCATTGCGATCCCCTTGGGAAAACACGTCAAAAGCACTACTCACATGAGTGCAACGAATATCCGGAGAAAAAGATGCATTCTAGCGCACCACACATGAGCAGTGCTTCGTGGGACCCGCAACCCGGTCTCGGAACTCAACAAACGGATTGCACCATTGAGATCCTCTCGAAAAAGCACACGAGATGGACTACTCACTTGTCTAAAACGGTCACACGGTGATAAGGATGGAAAATCACCGTCGACGCCCAAACGGCCCTCGTGGGCCCCGCACCATCGTACAGAATTACAGCGGGCAGACTGCGCCAACGCGATGCCCTCGGAAAAACACCCAACATCGATAGCTCGCACGCCCCGAACGGACATCCGGTGAAAAAGGCGTGAAACGCAGCACGCAGCTCGAAAGACGGCCCGTGGGGCCCACACTTCAAATCTAGTCCCAACACCTGAAACCACCCTGGAAACCTTCTACCATGCGCCAGGGTCCCAACGCAACTGACGACACTCAAACCGGGCGTCGCATGCGTCCGCGCCGTCCAAAACAAGAAACTCAAGGAAAATGTCAAATTTACTTAAAGACATGTCATGCCTCCGAGGCCTAACGTTTCTGGAATTAAAAATTCCCGAAACCATCTCAAAATATCCGTCTCATCGATACGGTTCCACCACCACAAACGACACTCAAAATGGACACCCGTAGCGGAAAATACGGGTGTCCGAACACCGAGGGGGAAAGACCCCTAGGGCTGGACCGGCCTGGGCCGTCTACGGACACGCGGTCCACGCGAAAACCGGCCACGAGGGCCAGTAACGGCCGCCGAATGAAGACCCGTGCGGCGCGGGTCTTTGTCTCCATACAGGGGTCGCGCGCCGCGACCCCGCGGTCGCCGCTCCCTAGCGACCGCCGCCTCGCCGGGCGCTCCGCCAGACGCCCTCGCCGACGCTCGAGCTCCCCGCTGCCACGCCCAGCGCCTCCACCGGACACCCGCGCCGATGCCCATGGACACCGCCTGAGGCCGCCCGCCGCACGCCGTGACACCGCCTGAGGTCGCCCACCGCGCCAGGGCTCGCCGGACCACCGGAAAAACCCGCAACCTTTGACGATCGACCCCGGCCTCCTCTGAGCTCGGATTTTGATTCCGAAAAATGAGTTAGAGAGATACAAATGTATACTACGCATTAATTGGATTTGATAGAAGTTTTGAAAACGAATCGACGATACAAAACGAGCTCAAAGTAGGTACGGGAACAGAAAATGCAAACGCAACATCCTACCTCATGGGCGTTGCCCGAAGCTTCACGGGCGATCCGCCGGAGCCACGCCTTGCCATAGAAAAGGAGGTGATGGAGGGGAGATTCATCCTTCGTTGTGGGGAGCTTTTGGCGCCAGTGGAGAAGAGGGGAGGAAGGGGATGAGTTAAGCATTTAAATAGAAAACGCTTAACCATCCGCCCGTCGGTCTGAACCTGAACCCTCAGCAGGGTCGAGGTTAAGCCTCCCCTAGGGTAAACACCACCTCTCGAGCACAACAGCGGACTCTGAATTTTAATCCGAGACCCCGTTCAAATGTTATAAAATTTAACATCTGAAGCTGCTAAATTACGAAAACGCCCCTAGAGCCATTTTTCACAAACGGCCCGCGCCCGCGAAACTTATACCCCTCCTAGGGTAAACGGCACGCTCCAAACACAACAGTGCCCTCGGTTTCCCAATCCGAGCCACTGTTTAAGAGATACTCGAGTTTCACCATTAAACGAATAAATTAATTAATTAATTTATCCGTTTAACATTCCAGAAGCGGGCAAGGGGTCCAAATGTCCCGCGCCGACAAGTTTTAGGTCGTTCCTAGGGTAAACACCCCATTCTGGACCCACCCATACACTCGGATCTCCGATCTGGAACTCCGTTTAAGAGTTATCTCATTTATTTAGCATTTCCAGTGTGAAAGAACCGAAAATTTAATTCCAGCCACTCCAGGGCTCGGAATCACATGTCGTCTGAAGGAGCTGCCCTGGAATGTTATCAAGAATATTCCAAAGTCTTTCGTAGCAAAAACCGGGATATTAGATCATTCCCTCCTTCAATATTTTCATCCCCAAAAAGAAAAACTAGGGAGAAACACCGGGTACAAAGCCCACACATGGCATTCCCATACCCAGAAGAACCCACGAATAGCTCCGCATCACCACACACGAACCAAAGGACTGATCCGTTCATTCGAGGTCAGCCCATGCCGACGTCGTGTACCCACTCCAGACTTTGGGGTTAGGGCAAGGCGGTAGGGTACCTCGACATCCCTTTGCACGGTCTCAAATGGCCCGAAGGCTCTTGGGGGTAGCTCACCTCCCTGAACGAACCTCTACGTCACAGGCCACGACTGGAATCACCGCCTGCACCTGAAGCAAGGCCTGGTGATTCCCTCCTTTAGAATATCCCTATGGTGAAACACCCAAGGATATCTGGTCACACAAGGTTCCACAGTCGATGCTCTCTTACACGCTCAAAAGGCAAAGGAGTCAACACCATCGACTAAAGGAAAAGGTCTCACGCATTTCTCCTTACCAACATAGGGTTACACCCGACACCCTACGTCACCCTGGTAACACCTCAAATAAGGAGCAGGGAGAAAAGCCTTTCACACGCATAGCCTAACAATTCTACTGCAAGAAGTAGAAGAGTCACAAGGGGTACCTCTCACCATCCCATGCTCTCTAGGATCGTAGACATCCAAAGCTTGCGGTTACCCGCAGTCCCAACCGTCACCTCCCAGAGCCTGACGTGGACCGCCTAGTGGTGATGGGGAGATCTCGTAACGTAGTCCCCCACCTCCAACTCCTCCCTCTCCTCTGCTAACACCACCTCCCTGGCCACTACTCCGATCACGGCATTGCCTCTACCGTGGTGGTGCGCCTGCTGCCTGCCTGAAGCTCTCTGCAACTCGAGTTGGTAAGTCTCGTGCCAAGTGACCTCGCCCATCACAAGCATAGCACTGGCACTCTTTGGGCTGCCCTGGTACCCTCCGGCACCACTGTGGTGTACGACCACAGTCCGGGATCTACTCACGGAAGGGCATCCTCGGCTGAGGCCCTGTGCCTTTTCGCCCCAGTGGTCTACGACCACGTCTCCGAAACCTGTAGTGGGAAGTCCACCTACATCGAGGTCCTGTCCTCCAGCGCCTGCTAGCTATGACAGACGTCCTGGCTCCGTCGCTCCCACTACCACTACCAACCAAAAAACATGACAGGAATCCCTCTGTCACCAGCACCTGCTCTAGAACCCCGACATATATGGAAATGCCCAAGGGTACTATGACAGCACGAATCTCTCGGGGGAGACCCTACTCAAACTTTCGCGCTCGGAAGTTGTCTTCATGGACCATGTCCGGGTAAAAGCATGCACGGTCTGCAAATCTAGCCGCGTACTTGGCCATCGTCATCCCTCCCTGCTAAAACTGCAGGAGCTCCTAAATCCAAAAGGAGTGCAAGAAGGAGGGGAAAAAGTTCTCACGGAACAACAACTGAAAGTCGCCCCACAAAAGTGACGACTCGCCATGAAACTGAGTCACCAGACTCCACCAACGCCAAGCTACTCCACGAAAAAGGGTGGCTGCCAAAGCCACTCTCTGATCTGTCGGCGTCTGCACAAGCCTGAAAAGGCAAACCACTACCTCGAGCCAAACCTCTGCTGCCTGAGGGTCTGTATCACCATCGAACCTCAGCAGTCTCTGCCGCTGGAACTCACGGAGCGCGCTCAACCTACGCTCAACCTCAGCTTGTCCTGTTGAAACTGCCTGCTGCTCAACAGGTGGGGGTGCTGCTACCAGCCCACTCGGAGAAAAGCGGCTCACATGATGGGTCCTGGACTATGGTCTTGTATCTCACAGGGTCGTCATCACGAACCAAAGATGGTATCCTGGATTGCTGTCTTCGTGGAGACATCCTAAATATTATCAAGGACTGTCGCGGTCAGATGAGCATATATGTATATACCACAACAACAACGATGGGGAGATGACTCAAGAAGGACAGTCAACACTCAGTCATATGTGATGCACAAACAAATTTTCCCTGCAACAAGTGTCTCAGCATGCCGAGTCGACAAGCGGGTTATCAAGGTCCTGGTGAATGGATACATCATTCGCCGCACCATCACTAGACTCCCTGGCCTGAGAGCCACTCTCGAGACACGTTAACACTGTTGCCCTAAATCCCAACCAATTCCTTTTTAGGGACGTTCACACAACGCCCCAAGGAACGAACCACCTCTGATACCACTTTGTCACGACCCGACCCTACCCGGGCTCGAGCCGCAACTACCCCAAGCCCGCCTCCATAGGCCAGGGGCTGGAGACCAGTGCCGAAGGCACAATAACTCCGGGAGGCCTTTTCCTAAGTACCTATACACACACACACACGTAGAAAACTCAATGCAATAGTGGAGAGTAAAATTAAAGACAAACAAAGTAAAGAGAAACTGCTATATATGAACCACAATGTGCATCAACCTCTAACAGTACAAAGTATAGTGCTGAAAAGGAAAAAGGGAAAAACAAGCGCCCAACCAGAAAAGGTGCCACAACCTGGCAATAGGTAAAAAAAGGAAACAGCTGACGGGTCTCCCACCTGGAACCCGGCCACGACCATCACATGCGGTCTAAGCTCCCAAGCTCATATGCTCCACTGAAGTCACGCTCCACCTGTCTGTCGTCTGCAAGGGCACACCAAGTGCGGGAAAAGCCCAAGCAGGGGTGAGTATAAAAATACTCAGTAGGGTACCCCGAAGGCTCGAGGGAGAAACAAAGGAGGTACCGAAGGGTGAGCAGTAGAGCGAACAGGGTGTAGAATAGAAGTACAACAGAGTGTAGTAAAGATTCCAGCTCAACCCAACAAGAGAAAGGAAGTAGACTCATCCAGGCACAAGGTGATGGAAACTGTGAGAAGATGAACTTCTCGTCGAGTCTTCACTACCTATAGTAGGAGAGTAGAATCATCCAACCAAGAGAAGCTAGACACGGAAAGCACGTGGCATACCCCGCACGTCTTCGCCTCTCTTGGAAGGAGAGTAACCAAACCCTAGAAGTGGGTACTCAAACAAGGTATATACATATCTTTATGCTCAATCAAGAAGCCCAAACATCTTCATAAGGGGATCTCCATCCCATAGCCCAGCCTAAGAAAATGAGTCGCCAACAGTCCCATAAGTAACCCAATCATTGATGCCCAGCATCCTGCACGTCTAACCCGAACTGCAAGTCGAGGGGCTCAATCACCGCACTTCGACACTATCCGCTTTGGGTGGCACTGACTCCCCCGCACGATTATAGACCGCGTCCCAAGAAGGCGTCTCTGTGGGGAAAGTGCCCCTAGAACTTGAGAGTTCTAGGGAAAGTCAAACCACACCTCATCACTGCCCCGCAGTCGAGAGGTCTCCTCAAAGCCAAGCCATTCCATCACCGACCCGTACAACCAAGGGTCCCGCTCCGGTGGTCACTGAGGAAAGCCTCAGACTAGCCTAGTAGAAAGGACTGAGTCTGGAATTCCAACAGGTGTCCCACTACTCAGCCCTGCTGGAGGGTAATTCATAACCAGATATCAGGTGACCCACTGCCCAGCTCTGCTGGAGGGTAAACCCTAATACATCATCAGGAAACCCACTGCCCAGCCCCGTTGGTGGGTAAACCATAATACATAATTAGGAAACCCACTACCCAGTCCCGCTGGAGGGTAGACCATAATACATCATTAGGCGACCCACTTCCCAGTCCCGCTGGAGGGTAGACCTAGAATAAGTCGACAGATGACCCACTGCCCAGCCTTGCTGGAGGGTAGACCTGGAACTAGATGACGGGTGACCCACTGCCCAGCCCTGCTGGAGGGTAGGCCCTAAGAGGTCGTCGAGTGACCCACTGCCCAGTCTCTACTGGAGGGTAGACCCTAAGTGCGCCGGGTGACCCACTTCCCAGTCTCTGATGGAGGGTAGACCCTAAGAGCGTCGGGTGACCCACTGCCCAGTCTCTACTGGAGGGTAGACCCTAAAAGTCAGTGAGCAACCCACTGCCCAGCCCTGCTAGAGGGTAAACCCGAAGAAGTCGATAAGTAACCCACTGCCCAGCCCCGCTAGAGGGTAAAACTCAGAACTCCTCTGTCCATCTCTACCGGAGGGTACAACACTAGCCAATCGAACATGGAGTGGGTATCGCGCAACCACCCAACTCCAGAACAAATCTCCCAAAAGAGTTTCAGTGCTTGTTCCATCACGGGGTGCCACTGCACCACTACTGGCCAATCCATCGAGAACGAAACCAGGAGGAGACCACTCAACCCTGCTGGTCAACAAACGAGCACCGAGTCAGGGGAAAAACTCCACCATGTTGGTCAAATGAACATACAGAGGGAACCTCTACGTCGCGAGAGGTCAAAGTACGCAAATCAGAACACGGCACGCACATGGGGCCCACACGACGTGTGGCCCCATGTCAACCCCAACTAAGCGCACAAACATCCTCAGGTACAATCAACCACACATACCTCCAAGCGCTCCCGTATACTCCCAGAGTATACCTCGTTCTAGCCCAAAGGCTATTGTGCACACGGCACCCAGCGTCAACGTGAAGGCGTGACGTAACAACTCTACCTCAAAGGCCCAGGCACGACCAACCACATCTCGTGAAACATTTACATCACTCTCCCAAGAGTGTGCGATCACACGCCAAGGGCCCGCTACAAACAAGGTAGGGCGAACCACCACTAGAGCACCTTTCATGCTTCCACATTTAGAAAGATCACGAAAGAGGCTCCGCACATCCAAACGGATCACACCGTTGTAATCCTTGCAGAATAACACGTGAGATCGACTACTTACTCGCCTCCAATGGATATCTGACGGAAAAGGTCACCAACACCGCCTCACGTCCGAACAGCGTCCCGTGATCCCGAGCCTCGGCCCTGAAAACAGCCAGGAGAATCGCCCCATTGTGATCCCCTCGGGAAAACACGTCAAAAGCACTACTCACATTAGTGAAACGGATATCCGGAGAAAAAGATGCATTCCAGCGCACTGCACACGAGCAGTGCTTTGTGGGACCCGCAACCCGGTCCCGGAACTCAACGAACGGATCGCACCATTGATATCCTCTCCAAAAAGTACACAAGATGGACTACTCACTTGTCCAAAACGGTCGCCCAGTGATAAGGATGGAAAATCACCGTCGACGCCCAAACGGCCCTCATGGGCCCTACACCATCGTGCGGAATTACAGAGGGCAGACTGCGCCAACGCGATGCGCTCGAAAAAATACCCAACATCGACTGCTCGCACGCCCCGAACGGACGTCCGGTGAAAAAGGCGTGAAACGCTGCACGCAGCTCGAAAGACGGCCCGTGGGGCCCACGCCTCAAATCTAGTCCCAACGCCCAAAACTGCCCTGGAAACCTTCGCCCCTACGCCAGGGTCCCAACGCAACTGACAGCACTCAAAACGGACGTCGCATGCGTCCACGCCGTCCAAAAAAAGAAACTTGAGGAAAACGTCAAATTTACTTAAAGACGCGTCGCGCCTATGAGGCCTAAAGTTTCGGGAATTAAAAATTCCCGAAACCATCTGAAAATGTCTGTCTCGTCGATACGGTTCCACCTTCGCAAACGGAACTCAAAACGGACACCCGTAGCGGAAAATACGGGTGTCCGAACACCGAGGGGGCAAGACCCCTAGGGCTGGACTGGCCTGGACCGGCCGGTCCGCCCGGCCTGGGCAGGCCCGCGGCTTAGCCGCGCGGGCCAGCTGCGGACACATGGTCCGCGCGCAGACCGGCCATGAGGTCCGGTCGCGGCCGCCGCGTTAAGACCCGCGCGGCGCGGGTCTTTTTCACCGCACTGGGGCCGCGCACCGCGACCTCGCGGTCGCCGCTCCCTAGCGACCGCCGCCTCGCCGGGCGCTCCGCCAGACGCCCCCGCCGACGCTCGAGCTCCCCGCTGTCGCGCCCAGCGCCTCCACCGGACACCCGCGTTGACGCCCGCAGACACCGCCTGAGGCCACCCGCCGAACGCCGTGACACCAACTGAGGCCGCCCGCCACGCCAGGGCTCGCCTGACCACCGGAAAAACACGCAACCTTCTACGATCGACCCCGGCCTCCTCCGAGCTCGGATTTTGATTCCAAAAAATGCGTTGGAGAGATAAATATGTATACTATTCATTCATGGGATTTGATCTAAGTTTTAACAAGGAATCAACAGTAAAAAATGTGCTCAATGTAGGTACGGGAATAGAAAATGAAAACGCAACATCCTACCTCGTGGGTGTTGCCCGAAGCTTCACGGGCGATCTGCCGGAGCCGCGCATTGCCGGAGAGGAGGAGGGGATGGAGGGGAGATTCATCCTTCATTTTGGGGAGCTGCTGGTTCCATGGGAGAAGAGGGGAGGAAGGGGATGAGTTAAGCATTTAAATAGAAAATGCTTAACCATCCGCCCGTCGGTCCGAACTCGAACCCTCATCAGGGTCGAGGTTAAACCTCCCCTAGGGTAAACACCACCTCCCGAGCACAATGGCGGCCTCGGAATTTTAATTCGAGACCCCGTTCAAATGTTATAAAATTTAATGTTCGAAGCCACTAAATTACGAAAACTCCCCTAGAGCCATTTTTGACAAACGGCCCGCTCCCGTGAAATTTATACCCCTCCTAGGGTAAACGGCATGCTCCGAACACAACGGTGCCCTCGACTTCCCAATCCGAGCCACTGTTTAAGAGATACTCGAGTTTCACTATTAAACGAATAAATTAATTAATTAATTTATCCGTTTAACATTCCAGAAGTAGGCAAGGGGTCCAAACGTCCCGCGCCAATAAGTTTTATGTCATTCCTAGGGTAAACACCCCATTCCGGACCCATCCGTACACTCGGATCTCCGATCCGGAACTCCGTTTAGGAGTTATCTCATTTATTTAGCGTTTCCAGTGTGAACGCACTAAAAATTTAATTTCAGACACTCCAGGGCTCGGAATCACACGTCGTCTGAAGACGCTACCCTGGAATATTATCAAGAATATTCCAAAGTCTTTCGTCGAAAAAACCGGGTTCTTACAACAATATAGTGGAGAATCAAATGTATGGAGCTGAGCAGATGATTGTTGATGACCAGGATGAACCATCTATAGTGATAGGTACAATTCTATTTAATTATACCTTTGTGAAAGTGTTTTTTGATACTAGTGCATCACATTCCTTTATTTCATCTCATGTTGTTGACTTTCTATGTTTAAAACTAGAAATTATGCCTTCTATTTTGAAACTGCAAACTCCTCTTGGTGAAAGATAATTTCAAGCCTTTGTGTGTAGATCATGTGCTATAACTTTTGATGGAGCCGAGTTAAAACGGTACTTATCAATGTTGGATATCGATATATATGATGTAATCCTTGGTATGGATTGGTTGACAATGTCCAAGGCTCAAATAATCTTTTATAGGAGAACAGTTAGTTTCGTTACTGAGGAAGGTATTGAGCATCTCTTTAGAGGAGAGAGGATTTTAAAGAAAGGCGAAAAGAGCTTGTTGGAACCAATGGTGGGAACGATATATTACCATTTGGTAGTGTTGACTTTGGCATCAATGGAAGAGATCAAGGAAAATAGTTTTACAGCTGTTGTGGATCAATTTTCCGATGTCTTTCCCAAGAACTTCTCAGTGCTACCACCTCTAAGGGAAATGGAGTTTATGATCAATATCCTTCTAGGTACCAGTCATATTTCTCTTCCATCTTATAGGATGGCACCAACAGAGTTACGGGAATTGAAAGTGTATTTAGAGGAACTGGAAAGTAATGGTTTCATTCGACCAAGTACGTCTCCATGGGCAGCACCGGTTTTTTCATAAAGAAGGCAGATGAAACTCTTCAACTGTGTGTTGATTATAATAAGTTTAACCAAGTTATAATAAAGAATAGATATCCACTTCCATGCATTGATGATCTATTCAATCAATTAATGGGAGCTCAGTGGTTCTCCAAGATTGAATTGCGATCAGGATATCACCAATTGAGATTTTAGAAAGAGGATATTCCAAAGACAACTTTCAGTAGTAGATATGGCCACTAGGAATATGCAGTCCTTCCATTCGGTCTAGTGAATTCACAAGCATTCTTCATTGCATTGATTAATCAGATATTTCAACAATATCTGGATTCTTTTGTTGTGGTGTTTGTGGATGACATTTTGGTCTATTCAAAGACAAGGGATGATCATGAGGTGCACCTGGAAATAGTGTTACTACTCTTAAGAGATCATCGTTTGTATGTCAAACTATCATAGTGTGATTTTTTGATACAGGAAGTACGTTTCCTTAGCCATGTCATTTCTGATAAAGGAGTTTCTATTGATCCTCAAAAGGTAGAACCTGTATCTCTTGGTAACAACCGAAGAATGCATTATAGATACGAAGTTTTCTTGGTCTGAGAAAGGAGTTTTTGTTGATATTGAAAAGGTAGAAGCCATTATCTCTTGGAAACCACCGAATAATGTATCCAAGATACGAAGTTTTCTTGGTATAGATGGTTACTATCGATGCTTTGTGCATGATTTCTCCCTACTAGCTTCACCAATGACATCTCTGAAAAAGAAGAATGCTCCATTCCAGTGGATAGAGAAATGTCAGAAGTCTTTCTGAGAACTAAATGATCATCTTACATTGGCACCTATATTGATCTTTCCAAAACCAGGACAGGGGTATGAGGTGTATTGTGATACTTCAGGATCAGGGTTAGGTTGTTTTCTCATGCAAACAGATCACGTTGTTGCTTATTGTTCAAGGTAGTTGAGGGTAAATGAGAAGAATTACCCAACACATGATTTTGAGTTAGCTATATTCGTCCATGCTTTGGAAACATGGATACATTATCTCTTCGGTGATTAATTTACTGTGTTCATGGATCACAAAATCTTGAAACACATTTTCTCACAGCGAGATTTGAATCTAAGGCAAAGGAGGTGGATGGAGTATCACTAAATGTTTGACTTTGACTTGATGTACACACCGGGGAAAGGAAATTCAGTACTGGATGCATTGAGTAGAAATTCATGTGCTCAGTTTGCGAAAGAAGCTTCAGATGAATGGCAGTTGATGTTGGTTTTAGCTGACATGCATGTTGAATGTGAAGACCATGGTGATGTTGCTGTTTTCTTTTCAGCTATGCTTGTTTCAGATTTAGTAAAAATGATGAAAGAAGCACAAACATCTGATGCAGAATTCCTAGTTGTAAGTTCAGAACTCAATGGTGGGGAGACCATTGATGGATGGAAACTTGATGGAGGTTTAGTTTTGTGTTTTATAGATCGGATGGTTGTACCTATAGTTTTTCAAGAACAACTACTTCATGCTTACCACCATTAAAGATGGGATGTACATCCAGGTACACAGAAGATGTATAAGGTGTTGAAGGCATGGTTTTGGTGGAGCGTCATGAAAAGGAAGGTGGTCGAGTTCATCTCACGGTGCATAATTAGTCAGCAGTTTAAAGTAAAACATCAGAGACCAGTAGGTATGTTACAATATTTTCCCATCCCAGTGTGGAAATTGGATCAAATAGCATTGGATTTTATTATAGGTCTTCCAAGAAAGGTCTAGAAACACGATGCCATTTGGGTGATAGTGGATCGTCTAACCAAGTCGGCCCATTTCATCCTGATTCGTGAAACTCATACGGTGGAGGATCTTTCAAAAATATCTATCCAAGAAGTGGTAAAGAGGCATGGTGTACAAGTTTCAATAGTCTCAGATAGAGATCTGAGGTTCACATCTCGTTTCTAGAAATCATTACTGTAAGCCCTTAGAACTCAGTTGACTATGAGCACTGCGTATCATCCTCACACGGATGGGAAATCTGAGCGAACAATACAAACATTGGAATACATGTTGTGGTATTCTGTAATAGATTTTGGTGGCTCATGGGAGGAGTATATAACCTTAGTGGTGTTCTCATACTATAACATCTATCAAGCCTCAATACGCATGGCTCTGTTTGAAGCATTGTATGATCATCCTTGTCGTTCTCCACTATAATGGGTGGAAACAGGTGAAACTTCACTAATCGGGTCAAACCTTGTCCAAGAAACAACAGAAAAGATCCAGTTGATTAGAAAGGGGATGGAGATTGCACAGATTCATCATAAATCTTATGCAGATCACCGTCAAAGACCGTTGTCATTCGTTGTGGGTGATCATGTCTTCTTGAGGATCTCTCCAAGGCTTGGAAATTTTCATTTCGGGAAGTCGGGCATGTTATCTCATAGATACATTGTCCCTTTTGAGATACAAGAATGGGTTTGAGATGTGGAATATCAGTTGGCATTACCACCGCGGTTTAGTTCGGTGCATAATGTGTTCCATGTATCCTAATTAAAAAAGTATCACCCTGATCCTCACCATGTGATCAGATGGGATCACATTGAGCTAGAACCGGATGAATCACTGGTACATATTCTAGTGCGAATCATGGATAGACAAGAGAAAGTCTTGTGTGAGAAAAGAATCGTCCTAGTGCGGGTTTTCTGGAAACATGGTCAGATTCCGGAAGAGACTTGGGAATGTGAGAAGGAAATGAAAGAGTAGTGACCGGAACTTTTTTTTACCACCAGGGGTTGTCTATAATCTGAGGAAAGAAAGACTAATTGTGGGGAGAATTTAGTAACCCCAGTTTCGCGTACATAACCTCTTTCCTCACATTTTTATTTAATTTGGTGTGTATTAATATAGGGAGTTTCCATAAATTTGGATATTTCCATAATAATGGTAGTTTCCATAACATTGGATATTTCCATAATGTTGGTTATTTCCATAAATTTGGATATTTAAATAATGTTGGTTGTTTCTCTAAATTTGGATATTTCCAAAATGTAGGTTGTTTCCATAAATTAGGGTGTTTCCATAATGTTGGTTCTTTCCATAAATTGGGGTGTTTCCATAAAGTGTGATGTTTCCATAAATAATATGTTTCCATAAAAATGGTAAAGGTGAAGTATGGGAGATTTTGGGGGTTTTATAAGGAGTTATGGGACAATAATTATGGTCACATGATCCATACACGGTTGGCGCAAACCATGTGGTCAAATCTTGTGCAGAGGTCAAATCTATATCATATTTTCTTGGACCTTGCTCATTTTTACACTATTAATTTCTTTTTGGCTTCAAGACACCCTTAAATCGATATTAATCTCCATAGAATGTTGTATAACCCTTCCCAAACGAGCTGAATTCATTCCAGATCCTTCCCTTGTTAATTTCGAGTCCAATTTTTGAGGTATGTCACCATTCTTTACAGTTTTGTCATGATTTCTTAGATCTGCTTAGATCTACTTCTCCGATCTCCATTCTTTCTCAGATATGAACCTATAGTGGGTATATATACATTTTTTGATTCCAAATATTTCAATTTTGAGTCATGATCTTGCTATGATAATAGATCTAAGGCCGCTCTTGGAGAATCGACCCACTTTCTTGTGCGTTCTACGTCTGTTGTTAAAGTTTCATCAAGACATTCGAGGTAGGTGGCTTCACTCTCATATTCTCTTGATAGAATTTATTAGATTAGATTCAAAATGGTTTATTGATTGTGAAATTCATGGAAAAATATTCATTTGTGAATATTTATGGTTTTTTGTCAAATTGCATGATCTTGGTGAATAGTTGTGCAAAAGGGAGTTTAATTTAAAATGATGATTTTAACTTATGGATTTTATGGAATTACTAAATAGTTTATGATAAAGTGGTTTTAAATTGAAATGAGTTTCAATAAAAATGGAGTTTTATTGAAATTATTTGGAGTTTAAATGGTTTGGAATTGAAATTGTTTTAATGGAAATAGTTTTTAATAAAAAGGTGTTTTTATTGAATTGTTTATTTTGACTTGATCGTTGGGCTTATGTGTTGTGTGTTCATATTTCATATATGGGGCTTGGTTGAAATATGACCTTGTTCTTGGTTCCAAAGGTTTAATGGAACATGGGAATTACATATACGGGGCTCAGTTGAAATATGACCTTGTGCTCGGTGCCAAAGGATTGATGCCACATGAGAAACAATTACCTTGTGACGACTTGGTAAATCGACGAGAAACCACTCATGAGTATGGAACTATCATAACGAAGCATGCATGGTTGGTAGCATGGATTTGGAAATGGTTGGGTATGCCAAAAAGGAATATTTTTTAAATGGTTTTTAAGAATGTTTTTTTTTGAAAAATTACTTGCTGGAAAATTGGTTTCAATTTCTCTTAGAATGCCTTTGGTTATGAAAGGTTTTTAAAACTTGTTTATATTTAGCTTTTGAGAAATTAATTTGTATAAAATGTTTTTATATAAATGTTTCTAACTCTTATATCCTAGTTCCATGAGATGGTAAGTCATTGGGGAAAAATTACTGAGTTTTATACTCACCCGTGCTTTGGCACTATGGTGATTTTGTAGATTTCGTATTCCAAGACACTAGTAAAGGTAGGGAATATCATTGCTAGTGGTTTGTGGTGATGCTGGGGTGATGTGGTGGTTCTTGGAG
Organism: Viscum album; assembly: GCA_963277665.1. Taxonomy (NCBI): domain Eukaryota; kingdom Viridiplantae; phylum Streptophyta; class Magnoliopsida; order Santalales; family Viscaceae; genus Viscum; species Viscum album. The sequence continues at coordinate 799,955,520 of OY728150.1, read as the reverse complement.
CATGGAGCTTGGTGTGGAGCTATAGAGTGTGTCTTGTTGTCTTTTGAGTGTCTTGTGTTGTTTTTCCACTATTTTGTACTTTGATGTGTTTGACTAAAATAAAGTTGATTAGCTATCTTTCAATTGTTTTTGCATCATATAGGAAATGTTTTGTTATAGTTGGTTGGTTCATTGGGTTATTCCTCAAAGGGTAAATCTTCCCCCACTTGTATTTGATACCCTTCGACATTTATTTCCATCCTTTGGCATCTTGGGGATGTCGCTTAAGGACTAGTAATGACTCGTTGTGCTCTCAAGCCAATGAGAATTGGTGGGTCCTTACATACAATCCATCATTGATATGTCGCCTGAATAAGATATATTAACAAATTTGATCTATCAAACCTTGTATTCATTATGAATAAATTATTTAAAAAATATGTCTAAAAATATTTCCTTGAAAACCCTACATATTGGTTTTCCTAAACTAGAAGATCCCACCAGTGATCCATTGGTCCTCAAAACATCTAAGCAACAAGCTTAACCCACCAATTAGGGTGTCTCAAGAAGATCAAAAATCGTTAGAATAGACTCTATCTATAACTCATAGTTAAGAGGTCTAACATTGCCTACAAATATAATTGGATACTTTATAAGTGATTTCATCTAACAATTAATTTATATATCAATAACCTACTTTATATTTTTGTAGTGATGAGTATGGTCAATATGTAGGGAATATAGGGTCTAGCTCACTAAATAAATTGTGTTTCAACAATTTCTAGGTGAGAAATATATTTACAAAAGTATTCACTATTTTTTCATTCTTTTAAAAATAAAAATTAAGATACAAATGATGTTAAAAATGAAATTTAACAAACACAATGAACTTTATTATCTAAAACATATCTGGGATTCTAATTTTTTAATATAATTATTATAAACACCATTATTGTTTTTAATTAACTAGTTTTCTTGTTTCAAATTTATAAGCCTTTTTTAATAGCTTATTGTTATTTCTTAATTAACATAATTCCATGTTCACTATTGTTTCAAATAAATTAAAAGGATAATTTGAGTTTCAAACGTGTAAATGAAATGCCACAACCTATTTCTTATAAATTTTTATCACCTATTCATGATATGGTTGGTTGAATCAACTAAACTACTCGGTATCACTGAATCAACAAATAATTAAATTGGATGATTTAATTTTTAAAATTTATGTTCATAAAAAATATAATTAACCCGATAAAAAAATTGAAAATTAATTCAATTTACAAATTAATCACAAAAACAGAATAATAAATTTACATTCATATCAATTCATATATATCATTTAATATCCAAATAGGAATAAAAATTTGACTGAATCATAAAATATTCATGTGATAAAGCAAATATTGATACTCGTTAATCCTTAAAATGAAAAGAAAATCTCTACGCATATTGGTGTTTCATGTGGACCACCATAAAAAATGAGTTTTTATTGTCAACATAAGGACTAAACAAATCTACAAACCCTTGTTTTTGTGGTGATGAAGGTGGGTTTGGTCGGGGGAATGGGGTAGGAGAGCTTGTTCTTCATGGACATAGTGTGAATTGGGAGTGACTTGTAGTAGGAGTAGATGGGTGGTCTTAGTGATGGCGTGAAAATGGTTTTATAGTGCTAACATTTGAGAAAAATGGGTATGGTTGTGAATTCATTTAAATAGTTAGAAATTAAAAATAATAATAATTAAAATAAGTATAATATATACTAACAACTATTATTATTATTATATTATTTGTTCGAATTACATATATACATATATATATATAATTACATATACTATAGTTAAAAGATAAATAAAATTAGATGAATTATATAGTCATACATGTAATAATAATAATAATAATAGAAATAATAAATTCTAATATAAATTAGAAATAATAATACTAATAATAAAAAAAGTAAATAAACATAATAATTAAACTAAAAAAGTAATGTTAATATTAAAAAATCTGAAAATAAAAAATATATATTATTAAATATTATATGATAATAATATAAAAATACATATAACTAATCTTTATACTTATAACTAGTATAAATATATATGTTACTAAAATGTAAAAAAATAACTAAAAATGTTATCTAACTATCAAAATAAACTAAAAATGTTAAAATCATATAGATTAATTTATGGAAATAATGTTAAAAATATAAAAATATGTCAATTAATTTCATTGTGCTTAAAATCTCCCACACTTAAACCTTTTCACTTCTAGGAAAAACAATCATAAAACAATTCTATGATAAATTCTTAGAAATACTTTAACAACATAATCATAATTTCAACACATTCTAATAATTTCTCCCACAAAATATCATCCTTCGTTTAAAATCCCAATTTTAAAAAAATAATTTCCCTTCCACTCATATTATTTTCAAAATAAGAATCTTCACTCATACATATTATGACCTACCTCACTATCACTCTCATTACTCCAAAATAATCAAGATAAAAAATATAATCAATTATCATACAGATGAAAGCATACAACATGATTTCCCAAAATTTTACATCTCAATTAGTTAAATCAAAATAATATACTAATTTCAAGGACATAACATTTTCTTTAAAATTCACTTTGAGGATGTGGGGTGGTAGGTCATAGAAAATGGAATTTTTTGGAAAATAAGGGTCGAATTATAAGATAAATTTTAATATAAATGTATTCCTCAAATTATCACTCCAACACACATAAAAAAAATTCGTATCCGCAATAAAATTATGATATCAAAATTCCCTTGATAAATAAGGGGACATAGCTCACTCAAATATAATTAGAATATGTACCTATAAGTATTAGATAAAGAATCCCATGAAATAGATATAATACCATATCCCATGTAAAATTATATAAGTATCTCGTATTATATATAATTTTAGTGATAGTGGGTGTTATAAAAACACTCTAGCACCTGGATTAATACATTATCACTTTTATATGTACTCCTAAAGTAAATGTTTATCATCTAATAACCACAAATGTAATCATTATAAGAAGAAAAAATAATTCATTTTTTCATATATATATATATATATAATTAATGGACCTACTTTTAAATGAAACACATATAACATAGTGGGATAATGTCTATCCATGTGCATTGAATGACTCACTACCCCTCAAAAAACCCTCTCCAGGAATGACTATTTCCTCCACACGTAGATTGAAAATCATTATGAAAATATTCATGATTTTGGAAGGTAATATTATCAATTATGGGTTCATCCTAAAAATCCTAATTTATGAATTATAAGGGATGAAAAATAGATAAAATGATAGGGTTTTTTATTAGGTTAATGTTTTTAATTAAACCAAATAAATTCATAAATCATATTAGTGACACTTTTAAAATTTCTATCACTTTGATAAATAAACATGGAAAATTATAGAAGAGATGACATGGTCGAAAATTATTCAAGAAAAAGAGAAATGTAAGTGATTTAAAAAAAAGGATTATGTCCTCATGGGTATGGAAATATAATTATTGAAAGAAAAGATGAGCATTATTTGGAATTAATATCTCAAAAATAAAACAGCTTTAGAATAAAAATTTCAATGCATGGAATTATATCAACAGTCTTATAATTTATGGAATCAAGAATCTAAAATTTTTGTACAAGAATCATGGGATTATATTGGCTAGGAACAGAAGTGTAATATACCTAACTATATTACTATGGAAGTGATATAACTTTCATGTGGGTTCAATATCAATAAGATTGTTATTTTTCATTATTAGTTACTTTACATTTTTGTTTTTTTAATAAAAATAAAATATTATAGAAAATATAACACTTTTATGAGTAATTACAGATAGATGTAAAGAGTAAACATATATCAAATGAAGTTCCATAAATAATTTACTTATAAATATCTAACAGAGACAACACATACCTGCATCAAATCATTTATATAACACCAATAAAAAAATACCATGTAGAATAAAAAATTGAATGAGAAAAGTAAATTCACTAAAAAACTTGGATTAACTAAAAATGTCCACATATTCCATTTTATTTTCTAAAACAGACATAACATAAAGACATTTTAAATGAATTAATGATGGGTTGCTAATCATCAAGCGCTAATTTTTACATCTTAAACTTGAAAATGGATTGATGTTAATCTATTTATTTCAGTAGATCATAATTCTGCATCCTAGTTTCCATGATCAAAATGGTTTCTCCAAACTCTAGATATATTTTCTTTTGGATTATTCTATTTACATTTTTATTATGAACCACTCATAGGAAATTTTTATCTTCTTCCTATCATCCCTTTTCCCAACTTATGGAGAATCATAATATGAATATAAAGAGGGAAATTAACCACAAATATGATTTTTATGAATGATACATCTTTATCAGCCACACAAATTAATTGAAATTCATTAAATACGGATAATGAATTTTAAAATCAACCGAGATGCCTCCTAAGTAGCACTAATTTTAACAACTTTATATAGATGAATATTCTATCATTTTAAATAAATTTATTTAATACTGAATTTTATATCGGATGTGTGATATTTTTTGAGGTCTTGACTATTAACCTTAAATGGAGGTATATATTTATAATAAATTTCAATAGGGATAAGAAGATAGACAATTTTTATAGTGCATAGACCTAACCAACTTGATTTAATCTTTCCATTTGTAACCTTAATCCTTTAGTTGAATAATAGGCCTTTTTCATCAGGTGTAAATTCTTACTATTGGATTATCTTATCATTTCATACTTTATTTTTCTCTTTATTGATCATAGAATTATTGTATTCTTCTATACTTTTCTCATCCAATCCATCAATTTGTATAAAGTTATTTTCTTTGGAGGTTATTAAATCCATGTTCAACTACTTTATATCCTAGTATGATTTATGTTCCAGCTCTATGAGTAGGTGATATGTTTTTTCAAAGAATAAGTGGTATGGGGACATTCCAATTAGTATTTTTTTTCCTATGTTACAAAAGTTCTTTATCAAGTTTAATAGAACATTCATTCTAAGTAATATTCATAGTTTTCTCTAAGAAACATTTGATCACTCAGTTTGAAATTTCTATATGTCCATTGGTATAAAACTAATATGGGGTGCTCATGTAATTGTGGAATCCATTGAGAGTCATTAGTTTCTAAAACATAGCATTAATAAAGTGATTATTTCAATCACTGATCATGAGTCTTATAATTATAAACCAGGAAAATATATATTGTTTCAAAAATTTAATTACATCTCATGTTTTGTTTTTTCCACATGCTTTAGCTTCCACCCACTTCAACACATTGACAATACAGAATAGTATGTATGATTTACCAAATAATTTGGGAAAAGGTCCCATGAATTCAATCCACCATATGAAAAAAATTACAACTCCTATAATGGGATGTTGTGTCATATAAAACTTCCAAAAAATTCCTTTATTTATTTATCATTTATAATAGTTTATGATATAACTCTTGAATATCCTAATATATGGTGGGTTTATATAATTCTCACTGAAACACTTTTTTAATTTTATGTTTAAATCCATGATGTTCTATAGCATATCTAGAATAGAAAATATTCAAATATTTATCAACTTATTAATCTAGGATACATCTTCTAATCATTATATCTATGATATCCTTAAAAATCATATATTGTCCCATTAGTAACGGTGTTCTTAGTTCAAAAATCTTTTCCTATGATCCTTTGAAAAAATATGATGCACTACACCTGAAGCTAAGTAGTTCAAGAAACTGGTATACCAAAGTGTGATAGTCTCGGTGGAATATATATGTTCATTAGTGTTATGTTAATTAATTAAACATTTATATCACTTTTTACATTGATATCATTTTTTTATAATATATATGTGGTCAATGATTTGTAATAACATTCTTAGGGACCTTTTTATTTTTAATTTCAATTTGAAATACCTATACTACACATATTCAATGAATAAATATAGGAATATAATCCTTCTTACTCATGAAATATTGTAAGGAAAAGTGGTCGATATAAATTTTTACTTCAGGGGAAAAAATAAGATTCAAATTTATTGAATGTAAATTAAACTGAAAGAATATATTTTTTGGTTGTTCTGTAACTATGTTTACCCTTATTAAATGTGTGGATAGAATAATATATTAGTATGAAAATCCTTTATTTACTATATCCCAAGGAAATAACTATTTCCTAGTCACCTGTTACACACATTAATTAAAATATTTTTTCCTAGTTTGGTGAAATAATTATTGGTGTATCTACCTAGAATTTCCATACTAATTAAAAATAGTCCTGACATTTTGGAATAAAATGGAGGGATACATCTTATCTAAATAGGGTGGTTAGGGTGGGAAATAACAGATAAATACATAATAAAAATTAATATAATCCCACTTTCCTAATAAATACATTAATAGAACAAACTAATATAGTAATGGGTATCACATAAATTATAATAACCTTGGGCGGGTCAACTTTAATGAATTTATTTTAAATTTTGTGGTTTAAAAGTATCCCACTCTATACTATGAAAGTATATTTTTCCCAAGTAGCACCCATTTTTTCATCACATATTCGTAAAACATCATCCAAATTTTCTAAACATTCATAGAATGAATTTCCCTAAATATAGAAGTCATCCTTGAATATTTATAAAAAATATTCAATCATGCATAACAATATTACCATCAGGCATCAGGTAAACATGGTTGGTGCATTGTATATTCAAAAATGAAATATCCAATAAGAAAATGTAACATATTTACTAGTGAAAATGATTTTTTCTATAACTTTTGGTGTAATAATTATTTAACTATAACCAAAGTATTCATCCATAAAATAATAGTAATCTCTTCCCACCATTAATTTAAGGATTTAATTAAGTATGGGTATTGTCAAGTGATTCTTTCTAGTAGAATCATTAAATTTATAGTGGTGAACATATACTTTTCATCTAGATACTCTTCTAGTGGGTATCAATTCTCCTATTTCATTTTCAACCATTGTGGTCCCTCTCTTTTTTAGTACTACTTATAATGGACTAACCAACTAACTATCAAATATAGAAAATATTAAACCATCATCAACAATTTTAATAACTTCTATCATAATGAATTCATATATTTGAGGTTTTAAGAACTATTTTGTTACCTACAAGGTTTGGAACCATATTCCATATATATTTTTGAGTGCATATGGTAGGACATATACCTTTCAAATCAGTTATACTTTACCATATTATTGGATTACTATTTAATAAAACATTGAGTAATTTACTTTATTTTTCACATAAAATATCATCATTTCTGATGATTAGTAAATTTTTTGAATCTCCCATGTATTTGGGTCTTATATTCATTGGAAGAGGTTTACAATAAAGTGTTGGATATTTTTCAAGTGATGGTACTAGAGATATGAACTCTTGTATATCCAATGGATCTACTATGTTTCTAATTAATTCCATTTTTTATAATGATTAAATTTAATCCTTTTTTACTTTGGGAGAGTTTAGGATCCAATTCTTACTTTGATAAATCATCTCATTCTTCAAATATTTCGAATAAATGATAGTTATCCACTTATGGTTTTTCCATAACTTTAGTGATATAAAATTTTATATTTTCTTCACTAGCTTTAAAAATAAATTTTCCCTATTGGGTATCAATAATATCATGACATTTTTTTTATTAAGGGTCTCCAAATAATGAGTGGTACATCCTTATCTTCTTATATATTCAGGATGATGAAGTTAGTGTGTAATTAAAACATTTCAAACTTAATGAGCATGTCCACTAAAATTTATTGATGATTATTCATTGATCAGTCTTCCATTTTTATTGATACTATAGTATGATTTAATTTTATGATCCCAAGTTCTTCAAGAACTAAAATAGAATGAGGATAATGTTATATCCAATGTCCCATAGAGCTCTCCTAAACTTAAATCCTATAATATTGTAGGGTATAGTAAAACAGCTAGGATATCTCATATTATGATGTATGTATCTGAGTATGAAAGTCAAAAATTCATCATATATTAAGACAATTACCACATCATTAGGCTTTAACCTTATAGAAAAAATCTCTTTCAGAAATTTTTTATAGTGGTGAATTTACATGATGGCTTCTACAAAAGGAATATTTATATGAATATTATTGAACAACACTATTAATTAAAAAAATATGCATCCAAAATTTATTACGTTAATAATTTTTATAAAGGAGGAGGAAGTCTGTGATATTTTACTCTTTAATTGAGTGTTTCTTTTTATTTTTATTTTATCTATTTTTTATATTACTCATTTTTTATCATCCTTATCTCTTTTTAAAAGTTAATTATATTTATCTAATAAATAATCATACTTAGAGGGAGGTTTAGGTGTCTATTTCACTAGTTTAGAAATAGGAATTTATCACTCTATAAATTGTATACCACTATGTAATGTGATATCTTTTTCCTCTTTTATTGGGTTTACTCTTGTGTTATCCAGTGGAGTTCATTATTTTTAGTATTTAATTTGTGAATCTATATAAACTAATTGATTTTATATGTATCACATATAATCTTGTAAGTTTTATATTCCTACAACATGCATCTCAAAATATTATTGAGTGGTTGAAATAAAATTTTCTATAATTTCCTCAAAATAAAATTTAATTTTTTTAGTGGGAGTGTAGTTTATAGTTTAACTTATCTATTTATACTATTTTTTCTGATATAATAGTGGTTGATATGATTTTTTAGATCCTTAAAATTTTATTTTAGGTATGAATGATCGTTGATCATGTAATATAGGTGTACCCATGTTCTTTTGAAGTGGTTGTGTATACACTAGTTCCTTCGAGATGATATTTTGGTTATTATTTGAGTGTTTTTCATTTTGATTTTTTTCATAATTTCCCCTATTCTAAATGACAAAATTTTCTTAAAAATACTTTTCGTTGATGTGTTATATTGAAACATGGAATAATATTTAATACCTCTATAGTATATGTTATGTTTAAATATAAATACATGAACTCGTTTAGGAAGGATTGATGAAAAGTTTTCTATCTAATTATTAAGATGTCAAAACTGTGAAGCAATGAATGCCTAAGAATCATGTTGATGCAATTCATCATTCCTTATTAAAAGAACCTCTAAACACTTGAAATTGTCTTCATTTATGTTTTTTATTAACGTGTATAGATATTTAAGATCTATAATAATGAAAATATTTCCAATATCTATATTGATTTCCAACATTCTATATGGTTTAATTCTATACTATAAAGCTTGAAAATAGTTCTCTAACTTCATTTTATGTTGAGAAAAATTCTTAAACACATACTGGAATCATTTTCAATATTATCCAACTGATTCATAATAATTTTGGAAAAACAATTCAAGTTATCTCTTATTCTTCAATGATTATTCTATTGTGTCATACATATCTAAGAATTTTCTTCTCAAAATGTTCTAGGAAAAGACAATATTTGAGTTCAAATTTTCCATCTAGTATTTAGATTTTCCTTATAATAAAATTGGAAATCGTCTCAAAACTAATATATTTTAAGTCACACCATAATATTTTAATGTGACATGAACATTAGAATATTTTTTCACATATATATAAATGTCATCATTACTCAATATATTGAATTCATCCTATTTTTGAAATTGTTTTATTATTGATAGATTTAGTTAAAAGTGTGTAAAATTGATGTTTAGTCTTATAATGAATCCACTTACTCTATGTGTTTTGGGTCTCAATTTTAGTCGCATTGTATTCCTAAACATGTGATCATTTAGATGATTCTTGAATAGGTTATGGAATTGTACTTTTGGAAGAATTTGAATTTAGGGCTCAATGTTTTCTTCTCATGAATTCATTTGATTGTTAAAAGAGATTCGAGTTGGAGATTTACCTTTCCTTTGATTTTATTTTTATGAATAAAGTGGTGGATAATTTTTTTATATAGTTGAATTATATGTGCATACTATCATGGGAAAAATGATTAAAGAAATGTCAACTTTAAAATTCTCTAATGCTATATTATTTTTTATCCTTATTAAAGACAAAAGAAATTTAGTGTGTTCTACCACAGCATTAAAATTTAAAAAAAAATAACATGCTAGATATTTTAATAGTATAAAATGGTTCCAATCCATAGGGAACATGGGGTTTAAATTTCTAAAGGATATATATTTTAACAGTTTCTAGGAAACTAATCTACAATGGATACTTTTTTCTATTTTATTACTTTTTTTAAACTAAAAAAATAAGATAGTAATGGATCTAAATAAATTAACACATAAACTACACTTTAATCATGAAAAATTTATTAAATTCTAAAATTATAATTTATTTTTTATGAACACTATAAAAACAATCCATCATGTGATTAAATAATCATTAAAAGAAATAATTGTCAGTTCCAAATTTACATTCCAGTTTAGAAGAATATTTTAATATCCTAATTTATTTAAAGTCTCATTTTCTAGTGTTATAAATAAAATGGGATGCTAATTTTATTGTCAAATTTTTTAGTTAAATGAAATGAACCATTTCTCAAAATATTATATAACTTATTCATGTTATGATATTATTAAATAGTTAACATACTCAACTTCATTGAATCAACTATGAATTAAATTGGGTAGATTTAATTTTTAAAAGTTATGTTCAACCCAAATATTATTTAGTAGATAGAAAATAGTTGAAAATGAATTCATCTAACAAATTTATCACAAAAACAAACACTAAAATTTCATGAACATCAATTAATATTTATCAATTAACACCCATACATGAATAAAAAACATTCTGACATCACCAAAAAATGTACACGATATTAAAAATAATGAAGAATAAAAAATGTAATCATGTTCCAAATAATGTTTTGTCTAAAACTCATCATGTGAATGAAATATTTATTCCCTTAAATCCTTGAAGTTTAATGTGATGTTTTGTGTGTATGAATATTTCATGTGAACCACCACCATATATGAATAGTCAATATCAACTAAAAGACCATGTGTTCCAAGGAAACCCACATGAAATATGTTTTATATAACGATGAAGGTAAATGTGGCTAGTGTTATGAACATCAATAGACCAACGTGTCATATGCTTGGTGAAAACAGGGAGCGGTGTGTAGCTAGAGAAGATGGGTTGTCCAGTGATGGCATGAGGTTGGTTTGATAATATGGAAATTGGAGAAATATGGGGATGATTTAGATCTAGTTCATAAAAGGATGGTGTGAATTAGGGGGAATTACTAGGTTGATTGTCTTATTTTTCATAGAAAATGGTGTTGGGTTTTTTATAGGTGGAAGATAGATAGGAGGCAAGACTAGGTGTTTTGCACTGTTGGGCGAGAATTCTAACCCAAGACTAAAAAAAATTATGCAAAACTTATGAGAAATATGATAAAATAATATAAGTGAAATATTATGTAAGAAAATGAATCAATAAGAAAATGTTTTAATATGGAAACCGGCTTTAATGTGTAGGATTAAAAACCACACAGAAACTCTTAAATATAAACTATGAACCATATAGTACAAAATTCAATTAATGACAAAACTTTAATTACAATAATATAATAGAAAAACATATGTGAAATACTCAATCTAATACAACTCCACCATCTCTCTCAAAATTATATCGGTAAAAATAAAATGTTTATAGATCCATACAAGACAAAATGTCAACCTTATATTAATAAGATTCCACTACCTTGGGGATATTTATCTGAATATATGTCAGTCATACACCATATTGTAACACCCAAAGTATGTTTCTATCTCATGATATCGTCATCCTGATATACCACTAATCATCAACTAGGATACACTAACTGATCACTAAAATCAATAAAAGTTTTGAAACATAGCCCCAACCATTGATCTCATCGCTACTAATGTGCACTTGTTCAATGTCAATGCATCACACTTGCTACCAAAAATATGGTATCCCATCACATTATAGATCCATCATTGATGCCTTGTTCACAATTACTGATGAACCACATGGGATACTAAATTTTTTCCACTTTCTTCTTGATCTAAGTGGACTATATCTTAAGAAGCTCTCTCTTTTGATCACAATAATTTGTTTATACTTTTAAAGTATTCATATTTTACTTTTTCAAATATATAAATATATAAAATATAATATCATAAATTTATAAACCACTATATATTTTTTTTTTTGGGAAAAAACACTAATCTCATCAAAATAGATATAGAATATATATCTCCCTAATAAAAACACATGCAACCATATCTGTGTGATAGAAAAATGATATCTCTAATTAAAACAATTATCATATCTCATATTTGGAATCCCCAATAGGAATAATCCTATAAATCTCCCATTTAAACCCATCAACATAAATACCATCCAAAAAAATTTATTGGATCAAAACCCTATTGGAATCACATCAACCATCTTCCTCTATAGAATATATGAAAATATTATTTTAAAACTTTGAAAAATATGAGAGAACTCCCCCTATAAAAGAAATCAACATGATGAAGTCTTTATTATATATTATTTTTAACCATCCTTTCAAACAAGACCAAAAACAAAATTATATTGATCTCTCATAATTGTTATCATCATCTAATATGAATCTCCCATAGAAAACAAAAATTTCCCCTTTCTCGAAATCCCCTGAGAATATAGTGCATCACCTAAATATTCAATTTTTTAAATTATTTATTCACCAATCACTACTTTTGAAGAATATTAATAGGTTAAAGACTTGAAACAGCTCACACTATCTTATTTTTCTTCAAAAACATATCCTAACTCACACGCATTCACTTGATCTTCTTAAAAACTTCCATAATTCCCACAAAAAATTGCAAGCTCAAACCATCACTTATTATGCCACTGTTACCTAAAGAATAACTATCATTGATCTTCAAATGAGTCTCATTCATTAAAAATGATGAAATAACATCATCCAACATCATATTTTCTATCTTCAATAGAAAATTATTGAAGAGATTATCATATGAATCTGGTAATAAACCCAATAGAATAAAATTTTTATCTTCTTATTACATTTCAATAGGAGTTGAAATACATTTATCATTAATATTTATCACTATCAAATACAACTCCATCACAATTTTGGTGAACTCATCCAATTGGATAACTAAATCTCTATTATATATCATTCAAATATTATACAATTTTTTTAGATATAAATTATTTGTGAGGGATTTCAATTTATACCTTCTTTTTAACATTACATAGATCTTCACTACAACTATAATATTTATCCCCTCATGTAATGTATTATCAATTAATTAAATCTAGATTGTGCATGTGTTCAACCCTCCCATATATTTTCAATCACCATCACTTATCTTCTCTTGTTTCTCTAATTTTTTCTACACCTTCATTGTTATCTCATAAAGCAAACAATTTCTTACTCATTTATTCCTTATAGTAAAATTAATTTTCCCATTAAATGGTTTGATGTGGGTAGAAATCCATTTGTGTTAATCACTCATATCCAATAAGTAAGAAAAACCAACAACCTACCTTTGATACCACTATTGGGAGAGAATCCTGATCCCATGAAAAAAATGCTTTCGAATTTATTTTGATAAATCCAATGAAACAATAGAACTGAAATCTAATGGAATATCAAATAAAAGGAATTAGCATATACGAATTTTAATGTGAAAAAACACTCTGATATGGAGGATTAAAATATAATATGGAAACTCCAAAATGTACATTATGAATCTGAGAGTACAAAATTCAAGTAATCAGCTAACTTGAATTATAATGAGAGCACATAAAAACCTATGTGAAAACCACACTCTGGTACACCTCAGTATTCTCTCTAAAAATCATCCTGGTCACAATGCAGAGCTCATATATCCATATATGAAAAAAAAATAATCATTCAATTAATAAAACACCACTACCACAAGGATCTTTATCTGAGCACATGTCTACCTCACACCATCATCCATCACCTAGATTATTGTTCTCTCTCATGATCCAGCCATTATGATGTACCACCAATCATCAACTAGAAAATTTCTCTTGATAAACACAACCATGAAATGTTTAGATATGTGACCCTAATCATCTATATGTTCATTGATGCTTCACTCCTTTTAAATGTTGATGTACCACACATTCTACCACAAATTCAATCTTGAGTCACGTCATAGATCAACTTTCAATGCCTCATCCTCCATTGTTGATGAGCCACATGGACTACAGAAAACACAGAGGTCCCTTTCCTCTAGATCTTGGTGGGCTACATATTTATAATCTCTCTATATTTAGATCACCACTAGCTACTTATCCTATTAAATTCATCACTGATTCTTTTTTCAAATACATAAATATATAAAATATTATATCTTAAATTTCCAAAAAAAACATATATCATCTATGATTAAGAATCAAACACTTTTCTCATCTAAATAGATATAAAATACATATATCCCCATTATAAACACATGCAACCTTATTTGTGTGATAGAAAAAGGTATCTCAAATTAAAAAAATATATCTTATCTCAAATATAGAAACACCCAAAGGCTAAATACAATAAAATTTTGCACTAGGAGGGTAGAAATGGAGATATTTTATGATGATGGTGGGTGACGAAACCACCTAGAATATATAATAATTCTATTTTTCATAATAATTCATAAAGAAGAAGATAGAGATAAAAATAATTCAAATAAAAAATAAAAGTAAATAATGAAAATAATGAAACACTAAAACTAAAATTAAATTAATAAAATAAATAATTAAATTAATATAAAATCTTATATAGTTTAAGATAATAAAATATTAAATTAATATAAACTATAATTTATACGGATAACTAATATTAATATATAATTAATGAAAATTTTAAAAAAATAACTAAAAAACATGATGAAACTCGAAATAAACTAAAAAACTAATAGTGGTTAAAATGATTAATTAAATTAAAATTTTAATAAAATTCAATGATTTCCATAAGTATCAATTATATAGGTGGAACTCGTGAGTCTTTTTTTACATGTTCGACCCAACACTCATTTCCCTAAGTACCGTACACTATAATTCCAGAAGAAAACTCTCCTTGAGTTGTTGATTAATAATAGAAATGCATTAGATATGCATTAAAACACTGTTGAATATGATGTGATTGGCCATGTTGTATTTTATGACATTTTGATATCATAAAATCATGGAATTATATCTTATCATACTAAAAACTCAATAGTAAATTATGATTGAAGCATTTCATAAGGCATGCCATATATTCCACTACTTTTGACATTATGGGAATCCAAAATATATGTGTTAATGTTTATGTTATTACTCCGACATTGGGTATCATCAAAGTCTTGTTATAATAGTTGTAACACCTATAGAGAAGCATTCAAGGTTGAGATTCTTGGAGAGGATAATGCATTTACTCAAGCATTTTAAATGCATGACTAAATTCATGTGTTGTCGATGAGCATCATAAAGGTCTAATAAAGAACCAACTACTGTGAAATGTAAATATTTTAACTTGTTAATTTGTGAATAGTAAAAACTCGCAAGTTCCCATAGCTCTCATTCTCTTATCTACTTTTCTTCAGGAATTGTTATTATTCCATTGAATATGGAGAATCTAATTCAAAAATAAAATGTTTTATCTTAATATCTAGATACCCCCATAGGTTTGATTCCATTAATTTCCACTCTATTGATCTTCCTAAAACCCATATGAAGATGGAGATAGTGTATTTGAAGCTTTGGTATATGTTCCTCGCTATTTTTGGTTCCTCATTTTCAATATATGCATTTTTTCATTTATCTTACAATATATATCTTGGTATAGGTTTCTATAATTTCCTCAACCTCTAATTAGTGTTATTAGATCCCTAGGAAATATATTATTAATATCAAATCTTACCATGTTTTTATGTTAATAAAACCACTCTCAAAATAAAGAACATTGATTTCATTTTTCATATTGTTTTCATATCATAACATATTATTCACAAGTTTGTTATGTTTAGTTGAGTCATGGATTACCATATCAGATATCATAATCCATAAATAATTTTAAATCCCATGAATTTTGGATTAGTCATAGTATATGACATCCCAATGATGTATCCTACTATTTCACTACATCGTATGTATAAAGTAAAGCATCAAATCGAAAAGGTGATATCAAAGAAATTCATAAAATATGAAATGTGATATCATAGATGATAGAATATATATCTATCATAAAATATGACTAATAGTTCATTCCACTTGCTATAAATCATAACTTCTGATTTTTTTTAATTGTAATATAAATATTCGATTATGAATCATAACCTACAATTCAATCTAGATGGTAAAATATGATTGTTATGAGAAAATTATGTTTCTTGAAAATAAATAATGAATTGAATTTCATTGTATATAAAATTATTATCAATAATAATAATATATATTTTGGAATATATATTTAGTTATAAAAAAATTTAAAGTTAATTAATTATAAAAAGTTTATAATTAATTAAAAAATGTTAAAAAAACATCTATAATCAAATATTACTAAATATTACATATTAATAATAAAAATACCTTTTACCAAATTATATTTAATTCCTTATTACATAAAAATAAAGTGTTTATTTAAAAATCATAAGGGTAGTTTATAAAAATTTTATAAATTAAAAATTCAGTCCAAAGTATGAAGTGTATTTTCAAATTATGAATAGAACAAAATAATTGATTTGAATTGTTAAAATTAAGGGTCTTGATGTGAGGACTTTTATCATGAAATCACCAATCAATATTTATCCCCGATAGAAATGGAATATAGTAGTCCCTAGGCTATATCTCAAGGAGGTTGCAATTTGAGTGGAAAAACTGTCACTTTTATTTTGGTTATTTTTGAAAGAAAAGAAAAATGGGGATTTGATTTATAGTTTGAAAAAAAATTAATATAAAATAAAGTGCAATAAACTGAAGAACAAGGCTGAAAATTGACAAAATAATAAAGTTGGTTTGAAAATAAAAATTTAAACAGTGGTTGTAGACAAGCTTTAACCTCTCAGACACTCCCCTCATCCTTATTTAAAAATATTTCCCATTAAACATCTAAATGCACCCCAAGGACCTCCATGTGAACACATGAATTTCTATAGATATCATATTAAGACATTAATATGATTTTTGTCCCACCTATAGAAGTGATTAAACTATTTGAAGACCTCTGAGTAGTCAAATCTAATTGAGAATACTATACCCAACAGAAAGACCTCATCAAAGAAATTTAAAAAGTGTAAACAATTAAATTACATCTGAATGGAAATAATATCAAAAAAAATTCGATGAAAATATATTTAAGAAGTAAAACAATAGTATTCAACCCAAAAATATAAGTTCTAAAGATATTCAAAAATAGATTAAACAATGAGTTTAAAACTTCAGAAGATAGTGTCTGTCGGGTGTCGTCATCCACAACCACGTGCTGCTTAGCCGCTCAACCCTTGGGAAGGATCTTTCATCTCTGTCACACCATCGATGGATACCATTGGTGTCTTGATCTCAATCCCCACCGCAGTGAAGAATATTGTAGTGGATTGTTTGGTGGAGTGGTACTGCACTTGTTAGTTCGTAATTCCTCCAAGAAGTAATCATGGGGTCCTATTTATAGGAAAACCTGTCACTCCCTTTGTCCGTCTCGAATTTTTTTCTATGCATCACCGAGAACACAATGTGTACCAAGGTTACAAATTGTGTACTCCAGATCCTTTTTCTCCACCACATACCATGAATTGCGTACTCTAGTTTGACTGGTTGACTCACTATAATACATGTACTTAGAGTACATGTTGTTTACTTTCTTTTCATAGTGTGTTCTAAAGTCACGACATATACTAAGGTTACACATCGTGTACTATTTTTCATGGTGTGTTTTGAAGTCACGACATGTTCTGCACATAATATTATTTTTGAGACATGACGTGTAAGGTCATTATACGTCCTGTAGATATTCTTCTTTAGTTTCAATCTCTACTTCTTTTCTCCAAAATCTAGTGTTGCGCCACGAGTGAAGCTCATGGAGTGAAGTTTCCATTACCTGTGATCCTGGAATACATTAGAAAATTAAAAATAGTTAAGAATCCATAATTTCTGCATTTTCACAATTTAGCTTCAAAAAATTCTTTATTCCAAAAATGATGAAATTCACATAAACTATCAAATTGGTGGGATTTAAATCATTAAAATAACTATTAATAATCATGTAAATAGTAACTCTATTAGTTATTAATTGTGAAATTTTTTAAACCAAATCGAAATAGATTGAATGATTTATTTGATAAAAGGTTTGTATAATGTTAATTATGTGATATTGAGATTATGTAAAAAAATTACATGATGGGAATTGGAATGAAAATTTTTATAATTCCTAAAATATATAATATTTCAAGGAAATTCAATATAATGTATAATATGAATGATTCCATATTTTGAAATTAATATATAATGTTTATATTCACAATTATGGTATGTACATAATGATTACCTTAGTTATAAATTTTTCATAATTGGATTTTATTTATAAATTGTACATAAATATTTATCTCATACTTAAATATGTGAATTTTTTATTTATTTAAAATTTATTCCCTTGTTCAGTATTAGTTAAAAAAATTATATTATGAATGTTGTGTGCAATGTTTTAACTGTTAAATTGATTCTAGAAATTATCATACATATATCTAAGGAGTTACTTTCTAGGTATGATGGATTTAGTTTCCAACTACCTTATCTTTAACTTGTAATTAAAGTTTGTAGCTGGAATTTAGTTATTAGATATAGTTTATACGTGTTTTTTATTAGATTTATGATTAATTGTAATATCTGATGAATAATTTTTCCCTGGGTAGAGGGACATTGGATGACACTTCCTGATATCATGGATGTGTGTTACTTGTACTAAAAATGTGGGGGTTAGCTATTTGTAGCTCGAGGATTACTAACGAGGGATTGTAAATATCATATA
This sequence comes from Viscum album, assembly GCA_963277665.1. Lineage (NCBI taxonomy): Eukaryota > Viridiplantae > Streptophyta > Magnoliopsida > Santalales > Viscaceae > Viscum > Viscum album. The sequence continues at coordinate 799,936,478 of OY728150.1, read as the reverse complement.
ATTATAGACCTTTAAATGAAAAGTTCATATAAATTTTTTTAAAAGGTAGGAGTGAAACCCATCCATTTTTATTTAATTGAAACAAAGACCCTACTATTATTTTGTTCTGAGAGATCCCATTACATGGCCTTGACAGAACAAGTGGGTATTATACTCTAGGGAATATGGCCTGGAAGCCTCAATAAATGACCCAAAATGGACCATAATCGTTATTTACTGTCTCCTTTGTGTGCATCCATGTTGTGTGCATATCAACACCATTATACCACCTATTGGAGGAAGCATCGGCCATCCATCACATTGACTTCACCATCACCACATCATAATCCACCGTTGCACGGACCACCTCCATTCTAATTACAAGATACTACTAGCATCATCAATACTACAATTCCCCCACCTATATCGATGATCAGCCCACCCACCCACCACACGTCCCATCTCTATCCACCAACAAACATTTCCCCACCTCCACCAATCGAGAGAGAGTTGGCCATAAACACCGCACACATGCACAGGTTGTCACCATCCACAAAAAATGAACATGTAACCCATCCCCACTACTACTACAGTCTATAAAACACCCAAAAATAAAAATATTTGAGGTGGAAAAAAAATTTAACCCTGATGGATGCAAGATTATGGGGAACCATTAACCACTATGTTGGGACCCCAACTGTTACCTTATGCATGAGATCCATTTGGATATGTGTAAATATATTTAGTTGTTATATTTGGGTGTGTAACACAAACCTTTATTTGTTTAAAGAGTTACACATCAATATGGATTAAACATATTGATTTGGTAGAAAGAATAGGATTCAAAAATAAATCATGATAATAATGAACACATAAATATAATAACATGAGATAATATGGTGAGATTAAAACTCATTCAAATACTAAGTGTGATATTCCTTCCAATGTGGCTCTTATCAAGACCTTATTCCTCCAACCTAGTAGCTTTATTCCAAATAGAGTTTCCCCTATATTATCTTATGCAAGTAAAGTAAGAAATGAGGCAATCCTAAAGGTTATATACCTTGTTTCAAACTTTAATTTGGGTTACACTTAGTTAGAAAACCCTAATATTTTTGATAACAGAAGAATAGATTAGGATTTATCCATATGATGGATTGAAATAAGTTTTTTCTAATATAATATAAAAGAGTAAAATATGATATGATTATGATTATTCCATACCTAAATAAATAATATATTATTTTCACACCAAATAAAGGTCATTTTATTAATGAAAGATGAATCATGGAGACTAATTCATATGATGTTATTCAAAAGGGTTCATCATTTTTGTGGTATTCTATTTAATACAATTAATTATTAAATGGTAATAAAACATGATGTTATTATAATAAAATCTTCTATTGTAAATAATAGAATCATTATCATCAAACATAACTTTGAAATCAATACCAAAGAAATAAAATCATAATGTAATAAAATTCCAATGACTAGTAACTTAAGAAAAGTACTTAAATGGAAATTTTATGTGTTATAGTAATCCATTATAGAGTAATAATGTTCTAAAGGTGTTAAAAAGGTGAAAATATATTCTTATGGGAATTATAGAATAATTCACTAAAGGTTTCAAATCCATTAGATTCTAAAAGACTTAAAGGATTATAGTCTCATATACTCATTATGATTGGGTATGTAAATGATGGTAAATATAATTGATAATGCTAATGACTTTTAGATATTAAATATTTCTTATAAGTATAGTTCTTGTTAAGGAATTAATCCTATTTTAATAAATAAAAATTTTCTGAAAATAAAAATGAGATCAAGAAAAGGTTACCCAATATTCTCAAAGTATTGAGAGTAGATAAACTAAGTATTTATTGTTAAATTTTTAGAGTTATATAGATAGTGGGAATAGGTAAAAATTCAAATCCTTACAAGAAAGTTGGTTGGATATTTTAAAAATATTTATTTGGGTATTATGTTATGGTTATTGAAAGTTAAGGCTACTATCAGGGAGATGTAATGATTATATAGTATGGAATTGTTTGGGATACCTAAAGGGTTTTTTGAAACTTCCTGGAATTTCCATGTTAGGTTCCAGTGCTATATAAATTTATTTTTCAATTTTGAAGGGTATATGATATTAAAATTTATACTTTAAAACATTTTTTAATATAAAGGGATTCAAAACCAAGGTAAAAATTGATATATCTTTTAGTTTTTAATTAAGTAAAAAAATAAATGGATTCTACATTATACAATTAAATGAAACAAATCAAGATTTTGTGGATTTAAATTAATTGTGTGTGTTATTATCTTATTTATATAGAATGATAAGAGGTGTCTGTTATTAAAGAATTTTTATTTTTAAAAATATAAGATAATAAATACAATATACCAGTTTTAATATTAAAAGACCCTTAAGATCAATGAAATCACTGAGAGGGGGTAAATCAATGAATATAAATTCATTTTTATGTTTCTTATCAAAAAAATATTTTATCAAATGTTAAAATTTATTGATCTAATTATTATCCCATACATTCTCAGGCACACATTTAAATTTTGAAAAATATTTACAAGATTCTTCTCTTTAAATGATAAGGTTACTCCTTGGCATGATCATAATTTCATTGATAGCGTATGAACAACTAGTATCAACATGTGAGTTAAAATGATTAGGTAATATCCATATATTATTGTTAAAAAAATTCACCCAAATTTTTCTGAGTTCTTCTATATAGATAAAATAAAAAGAAATAGTTTTACCAATATATGTGTCTTTGACCAGATGAGACTACCTTGATTTTTTCACTATGTTGTTATTCTTTATTCTTATCCATCTTTACATATCAAAAGATAATTGTTCCTATTGCATGAACTAGAATCCCCACAACACTCCCAAGTTTATCTTCATTTAATAAGAATAATATTATTTTATAACTATAAAAAATATTTAATTCTTCTTCTCCCTCTATATTGTTTCACTATTACAAGATACACAATTTTTTTTTTCGTAGAATTTAAGAACATATTTTATGCCTATGATTTCCTTATTTTAATTTTAATTTTGAATTAAAAATGCAAACAACTAATTGTTTGTAACTAATTACAACTTCTTTTTCTTCCTTTTCCAACTTCATATTCTTCTTCTTTAATTTTATTCTAGGTTAATCTAGTATATCCGCACTGAATACAGTGTGACCAAGTGGTTATGTGGTAATTTCTCCTCTTTAATTTATAGAAACTCTATTCATCATGTAATGAATATTCTTCTTCCTTTGATTGAATCAAAACTCTTATTTTATGATGTTTTAATCATGAATGAATAAAATAGGCATTATATGGATTAATATTTTCTTCATAATAATATATTATTAAAATTTCAATTTTTCTCCTTTAATATATTCAAATTTTCAAAATAATGGTGGACACATACATAAACTAAGTTTACTCATATGTAGAATAAAATGAATCATATGATCTTTCCATGGATTTATAATGACTCACAAGATGTTAAAAAATGACTCATATTCATATTCACATACATAAATCAACCAAATGACTCATATGCATACTCATATGATATTCCAGTGACTTAAACGAAACTCCAGATGAAACATATATAGATCCATAATACTCAAACACAATCACCATCCCTTTTCCAAATCTTTAAAACCCAACTTAAATGACTCATAATATTTTGGATAATGACCCATAAATTATGTAAATTTCTTGAATGAAGTCATTCAATTGTCAAATTTCTCAACAGATGTCTCATCTGTAGTCTCACAAACTCATACCCAGACAGTAAGACTTAGTCATTTTTAGTTAAACCTCTAATTCTATAATTATTTAAATTCATCTATAAACCACTTACAACAAAATTACTATATCTAAAAACATATAAAAACCTCAAATCTCAAAAAATAAAATTTTATCATTTTATTTTGAACATGATTTTTATATTTAAAAGAAATCCACATAGAATAAAAAAATCCACTTCAAATATTATTCCCTCCATGAAAAATTATTTATAAACACAATAATATTCCAAAGTTCATAACATTTTTTAAATATCTTGGGGATCAAAAATATCCCCTATTAAATTTTTTGGAACACAACAAATATAAATTACTTTAAAACTTAATAAACTAAATAGTAAATCATTGTCTAGTAATTCTAATACCACTTGAGTGAACTCAATGTATAAAAAAATAAAATTAAATAATAATTTCACGGTGTTTATAAATATAGTGACATACATTAATACCTCTATAGGCTTTAATCCTCTTAAGACAAATTTTAAAAACAAAAAAATTCTTTTCTTATATTTTACACAATTTAAAATTTTATTTGATATATCACTAGAGAACCAACACTTCTTCAAATAAGAAAATTCATTTCTTATAAAACATATTTCAAACCTATATTAAAATATATTTCTTCACATTCCTACATATAAGATAATTAAAATGTTAAAATAGTTTTAAAGGACCCACATACCACAGGTTTCCACTCACATGTTTTTCCTTTTAATAATTCATCTAAATATAAGATTCCCCTAAATAAGTGGTCTCTACCCCATTTTAAAAAAAAATAACAATGTATTCTCTCTAAAATAATCGAATCTCCCTTTATAAATACAGTTTCTAAACATATAAATGAAACTAAAGAGATTTATGTTTCCATTTTTCTCCCCCTTTTACAGTAAGAATCTAAAAATCAAGATGAGAGAGACAATATAATCACTATACCTTATCCTTGAGAGGAATGAGGTTGAACTCCCATAATCAACCTAAAACTTTAAAAATCATCCTTTTGAAATATTTTAGTGAAAATATGATCCAATTTTTATTTTATGTGAACAAGATATAGGTTTAGAACATTTTCTTACACAATATCTTTGATGAAGTGATAATTTATGTCAATGTTATATGATCTTGAATGTTGAACCAGATTTCTTAAAGAATTTACACCACTTAGATTATCACATCCAACAAGTAGTGGTTGCTTCATTTTAACCTTGATGTCATCCAAATGAGTTCTTACCCACATCAGTTGAGTTGTGTTTTGAGTTTTTTCCACATACATTACCTAAATCGTGCTCAATGTGATTGAACATTCTTTCTTAGTGTTGTCATTATACACACCTATCTCCTAGGAAGTAAACTTTGTTGGACATTGACCTTCTATCATCAGCATTTAATATCTAATCCACATGTGTAGAAATAAATGGATGAATTTTTCATTTACTTCTATATTTTAGTTTAAAAATATTTATTTCATTCAAAGTAATGGATAATAGTATTTTTATCCCTGAAATTAGACTCTTTTGGTGCACTTTGACACTTAATACAAATTATAACTACATAGATTCTATTCATCCTTCAAGATATCAAATATTTAATACTTATAATAATATTCCAAAATTATGTTATATCCACTTCCTTTCCTTCCATTTATATGGAATATTTTGTTCCAAATAAAATGGTAGTGTACACTGGCTTTCAATCCTCCATTAAAAACTTATTTAGAAGCACCTGATCATAATTATCTTGAGAAAGAATGATGTGATCTTCCTCTTAAGAGATTTATAAACAAATATAATATCCAATCTCTCAAAGTATTGACATTTAAAATTGATTTATTATCTATAAATAAAATTCATCACAAACTTTTTATTAATTTTTAATAAATATAATATCATCTACATCATTAATAATAATGAGAGGTACCTCTTTATTATAATTTATTTGGATATTTTTATCTACTCTTCCTTTATTATATTTTCACTTCTTTAAGTAGTAATTTTTCTTAGAATACTAAGATCTTTGGGGTTATTTCAACCCTTATAAATCCTTCTTTGACCTATACACATAATTATCCTCTTCTCTAAGAAAAACATTCCATGGTTGTTTAATATAAACCAATTCTTCCAATTCACTATTAAGAAAGGAAGACATTAAATCTATTTTAAATATCTTATATTTCCTTTATTCTATAATAGTAAGAGATATTATAATGCTTTATCACCTCTCCTCCAACAAAAATTTCTAATAAAAATAGATTCCTTCAACTTAGGAACACCCTTTACACAAAAGTATTGCTTTGTTCATCACAACTTATCCCTTTTCATTCATTTTGTTCTGGAATACCCATTTTGTTCTAAAAACATTTTTTTTCTAGCATGGGTACCAACTCCAATTCTATATTATTCACCATATTATCCAATTCTTTTTTCATAAAATCAAATCCCTCTTTATTATATAATGTGTTGTGCATATATCTTGGTTAATATTTAGAAAATAATGATATATGTGTTGTTGACCTCATAGTTTTTCTTATTTAAACAAATTTTTATTGATATACAGTAACGTTTCATACCTTTATTTTTTTTATCATCCTCAGATTATGTGAAAAAAGTTTCACTTTATCACTTGAATTTTCTAAATTATCATATTCGACTTGATCTTCATTTAAAATTTAACCATTTTCATAAAATTCACCATATTGTTTAATAAAAATTTATTTATATCCATTACTTATAGAACATGATTCATGAATTGTATATTATTTTATTTAATTCTCTAGTACCTTATCATTATTATAATCAATAATATTCCTTGTTTCTTTATTATAATAGTGATATACTCTTCCATTAGAAGATTAAACTTAGAATATTCCATCAACATAGATTTTTTCAAACTTTCCCATATTTTTACCTTTAACTTTGATAATTAAGGTGTTGGTAAACACTCTTAGTTAATTTAAACTTATATTTTTTTAATACATATTGTATGGGGATATATCTAAATTTTCTATACATGAGAATCACTTTTTTAATATGAACCTATTATCTAATGGATTGTCTCAAAAAATTCTAAAATATGTCATTCTCTATCGGCATAGTCCAAGTTATCTCCAAAAATATTATATTCTTCCATTAATAAAAACAAGTTATTGTTGTGTATATAGTGAACTGATCTCATGATAAATACCATGATTTTCACGATATGCTTCAAATATTTCACTTGTAAACTCAACGCCATTATATGTCAGAATGTTCTTTAAGGAGAAACCACACTCCTCTTCCACACTTCTTTTGATATTATTGAACATTCTTAGAGGTTATTATTTAAATTTAATAAATTAAAAGAAATTAATTCAATTAATTTCATTAAGAAATGAAATAAAATAATTATTAATAATTTTTATTTCTTTCACATGGGACCACAATTTTAAGAGTGGATAATCTCTAAAAGATGAATAAATTAAATTTCTACCATATTATACAGAGAATTCATAATTCTTTTTGGAAAATGGAGAGCATTCAATTTATTTATCTTTTCAACTTAGAAAAATCATTAAAACTCTATCCTCTAGTAAAATTTATCATATTATTTTTTCCTCAATTACCAATATTCCTATGCCACAAATAATTTTATTCCTTTATTCTTAAAAAGAAAAATATCCACATTTCCAACCTAAAACAAATTAACCCTTATCTGTTGTCCTCATATTAAAATAAATCCATTTTTCATGATCATTAGTAAAAATACAACCATTTTTGAAATAAATTATTTTCCTTCAAAACATAATTAAAACAAAATAAGAATATTTTATTTCATTCCTTCAACAATAATGCGTTCTTTTATTTTATTTGATCTTTCCCAGTCATAGCTGATCGAACACCTTTTATTTTGAGTGACCCATCATTTACAAAGGTCATAGAGCATTGACTAACATTTTAAACTTATTTTTGGATTTTTAAATGACATATAATGTGATAGAAACATTCACTATCCAAAATCCTTATATTTTATCCTTTTAGTGGATCAAGTTCCACTTCAAATAGTGAGGATTTCTCCTTTCCTTTAATCTTATTATTTTGAGACTCTTTAGTATTATAAAACATACTCATTTAAGTGGGTAATATGTTGAGGGATTCTATATAAAGGTGATATTGATGGTCACATATTCCATGGACTTATTGAAGAATTTGAAATCTATTTTGTAATTTATATCTATATTTTTTAAATATTTATGGATTTTTTTTAATTTGAATGGCCTAACATACCATTAATATTTACCTCCAAAAACTACTAAGATCATTATAAAATTCATAATTAAATCATCACATCCTTCATATAATTTTATATCCTCAATAGTACCAATAATAACTATATAAATCATATTTTCCATTCAAAATTTCATGTTTTCTAAAAGATGATACTTTATTTAATTCTTCTTTGAGTCAGAAATCTTAGAAAAGTTTTATGAACTAGAATTATTGTGAACTCATGAAATACGTTTCTTCAAATTAGGATTACTATTCTATTTTTCTGATTCACAATTTGCAATAATTTTGGATTATAATTTTAGATTACTAAAATTCCCGTATTTCAGAGATTCACTTGATTTGGCCTCAAAATTGGTCTTCTTAATTTTTTTATTCTCTTCATAATTTTTACCATTAATTTCAGTAATATTTTCTATCACTGGGGATGTTTTTTTATTATATTTATATTCCCCTTTCTTCATTAAACATTCCTAATCTACTTGAATAGAATATTTGTAATTGGAATTGATTTTTTTCACCAATTCTTCAGATTTGAAAATTTTATATTGTAAAAGGTAAATGTCATTCTTTTTATCCTTAATTTTTTATTCCATCTTGATGTTCAATGTCATATCATCATTAAGAAACTTTTTTAAATCATCAATGTATTTCAAAAACTTGTATTCTTCTTCTATATGATCATATTCCTTATTGATGTTAAATTGATCATTCTTCATCACTATACTTTTCTTTTTTTCAAGATTTGTCATTTTTGAGAGACATTATTTAAACTATCTATTTAAAATAGACACAATATGATCTTATTATTCTTCCCTTCTAAAATTTCAACTTTTATAACTAGTGAAATTTTCATTATTCACCTTGGAAGTGACTAGCTTCTCATCAACTTCATCACTTAATAACTCATATTCCTCTTCATCATCGCTATCATCACTTCCTTTAAACTTAGATAAGATGTTTGTTTTTTATATTTATATAAATTATTTCCCTTACATTTTGAATAAAACATTGAATTATCAAATAAAATTTATTTTTTCACTGAAAATATTCTATATCTTTCATTTTAATCTCTACTAGATTCATATTCTTTAAATATTGGATAGTTTATAGAAAAGTGTACAATGGATCCACACCTTAAGAATTTCAGTGGAAGCTTACCCTATATTTTTCTGTTACCACTTTTCAAACTTCTAGAGAAAATAGACATATTTTTATCAATCTTTTCATCAATATATTCATTAGAATATATATAGACAATATCTTAATTGTTAACTTCTTCTTTATTGTTCTCTTTCTTTAAGGATTTATAATTTATTTATATTCAATATTTACTTTATACTTAAAAACAATTTCTTTCCTAATATCATAGGCAATAAGGGTGTTTTATAAGTCATCCAAAGTTAATTTATCTGGATATCATTCTTCAAGGGATGATACTTTTTATTAAACTTGTATGGTATAATGTGAATTATCTTCTAAAAATCTATTGTATCCTCTAATTTTTCACCAAACCCAAGACTATGATCACTATTTTATTGACGCTTTTAAAGAAGTCATCTACCATAGTATCTTCCATCATTATGTGATCATCATACTTCAACCTCCAAATATATAATTTTTATTTCTTAAACTTGGAATTGCCTTTATAGATATTCTCAATTTTATCTCATATTCCATTAACTATTTACAACAATTTGATAAATTTATTACCCAATAAAGATGACTGAATGAAATTTTGAGCAAGGAAATCATTCTCATGATTCTTATTATCAGCCATTTTTATATAATAGTTCTCAACATTGGGTAGAATCCCATTATTTAAAACCTCAAAAACATCCTTTCTTATAGATTAAAGATAAGAAATTATTTTATCTTTATAGATATAGTAATTATTCCCATAAAAAGTGGTATTTCCTGTATTATTCATTGAAATTTTATTATCCATTATTAATAATTGAAATTCAATGACAATAACTTAATCAATTGAAAAACTACAATTATTCAAACTCTAAATTTTAGATCACAAACAAAGGGAACTTTATCTCTGATACCACTTGAAAACCCACACGATTAGTCAAATAATTGAGAGGGGTAAATTTATGACTATAAATTCATTATTATTTTTCTTATTGAAATGGACTCTTATACCTATTAATATGTGTTAATATTATTCTTGACACGTACACACTCACGAACACACAAAAATGAACAGAAAATTTATAATGTCAACCTCTCAAAATAAGAAGGCTAATCCTTGGAATGATCAAGATTTCATCAAGACCATATGACCCACTAGTATCAATATGTGAGTTACAAAAAATTAGATAATATCCATGTATTGATGTTATAATAAGTATCCTAACAATGTTTAAGTACTCCCCACATAGATAAATAATAATAAATGGTTTTAAAAACATAGGTTTCTATATCCAGTTGATTATTCATTTATTCCATTAATGTTCTTTTACTCTTTATTTACTTATATTTACATATCACAAGATACTTATTCCTCTTTCCTAAAATAGACTTCACACAACACTCCCACACTGATATTATTTTAATAGGAATAATATTTTTTTATATTTCTATACATCATAAACTTTTTCTTCTTACTATATATTTTTCTCACAATTATATGATACAAAATATATATTTATCACATCACTAAAAAATATATTATCTTGTAGTAGCTATGATTTACACATTTGAATTTGAATTTATAATTTAAAATGTAGACTAAAAATTGTCGGAAACTATAAAAACTTCTTATTCTTCCATCCATGACTTCTTCTACCAATTTATGAATTCTATTTAGGTCACTATAGAATAGAAACATTTTCTATACTATTATTTACTAGTTATATAATAAATACTTCTCTTTAATTCACATCAATTCTCTTTTGGATATCTTAAATGATTTTATTTATTTTATTGACTATTTTTTTATTATTTTCAAACTGGAATGAACATCACTAGAATTATATAGAATAATATTTTATTTATAATAATATATTCTAGAAATTTTTATTTTTCTTTTTTAGTGAATTCAAGTTTTAACAAAGGGGTTGACACATACAAAACTGTAATCACAGAAAATGACTCAAATTATATTGATTTGGATTAGGAATAAATCATACAGTTTTAGAAAATTACTTATATGGAAATTCATATGAATAATATTGGAAAATAACTTATAAGTAGACTCATATAATGTTCCAATGAATTATATGGAACTCAAGATGACACATAATCATACTTTTATGACCCATGTAAAGTCACTATACCTTTGTCAAATATTTAAAACCAAGTTGAAAAAAACATAAAATTTTAGAGAATGACTAAAATGTTGTGAAAATTACTTTTAATATATCATTCCTTTGTCAAATTTCTAAACATATGGCTCATATGTGGTCTCAATTACTCATATAAAGACATAAAGACTTTTCCATTTTTGTGAAACCTCTAATTCCCTGGTTTTTTAAATTCTATTTTGAACCTATTCAGACCCAATTCATACATCTCCAAACATCCCAAAAACATAGCCTCACAAAAATATACATTATATCATGTGAGTCTGAATATAATTTATGAATTAACAGTAAAATAAAATACAATAAACATATCCACTTCAACATTTCATCACTTCAAACTTACATATTTATAAACTCAATAATATTTCCATGTTCTAAACATCTTCCAAATAGATATTTGTATTAACATATGATTAATTATATTTCATAACATTATTTGAAAAGGTAACAATGATAAAAATGTTTCACCTATGATAAAATTATTTATCTGGGTGTTTGTTAAAATATGAGGGAAAGTGTTCCTGCTACCCCTTAGGATCGTATTTTAAATAATAAATTATTATTTTTGGAAATTTCTCCAAGACATATAAAATACCATATATGATATGGAATAAATAGTTTATTTTTAAAATATTTCTATTAAAAGGAAATAAGTGTTATTTCCTAACATAATGAAGTTGTTATTTCTTAGTAAGATATTTTTAAGAGAATATATTGTCTAAGAGGATAATGATATTATGTTTTAACTTATATAAGTTTAATATTAACAAATTAAATATTATAATATACTAAGATTAAAGTGATTCTTACCAAATATATGAAATTTTTTATGATATGTAATGGTAAAGTGAAATGTAAAAGATAAATTTAGTTACTACGAGAAAGTTAATATCACTATTTATTAAAGGATCTTTTCAGTAAAATTACAATGTTATTTTCACTTGATATCCTAAAATATTTTTAGGGTATAGTGATCAAAATGTAAAGAGATTCATTTATTTTTCATAAAAAAGTGAATATAAATTTATCTTAAAGATGTTTATGGTGTGATGGTAAAAAATAATGTAAATAGTCAAGTTTTGAGAAAATATATTTTAGGAAAAACATTCAATGGAAATGGTTATAATAATAATAATATACTGAAAAATATTTCTTTTTAGATAACTAAATTTTACATAATAAAATTTGAGTTTGTTAAGATAAAGAGTTTGAATATTTATAGAGTATAACATTAGGAATATGACTTATAAATCTCTCCATTATTCAAAATTTATTTATCCATATATGTTACTCACTAAAGAGTTTAGTGGGAGGGTTTTATTAGATGGTCACATAGTGATGTGGAAGGTATTTCATATAGATTTAATGAGTAAAGAAAACCCCAAAAATCGCCGAAAAACATAAGGAAAATCTAGTAGTCCATCATATATTTTAAAACATATAGATTCTTATGTATAGTTTTATTAAGTATTATTAAAATTATTTTAAGAATACAAAATGAATCATATAAAAGGCAACCTAAAATTTATCATTATTTCATGATGGTTGAATATTTGTATATATATAATTATTTTTTGAAATGAAATGATATTAACCTATAAAAGTATTTCTTTGGGCTATCTCTAACCAATTTTCATCTTGTAGTATTATAGGTTATAATGATATGCTAAGATTAGAATGACTATTATTCTTGTATCAAGATATGGAATATTCATGTGAGGTATAAAAAGTGTATTTGTATTCTAGATGACCTATTAAGTATACAACATAGAGATTCATGCACTAAGTATTTGGAATTTAAGGGGTTCATAGATTTTATTGTCCATACTTTTTTAGGTTAGTGGGATACATAGAATGAGAACATTCATACGTTGATACCTCTATGACAAAATCCTTGAGGATTAACTAATTTGAAGGTAGTTTGGAATGTTGTTGGTCATGTAATTGGTTGGAGCTAAAATAATATCGGATGCTTCCTATCATTTGATGAGAATGATATTTTGTCCCTCGATAGAGATAGATTTTAGAGTGTACAAAAACACCTATATATTATATAGGATGTGATTATCTATACAAATGGGGGGAATGTGATGTGTACATCCATACCATTGAATGACATGTGATGTATTCATCAATGTAAATATTTTATACTCATATGTGATGTGAAAGTTGGGTTTGATTCTTTCTTATCTATGGTCACCAATAGTTCATCCTCCTTCTCTAGGGCCAGAAACAGTTCAGCCTCTTTCTACCCCGTCCACCTCTCAATATCTGGGATTGGTTGGGGACTATGCTTCCCGTTGTTGAGATGGTGTAGGGTGCGGATTTTCTCTCCCTGGGAAATTTTTAATGTCTGTCTAATCATATACAGGCCCCCTTTCATCCCCAGTCAAGCTCTTATCCATTAAATGTAGAGTTTTTACTAGGTCTCAGTTAAGAATCTCAAATGGGATTCTACACTCTCACTTTGAAAATTCTACAAGTAATGAAGCCAATCCCTGAACCCTTTTTTAATAAATGATTCAAATACTTATATAAAATTCTCAGGGTATTGGATCCCTAGTTAAAATAGACTTTGGGGATTCTGAGTTTAGCAAGAAAAAGATTACATTGGTTCGTATTCTTGAGCACAAACAACACCCAAGAATGATTGGTGATTTTTATAGGAAACTCAAAATGTAGGGATTCTTGCATACAGATCCCAGTAATAGGAACATCTAGATCTTCTAGAACATGACTTACATGGAGAATATAGTTAGGGTAGGAGAATAGTTCATTACAATTAGGGTTACTAATGGAATCCATGCCTTTCTTGTTTATTTCATTTACAAGAGCTATGATCCCCAGCAGAGGGTAATCCTGTGGAATGATATTATCTTGTACAATCTGGGTAATCTATTATGGCTTGTGGGTGGTGTATTTAATGTCATGGTAGACCTGGATGAGAGGAAGGGGAGAGGCACTTACACTAGAAGGGGTAGTTTATAATTCAACTAATTTGTGGCTGGGAAAGGTCTTATGGATATTGGTTATTCGGGGGATAACTTTATGTGGTGAAACAACCAAAGAGGTGGTCATAGATCATGGAGCCACCTGGACAGATGCAGGTCCAACATGCAGGCTCTTTCCATATATGTTGACATGAGAGTGGTTAATTTGGTTTGTTGTATTTCAGAATATTCCTCATTTCTAATATGTCTCTATTTTGGGAATGATAATAATTTGATCTGTAGGTTTTCTCAGATGTGGGTCGACACTTATGGTTTTCATGACTTGGTTAGAATGACCTGGAGCAATCCAGTATAAGGGAACTTGTGGACTAATTTTCATAAGAAAATTGAGGTACCTCAATAGTATACTACAATTGTGGTCACGGGATATTCCTCCCTTGGATAGGGACTTAGATGACACCATGCAGTATTTTGATCGCCTCAAAATGTGTATGGAAGAAGATTGGGATGATCGAGTTTTTAAGGATCTTGTGGGTAAAAAAGGTATCCTTGAGGACTTGTTATGGAAGTATGAGTGACTTTCCAGGGAGACCGCAAGAACCAAGTGATTGAAATATGGTTATAGGAATACTACTTATTTCCGTGATTTCATCAAGGAGAGGAGAAGGTTATTTAAACCAAATATCAGGCTGGAAAATGGGACCTTCTCTGATGACAGGGATGTCGTTGGTGCCATGGATAACTCACACTTTAGAGATCTTATAGTTGGCCCTAACATGAACTTTCCTATGGGATATTTGAGTGAACCTATAGATATCTTTGATGTTATCCCTGACAATTTTTATCCCTAGTATAATGATGGTATGGGGGCCCTTCCTCAGGATAAAGAGTTATTTGATGCTATGATGAATTTAAATCCTGATAGTGCATCCAGTTCGGATGGGTTTCATGCCTCCTTTTATAGAGCCTCATGGGAGATTGTTAAAACTAATTTGAGCATGGATATCTGGGATTTCTTTTGGGGTGGTCATCTACCCGATGTTGTAAGTTTCACTACCCTTGTGCTCATCCCCAATTCCAAAAATCCAACATCCATCCTCCATTTTCATCCTATAATCATGTGCAACATACCTTACAAAATTCTTTCAAGTATTATCAACTCTAGGTTGTCCAATTATCTTACCCAATGGATCTTCATGGAGAAACATGGTTTTGTGAAGGGGAGATCTATCCAGGGGATATACCTTGGCCTTAGAAATGATCAGGGATATCAAAATCAAAACTCATGGTGCTAACATAGTCATCAAGCTCGACATGAACAAATACTATTATCATATGGAATGAATTTTCGTCAATAGAGTTTTGGAAGGTATGGGATTTTCTCCTTGGAATATTGACACTATTTATAGATGTTTTATCTCCTCTTGGATTGTATTATCATTTTTGGGAAATTCATATGGCTTCTTTAATGCTAATTATGGTCTTAGATAGGGGGACCCTATTTCCATTAGGATCTTTATCATCACCCAGGATGTCCTCAGTTTTATTTTCCACAGAATCCTAGAAAATAGAGATATCCTTCAATATCATCGAATAATGGGGTCACCATTGATTCCCCACTAGATGTTCGAAAATGATACTATTTTTTTTATGAACTCTTTTAGTAGATCTTTGTGGAGCTTGATGAGGATGATCAATGACTACTGTCATCAGAGCAGTCAGAGTGTTAACAAAAGAAAAAGTATTCTTTAACTTTTATGCAATTGTCCTTTGAGTGAGATCCCAACTGTGAGCCATATATTAGACATGCAGAGAGTGGATTTTCCTTTGGAATACCTGGGGGCCTTTATCTTTAGGAAGGATTCGTATTCACAATTTTGATCATCTCTTTACCAGAATCACTGATCGGGTTCTTAATTATAAAAATACATTCTTATCTTTCAATGTCAGAATAGAGCTGGTGAATAGTGTTCTGTTGGCCACCCCGACGTATTATCTCTCTTCAATCAAGGTTCCTAAGGGTTTCATAAAAAATACTTCTATAATTCTTTCTACTTAATCTAGGATCCCAAAATGGAGGGAAAAAGACACTGGGTTTGGTGGAAGAAGATGACATGCCCGGTTACTGAGGGTGATATTAACATTAGGAGCCTCTAGGATACCATTATTTTCATGCATTCTAAGTTATCATGGGAGGTTTTAGATAACTTTAACTTATGGGGTAGAACCATGCATGGTAATTCTACTCAAGATCAGGTTTATTTCGAATGCCATGATTCTCCATTTTGGACTAAGATTAGGCCCATCATTGATGCTCCCAGGCTCCATTCTCATTGGTTCATCGTTAGAGGTGAAGTTTTGTTCTAGAATCACAACTAGAGTGGGGAGATCATTAGTTACCTGTATTGCCCAGCCACTAATATCTCTTTCAAGGATGCCCACCAGTGTCTATCAACGTTATCCTAAATAGTGTCCAACATGATCTATGTAACCTCATCAAGCTTTCCCTGGAACTGGATAGGTGTGTTTTCAGTCCTTCCTCCTCTGGAAAATTCATGATGTGGGGCTGTCATTGAACCGTCTCCATGCAGGATCATGGGAAGGTATGGAATGCTATAATTTGGGGAAATATTATACCCACCAAGTTTAACTTCCCTATATATAGGATCAGGAATAGTTTGCTTCCCACAGATGATAATGTTATGTGTTGAGGTATCTTCTTGGTTTCTAAATGTGTTTGTTGTAAGAAGAATAAGGTAGAGACATTAGGCCATCTAATTTTTTAAAGTGAGTGGGATCATGAGGCCTGGGGAGTTTTTGGGAAATTTACTGTTATCTCTAATCTGAGCATGGCTAAGTATTCCTTCCTAAATCAGTGGTATCATGGATCTAGTGATTGAGGTATGTAGAGGTATACCCATACCATAATCTTGAAAGCATGGTGTTGGTGCATGTGTAAAGCACTTAATAAGTGGATCCATGATAGGGTTGTCTCAATTGTTTGCCTAATTATCTTCAGGGTTAAAATCCTACTCATCAACTTGGTTAGGGGTCTGGATAACTGGAGGGAGGCTCCATCTTTACAGTGCTTCATTACTGGTCCTCACTACTCCCTTCATAAGAATGTCAATTTTCTGGGCAAATGGGTACATTGGAAACCCCTTCAGTGGGCTTGAAACTAAACTGTGATGGGTCCTATGTTTCGGGTAGAATTTGTGGTGGTGGGGTTGTACATGATAACAGTGGGCCAGTCACTATTTCCTTCTTGATCCGGCCTGGTCAGGGTTTGGCCCATTAGGCAGAATCCATGGCCATGTTCAATGGTCTGAAAATATGATGGGAGAGAGGTTTGGACATCATGGAAGTGTAAATAGACTCAATGATTCTGCACAGCACCCTTCAGGGTGTGGGAAAGGTTCCTTGGTCTATTATTTGCACCATTAGAAAAATTTATGTTATTCTAGGGGATAATATTAAGTAATCACATACCTGGTGGGAGGGAAACAAGGTGGTGGACTACTTAGCCTCGGTGGAAATTCTTGGTTTTGAATACATAGTCTTCCATAATATTAATATTCTGAATCCAGAAGGGGTTAATATTATCAAAGGTGATTCCCTCAGTCTCAACCATTTTAGCCCCCCTTAGTCTTTTCCTTTCTTTTTCATTCTTTTGTGGGCTTTGGTAACCTTGTATCTTCTATTTCCTTTGAATAAAAATTTACATGATGATGATGATGATATACATCGTCTCATGGTCACTAGATGTCTTATAAAAATGGAATGTATGAGAGTATATTATGGCATGTGATACGACTTGTAGACATAGATATAGGGATACATGAGTCTTATGGAGATCATGTAAGATCCCTTTTTAGATTCAATAGTGATATCTATTCATTTTTATTTGTGATTTTCACAATTTTTTCATTTAAATTTTGGTGATTTTGGTATTAAAATGTGATTTAAATTTGATTTTCATAGAATCCGGATAATTTTTTATCCAAAATATTATTCTTTGTATATTTTTTTAAAAATAGAATTTTTTTTCCTTAATTGTTAAATGATTTTTTCAAGAGCTTCCAAATTTTTATAAAATAAAAATTTTGTCTTTTTTGTTAAATTTTAAATTGAAATATTATTTTAGAGATTTTTTAAGGTTTTAGATTTTGGAATTAATTATTTAAATGGTTAATTATTTTTTATGAATATTTTATGTTTTAAAAAATTCAAATTATATTTAATAAATTTTAAAAATTCATGTTGAATATCCAATTTTTTTTAAAAATATTACATATTTAATGGTTAATTCTCATAAAATGTTGAAATATTTCTTACAGTGATGATATGTAATATTCTAAATTCTGTTATTGGGAGGATTCATAATGTTATACACATTGTGTAATTTTTGAAGTGTTGAAGTATACATAACATTTTTCCCTAGGATAAGGGATTCAAAATATTTTGGCCTGTAAAAATTGAAGAAATTGAAAAGGAAAGTGTTATATAAGATATTTTTTCCACTGAAGTTGGTATGTAAGATATTTTATCCTAATGAAGATTTTATATAATATATTATTGAATAATAATATGAAAAAATTCTACTTCATATAGACGTTCATGAATAATATTTTTTATTTTGGAAAATTTGGAAAAGACATGATATATAAGGTATTGTATCCAAAGAAGCAGCTTGTCTAGTATTTTTAAAGGAGATAGATTAATGTGTAACATTATGAACTTAGTGAAAATTGATGTGATGGACCATATGTAACATCTTTTTTTCTCGAATGGGGATACATATTTTATACCCTTTGAAAGATTCATGGCTACCCATGTGTAACATTTTAGATATTTAAAATTTTCATAATGTGAAAATATTTCAAATATTTAAAACCAAACAAATCTAAAGACCTATTCTTAGAAATGATAAATAAATTAAAAAATGTCTGAATCAATGAAGCTTATTTCTAAAGAGCTATTGAAGATTTTAAATGAGAAGTTAATGAATAATTAATCGATTTGGGGTATTGTCCATATTTTTATTTTATAGAGAAAAATAATATCAACTTAGTTATATTTTCTTCAGTTATAGGGGTTATTATCAAGTCACATGATGGATAGAATGAATAGTGAAGTATTCCACATGAAAATATGGGATATGTGGTTATGAGCACTGCTTTTGAAAAAATAGACACATGGTGATCCCTCTAATTTACGTGAGGACTTCATTTTAATGAATTCAGACTCTAAAATAGGGAAATTAATTCATGGTATGACATAACAAGATTTTCTAGGGTTCAAATGTGGAGGATTCAGAGAGAACAAAAGTGAATAGTGGGCACTGGAGAAAATGTTATTAACTCAAAAAAATATTATTTTTCTTTTTTCTCTTATCTATACCTTTATTTTATTTTTCTATTAAAATATTTATGGTATCGAATTGAATACAGTTATTAGATAAATTAATTTAGGGGAATAATATTGTTCTGATATTTTTTTTACCTAATTTATCTATTAACTTTTTAAATAGGGTCTCTACATGAAACCATTTTCCTTGAAAGAAAAATAATTTCTCAACTCTTCAAGATTTAATGTTGGTTGGTCTTAATCAAAATAGAAAAGTATTAAGAACATTTTATTTTTAAAATCATATAATAAGATGTTTTTTATCAATGAGAGTAGAACACAAATAATGAATGATAATTTGATCTCGGTAAGACAATTTCACTATTTTTCATTTTTGAGTAAGATTATATAGTTTAAAAGATGAAAAAATTAAAAAAATTAAAGGAAAACCCAAGTTATACTGTAATGGTTACATTTCTATTAATGTTGGCCAAATTGATCACATTTTTTATAAGAAATAAAGAATATCATTTCATGATAAATCATTTAAAATCCCCTTAGATCTTATCAATTATTCCAAGATTATTATTGTTTCTATGACCTTCATCACTTAGATTCAATTTTCTTTCAATAATTTTCATTTCTATTAAAAAACTATTTGCATATTACATAATTTATTTCATTTATTTTTTATAATTTTTTTCTTTATTGAGTTCTTTATCTGTTTGGATTTTAATATATTCTTTCAAGTGGGTTCAATACTACTTACTACTATACTAGTGTTAAGTAGGTCTATAAATAAGTTTTTTATATTTTATGAAATACAAAAAAAAATATTCTATTAGAGGGAAAGAAATCATTTCTCCCAATAAAAAATCAAACATTAAAAATTTATTTCAAAAAATATTCTAAAAACACCTTAGTGTATAAGTAAAATCCTAGAAACTTAGATACTTTAATCCTTGATATGGAAAAAAATTCCTCTAAAAAATAATGAATTTTTTTCAGATAGATATAGTGGTGATAATGAATAGAACATTCATCCAAATCTTGGAAAATAGAGAATATAAAGGCCTATGATTTGGGAGTATCATATCCCTTTGGTATTAGGTAATTATTCTTGAATTAAGTTAATTGTAAGAGATAGAAAATATGAAATAAAATATCATTATATGTTTCTATAGGTTTCATTTAAAATAATGCATAATTAGGGCTCCTAACCCTTCATTAGGTGTTTTAATAATATAGTGTAGCAGCAACCACTATAAGGGTTGAGTGAGTAAAAGCTTAAAATAAGTGTTTTCCCTATCAGTATAAAGGGTAATTCTAGAAACTAGATTCTATAATGATATTATGTTATCTTTGAAACGTGGTATCAAGAATTTAATCCTTACATAATGAAATGTCACCCTTGAAGGTTAAGAATATATATTATGATTAAGATAAGCAGCTTTATTTAAGATGAAGGAGTGGATTTTCATGAAATCTAGGTTAGGTTTAGGTACTTTATTTGATAGTTTACTCATAATAAACTCTCCATATAATTTTTTATAGATTAATTTTATGAATTTTGATTTAACATAGTTTTTAACATAATATATTAATCAATTGCAGGGAACTACACTCAAAAAACTAAAGAGGATTTGAGGAAAATTTACTACACCATTACTCTTAATTCTCAATATAAGTCATCTAGAAGAAGAAGAGTCAACATAAATGAGTGAAATGCTATTTTATGGATATAAATGAACTAATAAATTTCTAAAATTAATGGCCAATATTTTTCTCTAATGAATTGTAATTCGAAAAAAGTGTAAATCAAGTTGTCTTCCGAATTAAGAATCAATCTCTTATAGAACAATGTGATTTGTGTGGGATATTTTTAAATACTAAAAATTACTATCAATAATTTTAAATTCATCCTTAGTATAATAAAATAATCATTTATCAAGATATAACCCTAGTTTAAAATCTATTAATAATACATTTTCTAAAATTTAAAACCCAATATATAGGAATAATCCAAATATATACTATAAAGAGCAAGTAATTATTAGATAACATGATTCTCTAGTTTCTAAAATCATCCAAGATAATAGTTTCAAAATAAAAATATAACTAGGAAATCTAATTCTAAAGGTAAACTAGGGCTATTGATGCAACATATGTTGAAAATGTGTAGTTCACAAAAAGAAAATCATGATTCTAGAAATGTTATAATAGATTCTAGGATCCATAGCCTTAAATTAAAAATCGACCAATTTGAATAATACATGACTTTAAAAGAAAAGGTTGAATTTCCAAACACTACTAATATTTACCCTAGGGAAAATATAATGAATTTTACTAGTATGAGGGTTAAAAAACACATGATGAAGTTTGGGAAGATCCTAGGGAAGTTCAATATAAAAGTTTAAAAAAATCTAGAACTGGAGATCTAAAAATAAAGAATTTAAAATTTTGTATATAAGATTATAATTGAGTTAAATACAACTATACCATTTTAAAAAAAAGATAAATATAATTTAAGGTTAAAATAATAAATGGAAATTGGAAGTTGTGAAAGAACTTGTTGGAATATAAACTATTTTAAGAAATTTTACACCACCAACCACATTTCATCAATGGAATAAGATAAAAAATAAAAAAAATTAACTACCCAAGTTCCTAATTTTTCTTAATAATCTTAAAATAAATATTACATTCCTTCAAGATTTAGTTAAAATTCTATCATACTTGAATTCATTAAAAATGTTATTTCAATTGAAAATTATTTTTAGGAGTATGACACTTGCATCTTAATTGAGGAGTGCAATAATTTTTTTTCAGAAAAGGATTCCTCCAAAACTCCAATACTTGTGTAAATTTTTATCCCACGCACCAAAGGAAATAATCTTCATCTCAACTATTTATATGACCGTGTTGTGAAAAAAAAATCTAATATATTTCTCATTATTTTAACAAATGATATTAGGATAATTACAATAACCCCTAGTTTTTTTTATAGTTGTATAACTGATCTACTAATCACCCCATTGGGAGAGTGGGTAATATTTTATTTGGGGTAGGGAAGTTTTTCTAACATACTAATTTTATTATTTTGGATATATAATGTGATAAAGAATTCATTATCTTTCACGGTTGTCTTTTTTATGCTGCCAAAAGAGATTCAATTTTAATTGGAAAATTAATATTAAATTTGGGTGATCAAAAAGATGAGTTAAATGTTTTAATAAATTTTGAAGAACCTACACATGATGAAAAATGATCAAGAGATGATCTACTATAATTTTAGTAACTTATTGATAAACTTGAAAAAAATTATGAATTATCATGGAATTAATATTTAATACACACTTGTAGAAACCAGTATGTGATTTTTTTAGTAAGTAAAAGGAACCTTCAGATAAATACGAGGGATTGTTATTAGAAAATATTAAATAGTTTACTGAGAAAAAATACTGAATCAAATTCCAAAATCTTAGTTTGAGGAGAGTTCTACTATCGATAGTAGATAAGAGTAAGAGTTTTTATTATGATTTTAGTCTTTATTTAAGAAAAACATTGAGGACCTTAGTCCATATTAGGAAAATATCATTCCATTTATCTTAAAAAAACCTAAAGGGGAGCTAAATCCATTGTTATATAATCTGAAATATTTATTTTTAGGTGAGATTTATACATTTCATGCCATTATATCAGCTAATCTATGTAAAATTAAAGAAGGTATATTTCTAATTTTCTTGAGAGAGTTTAAAACTACTATAAGTAGGAAAAAAATTATATAAAAGGAATTAATCCATTATTTTTCTTACACAGTATATCTATGGAGCCTAGGAATAATCCTATAGGTTAGAATAAATGGAAAATACAACCTAATATGTAGGAGGATATTCGTGATGAATTTACAAATAGTTTATATGAAAGAATCATCTACCTGATCTCAAAAATTCCTTTGGATAGACTTTTAAAATTTGTTACTAATAATGGGGGTTCCATGGTATTCACTAATGAAAAAATTAAAAAAAAAATCATAATTCAAAATTGACCAAATGGATTGTTTTTATATATTATAGAAAGCAAAATTATACCACTAGTAAAGACCATTTTCCTATATCATTATTAGACTAAATACATATGAGGTGATCCAACAATGATTTTTTTGTTTTATTAATGTTTATTATAGTCACAGAAAATTCTTACATCCCCTAAAGACTAAGAAAAAACTACATTTTCATGTCCCTTTGGAACATTTAATTATCAGAGAATTATCTTTAAATTGTGTAGTTCTCTAATAAATTTTCTAAGATTTAGGATGTTCATATCGTCAAGAATTATTTAGAAGATAATATATGTTTTCATGGATTATCTTTCTATTTTTGGGAGAACTTTTTATAGTTACTTATAGAATTTAAGACTTGTCTTAAAAAGGTTCCAGTAGATAAAACTTATTTTGAATTGGGATAAATGTAACTTTATAGTCAATGAGTGAATTTTTTTGGGTCACAAGGTTTTTATGAAGGTAATTGAGGTAGAAAATTACATGATAAAGGTTTTTCATAAACTTCACCTTCCTGAAAATATTTTTGGTGTTAATCTAGTTTTTATCAAGAATTCATAAAATAATTTTCAAAGACCCAAATGACCTTTTTCTATCTACTGGTCAATGATATACCTTTTTAATTAATCATAATTGCATAGAGTAATTCAATATAATTTTGGAAAAATTTACTTATTTTCCTATCATTACTACCCATAAATGGATGTTACCTTTTAAAATTATGAGAGATGTTTGTGACCTAGTTATAGGGGATCTTAGGGGTAGTGAAAACTTGATAATTTTCATATTATATATTATAATAGTATATCAATATATGAATATTAAAATAACTACACTAAAACTATGAATTATTTATTGTAATATGTGTTTTTTCTTAATAAATTTAGTCAATATGTGATTGGGTCTATGGTTGTTTTCTTCATTTATCATTTAGAACTGAAAAAAATCTAATAAAGAGGTTAATAATATGATCATTAGATATTTCCTTTTGTTAAAGGAGTAATATTTAGAAAATAAGGATATTTAAGGTGATAAAAACATAGTTATTTATTATCTATCCAACCTATCTAATACTCAAAATAATGATCCAAAAGATATTAAATCATATTTTACCTGTAAAAAAAGTAATTGTCTCAATAAAAAACTACATTGTTTTCAAATTTTATTAATTTACAAGATTCAATAATAATTCCCAATGTTCTCACTCAAATAAAAATGAATAAATTCATTTCTGATCTTAACTATAATTTTTTGGGTAATCCATTTCTAGTTATTAGGTGTATTTATGGACAATTAATGAGGGGTGTACCCGAGGAATAGGTTTTGAATATTTTATAGAGTTTTTACTCTTTAACATGGAGATAAAACCATGGTGGATAGAGAAATACTCTAAAGGCTTTACAAGTTTTCTTCTATTGTCTTACTCTCTTCATGGATTCTATGAGTTTGATGGTTGGATGTAAAAAATACAAAGAATGGTAAATATGGGAAGAAGGATAGTTCTTTCTTAAAATTTAGTTTTTTAGGTAGATATTTTTTACGTTTGGTGCATACAAGTTATGGGACCCTTAACATATTCTCATGGGAATGAGTATATTTTAGTATTTCTTGATTTCTTCCCTCAGTGGGTAGTGGTAGTGAAAATTCTAAACAATCAAGCTAAAAAAATTTAAAATTAATTAAGAATAATGGTTTCTAAATATTTAGACTACCTAATGTTTTCATCACTGATAATTGAACCATATTTAAGAACTTTAAATTCAAAACATTGATGGATAAATATGGTTTCATGCATAGAATAGAAACTAATTAACATCCACACTTTTATTTAAATATTGATATTTAAAATAGGGAATTGAAATGAATCCTTGAGAATACATTTGGTTGTTCTAAGAAAGACTAGTATTTCATACCTATAAAAGTGTTATGGGAGTATATAAATGGTTTTAGGGCTCCCTTTAGGACGTCTCCTGGTAGACTTTTCTTTATTAAATCATGTCATTTTCCTATGGAATTAAATTAAAAATTCATTTTGGATATTAAGGTTTTAAAATATAAATTTAAGACTACTAGTGAGAGGATAATTCTAGTTATGAGTGAATTATATGAGACTATGAGAGAATAATATGAAAATTATGGGATCTATAAATAAATAACTAAATAAATTTTTGATTCAATAATCCATAATAAAGATTTTATGTCAGCGAAAATTGTTTAAATTTTTAAATCTAGAATAATTTTGTTTCTTGAAAAACTCAATACAAAATGATATGGTCCTTAAACTATCATTGAGGTGTTAATTTATGGTGTTATTGATTTGTTAGGAGAGAAAAATAGTTTATTCCTTATTAATTTCTAGATCATAAAAAATTTCATTAAGGGGTGGCTAAAGGGATTAGTCGTTGTCCAAAGGTTTGAATTGGGAACATTATCTAAGTCAAACTGAGTACTTTAAACTTAATTCTTAAATGGAGTCATCCCAATTACTTTATATTATTTTTAATTTATTTATTATGTTTAAATTGAAATAAAAATATCTTTTTCCTTTTTCTGCTAATTTATTCTTTTAATGCTTGACTATTAAGTACCATGTTACACTCATTATAATCGTTTTTTATATTTTTTGGTAATTTTGATTACTTATTACTATGATATTGTTTTATCCTATAATATTCATGAAAATGATAGAAATACCATCAATTTTCCTTGAGGATATAATTAGGATCCTTTAGATCATCAAATAAATGGGTTTTCATAGCTTAAAGTGGTGAAATGATAGATCAATTTTGAATCTCCCTCCCTTTAAACTCAAACTCTGGTTAATTTATTTTGAGCATAAATTTCTAAAAAAATGAGGTTTATATATTTTATCATTTAGGGGCTATAATTGGATAACCAAAGTTTTTCTTAAATGGAAAATATGGGAAATATTTTTTTCTAGCATAAATGATTAAATATTATACATTAGGGGATTTTTTGTAATTGTTCACTTTTTTTTCTCCTTTACTTATTTAAAAATACAAACTACTACTATGATAAATAAAAATTTTTGAAGTATTATTATAGTGTCTCCAAAATGTAAGATCTTGAGAAAAACAATTGACACTACTATTGTCTTAAAGTCTTTTAGTGATAAAATAATGGTGTTTCATACTTATTTTGTTGTATTATTTAAAATATTTTTTAACCTTAACTTTAATATTTCACATTAATGAAAATATCTCATATAAATTGAACTTTTTATATACTAGATAGATAGAAATATTTTTTCATGCTATAAATTTTCTGTTTTTCATGTTGGGTGATCAAAAATGATCTTTATTGTGACCATTTGAACCTTATTTTGACCATATGAAATGAAAAACTATTTTCAACCTAAACTATTTTAGTTTTTTATTCCACCATGAACTCAAAAATTAGGTAAAATATTAGGTGTTTATTTTGGAATAGAAGTTTTTATATGTGATGAATTTTATTTAATTTACTTCATAATCAAAATTACCTTAAAAACGTTCAAATTTTTAATTTTTTTTAGTGTTATATGTCATATTTAATGGTTGAAAATTATTCTTAAAGTTGTGAATATTTTTTATAATTTGAGGAGGTTATTCATTTAAATTTCTTCAAGGATTAAATCTAGTAAGATATTTTTATTCCACTCTAAGAAAAGAAATTTTTGTGTAAAATTCTGGGTGTTTGATTTAATTTTTATGTTGAATTCAAATATATTTATTGGATTTAAACTGATATATTTTTGCATTCAAGTAGTTTAAAAATTAAATCCTAATTCTTTTTGATTTGTTTGTGTTAAAAATATTGGTTTTGTTTTATTATGTTGAGATATTAATTATCATTTTTTCTCACTCAATCATCCATTTTTGAGTTTAATTATGAAGATATACTAATTCATGTGATAAATTTTAGGTTGTGTCTTTTTTCACTACAGAGAAAACTAGAAGTTTAGAAGTTCATTTGAATGAAAAAAATGAGGTTGGTTAAATTCATATAAAAAGTATCAATTTAAAAAAAACAAAACTCAAAAACAAATTTCTATAAAAAATTATTTTTGAGATAGAAATCCTACATTTTTACTGAACATATTTCAATGTAGAAACTATTTTGAAAATAACTTCATTATTATCATGTTGAACTTTTATTTTTATATTAATTGAAATTCACTAAATATGTTTAATTGATTGATTGAGTACAAGTAATGTATTATGTGTGGGAAAATTTTTTTTTTATTTATTTTCATATATGTTTTCCAAAAATATTTCATTAAAATTTTGGTGAATTTTCTATAAAAATGTGCATTAAATAAAAATTTTATTGAATTGAGATCATTTTATATTGAATGTATTATTCATGGAATGTTTTTTTATAACAACTAATTTTTGGGAATAATTATTGAATTTTATATACATTAACTTCAATATATTTTTATAATAATAATTTTTTATGTTCTTTTCTAAATTATTAATTGAAGCATTATATTAGAGAATTTTTTTAGGTTCTGGGTTTTAGAATTAATTCATTGAGTTTTCCTTGTTTTTTGTGTGAATGTTTCGTGTTGGAAAAATTTATAATTATATTTAAAAAAATCAAAAATTCATGATAAATATCTAATTTTAGAAATTTATATCATATTTAATGGATAATTTTCACAATGTTTTAAAATATATTTTATAGTGTCGATACATAATATTATAAATTGTGATATTGGGAGTATACATAATATTTTCTACTATGAATATTTCTTGAATCTATAGAGAATACATAACATTTTATTACCTAAGCGAAGGGATATAGAGTATTTTGTCTTTAGAAAATTCAAGAAATTGATCAAGGAAATTTTTATCTAAGATAGTTTCCCTACCTAAGTTGGTACATAAGATATTTTAACCCAATAATGATAATTCATAACATATTTTTGAGGATAAAGATGATACGTAAGATTTTATTTCATGAAGAATTTCATATGTATTATTTTGATGTTTTTAAAAATCTATATAATAGGTGATACATAAAATATTTTTTCCGTAGGATCAGTATATATAATATATTCTTATGGAGGATATGGATCAGTTTTTAATATTCCTTATTTAGTGAAAAATCATCTAAGAGATCCTAAGTAATACCATCTTGGTTTTGAAGGGGATATTTAATTTGTTTCCCCTTGGAAAATTTCAGATCTTCGCATGCATAAAATTTTTGACATTAATAAAATTGAATATCCTTTCAATTTTTCAACTATTTAAAATTGAATAAACATATATACCTTGTAACCCCCCAACCCCAGTTACCTATAGTTGGTGCATTATTACGTAACATTGGCATGATCACAAAAGATCAACTCTAGAAATACTGATTATTTTAGTAGCCTTGGAAACACTAGATACATTCATAAATGTTACATTACATCATAAAGTGAAAAATCACAATAACATAGTCTCCATATTCCACACTCTTATCCCCTTCAGACTATCCCTGTAGGTCAGTCATAAAATATTTCTTCCCAACCTGGGAAAAATAAAACATAGAAAGGGGTGAGCTCAGATGCTCAGTAGGGATAAAAAATAGTGGAGGCTTTCATAAATAAACATAAAAATTTAAGGAAATGTATAACTAAAACATAAGACATTTAAACATGAACTTCAGAATAATATGGCAAAAGTAAAATGAAATAATACCATTTACTTATTCACATGGATATTCTACTTGTCTAATAATCACATTTAATATCAATAACCACTTTCATAATGATGGAATGCATAATGCCAGACTATCATAACCACGTAGCCAAGGCCTCGTGCCAAGACTACAAATAAGATTTTTTCAAGGCCTCGTGCCAAGACACTAGTTTGTCCAATGATACCTGCTGATGCATCGAGGAGCTATAGCGAGCCCCACCTGTCACTTATTAAGTCCAATGCATTCCTCATATGAATAGGTTTAAACATATCATAAACCATAACATAATCATATCACATAAAACATGCATAAAGGAAACATAGAATTTCCACATTTCAATCACAAGATATCAATACAAAACATTGATATAATAAAAACATTATCAAAACCATTTTCAATACCAAAATAAAATAAAATTAAAACTTGGTATTTATTTTCCATTAAAAAAAGTTTTGGCTTATAGAGGAAGCCGAAACTCAAATAATGGTCACGGTGGCGAAGAAGTCATTGTTGCCGCATATGTAAGACAAAACATTCCTTTTGTCGTTTAGTAAAAATTCTTTATATAAGAATATTCCTTTTGAATAAAAGTAAAATTCAAAGGGGTCTATACACTGCATAAAGGAAATTTTTGTATAAAACAAAATATGCCTCAATTAATGAAGATTGAGACGAAGTCCCTTACCTCATGTCCGACTTGACTCGATCGTTCTTTAATCTCCTGAATAATAAACTAGAGTTAATTTATAATTTCTTAAGAACCTTTTTCAAGATCATTATTCCTTTTATATCACTTATTACCATGTTATGAACATTATGTAATTATTTAAGTTAATAACGGTCGTTTTGTCAATCTTTAGTAGTTGAGTCAAAAATAAACTTTTTATATTTACAAGTTGTTCATGTGGTAAAATATCCAGTATATAAATAATTATATTCATTATTTATATATCATATATATCATATATATCCATTATATACATGCATTTATAATATTACATAACATTTAGAGGTAAGGAATGAAATGCACCGTTCTTGGAGAAGGTAAGCCGTACGTACGCATGAACGCAATATTCATTTCTATTTCATGTTTAATGGAATGAAATCATAATTATATAAATGTATATTATAATTATAGTATAATATCATATATAATATCATTTACTCCATCCTTTATACATCCCACATATGGCATTAACAATTCAAATCACTTTGAGGGGGTGGTAGTCTGCACTTCCTAAAATGAAATTATCGCGTTTACCCATAATGGAAATCATAATGGTATTCCATAAATGAGAAATACAGAATCATAATTAAAACATAAAAATAATATATATCATATATAAATATAGTGACATATTAATGGCCACCATGAGAGATGGTAAAAGAAGATTGAACAATCATCGTTTCGTGAGGCAGTAATTCACCACCCATGGAAACAGTATGTTCTTTAACCATTAGACGAAGGTGTGTGTAAGTGTAAATCAAATAATTCTCATAAAAACATCCTATTATATGGAAGATACTGGTTTTGTTACAAAATAAAGGAATAAAAAGAGTTTAAGGGGTTGTAGAAGAAAAATAAAACAAAAGAACATAAGATAAGACATTACCTTAAAATCGGGTAACTCTATTTGATTTGATCCAAATGATTCCTTGGAAAGACTTCTTCCCAAAGTGAGGCTTCTAGGAGTAATAGAGGGAAGTTTAGAGAGTATTTGGGCAGAGGTTGGCCGATCCAAATGGCTTTTACGGTGTGAATAAGGTGGTAGAGGTGGGGGCCTTTTATAAGAGGAGAAGAGGGGCACTCTTGGAAAGTCAAGAAATGTTACTTTATTATGAAATGTTTTTCAGATTTTAAAGGTCCCAAAATGATATATTTAGAGGATAAGGTGATAAGGGTTCTAAATATACACATCCAATAGGTTTTAGACAACTGTACGTCTTATATTATACCTTATCTTTTCGTTTTATTTAAATTGTTAATTAATGAGGTAATCGCTGCATCATCATGGTGTCATAAATAAACTTATTTATTTAATGTATAAAAATTATAAAAAAACAACCATGATGTAGGAAATATTTTTATATTTCCAATTTATATTTATAGTCGAAACGTTAACTTATATAACCCCATGTAATAATTGTTTTAGTAAAACAACACATGTTTGTGACAATTTTATTTTTACTTTAAATAAAAAGTTATTAAAGTCATTTTCTTACCCAAGTGGCTCCATGGGGTCCCCAAGTTGACCCATGGATTTTATGGGTCGGACATGACTCATCCAATAAAGTTAGGACAAGTGTAAAGGTAATTTCATATTATTATAACATTATATTTACCTTAAATTACACGAATTACCATTAATCGCGATTGATAGAACTTAAAAGTTACTATTCACCAAAAATTATTTTAATCCCATTGAACCACATTTTACTTCCTAATGACAATGATGTATGTTGGATTTTTGAAATTCAAATCACAAATGTGGTAAAATTTCATTTAAACGAAAAATCAATTTTTTAACTACCACTTAGTGGTTTCACTATTCATCAAAAATCGATGTTTTTCAGAACAATACCAAAAATTCACCCTAAGATATAACTGATATTATGAATTAAAAAATTATTTCTATTTTAAAAAATTCCAAACATATAAGTTTCATTAATTAATTTTATAATTAATTCCCATTGTCAAAACAAATAGTGTGTTTTTAAGAAACAATATCAATCAAAAGATTGACAATTGTTTATGTCCAATTTCAAAGTGAAATTAATTCTAATGACCACCATTGGATAAAATGAAAAAATTATATTATAATTACACTTTAAAACCAATAAATAGTATAATTTATCACTATAAATTATTTTGATTAAAAATGTTGTTTTTAAGTATTTTTCACTATTCATCGAAAATTGGAAGTTCTCGGAAAAATACCAAAAATTCAACATAGGCTAATTTCGATATTCCGAATCCAAAAATGTAGTCCATTCTGAAATATAAAATTTATAAAATTTCCAAAAGTGGGTATTACTATTCATAATGGCTACTTTGATTAGTCGCGGTGTGTTAGAATCTCGAACTTATGTGCAATGCAAGTTATTGCATTATTGAAAGAGAAGTGTATCGTGAAAGATTGGGGTGTTACATTCTCCCCTCCTTAAATAAATTTCATCCTCACAATTTGAAAATTTTATTTGAAAATAAAAGGTTGAAAATATAAAATACCTTTGTGGAAAACCCACATCGGAAATAAGGTTAATAAAAATATAACTTTAAAAGAAAGAAAGAGAAGTAAAAAGGTCACCCGAGATAGCCCATACTAGGATTCTATGAAAACATGGATACGGAGGAGAAACAAACCATCAAGGTCTGATGGAGAGTTATAGAAAATAGGATTAGGAGAATGTTAACTATAAGAAAATCACAAACTTGTGATTGGTTAAACGGTCATTTAATCCCCAGTAAGAAAATTTAACCAACAACGTTTTTGCTTTAAGATACCTTTCATAAAGTTGGGGAATTTATTTAGGAGATTTACTAAGAATGTAAGGAAATATAATTACTTGTCATGTAGACTTTCATTCTTTAATAAATTTTTACCACAAACTCATCATTCACTCCAAAGGTAATAGAACTCAAAAATATTCTATTTATCCTAACCGTATAGGGTTCCAAAAATAAATTTATAAATCATCTATCATAACTAAAAAACTACATTATACACTCTAGGGACTTCATGTAGTCCAGTGGTAGGCGATAAATCCCAAGCGCACTATGGTTGTGGGTTCGATTCCCACAGCCTTGTCTGATGCGATGGGTTGTCACATAGTCTACGTGTTTTCCTTTTTATAAATATCAAAAAAAACCTTAACAATAGTATCCAATGTAAAATATAATCCATTCCAGCCTTTATAGTTATCCAAAATACCTTTTTCCAGATTTTCTCTAAAAGGTCTCTAAATTCCAAAATAAATTGTAACATCAGATTCCCCAAACAAAGTAAAGTTTCTCTTATTGTCACATACTAAAAATATGATTACCTTCATCATATTAAAACCTTAATGAAAACAAAAAGTACTTCAGTACATTCCTTATATATATCACATTATTCTTACAACCAGGACATCATCGATACAACACTCAAATGACATAATTATTTAATAACAACAAAAGAACACTAATCATTCCCCCTCATCTGTGGTAGTATCATAACTTTATTATTATCCAATAGCATCATTTGGGACATAGTCCGATGATTTGGACATTGGTTTGTGTAGTGTACCCACTTCTTTCCGATGAAGCATTGTACATTTGAAACCTTATTCTTACCCTTGCAGTCACGCACTGGGTGTCCTTTTTCTCCACACTTATAACAAACTCTCATTCCCTTTAGGAAAGTTCCAGGGTGTTTCTTCCCACAGTTATCACATATTAGAAAATTCTTTTTTTCCCTCTTCCCTTTATCCATCTTTGCCTCTTCCATCCTTTTCTTCTCTTTCTTACCTTCAAATCCATAAGGCTTAGATAATTCTTTACTTATCTTATTAACATATGATACTATTTCTTCATATGTTGAGAACACATGGGAGACTATTTCCCTTCTAAATGTCAGCTTAATACAATGAAAGATATGATCCTTCTTACTCTTTGGATCATACGTATTGTTGGAGTTCACATTCCTTCTACTGGGCGCCATTTCTGTACAATGGCATAAATTGTGTTAGTTTATGAATTGCAATGAATAATTCCAAACTTTTAAAATACTTAACGTCAATTGAATGGTTTATGGATATAATCCATAATCATAAAGATGTTTTATTTGAGGAAGTATATACTCATAAACCCTTCATAATGGTTTGTAAAGAAAATGAGAATTATCCTAAGCATATCCCACGGGAGTGTCGTAACCAAGAGTGCAGCAAGGCCCGTTGTCGTGCACCAGTTCCCATTCGAGTCTAGATCAAAGCGGTGTTTTTGGGTTTTACCCCTAGGTACATTTGTGCTAGAGCCGCCTCTACCTGCTCGTATCCAGACAGGGATGTAATTCTCAGAAAACTCACAAAATCTCTATAATACCAAAATTCTAGAAAGTTCTTCTATACTAATCCTCAAAGTCTATCTTAGGGATATGTTCTATAATCAGAGTTTATCTAAATCTAGCTTCTATGTTTAGTACTAAACTGCCTCTGATACCAACTATAACACCCCGACATCAGTTACCCAGAGTCGGTGCATTATTACGTAACATTAGAATGATCACAAAAGATCAACACTCTAAAGACCGATTAGTTTAGTAGCCTTGGATACACTAGATACATTCATAAATGTTACATTACATCATAAAGTGAAAAATCACAATAACATAGTCTCCATATTCCACACTCCTATCCCCTTTAGACTATCCCTGTAGGTCAGTCATAAAATATTTCTTCACATCCTGGAAAAAATAAAACATATAAAGGGGTGAGCTCAGATGCTAAGTAGGGATAACAATATAGCGGAAGCTTTCATAAATAAACATAAACATTTAAGGTAATGTATAACTAAAAAAAATCCTTTTAAACTTGAACTTAAGCATTATATGGAAAAAGTAAAATGAAATAATTCCATTTACTTATTCACATGGATATTCTAATGGTCTAATAATCACATGCAATATCAATAACCACTTTCATAATGATGGAGTTCATAATGCCAGACTATCATAACCACGTAGCCAAGGCCTCATGCCAAGACTACAAATAATATTTTGTCAAGGCCTCGTGCCAAGACACTATTTTGTCTCATGAGACCTGCCGATGCATCGAGGAGCTATAGAAAGCTCCACCCATCACTTATTAGGTCCAATGAATTCCTCATATGAACAGGTTTAAACATATCATAAACCATAACATAATCGTATCACATAAAAAATGCATAAAGGAAACATAGAATTTCGACATTTCAATCACAAGATATCAATACAAAACATTGATATAATATAAACATTTTCAAAACCATTTTCAATACCAAAATAAAAGAAAATTAAAACTTGGTATTTATTTTTCATTTAGAAAAGTTATGGCTTGTAGAGGAAGCCGAAACTCAAATAATGGTCACGGCGGCGGAGAAGTCGTTGTCACCGCATACGTAAGATAAAACATTCCTTTTTTCGTTTAGTAAAAATGCTTCCTATAAAAATATTCCTTTTGAATAAAAGAAAAATTCAAAGGGTTTTATACACTGTATAAAAGAAAATTTGTGTATAAAACAAAATATGCCTCAATGAAAAGAGATTGAGACGAAGTCCCTTACCTCGTGTCCGACACGACTCGATCATTCTTTAATCTCCTGAATAATAAACTAGAGTCAATTTATACTTGCTTAAGAACCTTTTTCAAGTTCATTATTCCTTTTATATCACTTATTACCATGTTATAAAAATTATGTAATTATTTAATTTAATAACAGTCATTTTGTCGATCTTTGGTACTTGAGTCAAAAATAAACTTCTTATAATTACAGGTTGTTCATGTGGTAAAATTTCCATTATATCCAGAATTATATTCATGATTTATATATCATATATATCATATATATCCAGTATATACATTCATTTATAATATTACATAACATTTAGAGGTAAGGAATGAAATGCACTGTTCATGGAGACTGTAAGCCGTACGTACGCATGAAAGCTACTTTAATTTCTATTTCGTGTTTAATGGAATGAAATAATAATAATATAAAGGTATATTATAATTCAAGTATAATATCATATATAATATCATTTAATCCATCCTTTATACATCCCACATATGGCATTAACGATTCAAATCACTTTGAGGGGGTGGTAGTCCACACTTCTTAAAATGAAATTATCGCGTTTACCCATAATGGAAATCATAAAGGTATTCCATAAATGAGAAATACAGAAGCATAATAAAAACATAAAAATAATTTATATCATATATAAATATAGTGACATCTTAATGGCCACCATGATAGGTGTTAAAAGAAGATTGAACAATCATCGTTTCGTTAGGCAGTAATTCACCACCCACAGAAATAGTATGTTCTTTAACCATTAGAAGAAGTTGTGTGTAAGTTTAAATAAAATCCTTCTCATAACAACATACTAGTATATTTAAGATACTTTGGTTGTTACAAAATAAATTAATATAAAGATTTTAAGGGGTTGGAGAAGCAAAATAAAACAAAAGAACATAAGAGAAGACATTACATTAAAATCGGGTAACTCTTTTTGATTTGAGCCAAAGGCTTTCTTGGGAAGACTTCTGCCAAAAGTGAGGCTTCTATGAGTAAGATAAAGGTGTTGAGAGAGTATTTGGGTAGAGTTTGGTCGATCCAAATGGCTTTTAAGGTGTGAATAAGGTGGTAGAGGTGGGGGCCTTTTATAAGAGGAGAAGAGGGGAACTCTTGGAAAGTCATGAAATGTTACTTTATTCTGAAATGAATTTCGGATTTTAAAGGTCCCACAATGATATATTTCAAAGATAAGGTGATAAACGTTCTAAATATACACATCCAATATTTTTGAGACAAGTTTAAGTCTAATATTATACCTTATATTTTCATTTTATTTAAATTGTTCATTAATGATGTAATCACTGCATCATCATGGTGTCATAAATAAACTTATTTATTTAATGAATAAAAATTATAAAAAAATAACCATGATGTAGTAAATATTTTTATCTTTCCAATTAATATTTATAGTCGAAATGTTAACTTATATAACCCCATTTAATAATTGTTTTAGTAAAACAACACATGTTTGTGACCTTTTTATTTTTACTTTAAATAAAAAGTTATTAATGTCATTTTCTTACCCAAGCGGCTCCATGGGGTCCCCAAGTTGACCCATGGATTGTATTGGTTGGCCATGACTCATCCAATAAAGGTAGGATAAGTTTAACGGTAATTTTATATTATTATAACATTATATTTACCTTAAATTACACTAATCACCTTCAATCACGATTAATAGAACATAAAAGTTACTATTCAACAAAAATTATTTTAATCCCATTGAACCATATTTTACTTCCTAATTACAATGATGTATGTTTGATTTTTGAAATTCAAATCATAGAGGTGTTAAAATTTAATTTAAACAAAAAATCAGTTTTTTAACTACCACATTGTGGTTTCACTATTCATCAAAAATCGAAGTTTTTTAGAACAATACCAA
Organism: Viscum album; assembly: GCA_963277665.1. Lineage (NCBI taxonomy): Eukaryota > Viridiplantae > Streptophyta > Magnoliopsida > Santalales > Viscaceae > Viscum > Viscum album. The sequence continues at coordinate 799,898,853 of OY728150.1, read as the reverse complement.
AAATTCACCCTAATATATAATTGATATTATGAATTCAAAAATGATGTATATTTTAAAAAATTTCAAACATATAAGTTTCATTAATTAATTTTATAATTAATTCCCATTGTCAAAACAAATAGCGTGTTTTTAAGAAACAATATCAATCAAAATATTGACAATTGTTTATATCCAATTTCAAAGTGAAATTAATTATAATGACCACCATTGGATAAAATGGTAAAATTATATTCTAATTATACTTTAAAACCACTCAATATTATAATTTATCAATATAAATTATTTTGATTAAAAATGTAGTTTTTATGTATTTTTCACTATTCATCAAAAATTTGAAGCTCTCGGAAAAATACCAAAAATTCAACATAGGCTAATTTCAATATTCTTAATCCAAAAATGAAGTCCATTATAAAATATAAAATTTATATAATTTAAAAAAGTGGGTATTACTATTCATAATGGCTACTTTGATTGGTCACGGTGTGTTAGAATCTCAAACTTGCGTACAATGCAAGCTATTGCATTATTGAAAGAGAAGCGTATTGTGAAAGCTTGGGGTGTTACAACCCTATTCTTGTAAATGAGAATGGAAGTAATGGATTCATGATCCAATGAAGATAAGTAATGGAGTGATACCTATGATTATTAAAGATAATATGATGAATAATATATCTTGATGGGATATCATCTAGAAGCATACTAATTTGTGCCAATTCATGTGCACATGGGGGGAATCATTTGTTGTTATACAGGTTCCTCTTGAGTCACATGAAGGAGATAGTGAATATTAAAGGCTGAAACATAGAATTTCTGTATACAGGGTGATGAGAACAGGATATGAGAAAAGAAACAAGTGGATATCTTTAAATTGTTTATATATACTTCTTTTGATGGAATTCATACATTGAAATTGGTACATGAAGTCATGGATAGAAAAATCGTGAGTTTTTTTGGGTTCGATACAAGTGGATTTTGGGGGAGAAAAATAAAAGAGGGTAACTTGAGAGAGGATTGTCAACTTTAAAGATAATATTATTATATTTATAATTATAATAAATTCCTAAATACCTTTTAAGTTATATAAGATATTCCATGAATTGAATTGAATATAGTTGTTTGAAATATTGGTTTATGGGAATAAGAGTGTTATGGTCATTTTTTACTCCCTTTTTGTATTCAATTTACAAACACAGTCAGTACTCTCCCCTTATTTCCATGATAATAATATTTTTTCTTAACTCTTCAAGATTTAATGATTGTTTATCCTGATCAAAATAATAAAATGTTATGGACTTTTTCTTTTTTTTAAACATCTGACAATAAGTCTACCAACCAATGAGAGTATTCCACCATTATTAAATGATAATTTATTCTTGGTAAGACATTTTCACTATTTTTACAACTAATTTAGATTCAAAAATTGACATGATGTATAACATAAACAATTATAAGTCAAACATAAATAGATTGTATTGTATGCATTTTTTTAAAATGTTTTTCCATTTGATCTCATTTTTTACAATAATGATGGAATACCATTTCATAATCAAAAACTAAAAATTTACATAGCTCTTATCACTTATTACCTACATTATAATTTTTTTTACCTTTATCACTCAAATTATATTTTCTTCCAAACATTTTAATTTATTTGAAAAACCAATTTCACATAATATAACTTTCATTATTTCTTACTATTTTTTTTCTAATTTTTTATTTGTTGTTTTTGTTCTCTCTTTAGATTATACAATTGTCCTTATCATTGATTTTATCCTACTTAATACTATACTAGTTTTGAATAGGTCTATAAATATGTTTTTTGATAGTCAATGTCATATAAAGAATAATTTATGTTTGTATAGAGGCCAATCTATGAATAAATTTATAGATCTATATATTTTTATTTATTTTCAATGATACAAAGGCTCATGGGGACACACTTATTGGTTTAATGATTGGGGATTGAGTTTCAATCAGATATATAATAACATTGTTTTAAAGTTTATCCAAAAAGAGTTTTTGATGGGAATTCACAAGTTATTTCATATGATGTGATACATGGTGAGGTTGATAGATTTTAAAAAGTGTTTTGGAAGATATCAAAAAGAAGTTTTGTATGTGGTTTCACAAGTTATTATATATGATACCATATAATATGAAATTTAATAAAGACTTTTAATATTTAATTTATATATGATATTGAAGGTCATTGAATCTAAATGGATATTGTATATGATATAATAGTCCATGTAATGTTTTATGAATTAGGTATATCATAAAACCATAAAGTGATATTTCATTCTATTTCACCCTTTAATCATAAGGTATGATTGAAACATATCATAAATCATGCCATATATGCCACTTACTTTCATATTATGGGAGAATAGACATAAAGAGTTAATTTTAAAGTGATTAATCTCACATTTGATGTCATCAAAAGATTTTTATGAGAGTAATAAATCATGAGGAAAATCATTCATTCATAAGATATATAAATAGCCTAATGAATTTATACATATGTGATAAATACATGATTAAATTCATGTTTTTTCAAGGAGAATCCCTAAGGACTTATGAAATTAGTGTTACCATTTTAGGGTAGTAAGATAGCTTGTTCATTCTTAATTGTATTAAATTATAATGTTCCCAAATCTCTCTTTATCCTACCATATTTTTGTTATAAGGGGATTACATTCCATATAATATTGATAACCCTGTTTGAAAATTAAATGATTAAACTTAACTCATAGATACCTTCAAAGTTGTAAATACTTAAGTTTACACGCTTGTAAACTTACTAAAAACCATACAAAGAAAATATGATGAAATGATATCTTTATTATAAGGTATGTACAGCTTCTCTGTTATTCATTTATAGTATATATATATGTTTTCATTTATCTAATCATTGAGATATTAGTTTAGTTTATATAATTTACACTACCTATAATAATTTTTATTAGATCCCTATGAAACCAAATTATAAATATGAATTAAATGTTTCTTTGTCTCCATTTCAAGTGTTTTATACTCATCCACACCCTCCCGGTTCCCAAAAGGAGTTCATCATGGTGGTATGTCACTATAATTATATATGCATGTATTAGATTAAAATTTTATCAAATTTATTAATATTATAATTTATGTTAAGAAATAACAAGCATGCACTGCTCAACACCAAACAAAAACCTTATGATATAAGGATCACATGAATCTAGGCTCATATATATCCCAACCTACCCACTTTTATCTTAGATAAAATATCACACAGGATAACATAAAATTAAAATTATTTCATTTTTCTATCCAGTAATTATGGTTTAGTTAATTAATTTTTTTCCATGAATGTATATAGAAAAACTATATATATATATATTTTTTTTGACCCTTTAAACTATTAAAACATTCTACATATACAAAATATCATATGAAAGCTAGAAAAAAATATCATATGAGCCCTTCATGATATAAATTATACATGAAAAAATTCTATATTCCACATTGGGTCAAGAGTAAAATCTAATAAACCATAAATTATAAATCATATATTTTGAAATCTTTAAAATTTTAAATCTTGAAAACCAAGAACATAATTTTCCTCCTAGGTAACATAGACTTAGCTAATATGTGGCTTATATAATCCCAAAACAATATCCATAATAGGATTTAAAACTGTAATATATCTCATCTATTATATCCTAAATAGTAATGCAATAGAAAAACAAGGTTTTCATGCCACATTGAAAAATCCTTGGTCCGGTCCCCCTCTATTGTTTCCAAACTAGGTCTCTACAAACCTCAATAATGCATCCATATATTCCAGAGACAACCAAATAATAATTAGGGCCAACATTAAACAATTGGTTAAACTATACCATCATACATAGATAATCATAAAACCTTGTAAAAGAAAAATAAAAAACATCAAAATATAACAATTGTTAACAAAGACATTATAGATAAATTTCAAATACGGTAAACAATATGACCCATGATATAAAAAAATGTGAAACTATACATGACACATAATCCATATGTATCATAAAATGATCTTATATGGTAAAATAATATTCAATATGAACTAAAAGTGAGAAAAATTAAAGGGATGTCTCCATACAACTAAACCTAAAACCTAACCGAGTATTGTCTCCCAACTCTAACCCAATATCACTACTCAACCATCTATAGTTTCAGGCCTGATTCTCTCAAACCAGTCATGAAAAATAAATTTTTATTGGGTACGAAGGTGTGCATGCATGGTGTGAGTAAAAATCCATATTTAGCCACCAATGGTAGCCCTAAAAAGTATAGTGGATACAAGTGCATTATTGATATGAAATGATAATAATGAAAATATTTAAATCAATATATTACCTTTTGGAATGATCAGAATTCAGACCACATGTGACCATACCTTCTTTGGATAGCAAAAAAATGGGGTGATATAATTTTTTCCTAAATACACATTGAGAATGAATGACATATCACTCCTCAAGTCATTATCTAGGTGAATGAGTTATCTCTATCAAATAATCTAGGTGGATAATTCTTCACTAATATAACACATTCAAGTGAATGATTTATCACCAATACAATGTTAATGGATAATGAGGTATCACCTAGTTAATGAGGTATCACTAACCCAAAGTGGATGATATACCACCAAATAGATTTCCATGTAGAGGATTCCCCACTGAGAAAACACTCTCGAGTGGATGTTTTACCATTGATATCACTATTTAGGTGCTTGATAAACCACCAATATTAATTTTTAGATCTAATATATACCAAAAATTAAAAAATATAGATAAATGATTCATTATCAATATTAATATTTGGGTGGATGATATACTACTCTTACCATCCTCTATGTGTGTGATGCACTATCGAGACTACTCCCATTGGTAGATGATACCACATATACCAACTCTATGGGTGGATGATGCAGCACCACTAACTTAATCTAGGTGGATGAGGTACCACCAATATATTAACCTCATGGGTAATGATGGATTAATTTTCCAATTTAGTTGGAAGAGGTACCATTAAACAACCCATCGTGGACAATGTACCACCAAACCATCTCTAAAGGTGGATGAGATACCACCAAACATATCAATAGGATATGATAGTGAATGATTTATCACATTTAACCAATATAAAACCATTATAAATATCATTATATAAAATTAGGTTCATGCTCACTATCCATAAACCCACTTAAAGGTCTATATTCAGGCTACCCCACCCGGATCCTATCACATTGTCATGTTATTTCCCACTAAGGAATGGGCAAGGATAGCACAAGGGGATCCTAATCTCATGTATCAATTATCAGCCACCCCTAATGGGTCTAAATTTAAGATTCTACATTACAAACCACAAAACAATTGGTCTTTGGAGACCATGGTTTTGATGCAAACTGATCAAGGAAACTATCATGGGTCTAATAAATTTGATACATATCATAGGTAGTGAATAATTTTGATTTAAATAAATTCCTTTTTAATGAAAAAATACATGAACTTACAATATTTCATACGATGCATGGAACATGAGTAAATATCGAAAAAATTTACAAAACTCCCATATTAGGTATTAGATGTTGATACACTATAAACCAGAAAAAGAAACTATAATATATGGTATATGAGTGTTATAATCACTAATAATTATCCATTATGATAAATTATACTCCAATATTTTTTCAAATGATATAGAACTAAACTTAGAGGAGGAAAAACCAAGGGAGGGAGAGGGGGAGCTCACATACACTATTTTTGGGAGAATAATGAGTGAATTAATATTTTATAATATAAATAATTATTTTTATTCAATTAATTAAAATTTAATAAAACTAATTAGAAATCCACTACAACATTTTTGTCCAACTATGGTTGCAAAACACCCCAATGGCATCATACTAGTAATGGCAGTAGCAACTACCTAACCCAAAAAAAACTATGATGTAATTCCGCTAGACTTATAATGGTAAATCTATTACTTTTTAAATTTTCATCACCATATTGTTCCCTTTAAACTCTATATTTATCCTCCACTAACCCCTCCAACACCTATAATGGATAAAAATACATGATATTCGATCATAATTAAATCAAATTCATAACTCAGAATGGGTGGGGAGTTACAACATACATTTATAGAATATTATAATTTCTTTAAGGTATATTTATGAAGAACATTCATAAAATTAAAATAAATTCAATTATAGAAAAAAAATCTAATCAAAATCAATACCCATAATTTAAAAATATCCTTTGTAAACAATATGATCTTTTTTTTATTCCACATAACCTTTCTAGGTGAGTTTGTTTCAAAAAACTCATTTTTTTCTAATTGGATTTTTTCCATTAGGATGAAACAAAAACTCCCATATGTAAATCATATCTATTTTATTTAACTCTTCATTTGTAGAATATATAAATTTCTTATATTTCAAATCTTATTCACTATTTATTCCAACTTGAGAAATTAATATTGTATGATTTTAATTACTCAAGGTTTATTGAGTTTATAATCTATTTTTATTTTCATCAATAACATGTCTAGTATTCATATGTTTTCTTAGTATTAAGAAATTAAATTTACTAGGTTTTTTTCCATCCTCATTACTTGAAATATTAGAATCATATTTAGAATCATAAAAATATTATATACTAACTAAAATTGTTCCATGTTGATCATAGTTTTTTTATGTAAGTATATTCAATATGATCATCATATGGAAATAAGTTTTTGTGTATTTACATGTTTCTTTATTAAAATAACCACAATTATTTCAAAAAATATTTACATTCTTATTAAAACACTAATAGCTCCTGTCACCAAGTGTATAACTAAAAAATCCTTTCATCAACTCTTCCATCATAATTTTCCAATTTTATTCCTTTAATATTGATTAAGGAAGGGATTACAAATACGCTAAGAATTTACAATTTATACTAATTTTAAAACCACATATCATAATATCTATCTAATGCCTTTGTAACTTATCTCTAAAAGTACTTTTATGTTCTATAATTCAATAACATATTTCTTCACATGTAAACAAAACCCTAATTTTTCTCATAAGTACTACATTTTTTATAGTGTGTTCAAATAAATATATTCAAGCATTATCCTATTCTTCTAAAATATTCTTCAAACTTCCTATTTTTAATTTAGATCCATTGTCGAATCAAAATCATTCAATAACATATCTCATTTATTTTTCAATATTTATCCAGTAATGTTTAAATCTTTCAAGAGCCTATGATTTACTCTGAATAATATAAAAATAAGTCATATGAGTAAAATAATAAAATATATATATATAATAGTTATATATAGTAGTTTATTTTTAACTCATTATACCATGTACATCTGATTGTATGTGATTTAGTGGGATTATTATTTTGATGTCCATGAGTTTGTAGCTTTTGTTCAATGTCTTAGCTATATAAAAAAATCAAAAAATGATACTTCGTTACCTGTTGAGATTCTAAATATATTTTAAATTATAATAATATAAATATTTCCTCAATTTATTTTGGTCCAAGTGACCATTTTTTTAATCCATAATTCATTCTCCTCTTTCAAACTCAAGTAGTAAATTTTTTTATCATCTTTTATTTTCAAAATATTTTTATTTTTCCATTTTCTTCCCATTATAATTATTATATACTTAAATATTTTTATGGAATGCCCTTATTTTATAAATATAAAATAATTAACATTATTTCAAAATGGAGATACACTCAATAAATTATTCCTCAATCCATTGTTGAATAGAACATCCTTTGAAGTGATTTTCTTCTCACTAATATGAGTACTTAAAAAGCCTTAAATTTTTAGGGAGATATCATTACCAAAAGTTATCCAACTTCCATAAAATTTTTAATTTATTTAAATATATCTTTATTACTAGTCATATGTGATTAGAAACCTGTAAACAAAGAGAAATATATAAAGTTTCATGGATTCTCTCTTGGAACACATTATTTTTGTGGTGTGGGATTTATCAACCTCTTTTTTAAATGTTTGGATTGGGGTTTTATTATTATTTATTTGGAGTTTTTACTTAATTTTTTAGGTCTTATGGGTTTTATTTGATTATAAGTGATTTGAAGTTAGAGGTCCTATCAATTTTCTATTATGTCTTTTTATTTCAGTGTTCCCTTATAAATGCTTTTGATGCCCCTTGAATCATTACCTTTATTGTTTTGTCTAAAATCATTTATGGGTTTACTTGATGTGAATGGATCATAAATTATGTGATATAGTTTTAGGATTGCATCATTTTTAGAGTTAGTGAATAACTCACCTTTGTTTTAATGGATGGTGGTGTTTTGAATGGGTTGTTCTGTGAATAGATTTTTGATCGTCTTATTGTTTACATTCAACTAGTTGGGTGCTTCCAATGATCTTGGGTTTTGTCTTAGAGATTCAGTGAGACTCTTATAAACGTGAAGAGTTTCAATAAGGAATATGGTTTTGATATTTTTAGTTAGTAAACCCCCTTTCATGTATGAATTTTCTTAGATTATACCTTCTTATTTGGGGTCTTCTATTTTTTATTTATTCTTCAAATAAATTTTATATGGATTTTCAATTATTCATTATTTCAGGTGACTCATAATACTAGTTTTTTGGATCCTTATTCTTCATTTATATTTTTTTTTAATTTATCTTATGGTAAACTATTTTGTAGATACAATGTGGTTTATAGTGCATGATTGTATCTTTTTTGGAGAGGTTAAACTAAGAAAATATCCACATATTTCATTTTGGGATCATTAAATATTTTTTTGATGAGTGATCTTGTGGATAAGGAACTGCTAGTTTAGTGATGGAGTGGAAATCAACCCCCCTTTATTTTGGCTTGTTAAGTGAAATAATCTCCTGGTGTGTTACTGTTTTAATCATAATAGATAGAGTTTGAGGAAGGTTTTTGTTCTTTTTTATGTTATCTTTTTTATTTTGGAATTATTATATTTAGATTATTTCTATTTTTGTGGTTTCTTACGGTATTTTTCAAGGAGTTGGTTAGTGGTTTTTTTTTGTCTTCATTTTTCTCATGTTTTGAATGTTATAGAGATTCCATATTTGGGTTATCAATTTTGGCTCTTCTAACTATTGGAAATGGTTATACTATTCTAGTTCAAAGTTGAAAATGATATTGTTTTGATGTAATCTCCATTCATTTTAATAGTGGGTAGATCTACCTACCATGTTTGAGATTATTGGGATGGTCTTCTTTATTCTTATAGGTGGTATCCTCAATGAATTTCCCTCAGAAGGTGTCTGGGCTATTTTAGGGTGGATTTTGGTCTCTGATATTTATTTTTTTAATTATTAAGATAGTTATATAGATCATGTTTATTTTCTTGGGTTTGGTAATCTACCCTTTTTTATGTTTTTTTATTTTTTTATTTTTTTTAGTGTATTTTTTCTTGTTTTTATATATTTTTTTGATGTTTTATTACAATTATTATTTCATATTTAGTCAACTGATATTGTAAATCTATCTTCTAGACCCTTGTATTTTATGGAACATATTCAAATTGGCATAAATCAATTGTTTCCTCTTTGACTATTGAGGTTTTTTAGTAGTTTTTTCTTAATTTTTCATGTTTCAGGTAAATTTGATTTCTTTATGGAATAAAATTTATGAATTTATTCCAAATAACCATTATCAAATATTTAGGGCCATTTAATATTTGATTCTTCATAAGTTAACAAAATAAATATTTCTTATTCTGGATCACTATTGTACTTATTATGAGATTTCAGAGTTAATTAATTTATCCAACTACTCTAGTAGAGATTTTAGATAATTATTGGAAATATGATTGTATTTTTTTCACATACTATAGGTCTCTTTAAGTGAATGAAATTTTTCTTGTACATGTACTTATTTCTTAGGCTACTAAGTTGGTTTATTTCTTATATTTTATTATAATAAACCTCTTAAATAATTTTATATAATATATTAAGATAAATTTATATTATACTAACAAAAAAATATTTTGTTATTTCACACCATGACACCAACATCTACTAAAAAATCTAAATCTTCTTATTAGCTGAATTTTTTTGATTAATTTTTTTATTACATTTTCAATAGTTATGAATTATTCTTATTTTTATTAACTCTTTTCATTAAAAATCAATATTTTTATTATCTTTTTATTTATTCCAATAAATTAACTAATTATTCCTCTACACATGTGATTTTTAGAAAAAACACTTGTTGTAGTAATATGTGTACATCCTTTTCTAAGGGAACCAACAACTGATTTCTCATTATTAGCATTGATACCTTTGGATTATCAGCTTTTTTAGCATATAAAATAATTTTTACCAATTTTTTCAATAATAATAAATTTTATTTATGGTTTTTTATAACTTTCATTAGTTATTTATATTATTATCCCATTAATTTGATAGAATTATCGAAATAAATCTTAATTTTTTTAAGAGATTTTCATTATTTATATATATATTCTTCTAGTGAGTGCACATAATACTATCTTATGACCAAAATATCAGTTTTATAATCAAGTATACTATATATTTTGATATAAATGAAAAATATATAGTCAATAATCTCCAATAATTCACCTTATTTCTCAACATCCATTTTGATAATTTATGTTTCAACAATCATCTTCAATGGTAAATTTTATTTCTCATGTTTTAGAATATCTTTAATGAAAACCATGAGATCTAATATTAAATATTATTTTTTTATAATTTAAAGTTACTCATAATCTACTTATACTTTTTATAATTAACTATCGGATTCATTGGAGTACTTGGATTGTGTTGTGATATCTTGAACCCCTCCATCATTTATGTCTCACTATTTCACTTCACTTTATTGAAAAAAAAATTATACATCATGTTAAGATATAAAATTCCTCTTTTTTATTAATTATTATTCCATTTGAATTTAAATAAATTTGTGTCATTGTGGTCATTATACACCTTTTTATTCTTCTTTGATGATCTTTTTTGGTTTACCATTCACATATTCTTAAAGATTCATCTCATGTAAATTAGCAAAAAAGTGTCTTATTATACCAGAATTGAAACATTTAAAATGAATTTTACCTTAATACTTAACTTTTATATTATAAAATTTTTTAGAGAGGAATGATATAAATTCATTTTAATCTATTTCAGCCTCATCAAATTCAGATTCTTCATTATAAGACTCCTTTTTTTCATTGATCACCAAACCATTAAAGGCTTTAAAAGTAGTCACCTTTTCCATTCCAATTTTTTCATAAATGTAAAGAATATTATCATCTCATAAGAAATCAGGATGTTTTAGAGTTTATCAATTTTAATCTCATCTAAATAATTATCATAAAGCACCAAAATATTCAAAATCAATTCTATCAGGTAGGATTCTTATCAATTTCTTCATAACAGATGCATCATCAAGTTCATAAAAATATTTTTCACCTACATAAAAAAATATATTCATCGATTTATTCTCAAACATTATTATATATTCAAATTAATCATGAAAATATTAAAGTCTAAACTCTCTAAACTTTTTATCTCCTTCAATAATAGAAAGTAATTTATTCAATATTTCATTGGAAATTTTAGAAATAATTATCTTAGTTCCTTCTCTAAGAATGATGAATGTAATTCCTTGAAATATCATGCATTAGATGCAATATTTTTATGATCCATAAAAATAAAATATAGTCATGATTTAAGTAGAATAGATCCATTCATATTGATACCAATAAATCTAATACCAGTGAAAGAAAGTATATAATTTTAATATCCTTCCATAGATGAAATAAAATTTTATTGAACATACTAAATATCTAATTGTTGATAGAATTAATTTTATTTATAAAAAGGATAAAATTAAAATTTATATGGGAAAAGAAAACCAATGTAGGATCCTTGAATGTAAATCTAGGTTCTAATATCGATTGATATTATTATATAAGAATGAGTGTCACTAAGAGGGTGAATTATATATTATCTTAAAAAAATTTACACAAAAATAATGTTCTCCCATTTCCAGTTTGTACAAAGCATCATTTACACAGCCTGTTGAATTATATGGAATATCAAAATAGGAAATAATAGAACATGAATACCAATATTTTTTACATTTTTTGTCAACTCTTTACTAATGGTTAGTCTTTATTGATCAGTGGGTGATATATCACTTATCATAGTCTTTTTATTCTTATAATTAAATTGTTAAAAGATTATAGAAATAGTCTTATACTCTTTACAAAGATTTCCATTGATGGTTACAACATGTCAATCACTTGTTACCAGATAAAAATATCAAAATATCATGAATAATAGTCAATAATGAGTGCAATATAGAAAGTATGATCTTCTTTATTCATATATATGTTTTTATAATTCACTAAATAATTTTAAACCTATTCTACTCTCACAAATACATCCCTTTTATATAAATAATTATTCATGAAAAATATGGGAATTTATATCTCACTTTTCACTAAGATGATAATTATTTATTTATCGAGATTCAAAAATCACAGTGTGACTCTTGAAACCATGAAATAATATTTAGTTAAACTAAAATTAAAAAAAAAGGAATAAAATTTATTAATTTAATCTATTAAATCCTCAACAGAATATTCAAAATCTATAAAGATATAAAATAAATTATATAATAGTGAAAAATACTAATGCATAATGTGTTTCCACTAATAAAACCATGATATATAATTACAACCTGATCTTTTCATCATGTTTATTAGAAAAAACTCTAAAATCTATTAGGTAATACTTTAGTAAACTATGACATGTTTATTAACACTTCAATTCTAGTACTTGTTCCATTTTTATTTTTTAATAACACTAATTATTTATATCATAGTGAAAAAAATCCTATAATGGTAATGAAAACAACAACACTACAAAGATAATCATCAACTTCAATATCTTTATTAGTTTTTCTTCAAACCACACCAAGTTAATGATGAAATTGTTTCCAACACTTATATGTAGTATATAAAATTAGAATTTGATGTATTTTTATAATGGTTAGTTGAAACTCCACCAAAAATTATTTATTCTTCATAATTTTATTAATTTATTGGAATTAATTCTCAAAAAATCAAGACTTGTATTACCTCATAATATTGGATTAATTTTGAAACCATTATTTTAAGGTAATTTATCCTTATTTAGTTATGGAATTAAAAAACATAACCAAAATATTCATATAAATATTATGATGAGAAAAAATATTTGATCAGGATTTGTTTAGTTGAAAAAATATTCATTCCTTTGATAGTTTTAAAGATCTAATAAAAGTCAAAAAATATATATGATCATTTTTAAAATAAATACAATATAAAAAATTTCATGACTCTTGATTAGTTTGATAGCTTGAGACCAAGATTCCTAGGGTCAAAGATGGGACCAAGGTTTCCCAATAATTCCCATGTTCATATAGAACTATTGCTGTCTTGGGGCGAGGGTCAAAATGGACTTCATTGCGTCCGAGATTAAGAAAAACAAAGTTCTCATAGCTATGATTCTGGAACACAAATAGAACCTGACCAAGTTGAACGAGTTCACTTATAAGGTGAAAAAGCATTCATCCATGCAGATAGATCTAGTGAATTGTCATATTTGGATATTCTGGAACAAGGATATTTCGGTGGACCTGGTACAGGTAAGAGAAGAGTTCATTATGAAGAGGGTGAAAAAGGGCTTGTTGAACATCGTGATTTCCTTTGTTTACAAAAGCTGCGATGGCGGTGTAAGGGAATCCATGTGAAAAGAGATAAGTGAATTTGATCCAGGATATGTTCCTTGGATCGTTGGTGGTGACTTTAACATCATCACGGAGCGAATAGGGAAAAAAGGAAAGGGCTCGTTCCCTCACCGTGGAAGCATGGACTTTTCTCTGTTCATGGAAATTAAGGGGTTTATGGATATAGGCTATGTTGCTGATCGTTTCACTTGGTTTAACAACCAAAGAAGGAGAAATCACTACTGGGGCCAGATTAACATATGCCTTTAGAACTTGAATGTCATATAAATGTTTCTGGATGCCAAGGTAACCCACTTGGTTCGTGGTATCTTAGACCATTCTCTTTTATCGGTTTCCTTGCTCCCCTATTCATATTTTCTCGGAAATTTCATATTTTATAACCAATGGATGAGGTAACCATATTTCACCCAAATGGTGTGGGATTCTTGGAGGGAACCAGTTCAAGGAAATTCATGGGTGGTGATACACAACAAACTAAGGAGGCTTAAACAGAGGCTTCAGGCATGGAAAGTCGATTTCCCTCATAGTGATCAAGAGATGGAGGATCTTAAAATGGACATCGGTATTCTTGAATCCAACCTGGAGGATCATTGGGATGATAAAAACTTTGAGAATCCTTAGACAAGAATGAATGGCCTATGAGGAAGTAGGAACAAGATGGTTGCATGAAGTGGATAAGAACATGGCTTACTTTAATGCCTGTATCAGGGAGAAAAGATGTCATATCAAACCAAATATTATGCTCGAAGATGGATCCTACACCAATGATAGAGATGTTATGGGTAATATGTAATACTCTTTTAAATATCTTCTTGCAGGTTTAAACTCAACGATGGACAATGGGTACCCAAGCAACAATGCTGATATTTGGGATCTCATCCCCCACCAGAGTTTCCTCTGAGGAAAATGCTATCTTGGAAGAGGTCCTAGTGGAACCTGAGATCCTTATGGCCATGATGAATCTTGATCCCAAGAGTGCACTAGGACCTGACTATTTCCCTGGTTCATTTTATAGAGCTTCATGGGAGGTGGTAAAGGCTGACATTGTAGCTGTAGTTTATTTTCAAGGAGGAATTCACCCCTGAGTTGCAAGCACAAAAACATTGGTTCTCAATCTAAAGGTGAAGGATCCTCCTCCCTCCTCCACTATCACTCAGTGAGTATGTGGAAATTCCTCTACAAGATCCTTTCAAGTGGCATCAACTCGAGGATGGCCACACATCTCCCAAAGTGGAATTCTATAGAGCTACATGGCTTTTTGATGGGTCGCTCCATCTAGGGGGCAATTGCTCAGGCGCAGAAAATGCTGACGGACGTCAACCTCATGACTCATGGGTCTAATATAGCCATAAAACTAGATATGAACAAGGCATATGATAGAATATAATGGGGGTTCATTAACAGGGTTCTCGCAAGGATGATCCTTTCTCTCAAAGCCTATAACATCCTCTTCAGATGCTTTAGTTCATCATGGATGGTTTTTTATTTCATCAGGATATCTCATGGATTATTTAAGGAAACTTTTGGATTATGACAAGGTGACCCACTCTCCCCATCTATTTTTATCTTAATGCAGGACACGTTAAGTCTCCTATTGGAAATAGGGGCCTCTAATGTCAGTATCATACCCTATAGAAGGAAATAGAGCCTCCCCTTCATTTATCACTTGATGTTTGAAGACAACGCAATAATTTTCTCAAATGCAGGGAATATTTTCATGTGTGGAATCAAGATTATGCTGGAGGAGTATTTCTTCTGGAGTGTCTAGGTGATCAACCACTCCAAATGTAATATTTTCCTCTCTAACAAATGCGCAGCAAAATGGGCCTCTCTTATATGTTGTCATGTGAACATGCAGCCAGGTCATTTCTTAATGGAATATCTTGGTACCCTAATATCTGCAGGCATAATTCGTATTTGTGACTTTGATCAATTGGTGAGCAGGATTACTAGTCGTTTCTTCAACTAGAGGGATCACTTTCTCTCCATTAGAGGGCATATTGTGCTAATTAACAGCGTCCTGACTGCCATATCGGTGCATGATTTGGCTTCCTCTTATGTGCCAAAGTGAGTAATCAAAGTGATCGATAGATTATTGACCAGCTTCTTATGGGATGCTCTTTTAGAAGGGAAGAGGCACTGGGTATCAAGGTAGAGGATGGCATGTCCAATTCGTGATGGGGGAATCTACATTTTGAGCTTTGGTGGCACGTTGTAGTGCATGCATGCCAAACTCACTTGGGAAACGTTGGAGAGCCAAAACCTTTGGGGGATAATTATCTCCCATAGTTTTTATGTTAATGTATATGTAGAGAATGGTCAACGATCACTATTGTGGAAATCAGTTTGCACCATCATCTCGGACCTCCTTTAGCATTCCTAAAGGATTGTAAGAGAAAGGAATATTCTATTCTGGAAGCAAAACTAGATGGGCTCTATGCTTGGCTTCCCGGGTTGTCCAGCTCTATCAACCACCTTCAAAGAGGTTAGTCGGTACCCAGATTTCATCAAGATAGATCTATAAAAGAACCAACAAGCCATTTTTGGACACTATTCTCATCAAAACTGAATTGGTTAAATGCATTTTCACCCCCTATAATTCTAAGAAGTTTACTTTAAGATAATTTTTTAGGATATCTACTCTACAAGCATATAAGGTTGACTAGAACGACATTTTTTGGTGCAACAAAATCCCTTCCAAATACAGCTTCCATGTTTAGAGAATCTGAATTTCAACTATTCCTTCTAACCAAAGTGTCAAGTGGATAGGTTTTAGTCTTGCTTCCCAGTTCCAGTGTTGTAAAAACAAGAGGGAATAGAATTTCGATCATATTTTATTTGAAGTTGACTGGGCCTATGATGTTTGTAAGTTATTTTGATAGTACATAGTAATTTCTTCCTTCATCCCTAGAATTTCTGAATTTATAGAGAGGTGGTGTCAGGGGACTTCTGAGAAAGTCCCAGAAAGGGTGGAAAGATCTATCATCCTTAGTGCAGGATCCTAGTGCCTTTGGAGGCCATCCAACAAGGTGCGTTTTGAGGGGATCTCCTCCATATTATGGTCAATCATGGTACGTAATAAATTCTTATTGATCGAGCTGGTCTCTATTTTTGGGAACTGGCATGAAGCCCCCTCACTATGGTTTCTGTATGTAAATTCTCCCTTGGTTGTTTCTCACGGGGATAAAAGTCAAGGTACTTGGGTGTGGTGGACTCCCCCATCATCTAACTTCAAGTTAAATACTGATGGATCCTATCTAGTGGGTAAATGCATGGTGGTGGTGTTATTCACAACCCGGATGGGAGTGTGTTTCTTACTTTCATGAATCACTTCAGGGATGGCAATGCTCTCTAAGAGGAGGCCAATGCTATACCCACTAGTATTAACCTGTGCAGATGAAAGAACATTACTTTATACCAAGTTGAAACTGATTTGAAGATCATTTGTGACTCCTTGATGGGAAGAATCTCCATTCCATGGTCAGTAACCTACATCATCAGGAAATGTAAACTGCTTCTCAACTTGAATATTCAGGTCTCCCACACATAGAGAAAGGGGAACAAAGTCATTGATCACCTCACCTCCTAATGAATATATGGTTCAAATGCCACGAGCCTTCTCAATATCACCCACTTCAAGCCTGAATGGGTAAACTTAATTCATGGGGAAGCTCTTGGCCTCCATTATTTTAGACCCCCCCCCCCTAAACCTCATTTCCTTTGTATTTTCTTTATTCTTTGAATAAATATAATGGCATGATGATAATGGGTGTAAAGTGATAACCCTCATAAAAATATCCAAATTTTAAATCACTAAAAAAGGAAAACAGACCTACCTATATTCAAAAAACATAGCAAAACCTTGAAAAAAATAGACACATCATAACTAATTTCAAACCTTATTAAATGAGATCAGCATCTTTAATATTTCCAACCAGCCACCCCATTAACAGTGTCAAAAGGAACCCACAAACAAAAAATGCACTAGAAAAACATGAAACAATAATAGATTTTATACTAGTGGATTTGAAACATTATAAAACAAAAAACCAGACTATCCATTTTAATCTTAATGGGCCAGCACCAAAAAACACTATCAAAAACACTAATATAAATAGAAAAACAAATACTATTTGAAAACATCCTATAAGTTATAGTTTTTATAGAGATACTTCTAGGATAGATATATAATGTCAGGATATGTATGAGTATGAAAATAATCCTCAATAATTTTGTTAATGAGGTCCTTAAATACAATTAAATAATTCAATTAAAAAATTATTTGATCTAGATTTATGACACAAACCTCTATTTGGGTGTGCAATAAACTATGACTATCTTTATAAAGTCCATTTAGAGCATGCCAACAATCTATATTGGATAACTCTTCCTGTTTCAACTCAGAATTAGAAGAACAAGTCTCTCAGAATTACTCGTCTATTTCCTTACCAAAACATTTATAAAAAAATTCATTTCATCCGATTAATGATTTTGGAAAATACTCAAAAATCAAACCACCCACATGGTTTTATGATGGTAAAGTCCCTTAGATATAAATCAATGAAGGTAAGAACTCCATATGGTCACTTATATGACCTCGAATAACTACCTTCATCTCCTCAATCCTCTTAGAGTAACCTAAAAAAATCTACAATTAAGGAGGTATCTCTTATACAGGAGAAGATTTGGTTCATTTCATTAATCCTTGTTTAGGTTACTGTTCCTCCATAGGCTACTCATTATTTAAAGGTGAATAATTATTTTATTTATTAACCTTACCCACATATATTTTCATCATAGTATTTAATAGGTTGGATTAGTCTTTATGTGATCTAGATTTATTCATTTAAGTAATTGGATATTCACCTAAGACAAGACCATTGTTCATCCATTTCCTCCTTCTTTATTAGAATTATTCTTCAATCATGGAATCCACTTCATAATATGGTAATCCCTCATAAACATTTATTATTTCTTCATCCTTCACTAGGGGGTTATCTGGTTGGATAATCCCACCATGGGACTTATTTATTATCCTAGGATCTAATATGACCACTATATAATGATACTTATTCTTCCTAGGCCCTACCATTTTCCTTACGTAAAACTCTTTTAGTGTCCATATCATTCTCTACTAAGTGAGAAAATTAGTCTTGTAGCTGAAAACAAGGTGGGATCCCAGCAATTTAAATATCATCCTAGAAAGAAACTGAGATAATCTTCCTAGATACCCCTAGGAGAAATCTATGCTAGAAAAGTAATTTTGGTAAAAAGAACTCCATCTCTAAGTGTAAATAATGATACTGTATTGACCAAGTCTCATTACCTAGAGAATATATTCAATATATCCTTATTAAGATCACTTCTCAAAGGATATTTTATTATCCCTTTCTAACTCATATCAAATAAACCCACCAATTTCTAAGGAAATTCAATAATTACATATTTAGGATTTGTCCCCAGTCTATCCATCACTCAAGGATCCACTACACTACCTTGGTAGGTAGAGTTACACTTATATTATCATAATCAATCCCATTCTTAGAGAGTATGATAATACATGGAACCTGAACCAAGGGAAGTTTTATATAAGATATTTTCCTAACTAGAGTCGGTATATTAGATATTTTATCCTAATAATGATTATAAATATCATATTTTTAAAGAGGAAGATGATACGTAAGATTTTATTTCTCATAGGATTTTATACAATATATTTTGGAGTTTGGAAATTTCAAAAAAGGCATGATATGTATAATATTTTTTAAAGAATTATACTATGTGATATTTATTTTTAGAAGATTGACATCAATTTCTAAAATTATGTCATTAGTGAAATATCTTTTGGAGGCCAATATTTAATATCGTTTTGGTCTGGATGGTGGATACATAAGATTTTACCCTTTGAAAAAAATCATAGAATCCAATGCATAACATTTTGTAATTTTATAAATTGAATATTTCTCCAATTTTACAAAGATTTAAAAACCTAATTCAAATGAAGACATTTTATAAGGAATGAGAATAAAAGTAAAGAAGGTTTAATATAGAAAGGATGAGTACTGAGGAGCTTCTAAGAATATTTATTAAAGGGAATTCAATGAATAATGAGTCAAACTGGGGAATCATTCATATGATTATTTATTAAATCCAAATATTATGAACGTATGCAGTGTTTATTCTGTTATAATGGTTTTTCTCAAGTCACAGAGTGAACAACAAAGGTTTCCGTGGGGAAATATGGAATACGAGTTTATGAAAATTGGGTATGAGAAAAGAAACATAGAGGTTCCTTCTAATTAATTTAAAGGATTAATTGGAAGAGATCCAAACACTAAAAGAGGGACATGAACGAATAGAAGAATGCAAAAAGAGTTTCTAGGGTTTGATCATGGAATTTTTAAATAGAAAAAATGTGAATAGGGGAACTAGAGAGAGTGAAATTGACTCGATAGAGAATATTACTCTCCTTATTCTTATATATCCCTTTATTCATTTTTTTTGTTTTTTAAAATATCCCTTATATTTAATTCAATATCTTTGTTGGATAAATTTATTTAGGGGAAAAATATTATTCTAGTCATTTATTATTTACTTCATTTTTTATTCACTTTCAGAACTGGGTCACAAATCTTATCCATTATCCATGATATTAATCTGTTTTCTCAACTCTTAAAGATTCAATGATGGTTTATCTTGATCAAAACAACAATCTATTAATAATATTTTATTTATAAAATCATCTGAAAAGAATCATTTCAATTAATGAGATTAGTTCACTAATATTGAATAATAATTAGATCTTACTAAGACATTTTCTCTATTTTTATAGTTGAGTAAGATCCTATAGGTTAAAATCTAAAAACATAGAAATTTATAATTAAACTCTTGGATAGATTATATTGGCTTCATTTCTTTGAACGTTGGACTAACCAATTTCATTATTTTCCAAAATAAAGAAATGACTTTTCATAAATAGACAACTAAAATTCCCCTATAACTTATCATATATTCTTTGTTTACAAATATTATTTGACCTTCATCGCTCAGATTCCATTTTCTTTCAATCATTTTCATTTTTATTAAAAAAATATATTCATATCACACAATTTCTATAATTTATCTTTGTTTTCCATATATTGTTTCCTTTATTGAGTTTCTATTCTCTTTGGATTGAAAAATATTACTTATCTTGGATTTGAACTAGATTAATACTTTATTAGTGTTAATTAGGTCTATAAATAAGTATTTTGATAACTAATGACATATTAAAATTTTACACCATTGGTTGGAAAGGAAAATTTTGACCTAAGATAAAAATCAATCTCAAAAAAATCGATACAAAGTATCTAAAAAATTCCTAGTGTGTGCACATTATGTAAAAACCTAGTTACTCAAATCCTTTAATCCTTTTGTTATAGAAACATTTTAATTCTCCAAATAATAAATAAAATTAAACAGAAGATTTGCGGGAGATAGAGAAAAAGGGATCCTAGTAATAATGAACATTACATTCAACCAAATTTTGGGAAATATAACATGGAAAGACCTATGATGAGAGAGTATTAACTCCTTTGGCTATTGGTTAATCATTCTTATACTAGGTTAATCTAGTGAGATATAAATTACAAACTAAAATTGAAATATTTTTCTCAATAAATTTCCTTTAATTTTATTCCTAATGAGAACTCTTAAGCCTTCATTTGGGATTTCTATAATTTAGTGTAGTAGCTACCATTACAAGGGATGAGTAAGGAAAAGATTAAAATTAAGGTGTTACCTTTATGTTTAAATGGGAAAGATAGAAGCTATTTTATCCATATAGACGATAACATATTTGATGCATGGTAGTAAGTATACAGTTCTTTCATAATTAAATTTTACCCATTATGGGTAAAGATATATCTTATGTGTAAGATAAAAAATCAACATTTATGATTAAGGGGAGGAATTTCATAAACCATGGTATTGGTTTAGGGACTTTCTTATGTATTTTCCCCAACACCAAATTTCTTTCCATTTTTTTATCAATAAATTTTATCAAGGATTTTTACATTTGGGTAAAAAATAAGTATATCAATTAGTTGTATGTATCTACACTAAAAAACTAATAATGAGTTGAGGATGGTTTAAAATACCCTTGATCTTAATTATCAACTTAAGTAATCTAGGATAATAAATTAAATATAGGTTATTGAAACACTAGTTTAGGGATAGAAATAAATTCACAACTTGTGTAAATTAATCACTATCTTTAGTTTACAATGAATTAGAATGTTATACCAAGGGTTAATCAAATTTTTTATCAAAATCAAAATCAATATTTTAGAGAACAATGTGATCAATGTGGGATTGTTGGCTATGAAACCCCCATTTTTAAGAATTACACACTTCTATTGTGTATTTTTAAGTTATATAATGTGTGGGTTCAGTTATGAGAGTTTTTATATAGTTTTAGTGTGTTTTAAAGTGATTTAAGGATATATTATTTTAGCACAGTTAGGGGAAACCATGAAACTTCTCTAAGAAATCATGCTAGGGAGTCTATGATTAACTATGAAGGTGAAAAGTTGGCATAAGTCTTGGTCAAATCATTTAACTCA
Source organism: Viscum album (assembly GCA_963277665.1). Classification (NCBI taxonomy): domain Eukaryota; kingdom Viridiplantae; phylum Streptophyta; class Magnoliopsida; order Santalales; family Viscaceae; genus Viscum; species Viscum album. The sequence continues at coordinate 799,876,449 of OY728150.1, read as the reverse complement.
CCATGAAAATTGGGAGTTTGTAAAAGTATCGTCACATATTTGGTTCATAGTTTGTTTAACATTAATTCCCCAATGGCTTATCCAGTATAATTTTCATAGTTGAAACATGGTTTGTCAAACTATGCAGCCTAATTGTGTGACATGTATTAATAACATCAAAAAATTGGAATTTAATTTCATTTTGTGGATAAAAACACCCATTTTCTCCCATTTTTCTAGGATATCAAACCATAATATTCCTCTAGTAGATCTTAGTGACTCATCACCCTCTGGAACCTATTTTCAATGGATCAAAGTTCATTAGATAACCATAATAAATTAAAGTGTTATATTTATTTTTATCTATAAATATTTTCATATCCTCCCACATAGAATGTTATATATAATTTTTTATGTATATATATATGGTATATGGTGAGTATTTTATGAGATCTTGATTGGATATATTAAATGAATGAAATTATAATTCTACTTCTACAGGTTTCATTATGTCGTCTATCGGTCTCATCACTCTTTGTGAGTTTAGTGGCTTCTACCTTTTCTCCAATCATTATAGAACATGAAAGTATAGTTTTTATTAAATTTTTTTATTTGAATTTAAAAGGATACACACATTGATATCTTTTTTGGAAATTACCTTTTCTTGATGATTTCGAAATCATGGATTTGAATGGTTTTTGGAAAATATCTTTTGTTTTTTGATTGAAATTGTAAATTTTAGATGACACAATAAATGTATTTGATAAAATTATTTAAAAATAATTCTTAATTTAAGAAATTAATTGGTGTGATAAATTTTCATATATGGGTGGTGTGTGTTCATTATTGCATTGGGTGAGGACTTTCCGTTATAGAATAGGAATGAGGTGTTGGATTATAGGTACCTGTAGAATTGCCACCAAGTGATGACTTGGTGCATTGATTAGTAACCAATCATGAGTACAATAATTTCACCTAAAATTCTTGTGTATATGTGTAATATGCTGTGGTTTTGGAATTCCTAGTAGAATTAATTTAAATAGTGTTTCTTATTTTAATTTAATTTTTTTTAAATTGATAAATAACTTTAATGTTCATCTCTTTCATTTAAAATTATATTTTCACTATAATCTTAATCATTCATGTCCTAGTGGCATGGGTTTAGAATTATCTTGTGGAATTTCTACTGGTTATTATTACTCACCCCCTATATATGAACTTTAGTTCATATAAAAACATTTTTATTCATGGAATATGAAAATGAATGGTTTATGTTTTCTAACGTGGATCATCATGAATATACATTCTCAGAATGATGGATAGATATTAGAGTCCTATTATGAAGTGGTTGTATTGATTCCACATTGATATTGTGGAATTGGGATGTCCTTTAGTTTTCCTGGGTCACCTTGTTCTACATTTTTTATGTTACTCAATTATTTTTGTTTTGTGGTATTTTATTTTAGTTATACTCTTTATAATTCATTCACTATATATATTAGTTTGATTATTTTTATTTTTCAATGATAGTTTATGAGTCTTAAAAGGTAAATCCCCCCCCCCATTTTTATTAATCCCTTTAAATTTATTGAGATCCTTTGGTGTATTTGGCATCTCAACTAAGGTTAGTGGCACCTTAGTTCTTTATAAGCCAGTGGTTAGGGTGAGGATGTTATATTGGGAATACATAAAATTACTATCTAATCATTGAAATTTCTACCCAATACAATAAAAATGATACTTTTTCTAGATATGGACATAGGTATCAATCTAATAATTATCCTTTTTTCAATAGTTACTACTCAGTCTATATGAATCATTCAAATCTATCCTAGAAAGAGAAATGAATTCTTAGAAAACCTACGTACCCTTGTTTTTAAAATTTTCGAAGAAAAAAAATCAAAAATAAAAATAGGTATCTCAATGATAACTAAGGGGAGTTAAGAAGAAGATGTTAAGCATGTTTCATTCACAAAATACATGGCGTGATTCACAAAAAGTTAAGATAGGGTCTAGGATCGATAACCTTGAATAAAAAATGGGTTAATCAATAAGATACATAACTTAAAGATACAAAGGAAAATTTATAAGTACTAAGGAGATTAAATATAAGAAAAAATCATGGATCTTACCACTAAGAGTGGTTTTAAAAATTATGAGGAAGCATGAGAATAACCTAGTGAGTTCACTCTAAAATTTTGGAGAAATATAGAAGATGATATCTAGAATACACAGAATCTAAAATTTTTGATATTAAGTTTGAAACTGAGTTAAATCAAAAAATCCCACTTGAAAAATAAATATGAAAATACTTCAAAGGTAAAGAGGAAGTTAAGGAATAAACTGAGCGAATACCCATTGTTTAAATAACTTTTACACCACCCATCCAATTTCCTAAAGGTACTAAGAAAAATACTCAAGGACCAATCTAAAAAATTTCCTTATGATGTTTATGAATATTTAAATAAATATTAAATTCCTTTAAACTTTAGTTCAAATTCCATCATACTTGAATTCATTAAAAAATATTATTTCAAAAATAATAATTTATAGGAATTTGATACTTATAGCATGACTGAGGAGTGCAGTGATGTCCTTCAAAAGAGGATTCCTCCTAAACTCCATGACCTGAGTATCTTTTTCATCCCATGCACAATAAGAAATAGAATTCATCTCAAATATTTATGTGACCTTGTTGTGACTATAAATATTATACCTATATCATTATTCAAAAATTTGTTCTTATGATAATTATAGCTAACGAATGTTGTTTTATATTTGTATGAACAATCTATTACTCACCCCATTGGGAAATTGGATGGTCTTTTAGTTTGGGTATGGAGGGTTTTTTTACCTAAAAATTTCTTCATTATTTATATATAATGTGATAAGTAACTAGATATCATTCTTGGAAAATAAATTCAGAAATAATATGGGTTGTGATAGTTATTTCAAAAGGAAATTTGATATTCAATTTAGGTGATCAAAGAGAGGAATTAAATTTTTTTAATAAGGCTAAATAACTAAAACATGATAAAAACTAGTCAAGAGATGAGCTAAAAGAATTTGAGGATCCTATTTTTGAACTCGAAAAATAATTTTTAATAATAATTGAGAAAATTAATTGTAAACCCACACCTATAGAAACCTATATGAAATATTATTCTAGTGACGAAAATGATATTATGGATTATTTTTAGGGAGATCAATTAGGATAACATAAAAATTTTACTAAGAAAATCATATTGAATTCAGTTTTGAAATCTCGATGTGAGTAGTTATAAACTATGTAAAAAAGATATGAGGAAGAGGATTTATCAAGATTACACTCTTTAATTAAGATAAACACTGAGGAACATTGTCCACCTAATCCTGGTATCTTTCCCTCTAGATAACGAGCACCTGAAGTGAATCTTAAACCATTATTATCTCATCAGAAATATTCATTTTTAGGTGAGATTTCTACCTTACATATCATTATTTTAGATGATCTAAGTAAGATTAAATAGGATAGGTTTATCATTTTATTAATATAGTTTATAACTACACTATTATTGGAATTTTATAATATAAAAAAGAATGATATATCATTTTTCATTTATGGGGTCCTTATAGAGAGAAAGGAACACCCTATTATTGAGAAAAAAATGAGACTTAATATGAATAGAAGGTAGGTTATTACAAATGAATTTATAAACAAATTAGATGTTGTAATCATCTACCTGATCTCATACATCCCTTTAGTTAGTCTTGTACATGTTGTACCTAATAAATGGGGTGTCACTATTAATAATTCCTAGAATGTGACCAAATGGAGTGTTTTTATAGAATATAGAAAGATAAATAATAGTACTAAGAAATAATATTTCCCCATGTTATTCTTAGACTAGATTATTTATAGTTTAGTTGGTAATTAATTTTATTGTTTTCTTGATGGTTATTCTAGTTACAATAAGATGGTTAAATACCCTAAAGTGTAATAAAAAACTATATTCACATTTCCCTTTAGAACATGTTCCTACCAGTGAATTCTATATGATTTGTGTGGTTCTATTTTAAGTTTTCAAAGATATATTATGGAAAACTTTTTAGGAATTATTGATAGGATAATAGAGGTTTTCATGGATGATTTATCCGTTTTTTTACCACTTTTAAGAGTTTGTTTTAGAATTTAATATTGGTTGTGAAAAGGTCCTAAGAGATAATAATTATCATAAATTGAGTGAAATGTAATTTTATGTTAAATAAGGGAATTATTCATGATCACAAAGTGTTTAGGAAGGGAATTTAGGTATTAACTACTAAGATAGAGGTTATTCAAAAGATTCCCACTCTTGAAAATGTTTATGGAGTTAAAGTCTTCTTAAGGAATGTCATTTTTTACTGGAGATTCATAAAATAATTTTCAATGATCATAAGGACCTTGTGTCTTATACACTTTAATTATATACATATTTTTATCAAATAAAAATAACTAAAGTATATAAATCTTTTTAAATAAAAAATTTACATCTTTTATAATCATCATTATCCCCAATTGTAAGTTACCTTTGGGAATTAAGAGGGATTCTAGTGACCTGGATATAAATATTGTTTTAGGGAAGAGAAAATATGAGAAGTTTCATATGGTGTATTATTATATTGGGTTACTAAATAAATCTCAAAGGAAACACCCCAAAGTTGATAAGGAGATTTGTTTTGTTGTGTTTTCTCTTGAGATGTTTAATAAATATTTTATTGTGTCTAAATTTATTTTCCCCACTGATTATTTAGCCATGAATTTTTTTGACCAATAAAGAGGTTATTCCAAGACTCATTATATAGATCATTTTAATATAGGAGTTATATTTAGAAAATATAAATAGGTATGGTGATAAAAACTTGTTTTTTACCATATTTTTATGTTCTCCAATAACCAAAATAGTAATCCAAGAGAAATTAACCCATATTTTCTATATGAAAATTGATCATTCTCTCAAAAAAATAGAAAACTTGGTTTGAAGATATTATGAATTTCTAGTAATTTATAATCACATACAGTTGTATCACTCAAAACTTAAGTAATTATTTCATTTTTTATCTTAACTATGAATTTTATGATGATCCATTTCTTATTAAGAGGTGTGTTGAAGTACTTTTAATGAGGTGTATATCTGAGGAATACAATCTCTATATTTTAGAGAGTTTTCAATCTTCTCCATGGAGAGTACACCATGATGTAGAGAGGAAAATTCAAACAATTTTACAAGTTGGATTCTATTTTCCAACTCTTTATAAGGATACTAGGAGTTTAGTGGTAATATTTGATAAATAAAAAATGATATGAAATGTTGTAAGAAGGTAAGATTTCCCTCAAAACATAATTTTGGAGGTAAATATTGTTTATGTTTGGGACATTTAATTTATAGAACCATTACCATATTCTCATAGTAATAAGTATATTTTGGTAGTTTTTTATAATTACTTTGAGTGGGTAGAGGTAGTTCAACTTCTAAATAGTTAAGATAAAAATTTTATTAAATTCATTAGGTTGAGAGGTTTCTCAAGATTTGGAGTGTATAAGAATTACATCACTAAAAATGGAACCCACTATAAGAAGTCTAAATTCAAAAACCTTATGGTGAAATGTGGTTGTGTGCATAAAACTAAAACTAATTTCATCAATAGTTTAGTATACAAGATAATATTTCAAATATATAAATAAAACAAGTGATATATAATATTGTTGGGAGTTCTAAGAAATATTTCTCTTTAAAACTTGATAAATATTTATAGTAGTATCGAACTACTTTTAATACCTCCATTAGGATTTATGACTATAGAATTATCTTTTTTAAATCATTTAATTTTCTTATGGAATTATAGTATAAATCCTTTAAGACTATAAAGGTTATGAATTATGAATTTAATACTGTTATTGAAAGGATACTTCTAGAGAAGATGGAATTTAACAAGATTAAGAGAAAATCATAAGAAAATAATGGGATATATTAAGGAAGAACAAAATATTTTCATGATTCAATCATCCAAAATATGGATTTTAAGTTTATTCATAAGTTTTATCTTTTAAATTCTATAATAAATTTGTTTCTTAGAAAATGCAAGTATAGATGTTATGGTCCTTTCACAATCTTTTGGTGTTAATCATTTGTATTTTTTAATTAGTAAGAGATTAAAATAGATTATACCATTTTAATTTTCAAATATTAAAACATTTATTTCAGGGGTATTTAAGGACTTGGTCATTGTCCTAGCGCTTGAATCAGGAACACTATTTAAGCTAAACTGATAAAATTAGACGCAGCGATTCATGGGAGTCAACCTATAGTCTTTATATTATTTTTATTTTATTTATTATATTTGAATTAAAATAAAACTATTTTTTAGTTTCATGTTATTGTTATGTTGTTATTTCAATTATTCATTATTTAATTCCAAATTACACTCATTGTAATCATTTTCTAATTTTTTTTGAAATTTGGATAGTTGGATATTGATCATTTCATTCTACATTAGTATTCAAGAATAAGTTAAAACTATTGTGAAGTTCCATTGATAATAAAATTTCATACCCTATATAATATCAACTAAATGGGTTTAAAAGTATTAAAGTATAAAGATTGTGGATTAATTTTTAATTACACTTCATTTCAACCCATACTATGGTTATATTTCTTTTGAGATTAAATTACTAAAATGTCGTATTGATCTATTTTATCTTGTATATGCTAGAATTGGGAAACCAAATGTTTTCTTTAGTGGAAAAGAAGGTAAGTGTATTTGGATAAACATAAATAATTAAATTTTTTAAATCAAGGAAATGTTTATTTAATTTTACACTGTTTTATTTTCTTCTTTACTACCTAAAAACTGCTACTTGGTACTTTGGTATATAAAAATTTTGAAAGTATTTTAAATAGTATTTCTATATTCTAAAATCATGAAAAAATTTATTCTTTTTACTATTATTAGTTGTATGAAGTTTTATGTTGAAATAATGGGGCTTTAATGTTTTTTTTTGAATTATAAAATATATTTTCAAACCTTAACTTTAAGTATTCAATTTTCGAAAGTATTTATTATACAATATAATTTTTATGTACTGAAACGATAGAAACATTTTTGCATGTTATAAATTTTTTTATGGTTGTGTTATGTGGTAAATATTTTTTTATCTTTATTGTGACCCTTTGAAAATTATTTAGAGAATATGATATTGATAATTATTCAAACTAAAAAAAATTAGTTGTTTAATCCATCTTGAAGTTCAAATTTAGGGAAAATATTAGGTTTTACATTTGAGTATGGGTCTTCATATGTGTTGAACTCTAGTTTACTGAGTTCAAAATCAAAATTCCCTTAAAATTATTCAAAATTTAGTTATTTTTATGCATCATATTTCATATTCAATGGTTAAAAATTCTTATTAAAATTGGGAATTGTTTTTGCTACTTTGATGGGGGGAATTTCTATTTACTCATGGATTAAATTTAGTAACATATTTTCTTTACTCTCTTGAAAAAACTTGTTTTTTATGATGTTTTGGGAGTTTTTTTACAAATTTTCTTTAATTTTAATATCTTTATTGGATTTAATCTAATATGTTTTTAATTTAAGTGGTCTAAATATGAACTCATAATCCCATTTGAGTTGTGTGTCTTAAAACTATTAGAGGGGTCTAATTATATTAAGCTATTAGTTATTTTGTTCTCTCTCATTAATATATTGGTGTGTTTAATTATGTTTTTCTACTCAGTTATTGGATTCATTTTTTCTTTTTTAATTGTTCATTGTGGAGAAAATAAGACTTTAGGAAGTGTATTTGAATGAAAAATTATGGTTGGTTAAATTCCTTTCCAAATTTTCTAATTTGATTATCTTTGTCAAAACTAGAAACCATATTTTTGTTTAGCTTTTATTTTTTAGTGATAAATGATACATTTTTACTAGATAGATTTCATGAGTGGAAAAACTATTGAAAATAACCTGATTATTAGCATTTTAAACTTTCATTTTTTAAATTAATTGGTATTCATTGAATATATTTAATTGATTTCTTAAGGAAAAGTAGTGGATTAAGAATGGGTGAATTTGATGTTTCATTATTTTGATACATTTTTTCCACATCTCTTTCATTCATATTTTTTATATTTTTATATAAAATTGTTCTTTTGATGAATAATGATCATTTTGTGTGTTAAAATTATTAATCATTGAATATATGTTTTAAAATTTGGAATTTTGGGATAAATTATTCAAGGATATTTCCTTTAACATAGATATATTTTTATTAAAAATTATGCTTTTGGGGTAATTTTTAATTGAAAATCATTTGGAGAATTTATTATGGTTTTGGGTATTTGAATTAACACATATGGTGTTCCATGTTTTTGTTATAAATGTGTTGTGTTTGAAAAACTTATAATTGTGTTTTTTGAAGACTGAAAATGCATATTGAATATATAAGTTTTAATAATATAATACATATTTAATGGATAATTATTTTAAAGTGGCAAACTCGATTTTCCAGGGTGGATACATAGTATTCTTATGTGTGCCAATTGTAGGATATGTAATAGTTTCTACTCTGAAAATTTGTGAACTAATAGAGAAAACATAAAATTTTCTTACCTGGGATAATGGATATATAATATTCATTCTTGGAAACTTTTAATAAATTGAAAAAATTTAGTGTTAAGTAAGATATTTTTTTCACTAAAGATGGAACATAAGATATTTTATCCCAATTAAGATGATACATAATATATTTTTTAGGTGGAAGATGATATATAAGATTTTATTTCTTAAAAGATTACATATTTAATATTTTAATGTTTTGAAAATATATAAAAAAGACACATAAGTTATTTTATCTATAGAATAATTATATGTATAATATTATTTTGTAGGATCTAAATCATTTTGTATCATTTTTTCCTTAGTGAAAAATCTAGTAAAGGATCATTAGTAATATCTTTTTTGGTCTTGTAGGGGATATATAAGTTTTCCCACTTTGGAAAATATTGAGCAACACTTGCAAAATAGTTTGTACATTATCCAAATTGAAGATGTTTTCAGTGTTGATAATATTTAAAACCTAATAAACAAGGATCCCTATTCTCACAAATGAGTATTAAATTCAAAGAGATATGATTCGATGAAGATGGGTATGGGAGATCTACTAAGTATTGTTAAAGATAATCTAAAAAATAATGGATCAAGATGGTATATCATCAATTTGATTACTAATTAGAGATAAATCTAGTGTACATGGGGGTAAATCTTATATTAGATGGGTTTTTCCTGATTAAAACAAATTAGATAGTGAATAATGAGGGTTTCTGCATCGATAATTATTATACGAGGTGATGAGCACTACATATTGAGAAAAGAAACACTGGGGGGTCCATAAAATTTTTATAAAGACTTAATTTTATGGTATTTAGACATTATTAATGGGAAAAGACGGCATGGAAAGATTCATTATGAGTTTTTTCAGTTTGATATTGGTGGCTTCAGAGGGAGAGAAGGTGAAGAGAGAAAACAAGAGAGAATATTATTGACTCAACAAAAAAATTTCTTCTCCTTCAAGACCTTATATATTTATTTATTCCTTTTTTTAATAGAAAATATTTATTGTATTATTTTGAATATTATAGGTAGATAAATTTATTTAGGGAACTAATATTATTATTAAAAAAATTATTTACTTCATTTTTGTATTCACTTTACAAATATAGCCACAACTATCCGACATTTTCCTTGATAGTAATATTTATTCTCAAATATTCATGATTTAATTATTGTATATCTTCATTAAAATAAAAATAATATTATAAAAATATTCTTTTTAAAATCATTTATTAAGAATTTTATCAATAAATGAGGGTAACTCACTAAGATTAGATGATAATTGAATATTTTTAAGTTATTTCCACTATTTTTTTCATCTAAGTTGGATTCTAATGTTGGAATGTCATATAACTTAACCATATATAATTAAAACCCTCAATTGATTATGTTGGATATATTTTTTAAAATTTTGGTCCAATTGATCTCATTTATTCAAGAATTAAGGAATATCATTTCATAATCTGACAATCAAAATTCCCCTAGATCTCATCACTTATTTTCTATTTCCAATTATTTTTGTGATCTCCATAATTTAGATTCTATTTTAATTCAATAATTTTCATTTAAATTTTAAAAAAATCACATCACATAATTTTCATTATTGCTTGATATTTTTATTTTATTGTTTTTTATATTGTGTTTGTTTTCTCTTTCGATTTAGGAATAGTCCTTCTCATGGATTTAAAGATTATTACTACTATACTAGTTTTATTTTGGTCTATAAATAGGTATTTTTATAGATAACAACATATCAAGTAACATTTATTCTTTTATATAGGCCACTCATTCCATAAATTTATGGATCTGGATATTTATATTTATTTATAATAATACAAAGGCCCATGGGGCCATACTTTTTAGTTTAGTAAATAGCGATTGTATTTGAATCAGATAGATACTCTAAAATTGTTTTAGATTTTATCCAAAATATTTTTTGATGGGTATTCATAAAGTACTGCATATGATGTGATACATGGTGGAGTTGATATCTTCTAAAAAGTATTTTGGAAGACATCCAAAATGATTTTTGGATATGCTTTTAGAAGTTATTGTATATGATACAATATAAGGTGAAATGGAAAAAATATTTTAGAAATTATTGTAAGTATGATATTAAAAGACATATGTACTAAAGACATATTTTATATGATACAATAGGCCATGTTATATTTTACAAATTATACATATAGTAAAAAACATGAAATGAGATTTCATGCTACCACCACCATCAATCATAAGGTACGATTGAACCATATCATAAGTCATGACATATATTCCACTTTCTTTCATATTATTGGTGGTTTTACATTATGATTTAAGGATCAATTGATTAATTCCATGTAATATATCATTAAAATCTCATTAAAATAGTTTTAATGTTTGGGTAGAATCATTAATGCATAACATATTTAAATATCCCATTGAGTTTAATCATTTTTTATATCCACATGAGTAAATATATATTTTTTCATGTAGATTACTCAAGGACTTATTAAAATCCTTCTTCCATGCGATAATAGTAAGACTGATTGTTTATTTTTCCTTTCATGAAACTACGAAGTTTCTAAATTTCTCTTTCTCCTAATTTCTTTGTGTAATGAGGTGTTAGAATACCACATAGGATAGAGAATCACATTTTATCACCAAATGATTCATCTAAAATTATAGATACCTTTATATGTTGGAATATTTATATTTCCACTCCTATAATATTCCTCAGACCCATAGAAAGATAAGGATGATGTAGTAGAAGCTTCAATATAAGGTATAAATTGTTCATCTCTTCTTAAATTCATATATATGTGTATTTTTATTTATCCAAGCATGTAGATATTGGTTTTGTTTTATATAATTTGAACTACCTCTAACAAATGTTATTATATCCCTATTAAACTCAATTATAAATAGGTATAGTAAGTGGATTTAGCTTTATTTCTAGTGGATCATTCTCATCCCCACTTTCTACCACTCAATAGGAGGTCACCATGCTGGCATGTCACTAATATTCCATGTTAACAAAATAGATCAAAATTCTATCACATGTCTTAGTATTAAAATTTATGGTAGGAAATAACAGGCACACACCACTCTATATGAAACACATACACTATGATATAATGGTCTCAAGAATCTTGAATTGAGTCTAACCCATCCTACCCACTCTCAGGTCGGGTAAAATATCACACCAGATCACATAACAATAAAAGTATATCATAGTGATATCAAGTAACCATGATTCACTCAAGTTAGTTTTCACTAATAAGTTATATAGGAAAACTCTATATAAGTTTGTTTTGACACTCTAAATTATTAAACCCTCCATTGTATCCTAAATATCAAACTCAAACTACCACATGAATTTCATATTATCCTTACATAATAGAAATTATGCATGAAATCATGCCTATATACACCCTGGTCCAAGATTAAAACATAATAAATCATAAATCATAAAACACATCTTTAGATAACTTCAAAACTATAAATATTAAAAAACAAGAAAATAAATTCCCTCTAAGGTAACTTATATTTATCTCATATAAGGATTAGATACTCACAAGTACAATATTCATACTAATATATGAAATTGTCAGATATATCATCTACCATATTTTAAACAGTAAGATAAAAGAAGAACAAGGATTTGAAACCACTTTGAAATGTACCTATTATGATTCACCTCCATTGTGGTCAAACTAATTTGTTGTGCACCTCAATCATACATCTCTATATTCTAAATGCTTCTGACTAGTGATGGGTGTTTACATATGACAAGTGTGGATATTATCCCCTTGAGAATAGATAACTATAAAATACAATGGAAAAAATTTCAATAAATAGTCATGATAATATAACAATAGTATAACAATTAAATTATAACTAAATACCCAATAGGGAAAAAATATAACAAAATGATATATTATACATGTCAAAAAATCCATATGAGTCAAAATAGGATCTTTTATGGGAAAATAATATTCAACGGGGCCTTAAAGTGAGAAAAAGTAAAGGTATGTCTCTATAAAACTACTCCTAAAACCTAGACCAGCCATGTCTCTGAACTCTGAAACAATATCTTAATATAAACATCCATATAAAATATTCCATTTTTCCTTACCTAGGTCATGAAACATAAATTATTATTGTTTATCATTGTTCTAGTGCAGGTTGTGTGTACAACTCAATAGGCCACCACCAATGGTGTCCTTAACAAGTCTAATAAATGCAAGTGCATACTTATTATGAAATGTTAATAAAGAAAATAAGCAAATAAACTTGTCACTTTATAGAAATCTTAGTATCCAAAACACATTTGACCATACTTATTTTTTCCATTCTTGAAATTGGATGATATACCCATGGTATGAACACACATTGATAAGGAAGTAAATACCACTCCTTATATAAATATCAAGGTGAATGAGTTATCACCATAAAGTAATATTGGTGAATGATACATATCCATGATAACACATTTGAGAGAACAATTTATCACTAATACAATTTCAAGGTAGAATGAAGCATCACTTGGTGAATTGGGTTTCACTAACCTAGAGTTGATGATATACCACAAAAATCGATCTCTAAGTCAAGGCTTCATCACTAAGAAAACTCTATCAAGTGGATGATGTACCATCAGTGTCACTCTTTCGGTGGATGATATACAACCAATATTAATTTATAGACAGAATATATCTCACTAATATAAAAATATAAATGTATTATTCACCATTAATATAAATATATGGGTGGATGATATTTCACTCTTACCAGCCTCCAAGTGGGAAATGCACGATCAAAACTACTCTCATATGTGGATGATAACACTTATACCAACTCTTATAGTGGATGATGCAACACCACTAACTAGAACAATCTATATGATGTACCACCAATATATCAACCTCATGGTGAACAATGGATTGCCAACTCAATTCAGGTGTAAGAGAAACCACCAAACAACCAAAATTGGATGATGTACCACCAAACCATATCTCAAGGTGGATGAGAAATCATTAAACAAATAAATTAGTCATAATAGTGAATTATTTATAACATTTAACCAACATAAATCATTTATAATCCTAATCATGTAAAATGGGGTCATTCTCACTAGCCACTAACCAACTTAAAGGATTGTACCTAGGTTGTCCCAAACTTATCCTATCACATTCTAATGTTATTTCCCACCAAGGAATGTCTAATGACACAAAAATATGATCTTAATTTAAAGTCTCAATTATTGGTCACCCATTTTAGGTCTAAATATAATGTTCTATATTACAACCCACGTAAAAATTGGTTTCATTAACCATGGTTTGGATACATGCCACTCAAGGGACCACTCATAGATTTAATAGATTTAATACATATCATGAGAAGTGTATAATTTCATTTAAATCAATTCAAAGGGAATGGTCACAAATTTTAACACCCCTAATTTCATGTGATGATTTAAACATCTGTAAAGAGAAATGAAAAAAATAAAATGACTACCTAAATGGACCTAATATGGTCTTACTCATTGGAAATCACTAGTGGATTCATCCTCAAATGATTGAAATTTAAAAAACTGAAAAGCCCAAATATTTTGGATTAGGTGATGATACATGTTGAACCAGTAAGGGAAACCAAAATAGATGGGATATGAGTGTTAGAATCACCCATATCACTCCCATGTGATTCGAGAAAGTCTGATCTTATCCCGAACAATAGGTAATTTTAAGGTTTCATTCACAAGATACGTTCCCTTGGTGGGTGTTGAATAAAAAATTATTTTAATTTAGAGTTTTCTGAAACCCCAATAGAGGATCTTGCATATCAAATTTATAATTAATTTATTTAAATTTGGAGAAAATAATTACCTCATCTTATGTTCTTTTCTTTTATTTCATTTTTTATCTTTTGATAAGCTCTTTTGGATTACCTTTATTACACTGTAAGGATTAAACTATAAAATCCTTCTAGAGGTGATCCACACAAACCCCTTTGATCTCCGAGAAACACCAATTTATTTTTAGTTCCCATAACGGTGAATCAAAACTCTTTCATTATTCATCTTGTTAACTCCAAGATCTTTTGTTCTTGAAGGATTTATTATTGTTCTTGATAGGAAGAGAGGAATAAATTAGGAAAGAGAGAGAAAGAAGTCTGTTGTTTACAACAATTCTCTATTCTAAATTTTCAATTAACCCTACATAATAGACATAACTATCTATTTATAGGTCTAGGTTTTATGTTAATTTACTATTCAATTTCATCTCATCCCTTAAATAATAATATAATATTTAATAAACTCTACGCTAAAATATTATTATTATTATTTTATTTTGTGTGTGCTAACATTGCACAATAATAAATATTATTTTTCTATCTTGTAAATTATTATTTATCACTAGATTTGGTATTGGTCTATTCAAACTCATAAAAATTTATTAAATATCCCAATAAATATTTTATTCATCAATAAATATTTATGAGAGATAAAACATGAATAAAATTATTCCAAAATCATGAGAATAATATTTCATCCATTAATTAAATTTATGAATAATTTAATTGAGATCAATGTAAATACATAGTGTGTGGCCCTTTAGAATTATTTCTCTTTAGGAATAGGTGGGATCACTTAAATTACAATATTAATATCTATAAAACGAAAATTTATCCAATCTAAATAATTTAATATCGCATTATGTAAACCACATAGAAACACGTGTGTAATATAATCCCTTTGTATCAATATCTTATCAAGTAGGTTACATATCTATGTCATAAACCTATGTTCTCAATACATATTTCTTTGACTATCTGAAATAAACACATCATTTCACAATTTCCTTGGAATTTAATGCGACAGTTCTATTACAATAAAAGGTTTGAGATATAAGCTTCCATGAATATGGAAGAGACAAATCCTTTTACAACTTATCCATTAATAACACATCATTCATGATGCACCCAAGAAATCCTACTTCCCTTCAACATTGTTTCATGATGGTTTTGATTAGTAAATCTAATTTCACGAGTCATGAAATGCATAATTGATAATCTTAAAGTCTATATACCATAACACACACTTGAATATAGAAATATTTGATGACATAAAATCATGTGGAATTCCTACTGTTATGTCTATTCTCATAATCTATCTTTTTTGAGATTATTAAGTGATAACTTCATTAGAGGAAGCCTCGTCATCTTATGAGTACATTCACCTAACAGTCTACATAATATGTGTCCTCTAATATAACATTATCCAACTATAGATCTATTATTAATAATATCATCATATCACTTCAAGGTTCTCAACATAGTGGTGACCTACTATGACCTTATCAATGCAACAGATACCCCCATGACATTATTATAATAAATTAATACATAATAATGAACAATATGAAATAATATATTTTATTAATATTCATATCAATGAATATACATGTAATAAAAGTAAAAATATGTAGTCCTACGATACGAACTCCAAAAAACTCCCACTTGGACTAGAGATAACTTACAATGAATAGCATCCCACTATACCTCATAATATAATCATGTTTCTATTGAGTCATGGATTTAGTCAAGGATTGCACCATGTTTTCCTCTATGGAAATATTTCTCACTTCAACCACATATCTCTGAGACAAATACCTCAAGGAATGATTCTTTTATATTATGTTCTTCCCCTACTAATGTGACCTACTCTCCTTTGTGAGAGACCTCATAGTAGTATTATTAATGAGAGTGTGATAAGATCTTAACATAAAGGTATACCATCAAGCTCTTGAATGAATTTATCTATCCAAAGTTATTCTTTAGATACCTCTGATGTTGAAATATTCTTATACTATACTCTATAATCTTTGACCACATCATTATTTGTTATCTTCTAGCTCACATAACATCCTTCAAAGTGAATATGTATCCCAGTTGCGATTTCACATTATCTTGATCCGTTTGGAAAAAAGAATCTACATGTCCTATAATGAATATTTCCTAATATCCTCCATAAAGAAGGAACATAACCTTAGTATTAATTATAAAATTAAGGATATACTTGACTATCATCCAATGGAAGTCACCCAGGTTAACTTGGTATCTTCAAATAGCACTCAATTCATAAAAGACATATGGCCTTGTACATAGCATAACATACATGATTTTCACAATTAATGATGCATATGGAATCCTTTTAATTTTTTTTCTTTCCTCATGTGTTTGAGGACTCACTTTCTTGGAAAGATGAATGCCATGTGACATTGGAAACAATCCCTTCTTAGATTGTTCCACACTAAACCTCTTTGTTATCTTTTCATTACATATACCTTAACTTGAGCTGAGTAGTCTCTGAGATCTATCATGAAGGATCTTGATACCAAGAATGTGTGATAACTCATTTAATTATTTTATGTAGAAGTATGTATTCAACCACACATTAATTAACTATAATTTTGGTATTCAATTTCTAGTAATAAATATGTCATCGACATATACTATTAATAAACTAACTATACTCCCACTAAACTATTTATTCTCACAAGTTCCACATCCATTCTTTATAAACACAAATTCTATTATAGATTCATAAAATTTAATGTTCCATGACCTTTATTATTTCCTTAATCTATAAATGTAAATTTACAATACGCATATATTTTTGGAATCCTTTGAGTTACAAACCCTTCTGGTTTTGTCATATTGCTATATTTCTGAAAGTTTCTATTAAGGAAAGTTGTTTTGATATCCATCTTCCAAATCTAATAGTTTTGGAAGGTTGTAATGGAAAGTATAATTATGATGGATTGTATTATTGAAACTAGTCAAAATGTTTCATTATAGTCAATGCCTTCAATGTTTTTAAACACTTTTACAGCTATTCAATCATTATAGGTACTAAATTTTCTTTCCATGTTCAGTTTCTTCTTGAATAACCATTTATAACCAATGGAATTTACATCCATTGGATGATCTACCAAAATCTATACTTGGTTTTAGTACATGGAATACGTTTTAGAATTCATGGATTATTTCCACTTTTAAAATTTTCTCCTCTTACTACTTATTTGTATGACGGAGGATCATTATCATCAACAAATAATGAGTCCCCATCCTCTGTTACTAGAAAAAACACACTTTTGTATATATTTAACCTAACTTGTACTCCTATGTAGTACCTATGTCTCTACAATAGCTTCTTCTTCCATGGATATTTATAGAATATGTTCTTATAAAAAATATTGTTTACCTTGATCCTTAACTTCATCAAAGTCTATTTCACTCGCACTATCTCTTTTAGAGATGTGCTCCCTCTAAAGGGGTATGGAATTTCTTTCTACTATTATATTTTTTCTGAGATTCATATAGGTAATAACCCATTGTTTCTTTTGGGTATCCTATAAAGGTACACATTGTTCCTTGAGGTGAAATTTTATTACCTGGAGAGTCATTAACAAATTCTTCACAACCCCACACATGTATGTATGACAACACAAGTTTCTTACCATTCCACAATTGGTATGGTATACGATATACAAACTTAATTGGAAATTGGCTTAGTATTTTTTACACATTTTATAATGCATATCCCCAAAAGGATAATGAAAGAATAGCATGCCTCATCATAGATCTCACCATGTACAATAAAGTGTGGTTCCTCCTTTTACTTACACCATTCCACTAAGGTGTGTATGAAATATTGAGTTGAGATATAATCCCAAAATATCATAAATAATCAATGATGTCTTGATTAAAATATTCTCCACTATAGTCTAATTGGAGTTTCTTGAACTTCTTACCAACCCGGTTCTCGATTTCATTCTTCTATTCCTTGATTCTCAAAGGAATGTGACTATACCTCATTAAATATATATATCCATAGCTACAAAAATCATCATTAAAATTTATGATGTATGATTCCCCACCCCTTCTTCAATAATAAATAGTTCACAGACATTGGTATAAAATAATTCAAGAAGCTCTTTGTCTCTTTAACCATTTCCAATAAATGTTAATTTGGTCATTTTTCCTTATAAACATGTGAGACATGCAATAAGTATTTTTAGTTCAAAAGATTATAAATATTCATCTTTGTGTGATTTTGTCAAATTATTTTCATTTACATAACCTAGATGATGATTCCAAAGTTGGGTTTGGTGTAGTTCATGTGAATTAATTTCATTATCCATATCCATTACTTGGTTTAGATAATCTAACACATAAATTTTATCATTTAAATGTTCATTAACATAACAAGTATGATCCTTATAGAGGAAGAAAAAAAATTCCCTAAAATTAAAAATAAATCATTCAATAACTGGAATGTATATAGAAATAATATTACTATTAATTGATGGAACATGATGATAATTTTGCATAACAAAGATTATTTCAGTTGAAAACATGATGTGGTAGTTGTTGATAGT
This sequence comes from Viscum album, assembly GCA_963277665.1. NCBI lineage: Eukaryota > Viridiplantae > Streptophyta > Magnoliopsida > Santalales > Viscaceae > Viscum > Viscum album. Next base: position 799,857,415 of record OY728150.1, on the reverse strand, counting down.
TACAAAAATAATTTTAGCACTGTTGTATGGTTATAGATCTACCTCCACTTGTTCAATATTTTTTAATCTACTTAGCTCCTATATTTGAATACATATGTTAGAACAACAAATGGTATCTAATAACCAAATTGTAGAAACAGATAAATTTCACTTGATAATAAATACACTAAAATATTCCCTTTACTTTTTTTCTGGGGAAATATTTTCGGCCAGTGGACCTTCTTAAAACTTGTGAAATAAATATCATCCTACTCCCTTTATTTCCCTTTGTTATTTATCTTCTTATAATGGAATGAATATGTTTTGGTTTTTGAGCTCTTATCTTTCTCTTTCTGTTCGTTCACCATAATTACCAAAGGATTTTTGGGATTCGTCTCTTTATCTACTTGGTAAAGAAGAGTGAGTAGATTTAGAAGAGACTTATCAATACTTTTTAAATTAAAATTTACAATATAACTACATAATCTCTGAGGGAGTGATTTAAGAATGATATTAGTGTGTAGTTATTTAGTGATTTTAATCCCTATAACTTCTAGTAACTCAATGTATTGAATTATATTGAATTGGTGAGGCCTAGATGGATCACGTTCCATAATCTTACTCAATAATATTTCTTTTTAAATCTTAAATTGTGCATATATTTCTCTCTCTTGATATAAACCATGAATATTATCAAGAATGATATATAAATACATGTTTTCATGAGAGTTCATGAGTTTTCTTGACATACATGATAGCATCAAACATTGAACACTGGCCATGTCTTTCATAAGTTGTTCAAAGACAAGGACCTATTCACCACTCACCTCTTTGGCTTGAAGATCAGGCATTGAGGATTATAGTATATAAGATATCAATTCATGAATCAATACAATCCAAAGGCCTATGAACCACTCTTGGAAGTTAATAATGGTGAGGAGATGGTATTTATCTAATATAGATCACATGGATAGTGTGGATGATGAAATTTAAATTTCATTATAAAATTTAAAAGAGAAGATTATTATTACTATTCTTGATTAAAATTCATATGAGAAATAATAATAATTAATTTTAAGAAATCTCCCACTATTTTATCAGTTCCTAATAACCCTCACCATTGAACTCAAAATGTATAGTTTCATAGACATTATAGTGGGAAGGATCCATATTCCCCTTCAAATAACCCCAATGATGATTGGTCAAGCTTTTTGAAGGTATTTAGGTAGTTAGGTCTTTTCTAACTAATGGATTTAAGATCCTTGTTTTGTTGAGTGGAATCCCCATCCTAAAATCATGACTTGTATTTCCTCAAAAATTTCCTTCAAATTATATTGATTCTATAGAGGTCTCATTATCTTGATATAAGATGGTTAAGTCATCACATAAACTTGATAATAACTCAAATTTAAAATTAAGTTTCCCAATGAGGCTTGGTTAAACACTTAGTTATAAGGATTTCATTCCTAATCAAGTAATATAAGGCCAAGTATGACTTAATATATATTTCAAGGATTTTGATTTATTATGCCAAAATTTTATCTTTTTTATCTTTTATATTATTTTTTAATATTAATTAGATATTAGTTAATTAATTAACCATGTTGGATAAATAATTTACACATAATCTATTTTTTAAACTTATATATTTGTAGATTTATTCTTTTATTTATCTGATATCGTTCTTTAATATAAAAAATAAATAAATCATAAGACCAAAATAAATAAATAAATAATTGGTTTTGTCATGATCTTTTCTGGCAGTTGATTTATTGAGTGTATAACAAATAAAACTTTGACCTAGGGGAAAATCCTTGTGTCGGTCTGGGGATGAGTAAGAGCATTCCACCTATACATCGATGTATCACCTAGGTTAGTATCATAATGGTTCCATCTTTAACTACCTCCACAGACATTAAGATACTCCATTAAATACAAGTATTTATAATTCACATGCATGTGAGAGAAACAAAAAGATTAGTTAATGGGGTTTATATAAATAACTAGGGACACATATGTACTATATAATAATGGAGGGAGGAATGATATACATGACATAAAATTTAATTTAATATTAAATAATTGAAACCAGTGTAATAAATTAAATTAAAACATCCAACACATACACAGGTCTTGGCCAAGCTCATTAATAGTCATACAAGAAATGAATATAAAAAAGTAAACTAGTTAAAATTTATTTATATTAATTATTTATTATTAATATAAATTTGATTTCATTAATTATTTAATTACAATTCATCTTAATGACCATATGAATTCTCTTGGAGATAGTAATATAATTGGAATTCATGTCAAATAAATGGAAGGAACAATAATTTAAAATTATTTCAATAAATTAATTGATCATTTAAATTTTTTAAACCATTATAAAATAATAAAATGAAATAAATTTCAATCAATGTAAGGATATTTTAATACAAAAATTGTAAATTTAATGTAATTTAATTATATACTTAATTGGGAGACAACACATAGTGTACTTGTGAGTCACATGTCATGTATCTCAGTTTTTTGTACCCAAGTTATGTTCCCTAGTCTTGGACATGTAAATTAGTTATACTACACATAGTACACTACCACTTACATGTCTTATGTTCTACCTTTAATGTGTCCATGAAACCTTTTTAAGGACTTAGTGCATTTATTGAATGTGGTACAACAAAATTTGTACAATCTATATACACATCATATATATCCCACGTTGTGTGTTCTCTTCTCTCATTTAATGGATCACTGTGTACTTCAGATGTGGGAATTAATTAGTTAGATTCCATGTACATTGGAAACATGTCATGTACTCCATTAAAGAAATAGGATATTAGTATCACAAGGTTTTGACCATGTAAAATGACCACATGGGATGTGAAAATTTCTATTCTAACACATGTAGACTACACGGTGTGTATGCAAGCTACATGACCTGTAATCTAACAAGTCGTGTTCTAGGTTGGGTTGTTCTACATGTGGTGTAAAACAAATTCACCATGTGTAATCACTACTTAGAAGGTCATGTATCCCATGACAGGGCCAAGTGTAGTTCACTTGGGTACATGGTGTGTACCCCTGCTACACACTGTGTAATCCTATATTTTCCATAAAAATTCCTCGACACTTCCCAATGGAATATCCTATTTCTCATCATCTATTCTTGGACTTAAGAAATTTTGAATCTTGAATGAAGAATTTAAATTTTGAAAACATGTTAATTCAAATTTTATTAAAAAACTTGTACTCTAGAAATGTAATATCTAACCACTATTGTGTATATAGATCAACAATAAAATAAATAATTATAAATTTCTAACATGACTATTTGATACCACCTGAAGGTTTCAACCATAACATAAGTTCCCTTTATGGTCATTACATTATAATTTTTTTTAATTTGGATTTTCCAAAACGCCTAGTAGAATATATTTCAAGTTAAATTTATAATTAATATATTTAGATATAGAAGAAATGATTACTACATCTTTAGATCCTTTCTTCGATGACATTTCTGATCTTTTGATAAACCCTTTTGGATTACTGTTTTCTTGTTGTAAGTATTCAATTATAGAATCCCTCTAGTCGTGATCTATACATTCTCCTTTGATCTTAAAGAAATGCTAATTGATTTTTGGGTGATAGTGTGGAGAATCAAATGTCTTGTCTTGTTCATCTTGATCACCCCAAGGATCTTTGGTCTTCAAGGAGTTATTCTCATTCTTGAGAATAAGAGAGGAGTAAATTGACAGAGAGAGATAGAAATTTATTGTCTGCAATGATTCGATAATAATAATAATATTATTTTATTTAGTGTGCACTAACTTGAATAATAAAAATATAATTTTACTGGAATGTAAATTAATATTTACAACCAAGCGTGGTCTTGATCGTCTCAAAATCCTAAATATTTATTGAATACATGAACAAATATTTAATAAACTATTTCATCCATCAATAAATATTTGTGATCGATAAAACATTAAGAAAATTATTTCTTGGTATTGAGAAACAATTTTATTCTGTTAATTAAATTAAAATATAATTTAATCAAGATAAATTGAGAAACTTAGTGTGTGAGCCCCTAGGATTATTTATTTTTGGAATTAAGCATGGTCACTTAAAGTCTGAGACTACTAAATACAAATGGGTCAAGGCACCCAATAGAAATAAATTAATTTTACAACAATAAAAACAACATATGAATAATCACTATGTAATATAATCCCTTTGTCTCAATACCTCATCAGACATGTTGCACATCCTTGTAATCAACTTATGTTCTATATACATCATTATTTGACTATATGAAATAATCTCATAACTATACCATAACCATGGAATTTAAAGATATGGTTTTATTTCAATCAAATGGTCAATATATAAGCATCCATGAAGATGTAAGGAAAATATCCATCCCCAACTTACCCATTAATAATATGTCATTTGTGAGGCACCCAATTTACCCTAATTATTTTAAACATTTTGTGTGATGGATTTGCTCAAAAAATATAAGTGTGAAGGTCATGGAATGCATCAATGATAATCTTAAAGACTACATACCATTATAGATGCTCATAGATAGGAATATATGATGACCCCAAAACAAGTAGAATTCTTATTAGAAGGTATGTTCCCATAACCCCCCCTCTTGGAGACTACCAAGTGTGAACATCATGAGAATAATTCTCATACTCTTATGATTAATTTCACTTAACAATATACATACTATTTAACCTATCATAGTAAATTATCCAACCATATAACTATAATTAAAAATATAATCATAGAACTTCAAGTTTCTCATCATATCAGTGAACTTTTATGACCATATCAATGAGACAGATTACCTAATACTTTATTACATTAAAGTTGTTAAAAACATTAAACAATATGTAATAACATATTTAATAAACATTAAAATAATTTAATATACAAGTAATCAAAGTAATAAAAATTGGTCATGGGATACCAACTCCAACATAACCAATATAGAAGAAGGAAGAACCGAGGGAGGGAGGGGATCTCTTGTGAACTACTACTAGGACAAGAATGATAGAATTATCATTTTATAACATAATTAATTAATTTTAATAAATTATTTAAAAAAATTAAAATAAATTTCCAATCACCAATTGGAACATTGGTGGCCTACTGGAGTTCGAGAGAACCATAGTGGCATCCTTTTTGCAGTGGTAATTGCCACTACCTACCCCACTAAAACTCTAATGGACATCAACTAGACTTATTGTGGAAATATGATACTTTTAAAACATCTAACACCATCATGTTTCCTCAAAACATGATACTAGGACTCTTATAACCCTTAAATACCTAAAATAGATCCAAATATATGATATTTGAGAAAAATAAATCCAATTCATAACTCGAAATGGGTGAAGAGTTATAAAATATATTTAGAAAATCATTAAAATTCATTGTGAGAAAACAATTATGTGAAAGTTTCATATAATTTTAATCCTTTAAATTGGATAAAAAATATAATAAAAACCAATACCCTTAATTTAAATATATCCTTTGTAAACAATATGGTCTTTCTTCTATGCCACCTATCCTTTCTAGATGAGTTTGTTCCAAAAAAACTCATTTTTTTACCAATAACATTTTTCTCCATTAGAAGTAAAAAAAATCCCATGTTTCATTCATACATATTTTATTTAACTCCTCTTCTATGGTGGTTATATAATTATTGTGTTTTAAATATTATTTAACAATTTTTAGATCAACATGATAAAGTAGTATTGTGTTATTTAAATTCCTCAAGGTTCACTGATTTTAGAATCTATTGATTTTGTCTTCAATAATTTTTCTATGACCATCATGTTTTATAAGTATTAAGAACTAAATTACATATGTTCTAGTTCACCCTTATCACTGGAAATATTAGAATATTCTTTTGAATCGTCAAAACCTTCTATACCAACTGAAGTTGTACGGTGTTGGTCATTATTTTCTATGTGAGTATCTTTAATTTGATCAATATATGGAGATTATGTTTTTTAATTTCCATGTTACTATTGGAAAAATACATCAATGACTTCAACATTATTCTTGATATTCTTATTATAACATATATATCTACTTCCTCCAATTATATAACTAAAAAAATCCCATCGACTCTTTAATCAAATTTTCTAAATTTTATTCCTTTAATCTTGATTAAAGAAGTATTGAAAAACAATCTCATGATTTTAAAGTTATAATTCTTTTAAAACCACATATAAAATATGTATTGACTAAATTTGTTCCTTATCTCAAAAAGTAATTTAATGTTCTATGATTAGATAGTGTATTTCTTCCCATGTCAACCAAACTATGATTTTTTCTCTTGGGTACTCCATTTTTTAAGATGTTTATAAATAAATATGTTCAAGCCTCATGCTATTATTCTAAATATATTATTAAAAACCCCTTATTGTTTTATTTATATCCATTTTCTAATTGAAATCATTCAATACAAAACTCATTTATATTTCAATATTTTTCATATAAATTTTAAATCTATCAAAACCCTATTATTTACACTGTATAAAAGAAACATAAGTTATATGAATAATAAAATAAAAAAAAAATTAATTATTTATCTCTATTAGTTTATTTCAAACTCATTGGACCACATACATATTAATTTATGAGTTTTAATTATTGTCTTATTTTTATCTCCACCAGTTTGTGACTTTTATTCATAATATTTCCTATATAAAAAACATTAGAAGAGTTTATTCTTTCCCTATTAAGCTTCAAAATATTTTTTAAACCATCATAACATAAATTTTCCCTAATTTTATTTTGGTCCAAGTGATTATGTCTTATATTCCATAATTCATTATCCTCTTTCAAACTCAAGTATAATTTTTTTATCATATTTGATATGAAAAAGATTTTTATTTTCCATTCTTATCTCATAATAATTATTATAGACTACAATTTTATAATTTAAAATCCTTATTTATGAAATATAACCTCATTTAAATTATTTTAAAATTGATATACACTCAATAAATGAGGTTTTAATCCATCAATGAAGAGAACAACCTTCAAAGTGATTTTCTTCTCACTAATTTGAGTGATTCCAATACCATTAATGTTTTGGGAGACATCATTACCTAAATTTATAGAAACTTAATCACATTTTTTAATTTATTTAAAAATATTATTATTCTTATTCATATGTTATGAGAAACCATTTTTCAAAAAAAAACAATGTAAGGTTTCTAATATTCTCTTTTAGTATACATTTGTGATGAGGTGAGGGATCAGAGAAACAAGAGTAGCAGACACGAGATGCAGAGCTAACTGGATTGGAACAATGAGAGGATATGGCAGCTTCCATCGAGACCAGGCACCATGTAGCTTTGTATGGTGAAATACTAGCTGATCAGCAATACAAGGTGGGGAGCTAGGTGACAAAATGACGCAGAAGATGGGGAGGTGCAGTTCAAGTTGGTTGGGCCTACAGGTCATGTATTGGGCATGGTATGCCTCTCGGCCTTCGGGTCATGTAAGGAGAGTCAGTCAAGCCTTATGCCTTTGGACTACGAGTCATGTACTGGTTCCCCTTCAACCCTTAAAAGGGGGATTATCCATAATAAAATAAAAAAGAAGGTCTTCAGGCCATTCGGGCTGAGGGATCTATCCACTTCTATTTTAAGGATTTATATTGGTTTTTTACTCATGTTTATTTAGATTTTTTTGTACTTTTTTTAGTTCTATGTGTAATTTTTGACTGAATACTATTTGGATATATAGGTCCTATTAATTTTATCCTATATTTCTTTGGGTTGAACTTACCTCGGAAATGCTTTTAATGCCCCCTAATTCATTGCCTCCAATATTTTGTCTGGTATAATTTGTTGGGTTATTAATTGTGTATAGATCATCAATTACGTTATATATTTATAAGATTAAATTATTTTTATGCTTAAAGAATCACTCACCTTTTTTGGTACATATGGTTTCATTTCTGATGGGTTGGTTTGTGAACAGATTTTTGACTATTAGGTTTATTTCTTTTGACGAGGTGGGTGATTTCAATGAGAATGGGTTTTGGGTTAGTGATTAAGTAGAAATATTTTATCCCTAAATAGTTATATAGATGAATATTTTTTGGATATGGTTTGGTAGTAAACCCCATTTTGAGTTATAATTTTATTAGATTCTCTCCTATTTTTGGGGTCTAGGATTTATTTTGGCTTCTTCAGATGAAATTGATAGACATTTTATAATCTTTGTTATTTTAGGTGACTCGTAATTCTTGTATTGTGGATCCTTATTCTTATTTAATATTAAATTATTGAGTATTTTTTTAAGTTAAACTTTTTTAGGTAAAGAGTGTTTTATAGGCCTTGATTTCATCTGTTTTGGATTGGTTGGACTAAGAAAGTATTCTTATAATTAATTTTGGTAGTTTTAGCTATTTTTATTATGATATATATATTGGAAAAGGAACTTTTGGTTTTGTGATAGAGTGAATTTAAACTACCTTGTATTTTACTTTTTAGGTGAACTAATCTACTATTTTTTCAGTTGAATCCCACTCGATAGATTTTAAGGAAAATTTTTGTTCTTAATTTATCTTCTCTTTTGTGTTCTTGTGTTTTTTCTCTTTAAGTAATTTATGTTTTGGTGGTTTTCTACTAGACTTGGTGTGGGTATGGACAATAATATTGTTAGTATTCACTATTCTCTTCGTTTTAATGTTATATATATGGAATATTATAGTCATCGGTGATGGTTCATCTAACTATTGGTGGTGGTTCTGCTCATCTGGTTTAAAGTTGAAGAGGATTCTATTTCCACAACATCTTCTTTGATATTGAAAATGGGTGGATATAGGTTACATGATTGAGATTCATGGAAGTTTATTATGAATTATTATCAATTTAAGGCTCAATACACTACCCTTGAGGAGTATGAGATCTCTATTAGGTTGGATATAGGTCAACAAGATCTTTTTTATTCATGGTTAGGCTAGTTCTTAAAATCATGCTTCTATTGTTTAGGTAGTTAGGATTATTCACTTGTTTGTTTGTTTTTTGTCTAGTTTGGTTTTTGGTTTGGCTATTTGTCATGGATTTTTTCCTTTATTATTTGTTAAATTTTTTTCGTACAAGTATTTTTTGTTGGATGGTCAACTAATATTATAGAGATATATCATAGACTATAGTATTTGATAGAACATATTAAAATTATCATGTATAAATTGTTTCTTATTGGATTGTTGAGGTTCTTGTGGTATTTTTGTTCTTACTTTAACAAGGGTATTATTTTTTTCATTACCTTATGGAATAAAATTTATTAATTTATTCCAAAGAAACCTCATTATCCTTGAACCAAGGCCTTCTACTATTTTATTCTTTATAAGAAATATTAAGAAAAAATTATTATTCTTGATCAATTCTATGATAATTGTGATATTTGGAGTTAATACATTCATTTAGATACTATAGTATAATTGTGATACAATCATTGGAAATGTTACCTCATTGTTTGAAACTTCTCTAAGTCTCCTCAATTGAATCAAATTTATTTTTTCACTAATTATTATTACAAAGCCTATTGAGTTGGTTTATGTCATATGTGTTTCGATTATATCCCTCCAAAATAATTTCCTATTATTTATCAAGAGAAAAACATGTTTTACCAAAAAAATAATAACTTGTGTCCATACACACTATTTCACCAATATCTACCTTTGAATCTAAATATTCTCATTGGTTGAAAAAAATTTGATCATATTTTAGTTCTTAACTTTTTAATAATTATGAAATATACTTATTTTTCTTAATTTTTAATTAAAATTCAATATTTATTTGAGTAAATTTTTCTTTAGTCTAAGAATATAACTCTTTATTTATCCACACATGTGATTTTTAGCATAAACACTTGATGTAGTAATATTTTTACTTCCTTTATCAAGAGAACCATAAATTCACTTATCATTCTTATAATTGAAACCTTTGGAGTCTCCACTTGCTTGAGTTTTTAGAATATTGTTTCTCTATTTTTTGAATAATAATCATAATTATTTATGGTTTTTATAACTTCCATTTGTAATTTAGATTTTCCACACACTAATTTGATGGAATTATCAAAATAAAATTTTATTTTATAATGATAGTTTTCTTACTAATATATATTACCTCAATTGAGTGAAATTAATCTTTTCTTATGACTAAAATATTAGTCATATAATAAAGGATATTATTTATTCTAATAAGAATGAAAATTATATCATTAATATCTCTTAATAATTCACCTTATTTCTCAGTATCCATTTGGATAATTAATGATTTAATTTTCATCACCAATAGTGCATTATCCTTATCAAGTTTTGAAATAGTTTTAATTCAAACAGAGAGATACAATATTGAAACTTATTTTTTATCATTTTCTTTTCTCCTTACAATCAATTTCACCTTTTTATTATTTAATTAAGATTCATTGGAGTGATTGGATTTTGTTGTGATATCTTAAACTTTTTCACCCTTCAAGACTTTCTCTATAAATTCATTTCCATCAACATAAGATTATAATTAATTTAAATATAGAAAATTACTCCTTTTGATGAAGTATTATTCCCTTTATATTTAATGAAATTCATAAAATTTTAATCATTATCCACCTTATTATTATTATATGATGATCTTTTAGGTATGTCATCCTCATCTTATCCATGATTCTTCTCATGGATTTTAGCTAAAAAGTGTTTTATTTTTCCTCAATTGAAATATTTAAAAGGAATTTCACCCTTATGCATACCTTTTAATTTGTGAAATACTTTGGAGAGAAATTATATAAGTTCATTTTAATTCATTTCATACTTATCAAATCCTTATTCTTTAATATAAAAAATCTTTTGTTTATTACTCATCAAACCTTTAAAGTCTTTAAAAGTTGTCTCATTTTCCCTTCTACTTTTTTCATCAATGTAAGGCATATTCTCATCACATTATAACTAAAGATTTTATTTATTTTTTAATTATAGATTCACCCAAATATTTATCCCCAAGAACAAATATCTTTGTAGAAATTTTATAATTCCATATTATTGTCAATTTCTTCATAACAGATGGATCATTAAGTGTTTAACAATATTTTCACCATTATAAAACAATCATTCATCCCTTCATCTACAATAATCCTTAGAACTGTAAAGTGAGTATGAAATTCTTAATGTTGGGACTCTAAAACTTTTCTATCCTTAAATAATAGAAATTAATTTATTCTATATTTTTTTATCCATTTTGGAACTTATCATATTATTTATTTCCTTCTTTGGGAATAATTAAAGTAATGAATTTTGTGATCCTATATCAGATTCAGTATTCTTCTAATCCATCAAAGTAAAATATAATCCCAGTTTAGGTGGAATAAATCCATTCATCGTGATATTAGTAATTAAAATACCGGTTAAAGTAGGATCAAAATATAATATTTAGTTGCACAATTACAATAGGAAGGTGAATTGTAAGTTTAAAAACTTTCTCTTTTATCCTTAAAAAATATATTTTTAAAAAATCTAAACAAGTTAAATTCACAAATCCTCTTTGGTTCTTTCTTAAAGGGATAACTGTAAGGTCCCAAGTCCAATTATAAGAAACCTAAACTTAAACAAGATAAACTTAAGAAAACATAAGCAAGTTTATCATAAGAAAATAATCTAACATAAAGTATATAGAATCTTATTTATCATAGTATACAAGTATAAGGAAGTATATGAAAGTTATACTTTCTTTCTGTTACAAAATACAGCAGAATTAAAACTTGTAACAAAAACAAGTAAACAAGTAGGAAATATTTTAACCCTAAGAGAAGGGTATCCAAAAACCATGGATAAAGGTCCCTTGATTTATACTTTCAAGAAAGTCTATCCTACCCACACCTGGGTAATCCCTCGATTAGAATATCAAAGTCTGTATTTCTATCCCCACAAACCCTTAAACTTTAAGGTAGTCATCACCTCTATCTTCCTATCCCTAGAAGTCCTTGAAATTTAATGTAATCAGCTCTTCTATATTCCTATCCTTGGAAGCCCACGATTCTACAAAGCAACAATCAAAGTTGCAAAAATCAAGACGAATAAGTTGTTCACGTCTAAACAAGATATTCATAAAATGAACAAAGCATGAGAGTATATATCTATCTATAAATGAATTCACAGAATGTAATATCTATGATCATCAATCGATAATGAGCTCATTCAAATTATGTTATATTTATAGGAAAAAAATCAATGGTCTTCTCCCTCCTCTAATGGTCATACTTTTCCTTCAATTTCAGAGGGACCTGTACATGTTTCACTCAATCAATGGTTATTTAGAAATGGATTGTACAATATCATTTCATTATAATAAAAACATGTTCAAGGGAATTGTATAATGTAAGAAAAACATTATTATGTTTAAGAAACAATAGTAAAATCATATCCGATAAAGTTGGAATAATAATTTAAGTAAATGAAATAACTATAAGAAAATCTTTTAATCATATTCCTAAGTAATTGAAAAACATATTCTATAAAAATTGATATTCAGATTCTATTTTTCAAAGAATTTAGAGTCTGGGTTCTTTAGATTCAGAGTCTTAATTATGAGGAATTTGGAGTATGAATTATATTGAATTTGAAGTCTGAATTCTGAGGAATTCGAAGTCTGAATTTTAGAAAATTTGAAGTTTGAATTTCAGAGAATTCAGAGTTTAAATTTCAGAGAATTCAGAGTCTGAATTTCATATAATTCAAGGTCTGCATTTCAGAGAATTCAGCGTCTGAATTTCATAGAATTAGAGGTCTGAATTTCATAGAATTCAGAGTCTTAATTTCAAAGGATTCAGAGTCTGAATTTTAGAAAATTCAGAGTCTAAATTTTAGAGAATTTGGAGTCTGAATTTTATAGAATTCAGAGTCTGAAAATAGTAAGACTCAGTAGCTAAGGAACTGTAGGATTCTGAGGTTTTTGATAAGGATATGAATTTTTGGTTTTATAAAAAAAATGGTTAGACTTGGTTTTCAAAAGACATTAAATAATACATTCAAAAACAAGGATAAGTATAAAACATTTCTTAGATAAAGAAATTTTTCCTTAAGAAAAAAATTCTTAGAGAAATAAAAATTTTCTTAAGAAAATGTGTTTTTAATTTTCAAAACATAGAGAAATATAAATTTCATAAGGAAACCTTAATGAATCAGAAATTCTCCCTTTTTTGAAAGCATAAACAACCTTTCGAAAAAAATATAAGGAATAAAGATCTTTATTTTATAACTTTAAAATAAAAACTTATCTCCCTTTTCTTAATACTTATGATGAATATGACTAACTCCCCCTTATGTTTTTGAAATCAATAAGGATCATATTATTTTCTTTCTTAGAGAAGATACTTTTTCTTACATAAGAAAATTATTCTTTAGGTAGACTCCCCCTTACTTAATATCCCACTTTCTTAGGGAATTCTCTTCTTTTTACTTAATAATATTTTGATCATTCTTTTCTCCCCCATTGTGATTTTCAAAATGGAATGAAGATAATGGAAAAAAAATTGTTCCTAAAAGGTTAGTGATATACAAGACAAAACAATTGAAGGATAATAAATTTTCATTATGATAGGAAAAAAATTTAGAAGGAGAAATACAACAAAAGATAGGAGTTTCATGAAAATCATTCATCCTTCTTTTCCTTCAGCATGAGCTTTCTTAAGGCTGCCTTTAATTTCTTCATCTCTTTGTGATCATCCTAAACCAATTGAGAAACTAATCTTGATCTTGAATCTTCTTTTTGAGAGCCTTGATTTTTTATTCTTGAGACTTCAAAAAAATTTCTTGAGACTTTACTACCTCTTCTTGTTGTTTGAACTTTTATTTTAACTCTTCTGTGTGTTACCTTTCTCTATTTAAATTTAAATAAAATGAATTAAACTTTTCATTCAGATATCTATCCTCTTGCATTCTGGCAGCTTGCTTGAGATTCATATTCTCTGAAAAACTTATTGTAAGGTTTTTGATTGATTCATCTGACTTATAAAAAGAATCTTTTACTGGATCTTGAAATTCATCCATGATTTACATATCATCAAAAATTATCTTAGACCATTTGTTTATTTCCATACATGATTTTATATGACCATCATAACCAATATTGAATGTCTTGAACTTTGTTTCAATTTTGATAAACATTTCCATGATTCTACTTATTGATTATGACTTCTGATTGAAATAATGTTAAATAAAATGACATCTTGAATCGATACTTGGAAACAACAATATTATGTTTACTAATTTCTTCATAGACTGAAAAACTAAATCCTGACCCATCAAAGATGAGGATGCGGAAGCTGATTCTTTTTCTTGGGAGGAAATGTTTTCTATCTATTCAGCTTTCCTCTTAGATGTTCCACCAATATCTTCCTTATAATTCACAATTATAGACTTTCTAGGCGAATCACTAACCACTTTTTTTCCTTTATCAGATCTGGATATTTCTTTTCCAATTTTCAAAGTCTCGTGTTCACTATCTGAGACTTGAATTATCTTATATTCAACAAAATATTATTTCCCAACATCTCCCTTAACATCTTCCAGATGAATGAAATCATGGTTGCTTCTCTCATCATCAGAAGGTATATCAACCTCATCCTATCCATCACTATCATTCCCTTGAGAAATTAATTTGTTTGATTCAACTTGGTAATTTCTAATCTATAGTTTTTTTTAGAACCTTCCTTCTCATGGTATTCTTATACATGTTTGATTACATGTTCACTTTTTTCTTCTTCCTCCTCTTCTTCTTCTTCTACTTCTTCTTCTTTATCTATATCTTCTTCCATAATAGGTTCCAGAATTGAAATTTTCTTTCCTGGAGTTTCTACTGGAACTGAATCTTGATGGAAGGATTCTGGTACCTATATCTCTTTAGAGGATTTCATAGTATCTTTGATAATAGCCTGTAAAATATCAACTTCTAACATTTTCTTCTTCAACTTCTTCTCTTTTTCTTGTCTTTTAAGTTCTTCAGTAGCATAAATTTTCAATTATTTTTCCTCAACATGGTCTAAACCAAAGCTTGCATCACCCTTCTTCTTAATCTTCTTTTACTCTCTTCACTTTTCTACTACTTCATAAGAAATTTTTTTTTCTTTTTTGGCTTTGGTGGGGCTGATTGGGATTCTAGAATTGGAGGTTTTTCTTTGGATTCTGATTCTTTCTCTTTTATTTTATTCTAGGTTTTACTGAAAGTTTCCTAATTCCCCTTTCTTGATTAAATCTTGAACCTCACTTTTAGAAAGATCATAAAACACTACTGATTTGGTACTGAAACCAACTTTCATCCTCCTAAGAGTATCATCGCACAAAAAAATGATATTGAAAGTTCTGGGTTTTGAACTACATGGAATTTTAAAAGATTCTAAATTGAGGATGATTAACTTTTACAAGATCATCAGGTACAAGATAATTTGAGATTTTAGGGTTCCATTATTTATATTATTGATGGTAAAGAGAATGTACTTAATCAGATTTACCTTTCTAATTTTAACCAAGAATCCCATCATAAAGATATCACTTTTATTAAGAGATTCCTTGTCTCCCATTCTCGGAATGATAAATCCTTATTACCACAAAGATAGCAATCTGATGTTTGTTAAAAGATGGTTGATCTCTGGTGACTTCACTCCCTTGAGTCCAAGGCACTCAATTTCATCTACCTTCTCAAAAATTCATATCTTATCTGGATATTTTTTAATTCAAAATATTGCTTCACCTACATATATAATACCAAGAATATTTGTATCCATGTTGAAGGATAATGATTAGGTCTTTCCATATCTCTTAAACAAAAACTTTTCCCTTACTCCTTTATAAAAACTTACTATATCATAAAATTTTATAAGAATGTCTGGATACACCAGATACTAACTCTTCACCTTTGCTACACATAAAATTTCACATCCATTCAGTTTTATATTCTTTGTAATCAAAGAATTATACTTGAAAATGTAATTTGGTTCAACAAAACTTTCTCTGTAAATTTTTCAATACTTCATTTCTTTGTTTGAAGTCATCTGATTCTCTGAGGAAACATCTAGTGACATCCAGAATGTAAAAAAACTTGTAAAACTAAATGACTGATTTGTAGACGGGTAGAACTTCCGTGAAATAAGTCTTGAAAAACCGATATGGTACACGGATTAGGGGGATTTATATAGGCTTTGAGATGATGGTTAAAATTCTCAATTCAATATAATGGTTGATATAATATTGATCTGATCTGATGGTTGAGATGAATACTAAGGAAGGATTTAGTATATTCTGATATTTTGAGGTTTTAAATAAAAATCAGATTTAATGAAAGTGAATCCAATAGATTTTTCTTAGAACAGGATAATAATACCAACAAGTAAAAAATGAATATTTAAGTAAAGAAACATACCTTCTGAATTTCTTAGAAATAATTTTTTGTATATATAAAAAAACCAAGATTCCTGGAAATTTTATTAAGGAAAGAAAATTTAAGGTTCTGGAAAATAAATTTGGGTTCCGAAAAAAAAATTAACAAATTTGACATATCAAACAAATGTACCCCTCTATGAAAAGGAGTTTCTTAATGTAAGGAGAAATGTTTAAAAAGGTTATTATGGAATATTACCTTATAGTTCTCATTACTAACTTTTTTAATGTATTCAAATCTATTGGAGGGTAAATTTTTTGTAAAAATGTCATCAAGTTGATCTTCTGTTCCAATAAATTGAAGTGAGATGTCTCCTTTAAGTGTGTGATCCCTAGGAAAGTGATGCCTAATATATATGTTATTTGAAAGAGAGTGATGTGAAGGTGTTTTTTCTTAGGGAAATGGAACTTGTATTATCAAACAATATTTGTGTCTTGGTAAAACTCATACCATAGTCTTTGAGTGCGTGTTGCAGCCACAACACTTGAGCACCACACCTTGCAGATGCTACATATTCAACTTCAATAGTGGAAAGTGCTACTGAGTGTTTCTTCTTGCATGACTAAGAAACTAATGAATCTCCTAAGAAATGACTAGTTTTGGATATACTTTCTCTATGTATTCTATATCCACCAAAATCAGCATCTGGAAAACTTTTTAAAACAAAATAATTTCCAAAATAATAGAAAAGTCCTAAATCCATGGTTCCCATTAAATTGTGAAAAATTATTTTCACTACTTTTAAATGAGATTCATTTTGATTAGACTGATATATAGAACATAAGAATACTGAAAACATTAAGTTTTTTATGGCTAGCTGTTAAGTATAATAAACATAATATCATACATCTAAAAGATGGTTGATCTACTAGTTTCCCAACTTAATCAAGATCAAGAGAATTTGAGGTACCGATTAGAGTGATTAGAATTTTAGTGTTGTTATATCCATACTTTCTTAAGAATATATTTAATATAATTATGTTGAGATATATAATTTTCTTCTGGTTTTTTAGATATTTTAAATCCAAGGAAAAATATTAACTCACCCATCATACTCATTTCAAACTCAGATTTCAGGAGATTTGCAAAAGAATCGGTTAAAGATTGTTTAGTTGATCCAAATATAATGTCATCAACATATATTTGAACAATAAAAACAATTTTATTATCTTTATTTATAAAAATGTTTGGATCATCAATTCCCTTAACATAATTGTTTTGTAACAAAAATCTTGTATGTCTATAATACCAGGCTCCAGTGGCTTGTTTAAGTTCATATAATGATTTGGTAAGTTTAAAAACATGTTTAGGATATTTTGTGTCTTAAAAAACAGGAGGTTTTTCAACATAAACTTCCTATTGAAAATATCTATTAATAAAACCACACTTCACATCCATTGGAAAAAGTTTTAAATTAATGAATGCTTTAAAGGTAAGTAGGATGCGAATAGATTCAAGTCTAGCTACCAGAGCATAGGTTTCTACATAGTCTATTACATCTTGTTGATTATAACATTTACTAATTAATATTACTTTATTTCTTAAAATTATTCCATTTAAATCACATTTATTTCTGAATACCCATTTTAATCCAATTACAGAATTCTTCATAGGTCTTTCAACCAAGGTTGAGAGTTTTTTCCATTCAAATTCATTTAGTTTATCTTGCATGGATTTAATCAAATCAACATCACCTAAAGCTTCATCAGTGCTTTTTTTTCTAATTGGGAAATAAATTCTAGATATTCTACTTCATTTATTAAATAACTTATAGTCCTTAGAGTTTAATTTACATCAACAATGATACTATAACTGGGATGATTCATAAGAAACAACTAATTTGGGTTTTATAAAACATGTTCATCAGCATAAGGTAGAAAGTATTTAGGGATAAATACTTCAGGAAAATTTTATAGAGTATTTTCCTTATTAGAAGAGCCTTCTACCAAAGGTTGATAATAAGTTTTTGAAAAAACATCATATGATGTAGGTTGGGGTTGTTTAAAAACAAAAGGATTAGTTTCATCAAATTTAACATGAACTGTTTCTTCAATAGTACAAGAATTTTTATTAAAAACTCTATAGGCCTTAGAAGTTGTAGAGTAGCCTAAGAAAATTCTCTCCTCAGATTTGGGGGAAAATTTAGGTAAGTTATCTTTAGTATTGAAGATGAATATTTTGCATTCAAATATTTTGAAGTAATAAAGTCTAGGTTTTCAACCAATCCACAATTCATAAGGTGTTTTTTTTAAAAGGTCTGATTGAAACTCAATTTATAGTATAATAAGTAGTACTAACAGCTTCAAACTAGAAGTGTTTAGCAATAGAATATTCACTCAACATGGTTATCATTATCTCTTTAAGAATTAATTTTCTTCATTCAATAAAATCATTTTTTTATGAGTTCTTGGACCTGAGAAATTATGAGTAGTTCCTTTCTTACTATAAAAAGTTTCAAAATCTGAATTTTTAAATTCTCTTCCATGATCACTATGAATAGTTATCAATGGAAGGTTTTTATCATTTTTAAATTTGCGTCTAAAAGTTTTAAAAAAATAAAAGGCTTCATATTTATTTACTAGAAAATATACCCATGTAAATATAATATTATCATCAACTAAAACAAATTCCTAGTATTTTCCTCCAATACTTCCAATTTTTGTTGGACCAAAAAGATCCATATGCATTGTTTATAATGCATTAGAAGTTTAGACTTCACTGATTGATTTAAAGCTTGACTTATGTTTCTTTCCATATTGACAAGGATCATAAACTTTTGAATAATCAAATCTAAGCTCGGGTAGATCCTTGATAAGTCTTTTCTATGATATTTTCATAAATTCTTAAGGTTGCATTGTCCTTGTATTCTATTCCATAACCAATATTGATCTTCCATTTCACTAAGTCAAGGTATATCATGGCTTCTAAGGTTTTCTAAGTTAAGTGTGTAAACATTCTCATGCCTATGGGTAGAAAGAATAAACACTTCCTTAGAATTGTTTACTAGAAATTTATCATTCCTAAAATTCGCAAGGTAACATTCATAAAATAATTTTCTTATGCTTATAAGGTTGTACTTAAGACCTTTAACAAATAAAACATTCAAGATTATTGATTTTACAAGAAGAAAAATATTACCTATACCAACAATTTCTCCCTAATCATTATCTCTAAAAGTTACTTTTCCTCATTTAGTATTGATAATATTTTCAAAGAAGTATTTGTTACCAGTCATGTTTTGGGAACATAAACTATCCATGTAATATATATTATTTTTGGTACTTCCTTTATTTTATAGAAAATAAAATATTTAGACTTTAGGAATCCAAACATTCTTGGATCAGGAAATTTCATAAAGAAAAATCTTAGGAATCCACATTTTCATAGAAAATTAATATTTATGAAAACCTAAGTATTGTGTTGTATTTAAAGAAAAATTTCTCTCCTAATGTCCACCACATTGACACTTGGTACAAAAAGGATAACTTTAGGGAACAAAATAATTATTACTAAAAACTGGTTTTGAGTGAGTATAACCAAATCCAGAACTATTCCTAAGAGGATGAATTTGTGAATAAATTTTATCAAATTCTTTTCTTTCATAAGTGAAATTTGATAAAAGTTTATTTAAGGAAAAAAATTTGGATTTTAGTCTAGAGGCTAAATTCATTCCCTCAAAGTCATTATTTTTAGAACTTAAGTTAGTCTCTAAAACATTTTTCTTATAAATAACATTTTTAAGATCCTTAGAAAGTTTATACTTCTCAAAATTAACTTACTTAGGGTTTTTATAAATACTTTCAAAATCAAAAAAAATTATGATCAAGATCCTTAGAAAGATATGATACTTATTTTGTTAAAAAATAAATTCGAGAATTTTCTTTCTCTAAATTCTTTTTACCATAGATTTCTCATTCTCAAGTAGTTTAAAAAATATAGAAACTTCTTCAAAAGAAGGTAATATATTATCTTCTAATGAGAAAGATTCAATATCTGAATATTCATAATATTATTCATTAGTAAAATTAGAATTTAAAAGAAATATTAGTTAAGGATTCATAATTCTTTAACATAGCCATAATACAATCATTTTCAATAGGTACTCTAACTATAAGATCAATATTATTTTGACCATAAGATTCATATTCTGAAGATTCATATGAAGAGTCACCACCACTGGAACTCTAGGTTTCATTAGCCTTAAATACATTATTATCCTTATATTTGTAGTACTCCTTTCTGTTTCTTTTGGAATTCTTTTCCTTTTGGTCTTTTCTTTTAAAAATAGGGTAATCAGGTCTAATGTGTCCAGCCCTTTTTCATTCATAACAAGTTACTGTAGAATATTTCTTTTCTTTTATTTCTTTTTTCTTATATCTGTACTGAAAATATTTCTTTCCCACAATATTTTTCATCCTTCAAGAAAGATTGGATAATTCATTAGTCGACTGTTCTCTTTCACTTGATTCAAATATAACAATAGCTTTCTTAGATTTTGATCTAATGACTCTTTCAGGATTCTTGTATTTAGATGTAGTAGTTAAATATACACTTCCATTACCATTCTTATTTTTTTTGAAATCAGAATCTCTCTTTATTCTTGTTTCATTTCGAAGAAGAGGTCCAAATAACTCATCCAGAGTAATGTTAGATACTTTTCTATTCTCATCAATAGTTATCCTTTTTTATTCTCATTCATTGGGCATGATATCAATTATATTTTCCACAACAACTTCTTTATCAAGACCTTTTTCTCCCATATATTGAATACTATTGACAATGGTCATAAATCTTTGTTGTACTTTACAAAAAATTCTTCCATGAGGAAATAAGAATCCATGATATTCAGCTCTCAACATATCTCTTCTAGTTTCCATCACTTTTGAAGTTCCAAAATTTTTAAATTCAATTTCATTCCAAATATAGTTAGAAGATTCATAAGAATATATTTGACTATATATATTCTTAATCATAGAACACAACAAAGTATTGCATACCTTGTAGTTTAATTTATATACTTGTTTTTCTTGGTTGGTGAAAGTTCTCACTTCCTTGACTGGAATTTTGTAATCTCCAGTGAGAATAACAAAATTTTCCACTCCAGTGTTAATAAAAAAAGTCTTCATCCTATATCTCCAGTACTCATAATCATTACCATCAAATATTGGTGGTCTAGTAGGATTAAGGTTGTCTATATAACCAACATTTATTCCTTCTATTCTATAAGAAAATACTTTTCCACAAAACTTATTAATAGTAAATGTTTATAAAAAAAGATAAAAATTTTAAGTAAACATTTAGCTGAAAAGGTAAGAATGAAAATTTAAAGCAATAAAAAAACTTGAGCAAGAAAACATATATGTGAGTATAATTATTTCAGATACTTGCTCTGATACCAATTGTAGGATAAAAATAGAATATGTAGATGCTCAATTAAAATATGGGAGTGAATTGTAAGTTTAAAAACTCACTTTTATAATTATAGAAACCTATGTTTACCAAACTTAAACATGTTAAATTCACAAACCTTCTTTGGTTCTTCATTAAAGTGATAATTGGAAGGGCCCAGGTCCAATTATAAGAAACCTAAAATTAAACAAGTTGAACTTTAAGGAAACTTAAGCAAGTTTATCATAAGGAAATATTCTACATTAAAGTGTATAGAATCTTTTTTATCAAAGTATACAAGTATAAGGAAGTATAAGAAAGTTATACTTTATTTATTTAACAAAATACATCAGAATTAAAACTTGTAAAAAAAAAGTAAACAAGTAGTAAATTATTTAACCTAAATATATGGGTATCTAACAACCTTGAATAAAGGTCCCTTGATTTATACTTTTAAGAAATTATGTCTTACACACACCAGGGTAAGCCCTCAATATGAATATTATTCTATCTTTCTATCCCTGAAATCCCACAAACTTCAAGGTAGTCGGAACCTATGTCTACCTATCCCCAGAAGTCCTCAAAATTTAAGGTACTCGGCACCTCTTTCTTCCTATCATTGGAATCCCTTGGTTGTACACAGAAACAATTAGAGTCGCACAAAGCAATCGGAACAAGTTATTCATAGATGAACAATATGTTTATAAAATTCACAAAGCATGTGAGTATTTATATCTCTAGAAATCACTTCATAGTATGTAATCTCTAGGGTCATCAATTAATAATGATCTCATTCAAATGAGATTCTATTTATAGGAAAAAATTCAATGGTCAGCTTCCCCCTCCAACGGTCATATTTTGCTTGAATTTCAGAGGGACATGTACACGTGTCACTCAACCAACAGTCAATTAGAAACATATTTTACAACATCATTTCATTGTAATAAAAACATGTGTAAGGGAATTGTATCATGTAAGAAAAAAATTCTTAAGTTCAAGAAACTTAGGTAAAATGGGATCTGATAAAGTTGGAACAATCATTTAATGAAATTAAAAAAACTATAAGTAAAACTTTTAATCTTATTCTTAAGGAGGGGAAAATAGAGTCTGGAAAAATTGATATTTTGATTCTATTTTTCAAAGAATTCAGAATATGAGTTTTAAATATTCTAGAGTCTGAATTATGAGGAATTCTGAGTTTGAATTTTGAGGAATTTTTGACTTTGAATTTTGAGGAATTTAGAGTCTAAATTCTTAGGAATTCAGAGTCAAAATTTTAGAGGAATTTAGATTCTAAATTTTAGAGAATTTAGAGTCTAAATTTCATAAAATTTAGAGTCTAAATTTCATTGAATTCGGAGTCTGAATTTTAGAGAATTCAGAGTCTGAATTTCAGATAATTCAGAGTAAAAATTTTAGATAATTTAGATTCTAAAATTCATATAATTTGGAATCTCAATTTTATATAATTCAGAGTCTGAATTTTATAGTATTTGGAGTATGAAAACAATAAGATGTGGTAGCTAAGGAACTATAAGATTACTAGGTTTTTCATAAGGATCTGAATTTTTGGTTTAAGAAAAAAATAGTTAGACTTGGTTTTGAGAAAACATTAAATAATACATTGAAAACCAAGGATAAGTATAAAACTTTTCTTAGAGAAATAAAATTTTCCTTAGGAAAATAATTCTTAGAGAGAGATAATTTTCCTAAAGAACATGTGTTTGTGATTTTCAAAACATATAGGAATTGAAAAGACATAAGGAACCCTTAATGACTCATCATAAATCAAGTATGGAATTTTCATCTCCTTATACTAATCGAATATCTCTCTATTGAACATAATAATTCTATTATTTTTTATATAATTCATGCTCTATATTACATATATTTGAATTAAAATAGATATGTGCAATTGAAAATAGATATGGGATCATCGAAATTAAATCTTGTCTCTAACATCAATTTATGTTCCTTAATAACAATGATGAGCACTAAGAGAGAAGATTATCCATGATCTTAAAACATTTTCCACAAAAACACTTTTCTCCTATTATTATTTTATGCATAGTATCATTCACTCAGCTTGTTAAATTGTGAGGAATATCAAAAAAATAAAGAATTAAACACAAACACCCATATTTTTTACATTTTTTATCGACTATTTAATAATTCTTAGTTCTTTTTGACCAGTGGGATATATCTCACATCCCATGATATTTTTCTAATTATCAATGAAGAGTGAGTAGAGTAGGGAGATAGTCTTTGAATCTTTATATAAAAACCCATACTTTTCATACATGGATGTTACATATAAAATATAAGAATATTAATTCTATAACATAACTAAACCACGCCATAACTGTATAGGTTTTATGTCATTAAAAACTAAGAAACATAAACAACTGATATATAAAATATCTATATTATCTCCCACTCATTTCTTCATAACTATAACCCTTTTTGACACATCATACTTAATATATTTCTTAATATCCTATGGAAAATAAACATAAGAAAAGTGTGAGATCAGATGCTCAGTAAGATTAATCAAGGGAGATAGCATAAGAATAAGGTCATTAGAACCTGAAAATAAATTTTTAAAATTATATCCTGCATATAAAAAATCATGATGTTTTTCCACAGAATAAATCATATAAGTTCATAAGTAATCAAAGAATATATTACATGAGAGAATAACATAATACATGGAATTTTTTTCATATACATAATCAAATAAAATCATTTCAGTATTATTCAAGGCTAACTGACAAGACCATTATTGCTAAAAAAGTCCCTTACTAAACAGAGTTCACTCCTCATTACATACCTATATTACAGAATGGAGTTTACTATAAATTATAGTACTATCTATCTCATGAGATATAAATATTTACCCAATGAATTGGAGGGAGATATAGGTCCCACACATCACATAATGTATACCATACATATGTGTGCACTAAGAATATAAATAATTCAATATATCAGCACCAATGGAATGAAATGGGTCTCATAAAAATCATTTAATCAAAACATAACCCATGGAAAAGAAGTCAATTTCATAAATATCATTCCATTATAAACATAAACCAAACATAGGAATGATAGGGATGTTATCCTTGAAAATATCCCAATTAAAGAATAAGTAACAAAAAATAATGTTATCTTAGATGTAAAATAATTTTTAGAGATCACTGATAAATAATTCTTGAGGTAAATATCCTCTCTACTTTAAAAACATTTTCTTTTCTTAAAATTCCACACAATTTTATAAAAATATTTTTTTGAAAAAAACTTTTAATATTATAATGTAAGATTAAATTCATTAACACATCATGAAGTCATAAAAATATTTTCATGAAATATAAGTTAAAAAACATTCCTTTAGTACTTTTTCTGGAAAGTTATAAAGTACCTCATTTGGAAAATGATAAAAATATTCCTTTCAAAATATTTAGTAAAAATTAACACATGGATAAAAATGAAATTAAAAAATTATAGAATAATATTAAAAATATTTTTTAAATTATTTTTAAGAAACATGGAAGTGGAATATTAATATTCCCCTTATAGATACTGATGTATAAACAATCCCGAATAATAATGATATTTTGAAATTAAAACTTACCTTAGCTTTGATTTCATTCATGCGTATTAAAAACTCATATATAATGGTTTAAATAATGTTATTAATTTATTATAGAACTATATTAATATTTAATATATCATATATGATCTCCTTATATCATCTTATCATCTATTTGTTCATCATATTTTATTATTACCCTTCTTTCGGGTGTTAACTGCTTCATTTTTTATGCATGTTTTGTCATATAAGTCCCGATTATTAAGAATAGGATATAGTTACATCATTTACAGAATTATATTAAGGTAATATATGTCATATTTATTCATTATATACATTAATATTATCTTTATTTAATGGTGATCATGGAAAATGAATCACATCGTGTAGTGAAGATGGTAAGTCGTATGTACGCATGAGTGGTGGTATCATTACCTTAATAATGAAATGGTAATGAAGTGGATGATATATATTTTTTCAGAATCAATAAAATTTTATAATATATATATATATATATATTATATATATATATATATATTATTTCTATCATTATACCCATCCAAAAAAGGTGTTGATGGAGAACATATTATGCCATGGCGTGGAGATGGTAAGTTGTAAGTACGCCCACATGGTGCTTTTTTCATATGATAGATAATATGTGGAATATGCTGGTTTTAAAATCATAATAAAATCTCAGAATATATTTAATACTAGAGTTATTAATTTATATTGTAAATAACACATGAAGAGGAATTATAAGGATAAATAATCTTGAAATAGTTAATAAATACGATTACCTCTTCTTCAAAAAACTTCTCTTATATCTCCTCTTAGAGACACTAGGGTTGGTCTTTTTAGATGACCAAAACCTATATAATGTGTCTAGGGAAGGTTAGAAGGAAAATTTTCAGGGTATTTTGAACTTTAAATCTCGATGTGATGTGAAGAAGTGAGGTAGGAAGTGACCTTTTATAATTGAGGTGTGCGCCACTTTTGTAATTTCTGAAAATATTAATCTGTAAAAAATTAAATCATAATAAAATTATGACCAAAATTTACATTATTATAATATAATATGAGATAAGTTTATAATATGATCAACCAATATATTTTAGACAAGGTTTGGTATTATTTTAAACTTTATCATTTTTATTCACCCATAGTTAACCTATTTTAATTTTAACTAAGGTAACAAATTTTTAAATATTAAAAGGTTGTAATTTTTACTTATTTGTTGTAAATTATACCATAAATAAAATATTTATAACATATTTTACCATATTATAATTAATTTCTATTTTTAAATAAGTTTTATAGTTTAAAAATTCTTTAATAAAATATTATTTTGATAGAATATCATTAGTGTCAATTAAGACACTATTCATTACAAAGACTTTTAAGAATATCAAGATAACCATTTAACTTCAAAAAAAATATTTTATTATATACCTATGTGGTTAAGGTAATCTATAAAATTATTTTATCAAATTAATTATCACAAATTATATTTATTTTAATATTTTTAGTAACATTAATTTGGATATTTCTATAAATAAAATAATTATTTTATCTGTGTTGTGTAATAATTCAATATACATATTTGTTCACTAAAAAATCCAAATAAAATACCATGATAAAGATAAATTTTCTAGTTTTTAGAATAATATTTATATTCTAATATATATTTTGTGTAAACCTATATAAAAAATGATATAGTATTTAAAACATGAATATTAGATCTTTAAATTTTTATAAAATAAAATATTATAAATATCATAATCTCATCTAAGTTGCCCAAAAATAAATTTTATCATAAAAATATTTTTATTAACTTTAAAATGTACATTTATATTCTTTCATAGCATACCTTTTTTACAATGTAGACTCATAAGGGTTATTTAAGACAAAGAAGGTGATATTTTGTGACTTTCTTTGATTGAAATATTATATAAGTCATTTTTCAAAATCATATGTCCATTAAAAAAAGTAATTTATATTTTTATGTGTTAAGGGTAGAATTATATTTATCCAATAAATTTTTGTCATGTTTTAGGGTTGTTTTAAAACCCATATTATTTTATTTTTAACCTAAATTACTTAATTTAACCTTTTACCATGGTAACAAAGATTACCTAGGTTACAATTCATATTGGAAAAAAATAAAAGTGACATATTCACTAAATATGGACCTTATATATCCAAATTTGGAATAGATTTTTCAAAATTAAAAACATATAAGTTTTAGAATTTAATTTAAAATAAAACTGGTAAAACTCCATTAAAAATCGTTTTTCAAAAGAAAAAAATAACTTTTAAACATAAAATGTTAATATGATAAATTCATGTATAAAATCCTTCAAAAAATAATTGGATTATTTTAAATTAAAATTAACTAATTAAAATTTAAAAATAATCAAAAACATAATTTTACCATGTAAATACTTTAAAATAAAATATAGTTTTCAAGAAAAAATAGTATTTTCACTATTCCTTAAAAAATAAATGTTTTCGTAAAAAAATAATTTTAATATAATTTTGACATGAAGAATTAAAAAAGAAGTTAATTTTTTCAAATCTATTTTTAATAACTTATAAAAATTAATATTCATTCATAAAAATAAGAAAAACAAATTTTTGAAGAAAACATATTTTTGAAGAATAAAGTGATTATGTGATTAGTTTCTAAGAACTCACCAATACATTAATATTATGTTGGAGATTTATCTTTTTTTCATTGATTATTTATTTATATTTATTTTTTTAAATTTAATTTCTTGGTTATACTAATAGTGTCTCATGGTTTTTTTAAACTCATGGTTGCGTGCAATGTAAGGTATTGAAGAATTAAAATTATTCAAAGAGAAATAGTTATTAAATATCAAAGTGTTACATTATTCCCCCATTAAAATTAAATTTTCATTGAAATTCATCACTTGAATACAAACAGATGAGGATACCTTTGCCTCATCACATCCTTAGGTTCCCACGTAGCTTCCTCAAATTGTTGGTTCTACCATAAAACATTAACCAAGAGAGTGGTCTTGTTTCGTAGAACTTTTTCTCTACTACTTAGAATCTCTATCGATTGTTCTTTATATTAAGAATATTTCTATAGATGTATGACTTCTGAGTTTTGTACATGGGAGGGATCAGGTATATACTTTCTTAGGAGAGATACATGGAACACGTCATGAACTTGATAGGGATTCAGTGGAAGCACTAGTTTTATAAGTTACCTTCCCAACACAATTAAGAATTTAAAAGGGTCTAATATACCTAGGTATTAAAATTACCTTCTTTCTAAATCTCATTAATTTCTTCTAGTGAGATATTCATTTAAATACCTTTTCAACCACTTCTAACTCTAGGTATTTTCATCTATTTTCATCATAACTCTTTTGTTGACTCTAAGATTCTCTTATGTGTTGTTGAATAGATCTAACCTTATATTCCATCTCCTCAACTAAATCAGGTACCAATATATTCCTTTCCCCAACTTCATTCCATCATGTTATAGTTATGTAATTCTTACCATATAGGGCTTCATAAGGATCCATCTAAATACTAGAGTGAAAGATATTGTTGTAAGAAAATTCTACCAAATGTAGGTGTTAATCCTAACCACTTTTGAAATCCATATAGAAAGCTATCAACATTTGTAATAGAGTCTCTGTTTTCCTATCAGACTAACCATATTTCTGAGGATGATAAGTAGTGATGAAACTTAACTATGTATCTAGATCCTTCTGAAGACTTATGCATAACTTTGAGGTAAACTCTGAATCCTGATCTAATATAATGGAAAGTAGTACTTCATGAAATATTACCACTTACTTTATATATATTCTAGAAATTTGATCATGAGATAAGTATAATATAACAGAAATTAAGTGTGACTACTTCATAATGTGGTCAACTATACCCATATATCATTATGGTTTTTATATTTTTTGGGAATTCTAAAAAACTACATGGTGATGTTTTCACATTTCCATTCTGGTAAGGGTAATGGTTGTAACAGCCCCTTAGACTTATGTATCTCATCCTTAACTTCCTCAAAAACCAAGCACTGAGAAACATACTCTAAAATTTCTATCTTCATGATATCCCACCAGAAATACTCTTTTTTCTCTCTATCCATCTTGGTGCTTCTGGGATGAATAGATAATGATGAACAATGAGCTTCATCCAACATCTCCTTCTTTAAATATGGAATGGGAGGGAAAAAATGGTTCTTGAACCATATTATTCCATAATAATCAAATTTTAACTGAGGGACATTTCTCACCTTCTTTTGCAGCTATATATGTTCCTTTTTAACCTCCTAAATCTTCACATGTATAGATGTTTGAACATACATTTGAGCCAGATAATATTTCTCCCCTTACTTTAAAATTTCTAGATACATCCATTGATAATACATAAATATTGGAAATTTTTTGATCCTCATCATAGATAAGATAACATGGTTCTTTAGACTCAAAACATATTCCACCTTGTTTACTTTCCCAGGGGGGGTAATGAATTGAGAAGTATTAATATTTAATCAACTCCAACCATATTATTTGACACATATTTATCTCCTTTTGAGTGAAAATATACTCTAAACTTTTATGATCAATATATATGTCACACCTTTCTCCATAAAGATATTTCCTCCATATCATTAACCCAAAAAATACTATAAAAAACTACAAATCATGAGTTGGGTAATTTTTCTCATGGATTTTCAATTTTCATGAGGCATAATCTATCACCATGTCATTTTTTATGAAAACAAATACTAGCCCCATATTGTATGAATCACTGTAGATTACAAACCTTTCTCCACTATAGGGTAGTGTGAGCATAGGTGCACTAACTAACCTTCTTTTTAGCTTCTTGAAATTATCTTCTCATTCTTCCATCCATATGAACTTAAATCCTTTCTGACACAACTTGGTGAGTGCATTAGATAGTCATGATAAATATTTCACAAAAACATTGATAATATCCATCCAAACCAAGAAAAAATTTAATATTAAGGATAATGTTTAATAACTTTAATATTTTCTAGATCCTCATATATCCCCTCTCTTGAGATTATGTGACCCAAAAATGAAACTTTCTAAATCCAAAATTTACACCTTTTAAATTTTGAGTAAAGATTATCCTTTCTAGGATCTTTAGAACAATACTTAAGTGATCTTCGTGTTCTTACTTTCACTTTGAAAATGAAATAATATCACCTATAAAGGCTACAAAAAACTGATCAAGATAGTCTCTAAATAATCTATTCATTAAATATATAAATATATCAGGGGAATTTGTAAGACCAAAAGGCATCACTATAAATTCATATTGTACATATCCTATACAGAATTCCATCATATGTATATCCTCCTTCTTGACCCTCAATTGATGATATCTGTAACGAAGCTCAATCTTGGAAAATTATTGATATCTACATAGTTGATCAAATAAGTCATTAATATGGTGGAAATGATATTTTATCTTGATAGTGATATTGTTAAGTTCTCAATAATCAATTTAGAGTCTCATTGATCCATATTTCTTCTAAATAAACAAAAAAAATAACCCCAATGTGACACACTAGGGTGTATGATTCCCTTTTAAAGATTCTCTTGTATTTTCTTCTTCAATTCCTACAACTCAATTGGGTCCACTCTATATGGAGTCTTTTAAATAGGCATATCACCCAATATAAGTTCAATTGAAAACTCAACTTTTTGATTTGGTGGAAGACCTAGTAGTTATTCTAGAAATACATCAAAAAACTCATATAAAGTTGGTGTATCCTTAATATTGAGTCTCTCCCCAACCATCTGAGATTGATAACATTCATTTATAGAAATTAATACCCACAATATAGAAGTAATTTCCACTGTAAATTGATATTAATCTTTACATTGATATATGATCATGGATTTATTTACAATATGAAATCTAAATTCCCATCCTTATAAATTTAAATGATCTCTATATAAAGAAATCCAATCCATTCTAATAATCACATAGGATTCAACTAAATAAATGATCACAATATTTGTAGGAATCACTTTTCCACAAACTTCAATCGAAGAATAATTAATGTGATCGTTGTTCTATTCAAAGTTTTCACAGCTAACTCAACATCTAATTGTTGAGGTAATATGGGAGATACCCTTAGAAAATTGTTTAGAAATAAAATAGTTAGTGGATTCAAAGTCAAATAAAAAATTGTCTATTTCAGAGTGGATGGAAAGTTTACCTTTCACCACTTCATTATCTTACTCCACATCACCAGTAGTGATCGCATGCGATTTTTCTTTACCTTTATCCTTAATAGGTTTCTTATTTCAATCATCATTGATAACCCTCAATTTTTTTCATTGGTTATCATAATTCCC
The DNA here is from genome assembly GCA_963277665.1 of Viscum album. Classification (NCBI taxonomy): domain Eukaryota; kingdom Viridiplantae; phylum Streptophyta; class Magnoliopsida; order Santalales; family Viscaceae; genus Viscum; species Viscum album. The sequence goes on along the minus strand of OY728150.1, from coordinate 799,825,604 downwards.
ATTTTCCTTTCACTTGAAGCATTGATGTGTGGGAGGTTCATTCTATGTAGCATTTTCTCTATTCACATAATTTTCTATATTTTTTTCATCACTACATTAGTCAATTTTATGATTACCTTCTTTTCCACACTTAAAAAATTTATTATCCCTCTTATGATAGTTTCCTCCATGTTTCTTTCCACACTTTGTGCATAAAGGAATCTCATCTTCCTTTCACTGTAGTTTTTAGATTTTCCATCAAATTCCATTCTTCTCTTCTTAAAAAATCCAAAAAAAATATGGGTAAATAGAATCTCCATCTCAAACATGAGATCACATTGAACTATTTTCTCAAATCTAGTAAAGTCCTTTATAGATAATTCCCTTCATAGACATGTTTTTAATCCATTTAATAATCGATCAACCTCACTTTCAAGGTGGATGATAATTCCAGAAGTATACCTTGAATGACTTGTAAAATTTTCTTCATAGGTACCAATGGATTCATCATCCTTTTTCTTAAGATCAAGTAACTCCTTATTTATATTCATATAAAGAATATGAGAAATACTTAATGAAAAATAAGTTATTGAACTTGTCCCATTCCATAGAGTCAATTTAATCTCTTTGCCTTTTATTGTTGATGAGGTTCCACCATTGATCTGTTTCACCTTCTAAATAATGAACTTCCAAAATTACTTTATCTTGTTCTGAAAATTTGAGAATTAAAAAAAAATCAATAGTACTAATCCATTTTTTAAGCCACAAGTGGATTAGAAGACCCACTTAAAGAAGGTGGATGATGCCTCATGAAGGACTCAACAGAATGTTGTTCCCTCATTTTTTCATTTCAAAGTCTTGTATGATTCATATATTTAGAAAGTTTTTTGAGCATAGATATAATGTTTTTTATTCCATCTCCCATAACATCTGTTTTCTTATGAGTAAAATAATTCCATTTACCATTTCATTCAACATTAACTTGGTTACCTTAGGGTCTATCTATTGACTGAAACCAAAAATATAGTGTGAGTAATACTAATAATAATTGGAATCCCACATAATCAAGGAAAATTACTTATAAAATATCAATTTAGGACACTGAAGGTTTTATCCTAGGTTATTCATGATTGTTACTAAAATTATATAATTTTATCATATACATAGGCTTATCCTTAGGGTTAATACTAAGTTTTCTCATCTTAGTTTCCAAAGGTTAACTAAACCTTGCTCTAATACCAAATATAACAGCTCATTCCATTCATACATATATATTAAATCTAAAATAGAAGAATATTCATTACATAACAAAAAACCCACACTATAATTGTATAGGTTTAGTGTCTTTGGAAAATGGGAAACAAAAAAAACTTATTCATAAAACAACTCTATCATCTCCCACTTATTCCCTCATAACTATAACCCTTTCTAACACATCATACTTAATATCCTTATTCATATCTTGGGGAAAAGAAAAATAATAAAAGGGTGATCTGATATGCTCATTAAGGGTAATAAATGGATATAACATATGAATAATGGAATAAGAACATGAAAATAACTTTTGAAAATTATATCATTCATATCAAAGATCATGATATTGTGTTATGGAATAAATCGTAGAAGTTCATAAATAATCAAAGAATATATTTAATGAGATAATAACATAAGACATGGAATTGTGGAATACACCTAAGAATAGAAAATCATTTCCATATTAGTCAAGGATCACTATAAATACCATCATATCAAAAAAAGTCCCTTATTGAATCAAGTTCACTCCTCATTCTATCCTTGTGTTACTAAACTGATTTTACTACCCTTTCTAGTGTTGTCTATCTCATGAGATATAAATATTTACTCAAATCATTGGAGGGAAATGTATGTATCACCCATCACATAATTAAAACCATATATATGTGTGCTATAATAAGATAAATCATTCATCATATCAGAACTCATGGAATGAAATGGGTTTCATAAACATTATTCAATCATAACATAACCCATATAAAAGAAATGGGTTTCATAAATATCATTCCATCATAAACATAAACAAAACAAAGTAATAATAGGGATAATATCCTTGAAAATTATCCCTATTAAATTATAAATAACATCAAATAACGGTATCATAGATGGAAATTAATTTTGAGAGATCACTTAAAAATAATTTTTGAGGAAAATATCATTTCTTCTTGGAAAGAATTTTCTTTTCTTAAAATACCACACAATTTTAAAAGATAACATTTTCTTTGAAAATGTCCTTTTAATATTCTAATATAATCATCATGTCATTAAGGAATCATAAAAGTGTAAAAATACATTCATGTTTTATTAGTTAAAAAAACATTCCTTTCATACTTTTGTTTGAAAATTCACAAAGTACCTCATTTGGAAAATGAAAAAAAAATTCCTTTTAAACTGTTTATTAAAAAATAACACATGTATAAAAATGAATTTAAACAATTATATAAGAATAGTAAAAAAAATTGGAAATTTTTTTAAGAATAATTTACATGGAAGATAAATATTTCCCAGAATATACTAACATATAGACAATCCGGAATAATAATGAGATTATGAAATTAACCCTTACCTTAGGTATGATTTCCTTTGTATGTATTTGAACTTCCTATATAAAGGTCTAAAGAATGTTTTTAATTTATTCCAAAAATAAATTCATATTTATTATATCATATATTATCTTCTTATATCATCTTATTACTAGTTTGTTAATTATATTTCATTATTACCCTTCTTTTAGGTGTTAACTACTTCATTTTCCTATACATGTTTTGTCATATAAGTCTCCTTTATTAAGTATAATATATAGTTCCATCATTTCAATAATTATATTATGTTAATATATATCATATTTATTCATTATATAAATTTATATACTCATTATTTAATGTTGATCATAGAAAATGAATCGTATTGTGTCATGGAGATGGTAGGCCATACGTACGCACGAGCAATGGTATCATTACCTTAATGATGGAATGGTAAATAAGTGGATTATATATATTTTTTCAAGAATCCATATATTGTTATAATTATAATATATAAATATATATTATTTCCATCATTATAACCACCCAAAAAAAGTGGTGATAAAAAACATATTACACCCAGTTGTGGAGATATTAAGTTATACGTACACACGTGCGGTGCTTTTGTTTTTCGTAAGATGGATTAATGGTGGAATATATTTGTTCCCTAATCATAATAACATATCGGAATTTATGATATACTGGTTTTAGTAATTTATAATGGAAACAACATATAAAGATTATGTAGAATAAAAAATAATCTTGAAATAGTTTGTAAAGATGATTACCTCTTCTTCGGAGAATTTCCTTCAGATCGCCTCTTAGGGAATCTAGGGTTGGTCTTTTGAGAAAAACATAATCTCTATAATTTGTCTATGGAATTTTAGAAGATAAATATTTTGGTTATGGTCGATCTTGAAGGATTAATATAATGTCAATAAGTGAGGGAGGATGTTCCCTTTTATAATTGAGTCAAGGGTCACTTTTGTAATTTCTAAAAATATTAATTTATACTAAATTTAATAATAATAATAATATCTCAAAAGGTAAATTTATTCGAATATAATATGTTATAATGTTTTAATATCATAAAAAAATATTTTAGGCAAGTTTTGATATTATTTTAAATCTTATCATTTTAATTAACCCTTAGTTAACCTACTTTAATTTTAACTAAGGTAACACCTTTCTCAATATTAAAAGGTTTTAATCTTCTCTTATCTTATTTAAATTAGACTATAAAAGAAATATTTATAAAATTTTAGACCATATTAAAATTATTTTTTATTTTAAACTAATTTTTACTAATTCTAAACAATTTAATAAAATATTATTTTGATAAAATATCATTAGTGTCAATTTTGAAAAAATTCATTACATGCAATTTTACAAATATCAATATAATAATTCAACTTCAAAAAAAATATTTTATTATATCCCTAATAAGTAAAGATAATATATAAAATTATTTTATTAAATTATTTATCTAAAATAATATTTATTTTAGTATTTTTATTAACATTTATTTGATATTGACATTAATAAAATAACAACTACATTTGTTTTGTGTAATTAATTAAAATACTTGTCTATTTAATAAAAATTAAAAAAATACCATGATAAAAATAAATCTTATATTTTTAAAAATAATATTTATATTAGAATATATCTTTTGGAAAACCCTATATTAAAAATTATGAATTGTTTAAAACATGAATGTGACATCTTTAAATTTTTATTAAATAAAATATTATAAATATCATAATCTCATCTAAGTGACTCAAAAATAAATTTTTATCATGAAAAAAAATTATTAAGTTTAAAATGTACATTTATATTCATTCGTAACATACCTCTGTCCCCATGTGGACTCATAAGGGACATTTAAGACAAAGAAAGTTACATTTTGTGACATTCTTTGATTTAAATATTACATAAGTCAATTTCAGGGAAATGTGTCCATTAAACAAATTAATTTCCATCCTTATGTGCTATGGGATGAACTATATTTATTCAATAAAATTTTTTAATGTGTTGGGTTTTTTTATAGTACTTATTATTTTATTTTTAACCTAAATTTCCCAATTTACCCTTTATCGTGGTAACAAATTTTACCGAGGTTACTATCCTTATTGGATAAAAATAAAATCGAATTATTCACTAAATTTGAACCTTATGAATAAAAATTTTCCATCCATTTATCAAAATTAAAAACAAATAAGTTACAAAATCTAATTTAAAATATAATCGACAAAACCGTATGAAAAATAGTTTTTCAAAAAAAATGCCCTTTAAAACATAAGATGTTTATTTGATAAATTATTTTATGAAATACTTTCCAAAAACCATAATTGGATTATTTTAAATTAAAATGAACTAATAAAAAATTAAAACTAATCAAAATCATAATTTTAAATTTAAATACTTTAAAATAAAATATAACTTTCAACAAAAATCAATTTTTTCACTATTCCTTAAAAAAATAATTTTTTTTCAAAAAAAATAATTTCAAGATAATTTTTAAATGATTAATTTAAAAATTAAATCCAATTATTCAAATATATTTTCTATAACTTCTAAAAATTAATATTCATTCTTAAAATAAGAAAAACTCATTTATGAAGAAAAAATATTTTTTTAAGAATAAAGTGATTATGTGATTATTTTATAAGCACTCTACAATAAATTCATATTGAGTTGAAGATTTATATTTATTTTAAAAATTATATATTCATATATATTGCCAAAAATTTAATGGCTAGTTTATAATAATATTATCTCATGGTTCATTTAAACTCATGGTTGCATGAAACGCAAGTTATTGAAGAATTAAATTTTTTAAATAGAAATATTTATTAAAATATTGGGGTGTTACACTTTACAATTATATCAATATATAAAACCCTAAAATCATTTTTCTTTAATTAAAACATTTTTCCTCTTATTCCCCTCCTTATTTTTGAGTTGATCCATGTTTGGGTAAAGGTGTGTGGTCTATGTGGTGGTTAAATAAACTTTTATGTATTTTCTGTAACATTTTTATCCAAAACAAGATGTAACACATCGTGGTAAAGATAAATATATTATAGGGGTATTGTGGTGTTGAGTATGCACTGTAATGGTAAGGGTTGTGTTGTAGTAATACTCTTCCTTAGGGGTTGTGTTGTGGCCTTCATAGTGGATGTCTATTCAAGGAGGTTTTACCATAGAGTATTAAACCACACCATAGAGCTCTTCTCGGTGTCAATAACTAACAAATATTCTATCTATTTGGACTTTTAGGAATCCTTATTATAATTGAATAGGTTACTTTCTTTGAAAATTAAAGAGTTGTTAATTATAGTTTTCACATACTAATTTAACTCTAAAAATATCATTTTTCCTAGCGCCATTTTTATTATTCTCGAGTTTTGAATTAATGAAGAGAATACTCCAAATCGTATTCCTTGCTCTACACCAAATTAGTGTTCCTTTAGTGTTGTTCGACACCATAATATCCCCTCTACATTGTAAAGGTCATTCTCTAGTGTTCTTCCCTTTTGTAGAACTCTGCCTTCACTATGGTGGTTTCTTCTATACATATCCACTCTGAATCACCTATCATGAACCATAAAGCCACCCAAATTTTCATACAGACTTGTTCATTTTTGGTTTTTCATGAAAATATATTCCTACATTTTACAAATAAACATTAAGCCTTTTAATTATAGTGGCTGACATCAGGTAAGAATTGGTTCTAGACTTTGATGTGTCTATCCTTTTCTTACTCTATAACCCATGTCCTGTTTGATTAGAATTGGTTCTATATTCCCTTAGTGTTTGATCATCTTTTGGTTGGTGTGAGAATGTGGTTCTAGTGATAAAACCTTCGATGAACCTTAACAATGATGGTGACAACCATGAACTAGCAAGTTTCTTATCCTCTTGGGCTCTTGTTTACACATGTTTCCAGGTCATAATTTTTGTGTTGGAAAAATCTATGATCATTCTTGGTTTTGATCACATGTGGGTGGGTGTTTGTGTGTTTCCTATTAAACCTATTGTGATTTTTGATTATATGATAAATACTATAGTAGGTATACATGTTTGATTATGATCATATATTGTTACATGTTACTTCTTATTCTCATAATTTTATACTTACCATGTATGATCTACCTTTTATATGTGTTACCTTTATTTGGAGTTATCATTCATAGTTATCAGAATATGTGGACCATGGTGACATGTTTATCTCTTATAGGGGGAGTGCACTTGACTAGCGATGCTTACAATTTGGGACCTGAGCACAAGGTCATTATAAGAGGATTCCATAGAGACTATGTTTAGGAATTCTATTAAATATCAAGTACCGTATGCTTGAGGATTCCTATTGAATATCAAGTAACATGGTTTCTCAATACTAGAGGAGGCCGAATAGAATGACACAATTGATGACTAATGGATTCTAGATAGAATGTACGTATGATTCCATGAGGTTCACAAGATATTGTTTTACTTGTATCATGTCTATTTTGGTTACTTCCAACATCTCTTTTTATCCTTCTATCATGTATCCAAAGTAGTTATAGTCAGGGGTTTTTGGAGGCTTGATTACCACATGAATACTCGGTTTTAGATTGTATGTTTTATACTCATTATAAATTTACTATTATTATGGAATACACTTCTTATACTTGAGAACACTAGGTTAAGGATGCATTGGTGATATTTTATTGAGTATTATACTTACACCCTACTCATGAATTTTAGTGTTCTTTTACATTTCAAGATTATAAATCCTATGAAGGTAAATTTACCTATGTAGGATGGTTGAGAAAAGGATCACAAAGTTTGTATCATATTGATATGGACTCTAGAGGACTCTTCTATTTATAAATTTATTTATCGATTTCATTATACATTGGAAAGGATTTCCCCATTGTAAGATGATTTTTATTGTATGTCATGAATTCCATTCTTTAATTTCAACATTCTTACTCAAGTTATTTATTATATTTTTCATGATTTATAATTAATCAGTGTAAATTATACTAAAATTATAGTCTCCTCACTAATGGGATTAGACACTCACTATTATTCAGTAGCCTCTTGTATATGGGTAGGTATGCATGAGTTCATGTGACCTTCTAGTTCAGAATGTTGGATTTGGTGGTCTAGAACCAACTACTTTGTACTTTATTCATTAAATAAAAACCTTATCACATCTTGATTGTTATTCTACATGACATGTCATGTGATAATGTCCTAAGGACAGCTGTTTCATTAAAGGGTCGTAGCGGATCCCTGCTATGATTAGAACTCGGAAGTTCCATAACACTGTTCTTGAATGTATGTTCTATGGCCGGAAGATATTATTTGAGGGACACAAATAATACATGTCATTAGGGGTGAGGACTCATAAAACATTGAGGTACCTTCTCATGGTGTGCACCCTTGGTAATATCCAGGAGGATATTATGAGAACGAGACCCGCCAGTAGGAAATCGATATTTCACAGTGTCATTGGATGTTCCTATCGGCGGACGTGTGTATTGGTCCTTAGACTTTAAGATTATTATTAATGGATATTAAAACTCGCGCACTTAGATGTATTGATGAAAACTATGACGAAACACTGTTCGCAACGAGGTAGGAAACGTTGGGTGCGTCACGAGTAATACCGCATTAATAGATAATGCGAGAAAGGATTTGCCCCTTCCGCTCCATAACGGAAGTAGATATCTCAGGCCCATTGATGGAATTGATATAGCCTAAATAAATCCATGGCCATGGTAAGGTATGGGCAAGTTCAATTCTAGGAAGTCAAAGAAAGAATAATAAAACACATGGGTTGATGGAACTAGCATGCAACCCGCTTGATTGGAGATATCGAGACAAAGGGATTATATTACACTGTAAGCGTTCGTAGGAAGTGACACGTCATTGCAGCATTAACTTCTTTCTATATGGGTGCCTTGGCGTGTTGCTAGACGCTAACCTTGTACTTTAGGCATGCTCAGCCTAATGCCACCGAGAAAGATGCCTAGAGGGTCATACACTAAGTGTGTCCATGTATCTAAGTTAAATATTAATTTAACAAGTTAAATAAATATTATTCTTGACTATGGTTTAATAATTATTTCAGGATGTCTGATTGCATTTATTTTGACACTAGTTATTCGAGAGAATATATTGTGGATGAAATAATATATTTATTAGCAAGTAATGCAGTAACATTTATTTAAGAAATAAATAGTCATTACTCAAGGTCTAATAAATGTGGTGGAGAAAAATGGAAAATAAAAGTACACGCCGTGTATATTAAATATACACGTCGTGCAGTTTTATGGAAAACAAGTACACACCGTGTATTAATTATTACACGTCGTGTAGTTTTTCCAGTTGGGATTTTGAGGATTTAATATTGTTTTACTAAATGACATTTATTATAATCAGAGTGGGCGCATGTCAAGGAATTAATAATTCAACATGGGGGTTTTCAATAAGAGTTAATGAAATAAATAAAACGCGTAACGCATTTATTTATTGTCACAACTCTATTAACCTCAAACCCGATTATAAATATCCTCACAACCCCAAATTTTTAAAGATCCATTGTTGTGCACAACGGATTTGGAAATACTCTCAAGCCAAGAGATAATTCCCTTTCCACCAAGAACTCCCTCAAGTTACGAGAGCAAGATCCTCCACTGGATCAAGGCGGTCGAAGGCGGACATCGCAAGCGAAGGTTCTTCCACGCTAGCACCCGGAGATCCCTTCAGCGACGTCTGGAGATACGTGACACACGTCTGGATCACTGCTAGAGGAATCCTACACTTGGATTCTACGACACAACGACGGATCACCGAATCGTGACCGGACACATCAATGAAGAAATAATTCCAATGAGGTAATTCTTATGCATTAATTAAATTAATTATAATCAACATATGATGATCCTCCTCAAGGGTTCCGGGACTCTTCTTTTCTTTTCATTCTTTGTTCTATTCCGAATATTCGGTGTTTTATATCATGACGGATCTCGGATTGAACGTTGTTTAACGTTAAAATTAAAGTTGCGCTAACCCACCAATGTGCTTCCGCTATGCCCGGAACCTACAAGTGGTATCAGAGTGGTCATATCATTGATTATAATTATTTAGTTTTTCGTTGGTAATTTACGCATTTAATAATTTAGTTATTTCAATTCAAGTTTAATCGTTCTGGAAATCTGAATATCGAGATCTATTCCTCCTCCCTCGTTTCTCGTTCACCTCACAGAAACAAATTTTTCTTTTAATTTTGATTAAAATAAAACAGAGGAACTCATCCGGAGGAGCCAAACGTTTCTGGCCGTATAACACCAGAATATACGGCGTGTGTTTGGAAGTACACGTTGTGTAGTCTAGGTTCAATGCATTGACTGATCGGCCAAATCAGGCCATGTATTGGATTCTTTCTAAGAATTTAAGACACCGTGTGTTGACCAGAAACAGGTGGAACACGGTTTCCGGAATACACGTCGTGTGGTCCAATGAACACGGCGTGTAGTCCCTTCGGGTTAGGGTTGGGTCGTGTACTCCGTACATGGCCTGTCCGGCTGGAAACTGTGTAACGCAAAAACTACACGGCGTGTGTCCCACTGTACACGCCGTGTACTCCAAAAATTTCCGAAGTAAATTAACACACCCTGTCCCCGGGCATGTACTTCAGATGGACGGTGAAGAAAAAGTAAAGGTTGTGTAGTCGGAACTGCATGTCGTGTACTCACCCAAATTATGCAGATTTATTAAAATTTATTATTATATTATACAAACCCTTGAGACGTGTACCATGGTGCAGGCATAAAGCTGAGGCACAATACGTGATAGGTGTTTTATATCTATGTGTTTAATTCAAAATCTGCGTAATAAATGGGAATTCACCGGGTTTCCTCCAAGGTACAAGTTACGTACAAGGATAATTTTAAATTAATTTATTTGTTTAAAATTATGATGGATGATAATCTCAAGGAAATTATAAAAAGGGATTTAAGATAAAAGGATTGATTAATTAAAGATAATTAATTGATTCGAGTGTGATTTATCTTAAACAAGAACGATTAAAAATTGAATGCTAGTTTTATTTATGCGTAAATATCGTTGCATGTATGGATGATCATGAGCTAGACCGAGACCTTTGTATGTGAATGGTTTCTTTTAATTTATTTATTTAAATTAAATTTGTTGGCCTACGAGCCATCTCCTCATTAATATGTAGGGCCTACGCACCCAAGGATTCCTTTATGTAAAAACCCCTTTTACCCCTCACCTGCGTGTGAGATAAATGCATATGTAATGGATGGAGCTCCCAAGATAGTGGAGGCGGCTCAAGTCAGAATCCAAGGTGAAACCAATCCAAGGAGATACAAAGGTGGACAGGTGGAAATCTGTAAACACGAACCCAAAAGTTTCAAGGTGTTTCTCCCCTAGGTCTTGGGTTAGTTTATCAACCGCTAGATAAACTAACCAATAGAAAAGCTCAGGATCATACCATTTATTTTATTTCTGTCAATTGCATGGTTTATTTATTGTGGGTGTGTTGTCATGATCACACAATTAATGAATTAAACGAGCATGCAAGATGGAACTAAAATAAAACCAGCTTATACGTAAATATTATCTTAGACATGGTTAATCACTTAAGTATATCCCACTTAATATTAACAAGCATGTAATCAAAGATAAAATGGCAATTTACGTATAAAGATAAAATCCCTCAAAATAAATATTAAGTCGGAATAGCCTTCCATAATCTTGGTTAGAATCGAACCATAGTTCAAAGTGCTTGACCAACCCTAGTTGGGGTGCTTTCAATTATCGGGGAATTCTAATTCAAGGTTATGGGTTGACTTGACTTGGTTCGCATCAAGGGTTGACTGCCACAGCAGGACTTGGTGTGACCAAGAGGCAAAGGTTGAGGAAATCCAAAATAAAAGGATTTCAGGATTGGGGAGTCCACTCAGCGGATCAAGGAGCTGCGAGTTAATGCAGTTGGCATTTGGAATGCCTACCTAAAACCCTTCAAGTTTCTTGACCAACCCTAGTTGGGGTAATACGAAGGGAAATATTGATCCTTTCCACTAGAATATTCAGGCAACAGAATGTTCCGAATTCAATGGTGAGGGCTATTGGATTTTGATAAAATAGTGGGAGAATAATAAGTATTAATTTATTTATTTGTCTCAAATTTTGTAATAAAGTACTAAACCTTTGCTCATATTAATTTGTAGAAACGGTAAGAAAATGACTTAAAAAATATCATTGCGCACCATACTCGAAAAAGAAAAACTTCTCACTGGCACCAATTTCCAAGAGTGGCAGAGGCGTTTACACGTCGTCCTTCACCATGAAAGAAAATTATATGTGCTGGAAGAGCCTATTCCAGTTACGCCTGTGAAAGAGGCTAGTGATGAGGAATTATCTCTCTACATGAAACACATGGATGATTCCACATATGTCCAGTGTTTCATGCTATCGTCCATGTCTAATGAGCTCTTGAAGCAACATGAAAACATGGACGCGTATAGCATGATGTCTCACCTTAAAGATCTCTACCAAGAGAAGGTGAGACAGGAGAGGTATGAGATCTCCAATTCTTTGTTTACCACGAAGCTTGGAGAGTCTGCGCCAGCTGGGCCTCATGTAGTCAAGCTTATTGGCTACATTGAACGCCTGGACATCTTAGGGATTAAATTCCCAGATGAGTTGCATACAGATCTCATCCTATCATCACTGCCCAAGACCTTCTCTAGCTTTATTGTCAACTATAACATGAGCGGCAATGAGAAGAGTCTATCAGAGCTTCTGACCTTGATTCGCCAGGTAGATAAGGACATGGGGCGTGACAAACCCGCGGTCCTTATGGTGAACAAGAAAAGTAAGGACAAGGCAAGGGGTCCAAATACTTACAAACGGTCTGAATCCCTCGAGCACCATCCCTCCAAGAAGGGGAAGATCCAAAGGCAGAGAAAGGAATGGGAAGCAGTGTGTTTTGCATGTGGCAAGCAGGGCCACTGGAAGAGGAACTGCACCCAGAAGCGTGGGGACACTAAATGTGCGTTTGTTATCGAGTGAAATCTTTCTATTTCTACACATTGGGTATTAGATACATCTTGTGGGTCTCACGTCTGTATTCAAATGCAGGAACAAAGTAGATTTAGAAAGATCGCCAGAGGAGAGGTGGATCTTCGAGCTGCCAATGGCGCAAGTCTGGTTACGTTGGCTATTGGCGACTACCACCTCTCATTGCCGACTGGGATGATTTTGGTTTTACATAACTGTTATTATGTTCCTAGTGTTACCAATAACATAATTTATGTATCTTGTTTGGATATGGATGGATTTGTTTTAAAATTTGGAAATAAGGGTTGTCTCTTTTATAAGAACAATGTATGTTATGGTATGGCACATTTAAATAATGGTTTGTATGTATTGAATTACGAAAACAAAGTGTTGGAAATCGATAACGAAACAAACTCACATGAATCATACATCACCCAGTTATGGCATCACCGCCTTGGTCATGTGAACGAGAAGCGTTTGACAAAAGCTCTACCAAGATGGCTATTTAGACTCAACTAAGCTAAAACCACTTGATATATGTCACGCTTGTTTACAAGGAAAAATGACCAAGATACCTTTTGGTGGACAAGGTGAAAGGGCCATAGAGCTTCTAGGATTGGTACACACGGATGTGTGTGGACCATTTCCAGTAGAAGCTAGAGGTGGATATTCATACTTCATTACTTTTACTGATGATTTGAGTAGATATGTCTATGTCTACTTAATGAGGTATAAGTCAGAGTCCTTAGTGAAATTTAAGGAATTAAAGAATGAAGTAGAGAATCATCTTGGTAAGAATATAAAGAAGATTCTATCGGATCGAGGTGGAGAATATCTGAACCAAGAGTTCATCGATCTTCTACGGGAGTTTGGGATTCTATCTCATCTCACTCCTCCTTATACACCACAGTGGAATGGTGTTAGTAAAAGGAGGAACCGCACCTTTTTGGGCATGGTGAGGTCGATGATGAGTCATGCGGATCTTCTATTATCCTTTTGGGGATATGCATTACAAACTGCAGCATACACATTAAACCGAGTACCAACTAAGGCGAAAAATGGAATTCCATTCGAGTTATGGAATGGAAGGAAACCCACTTTGTCACACACACATGTACGGGGATGCGAGGCATTTGTTAAGGCCTTCTCAGGCAACAAACTAGCACCCCGGGGCATGAAGGGTATCTTTATAGGATATACCAAGAAAACAAAAGGATATTACCTATATAACCCTCAAGAAAAGAAAGTGATTGTCGCCAGACAAGCCGTCTTTCTTGAGAGGGAGCACAACCTCAAGAAGGATAGTGGGAGAAAGATTGACTTCGATGAAGTTTATGCTCAAGATACACAGGAGTTGGTATAGGAACAAGTTTCACAGGTCCCCGTGGAAGAGGTTCCAGAAACACAAGTACTGCATAGGAGCTCAAGAGAGGTAAGGGAACTAGAGAGATTTGGTTTCCTAGTCACTGAGAATGGTGAATCATTATTGTTGGACAATGATGAACCTCTATCCTACAAGGAAGCAGTAGAAATATCAAAAGATTCAAGATGGCTAGAAGCTATGAATTCTGAGATGGATTCCATGTATCAGAACCAAGTTTGGGTTCTGTTCTATGATCCAGTTGATGTAAAGCCTGTTGGATGCAAATGAGTATTCAAAAGAAAGCTAGACATGGAAGGTGAAGTTAGCACCTATAAAGCAAGTCTAGTGGCTAAAGGATTCAGACAGAATCAAGGAATTGACTATGATGAAACCTTCTCGCCAGTTTCCATGTTTAAATCCATAAGAATAATACTTTCCATAGCAGCTTACCATGACTACGAGATTTGGCAGATGGATGTCAAAACAGCATTCCTTAATGGGAACCTTCAGGAAGATGTCTATATGACACAACCAGAAGGTTTTGTGACACCAGGTGAAGCCAAACGGGTTTTCAAGTTGTAGAAATCTATTTATGGACTGAAGCAAGCATCCAGGTCATGGAACATTAGATTTGATGAATCCATAAAAGAATTTGGTTTCATTAAGAATGAATGTGATCCATGTGTTTATAAGTGGTTTAATTAGAATGCGGTCATCATCCTAGTGGTATATGTTGATGACATATTTCTTATTGGAAACGACGTACCAGCCTTACAGTCAGTTAAGGACTGGTTGAACAAGTGTTTCTCCATGAAGGACTTAGGAGAAGCAGCCTACATTCTAGGGATCAAGATCATTCGTGATAGATCCAAGAGGCTGCTTGGACTAAGTCAGGGTACATACATTGACCAGATACTAAAGATATTTAGTATGCAAAAATCCAAGAGGGGATTGGTTCCAGTGTCACATGGCTTACATATTTCTAAGAAAATGTGTCCCCAGACACAACAGGAGAAATATATGATGAGTAAGATCTCATACACTTCGGCTATAGGATCCATCATGTATGCCATGTTATGTACTAGGCTTGATGTTGCCTATGCACTGAGCATGGTAGGCAGATATCAAGCAGATCCAGGAGAACAGCATTGGACTACTATTAAGACTATCCTTAAGTATCTGAGAAGAACTAAGGATATTTTCCTGGTGTATGGAGGAGATGAGGAGCTTTTCATTAGAGGGTATGCTGATTCTGGTTTTCAAACAGATCAGAATGATCTGAAGTCACAATCTGGATATGTTTTCTGTCTCAATAGAGGAGTTGTGAGCTGGAAGAGTTCAAAGCAGCCAGTTGTCGCCGATTCTACAGCGGAGTCTGAGTATATAGCAGCTTCTGATGCAGCCAAAGAAGCCGTATGGATTCAGAACATTGTCCAAGTGCTCGATGTGGTGCCTAGAAGTAAAAGTACCATTACATTGTATTATGATAATACTTCAGCGGTGACTCTTGCAAAATAACCAAGGTCACATCAACGGACAAAGCACATACTCCGGAAGTATCACCACTTGAGGGATTTCTATCAAAGGGGTGAAGTTGCAGTGAGAAGAGTGTCCACGAAAGAGAATGTGGCGGACCCCATGACTAAAGGCCTATCTCAGCAGAAGCATGAATATCATGTGAGAGCTAGTGGGTTAAAGGTTGTTAGTAGTTGGCTCTAGTCCAAGTGGGAGTTTGTTGGATTTGGTGGTCTAGAAACAACTACTTTGTACTTTATTCATTAAATAAAAACCTTATCACATCTTTATTGTTCTTCTGCATGACATGTCCTGTGATAATGTCCTAAGGACAGCTGTTGTATTAAAGGGTCGTAGCGGATCCCTGCTATGATGAGAACCCGGAAGTTCCATAACACTATTCTTGAATGTATGTTCTATGGCCAGATGATATTATTTGAGGGACACAAATAATACATGTCATTAGGGGTGAGGACTCATAAAACATTGAGGCACCTTCTTATGGTGTGTGCCCGTGGTAATATCCAGGAGGATATTATGAGAACGAGACCCGCCAGTAGGAAATCCACATTTCATAGTGTCATTGGATGTTCCTATCTGTGGACGTGTGTATTGGTCCTTAGACTTTAAGATTATTATTAATGGGTATTAAAACTCGCGCACTTAGATGTATTGACAAAAACTATGACGATACACTGTTCGCAGTGAGGTAGGATATGTTGGGTGCGTCACGAGTAATACTGCATTAATAGATAATGCGAGAAAGGATTTGTCCCTTCTGCTCCATAACAAAAGTAGATATCTCAGGCCCTTTGGTGGAATTGATATAGCCTAAATAAATCCATGGCCATGGTAAGGTATGGGAAAGTTCAATTCCGGGAAGTCAAAGAAAGAATAATCAAGCACATGGGTTGATGGCACTAGCATGAAACCCGCTTGATTGGAGGTATCGAGACAAAGGGATTATATTACACTGTAAGCGTTCATAGGAAGTGACACATCATTGCGGCATTAACTTCTTTCTCTATGGGTGCCTTGGCGTGTTGCTAGACGCTAACCTTGGACTTTAGGTAGGCTCAGCCTAATGCCACTGAGAAAGAGGCCTAGAGGGTCACACACTAAGTGTGTCCATGTATCTTAGTTAAATATTAATTTAACAAGTTAAATAAATATTATTCCCAATTATGGTTTAATAATTATTTAAGGATGTCTAATCGCATTTATTTTGACAATAGTTATTCGAGAGAATATATTGTGGATGAAATAATATATTTATTAGTGAGTAATGCAGTTACATTTATTTAAGAAATAAATAGTCATTACTCAAGGTCTAATAAATGTGGTGGAGAAAAATGGAAAATAAAAGTACACACCGTGTATATTAAATATACACACAGTGTAGTTTTATGGAAAACAAGTACACGCCGTGTATTAATAATTACACGCCGTGTAGTTTTTACAGTTGGGATTTTGAGGATTTAATATTGTTTTATTAAATGATATTTATTATAATCAGTGTGGGCGCATTTCAAGGAATTAATAATTCGACATGGGGGTTTTCAATAAGAGTTAATGAAATAAATAAAACGCGTAACGCATTTATTTATTGTCACAACTCTATTAACCTCAAACCCAATTATAAATATCCTCACAACCCCAACATTTTAAAGAGCCATTGTTGTGCACAATGGATTTGGAAATACTCTCAAGCCAAGAGAGAATTCCCTTTCCACCAAGAACTCCCTCAAGTTTCGAGAGCAAGATCCTCCACCGGATCAAGGCAGTCGAAGGCGGACATCGCAAGCGAAGGTTCTTCCGTGCTAGAACCTGGAGATCCCTTCGGTGACGTCCGGAGATACGTGACACACGTGTGGATCACCGCTAGAGGAATCCTACACTTGGATTCTACGACGCAACGACGGATCACCGAATCGTGACCGGACACATCAACGAAGAAAGAATTCCAACGAGGTAATTCTTATGCATTAATTAAATTAATTATAATCAACATATGATGATCCTCCTCAAGGGTTCTGAGACTCTTATTTTCTTTTCGTTCTTCATTTTATTCCGAAGATTCGGCATTTTATATCGTGATGGATCTCAGATTGAACGTTGTTTAACGTTAAAATTAAAGTTGCGCTAACCCAACAACGCGCTTCTGCTGCGCCCGGAACCTACACAGAATTAGTGGTTCAAGATAGGATGTCACAAAATCATAACAAATGAATTTTTTATTTTCTTTTTGGACTTACTTAGGACATGGTATAAAGGTTATAGTTTTTTGGAATTTGGTTAGGGGAGTTTCTATGTTCCTAGACAGCACATGTGTAACTGACCTCTAAGTTACCATGGATGGGGTTATTATGACTATTGATTAAATTCACCATGGGTGATCACATTATATTGATATGTGATTTATGAGATTTCAAGTGTGTTCATGAATCATGACTAGGAACATAGGTTCACATATCATGTATATACTTATTGTTATGAAAAATATTAGTTCTTTAATTAAAATTCATAGTCTTGGGTTATCTATTTGGGATACTCTCTCTAATAGTGTGTTATATCTATTTTTTCATGTTCTCATGATATATCTTTATTATCATTAATTATTTGAACTAATCATATTTCAGTGTTATTATATATATTATGATTGTAAATAATTTGTAGGGATAAATACCAAGGTTAGTTCAATGAGGTTTATACCTTACGTTAAGGGTAGAATCCTAGGAGAACATTGTGTGATCCTATAGACTAGTCAGGGTTTATCCTAACAAATTTGTTTTTATGAAGTGTTTCTTTCACATTACAGATTATTTTTCCTCTATATAGTCTTTTGGGACTACTTCATAAGTAGACCAAAGTACTCCAGCAATGGAGGATATTTTTTATTTATCACTAGATATTTTGGAGAATTTAGTTGAGAATTATCTCTCACCTTCTTTGTGGTTTAGGTGGAAAGGATTATTTTGAAAAAATATATTTTTCTTAGAGAATGTACTATGAATAATAGTTCAGAACTATGGTTTAATATGTCATGAATTTAAACACCAATATTCATCATCCTTTAATGGAATCAGAAACCCTCATGATGCCAGGTAATGGTTTAAAATCATTATGAATATTTGACCTAGTAGAGACTCTAAAGGATCATAAAGTTTAGTTAAAAATAGATCACATTGAGTTTGTAACCTATTTTTATACCCTCTTATCATATGGAACTAGATGGGCTAAAGTATCTTAAGGTACATCTTGAAAACTTGGATTGTAAGGGCTTTATCAGGATGAGTACTTCACTATGGGGTGAACCTATGTTGTTAACCAAGAAATAAGATGGTAGTATTCGACTATGCATTGATTATGGAAAGTTGAACATGATGATGGGAAAGAGCTAATATCCCATGCCAAGTATTTATGATCTTTTAAAGTAGTTATGGGAAGCTTAGTGATTCTCTAAGATTGATCTTCGGTCAGGATATCATTGGTTGTGAGTTAGAGAGGATAATATTTTGAAGATGAAATTTTAGAGAAATTACGGACTGTATGAGTATCTAGTGATATTTTTTTTACTGAAAAAAAAAATACGGTTAGTGCTCATGGACCCCATGAACAGGAACCTTTATCTATACCTAGACTTTTTATTCATTGTGTTTATTGAGGACATCCTCATATTTTTGCTGAAACTAGAGCAACATGCTTGACAACTTAAGATATACATGGGTACACTTTAAGAAAAGAGTATTTATTCTAAGATTTAAAATTAAAACTTGTATATATGGGAGGTGAGATTCTTAAGGAATTTGGTGTATGATATAGGTATATCTTTATAAATAGAGAAAGTGGAGGCAATAATTTTCTAGTCATGTCCCTAGAATATGTTTGAGATCAAGATATTTTTGGGTTTAGGAAGATATTACTGAGGGTTTATCCAGGAGTTCTCTTGATTATCCTCACACATGACTATGATAAAGAAGAATGGAGTGATGTTCCCATGGTTATAGCAGTGTAAATATTAATTCCTTGATCTAAATAAAAGGTTTATGAAAACTCTAGTACTGACACTCCCTGGGACTAGGATTGGTTTTGTAGTGTATTGTGATGCATCAAGGGCTATTTTGGGAGAAATACTTATGTAGAGAGAGTAGGTACTATCCTATGTTTCTCATTAACTATGAACCCACAAGAATAACTACCCTACTCATTTTATAGATATGTCATCCATGTTCCATTCTATGAAATCTTGGTGACATTATCTCTTTGGTGAGATATTTGTTGTATACACATACTACAAGATCCTTTCTTAAATCTTCATATAGTAGGACTTGAACCTAATGTATAGGAGTTTAGTGGAGTATTTGTAGGCATTTGACTTTGAGATGTCTTATTTACTATGGAATGTTAATATATTTATGGATTATCTTACCATTAAAATGCATATTGATAAGTTGATTGGTGATCAACCTTTAGAGGATAAGTTTCACTTAAGGAGCATATTGGCATATTGGAGGTTGGATTCTTAATATGATCAGGTATTGGTGACTTTTTTCCCTTGGTGGTCACATATTCTCTAGTATATTAGGTAAATGTAGGATAGGATTATGACCCAAAGTGTATTGTGATGAGGGAATAGTCAGTTGGAGGTGTTCTGATACACGAGTGGTCATCGGTTGGAGATAATGTGATTCTCATACAAGGGAGAGTATTATTCTGTGATTACATTACATATGATCTAATGAGGTATTACCATACCTTTATATGGTCAATATATCCTATGGAAAAAAAAGATGTGCCATAGCTTCATGTGATAGTTCTTGTGGTCAAGGATGAATAGGGATGTTGTTGTGTTTGTCTCTTGATACCTTACCTATCAAAGGGTGAAGATAGAACACCATCATCCTGGTGGATTTCTCTAAACAGTTCCAATTCCCATGTGGAAGTGGGAGGAAATCATGATGGAATTTATGATAGGGTTGCCCAGGGTCTTTAGGAGTTGTGATGTTTTCTATGTGATATTTTATTGGCTAAATAAATTTGCACAATTTTTACCCATTATAGACACTCACTTAGTGGATGAGTTGGGAATGATTGATGTATTTGGTTTTGTACACTTACATGGAGTCCCCTTGAGCATTATTTTAGAAATATATACACATTTTACATCACATTTTTGGTAGGGTGTGCAGAAATACTTAGGGAATCTGTTGAGATTGAGAACTGTGTACCATCCTAAAACAGATAGATATTCCAATATTATGATAAACATACCAAATGATATGTTAAAATGTTTCATCCTGAACTTTGGTGGAGCTTTGTGTGATCTCCTATACATGGTTGAGTTTGTGTATAATGATGTTTATAAGGATTCATTTTATATAGAACCTTACATGGATCTTTAATAGGGGTCATTTTTTCACCTCTCTATTGGAATGAGTCAATAGAGGTAGTGTTTGTGGATCCAAATGTGGTTCTGGTGACCTCTGAGAGAGTGCATATAATTCTAAATAGGTTGATCATTGCTCATGGAATATAGAGATCACGTGTCGTACATAGAAGGATTCCTTTAGAGTTCACTGTGGATGATCAGTTTTTCGTAAGAGTGACTCCTCTATATTCATCTAAGGAAGTAAGGAATGATAGCTCCATGTTTTTTAAACCCTTTTAGATCATAGAGTGGGTGGGGGTAGTGGTGTATGGTCTAGATTATTCTTCTTGCTACTAAGACATGCATGACGTGTTTTATATGTCATAAATCTGAATATAAATGGTTGATTCTACACATTCCATCAACTGTGAGGACCTTGATATAGATCTTGATGTGTCATATGAGGAGTTTTTAGTTTGGATATTACACTAGAGTGAGAAAGTCCTTAGAGGTAAGACACTACCACCTATCTGTATTTAGAAGTAGCATGGACAGATCCAAGAGGAGACTTGGGAGTTAGAGGATTAAATTCATGATCAGTGTCCTAGTTTGTTTGAGAGTTCCCAAGAGAAACTTCTCTATGATGAAAATAATTTTAGAGTTAGGTAATTTTAAAACACTAAAACCTATATTCTTTAATGAAACTCATGTTCCTCTTCTTCTCCTATTTTTTTAGATGACTCATGTTACGATAAATTCTTATATGACCTATCGTGGTGTGGAAGATTTTATGTGTTTTTGGTAACCTTTCTATCCAAAACAGTAGGTACCATTTCATGGTTAATATTACTATGTCACAATATTTATATGGCATTGAGTCTAAGCTAAAGTATTAAGTGCTACGTCATAGTAATACTTTTCTTTAGAGGTTTCTCCATATCTTTTTTTGTGGAGGTTTATTTAAGGATGTTGTTCTATAGAGGCTTAGACCACGCCACATAGCCCTTCCTTATGTCAGTTACTGATGGCTAGTCTAGTTGTTTGGTCTTCACTGAATCTGTTTTATAATTGAATAGGGGAATTTATTTTGGAATTAAATAGGTTTTAATAAATGTTTTACCATACACATATAAGCCTACAAATATCATTTTCCCCTACTCTATTTGGATCATTCCATAGTTTTGAAGTGTTTTAGATATGACTCCATATTATAAGCCTCTCCCTACACCACAACAGTTCACCTTCAGTGCATTTCTATGCCACATTCTCTCCCTCTACCCCATGGAGGTCATTCTCCAGTGTTCTTCTCCACCACAATACCTGACTTATTCTATGGTGGTTTTACTCTATACACCACCATGTCAAATAACATTCATTATTATGTGTATCCTCCCAATTTTCTATATATCCTTGTTCCATTCTGGTTTTTTCAAACAATACAATCCTCTCTCTTCTAATAGAACTTGTTGTCTTATGTTGATGGTGGTAGACCTTAGGTAAAAATTGGCTCTTCCCTATAACTTTTTTCTCCTTTCCTTACTCTATAACCCATGTCATTTTGGATTTAAACCAATTCTAGGAGTCATTGGTGTGAAATCATGTTCTAGTTGGTGTTTTAATATTGTTTAAGTGATGATGCCTTCTAAAAAACTTGATATTGACATTGCCAACCATGATGTAGGAAGTTCCATATCCCCTTGGTCTCTTATTTACACATGTTTCCTTGTTATAATTTTTCTATTGGAATAATTGACGACTGCGCTTTATTATGATCACATGTGTGTGTGTGAATAGACCCTGAGACCCGTTGTGATATTTGATTCCATGATAAATACTAGAGTTTCTTGTTTCCATATTTGATTATAATTGCATACTATTGTGTGTTACTCATTATTCTCATAATGATATTATTTCTATGTATTCTCTATCATATATATATATATTAACTTGATTTAGAGGTATCATTCTTGATGCTCAGAATAGGTGGACTATCGAGACATGTATATCCCTTAGAGGGGTTGTGCACTTGACTTGTGATGATAGTGACGTGGAACCTAAGAATAAGGTGGAGATACAAAGACACTATGGAGACCATGTTGAAGATACATTTGAGTAATCTTAGAAAATATCATGTAAAATGTGATTGAGGATTCCAAGTGAATGCCAAGTAAAATGGATACTCAATACTAATGGATGTTTGGTAGCATGACACACCTGATGACTTATAGACATAGGGTAGCATATATGCAAGATTTCATGAGAATTTCAATATATTCATTTACTATCCTCATGGATATTTTGGTTACTTATTCTATCTCTCATTAACCTTCTAGAATAGAGCCAAAGTAGGTATGGAAGGGGGGTTTTAAAGGCTTGGTTATTGTATGACTTCTCGACTTTGGATTGTATGTTTTATGATTGTTATGAATTTTTTATTATTATAGAATACACTTGTTATATTTGAGCACACTAGGTTAAGGACACATTATTTGTGTCCTAATGAGTCTTTTACTCATACCCTACTCAGTAATTTTGGTGTACTTATATATTTCATGACTAGAGATTTGATCAAGGGAAAGGGGCCTATGGTGGATGATTAAGCAAAGGAGCATAGAGTTTTAAGTGAAATGGGATAGAATCTAGAGTACTCTATTAATTATATATTTATTTATCTGTTAATTTATACATTATAAAATCTTTCCACTTTGGGAGATTCTAATTATTATATGACACATGTTCCATTATTTAGTTTCTACATGTTTACTCTGGTTATTTATTATATTATTTAGGATTTATGATTAATCATATGAAATAATAATGAGGGTATAGTCTCTCTACTAACGGACTCAGACCCCCACAACTAGTCAATGGATTCTTCAATATGGGGAGGTATGCATGAGGTCTTTTTACCTTCTCACTCCGACCCAGTGGTTTGGGTTGGGATGCTACACTATTGAAAGTAACAACATGCCTCTCACATGTTACAAGATAAAAATATAAAAACAACATAAATAATTATCAATAATGAGATCTATAAATAAATTATGATATTCTGTATTCATCTATAAGTGTATTCAATTCATTGAATAAGTATACACCTATTATACTCTCAACAGTACATCCTTTTTCTCTTAATAAATATCCATGAGAAAACTAATAATTTATCTCTCAATTTTATCTAAGATAATTTTAATTTATTTATAAATATTCAATAATCACATTATGACACTTGAAATCATGAAATAAAATTTGGACAGATTCAAATTAAAAAATCATGGAGAATATTTATTATTTAACTCTATATAATAATCAATTAAATCCTCAAAATCTCTATAGATCTATAAATTATTATAGTGTAGTGGAGATATCAAGTCATTATAAATTTATAATTATAAATCCATGATATGTAATTATGACCTAAGGGTTTCTTCATGGGGATTTGAAAAAAAACACCAAAAATCCATTAGGTCATAGTTTAAGAAACTTTTACATGTTTCTTGACACTTAAATTCCAATGCTAGATCCATTTTTCTTCTTAATTCACACTAATGAATTATGTCATAGTGAAAAAAATAACAATATAGTAATGAAAATAAAAACATAATTAAGATGATCCTCAACTCTAGTATCTTTATCAATTGATTCTTCAAATCACTCCAAGTGATTTATGAAATTGTTTTCAATATTGATATGTAGTATATAAAATTAAAAAGTGATGTCTTATTAATAATGGTTAGTTTAAACTCCATCTAAAATTATGTATTCTTCATAATTTTATGAAGTTAGACAAACTCATACTCAAAAATAATCACATGTATTATATCATAATGTTGGAATAATATTAAAACTATTATTATTATGTATTTTATTCTTCTATAGTTTTGGCATTAAATAACTTATCTGAAATTATTCGGTAAATATTATAATAAGAAAAAATTAGATCACGTCCTGATTTTAAATAAATCTTTATTTCTCACATAGATATTAATATCCAATCAAAAAAATCCATAATTGTTTCACCCCAAAATTCTAAATTAGGAACATTATATCTGATGGCATGTATTACACGAAACACCATGCATGTATAGGAATATAATATCCTGAGAAATTACAACATATTTAATCTTATAAATAGATTTTATATATTATATATATTACAATGCATGCAACACCTAGTTATATTTCATTACACACAAGAGAGACTTTCTTCAATATCTTGTGTTACATGCAATACCGAGTTTTACCGAAAAACAATATATTATTAAAATATTATTATTTAATATAATAATATATAAACAAGAAATTATGTATAGTATAAACTAACTTACAAAAATAAATGGTTTAAAAAAATATTAAATTAATTCATTGGTTTCAAATTAATTAGAAATGAATATAAGAACCTATTGAATGTAAACAGAGTATTCTTATGGAAAACAATTTTTATGCTCACAAAGCTATTTTATCCTAATAAATTAAATTAATTGCAATTAGTGAGTGATATTAATGTAATATTTATACTATATATTCAAACTAATATTTTATATATTCATCCAATATATTCTATAGACACAAGATAAGAACAAACCCAATATTACACAAAAAATATTATATTTTTATTAAGGCGATTTTTCCACTTTTTAATGAAGAACCTATTTTAAATACAAATTTTGGAAATTTTATAAATATTATATGTCACAATAAACTTAATATTTTAAATAATAACATAAAATTAGTTTAGGGTTAATTTTTGGTAATTTTCTATGAAGTTTTATTTTTAACGAATAGTGAAAAATACTAAAATTTCATTCAAAACTAATTTTTCATATAATTTGTTTATATGGATAAATTTCATTTTAAAATATTTTTAAAGTTAAATTAGATCAAATTTTTATTGATAAATCCAATTTAGGTCATTTTAATTAATCTTACTTTGAGATTGGATATAAAAACTTACCAAAATTTCGGATATTTTTACTTTAAAAACCCACATTGTCGACCCGTCTGTGGGATTATATTTAAATTAATTTTTGCCACTTATTCTATTGGAATTTGGAAAATTTTATTGAATATTTGGAATAATAATAATTTATAATGTATAATAAGGTCAACTTAGTTTTTTACCAAAAAAATAGTGAAAGTAATTACAATTAATTACAATAATTAAGGTAAAATTAAGATCAATAAGGGACTAAACCTTAATCCTAAGGGCCCAAATGACCTATAAACTCGTAAAAGATACATTTTATAGATATACTTATAACCTATACATTCTTTTATTTAATTGTTACCATTATTAGATCAACTTGCGAAAAACATGGTTGGAATTCTCTTTCGCAAAATTTACAAGAGTGTCACTCCTCCTCCACTATAAAAAGGCCTCATATCCTCCCACTTCCTCACACCTATCATGACACTTTGAATCAACCAATATCTGACCAAATAGATTCTCTAAATACCTCCCATAAACCTAGAATCATCACCTTGGTCATAAATCAATTCAAGGAATCCCTTTGGTTTAAACTAAAAGAAGTTACCAGATTGAGAGGTAACATATTTCCTTAAGCTCTTTAGTTTTATTTCTATTATCAACCCCCATAAAACCTTATTATTACATGATTATATAAAAAAAAGTTATACTAAATATACTTATATTTTTTTAATTCTTCTACCTTCATTTACACACACTTCAGTCTAATGGGTAACAAACATACTATTTTCATGTATAGAAAACTACAGCCCCACAAAACAAAGTTGTTCATTTTTCCTTTAACAGCTTTCATTTTTGAAATTTATGATGTAAAATATGTTTATATATGTTATATATGATATTTATTATGTCTTTAATTTTCTTTAATTCTCTTAAAATTCATATCTTTATACATTCCATTTTATATAGAAATGATAACATTGTTTGTGGAAGTGTGGACTAGAGCCTCCTCAAAGCGATGTGATTCTTTCACACGATACATGGAATATATAAATGATATTTTTCATTAAACAAAATTTAAAATACGCAACATATATATTATATTCATTACATAATTAAATTTCAATAAAAAATAATGTATATCATTTTTTATTACTCTTTCGCACACTAAAGAGTGATAATGTCGATCGTGGACGTGTAGACTATCGCCTCCTCGACACAATGAGATTCCTTTTACATCATCATAACTCTATGTATAATTAAATATTATTATATAACATGTTATTTATGATATAATTATAATTATTTAAATCTATAATGTTACTTAACTTCTTTACATAATTATCATTGAAAAATAGGAACGTTACTCGTGTGTACATACGGCCTACGTCTCTGTGATTATAACGTTGGTTCATTTTTCATAACCATTTTTTATGATTTTTTTAAAAGTATAATTTATGTATAAATAAAATAATTATGTCATGATTACTATTCTTTATATGCTATATAATGACCCATTTGACCATCGTTGACCTATAGAAGTTGTTTTTGACCCAAAAACCAAATTTGGTCAAAACACCCGATGTAAGATTAATTGATTTAGTATTTGTATAAAACATGGTAATAATCAAAATAAAAGATATTATAAACATCAAAAAGGTTATAAATCAAACAAATAAGTAACATAAATTTTTTATTCATGAATATGAAGACACACGAGACAAATCAGATGCAAGGTAAGTGATTTTCATCTCACTTTTTATATCTGTGAGATAAATGTCATGTTCACGATTTACTTCTTTTATGTAGTGTATATGCTACCCATTTTGATATATTATATAGTTAATAATTTTACCTTTATATTATTTAAAAATTTAATTTATTGTTATTCCTTCATAATTCTTAGGATTCAAATGTTTCAAGGTGGTATGGTACACTTTGGAATGTTTAAGGATTATTTTCTTCAAGAGTAATTTTAATAATATTTAAATGGTTTTCTATTCAAGGAATTATCTAACCATTTTTCAATAAAACATTTCATTTTATTATCCTATTTTTATTCATTTCCTATTGAAAGTATTAGTACATTTTTCACTCTTTGGTAATCAAAATGTTTTAGAATTTTTTTTAAGAAAACCCGACTTCATTTATCTCTTTAGTTGGAGAACCTATTTTCTTTTAAAACACGTGTTTTATTAAAATGTTTTAAAAAAATTATTTAAAATTATTTGTTAAAAAAATTACCCATTTTTTCGTTTTTCAATTTTTTCAAAT
Source organism: Viscum album (assembly GCA_963277665.1). Classification (NCBI taxonomy): domain Eukaryota; kingdom Viridiplantae; phylum Streptophyta; class Magnoliopsida; order Santalales; family Viscaceae; genus Viscum; species Viscum album. The sequence goes on along the minus strand of OY728150.1, from coordinate 799,797,537 downwards.
TAATATTCTTATTCCTTTCTGAACAATACATTTTTATAACTTTTTACTATGAAAAAGGAATGTTCTTTTACCTCATATGGCATGTACAGATTTACCCACCATCATTTATTTGGAGCTTAATTTTTATTTTTAAAAGTATTATTTTAAAATAAAATGTTTTCAAAATAGATTTTCAAAGAAAAAGGTTTTCAAAAGGTTTTTAAAAAGGATATTTTCCTTAAGAATGTTTTTAAAAGATCTCTACATTCACTAATGTCAACAAACCTTTATTTTTAATCTTTATAGGATAATTTGTATTGATACCATCCTTAATATTCCTATGATGGTTTATTATTGATTTTCAAAATGATAGTATTTTCATTCACTACCTTGATTCTTTTTAGTCCCTTTGAAATATTCAATTTCCTATGATTATTTGACATTGGATTCCCTTAAATATCCATATCATTTTTTAGGGATATGATTTCTGATTTACACATATACCATTTTCCATATGGTGTTAACTTTGATATTTATTTGACTATTTGGAGAAATATTTATAGATATATATCCTTTATTCAATGTGGATATTTGATAAGGAATACTATTTATTTGATATGAGGAATGCTTTGGATAGGTAAGACACAGTTTGGAGACCTTTTAAGGTAATCCCTACATGTTGGGGACCGGTTAATGAAATCCCCTCAATGAATTTGTAGTCTCATGAGATAAAATTAGATTCCAAAAAAACCTTCTATTTTTTTTCTAAGTAGAATAGATATATTTCTACCCTATATGATAAACTTTCTTGTGAAATGTATTGATGATACTAGTTCCATGTACCTAGGAAACATAGCATCAAATAATTAATCATTTTCCTCATTTAGTTTTAGTTATCATTAATCCATTACATTTTATATCGAAATATATATGAATACATTTCATTTTCAGTTCATTGATTAAATTTCATGTGTTTTGGTTTTTTATCATTCCATATTTATTTCTATTTATCTTGTTATTTGAATGGAATGTGTTTCCAATTATTACGTTGATAAATTTTTATAAGCTTCCTTCTTAGTTTATTGATTATATGGTATGTGTGTTAATTTATTTATCATTCCATAATTATTATTCCCATTGAATTATTATTGATTCCATTGTACTTTAGCCTTATTGATCATTGGATCTCACCCTTATTATGTTTCCTTTACCCATGAATCTATGAATCATGTTATGAAATATATGTAGGGATATACTAGATGGAATAAAATTATCCTCAATTATATTTAGAAAAAAATTATGTTTTAATTAGTGTATTAATTTGTAATAAAAGAATCATGTATGTATCTGGTTTACCAAGACTACTAAACTATTGGTCCTTCAAGATTTGATTCCTTATAATCATGCCAATGTAATTGATAGCATATACCAGCTCTAGGATCTCTGGGGTCGGGTCACTATAGTTAGTATCATAGGAAGTTTAGTTGAAACCTTGGAATCTATATTTAGGAAAACATATATTAGAGGCCATAACCCTAAGGAATAATTTTAGGACAGCAATATAATAACATCCTAGAATTTTAGTAAAGTAGAAATTATGTGGGTATTCCAAGAAATACATCATTATTTTGATAATACAAGTGGATGTGGTTTAAGAAAAAATGTACCAAGGAGTGTCAACTCCTAAAAGGTGTGTTGATCCTAACTCAGTGTAACCTAGTATACGACAATGGGCCTTACTACGCACCTAGTTTGACACTCCTGGGGGATATTCTAAGGATAATTCACATTTTATTTACAACCCACTATAAAGTATTTGAATAGATAATGACAATGAAAGACCTAGGATGCACCTTAGAATAAGGGAGGTCCAGTGTTGAAATAAAATGGATGAAGTATTTATATATTAAGGTTATATTGAAAACCTTAGTTAAAAGTATATTTAGTGATTAACTATATTTCAAGGATGTCTATCATATGTGTTGTGTAAATCAAATCAATATGGTTTTAGAAAATTAAAACCTATATGTCAGGAAACATTCCATCAAATATGGAAAGGCCACGGGTCTTAAACCCATGACCGAAGGATAATAAGGGTTTCATGCCAACCACTGACCAACACAATGTCCTGGTTCATAAGTCATTGTTTTTAGTTAAACAATTTGGTGAATAAATATTAATTATGAACCAATAGTGTAACATATTAGGTTTATAGATTAATGTATTAACCATATTGGATTTGTAGAATAGTTATAGACAAATGTAAAGACTTTTCAATATTTTTTGGGCCTTATGATTCTATAAATAATTGTATTAGTGCTTCATGCATCAAAGTTAATTTTTGGATATAAATTTATGGAAGTAAGGTATAAATTATAATTTTATAAAATCATAACCAAAATATTTAATTGTTCATATGAAATTAAAATATACTTATATACTTAGGTAGTAATATAATCTATCAATCCTTAGGTAGTAAATTTCCTTATGTCGTTATATCCTTAAGTAAATTTCCATTGACCATTCGCTTGTTTTTGATTTATGACCTCAATATCTCCCTATAAATATTTACTATTTAACTCTATGTTCATATATCTACTTTCCAATAATGTTCTCCAGCTTAGAGACCTAGTCATATGTTATTATATGTGACCTCTTCACTTCTCATTCTCTCTTTTCTTGAGGATGTTTTATAAACCCTTATCCTGATATAAGATTTAAAAAAATAGGAAATATCAAACAATAAATCACCAATATCGAGTTTAAATTTTGATTATGCAATTTAATTAAGGTGGGGAGAGTGTAACACCCTAAAATTATAAAGTTGGAACATTGTATTGGATAGCATGTATGGAACACAACACCAAGCATGTAATAAAATATAATATCCCAAGAATTTAAAATATATTTACTATTTTAAATAGATTTAATATTATATATATATATATATAACAATGTAGGAAACATTGATTTATCTTGTGTTACACACAAGAGAAACTTTATTTGATAGCTTGTGTTACATGCATGTCCAGGTTTTATCAAAAAACAATATATTACTAAAATATTATAATTTAATATAATAAGATATAAACTAGAAATTATGAATAGTATTAAATAAATTATTAAAATCCGTGGTTTACAAAAATATAATATGAATTCATTGGTTTCAAATTAATTATAAATTAATATAAGAACCAATTGAATATAAAATAGGTATTTTTATAGAAAACTATTTTTATGCTCACAAAGTTGTTTTATCCTAATAAATAAAATTAATTATAATTAGTGAGTTATATTAATGTAATAAATATTTTATATATTCAATAAAATATTTTCTATATTAATTTAATAGATTCTATAGACATAAGACTAGAACAAACCCAATATTACACATAAAATACTATATTTTTATTAAGGTACTTTTACTGCCTATTAATGGAGAACCTATTTTAAATACAAATTTTGGAAATATTATAAATATTATATTTGAAAATAAACTTAATATTTTAAATATTAACATAAAAATTAGGTTAGGATTAATTTTTTTTATTTTTCTGTGAAGTTTCATTTTTTAATGAATAGTAAAAAATACTGAAATTTAATTCAAAATTTATTTTTCATCAAATTTTTTATAAGGTTAAATTAAATATTAAATTGGTTTTAAAGTTTAATTATATAAATTTTTATCTATTAATACAATTTAGTTAATTGAAATCAATTTCACTTTGAAATTGGATATAAAAACTTACCAATCTTTCGGATGTTTTTACTTTAAAACCCCACATTGTCGACCTGTCTGTGGGATTAAATTTAAATTAATTTATATCACTTATATTATTGGAATTTTGAGAAATTGGATTAATTATTTTTAATAATAATAATTTTTTAATTATAATTAGGTCAAATTAGTATTTTACCAAAAATATTAGTGAAATTAATTAAAATTAAATACAATGATTTAGGTAAAATTAAGCTTCACAAGGGACTAAACTTTAATATTAAGGGCCCAAATGACCTATAATCTTGTTAAATATCCATTTTATATCCACATTTATACCATATAATCCCATTTATTTAATGTTTACTATAGTTGGATCCAATTTAAAAGATAAAAAAGTGGGTGGAATTCCCTTTCCCAAAATTTACAAGAGTGCCACTACTCCTCCACTATAAAAATGTCCCATATCCTCCCACTCCTCAAACCTCTAAAGCCACTTTCTATCAACCATGATCTAAAAACATATCTTCTAAACATCCCAAACCTCAACCTAGAATACTAACCTTGGTCATAAATCAATCCAATTAACCCCTTTTGTTCAAACCAAAAGGAGTTACTAGATTAAGAGGTAACATCTTTCATAAATCTCTTTAGATTTATTTCCATTATCCACCTCATAAAATCTTATTATCACATGATTATATAACAAAACCAGTATAATAAATATACTTAGATGTTTTTATGTTAATTTTTCTACGTACACATACACATACTTCCATCTAATGTGTAATGAATATACTATTTTTGTGTACGGTGAACTACCGCCCAACGAAATGAAGTTGTTTATTTTTCCTTTAACTTGGAAATTATGATGTAAAATATATTTATATATTTTATATGTGATATTTATTATCTATTTAAACTTATTTAATTCTTTTAAAACATGTATATTTATACTTTCTGTTTTATGTAAAAACGATAACATCATTTATGGAAGTGTGGACTACCTCCCCCTTAAAGTGATATGATTCATTCACATGATACATGGAATATATAAAGGATGGTTTTAATTAAAAATAAATGACACAAAAAATATAAATATTATATTCATCACATAATTAAATTTCCCTAAATATAATATATATCATTTTTTATTACCCTTTCACACACTAAAGAGTGATATTGTTGATCGTGGACGTGTGGACGACCACCTACTCGACACTATGTGATTCTTTTTACATAAAAATAATTATGTATATAAGTATATGTAAATATATAACATTTTATTTATTATATAATTATCATTCCTTAAATATATAGTGTTATATACCTTCTTTCTATAACAATCATTGAAAAATGGGAATGTTACTCATGCGTACGTACGGCCTACCGTCTCCATGATTGTAACGTTGGTTCATTTTTCATAACCATACTTAATGATTGGTTTTAAAAGTATAATTGATTTTTAAATATAATAATTCTTTCATGATTATTATTCTATAGATGTTATATAATTACCTATTTGACCATAGTTGGCCTATAGAAGTGGTTTTTGTCATATAAACTGAATTTGGTCAAAACACCTGATATAAACTTAATAGATTAAGTAGTTGTATAAAACATGGTAATAATTGAAATAAAAGTTATAATAAATATGAAAAAATTTATCAATCAATTAAATAATTAACCTATGTTTTTTATTTAAGAATATAAAGACACACGAGATAAATCAGACGCAAGGTAAGGAAATTCCATTTCACTTTTTACATCCATGAGATAAATTTCATGTTCACTATTTACTTCTTCTATGTGGTGTATCTATTACCCGATTTAATATATTATATAATTAATACTTTTAAATTCATTATTTTTAAAACAATAATTTAATATTATTCCTTCATGAGGCATATGATGAAAAATTTTAAGGTGGTATGGGATACTTTGGAATGTTTAAGGATTATTTTCTAAAAGATACATTTTAATGATCTTTCTATGGTATTTAAATTTGAGTAAATTATATTAACATTATTAAATAAAACATTTAAGTTTCCTATACTCTAGTTATTTATGACCACTTTCAAGTATTATTACTTTTTTCCAATCTTTGGTACTCAAAATATTTTAGAAAATATTTCTAATAAAACCTGATTTCATTTCTCAGTTTAGTTAGAGAACCTGTTTTCTTCTAAAACCCATGTTTTATTAAAAAAAATTCAATATTGTATTTAAATTTATTTTTTAAATACATTTTTACCTTTTTTTTCTTTTACTTATTTTTCAAAATAATATTCTTGTTACTTTTTAAAGAAGTCATTTTTCTAACTTTTTACCGTGAAAAATGAATGTTTTTTACCTTGAATGACATGTACAGATTTAACAGATATCATTTATTTGAAGATTAATTTTCATGTTTAAAAGTTTAATTTTTAAAGATTTTTTTTTTTGAAGTTATTTTCATAGAATGTTTTTAAAAAAAAATCAAAAAATTGATATTTTCTTCAAGAATGTTCTTAAAAGATCTCTTAATCCATCAATGAAAAAAACATTTATTTTTACTCCACTTGGGATATATTGTATTAATACCATCCTTAATATTCCTATGATGGTTTATTATTGATTTTTACAAGGATATTATTCACATTCACTTCCTTGATTTTTTTTAGTCCCCTTGAAATATTCAATTTTATATGATCATTTGACATTGAATTTCCCCTAAATATCCATATCATTTTACATAGATATGATTATTTCCTGAACCATACACCATTTTCTATATGGTGTTAACATTGAGTGTTACTTTATTACTTGGGTAAATATTGATAAATTTGTATCCTTTATTCAATACAGATATTTGATAATGCATATTATTTATTCAATATATAGAATTCTTAATTTGATAATGCATATTATTTATTCAATATATAGAATTATTTGTCATGGTAAGACACGATATAGGAACCATTTAAGGTAATACATATGAGTTGGGGACTAGTTAATGAAATTCCTTCAATGCATTAATAGTCTCATGAGAGGAAACTAATTGGAGAAAAAACCTTCAAGTTTGTTTCCAAATAGAATAGATTGGTTTCTACCCAATATATTAAACTATATTATAAAAGTTGTTGATGGTACTAGTTCCATGTACCTAGGAAACATAACATCCAATAATTAAGAATTTCCCTCATTTAGTTTTATTTATTATTCATCCATCAGATATTTCATTGAAATATTTATGGATGCATTTCATTTTTAGATCATTGATTAAATGGAATGTATTTTAGTTTCTTAACATGCCAAATTTATTTGGCCTTATCTAGTTATTTTAATGGATTTTTTTTCAATTTATTACCTTTACATGATCTTTTTGAACTTCCTTATTAGTTTTTTGAATATATGGTATGCGTGTTCAGTTATTTACCATGTCATAATTATTATTCTCATTGAATCGTTATTTCTTTAGTTTTACTTTTCCCTTATTGTTCATTTGATCTCACCCTTATTATTTTTCCTTTCCCTTGGAATCCAAGAATAATAATATGAAATATGTGTAGGGATATACTACATGGAATAAAGTTGTCCTAAAAGTTATTTATTTAAATAAAGAAAAAAAATTATGTTGTAATTAGTATAATAATTTTTTTACAAGGCTCATGCATGTATCTAGTTTACCAAGACTACTAAACTCTTGTTCTTTAGAGATTTTATTCCTTTTAATCATTCTAATGTAATTGATAGAAGAAATCGGCTCTGAGCTCTCTAGGGTTGGGTCACTACAACTATCATGTTGAAAATAAATATAATATAAAAAATTACATGGCTGATATATCAATAAATCAAAAACTAAGTTATCGTATGCTCTAAATATGAGATTTATTTATGTAAAAAAATTGTTTTCAAAGAAACTTATTTTAGGAGTAAATATGGAACACCCACACAAATATTAGATATTGAAATCACTAGAATAAGAAAAAATACATACACAAATTCAAGAACTATAGTAAAACCTTACAAAAAACAAATAAAATATTTCTAATTTAGAACCTTCTTTAATGAGATTAGAAAGATTAATAGACTCATAAACCCCATGCATTTAATATGTCAGAAAGAAACTTCATGAAAAACATACACTAGTATAAACATGAAATAAGAAAATAATTTCCAGCAGCTACTTTGAGACATTCTAAAATAAATAACTAGACTATCCATTTAAAGCTTATTAGGCCAACTGCAAAAAAAACCTCTATCAGAAACACTAAAACACAAATAAAAACATCTACTAGTTTTAGACATCTTATCAGCTAGATATGTTATAATTATACTTCTAGGACATATATGTAATGTCAAGATATGGATGAGTATAAAGGTAATCCTGATGATTTTTTTTGAATGGGATCCTTAACTGCAATGAAATCATTCAATGAAAAAGACATTTTATCCATATTTTGGACACTGGACTCCATCTTATCAAGAAACCAAGCATAAATATCTTCATCAAGAATATTTTTATCATTAAAAACATTTATATTTGGTAACATCTCTGGTTTTAAATCAAAATTAGAATACAAATCCTCTAATATTTTTTACTTCGATGACTTACCAAATTGTTTATAAACATCTTTCATTTTATCCAATAAGAGACTTAAGGAAATCTCTAAAAACTAGCCCACTCATATGCTCTTCCAATATTAAATTATCTTAGATGGAAAGTGTTCAAGGTTGGGGATTATAATAATCACCCATAGGATATGGAAAAACTATCTTAGTCTCCTATATCCTCTTATAGTTACCAATAAAGGCCTCCTATTGAGGAGGTTTCTCTTGTATAGGAGGAGATGTGGGTATTTTTCTGAATCCCCAGTCAGGCTATTTTTTCTCATCAGTTTCCTCATTATTTTTTAGGTGCATATTTCTTGTATTTAGTGACCTTATCGTCTGATATTGTTATCAAAGGATTTGTTAGGTTGGATTAGTCTTTATAAGATCTATAATTCTTCTTAAGGTATCTTTATATTCACCTAAGATAATAACATTTTTCCTCTATTTATTCAATCCTAATCAAAAGTATTATTTATTATAATAATCCTATTCATACTCTAATGAGCCCTCATAATCTATGTGTATTCCTTTATCCTTCTCCAATAATTTATCTACATTTATAATCCCACCATGGGACTCATTTAGTATCAAAAGGTCTAATATGACCTCCCTAACATACTTCTTATTCCTCCTAGTCCCTTCCATTTTCCATCCCTTGGATATGTTAATTCCTATATAATTCTATTCTAAGTGATAAAATAGGTTCTATAACTGAATGTTAGGTGGGGGCCTAGCCATTGAAAGCTCAACATGGGAATCATGTGGGATATACTTCCTAGATACACCTAGGGTAGAATCTATTCCAGATAAGTAATGTTTGTATGAGAAATTATGCTCTCAGTATAATGAATGATACTATATTGACCAATTATCATTATATTAAGAATATATTCAATCTATCCTTTATTAAATCACTTATCAAGGGATATTCAGTCATCCCTTTATTACACATATCTAATGACACCACCAATTTCCATGGAAATCTTATAGTTCCACAGTTTGGTCGTGTCCCCAATCCATCCACCATCCATGGATTCACTACATTACCATGGTGGGTTGATCTACTCTTTCTTATTTCCATAATAAATTCCATTCATGAAGAGTAACATGATACATTGAACCTAAATCAAGTAAACCTCATAGGTCATGATCCGCAAGGGTTATACATCACCCACTAAGACGTCCACCTAATGACACATCTCACTTGACTCTAACATCAATCCATAGGGTTACACCCAAATAATATGGTTAGGTACCAAACTCCCTCATCTATCCATGAGGTTACATCTTTTAAAGGATAAATATCGATATTTTACTACTCAATTTATACATAGAGTTATATCAACTAACATATAAAGTCTCATAGTTCATTTACATGTTTTAACTCTCCCCCCCCCCATTTCAACCACAATATTGACACACAACATAAAATATAATGATCTAATCCACTCTTCACAAGTCCATGTCACTCATAACCTAACAATACAATTATTTATAAAAAGATTTTGAATGAATTTCTCTATTCACATAAGAATTTAAAAGAAAAATATAAATGCCACAAACAAGATCTGTGAGGATAAAAATCAATAAAAATAAATTCCAACGCAAAAAAAGGATTATACCTCACTATATATGTTTTATCTTAAATAATGTTAAGTTTTACTAAGTTCCCTTGGTTTCAACCAATGGGTTCTTACCTTCAAATGTGTTCAATATTCACTAGAATTATTGAATACTTTGGTAGGACCACTTATCTTTCAATGGTGTTCTCACACATCCTATTTAAAATTAAATGAAGATAAAATAAATAGAGAGAGACTCGTCTTATAGATAATAAACATTGGTGCATATGAATGAGGTATAAAAACTCAAATTTATAGTACTCCTTCATTTAATAAGGATCTTGTTGGGTTATGATGTTTCATATGTTATGAAATGTTCAAAAATTATCTTTACACCATTGTAACTCTTAAAATATCCACCTCATTAAATAAGTGATTATTAAACTCCTTTAATAATCAATAATTTATCTACACATTTTAAAATGAGTCCTAAATAAGTTTAATAATCATTATAATTATTTTATGAATGTTTTTTGAATGATTTCCCATATCAGTACATCATGAACATGATGGCATGGTCTCAAAAATCATGATCAAACAAAAACCATAGCATGGTGACACTCACTAAATTATAGTTTATGATTTGGTTTATATTTACAATAATATATTACTTTAACTAAATACTTATAAACATTATAAAAAACTTTAGTCACTAACCTTATCAATTTTTGGGTATGGATTTATTATTTATTGGTTATAGGTTTCTATTTTTCCTATTTCTTCATTTTTCTAGGAAATTTGAGAGTTTTGAGTTTTAGAGGTGTGTTGTGGTTCTTATGAGTTATGTAGTTTTCAAATACATACCAATCACTCTATAAAAAAGGGAGGTCATTTTGTGACTGGGTGGTCCCCTAGGTCTACAATTTTGGGACTATAATCCAGTCATGGTGTAACCCAGGTGGGCCCTACTACAACCATGTCTAAGGAAAGCATGAGAGACTAAATAAATAGGTAGAATCATAGACATGTAATTTTCAGCAAATTCATGACTATGTTGGGTCTAATGGTGTCACAACCACAATAAATTTTTTGCATTCATGACCTTCCCTAGGAAAACTTTTAATTTTGTGAAATTAAATCTTTTCCCCCTATCAAATTTATTCTCCTTCGGGTTCTATTTTCTCCTCATTCATGTGATAATAGCTAAGGAGAGATCTGGGATACTCCCCACTATTATCCTCTTTTATTTTGTCTTGAATTTTGATTTATATTCAATTTTTCAAGGTAAGTACATCTGAATCATCTCATATCGTCTCATTCTTCCTTCTCCCCATATTTTCTATGCCTAATATGATCATTGTGCCCTACGGTTAGCTACTACTCAAATTTTAATCTAGTTTTTTCATGTATTTGGGTTCATATTGATTCTTTAAGGGTTTTTTGGACTCCATGTGGTGGATTAACATCATGTTTTATAAAATAACCATAGTGAGAAAGTTTTACCCCATGAATAAACTTTTAAACTTAAAACCATAATTTTTTACTTATTAAAAATTATTTTTTGGATCTCATATGATTTTATTAAGTAGTTTTGTTGATCTATTTCAAATAAAGTTTATTTTTACTTCATTTTTATTTGATACCAATTGATTTTCATCATTTTAAAGTATGGAATCTAATTTTAAATAACCATAGAAAATTATCTGTTTTATAAAATACCTAAATAGATATTTCAAAGTAATTTCATTGTTTATGTCGATTTTTTAGTTTTTAAACTGATTTTTAAATGTTTTACCTTCAAGATTAAATTTTTATTAGGGTTATTTTATAGTTTTTATACTTCTTAATTGATTGATATGTGTTAATGATGTTTATATGATTTATTTTTCTAAAAAGAATTTTATAACTTGGATTCTAAAAAGATGTTACAAAATCTAGGTTGTAACTTTATAAAAAAACTTCATAATGGAAATGTACCCTATAAGTGCTCCCCTTATTGTGGATTTTATAAATGGATGAAATTTCATGTCTCATAGAACATATATGTTATATTATTTTCTTTAAAAAAAATGGGATACAGCTGTTATGGGTGTTTGGTGGTAAGGTAATGATTATGATTAATATTTACTATATATTGTTATTTTTTATAGTGTTACTATTCACCTCTAATTTCAATATCAAGTAATAGCATTCATATAATGATCAGATTTTTGGGAATATATGTTAGACTAGTTTATGATTATGCTTGGGCTAGGGGACCCTAGAATGGTGTTCATCCAACTTTAAGAATTTTCCCCTCAGTTAGGAAAAATAAGGTAAGACTAAGTGTTTGGTTTTTTGGGTTATATAAATCACACTAATAGAATAGATTTTGTTTATTTTTTACCTATATTTTAATAGAACTCTTGTGTGTTCCTTTTATCAAAAGTTCTATATATATTTCAATGGTTTTATTTATCTCTATTTCTATGATTTTTGACTAATGATTATTTAATGTCTCCCCTCTCTTAATATTTTTATATTATTATTATTATTATTATTTATTGTCATCTTATTTTTTTATCCAACAAAACAAGTGTATATTCTTTAATTAAAATGAAAAAAAAAATCAACGTTTTTGGTACCTTCCCTCTATTTTATAACATATGGGTATTGTTTTAAAGTTACATCAAATGATTATTCCTTTTTTAATTTTTAAGAGGTTATTTTAAATTTAAAATATGTATTTCATGTTTTAAATTGGATACTTATAAATGATACCATCATTTTATTATATTTTAAAAAATAGGGAAATCTTACATTTATAGTTTCATTTTCAAACCATCATGAAACAGATTTATTTTTAAATAATATGCATAGGGTGTGTGGAGAAAACCTAATAATATTTTTCAATCACACCTAATTAAATTTTTGGTATATTTAAAATTATTTGTGTATGAGGTATAATATTATTGGATTGTATTTGGGTTGGTTGGAGGTGATAAGTGAAGATGGTTCACTTTACGCATGGAGATAGATGATTGTTGTCTTTTTTTTATCTAGATTTTTTTATTTCTTGTGTATCAGGCCACATTGGTACTACCTTTTTTACTTATAAATTTTATTTTTTATTTTTTATTAGTTTATTTGTTATTTATGGGTTTTATTTTTATGCTTATGACATTTTTTCCAGTTTATTTATAAAACTAATTTTTCTCATGGGCATGGTTCTTTGATGTATAGAGTATTAATGGCGAACATGTGAGGGGAAGTTACATGTTTATCTTTTTTTATCGAGAAAAATTATTTCCTATTGAGTAATTTTTTATTACTTGGAACTATTTTATAGCCTATGTGGATAGAAAATTCCCCTATGGCCTTTCCACAGACCGACTTGAGGACCCAAATCAGGGGTATCCTAGGTTGGTTTGTGATATAATGGTATTAAATTTGATTTGTTATTTTTAAATTAATGATAGATTATAGATAGTAATTTTATAACTCTAGAGTTAATTTCAAGGATATTTTTACTATCTCTTTCTCATTTAGAGCCTCAAGTTATGATGGAAATTTGTGTTGTTAGTCTTAGATTTTAATGTTTTTATTCATTTATTTTTAATCTATTATAATTTCTATTAGTGATGTTTTGATTTAACTCAGGTGATAAGGATTTCCTGGTTTATTTTATATGTTTCGGGTTAAAAATGATAGTATAAATGAATGTTCTAGGTTGGATCTCCTAGTCCTAAAAACCATTTAAACCCTATGCACATGGTTCTGAGAAACTCTTAGTAGAAATTGTGTTGTTGGGGCATGGTCTTCCAATCTATGCAACCAAGATATTCACATATACAAAAACCATTGTAGTTTTGAGTTCGATTAATTTTATTTTTGATTTAGTTTTAAATATGCTAGTTTATTATTTTCAATGAATTAAGAAAAAAATTTATAATGTGTTCATCCAATTTGGGTGAAACTTCGTTTTAAATGTTATAAAAATAGTCTAAATGGTATGAATTGAGATTTGAAAATTAATAAGTAGGATTTATGTTTGAAATTGAATCCTATTTTAGATTTTTAAAATGATGTTAATAAATAATTTTTTAAAAATTAAGCTAGTTTTTATATGGTGTTTTCTGGTTTTAAGATTGGTGTGTATTATTCTGAATTTTATTTTGAATGCTTTTTTAAGTGGGAAGTAGTTTAATTTAGTTCTTTGTAATTACCCAGGTAATTTTAATAACAAATAAATTTCATATCCTATTAATATTTATGAATTATATTTTAGATTTATATTCCTTATAATAATATTAAGTAATGTTTCAACCAAAAAGGTTTTATTCTTAATAAATTTGTTTTCATGTATTATATGACTTTATTTAAAATAATTTAAAAATAATAATTTTAATTTTATAAAATGAACTTAAGTTTTTGTATCATAAATAATAACTTATCTTATAGTGATTGTTTGGGAATTTTCTAAAAAGGTTGTTTTTTGAGTAAATAGTAAGAAATACTGATTTTTTATCAAAACTGTCTTTTATTTTCAAGTATTTACATAGTATAATTTTTTGGTATTAGTTTTAAAAATTAATTATTTCATTTTTATTAAAAATAATATAATTAATTTCATTATAACCAAAATTATACTTGAATTTGGTATAAAAACATTTTTATACTAAAAAGGGCATTTTTCTAGAAAACAATTTTCATCGCGTGTTGTTGGTATATTTTAAAAGTAATTTCTACCAATTAAATAAATTTAATTAGATATAATGAAATATATATTTGGAATCATAATTTTAAAGTTTTTTAAAAGTTCACTTTTATTTTTTTCCATTTTAAATAGTAATTTTGGAAAAAAAAAGTTAGTTAGCATTGTAATAGTTAAAACAGGTTAAAAGAGTCAAAAATAAAATTATAAGGTTTAAAATGACTTAAAACAATTTATAAATCCTATTTTATGTCCATATTTGAACCCTATGTAATCTTTTATTTGAAAATTATCCATTTTGGAGCTATTTTTATTGATTAATAAATTAATATATTTTAATCTTTTGAAACATTCCATGTGTGTCGTCTTCCCCACTTATAAAAAGACACCCCCGATTCTATTTTATTTGCTATTTGAGTGCTAATTATCTAATAAAATACCCAAAAAATATCTTCATATCATACCGTCACACGTTATATAGGCCTTTTTTATTATAATACCAACCTAGGAAGGACTGAGGTATAAACCTATAAAGGTTGTCCGAAGAACAGGTATAATTCTTAACCAAGCATTTTTTTTATTTCCTCTTCTATCACTTTAAAATATTATTCAAACATGATGAAAAAATAACATCAATATATTATATATATATTATTTTTATTATTTTTATGGTATAACCTATATTTATCTACTTATCCATCTTATGGGAAATGAAAACATTGGTCATGTGTATGTGTGAACTACAACCTCCATAAAGTGATGTGGTTCATTTTTCATCAACGGATTAGATGACTAGTTAAAATATGGATAAAATGAATATATATGATATTTTTAACATAAATATAATTCTTTAAAGATAATATATTACTTAACTTCTTACTTTTCCAACCATTGGAAAATAATAATTCCACTCGTGCATATGTGTGGACTACCAACTCTATGAAGCAATACAGTTCATTTCTCATTTCCACCATACAAGCATAGCCATAAAGACGGAAATAATGAATTAATGTCAAATTTGTAACATATTTATGATTATTTAAAATTAAAATTTTGTCTACCTTATTTATTTTTCACCCAAAATAAAAATTGAATCATTTTTTATGCATGCATATGGATTACAGTCCCCTTGAGATAATGTTATTCATTTTTAAAGACTACCTTGCATGATTGATTTTAAAATTTTACCTAATGTGTATATATTATAATTAAAACCTATTTAATATTATTTAGTTAATATAACCATAACCCCTATGACCCCATCCAACACACTAATGTTATTTTGGGGTTATAAATTGAATGTACCAAAAATGTTCAACATGAACATAACCTTTTTTGTAAATAAATAAAACATGGTAAAAAATGTAATAAATAAAATATGGATAATGGAATGAAAATTAAAAATTTTATTAATCATGTAAATAATTATTCTTATTTTATTATTCTAGGAGATAAATAATCTACGTGACAATTCAAACTCGAGGTAAGGAGACTTTACCTTGAAACCTCATTTTAAATATTTTAATGATTTATTTTCTAAATATTTTCCCTCAATGTCCATATTTCTATAAATCCTTTTATGTATATATTTATATTAGTATAAATAAATTATAAAGGAAATTTTATGTATCTTTTTAATTTCTTTAAAATGTTTTCAAAAGGAATATTTTTACATATTTTATATATAATTTTATTACTTTCCATAAAAAAATGAAAAAGGAATGTATTATTTTAACATATACGTTGACAATAGATTTTCCTGCTACTACAGTTGGTATTTAATACTTGGATTCCTATATAATCTTATACGTTTTATTCAAATAAAACCATCATTCCCTTTTTAAGGTATTTTAGTACTGAAAATGATGCTTTAAAGAAAGGGGATATATCAATATCCAAAAATGATTTACTTTTGGCCGCAAAAGTATATTTTAATGAGTTTGATGATGTAAATGAAAGATTGTATGTCTTTCATGTATGTAATGTCTCTCTAATTTATTAGGTAATGATTTTGTTCTCTACAGAATTATGTTGGAATTAACTGATTATGTTATTAAATTTGTAAGGATTACTATAAGAATCCATAGTTTATAAATGATATGTGTTTCTTGAAATTAATGTGTGTTATATAGTGTTATACAATAACATAACATAGTTAAATAAACAAAACTTAATATCTTTAATAAAAATTGTTACATTAGTCTGAAACAAAACCTATTAAAATTCCAAACATTATAATGGGACAAAAAAATATAAAATAGAAAAACTATAATGGGAAAATATGGATTTCCCCAATCTTCAAGAATCATCCCTCCCACAAAAAAACTATAAATATGAAACAAAATATTAGTAAAACAATATACATTGAAGAAAATGTAAATTCAGAACCTTGATAGGAATTAAGGTGAATAATTAATTATAAGAGGAAATGTGATTGTTGAAATGGTAATGTGATCGTTGTAATAGTAATGCAACCATTTAAATAGTAACACAGTCATTGGGAATAGAAACCTGGACATTGGAATAGTAATTTAACCTCAAAATAATAAAATGTGATATAAATAATATTTATCATGATTAATTCAAGTAAATATAAATATTATAATTCCAAATAAAGAAATGTCAAGATTAAAAATTCAAATAAAATATAAGCACATTTTTAATAAATTGTATTTTAAGGTATTTTATAAAAAAACATAATTTTGATATTAAATATTAAAATAACCAATTTTAGAAAAATATTTTTAAAAAATTAATATCATTTTTGAAATAATCATATCAAAATTATCCATGGATAGTTTTTTGGTAATTTTCTAAAATACCTTAATTTTTACGTGAATAGTAAAAATATTGTTTTTTCTGTAACCGGTGTATCTCGAATCACATAACTCATGATGTAATAATTACCTAATCATTTATAGAACTTTATTCTCTACCAAAAAATATTTAATTTGATTAATTATTAATTAAAATACAATAAACATGATTTCCTAACCTAAAAATTACTTTCCAAAGTCTAAAGTCAAAAGTATTCCTTATACAAATTCACATTTCCCTACTTTCCTTTTTAATAAACTAGTTAATTAAAATTATAAAGGGTTTAAAGGTACTAAAACCATTATATTATATTTATATATGATTTATTGTGTCAAAAATATTACTATTACAAGGTTTTACATTGATATAGTATTTTATTTAATATTTTATTCTAAAAATATCTCTCTCCTCAAGTATAAATAACTCATCTCCCTCCCATTGGAAAACCACTCCTACATCGATTATAAAAGACCAATATATACCCAAATCATCTATATTACCTCTTTATCAACCTTAGGGACATGATGGAGTAAACCAAATCCATTTTTCAAGGATTTCTAGTTCCATAAAAGAGAAAGAACACCGAGAAAAGAGTAAGTTTTTATCAACTCTTCTCTTGTTTTCCTCCACTCTTCTCTTTTTCCCAATTTCTTTAAAAATCAAATATTATAAGTTTAATTAAATATTATTTAAAAATTATATTAATTATTTTTACCTACTTTTAAATTTATATTTTTGAATTTCTTATATTTTTACATCTCTTTCTCCTCCTTTGGACAACATTCTAGATAACGTTCGGTAAGCTGCCAATGAGGACATTAACAATTTATTCCTTATATCAATACTTATAACTAGTTATAATAAATTATTTATGATATCTAAATTTATAAATATATTTATTTTAAAATTTTGGAATTAATTCTACTAATGAATAAATTTCGTTCAATGAGAATATAAAAAACGAAGAAAAATGGGGAAATTTTAATGAAAATGTGATATCAGAATGATTTACATTTACCCACAGAAATTAAGAAATATAATGAAATTATTGTAAGTGATAAATATTGACATAAGTTAACAGAATTAAATTTTGGTTCAATGTATTAATTACCCTATGTTTATTATTCTGTAGGCATAAAACTGACGAAATAAAGGGTGATTTAAGGTAATGGGATTCTCAAACCCACACTTTTTATTTTGGTTTATCTCATATTTCATGTTTATTTTAGTATTTATATTTCTATAATATAAAAAATATTTCCTTTTAATATTTTTACCTCTTATTTCAATGATATACATGTTTCTACCCTTTTAAAAAAAAATCTAATCTATTTACAATGCTTTTTTTTCAACAGACTTCAATTTACAAAACATCTCTTGAATCCTCTTGAGCTGCTTATCCTTTAAAATAATAAAATTAACTTTTATGATAATGTTTAGTATCCCTTTTTCATTTTTTAATCCTAAATTTAATTTAATGAAGTATTATATGAGAAATATTTTATAAAAATCATTTCTTTCCGTGGGTTATTTTATTACTACTATTGTTATCCTTCTATTAAGAATGCATGATTATGATCACCCTTGTACTATTGATTCATGTCCCTTATTCCTCCCCTTACTAGGATATTATCTCACCTAATTCTTTGATTTATATACTCAGGTGAAATATTTACTAAGGAGATCATGAGAGATATAGAAGTATAAATTAGATGAATTTAAATAATGTTTAAGTTTTATTATATTTAATTAATGTGTGAGCCTAATATTCCCAAGACACTAAAACTTTGGATCCTATAATTGTAACATTGTTATTTTGTTTATCTTAAAATTAATGTAATATTAACTTGATAGAAATTTGGGTCGTTATAGTCGGTATTAGGGCATAGTTTAGTAAATTTGGGAATTAGGATTAGAAAATGTTAATGAAAAGAATAATTATAAGTCTATATATAGGTAAAAATTCCTAGAAAATCATTTTATAAAAAAGATATATATAGTGAAACCATAATATATGCCATTATAGTTAAGTATAAAAAATAAAAAAATATTTATTCATGATTTTTGACCTACATTTTGTTCAAAAAATTTCTATTTAGAAAATAATGGTAACTATGGGAAACCAGTCCAACAACCTATGTGAGATATAATTCAATGATTTCCAAAATGACATTCCCAATTCCATAGGAGGTAGAGTTCAAAACTTCATGTAAATTATTACCCATATTTTTTGGTCTATAAATAATAACCTAAACCATGTGTAACGTTTTCCCTTCCCTAATAATGATGAACTGTCCATTGAGTCTATTATTCAGTAATGACCACCAACATTTAGTGGGTACTCTGATCCACTTTTTGTTGAATAGTGGTTTAACTCAATGGATAATATCTTTAATATTCTCCATTATTCATATAAGGATAAGGTGACTCTTTCCATATATAATTTTTATATAGAGATTGATCAATGGTGGGAATTCATAAATAATACCAAGCCTAAGGATGAAAAGGAAGAGATAGATTAGGAAAGATTTAAGAAAATATTTCTTAACAAGTATTTCCCTCAAAATATTTAACCATAGATAGAGATATAATTATTAATGCTGAATAAAATTGAAGTTTAATCTATAAAATTTTATATATAAAACTTTACAAGCTTTACAAAATACACCTTAGGATTTTTTATAAAAAATGATACAAAATAGATAGATTCTTTAGTGGTTTAAAACCACACATTATAAAGTCTCAAGTTATCTGAAACTTTGGGAGTTATTAAGAAGTAGTTTTATGTACCCTAAAATTATAGGTAGAGTTTGTTGAATGGTCCCATGTGTACGGATATAAGAAGAGAATAATTGAGTTTCAAGATTGTGGGTTAAATAATAGAGGAAAGAGGATCCAACCACCCATGTGTCAAAAATTTGGGAAGATGCATCATGGGAACTGCCTCAAAGGGATGGAGAAATGATTCAAGTCTGGGAGATAAGGTCACCAAGTTCATTAATGTTTAATATAAATGAATAATCCATACAACATGATTTAGTAAATTAATTAAACTCTTAATTCAATAATCATGGTTCAATGCTTCAACTATAGGGAGCAAGGTAACTATGAAAGTCACTGCACTAAACCATGGGTCCTTGAGGATAATCAGCATCAAAAACCACTAAATATAAAGGAAAAATTGAAATCATATTTCATCACTAATGCTAAAGTGGAGTGTGAAAATTAATTCATAAAATGTACACTTTTTATTCTCTCAATAATGGAAAAAAATATTTGATTCTGGTTCTACACATTCCTTTATTTTCTGCAAGTTTTCTAGAACTATTGTATTGAATCCTAGATACTTTGAAGTAGAGATATCTATAAAAACACTTCATGGTGTGATAATTGCAACCCAAGTGTTAGACTGTTATCCTATTAGCATTTTTGGGAATACTCTTACAGTAAATCTTGTAATTCATTCCCTGGTGGAATTTGATGCTATATTAGGCATGGATTGGAACTTGTTATATAGAGCACAATAAATTATTGGGAAAAGTAAATATATTTCTATATTATGAACCATCTCATGATCCTTTATAGATGTAAGGAAGATCATGAATATCCTTTTGAAAATATTTCAATGGTGTGGGTGATGATACCATGTGATAAATCAATCCTTTCCCAAATGGGTAAGTTAAAGGAAAGTATCAACATTGAGAAAATTCTCATTGATAGGGAATACACTGAAGTATTTCCCAAAAAGTCTCCCAGACTCCCACTAAATCATGAGGTAGAGTTCTCAATATAACTTATACTCAAATCCACTCTTATCTCCAAATTCCCATATAGGATGTTCCCTATCAAACTAGAGGTTTTAAAGAAGCAGTTATAAGATAATTTGGGGAAAGTGTGCATACACCCTATTGAATCACCTCAGGGTGTGGAAGTGCTCTTTATAATGAAAAAATATGGATCAATATAGATGTGTATAGATTATTTAGATCTTAATAACATCACCATAAAGAAAAGGTATCCCCTTCATTGATGACTTGTTCAATAAACTTCAAGGAGCTTAGTAATTATCAAATGTGGATCTTCATTATAGATAAAATCAGCTGAAGGTAAATGTAAGAACCTGGTTCTTATTCTTGAGGTATGGGTATCTTCTTTTCCTTTTCCTTGAGTGTTTTTGATAAAATAAGGGAAATGTGGGAAAATCCCAAATTTATGGGTACACGTCGTGTACTTTTGTACACTTGTCATGTACTTTGGATGTATGGGATGAGAATATTGGGCTTGTAGGCTTGTCGATGATTAAGGGTGTAAAAAAACTAACTAAACGTCGTGTACTTAGTAATACACTCCGTGTAATCAGTCAGCAGATGAACAGTAAGGCGGTGGAATGTACCTATTAGAGGAAAAGTTAAAAAGAATAGTATACGTTGTGTACTTAGTAATACACGTCGTATAATCAGTCGGCAGATGAACAATGAGGCGGTGGAAAGTAGCTACCAGAGGAACAGTTAAAAAGGATAGTAAACACCGTGTACTTGAGAGTACATGCTGTGTAGTTATGTTTTTTCGTTAAAAACAGGTAGTATCCTCCTCATTTGATAGAGGATGTAGAGTACTCACTAGGAGCAGTGGGAGAGGAGGCCAAGACTTGGAGGAGCTCCTGATCGCTCATCGGGACTCTGATTCTTCCATTGTCGGTCTCGTTTGAACCTTTCGGGTAAGGTATTCCCTCTTCTTGAATATTTACTTCCAATTATTTCCCTAAGGGGAGTTATTAAGGTTTTAATGGGTAATCATTTATCTCAGATCTATGTCATTCTTGGTTGTTTTGGGAGGCGCCTTTCAAGTATATCGATCAGAGGAGATCAAGGTAGGTGGTCTTGTGTTTAATTCCAACTATCGAGTTGATTTTGTGTACCGTTGTGCCACACACCCATGTTCGGGGTGTCATATGGCTGAGACTTTCACTGTTGAGATACTTATAATTTCATAGGTAATCTAATGAATAAGTATAAACTTCTATTTTAGATTGTTTCTTTGATCTAGGGCCACCCCGTGGGTGCGTTTCCCTTGTTTAGCCGTTTTTCCAGGATACCCATCGGTATTCCATGATGATAGCATATTTTGAGTTTTCCAGAGAGGAAACATATATAAATTTCTTTCATATGCGTTGGGCTCGGCCCGGTTAGTTGTTTTTCCTATAGAATTCCTGAGGGAAGTGCTTTATTTAGCCTGAGGGCATTGTTTTGTTTAGACTGAGGGCAGTGTTTTGTTTAGCCCGAGGGTGATGTTTTTCTTATCCTGAGGGAAATGTTTTGTTTTTCCTGAGGGAAATGTTTTGTTTATCCTCAAGGCAATGTTTCTTATGCCTGTGGGCAGTAGCTTTCGTGCCTGAGGGCGATATCTCGTATGCCTAAGGGAAATATTTGTTATGCCTAAGGGCAGTCACCAGAGGGTTTCGTTTCTGTTTGCCTGAGGGTAAGGGCTTTCATGTCTGAGGACAATGAATACTTCTAATATTCACTGTGGTGATTTCTTATGTTGTACCTGCCAAGCTAAATCACAGTCTTGGTATTATTATTATATTTTACTTGTTAGATAGCATGTTGTGGTTTCTGTTGTGGCACTAGTATAAGAGATTTTCAGTCAAGGCCGAGTCTCGGAAAACTCATAATTAAATCATATTGAATTGATAAATAATTATTAAAATGGAAATGTAACTGGTAGGAATTGTTACTTTTTAGAACTTCCTAGTTTACTGCATTTCATTATTGCACACTATTGTTGCACATTTTCCCTGAAAGTTGGGCACGGGCCATTGGTGGTTTCCTACTGGGATTTTTTTCTCACACCCTATTTGGGTCATGTCTTGGGCCCAAACATATTATATTGTTGTAGGTTTCGATAAGGGAAAGGGTCCCTACACAGGTACATGATTGTTGCAGAGAAGTATGAGAGCATGGGACCGAGCTTAGGATTTCGATGCTGCTGCATTCCTATTGCACTTCTTTGGTTTTGTTTTGTTATACTTTGTACCTTGTGTTGTATTGTATCAGATTATAGTGTATCCTTTTTTGGATGATTTCTTAGAATTAGAGACATGTTGCATCATCATATATATGATTGTTGGTAATATTTTACTTCAGTTTCGTTGTCCATTTCAAGTCTACATTGTTTACTGCTTCCGCTTTTGTATGTTTTTATTTTTTTCCGCTGCGCTACACTTTGAAAAATGAGGTCATAGTTTCCCCACTATCATTCCAAGGCCCTCACTGCTAGTCAGAAGCCTCTAGCATTTAGGGAAATGCACTTGAGGTCATGTGACCAACCAGGTTCGGGGTACCCATTTTGTGGCACCCGGATCCGGGATTTTACAAAGTGGTATCAGAGGAGTTTATTTTATTTGACTAACTCTTTGGAGATTATATCTAGGGATAGGACTGAATTGGTACTTGGTAATAAGCTGTCCTTGGGAGTAGCTAACTCGTGTATAGGGAAAATCCAATCTACCTTGTTATTGCAATTTTTATGGTTTTTCAATTATTACAGTTGATTTGATTTCACCTTGAGTGATTCACATGATTTGTGTTGTTATTGATGATGTTATT
Organism: Viscum album; assembly: GCA_963277665.1. Classification (NCBI taxonomy): domain Eukaryota; kingdom Viridiplantae; phylum Streptophyta; class Magnoliopsida; order Santalales; family Viscaceae; genus Viscum; species Viscum album. The sequence continues at coordinate 799,773,564 of OY728150.1, read as the reverse complement.
GAGGTACTATTTTTGTTTCAACCCGATGAGATGAGGGTATTCCATCTCATGCATCATATAGTCACTTACTAAAAATCACATGTCATGCATTCTTGCCATGCCATATAGGGTACATTAGCAATTTCATGTTGTTGTGATAGGTGTTGTGCTAGATATGCATGTTGTTGTGATAGTTTCCTTGATAAAAATATCTACTATTTGATAGGGTTTTGTTTGTGTGGGGTTTTGTTTTAATGGACGCCAAACTTTGGTTCTTGAGGTGTTATGGGTCCTCATTGACCAGAATTTGGTGGAGCATTGACTTGTTTACATTGTTTATAACATGTATAAGATTCCAAGCTTTGATTCATGAGTAGGGGCCCTCACTGATCAGAATTTGGAACTTTGGTGTTCATTTATGTGTTTTTCTGGGCTCCAGAGTAGTTTCTGAGGCTTACTATCTGGAAAAACCCAGAATACACGCCGTGTAGTTTTGATTACACGTGTGTTCTTCTGTTTGGGAAGAAATTGTTTTCTTACATACACGTTGTGTACCTTATGTACACACTGTGTACCTTACGTACACATCCTGTAGTCTCTAACCATGTCATGGGCTATGTGGGCAGAGAAACGGGATAGTAAGTTCTTGTAGGAACACGCCATGTACCGGTTGTACATGCCATGTCATCATGACCCTGTGTCTACCCGTGTGACTAACAACACGGATGGAGAAATATTAGCTTATACACACCATGTCAATTCTGAACACACCGTGTAGTCTAATCTTGGGATCCGTCCATGTAGCTAACAACATGGGTCAGTGTTATATTTTCAAGTACATGTTGTGTCCTTCTGGAACACACTGTGTAGTGTGAGCCATGTATCCAGTTGTGTCTAGAACAACACTGGTCGGTGAAGCATGTCTAGTACACGCCGTGTAGTCTTGATCGGTGAGAGACCATGTGGACTTGGCTTTGTGGATGGGGAAACAGGATGGTGTACACACCATGTGCAGGTGTAACATACCATGTACCTAGGGTTAAGATATGCCCAAGACGACATCAAAACAAAACCATGTAAGGGCTTAGGGGTGCACGCCGTGTAGACGTTATACACACCGTGTAGTCTCTTTTTTCCAGTTCTTGTGGATCTTTCTCTTTTTCATTGGCACTCTTAACCAGACAAAAGGAACCTCAACAGTAAATTAAACTAAGGCGGGTGTTTGACCTTGTAGATTCATGTTACCGAGATGACCATGAGTTGTTTTCCAAGAGAGTGAAGACGATTATACTCCTGAGATAGTAGGACATGGGCTACCGATGGATCCTCCAGCAGTGCAAGATGTGGCTTAATCCATTATACCGAACGCAGGCACAGATGCGCAGTTCCATGAAGGCTTCATGTGGTTCATGCAGACCTTCCAGGGAGCACCACCGGTTGCCACATCTATAGTAGAGCTGACATGTATATTCCAATAGCAGTATCCTCCTACGTTTTTAGGGGATGGTGGACCACATGATGTGAAGTCATGGCTAAATTCTATGAAGATGATCTTCAAGCATCTAGAGACGCCTCCTGGGAGAAGGGTCAAGCTCGCTACTTACATGTTATGTGATTCCACCAAGAGATGGTGGGATGTTAACACCCAGTCTGAGAATCACCAAGACATTTCATGGAAAGATTTTCAGGCAGTCTTCTATGACTTTTTCTTTCTGGAGACGCAAAGGGAAGGTTGAGCTTGAGAGTTCATGAATCTGCAGTAGGGTGCCATGTCAGTTATGGACTATTATGCCCGCTTCACCGAGCTACAGCATTTTTCACCTGTTCCGGTGGGTGATGAGACGTTGAGGGCTATACGCTTTGAAGATGGTCTTCGATATGACATCCGAGTGCTGGTGAATGTTTTCAGGTTGCCTATAGTGCATGATATTGTGAACTAGGTGTTGATTACTGAGCAGAACCTACGGGAAGCTTGTGGTGCAGACTAGGGTGGTTTAGCACTGGTCTCTGGTACTATTTCTATCGGCAAGAGGAAGAGGCAGATGTATTTCTATCATGGTGGAAGTACTAGCCAGAAGAATTCTTCAGGTGGCCAGGTGATGTGCTACCAGTGTGGTAAAGAGGGGTACAAGAGACCTCAGTGTCCACATGACCCAGTGGATTGTCGAGCTTGCAGAAAGAGCGGTCATATTCAGCATTTTTGCATGGATTTTCCACCAGTGACTAGTGAGAGGGGTTCTGTGTAGACTCTACGTGCAGGAGTAGGGACAGTAACTTCTTACCAGTCAGGGAATTCGAATGCATCAGGACATTCCGACCGACGTGGTGGTCATAGTTGTGGTATCCAGACACTAGGATCTCAGTGACAGTAGGGTGGGTTATCTCAGGGTAGCCAGGTTGTGTCGTAGGGCCACAGTACTGGGAAAACATATGCAGTGCAACATACCCAACAAGAGCAGGATCTCGGACCTTCCACTGCCATAGGTACTATTCTAGTTGCTTCTGTTTTATCTTATATACTTTTCGATACTAGTGATACACATATCTTTATATCTTTGCTCGTTGTGGAGAGCCTTGGGATCTGTGTTTCTTCTTATTCCGATATCATGATGCTAGAAACTCCGTTGGGAATTTGAACGATAGGTGTACGTCAGTGCAAGGAGTGCCCCCTAGAGGTTGGTGGGTGTTACTTTCTATGGGACCTCTATGTCTTAGAGATGACAACCTATGATTTCATTCTCGGGATGGACTAGTTGGTACCATTTCGAGCCTTTGTATATTTCTATAATCACAGGGTGATTTTCACGTCACCAAAGGGTGGAGAGTTTCTATACAAGTTAGAATGGGATGTCTAGGTGAGTTGAGATAGACCCGAGCATTGTGGGTGAGGTGGAGTGACATCCCATATTGCAAGTTTATATCTGGATGACCAGGGAACTTTTCAGAAGTATTTCCCTCTAGTGGTTAATTGTTTCAGGGATGTCTTCCAGAATGACTTTTTAGGTCTACCTCTGGAGTGAGAGCTGGATTTCTTTATAGAGATTATGCTAGGAGTGGCACCAATGTCCATTCCTCCTTATAGGATAATTACACCAGAATTAAAGGAGCTCAAGAGGCAGTTAGAGGAGTTACAAGCCAAGGGTTTCATCTGACCCAGTATTTCTCCCTAGGGTTCACCTGTCCTTTTCGCTAAGAAGGCAGATGGTACCCTCAGACTTTACATGGATTATCAGAAACTGAACCAGTTGACAGTTATGAACTGATATCCCTTACTGGGGATTGATGATCTTTTTTATCAACTTTGAGAATCACAAGTGTTCTCAAAGATTGACTTGAGATACAGATATCATAAGTTTCACATTAAACCATCGGGCATATCTCTTACAGCCTTTCTAAGTAGATATGATTCATATGAGTACTTGGTCATGTCATACAGATTGACAAACGTGCTAATAGTTTTCATGGATCTGATGAATCTTGTGTTCCACCCATATCTGGATTCTTTTGTGGTATTCTTCGTGGACGATATCTTGGTGTACTCTCACACTTGACATGACCATGCCACCCATCTTGAGATCGTACTAAGTACACTGAGAGAGCATCAGTTATATGATAATATCTCAAAGTGCCACTTTTGGAAGGACCAGATTCACTTCCTGGGTCATATTATCTCAAAGTTAGGAGTTGCAGTAGACCCAGAGAAATTGAGAGCAGTAGTTTCCTAGGTGTAGCCTATGAAATTGTTTGAAATATAGAGTTTATTGGGGATGGATAGTTACTATAGGCACTTTATATAGTACTTATTCTACTTAGAAGTACTGTTTATGGGTTTGACTAAGAAGGGTATGAAGTTCGTTTGGTCAGAAGCTTGTGAGACAGCCTTTCAGGAGCTGAAGGGAAGGTTGACATCAGCACCAGTCCTGATACTTCTAGAGCAAGGGAAGAGCTATACAATTTATTGTGATTCATCAGGTATTGGTCTGGGAACAGTGTTTATGTAGGACAATAGTGTATTTGCGTATAGGTCTCGGCAGTTGAGGCCACATGAGAGGAATTACCCGATGCATGATCTCGAGTTGGCTGCAGTTTTTCATGTGTTGCGTTGTAGGAAACATTATCTCTTGGGGGAACATTTTGTGGTGTTTACGGACCACAAAAGTCTTAAATACATCTTTACCTAGAATGACATGAATTTGAGATAGTGAAGGTGGGTTGAATACCTTCAGTCCTTCAACTTTGAGCTTGCCTATACACTTGGTAAGGTTAACGTAGTAGCTGATGCACTAAGTAGGAGGACTCAGATACAGGCAGTGTAGGAGGCCGGTGGTGAGTGGTAGATTATGGCTTTATTCTCTGAGATGCATTTAGAAGTGCATGATATTCAGGTGTGAACCTATCTTTCATCCTTAGCTGTGACTTCTACCCTCCTAAATAGAGTGAGGATGAGATAGCTATTAGATTCAGAAGGCCTAGTTCTACGGGAGTCGGTGGCAAGTGAGGACCCTCCTCCTGGTTGGACGATAGGTGATGATGAGGTACTGTGTATCCATGGATTAGTGTGGGTACTGGGGTTTATACGCGAGGAGTTGATGCGATAATTTCATACTTCAGCTTGGGCAGTGCATCCTGGAGTTACCAAAATTTATCGTGACTTGAGACGTTAGTATTGGTGGCCATGTATGAAAAGAGAGTTAGCTGGTTTTGTTATGAGATGCTCCACCTATCAGAAGGTGAAGGCGGAGAATTGGAGGCCATCCGGACTGTTACAACAGTTACCCATTCCGGAGTGGAAATGGGATGATGTCACGATGCACTTCGTGATCGGGTTGTCGAGGTCACCTCGAGGCAATGATTTCATATGGTTTGTTGTGGACATATTTACAAAGGTAGCTCACTTTTAGCTGATCAAGGAAACCTTCAGTGTGGATGAGCTCGGGAAGTTTTATATCTGAGAGGTAGTACATCTTCATGGTTCCCTAGTTCTATCATTTAATATAGGGATGAAAATTTTATGTCTCATTTCTGGAAGAGTTTTCAGAGGGCACTCGGTACACAGGTGATTCTGAGCACATCTTACCACCCTCAGAACGATTTCTTGTCAGATCATACAATACAGGTTCTAGAGGACATGCTACGTGCATGAATCCTAGACTTTGGGGGATTTTGTGAGAATCATATACCCCTGGACAAGTTTTCCTACAATAATAGTTTCCAGGAAACTATTGAGATGTCACCTTACGAGGCTTTATATGGTAGGTCATGCTGATCACCCTTGTGCTGGTTGGAAGCAGGTGAGGTAGCTTTACTAGGACCACGTCTCATGTAGGAGACTTCAGAGTTGGACCATTTGATTCAAAAGTAGATGGCTACTGCACAGTCTCATCAGAAATGTTATGTTGATCATCGTAGACGACCCTTGGAGTTCGTGGTCGGGGAGTAGGTTTTATTGCGTGTTTCACCGATGTTGGGACACAGGAGGGTCAGGAGGCAGGGTAAACTTTCACTGAGGTATGTAGGGTCATTTGAGATTCTGGAGAGATTCGGGACAATTTCCTATCTGTTACTGTTACCCCAGAGGTACAGGGCCATGTAAGACGTCTTCCATGTATCTCAGCTGCGTCGTTATCACTCAGAACTATCTCTCATTTTTCATCCTGAGGAGGTTAAACTTCAGGTTGATTCATCCTTTGAGGAGAATCTAATTCTTATTGTTGATAAGAGCACGAAGGTTCTCTAAGGCCGGTCAGTTCCTCTCGTACAGGTGTTATGGCAGCAAGGCTGAGTGTAGGATGAAACCTGGGAGCGGGAGACCGACGTACGTTCTCAGTGGCCAGAATTGTTCTCAGCTTTATCTTCACCACCTTTGGAAGGGAAATTTGGGGACGAATTTTTTTAAGGGGGGAATTTTGTAAGAACCCGGTTCTTATTCTTGAGGTATGGGTTTCTTCTTTTCCTTTTCCTTAAGTGTGTTTGAAAAAACAAGGTAAATGTGGGAAAAATCCCAAATTTATGGGTATATTCCATTTACTTTTGTACACACACCATGTACTTTGGCTGTGTGGGATGAAAATATAGGGCGTGTAGGCTTGTCGGTGATTATGGGTGTAAAAAACCAACTACATACCGTGTACTTAGTAATACACACCATGTAATCAGTCGGACGATGAACAGTGAGGTGGTGGAAAGTATCTGCCAAAGGAATAGTTAAAAAGGATAGTACATTCCATGTACTTATTAATACACGTCGTGTAATCAGTCAGTAGATGAATAGTGAGGTGGTAGAAATTAGCCACCAGAGGAACAGTTAAAAAGGATAGTACACGCTGTGTACTTGAGATTATATGCCATGTAGTTATGTTTTTTTGTTAAAAATAGGTAGAAGCCTCCTCATTTGATAGAGGAGGTAGAGGACTCGCCAGGAGTAGCGGGAGAGGAGGCCGAGACTTGGAGGATCTCCCAATTGCTCACCAGGACTCTGATTCTTCCACCGTCAGTCTCATTTGAACTGTGTGGGTAAGGTCTTCCCTCTTCTTGAATCTTTCCTTCCAATTATTTCCCTAAGGGAAGTTATTTAGGTTTTAACAGGTAATAGTTTATCTCAGATCTATGTTGTTCTTGGTTGTTTTGGGAGGCGCCTTTCACGTGTATCGATCAGAGGAGATCGAGTTAGGTGGTCTGGTGTTTAATTTCAACTTTTGAGTTGATTTTCTGTACCATTGTGCCACGTTCCCATGTTCGAGGAGTCGTATGGCTGAGACTTTGACTATTGAGATACCTAAAATTGCATAGGTATTCTAACGAATAGGTATAAACTACTATTTGAGATCGTTTCTTTGATCTAGGGCCACATCATGGGTGTGTTTCCTTTGTTTATTCGTTTTTCTAGGATACCCATGGGTATGCCATGATTATAGCATGTTTTGAGTTTTCTTGAGAGGAAACATATATAAATTTATTCCGTATGCGTTGGACTCGGTCCGGTTACTTGTTTTTTCCTATGAAATGCCTGAGGGAAGTGTTTTGTTTAGCCTAAGAGTAATTTTTGTTTAGCCTGAGGGCAGTGTTTTGTTTAGCCTGAGGGAAATGTTTTTTATAGCCTGAGGGAAATGTTTTGTTTAGCCTGAGGGCAATGTTTTGTTTAGCCTCAGAGAAACATTTCTTATGCCTGTGGGCAGTAGCCTTCATTCCTGAGGGCGATATCTTGTATGCCTGAGGGAAATATTCGTTATGCATGAGGGCAGTCACCTGAGGGTTTCGTTTCTATTTTCCTAAGGGTAAGGACTTTCATGTCTGAGGAAAATGAATACTTTTAATATTCATTGTGGTAATTTCTTATGTTTTACCTACCAAGCTAAATAATAGGCTTGGTATTATTATTATATTTTACTTGTTAGATAGTATGTTGTGGTTTCTACTATGACACAGGTATAGGATATTGTCGGTCGAGGCTGAGTCTCAGAAAACTCAGAATTAAATCATATTGAATTGATAAATAATTATTAAAATTTAAATGCAACCGGTAGGAATGGTTACTTTTGAGTACTTCCTAGTTTACTGCATTTCATTATTGTACACTGATGTTGCACATTTTCACTGATAGTTGGGCACGGGCCTTTGGTGGTTGCCTATTGGGATTTATTTCCCACACCCTATTTGGATCATGTCTTTGGCCTAAATAGATTATATTGTTGCAGGTTTCGATAAGAGAAAGGGTCTCTACATAGGTACATGATTGTTGCAGAGGATTAAGATACCGTGGGACCAAGAATAGGCTTGCGATGCTACTGCGTTCCTATTGCACTGCTTTAGTTTTGTTTTGTTGTACTTTGTACCTTGTGTTGTATTGTATCAGATTGTAGTGTATCCTATTTTGGATGATTTCTTAGAATTAGAGACATGTTTCATCATCATTTATATGAATTTTGGTTATCTTTTACTTCAGTTCTGTTTTCCATTTCAGGTCTATATTGTTTACTGCTTCCGCTTTTGTATGTATATATTTTTTCCGTTGAGCTACACTTTGAAAAATGAGGGCATAGTTTCCCCACTATCTATCCTAGGCCCTCACTGCTAGTCGGAAGCCTCTGGAATTTGGGTAAATGCGCTTGAGGTCATGTGACCAACCGGTTTTAGGGCACTCGTTGTGTGGCACCTGGATCTGGGATGTTATAGTGAAGAAATAAGATATTAAAAAGATATCCTTCCATATAATTTATGGAAACTATGAGTTCATAGTGATTCCCTTAAGATTTATTAATTACCCTACAATATTTATGTATTTGATGAATAGAGTCTTTATAGACTACCTCAAAAAAATTGGTAGTCTTCATCAATGATATAATCATTTAATCTAGGAGTAAGTAATAACATGAAGATCATATAAGGATTATAATGGATACATTAAGGAAGGAGTAAATGTATGCTAAGTTCAGTAAGTGTGAATTTTGGATATAGAAAGTCACATTTTTAGGGTGCATGATCATTGTTGAGGGAATTTATATAGACCTTTAAAATACAAATGTTATTGGGGAATGGCTCGGACCCACTAGTTTTATGTAAATATATAGTTTTCTTGGATTAGGAGGGTACTAATGATGTTTTGTGAAAAATTTATCATGTTTTTATCCCTCTAACTAATTTAACATATAAATGGGTAAATTAATTCAATAAAAAATAATGTGTTGAAATCATTAAGGATCTAAAAAGGAGGCTAATCATTATACATGTACTCACAATACCATCAAGTGGATAAAATTTTTTAATATACATTGATGCTTCAATGAAAGGTTTGGGTTTTTTACCCATACATAATAAAAAATGATAGCTTATGCCTCATGAAAATAAAAGATTCATGAAAATAACTTCATGATGCATGATCTTGATTTAGAAGCTACGATCTATACCTTGAATATTTTTTGGTACTACCTCTATGGTGAGAAGTGTGTCATATATATTGATCATAATATTTTAATTTATATATTCAAAAATAAGGATCTCAAAATGCATCGAAGAATATTGTTAGAAGTAATCAAGGACTATGATTATTCTATTCACTATCATCCTAGAAGGGTGAACAAGGTAGTTGATTCTCTTAGAAAAATATAACCGGCTACTCTATAAAATATGCGGGTTTAGAAAGAACCTATATTCATGGATATGGAAAGGATAGATATGAAAATCATAATGGTAGGAAATACATCCTACCTTTCCTAAATGATTTCCCAACCTTCTATATAAGAGAAGATTAAAGATACATAAAGGGATGATATGGAGCTTCAAAAAAAGGTTAAAGTTGTAAAGAAAGGGAAACTTCATGAATTATGATTTAATGAAGATAGTTTCATTGAGTTTGGATCTAGAATTTTTTCCCCTTAAAAATTTGATAAAAATAAATATCTATTGTATAATTCCCATAGCTCATATTTCTCTATCTATCTTGGAAATACTAATATGTTCCATGATCTTTGAAAGCACTTTTGGTGGTACAAAATGAATAAAGGGATAACTGAGTACACCTAAAAGTGATTGGTATGTTAGAAAGTTAATGTATAGTAAAAAAAGTTCAAGGGGATGATGAAACCATTGTCTATTCCCTCATGGAAATGGGAGAACATCACCAAAGAATTTGTCACTGTTCTCCCAAATACATCCAAATGAAATAATGTGATATGGTTTGTGGTGGATTGATTCATCAATACTTCCCACTTCATCTATATTTGGGAATATTTCTCACTGAAAACGATTGCCAAGATATATGTAAAGGAATTGTTGAATATTCATGGGTAACCACTTTTGATCATCTTTGATCGTGATCTAAGCTTCACTTATAAATTCTAGATAATTTTTCCACATGCTGTAAAGATTGAATTGAATTTTAGAATGGCCTATCACCCCCAAACTGATGTCTTGTATGAAATAACTATTTATACACTTGAGGATATGAAGATATCCATATCAAGGGAAATTAAAGTATATGGTATCAAAATACCCCATTAGTTTAATTCTTATAAAATAATATCTTTATCTCGATTATTCAAATAGCTCTATATAAAGATTTTTGTGGGAAGTGATGTTGTCCTCCTACTTGTTGGGATGAAATTGGATAACGAAAGCTACATGGACATGATATTGTGAAAGATATTATATATAAGGTTTAAGTCATCCAAAAATATATAAAATATACTCATAATTGGAATAATTGATATGCTTATAACTATCTAAGGGACTTGGATTTCAAATTTAGAGAAAAGAATTCCTTCAAATATCACCAGGGAAGGGAGCCATGTGGTTTAGAAAGAAAGGGAATATTAGCTTTAGGTATATTGGACTCTTTGAGATTTTTTATATCATATCATCAATGAATTATAATCTTACACTTTCACTAAATATGGATCAAGTTCATGATGTTTTCCACATATCTCTCATGGGGAATTACATACCAAATTTCTCACATGTACTGAATTGGAAGGTGGTAAAAGTGGAGAATGACCTCTCGTATAAGGAATATCAGAAAAAATATCTTAGATTGTAGAGACAAATTTTAATATAACATGGAAACTCACATTGTCAAAGTTTCATATAGGAACCATAAATATGAAGAGGCTGCATGATAACTAAAGGAAACCATGAAACAAAAGTACATTCATATATTCTCAACCGAGAATTTGAGTTGAAATTTCAAAGATTAAATTTCAAAATGGGGGAAAATTTTAACAACCCAAAGTTTATAAATGATGTTTCATTCTTGAAATAAATGTGTGTTATATATTATTATAAAATAATAAAACATGGTAAAATAAAAAATACTTTATTTCATTAAGAAAAAGCATTACATTAGTCTATAGCTAAACCTTTAAAAAATTTAAACATTATAATGGGAAAAAAATAAAAAAAATTACAATGGGAATATATGGATCACCCTAATCTTCCAGTATTATCCCTCCGATGAAAAAAACTATTGAAATGAAATAAAATATTAGTAAATCAATCGACATTTTAGAAAATGAACATATAGAACCTTGAGTGGAATTGAGTTGAATAATTAATTATTTAATTATTGGGTATTTATAATAGGTTAAGTGACCATTGGAATAGTTTTATGACTATTAGAATAGAAATGTAACCAATAGAATAGTAAACTCATCTTTGGGAATAGTAATGTGACGGTTGGAATAGTAATTTAACCTTGAAATAATAAAATGTGATATAAATAATATTTATCATGAGTAATTTAATTAAATATTAATATTATAATTCCAATAAAATATCAATATTAAATACCCAAATAAAATATAATCACATTTTTAATAAACTGTATTTTAAGCTATTTTGTAAAACAAAAATATTTTTATACTAAAAATTAAAATAACCTATATTAAAAAATTATTTTGATGAAATTAATTACTTTTTTTAAATCATAATATATAAATTATCCAAAGGTGATCTTTTTTTGTAATTTTATAGGATACTTTAATTTTTAATTGAATAGTAAAAATACTGTTTTTTCCATAACTGGTGTATCTTGAATTACATAATTCATGATGTAATAATGACATATCAATTTCTAAAAAATTTGGATCAACCAAAACATATTTAATTTTATAAATGATTCATTTAAATACAATAAAAAAATCCAAAACTAAAAAATTCATTTCCAAAGTCTTAAGTTAAAAGTATTCCTTAAAAACAATTTTCTCATTTTTCTAAATTCCTTATTAATAAACTAGTGAATTTGAATTATAAAGGGGTTTAAGGTCCTAAAAATTATATTATATTTATATATGATTCATTATCTCAAAAATGTCACTATTACAAGTTTAATCTTTGATATAGTATTTTATTTAATATTTTATTCTAAAAATACCCCTCTTCGAAAGTACAAATAACCCCCTCCCTCCCCGTGGAAAACTAATCCTCCCCCAAAAAAATATCTACCAAAATAGTCTTTATTAATCCCATATAAACCTTAAATAGTTTATGTAGTAAAACAAATCCATTCATCAAGGAATTCTAGTGCCATATAAGAGACCAAACCCGATAAAAAAGTAAGTTTTTATCAACTCTTCTTTCATTTTCCTCCTCTTTTCTATTTTTCCCATTTGATTTCAAAAAATATATTATAAGATTAATTAGTATGTATGTAAACATTATATTAATTATTTTAACTTACTTTAAATTTTATATTTTAGAATTATTTATATTTTATACCTCTCTTTATCCTCCTTTGGACAACATTCTTGATAACGGACAGTTAATTACCAATGAGGATGTTACCAATTATTTCCTTATCACTGTACCTATTTACGGTTACAATAAATTATATATGATATATAAATTTATAAATATATTTACTTTATTCATATGTAATTAATTATACAATTTTATAAATTAAATTGAACAAAAATAGAGAAATTGAAGAAAACAGAAAATTTTTAAGGAAAAAATAATATCACAATGATTCACCTTTAACAATAAAAATTATTAAATATAATACAATTGTTATAATTGATAAATAGTGACATAAATTAATATAATTTACTTTTAGATAAATTTTTTATTAAACCTAATTTTATTATTCATGAGGCATAGAAGAGATGAAATAATGTAGGATTTAAGGTAAGGGGATTCAAAAACCCAAACTCTTTATTTTGGGTTATCCCCCATTTCACATTTATTTCCATATTTATGTTCCTATAATATGCAAAATATGTTCTTAAAATTTTATTTATCTTTTATTTTTGTGATATACATTTTTCTACCCTTCTAAAAAAATCTAATCCATTTATAATGCTTTTTTCAAAAGACTTCAACTTTCAAAACATTTATTGAATCCTCTTGAGTTGTTTCTACTTTAAAAGAATAAAATTATTTTTTATAAAGATATATTATCACTCTTATTCATTTGGTAATCCTAATGCTAATTTCATGAAGTATGATATGTGAAATATTTTACGAAACCCATTACTTTCCATGGGTAATTTAATGACTACTATTGTTATCCTTCTATATGGAATGCATGATTATGATCATTTTATGATGTGATAGGTTGACCTAGAATTATATATCCATCAAAATCATTGGGTAATGAAATATATCTTATTATATAAATTCTATTGTGTGTTAACGTGGTTCTATATTTGTTCACAATGATGATGTTGTGATTTATGCACATATGTTACGTGTTGACATGATGCTAGATTTGTTCACAACTATGTGTGGTATTTGACCACTATGACATGATATTTCATTTTTATACACATTTCTTATTCAATTCCTTTATAAAACTTTTCCCTCTTAATGTTTATTATGATCATATGCTTATGATATTATCATGCTTATTATTCTCACCCATGTTCTATTAATACATGTCCCTTATTCCACCCCTTACTAGGCTTTTATCTCACACTTTTATTTGATGTATATCCTCAGGTGAGTATATGTACTAAGAAGATAATTATAGTTATCGAAGGATAAATAATAAGAATTTAAAAAATTCTTAAGTTTTATTATATATTACTAATGTCTAGTCTTTATTTTCTCAATACACTAATCCTTTGGATCCTGGATTTGTAACTCTATTATGTTTTTTATCTAAAAAAAGATGTTATAGGAATGTAATAAAAAATTGTTCACTATAACTATTGTAAGTTTAATTGTAAGGTTTGTATAAAGATAATTTCCTAATGAACCGACATAAATGTTCTATGTTTTCTAATGATTTTTTATGGAAATATTTTGATTTTATAAGATAAGATAATGATCTTTGTTTAAAGGAATGATTATGACCATTAAGGGTTAAATATGTGTTTTAAGAAAATTGTTTTCATGTATTATCATATTTTCTAAGAAACCCTCATTATAATTATTTTTCCTTTATTTTCTCGTAAAAAATCTATGAAAAACATTGGGCAGTAATGATGATTTCATGTGTAAGTAAATGTTTTTTTAGCTAGAATTTATTATGTTAATGGAAACTATTTTATATAATATAATGATTTTCAAATGGAATAATGGGTTTATTTTATTATTTATTTATCTTTATTACAAAGTTATTTTTTCTCATACCATGTTTCCACATGTTTTTCACATGGTTTAAATATGAGTAGGAACAATGATAAAGTCAAGTTGAAAATTATGATGATTTATTATGAAAAGAAAACATGTTTAATTTTAAAAGTATTTTATTATATAAAAATTGGATAATGAGTGGAAGTTTATAGGTTATAAAGTATGGTTTTTCTATATAAGAGTTATTATATAATTCTCTAAAACTCAGATCCTGAAAAAATATTTAGAATTAAAATAAAATGTTTTCTTATTAAAAATGAAATTATGGTTTGAATATAGATTAGTTCCTTATATTTGGTATATAATTAGGGTTTAAATAACCTTATATTTTAGGATAATATTAATAAAATACCCTTGAGATATTATATTTTGTGGTTATATTTACATTATATAACATTTGATTGTTACCATGTTTCTTCATCTAAACAATGTCTATTTAGAATGGTTTTTTATAGAGGAAATAGGGAAGTTGAAGTAGGAAGGAACCAAGAGAAAAGTATCCTTACAAATAAAAAACCTAGAATGGTTAGAATTGAAACCAATTATTATTTTATTTTGATGTATTGGTTTATATAGGCTATTAATTTTTTTGGAGTCCATGTTAGATCAAAACCACATTCATAGCAGAGGAACATGTATATAGTAGATAATTCCATGAAACAGTACCCTATAGAATTCAATGGATCTTATAACTTGAATATAGATATGGGATGTGTTAAATAGTTGGAAATATATTTGAATACATCATTTTTTAAAAGCATCAAAATCTAATTCTAGTTATTTATCATTTTGAAGGTGGATTTGATTAGTTGAGGTCAATTGTATAAAATTACAAGGAAAAGAAGATATTAGTATCTTTGAATGGGATGAAATTAATAATATTTTCCTGGATATTTTTTTTCAAAAGTTTTTTTTAATTAGGGTGGAAAAATAAATTATTTTAATCGAGGTAGGAGAAGTAATATTAAATACCCACTTACGAATAAAACTTCATCATATTGGCAAGGTATGTACCGAAATTTAATTTGGGAAATTGACTGTAAAATTAATTAGTTTTACATAGGATTGAATCCAATATGTCAAAGGGAATTGGATTTTAATGAATTAAAAATTTATGATAAAATTTTTGAATTTTCTAAGAAGGTATAAATGGAATTTTTTTCATGATCATGTGTTTTATGATAAAAATAATAAAAAGAGGTCCAAGTGGTAGATAATGGGGAAGCATACGTTGAGTAAATTAGAAAGTAAAAAATAGTGTTTCCAATTTGTGATAAGTGTGGTAAAAAAACATAATGTATTATAAAATATAATAAGTGTTTATGATGTTTAAATTTTGGACGTGTGGATCATTACTGTAAATAAAATGATCCTAAAAGTAATGAAAGGACAATATTAAGATTCTTTAATTATAGTGAGATAGGTCATTATGTTAGTAGTTGCCTAAAGATATGAATAAAAGGTATAAATCATCAATATCATGAGAAGATAGGTGTAGCTAAATCCTTTGTGACTACTTTAGTAAATGTTTGACCACCTAGTGATGTGGTGTCATTAAAATAACTTATTTATTTAGATTATTATAATGTAATTTTTTATTTAGGTTTTATGTGTCCTTTTATATTTGAATAATTTACTAATAAATTGGAAATTTTACCTCAATAAATGAAATAAAATTTTTAGTAAAAACACATGGGGATGGTATTAAGGAAAAAATAAATTATAATAATCTATATGTCATAATTTTTGGAAGGTTTTTACCTAAAAATATGATTTTATATCCCATTTTAGAGTATAATGTTATTTTGGGTATGGATTTACTTTTTGATTATCATGCTATGAAATATTTTAGACCTAAATAAGTTATTTTTCAGAATGAGTTTCAGTTTTTATACAATTATGAATTTATACCTTTTATAATGTATCAAAAATATAATAAATTAATTTACTATAGAAATAAAGGATATCTTACATATACTATTGAGAAGAAGGAAAATATTAAAATTAAGGATATTCCCATAGTAAATGAATTTTTGTATGTGTTTCTAAATGAATTTATAATTATTATACCTGGTCAGGAGATTGAATTCACTATTTACTTAGTGTCTAATTCGAATCCAATATTAAAACCTCCTTATTAAATATATCAAGTAAAACTTTTTTAATTCAAAATTAGTTAATATAGTTGATTTATAAATGCTTCATTTATCCTATAACATCACTATGGCATGCTACTTTTTTTAAAGGAAATATGGTTCCATGAGGCTTTTCATTGATTATAGAGAATTGAATAACATAGCTATAAAGAATAAGTATTTGTTTCCTAATATAAATTACTTGTTCTCTCAACACTATGGAGCTCATTATTTTTAAAAAATTTATCTTAGGTATGGATACCATCAACTAAAGGTTAAGGAGGAGGATATTCTTAAGATGTCATTTCAGACTAGGTATAGACACTATGAGTTTATATTTATTCCCTTTGGGTTGATAAAAGCTCCAACTGAATTTATAGACCTTAAGAATAGATTTTTCCTTGAGTTATTGGATAAATTTTTGGTTGTATTTATTTATTAAATACAAATATATTCCAAAATTTAATATGAAAAGGATAAATTGTTCTAAGAACCTTAAAAGAAAATAAATTATATAGAAAATTTAGTAATTATTAATTTTTGGTTCAATACATTTATTTTATTAGAAATATTGTAAATAAATATATAATAATTATTGACCCATATAAAACTACAGTGTTTTAAGAGTGGCTAATACCTATAAATACTATATTTATTTATTTTTTCTTAGATTAGTGGGTAACTATAGTGGGTTTGTTGAAAACATTACTTAGTTATCTAGCCCACCAGCTAAGTTAACATGAAAATAAGCTATATTAATAAGGGTGAAATAGTTTTATGAATGTTTCTAGGAATTGAAAATAAGATTTGTTAATGATATATTTTTGGATCTACTATTTAGAAATGGTGACTTTGTAAACTATAGTGATTCTTCTTTGAAGGGAATTGGTTATATTTTAATTTATAATGATCGGTTAATTTTTTGCTTATTGACAATTGAAACCTCATGATATAAATTATCTTACACATGAAATTGAATTGAATCTATGGATTATTCATT
Source organism: Viscum album (assembly GCA_963277665.1). NCBI lineage: Eukaryota > Viridiplantae > Streptophyta > Magnoliopsida > Santalales > Viscaceae > Viscum > Viscum album. The sequence goes on along the minus strand of OY728150.1, from coordinate 799,756,383 downwards.
AAAAATATTGATACATCGTTTATATAGTGTAAAATTTAAAATATATAATGATCATAAAATTTAAAGTACATATTCACTCAAAAATAGTAGAACATGTGGTATAAAAGATGGATATAACTGATTAAGTATATTATTGTATGATTCATTACCATTTAGGAAAAACAAATAGAGTATTTGATAATTTAATTAGAAACAATAATTCATCATAAAAAATGATACGTTTAGAACATTATCCATTAGTAAATAGTTTAATGAATATTGGTCTAGAAATTTTTCATGAAAGAACTTCATCTATTTTGTTTCAGATGTCAGTGTAGACATCATTTTCATATAGGATTAATAAAGAAAGAAATACGGATTATTTTTTATAGGAAAAGGTTAATTTTATCAAGATGGGTAATTTCCCAAAGTTTAACATTGAAAAATAATGTGTTTTAAGATTTAGAAAAATATTATGTGTGCTATGTGTTCCTAGTTGAAGAAATAATTATTGAGTAAAGTGTATAGTTATCTATTTTTTATTCCTCATAGTGGAAATATTATGTATATATACCTTTGAGAACATTTATGGAATGATAGAATTAAAACAGATATTTTTTTCTTTATCATGAAATTTTTGACTTGTAAATATGCTAAATTAGAATGACAATTACTAAATGGGATGCTTCATACTTTTATAATGTTGAAATAGAAATGAGAAAATATATCTATGGATTTCATGGTGGTATTTCCAAAAAAACCTCAAGATAATAATGAAATTTAGGTTATTATTGATCGATTGAATAAATATGCACATTTTCTTCCTATTAGAGATAATTTTTCTTTGGATTATCTTTCTAAAATTTGTGGAAAAGAAATAATTAGATTTCATAAAGTCCCTATTTCTGTTGTATCTGATTGTGATCTTAGTTTTGCATTTAATTTTTGAAAAAACATTCATAAAGTTTTTTGTATTGGATTAAAATTCAACACATATTTTCATCCTCAATTTGATGAACAAACAAAGAGAATGATTTAAATATTTAAAGATATGCGTTGAGCTTGTTCTATGGATTACTAAGAAATTGGTATTAGTATCTTTCATGAGTTTAATTTTCTTATAATAATAGTTTTCATTCTAGTATATAGGTGGAACCATTTTATGCAATATATGGGAATCAGTGTCTATTTATTTATTATGGGGATGAATTTTAGGAAAGAATATTTTTAAGACCATAATTTGTATAGAATATTTGTAATAAAGTGAAATCATTCCAAAATCATATGAGGACATATCAGAGAAGGAAGAAAATATATATAGATAACCATAGAAAATATATTTTATTCAAGTTAGGTGAATATGTTTATCTTAAAGTGTCTCTATAAATAGTGTTATGTGTTTTAGTAAAAATGGAAAGTTACATAGTTGGTTTATAGGACAATATAAAATCCTATATAAGGATGGATTAGTTACCTACAGAGTGCCTTTTCTTTGAGTTTATCCTAGGTACATGATGTATTTTATGTTTCATTATTAAGAAAATTTGTACTAAGTGCATCTCATGTTTTGATCCATGAAGTATTTTTCTTGGAATAGAACCTTTCTTATGAGAAACAACATGTTCATAAGTTTTCTATGTAAAAATCATATGATTGAATAAGAAATATAGGAATATAAAAATTATATAATGGAAAAATATCCCCACTTGTTTATGTAACAAAATATCTTGGGTTGACCTAACATGTCAACTAATCTAGCTCACCACAAGGCCTCAAACATGCCTCACTGAATGTTGAAGGCTGCTGACCTGTGGTGAGGGTCATAAAGGTGAAGTGGGGAGACAATATCATCTTGTACGAGTGCAATAGTAGTAGAAAATAAGCAAACAAACACTCAGGGATAAACCTTAAAGTACACATAATTAATAAATTAAAATAAAAGCATTCTACAATAACTGAAATATAGAACATAGTCATACAGACTCACAAATATTAAAAACATACAGTAGTCAATATCCCATTGGGATAATCACATATACAAAATAAACCAACTAAAAATAAAATAAAATAATCTCTACCGTCAACACTAATCCAAACCACATACCTATTCTCCATTACACTCGTGTTGCACTAATATGATCACGAGACTCCTTTTGAGTGGATCCTCTTGATCCATCCCTGTCCTTATTATAACATATTATCTAACATTAAATAATACGTTGAGTCTATATGCACACTGAAGTGAACATATAGGGGTGAGAAATAAATCATGGTAGTCCACCCCCAATGGTGAACCTAGAATATGTTGTCATAACAAGTTCATGCATAGGTGATATTCCCATCCTTGGTGAAGACTACAAATAGCTAGAATAAAAGAAAAAACTGGAAAAATGGGGAGAAATCATAAGGAAAACTATCGATTGTGGGTTCTATCCTGACACCTAAGGTAATTCTTCACCTGTTTTGGCCCTCACCATAGGATTTACAACACCTAACTCACCCATCTATATGACAACTGGTGTGTCCTCTATATTTACACTAGATTTCTAAGATATCTAAGTGAAGAGGCATGAATTTATAACCCCAATGTGTAACCATATTAATCCACAGAAAAAGGCATCTAGCAGGATCTAGAACCCTAATATAACAAACTGAACTATAAATAAGAATATATATGTCAACACAAATAGAGAACCTTTCAGTATTGGAATACCTATATAACAAATTTGGACCAAGAAGTAGACCCAACAGGGGTGGATCCATGAATAACTTGAGAGAAAAAACATCATCCATAGGCCTTGATAGCACAATAGAATCCACAGTACATAAAACCCACTCCATGAGTTCCTAGGAACCTCATGAGACTGAAGCCACTCTAGAAGGGCACACACACAACTAGAGTGGGATTCACTCATCCAGAACATCCATTGTATTTCTAGGCCTATCTAACCACATCCAACCAATTAAGGATAGAACTAGATCAAAAATCAGGGCCAACATCTAATCCAATATATCCCAAATATCTTCAAAAACCATATTCTATAGAAGAAACTACCTTAAACGCCATGGATAAAGTCCAAAAGAACATGGGATGATCCAACCTCAAACCCACCATCGAAACAACTAAACTAGTATCATCGATCAACTCTTATAAAATAAATAATGAGGCCTCTCTTATCATCATGGATCTAAGCATCCAAAAAAATACACTACTATCTCCCAAAAACCAAACTTTGGTTCAAACCAAAAATCATGGCTCACATAGTCCTCAGGGTCATAGCATAAGGAAACATCCACTACAGTACACCCCTACTACACCCAATCTCTTAGGTCAAGCATGAAAAAACACCCTCAAATGGACCAAAGGACACATCAAGATCATGACACCCTATGAGGTGTTTTTCTACCTCAATCAAAGGATTGGGATATGCCTAGATTATAACAATCCAAAGGGCCCTCAGTGGCCTCTAATTGATCCTCGGTGAACAATTCACCCAAAAGGTCATCCAAATTCCAAACACACCAATAGGGTCATTCACTATGGTCCTCATGACCACCTCAAAGGAAGGACGCTCTACAAGGTCTCTTCATCACAAGCCAAACCTCTAGGAAAAAACCCATATAAGAAAACCTCAGTCGACCTTCATAGCAACCAACCCATACATGGGTACCAACTTGCCCATAAGGGAATCTAAATAACACTATGACACACAGGAATTCTCAATTTTTAACTATGAAAACCACTGGTCACTCAATCAGTAACCATCCCACTAGGGAAGCCTTTTCCCTTAGTTTCATCTCAATACCTAAATAGCACTCAGCCGCAACCATTATCCCACAGTTCCAACACATCTAAAAGTCTCTAACATCTCTAATCCTCAAGCACAGGAGATAAACCTTAATAGCTCTAACCTCAAGTAATTGATCCCAACACATAGGGGGGGAAAGATCTCCTCGGAGGTACTACTCGATCCAATCTTCCAGGATCTGTCTGAAAGAAACTTGAATAAAAAAGGATGGAATCAATAATCCAGGACAACTAAATGAGCTCATAACCCTCACCCAAGTTTCACAACTTCCACACAACCCACTAGAGGATTCTGAATCCAAACTTCATAGAAATCCTCCTACTAAACTCTCACAATCCAAAACTCCATCCAGATAGCCTCTAAACACCAAAATGATTCCATCATCATGGTCTACATGGAAAACAATCAGAATTGACTAATCATAATTATAATTTTGGATTAAGGGCACAAAACTCCCAAAAATACCCAAAGATAGAAAAAGTACATGACATGTACTTCTGATTACATGGAATTTACTCGCAAAGTTGAACCTGGACATGTAATTATACATGGAAAATACAGAAATAGGGTTTACCCATGTACTATTACATGGTTAGGTAATACATAAGTTCTACTCATGTATTTATTCATAGCCATATACCCCTTGAAAAGGGTGTCTTTTCAAGTACATGGCCACATGGTCAAGTACCACTACACATCATGAACCCAAATTACAAGACATATACTTCCCAAAACATTGTATTCCCATGTACTCTTCCACATGGCCAAGAAAAACTACACATCATATACTTAAAGTACACAACATGTAATTCAAAAAACATTGTCTTCCCTAAATAGGAAGAACACATGATGTGTTTTCATTAATCCAATTTTTGTGTACATGGATATCCCCGAACAAGAAGCACTCAAAACACCCTAAAACCCATGATTTCTATATAAAATCCACAGATCAGTCCATTAAGGTTCCCTAAAAACCAAAAAAATATTTAAAACCTAAAAAAACTATGCTATATGGATTTTTGGTAAAAAAAACATAAAACAGGCCTCCCTCGGGTAGAAGCTTTTGAACTTCGATTTGATCGGCGGTCTATAGTTATTATATAATGATCTAACACACTCGAGCTCTGTGGTGGAACCTTCTCCTATATCTATTCCTATACTCTCTTTATATCCCTTTCTTTGGTAAATATCCCTAAAGTGTAATCCCCATGGGTATGCACATAAATCCAAAGCTGAAAGGGGATAAAGAAAAAAAGAAAAAAAGAGAAAAAATAAAAAGAAATGGATAATAAAATGGGGTCGGGCCCTACCTTGGTGCCTGACACAAGATTATGCCTTTACTAGGAAAAACCCCCCATTATGAACTCAACCATGCTGATGGAATATCAATACAAAACTCCATTTAAAATATATTTCCAAATGAACACACATGAATAAATAGATATTTAATTAAATAAATATTAAATATTCCACACAAAATCGAACAGCTCAAATTTCCATTAAAATTCTATCATAGGGTAAAAACCCTATTTCAGGACCAACAGAGTGGTCAGAAAAATTATCTCAGAACAAATTATAGTAAAATTTATCATTTTTCCAGAACACTCCTGTGAACAAAAAGGTTCAAATTTCCCTGGATTTTCACAACCTGGGATGATGTGGGTTAAGGTAAATTTTCCACTATAAACACTTCTCACCACCGATAATCCTCAGTGGACACCCACCAGCTAAGCTTTCACTGAAATACTAGAGAATATGATGTTATCTAGACCATCCAATGACCAGTCTTGTAGAATCCAAAACTCTTTCCCAACATAAGATACATTCATGAGTTACTTATCTGATGCTCCCCACCATAATAGTATCCTTATAATCTCCCCATTACACAAATGGAAAACTACATGGTCCACATTATTCCCATCATCAAATGCAATGGATAGATGTGGCCAAACTACTCACACCTGATCACTAGCATGAAAACTCACAACCTCTAGACTCAACACACCACTTAAACAAGGCTCACAACCTCCAACAACCCATGATGCACTCCCCACCACAATTATTTCCTTTAAATACTCTCAAAATTGAAACAAGACTCCCACCCATGCGGTTCAATCCCTAAAAAAACTAGGCTAACATGCCTAAAACTGTTGGCCATGCTCCTCATGCAGGTTAGTCCCAACCAACAAAATAACCCTCATAACTCCTCTTTAAAAATCAGTAATCTCCCTTATGCCATGATCAAACACATAACCACCCTCCACTCAAGTTTCTATCCAAAACCACAAGTATCTAACCATACATACATTGTGTTATCCAAAGTGTAAACGAAAAAAATAGGAACAAGGGATTAACCAAACCTACCCTCAAAATCCAGGCACAAGACAGGTATCACACTATCACTCCTCTTCTCAAACATCAAGCATCCTCATTACTAAGAACATTTTGGTAAAAAAAATACCTCAGCAACCCCAATAAAGAGGAACAATCACCCCCACTAAATCCATTGGTGATAACAGGCACACGGGCCCCACTACAAGACCCAGCTGACAACATGTGGCAAGAATATATCCCTCCCAAGAAACATGAACTTGGAAATTCATGGGAACCACTGCCTCATGGAAACTCAATCCCAATCTAAATATTGATCAGGAAACCTTTCCTTCTTCAAGCCTCCAATAGGACAATCATAGCCCAATCCAACCCAAAATGGTTTCAATACATACCTCAACGAAGATATTTCATCTCTAACATAAAGAAACCTCTCGCCACATTATCTACTTGACCCTTTATCATAAGAAAATACAAACCACCATAGATAATAATATGTAATGTGAATCCTATATGCCTATAATAATGCATGAACACAAGAATTTTTCCCTTAGTCCAAGATCCAAAAACTAGAATAAACCATAAATACACTAACCCATGTGTAGCACACTAGGTAAAATCATGAAACTGTAAAAACAAAATCCAAGAATATGAATCCCATTCCTTATAAAATGATACTTTCTATCGGAAAATGTGTTCACGATACACTATTACAATATAAATCACAAATTCCAACACATTCCTAGAACACTTGTCTACCAAATACCCAAATAATAAAACTAAAAATCTATAATTCCATTTTTTAACAAACCGTCTCGGTTCAACCTAACAAATCACATGATATAGATTTCCACAAGGCCTCAAGTAAGCCTCCCCAAATAACAAAGGCTTCCAACTAGTGTTGAGGGTATAAAAGGTTAAGTGGGGATATTATACACTCAAGTTAGAGTGTAATAATAGCATAAAATAACAAAACTCACAAACAAGGATAAACATTATAGTACACATAATAAATAAACTAAAACAAAATAATGTCATAATAAATTAAATGAATCATATTTTTATAGAGACTCACAAGCATGAAAAACATAAAAAATTAACCCTCTCACTAGGCTGAACACATATACAAAATAAACTATTAAAAAATAAAATATAACAGTCTCTACTACCAACAACAAACTAAATCACATACACAGTATCGATGACACTTGAGATGCACCAACTAGATCATAAGACCCTATGTGAGTGGATCCACTTGACCGTGCAACACTAGGCCTTGGACACAACCATTACACAACATTTTATCCAACCTAAAATCATACATCAAGATTACATGAACACAAAGGTACATGTACAAGGGGTGAGAAATATATATCATTATGTCGCCCCCAATAGTGAACCTAAAATCTATTATCTTAATAATTGAATGCACATGTGGTATAATAATCCTAGAAAAAGACTAAAAATAGCTGGAATAAAAGAAACAACTGCATAAATAGTGAAAATAAACACATGTAAAATAGCCAATCGTGAGTTCTATCCAGAATCACGAGGTAAATCTACCCTTTCTCTATCCCATGATAGAGGATTTACAACATGCATATCACATAGCCACATTAAAACTAGCATGTCCCATAGATCTAAATAGTAGATCTAAGACATGTATGTGAAGAGCCATGAATAATGGACCCTAGGAAGAAAAAATTGGTGTACACATGAACAAGCGCATCTAATGGGATCTAGGACTCCAATAGCATGATCTGAACTGCTGAGGGGAACATCCAGGTCGACAAAACTAGAGTACTTATCTGTCTTGAGAGTCTTGTAGAAAACATAGGGCTCTAGCTATGGACCCAACAAAAAAGGATCAATAAATAAACCATGAGTTCAAATAGAATCCATAAGACCTAGGAGCAAAATGGAATCCACAAAACATAAAAAAAAAACCCACTTTGTGAGTACCTTAGCACCTCACAAACCTAAAGCCACTCTAGAAAGGCATGTACACAACTATAGGTGGATGAACTCATCCAAATAATCTATTATCCCCATAAGATAATATAACCATAGCAAACAAGTGGAGGAGAAAACTAGATCAAAACCCTAGGCTAGCACCCAATCCAAGATATCCAAAATGTCTCCTCAATCTATAGTCTTGAGCTGAAATTGCCTCATATACCATGGACAAAAACCAATTGAACACGGGATGTTCCAACCTCAACCCCACCATTCAAATAGTTAAACTAATATTTCTAATCAACTCTCACCCAATAAAGTATGGGGTGTATCTCAACACCTTATATCACAGCATCCTACAAACATCCACCACGGGCCCTAAATGACCCACCTCAGTGTCAAAAAAAAATTGTGATCCCATAATCCTTAGATTCATAGCATAAGAAGATGTCCACCTCATGACTCTCATGATGCACTTGAGATCTTAGGCCATGGGCATAGAAACATTCTCAAATGGATCAAAAGCCACCATAAGAGAAGGACACCCTATGATGGGTTCCTCTATCTCAACCAAAGGCATGAGATATGCCCATTGTAGAACAACCCTAGTGGACCTTAGTGTCCTATAATTGATCCCCAATCAATAACATTCACAAAGGTACATCCAAAATACAAGCATACCAATAGGAGAATTCACAATGGTCTTCATAACCAACTCAAAGGCAGAACCCTTCCCAATGGGATATTTGGCACAAGACGAACCTCTAGAGAAACATCCATGAAAGAAAACATCAACTGACCTTCCTAGTAACCAACCCATCCTCAAGTACCAACTTATCCAAAAGGGAATCCAAACAACACCATACCATGAAGGCATTCTCAATGGAAAACTATAGTGACCATTGATCACTCAATAAGTAACCATCCCACTAGGTTATCCTTGAGAGTCCGACAGACTCATCTCAAAATATCAACAACACTTAACCATAACTGCCATACAGCAGCATCAGCCCAGCCCAAAGGCTCTAATAGCTCTAATCCATAATCATAGAAGTTAAACCATAATATCTATAACCTTCAGAAATTAGTCTTGAAATAGATTTAATACCCAAGATCTCATTAGAGATATTACTTGATCCCATCTTATATGATCCTTTTGAAATAAACTAGAATGAAACTGGTGGGAATCCAGAATCCAGGACCACTAACAAGCTCATTACCCTCACCGGAGCCTCACATATCACACCCAACCCACTAGAGGATTCCAAATCTAGACCTTAAGTAAATCCTCCTACTAATCTCTCATTGTCTAAAACACTATCCAGATGGACTCTAAAATTCAAAAGAATCCCACTATCATGATCAACATGGAAAAATGATCATAATAGACTAATCATAAGTCCAATTCTAACTCTAGGGAACTAAACACCCAAAAAACCTAAAGATAGATAATGTACACGACATTTACTTCTATGTACATGTCATGTACTCTCAAAGCCACACCTGTACATGTACTTCTACATAGCTATAGAAGACATGTAGTATTCCTATATACTATTATATGGCATGGTCATACATGGGGTATTCATGTATATTTTTACATGACCATATACATCTTATATGTGGTGTCTTCCCAAGTATATGGCCACATATCCATGTCCCACAACATAGCATGTACCTAGAAAACATGGTTTGTACTTCCCAAAACTTCTTATTCCCATGTACTCGGCCACATGGCTAAATACATGGAATGTACTTAAATTAAATGTTTTGTACTTATAAAAACTTTTTCTTCCCCAAATAGGAATAATACAAGTTTGTTCATAAAACAACACACCACGTACATGGGTTTCCCTAAACAATTTAAAACCCAAAATGCCCAAATCCCCCACAATTTCTTCACAAAAGACAGAAATTAAACCCCTAGGGGTCCCCAATAACCTAAAAGGTCTTTAAATCATTAAAAACTATAATAAATGGATTTTTAGAAAAATTATAAAATGGTTCTTCCTCTAGGTGTAAATCATTAATACTTTAGAATAATCAGTAATCTATAGCTGTCTTACGATGATTCGGCCTGACTTGAGCTCCACAGTGGCACCTCCTCCTCTCCCTCTCCCTTTTTTCTCCCTTTATCCCTATCTCAGCTAAATACTTCCAAAGGGGAATCCTCAAAATAATTCACAAGAATAAAAATGTGAAAGTGGCGAAATAAAAAGTAAAAAAGAAAAAGAAGGGAAAAAATAAGAAAAAAAGAAAAGGGTCATGAGCCTAACCCCAGCACCCGACACAAGTTTATCCCTCACTTGGGTAAAACCCCCCATTCCAGAATCATCTGCGGAGATGGAATCTCAATATTATTTTATTTTTAAAATATATTACTGAATAAAGATTCATGAATAAATTAATCTTTAATTAATTAAATATTAAATATTCTGTAAAAATTTGAATGGCTTAGATTTCCACCAAACACTTATCCTAGGGTAAACATCCTATTTCGGGACCAAAAGAATGGTAAAAAAAATATAAGATCATATTATATTAGAATTTACTATTTTTCCTATGAAAACTCCTAGTAAAAAAATTATAAGTCCCAAGCCTTAAAACATTATATAATCTTGAGTAAAATCAAGAATTCACATTGAGGATATTTTCAGGGTTAGAGTTTTAGAGAATTAGGCCATAACTATTATATATCAAATTGAATATTACATGTAGACACTACTAATCAGTATCCATATTTTCATAAAATAAAAACTCTTAAAAATAAACATGTCTAGTTCCATGTTTTAGACAGCATGACTTTTCCTTGATCCCATCTTTGACCCTATTCAACTTTATGTCCTGTGAAAAAAATTTCAAAAACATGGGATGAGAAAAAAAACTCAGTAAGGGATACACAAAGAAGGAAAACTGCTATTTTTTCAAAACAAAAATTAAACCATGAATACTTTATCATAATTATTACTTTTCAAATTTATAAAGTACTAAATACTCTTCATTGAATAAAATATCACTACTTACCCTTTTGTAACCAAAAGATTACCATAAAACCTATAGACAGCACACATAACATATAAAGGTAACTTGGGGCATAAACATACTTAGAAGGAATAACTATATGGTCTACTTCCTCACATATCACTAAATGGAATAGCCATATGGCCGACTTCCATACCCAATGCATTGAAGGTTATAACGTAACCACCCATCCTTGTTTATCACGACACCACCTGTCATTTGGTTTATCACATAACCACCCGTCAAATGTCCAATTACCATTATAAATAATAACACATAAAACAATCATGAAGGAAAGATAACATTTCCACATTGAAATCACAATATATCATTTCATGAAATTGACGTAATCAATTCTCTATCAAAACCATTTACAAAACCATTTAAAACATTTAATAAATAGATTTTTAAATCAAGGTGTCCCATACCACTTTAAATCTTTTAAAGGTATTAAAATTTTAAAACATTAATGTCCATATAAATAAATACTTAAAACCATTTTGAAAATATGGACATTAATGAGAAATATTTATAAGAATAAATCTTTAAAAATAATATTTTAGTTAAGGAGTTCTTAACCAAATGAGAGATTCTTGAATACAATTAATTGAGGAATAACATTTAATAAAAACATTATAATATCATGAGAATAAAGGGATTCATGATATAATATTCCAAAGGATAGTATATGCACCATATAAAAGTGAATTGGAGCATAACAACAATTAAGTCTCAATGGAATGTAAATTGAGACAAAATCCCTTATAAACACGGTATCCTCAGATTAAGGATAAATCAATTACATAATTATCTGTAAGAAATATAAATACACTCAATATGATTAGATATTTAGTGTAAATAAATCATAGGACATTCACACATGTTCTTTTAAAAACAAAACCAAAGAATTGGATGTTTGACTCAATAAATGGAAATTGAGTTAAGATTACCCTTATCAAGTTCATATCAATAACTTGAGAAATGATCAATGGAGAGATTATGTGTATCAAAATTATATCCACAAAAAAATAGTGGAAATTATTAAATAAATAAATAAATATTGATTACACACATAATAATATCATTACATAATCAGGAATTATAATATTAACCCAAAGAATGGAAATTGGGTTAAAAAGTTTCCTTATGAAAATTCAGCAGCCTAATGGCGTCAATTAAAAATTAAGAAAATGGGTTGATGAGAGAAAAAGAGATATCTCATCACATGGACAAAAAATTTATAGAAATAAGGATATATAAGAACATATCTGAACATAAGAAAATGGAAACTAAAGACATGATATAAATCAAGTCTTTGACTAAAAGAGTACGGGGAAAGGTTCCCTTACCGATTTGGTAACTTACGAAAGATACACCCCATAAAATAAGGATCATAAAATGAATATGTAAATACCAATAAATTAAAGTATATTAAAGAATTAATACAATCATGGTCAGTACATGCACCACACAAAAGGATATAGTTGCAAATATAACATGAATCTCATGGGAATAAAATGTGAGATGAAAACACCTTACCACGTTGTAATAAATCAAGTCATATGACAAAAAGTTAATAAACACCAAATGAATCACATAATACCATTAATATAAAGATAATCATGATAATATATATCAAATTTCAATAAAAAAATACACCACATTAAATAAATAAGTGGCGAACAATGGAAATCTCATGGAATTAAAAGTGAGATAAGAAACTTCTTACCTCAAGTCTGACTTGTCTTGTATGTTACTTGTTCTTATTGAATAATAAAAATAAGTTAATTTTTAATTGATTAAGAACCATTTTCAAGATTTAGTTTTCCTTTTATATCACTTATTATCTTTCTATAACAATTAGATAATTATTTGAGTTCATATCAGACATTTTGTCAATGTTCGGAACTTCAGTCAAAAATTAACTTGTTATAATTACAAATTGCCCATGTGGTCAAAATTATATTCTATAAATAATATTATTCATGATTTAAATATCATATATATCATACATATCCAATATATATATGTATTGACAATAGTACATAATATTTGGAGATAATAAATGAAATGCACCATTCATGGAGACGGTAAGTCGTACATACGCATGAACACTACTTTCATTTCTATTTTGTATTTTAATGGATTGAAAAATTAATACTAAATAGGTATATTATAATTCCAGTATAATATTATATATAATTTCATTAAATCTATCCTTTATGCGTTCTATGTATGGCATGAACGAGTCATATCACTTTGAGGGGGCGGTAGTCCGCACTTCCTCGAATGAAATTATCGTATTTACCCATTATGGAAACAATAAAGGTATGATATAAACGAAAAATACATAATTAAAGAGACAATATAAATATAATATATATCACAGATAAATATAGTGTCATCATAATGGCCACTATGAGAGGCGGTTGGAGATATTTGAACACTCATCATTTCGTGAGGCAGTAGTTCACCATCCACAGAAACAGTATGTTAGTATTCATTATATGGAGGTGTGTGGAAGTTTAGTTTGAATAATTATCTTATAAATAACCTATTTTATTTATTATACTAGTTTTTCTATAAAATAAATTAATAAATAGAGTTTAGGGGGTTGGAGAAGTAAAATAAAATAAAAGAACTTAAGAGAGGACAATACCTTTAAATCGGGTAACTCCCTTTGGTTTGAACCAAAATATTTAATTGAATTGCCTTCTACCTAAGGTAAGGCTAGGAGTAATATAGGTATGTAGGGAGATTAATTGGGTAGATGTTATATGAGACAAGGAGCTTGAGAAGTGTGAGGAATGGGTTAGAAGTGGTTTCCTTTTATAAGGGGGAGGAGGGGATCTTTAGGAATGTTTGAAAATATTATTTTATTATATAATGATTTTCAGTTTCTAAAAGTCCAAAAATTATTAAAGTAGAATATAAGATGACTATTATTCGAAATAAAACCATCCAATATAAATTGGATAGTTTTTTGTTATTGTTTTAATTTTTATAATCTTATTTATTTAAATCATCCATTAATGAAGCAAACACTACATCATCATTGTGTCATAAATAATTTTTTTATTTGATGTCTAAAAATTATAAAAAAATAAATTGATGTAGGAAATATTATTATATTTCTAATTAATATTTATATTTGAAAAGATAACTTATATAACCCCATGTAAAAATTTCTTTACTAAATGATATATTTTTATGTCATTTTTGTATTTACTTTAAATCAATTAACATAAAGTGTCATTATCACCCCCACGTGGCTCCATGGGGTCCTGAAATTTACCCAAGGATGCCCACGGTCGGACATGTATCAACCAATGTGATTAGGACATGTGTTATGGTAATTTCTTATTATTATAATATTATTTTTTTACTTTTATTTACCATATTTACCTTTTAACCATGGTAAATAAAATATTTACTGAAGTAAATATTCATAATGTCTAAAAATAAAATTTATTGATTTATATAATTTGGAAAACCTGATTCCAAGTATGGAATCCATTTTTCCAAATTCAAAACAAAGAAGTGGCAGAAATTAATTTGAAATTAATTCTCATTGTCAAAACAAAAAGCGTGTTTTTAAGAAATAATAACTATCAAAAGATTGACACTTGTTTATGTCCAATTTCAAAGTGCAATTACATAAAATGACAAAAATTGGATTAAATGGTAAAATATTATCTAATTACACTTTAAACCCATTTAAAAATATAATCTAACCATATACATAAATTAGACTAAAAGGAAGTTTTGAATTAAAATATAGTATTTCTTACTGTTCATTAAAAAATGAACTTTATCAAAAAAAATACCAAAAATTTACCCAAAGTAAATTTTGATATTATTATTCTAAATAAGAATTTTATTTTGTCAAATAGAATATATAAAAGTGACAAAAACTATATTTAAAAAGGGTTCTCCATTAAAAGGTGGTAAATTGACCTTTTAAAGAATATAAGAGTATTTATGCTTAAAATTGGATTCATTCACATTTTAAGCCTCTAAAATTTATTGGATAAATGTAAAAACATTTAAAAAACATATATAATAATATTTTAGCTAGTTTTATTCATTCTCGTCAATACAATGGCTAGGAATTAACTACCATTTAAATTAATAATATTATTATATTATTTTTCGGCAACGTTGCGTGCAACGTAAGTTTTCAAAGAAACTCATTATTGCGTATCTTGTATGTCATCAGACATAGAATCCCCTTTAAATTAAAATAAATATTTAATTTATAAATATTAATAAATATGAAAATTTTCATATTCTTTATTTACCTGGGATGTTACATCCTTTCGCCCTTTTAGAAATTGCATCCTTGCAATTTTAAAATTGGGATTGGAAACTTCATTGAAAGTCCCACATCAGAAAAAGAATAAATAAAACTATCACTTTAATAAAATAAAGATATGTACAAAGGTCACCTGAGATAAACCATACTATGATTCCATGAAAACATGGATATAGAGGATAAACTAAGTGTCAAGTTTTGATGGAGAGTGATAGAAAACATGATTAAGAGAAAGTTAACCACCAGAAAATCACAAAATTGTGATGGGTTAAACGGTCTTTGATTCCCCAATAAGAAAATTTAATGGAAAAAGATTTTGTTTTAAGTTACTTTTCATAAAGTGTAGGAATTTATTTATGAGATTAACAAAAAAAATATAAGAAAACATACTTTCTTGTCATGTAGACTTTCATCCATTACTAAATTCTTACCACAAACTCATATATTCTCCAAACAAAGAGTATTCGAGATGACTTGGTCACACCTGAAGCACTATAATAAACTTATAGAGTATCATATAATCTAAAAAAGATGAACTATATATTTCCCCCATATTTAAGCATCAACCAAAACCAAAAAGGTTAGTACAATATCAGATAATCCCCAAAGGATAATCATTTATAAAAAGAAATACTACTCTTAATATCTAAAATTGAACAAAAAATACCCAAAATTCAACAAAGAAAATTCAATATAAAATTATCCTTAAAATACTTCAATATAATCCAAACTAAGATTGAAACCCAAAACTCAGAAGGATTTAATCACATAGTCTTCAAAAATAAATATTAAAATTTATCTCCAAATGACATTGACTACTCTTAATGTCTCATACTGAAATGTAATCAAGCTAATCACATATTCTTAATAATAGGTTAATAATTTCCTTAAATAACCGAAGATGATTATAAGTCCACAATAAAAACATAGATTCTTAAAAAATAAAATTCCACCATTAATCCTCAATTGAAATCCCAATGTATTCTATTTTCTATAGGCATATAGTGCTTCCTCAAAATAGAGAACATATTCAAAATAACCTTTATCACTTAATCACCAAATAATTTTCCTATATTAAGTATATCTATTTTACAAAACATAAGTTCATAAAATAAACTAATTCTTGATCCATAAAATTATTTAACTAAAAATAATAAGTTATACAAAACAGGGACTTCACGTAGGCTATTATTAGGTAATGCGCCTTTGTCTCCCTTCTGTTTTGGGTTTGATTCCTACGGCCTTGTCGGACGCGATGGGTTGTCACCCATCTTACGGGTTGTCCTTTTTATAAAACTCAAAAATAACCCTAACATGTTTTAACCTCAAAGGTTTTCTTATACCTTTCATTTTCATCCCAATACATTAAGACCTCAACATCTTATATATTTCCATTTTTCTTTCACCTCCATATGTAAAATAAAACTAATCCCAAAGAAAGAACATCATACCTTGATCATGGTGTCCATATGGTTTCATCATCATCTTTTTTATGTAGGTAGAAGGTACATGCATTGCAATAATGATTTATAGATCCTTCAAAATCATTTTCTTCCTTCATCCAAATACACCTTGTAAAACTTGGGTCATATGGGTGTTCACAGAAAAAAAAAATTCGTAAAATAATCATGTATGACATATAATTTCAAAACATTTGATAAAACATGATTCTTATAAAATAGTCAGACCGAGTTTGATTTGAAACTTTCAATCAATGGTCCTTTTAAAATACCATAAGTATGTTTTAAGAGACTATATTGTAAAAGAAAATATAAATAGGTTGTGCAAGGGTCTCCTTCCTCATCACCTTTTATAAAATCATAAATTATTCAAAATCTTGTGATAAGGTAAAATATTTGAAAATTCTTTGATAATATTTACCTTTCTTGAAAATATTAGAATAATGAGAAAATGGGATTTGATTAAATACAACCTGTGATCTACAATGATATTGAGGTATAGTGGAAGTGTTTTATATCTCAAACAACTGTTTGCAAGTGATTTGTATGCTAGAAAAAGTTTCAAAATAATATGAACATGACTTTGCAATAATTATTGCAAGAATGTCATTAGGAAGAGGTAGTAATGTCATTTGAGATCCTCCTCCTTCCATTTGTAATAGACTTTCCTTGATCTAAAAAAGATATAAAACAATGATTTAACTAAAATAATAGACATAGGGACTAACCATGTGTTTAATGAAAACTCTTAATCCCTAAAGTTGTCTAAACCAACCTCTTATACAAAATATAAAGCCCCATCCTTAAAACATTATATAATCTTGAGTTAAATAAAGAATTCACATTGAGGATCTTTTTAGGTTTAGAGTTTTAGAGAATTAGGCCATAACTATTACATATCAACTTGAATATTACATGTAGACACTACTACTCAATATCCCTTTTTTCATAAAATAAAAACTCTTAAAAAACATGTCTAGTTCCATGTTTTAGACAGCATGACCTTTCCTTGATGCCATCCTTGGCCCTATTTCACTTTATGTCCTGTGAAAAACATTTCAAAAACTTGGGATGAGAAAAAAATCTCAGTAAGGGATACACAAAGAAGGAAAACTGTTAGTTTTTCAAAAATAACAATTAAACCATGAATAATTTATCATAATTAATACTTTTCACCTTTATGAAGTAGTAAATAATCTTCACTAAATAAAAGATCATTGTTTACCCTTTTGTAACCAAAATATTACCATAAAACCCATAGAAATTACACAAAACATATAAAGTTAACTTGGGACATAAACATACTTAGTTGGAATAACCATACGGTTGACTTCCACATAGATCACTAAATGGAATGGTCATACGGCTGACTTCCATACTCAATTCATTGAAGGTTATAATGTAACCACCTGTCCTGGTTTATCACGGCACCACCCATCATTTGGTTTATCACATAACAACCCGTAAAATGTCCAAGTACCATTATATATCATAACACATAAAACAGTCATGAAGGAAAGATAACATTTCCACATTTAAATCACAATATATCATTTCAAGAAATTGACGTAATCAATTCTTTATCAAACCCATTTACAAAACCATTTAAAACATTTAATAAAGATATTTTTGAATCAATGTGTTCCATAACACATTAAAATTGTAAAGGTATTAACATTTTAAAAAATTAATTTCCATATAAATAAATCTTTAAAACCATTTTGAAAAGATGTACATTAATGAGAAATATTTGTAAGAATAAATCTTTAAAAACAATATTTTAGTTAAGGAGTTCTTAACCAAATGAGAGATGCTTGAATACAAATAATTGAAGAATACCATTTAATCAAAACTTTATAATATCATGAGAATAAAGTTATTCATGATATAATATGCCAAATTATAGTATATACACCATATAAAAGTGAATTGGTGCATAACAATAATGATGTCTCAATGGAATGTAAATTGAGACGAAATACCTTATAAAGATGGTATCCTTAGATTAAGGATAAATCAATTACATAATTATGTTTGAAAACTATAAATACACTCAATATGATTGGATATTCAGTGTAAATAAATAAGAGCAAATTCACACATGTTCTTTTAAAAACAAAACCAATGACTTGGATTTTTGACTTAATGAATGGAAATTGAGTTAAGATTACCCTTATCAAGTTCATATCAATAACTTGAGAAATTATTAATGGTGTGATTATGTGTATAAAAAGTATATCCACATAAAGAGGATTTTAAATTATTACATAAATAAATAAATAGTGATTCCACACATAATCATATCATGAAATAATCAATAAGTATAAGATTAACCCAAAGAATGGAAATTGGGTTAAGAAGTTCCCTTATGAAAATTCAGCAGCCTAACAACGTCAATTAAAAATTCAAAAAATGAGTTGATGAGAGAAAAATGGATATCTCATAACATGGACATAAAATGTACATAAATAATGATATATAAGAACATATCCTAAAATAATAAAATGGAAATTAAAGACATGACATAAAAGAAGTCTTTGACTAAAAAGAGTACGGGGAAAGGTTCCCTTACCGATTTGGTAACTTACGAAAGATGCACCCCATGAAAGAAGGATCATACAATGAATATGTAAATACCCATAAATTAAATTATATTTTATAAATAATACAATCATGGGCAGTACATCCACCACACAAAAGGAGATAGTTGCAAATATAACATGAATATCACGGGAATAAAAAGTGAGATGAAAACCCCTTACCACGTTGTAATCAATCAAGTCATATGAACAAAAGTTAATAACCCCTAAATTAATAATAGAATACCATGAATATAAAAAGAAGCATGATTATATATATCAAATGTTAGTAAACAATACACAACATTCATGAAATAAGTGGAAAACAATGGAAATCTCACGGAATTAAAAGTGAGATAAGAAACCTCTTACCTCAAGTCCGACTTGTCTTGTATTTTCCTTGTTATTCTTGAATAATAAACCTAAGTTAATTTATACTTTCTTAAGAACCTTTTTCAAGTTTTATTATTCCTTTTATATCACTTATTATATTGATATAACAATTAGTTAATTATTTGAGTTCATATCGGACATTTTGTCGACGTTCGGAACTTGAGTAAAAAATGAACTTGTTATAATTAAAAATTGTCCATGTGGTCAAAAGTATATTATACATAGAATAATATTCATGATTTAAATATCATATATATCATATATATCTAGTATATATATGTAGTTATAATAGTACATAACATTTGGAGATAAGAAATGAAATGCATTGTTCATAGAAACGGTAAATCGTATGTATGCTTGAATGCTACTTCCATATCTATTTCGTATTTTAATGGATTTAAAAACTAATTATACATAGATATATTATAATTCCAGTATAATATAATATATAATTTCATTAACTTAATCCTTTATATGTACCACGTATGGAATGAACGAGTCATATCACTTTGAGGGGGCGGTAGTCCGCACTTCCTCAAATGAAATTATAGTATTTACCCAATATGGAAACCATAAAAGTATGCTATAAATGAAAAATACAGAAGTAAATAGACAATATAAATATTATATATATCACATATAAATACAGTTCCATCATAATGTCCACCATGAGAGTTGGTTGGAGATATTTGAACAGTCATCATTTCGTGTGGCAGTAGTTTGTTGTCTACAGAAACAGTATGTTCGTATCGATTAGATGGAGGTGTGTGAAAGTGTAGTTAAAATATTTATCTTAATAACAACCTAGTATATTGAGGATACTTTTTTTCTATAAAATAAATTAAAAAAGATAGTTTAGGGTGTTGGATAAGTAAAATAAAAGAAAAAGAACTAAAGAGAAGATGTTGCCTTTAAATCGGGTAACTCTCTTGGGTTTGAACCAAAAGGATTACTTGAATTGCCTTATACTTAGAGGAAGGATTCTAGGAGTAATAGAGGGATTTATGGAGATTAATTGGGCAGATTTTGGACGAGAAAAGGGGTTTGAGAAGTGTGAGGAATGGGTTATAATTGGTGTCAATTTATAAGGGGGGAGGGGCTCATTAGGAAAGTTTTGAAAATATTATTTTATTATATAATGATTTTCGGTTTCTAAAGGTCCAAAACACATTAAAGTATAATATAAGATGACTCTTTATTTAAATAAAACCGTACAATATAAATTGGACAGGTTTTTGATATTTTTTTAATTTTTATAATCATATTTATGTAAATCATCCATTAATGAAATAAACACTACATCATTATTGTGTCAAAAATAATTTTACTTATTTGATGTCTAAAAATTATAAAACAAATACCATGAAGTAGGAAATATATTTATCTTTCTTATGAATATTTATAGTCTAAGAGATAACTTATATAACCCCTTGTTAAAATTGATTTACTAAATGATATATGTTTATGTCATTTTTGTCTTTACATTAAATCAATTAATATAAAGTGTCATTGTCACTCCCTAGTGGCTCCATGTGGTCCCAAAATAAACCCAAGGATTCCCATGGTTAGACATGTATCAAAAAATAGTATTAGGACATGTTTTAGGGTAATTTATTATTATTATAATTTTATTTTCTTACCCTTATTTACCAGATTTACCTTTTAACCATGGTAAATAAAATATTTACAGAAGTAATATTCATAATGTCTAAAAATAAAAGTTATCTATTTACATAATTTGGACCACCTGAATCCAAAAATGGAATCCATTTTTCCAAATTCAAAACACAAAAGAGGCAGAAATTAATTTAAAATTAATTCCCGTTATCAAAATAAAAAAATGTGTTTTTATGAAATAATAACTATCAAAAGATTGACACTTTTTAATGTCCAATTTCAAAGTGAAATTTCTTCGAATTACCAAAATTGGATTAAATGGTAAGAATAAAATCTAATTAAACTTTAAAACAATTTAAAAAGATAATATAACCATATAAATAAATTAATTTAAAAGGCAGTTTTGAATTAAAATACAGTGTTTTTCACTATTCATTAAAAAATGAACTTTATCAGAAAAATACCAAAAAATTACACAAAGTAAATTTTGATATTACAATTATAAAATAGAATTTTATTTTTTAAAATAAAACATATAAAAGTGCAAAAACTATATTTAAAAATGGTTCTCCATTAAAAGGTGGTAAATCGACCTTTTAAAGAATATTAGGGTATTTATGCTTAAAATTGGATTCATTCACATTTTAAGCCTCTAAAATGTATTGGATAAATGTAAAAACATTTAAAAAACATATTTAATCATATTTTAGTCAGTTATATTCATTCCCACCAATACAATGGCTAGGTGTTAACTACCATTTAAATTAATAATATTATTATATTTTTTTCTGTATAACTCAACGTTGTGTTCAACGTAATTTTTCAAAGAAATTCATTGTTGTGTATCAGGTACATCATCGAACATAGAATCCCCTTTAAATTAAAATTAATATTTAATTTATAAATATTAATAAATATGAAAATTTTCATATTCTTTATTTACCTGGGATGTTACAAAAATGGTCTAGAAATTCCCCTAATTTTTAGAATCTGTGACGACGCGGGTCATCACAGTTTAGGAAGTGAATAAAAATGTGAGAACACAATTTTTAAAAGTGGAAATAATGAAATAAACTAGGTAATGTAAATAGTAAATAAATTTAATGCCTTACTAATATTCATTAATCATATTTTATAGAGTTATATTCATTATAAGAATATTAGGTAATTTTTTGTCAAAAAGGAAATTGTTTTATTCTTACTAAATTTTTTTACATATATTATTTGATTTTATTTAAAATAATGATTTAAAAAATTTAGAATTTTAATTTTAAAAAATTAAATTCATTTTTAATATCATCAAGTAAAATTTATCTTTGATAAATATTTTGGTTTTGATTTGAAAATGTTTAATTTTGAATGAATATTAGAAAATACAAATTTTTTAAGAAAATTTTATTTTCTTTTCAATTATCTACTTATTATAATTTTTTTATATTATTTTTAAAATTTCATTTTTTTTAATTTTATTAAAAAATCCAATCACATTAATTGTAATTAAAATTATTTTGAATTTGGAAAAAAAACAATGTTATACCTAAAAATCTATTTTACTAGAAACATGTTTTTCATCACATGTTTCAGGTTTGTTTTAAAATTAATTTCTATTAATTATAGAAATTAAATTATAAAAAGTTTCACTATATTTGGAATCATAATTTTCAAATTTTTTAATAATTTTCCTTTCATTTTTTCTCTTTAAAAATAGTAACTTTTATAAAAAAAAAGGCAGTTACTATAATAAGTGTTAAAACATGTTAAAATAGTTAAATCTAAAATGATAAGGGTTTAAATGGCCTAAAAATTGTCTAAATTTTATTTTTTAACCATATTTAGACTCTATATTATATATTATTCGAAAATGGTCCATTTTGGATCCATTTTTATTGATTAATACATTAATGTATTTTAATCTTTTGAAACATTCCAAGTGTGTCATGTCCCCCATTTATAAAATAAAGTACCCTATTATCTTTTCTATACACTTAAATATCTTATTAGATCATTAAATACCTAAAACATACCTTCATAACATCTCTAACTACATAAAATATTCCCTTTTTATTATAATACCATTCTAATAAGGCTTTAGGTATAAACCTAAGGAGGTTGTCCAAAGAAGAGGTTCAGTTCTTAACCAAGAATTTTTGTTTTATTTATTATTCAACCTCATTAAAAAATTATTCAACCATGATTAAATAATAGCATCATTATCTTTCATATACTCTAACTTTATTATGTTTATATAATAACCATTTTTCAAATACTTATCCATATTATGTAAAATTAAAACATTTTTTCTATGTATATATAGACTACCACCTCCATGAAGCGATGTGTTTCATTTTTCATCACTGGATTAAATGGATTGTTAAAATGATAGATAAAATAAATATATAGGATAATTATAACATAATTATAATTTTTAAAGATAATATATTAATTACATTCTTACCATTCCATCTGTTGGAAATGATAATGTCGCTCATGCATATGTGTGGACTTCCACCTCTACAAAGCGATGTGATTTTTTTTTCATTTTAACATTAAAAAGTTAGTCATAAATATGTAAAAAATGAATAAATATTACATTTTTACATATTTTTTATTATATAAAAGAAAAATATTATTTACTTTATTTCTTTTCCCCCCATTATAAAAATGGAAATGTCATCCATACGTACGTAAAGATTGTCATCTCCCTGAAATGACGTGATTCATTTTTAAATACTTCCTCGCACGATTGGTTTTAAAGTGTATATAATTTATAAATATGATAATTATAAATTTTTAAGATTTTAAATTTAATATAACCATAACCTCTTTGACTAAATCCAACAAACTGTTGTTATTTTGGGGTTATAAACTGAATATCCTCAAAACATTCAATGTGAACTTTACATTTTAAGTAACTATATAAAACATGCTAACAAATGGGAAAAAAGAGAATAATTGTAGTCAAATAAAAATTAAAAAAAAATAATTTTTTAAGTAAATAATTAACATAATATTATTATTCGTACATATAAAGAATGTATGTTACATGTAAAACTTGATTCAAGGGACACTTTAACATAAAACTTTTTTTTAAATATTATAATGATTTATTTTATAAATACTTTTCTTCAATGTACATATTCTTAAAATATTTTTACAGATGTATTTATATCATTATAAATAAATTATAAAGGAAATTTTATTTCTATCTTGACTTTCTTTAAAATCTTTTCAAAAAGAATCATTATATGTATTTTATACAAAAAATTTTGACTTTCATTACAAAAGGGAAAACTAGTGTGATATTTTAACATAAACAACGATAATGGATTTTTACCTCCACCACAACTATTATTTGATATTTGGATTCTTTTAAAATATTCTATGTTTTATTTAAATAAAAAACCTCTTTACCTTAGTTTTGGGTATTATTTTTTTGAAAATGGGGGTTTAAATAAAATTGATATATTAATATCTAAAAATGTTTTTCATATGAGTTAAAAAGTATATTTTTTGAGTTTAATGATTTAAATAAAATATTTAATATTTTTTTATATATTTATGGTCCTTGTACATTTTTTATAATGATGGGTGAGCCTGATATATCTCTATAATTCATTGGGTAATGATTATTTTTTAAAGATAATTGGGTTATAATTAATTTAGTAGGTTATTACATTTATAAGGATTCTTGTAAGGGTTCTTGTAAGGGTTCTATGAAGATGATTTACCAAGTAACCTACATTAATTTTATATTCTTGTTAATTAGTTTTCATGGAAGTAATTTTATTTCATAGGGTAATCTAATTATCTTTGTTTAAAGGAATGATTATGACCTCTAAGGGAAAAGGGTTTGATTTTTAGAAAATGATTATCATGGATCACTATGTTTTCCAAGAACACCTCATGATTATGATTTTATAAGTTAATTTATAAAAAAAATATTAAATCTTATTTCAGTTATAAGTAAATGATTTTTTGGGCTCAAATTTTATTATGTTAAATAAAAACTATCATATATAATATCATAGTTTTCAAATGGACTAACGGGTTTCATTTATTCTTTGTTTTCTCCCCTTACTGATATTTTTGTACTCATCCCAGTTTTTCACATATTTTTCACAGGGTTTTATAATGACTATGAATAATGATTAAGTAAATTTTAAAATCATAAATATTAGTCAATAAAATAAAACATGAGTCATTATAAAAGTATTTTATTATGTAAAAATGGATACTGAGTGGAAGTGTCTACATTTTAATGTATGGGTTTATTACATAATAGTTCTAACATAATTCTCTAGAAATATAAACCTAAAAAGGTCTTTTGGAATATAAGAAAATGAATTCTGGTTAAAAATTAAATTATGGGTGCAATATGGTTTTATTCCTTATAGGTTTTGTGGTGAAAACTAGTTTTAATGATAAAGGTTAAATTTTAAAACATTAATAAAGGATTATTTCTAAATGGAATGAAATGAATTTTGTGACTGGGGTTTGAGTAATTGGTATTGTTGATTCAAAAATATTTTAAAAATGTAGTGTAATTGGGTTTCTTGAATATTTTTAGAATTGATTCATTGGTTTTCTTTGATATCTTGGTCTTTAGTACCATTAAATTTGAATACCTTAAGGTATATTTTAATTTTATTTTGTTTTTATATTATTTTTAGAACATTCCCCCATAAATTCTGTATAGATTCTCAAGGTGAATATATGGTTGAATCTTCTTAAGCATACCCTTTAGTTGATCAACCTAAATATTATGTTCTAGAGTTCTGTAATTTGAATCTTGATCCCTTTTATGGGCATCTAAATTCTCAAGAATCATAAGAAAGGTTTTAAAATATCTAAAGGATATTTATCCTTTTGTATCTCCTTGAGCCTCTCAAGATTGGTTTTGATATCTTTATTCTTGAATTTCTAATATGGAAATAGTGAAAATTTATCATTCAAACTAATCCAAAAAAGAACCCTTCATGGGAAGGTTTTAAGGACTTATACATACAATATTATTTCCTTGAGTCTATGAAAGTGTCTAAGGTAATGGAGTAGTATTTTATAGATTATAGTGATCTAATAATGTTAGAGTTTACTTTCCATTTTATTGAACTATTTCCTTATCTAACAAATATATTACTAGAAGATTATTTGAAATACTAGTTTATTAGTAGAGGGATATATTATAATCTTCAATTTATGGTGTTTGAGTTCTGATTGAACTTTTTGTGTAATTGGTAAGAAGAGATGTTAGAAATGAAGAAATTATGATTGAATTTATTAAAGAAATTAATAGTTTTTCTATTCATAAGAGTGGTTAAGGGAATTCAAATAAAATAAAGGGGAAACGAACTAAGTCTAAATATATGGGTGGTGGTATTAAGAGGTCATCCTATATCTCATTATTGGATTATTTAAATATTTTAACATTGATGAGGCATCATTGTCATAAGTAAATTCATAATGATCATTCATGTAAAAAAGATATTGAAATCTATCATATTTGTGGTCATTCATATTATCTATAATGAATTTATAAAGGATTCATACATGAAAGGAGTCGATCCATGTCTATCCCTGTAGAGTTTTTACAAGTTCAACCTACTTAGCATGATGATGATGTATTTATTATTAAAGGTATTCCTTATTATATTTTATCCTTTTTCTAGTTTCTATTCATGGACTATTATTTTGAGGAGATATGATTAGTGATCCTTTTAATTTAAAGATATTATTGAACCTAGTAGAAGATAGTGTATTTTTAGTGTGATTATGAATTTATAGGGGTTATTTCATAGGGTTATATTGGTTTCTAATGATTAATCACTTGAGTGATGTTTTAGATTGATTGATTATAAATATATCAAATTCATTTATCTTAGGGATTCGTTTTTACTTTTTAAATTCTCAGTAGTAGTTGTTTTTTTAGAGAAAAGTTTCTTTCTAGGAATTCTAATATGGTGGGGAGACCACCATTGTTATAGTAGCCTTTATTATTTTCAATAATCTAGCTTAGATTCCTTTATGGTCAACTTTATGTGAAAGATTTGGGTTATTATTGTATACACAATATCTGTATTGGTGATGGACTATTTGGTTTTTGGTTATGGTCTATGATGTTATTCATTATATGAATCGATTTCTGTTGTATATTTCCATTTAGTTAGAATTATAAGCCTCATCTTGTTTATTTTCATGGAGTAATTTAGTTTTTAGAATAGATTTATGAATAATGAGGTTGAACCCCATCCTTTCTTTGATCGGCCTATTTGCATAAAACTTTTTGGGGGTATAAATTGTTATGGTGGGGAGAATTTTCACACCAACTATATCAATTTTTATTAATGAATTTATTATTTATTTATTTTGTGATTCTATTTTTTATATTTTTTCATTTTTTTGTGAATTTTGGGAGTCTTTTGGATTTGGAGGTGTTTTGTGGTGGTTATGAGATCTACAGTTTTAAACTACAGACTAGTTTTGTAGTGACTAAGGGAGGTTTTGTTGTAATCAGGTAGTCTCCCAAGTCTAAAGTTTTTAGACTACATACTAGTCATTCCACAACCTAGGTGGATAAATCTACGATGATCTGAGAGGGGATCCTAGGTAACTGGGCCTATAGTTGGTGCTACAAATATGAAATAATCATCAAATATATAACCATATTGGGTCTAATAGTAACATTTTTGTGATGAATAAATCAGGGGAATGACCTTACTTGGGAATAATTTTAATTTTTTTTTCTAATTCTAGCTTTTCCTTTATTGAACTTATTCCCCTATGAGGTTCACTTTCCTCTCATCCATTCAAGTACAATCAAGGAGAGCATGAGGAGACTCCCCCACATTCACCCCTTTGATTTTTAATTACTCCTTTAATTTTATATTTGATGATTCAAGGTAGGTATATCTTAATCATAGCCTTCCTCCTCCTATGTGATGCCCCAAACCCACACTCTTGTATCTAATTCTAAAAACATACTCCTTATATACTATATTTGATACAAACTGGAGTAACCTAGTCTTTACCTTCCATAAATTACAATATCAATAATAAATATTCAGTCACTCTCACAACCAATACCTTCTAGGTTTAGAGTTTTAGAGAGTTTCCGAAAAAACATAACTAAAATTTCCTATATAATTCACATATAATGGGGTTTTTTTCCAATAAACTAATGATTCCTTGTCTTGCAATAAGTCTTCCACATATCCCAAAAAATTATACATACATGATACACATCCAGACATATCATAAATAATAATATTATTTATAACTTAAAGAAAATTAAACAAAATAAAATGGGAAATCTCAAATTCTCAGTAAGAGGTGGTGTATAATAGAAGCTAACATGGAATAAACAAGGTAAAAATAATATGCTTAGGATAGATAATGATAAAATAATTTCATATAACTAATAACATGATAATGTAATATATACATTGATAGCATAAAATGAAAATAATTACATGGATTATAATCCCTGAGATTCTATAAATACCCTTTCATTATAATATTGTTGCACAATTCACACTTTATTATTTCATCATAATATTACAATACAGATTGATAAAAAAATACACTAAGTAATTAAATTTATAAAATAAGATACAAATAATGGTATAAATCATATAAAAATGTGTGAAAACATCATAACATTGTACTCTAGTGGATAATACTCAAAAAATAATAAAAATTATATGAGATACATTACTATTAATAAGAAAATAATAAACATTGAAATTTACATGGTGTAAGAACATAGATAATGATATGGAGGGATTTACATGTTGGTGTGTGTATATAAAGATTAATATAACCATTGGGGATTATAAACCATTGGTCAATATAACCATTCTTCATTATTACTATTATTCAATATTACCATGGGTTATATTACCATTGATCAATTTGACTGAAGGGAATTATGACCATTGTTGGTTTAATGATTAAGAACATACCATTAATATTTGTCTATATTAAGAATAATGATGAATGTTAATTATCATAGAAAGGATAAAATGAGGATTAAACTAGTAGTAACATCCCTTATAAATTTCATTTATCAGATCTTGGGAAGGAGGTATCATCATCGGGGTTCTCCGCTATCCAATCCCAAGTAGAACTCCAACAAGTGAAGTTGGAGCGGAACCCTCTACAAGAGAAGTTCATGTTCGTGGAGATCACCACTCGATCAATGTTAGCTGAACCACCCCATGATAGTACCACCATTACACAACATACCCTTAGTGAATATACTAGTGTGATTATAGATTATATGTCAGGGGGTTTAGTTGTGTTATAATGTAAATTCTTATTGAAATTTAAAGAATGATTACTCTTATACTTTATTTTTAATAATTGAATCAACCTAACATAAATGTTATAATATAGCTAAATATATGATTAATTTGATAAAATATATATCATATTTTTAATAGTAATTTTTAAATTATCCAAGAGGTTAATTTTTTTAATTTTTTACTAAAATATTAAAATATAGTGAAAATGGAAGAATATGGTAAAATATGGTAAATGTAGTATATATGAAATTATATTTATGTAAGAATGACTCATTTCAATAAAATAAGTTCTATTTCACTTTTTTGTCACCAAACACAAATTTGGGGCATTAATGATGGTATTGGAGCACAATGGTTATGTTGGAGAAATAAAGGAAAGTGGAATAATAATATAATTAATACATTATTCCATGAAATTCCACTCACCACACCTATAAATACCTAACCCATCCTCTAATTATTATACACCAAATTTAAATATCCCTCTATATTTTTCTATTAATGAGTCTCTCATGTATATCTATCTTAATTCTTGAAGAGTTTTTTTGGATCTAATGTTAGATACCAATCTAAAAAGCACAAGAGAGGTAAGGGTTACTATTTCTATCTCTTCATCTCCTATTTGAATTTTCTTATTTTTAATCTCTTTAAAACTTCAATTTTATATGATTAACTGATATTTATCCATGTTATTATGTTCCATTTGATCTATTACCAATGTTACATTACCCATATCCCTTACTCTATACCCTTTTTTGTAATTCATTACTATGCCAAATTTAGGGGTTGGTTTTCTCTCTCTTTACAATTCCTATTTACATTACAATTGTCATATTTTGTTTAGTATACTATTTATGATTCCATTAATATATTTATGTCATTTTATGTTCTATTATTAATAAATATAGCTAATTTTATCATTCCTTTCACTCACATTATACCCAATTCATAAGTCGTTATTATGCCTAAACTTCCTCATAGCCATAGAAATCTTATAATTTAGTTAAGTAAAAGGTGTGTGATTTTCAAAAAAAATACATCCCTATATGGATACTATAAGTGGATATGGTTTTGTGTTAGATTCATATAGGGTTAATAACCCGAAAAAGAGTTGTTTGGGTATATCCCAGTCATCATCCTAGTGCACAGTGAGTGGGCCCTTACTGCACACCTGGTTTAACACTCCTATAAGATATGCTATAGATAATTATCATATTTATTATAAACCAAAACATAAAATTTATATATTTGTGTATATTGTATGTGTAGATCTAGTCTCCTATAATTGAAAATGGAATTTCCTAAACATATTGAAAATCTTTAATCTTGAAAAGTACCCAATAACTACAACTTCATATAAATCACTTATCCTGGGTACTTTTTGAAAACTATGATCCCTATTTATTAATTATTTTTATTTAGGAAATTCACTTAGTCATTATTTTTAATTCATTTACTATGTAATTATATTAATAACCCATATAATTTATATATTCATATGGGAAGATCATTTATGATAACTTCGATTGGGCTAATGTACCATGTATTTTTAATTTGTTTATCCTTGAACATTATTCTACGTATATCTAATAATAATTTGGTATGTGATATAATGAATTGGAATTTTATGTAATGGGTAGGTCCTAGAATTTTATATCCCCTATATGCACTGGTAAGTCTCATTGGATAACTAATATATGTTAATGGGAGAATCCTTTCCCTTTATGAATAATATTTTGGAAAAATTCTTCAAAAATATTTTTATGATAACTAGAATTATGAAATTACATCCTTATGATTATTTTGTGGTCCATGTGATTATTATTTTCAATTTATTCCATGGATTACACTTATATATTCATTATTATGGATTCAATTGTACTCATGATGTTTCTTATTACCTATTTATATTTATTAGCTTCTGATATATGTATTTCCCTTATTGATAATTTAAGATCACCACCTTTACTCTATTTCACCATTTACCTGGGTAATAAAGTGGAATATAATGATTTAAAAAGGATAGAATTATGTAATAAATATTTTTTTTATGTTATAAAATTATAATGAAATGTATTTATTATATTTAGGAATACTAAACATTAATCCTTTGACTGTCATTTATTTTCCATGTAATAAATAACCTATCATCTATAGTAAATCAGGGTTGAGAGCATTACAGTTGGTATCATAGCAAGGTTTAGTATAAATATTAAGAACTGGAGTTGGGAATACATAGGTAGAGAATATAGATTTTACTAGTAAAAAATTCTGTATATTATTCTAGAATTGTTTTTATAGTATATTATATAAGTCATATTATAAGTTTACTAATTAACTAATAAATTTGTTTTTAGATAATGAAACCCACTAAAAGAATCAAAAACCAGGACAACGACCCTGCATAATGAGATAAATATATGAATAATCAAGATAATGGAGTTAATATTTATGATGAGAAAATAATAACTATTCTAGTAAAATTAACTCGGGTTATGAAAAATAACCTTTCCCATATAGAGAAACTAGTTACCCCTCTATAAAGATCAACCACATTGGATTGTTTTATGAGGCAAAAACCTCTACCTTTTAGTGACACCACTAAACATATATAGGTAGAACAATTGATTAAGTCTCCAGAGAAAATATTCTTGGCATTAGGATCCTCTGAGAGGGATAAAATCATTATGGATATGTATCATCTAAGATATGATGTAGAGTAATTATGTCCCTTAATTAAAAATTATAAGGAAGAAAAATATATTGAGAGTATGGAATGGAATGCATTCAAAGTTATTTTTTTAGAAAAATGTTTTCCTAGAGAGAAACATGTAGATATGGAAAAACATTATTGTACCTAAGATAAAAATAATAATATTTGATGGATGATTATGAGTTTAATTTTACAATGTTATAGAGTTATGTTTTGGATTATCTATGTAACCCTAAAATAAAGATTAGTTACCTCTTTGATGGTTTGAATCCTTTTCTTTGAATATACTTAGTATCTCAAAATTTCTCAACATATGAAGAAATAAAAACAAGTGATATTAATACCAAAAAATAGTTCTCTAAATGTTGTTCTTATAAATTAAAGTAGGATAATAAGATCATGGTTGAGTTCCATGATGAAAGTAATCCAAAAAAGGAAAAGAATGGAAGGGTAAATTTTACAAAATATAAAAAATATAAAAAATTCCTTGAGAGCTTCTTGAAAATATTGGTAGTTTTATATAATTGTGGAGATAAAGGACATTAAGATCATGAGTGAAAAGGAAATCTAGAAGAAACCAATTTACATAGATTTAACTACAATAAGATAGGGAATTACTCTAATCAATGCCCTAAGAACCAATGGAATCTTCCATTGAAGAGGATTATGGATCATGGTTGTACCTTTTCCATAACAATAGCTAAAGTTAAAGATCCAATTGATGTGGTGGCATGTACTTTGATTATGCATTCAAAGTATGTTAATACATTGTTTAATTCAATATTTATTCATTCCTTTATATCCTATATGTTTTAAAAGAATATTAAATCACCCCCATTACACTAAGGAATGGATTATCAGTTAGAACACAATTTTGTACATTGATTACAATAAATTTTAACTAGGAAGTTCAAATTAGGATACATGGGTGTTGTCGTATTGAAAAAATAATCACCATACTTGTGGTGTATTTTGATTTAATATTGGGTAAGGAT
This sequence comes from Viscum album, assembly GCA_963277665.1. Classification (NCBI taxonomy): domain Eukaryota; kingdom Viridiplantae; phylum Streptophyta; class Magnoliopsida; order Santalales; family Viscaceae; genus Viscum; species Viscum album. The sequence goes on along the minus strand of OY728150.1, from coordinate 799,722,915 downwards.
TGGATCTCTAATTATAAACAATGAATTTATTATAGTGAGAAAGAAGTTAGAATTGGAGAGATAAGTAAGGAATTACTTGGTTTTCAAAGATAGATATCCTTACTTGAATATTATATTTAAACATCCCTAGTAGCTCAACTTAAATAGATTCTTGGATAGTATATGGATATAATTAAATATATAGTGGGTAAGTGTTTTTAGATAATAGAGGAGGTACTATTTGTGAGAGAATATATTAATGTATTTCCTGATGAATTACCTAGATTACCCCATGAGTGATAAGTTTAATTCTCCATTGATCTCATAACTAATGTGAAGACAATATATAATACACCATATAGGATGTCTCCAATAGATTTAATTGAGTTGAAGAAACAAATACAAGACTTGTGTGATAAAGGGTTCACTTGTAAAATTGTTTCACTATGGTGAAACCTATGTTTCTTGTGAATAAGAATGATGGGACAATGAGATTATGTATCAATTATAGAGAAATAAATAGAATTGTTGTGAAGAATAAGTATTAATTACCTCATATTGATGAATTATTTTATAAACTTCAAGGGGATCAATTATTTTCAAGTATTTATCTTCATTCTGGCTACCATTAATTGAAATTTAATAAGGATTATATTACAAAGATATATTTTCATATGAGTTATAGTCATTATGAATTAATAGAAATAAAATTTGGATTAAAAAATTATCCCTCAATTTAGGGAATTAATGAATAAAATATTCAAATAATACCATAATAAGTTTTTTTGGTATTTATTAATGAAATTCATATATACTATAAGTGTTATGAATAGAATAATACTCATTTATGAATTCTTCTTGAGGTCTTAAGGGAAAAATTATATAAAAAATCCGTAAATATAAATTTTTTCTTTAACAAGTTTCTTTCCTTGGTTATATTATGACTAAGGATGATATATTTTCTGATCCTTTAAAGATAAAGGTTTTCAAGGAATATCCATGACCTGATAATATAACATAAATACAAAGTTTTCTTGTGTTAATGGGATACTATCACCGCTTTTTTGAAAACTTTTCTTGATTGGATAATCTATTAACCAATATAAAATGTATGGGGTTAAGTTCACATGGAAAAAATAAATGTGAATATATTTTTTAAGAATTAAAGAGGATATTAGTGAATGTTTCTATTTTGACTCTTTAATATAGAAAAAAAGGATTTTTTTATTTATAGTGATTCATCAAAGAAAGGTCTTATATTTTTTTCTAATAAAAATGATATATTTGTGTACTACACAAAAATACCGTTGAAACTTATTGATATTAACTATTTGGATCATGATTTAGATTTTGTGGTAGTAATATTTTATCTAGAGATATGGATAAATTGTCATTATAGAAGGAAACGACATATATACAAAGACAAAAGGTTTTTGAAATATATCTTTACTTAGAAAGATCATAATATGAGATAAATAAGATGGTTATGACTACTCAAGGATTGTGATTTTTTATCCATTTTCATTCAAGGAAAGAAAACAAGGTAGAAGATTATTTGAGTAGAAAAGACCATGGTATCTTATCTATGTTTATGGTAAAAAAAGATCAAATTATCAAAGACCTAGTAAGGATGGACTTGGGAATTATAATGGAATGGGAAGCATCACTCTTATTCCATGTAATTTCCCAATCATATTTATTAAAGAGGATTAAGAAAGATAAATGAGGTGATAATTCCCTAAAAAAGAAGATATAATGTGCGATGAATGGTAAATTATGAGAGTTTAACATTAGTGATAATAGAGTTTTATGATTTTGGAAATAGGTTATGTGTTCCATATATACTAGAGATGAAGATGGATCAATTTGAAGAGGGCCATAGCTCAAAATTTTCAATAAATATTATAAATATAAATATTTTTTGGGATGTATGAGATAACTTATTGTAGTAAAATATGAATATAGAAATTTCAAATTATTCTACAAGATTCCTAGTATTCTAGTAAGTGAAGGATGAAATAAAAATTCTCAATGGAGTAATTCAACCTCTACCTATACCAGAATCAAAGTGGGATAATATTGATATGGATTTTATCATTAGAATTCCTAATATATCTAAGGGGAATAATTATATATGGTTCATTTTTGATTGTTTCACAAATTCATCACTTTTCCATGAAATTTTAGAATATTTTTATCTTGATCATATTGTAAGGTTATATATAAATGAAGTTGTGAGACTTCATGGCACACCCCTATCAATAGTCTCAGATCTAGACCCAAGGTTCACATCAAAATTTTGGAGGAGTCTCTAGAAATATTTAAATATAGAGCTTAATCATAGAATAACCTATCACCCTCAAAAAAATGGGAAATCTAAACATACTATCTAGACTTCAAGGTAAATTTTAAGGTCATGCTCCCATGACTTCTAAGGAAGTTAAGATCAATATTTTCCTCTTATGGAGTTTTCCTTTAATAAAATTTTCCATTATAGAATTAATATGGAACCATATAAAACCTTGTGTATAAGGAGATATAAAACTCTGATGTGTAGGTTTTAAGTCATATAAAAAAATATTTTTTGTCTAAAACTTATATAAGATACAATTGGGAACATAATAAATATCTAAAATTATATCAAGTTATCTCAAAGTAGACATAAAATATATGCTTACAATTGAAGGAAGGGTCTTGAATTCTAAGTAAGAGACTATGTATTCTTAAAGATATCTACATGAAGAGGGGTTATTGGATTTAAAAATAAATGGAAGATAAGTACAAAATATACTAGGCCATTTGAAATATTGGATATGATAGGAGTAGTTGCATATCATTTGGGCATGCCACTAGACCTATCCCAAGTTCATGATGTCTTCCACATATCACTTTTAAGGAATTATATTCCAGAACCTAACCATGTTCTATAATTTGATCATGTTTAGTTGGATCTACACTTATCATACAAGGAAGATCAAATTATGAGTCTTGATACAAGGGAATAAGTGATAAAAAATACAAATACTTAGCTAGTGAAGGTTATTTAGAGGATCCATCTCCTATAAGAGGAAACATGGGATCTAGAGGATACTATTTATAGATTGGTTTATAATTTCAAAGACCAAATATTAAGGGGGAGGAAATAATGCCTGATATTTTTTTAATAAACCTTTCATCATAAGATAGTTTCACAATGCACACTTGATTATTTAATCACCATATTACATCACATATTGATGCAACAAAAACACTAAGTAATTAAATTTATGATAGAAGCTAAAATTGGTACCATAAATCATGTAACTATTTATGAAAATGAAAGAATATTATGCTTCGGTGGATCATATTCAAAAAAACAAGGAAATTTATATGGATATATTTCTATTAAGAATAAAATAATAAACATTCAAATTGAAATTGTATAAGAACTTAGATAATGATATGAAGGTATTTAGATGTTGGTGTGTATATATAAGGATTATAATAATAATTGGGTATTATAGAACATTTTTCAATATGACCATTGTGCATTATGAAAATTATTCAATATTACCATTAGTCAACATTACTATTGGTTAATTTGACCGTTGGGAATTATGATTGTCTGTGGTATAGATATTAATAACATATCCTTAGGATTACTCTATATTAAGGGTAATGATGAATGTTAATTATCACATAAGGGAGGGAATATGGATTATACTTTTAGAAACATACCTTATCAAGTTAATTTATCATATATTAGGAAGGTGGTAGCATCATTGGGGTTCACCATTGACCAAGCTCAAGCATAACTCTGACAAGTGATGTTAGGGAAGAACCATCTGTGGAAGAAGTTCAAGTTTGTGGAGATAACTACTAAATGAATATTTTACAAACCATATTATAAAAGTACCAAAATTTCACACCTTGACCTTAGGGAATATTATAGTGTGATTATAAGTTATTTATCTATGGGTTGAATGGTATTATAATGTAAATTCTTTATGAAATTTAAATGATGATTACACTTATACTTCATTTTTTATAAATGTATCAACCTAGAATAAAAGGTAAAATGTAGGTAAATAGAGATTTAATTTGATAAAATGGATCTCATATTTGGAACTAGGATGTTTAAATTATCTAATGGGTGAATTTTTTTATTTTTTATTAAAATAGTAAAATATGCTGAAAATAGAGGAATATGATAAAATATGGTAAATACGATATATATGGAATTTTATTTATGTAAACATGACACATTTAGTCCAAATAAGTAATGTTTAACTATTTTTTCATTAAACACTATAGTGTGGCATTAAGGGTTTTAGTGGAGCACAATGGATATAGTGGATCACTAAAGGAAAATGGAATAATAAAAATAATTAATAAATTATTCCATGAAATTCTATTCACCATACCTATAAATACCCACACCCTCATATCATTGTTACACAAATAATTTAAATTTAACTCTTCATTTATCTCCAAAGGAGTCTCTCCCCTTGATCTATATAAATTATTGAAGAATTTGGATCTATCTAAGGTCAGGTTCTGGTCTAAGAAGATCAAGAGAGGTAAGGGATATTATTTCTCTCTTCATATCCTATTTGAATTTCCTTAATTTTAATCTATTTTAAACATTAATTTTATATTATTACTTTATATTTATTCACTTTATTATTCTCTATTTTATCTATTATAAATTTTACATTACCCATACCTCTTACTTTATACCCTTTTTGTAAGCCATTACTATACTAAAGTAGGGGTTGGTTTTCTCTCTCTTTACAATTCCTATTTACATTACCAGTGTTATATTTTTTTTAATCCATAAATTATTATAACATTATTGTTTTTATGTCATTTTACATTATATTATTAATAAATAATCATCATATGATCATTCCTTTCACTCACACTATTCCCGATTCATAAGCCATTATTATGCCTAAACCTCCTCATAGCCAAGAAATCTTATACTTTTGTTAGGTAAAAAGTTTTTGATTTTCCAAGAAAATACATCCATGTATGGATAATACATGTGGAATTTTTTTTGGTTCATATTAATCTAGGGGTAATAACCTTGAAATTAGTTGGTTGGGTATATATTGGTCATCATCCTAGTGCATGGTGAGTGGGCTCTGACTATGTAAATGGTTTGACACTCTTGGAGGATATGTTATGGATAATTATCATACTCTATATAAACCTAAAAATTGAATTTATATGGTGTGGTATATTATATATGTTTATTTGGTATCCTTACATTTCAAATAAAATTTCCTAAATGTATTGGAAATCTGTAATCTTGACAAGTACCTGCTAACTAAAACTTCATATAAATCACTTATTATGGATACCTTTTGAAAACTATGAATCCCTATTTATTCCTTATATGTGTTGAGGGAATTCACATAGAAATTATTATTAATTCATTTATTGTTTAATTATATTAATGGATCATATGATTTATTATTCCATAGGGGAAGATCATATATGATAAGTTCCATTGGTCTAATGTGCCATATATTTCTAAGTGGTTAATCCTTGAACATTATTCCATGTATAGACTATAATAATTTGGTATGTGGTAGAAGAATTGTAATTTCATGTGATGGGTGGGGTTTGGAATTATATATCCACTCAATGTACTAGTTAGTCTCATGGGACAACTAATATAGTGTAATGGGAGAATCACTACTTTTTATATATAATGTCTTGGAAAAACACCCCGATAATATGTTTATGATGTCTATAATTATAAAATTCCAAATTTTAGATTATTTTCAGATCCATGTGATTATTATTTTATCTTTATTCCATGTATTAAACTTATGTATTCATTATTATGTCTTGAACTATACTCATTATGTTTCATTTTCCTTATTTATCTTTATTAGCTTCCTTGTGTGTATTTCACATACTGGGAATTTAAGCACACCACCATGAATTTATTTCCCAATTTCCCTAGATGATGAAGCGGGATACTATGATTGAATTAGGATAGCATTGTGTAATAAGTATTTGTACAATTATATTGTAAATTTTTAATTTAATGTATATAGTCTCTTGAGTACTACTAAACCTTAATCCTTGGATTGTAATCTATTTTACATGTAATAAATAACCAACCAACTCTAGGAAACCTGGGTTGCAGAAATTACATGGATAATAATAACTGAATCCATAGTGATAGAATTCATAATGTCTGAAATCATAAACATACCATCAAGGCCTCATGTCAAGACATCATACATAAATGTATAGGGTTTATACCAAATACCCAATATAGTTTGTCTCATGAGACCTACTGATACATAAAGGGGAAAAATTATGTCCCATGAATTCATCATATAAAGTGTTGAATAAATGATAAAATAAATAAGAAACATTCCTTAGTAATCAATAAACATCTATATTGGAATAACATATATACAAAATATCAATATTTCCCCAGTCAATAAATGGAATAACTTTCTCGGTAAGCACCATGGAATCCAACACCATATATAGTAATGGGTTTATGATTAATTTAATATTATAAAACATAATATATAATTTGGGGAATGTTATGTTGAATATATCCATTAAATTTAATAATATAGATATGAAGGAGAAAAATAAAGTCAACGGAAAGATGATGAGTGATAGAGAATATAATCCTTATGAGTAAGGTGAGGTGTAAACTATATATTTAAAATACAATTTAGAGAAAAATACATGAAACATAACTCTAAAAAAGATATATCTTTTAGAGTTTAAGAAAAAAATTGAATTTCAATTTTAAAAAACATCATAAAACTTTTGTAATATGGTTTTAAAAACAAACTTCTAAGTCACATTAATAAATATATTTCAAGGGTTGAAAAGACAAAATTGAAAAACTTATTTTAAAATAATTCTAAACTTTTATACCTTTAAAATAAATGAAGTTAATGAATAAAAATGTGGAGTTTCAGATAAAATTATACATAAGTGGAATGAAATTTCCTCATTTAATCTTTAAAACATTACCAATTATTTTTAAATTGAAAAGGTTACAAAAAAAATTGATATTAATTGCATTGAAAGTATGTGAAAACTTATAGAGGAATAATCATTTGGAATAATTGTTATAAGAGAAGTAAAATTCACTCATATGATAAGTGTTAAAAATGGTATTCCTTTCAGAATTTTGTAATGAAATTTAAAAATGACTCATATAGAAAAAATTAAAATGATTCTTCTAAAACCCTTGGAAAATAAGGTAAAGGGAAATACAAAATGGACATAATAAATCATTTATATAAGAAGAAGATCATTCTTATAACAATATAAAGAATATGGACATTTAGACAAAAATATTCTTGATTATAAAGAAGTGATAAGTTCAACTCCACATACAATAAACTATTTGGTTAAATTGTGAACTAAATGGAGTTGAAGTATCAATAAGAATTAAAAAAACCCTAAAAACAATAAAATAGAATATAATACAATAATATGTTGGAAGAAAACAAATTTAGAGGGATGATGTTTAAGAATAAATTTTATAACTTAATGAATGTAAATTTAGTTACCAACAACCCTTAAGAATTTTTTAATGTATGAATAAAGTACAAGGAAGAGGGAGATCTTAAATGAAAAGTGAAACTTATAAGAGTAACAAATGATTTAAGATATAAGAAGTCAATAAAGAAGTATTTTATATTGGGAGAAAAAATCACAAATTTTAAGTTCACCAGAAGTTAAACCATTAAATATAGGATCTTCAGTCCACTTGATGTTTAAATCCCCTTATAATTCACACATAGTGGCATGCGAAAACTCATTTCTATAAAATTTCCAAAACTTAAGAATACCAAATACCCCTTAAATCCCCACACCAAAAAATGACCAAGAACTACATAAAAATAATGGGAAAAAAGTAAAGAATAATTTCAATTTTATTTAGTTTGTATTTTTATATTACATCCATGGGAGAACACTGTAATTATTTATTTCTCTGAGAGTATAATGATTACACTGAGTAAATTGTTAGTGACGTAGATCATTTCAGAAAATGATCTCATTCCAAGTCACAGTACACATTATTAGGTGGTCTCACCCCCAAATGTAAAGGATCCCAAATAGTAATATGGTTTCACTAACCTCTTAAAAATGAAGGTTTCCATAAGTTCAACATATTAATTGTTGATCTCCACTAGATTTACTTAAAATGACTAGCTACTTTTGGTAAAACAAGTGAATCTCCCTTCTCTTAGATATCCATTACCATTATGATCCATCTTATATTTAATTCATATCTATCATTAGAAATTCCTTATGATTAATCAGTCACCAATTAAGGTCCTAGTGTTAAATCAATCTTATGATGAACTGAATCTCAAACATACATTGAACTAATTCTGATGACTTTAAGAGGATTCACGATCCTAAAAATATTCTACCTTACGACTATTTCAAGTATCACCCTAGAGAAATATTTTTCACTTATAATGATTAAAACTTCTTATCTTTCTCCCACATACATGTATTATTCTCTATTCTCCTTCTAGTTACCCTAATCCCAATAAAGTATAGTGTTATATTATGATTTTTTGGAGTAGAACCTTAGTGAACATATCCACTATATTTAACTTTATAAAAATATTCTATAGCACTAAATATCTAAACTCTATAAACTTATGAAAGTAATAGTACTTTAAGATAATATTTTTACTCCTTGAATGAATCATGGGATTATTCAAAAAGTGAATAGCACTATAATTTTTACAGTAGAGTAGCCCATGCTTCTAGCTATTTCCAAGATCTTATATAAGGTGCCTCAACCAAACTATTTATTTCACTTCTTATATTATGGATACATATTCATATTTTATTTTATAGAGTTCTACTAGTAAATCTAACTTAGATATCAATCTTATTATCATTTCATAAAATGTAAACACAGATTGGTGTACTCTTGAGAACATTGGAATCTCCCCCAAAATCTGTGTCAACATACCCTTGAAGTAGTTCTAATATCCCAAAGTATAAGTCAATATATTATAATTATTTGATATATCTAGTGATCTATTTCAAGACTTCCTAGTGTTATTTCCTAGGGTTTTTCATATAAAAGATAATGACTCCCATGGAAATATAATATCAAAGAGAGTGTAGACAATTGTATAAATCAATCTATTGACTATAAAATAAAGACAAAATTTTACCATTTTTATCACCTTGTATTTTGTTCAATATGTTTTCCACTAAAAAGATTTAAAGTTCCAAACTTGAAGAGTTGAAATTGACTTACTTATGGTCGTTGTAAACTTCTCGATGACCTTTTAGATGTAATCTCTTTAAGAAAAAACTAAATTATCAAAGCTTTTATCTCTTTCAATAATCATTCCAATAATATTATTTTCTATACTAATATCATTCATTTAAAAATATTTAGAACACTCATTCTTTAATTATTGGATATGTTGAATGCATGGTCCCACTAAATGCATATCATTAACATTTAAGTGTAGGATGATAAAATGAGCATATTTCCACACCTTATGATAGCAACATTGATCTGATTTTCTTTACATGAAACCTTTTCCATCCCAAAAAGAGTCAAATTTATCGTTATATTTATATGGTTCTTATTGCAATCCATATAAAAAAAATTGAGATTTCACACCAAGTCCTTATTCTGATTAATATTGAAACCAATTGGATGATTCATGTAAATTTATGCCTCTAAATCACAATAAAGAAACATGCACTTTACATCCATTTTTTATAAATAAAAAAAGATCAATGGAAACCAGGCTTATTTCCATTTTGATGGAAGTATGTTTTAATACCAGTAAAAAAATTTAGAGAAGTCTACTTCCTCTTTCTATTGAAATCCTTTCACCACCATCCTATTTTTATATCTTATATTTTTGTCAATTTCTTATTTCAATCATAATACACATTTATTTTATAACTATTTATTTTCTTTTGATAATTATTTTATATCCTAGGTATCATTAGAATATAAAGAATCCATTTCTTCCTCCAAAGCTAACATCTAATTACCAGAATCACTAAGTGAACCCACCTATTCTAGGATCTCAATTTCTCATATATATATTAAAAGTAAGTAATGAAATTAAATACCATATCTTTCTATCGGTTATCTAACTCTATAATAACTTTTCAATCTTATAGGTCATTTTTCTCCCTCTAATACTACATATTTTGGTGCTCAAAAATTTTAACATCTGAACATTTGTGGCTCTAATCCGCACCTCTATGTATCTTGAAAATTCAAGTATATCTTCCATTTTATGGTTTTATAGACTACATAAACCAACATTTTAATGCACTAAAACTGATGTACTTATAGTTTTCACAATTAGATCAACATGAACCTTACTAGTTGAATCTTTGATATCAATTTTTACCTCTACCAAGTTCAGGTCTTTGTATAATACCCTCTAATTAAATAGAATATTTTGAGATTTTACGGACTTCTAGTGATTGTTATTCCAAATTTTATATCCAAAGTTATCATCATAATATCCCACAAATAAGAAAATTTTAGACTTATCCTCAAACATATACCTCTCCTCAGAATCTTTGTGAACATACATTATACTTCTAAAAGTTATCAAGCAATGAATTTTCACTGGTTTATCAGACCATAACTACTCAAGAATCTCATTCCTTATAGGTGTTTATGAACTCTTATTGAATGGGTATATAGTTCAATTTAGTGATTATGGATAAAATTATTTAGACATTTCATAATGTAATCTCATGCATTGTGCCTTATCAGTCAACATTTTTTTCATATATAGCGACACCATTTTTTCTATTGTACCAAAAATATTTTTCTCATGTCTAATTCCCTTCTCCCAATAGTACTAATTGAATTTTATTCCACTATATTCACTACCATTATCTAACCCAAGGCATTTGAGAAATATTTCAGCCTCCCTTTTAACAATGACATTCTATTGAAAAAAATATACAAACTTTTCAAATTTTTTATTCAAGAAATATATCCATATTTTTTTTATAGTGTCATAAATAAATGTGGAAAAATATAATCAACCTCTATAATATCATATTGGGGTTATTCTCCAAACATATTAATGAACATGTTTAAGCTTTGAACTATAAGGATTCCTTCAATTCAAATTAAATGAAAATTCCCTTTTTTCCTAAGTATAAAACTCTCACAAGTTCCAATGTTAGTATAATCAAGATTTAGTACACCCTTTACAATATAACCTTCATTTTCTTCTCACTAATATAACCAAGATTATTGTGCATAACTCTGGACTTCTGATAGATGTAGTTCTATCCATCAAAATTCCAAATGAACATCTAGTCAGATAAAAAGTCTCATTTAAAACTATCCTTTCTAGAACCATTGATCATTGAGTTAATTTCCAAGAACCTTTATAAAAAGTAGTGTTATATCCCTTATTGTATAGTTATCCAATGAAAATGATATTTTATGTAATCCATGGATATGATGAACTTCTTTTAACTTCAACATGAAATTGTTAAGAATTTTGATGTACACATCACCCTTACCAATAACTTCAAGATTCTCACTATCCACTAAGTATACTTTTCAAATATTTATAATACATAATTCTCCATGAACCCTTTCTCTAATATGGAATGGAATATTGATCCAAAATAAACTACACATGAATCCAAAAGATCATGATCACTTAATATAAATTCACTATAATATAATGAATTAAAAGAACTATAACTTCTAAAAAACTGATTTTCTATAGTTTCTTTCTGATCCTTGGAATATTTCTTATTATGTCCTATTTTACCACAAAATTATCAAGCAGGTCCAGGTCCAGTAGTCTTATGTCTACTCTCAACTCTCATTTTCCTTTATTTCTTTCAAATCTTCCTATGGATGGGTGATCATACTCTAACCTCTTCATTAAATGTGTTTTTGGAAGGTTTTTATACTTCCCTCCACCTAGGTTCTTAATTCAAGATTAAATTCTTAACATCTTAAAAGAATAATTTTTATTTTATGGTATAATTACTGAAAGTAGTGACCATCACCTCTAAAATCTTAAGTAGGATTGACAATAAAATCAATTCTCAATCATCATTTGTTAAAGTAACATTCACTGTATCAAGATGGATCAAGATCATGTTAAATTAATTTATATATTATATAACTAGTCTTCTTTATGATAATATTATATAGAATAAACTACACATCATAAAAACTTTGTTTAAAGCTAAAAAAATTCCATAAATATTTTTTAGGGTAGCTATCAGCTCTATAATTGGTCTATTATCTCAAATTTTGAAATAAATATTACTTTCCATTATCATTCTCACTATTTTGAGTGACTTATGATCCTATGGTTCCCATTCATATTTCTTCATCGTCTTTGAATTGATTTTATTCAATGAAATATCAAAGTATTTTTAAATGATATAATCTTTCCTCTACATCCTCCAGAAGCTATAGTTCCTTCCATCAAACATATCAACCCTGATTTTCCAATATTTTAATTCTATTATACAAATGTTGTAAATCACACTAAATATAACAATTTAAAGGAAGAAAATTGAAATCAAGATACATGATTATGTTTATTGTGGACCCTTATCAATAAAAAATCTCTAATACCACTTGTTGGAAGAAAAATCTAGGCCAAAATCATGAGTTTTCCAAAAGTTAAACCATTAGATCTAGGATCACTAATCCCCCATAATTTTATATCCTCTCAAACTTCATGTGAAATGGAACACAAAACTCCCCAATTTAAAATATCTATAACTTTGGAAGCCTAAATTCACCCTAAATCACCACACTAAAATTCAACTAACAAGTACATATATGAAAAGTGAAAAACAAAAAAGTAAGGACTGTATTTTATTTTATGTGGTTTAGATTTTTATCCTATATTCATAGGGTAACACTATAATGATTTATTTCTCTATAAGTAAAAATATTACACTAATTTACTTATCAAACATGTAGATCACTTTGTCAAATGATTTTGTTATAATTCATGGTACACATTAGTAGGAGGTTTTACCCATTAAATATTGAGGAGTATAAATGGTAATATGGATACACTATCCTCCTACAACTATTGGACATTATCTATTTGGAATAGAAACCAGTAATATTTTCTAGAAATACTCAAAATTATTTACTACTTTTGGAAAAATAATCACATCACCATTATCCTAGATACTTATTTCCATTGTGATTTATCTTCCATTAAAAAACATCAGTACCATTAGAAATTTTTCTCAATCAATTTTCCACTAGTTGAAGTCCTATAGTCAAATACATTATCTAGTGAAATAAATGCCAAAATTATTATGAACATATTATAATTAATGGAATAGTATTTATGATTCTCATATTTATAATATATAAAAGTAAATTAGTGCATCATAAGAATAGTGTCTCAAAGAATTGAAATTAAGACCAAGAACTCTAACCTCCAAGTTCCAGCTCACATGGTGTATACATATAAATTCCAAAATAAATAAATTTATTTTATTAAATACTTGATTCAAAACCTTTTTTTGTATATCTTATTTCTTTAATGTTCATTTACTATCATATGTTATTTATTTATTGTATATATTTTTCTCTCATTGACCACATGGGGTTATTTGGTCAATTTATAAAAAATTGATATTGTATGTTGACCATGGTAAAAGGAGTTATAAAATAGTTATATCAAATAAAAAATTATAAAAACATATTTTCCTTATCATTCCATTTGAAAAAAATTAAGTATTTTAATAGGTTGTTAAAATATATTCAAATTAAGAAAAGTGTCTCGGTATGCTCATTTTAAACGGTTAAATTTATATTGAAAATTTATTATTAATTTTATTAATATAATGACTAATTAATAATTGAATAATATTAATCATGTAATAGATATATTATTTATTCATTAAATCAATTTTTTAAACCTTCCATTTAAGGTGGTGATTAAAAATGAAATATATCATTCATGGAGGTTGTAATCCCACCATAACCCAAGAAACATTTTAATTTTATAATGGATGGGAGTGAGGTAGGTAATGGTTATCCCATAAACATAAAAAATTTAATTATGATAATGATATTTATTTTATTATATTAGTATGGGTATAATAGATTTGGAGGACGTTGAATAAGAAAGAGACTTGAAAGAGCTCGATTAAAACAATTATCTCTTCTTTTGATATCCTCATTTAGACCACTCCTTAAGCCTTATTAGATTGGTATTTTGGTGAGAAAAGAAACTATAGGATGTGGGAAATGGAGTTTGGGACCAGTTTTTGGAATATTTTGGCCAATTAAATAGGCTTTAGGTTTGAGATAAGTGGGGTGGTAAAGGGATCCTTTTATACATGAGACAAGTGGCATTTTTTTAATATTAATTTTTTAATATAAAAATAGATGTGTTATTCATGGAAAGTGGATAGAAAATTGATAATTTGAGAGTAAAAGACAATTTATGTCCAATAAATCCCTTATACATCCATTTAAAGATAAGGTTTTTGGATATTTTGAGACTTTTTCACATTTTAACCTTTACCATGGACATTAATACCTTGGAAGGTTATTTTTATTAGAAAAAATTAAATTGACCTTATTGTCTAATTTTTACATGCTTATTCTGAATATAAAATCCATTTTACTTGATTCAATTTTTTTAAGTGATAGAAATTAATTTTAATATAGTAATGCATAACGAGGAAAAACGATTTTTATAAACATGTTTCTTTTTAGAATAAAGGGAATTGATTTTTATTGTTTTTTAATTAAAAATAATTAAATGAGTGTTGTCTTTTTACATATTTTATCAATATATTTCATTAAATTCATTATTCAAAAGCAGACAATTTATTTTATTAATAAAAATATATATAATATATAGAAAAATACAATTCTTCAAAAAATAGGTTTTTTAAACATAAATTTATTTTATTCCTCATTTCTAAAACTAATTACTTATTTTTAGGGAATTAATTAATACACTTTATTAAACTTGAAATTTTATTTTTATTTTTAAAATTAAATTTTATAAAAATTCCAAATAATTAGAACATATGATACATTAATAATTACATGTTTATATCATCATAACTTCTACTTATGAAATCCCTCAAGACCTATCCATATGATCTAAGGATAAGATAAGTAATGGTGGTCATCACAGGTGATGATTCAGCTATCATGGGTCTCATATTGATTTTCATGAGATTAAACTTCTCCCATATATTATTTTTCTCAAGTTTTACTTATTGAAGCTCAACTTGGGATTGTTATAGGGAAAATACTAGTGACACTACTTTCTTTCCAATCTTAGAAAAATGAGCCTTATAAGTAAGAATACTACTTCTTAATGTCATTACTTCTCCTTTCTACCTAGATTTTATAATGAAGTTACTTCTATTTATTACTACAAATTAAACTATTATATTATAACAGTAATATTTAATAATTATAATTTTTAATATTTCATGTCTTATTTTAGTTTGGTTTTTCATGAGATACAAGCTATTCAACATAGTATGTATTTAAAGGATACACTTACTAAAATCTCTAGGTGTCCCATTCTATACCCTTAAATAAATTTTATCCTTGAAATTTTAATTTCTCATAATGATGAAAATATATAGTTTTTTCTTAATATAGTCATGAATCGTGATATAACAATGTATTCAAATCATTTATAATGGTTCATAAAGGGCTTTTAATTCATCCAAAAAATATCCCTTGTGAGTGTCAAACTAAGATTTTTTTAATCCATTTTGTTATGCATTGAGTGAAGGTTGAGTTAATACACAACCACCCATTTTAAAGGTTATTACCCCTATGTTAATTTGAGATAGAGCATGTATCCACTTATTTGTATCTAGATAGGGATGTTATTACTAGGAAACTAAACACTCTTTACTTTACCATAATTTTAAGATGTACTTCTATATTTATATTTATCCTTAGGGTTTCCACTAATGTGTTCTATTCCAAATTACTAATAATAATTAAATATATATATTTCATACTATATCTTAAAACTAAAATTCATGGGATCCTATGCTCCTAGAATTTAAGTTAACATTAATCCCCAAACAAAATTAATTTTATACTAATCAATATATGCCATAATCATATATATTCCTATAAATATATTAATATTTTCCCAAAATACCCTAAATTTACTTAAAGTAAAATTATATACCAACCCAAAGGGCTACCCATACCTTGATAATATATTATTCATAAAACCCAATAAACTTCTCTTAAAATGTCATTACTCGAATTAAGATACTCCCAATGGTTCCAGATATATGGGAATCCTCCAAGATATAAGCCCAAACATAACCTTTAATTCACCATTAGTCGAGATACTCCTTTTAGATCTAGAAACATGGGGATCATACTAAGTGTAATCCCCAACCAAATATTAAAATACCATGAGTCAAAATACTCCTCATCATTCTAGAAACATGGTTATCCTCCTAGATGTTATCCCAAACTAAATATTAAATTATCATGATTCAAGATACTCCTCATGGTTCCAGAAGCATGGGAATCCTCCAAGGTGTAAGCCCCAAAAAAAACATCGATTCCTATGAGTCAAGATACTATTCATGGTTCTAGATAATTGGTAATACTCCTAGGTTTAATCCCAAACCAAACCTTCAATTCACGTGAATCAAGATAATCCTCTTGGTTCTAGTTACATGGACATCCCTTAGGTGTAAGCCCCAACCAAACCTTAAACTCACCATGAATCAAGATACTCATCATGGTTTTAGATACTTTGGAATCCTCATAGGTGTAATACACAACCAAACCTACAATTACCATGATTCAATATACTCCTCATGGTTATAGAAACATTGGAATTATCCTACATGTAATCCCTAACCAAACCTTAAATTACCATGAGTTGAGATATTCCTCAAGGTTTCAGATAAATATCCATCCTTCTAGGTGTAATACCCAACCAAACCTTCAATTAACTATGATTCGGGATACTCCTCTTGGTTCTAGAAACATGGGTTCCCTCCTAGGTGTAATCCCCAACCAAATCTTTTATTACCATGAGTCGAAATACTTCTTATGGTTCCAGAAACATGGGTATCCTTCTAGCTATAATCTCCAACCAAACCTTCAATTTACCATGAGTTGAGATACTTCTAATGGTTTTGAAAACATGGTCATAATCCTATGTGTGAACCCCCTCCAAATCTTCAAGTTACCTTGAGTCTAAAAACTCCTCATGGTTCCAAATACATGGGTATCTTCCTAGGTATAATCCCAAAAACATATTTTCACCTGACCCGCCTACCAGTTTAGGTATCTCAGGGAATCCCATTCATAAGCCCCACATTATCTCATTTTATCTCCCCTTTAATGGAATAGAAATATTCTTAATATATCCTTAGTTCATAATCCCTATTTTCAAATATAATGGTATACTCCCATGTAATGTGATTGATCTTTTATTATCTCTTGTTTCTCATACCGAGCATGAATCATGTGGTCTTATAGATTTGTAATGATCATCACATCAGTATGGTGAAAGTTCCTCCATTAAGGTCTTCTTATTGAGGTGTAATCCCTGACCATTCCAACGAACTATCTGGTCTATGATTCATATTATTATCAAGTTATTTAGGATGCCTCTTTGAGGCTCAATCCCAACTCCAAAATTCCAAATTCCTCTATGGATGGAAATAAACACTAGAGATCCCATCCAACTGGATTTAAACTAAAGAATCATTAATTAATAAGAGAAATATGGGGAATATCTGATATATATATATATATATATATATGATGACATCAAACACATGGTCTTGATCAGATAATTAGCACTGGGATAACCAGTCCTGTACTTGGATTTGCGAAGGATTTATGAATATCTCTTAAATCTATAAGAGATTACTTGAGTAGGAAATAATCACCCTAAAAATTGTGTGGTGAGCCTGAACTCCCATAATCTCAAGAAAAACATTTTCTAATATGTTGTTGGAAAATTCCCAGTGATTGCCTACTTTTGGAAATCAGGTACGCATTAACTTGAAATGAGTGTAGGCATGAAATCTATCAGAAATAAAAAAATTTAACCAAAAATGAATCCTTTACCAAAATAAATACCCTCAAATATAAAAAAAGACTAATTTTACACCCTTTAAGTAAATTTGATCGATCAACCAAGCACTCTTATTTGTGATGTTACACTGATAATTTCCTTTTTTGTGTTTCCTGTTAGGATATTCAATGCTCCTTGAAATCCAAAAGGCATATCTAAATCCCCCTAATGAATTATAGGATCATTAGAAAAGTTGTTAGCATCTACATAACACCTCAATCCACTACACTCAACTAGTTCAAAACATATTCCTTGACTCCCATGGACACCACAACCTCATGGAATCAACGTACACTATCATCAACCCAGTTCCTCCAACACCAGATAGTGAATGCACTGGTGCAGTTATATCATTATAGATTATCCATAACAATACTGAAATTAGCTCAAGAATTTCTCCATACAAGTAATCCATTTAGTTAATTATATCAATGATGGGCTATAAGAAAGCAAGTGCCAGTCGTCAACACATCCATTAGTTTCGATATCCTATCCCTAGAGGGTACAAACCCATTCCTTATCTGTCTTTGGGAGTTGGATAATGGCATCCACCACATCAAGGAAACAACCTAGGAGATTACCAAGAGGGATCATATCCACCATGGTCATTGTATATCATATGAGATTCCAATTCTTCATGAAACTACAAAGGAAATACTTCTTGTCCTGGTCATCTAAATTCAGGCAACCAGAAGGAGATCCCATCGAGGGTAGCTATCCATTTTATATCCAGATCAATTTTATTCCCCTAATAATTACAACAAATTTGAGGCCCAACAAAATATCAAGATATTGTCTCGAGGAAAATTCCTAATTACCACTAACTAATATATTCAAACATCTATGTAACAAGCCTTGGTGATAGTAGAATCCTATAGAAAACCCTAACCCATGGGTTAGGGGGAATTTTTATACTTTTTAACTCTAAATTCATCTCCAGTATCATCTTTTGTTCATTATCATGCCCAGATAAAAGATATTCCTCCCCCAAGAGAATCTATGTTTCCTCCCATGGGTTTCATATTAGTGAATTTCATCACTACTGGACTAGCTGATGATTCAAAACCTGATACTATCAATATGAAGATAGATGTTTCCACACTCACTACCAACCAATCACATAACCATAGTGAATACATATTAGAAAGAGATAACATTACTAAAATTGAACCCAAAATAGTAGTGATTCAGTAGATCAATATTGATTTTCTTAAGAGAAGTAAATAATTTGAGTGTGTTCATTGGGTTGAATATTCTATGCCCCCTTCAACTAAACCTATTAAATGGGATAAGTTTTATTCAACCATAATTGAATAATAAATCCACACCAATGAATTAATATTACATCAATCATACCATTCTACTATATTTTTGATTGATTTCCAAGTAATCCCACCACTAGAAATACATCATCTACTAGTTTAAGAAACTCATCTAAGGTTAACTCAGATCGGGATATTTCAAGAATTTATAGATTCCCTTATTGGTCAGATGGATTTTATTGAAGAAAAACATACATTGGTAAAACCAGAGATGAATCCTTATCCTGAGTAGGTGGATTCGAGTCCTCCCCCTCCCAACATTGGGATCTTAAACTTCTCCACATTCAATGGAATGGGTGATCTAGAACAACATCTCACCCATTCCTTGTCCCAATGTAGCCCAATGGTGGGAACCTTAGAACAATAAAAGGCTACCAAGATCTGATGATTCATGAAAAACATGGGGGACCCACCATTCCTTGGTATAATAACCTTATGGTTGGGGTTATCTCAAGATGGGAATATCTCTTCCAGAAATTTGTCTGCCAAATTAGATCTACACTATAGAAAATGATAATCCTTAACCTCTCTAAATGCATGTAGTAGGAAAATGAGAGAGCCATGGATTTCATTACAATATGGAAGGTCCTGATGTATTCAATGGAAATACAGATTCCCCAAGAACTGTTACTAGATATATTTGTGGAAAACCTATAGAATGAGGTTTCAACTATGCTTATTCCATTTAAGTACCCAAATGGTTTTTGAGATTTCATGATTATAGAACAATGTACAGAGGATGCTATTTGAAAAACCAACAAAAAGTCTTATCAAGAAACTCTAGTGTAGATAAAGAATCTAGGAAAAGATAAAGCAACTACTATTTAACTCAAGATGAAAAATATGAAGAGGTATGACCATGAAATCAGGAAGGATAAAATTTACTTCTTCCATAATGATCAGGTTCTTGGGTACTTCACCTTTCCTTAGGAAAAAAACTTGAGTATGCTTCTCGAAATCAAAAATCCAGATGAATAAAAATGGAACAACTATATAAATTATTTCCATTACCATTATATGTTGGGTCACATGATATAGGAATTATTCATCTTCAAATATATACTAAAAAATATTATCTATGAGATTAAAATTATAATGGAAAATTATATGGAACATGTGGAATATGTTTCATCCATTATCCTTATTGAAGAAGAAGAATGGTCATGAGCATTGTCCCATAAAAGGATACAAAGGGCACCATCCCACCAAATGATACAAAGGGAACTAACCCACCAGATAGTCCAATAGACATCATCCTACAAAACAAGAAAAGGGGAACCATATCACCAAATAGTCAAAAGGGAACTGTACCTCTAAACAATATACTCAACTAAAGAGGAACACCAGTTCAACTATGTATCTATCAACATGGTATCATCTAGGTATAAATAATTTCCATCTAGTTATGATGATCACACTCTTGATAAGAATGATTGTACATTCCTACAATCTATTAATCCTTGATAGTTTGTCTCTCCCTTTTCCCCAACCATTGGTAAAGAAGGGCTCGGTGATACCCTTCCTACCTCCATAAAAGTAATTATCGACCTTGTTTAGGATTTAGAATACAAATTTGATCTAGCATATGCCTAATTTCAAAATAAGATCCAATATTCAGGGTCCATGTTGAAACTCTCGTCATCATCCACCCACCCTACCATTAAAAAAGGAATGAGTGTTGGTAATTATTCTTCCTATCATCCCCTTTTTAATGACATTGTCATCTTTTCTGAAGAACAAATCACTTAGTTAAAGTAAGATAATTAGTATCTTCATGAAGTAATTATGAAGATGATTCATTGATATTTTACCCATGATGTAATATCTCCATCCTCTTACAGAGGACCCCTTATAGTGAAGTACCACATCCCATAGGGATGGGGGTATTTTCAAAATATTCACCCCATCACCGGGTGAATTCTAGACCACATCCATTTCACTCCATCCCATAAGACTAGGGCCATTTTCATTTTTTAAAGTCACCATATCCATTAGGATCGGGGGATTTTCATATTTTATACCTCATTATCTTGTAAATTTAGGATGTTGTTCAACCTCAATAGTTTATATATATATTTCATGGGTTTTAGAGTTCCCCAGTCCATGGGAGACATCATCAACATCTAGGGAATATAATGCTTCATCTTCCACCATTGAATTGATTGAGATTAGGGAAATTCCTCCCAATCCTAAATTATACCTCATTTACATACCAATAGATGAATAGGTAATATAATTTATAATTCATGTTATCATCCATCTCTTAATGAAAAAGAAAAGAAATTTTATTCATTAAAATTGGATCAAGTCCTCAAGTATTTTTTCTACTCTACGGAAAGTTATTTGATCGATCTCCCATGGATTAAGAAACCTAAAGAGGTAGATTTTAGATAATATCCAAAATACTTCCCCTACCATAAATTGTTAGGAAATATAATCAAATGGTTCTTTATCTTAAAGGATTATGTTCATAAGCATGTATATGAGGGGATATTGGAGCTAATGACACTCAAGTTTCCACTTCATCTATGTCGACATCCTGAGAAAATAACAAAATGTATATCAAGACCTCTAGGTTGACTATCCCTCAAAGATAGATAAAATAAGGTCTATTCCTTTAAGTCTTAGGATGTGGCTTCATACTTTTCATGTACATTGGAGCACAGCCTTATTGAGCTTCCAAGGATCAAGAGACCCATAGAGGTAGTCATGAAAGATCATCCCAATTATTGACCATACTACTGAATTTTGGGATATATAATTGAAGAATTATTTATCTTTAAATATTGGCTCCAGAATCAAGTGGATGAAGGCATAATAAAGTTGGATAATCCTAAGACCCATGCCACATGCATGTAAGTTATTCTCACTCCACCATAAGATCACAATTTTTTTATGAGTTATGTAACATAGGCCCTAATCATATGACCTTAAACTATAAAACACCATATTTCATAGTCATATTATCCTAAACCATAATACACCATATTCTTATTCATATGAAATAAAATTGCAAGACACCATTAGTCTGATTTGCAAGACCATAAACTACCTAGCACTCTTCTTGGCTACATGATGATAAACTATTGGAAAACATCCTTATCAAAAGATGTTAAATTTTATGGTGCCTCATCCTCAATTTATGATGTTAAACTATGTTTCCAATATCCTTTCTATAAGATGTTAAACTACATGCTTCATGCAATTATCATAGATGTAAAACTGTGTGATTCTTTGGCCCTTGCCTAAGAGGAACTCCCTCTAGGACCATACTCTAACCATGCCCTTTTTAAGAACAATTTATAGGTTGATTCCTAATTTCATGGGATACATATTGATTCCAAGACCCTCTATCCAAGGCATAATAAAACTTATTCCCCATATGTGAGAATGACCTCACTAGAATTTGAACCATGATGCACTATTCATGTTACGTTTGTTATTATTAATTAGATAAGATGTATCACCCTCACTATTGGGCTTGTATAAAAGACTATAAAATGAATTCCATTGGTCAAAGATATGTGACACTAAACTATATAATCCATTCTTCATCACCATATGATGTTAAACTGTGAGATCAATCATTCTTCCTCATTGCATAACATTAAACTGTATTATATTTAGTCCTAGACACATGACCATCAAATTGTGTGGTGTATACACTAACCTAAATGACCATAAACTACTCAAAGAGTTCACTAACAAATCATCTTAATCAATGACCATGATCCCCCCCCCCCATTATATTTTGAGTTCCAACTCTATTCATTGTGATGTTTAAATGAACATTCCTTTCTATTAGGGTTCATTCCTCCTACCCAAATATATTATCTTGCATGTTATAGTATATCCATGGAAGTTTACAAAATATTTTGAAAACTCATTAATTTACCCAACCTATTTCATACCTTTTATTTCTAAATTATCCAATTTCCTTGAGTTTGTTAATCCTATTGATTTTCTCTTGTGTGGAAATTTTTGTTACAGGGTTTGATTGATCTGAAGGGACCCCACTAGGATTTTATGGTGAAAATCATAGTTTTCCAATGAGCTTGTGAAGTAACCCCTAGGGGATATTTCATTCCTAGAAAAAAATTACACCTAAACCCCGAGAACCATCCATTAATTGATCATGGAGTTAGTTTTTCTCCATTACTAACGGTAATTATATTCCTTTCAATCTCTAGTCTCAGATTCAGACATATAAAGACATGATTTACTTTATTTATTTTCATATGTTCAAAGGGATCTGGAATAATTTTGTGTTTTAATCCACCATACGTTTAATCTTGTATTGAGGATCCTCTAATTCATGTGAGCATAAACTGTGTAATTCTTTGGTCCACCATGCATGACCTTAAATTGTATAAAATGTTCTAGTCCATGAGATCCACCTACCTTACATAAGAGTCAGATCTAAGTAAGATCCAACTGTATATGGTCATTAATCCATAATATCATGAAAAGATGAGAATTTATCCTAGAAAAATAAACACCCCAAACCAAGTCAAGGTCTCTCTAAATATTCTTTGCAAAATCCTTTTGTCAGTTCACCTCATCCTCATCATATGACATTAAACTGTGTGCCTAACATCCTTATCGCAAGATGTTAAAATGCATGATCAATTTCCTTAATGTATAATGTTAAACTATGTCACCAACATCTCTATAGCAAGATGTTAAACTATATGGTCAATTTCCTTATCATATAATGAAAATTTGGGTGTTGTTGTGGTCCATGCTTGAGAGGACTTCCACTCCTGGTGTTGTTCTCCTATCATACCACTTTTCAGAACTATGTGTGACTTAATTCCCATTATCAAGATATATAGTGACACCCATATTCCTATATCAATCTTAGTTACAAAATTATCCCTCATTTTTTATTTTACTTATACTGTTATTGGATCCACATGGGTCCCTCTATTCATGTCGGGTTTGTTTTTCCTTTTCCAGCAAACTCATCTCCCTATGGTCCAATCTATATGACCTTAAATATCACTACCCTTTGGTCTAAGATACATGACCCTAAACCAGAACATCTATAATGGTCATATAATTAAGACCTTAAAAGTATAAACCATTGGTTAGATCTATATAACCGTAAACTATATCAATCATACGTCTCCATAACATAATGTTAAACTATGTTGTCAATGTCCTTATTATGTGATGTTAAACTATGTAAAACTCATCCTAATTGTAAGAAATTAAACTATGGAGAAATTTCTTTGTTACATTACCATAAGATACAAGAAATATGATTCATTATAGCATGACATTAATATTCCTAACATACGGTCCATTCTATGTGACCCACAAACAACATGAGAGTTATATCCATGTAATGGTACCTAGTATAAGATCCCTATCTATAAATCAATAGTAGGATTTAGTACTTCATTTCTAATGAAACTTGGGTCTTATATATTGGGCACTAGTTATGGAGCTTCATTTAGTTCAAATCCCAAACAACGATGAAATATGAAAATGAACCTACCCAATATAATAGCTTGATCTATATTGGTATCCCTTTTCTTTTCTCAGGGAATCGATGGTTATGTATAGACTATCTGACTATGATGACATGGTATACCCAAACTATGACCATTATTTCCCCATTTTGCATTAAATTTCATCACTTTAAACCATGTCCCTCCATGATATCCAAATTCATGTAGATATTATTTCTTTTATTAAAATGAAAATGTCCCCACATGTTTCTTATCATTAACTCTCCTATGTTTCAAATGATTTTCAAGTTTATTGTTGTTTCTCACACCAAGAATGACTCATGTGAGCTTAGAGAACCTGGTTAGTCACTCCAAATAATGTGATTAAGATGTATTATTAGGGAACCAAGTCTGGGATTTATGAATTTAAACTACCTAGAACAAGTCCTGATAGAAAAACATTAAAATAAATTGCACTAACATCCTATTTTAATGATGTAAAGCTATATGAAAATTTCTCCACTACAAGATAAAAAATAATATGGTGCATTTAATGAAAAATCCTTGACTGGAATCATAATACAATTTTGGTATTCATCAAATTCCCTCTTGTTTCTCAAATAGACCATGAGTCACCTAAGATTAGAGGTTTGATATGGTTATACTAATTTAAATTATTAAGATACCTCATAACTAAAGTTGAGGATCATTTGGTGCATCTCGCTTGACCTTAAACTATTCAAAGTGTTCCACTTCTTATGGAATCTTTCTTCCCTACATGAGAGCCTAATATGTGTAGAAATATTTAACACACAAGCCATATTTTCCATAAAGTATTAATGCACCACCTATTTTTTATAATTTGGATCTACACAATAAATCCCAAGGAAATTTATATCTTTATAGGACCATGCCCATAATAATATTCCCCTTTCCCAGCATACAAGTCAGATTTGTGTTAGGGGAATTTTCATTCAAAGAACTATATGTGGCTTGATTCTCATTTCTATGAGATATGTAGTGACACCGAGATTTCATATCCCAAGACTAATAGTAACTTTCTAGTCTAAGTTTTTTGACCTTAAACATCAGTAACATTTGGTCCATGTTGTGTGAACTTAAATCACAGAAATATTTGGTCAAAGATATATGACCATAAATTTCATCACTTCATAGTCCTAATTTCAATACCTTAAGATAGAAATAAAAAGAGTCACATAAGCTTATCATGTTAAAAACCCACAAAGGGTAGCTTTATAAGAATTCAAGTGTTCACTCACTAAGAAATTCCCTTTTATGGTTTCAAAATAATTTAGAGCATAAACAAAAGGAAAAAAACTCATGGAGTTCACTACATGTCCCTAGAAAATGCCTAGATACTCTCTCTAGACCCCTGGTCTAGACATAAATTAGAGTGTATTTTACTGGTCCTTCTCATTTAAACGTAAGATGTTCCATGGCTACCTTGTAATTCTTGACAATATTATCTCTTCTTATTAGGTATACCACCCAGTTAAGTGATTCTGTACTCATGAATCTAAGGTTTTATTCCTTTCCCCTAAGAATGTGTTCATTACATGGTAGTATAACCTTTTGGGTGCTTGAACCACTCTTGAATATTCCTCTTCTATATGAAACTGATTCAAATATCTGATGTATGATTCAACACCAACCAATTCATTGATTTAATAAACTCCTCTTGGAACCTCGTAAAATTGATTCGATTAATCTTATCAGTTCTCACTTGCTTGAAAATATTGGTAATAGGGTTTTATTGATCTAAAGGGACCCCACTAGGATGTTATGGTGAATATAATAGTCTTCTCCTAAGCTTATGAAGTAACCCCTAGGGAAAGTTTTTGTCTTAGAAGAAAAGTCCACCTGAACCTCATGCATCATTCTTGGACTAAGAATGGAATTAGTTTTCTATCATTAATAATGGTCATTATACTACTTCCATTATCCATTTCAAATTGACTTATACATTCATTGGTTATGATTTACATTTTCCATAATACAACTATTCATGTGGATTCAAATACCCACAATGTTACACATTTTTTCATTGTTCCCACTTTTAAATAAATATTGTGACATTAGGTGTTTCTATCCTTTAGATACTTTGAATCCTTAAGTTGAGATTATACTTTTGGAAACTTCTATCTACCATATGGTTTAAGATTCGTGATTATAAACGGAATGCCTCCTCTTTTCTAGGGTAATTTGTGATAGTATCAGGCCCTTATCTACATTGGGTTTTACCTTTTCCTCTCTACATATACTTTCACACTCATTTTTCAAAATATACTACGCCTTAAATGCCAAAAACCATCAATCCAAACACTATGAAATTAAACTAACTGTACATAAACATGAGATCATATATAATGGCATTGATCTCTCCATTCACATTAGGTTTCTAGTGTCCCTTGCAGTATGGACTGTCTCACCCACCATTCTTGGTCTAAGGTGTGTGACCTTAAACATTAGCAACATTTGGTCAATGTTTTATGAACTTAAATTATAGACCTACATTAGTCCATATTTCAATACTTTAACCTGCCAATGTAAACAGACATAGTACTCATCAGGTTGAAAACTCGTAAAGGAAATCCTGTGCAAAATTGTATCCCTCTATGTATGTGTTAGATTTATGTTAGAGCTTTCATCATAAATTTCTTCCTCAATAAACCTATGTTGAAAATATTATCACTTTGTGTATAATTTTTATCTACATATTATTCCCTTTATAAGAACTACATGTGGCTTGATTCCTATTCCAATAGGATACATAGTGGCATCTAGATATCCTGTCTTGGATCCAGTTGTATATAAACTTTTAGTACATTCCCTTTTCCATCCTAGAATCTATAAAATTCCTGATTTAGGATGTCCATGACATTAATTGAGATTAATCCATTTATTGAAAGTAAAAATTCCTAAGTTGAGATCCTCTATTTGGAAATCATCCTCTCGCTGGTGATACAACTCTAAAACCCACTAGATGAATTAGGAATGTGTCAAAGTGCCATATATATTACATAAAATCAGACTCTTTTCATTCTAATAGAATCTAATTCTAAATGGGGCATTTTTTTGGCATCAAAAAATCATTTTGGTCACTTATCCGCATGACCCATGATATAATACACACTTAGAAAACACATGTAGTGTTTGAGTAGAAATGTGCCTCAATTATAGAAGAATAATCTGGTTGGATTTCCATGTATCTCAAGACTATTCACACACTGAGGGATATATATTCATCATAAATGTTATCCAATATGGTTTTTTATCCAATATGGTGGTGTGGAAGTTAGAAACTCCATATGGGAGTAGGTCTTGGATTTTGGAAATTGCTGATAAAAAGGTTTTGACACCTTAAATTGAGTTTTTAAGGGTCATCCAGGTACTTTTAGGCATCCAATAACACCCTAATATAGTGTATACACCATACATAAGATCATACTTTACTTTTTATACTTCTATTTGACTATCCACAAATCCCAAATGGACTTATGGATCAAAAGGTATGGTTTTCATAAGTTGGAATAATTTTATAAAGAAATTTGAGTTCCTAAACAAGCTGGTTGAATAGATCCTCCACAAAAGACATTCACACATCTCCTTCACATAGCTCCCTTATTCATGTCCTTTACCCATATCATGTAGCTCCTTCACCCAGTTCCTCCATCCGAGATATAAATATACACCCTCCTCAAATTTTTCGGAGGATGGATAAACTCTTAGAGTATAAATATGGTGAGAGTTCTAATCACCTACTTGTTCTCCCAAGTAGTCCACCCCTACTTGGTAGAATTACTATGTCTATACCTCTATGAGGATTAGGCCCCCTACTCTTCCTAACTAGTTAAAATCAACATAGGTTATCCCCCACTTTGGTGAACCACTTGGGTGAGTACCCAATTAGACGAATCATGCTTAGGTGGCCTTCACTTGGGTGACCCATACTTGGGCGACCCATAATTGGGTGACCCTTCACCCCAAGTCACTTCAATTGGGTGACCCTTTTACCAAGTCACCTCACTTGGATGACCCTTTACCCAAGGAATCTCACTTGGGAAACCCTTCACCCAAGGAACCTTACATGGGATACCCTTCATCCAAGGCACCTCACTGATGTGACCCTTCACCCTACCTTCACTAGGGTGAAATTTTCCCCAAGTCCCTTATCCTTAGGATAAACATCCTAATTATAGCCTCTAATAGGGTTACGAATATCTTCTGGCCCTCACCATGGATGAGCACCTTTTCTAGCCTTCATTATGGTTAAGAATATTTTTTATCCCTCACACTATATCTAAGAACCAATTCACCCAAGTCTAATACCTAGGAATTAAATCATTAAAAATAAACTTAGAGTTGAGATATTCCTTAAGAAACATGGGAATCATAATGGTTATAATCCCCAATCTTGACAAACTCCATTCCTCATCCTTTAACCAGTGGATAGGGGGAGGTAATCAAGCTTGGGCATCCTCCTAGGTGTAAGCCTCAACCAAAACTTCAATTCACCATGATTTGTGATACTTCTCATGGTTACAGAGGCTTAGGAATCATCTTAGTCGTAATCCAAAACAAAGTCATCAATTTCCATGAGTCGAGATACTCCTCATGGTTCCAAATACATGGGTATCCTACTAGGTGTAAGCGCCAAACAAACCTTCAATTAACCATGAGTCAAGATACTTCACTTGGTTCCAAACACATGGTCATCCTCCAAGTTGTAAACCCCAAAAAAATTAATTACCATGATTCAAGATACTCATAATGAACCTAGAAACATGGGGATCCTCCTAGGTGTAATCCCCAACCAAATATTCAATTTCCATGAGTCAAGATACTTTTTATGGTTCTTGAAACATTGTCATCCTCAGTGTAATAACCAACCAAACCTTTAATTACCATGAATCGAGATACTCCTCATGGTTCTGGATACTTTGGGATACTCCTAGGATTAAGTTCCAACCAAACATTAAATTACCATGATTCGAGATACTTCTTATGGTTCTAGATTTATTAGAATACTCCTAGGTTTAAGCCCCAACCAAACCTTCAATTCACCATGAGTTTAGATACTTCTAATGGTTCCAAATACTTGGGAATCCTCTTAGGTGTACACACCAACCAAACCTTTAATTATAATGAGTTGAAATACTCCTCATGGTTCCAGATACATGGGAATTGTCATAGGTTTAATCCCCAACCAAAACTTTAATTCCCATGATTCGATATTCTTCTCATGGTTCCCGATACATGGGCATCCTCCTAGGTGTAATCCCCAACCAAACCATCAATTCACCATGAATCGAGATAATCCTCTTGGTTTAATATGCATGGTCATCCTCCTAGGTGTAATCCCAAACCAAATATTCAATTAACATGAGCCGAGATACTCCACATTGTTCTAGAAACATGGTAATCTTCATAGGTGTAGCCCCAACCAAACCTTCAATTTACCATGAGTCGATATACTCCTCATGGTTCTAGAAACATGGGAATCCTCATAAGTGAAGCCTAAATAAAAACTTTATGTCACCATGAGTTAAGATACTCCTCATGGTTCCAAATACATGAGAATACTCTTAGGTGAAATCCCCAAAACATATTCTTACCTGACATGCCTATAAGGTCAGGTATCTTAGGGAATATGATGTATAAGCCCCACCTTATCTCCTATTATCGCTCCTTTCACAACATAGAAATATTTTCAAGGTATCATAAGTTTATAATACCTCCTTTAAAACCTAATGGTATACTCTTATGAAATTTGAATGATCCTCTGTTATCTATTGTTTATCAGACCAATCATGACTCACATGGTCTTAGTTATTTTCAATGATCATATCATCAATGTGGTGAAAGTGAAACCATTACAGGTATCTTATTGAGGTATAAACCCTAACCATTCCACTGAACTATGTGGGGCCTAATTAATATTCTTATAAGTATACATATAATTCCCATTTGATGTAAAAACCCAATGTAATTCTTCCCTTATCCATTTGATTGAACTACAAGGGTTTTGATTCTTGCTTCACAAGTTATATAGGATGCATCTTTGAGATTCAATCCAAAATAAAAAATTATAACTAACTCCTTATATGGAAATTATAGTGACCCTAACCTTTTACATATAACATTAAATGATTTTAAGTATAATTATACATCAGAGTATAAGCCAAAGATCATAGAGTCTAGTGTCTTGGAAGACTAGGTACATAAAATTGAAAACAGGGAACTAAATAAAACATTTCTTTATTTAATCTTAAAATTGAGATCCTAACTTCCATTGTTCTCATAAATCCCAATAGGATAACCTATGGATAACATGAACAAAGGGATGAGCTAAAATCCCAGTAAGGGAAAATCATAGTAATAAAGCTTTAGCACATGGGTTAGAAAGCACGGCATAATGATATAAAAAGGAATGTAACATGTGAAATCATAACATATAAACATGGGATAATATAAATATGGAGTCATAATAATGTAGAAGAAACATAAAACATGTCTTTATCATGATTCAATGCTAACCTCCAAGACCGTTGCACATGGTAGCACAAGCCAAGGCTAACCACCAAGACCGTCGCACATGGTAGCACAAGACAAGGCTAACCGCCAAGACTGTTTCACATAACATCTCATAAGACTCAACTTTACCCAATTAATTGAATTGATATCTGGGATAACCCATATTAACTTTTCATGAATATTTTTTCCACATAAATAATCATACATAATCAATCTTACATAAACATAAGGGTTACCCATGGAAAGAATTGGGTACCACAATCATGTCATAAATCATAACAAATGGGAGTATCATAAAAGTATCCATGAAAGAAAGGAACTAAAATATAAATGTATATTCATAAGTTAAAATAGGAAAGTATCGTGTTAAGTGATGTCGGGTATAAGTGAAAACATGTAAGAAAATTATTTAATAAATTTTATCTTTAAAACATTTTTGTGCAGTTTTAAGGAAAATACTTTAAAGCCTTTAAAATAGAAAAGGGAACAATCATTAATATAAAACAAGAAGTGAACCAAGAATATTTTCATAATAAAAAAATGATTTTATAAAGACAATGGTGTCTTATAAAAGAATATAGAGTTAAATTTAAATTGGGTAAGAATTCAGGAAGTTCCCTTAAAACAAGTTCGCTTATCGAGAAGTATTGAGGAGGGAATCACTTAAAAACATGTATATCCTCAAAATATAATGATGAAATGTGTTTGATAAATTAATTTGGTACATGTAAACAGATTTTATAATAATCACATAAAAATATAAGATAAATTCATTTTGGTAAAAGAAATATAAGGTAACCCGAAGGAACAAAGGAGGTTCGGGTGGAATCCCTTATGGATTATCGGCATGGTATTGGGTGTACATAAGAGGGATTAATGAGAGTTAAATGGGTTTATCATAACTTATAAATAATTATGGAAGTATGTGGGAGGTGTGAAATTATACCCCATCATTGGGTATTACATATAAAAGGGCATAACATAGAGGACATTCTTGAATAAAAGTGAAATATAGAGGATCTCTTACCTTAAGTCTGATGGTGTTCTTTGCTTGATATTAATGACTTGAATAATAAAATTAGGTTCATTAATTAATAATTCCAGAACCTATTATATATTTAAAATATTTATTATAAACTTTTTAAGTTCATTCATGAACTTTTTGATGGGTTAAGTGGTTCAATTTCATTGTTCGGGTTTGTTTGTTTTCTTGGTCTTTACGATCAGTTTACCTATTTTCATGAATGGAGAATCATGTAAATTGGGGATGGTTGTCCATAATTAGAGTTATATATTATTATTGAACATACATAATTTTTCATGGTTTAAAAATTTAATTTGTTTACTTTGAGTGAAGTTGAATCATTATATAAAACATTAATGAAAAACACTTGGATTAATTTGGTGATTTTTCTCATAATTAACTTATTTTGTATTATTATTTTACATCATGTGAGAAATATTATTCCATAACATCCCACAAGATAAAATAAATATTTAATAGTCTTTTTAAAATATAAATATGGTTTAATGAACATAATTTAATATGGTAAAATAAATTGATAACCAGTCATCCATGAATGTGATAAATTAACACATCTCAGATGGTGTTTTCATTTCTTTCGTATAAAATAAGGGGAAAGGAGAGATGATAATAAATTATTACATTATCATAAAAAAATTACAGTAAATTTAAGTTATTGGAGTTTTTATAACATTTTGATGAGGATAAGTAAGGATATAAAATAAAACAAATGAACTTGAAAAGAGAGTAAAATAATTGAAAAGAGGAATTTACCTCTTGAATCAATCTTCCTTGAGAGCCTCTTAAGGGGAGAGGATTTAATCTTTTAAAGAGAATAAGGGATATTGGACATGTGGGAGGATCTTGGGGAGAGATTTAGAAAGAATTTAGGAAATGAAAAAGGCTTGAGAGGAGTGAAGATAAGAGGGTTGTGTGGGTGGTTTTTATAGTGGAGGGGAGGAGGGTTTTCTTAATATTTAATTCCTTAGTTTATTAATTCCACTCAAGACCAGAAATAGTGTTTATTCCATGACCAAAAATAGTAATAAGAGAATTTGATTTCTATATTTGGGTTATTACATCACTTATGATGTCAGGAATAGTGGATTTAAATAATAATTTATTTATATGGTAAATTAATATATTTTACTATTCACCAAAAAATCAAGTATTTCAAAAAAACCCCAAAAATTCACCCTAACCATTTTTATACATGTATAATCCAAAAATGAACTCCATTTTTCAAAAATAATTTTCTAAATATGATTAATTAATTTTTAATTAAAATCATAATTTACTTGAAAAATACAAATTTTAAAACTATAACTGATTTTATAATGCTTTCACAAATTACATAAGGTCTTATAAAATTATCATAAAACCAGAAGACATAAAATTGTTAATTTATGAACACATTTTAAGAAAATAAATTTTATTTTAAATTAATTAATTAATTTTAATTATTTATTTATGACTTATAAAATTACCAATACTTTTACTATGATCATATTATCAATTATAAGATTCCTAAATTTTATTTATACATTCAAGGGTGATGTTACTATTATTTTTCTAAATTTAATATTCATAAGGGTTATATTAATATTTATAAGGGTAAAATTACTATTAATAAGGGTCATTTACTATTCACCAAAAAATAAGTTTACCTTATCAGACTCCAAACATCTTACTGGTCGCAACTATGTATGTAAAATTTTTGAAATTCAAATCAAAGAAGTGTCGAGATTATGTTTAAAGGTCACATAGTACTTAGTATTTCATCATGTTGGGATTTCATGTGATTATATGACATAATTATAAGAAAATAATTTCCATTGGTAAAATATTAGGTCATTACATTACTCCCCCCTTATGAAATTTCTCCCTCAAAATTTCATTTTACATTCTAAGAAATAAATAGGTGCGGGTAATTTTCCTTAATTGCCTCCTCCATTTCCCATGTTGTATCTTCATACTTATGGTTTCACCATAGTACTTTGACCAGGTGAGTATTCTTGTTACGTAGAACTTTATCTCTACGATCCAAGATCTTCACTGGCTGCTCCTCGTAAGAAAGATCATTCTCCAATTGTACCACCTCTGAAGAGAGTACATGTGAAAGGTTTGGTATGTACTTCCTTAATAGGGATACATTAAATACATTGTGTACTTTAGCCATGGTATATGGAATTGTTAGTAGATAGGTCACAACTCTAACACGGTCATGGATCTTGAAGGGGACGATGTACCTAGTACATAACTTTCCTTTCTTCCCAAACCTCATGACCTTATTCCATGGAGATACACAGAGAAATACTATGTATCCAACTTCGAAATCAAGGTATCATCGATGATTGTCTGCATTAATCTTTTTTCAAATTTGGGTTGCCTTGATGTGCTGCTGAATGGTTTTCACCTTCTCTACCATTTCTTCAACCATTTATGGTCCTAAAAACTTACACTAATGGACTTCATCCCAACATGTTGGAGTTATTCACCTTTTCCCATGAAGGGATTCGTATGGTTCCATTTGGATTCTCGAGTGGAAACTGTTGTTATAGGAGAATTCAACCAGTGGAAGATGTTCGTCTCATCCTCCTTTGAAGTCCATAGAACACGATCTTAACATATATTCTAGTTTCTAAATAGTTTGCTCAGATTGGACATTAGTTTGATGATGATAGGCCATATTTAAGTTCAGTTTAGTGCTTAGAGCATGTTGGAGACTTTTCTAGAACTTTGAGGTGAATCTTAGATCTTGATCAGATACAATAGATATTGGTAATCCATCCAGCCTTACCACCTCTTTGATATATATCTGTGAAATTTGATCCAATGAGAAGTCCTCTTGAATTGAGATAAAGTGAGTTGTCTTTGTAATATGATCCATAACGACCCATATAGCATTGTTTCCTCTGGATGTCCTTGAAATTCTAGTGACAAAGTCCATGGTAATGTTCTACCACTTCCATTTTGGTATGGGTAGTGTTTGTATCATCCCCTTAGAATTATATCTTCTATCCTTTAGTTGTTTACATACCAGGCACTTTGATGTATACTCAGCAATTTCCTTCTTCATATTGTCCCACTAAAAGTTCTCTCGGAGATCTCGATACATATTTGTGCTCCCTGGGTGAATAGAGAATATTGAGTTATGTGCATCATTCAAAATATTCTTCTTTATCTATGGATTGTATGGTACACATAATCGTGAACCAAATCTTACAAATCCTTCCTCATCAATCTTAAAATCATAGAATTTATAATTTTTAACGGCTTCCACCCTTTTCTGAATTTCCACGTCTTTTTTTAGCATCCTTTATTTTCTCCATGAGGGATGGTTGAGAAATAATTTGAGAAAGGATTGATGACGTTCTTCCCTTAATGATTACCATGTTCATCCTCTACAAATCTAATAAGATTGGATCCTTTTAAATTCTCATCATTGATAAAGATATAGGATCCTTTCTACTTAGAGCATATGTCGTCTTGTTTGCCTTACTAGGATGGTAGTGGATTGAGCTATCATAATCCTTGATGAGCTCTATCCATATTCATTGGCACATATTAATCTCTTTTTTGTGAATATATATTTGAGACTCTAATGATCAGTATATGTATCACACTTCTCCCCATAGAGATAATGCCGCTATATTTTTAATGCAAAGATCACAGCCGCCAACTCCAGATCATGCGTAGGATAGTTTTGATCATGTATTTTTAGCTACCTTTAGGCATAGGCTATCACTTTATCATTTTTCACTAGTAAACATCCTAATATTTTCTTTGAAGAATAATTGTACACCACAAAGAGTTCTCCACTTGATGGGATTGTGAATACTGGCACAGTGATAAGCCTCTTTTTCAACTCCTTAAAGTAGTCTTCACATTCTTGAGTCCAGGAAAACTTTACTCCCTTCCGTTTCAGCTTTCTCACTGGGTTTGACAATCATAAAAATTTCTTCACAAATAATCGGTAATACCTGACTAGACCCAGAAAGCTACGAATCTCCGTCATAGATGTTGGCCTACACCACTCTTCAATTGCTTTTTTCTTGGAAGGGTTTACAGATATCCCTTTTCTAGTGATAACATTCCCCAAAAATGATACTTCCTCCATAAAAAACTCACATTTACTATACTTTTCATACAAATTCTCCCTTCACAAAGTCTTTAACATAGTATTCAAATGTTTCTCATGCTCCTCCTTTCACTTGGAGTATATCAAAATATCACCAATAAAGACTACCACAAATTTTTTGAGGTAAACTCTAAAGGCTCTATTCATTAAATCTATGAAAATCGTTAGAGAATTAGTAAGATTGAAGGGAATAAATATGAACTCACAGTGTCCATACCTCTTTCGAAAGAAAGTCTTGAAAATAACTTCCTTCCTCACCTTTAATTAGTGATATCCTAATAGAAGGTCCACCTTAGAGAAATAACTGGCCCCATGAAGCTAATCAAACAAGTCATCTATCCATGGAAGGTGATACTTGTTCTTTATATTGATTTTATCCAACTCACAATAATAAATTCATAGGCACATTGATCCATCCTTCTTCTTGATTAAGAGGACTAGCGCACCCTATGGTGAATCACTTAATCATATAAAACCCTTCTCTAGATTATTCTGTAACTATTTATTCAGCTCTTCCAGCTCTACGGTGTCCATTCTATAAGGTGTCTTTGATATAGGCAGAGATTTAGGAATAAGTTAAATTGAAAACTCAATCTCTTGATCAAGAGGAGGACCATGAAACTATTTGGGGAATACATCAATGTAATCCCTCACAATGGGCATATCTTTGAGTGAGATTATATCATTTGTCTCAATAATTTGAGCTATAAATTCTTGCTCATAAGGAGTTAATATCCACACTTAAGACAATGATTCTAAAGAAGATTCATTTTCTTCCTTACACTTGTATATAATTGGAGGATATTTTGGGATGTGACGGGTGATCTCTCTTTCCCAACATTTGATGTTTTCTTTGTATAAAGACAGCCAATCCATGACCAAGAAAACATAGAACTCCACTAAAGGAAGTATCACAAGATTTTCTAGGAAGTTTTGTCCAAAAACATTAAACGGGGAGGAGTTATAAACCATGGAAATAATAATTTCCCCATTCATTATTCTCACAGATAACTTATCCTCTAAATTTTGAGGTGGTGTTTGAATGGTTTTACTAAACTTGCAAGATAATAAAGAATGTGTAGAACCAGAATAAAATAGTACATTTTCTATTCTTGAATGAATAACTAGAGTACATGTCACCACATCATTGTCCAGCTCTACCTCAGTAGTAATGATAGAATAATACCTTCCTTGTTTACTTGGAGGTTGTTGTTTATTGACTTTTATAACCCTTGGCTTAGGAAAATTTTTCACATAATTCCCATGCTCCTAACAGTTGTAACATTGCACTATAGGTTGAGTGTTGGTCGGAACATTCTTTTCTTCTTCCACATTAGTAGGATTATTCATATCTCATCTACAGTTTTTATCCAGATGTCCCAAATTTCTATATTTGAAGCAATTCCTGGTTCCCTTTAAACAATTCCCAAGATTCTTCTTCCCACAATTTTTACATGTGGTATGATCAAGCTTCTTTCCATCACATAATTTATTTGCAGAACCTCCCACATTAGATTCTATTTTCCTTCTTTTTTCGTTGGTCCCATGATGCCACTGAGAGTATTCAACATTAATTTTAAACTTAAGGGTGCAAAGGACAATCTCCTCATAGTTGTAGAAGTCTCAAATCGCCAATGCTTTTCATATACTTGTCTTTAGTGCACTAAACAAGTGATCCACCTTGCTTTCGGTGTTCATGAGAAAGCTATATGTGTACCTTTCAAGCCTTGTAAATTTTGCTTCATATGCCCTTATTAACTCATCTTCTTTCTGCTTGAGTCTGAGAAACTCTCTTTCCATCATGAGATGAAGGGTTCAGGAAAAATATTTATTGAAAAACATTATCTTGAATTCCACCCAATCCGTAGAATCAATTACCTACTATGGATTCGTATTCTTGATTAGTTTCCACCACTAATCAGCTTCCCCATCAAAATGATAGACCACCAGTACAAATTTCTCTTCTTCTGAGCACTAGAGGAAGAGAATATCTTTTCAATGGAGTTAATGCACTATTATGTGAGAAGGGGATCAGATGATCCACTAAAAATGGGAGGACTTTTCCAGATGAAGGATTCGATGGAAACTTTCTCTTTCCTTGTAGAAGTATAGTGTTCCACATGATTCAAGTTATTATTCATTACTTGATCTAGTTGAGAAAGTATTTTCATGATGTTTTGAGCACCCACTCTCATCAGATTTGGCATATCATTAGGGATGTCTTCACATTCCCTATCACATTGATTGGTGGCACGGGTTCTTATATTTTACACCATTAACTAATAAAAAATGTACAATTATAGGGCTTAAATACTTAGTTATTGAGCATAAAAAGGAAACTTTGAACATAAAAGGATAAAATTGTAAAGGATAAGTATATCCTAACTTGTGATTACTAGGTTTAAATCTAGGTTATCCTTAATATATTTATTAGATTATATTCTTATGGGATCTTTTTTTATTCCCTTAATAATGGTTTGTACTAAGCTCATGAATTTACCAAAGCATATCCCCCAAGAGTGTCAAACCAAGAGTGCAGCAAGGCTTGTTGTTGCGCACCAGTTCCCATTCAAGCCTAGATCAAAGTGGTGTTTTGAGTTTTACCCCTAGATACATCTGTTCCATATCCACCTATAACTATTTGTATCAAGATATGGATGTATTTTCTTGATAAACCACTTACTCTATACTTACCAAAATTTAGGGGTGTTTTCTTATAATTAGTCTCATCCCTAAGGTTCTTACTAAAATTCTCTATTCGTGATATCCAAAAATAACTAGTCCATCCTCTAATGCCGACTATAGAAACCCTATCCCCTTACATATAACATTACATGATTTTAAGCATAATTATACATCATAGTACAATCCAATAATTGTATAGTCTAGTCTCTTGGAAGACTAGGTACATAAAACTGAAAACATGGAACTAAATAAAACATTTCTTTATTTAATATTCAAATAGAGTTCCTAATTTCCATTATGCTCATACATATTCATAGGAAAACCTAGGTATAACATGAACAGAGGGATGATCTAAAATCACAATAAGTGAAAACACATAGAAATAAAGCTTTATCACATGGGTTAGAAGCCATGGCATAGTGATATAAAAAGACATGGAACATGTGAAATCATAACATATAAACATGGGATCATATAAATATGGAGTCATAATAATGTGGTAGAAACAGAAAGTGTGTTTTTATCACAATTCAAGGATAACCCCCAAGACCATTTCACATGGTAGCACAAGCCAAGTCTAACCGCCAAGATTGTCGCATGTGGTAGAACAAGCCAAGGTTTACCGCCAAGACTGTTGCCCATAACATCTCATGAGACTCAACTTTACCCAATGAATTGGAGTGATATCTAGGAACACCCATCTTAAAATTTCATGAATATGTTTTCCACATAAATAATAATACATAATCAATCTTACATAAACATAAGGGTTACCCATGGAAAGAATTGGGTACCACAATCATGTCATAAAGTATAATAAATGGGTGATCATAAAATTGTCCATGAAAGAAAGGAACTCAAATATACATGGAAATTCATAAGGAAAAATAGGCATGTATCATGGTAAGTGATATCAGGTATAATTTACAACATGTAAGAAAATTATTTAAGAAATTTTAGAATTAAAACAATTTTGTGCAGTTTTAGGGAAAATACTATAGAGCCTTTAAAATAGAAAAGGGAAAAATAATTTATATAAAACCATAAGTGAACCAAGAATGTTTTTATAATAAAATAATATTTTATAAAGAAATTTGTGGCTTAAAATATAAGATATATTACACTTGAAATTGGGTAAGAATTTGGGAAGGTCCCATAAAACAGGTTCGCTTATCCTGAAGTATTGAGGAGGGAATCACTTAAAAACATGTATAGACCCAAAAGATAATGATTAAATGGGATTAATAAATTAATTTGGTACATGTAAACAGTATTTAGTATATGCACATAAAAATATAAGATAACTTCATTTTGGTAAAATAAACATAAGGTAACCCAAAGGGGCAAAGGAGGTTCGGGTGGAATCTCTTACGGATTATCGGCATGGTATTGGGTGTACTTAAGAGGAATTAATGAGAGAGAAAGGGGTTTATCATCACTTATAAATCATTAGAAAAGTATTGGGTAGGATATAAATGATACCCCATCATTATATATTACACATAAAAGGGCATAATTTAGAGGACATTATTGAATAAAAGTGAAAAGGAGAGGATCCATTACCTTAAGTTTGATGGTGTTATCCGCTTGATATTAATGACCTAAATAATAAAATTAGGTTCATTAATTAATAATTATAGAACCTATTATATATTTAAAAGATTTATTTAATCTTTTTAATTTCATTCATGACCTTTTTTATGGGTTAAGTGGTTCAATTTCATTGTTTGAGTCTATTTGTTTTCTTGGTCTTTACGATCGGTTTACTTATTTTCATGAACGGATAATCATGTAAAATGGGGATGGTTTTCTAGAATTGGAGTTATATTTTATTATTGAATATATATAAGGCTACATGTTTTTAAATTTAATTTGGTTACATGAAGTGAATTTGAATCATAATATAAAACATTAATGATAAACACTTGGATTAATTTGGCGATTTTTCTCATAATTAACTTGTTTTGTATTATTATTTTAAATCATGTGAGAAAATGGATTATAGAACATCACACAAGATAAAATACATATTTAATAGTCCGGTTAAAAAATAAAAATTGTTTCATGACCTGAATTGGATATGGTAAAATAAATTGATAACTCTTCGTCCTTGAATGTGATAAATTAACACATCTCGGACGGTGTTTTTATTTCTTTCGTATAAAAAAAGGGGAAATCATAGATGATAATAAATTATTCCATTATAATAACAACACTACATTATATTTAAGGTATTTTAGTTTTGATAACATTTGTATGAGGAGAGGTAAGGATAGAAATGAAAACAAATGAACTTGAAAAGAGAGTAAAAAATCGAAATGAAGAATTTACCTCTTGATTCAAACTTCCTTGAGAGCCTCTTAAGAGGAGAGGACTTGGTATTTTGAAGAGAATAAGGGTCATTGGACGTGGGGGAGGATATTGGGGAGAGATTTGGACAGAATTTAGGCAAGGTTCAAGGCTTGAGAGGAGTGAAGAGAAGAGGGGAGTGTGGGTGGTTTTTATAGTGGAGGGGAGGAGGGTTTTCTTAATATTTAATTCCTTAGTTTATTAATTTCCCTCAATACTAGAAATACTGATGATTCCATGACCAAAAATAGTAATATGTGCATGTGAGTTTGATATTTGGGTGCTTATATCACTTATGATTTCAAGAATAGTGTATTTAAATTATAATGTATTTATATGGTAAATTAATGTATTTTACTATTCACCGAAAATTCCAGTATTTCAGAAAAATACCAAAAATTCACCCTAACCATTTTTCGATGTGTAGAATCTAAAAATGAACTCCATTTTTCAAAAATAATTTTTTAAATATTATTATTTTAATTATTAATTAAAATCATAATTTACTTGAAAAATACAAATTTTAAAACTATAACTGATTTTATAATACTTTTAAAAATTACATAAGGTCTTAAAAAATTATCTTAAAACCAGAAAACATAAAATCGTTAATTTATGAACACATTTTAGAAAAATTAATTTTATTTTAAATTAATTAATTAATTTTAATTAATTATTTATAACTTACAAAAATACCAATAGTTTTACTATGATCGTATTATCAATTATAAGATTCCTAAATTTTATTTATACATTCAAGGGTGAGGTTTATATTATTTTAGTCGATTTACTATTCATAAGAGTCATACTACTATTCATAAGGGTAACATTACTATTCATAAGGGTCAGTTACTATTCACAAAAAAAGTAGGTTTTTCTTATCGTACTCCAAACATCTTATTGATTGCAATTATGTATGTTATATTTTCGAAATTCAAATCACAGAAGTGTCAAAATTATGTTTAAAGGTCGCATAGTACTTAGCAGTTCATTGTGTTATGATATCATGTGATTGTATGACATAATTATATGAAAGTAATTTTCATTGATAAAACATTGATTCTTTACATAAATAAACTCCAGAGAACCCATCCAACTAGATTTAAAGAATATAATAATGAACTAATAATAGAAATATGTGGAATATATAATATATAGAGGTTAACATCAAACACTTGGTCTTGATCAAATCATTGGTACTGGGGTTAACAATCTTGAACTAGGATTTGGGAAGGATTTATGAATATGTAAAAAAATATATAAGAGATTCCAAGAGAAGGAAATAATCCCCCTCAAAAGGGTGTGGTGATCCTGACCTCCCATCCTCTTAGTCAATCTATTTTTTTAATATGCTTCCTAAAAAGTCCTAGTGACTCCCTGCCTTTAGAAAGAAGGTCTACATTAACTCCAAATGAGTGTTAGCATTAAATATATCAGAAAAAAATAGGTTTCACAATAATCATAGTAATTTTACTACCATACTATGGTATAAACATGGTAGTGAAAATTATTTGCAAAATAAAAAATTCAGGTGGAAACTAAGGTCATCACACAAGACAAACAAACTAAGAAACCAAGTCAAGCTCAAAATATCCCTGAGAACTTTAATTTTTGAAATAATAATTACTCAATATCATATTGAATTAACCAATTCATAATGATAAAGTTTCAGTAATAAGAAACCCATTATCAGTAGCTAACTATATCTAGGAATCAACCATGGACATGATTTAAGCATCACTTTTGTGTTTAATAGTTTTCAAGGAAGAAAACAAATTATATTCACATACCTCATTCATATTTCACTTCATCTTATCGGATTTATGTTTTTAAACAAATTTCAAGAATATTAAACATCCAAAGGAATAATAAAAAACATAGCAATCAAATAACACTATCTATAAAATATCAAGATGAATCCATCAAACATATTATAAATCACATGTGAAATGAATCACCCTTCCCATTCTTCTGATTCTATTTATTTTTATTAATTTTGTTTACTAATTTCGATATTAACCATTTCCCCATAAAATATAAATAATTTTAATCTCACACTTTCACATAATGAAATAAAATTCACAATTACTCTACCAAGATATGAAGCTTTCAACTTGATCTGAGTAAGAGGAAGAATGAATCTAGATATCTAATTACCTCTCTTGTGGGGAACCCATGATTTATAGAGATATAATTTCACTAATAATCCACCATCAATAAACAATAAAAAAACTATGAAAAATAAAATAAACTAGGATGGAATAACATGGAAAAAGATAACATGAGAGATAAAAAACTGATAGGGAGGAAGGAAACTCACCTCGAATCACCACAAACCAATCTCTAGAGGCTAGTGGATGAATCCAATAAAAAGGGTATCAAGTGTCTCTGAAATGGATTCTCTTGTTACCTAGGGCTTGAAGGAATAGGGAAGAGATAATAGTAACTCTAGAGGATTCCTTAATTTATTCAAGATATAAAAATATAAGAGAGAAACTCTATAGTCATGGTTTTTACCAAAACCACAGTGCGACATGGTCGACCATTCCATAATGGGTTCAAGTCAAACCTTTCTCAGGAAATCATGGTGTAAATACCCTATACCCCCCTATTAACTATCAGTAAAAATTATAACCTTATTTAATCGAGGGAATTATATTTCATAGTCAAGACACCATACTATCACAGCCTTCTGAATGGAAGAGATAAGGGTCCTGACCTCAGAGCTCCATAGTGCATCCTAGACCACTGCATCATAGGTACCCTCAGTGAGGCAGAGACAAGAAACCTAGTCCATAGATATCCATGGTGTATAGACCATGGCTAAACCACAATGTTCATTCCTAAAATTCCAAAATAATCTTTAAAACTGCATTATGGTTCAGGCCAACCAACCATTCCATAGCGCCCCTCCTCC
The DNA here is from genome assembly GCA_963277665.1 of Viscum album. Classification (NCBI taxonomy): domain Eukaryota; kingdom Viridiplantae; phylum Streptophyta; class Magnoliopsida; order Santalales; family Viscaceae; genus Viscum; species Viscum album. The sequence continues at coordinate 799,678,377 of OY728150.1, read as the reverse complement.
GGCTAAAATTATAGCTCCAATAGCACCCTATACTCATTCATTCTTTCCATGACACCTCCAATCAAACAAAAACACAAAGGAATGTCTTGGGAAGAACTAGTACCTTGCTTCATGTATCTCTCAAACAATTATTGTCCTTTATAATTAAAACAAAACCTGGGAAGGAAATAAAAAGGGATAACACAACCACCCAAAAAGACACCTATTTAGTATATTTCTATTGTAATAAAACAACCAATACATTAGAGAAAAAAGAAATATAAACATTCAACATAGAAAATCATCTCATAAATTAACAATGTTCATATATATCATCTCAAAAAAATTGAACAAAAAATAACTTAAAATATTGAGTGTGCATTTGTGACTCATATTACCAAGTACACTCCTATATGACACTGTTCCACAATAGGACACAAACTAAAGGGATAGAATGCCTATACAATACCTTTTCCCAATGATCCTAAATATCAAAATGCCTTCCTCGAAGGTGTTTTCATCTTAAACTTCTAACTCACCCCAGTTAATGACATGGGAAACCTCATGAATATATTTAAGAAGCTACGATTCATAGAAAATTACATAGATCTAATTAATTTGAAGAGGGAGTTCTAACCAATATGAAAAATCTCCAACACATTCCAAAAATTATAAAATTCCAAAAAATTATAGATAAAGCATACTCCTATGACTAATCCTCCACTTCCCATGATGAGGAGATATATTCAAGAACACAATATCTCTAATTTAAAACTTTATAAGCCTCCTCATATAATCATCATAGAAATTATGAATTTCCTAGGCTTCCTTCTTCCACTCATGAATCACCTGCACCTTATCTATCATGCACTTCACCAACTCTGATCTGATAATAGATGACTCTCCAACCTCAGACCAATATAAAGGAGATCTAAAAGGCTTGTCATATAGTTATTTGACTGAATCCATACCAATTGTGGAGTTATAATTGTTATTATAAGTTAACTTCATCTAGGGTAAGTTCCGCACCCATGAGCCTCCAAAATCCAGAACACATGCATGCATCATGTCTTCCAAAGTTTTGATAGTTCACTCTATCTGGACATCTATTTTTTAATGAAAAATAATGTTAATGAATAATTAAGATCTAAAATTACACTGGATACCTATCCATGATCGAATGTTGAAATAGAGACCAATATTATATATTATCATATTTGAAATCCCGTGAAGCCTCACCACCTCCTCTAAATATTTCCTCATCAAAACATCCACCACACTCGACTCCTTAATCAATAATAAGTGATTTGAATTCATCAAGATTTCTATAATGACCCAAATAGCATCACATCCTCCCTAATCTTGGGGAAACTGGTGAAATAGTCCATCAAGATTTCCTATCACTTTCACTAGGGACCATGAAAAAGTTTAAAAAACCCACCAAGAACACAATATTCAACCTTTTCCCTTTAGAAGACCAAGAACTGGGACATAAACTCTACAACTGACCTCTTCATCCTAGAATATAAAAACCGAACTCTCAGAGAATGATATATCCTATCCACATCAGGATGTAAAACCAAAGGAAAACTATGTAACTCATAGAGAACCACCTCATACATTATTGAATGGATAAAGAGCCTCCACTATAACAACACTTGTTGTTTTACATGATCAAAAAATACATTATAAGCATCACCACAAAAAAAAAATTGATCTTGAAAAACCTCCACCTCAAAAAACCCTAGTTAAGACTTCTACACCTATTACACCAAAAATATTGTACTATCATATGATAAAGACATCCTATACTATTAACCTCTCCCATATCTAGGTTTATCATAGAGAGATACTCCATCACCCTTAAAGAAACACTTAACTCGCACACTACATCACCACATGACTTCATACTCAAATAATTAGATACAACAACCCCTTTCCATCGTGTATAGGGAATATCAAAGTCATGATCCTGTAATAATTCCATCCACCACCATTGACAAAAATTAAAATCACGCTAGTAGAATATATATCTCAAGCTCTAATGATCTATAAATACCACAAATCACTCACCAAAGAGGTAATGTTTCCATAATTTCAAAGTGAACACAGCCATGAAAAGATCAATATCATGGGTATCATAGTTATAACATCTTGGTTTAATGTTAACTCTTTTTCTTATATAAGAGTGTGTTTTTAGGTTCAAAGTTTGTTGTAGTTAGTTTGGTAACTTTCTGAAAAAACTAGGATGGATGTTGTATATGGGGAACATTCTTGTTGTGAATAGAATTCACATTGTGAATTTGGTTTCAGGAGGATTCCATGAAACTGGTTCAAATTATAAAAAATTTATAGTCCATGAAACATGTTCACGTCATGAAATAGTCTATAATATTTTTTTAATCCAAGGTGATGCCTTTTTTGTTGTATATTAAACTCAAAGGATTTACTTCATGAATATTGAATTCATGACATGAATCATTTGTGAACTATAGTTTTTATATGATTCATTCCTAAAACTAATCTGATATGGTTTTCTTTTCCTACCTCTATCCCTAGGTAATTACAGGGAGATTTTGGGTGATATCCCTCCTTCTAGATCACTTTGTTCAGTGTTTGATCTCCATGGTGGTCATGTCGATCCTTTTTAGTAAGTGTCCTTTCTAATTATTCATTACCATTGGTCATAGTAACCATATTGGATTCATTTTTGGTTCTTAAAATAATTTTGTGTTGATCACATGTTGATGATTCTTGCTTATTTCTTATAAATCCATTGTGAAATCATCTTTTGGGGGCTGGTCCTTTGTTGTTTATGGTGTGGATAGTGTGTGTTCTTTGGGGTATGTTATAATTTATCATCTCCGCTATCTTTTTTTGTATTTGGGATCTGATTCTAAGATATAGTAATAAATTATAGGCACTCGGTTTCTTTTCTTATTTCTTTACAATGTTGGTGGATCCTTTTACAGGTATGTGCAACTCGATTTTGAGGTATTTTATTCCATATCTAGCCTTTATTGAATGAACTATGATTGCTCTTGTTTTATAAACTAATATAAAAATAAATTTTCATGATTGTTTTATAGGTGTAAATGGGTTTTCAATAAAAGATTTTTTCCCTTGGTTTTGGTAATGGAAAGTGGTTGTTTTCAAATCATTGAGAAATATATTTTCAAAGAGGGTTTTATAAAAGAATTGGGTTGTTTGAAATTTATTTCGAAAAAACCTTTTGAAATGATTTTGGAAATACCACACTTGGGAAGCCTTGGCTACTTAGGTAGAAGGTGTATCTTAAAGATATCATCCATTTTACTATTGGTGGGTTCACTCATGGGGTGTTTCTATGCTATCTATACATATTATTCTAGGGACATGATATTTAAATCATTGGGGGGGTTCACTCATGGGGTGTTCCTTTGCTTCCCAAGCCTCTTACTCTAGGGGTTTTAGTGTGCACTGATCATTAATTATGGTATGAGTAGTCCACTTTCCTAAATTTTTGTTATCCTTAGAGTGATTTTACTATTCTTTGTATTTGTGTTGTTTTGGATTTGATATTCCTACTTTAAATTAGATAAATATTTGTGGAAATTATTCTTTGAAACTATTTTTCTTGGCTTTTTTGTGAATTGTGAAAAAAGGTAAATATTTATGTTTCTCTTGATATGAATTTATTTATAGTTTATGATTCCATGTTTTATTTAAAATGAGCATATTTGGATTATTATTATAGATACATGATATATAAAACCTTGGTGGGGCCCAATTTAGCTAGTTTATGTCACACCATGCACACCCCTTCGGTGGTGTGTAGACCCAATTATGTATTTTGATGTAGGAAAAAGAAAGGTGTCGTAGTGAGGTGGTGATGTTTTTTTCAACTGGGTATGGTAGCTGGTGGTGATATTGTGGTACATTTCCTACATTATCATAAATATTATTTGTATTGTTTGATTTTGGAATTTCACTTTGAGTTTATTCTAACTGTTTTTAGTTTCATCACTTTTGTTAATTTCTTTCAGTTATAGCATATATCTTTATGGTTATTCTTCTGTTGTTTATTTCTACTATGTATATATATGCCATGTATTCCACTTCAATGGTTTCTTTTTTTATTCTTAGGTTCTAGTCATTGGGGATCATGAATGCCCGTTAAAGATGTATAAAATTAAGTCAGGGGAACTTTTTTATGGTACCCCAGGTTTTTTCATTACAAAATGGTATCAAAGGGTGGTTATACTTAGTATTTGAATGTTAGTATATGGGATATGGGATTTTTGGGACTTGATAGGTAGGTTTCAGTGAGTTCATGGTTAGATATTTCTATAAAGAGACTCCAGTTATAATGGGATGTTGGGATGTGTGTCTCCTATGTTAAGTTAATGATGTTAATCTTAGTTTTTTATTATGGTTTTCTATTTGAACTTATATTATCCCATTTCCTGGTCATTTATACTATTTTGGAATGAAATGACATGCCTTTGAGGAATTTTCCATGGGTTCCATAGGTGGGTGTAGTGGATAATCCTCAGGGTAATCCTCCTTTGGATTCAAATCTTATAAAGGTTGTTGTATGAGAAGTTCATTCCATAAACCAAAATATGCCCCAAATCTAGAATAAAGTTTTTGAGGTATATCTAGAAGCTATATGAGAATGGGATCAATATTTAGAGTTTTTGTGCGAGTAACCACTATCCTTTAGAGGTAAAAATAAACCACAAGATTCGGAGTATTGGATGGATAAGATCGATATGATCTTTAACTTCCTAGATACACTTGAGAATATCAAGGTGAAGTATGCAGCATCCAGACTCCATAGTATTAATAAGAAATGATGGGATTCTATGGTATAGGTGGATAGGCATGTGGGATTGTAATGTAAGGGTTTATAGAAACTATTCATTCATCATTTCTTCACAGAGTCTCTAATGATGGATAAGTCTCTATAGTTACTCTCTTTACAGTAGGGAGATCATTCAGTGTCAGAGTACACAAATCGGTTTATGGAGCTGGTCCATTTTTCTCCATAGGTGGTAAAAAATGATCGGATGAAAGCTCAAAAGTACCTACATGGTTTTTGATAGGATATGAGAACATAGGTATTTATGTTGAAGCTTTTAACCTATAAAAATAAGGTACATAGGACTATGATGGAAAAGATGAACATAGTAGTCAAGATTGGATTTTTCCCTTATCTCTTCCACCCAGTGGAAGCTTAAGTGGAACATAGGGAAAGATAAAAAAGTTATATGAGCATCATAAGAGTGGTGGAGGTGGTTCTCAATAGCATGACTCCTCTTCACCATAATTTATATCCAATAGTGTGCCACTAACTTTCTATCGATATAGAAATGTTGGTCACACCAGATGTTCTTGTTTTTTATCTGTGAAGATGTGAAATAGTTATGGTTTCTATGGCCATATACAATGATTCTATTAGGCTATGTTTATGCCTTTTAATGGTTAGTGATTGTCATATCCAAGGGCCACTGTGGCATAGTTATAATCTTTAAAGTCCACCGAGCTATAGCCACAGGCCTAAAGAGTGAATCACCTTCATGTGGTGGATGATTTTTTGGTGGATGTTAATGTAGGTCCATTAATAGTGAAAGGTACTGACTTTGATTCATCCTCTATAGTGACTATTTTATTTAATACAAGTGCCTCCCTCTCATTTATATTTGACTATATTATTTATTAATTGAAACTTTCATTGGATATCATGTCCTTTGTCGTGGATTCTGTGACACCTATTAGGAAGAGGAGAGAGAAGTTGTTTTGGTGTCTTTCATATTCTTTATTAGTATATGATGTGGAATTAGTCTGGGATTTCCTTATTCTTGATCTAGATTTTTTTAATTTCATTGTTTGTATTTATTTTATCATCACTCATCATAGTTAGATTGACTTTTATCATCATTGTTTCTCATTATTTGCTACCGATAAGATCTCTCATGTGTTTCAAGGAGAGTAGGATCTGAGGTCTGGTCATACAGGACCTTCCCATCCATAGATAAATAGTTTTTTCTACTATTGAATTTGATCCTGATGTGTTTTTTTCTCTCATTGATCTTCCCAAGGTTGTTTAGGACTTCCCTGATGTTTTCCCAGATGACTTCTCTCGTCTTCCTCTAGAGAGGGAGGTAGAGTTCATGATCAATTTGGTATTGGGTATGTAGCTGATATCGATACCCTCATGTCATATAGAACCATCAGATCTAAAAGAGCTCAAGGTTTAGTTGGATGATCTGATAGGGAAAGGTTTTGTTCACCCTAGTGTTTCATCATGGTAATCCTGATTACTCTTTGACAAGAAGGTTTATGGTTCACTTTTATTCTTTATGGACTATCAGAAGTTGAACGAGGTAATGGTTAATAAAAATTATCCGTTTCTGGTGTAGATGATTTGTTTCATCAGTTTAAAGGGGAGAAGTTGTTTTCAAAGATCAATATTCAGTCAGGTTATCATCATCTCAGGGTTTGGGAGTCTGATATACCAAAGATAGATTTTAGGAGTAGGTATAGCCATTATGAATATCTTGTGATGAATTTTGGTCTGACTAATGTGTTGTAGAAGTGGGTTCCCTAGACCCAACTTTAACAGTACTTTTGATTACCATATCATGTATACATTTAAATATACATGATGTATTCTTACCATTATATTGTAGATTTTCTGCATCCACTATTGAAATGGAAATTTCCATAGATTAATTATCGTATCAAAAGGTTATAGCATATACCAAGATATAATGAGAACCTTGAGATACTATGACATTAATCTTAAACAAAGTTCATGTGGTCTAGATACATCATATTGACTGAGAATAATTAATGTTTGACTATTAGGTGTTGGGGGATCATAATAATTGAGACTTTTTTCATAAAGTTCGCACTTGGTGATCTCTAGTAGTGATATCATGAGGACAGGCCTTCCAATTGGAACACAACATGTTTTGGATGTCATTGGTTGTTTCTATCTATAGACTTGTGTATTGGTATCCTGGTTTGATATCATTATCAATGTGTTCCATTTGATCATATACTTTGATGCAAGGAAAAACCATGATAATGAAATCATGGTGAGTTAGCTTGTGTTGGGTGTGTCATCGGTGGTATTGTATTGGTTGAATGGTCAAGAAAGGATTTGTCACTTTTGGGCTGAGGAAGTAATATATCATAGGGCTTAATGATCAGGATAGTAGTGCCTTTATAAATACTTGGTCAAGGTAGTCAAAAGATAAATCCATCTTGTTAGATTAAAAAATAATAAATAATGAAAATTTTGATGACACATGTGTGCATCTTGCTTTATGAAATATTTAAAGACAAAGAGATTATATTAATAGTACATGTTCATAAGTTAGTTGTCATTGTTATGACTATCCTTATCTCTTTAGAGGCCTTGATGGGTTGCTAAAATCCACTCTTGGTCTATGGATTCTATTCACTACTATCAAGATAAAGCCCTATACGGTCACACATAATAGTGTATTCAAGAATCCTCCCTATTTTGTTGGATAGGTATATTGGACATAGTGGGCCCCACCACGGGGTCTAAGTTTTTCCCAATTCATCAATCACCAATGTATAAATAAATTGATATTGTTCAAGTAATTAATAATTGGGTTAAATTTTTTTATTAAAATTTTTTATAAGTTAAGTAAATATTAGGAATAATATTAATCGAACGAACATTATTTTAATATTCTAGGTTCATTTAATATTATGTGAGAATTACGAGTCGAGTTGATGACTCGGTTTTTTCATGTAATATATTTAAAATATACTAAAGGTATGTAATAAAATAATATATAATATTTATGATGTATATTATTTCATCATAATTATTTATTTATTTAGTGGATGTTAAATTAACGGGGGTCGAGGAACGCTTTTGGGTATTTTAGAATCCATTATAAAGAGAGGAGAGAGGCTCTCCCATAATGACTATTCATGGAAAATTCATCGGGACCTCCCTATCCTATCCCACTTTCTAGAGAGAGATCCAAGAGATCAGATTGTGTTCTCCCTCATACATCATAAGTGCGATGGTGTGGTGATCGTTGGGGCGTCGAATGTGTCATCGTATCTCTGCACTAGCACCTAGAATTCGAAGATCGATGCTTCTATGGATTTTTGAAGCATGTGTGTATGATGTTGAGGGATTCTATTTTGAATCCTTCAAGAAGTCATCACCAAATAAAAGAAGATTTCAATCACAGATTAATATCCAAAAGGTATGCTTTTGGTTTATGTTTTTATGCTCTATTTACTTTACACAAGATCCTCAGGCCATATCGGGGCTCGGATCTTCAAAGACGATAAGTCTCATCATCCCGATGATGTGAATTTTTAAAATCTCTGGATCACTAGCTTCTACTACTACCCCAGTACCTTCAATTGGTATCAGAGCGGTCGCGTAAATTATCTGAGCCAATAAAAATTTAATTTTCATTATAATTAAGTATAGGGTATTAAATCGGTCCCAACGAATCTGGTCGTGATTCGATCAGAGGTTGGATAATCAAGTTACGGTCATACGAATAATTTTTATGGATCATTTTTTGTTAGATTTCGGGTCTTAAACTTAAATATTACCCTTGGTTTCACTAGATAGAGGTGTTTTTGATAGATTTCAGTTAATCCAAATTATTTCGATCAGGCACCGTGGCCGTAATTGTATTTTCTAACTATTTTTATTTTTTCCACCGGTATAGTAGAAATTATAATTATTATGGAAATTATAAATATAATATATAATAATGATAATATTATATTATTATAATGTTATAATAATAATTATTATTATAATGTTAAAATAATAATTATTATTATAATTGATTTTGTACATTCGAATACAAACAAAATGTCTTAAAAATTTTGAGGGGCGGGTGATGTTTTTGCACAATCAAAAAATTGTGGAATTTAAGGGTGGTGGAAGGTCTTTTATCGAAGGAAATTAAAAAATATATTTGTCTTTTTGGTTTCCCCCCTCCTACCAGATGATTGGGCTCCTCTCACTTTCAAGACACCACCCAGTGGTCCTCCTCCCTCGACAACATGCTCCACCTTCCAGAAGTTTCTCCTCCAATTGCCACCCCATTCGCTGACCATGGCCCCTACATGCTAATATTCTTCCTATCGAGTATTCATCCAAGCTTCTCATGGCACCCGTGGCCATTGCAACACGTGACGGTGCCCTATTTGTGGCCCCCTTTCTTGCCACATCAGATCTCCCTAAGGTCTAACCTGTCATGTGGCTTGAACTCCTCTAGCTTGAAATCAACCTCTCTTGTCGAACTTCCACTCAAAATTGTCTACCTAAGATCTTGGATGGACACCCAAATCTATATGGATAATGAGATCATAGCTGGCTTAGTGCACGCCTCCTCACTCTGATCTAGCTAAAGTTGCCACTCCGCCCTCGTTTAGGCATTCTCTACCACTCAGACCTGTTTCATTAGAGATCTTCCATCCCACAAAGTCGCCCACCATTCACCGTAGGTCCCCTCACCACATGGGATCTCCCTGAGGTCCAATATTCAATGTTACCTATATCGAGACATGCATGTGTCGTCGCTTAGATGTGGCCTCACCGAGCTAGACTGTCATCCAACCAACATCTGACTACCTTGTTGGGAGAGGTAAGCCTTGCTCACCCAATTTTCACCCTCGATAGTGGCTCGGGCAGGTCTTCCCAACCCGAAATGGGTTTGGACGGACCTATCAAGCCCAGAATATCCTTTCACCAGCTTTTCATGGTCTAGAATGGGTCTGCATGGGTTTGACCTGACTCGCACCGGCTCTACACCGAGTTTAAGGGGCTCGAGTTATTTAAAATTAATATAGTTAATTAATTTGATTTCATAATTAAATTAAATAAATTAAAATATTAATTTTTTTTAAATAAAATTAATACCCAAAAATAAAATTTATTCAATTTTAGTATTAAATTGAACTAATGAATTAATTTAAATTTTGGTATTAAAACTAAAATAATATTTTGACTGAATATTAATTAAATAAAATATTTGAATTTTTAATTCATTTAATTTATTTAATATCCCATGTACTTAAATTATTTCAATTTAATTTTTTATCACACTTAATTTTACCCTCCCACTAGTCTTGACCACATGACCTAACTTATGATTGTTTGATTTTATTTAATTAATTATTTTAACTATGTGTGATGTTTGTAATTAATTAATTAATTTTGATGGTCTGAACATCATTGTTTTTTATTTAATGTGTATAAGGTTTTGTGCATCTAAATTCATCTGATGCACATTTCACCTTAGGTCTCTCTCACATGTGCATGAATATTTTTTTACATTGGATGAATACTATATACAGCATGGACCCTGCCAAGATGAGACTATATGCCTTGATGAATATGATGCACGATGTAGACCTCACCAAGAGGAGGCAAAATCCAGATGATTGTTAGACATACTGTATGGGGGTGTGCTACATCATGAGTCAAGCAACAACTCAGGTATGATGCCCCTAAGTTTTTTTATGGTTACAAAATGAATGTGATGGAGTAAAAGTTTCACTACCTTTTGTGTAAAATTCTCCAAGTAATAATAATATTAAAGATAGATTAATATTTAGTTCTTATAGAAAAAAAAAAGTTGAAATACAAGCCTATAAGGACAATGGAAAGATCAACACCAAAGCCACCTTCTCAACATCCTTCAAATAAAGAGGTGATAAACATGAGGTTATTTTCTTTTCATATCATGAAATAAATTTATGGAAGTTTATACACAGTGAACTAAATTAAAGAAGCAAGTAATCGCTTATTCTTCAGTGAATATTCATCACATATAAGTATTGTTTCTGACATAATTCTTGGGTATTAAATAAAATACTCTATTCACATATGTGTATTGAAAAACAATAACTAAGTGAAAAAAACATTACAAGAAGTAAGGTGAATTCTCCAAGCGACTGAGAAAGGGTGATTCCTATATTAGTGGTGAGAATAACATAACTTCAAATTACCAAGTGATTGATTCTAGTTGAATTTTTTTTTGAGTATAACCAAAACATTAATCTCATGTGTCCATTTGAAATTAGGATAAATTATTCTAGGTTTAGGAATAAATGTTATTTATGGTGTTTTATACTCAACTTATAGTTCAGTGATACTTGAATCAAAGGCAATATGTGAGGAATATAAAATGTAAGACTCGTTTACCCAATTGTGGAATGATAAATCTTTTTCAAGTAAAACTAAATGTTTAAGTCAAGGATATACCTAGTTTTTTATTTATAATCAGTAGTGCTAAACACCATAGGTATTATCAACGTATATACTTATTTATTTTGGACAAAGAAACCTTTATAAATAAAGGTATGTCACAAAGATTTTGTAATTAGTTCAGATAGTGAGAATTAACTGTTCCAAAGGTAATCTAGTGGTAAAAATAATTTATAATATTCCTTCAAGTTTTTTTAAGGAATGAGAAATTTAAGTATGGAACATATATGGTTAAAATATATAAGGTGCTTCAGGATGGAATGTCAAAGAATATCTTGAACAAGAATTTATCGATCAATATAATGTAGTGTGGAGTAATTCCTAAACACACATTACCTTATCCACATCAAAAAAATGATTCTTATAAGGAGGATCAATGATAAGTCTTACATGTTAACATTGATCAATAAAATATAGTATGAAGAAATTCCTAAATGCACATTTTATACATCAGATTCATGATGTAAGTAGTATCAATGTTGAAACTTGCAGAAACTTCTATTATTTTTCAATATGTGCTTCACAAATAATGGTGATATCTCATAAACATATTCCAACTATCATGAAAAATGTATATAATGATAGTTTTATTATGATGGAAATCCATTGTCATAAGAACGTGTGTTAAGATGCAAAGAGTTTGTTATGATATAAACAAAATTGCACCAAGAAAAACACATTTTGCATATAATGTAATTATCCTAAAATTTTCTTACGATATTATAGAAATCCATATGATAGAAAATTTATAGCCAAGTGATATACTACATTTCTATAAAAGGGTGCACATCTCTATTAGAAATAGTGGGATCCAAATTGACTTTGATTTAGTCAATGTTATAGATGCACGTGTGGTTGCAATAGAAACTAGTTCCACAAGTGCATGTGGAAGAAAATGTTCTAGAGACACATACTACGTAGGAAGGTTGAAACTATAGAGATGGTTTTATATTTTCCATGGTCGGTGATAAATTATTCATTGTGAATAATATTTACTAAAAGTAAGTAGTATGGGGAAATTATCTAAGATTGACATGGTTAATTAAAATTCAAAAATGGATTTCATGTATCAATCTGCAAAGGGGATAATTATTTTGAATATGATGGTCAGTATTCAAGTGTGAAAATACATGGATGGTACAAATGCAGTACCAATAAGGATTGATTGGTTATATCAAGTCATTTTACCTAAATTCATTGAAATTTTACTTGTCATAGCTAATATTTATGATCACTTTTTTATTAATTTGATGTCACGGATACCAATCATGGAAGGTGTATATTCGATGCAACCAGAATGGGATGGTGACATCATAGAATGCCAATAGCTCTGCAAGCTACTTAAATCTAGTTTAGGATTAAAATAAGTAATGAGATCATTGAATATTCATTTGGAATGAATCAATGTCATGTGCTACCAAAGGTTAGTGGGAGCTCCATTATTTTATAAGTATAATATGTTTGGTAACATATGGAAAGAAACTATTAGTCATATAGTTAGTTAAGACCATAATTAAAGTAATTATCTATTGATTGACTTAAAGTGGAAACATAAGTTCTAGGGAACATGATCTACTGAGGTAGATCTAATGGTTTCTTGTACCTAGTTGATCGTACATAAAGTGACATGGTATTTAACAATACAAGCCATAACTATTCAAGATAAGATTGTTACCAATGTAACATTGGCTAAATCTCTCAAAGATGACATGTACGGTACATAGGAGGATATTAAAGTGCTGAGTTTAGTTCCATACGATTTAGCGATTGATAAATCATGTATGTCATGGTATGTATAAGAATTGAAATTGGTATGAAAATGTCAATTATATTTAAGAGAAATAAAAGGGAAGCAATTAGTACTATCTGATTTTACTTCAGCATATACAAAAGATATGTACCTGGTAGTGGAGAGGAAAGGATACTAGTTATGGAGGGACACAAACTAGTCTTCCTTTTGATCAATTTGATCTAGTATCATAGTTAGTCTAAGGTGATGAGTGATACAAGCCCATACAATCCAATGGTTTCCATACCTGCAAATACTGAGCACATTGCAGCTTCTGAGGCAGCTAAGAAATAGTTAATAAATGAAAGGATTTGTTCTAGTTATTAGAATCACACCTAGTAAGTAAAGTTTTACCATTAAGATAATTCTATTACTATTACTAGCCAAGATGTCAAGTCTTAACAGTAGAAAAAAGATATATACTTGAGGATAGAATCTCTTGAGAAGTTTTAATCAAGGAGATAAGGTCTCATTTAGAAGAATATCCATACAGTCGAAATAGGGAAGACCCAATAGCTAAAGTCATTACTCAATAGAAACATGGTCTTAATCATGTGGGAGATAATAAGTATGGTTAGTGAGTTGTCCCTAATGATAGTGGGAGTGTTATAAAATTTGGTTCCCTAGACCCAACTTGAACAATACTTTTGATTACCATCCAACCAAATTCAATTTTTATTTCAAACAGAGAGGACAACAAAACCCCAAACTAAGGGGGATTGAAATAGTACAGGCCGAGGGCATCCCCTCTGACCAAGTTCACCCCTCAGGTTTAAGACAATTAATGGAGATGATACAGGCACTAATGGAACTCTGGTCCACCAAAGAGGCCAAATGATCTGTGACCTTGTTTCCCTCACACCAAGTATGGGTGACTCGGATGTTGTTGCCAAGAAGATATATGAATTTACAAACAGTATAGTCTATAGACCAAGGAGATGAACTTTTCCTTCTTAGGGAATCATAGAGGACATTAGAATCAGTTTCCACCAGGGAGATGTCCAAGTTCTCTTTCATGCAAATGGTGATCCTGGTGAGCATCACTTTGGCATCAGCCTAAAGTGAGGTGGCATTACCATTATAGTATATAATTTTCTGTTTCTACTATTTAAATGGTAATTTCCATAGATTAATTGTTGTATCCAAAAGTTATAATAGATCCTATACTATAATGAGAACCAAGAGATACTATGACATTAATCTTAAAAAAATGTCCTATGGTCGAGTTACATCATACTGACTGGGCACAATTGATATTTGACTATTAGGTGTTGGGGGATCATAAGCACGGTTACTTCTTCTCATGAAGTTCATACTTGGTGATCTATAGTAGTGAGATAATGAGGAAAGACCTGGAAATATAAACACCGCATGTTGTGGGTATCATTAGTTATTCCTATCTACAGACATGAGTATTGGTCTCCTAACTTTAGATCATTATCAATGTGTTCCATTTGATCACATAATTTGATGTAATGAAAAAACCATGATAATGAAATCATGGAAAGGTATCTTGTGTTGGGTTTGTCGTTAGTGGTATGGAATTGGTTGAATGGTCAAGAAAGTATTTATCACTTTCGGGTTTAGGAACTAATATATCTCCGACCTTGTTGATCAGGATGGTAGTACCTTTATAAATCATTGGCTAAGGTATTAGAAAGGTAAATCCATCTGGTTAGATCAACAAATAATAAATCAAGAAAAATGAGATGATACATGTTTGTGTCTTTCATTATGATAGATTTAAGACAAAGAGATTATATTGCACAATAAGTGTTTGTAGGTTAGTTTTCATTTATATGACTAACCTTATCTCTTTAAGGGACTTGATGGGTTTCTAGACTCTACTCTTGGTCTATAGATTCTATTCACTACTATTGATATAAGGTCCTAGAGGGTCACACATAATAGAATATTCAAGATTCCACCTTATTTTTTTAAATATGTATATTGGATATAGTGGGCCCCATCATGGGGACTGAGTGTTTTCCAAGTCATCGATCACCGATGGATAAATAAATTCATATTATTCAAGTAAAGAATAATTGGTTTGAATTTATTTATTAAAAGTATTTACAAGTTATGTAAATATGAGTAATAATATTAATTTAATTAATATTATTTTAATATTCTAGGTTCGTTTAATATTAAAAAATAATTACAAGTCTAGTTAATGACTCAGTTTTTCCACATAATATATTTAATATATATTACAATTATGTGATAAAATAATAAATAATATTTATGAAATAGATAATTTTTTCATAATTTATTATTTATTTAGTGGATGTTAAATTAACTAGGGTCAGGGAACCCTTTAGGGTATTTTAGAATCCACTATAAATTGAAGAGAGAGGCTCTCCCATAATAACTATTCATGACAAAAAATTTAGAACCTATTTATCCTCTTCTATTTTCTAGAGAGAATAAATCTGGATCCATGAGATAGGATCTAGTTCCCCCCCCATTCATCGCAATCACAATGATGGGGTGATCTTTGGGGCATCGAAGGCATCATTGGATCTTTTCTCTAGAACATGGAATCTGAAAATCAATGCCCCAACAGATTTTTGAATCACATGTGGATGATCTAGATGGATCTTTCTTTGGATCCTTTAAGTAGAGATTTCTGGAAACAATCATATGTATAGTGCATATTCATATCAAAAAGGTATGTTTTCAGTTTATGTTTTTATGATCTTTTTAATTTACGTGAGATCCACTGACCATACCGAGGTTCGGATCATAAGATATGAAAAGTCTCTTCATCCTAAAGATGTAAAATTTTAAAATCTCTAGCCCACCATCTTCTGTCGTGATGTTGGTACCTTCATAATGCTCCTGTAGTTTTTATGGATTTGATGAGTTAGATATTACATCAGTATTTTGGAACCTATTTGGTTGTATTTGTAAATGATATTTTGGTTTATTAGTAGTATGAATGTAATAATAAGCACCATCTAATTTTGGTTTTGGAAGTCCTAATGATTCACTATCAATATGAAAAACTTTCAAAATACAATTTCAAGATCCAAGAAGTGGATTTATTGGGGCATGTTATTTTTTAATATGGATTACCAGTTGATCCTGAGAAGGTGAAGGTTGTCTTAACATGGGAGGATATATAAAACATCCTTTAGACACGAATATTCCTTGGTCTTTCTGGATACTATCGGTGGTTCATCAAATATTTCTTGATTTTTGTATCACCTTTGACTACTCTTACCAAGAAAAGGGTAAAATTCATATGGGATCAAAAGTATCAGACTTCTTTCAATGAGATAAAATGAATTCTAATAATGGTGCCTATTTTGATCTTACTTGAGCCTGATAAGGGGTATGTGGTATGTTGTGATGCTTCTAGTGCTGGTTTGGGTTGTGTACTTATGCAAGATGATCATGTTGTGGCCTATGGTTATCATCATCTTTGGTAGTATGAGAATAATTTATACAAACATGATTTGGATATTTTCAAAGTTATGCATTCACTTAAGTGTTGGATAAATTATATTTTTGGGAAGAGATTCATAGTCTTTTCTGACCATAATATTTTGAGATATATCTTTTCTCCAAATTAATTGAATCTCAGGAAAAGGATTTGGGTGAAATACCTTCATACTTTTGACTTCAAAATTTCCTACACCCTAAGGAATTGGAATGTCATTGTAGATGATCTTAGTAGAAAATCTCCATCACATGCTATCTTGGAATCGAATTAAGAGTGGAACCTAATGGGAGTCTCCACTCAATTTCATCTAGATGCTTAGGAGGATGTTTTAGGTATGGTTTTAACTAGAGTGTAGTTATCATAATATATATTTGAGTCTATTTTATAGGTTCAATAGTAGGATGATGTTTTTAAGATAATTATAGATACCCTTAATGGTTGGGATACTGTTTCTAGTTGGTCTCTCCCTTCTAATGGTATTCTCCACTTTTTGGATCAGTTTATCATCCCAATATATGTGATGAATTTAGTTTTTATTAATGTCACAAATCTTTATGTGTTATTCATACAGGGACTATGAATATGTATTATAACATGAGATGATGTTTATGGTGTTGGGTATGAAGCATGATATTGCTGATTTTGTGTCCCACTATTACACCTACCAACAGATAAAGGCAAAGCATCTAAAAACTTTTGATTTGATCCAGCCTCTTTCGATGCCGGTTTGGTAATAGGATGATCTGTCTATAAAATTCATGTTGTATTACCATGGAATACCTAAGAGAATAATTTTATATGGGTGTTGATTGGTTGATTTATGAAATATAATAATTTTATTATGATCAGGGACACCGCTAAGGTTAATGATTTGGGTAAGCTATATGTGCAGGAAGTTTTTAGGTTACATGGGGTTCCATATTCCATTATTTCATATATGGATCCTAGGTTTACCCCCATAGTTTTGGAAGAGTCTCTAAGAGGTGATGGGGACTCAGGTTCATTTGAGTATATCTTACCATCCATAGATGGATGTTTAGATGGAGCGTGCTATTTAGATCCTAGAGGATATGCTTTGTTCCTATTTTTTTGATTTTAATGGATCATGGGATATCTGTATGGGGCTGGTTGAGTTTACTTATAATAATAGTTATCATTCATCAATCATAATTGATACCTTCAAGTATTTGTATGGTTTTACATGAAAATCACCTCTTTTTTTGGTAGAGGTGGGTTAGGCCTCTTGTGTGTGACCGAATATCATTTAGGATACATCATTGAGGATTAAATATATACATCGATGTTTGGTTATAGTATAGAGTTGGAAAAAATTATATTCAGGTCTTTCATGCTTTCTGTTGGAGTTTTTCATAGGTGATCTGGTTTTCTTACAAGTTTATTCTCAATTAGGTCACTATAAACTTGTGAAATAGAGAAATTTGGCTCTGAGATATTTTGGTCCATTTGAGGTCACTGAGCATCTTAGTAAAGTTTCATATCAGTTGGAATTACTGACTTGGTTGATGGGTACTAATGAATTTTTCTACATATCTCATCTCAAGAAGTACCATCGTGATCCCTCTCATGTTATGAGTTGGTAAGAGATTGAGTTAGATCCATAATTTCTAATTATAGTGAATCTAATGGATATCATTGATTCTCATGTGAAAATATTTTGTGGAAATTTGGTCCCATAGGTTAGAGTTTTATGATGACATGGATCATATTATCATGAGACTTGGGAGTGTGAATCTTCGATGAGGGAGAAGTGGCATCACCTCTTTCTAGAGAACCCTTATTCTGCATGACTTTACAAGGACGTAAATCCTTATGGTGGGGATATTATAACATCCTAGTTTAAGTTAAACTCTTTTTAATTTTTAAGATTATTTTTTTGATTTCATAGGTCTTCATAGTTGGTTTGGGAACTTCTAATATAAATTAGGATGGATACTACCTATAGGGAACATTCACAGCGTGAATGGAATTCACATCATTAATATGGTTCTAGGCGGAATCCATGAAGCTGGTTAAAATCATGAAAAGTCTATGAAACAAGTTCACATCATGAAATAATTGATCAAGTTTTTTAATCCAAGGTGATGCCTTTTTTGTGTGTATGAAACTTGAAGTATTCACACCATTAATCTTGTGTTCACAGTGTGAATCATTCATGATCTGTAGGTTTTTATGTGCTTAATGCCCAAAATTCATTTGATATGGTTTCTTTCTCTCTACTATGAACCCAAGGAAGTTCTAGGGTTATTTTGGGTGATCTCCCTCCGTTTGGATCATTTTTTCGGCGTTCGATCTTTATAGAGGTTGGGTTGATTATTCCTGGTAATTGGTATTTCCAGTTCTTTATTTCCATTAGTCAAAGAATCCCCATTCGCTACATTTTTTATCTTAAATTGTGAGGTGTTAATCACTTGTTGATGATTCTTTCTTATTACTTTTATATTTCTTTGCAATCATCTTCTAGGGGTCGGTCATTTATTAGTTTTGGTATAGTAAGTGTGTGTTCTTTTTGGTATGTTGTGATATATCCACTCTATCTTCTGTTTTGTTTTTGAAATGTGATTCTAGGATGTGTGAATCAATTATATAACCTTCATTAATTTATTTTATTTCCTTCTAGTGTTGTTAGATCCCGTTATGGTCATTTAAACCCAAGTTTTAGGTAGCTGGTTCCATCTCTATCCTTTTTTGAATGAACCATGATTTCTCTTGCTTTATAAATGTATTTATAAATAAATTAGCATGATTTTTTTCTATTTTTAAAGGGATTTTAAATAAAATATGATTTTTCTCCTTTAGTTTTGTGAATGAAAATGGGGGTTTTCAAATCATTTTGAAATGGATTTTCAAAGCAGGTTTGATAAAAGAAATGGGTTGTTTGAAATTTTTTGTGAAAAGACATTTTGAAATGATTTGGTACATATAGAACATGGGAAGCCTTGGGTACTTAGGTGGAAGGTTTATATTAGGTTCATCATCAATTATACTATCAGGGGGTCCAATAAAATGGTGTTTATATGCTCCCTTGGAATGTTGTTCTAGGGGATTGGGTGTGCACTAGTCACTAATTATGGTACGAGTAGCCTTCTAGCATGACCTGTTGTGGTCCTTGTCATGATTTACCTATGCTTTGTATTTTTATTGTTCTAGATTTGATATACATGCTTTTAATTTGATAAATATTTATGGAAATTATTCTTTGAAACTATTTTTCCTATTTTGTTTTATGTACTATGGAAAAGTGAAATATTTACCATGCTTTTGATATGAAATAGTTTATTATTTATCATTCCACGTTTTCTTTAAAATGAGAATATTTGGATTTTAATATAGATAATTGATATGGAACACCAAGTTGGGATACTACTAAGCCTATTTATATCACTCCTTGTACACACCTATAGTGGTGTGTAGAACTAGTTATGTATTTTGATATAGGAAAAGGAAAGGTGCCACAATGATGTGGTGAGGTCACTATCGGCTAGGTATGGTAGTTGGTGGTGAGATTGAGGGATATTTCCCACATTATCACATATAGTAGTTTTCTTTTTTTAGTTGCCCTTTTTTGTTGGAATTGTAAATTAATTATGTTCTAACTATTTTAAGTTTTATCACTTTTGTTGTTTTTTTCAGTTATGGAATTTATCTTACTGGTAATTATTCCATTGTTTATTTCTGGTGTATTTATATAATCCATGGCTTCTTCATCATGTTGGGAAAATGGTTCCCTCTAGTTGTTGTTGATTTTCAGGTGCTAGTCACCAGCCCATGGGGATCAAGACCTCCCTTAGGGTATGAGGTGGATCTAGTCAGGTTCCAGTTTGTTAGGGTATCCTAGGTTGGTTCATTAAAATAGTTACATTCATGATCCTTTAATATTCAAGACCTATAATATGTAAATTCTATTCACTGAATCAGAAAAAAACCAAGAAAATATGTGAAGCATCATAGTAAACCTAAAATTAAACACCTACCACTGGAAGGTTAAGAATAATATAAATGAATAGATTCTCTTTTAAATACCCAAAAGTATATGGGAACTAGTCAGTTCACATGAAATCCTGATAATTTCTTATTAAAATTGTTGATGGAGTTACAATCTAAGAGAATCTAGTTGTAAATCTCCGGTAATATCTAGAAAAAACAAGAAAGATCCACACATTTTCAACATTCTTAGGGGCTACCCAAGAAACAACCACCTCAACCTTGGAAGGATCCATAGCTAATATACATTGATATGCATCATATGCCTACTGTTAATGGGTATTTATCACCCTGGAACCCAATAAATCACTAACACAGAAGCTCACAATTCATTTTTGACCCATTCACATCATCATAAAAAAACAATATAGCCATTCATGGCTCATTTTGATATGATTAATCCACCCAAACCATCATAGGTGGGTCTATGTGTTGACCAATGGGTGGAGGCACCACTTATTGTCCACCTGAGAAAGGAAAACCACCTTGTGACTAGGCCCCTTCATAGATGCATCATCACCAATAAATGCATACCCTCAACCTTGATATGGAAACCTCACTATCTATCATCATAAAAAAATTCAATAAAGAGAAAAGATGTACCATGTTCAATAGTATATCTAGGGAGATAACTCAAGAAGGAAATGGAAACCATGACCCACCCCTATATGATGCATGTACCAATGTTTTCTATATAACCAATTCCTATATGTACTGATTCAACAAGTAGTTTATCAAATTTCTAGTGAATGGATATGTCAGTTGTTATACCAACACTGGGGCCCCTGGCCTGAGAACTGAATTCAAAACATTTTAACATTGTTTCCCTAGTTCCCAAACCAAACTCACTACTAGAAAATATCCAAACTCTGGTCCTAATATGAACACTTCAAAATTACCAATTTATCACAACCTGACCCACCGGGTCCTATCTGGACAATGATAAGTCGAGTGTGACACCCCAAACCCACCTCTAATAGGACAAGGGCTATATACCAATTCCTAGTAGGCATATCATACACATGAGAGGACTTATCCTAAGATTCATGTACATATGCACACATCTAAAAATACCTATACAATTCTAAAGTTAAAACACAATTTTTACCATAATGCATGCATAAAATCTATCAAACATCAGAGTACGAAAAGTACTAGGAATCATGAGAGGGTCCAAAAATAATCCCACAACAAATGAAAAAGGAATTCAACCTACTAAGAAGGAGGGGACTACTTTCATATGAAACCCCAAGTACAACCATGGTCTATCTAGCTTACTATAATCCCCATAATTTTAGACCTCGTGGGACTCCATCAAATGGATTTTCATCTGCATAAGACATGACATTTGTGGGTAGATCCCACGTAGGGGTGAGTATAAAAATACCTAGTAGCACACCCAAAAATCACTAAATATAAAGCATCTAGAGACTAGTTATCTCATCAAAAAGTGCTTCAATTGGGAAATGATACATATCCATAAGAAAAATAACCCAGATATACCCATGATAGACTCTAAGTCTCAAAGGTGTCAATCATACTACCAACCACATGACTCTTTATGAGGCATCAAGGTAATGCTTGTGTGGGATATACCACTCCACAAGCCATGTTATAATTGATAGCGCTTACCTAGGAGGTTGTGATCATCATGAATCACCAAAGTAGTACTCGCTAAAACTAAAAATATATTTATATATTGATAGGGGATCACACCCAAGGCTAATAGGGGAAACTGGAAACCCTATCCGGAATAACCCTCTAAGTAGGGGATTATACACCCATGTAAGTTAGCCATAATGATTCATCAATTCCCACCTAGGTAAAATTATATGATAGTGGATCCCATCCCAATACTCAAAAAGTAATTCATAAAAACTCTATCTGAGGATAAATCATAGAGGATATCACAATTCTATATTAAGGATATAATACCAAACTATACCCTCATAGGGATGGACTAAGGTAAAACATCCAACCGATACTAGTCCACACTGAGGAGAAAAAGGGGATCAACCTACCCTGATGGAAGTACATGGCTTGTATTAGGTGTACATAGAATGTCTCTATAATTCTGGAACTACTTGTGTCTCATTATCCCACATGGCATGTAATTCTCCAAATACACAACATATTCTACTAGATAAATAGTGTGCAGATATCAATATATCACTTAGTGTTTCGCCTATCTGAGTCTGTGTAAATATTTCAATTCTTGTGTACTTTAGGTCGGGATCATGTACTATGGTCATTCATGTGTACCTATTCATGTTTGAGTATGGATATGTGCCTATGTAATATGGTTGTTGTTGGACAAATATCCCTCAAGGTAACATTGCAGCATTTTTGGGTTGGTTGTGTTTGTTGACAATGCTGGTTTCCATGGTAAATTTTTGGGTTCTACAGATGTTTTTGACAATCCATGTTGACAAAGAACCATGACAAAGGAACGGACTATCTGGAGGCAGTACAAAAGAATAGATACAAGGTGGCGCTGTTTTCCAGTGTTTGCCAAATTTTTGGGGTCCAAAATTTGTTGTTTGGTGAGCATCATGAAAAGTGGATATCCTTGAATATATCATCAAAATATAGAAAAGGCATGAATTTAGTGAAGATAGGATTCATGGATTGGATTTCGCGAAGACATGAAAAATGTTGACGGTGATTCTTTGCGATTACGACAAGATTCACAAATGGAAGTGTTGAAGAGAATTTCAACGGCGAAGTGCATTACGAGTAGATCTTTGTGGTGAAGGTGCGAAGTAATTGATGGAATGATCTGTGATTATGATGAGCTCCGCGATCAGAGAATTGTTGTGGTGCTTCGTGATATTGAGAAAATTTCAGCGGGAATTTCGGAGCTTCGCGATTTGTGCTGACGTGGCACTAACTTCACGTGGAAGGTTCAAGGGTCAGTGGGATCACTTATAAATAGGCCTTGACCCCCTCGAGAAAAGTAGAGATTTTTCAAAGAAAATATTTTTCTCTCAACTCACAAAGGTGGTTTGCATAGGTAGTGTGCTTTGTGAAAGGAAGGAGATTTGCGGTGGTTATTCTAGCTCCATAAAAGTTTCTTGCTCTACATTGGATCAGTGAGATTCATGAGGGAAGTCACTCTATGACGACTTGATCTCCACAATTGATTGAGATCTGCAAAATTGTGAGATTCGTGAAAAGGGAGGGGCTTCATGAAGGCTTGTTTGAGCATCGCGAAATTGGGAGCCTCACGAAGTAGGGTTCTTTGCGAAGGTATTTCAAAAGGAATTACCCAGTGTTTAGGGGAAAAGGGGTATTCATTAGTGAATGAAATTTAGACTTCAATAGATCATATACATACAGTATAGGATTCATTAATTAGTGGTAATGAAGAGACCTTCCAGTCTATAAGCTGTGAGTGGATCTTCTGAAGAAGCAGTGAGCTCACTTCAGTTGAGAGAGTAGTGAGTTCTCAAATTGTGAGTGGTTGAAAACCAAGAGGGACAGTGATTCTGCTTAAAACTTGTAAATATAAGTTCACTTAGAGTGGAATTGATACATTGGAAAACCAGTAGTGTATGCTCCTTGGATGTATCCCAGTGAGGGTGAACCAAGTAAAACTTTTTGTGTCATGTGCATGGTTTAAGGTTTATTCATACTCTGTAACGGGAAGGAGAGAGAAAAGGGTTTTTTCTAATAGAAAAACAAGTTCAAAAGGGTTAGTTGTTTTAATTATTCATACCCCAATTCACCCCCCCCCCCCCCCCTCTCAGGGTATCTAGCCTAGTGGACCTAACAGTTGTTCCCATGTTCATGTATGTGTTGATGCCTATTTACCCCTATGGTACACACCGATCCACTAGCACCGAGTCACACGGTGTGTGCCATGTGTCACATGGCATGTGATAATTCTCTCTACATGGAAACCCTAGATCCATAGTGTAGAGACCCTATTTTTTTAGACTTTGAAATATATCTAGAAATAGTTTTAGAGCAAGAAGTTGAGGCAGTGCACAATTCTGAGGCATGTTGTGCCCAGAATTAATTTTATAAAAATATTAAATATATTTTATATAATGTGCACATAATTTTTCAGAAATAATGGGAAACATATTAAATGGGGTATCAGATTAAAAAATTGTGACCATGTTTGAATCCATAATTCAAGGTTTACCATAGGCATGACCTTAATTTGGTCAGCGCGGGGCATTCAGATATAGCGACCATTAACGGGTGCATTTAAATTAAATCAATTGATTAATTTAGTTATTTAATTTAAATGAACTTATTATAAAACCTCTATAAATAATCTATTATAGTATATTTTTAGGGTTATTCACATAACCTAGGGATTAAGGAGAGGAGAGTTCTACCACCTATCCTTGGTGAATCGAGATCAGACGACAATGATCAATTGGATCAAGGAAAATCAAAGCATGGCGAACAGAATGAATCTTATTCCTTCATTAGAGATAATGTTCTTTTTCATCAAAGGATACAATATTTATATAGGAATCATCATATTTTTATTCCCACCATTATGATTAAATTAATGAGCATGATCTTTCTTAATCCTTTGATCTGCATCAATTTGGAACCTTTGTATGCGCCCTTGTCAAATTAAATTGGTTATTTAATTTTTTTTATCCTTGTTAATCCATGTTTCTCCCCCAATATTCCACAAATTTGTATTCATTGGCCAAGAAGGCTTGGCCAATAATTGTTTCACCTTTTTTCTTGGCCCTTTCTAACAATAGTTCTTTGTTTTCATTGTTTATTGGCATATGGGGTCATGTTTCGAAATTTCCTGGTGAGATTGATTGTGATCAGACCTTAGGATTCATGTAATATTTACATGCAATGAATGAATCAGAAATTAGAGGATGGATTGGGATGATTTACGAGTTTTTGGTGATTTATTTATGGATTCGAGATCTGAAGAGGAGTTATCAGTGGTATTGGAGATGTGCGATGTATGTATGAGTGTTTTCAGACCAATGGGAATATGATTTCTAGCCATCAGATGACCAAAAATGAAAAATGGATCCTTCCTCCTTTGATTTTGGGAGTCCTAAAGGCATGATTCAAAGTGGTGGAGGTAGATCTAGAAGAACACATAGCATAACTAGGATTTTATTGAAATAGTGACTATATTTCATTTAGTTTATAAGAACACATGGTGTGTTCTTCAAAAATATGCAGTGTTAGGGTTTCTGAAAGATTATAAATATAACACATTTTGTGGGACCCCCACATGCCATGTGACCCATTGTTGGAGACCCAGTGTGTACTATGGGAGTACAGGGACATAGACACAACCAGGAACATGTTGTGTATATTCACATAGATAGGGTACATGGAAACAGCCTAAAGAACACTATTAGGACCATATGTGGGAGGACACACTGTGCATCAGAATCTATAGGCATGGGAATGATTACACATACATGGCCAAGAGTACAGACAGGAAGTTGGGTGGATGAGGCATTCCATGTGATCCCTTTACATTCCATGTAGGGATACATGGTTAGTGATCCATTTACCAGTAGGGACATATCTAGGAAGCAAGGTGGGACTACATACTATGTGGGTCCTCTTACACACTATGTACCCTCCTTTTTTAGGAAACTTCTACCTCTGATATCTCTTTCATTTGGACTTGGATTTTATCATGTGAGTAGCCTACCCTGAGTGTTTTTTTATGTATAATGAAATTGTTTCCTTAAAAGAATCTTTTGAGATATTAGGTAAGATGTTATGGGCATGTTTCTTCTTTAGATGATGTCCGATGATGGTAGCGATCGGGCAGGGTTATCAGAGACATTAGAGTAGAACCCTCCTACTAAGACAGTTCATGGATCCTCTATCTATCCATTTGAGTTTCACCCTCCTATTAGGATAGTAAAAGGATCCTCTATCGACTATCAGAGTGTCACCCTACTTCTAGGATAGGGCATGGGTCTGCTGTTGACTAACTGAGTGTCACCCTCTTGTGGTATCAAGGCATGGGTCCTCAACCACTAGAGTGGAACCCTCCTACTAGGACATGGAATGGATATTCTACCAAATACTAGAGTGTAACCCTCATTTTGGGATAGGGAATGGTTCCTCTATCGACTATCATAGTGTCACCCTCCTTCTAGGAAAGGCATGGTTCCTTGATCATTAGAGTGTCACCCTCCTGTAGGGATAGGGCATGAGTCCTCTATCAACCACCAAAGTGGCACCCTCCTATGGAGTTAGGGCATGGGTCCTCTACCTACTAAGTGGTACCATATTCTTGTACCATGTAATGGGTCCTATACATATATATTTTGGCCCCTCAACTATGAGAAATAGTGGAAATGTGTGGCTCCACGTGGATGTTTCTTCGGAAAAACACGCAAGATGCTAGGCATCATTAATGGACCCTTGGAACTGACGTGAGACTCTTTTTCTGGACTAGGTTGTGATATGGAGATCCCATTTATATCTCATTTGGGATTATTTTTTTGGGAATATATACATATCTATATCCATATTGTTGTATTTTGTTACTCACTTACTTTGGGTTGAGCTATTTATTCTTATCTTATCTCTTACTGCTCCCCCTTCAGATTTTGAGGCATCCAACTAGGTACGTATATACTCACACATTCATGGGATTTTCTCAAACATGTCATGTCCTATGAAAATGAATTATATGATAGTGGTGATTACATAGTATCATAGGGATACCCTATCACATTTGACCCTGTATGATGGTTGGGCTTGGAGATTTGGAGTTAGGATATCTTAGAACTTTAATTTATGATCTTTTTCTAGGTTGGAACATCTTTATATTGGGAAATGTATTTTGACCCTTTTTCCTTTTCATTTTATGTTTTTGTACTCTTGTATTCCCTAGTTGTTTTACATTTATGGTTTATTCTCTAGATGTTATATCTTTTATTTTTATTTCTATACACTTCTTCATGGAGATGGTTGGATGCATGCGCACAGGTACATTAGGAAAAGGACTCCCATATTATTTATGTATTTCAATTATTATTATCATCCCATAGCCTATGGATGTGAACTTGGGGTATTTTTGACTCAATACCCATTGGGTCGGGTCATGACACACAGAAGGGGGACTATACGGCATGTGTTCATGGGACTACACACCATGTATTAGGTAATTTTCCATAAATTCTAGATTATTCCATGAATTCATCCATGAAATTTTTTCTATCATCTACACCACCAATAATGCTCAATAATCAAGGATTTGGGGTTGAAAACCCTTGAAATCACCAATGGCCAGATTCTGACCATCTGATCCACTTAAGAATTGGCTTCCATTGCACCATGCCATACGCCGCATGAAAAACCACTATTGGGAAACATCGATCTAATCCTGATCTTACTTTGATCATCTACCTTTGTCATCACACCTAGATTACTCCATAAATCACAAACTTGAACCCACATTATCAATTAGTTTCACTGAATAACAGTTATATAATGATCAATTACTAGGTATTGGTTGAACCATCGAGTAGGAAATATCAATGATTAAGATGTAATGAACAAGGGAAGAAATGTACAAAACACACAAGTGGAATGATACACGGTCATTGTTTAGGTTGGCCTCAATTATTTTCTATTATAATGATGAATGAATAACCAAAAACTTAATAATATCAATCCCCAAACCCAAGGAAGATAAACCCAATATCGAAAACATGAACAACCTGTAAATCAATCTGTTAGTGGATCTGACTCGGGTTTGGATCAATCACTACTGAATATCATCACATTTAGATGTCATTAGAGATATCCATAAGCTCTGATTGGCATGCCAATTTCCAATCCATGATCTTTTATCATTCCTCCAAGAAAAATCCACCATGACTCCTCTCTCAACCTCTCAGGTTATGCAGATATCCCTAGGTATTTGGAATAACATTGTTCTTATAATTATATAATTAGGTTGCTACATTAAAATAAAGAATAAATTAATTAATTAATTAATTAATTTTATTATTTGTGTCTACAGCTTCACTTTAACAAAACGCCCTATACCGACAAAGGTTATGTCGCACCTAGGGTAAAACTTATACTATGGATTCGATGAAAGTATAATATTTTTTATCTAATAATTTGTTCAAGATTTATTCAATAATTTCATAAAAACTTTGTGTTCATTATATAATATATTTATTGTTTTTGTTTTATCAACATTGAGTCTTATCGGACCTCATAATACCACGTTGTCTTATTGCCTGGTTCTAAAAATATTACCTAATATATTCCAAAGTCTTATAAGGAAAAAATAGGGACATAACACCAAATTCCAAAAATATACCCATAACCTAAATCTATTGTGCCATAAAGTGATTTCACAATTATCATCTACCTAGGTTTCATTGAATCATTATCCAATCAGAACACCGATGATGAACATTGATGAATGGAGGGAGGAAGGCACAAAACACAAAGAGATCTTCAAGTGAAGTCCATGTTCATTTGTCCATCATTGTCTAAAACCAAATAATGGGATGTATTATCAAATAAAACAATTCAAATATAAATAAATATCAATTTCCTAATTCCAAGAAGAGAGAAAAATGTTGGAAAAACTAATAATGAATAATATATGAATTTATTTTAAATAAATTAATTAATGTTCGTCACCAAAATCAAGAATGGTGAATTAAACCACACAAAAAAACATCTTACCTTAGGTTGGATCAATCACTGAAAAAAATAAATCCACATTTATGTCTTTGATGAGATCCATCATTTTCGTTGTTGGCTCCTCAAAACTCCATGTTCATTCATTATTGATCCTTGATCTTGAGATCACCCACCAATGTTCTCTCTGCTATAGATCTATCCATCCTCTCATTCCCTATATGGTTATGTGGATAACTATATATAATACTTCAAATATAATTTTATAAAGGGGGTTTTGTTAGGGTTTTTAAATTAAATGAAAAGAAATTAATAAATTCATTTAATTACTTTAACCTGCCCATGACTGCATTCTATTGATGCATTCGACACTGATAATAATTATGTCGCACCTAGGGTAAAACTCATTCTCTATATTTAATGGTGGTATCATATTTCTCATCAGATACACCATTAATAATTTATTCCATTTTTTCTAAAAAATTATGCCAGCATGATATATTATACTTAATATTTTTATTATATCAACATCAAGGCTCTACCATCCCCAGAACTCCATACTGACTCCATGTCTAACTCCAAAAATGTTGTTTAAAATATTCTAAAGAGTAAAATAGAAATTCCAAAGTTATTATAATGGGTATGACCCCATAATCCCACCACTAATATTCCATGCATTGGATACTAACACTAAGGATATATAATGTATACAAATGGGAAGAATTGACCTTAATATATATAATTCAAGAAAAGAGATAATATTAACCAATAAAGACTATAGAATAAATAATATATGACCATCCCAATACATGAATACAATGTCATAAAATGTGGAATTAAATAAAATAACAAGAACAAATCCAAGGTAGTGACCACAAACTCCAGCATCTCCTAAAAAACTCCACGTGTGAGTAATGCCCAGATTAATCGCCAACTAGCTCCTGTAGACTTGAAAAATAATTTATATATATATATATGGGGTGAGTATATATGTATACATAGTAGGATCCTCCCTATATCCTCTCATGAAAGTTTTAAATAAGTATACTAAATCCAAGTAAAAAAAGAAAAACAAACCCATTGCTTAAGTAGTTAAAACTATATCCCATACTCACCAAGGATCTCTTACCAAATAGTGTATAGAAGTGATCCATTATATATCAAAATCATATAAATAATAAAGGTACCACATATATAATTCCTCACTATTTTTTTCTCTCACTCTCCAACACCAAACATTATGTTCTTTAATCCCTTCCATAAGTCATCCTTCCCATCTAGGAAACCATATCATAGCCATAAAATCATCTCATCCTACACCCCATGCACACATATCTCAACCACATATCATCACATCCATAACCAAGTAGTAATTTTGAAATACATCACATAAATTGTATCATGTGATATACCTCAATCCACGCCAACCCTTACTGGTGAACCTATGGTAAATGCAGTCACTACAACCATAGTACATGTATGTTTTATAACATCAAGATTATAAAATTTTCACACACATTTATGGTAAAACTAAGATCCATCACATCCCATGTAATCACATACCCTATAACGTATCTATAAAATCCCAGATACACCTACACATCATACTAATTCTTCTTGAAGAGAAGAGAAGAGGGGGTAGCCAACCATCCATTCCATCATCAATCTGGATGTTGAAAAAAAACACCTGGAACCCCAAACATTTGGTTATTGGATTCCCACAAAATCCAGATTGTAAATTGTATGAAATAATAAAACATAAGGAATGTATCTCACATATCCAAACTAGGGGAAACTTATTATACTTAGACTTAGACTGTAGATATCATCCCACATGAAAACCCATCTTCCACCACTAATATCTAAAAAGATAGATTGCTTATAATCACACAAGTATCAAGGTATATTGTTAACGAAATTCATTTACTATTAATTACCATTACATATTTTGGTTATTCTAGGATTCAAATAAACCTATCTCATAGAGAGATAATTCCATAAGGGAAAAAGAATTTTTTTTTAATAAGGATAATAATCACAATAACAAACATTCAATCAAAACCATCCATAAAGAAACAAATAAATAGGGTAATGCCTATTATAAACCTGAACCAAACAATACATCAATAATCCTAGCATGATGATCTAAAAAATAGGAAATCCCCCTCTCAACCTATGTTATCTACCCCAACATCATCCACACTGAACCACTACCATGACCAAGGGAAACCAAATCATACCTCACTAAATATCTTAACCATACCAAGTTTTAAGATAATAAATTCGAGGTTCTCTACCATACTATGGTATAAACAAAGTAGAGAAACATATTTTTATCATAAAAATTCAAGTGGAAACTAAATTCATCGCACCAAGGGAAACAAACTAAGAAATAAATATAAACCCATAAAAATCCCAAGAACTTCAATTTTAATAATTATCATTAACCATTAATATATTGAATTAAAAAACTTATTATGAGTAATTTTCAACAATAAGAACCCTTAGATTAGTGGCTAAAATTTTTTAGGAATTAACTATGAACATTCTTGTAGAATCACTTTCTTTTTTAGTATATTTCAATGAGGAACGGTAATTATATTCACATGCCTAATTCATATTTTACATCATCTTACCAAATTTATATTTCTTAACTAGTTTTATGAATATTAAATATGATAATGAATAAAAATAAACATATAAATAAATCACACTATCTAGAAAATATAAATTGTAATCCATCAGATATATCATAAATCGCATGTGATTTGCAACACCCTTCTAATTCTTTCAATTCTCTTACTTTTGATTAATTTTATTTATTAAGTTTAATCTCAACCATTTACCCATATAAGTTCAATAAATTTAATCGTACACTTGCATATAATAAAATAAAGGTCATAAATTTTATACCTTGATATAAATCATTCAATGTTGTCTGATCAAGAATGAAAGAACGGATGTAAATCCCGAATCATCTCTACCAATAAGAACCCATAATTACTAAATATATTATTTCCCCAAGAATAATCAATGAATAACTGATAAGAAACCACAAAAAATGAAGTAAACTAGTATTATAAAAAAATAATTAGATAATGGAAGAGAAAAATAACTAATGGGGAAGAAAGAAGCTCACCTTGGATCACCATAAATTGATCTCTGAAGTTCAGGGGCTAAAGCCAAGAAAAATGGAATAACAAGTCTCTTAAAGGGATCCTCTATCCACCTAAGGTTCAAAGGAAGAGGGAATAAATAATTTAAATTTTATAGGATCCCCAAATTTATTCAGGATATAAAAATATAAGACCATGGCACAAGGGTAAGGACCATGGTGCACCGGTCAGGGATTTTATCAAAACCACAAGGCATCAAGATCGACCATGACATAATGGGTTTTAATCAAAACTACCCCAATAAATTGGGGTGAAAATCACTCAGTATATCCCATATTAAATCCCAGTAAAATCATCAATCTAATTTAACCAAGGAAATACCACAGTGCATCTGAGACATCACGTCGTAGCGGTCCCCCAAACGACAAAGACAATGGTCCTAGCCTTTGAGCTCTATGGCCTAGCCTAGAGCAGGACACCGCAGGCACCCTCAGTGAGTGAGAGAAAAGAAACTTGAACCCTAGATCACCATATCATAGAGACCATTTTCATACTACAAGGTTCATTTCCATAATACAAACAAACTCCCTGAAACTACACCACACTACAACCCAACAAACCACACTACAATGCCCCTCCTCTAACTAAAATTCCATCCCCAACAACACCCCTCACTCATCCATACTTCCCCAACACCTACAATCACCAAAAAACTCAATGAAAGGGATTGGGAAGAATTGATATCTTACAAAAACCCCAACCCTAATCCTAATTAGTATGTTACTCAGGCCTTGGTTTTATCCTCTATCTACCAAAGTCTCAAAAATAAAATATATAAAAAAACTACCATATGTTTAAGGGAATTATGTGTATATATACCCACCAAAAAACCACACATGATACATAGTAAAACCAATGAATTTAAATTCATAAAATAATAATACAAATATACTTAAAATTATGAATAAAAACTCATAAAAATAGTCAACCCACTACTTATGACACCACCGCCATTTGTCTCCACCAACTGACCTCAAAATTTTTTAATCCAATAAAGCAATTCTATTTTTGGACTATAACACAAGGAAAAATCATCATTATATATATAAAAATATATAGAGAGAATGTTAATATAACAATTCATTATAATTTTCCCAATGACATCCCATATCACCCCAAGCGAATCAAATATTTTTTTATGAAAACATATCCAAACCATGAAAATTGATATAATCAAATCAATGTAACTAGTTTCATATAAATTGATAACCAAATATCCCATAACACTTACCATTTTAAATAAAACTTGTTTTATATTCACTTTTCTTTTCTAACCCCAGAAAAACCTTAAAACCCTAAGACATGACCATTTTGGTAACTCCCTCCCATGTTTTTTATCTTACTGATAAGACCCTCACACTAAAGCATGATTCATTAACCCACCTCTTCTAACCCAATGAGGTTTTGAAACACTTAAGTGGTGTACCCATATATTCTTTATTAACAAAATGAAATTTCCTTCTCCCTGAACACTTAGAAGAATCCCATAAACAAAATTCACAAAAAACACATTAAATTGATTCCACTAATGATAAATTGAACCATGATTCATACAATGTAATCAAACAATATTTCCAATTCGAAAAAAAAACTAATTTATAAATTTCCCATTTTTTTAAAAAAACGAACACACCTAAAAAATCCACATTTCGTTTCCATGAAATTTAAACACACTAAAACCATTTATCATAATTCATCATACCACATTTTATAAAACATTTTAAATCCACTAAAAAGATTTATTTAGAAAAAAATAATGTAATTTATTCTAATTCATCACACAGTAGTGTGAATGAGATGTCATATACCTCTTATCACCTCCATAAAATCATTTTCATGCATCCTAAACATTATAAGCCTCATGAAATCCAAACCTAGATAAAATAACTAATTTCCCTAAATCACACTTTTTAAAAATCATACTAATTATAAAAAACCATATAAATACTCACTTAGTATTTAACCATCATAAATACCCCTTAAAATAGTTTGATAAGTCCATATTTATACCTCATCTAACAAACTAGAACAAAATCACCATTATTTAAGAGGGTTTCATTATACCTTAGAAAAACTACCAACCCAAATTCCTAACATCGGACACCTAGTATTAGAGGAGATCAAGAACAAGAAAAATATAATAAAAAATATGGGGTTACCTTTGATACATAAGTATTAGAGAGAAATAAACCAACCTAAAATCATTAAAAATACCCAATAAGGGTCTCTCTCACATTAGGGATGAACTAAGTGAGATGAGGGAGTGTTTGGATCAAAAGGAAAATTTTCGGGTCAATTTTTAACAAATTCATTATATGGCTAGATAGTCTCCAAAACAACATATATAACATGAATTTTACCTAAGAATAAACCATAATGAATTATTCATATGCATAATCTCTCAAACTGCACAACTGACCATGTATTTTTCTCATCCATGAATATTCCAACTTTTTCACCTTTAAATGCATAGAAACACATTATCTTTAGTCTTAATGAAACTATTATTCTCTATAAATTCCCACCCATATGATTTAAGAAAACTAAGACCAAATATTTATTCTTTTCTAGGATAATACCCTAAACACATAAAATTATATAAGAGATATAATGAATAATAGTTTATTTTTTAAAATATTTTCACAAAAGTAAATAAGTGTTATTTTAATTACATGAAGTGTTTTTGTATCTTATAATTATATTTTAGGAAAATAAAATTTTTAAGATGCCATTGAAAGCATGTTAAACTTGGAGAAGTTCAAAATGTAACAAGTGAACAATTATTATAATCTAATTCAAATAAAAAAGTCACTTTACATCCTAAAAGTGTTAATGATATGTCAGTAAAGTAATATTTTAATGTAAGGAGTTGCATTTAAAATCAGGTATCAAAATTATCTCAAGGAAAATAATAAATGGAAAGGTTCCATGATAATGATAGTATAAAATTTATAATAGTTATAAGTATTTAAAGTAAAATGAGTTATTAAAATCATAACAATAGATGTTATGAATAAAATAATTTTTAATATCATTTTTAAGTTTTATACATAATTATTAAGAGTCCTACTATAACCATTATTAAAATGATATTTCTTTATATATGTTATCTCACTAAATGATTTTAGTGGGAAGATTTTACCAAATGGAAACATATATATGTAACAGGTGTCACATAGAGATGTAACTACTATTATATATAATATATAATTTTTAAAAAGACTAATAAAAAAATAAAATATAAGGTTTTTAGTCTATTTTCATATTATATATGGTAATGATTGATACCTTTATATGATTTTTTTAATATTCTTAAATAATTTTAAGAATATAAAAAATGTATCATATTATATGAAAATTTATCCATATTTTACCATTCATTCACACAGGCTACATATTTCATGGAATGAAATGATAATTAAACTCGTATAGTATGACTTTGAGTTATTCTTAATCAATGTCATTGTGGATATTTCTAGGTTATGATGAAATATGAAGGTTAGCATGAACTGGGGCTTGTATGAAGATATTAAGTTTTGTTCATGAGGCAAAAAATTATTTTTTTTATATGGACCACTATATATACTATATATAATATCAAGAATTATATAATTAATATAATAGTGAATATTTCATATTAATATCCATTACCTAGAATTAAGAAATAATCTCACATGTGAACCTTCATACTTTTATGTCCAATTAATGAAAGATTTAATATTAAGATAGTTATTAGGTGTTTGGGTATGTTTCTAGTAATGCGGTAGGTTTTTATTAATCAAAATAACATTTTCCTCTAATATTATAGGCATAAAATGCAGGATCTCAATTGATAAATATCAAGTAATTGTATGATTATAGTAACCCTATTTATTCTTCAGGGAATGACTTATCTCCATATTATTTTTGGGATATATTTTTATCATATTATACTTGTTGGGTTCTTCTCTTATCATAATAGTAATTGGTTCGGGATAATTAATCACAAGGGTGATTTTTTTTGAAATCCTTGAATTTTAGAGTCATGATCACCTGGAGGACAAAATGGTAAATTTATCTAAGGAAGATACCACATAAAAATTTTATTAGGGTTCTATTAATCTCAAAGCATGGTGTTTACCCTTAGGTAAAATTTTATTATAATTATAAGGTGGTTGAGTTTTGAGTATTTATTTAATATTTATTTAATCAAATAAATAAATTATTTGAATATAAATATTATTAAAGGAATCAATATCTCTCAAATGGGACTCTGAATAGAAAATATTTCATTGCACTTTTTCTAGGGATGATAGGATTTATCTAGGAGTGACATAATTTGAGATAGGGTTTCAAGGCCTAGCTTGAGGCCATTTTTATGTCTTTAAATATTTTTTAAATATCACTAAGTGGGGGATTATCCATTTTGAAATGTCCATAATAGATATTAAGGTTGGGATCATTCTTAAATGGGAGTAATCATAGAATTCTTAGAGTGATGGAATGCCCCTCCAAGTAGGACTCATTTATCATTTTCCAGTCTATTATTTATGTGAAATTTAATTTTTAGATCTCTTACGTAACATTTTAAATATCATATTTAAATTATTTTATGAAATCTTTTCTTATGAATTCAATTTATTTTGGTGGTTTGGTTATTATAGTAATCAAATCTAGGAATGGTTTTTTGTGGTCAAACCATTATTGACCATCATCGCCCTCCTGGACCCCATACCATGAGGAAGTGGGTGTATAAAGGCACTAACCCTTAGGGTAGTGCGAGTTCACACAAGGGTATTCTACTCTATGACCACCACACAAATTCCCTCTTTCACCCATTTCAAACTCTCTCTTTCATAGAGTATTGGACTGGTAAAGATCCATCGACTTATTTAATGGCCAATGACGAGTCCGGGTGGTAGTGAGGGTAGCATGGTATGATTTATCAATGATAACTCAAGTGAAATAGGCAGATCCTTATGTGGTAAAGTCAGAGCTGATATCAGCTATAGGTAATCTGAGGCATATTTGGGTGATGTAGCGACCAAGGTTTTTGTGGGTATAGGATGGGGTCCAGTTAAGAGGGGTTAACTCTAGTTTTTTTATTGGCTATTGATAAGCCAAAAATACACCAAGTGGTGGTGGATTATAAAGGATTTAGTGGTCTGATCCAACTTTCTGGTTGAACCCACCCATGGGCTGAGCAGGTATGCCCAATACATTATGTTAGGCCATGCAACATGGTCTAACCTTCTGGGAGGATCCCACTCAAAATTAGAATCAAGGTGGGTTTTACAAAATAGGATGAGTATAATATGATCTGTATAAACATGAATATAGTTTATAAAAATTACATTATTTTAACATTACATATAAAAAATACTCGCACAACCCTAGAACCTAAATGTTTAGTTTATTTGGGGATTGACTCCATAAAAAACTTATTTTATGTACTTATTTCAATATATCTCACAAAATATCTATTTAATAATTCTTATACACATAATAATCCATATAATTTCAAGGGTAAATTGGAAAAATAAGGGTGATCTCAAATGATCAATAAGGAAAAAACTTATCAGTATTTCATTAATGTTTGGATCATAATCATGTGAGAAAACATAATCATGAGAGAAATATCTAATAAAAAATCATAGAACAATAAGTGTTTTCCATAATTCAAGATATAGTACATGTAATCTCAAGTGATCAAATATATATCATGGAATAAGGATATAAAAACATTAGATAATAATCATCATCCATGTATCATAACATAAGTATATAATGAAGAAATGTGTCATAATCATAAGCATAGGAAATCATAACATTATGACAAGGCTATCAATAATTATGTCCATGCACAATATTATGAAAAAATATACCCAAAATCATATCCATACAAAAAAATTTAAAAAATCAATTCATGATCATGTGAACACAAAAAAACTTGTGAATAAAGCTATCTGTAATCATGTATACACAATAAACATGTGAACAAATCTATCCAAAATCATGTACACATAACATGTGATATATAAATTTAACCAATTAATTGTAGGGTGATATAGTACCACACACCTAAACATCAATACATATGTGTGACATTTTGAAATCGATCATATATCATATCATGAAAAACCCATGGAAAGGAAATGGGTTTCATAACAATTTTAAATGGTATCACAAAAAATGACCTCAAAAATTGGATCGATTGATACCAAAATTTAATCAATAAAAAGGAGTATTTCATAAGAGAATTTAGATAGTGATTCACTAAGCATAATTCCATAAGATATGGATCCTTTTAAGATATATATTAAAATGGAAACGAAATCATAAAAATATATTTCATAAAACATTTTTAACCATATTGTAAAAAGATAAAGTTATGAGTCACTTTTAAAAATAATTTTCAAGAAAATAACAAGAAAATATTTTTAAAGCACTAATTTAAAAAAAATAAAAAAAATTATCTTTTAAAGGAAATAATATTTAAGTTAAAAAATTTGGAGTGTAATATAAAAGATACAATCAAGAAAAGAAATTCCTTTTCAATATTTTAAAATATCTTTATCAAAACCCACATCATAAAAAGGATGAAAAAAATTCCTTTTGAAAAAATTTAAAGATAAATAATAATGTCACATGAGATAATACATATATGGGTTTCAAAATAAGAAATAAAAAAATTGGAAATAAAGAAATTTGATATAGAGGGGAAATATTTTTTTTAGAGGGTGAGAATTATTCTTAACACGATTATACTTTTATAAGAAAGAAATTAATCAAGGAATAATATTTGGATTTTACATGTAATTTTTCCTATAATTAGAAGGGGGATATCATATGAAATATTAAATGTAATAATATAGTATAATTATAAGAATATAATTCAATAAGTAACATCATAACTCAAATAAAGGAAATTTGAGTTAACAAAATCTCATACCTTTACTCTCAACTTCAAAAAAAGTGTTTTAACCTTCTATATAATAAACATAACCACTTTAATAAATTATTTTCAAAAAATTATTTTTATATATTACCTTTTATATTATTTAATTATGATTATTTATTGTATGTTTATTAGTTAGTTATTATTTATTTTCATAATTAGATATTAGTGTTTTTGATTGCTTTGCACATGCTTTGTAATGTCGATGTTGATCCATATGCTTTGATACCAAGTTCATCATTACTAGATTATTTAAGGTACTATAAAATATGTTCCATATTGATTTATAAATTTCTAATTTCATTCCATGATAGTTTTAGTTACAATTTTTTGAAGATAAAAATAGTGATGAGCTTATTTTGGTAATTTTTATCGAACAAAAGGTAGTTTATTAATAATGAGTTAAATATTTATATTATCATTAAAAAATATTGATCATATAATTTTTATCCATTAAATATATTATTATAAACATCCATGTAATGTGGTGATGAAAAATTAAATACATCATTCATATAGGTGGTAGTCTGCGCATAACACGAGTGGTATTTTCATTTCCCATTAGATGGGAATGAGATAGATAATGGTTGTCCCATTAATGTAATAAAATTTAAGTATACTAAATATAATTATTTAATTATATTACTATGTTTATAATAGTTTTAGATTAATTTGGGTGAGAAATATAGAAAAAGAAATGTTTGGGAGTGGGTAATACTCATGTTGAGAGTTTGAATATTCTCTTAAAGGATCCTTTGTAAATGTAGGAATTGGATCATTTTATTATAACCAAGGTCTATAAAACATGTAAGAGGATTCTTGGAGAGGTTAAATTTATATATATTAATAATAATTCAAAGTTTATGTTTGTATTGAAGTGGGTGTAAGTGAACTCCTTTTATAGGTGAAAAAATGACTTTTCCTTAAAATTGAAAGTTAGGTGATGGGAAAAGATGGAATCGCATGGGAGTTAGGTGAGTTATGTGAGGAAATATTGGTGATACATTTGGGTTTGGATTTAAAATCTATTAAAAGTCTTATATATGGTCTAAGTATAATGAACTGGGTATTACTTATATAAATATTACATCATTTAATATGAATATTCAATAAATATCACAATAATACATGACCAATAACCATAAAGGTTTAATGTATTTGGATAATAGATAAATAATAAACTTATTTAATAAAATATATTAAATATATACTACAAATTTCTTCTCACTTGGTACCATTATTATACATATCCTACTTAAAACCTTTCTCCATAACCTTGGGAAAGGAAAACAAAATAAAAGGTGAGCTCAGATGCTCAGTAAGTGTAAACATAGGAGATATAAATTGATGATAATAAGTGATCATAAGATAATAATAATGGTATTAGAAAATGAAAATAACTTATTAAAACATACCCAACAATTCATAAACCATAAATAATGATCCATGGCATAAAGTTTAATCATAATAAAGGACATGAGTCATAAGAGTGTGGAATCATCAATAATCAATCATGATCCATGAGATCACATCATAAGCACAATACATAAGTTTTTGGAATAAAAATAAGAATATAAAATCATTTCCTTAGTCAAGACTCACTTATAATACTACCATAGTGGATAGATTCCCATTGTGGATTGGGTTCACTCCTCATTCCCATAAACGTAGTGGATAGAGTCCAATAGTGGATTAGATTTATTCTTCATTCCCTTTCATATTATATCATGAGATATAATTATTTAACCAATGAATAAATGGGATATATAATATTGGTCCCACCTATCACATAATATAAACAATACATTTTTTCATAAGATCATAAAAACATTCATCATTTCATCATAACTTAATTATACCATGGAAAAGAAATGTGTTTCATAAAAACTTTATTAAAACATCATCATCATAGGAAATATAGAGCAATAAAGTGTATGTTATCACTATATAATATACCCAATGAAGAATAAAAATACTTAAGGGATTCTGTAATAGATAAAAAAATACTTTTATAAAATCATTAGAAATATTCATTAAAAAACAAGAGAAAACATCCATTTATTTTGTTAACTTTTTAAAAAATAAAACTTCTCAGAACAATCGGAATATGGTTTTATATAAAAAACCCATTGGAACTTGTAGATTAATTTAAATAGTAAATAAAATAAATTAAAATGTAAAAAAATATTAATGTCATATATGTTTAATAAAAACATTCTTTTCATACTTTTTAAAATAAATTTAGAAGTAAGTTGTATGGAAAACGTTTGAAAAGATTACTTTTAATCATTTATAAAGAAAGTATAAGGTAGTATAAAATAAATTTATCAAAAATTTAAGTGTATATAAAAAATTCAATAATTTTTTTTAAGAACATAGATATGGAGGAAAAAGATTTTTGTCCTAACAGATGACATAAGGTCACCTTTTCTTTTAAACATTCTTTTAGTATTTTTGAGTACCAAAAAGGTGGATAATGAAAATAATACTTTAAAACCCCTGAAATAACCAAAGGAGAATAAAATATATGGGGTTTAAGAGATAAATGAAATATAAATCCTCAAAAGGACATTGAATCATAAATAATCCTGATTAAAAGTGATATTGGAACATAAACCCTTACCTCAATTCCGGAATTTATTCACACACTCTAACCTATTGTATAATAAATTTAGACTTATTATAAATATATAACATAGAAATATTCATACTTATATTACTATATACCATTAACTTATAATTTAAAATTACCTATTTATTAATAATTCTTCATTAAAATAAATATTTGGTTGTAACTATTCTATTTTCCATGCATGTTTCATTTTTTAGATATCATTCCTTGAACCTTGTTCATGGTTTAATCATATAAATAATCTTAATCATGTCATAAATATCATATTTATTCATTATATAAAAATTTAAAACCATCCATGTAAGTAGGTGATGAAAATTACCTACATCACTTAGTGGAGGCGATAGTCCTCACATAACCATGGTTGATGTTTTAATTTTTCAATTGATAGAAATAAAGGAATATAAATAATAATTTTTATTTAAAAATAATTATTATTTAATTAATATCATATATATTCCTTAAATACATCTATATAACCATTCATGATAGTTGGTGATAAAAAATTAATTGCATCTCTTCATAGAGGTGGTAGTATGCACATACGCATGAACGACGCTTTCATTTTTTCACTGGATAGATGAGAGGTTGATAATGGTTATTAAATAAACATAATAACATTTCAATGTATTTATTATACTTATTTCATCATATTATAATATATATAATAAATTTATATAAGGTGGAATAAGAAATAAATTTTAAATAATCTGGTTAAAATT
This sequence comes from Viscum album, assembly GCA_963277665.1. NCBI lineage: Eukaryota > Viridiplantae > Streptophyta > Magnoliopsida > Santalales > Viscaceae > Viscum > Viscum album. The sequence goes on along the minus strand of OY728150.1, from coordinate 799,635,783 downwards.
TGGGTATCCTCCTTTGGCTTGCACCATAAGCCTTATTAAGTTGATCTTTTTGTGAGATCAAAACCTCTAGAATGTGGGTAGAAGAGTTTGTAAGTGATTCTGGAATATATTGGTCGATCTAAGGTACTCAAATTTTGTAGATAAATTAGGATATAATGTTATCATTTATAAGTAAATGGATTGGAACACTTAAAAATACCCTTAACTTTAGAATAATATAATGTCACTATTATGGGAAAGTGGAACAAAAAAATAAAATTTTATAAGATAAGGTGATTTAGGTATAAATAAACTCAACCAATGAAATTAAAGATATTTTTTAGTGATATCTTGAAGAATTGTCCCTTTATTCTAACCCTTTTAACCCATTTTTATCATTTTTGTGGTGAAAAACTTTTTACCATGGTAACTTATTTTTATGACCAAAAATAAAATTGAAATTATTGAAAAATTTACACATACTTATTTCAAATATATAATCCATTTTATCATATTAAATAAGAGTTGTGGGGTTATTACTCATGCAACTAATACATGTCTCCTTAATAAAGTGTGGTTCCTCCGCTATAAATAGTCATTTGATATGAGTTTCTTGGAGTGATGTGTTTCAATAGGTAACTAGGAAATAGAAAGTTGTTTAGAAAATAATGATATAGTGGTACATCTGTATAGTTAAACCTAAAATTGAGTAAGAGTAAATCATGGAGAGGATGTCATAGCTATAGATCATTGGGATTATATGTGAGTACTTTTCTTTATTAGTTACCTTGGGAATGTTTTTGAGATTTTGGGTTATATATTTTTCATGAAGTTGGGTTTTCCTCTTGATTTACATAATCAAGAGTTATAAGGGTGTGTAGTCATTACTTTGAGTTGTGGTTCTAGTTTTAGTATTATCTCTTTTATGAGGTGATAATATTATCAAGATTTTCACTCTCCCCTATAAGATTTGGTTAGGGTATAATTAGGAAGTGAATTTTTGATGTTACCTCATCATTTTCCTACCTTATTTTCCCCTTATATGGTTTGATTTGGGTGGATGTCTATTTTTCCTTTATTTTGGTGCATCATTCAAGGTATTTTATACTAACCCATGCATGGGAATAGGTTCCCACCTATGTTTGTGTCCATGTAGATGACACATGGTATGGGGGTGATCTTAGAGACTTGAGAGTTGGTAGATATGGCATGTAGATACAGTTGGTGAGAGCTATTGGAGACTCTATTTAGAGTCTTGGTGATGAAGAGTGTTTCCCCATTTAGTGACAATTTTCATTTCTTAGATTCTTTATGTTCCATGTTTCCCTGTTTGAGAGATAGATCATGTGATGGGCATAGATGGTTGGTGATATTTGTATTTATATGAATATCCTTTTCTTGGTTATTTTATCTTATGTTATGTTGAAATATTGGAAGTTTTTATTAGCATTTGTGGATATGTATGTTCTGTAAGGTGCTCTTTGAGCAAAGGTCAACCATTGAGATAATTGTTATCAGAGATAGGTGCCAACCCCCAGCCGATTGGATGCGGTCTTGGGGTGGCACACTCGACCTATCCAGTGTCCCGGGTGGGGCCCTAGCTTATATCAATAGTCATACTTAATAAGTGACATGTGATATGCTTATATATTTAGGTGAGTGACATGTGATGCACTCATCTAATTGGATGAATGACATGTAATGTGTTAACCTATCTTATTCAATATTTATATAGAGCGTTTTGAATGTATGAGAGGTCAATACAAGATTATACAAAGAGATCATATGATTATGCAAGATGTATGTGTTATATCTAGTGGACAGAGGTATAGAGATACATGTTTTCAATGAAGATCATGTAAAATATCATTATATATTGAGTATCATTGACACTTTATTAGACTCTTATCCTAGCTTATGATTATGGATTTGAGAATTCATAATTGTTTTCAATACTATAAAGGATCACAAGGTCATGATTAGTGGTTGTGTAAATAAATATAGGTATTTTTATGAAATTTTTATATAAAACTTTTATGGAATTATGATAGATTAACCAATGGGAGTTTTAGAGGATATCTAAAGGGATTTTTGTTTATGGTTTCACAAGTTATTTCATATGTCATGGAATAATGTTAAATTGCATTAAATATATGGGTCTCTAAGTGTAATTGGGATATTAATCAATAAAAATATGCACTAAATAAAAACCATGATATGATTAAGGTCACTATATCAAAGTAAAGGTCATTATGGTAAGGTTATGTGCATGATAGTGTGTTATCTAATAATGCATTCCTTAATCATATTTCATTGCAAGATTTCATAATAATTTTATTATTATGGTATAATGGTATCAAGGAGTTTGAATGTACATTTTTATTGTTTAAATATTAAAAAATTAATGTAAATTGATCCAAATGTTATAAGAGGTTGTAACATTATAAAATTTTTGTGAAACATTTTAGTTATGTTCAAAAAATTATGAGATTTTTGAAAACGAATGGGTGTCCTTAGAGACCTATATAAAGTGTTTCAAGCCTAATTTTTTTTAGATTGATGTAAACATGTGTGATTTGATCACTTAGAAACTACTTAATATGATTCTATCATTTATCTATTTTCTTCAACTCCAAGGTATAACAATCCATTAGCCAAAGAGAAATACTTCAAAAGTATTAGGATATTCACGCAGCCCATAGATACCATAGAGGTGATATCCTTTTGATATCTATTAAGAGATATCATTATAGATTTTGAAGAATAATTTGGAGGGTTTGGATTTATACATTAAGGGGTATGTGTGTTCTTCATTTATATTTTATTCAATATAGACGAATAGCTAGATTTTATAGAAAATGATACATTTAAACAAGTGTTGTTCCAACTAAAACCCAATAAAATCATAAGGTGAAATTAGTAAATGTTTAATAATTTTGATTCAAACTACTATAAAAATAACCACATTCATTCTTTACGTTTTCATTGTTTTATCAAATATTGTTCAATTTTCTTTAATTTTCCATAACTATAATGGTCTTTCCCTTCACAAACTATTACTTTGTGTCTTTTAGGTATTATAGGTGATGAAATATGTTATAAGAGCGAAGGTGGAATTGGAGTTGTTATTTTATCTGGAAGGAGTATATCATGGTGTGGACTTGGGTGTTGTAGCATGAAGGGCTGACAAGAAGAAAGGGAAGTTTTTTATTTTAGTGTGTCATGTTGTGAAGGGTTGAGTCATGATGTGGGGTTTTGTGTCATGATTTTATGATTTTTAATGACTCTAAAATCTTTATTTGATACTTTGTAATATTTTAAATAATATTTTTGGAGTAAGGACTAAATTCAATGTAGGATTCTGGGACCCGTGGATCCTTAGTGTTAATATATTTAAAATATTAAATATAATATATAGGACATGCACATTTTTTTAGAAATAATATAATAACACTTTAATAGTGTCTTGAATAGGAAAACTAAGACCATCATTAAATTTAGATTGTGGTTTTTACCCTAGGTTATACATAAGTCATGTCAGCATTGGTTTCTTTAATAGAGTGTAGTCATGGGTGGGATAAATGAATTAAATTAATTTATTAATTTAATTGTCATTAAATTTATTAACCCTAACATATCCTCTATTTAACCCCCTCTATAGATAATTCTCTAGGGTTATCCATATAACCCTAGAAGATATAAAGTATGGAAAGGGATAACTCTGGTGGTGAGTGCATTCATGGGTGATCACAGAATCATGGATCGATGATTAGAGTATTGTGGGGTTTGTCATCGTCAATGGAGTTCTTGAATATAGTTAATGACATCAATGTGGAATCATTATTCATCAATGATCAATCCAACTAGAGGTAGGGCATTTTATTTTGTGTTTTATTTTCCCATTCATGATTATTGAGATGAATGAAAATTAATTGATTCTAAATTAATTTAGGGATCATTATTTTTTGGTTTTTACAATGTTTCTTTTATCTTCCTAGATTTAGGAATTTGTGATTTATTCTTCATTGAATTTTTTGATTTGGAAATCTACCCCATTCTTTGAATTTTAGAAATGATGTCCAAAAACGAACATGGACTTCCATTGATTATCACTTTTTTATTTCATGCCTTTCTTCCTCCTTTCTTTGATGTTCATTAGTGACATTTCAATTAATCGATGATTCAATGATACTCGAGGTACTGATCATTGTGCATTTTTTATTTGTCATAACGGATCATGGTTATAGGTTTATTTTTTAGATTTGGATACATGATAGAGGTGTGGTGGTGGTGATAAGAATATGATTATGGTTAAAGAAAAGGTGGATCCATGATCCAAATTGAGTGAGATAGCCACTGGCAGTGATTGTGAGCTACTTATGGAGGGATTGATGGAGATTTCATGTCCGGTTCTATATGATTTATTCAATATGGCGATGATAGGAATTGTTTACCATGGGGTGGCCATAATATGGCTACCAACAATGATGTGGTCCTGGTCAACATGATTATATGTGTTGTAGATATGAATCATGGTGGGATAGGAGGTAATGGTAGTACGGGTGGAGAAACATGAACAGACTGGATGTTATATGAAAATATAATATACATAGAGTGTTCTTCGTAAGAACACATGTCCTGCATACCCCCTGTGTGGAAACTAGGGTTTATATGGAGAGTTATGTATCACATGTTTTGTATAATAATCACATTCCATGTAACCCTTATCCAAATATATCAGCGTATACAGAGAGTACATGCCCAAAAGTCCATGTGACCCCATATGTTATGTGTGATGGGGCACACACCATGTACTTTGAAAAGTCCATGGGCATGAGTATACAACACACACCGAGTGTTATCCTAACATATACATTTCATGTGTTGTAAAAACATTCCACATATCTTGGGGAGGACATGTCATGCGAGATGACAAGACACGAGTGTAAGAACCCAGATCTTATTTTCAGGTATGGATCTTGATTTTGGGTGATTTTGAGAAAAAGGAGATTTTTTGGAAATTTTAAAAGTACATGCTGTGTACATAGGAGTACACGTTGTGTACCTGGTTTCCACGGGTAGTCATGTACTGGTCATGTAATAGTCGAGATATGGCTATGTGAGGTGACCTAGAGACCTCTAATGTCGGGGGTCGGTTGAGGAAAATGCACAGTGTGTTCATTAACAGCACATACCATGTAGTTTTTCTTTTATTTGATTAAACAAACCGGGGTCACATCTAATTGAAAGATTCATCTCCTTTTGGACTTGGATCATCCAAGAGCGACTAACAGTGACAATTATTCTATAATCTAGTGTTTCTCCATCCAAGGTCTGATTAGAACTCCAGTGGGTGTGTTGGAATCCCACTGGTGAGTCATTCCTTATTCTAAAGCTTCTCCTCCTGATTTCTTCTCTCTCCTGAGTTATTAAAGGTTGAATGTTTTTGATATTTTTGTAGATCTACAACATTCTAGGCCTATTCAAGGGCCAATGTTCGAGAGTATTCATCATAAAATGTCAAGGTAGTTGGTTTGTTTCCTTTAGTTTTTTGTCTTTGAGTTTTATATTCCAAAGTGCTGGTTACCCATGTTTCGAGTATTTTGGGTTAAGAAAATTGAACCCTATTTTATTTTCCTTAGATTGATTATAGAATTAAGGGTTTCTTGATGTGATATTATGTGGAATTTCATGTTAAGTAACACCCCATGGGTGAATTTCCTTGTTTGTATTTTTAGGACCGTTTGGTATAAGTTTCCTATGAGGAAGACCTTGTTTCCTTTCCTTGTTTGATAGGATGGAACTAATTGCCTTTTGCAACTTGTTAAATTCTTGTGATATGCATTGGAATTGTTTATCCATGTAATAGTTGAGATTAATTTGGGTTGCTTGATATCATTTATGAACGATTAAATTTCACAAGGTTGGGGGAACCTGGTGTAGTTAGACCACAGGGGGAATTGACATTGAGTGATTCCTCATAGTGTCTATTATATTTCACTCTACAAGACCAGATGGGGGATTTTCAATGAGTGCTCCCTTAGAGTATCTATAGTTTATATTATGAGACCATAGGAGGAATTTATGTTGAGTGCTTCCCCAGAGATTCTATAGTTATTCTGGAAAGACCATAGGGGTAATTAACAGTGATTGATTCCTTAGAGTGTATTACCTTTTTATTGCATTACTCGGATAGAGGGGTTAGACTATGTGAGCTACCTACAAGGTTAATGTAAATAATGAATGTTTGTGATGCGTCTTCCAAGACAAAGCACAAGCTTAGATTCGATCTTGTTAGGTAGTCTTCTAAGATACCGTTTTTGATACTTACTTGATTAAATGATGAACATTAAATGGTAATGAATGTAAATAGAAACTTTAGTATTTGTTTACTTTTGTGTATTCCTAGTTATTTACTGCATCTCTATTGTTACCTGTTATATATACTCACTGATAGTTAGGCATATATCTTGTGGTAGTTTCCTACTGGTATTCGTATCATACCCAATTTGAGTTATGCTTTTGTACCCAAACAGATTATATGGTTGCAAGTATAGATAAAGAAAAGCTCCATTTGTCATCAGAAGCTTGATTACTGTGGATTTGGAGAGCATGGGACCAAGCTGTGGCTTGCGATGCAACTGGAGTTTATTGTTTTCTTTTGTAATTTGGATTAGTACTGTATTTCTAGCATTGTGACTTGTTTTTCTATTTTCCAAGACATAAGTGACATAAATATGATGCCAAGATTTGATTTGCAGGGAGTATGGGCCCCCACGAATAAGAATTTGGAACTTTAATGCTTTTTTTAGTGTTTTTATGGGGTTTCAAAGTAGTTTTTGAGGCTTACTATCTGGAAAAACCCAGAATATATGGTGTGTGATGATGAATACATGCCATGTATCCTTCTGTTCGGGAATAAAAAAATTTCTTAAGTACACACCGTGTACTTATTCTACACATTGTGTAGTCTTTGACTGTGTGACTAACTATGTGGGTAGAGACACGAGGTTAAGAAATTTTTGGTGGAATAAACTATGTACTGGGAGTACATGTCGTATTATAGATACCATGTATCCAACCGTCTGACTAACGACATGGGTGGATGAACTTCGAGTAGTACATGTTGTGTCCAGCACGAACACGCCGTGTGGAAGTCGACCGTGTCTCCAGCCATGTGACCAACAACACGGGTCGGTAAAATCCTTTTAGTACACACCATATCTAACCTAAACACATTGTATATTTTTGTTCTAAGGTAACCATATATTTCTATACAATTAGAAGAACATGGGAAGGAGGGAAAATTCAAGTACATGTCATGTTATAGGATGAACACGCCATGTGTAGGGGAATTACATGACTAGTTTTGGCAGAAGTACATGCCCATGTTGAAACCTAAGAGAACACATTGTGTGGAGGGTATACATGTCGTGTAACCATGTTTTGTAAAAAATGAATGTTTTATTTATCCTCTTCCTTTCTTGTACTTCTAAGTTTCATTCCTTGATAATATTGAGTTGAGGTGTGAGCTTGACCTTGCAGAGTCATGACACCAAGACATCATTCGGTTGAATGCCAGGTTTGGGGATATGATCAAACACCAGAAATGGTAGAACAATGACTACTAGTAGATCATCCTGTAGTGACCTTCATGGAACCAGCTATTATACCATACATAGGTGCTAAGGCATAGTTCTGTGAAGGATTTATGAAGATGATTCAGACTTTCCAAGGACCACTACATTTTGCCTCATCTATAGTAGAGTTAACATGGGTTTTTTAGTAGTAGAATCCTCCCACCTTCTAAGGGGGTAGAGGAACTCAAGCTACAGAGTCATGGTTGGAATCTATGGTGTCTATCTTAGAACATCTTGAGAAATTTCCATAGAGGAGGGTGAATCTCGATACTTACATGCCACGTGATTCCTCCAAGAGATGGTGGGATGTGATATCACAGGTGGGACACCAGTGGGTTATGTCTTGGGATGAGTTCTAGAGGGACTTCTATTACTAATTCTACCTGGAGACCTTGAGGGATGACTGATCCTGAGAGTTCATGAGTTTGGAGCAGGGTACTCTCTTAGTCATGGAGTATTCTTTTCTCTTCACAAAGTTGCAGTGCTTTACACCTATTCTGGGGGTGATGAGTTATTTATTGCGAGGAAGTTTGAGGATGTTCTCCAACATGATGTCGGATATTAGCTGAACATCTTTAGGTTGACTTCCATATCTTTTATATTTAACTAGGCATTGATCACTAAGTGAAACCTGATGGATTCTAGAGCTATGGGATAGGGCAGTTCAGCATCTAGAGTTAGTACTCTTCCAACTGATAGTAGAAAATTCCAGAGGGAGTCTACACATGGAGATCCTAGTAGGTGGTATTTTCCTTTAGGTAGCCAAGTGGTGTTCTACTAGTGTGGGAAGGGAGGAAATAAGAAACCTGAGTGCTTGAGAGACCTAGTTGAGTGCCGATCTAGATAAAAGATAGGACATCTTCAGTATTTCTGCAATGCCATCCTTCTAGTAGCTAGTGAGTTAGGATCTTTTTTGAATCCTCGTACTGGAGTAGGACCACAAGTCCCACATAAGACTGGGTTCTAGAGTTCTTTAGGAAGTTCAGGACGAGGTGGTGGTCTTGGATGCAGTGGTCAGACACAAGGTTTTCAATAGTCGTAGGGTAGATCAGCTTAGGGATATCAGACAGCTTCATAGGGTTACAGCGCGGGTCAGGCATTTATGCTAGATCAAATCCAATAGGAGCAGGATCCTGAACCCTCTATGGTCAAAGGTGTGATTTTGGTTGCCTCAATTTTAAGCTTTTGATCTTTTCGATACAGGGGATTCCCAAAGCTTTATATTTTTACCTGTTGTGAAGAGCCTTGGGCTCTGTATCTTTACTTCTAATGATATATTGACACTAGACACTCTGTTGGAGACTAGAACAGCTAGTGTACATCAATTCAAATAGTTCCCTCTTAATGTTAGTGGGTGTCACTTCTTATGGGAACTTTATGTCTTAGAGATGATGGGCTATGACATCATTCTCAGAATGGACTGGTTAGTTCCCTTCTAGGATGTTGTCAATTTCTATCTTCATAGGGTGAGTTTCACATCACCAGAGGGTGAATTGTTTCTACATAAGGGTGAATGGGATTTCTAGGATAGAAAAGTTGGTCCCAAGCATCATGAGTTCAGAGGTGTTACATCCCAGATTGCTAGTCTGTATCTGGATGACCAGGGGACTTCACAGATGGACTTTCCTCTAGTGGTAGATCATTTCAGGGATGTCTTTCCAAACAACTTTTCAGGTTTACCTCTGGAGCGATATGTAGACTTCTCTATTGAGCTTGTGATAAGGGAAGCATTGGTGTCCATTCCTCCTTATAGGATGGCTACACTAGAGTTATAAGAGCTCAAAAAGTAGTTAAAGGAGTTATAGGAAAATGGTTTCATCTGACCCAGTACTTCTCCTTGGGGTTCACCTATCCTATTTTTAAAGAAGGTAGACGGTACCCTTAGACTTTTCATGGATTATCAGAAGTTGAACCAGTTGACAGTCAAGAACTAGTATCCCTTACCAAGGATTTATGATCTCTATGATCTGATTTGAGGATCCTGAGTGTTCTCAAAGATTTAATTGAGATCCAGTTATAATCTGTTGCATTTTATACCATCAGATATACCTCTTAAAACCTTTAAGAGCAGGTATGGTCTATATGAGTATGTGGTTATGTCATTCAGTCTCACAAACGTGTCTTCCGTTTTTATGGCAATGATGAACCAAGTGTTCCACCCATATTTGGATTATTTTGTGGTAGTATTTGTTTATGATATCTTGGTGTAATCTCACACTCAACACGACCATGAAACACATCTTGAGATCATTTTATTACATTGAGAGAGCATCAGTTATATGCAAATCTCTCAAAATACCACTTTTCGATGGACCAGATTCACTTATTAGGTCATATTATCTTAGATATGGGAGTATCAATAGACCCATATAAAGTAAGATCACTATTTTCCTAGGATCATATTAATAACATCTTTTAGGTACAGAGTTTTCTGGGGCTGGATGGTTACTACATACATTTTATACAGGACTTTTCATGCTTAGTAGTGCCACTTATGGTCCTGACTAAGAAGGGTGTGAAGTACTTGTGGATAGATTCTTGTGAGTCAACCTTTCAGGAGTTGAAACTGAGGTTGAATTTAGCACTGATACTAGTATTTCTAGATCCAATAAAGAGTTACATAGTTTACTATGATGCATTAGGTATTGGGTTTGGAGAATTGCTTATGTAGGGTGAATGAGTCGTTACATACGAGTCTCGGCAGTTGAGGCCACAATAGAGGAATTACCTGATGCATGATCTCGATTTGGCTGTAGTTTTTCATGATTTACACTTTTTGAGAAATTATCTTTTAGGAGAGAATTTTTTGGTGTTCAATGACCATAAAATTCTCAAGTATATCTTTACTCAACGTGATCTGAATTTGAGACAGTGAAGGTGGTTTGAGTACATTCAGTCCTTTGACTTTGATCTTTCCTACACACATGGGAAAGGCAATAGAGTGGTTTATGTGTTGAGAAGGATGACTCAGATACAGGTAGTTCAGGAGGCCAATAGTGAGTGTAAGATTATGGTTATGTTCTCTGAGATACATTTGTAGGTGTATGATAGACAGGGCAGACATTTCTTTCTTCTATAGTTGTTACCTCTACTCTACTTGATCGAGTGTGAATGAGGTAGCTATCAGTATCTGAAGGCCTAGTCCTATGAGAGAGTGTGTCAGTAGACGAGCATACTCCTAGATGGACTATAAGAAAGGATGATATATTGAATTTTTATGGGAGTGTAAGGGTGTTAGTAGACATACATGAGGAGCTGATGTGGGATTTTCATTACTTAGTTTGGACAGTTCATCTTGGTGTCACCAAGATGTATCAAGATCTACACCATCAGTACTGGTGGCTATATATAAAGAGACATGTTTTTGGTTTTTTGATGAGGTGTTCCACCTATCAGCAGGTTAATGTGGAGCATCAGTGACCAATAGGTATTTTTCAGAAGTTACCCATTCCTGAGTAGAAGTGTAATGATGTTGTGATGGATTTTGTGATAGGTTTACCGAGGTCGCCTCGATGGAATGATGCAGTTTGGGTTGTCATTGACAGACTCACAAAGGTTTCTCACTTCTTACCAATCAAGGAGACCTTCAGTGTTGATGAGCTGGGAAGGTTGTACATCCAAGATATTGTACATTTTCATGGGGTTCTGCACTCTATTGTTTCAGATAAGGATGCCCGCTTTACTTCTCATGTATGAAAGGTACTACTGAAAGATTTAGGTACACAATTACTTTTGAGTACATCTTACCATCCCCAGAAAGATGGTCAGTCCGAGCATACGATTTAGGTTTTGGAGGAAATTCTTTGAGCATGCATCCTAGATTTTGAGGGTTCTTGGGAGAAGTACATACCTCTGGTGGAGTTTTCCTATAATAATAGTTTTTTAAGAAACTATTCTGATGGAACCTTATGAGGCATTGTACGGTAGGCCATGATGATCACCCCTATATTGGATGGAGGCAGGAGAGATAGCTCTACTGGGACCTCATCTTTTCCAGGAGACTACTGAGCAGGTGGGTTTGATTCAAAAGAGGATGGCTACTACATAGTCATGGAAGAAATCTTACATTGATCGATGGAGATAACCTCTGGAGTTCGAGGTCAGAGATCATTTTTTCCTACATGTCACACTAAGTTTGGGACACAAAAGGATTAGAAGACAGGTAAATCTTTCACTAAGATACATTGGGTTGTTTGAGGTTTTAGAGAGAATTGGGTTAGTTGCCTATAGGTTGCAGTTACCTCAAAGGTACTAGGAAATTCATGATGTCTTCCATGTTTCTCAGCTATGACGTTACTTCTCAGACCCATCTCATGTTTTTCGACCTGTGGAGGTTGAGTTTGAGGTGGATGAATTGTTTGAGGAGAATCCTATCTGGATTTGTGATCACAACACAAAGGTTCTCCTTGGTCGGTATGTTCTGCTAGTACGGGTGTTGTGGTAGCATGGACGAGTGCAGGACGAGACTTGGGAGAGGTAGACCGATGTACGATGGCGGTGGCCAGAGCTGTTTGAGGATTCTTATTTTCCAACTTGTTAGGGAAATTCATGGATGAATTTCTTTAATGGGGGAAGTTTTTAAGAACACGGATCTCCTTTTCATGTATGTATCATGATTTCATGTGTTTTTTAGAAAAGGGGGAGTTTTTGGAAATTTTAGAAGGACATGTCGTGTACTTAGGAGTACATGTCGTGAACCAGGTTATTGCGGGTAGTCGTGCACTGCCCGTGTAATGGCCGAGACATTTCTGTGTGAGGTGATCTGGAGATCTCTAATGTTAGGGGATGGTTGAGGCAAATACACGGTGTGTTCATCAATAGTGCATGCTATATAGTTTTTCTTTTATTTGATTAAATGGGTTGGGTCGTGTTTAATCACCAGATTCATCTTCTTCTGGCTTTGGATCATCCAGGAGCTACCGAGAGTGAAAATTATTCTCCAAGCCATCGTTTCTCCCAACAGGGTCTGATTCGAACTCGGGTGGGTGCGTTGGAATCCCACCGGTGATTCCTTCCTTCTTATAAAGCCTCTCCTCCTGATTTCTTCTCTATCCTGAGTTATTCAAGGTAGAATATTTTTGAATTTTTTGTAGATCTATGACGTTATATGCTGATTCAAGTGATGAAGTTCGAGATTGTTCATTGTACAATGTCAAGGTAGGTGGTTTGTTGCCTTTCATTTTTTTTCTTTGAGTTTTATATTCCAAAGTGTCGATTACCCATGTTTTGAGTATTTCGAGTTAAGGAAATTGAACCCTATTTTATCTGCCTTAGATTGATTATAGAATTAAGGGTTTTTTGAAGTGATATTATGTGTAATTTCATATTAAGAAACACCCCATCGGTTTGTTTCCTTGTTTGTATGTTTAGGACCGTTTAGTCTAGGTTTCCTATGAGGCAAACCTTGTTTCATTGCCTTTCTTGATAGGATGGAACTGATTGTCTTTTGCTTCTTGTTAAATGCTTATGATGTGCATTGGAATTTTTTATACATTTAGTAGTTGAGATTACTTTGGGTTTCTTGTTATCATTTATGTACGATTAAATTTCATAGGGATGTGGGAACCTGGTCTAGTTAGACCATAGGGGGAATTGACGTTGAGTTCTTCCTCAAAGTGTCTGTTATATTTCACGCTACGAGGCCACATGGGGGATTGATGGTGAGTGCTCCCTCAAAGTTTCTATAGTTTACGTTATGATACCACAGGGAGAATTGATGTTGAGTGCTTCCTCAAAGAGTTTATAGTTATTCTTGAAATACCATAGGGGGAATTGACAGTGAGTGCATCCTTAGAGTGTCTTTACTTTTTATTGCATTAATCAGCTAGAGGGTTTAGAGTGTGTGAGCTACCCAGAGGGTTAAAGTAAATATTAAATTTTTGTGATGCGTCTGCCAAGCCAAATCACAAGCTTGGATTCGGTCCTATTAGTTAGTATTCTGAGATACCTATTTGTGATACTTACTTGATGAAATGATGAACATTTAGTGGTAATGAATGTAAATGTAAACTGTAGGATTTTTTTACTTTTGTGTACTCCTAGTTATTTGCTACATTTCAATTTTTACCTCTTATATATACTCACTGATAATTAGGAAAAAATATTGTAGTGGTTTCCTACTGGGATTCATCTCACACCTTGTTTGGGTTATGCTTTTGGACCCAAATAGATTATATGGTTACAGGTATAGATAAGGGAAAGCGCCATTCGTCATCAAGAGCTTTATTACTGTGAAGTTGGAGAGCATGTGACCAAGCTACGGCTTACGATGCTGCTGGATTTTATTTTTTTTCTTTTTTACTTTGGTTTAGTACTGTATTTCTAGAATTGTGACTAGTTTGGTTGTTTTCCTAAACATAAGTGGCATGAATCATTTATATATGTTCTCCAATTGTTTATTTACTTTCAGTTTTTTGTTTTTTACTTGTTGTATGGTATTATTGCTTCTGATACTATTTATTATTTGTTATTATGTTGTTCATACTCTACTAATGAGGGAATAGTTTCCCCACCATCAAACCCAATGCCCTCGCTAATAGTCAGTATCCTCTGGTGTTTGGGGAAATTCACTTGAGTCTATGTGACCAACTGGGTATAGGGCACCTTTGGGTGGAACCCGGAACTAGGATATTACAACGAGCAGTACTATAATCAGTGATATACACCGTGTACCTCAAAGTTACATGTCTTGTACTCCTTCAATAGAAAGTTAGATCCCTTTTTCTTCTCAAAACATTCATAGTATGATATTGAGTGATTTCCCTCATACCATATCTTGGTGGGTACATTCCCTCATTTTTTTATTCTGGATTGAGTTTTCTTAGTCCACCCCTATGAGGGTTAAGTACGATATCTAGTCTTGAGCATTGGATGTAAGATCTCCTAAGCAGAATAGAGTAGGTATCCCTTAATGAGGCCCAAGGTTTGGATCCTCATTTATCTTTATCCCTAGGTAAAGTCAAGTATCACATAACCTATATACTGAGGTATTCAATCCTCTACCTAGTAGGTTAATTCTGTTAGGGTTAGGTATCCCCCATAGGCCCTAGGTGTGATCCCCAATTTGTATAGAGACATTTTTTATCTTCTAGTAAGATATAGTCTAATCGAGTGAGTATCTCAAATGAGCCCTCTCATTTTCCTTCATTCTTTATCATTGAAAGACTTAATGAGTATATCCTCTCGAATGAGTGCCATCAGTATAAAGAGACCTGATGAGTGATTTCTCTTGAATGAATGTTACCATTGAGCCACTCAAATAATCCTAAGCTAGTTTTGTGGATATGATGTCACATTAAGAATTGTATTCTTACATTGAGTATATATGGGTCATCTTGATTATTCCCTTAGCTTTGGGATTCAGATATGTCTCTCTCTCTCTCTCTCCTTGATGCTTTGTGGTTATTGATTTCAGGGTGTTCTATTGGATATGTTTATACTCCCCCCTACATGATCTCTGCCTAAAAATATAATTTTTATATAGACAATAGGCCTTTTGATAGATTCCTAGGAGGACCAGGATTATGTTTAGATTATTTGTGCTAAATATGCCGAATATGGTTTTAGGATATTTATCTTGATAACAGTTCCCCTTTTTTATTAGTAGGTTGGACTCTTTTGTAATTTTGGTGGAATTTTATTTGGAAATTTTTCTTTTTTGTATAGCTTTTCATACTTTTATTTGGGATTAGTTGTTGTGAATGAATTTACAATATTAGTTGGTTATCTTTTTCACATTATACTAGTATATGGAGATGTGTAAGTGTGTGAAAGTACTTTAGGCTATGGCTATAACAACCCTGCTCTTTATTACACACTTAGACATGATTTATTACATAAACTTCACTTGATACAACAAATAAGATCGAGAGGTCTAGTGTATTTAGAGCTTAGGATCATTACATATTAATTTAAAACATGAAATACAACATATTTTTTGAAAACTTCCTTTACATGACCACTACATTCCCTCATCCTTAGCATTGCATGGGATAACCTGAGGACATGCATAAGAAAAGGGTTAGCTATAAATACGGTAAAGGAATAAAACTGGAATAACATGATGAATACAATACATGTTATACAATAGGCATATCAATAGAGGAAAAAAGAAACATGAACATAAAGGCATGATAAATCATGATAATCATAACATGGAAATGTGGCAACAACACTTAACATGGAATTAGCATGAGCCAAGGAACATTGCACATGAAGCATGAGTAAACCCTCATTGCACATTAAGCATGATTAAACTCTATTTGAACTTGAATTAGTATGAGTTAACACCCATTGCACATGAAGTATCATGATACTATACTTTACCCAATGCATTGGAGCGCTATCAGGGCGCACCCTTCTTAAACATTTCATTTCATGAATAAGTGTGCCACATGGATCATATAACATGGAATCGATCAACATCATAAGTTATTCCATGATTAAGTAATGTGGAATAAATAAATTAAAGTACCATTAAATATTTATATGTGCATAAAGTTGAATACCCTTGATAGATACATGGGTATGGTATTCACTACACAATGATCTTGGATTGGAAAAATGCGGTGCAATTTCAGCAGCATAACAGCATGACATAAGGATTCCTGAAAAAGGTTGATGAGAGATAAATGGGTGTATAATCATATTTACATGAAATGGAAAGTAAGGGGGGTCATATATATACATTTCCCAATAAACTTAATGTAATTTAGATGCATAATACAAAAGAATTACTTGGATGTAAAAGAGGAGAGAGAAATTCCTCACAGAAATTTGGCATGGTAACGGGTGTACATGGGAGGCATTAATGAGAGATAAAGAGGTCTCCCATCATCAAAAAATAAATAGGGAAGTATGTTGGGAGGTGTTAAATCATAACCCAACATTTTTAATTTTAAAAAAAAGGCATAACAACTTAAATAGAATTGGACAAAAATGAGAAAGTAAGAAATCCCTTACTTGGAAGTGTGATCCCAAAAGCTTGGGAGAGGCTTGAGAGAGGCTTCTTGGGAGCTTGGGTCACCATGAGAGGATTCTAGAGATATGATGGAAGGGTTTGGGTGAACTATAAAGGATTTTATTGAAGAGTAAGTGGGATATTGGGTGGGTTTATATAGGAAATGAGAGGGAATTCTTTATTATTTAGGTTTGGGACACCTCACATTAAACTAATCAAAACCATAAACAATTCCATGGTTTTTTCCAATGGTTTTTTCCAAAGGGGAGTGGAAAACAATATTTTATAAGTACAATGGCCTAAATTCTTAAAATAATATGGTCGCTTATGTGGAGGTGAGTCACACTCTCAAGGAAATTCATTTAAAAAGTGAAAATGTTTTATAACTCTTGGAGGGTCCACTAAAGTTTTGTAAAATAAATAAAACAAACATAAAATAAAATTATTTTAATTTTAAAACATATATTGGCCTAACTTATCATTTATAGTATTTTATTACATCACTATTGGGTCATTATGATGTCATAAAACACATTATATATCTTAACGGTATTTAATTTTTACCCAAAAATTTGACTGCCTCAAAAAATTATGAAAAATTCAACGTTGGATAATTTCAACATTATGATTCCAAAAATAATATTCATTTTATCTAAATAATTTTCTAAATATGTGAATTTTTACTTTTAAAATAAAAAACCGACATTTATTGAAAAAACACGGGTTTTGATAAAAATAGTTTTCAAACCTTAATAAAAATTACAATTGCATTCATAAAAATTATAAGACAATTTATATTTAATAAAAATTAATTTAATAATAACAATATTTTATTAAAATATTATTTAATTCATAAATCCATTAATTCATCAAAATAGATTTCTTAGTTGAATATTAACTAAAAATATTATTTGCGCTTTAAAAACTATTTATGAAGTAATAATAAAAAAAGAATGTATATACTCTATACAAGAATAATGTACATAATCATAGTGCTAGGGTATCATTACATAACCCCTTATAACACCAGCATAAGACCTAAGGGTAAGGTGTGTGATGGTGACAGACTCTTGGGGTGGCTCGGATAACATCGCTCAGGTGGTAATCTCTATTAACTTCCACTTCTCCCGTAGTCGGTTCCGCTCATGCTTAACGTGTTCAAGCTCGGATTGGGTTTGGTCAAGAGCGAAGCCCAATGATTCCACCTCCATTCCAAGCTCCAACAAAAGGGATTTGTACAGGGAAAGTTTATTGGATAAAGTCATTGCTTCCTTTTCCTGAGTAAATTGTATATGTTAAAGCCCTATATTTATACTAATCATGTGATCACTGTTCAACAGCTATATTAGAAACAGTCACAATTCTTAACGGAATTTTAAAATCCAAAACATAAAACCAAATAAGTGCATATTTTTTACATAACCATAAGAAGAAATTAAATAGACCAAGATTAATTTTCATTAATGAGTTTTTTGGGTCGTTACAAAGGCCTCCCATGTGTGTGTTATTCCTAATCAGCGCTAGTCTCTATCCCATGGCCTATTGGAGGAAAACTTGGGGTATCATTCTTGGATTACTTCCATCTGGGGGGGGCCTCGGTGGGTTGGTTCATGATAGGATGTGTCATATCTTGGGGATGTAGTCCATGAGATTTGGTGTTTCTTTGTTTTGGGTTAGAAGTTTGGTCATAGTTTGGTGGATATTATCACAATGTGAAGGGACTATAAGGGGATTTATAGAAAAGGGAAGGACTTTTATGTGTATATATATATAGTCATGTATTGTAACATCCTAGACCTTTTCAGGCTATTACTTTGTGTATTTTGGGTTTTTAAGGTTCCAAGAGAATATTAGAGGTGGGAAGGTAGAGTTTGATCTAAAATTTCAGCTAGGTGATGTATTTCATGATATGGAATTGGGTGTTATGGTGTGAGGGTTGACTATAGTAGAGGGGTGATTTTCTAGGTGGTGTTTAATGGAATGGAGACTAGGATCCTGGTTTCATAGGTTATTCAATTTGATTGGTTGTAGGGAAAAGGATATGCCATAACACAAGATCCTAAAGGTCAATTTTCAGTATTTCTACCTTTAGATTCACCGTGTCGTAGTGTTAGGGTTTATAGAAAAAATCAACTCCACTCATATCAAAATTTTAAATTTAACTAATATTAAGAGGGGATATATGTGGGGGGTTTGTGATTAAATGAACTGACCCGAGTTACCCTCAAACCTAGAACCCAACCCATTCTGTCACATACCTAAAGGGAATTCCCGATCCCCATGGGCTGGCAACAAGAACCCAGGCATCAAACAACAAACAAGAGGGAATGATTTCTCCCAACCTGAAAAAACACTAGGCATATATATACATGAAGCAAAAAAAATAGCAGAAGACTAATGAATTGTAACGACCCAAAATTTTGGATAAATTTTGTTTCCTAATTTTGTGTGTTATTTTATTTTATACTCAACAAAACCTTTTCATTTAATAAAATGAGTATAATTAAAATGAGACCATTGGGTTTCGACTGTTATATGACCATTGGTCAGTATGACCGTTGGAAACTAAATGTTGCAATTATTGTATATAAATACAAGTGATATTGGTTAATCAATATAGAAAGAAGATTCGATGGCCTCATAGAATAGTCTCGGGCCGATCGAGGCCCATCTGACAGAACTTGGAAAAGAGGTAGCACCACTACGCTTTGCTCTGGACCAAACCCAAGCTGAACTTCATCATGTGAAACTGGAACGGAATCGCCTTCACGAGAAGTTCAAGCTAATAGAAATCACCACTCGGGCAATGTTGGGCGAGCCACCCCATGATTCTCTCACCTTAGCACACCTTACACTTAGATTCTATGCTGGTGTTATAAGGGGCTATGTAACGAGACCTTAGCTACCTTGTGTAATCCCTTGATTTAAATAAAAAAATTGATTTCTTCTTATGGTGAAGTTTGAGAATTTTCAAATGTCCGGATAAATATAGTATGCATATTATTGATGAATTTTGGAAAAAGGAAATTTTAAAATATTTATGTAAACCTTAAATAATTAATGATGTGTAATGATTTTCAAAAAATGGTCTTCTACAAATGTGCTCAGTAAGAAATTTAGAGTGTAATAAGATCAACTTAATTTTTGGTGAATAGTAAATTATGAATAGTGATTTTACGCTTAGGATTAGTAATGTGACCAAATATATTAGTAATCTCTCTTAAAGAAAGTATTAATATAATTTAGGCACCTTGATTAAGTAATGCGATTCAATAAAATAGGTAAATAACTGTTTCAGAAATTTTTAGTCAAGTATTAGTTTTTTCAGGTGAATAGTGTTTTTTTAATTAAAAAATAAATTAAAAATATTTAGAAAATTATTTTTATAAAATGGAGTTCATTTTTGAATTCATAGCATCGATATTATGGTAAGGTAATTTTCGGGTATTTTTTTGAAAAAAATGAATTTTCGGTGAATAGTGTTTTTATTTAAAAATTAAATTAAAAATATTTAGAAAATTATTTTTATAAAATGGAGTTAATTTTTGAATTCAAAGAATCGATATTATGTTAAGGTAATTTTTTGGGATTTTTCTGAAAAAATTGAATTTTCAGTGAATAGTGAATTTTCAGTTTAGAGTTTCGAGTGTTTAATGACATCATTAAGGATGTAATAATTATGTAATCATTATGGTCGACTTATGAATAGTAATATAAGGTATGAGGTTTCCCAAGTGGCCAATACCATGGTCAAGCCCATGGTTTTGCCAATACCACCAATGAGGTGTCCCTTGGCCATTAATGCCTTGTCCCCTCACTTCCCCTATAAATACCAAGTCATTCTCTCATCCTTTCCATTAAAAAATCCTCCTAAACGAAGTTCTGGTCTCCTTACCTCCCAAGGAGTCCTCCCAAGGTGACCTCAAGCCTCCCAAAGTCCCAAACTTCAATATTTCGAAGTTACTCTTCAAGGTAAGGGATCCTACCTCTCACTTTCTTTTCAAGTACTATCGTTTATGTCATTTCTTTTAAGCCCCATGTTCTTATGTTGGGGGTGTTCTTTTATATTCATATTACTTTCCTTTTCATGTTCATATGATGATAGCCCCCCTCTTTCTCTCATCATTTCATTTTATGAATGTTTAAGTGGCGTCGTTAGGCTGCCGAATTTTTGTAAGGGATTCTTTCACTCTTCCCATTTTCAAAGTTCTATTTTCATATCAAGTCCTTAAAGTTCCTTTTTCCCATGTTGGGGTATGATCTCTACATTCATCATGATTTCCTTTTATGTTCACATTATGAGAGACCCTATTTAATCTCATCAATTCATTTTTTGAAGTTTTAAGTGACGTCATTAGTCTGCCGAATTTTTCATAAGAGAAATCTTATTTTTGTCTTCCTTTCAAGTTTTTCATTTCATATGGTATTTCCTTCAAATTTCATTACCATGTTCTTATATCCTTTATATTCTGTCCCTTTACTGTTTTTTGGATCATTTATGAGTGGGTAACCCATGTCCCCTCTCTTTTAAATGTTTTCTAAAACCCTGTAACATAGCTGTTATGCTGCAGAATTTTTCGTCTCAAAATGTCTCTCTATTTTTCTAAAATTCTTTTATTTTATTAAGTGAATACTCAAAGATCTTTCTTCTATAGGAGTATTCACGTTTATATCAAAATTTTCTATTTTAATTCTGGGATTTACATACATGAAACCCACTTTCCTTTTTTCATGGGTTTAAAATGACAAAAAGATCATGTCTTAAAAGCAGTTTTTAAAACGTTGTGATTATGAAATGAAACCCATTTATTTTTTTCTATATGGGTTATTTATGAAATGTTTGATGATGATATATGTGGATCACATAATTATAAATAAATATTTAAGGGTGCGCCCTGATAGCACTCCAATGTATTGGGTAATGATGTAATCTCTAGGGATTATAATTTTAACGATACCTTGGTGAATAACCATGGTAATTTTTTTTAATGACACCTTGGGGATGAACCTTGGTGAAACTGAAGTGATTGTCTAAGTTAAATGTTGTATCCACGTCTTCAAGTTATGAAACACATTATTTTTATTATGATATGCCTCATGATCTCTTTATCATGCCTTAAAGTTATTTATCATGACTTTAATGATGTATCTCAAGTTCACATGTAAAATGTTTCTCTTGTTTCCCTTACTAGGCCTTCTTCCCACCCTTTCCTTTGATGTATGCTCCCAGGTTATGAGATGTTGTAATGAACTTAGGACAAAAAAATAAGAATCCTTTCAAGTGTTTAAGAATAATTTTTTATGTCATCATGTATTAAGTTCCTGGTTTCCAAGACACTAAACCTTAAAGATCCTCAGTTTTGTAAAATGTAATGAAAAGTTGTGTTATAAAAAGGTGGGATGCTATAGTTGGTATCAAAGGATGTTTTAGTTATTTATGGAAATTAGGATATGAAAACTTTAGGAATAACCCTATAGAAAAGTTTAAATATAGGAAATATTCCTTGTATTTTGGTGAGTATTGAGTAAGTGGTTTATCAAGAAAATACATCCCTGTTTGGATACGAGCAGGTAGAGGTGGCTCTGGCACAGATGTACATAGGGGTAAAACCCAAAAACACCACTTTGATCTAGACTCGAACGGGAACTGGTACACGACAACGGGCCTTGCTGCACTCTTGGTTACGACACTCCTGGGGGATATGTTTGGTTAATCGCAAGCTTTTTATGAATCATTATGAAGGAATTATAGAAAAATGTAATTGTCTAAGCATGAAGTTTTAAGACATAAAATCTTTTTAGTTAAAATATTCGTAAATGAAATAAGTTTATCATGAAGGATTTATTCTTTTAGAAAATGCCCCCATAGTCTAGGAATGCATTGATGTGTTTCCCAAGGAGTTACCCGGACCTCCCCCAGAAAGAGAGGTAGAGTTCTCCATTGAACTCATACCTAGATCTCATCTAATGTCAAAGACCCCCTATAGGATGGAAAATGTGGAGCTATAGGAATTAAAGAAACAACTCTGAGATCTTTTGGAGAATGGGTTTATCTGACCAAGTGTGTCTCCTTGAGGAGCACCAGTTCTCTTTTTGAATAAGATGGATGGATCGATGAAGCTATGCATTGATTATAGAGAACTGAATGGGATCACAGTGAAGAAGAAATACTCTCTTCCAATAATTGATGACTTATTTGACCAACTTCATGGGACTCAATTCTTCTCTAAGATTGATCTTCATTCTGGTTATCATTAATTGAGGGTGAAGAATAACGATATTCCAAAAACTTCCTTCCAATCAAGATATGGGAATTATGAGTTTGTTGTTATGCCCTTCGGACTGACTAATGCACGTGCTATTTTTATGGATCAAGAATAAGTTTATTTTGGAAACTTGTGTTTTATAAAATTTATATCCTTTGTATTGGAAAATGATTTTGTGATTAAATGATAAAGGTTATTTTGGATGATATTTTCTATTTTTTAGTACTATATGCCTAAGGAAAATAAAATACTACAGGATTTTATTTGTGGAGGAATGGTTGAAATTTTTATTTTGTAAGAATCTATGTATTTATTGTGGACATTTGGTGATTTAGTTTATTTCTGGAAAATGATTAACCTAGCATAGAGAATATGTGATTAGGTTAATTACACTTTAGTATGAGACTTTAAGAGTAGTCGATGTTATTTGGAGATAAATGTTGAGATTTATTGTGGAAGACTATGTGATTAAATCCTTCTGAGTTTTGGGTTTCAATCTTAGTTTGGATTATTTTGATGAATTTTAAGGACGGTTGTGTATTGAATGGTCTTTCTTGAACTTTGGGTACTATTTGTTGAATTTTGGAGATTAATAGTAGTTTTTTTTTATAAACGATTATCCATTTTGGGGATTATATGATCTCGTACTAACCATTTTGGTTTTAGTTTATGTCTAAATACAAGGGAAATATATAGTTCTCCTTTTGTGGATTATGTGATTCTCTAGAAGATGATTCTTGTGCTTTTTATGTGACCAAGTCTTTTTGGATTCTCATCATTTGGAGAAAATATTAGTTTTGGTAGAAACTTATTAAAGGATGAAACTCTACTTGAAGGAAAGTATATTTCCTTATGTTTTTATTCTATGTATTAAATGAATTCCTCAAAATTATGAAAAGGAATGTAAAACAAAAACATTGTTGGTTTACGCTCCTTACTGGGTAATCAAAGACCATTTACACACATTATAAGTTTGTGATTTTCTTGTGGTTAACTTTCTCCTAATCATGTTTTCTATCACTCTCCATCAGAACATGGCCCTTTGTTTTCTCTTCCATATCCATGTTTCCCCACATGGAATCCTAGTATGGGTTAACTCAGGTGACCTTTGTACTTCCCTTTCTTTCTTTTAAAGTAAAATTTTTATTGAATCTTTTTCCGATGTGGGATTTTCAATGAAATTTTAAAACCCAATTTTAAAAATTGCGAGGACGCAATTTCTTAAGGGGGGAAGAATGTAACAACCCAAAATTTTAAATAAATTTTATTTCCTCATTTTGTGTGTTATTTTATTTTATACTCAAAAAAACCTTTTCATTTAATAAAATGAGTATAATTAAAATGAGCCCATTGGTTTTCGACTGTTATATGACTATTGGTCAGTATGACCGTTGGAAATTAAATGTTGCGATTATTGTATATAAATACAAGTGATATTGGTTAATCAATATAGAAAGAAGATTCGATGGCCTCATCCAGTAGTCTCAGGCTCATCGAGGACCATCTAACAGAACTTGGAAAGGAGGTAGCACCACTACGCTTTGCTCTGGACCAAACCCAAGCTGAACTTCATCGTGTGAAACTGGAACGGAATCGCCTTTGCGAGAAGTTTAAGCTAATAGAAATCACCACTCGGGCAATGTTGGTCGAGCCACCCCAAGATTCTCTCACCTTATCACACCTTACACTTAGATCATATGCTAGTGTTATAAGGGTCTATGTAACAAGACCTTAGTTACCTTGTGTAATCCCTTGATTTAAATAAAAAAATTGATTTCTTCTTATGGTGAAGTTTGAGAATTTTCAACTGTCCGAATAAATATAGTATGCATATTATTGATGAATTTTGGAAAAAGGATATTTTAAAATATTTATGTAAACCTTAAATAATTAATGATGTGTAATGATTTTTAAAAAATGGTCTTCTACAAATGTGTTCAGTAAGAAATTTAGAGTCTAATAAGATCAACTTAATTTTTGGTGAATAGTAAATTATGAATAGTGATTTTACGCTTAGGATTAATAATGTGACCAAATGGATTAGTAATCTCTCTTAAAGAAAGTATTAATATAATTTAGGCACCTTGATTAAGTAATGTGATTCAATAAAATAGGTAAATAACTGTTTCAGAAATTTTTAGTCAAGTATTAGTTTTTTTCAGGTGAATAGTGTTTTTTTAATTACAAATATTTAGAAAATTATTTTTATAAAATGGAGTTCATTTTTGAATTCACAGCATCGATATTATTTTAAGGTAATTTTCGGGGATTTTTCTGAAAAAATTGAATTTTTGGTGAATAGTGTTTTTATTTAAAAATTACATTAAAAATATTTATAAAATTATTTTTATAATATGGAGTTAATTTTTGAATTCAGAGCATCGATATTATGTTAAGGTAATTTTTTGGGATTTTTTTGAAAAAGTTGAATTTTCGGTGAATAGTGAATTTTCAGTTTAGAGTTTCGGGTGTTTGATGACATCATTAAGGATGTAATAATTTTGTAATAATTATGGTCGACTTATGAATAGTAATATAAGGTATGAGGTGTCCCAAGTGGACAATACCATGGGAAAATACCATGGGAAATCCCATGGTTTTGCCAATACCACCAATGAGGTGTCCCTTGGCCATTAATGCCTTGTCCCCTCACTTCCCCTATAAATACCAAGTCATTATCTCATCCTTTCCATTCCAAAATCCTCCTAAACGAAGTTCTGGTCTCCTTACCTCCCAAGTAGTCCTCCCAAGGTTCCCTCAAGCCTCCCAAGGTCCCAAACTTCAAGATTTTGAAGTTACTCTTCAAGGTAAGGGATCCTACCTCTCACTTTCTTTTCAAGTACTCTCGTTTATGTCATTTCTTTTAAGCCCCATATTCTTATGTTGGGGGTGTTCTTTTATATTCATATTAATGTAATTTTCATTTTAATATGATGAGATACCCCCTCTTTCTCTCATCATTTCATTTTATGAATGTTTAATTGGCGTCGTTAGGCTGCCGAATTTTTGTAAGGGATTCTTTCACTCTTCCCATTTTCAAAGTTCTATTTTCATGTCAAGTATTTAAAGTTCATTTTTCCCATGTTGGGGTATGATCTCTATATTCATAATACTGTCATTTTCTGTTCACATGATGAGATACCCTATTTAATCTCATCAATTCATTTATTGAAGTTTTAAGTGATGTTGTTAGGCTGCCGAATTTTTCATAAGAGAAATCTTATTTTTGTATTCCTTTAAAGTTTTTCATTTCATATGTTATGTCCTTAAAATTTCATTATCATGTTCTTATATCCTTTATATTCTGTCCCTATACTTTTTTTGGATCATTTATGAGTGGGTAACCCATGTCCCCTCTCTTTTCAATGTATTCTAAAACCCTGTAGCATAGCCATTATGCTGCAAAAAAAATTTCTCAAAATGTCTCTCTATTTTTCTCAAATTATTTTATTTTATTAAGTGAATACTCAAATATATTTCTTCTACAGGGGTATTCACATGTATATAAAAATTTTCTATTTTAATTCTTGGATTTACATACATGAAACCCACTTTCCTTTTTTTGTGGGTTTAAAATGACATAAAGATCATGTCTTAAAAGCAGTTTTTAAAACGTTATGATTATGAAATGAGACCCATTTCTTTTATTCTATATGGGTTATTTATAAAAAAAATTATGATGATATATTTGGATCACATGATTATAAATAAAAATTTAATGGTGCACCCTGATAGCTCTCCAATGCATTGGGTAATGATGTAATCTCAAGGGATTACAATTTTAACAATACCTTGGTGAATAACCTTGGTAATTTTTTTAATGAAACCTTGGGGATAGACCTTGGTGAAATGGAAATGATTGTCTAAGTTAAGTTTTGTAGCCACATCTTCAAGTTATTAAACAAATTATTTTTCTTATGATATGCCTCATGATCTCTTTCTCATGCCTTAAAGTTATTTATCATGACTTTAATGATGTGTCTCAAGTTCACATGTAAAATGTTTCTCTTGTTTCCCTTATTGGGACTTCTGCTCACCCTTTCCTTTGATGTATGATCCCAGGTTATGAGATGCTATAATGAACTTAGGATGAACAAATAAGAAGCCTTTCAAGTGTTTAAGAAGAGTGTGTTATGTCATCATGTATTAAGTTCTTGGTTTCCAATACACTAAACCTTAAAGATCCTCGGTTTTGTAAAATGTAATGAAAAGTTATGTTATAAAAAGGTGCGCTGCTATATGAATATATTCCATAACTATAAAAAGACTGTGGAAACAAAAACAACTGAAAAAGTAGCCAAAAATACAAGAGATAAGTCCAACTGCAAAGGACTAGAACCAAACAGTTACTCCAAATGATGGTATGGAAGAACTCCCACCATCTCACCACCAGCTACCCAACCTAGTTGACATAAAATCTCACCACCTCACTATGGAACCTTGTCTTTCCCTGAAATGGAAGAAATACAAAGGTCTACACACCAATGAATAGCTATACAGGGTGTGAGATAATAGGATCAATAGGATCCCACCTAGGTGTTCCATAACAAGTCTATGTATAACAATTATTGTATTCTCAATTTAAATAAAACATGGCATGATAAGTAGTAAAGCAGTTTTATAGAAAACATGGTAAACATTTCCCTTTTTATCAAAGTTCTAAAAAAAGAAGGTATATCAATTTCAAATAAAATTTTCCATATTATCTATCACAATAATGAACATACATATCATGGCTAAAATATTCCAAATCCAAGAAATATGAAAACAATACTAGCAACACAAGCATCACAATACCAAGGTAATACAACAGGTCAGGTAGCAGACTACACATACCCATAATTTTATAAACAATGCATTGTGGTACTTGAAGCTAATTATCTACACTTCATGACTAGGGTGACACTCCAGAATTTGAAACCCCAACTTCATATCTGTACCTAGGGACAATAATCTACACTCTAGTACAATAGGAACACCCTAAAAAGTGAACCCCCACAATGGATGATGGTCTTAATATAAACCTTCCACCTAGTACCTAAGGTAACCCATGTTCTCATTTTCACAATAATTTCAATGTTTCAAAAATCATTTCAAAACCATTTACAAAACCCTTTTTAATGGTTGGAAAATATCCCTTTTCTTTTTATTTATCAAAATCCAAGTAAAATACACTTTTATTCAAAATATCTTTCTAACACACATAAGAAATCATGCTAATTTCATACCAATTTATTTCTAAACTAATTCATAAGAATGGAACAATACAGTTTATCAAACACAAGCTAGAGACGGAACTACCTACCTCAAAAATCGGATCGCACACACTAGCAACTGGATCCACCAACAATGAAAACCCAATGACTTCAATAAAGGAACTAAAATCCAATACACACATCTTATGATTTATTAAATTGAGAAAGAGAGTTGGAGGAGAGGAAATATCACATACCTTGAAAAAGAACACCCATCGCACCACGACCAACAAAGGAACAACCTTTGGAATGAGATTAAACAACGGATCTTAGAAGAAAACAAGAAGAAACGCCAACTTATAACATTAGATATGAAAACACAACCCAATGGTGCTACCATGATAAAGGATAGTGAATAAACTTAAAGATAACTTACCTAGAGAGATGAACCACAACCACAACAAAGATGGAACACCAAGTGGGTCAACACAGAAAGAATGGTGTCTCCAAAAATCACTATAGAGGAGTTTAAATTTGAGATAAAAGGAGAAAGGGTGATCCAATGGGCACCAATATACTAAGAGGCACCCTAAAACATCCCTTATTGGGGAATTAAATGACATTTAATTACTTTAAATGTTGGGAAATCCATAGTGTTTAAGTTCACTGAGAAATACATCACCTCGGATTAAAAATATATCATTTAAAACATTCATGATGTGTAACATCTATTCACGATGTTTAACCCCTCACAACATGGATCCATTCATGACTTGTACTCAAAAACACTTACACATCATGTAACCTAGTTACACAGTGTGAAATCCTCCTGCATCCTATAGAAAAAAGTTAGTTAAATCTAAGAGTCCAAAAAATCTATGACTTCACCATTATAGGTATCCTCCCAATTCATTCTCGGTCCTATACATACAATGGGAAAAAGGATAACCATGATGAGTTCAAGGACATACCTTATATATTGATAACGATATGTTACAAACTCCCCACTATAAAGACTTTCCATCCCTGGGAATTCATGTGGAAGATGTAATCCTTGGAAAAAAGATGATTCCACTGCTCCCTCATCAACAACTTGTGTTCTCAAGTTTCATGAGAATATAATATTGGTTTCCATAGAATTATGACCAACTGAATCAACTTCCCATGAAAGGATTTCACTTGAGAGTCAATGATCTTAACTTGTTTCTCTAAAATAGAAATATCTAGCTCTAACTCAATTTCTTGCAAACTCAAAATGTGACCGGGATCAGGGTGATACTTCCTAACCTGAGACATGTGTAAAACACCATGAATTACCATCAACTTAATTGGAAATGCTAACCAATAAGAAACATATCTGATCCACTCTGTGACTTCAAATGGTCCAACATATATCGAAGCCAACTTTCCCTATTTTCCAAGTTGATGGTGACCCAACCGAGGAGAAACTTTAAAGAAAACCTAATCACTAATGGAAAACTCCATAGGATGATGTCTCTGATATTTGTATGATTTCTGTCAGCTCTAGGTTGTAACCATACATTAATGTACATCCTGAATCTTCAAGGATATCTTCTAAACCAAACTTGGTCCAACTAAATCCACTTTTCTCACCTCATCTCAATAAAGAGGTGATATGCATAGGTGACGATACAATGCCTCCAAGGGATCCATTCTTATCGATGATTGATAACTATTGTTGTAAACAAACTCAACCATCCCCAGATGGCTATCCCATGATCCACCAAAGTAAAGATCACAGGCACGAAGCATATCTTCTAGGATCTAAATTACTCACTCTATTTGATTGTCTGTCTGTGGATGGTAAGTTGTGATAAAATGGACCTAAGTTCCCATTTCCTCTTAAATATTCCTCCAAAACCTTGAGTTAAACTTAGGATACCTATCCAAAACAACATCATAAGGACTCCCATGTAACCTCACAATCTCCTACACATACAGCCTACCCATATCTTCAACCTTATTAGTATCCTTGATCAGAATGAAATGAGCATACTTTTTCAACTGATCAACAACCACCCAGATATCATTCTTCCCTTGGGGAGTCCATGGTAATCCAATAACAAAATACATGGATACCTCATCCCATTTCTAGATTGGCACCAGAAGATGATGAAGCAAAGCATAGGGTTTTAAGTGCCCTGCCTTTAACTGTTGGATGGTGTAATAGTGGGAAACATAATATACAATGTCACACTTCATACACGGCCAAAAAAATAATTATATCATGTCATAATACATCTTCATATTTCCTAGATGAATGGACCATGAATATATTTGATAATTAAACAATACTTACCTCCTCACGGATATTGGGAAGACAACTTGATTCCCAAATTAGAGCATACCATCTCAAGAAATAGACCAACCAAAAACTATCTCCCCACCATAAAGGCTTTCTCAAACTCTACTAAACTCATAATCCTACTATTGGATCTAAAAAATAGACTCTAGTAGAGATGATGATAACTAAACACTTGTCAAAATAATACCTGAAACATTATACTGAGCATCTAGGTGAAACTGAGCGAAAATACCCATAAGGTTCCACTCCTCTTTCAATTCTAGAATAGCATGCGATGGTAATTTCCTACTAAGAGTTTCTAAAATGACGTTTCCCTTCTTTGGGGTGTAGAAAATATTGAATTAAAACATCTAAAGGTATTCTACCCATCTTCTTTTTCCAATATTTAAGTCTTTTTGAGAAAAGATATAACTCAAACTCTTATAATAAAAGAAGACTGTGAACCTTACCCCAAAAAGATAGTGCCGCTAACATTTAAGTGCATGCATAACTACAGAAAAATATAAATTGTGAGTGGGGTAATTATTATCATGTGGTTGAAGCTGAGGAGACTTTTAATCTACCACACGGTCATCCTGCATTAGCATGAATCCCAAACCAGCACCAGAAGCATCACAAAACACCACGTACCCCTTACCAGGATCAGGTAAGATCAGAATAGGAGCTGATGTAAAAAGTAGTTTTAGTTCATCGAAATAATACTTTCACTTTGTATCCCAAGTGAATTTCACCACTTTCCTAGTAAGAGAATTAAAAGGTGATGCCAACTTAGAGAAATCCTTAACAAACCATTGGTAGTATCTAGAAAGACCAAGGAATATTTATATCTCAAATACATTCTCTGGTTCCTTCCAGGACAAAACAGCCTTCACCTTTTTTGGATCAACCAATAATCCATGTTTAGAAATATTTTTCCCTAAGAACTTCACTTATTGAATCTAAAAACTATATTTCAAAATATTTCCATAGAAATGGTGACTTCTCAAAATTTCCAGAACCAAACTCAAATAGTGCTCATGCTCACACTCGGATTTTGAATAAACCAGAATATCATCCATAAACACTACCATAAAAGGGTCAATATATTGATGGAATATCTGATTCATCATAGCCATAAAAACTTAAAGATCATTAATCAGACCAAAAGGCATCACAAGATATTCATGGTGGCCATACCAACTCCTAAAAGATGTCTTCAGTATATCAAACTCCCAAAATCTAAGTTGATGATAACATGGCTAAATATTAATCTTCAAGAACCTCTTTTACCCCTTTAAATGATCAAACAAATCATCCACACAAGGTAAAGGATATTTGTTCTTAATCGTTACTTGGTTCAACTTTCTATAGTCTATACACAACCAAAGTGAATAATCTACCTTCTTGGAAAATAGAATTGGGACTTCCCAAGGTGAAACACTAGGGAGAAGAAAACTTTTTTCCAATAGGTATTCCAGATGAATATTGAGCTATTTAAGCTCCATTGGTGCCATATGATAATAAGGTATCGATATCAGCTGTGTACCTGACACTAGTTCAATCGTAAAATCCACCTCTCTCTCTAGAGGAATACCAGAGAATTTTTCTAGTAAAACATTAGAAAATTCCTGATTAATAATGAGACTATCAACAACGGAATAAATATCATCAGTCTCAAAGTCAAAAGCAGACAACAAACTCTTGATCTTTGGGTGACAAGGCCCTATATGACCTAACCTCAGGTCCCAATCCCCCTGAAACATGTGATAGCTTCCATCGGTAGTGAGAAATGAAACACACCTATGGTAACAATCAATATCATCTCGATGAGTGACAATCCAATTCATACTGATAATGACATCAAATAGATCCAGATCAAGAATGAGAAAATCTCAGACTCACTATGTATTAGCTATCGTTAACAAACAAGAAGGATATTGAACCCCCTGATCTCTCCTTTTTCTACAAGGTGTCACTAACTCCATTACAAAGGACATAAGTTCCATTGGAATTTTGAGAATATCAATAAAATATGTAGATATAAATGAGTGAGAGGAATCAGTATCAAATAAACTAATTTCTACTGAAGATGTAATAAGGATAGTACCTATCACTATCGTCAGACCATCATTGACTTCTGTTGGAAACACATCTATGGGATGAAAGTGCTTCACTCTTAAGGCCTGTGGCTGGAGCCCTATAGTCCTTGAAGATTCTGAATTCACCATAGTATCCTTTGGAGGTGACGAACCCTGACCATAATGAAGCGTAGTCATGTACTAATAGAAACACTATAAATGACCAACACGTCCATAGTTTTTTCACATCTTTACGGGAATAGGACAAAAACTTTTGGTGTGTCCAACCTTATTGTATTGATAGAAATTAATTGGCACACTGTTAGCCATAGAAAATGGTGCAAAGGAGGCTCACTGCTGAGACACACCGCCACCACTTCTGTGATGATCCTTCAACTTCCTATTATTACCATGCATGCCACTAAAGTTTCCACTATATGGAAGATAAGGGTTGGGAAAACCAACCTTTCTTTCCATATCCATTTATGCCATCACAGATTTGTCTAACATCTCTGCATAGGTAGAAAGTTTCAACATAAACACCTATGATCTAATATTTGGTTGCAAACCTTGTAGGTACTTCTGAGCCTTGAACTAGTCATTCTTCACTACATCTGGAGAAAAAACGGACTAGCTTAATAAACAAGTTGGTGTATACCAACACCAAAATATATCCCTATTATAAATACAAGAACTCCATAGAATTCTCTAGAATCAGAAACTTTGGACATAACTGCTATAAGAATAGGGTTTTGAAACCCTTCCAATCCAATTCCATGCTTCTATCGTCCTGGACCATAGAATCCCACCATTTCTTTCCAGAACCCTTGAGCCTGAACACTGCACACTTCACCTTAATATTTTCAGGTGTCTCTAAGAAGTTGAAGATTTTATCGATCCTATGTATCCATTCCTCTACCTATTTAGGTTTAGTCTTTTATTTAAAGGATGGTATCTTATTGTGCAGGAATTCCTATGATCAATCTCTCTCTCCTCTATCTATTGGATGTACCTCAGCAACTGCATTCTGATCTTTTGGTACATCCTGATTAATATCACATACTTCTCGTATGATAGTCTTGATGATATTATAATCTATAGGTGGATTCCCTTGTGAAGCATCAACTACACCTTCTTGAGGAACTCATGGAAGACATCTACGAGGCATAATACTGCATACCAAAACATAAGAAAGATCATAAAATTTAACAAATATTAGTTCAAACTAGAAAACCCATAAGTTGAAACTAATATTTATAACCAAACCCAACACTAGAGACATGTATTCTAACTTCCCATGGAAACATGAGTCTCGATACTACAAGATATGGCCATGAACTCATCACAACATACCTCCCAAGTCCCGAAAATCCTATCTTCGTTCTAACAAACATCCCAAGACAAGTACTCTTGAGGACATACATCCTATAATACCAAATTGTAATGAACCAACCTGGGTTACTGTCAAATCTAGAACCCGACCCATTCTGTCACATACCTGAAGTGTGTTCTTGGTTCCCATGAATTGGTGACAAGCACTCGTACATCGAACAACAAACAAGAGGGAATGATTTCACCCAACCTTAATAATACATGATAAATATATATACATGAAACAAAAATACATAGTGAAAGACTAATGAATATATGTCATAACTATAAAAAGACAACAGACACAAAATAACTGCAAAATTATCCAAAACTCCAAGAGACAACTCCAACTAAAAAGGACTAGAACAAAACAACTACCCTAAATGATGGAGTGGATGAACTCCCACCATCTCACCACCATCTACCCAACCTCGCTAACAAAAAACCTCACTACCTCATTACAGAACCTTTCCTTTCCCTAAAATAGAATACATACAAAGGTCTACACAACACCAAATAGGTGAGTAGGGTGTGAGCTAATAGGCTCAATAAGATCCCACCCTGGTGTTCCATAACAAGTATTTGTATAACAATTCCCATAAGTTCAATTTAAATAAAACATGGAATGATAAGTAGTAAAGAAATTTTATAGACAACATGGTAAACATTCCCTTTTTATCATAGTTCTAAAACAAAAGAAGGTATATCAATTTCAAATCACAATTTTCATGTTATCTATCACAAAAATCAATATGAATATCAAGGCTAAAATAGTAAAAATCCAAGAAATAAAAAAAACAACTATAGCAGTACAATCATAACAATACCAAGGGAATTAAAAAGGTCAGGCAGTAGACTACTTGTACCCATAATATTATCAATAGTGCATTTTGGTACCTGAAGCCAATTATCTACACTCCAATACTAGGAAGACACTCCAAAAAGTGAAACCACAACTTAATATCCATACCTAGAGCCAATAATCTACACTCTGGGATAATAGAAACACCCCAGAAAGTGAACCCCCACAATTGATGATGGTCACAAGCTAAACCTTCCACCTAGTACCCAAGGTAACCCATGTACTCATTTTCAAAA
Organism: Viscum album; assembly: GCA_963277665.1. Classification (NCBI taxonomy): domain Eukaryota; kingdom Viridiplantae; phylum Streptophyta; class Magnoliopsida; order Santalales; family Viscaceae; genus Viscum; species Viscum album. The sequence continues at coordinate 799,600,892 of OY728150.1, read as the reverse complement.
TCATTTAAATGTTTTGAAAATCATTTCAAACCCATTTCACAATGTCATTTTCAATGCTTTGAAAATACCCATTTTCTTTCTATTTATCGAAAGCCAAGGAAAATTCAATTTTATTCAAAATCTCTTTCCAACACACACAAGTATTCATTCCAATTTCATACCAATTTATTTATAAACAAATTCATAATAATTGAAGAATACTATTTATCAAACACAGGCTATAGATGGAACCACCTACCTCAGAACTCGGGCCACACATGCCCACAATGGGATCCAACAACAATGAAAACCCAATAAAATAAACGAAGAACCTATAATCCAATAAAAACATCTTAGGATTGATTAAATTAAGAAATAGGGTTGGAAGAGGATAGAAAATATCACACACCTTGATAATAAACACCTGTTTCACCACAACCAACAAAGGAACGACCTCCAGAATGAGATATCACAATGGATCTTGGAAGAAGGCAAGAAGAAACACCAACCTATAACAAAAAAATTGATAACATAACCCAAGGGTGCTTATATGATCAATGAAAATGAAGAATCAGAAAGATAACTTACCCAAAGAGACGCACCATAATCACAATGAATATGGAATGCCGAGAAGATCGATCCAGAAGGAATGGTGTCTCCAAAAATAATCGGAGAGGAGTTTTAGTTCAAGAGAAAAGGAAAACATGTGATCAAATGGGAACCAAAAACCTGAGTAGTGCCCTAAAATATCCCTACTCAGATAATTTCACAATGTGTAATTCCTTTACATGTTGTGTAATCCACGATGTTTAAGTATGCTGAGAAATACCTCGCCTCAGATTAAAAATTCATTATTTAAAACATTTACAATGTGTAACTCCTATTCACAACATGTAACCCCTCACAATGTGAATCCTTTCACAAATTGTACTCAAAAACACTTACACATTGTGTAACCTAGTTACACGGCATGAAATCCTCCTGCATTCTGCAGAAAAAGTCAGTTAAATCTAAGAGTCCAACAAATATTTGACTTCTCCATTATAGGTATCCTCCCAATTCCTTGTCATCCCTCTACAAAAAATGGGAAAAATGAGAACCATGATAAGGTCAAGGAAGTACCTGATAGATCGAAAATGGGAGGTTACACATGATGTGATTTCTAAGGGTTTGGTAAAATTGTATTGTCATGACATTGTAACGGCATGTCATTCCACAATGTAGTGTTTTCCAACCCAGGTATAAATTTATAATTACACCTGAATTATCCTATTTTCCCTTGATTTCTATGAACTATGGGTGACCATATTTGTGACCCAAAAAACACTTATGCCCCCATTTATTGGTGTTTGATCATGACTTTAATAGATTGAGTGATAGAGGATTGAGGTGAGTTATCCTCTTCATTTCCCTAGAGTTTTCTTCTAGTTATTTTGTTGGGAATGTTATGTAGTGGTTTCTATTTATGTTGGGTTGAGTGACTGATTAGGATTGATATGTTTTATATTTTTGGGGGTTTCCTCATGTGATTTTGGTTGAATGAGCATCTCTTCCTTTATTCCTAGACAGCTATTTTAGAAGCTCGTATTGAGGTATGGGGTTTGAGAACTCTCTTTATTTATGTGTAAATTGTGGAAGTTTCATGTTATTTATTTATTTATTTGGATGTTAAGGATTGATTTAATGAAGATGATAAATTTAAAAGGTAAATAAATTGATGGTAAGGGATTGTTTCTCATGTGTTTACTTGTTTCCATGATATTTCTCATGTGATTGATACCATATTACTATTGTTGCTGAAATTTTGTGGTGTTGTTATAATTGTGTGTTATTACTATGAATATTTTGTTTAAATAACCTCTCATAAAAGGTTAATAATGTGAATATGTTAAATAAATTTGTTTAGTGGAATCTAATATTGAAATGATGTTTCTTGTGAAAAGGATGTGGATTTTGGTAGTGGTTGATACTGAAAACTAGTTATTTCATGTTAACTGTATTCTTAACATTGACATTATGAATTGTGTTTCCATGTTAGTATAATTGGATTGTTTATGGTAATTGGAATGAGTTTTATAGTGGGTTTTTAATTGAGTTTAATGAGTTGGGATAATTGTTGATTTACGGTGCCTGGGCTATTTTGGTGGTTATTTACGTATGGTTTTGTGGTGGTTCATGTGGTTTATTGTCATGGTTTGTATGGGATGTGTTACATGATCATTTTATAGTGGATCATGTATAGTTTTTGGATTTTTTTTAGTTTCCTGGTAGTAATGAAATATGATATTGATAATGAGATGGTAAATAGGTGTGCGCTAAGAACTGAATAAACCATTGGTTGTGAATGGGATATTAATAAATGGACTGAATGGATAATGGTTGGGTAAACATGGGTGATGGTTGTGAATGATTTTTTATTAAATATATAATTGGATGGATTAATGAATGTAAACTTATTAGTAAATAGTAAATCTAGGAATGATTAAATAATATGCTTAAATGTGAATTTTGAATGGTTGTTTTGGTTGTTTTTTGTGAAAAAGTAGACTAGTTGATGAGGTAGTGGTAGAAACAATTATTTATGAAGGGTAATGGAAGTGTGGTAATTATTAATGGTTTTTATAGGGTTGTTTTGTGTGGAACTTCTAGTTTAGGAATGTGTGTGTGACTTTATTATACTTTTATTCTCTTGTGTTTTCTTTATACACCCTATCTGAGTTGGATAACCTTACTAAAACCTAAAAGTTTTGGGTTCTAGGTGTTTTCTCTAACATCCAAGTTGGTAAGGGAATGGATAGTTAACCACTCTATCTTCCTTTATCTCTCTTTTAGATGTGGAATAACTATGATGTTGGTATATTATCGGGGTTATGCATGGTAGGATGAGGTAACACAATTGATTTACTTAATGTTTATGATACCCTATAGTGATGGATATGGATATGGATTTATGACTTTGAACTAATGTCAACATGAGATGTTGGACCCTATGGAAGGTTGGGATAGGTAGGTTTGTGTTCCAACCCACATCAGAGGTGACGTTGGTATTTGGACTGATGCCACCATGATATGTTGGACCCTGTGGAAGGTTGGGATAGGTAGTGTTACAGTCCAACTAATATCAAATGAGACTTGACATATATATGTTGAGTGAATATGGTTTTGATAATATGGAAGGGATGGAATCTCAAGACATTTTTTGTTGGGGTGATAGAGTGATAAACTAGTGGGGAAGTGGTTTTAGGGTATCATTTCTTCTATATTATTGATATTATTTTATAACTCTTTGATGTGATATTGGGTGAGTGATCATTGGCTATGGTGGGTGGTATTTTACCTGATATGTGCTTATTGGTTATATTATTTGTTCACTAAAGAATTTATATGCTTCTTCTAAATTTTAATGAGAGGTCTTCATTATGATCCTACTAAGTATACATGTGTTCCAATCCCTATCTATATAAACTATTTTTTAGGTTTCCAGTACAATTTTGGTGATTGAGCTGGATAGTACTAGCTTGGAGCTACTACCTTAGGAGTTTTATTTTAGTATTTGTTTTGGAGACTTGTATCTATATAACATATCATTAATTTTAGTTTATTATGGTATTTTGGATTTATTTTATATCGTGGAGTCTATTAGTGGTTGTTTTATATATTCCTAATATTTATGAGGGTAATGTCTCTCGTTTTTGTGACTTATACTCTCAATGATGGTCATCAAACCTAAGTCTATTAGAGGTAGGATTCAAGGATCACTCTCATATTTACTAAAATCATTGGGAGGCTTCCTAGTGGGGGAACGTCATGACATGTAATGGTTATATGGTCATGTCATGAGGGCCTCTTACATATTTTAAAACCTTTATGTATGATTTTTTCACTTTATGGTCACATGTGTCACACCGTGAAGCCCTAGTGTCATCACACCATTGCATTTTGTTACAGAATGGTTTATTTTGAGGTTCCCACTATTATGTCTAGGAATTTTGATGTCATAGTGTGATGATAGTCATCACATTATAACATCCCTTGGTTATATTGAATGAATATGGTTGATCGAGTTCTAAATAAGGGAATATAGAGTATATCGTGACATGGATTTTGGATATTTTTTCTATATATACCCATCACAATGTGACTGTGACCTATCACACTATAATGATTATGCTTCCAATTCTAGTATAAATTTTAAAGCCACTCAGTTTTTTTCTATATTCCTTCATTTTCCCTATAACTTTGGCAACTATAGGTACTTATTGGTTAAACTTTGAATGAACTCTGAATTGTATTGGACCTTGGCTTCAAATGATAACCCATTTCATGATATGAGGTTAGTTTCTATCCCATTATTATAGGTTATTTCCCTATTACTCATCTTGTAGAGGCTATTATAGTGGTTTGGGTTTAGTTTTTTTTCATTATTTTTTGGTTTTGATAGGGGTTATTTTGATCTAGTTTGTTGAGGTTCCCCACATATTTTTTTATCAAAGACTCATGTGATTCATCTGTTTTGAAAATTACAATATAATTAGTAATAAATTATTGTAAATTAATGTTTTTCTTTAGTTTTTTATTTTACATAGTGAAAATCCAATAAATGAAATTATGAAGTCCATAGTCGAAAAGACAAAAATTATATGAACTAAGTTCCACACCTAGATTTGTTTTTTCCAAATACCCAATCACTATAATGGTGCAAGAATAATTCCATCAAAATATATTGATTAATGTTGAGTTCATTAAAATATGACAAAGATGTTGATGATGTAGTTATAACTATCCCTAAATAAAATGGGATCCAATCATTGAAATTTTTATTATAAAAATATCATTACTTCCACGATCAAAAGAATAATAATAATTGAAGTTCCAAAGGATCGAATAACAACGGAGAAGGGGGGTTGAATTAGTTGTTCACTTTTTATATGTTTCAAAACTTTTAGAAACTTAACCCCTATAACCTATTAATATTTATTTCTTTATCAAATTTTAGTAAATACTCATGCATGAAAAATAAGAAAACAAATAAAGCACAAAAGATTTATAAGGTTTGGCCTTAGTATGAGAACTTGCATCCTTTCTATATCCACTCCTACAGGTCTATAGAAATACACTATAATGAATAAGTGAATACAACTTGTTCCAACTCCCATTATACACCTTCTATCTCCTGATATGAATGATTATATTGACTCCAATCAGTTTAAAATTATTTTTATAAAACAATTGATACAATCAAAACAATAAAGACTTTGTTGAAAATTCTCCATAATTGCTCGTTCTTAATCCTCAGACTAATTTGTATGGATCCAATTTTCAAATATAATAAGTGTGAATTTTATTCTCTCAATACGATTAGATCAATATGATGAACCCATTCTCAATATGTAATACTCAAACTCTTCTCTAATACTCAATATGATAGAATCAATATGATGAGCTCATTATCAATCTATAGAACTCAAAATCTAATAAAATGCAAAATGAAATATTCTTAAACCTGATTGATTCAATCTTATTGACTGAATATGATCTTTTCAATGCGGTCTTTCTCAATCTGGTAAATAAACATTCAGTTTTCAGATCCTACTTACGAGATCTCTAGTCGATAATGACTCACACATGATTTCTTCAGTGATCTCCCTTTTCTGCTTTTGTGAAAGTTACGAATGAATGAATGATCTAAGAAAGTATTTATAAATGACTCGGAAAATAAAAGTGGGAAACTTGAAAACTATCCATGCTACCTCAAATTTCAAAATCTCTAATGATCTCTCACATTTAAACTTCAACTTTGACTTCCTCAATCCTCCTTAGATTTCTCTGAGATTTATGAAAATTTTAATTTCAATTTTTAAATCTTCAACTCTTTATAAAAATTATTGAATCTTATTTTTTATTCTTCTTTATAATCATATAATTATGAATTTGTTTCCTTCTCAACTCATTATGAATTTTATTTCCTTTTCAACTCATTGTGAATTTTGTTACCTTCTTAGATCATTATGATTTCTATTTACTTCTCATCTCATTATGAAATTTCTTTCTTTCTCAGATCATTATGAGGGAATTTCCCAATATGATAGATTTTCCCATTATGATGGAAATTCTATTACGATGTAATTCCTATTATGATGCAAATCCCATTATGATGGAAACTATCCACTTTGCAACTTTGAAATTCTTCGAACTTCACCATTATTTTTCTTTCTTAAATATTCCATCTTTGAAGGATATTTCATAATGATTGAATCCCCACTAAGATGGATTCCTCGTTATAACCATGTATATCTAATGATAATTCCACTCAACAAAATTGTCAATATTCAAACCTCCTCAACTATTACTCATTGGAAAACTTTTTCTTGATTTTTGGAACTGATACAACCATTATGATTCCTCCATTTCATAATATTTTATTATGATAGTTTTCAAGATTTTTGAGAACTCCATGATCAGTAAAGCATCATTTTATTTCATTTAAAAAGTTTGAAAACTTTCTAACTCCTGACTTCAATTTTTTCAACAAACCTCTTCAACATCACTATGACTTCATCACTCGAAAAATTATGTCTTTCTAACTCAGAAAATTATTTCTTTCACTGATTACGGAAAATGAAAACTTTCAGCAAACAATAATTCATGCCTCTGATTCTTTCGGATCTAATTATATGAATCTGATACAGATGAATATGATACTCTGAATCTGATTCTATTCAGTCTGATTATAAATCCCATTAAAATGAACTAGGTCTGATTCCTAAATAAAAAAATATTCTTATACAAAATGTTATTTTCTAACAAATAAAAAAACTTTGTTAAAAAAAATTCACAAAGGTCCTTCAATCCCCCATTTATATTTTTTGACAACCCTTGTTAACAACTTCTCAAACTATTATATTTTTTTCAAAACTCAAGTTTTTTAATTTTATTAAAACATAGAATTTCTCAAAAGAGAGTATCTTAACACCACACTACTGGATAAAGTGATGTTTTTTAAGTAATTTCATCCCTTGGTGACAAGAAAATTTTGTGGCCATGTAAAGATAACTCCCTCTCACTTTTATTTTTCTATCACTTTTCTTTTTCTCTCCCCAATTTTATGATAACCATAGCTTCAGCTTCATTTAATAAAGATGAGTAAAAAAAATTAAAGGAATTTAATCCCTTGGTGAAAAGAAAGTTTTGTGTTTGTATAAAGATAAGTCCCCCTTAATTTTATTTTTCTCTCACTTTTCATTTTCTCTCCCCCATTTTATGATAACCACAACTTCATATTCATTTAAGAAAGATGAGTAAAAACTTATTAAAAAGTAGAAAGTTGTTGATTTATCTCCCCCTTTGTCAACATAATCCAAAGAATGGTGGGGGGTTCCTACTTATGAGGTTTGGGAAGACATGGGAGGAGGTTGAACATGAAGTTGCAACCTCAATTCCATAAACCTTTATTTTGGAATTGATTTTGTAAAAATATCATAAATATGATACTTTTTTAAAATGTATTTCAGAAAAAAATCTCTAGAAAAAACTTTCTCTTTTATAAATTGAAACTGTATATCAATGTGTTTTGATCTTGAATGTTGGACCAGATTCTTAGAAAGATAAATTACACTCTAATTATCACAAAGTATCTTCAATGGTTTAGAAACTTTTACTTTCAAATATTCCAGCTGAACTTTTATCCATAACATATGAGTACAATCCTGAGTAGTTATAACATATTCAGATTCATATGTACTCAAAGTTAATGAACTTTATTTATTACTATTCCAACTTACTCAACATTCACCGAAGAAAAATGTTCCTCATAAGTTTGATTTTCTATCATTACAATCTGTAGCCCAATCAAAGTCAGTATAACCAAGAAACTCCATCTCATAATTTCTTTTGTATAAAAACCCATGTGAAGTTGTTACTTTGACATATCCCAGAATTCTATTTTCTTCCAACATATGTGATTATTTTATATTACTTTGATACCTGGAACACAAAGTTACATCATAAAAAATATCAGTTCTTGTGGCTGTAAGATAAATAAGACTTCTTATTAGATTCAAAAATTATTTTTGATGCACTCTTATTTTGGATTCATCTTTACTCAACTTTTGTGCTCACTGAAATAGGATTAGCATCTTCTTTGGATTCTGTCATCCCAAACTTCTTTAACAATTCCCTAGCATACTTTTCTTGAGATAAGAAAATGTATTTTTCCTTTTTTTTTGAACTTGTAAGACAAGGAAGAAAGTTAATTCTACCAATATAGACATTTCAAAATTCTTCTTCATTTCCTTGGGAAATGTTTTACAATCATCTTATATATCCCCATAAAAAATTATATCATCTAAATAAATAATTACAATTAGATTTTCATATTCAAAATCATTCACATATAAGTTTCTATCAACCTTTCCTTTAGAAAATTTTAACATTCTCAAATAATTTTTAGAGTTGTAATAACAATCACATGGAGCTTGTTTCATCCCATACAAATAATTATTCAAAATACAAACTTTGTTTTCATCATCATCAAGAAGATACCTACAAGGTTTTTCAATGTAAACTTCTTCCTAAATTTCACCATTGAAGAAAGATGACTTTACATTCTTCCGATAAACTTTTTAATTATGATGTGTTTCCACTAAAAGAAACATTCTAATAGTTTCTAATCATACAATTGAGGGGAAAATTCTTCAAAATACACACCTTCCACATGTCCATAGCCTTTATAAACAAGTATGGCTTTGTTTCTTAAAACTTATCCATGTTCATTTAAATTGTTTCTATAAACCCACTTGGTTCCGATAACATTTTTATTTTTAGGTGGTGAAACAAGTTATCATTTTCATTCATCTCAATCTGATCCAACTCATCATTCATAGTATACACCCATTCTTTTTGTTGAATAGCTTTTCAAACTGATTCTGTTTCAACTTTTGAAATAAGTGAAGTCTAATTTTCTAATTTCAACTTTCTTATGGTCTAAACCGGAGATTTTTTATTCCCAAAAATATTTTTGGATTCAATATTTTTTTTAAGGTAGGAAATTTCAAAGTTTCATTCCTTGTTGAAATTTCCTCATCACACGATTCTTCTGAATCTTGATAAGGATATTTTTAATGACTTTCAATATTGTTGGAAATATTCAGTTTATCCTCCTAATCATTCTCAACAACTTTTTTTAAGGAACTTTTCTTTTCAATTACCTTAACATCATATGAGTCCAAAAACTTTTGTAAATTTTTGTTCCAAAATTTTTAGCTTCTTCCATTTGGTGAATAACCCATAAAAGTTCCTTCCTCATCTTTATCATCAAACTTTCCCAAATATGGGTTTTTATTCTGAGAAAACAAATACTTCTAAAAACTTTGAACTATTTCAATGAAGGTTTTTTGTTATACCACATTTCATAAGGAGTCATGTTAGTTTATAGTTGTAATAAGTATCTATTTTGAACATTTATAACAGTACTAACAGATTCTCTATAATATAATTTTGAAAGTTTGTATTCTTATAACATGCTTCTTCCCATTTCCATCAAACTTATATTCTTTCTTTTTTCAACTCTATTTTGTTGTGAAGTATAGGGAGCACTATATTGATGTTTGATACCATGATTTCTTAGATAATTTTCAAAAGTATTGTTTTTAAATTCAGTACCATTATTTGTTATAAACTTTTTTATGGAAACTCCCATTTGTTTCTCAACATATTTTCTATATAATTTGAACATTTCAATATCCTCTAACTTGTGTTTCATAAACATGATGTTTTTCTTCTGAGTGAAATCATCAATAAAAGTGATAAAGTATAAATCTATTTTTTTATTGATGTCTCATCATCCCACATAAATCAGAATGAATAAGTTTAAGAGTTATGGTAGATTGAATATCAATTCTCTTATGGATTTTTTAGTAATATTTTCTTTTCTAGAAAGTTATAAAAACATCTTTATCTATTATTTTCAATTATGTAAAATTCCAAATAGCATCAAATTTAGAAAAAAATTTCATATTTGTTTGTCCAAGGTTCCCAAGTTTTTGGTTCCACAATTTTTTTTCATCTTCCTCTCTAAAGTAATAGGATTTGATGAATTCTCTTATTTGGAAGAGATTCCCACTGGTTCTTTCTCCTTTTGTAATAACTTTTTCATCTTTCACACTTTTATGATAGAAAAATCATTTTAAAAAAACTTATTTTACATCATCAAAAATTTTACTTACACTAATTAATTTATGTTTTATCCCATCAATAAATAAAACTTCCTTAGATTTTAACTTTTCAGCTTCAATCTCAGCCGTTTGGATTCCTCTGATTTTTAGGGAACTATCTTTACCATAGGTAACTTCTCCTCCATCATGATTTTCAACATTTTTATATCACTTGTCATATGTGAAGAACATCCACTATCAATTATATGTGGTTTTTTCCTTTTACTTTCATTCAAAACTGTCTCAACAAAAAAAAATATTTCCTCAACTTTCTTCTTTTCAGCTTCCTTTTATTTTTTATCATAAGGATTTTGTTCTAGAAGGAGTTTCATACATATTTTGGAATTACGACCAGCCTAATAATATCTTCCAAAAACTTATTCTATACATTCAAATTTATTTTTTATTGTAAAGTTTCTAACATCTTGAGAATTAACTTTTTCAACTTTCTATAATCTAGGAAAGTTAATCATTCTACTTTCACTATTTCTTCCACTTTGCTCAAACCTTATTCTAGGTAGAGATAATTTGTGCCAAAAATTATAATAACTATTCCAATAGATTCCATAACACCAGAAATTTCCATCAAATCTTTATTTTCTATTCAATAATGATCTTTCTCTATAGAAACTTTGTTGAGGTTTATAACTTCTTTTAACTCTAACATACTCAGGATGTGGACCATCTTTTCTTTTGAGTGAGTTTTCTAATTTTTTACATTTGATAGGTTTATCACATCCTTTATACACCCAATCTTTCCCAATACTTTTTTTGTAACCTAAAATGTTAAAATAGTTAGATAAAATACTATTTTTGGTAAGATATGATTTCACCTGATTCTCATATTGAGCTTTATCAACAACTTTAGAAGTTACAGCTTTTAATTCTGAATCATTGTAGAAATTTTCATTCATCTTCCTCAAGGTACTTTCTAACTTAATAAGTTTTGATTGAAATTTTTTAACTTATTCTTCCTTGGATTCCAACTTCATATTAATATCTTCAATCATCCTTCCCTGTTCAACAATTCTAATTTTGTAACTTAAAATATCCTTTATGCATTCTTCCTCCTTATTGATGACATATTTTCTTTCATCAAAAAAATTTTCATATTATTTCTTCATAACTCTAATTTCTTTCTGGAGATTTTTATTTTGTACAATACATTCAAAAATTTATGTTCTAATTTGATACTCTCTATAAGATTCTTCACCAACTTCTTCACTATCTAAGGAATATTTTGTTTTCTCAACTTTTTCAATGAAGGTTATAAATTTTTATGAACTTTCATCTTCAGAAAAATTGTTTTCAGTTGATTCTAATTCAAATTTATTACTCAAAAAACTTATTTTGTTTCTAATAAACTTATTATTGTATTTTTTGGAATACTTCTCTTATTTATAATTTATGTTCTGCTTCTTTCATCGATATTTTTCCTTAGAATCATCTTGATATTATCCAACTTTATTCTTAGGGAAATTTGTAGCAAAGTGTATGATTCCACCACATTCAAAAAAAATTAGAGGAAGTTTACCTCTATACTTACCTATTACTTTTTGATAGTTCTTGGATATAATAGACATGCTTTTTCATTCAACTCATCATCCTCTTTATCTTCACTCACAAGTATCAGCTTCTTTAACATATTGTATTTTCATATTTCTCATAGATTCAAAATCCATTTCATATTTCATCTTATTTTTAAACATTGGAGCTTTTATCATTTCATAAGCAACAAGAAAGTTATGCAATTCATCAAGAGATAAATCATATTTATCTTCTAAATAAGAAATTTTATAATCAAACCTATCTGGAAAGTTTCTTATAAGTTTCTTCACAGTTATAGAATCTTCTAAGGCATATTTGAATTCTATGATATTTCAAACAATTTCATTTACTCTGGTGAATTATTCATAAATTCTTTCTTCATCTCTCATTATGATTTATTCATACTTACAATGCTAGATTTGTATCCTTTCTTCCTTAACTTTAGTATTCCCTTTGAAAACACTTTCTAGTTTGTCCCACATAACTTTTGAAGTATTTATACCCATCACCTTCTGATAAAAATTCTATGATAAGGACATAATAATTTCATTTTTATCCTTTCCATCAACTTCTATATTTCTCTTATCAGCAAACGTCATAGGAACATATTTCTCAATAGGTGGAAAACCAATAGTACCAGTATCAATAACTTTTAGGATAAGAGATAAGAAATAAGGAATTATCCTATTTTTTCATCCATAATAATTTTTTCCATAAAATGTTGGAATTCATCTAATATTTACAAAATTGATATTATCTTTGATAAGTATTAAATAGTGGAACCTTCACCTCTAATTCCAATTGAAGTTCCAAAGGATCGAAAAACAACTGAGAAGGGGGGTTGAATTAGTTGTTCACTTTTTATAAGTTTCAAAACATATAGAAACTTAACCTTTATAACCTATTAAGATTTATTTTCTTATCAAAATTTAGTAAATACTCATGCATGAAAAATTAATAAAGCAAGTAAAGCACACAAGATTTACAATGTTTGACCTCAATGTGATAACCTATATCCTTTCCATAGATACTCTCGTGGATATATAGAAATCCACTATAATGAAGAAGTGGATACAAATTGTGTCAAATCCCATTATACACCTTCTATCTCCTGATGGAAATTAATATAACAACTCTCATCAGTTTTCAATGTTTTCTTATAGAAAAATTGAGCCAAAAAAATAATAAATACTTTTTTGAAAATGATCCATAATTACACAGTATGAATCCTTAGACCTATTTAGATATATCCTATTTTCAAATCCATTAAGTTTCTATTTGATTCTATCAATATAATTATCTCAATACGATGAACCCATTCTCAATCTGTAATACTAAAATTCTTCTCAAATACTCAATATTATAGAATCAATATGATGAACCCATTCTCAATTTTCAAAAATAAAACTCTACTCAAATGCCTAATGTGATCTTCTCCAGTCTGATTCATTCATTACAATTGACTGAATATTATCTTCTCAATACAATTTTTCCTAACCCAGTAAACAAACAATAAATTGTCTAATCCTCCTTATGAGATCTTTGGATGACAATAACTCACACTTGATTTCTTCAGCAGTCCATATTTTCTGATTACATGAAAGTTATGAATAAATGAATGATCTAAGAAATTATTTATAGGTGACTCAAAAAACAAAAGCAAGAAACTTGAAAAATTTTCCCACTTCCTCAAATTTAAAAATCTCTAAAGATCTCTTGAATTTGAACCTCAACTTTGACTTCTTCAATCCTCCTTAAATTTCTCTGAGATTTACAAAAAATTGAATTTCAAGTTCGAACTCTTTAACTATTTATAAAACTTATAGAATTTTATTTTTGAGTCTTCTTATTAATCATATCATTACAAATATGTTTCCTTATCATCTCATTAATAATTCCATTTCCTTCTCATCTCATTTCCAATTCTATTTTCTTATCATCTCATAACGACTTTTGTTTCCTTCTCAGATCATTATGAATTCTATTTTATTATCAGCTCATTATGATGGAATTTCCCATTATGATGGATTTTTCCATTATGATGGAAATACCATTATGATATAATTCCCATTATGATGAAAATTCCATTATGATGGAAATTCTCTACTCTACAACTCTGAAATTCTTCAAACTTCACCATTTTTCTTCTTTCTTAAATATTGTACCTCTGATGAATATTTCATAATGATGTAATCCCAACTATTATGGATCCCTCATTACGATCAAGTATATATAATAATAACTCCACTTAGAATTATTTTCAATCCTCAAAACTCCTCATCTATTACTCTTTGGAAAACTTTATCTTGATTTCTAGAACTGATACAACCATTAAGATTCCTCTATTTCTTCAAAATATTTTATCATGATATTTTTCATGATTTTTGAGAACTCCATGATCATAAAAGAATTACCTAATTTCATTTATAAAGTTTGAAAACTTTCTAACTCATGACTTCACTTTCTTCAACAAACCTCTTTAGCATCACTATGACTTCATCACTCGGAAAATTCTATCTTTCAAACTTAGCAAATTCTTTATTTATCTGATTATAGAAAATAAAAACTTTTAGAAAACAAAAAATTTTTCCTCTGATTCTTTGATATTTGATGATCTGAAACTAATGCAGATGAATACGATAATCTAAATGTGATGTTGGTTAGTCTAATTATAAATCTAATTACGATGAAATGGGTCTGATTCCTGAATAACAAAAACATTCTTATAAAAAAAGGATAGTTGTCAAAAAATACAAAAACTTTGTTAAAAAAAATTATCACAAAGGTTCTTTAATAATAAAAATTTTAAAAAGAGTTTCAATTTTTTTTTTGAAACTTGATACATCTTGTTTTCAACTGTGATCTCGATAATAGTAGGTTTTCTTTTATATGGTTTTTCTTAGAGCTTTAGTTTGTGAGGATCTCATTTTAAATGCACTAAGTTTTATTGTTATAATTGTTTTGTTTCTAATAATTGTGATTGAGGGATTATAGGAAAATAAAGATAGATATTGTTCTAATCTTGTGTGATCGAGGGATTTTATAGATAGAAAAACAGATCACCTTTCAATGGGTTTAAGTCATGGGTTGTAGGTATAAGAGGACAGACCCTTCAACGGGTTTAAATTTAGTGATACCTTGGTTTAAGTTTAGATAAATTCATTACACTTTGGATTAAATTGTGTTATTTTAATGAACCATACTTTGATAAATTAAATTACCTTATGAATAAATAAATGCCTTATTAAGTGATATAGTTATAGAAAACCCATGCACTATGTTTCATTTATTATTTTGGACCATTATAAAGTATAGCCATAATTTTTTATAAGAATTAATACTTATAAGAATCATAAACATTGATAATATGTTTTTTCTATAGTGATTGTTAATATTATAATAGATTAAGGTTTATGATATGATCTAATGAACATGGGAGGAAGAAGTAATGGCCTCAACAAGTATGATCATACCCTATAAACCCCATTTATTGGGAGATTTTGAGGGAGATGGCATCACAATAATTTTCCCTTGATCAATCATAAACCAAGATTAAAAAACTGAAACACAAATGAAACTATTTACGGGATAAGTTCAAGCTCATAGACATCACCACCCAAACCATGATCACCTGACCACCCCAAGAAAGTACCATCATCACACACCTTACCTTTAGGTCATACATTGGTGTAATAAGGGATTATGTATCTAAACCCTAGTAGTATAAATTTTTATATTTTCCTTTTTAATAAAATAAGGATTATATTTATCCCTTTTCATTATTACTTTATACACATGATTATATAATGAGTTTAATAAAAACTATATTTTGATACGAAGAAACCAAAATTGTATTTTTGGATAATGTATAGTTTCAATTAAAATGCACTTTTTGAAAAATTCAAAAAAATTGAAATAAATTTTATTCTCATGAAATATTATTATTAAATAATATTTATTTAAATATAAAATATAATATGATTTAATGAAGTCCAATTTAATTTTAATAAGGTTTATAAAGTTGTTAGTGTCGTAAAACTAGTATTTTTTAGTAAATAAGGATTATTATTTAAAAGTGTAAATTATCATATTTAGAAAATTATTATGGTAAAATAAATATTATTTTTTAAATCAACACATTGAAATTAAAAAATGGATAATTTTTTATAATTTTTTGAGATAATTAAATTTTTAAGTAAAAAATAAATAAATATGATATAAATATAAGGTATGTATTATGATACCATAATAGTCCAAAAGTGATGTAATAAATACTATAAATGGAATCCATGACCAAAAATAGATTTTCCCTTTAAAATAATGTATTTTTGAAGTCATTTTTTAAATTTTAAAAACCTATAATGAATCCTCCAAAACTTATATTATATTTTAAGGTTTTAAAAATAATTATTTATGAACACAAATCACTTCTATATCATGAATTATATTATTTTAAGGTGTTCAGTTCTTATTCTAATGAAACATTTAAAAACCCTTCTCTTTGGTAGAAATCATGGGAAAAACCATGATAAGGTTTATGGTTTTGATTATTTTATCCCTTAGAGTCCAAAACCTAAGTTTAGAAATTAATAAAGAATCCCCCTATCTTTTACTATAAATACCCACCAAAACTCTCATTTATATTCACTCAAAAAAAATGATCTTGAATTTCATATCCCTATATCTCTCTAAATACCTCCCAAGGTGTTCCTAAACTCTTAATAAGGCCCTCTAAATCTTTTAAAATTACCCTCTCAAGGTAAGGGTTTCTCTTCCTCTTCCTCTTAATTCAAGTATTTTCTTTATATTAAGCCTTTTATTTCCAATTTTTCATGTTAACATAAGTTTTTACACATTATTATATTTTCAATATGATTCCTAAGTAATTATATAATTAATTTCACTCCCATTAATCCCTTCCATTATCTTTTATGTACATATGTTATGCTGCCAAAATTATTCTATGATTTTCCATGCGAAACTTTTGTGTTGAGATACCCATCCCCATTTCTAATCAAGGATATTCACCCAGTTGTACCAATCCTTGATAGATTAGGTAATTCCATGTATATAACCCATAATATTTCACCTTTATATTAAAAGTGATGAAATATGTTCTTATGTTGTATGATCTATGTGGTATAAAAATGTATATACATTATATGAATATGATGGGTGTGATCAAAATTATATAGTCCTCTAATCCATTGGGTAATATTTTTATATCATGAAATATCATGTATGGTGCACATTTAGTTAGACTAATCAAACTATGCTATGATGACTTGGAGGTTATCTTTGAATTATGCTTATGATGTCATGTTTTATATTATTAACACATTTGTAAGGTCCTGGATCCACATGGATTGACACTTTTTGAATTTTCAAAGACCGAGGTGCTCGGAGGAGGCTCAGAGGAATGCTAGAGGAGTTCAGATGCTAAGACCTGGAAGCAAGGAAGGATTTCATGTCATGAATATTTACACAATTTGAAAGAAGGCTTCATGATGTGTAATAAATCAAGTTCTAAAAAATGAATAGGAAACACATTTTTTAATGGAAACCAAACCCTGAGGATTACATGGCGTGAAAGTGGATTTAACATCATGTAATTCCCTACTATAGTTCTATATTAAGCATTTTCAGCCACTCGGGTTATTCATAACCCTATGGCTATAGCGGCTCTCCCACTCTCTCTAGGTGACATGATGACCCCCTCTTCGATATTTTGGAGATTCATTCATTAAGGATTTATTCTTAGATTCCCTCCTTCAATTCATAGTGATCCATCTTCGATCTAAGGTGTGTTCTACCTCCATTATTGTGGTTTCTTAAATCCATTTCTTCTCTTTCCACTTCACCATGTGATGTAATTTGATCTCCATGTTTCTAATGGAGTTTTTTGGTTGTTTGTTGGAGCAGTTGTGGCATAGTTCCCTTATATGGATGCAGTTCCTACGGTAGAGGTGATCAGGATCTATTGTATTGGTATGTTCTTGTGTGAAGAATGTTGACACCATTTTTAGGTAGGGGTTCATTTTTTATCTATTTATTAAAGTTAAATAGTATAGTAATCATGATTTATACTCTTGGATCGCAATAAAATTATTATAGTAATTACTTAAACTGGATTAAATAATTGGTATCGATTGCATGTCAATGTTTTTGTTTATTAATGTGATAACGAGTTGCCTCTTGATTTGATAGATAGTGTGATATCTATGATGTGATTGTTGTTCTTGGTTTAGAAAGTTAAATTGGTAAATAACATAAAGATATAATTAATTTATAATTAATTGGAAATATTAAGGAGTCATGTTTAATGAATCTGGTTGTTTTTGTGGTTTGATTAATGAACCTGAATCATGATTATGCTTGTTGATAAAATAATTAAAGGAACATTAAATTAATTGTTTAATTAATTTTTGATATCTTGAGACATCTTGTTTCTTAGGTTTCCCACATTTGGAACCTGTGATTAATGAATTGGTTAATTCAATATGGAATAAGAACTAATTTTGTAATAAAAGATAATACCTTTTAGGGAATGACTTTCTCACTTGCTTATAAAGGTTGAGTACCTTGTGATTTGGATACACGAGATCTTGTTGTGTGTGAAGGATGAATGCCTTTTTTTAGGACGAAGATCCTAGTTTCTATGTTTTTTTTCTACTGTTTTTTATGTGAAATGAGCTGGGATGGCTGGTCATGGAGGACTGTTGTGGTACGTGGGGCAAGGTGGCCCGGTTATGATAGCTTGAGGTATAATACCTTATATATGATACACATTATATGGGATGTGGTGGCTCTTGGAAATTACCTGGTTACTTTTGGTTACATGGAAGTGGTGGTGCGATGCATGAGGTGCATGTTGTGGTGTTTCATCTAGGTTTTTATGGACGAGCCTTTTTGGAGAGAGATGCTCAGGACATACAATATTGGGACAAAGCAGAAAATAGTGGGGTACCCTTGATATTCTTTACTATATTATGTTATCTTGTATGTGATACTTAGTGAGAGTATCCATGGTGAGGTTGGAAACTTAGTATACCTATTTAAGTGATGAGTTAGTTTCACTTGTTGTTCACTATGCTTTAGTATGATTTCTTTATATTTTTCATGAAAGGCTATGAGGAGAATCATAGTAAGTATACTATTATAATCACCCTATGTATGTATAAATTGTTTTCAATTCAGTTGGAGAATGTTGGATATCAAGCTAGTTACTACTAGCTTGGGGTATATCAGGATCTATTTGGGCTTTGTGGTTGTTGTCATCTTTACTTTTCTTTTGGTACTTGAAGTTTTTATTTCAATTGTAGTAGTTCTTGTATGAAATTACATATGTGAACTTTGTATTTTATTTTATATTTTAGTCTGAGTAAGATTTGGTTGATGTCTATCTTATCTCTCTCTTTTTCATGTGTTCTCTTAGAGGGTAATTCCTCCCACTTGTGTGTTTATTATACCCTCAGTGCTAGTTTCCAACCCGGGGCCTACTAGAGGTGGGACTTAGGTGTCAATATCTCTCTTTTCCCATTTCTGTCCCAGGAGGGGTACACTTTGTGAAGATGGGGTTGTGACAACATTCTTATTATGTATTTATTTTATCATCTTATATCATGTTTCAATGCCCATAGTTATGATTCTCAACTTTCTATATCATCATGTTATTACTATTGACTCGCATGTACAACTTTAGTTTATACTATGCTTTGATTATTCCCTTGATGGTATTTATCACCCCTTTCTTATATGCATCTCTAGGTTATCTCGTGCAGCATTAGAAGATCAATAGAATACAATATCATATTATGGAGTTTTTAAATAATGTATTTGTATCCCTATTTCAAGTTATTGTGATATGTATCTAATTACCCAATGAAACTAGGCCTCTTGATCTTTTGGGATTGAGTTATGTATCTTAATGTAATAGATCATGAAATAAATTGTATAAAAAATATGGGTTATCGTAGTTAGTATCAAATCACGGTCTAGTAATTTATAGGGATTAAGATTAGAAAACCTTATTGAAAACCATAGGGATAATACTAAACATAGGAAAACATCCCTAAATTTTGGTAAAGTATAGAGAGGGTGGTTCCTAAACATAAAAATCCATATCTAGATGAAATAAATGGATATGTTTGTGGAATATATGTACCTAGGGGTAATAAATCCAAAATGGATCATTGGTTATTAAATTGACCTATACCTATTGCATAACAAAGAGGCCTTATTACACACCTGGTTTGACACTCATGGGGGATATACTTTAGTAAATTCACAAACTTTTAATGAACCATTATAAAGGAAACAAAAATGCCTATGAAATTTAATTTAGGAAATAAATCGTGGATATCTTATACTGAAACCTAGAAATTCATTGGTTAAGGAATACATGTCATTTATGGGTTATCCCTTCAATGTTCATAGTTTCCCTTTTATATGATTAATATTTTTAAAATTCTCATCCCTAAGTTTACCTTGGATGAAGTAAATTATTAAAACTAAAATAAAATAGTGAAAGGCAGGCTTATTATCCATGGTTTTGTGTATTCTTTCAAATCATGCAAGTTTAGTAGAACTAATTAAACACCACTAAAAAACATGTAATTTGATTTATTGGTGGAAATAGAAAATGGTTAAATTATTTCATCACAGGCATATAAATTCTCCCCTTTCAATAATTTTAGTCTGAATTTTACAGTGAATCTCATGACACTCCCTTTAGAAAAATTCAATTCTATTCTGGGTATAGATTGGATTTTCTTGTATATAGCCAACATAAATTGTCCGGATAATGAAATCACCCTTCATATTGAAAATTACCTTATGATTTTATACAATTGTAAGGAGGGGGTGGATATCCTTTAAAATCATCATCTCAATCTTGGATATTATTTCCTTATGAACAAGAATATCTAGCTCAAATGATTAAGACTAAGTAAAATACCATCCTTTAATACATGAATATTGTAAGGGAATATGATGATGTGTTTCCCAAATAATTTTTTTGTCCTCCTCATAACCGATAAGTTTATTTTTTTAATTGAACTAATAAATAGATCTTTTCCAATATCCAATATACGATATAAAATGGCCACTGTTGAACTTAATAAGCTGATGAAGAAACTGTAGTAGAATCTAAGTAAAGGGTTTATATTCAAAAGTGCTTCACCATGGGGTGAACCAATCCATTTCATCAAGAAGAAGGATAGTTCAATGAACCTCAGCATTTATTATCGTGGTATTAACAAGATCATGATAAAGAATAAGTATTCTCTTCCATGGATTGATGACTTGTTCGATTAGTTTTATGGACCTTAGTACTTCTCTAATGTGGATATTTGAACGGGATATTATTAAGTAAAGGTGAATAAGGGGGGATATAGTCTAATTTTTTTACAAGGTATGAGCACTATGAGTTTATAGTGATTCTATTTGGACTCACTAATGTTCCACATATATTCATAGACATAATAAATATAGTCTTTAAGGATTACCTTGAAAAATTTGTGGTAGTATTTATAGATGATATTATTATATACTCTAAAATTAAGGAGTAACATTAAGATCATTTTATTGTTGTGTTGAAGACCTTATAAAAGGAGAAATTTATTAAAAGTACAAAAAATGTGAGTTTTGGATATAGAAAGTAATATTCCTTGTGAATTTTATCGCTAATAAAGGGATATCTATGGATCATTAGAAGGTATGTGAAAATGAAGGATAGACCATACTAACATATGTGATAAAGATACATAGTTTCCTTGAATTTTCTATGTATTTTCATTGATCTGTGAGAAAATTATCATGATTGTCAAACCCACTAACCAAGATAACTCATAAGGAAGTGAAGTTTGGTGACATTATCTATACGGGGAGAAGTGCGACATATATACAGATCATAAAATCCTTAAGTATATATTTATACAAAAGGATCTTGAGTCAATGAAGGTGGTTAGAGATGATCAAGGATTATGACTAGTTAATCCATTACCATCCTAGGAAGGTGAATAAAGTGGATGATTCTCTAAGTAGAAAGGATCCTATAAACCTATTCATGATGAGTATTGAAATGGATATAATCTTCTTAGACATTAAAAGGATAGAAATGGTAATTACAAGAGGAAATTTATCCTGCCTTTCTCGAATAACTGGTCATCCATCCATTCTTAAGAGGTTCTAGGAGGCCCAAAAAGATGATAAGGAGCTATCGAGAAAGGTAGTGCATATTTAGGAGTTCAAATTTCCTAAAGATGGATTTATAAGATTTTGAGCCTAGATATTTGTCTCCTAAAAACCAAAACTAAAGAGGTAAATTATAGATGATTAATATAGATCATCATTTTATATTTATCTAGGAATCACTATGATGTATAGAGATGTGAAGCAAAACTTCTAGTGGGATAACATGAAGATGGAAATTGTAGAATTTTTATCTCGGTTCTTGGTATGACAACAATTAGAGGTTGAATGATATAAGTATAAGGTTATGATGCAGCCATTTCCCATACCATTATGAAAATGGGAAAAAATAACCATGGATTTCATCATAGGACTCCATAGGATATCTAATGGAAAAACTCCATTTGGGAGGTATTCAATAACCTTATAAAATTAGTTAATTTCATTACTATCAAGGAATATTTATCTCTTTACCAATTTTTTAATATATTCATAAGAGAAGTAGTAAGACTCTATGGATTTAAAACCTTTATTATATCTGATTGAAATCTAGGGTTTACCTCAAAGTTAAAGATAGGCCTTCAGTAAGAATTGGATATTGAGATGAGTTTCAGTATTGTTCATCACCCTCAGATGGATTGTCAGTCTGAGAGAACCATTAAAACTATAAAGATATTTTTAGATCCTATTTAATGTAATTCCAAGGATTTTTGTATCATTTCCTTCCCCTTTTAGAGTTCTCATATAACAAAAGTTTTCATTATAACATTTAAATGGAACCTTATGAGGATCTATATGGGTAGAGGTGTCAGGATCCAACTTATTGAGATGAAGTTGGAGAGAATAAACTTATGTGACCTGATCTTAACCAAAATATTATAAATAAGGTTCAAACTATTCTATGTCATATTAAATCCACACAAAGTTAACATAAAATATATGCAAACAATCGTCGGCAAGACCTAGAGTTTGAGGTCAAAGATAAGGTGTTCCTTCATATATCACTATGGAAGAAAGTCATGAATTTTTGGAAGAATGGAAATCTTAGTCCTAGATATATCATCCCCTTTGATATCCTTGATCACATCAAATTTTTGTCCTATCAACTAGCACTCCCACCTAACCTATCTCAAGTACATGGTGTATTCCATATATCCCTCTTTAGAAAGCATATACTAGAACCCTTGTATGTAATGAATACAGAGATTCTACCTTTGTAGATTTATCTTTTATATAATAATAAACTAGTGAATATCATATATCATAGAGATAAAGTTCTAAGAAACAATAAAAATCACCTAGTCAAAGTACAGTGGTGGAACTACAAGTTCAAGGAGGGAATATGGGAACTAAAAGTGGTGATGAAATAGAATCACCCTCATCTATTTTAGTGTATAAAATTAATTTTTTTAGGGTAAAATTTTAGAAGGGGGAAAATATAAGAGTCCATAATTTTATAAATTAAATTCCCTTTTGAATGAATAAATGTCATATTAAGTAATATAGTTATAAAAAACTCATGCGCTATATTTAATTTTTTATTTTGGACCATTATAAAATATAGAAATAATTGTTTGATGGGATTAAAAGACCATTAAGAATCATAACCATTGAAAATATATATATATTATAGTGGTCATTATGCTTATAATATATTGAGGTTTATGATAAGATCTAAGTGACACGAAAGGAATAAGCAATGACCTTGACCAACAAGATCATGCCCTATGAATCCCATTTATCATAACTTTTGAGGGATATAGTGTCACTGGGTTTTATCCTCGACTAAGCCCAAGTTTAGATTCAATAACTAAAACATGAGTGAACTCATTTATGGGAGAAGTTCAACCTCATAAAGATCATCTCTCAAACTATGTTCACCAAACCACCCCAATAAAGTACCACCATCACACACCCTACCTTAAGGGTGTACGCTAATATAATAAGGGGTTATAAATCTAGAACCTAGTAGTATGAATTTTTATATTTTCCATTTTAATAAAATATTGAGTATATTTATTCCTTACTTTATACACGTGATTATATAACAAGTTTAATAAAAACTAGATTTTGATACGAAGAAACCAAAATTGTATTTTTGATAAATATATAGTTTAAATGAAAACACTCTTTTTGATAAATTCAATAATTTTTAAATAAATTTTATTTTCATTAAATATTATTATTAAATAATATTTATTTAAATATAAATCATAATATAATTTAATGAAATATGATGTAATTTTTATAAGGTTTATAAATTTGTTAGTGTCATAAAAATTAGTATTTTCTAGTAAATAGAGATTTTTATTTAAATTTTTAAATTATAATATTTAGAATATTATTTTGGTAAAATAAATATTTGATACCAGTATGTTGAAATTATCCAATGGTGAATTTTTCATAATTTTCTATGAGGGCCTAATTTTAGGGTAAAAATTTAAATATGGTGTGGTATGTATTATGACATCATAATAGCCCAAAAGTGATGTAATAAAAACTATAAAGGGAATAAATGACCAAAAAATATAATGTTTTTTTTATGTTATTTGATTAATTTTACAAAACTATAATAAATCCTCCAAAACATATATTATATTTTAAGTTTTTAAAAATAATTATTTATCAACATGACTCACTTCCACATCATGAATGGTATTATTTGAAGTATTTGGGTTATTATCCTAATAAAATATTTGAATCAACTTATATTTTTTAGAAACCATGATAAAAAAACAATGGTAAGGTTTGTGGTTTTTATTATTTTATTACTTATCATCCAAATCCTATGTTTAGAAATTAATATAGAATTATCCTCTCTTTTACTATAAATACCCACCCAACCTCCCATTAATCTTCACTAAAAACACATTTATCATGAATTTCATCTCCCTATCCCTCACTAAATCTCTCCCAAAGTGTTCCCAATCTCTTAAGAAGCTCCTCCCAAGATTTTATAATCACCCACTCAAGGTAAGGGATTATAATCTTCTTCCTCTTTATTAAAGTACTTCCTTTGTATTAAGCATTTTGATTTACAATTGTTCATTTTGACATGTGTTTTTACACATTAATTTACTTTCCTTATGAATCCCAAGTAATTAATGACCACATTTCACTCTTTTTAATCCATTCCGTGATTCTTTATGTATATTTGTTATGCTGTTGAAATTATTCCATGATTTTTCATGCCAAACTTTTGTGTTGTGAATACCCATCCACATTTCCACTCAAGAGTATTCACCTAGTTGTAATTATCCTTTATTTATTGGGTAATTCTATGTATATAACCCAAACTCCTTAATCATTGGATTAAAATTGATAAAATATGTTCTTATATTGTATGATCTATATGGAACACAAATGAATATACATGATATGAATGTGAAGGGTGGGCCTAGAATTATATAGCCCTCAAATTCATTAGGTAATGATTTTATCTCATGAGATACATTGTATGGTGCACATTTGGTTAGCATAATTACACTATGTTATGATGTCTTAGAGGTTAGTGTTGACTTATTCTTGTGATTCTAGTTCTATGTTGTTTCCACGTACCTATTATGCCTTAATTTTATCATTTTATATCATAAATTGATGTTCATGGTTATGATTATAACCTTTTTATGTCATCATGTTATTCCTCTTGACTCACATGTACTACTTTACTTTCTAAAATTCATCGACTATTCCCTTTATAGACTTTATAGATCTCCCCTTTCTTATGTACGTCCCCAAGTTATCTCGTGTAGTATTAGAAGATCAATGGAATATAAGAGCATGTTATAAGGTTTTTAAATAATGTCATTGTATCTCTGTTTCAAGATATTATGATATGTATCTAATTACCCAAATACACTAGGCCTCTCAATCTTTTTGGTTTGAGTTATGTATCTTAATGTAATAGATCATGAAATAAATTATATAAAAAATATGGGTTATCATATTTATAATATCCTTTACAGGATTATTTAGATTATGACATAATACTCTACATTGTTTTATCTTTCACAGTGTATAAATTTTATATTCTTACATATTTTTAATTTTATTGAACCTATAATAAACACAATTTTCATCATGTTTACAAGTTTTTTACTTGTTTATTTTTCCATTTCATTTATATCAATACTTTCACTACCTGAATTTATGATATTTTTACTCTAATTAATTATTGTTTGAATAGAAGATCGTTATTTCTAATAGTCTTACACCTAAAATTGGATAAAAAAATTTAAGTCTCTTTTTAGAATACAATTCATACCCCTCTTATAGGTCACATTCCTTATCATATCTAGGACAATACTTAGTATCATATTTATTCTCTACATTTCAGTCTGAACCTCATTTTTCTTTTTGATTTTCAAAATTTCATATCTCATATTCCTTACACAAAATATGTAGTAGAGAAATTTTTTCATGATGATATGAATACATGTTTAATCAATTATCAATTTTAATCCTAATCATCCTCTAAAATTTTATAAAATTGATTATGAGTATTGATGTGATCATATGAAGACTCTTTCATTAATACCAAAGTGGAGAACTATCTTATGATGAATATAAATTATAAAATTATAGAAAAGAAAATTTATTCATTTTCTAGCGATGAAAATATTAAATTTTAGTCTAACTATAAATTGCATAATATTTTTTTCATCATGATGAAGAATATCTACAATCAAATATCTTCATGTGAAATTTCTAATAGAATTTAGAAGAAGTTAAAGGTTACTCATTTCAAAACATCTAATGTTCTTGAAACTAAAAGATTTATGTTATGAGCGGAATATTAGAAATTTTATTTCTATTTAGAGATTATATTACTTATATTCATTGGTGCTTCATTTCCATTGTTAATGGTTTATAATCACTTGGTGATAAGGAGTTAGGAGATGATCATCTTTTTGAAAAAGTGATTGATATTCTTTATAAGGAGTATGAGTCTAAATGTACAGTTATTAATTTTATAAATAATTTGAAAAATATGATTCTTGATGATATTATTGGAACTATCATAATATATGGAATTAGATTAAAAATATTTTTGGAAAATAATAAGAGAAAAAAATTTATAGATTTTAAATCTACTTTCAATAATGGTACTTCTGGGGTATTAAATCATAGAGGTAGTTGAGGTAACCTAGACCTACACACTTGGATCTGGTGCTAAAAACACAAAATTTTACAATTTTCTTCAATACCAAGTGATATTCCCAAGACTAAACTTACATATATTTCAATAATTTAAACATTACACCTCATAATAAACACATAATCCCCAAAATGAAAGGTTTAGTGTCTTTGAGGATTAGTTATATAAGAAACTTATTTTATAATGCTTGTGAACATTTATCCATAATCTGTAACAACCTAATATTTTAATATATGACTTTATTTAGATGATCCAAATGTGTTTGATAGCTTTCTCTACACACAAGACCGGACTAAAATGAAACCATGATATATTCAGATAAAAATATAAATACTCGGTATGATTGTTAAAACCTATTAATTTAATTGACAATAATGAATAGAAGTAACCTCTTTATGAATTAAATTTATATAGAAAATAAATTATACTTTTAATATAAATTAAATTCAATTAGATTACCTAAAATGACTAATAAGATCCATTATTATTTATAGAATCATTTTTCTAAAAAATTATTTTTTATGTGATACTAATTTCTATTTTAAGAAAAATATGATTAATGATAAATTATGTTTGATATTAATAATTTTTTAGAACCAATTTATTTGGTAAATTATATAAAATAATAATCATCATCATCATCATTAATATTTGAAAATTTTCTTTTCTAACTAAAATAGTTTTTCAATTATATTTTATGATTTCATTCAAAAAAGAAATTTATAAATTATTGAATTTGAAATTAATAAAAATTTAACTTCATTTTTTAATTCTTTATATCAATATTGACTTAGTATAAAAAAAATTTGAAAGTTTAGTCTTTAGTAAAAAAATATGGTTTTCATGAAACTTGTAATTAGTATGATTTTACCATTATATAAGAATGACCAAGGAATTTATAAAAAAATAAGTAATAAAATACAAATTTTAGGAATAAAATTACTCATTTTAAAATATTCTTTGAACTTATAAAACCTATTTTAAACATTTTTAATTAAAATGTTACTTTAATATAAAAAATCATTTTCGATCTTTTCTTTGAATAAAGTATTTTCGAGGTAGATTTGGTTTTAGATTTCCATTAAAGCGTCATACCCTTTATTTTTTTATAATAAATCAATTTATGTCATTATAATCAGTATTTAAGATAATTTTACCATATATATAAATTTAAATCTTAAAAATGTTATTTATCAAAAAACCATTTTTACAATATTAAGAGTATTTATTTTAAAATTAACTTTTCACAACATTAGAAATTTTATTTGATAGAATTATTTTCAAATTTGGAATTATAAATATCAAATTAGGTAAAAGTTTTGATCAAAAATTATATCATTAAAATTTATTACTATTGTTATAAATTAATTACCAATGTAAAAGTAGGTTTGGGTGAAACTACAAAAGTTATAAAAACCCATAAAACACTAAAAGTTTTCTAAAAAATGAGTTTTTTTTGTTATTTTATACCCAAAATAATTTTCCTCTCCTCTTTTTTCAATTTTTTTCCCTTTGACACTTGAATATTAACATCCCATTATTGAAAATGTTAAGTGTGCTCCTAAAACCACCCTTCTCTTCATTTATAAAAGGGTAACACTTCAACCATATCAAGACTCAAATATCCATAGAATTTATCTTTTAAACTCTTCTATTTTTATCCTCCTATAACCCTCTCCCACATTTAAAATATTGTTTTCACTAATAGTTAGTATAAATCCTTCATTTCCAAGGAGACTTTCAAGAAAAAATTCAATCCCTTGATGTGAGTATTATCAACTACTTAATTTTATTCTTAATTATATTCTTTTAAATTTATTACAAAAATAATAATATAATAATATTAGTAAAATTTATATAATTTTATATTACTATATTAATGGTACTATCATTTTTTATTCATATACATCATTCATTAATAAAAAATTATCATTAATACATTTTGCGGACTACCGCCTCCATGACATAACCTGTTTCATTTTTCATCACCACCTTATAAGGATGGATATAATGATGGTATTAAAATATAAATATGGTGTTTATTATATAATTAATATTATGATATTACAACTTATAAAACCTATTAATGATATGATCAGAAAATGATTATCGTTAATTCAATAATTTAAAACGATCAAACTAAGAAAAAAATGATCACTTTTTTCTAAGTAATTGCCTTATATAAATTATATAATATTTATAATTATTTAAAATTATGATATATCACACTAATAAACACTAAATAATATCATTATACTTTTGGTATAAATATATTACAACTAAAACGTCTCATAATCATCCATTAATCTTGGTAGGTTCATGTTTGGGTTGGTTTAACCACATACTTGAACAATACTATATATTTAAGTCATGGGTGGATATGATAATTTATTTATTGGTGTAATATGATATAAATATGTAAAAAGTGATTTATTTTGGTTTTGGTAATGTTATATCAACATTTAACTCATTAATTAAGAAAAATCCTTTTGTTTGTTAACAATCACCTGAAAATGATCATCGTCGATTTCATCTTCAAGGTTCATAACCAAAATTGCCATGAAATGAAATTATAGTTTTATAAAATATCTTGGAAAAAATAATATAATAGATTATATTATCTAATATTAATGTAATTTTTAAAAATTATATATTCTAAAACCTCTTTTACGAAACTAGTTCAAAGAGATAAAGATTATTTACACCCAGTATTGAAAATGGGTAAAGACTAACTAATATGTATATGTATATAATGATTTTAAATTAGGATTATAGATATTTATAGTTTTGAATAAGGTTATTTGGTATGTATTTAATGAAATTAATTCAATTATTTAGGATTTTTTGTGCAAGTTAATAATATATCAGGATAAGGTAAGGGTTTTGTCACAAATTCCTCTCTTTGAGACATGCTTGGTATTATGCACCTGATTTTATTTTTGTGGTGTATATTCTTCCTATGTTAAATTTAATATCATTAATTATCTTTTAATAATGTTATTTTAAGTTTAATTACAATACCTCTCTTTTAATAGGTTTTTATTAGAGTGTTACTCATGTTGTAAGGGTTTTTTTAGTCTCAATTGTGATTCTTTGATACATGTTACATGTTATGCATCATGTTTTCTTTGTATGGTGTTCTATTAATTTACTATCTCATGAATTTTCTATAATTTATTTCCTTTCATTTAATTGTATTTACTATCCAAATCACATTTCCTTATTTAAGCAGTTATTGATTTAGTTATTTCCCTAGTAGTGAGGATTTTTGATAACTTAATTTCCATTCATTGAGTTTTGATAATTATTTGAAATTATTTCATATAATTTGGGTAAATTCTACCATTTTATTGTATTGTGTGGTTTTCTATAATTATTTACATTACTACCACATAAACCCTTTGAAAAATATTTCTCACTTCATGGGATATGTTGAAATCATCCACTTTCATTCTTTGAATGACTTATATTCATGTTATTCCATTATTATATTAGTCATATACCCATTTATCTATATGTTTTAAACATAAAATTTTATATAACTCAAGTTATATGATGTTCACCTATAAATTATTTCATTCTTTGATCATGGGGAAAAGTATTGGCATTCCAATACGGATGATTATTGGCAAGTTAACTGTGTATTTTTTAACCATCCACCTTCTTTATTTGGATAGTTTATGATCATATTATCCCTTTTATTGACATAAGTAAAAGCATTGAAATTATTATTTTTCATTGTATAGATATCTATGTTTTTATTCAGTAAATTTTTTCTTAGGGAATAGTATGAAATTTTTTGATAAGTCTTATGGTGAATGCATTGGACTTAAATAAGTGATGGGTGGGGTCACACATTATATAGCCACATGATTCATAGATAGGTCTCATGAGACAAAATAGGTTTGATTATTCGGCGTATGTATGTCCAATTAAACAAGATGGTTTGACTATGGTCTCAAAGACAAGTAAAGTTTTTTGTAATAAGGCCTTGATAGTAGGTTTTTTATGTCTAACATTGTGCATTCCATCAGTATGAGATCAGTTTTATTGATATCTATGTTTTAATTTATTTTCATGGATATAGCATGATCCTAGTTTAAAATTGATTATGGATTCATTTTATTTACATATTCCTTCCATAATATTTATTTCATGTTTGTGACATGATTTCTTTAGTTACATGTTTGCCTTATTAAGTGTTTGCACTCACCCATTCTTGTGTTTCCATTTTCTCAATTTATGTAGAAAAATAGTAATTAGTGCATGTGACACGTTTATATGGATAACATGTGTCAAAGAATTTGTGGGATACATTGAAGACTTATTATGAATTAAATAGTTTCATATATAAAAGTACAATTATCTATTTGATACAAAGAAAAATGTTTATGTTTTTTCCTAATTATATAAAACTATAAACCTAAAAATATTATTTAGATATAAGATATTCAATAATAATTATTTATTTTGTAATTATGGATGATTATATCCAGGATTTTACAATTGGTATCAAATCAATTATGCAAAGTATGAGTTTATGAGCACCATATCTAGGGGTGCAGGTTTGAGGCATCGCAGTTGGTATCAAAGAAAAGGTTTAGATAACCTTAAAGATTAGGATATTTGTTAAGGATAATTTAAGGGTTGATAATTTAAGGGTTATCATAGTTTCAAAAGTATATATAACCTTTTGGGATATTTATACGATTTAATGTTAAGTTAATAATAAACATTTTTTATTTAGGGATTAGGATAAGATAAATTTTGTGAAAATCCTAAGAATAAACTAAAGTATAGGATGAAATCTTGAAGGTTTTGTAAATTCTTAGGTATGTGGTTATCCTAGAAATCAAATATTTGTATGGATACTAGGAAGTGGATATGGTTGTGGCACAGATGCACCTAGGGGTAATCACCCTAAAAGGGTTGGTTGAGAATTGAATCAATCATCACTCTGATGCATGATGAGTGGGTATAAGATTTCACATCTAGCAATAAAATCTTGGGGGATATGATTTTCTCAGTCACATTATCTTTAAGAGCCATTATGAAGGATTTATTTCCTAATTAATTTAATGGATTAGGTTAAGAAGTATAAGAAATCCTAACTTAAAGCAATGTAGATTGAACTAGAAGTATTAAAGGATAAAATAAAGGTATCACTAGAGAAGACATATTTGGATTGATGTTTTCTTATTCATATTTTGAATATTATAATAAAAATTTTGGTTTTAGTATTTGGTTGAAACAAGATCATGAAAATGAATCTGAGAAAGGTATGCTCCTAGAAACCACTCTATCTTATAACTGAATAAGGTAAAATACATAAATGTTTGAGAACCTTATTATTTTTCTATTATTATGGAAAATGTGACTTTACTAGTCTTAAATAAGGTAGTGAGATTGATATTTTATTGAAACTCTTATTAATTTTCATTAGTGAGTGATATTCATCATCAATATTCTGGTATATTCTAAAATTTATGAGGATTATGTGAAACATATAAGGATTAATCTTTATTAGTTTTAATTTAAAAGTATGAAACTTATATTAAATGTTTTTAATATCCATGAAATGTAATTTTATGATAATTTTATATTTTTAGGGATAACTATTTAAGATCATGTTGTTGAGATATAGATAACTCTCAAGTTTAATATACACGTGATGTTGATATAATAAAGGGTGGATGGTTTTTAATAAGTTAGATAGTAATTGGTAACTTTGGGATTGATAATTGATTCATGGTATTTTTGGATAATTTCATCTCATTTTTTGGATTATAATATATAGTGACTAGTGGTTAATACCATTTGAGGGTTAAAGATAGAGTTAATTTTTGGAGGAATATATAATATCATTGTAGTTAAATGTCTTGAAGATTAAAATAGGTTTTGGGAAAGGTATTTTATTAGGAGTATGTGATTAGGGTATATATATACTTGGGTATATGGTTATAGGAATGATTAATGTTGTATGAGGAAGAATAAGTTGGATTTTGGGAGCATAGATTTCAATAATTATTGGGTTTAGAATATTTTATGAAATTTTATGGTAATTTGAGAACTTTATTTTAATTATTAGGTTAATAAGTATGAGATAATATGACTTAAAGTAACCTAGGTTGAACCAATAATGATATATGTTAAATTGAGAGTGATATAGGTTGAATCAAGTCTGATAAAAGTTGATTTTTGAAAACTATAGGAAAACATGATAGTGTTATAAAGTGATAAACCATGAGGATATATTTTTCTATTTTTATTTATGACAATTAACTTCTAATAATCATCACTCGTGTTTAAATATTTTGGTTTTGTTAATGAATAAAACTAGAAGTAACCATGGGTGTGAGATATAATTTGGGGATTATCTCAATGAACAACCCATCATAATGAGATATGGAGTGAGAAACCTTTTGATTATACCAAACCAGCTATCATTAAATATAATTAACAATGTGAATATATTCTAAGTCTCAAAGATACCAAGGAAGTTAAATATGGAGTCTCATAAAATATCAAGTGATGAAGATGATGAAGGAAAGTGGATTCAATTTTCTATATTTAAAAAATATGGGAAGATGCATGGGTAAATTTTCCTCAAAGGGATGGGTAAATGCTATAAGTGTGGAGATGAAGGTTACCAAACTCATCAATGTAAGGAAAAAAGAGAAAATATAAAAATTCATGACTTCAATTGCAAGAGTGTTGGTCATTATGTGGATCAATGTCCCAATACAATTGTCACGACCCGTACCTTGGGGCCCGTGCCATGACTACCCCAAGCCCACCTTCCATAGGTCAGGGGCTGGCGACTAGTACTGGAAAGGCGTATCCCTTAAATGGGAAGGCATTTCCTTTTTAACCTGTACAGACACGTAGTCCAAGAACACAACAAGAAGAAACCACACAGACTAGAATTCAATAATATGCAACCACAAAGTAAACTATTGTAGTAAAAGAGTGCTGAAAATAAAAAGGGGCCAGAATACAAGCCCAACTGTAAAAGTACAAGTACGAATAGATGTACAATACAACTGAAAGAAAAATAAAAACAGCTACTAGTTTATCCTCTGAGGTTCCTACCTGAAGGGTAGGTACAGATCACCTCCTCATCACTCCAGTTCCATCCGTCTCCTCCGCGTCATGTCACGCCAAATGGTCCACCTCTATGCACCATCCAATCCTATCTCCCTCAGCCTCGATCAACGTTGTACGTTATCTGCACTAGACACAACAATGTGAAGGTGAATCTCGTGTAGGGGTGAGTATAACAATGCTCAGTAGGGACCCCAAGACCCTTGTAGGTCTCCTAGAGTTCCATAAAGGAAAAACCAAAAAGCAATACATCACATCTACTTAGCCATATGCCCATACATATACCTAAGTTATCAAGATATACTCATCTCATACATGAGGGAAGGACACCATATAGGAAACACCACGAAGGTAGAAGTACCACACAGGTAAAACCATGAAGATAACACCACGAAGGTAACTCCACGAAGGTAGAAGTACCACACAGGTAACACCACAAAGATAGAAGTACCACACAGGTAACACCATGAAGACGATACCACAAAGGTAGAAGTACCACACAGGTAACACCATGAAGCTAGAAGTACCACATAGGTAAAATACTCGGCTCACAATCAGTTATAACTTAAGAACAGAAGTACAGAAGATTAGTCATAAATTAGATCATCTTTTTCTGTTAATAAGCACTACTTCTGACCCACATAGGATTGATAGGTAACTAACCCCTGCTAACTCACACAGGATCGATAGGTAACTAACCCCCGCTGACCCACAAAGGATCTGACCCACATAGGATCGGTATGCGCTGACCCACACAAGATCAGTAAGCGCTGACCCACATAGGATCTAACCCACACAACATCAATAGATGTTGACCCACATAGGATTGATGTTATTTCTTCACATTGCAGCCATCCACAGGTTTCCTCGCACCCGATGTGCTCGAGTTCTGTGTAATCTTCCCCTCAAGATATTGGTCATACCTCGACCACCACTAATCACCACAAATGAGTAACTCAAAGGACCTCCATTTTATAAGGGTTCCAATGCGACAGACGGCGCGTCAATCATATGCCCGGTTTATGAGTTATAAGTGTTTTATCTCCGAGGGCCCAGTTGGATTCAAGTTCGATCCAACATGACCATAATCCAACTTTCTCCAAAACACAAGTGGATTATACCAAAAAGAACATCTCGATCCAAGTATCTCAATGCTATAGATGGTTCATCAAACAGATGTCTGGTTATCATGATATTCCCCTTTAAGTGTTTCTGGGTCCAGTTGGGCCTGGGTCTGGTCCGACCCAGTTGGACCGACTTGTTTTGGGCTGGGCCGGGGTGGACTCAGCCCGCTGGGCTGATGTATGGTCTGGCCTGCAGAAGGGGTGGCCCGCAAGGGTGACCCAGCCAGAATAGGGTGGCCCGGCCTGTGGGGGAGGCAGCCCGCTAGGGCGGCGGCCTACTGGGCGGCTGGCCTGGTCCGGGGCGGCGGCCAGGTCTGAGGCAGCGGCCCGGTCCGAGGGCGGCAGCCCGGTCCGAGGTCAGAGGCACGGTCCGAGGGCAGCGGCCCGCGCAGAGGGCCGCGGCCCGCTTTGAGGGCGGCGACCCTCTTTGAGGGTGGTGGCCCAGTTGGATCCAATGTGGGGGGCTGTAACCCCTCGATCACTAGAATTCCCAAACGGCCCAGAGGCCATTTGGTTGGCAAGGAGGCGGCACCGCTCGGTTTCCACGGAACCCACTGGAGGCAGGTTCGGCCTCTGTCGTGGCTTCGGTCGTAGCTTCTGTTCATTAGTGGCGCAGTGGATGCACCACCTTCCTTCCAGCGGTCGGCTGCCATGTCGTCCGCCTCCTCCGTTCGTCGCGGCTGATGTGCCGCGACCCTTCTCTTGTGGCGTGCATTGACGTGCTCGAGGTCTTCCGAGGTGGCGCAAGGAAATCAAGATAGCAGAGGGTTTGGGCTGGGTTCATTAGGCCTACACCCTCCGCGTTAGCTCATAATATGGAGGATATTAAGGGATTTCAATAAACAGTTTTATTGTGCACAAGATTAACCCCACAAGATTCCCCATAATAACCTTATTTAAAGACAAATGAATCACGATTCAACATGTTAGTCGGTTGATCCGTGTTCTTTGTGTTATTCAAGAATGGATAAGAGGAAAATAATTTGAATGCATAAATGAATTAAACCCCCTACCTGGAAGAGACGTCCATTGACGATGGTCAATGGAACCTCCTTCATCATTATCATTGGTTCATGACTCGGTGGCCCTCATCACTACTCGTTGGAACCAGTCTCATCCTCTAGGTGGTTGGCATCGCGGTACTTTTTCAGGGCTTTGTCGCTTGGTGAAGTCGTGCCAACACCCCTCCCTGAGC
Source organism: Viscum album (assembly GCA_963277665.1). Taxonomy (NCBI): domain Eukaryota; kingdom Viridiplantae; phylum Streptophyta; class Magnoliopsida; order Santalales; family Viscaceae; genus Viscum; species Viscum album. The sequence goes on along the minus strand of OY728150.1, from coordinate 799,564,382 downwards.
TCCAAATAAATAGGAGAGGAGAAGGATTGTACAATGCTCATGGAATTAATGAGGTTCATTTAATTAATGAACCTCCCAAATTCCCAACGGTGCGGTTATAGGAAAGGAAGATTCAAGCCATTTATTGGCTTGACACGTCGCCAGTTCTGCCTGCGTTGTTCGTCTATTGGAGTAAAGAAAGAAAATAAAATAACAAAACATTTTATTTTATTAATATTTCAAAAGTCCACAAAAATAACTTTTTCACCCGACCTACTACGGTCAAAGTTATGCCTCTTTTAAGATAATCATGGCATTGTGGATTCAACGGTGCCCTCATATTTTTAATTTGAGCAACGGTTCAAAATTTAGAAAACACCACTCATGTGTTTACTGAATGTACCTGAGAAAAAGTTCGAAAAATTATTAACAGTCACCCTCGACCTGTGCTGGTCGAGGTTAGGCTCTTCCTAAGTGATACACACCCAAAAGAACTCAAAAGTACTCTCATATTTCCAATCCGAGTTACCGTTTAAAATTTATGGATTCTACAATAAAATAATTGTCACTTAATTATTTTATTTACGACCAAAAACTGACATTCATTGGTGGTCCGGGCCGGCCAATGTTAGTATCTTCCTAAAGAGATAATACCCTCACAATTTCAATAGTGGTATCGGATTTTTAATTAGATTTACCGTTCATGAGTTATAATCATTTAAAAAATAAAATAATTTTATTTAATTATTTTATTTATAGTTATGCCATTTTTGGGTTTTCTCACAGGATGCCTACACCGACTAAACTTAAGTCATGCTTAGGGTAAAACCGCCATCCTGAGCACAACGGTGCCCTTGTATTTTTGATTCGAGTAATTGTTTAAGATTTATTCTACTTTTTTAGGAAAACTGCTTACGTGTGCTAATTAAATCTTAACAAAACTTCGATGGATCATTCCGGGCACTCCGGGCCTCAGAATCGAGCGCTGTCAGATTTTGCGGTCTCAAAATAATTTCATATAATTAAAAAAAATTGTATATAATTTCAGGGACATTACATTCTCCCCACCTTAGGGATTTACATCCCCAAAAGTCACAACATAGACTAAGGAAACAAATGGGGGTACTGAGCACAGATCTAAGCCTCCCACTCCCATATGCTCTCCTGAAGGTTCATGTGCTGCCAACGAACACACACTAGAGGTTTGAACCACCCATGAAGGACCCACTCCTATCGATCCTCAAAATCCACTGGGAACTCTATAAAAGTCACTCCATCGTCAAAGTACAACTCGCCCTAGATAATAACATGTGATTGATCATGCACGCATCTCCTCAACTGCGACACATGGAAAACTCTATGCACCTGGTAAATATATGGGGAAGGAGATAGATGGTACACCACCTCTCCCACTCTGCTGAGAATCTAGAAAGTTCTGATAAACCTTGGAGATAACTTGTCGTCCCATCCAAATCTCTTCAAACCTCATCGAGGTCCTAGTACATCTTCGCCACTCCAGGATGTACCGCCAGAGGGGACGTATGGAACTCCCTCAACACCTCCTACCATAGCGCTATTAGTACCATGGTACATCCTCTAAATAGGATGACGTGATCCCCACCTTCAGAAAATCCATCAGGTGCTTGCCCTAAGGATATCTGAGCATGTCAAGTCTCGCAGTCAATGTCCCCAAGTTGTGCCTCCCTGACTCGCTGAAGGAGTGGGGGTGTGACTATCATAAACTGGAGTTATACTACTTCATCTCTATCCACGAAGGATATCTTCAATGCGGCTAGCTGCTATGTCGCCTCACTCAGCAACCGCAGATCAAACCTCCTGCTGAGTGCATCTGCTACCACGTTCCCCTTCCTAGGAGTATAGACTATCTCAAAGTCATAGTCCTGGAATAACTCTAGCCATCGCCACTGTCTCAGGTTCAGGTCCTTCTAAGAGAAGATATACCTGAGACTCTTGTGATCAGAGTATACTATAAAATGTCCGCCCATCAAGTAGTGTCGCTATATATTTAACGCAAAGACCACTTCTACTAAATCCAGGTCATGGGTAGCATAGTTCTACTTGTCATTATCTATCTTAACTCCTGAAAGATCTGCTGACACTTCTCCGTACATAGGAAATGCTCCCCATTTTTCGTCAAAGATGAAAAGGGTGTCGCTACCCTGGAGAAGTTGGGTACAAATCTTCAGTAGTACCTAACCAAAGCAGACGTCTATATCCCTTCGGAGAGTTAATCTTGGAAACATCTTTTGAAAAGATGTCCCCATGCTCTGCCACTTCTGTTTGGAACTAAAAACTCAAAACTCATGTTGTCATGAGGGTAAGTCTGGCCGACTCAAGAGTGATCGATTGCACCCTCCTATTCATGAGTTTATCATGTGCTACATGGGATTCCTTTTTTTCCAACCAAGGAAAATCTCATTCCAACATTGTAGGTAAACCAAAAACTTTTTTCCTAATACAGTCAATCTAAGTATAAACTGTGGATATCCAATACATACCCAAACTAATGTCATAAGGCCTCGACACTGCCACCAAGAGGTTCCAATCGAAACTCTTGCCTCAAGAGTCAGATCACACTGTCGGTGTAAGTGTGATTATCGAGTCTCCTTCAAAAGGTATCTCTTGATGTAAGGGTCAAGTCAACGTCTTAACTGGAAACTCTAGGTCTTGGACAAGATTCCTGGAAGGAAGGAATGATTGGTACCTATGTCTATTAATATGACAGCTAGTAATAGACATAGACTTCTCATCGAATCATTCCTAGAGCCCTTAGGTCGCACTCTATGGCCATATTCAGATACTCCCTTCCTCTGTCCTCCAGCTCCATGAGCCTGGTGGAGACCACAAAGTGGAGTGGTTATAACATATCTAAATGTACACCACCTCATTATACTCTCCTAGATCTACTTTCACGTCTGCAGCCCTGCAGATTCATCTGTCCCTAACACTTCTTCTTCCCGAAACATTTTTACACGCCCAAGTCTCTGAGACTGACACCAATTTCTTACTTTCCCACTACTAACATTCACTGGTTGTATCTGCTCAGCCAAATAACATTCAACTGTAAAGGTTCTCTCTAACACCCTAACATAGGTAGGAATGCATAGAGGAATAATTCTATCTCGGATGTCCTTAAACACACCGTGCTCGGAAGTCTGAGCCCCAAAGCACTGATCGTATCATATTCATCAAGTACCAGGAATGGTAGGTACACCTCGATGAATACTAAACTACTGACATGTCATCCTGCCAAAGCTGTAGAAGCTCTAGAGAACTCTCAGCCACCTCCTCAAGCCAGTCCTCAGCCACCTGTGAGTCGGGCTCCCCTCAAAACCTAAGGGGTATCTGATGCTAAAATTCATGTAAGGCACTAAGCCTAAATGTGTCCTCTACTGGTACCACCAGTTGTAACTATTTCCCAACAGTTGGTGGTGCTACCGGTACACCACCCGAAGGTGCCAACATAGTAAGAGGGCCCTGCACCGGAGCCTCATCGATCGGTGGTCCATCATCATGTACTCTCTTGGGAAACCTGGGTGGCTATCTTTGTAGTGGAATCCGGATATGGAACAGGTGCTCCATAGTTATTAAGTTATACTTTGTGAGATAACTCCAAATAAATAAAAAGAAAAACTTTTCAAAAACACACAGAATCAGTGTTTTTGTGCGCTGAGTCGGAAATCAAAATTCAGGGTCCTAGTGTATGGATACTTCGGTTGTCACACCAACACCAGACTCCCAGAATTGAAAACTACACTCATAACACTTAACACTATTGCTTCACAGAAAATATCAGAGTCCTAGTTCTTTGGTATAAATGAACTCCTCTGATACCACTTTGTCATGACCCATCCTTCGGGGCCTGTGACGTGACTACCCCAAGCCCGCCTTCCATAGGCCAGGGGCTGGTGACTAGCACCAAAAAGGCATATCCCATAAACAGGAAGGCATTTTCTTTTTAACCTATATAGACACATAGTACAAGAACACAACAAGAATCAACCACATAGACTAGAACACAATAAGATGCTACCACAAAGTAAATTGTTGTAGTAAAAGAGTGTTGAAAGTAAAAAAGGGGCCAGAATACAAGCCCAAATGTAAAAGTACAAGTATGAATAGAAGTACAATACAACTGAAAGAAAAAGGAAAACAACTACTAGTTCATCCTCTGAGGTTCCTACCTGAAGGGTAGGTAAAGATCGCATCCTCAGCACTCCAAATCTGTCAGTCTCCTCCACGTCACGTCACACCGAATGGTCCACCTATGTGCACTATCTAGTCCTAGCTCCCTTATCCTCGATCAATGTTGTACATCATCTGCACTAGACACAACAATGTGCAGGTGAAGCCCATGCAGGGGTGAGTATAACAATACTCAATGGAGACCCCAAGACCCCTATAGGTCTCCTAGAGTTCCAAAAAGGAAAAAACACAAATCAAGACATCAAATCTACTTAGGAATATGCCTATACATATACCTAAGTTATCAAGATATACTCATCTCATACATGAGGGAAGGACACCACATAGGTAACACCACGAAGGTAGAAGTACCACACAGGTAACACCACGAAGATAACACCAAAAAGGTAACTCCACGAAGGTAGAAGTACCACACAGGTAACACCACAAAGACATAAGTGCCACAGAAGTAACACCACAAAGACGATACCACAAAGATAGAAGTACTACAGAGGTAACACCATGAATCTATAAGTACCACATAGGTAAAAGACTCAGCTCACAATCAGGTATAACTTAAGTATAGAAATACAAATTATTAGTTGTAAACTAGATCATCTTATTCTATTAAGAAGCACTGTTGTTGACCCACATAGGATCAATAGGTAACTAACCCTTTCTGACCCACACATGATCGATAGGTAACTAACCCCCGCTGACCCACACAGGATCTGACCCACACGGGATCGGTATGTCCTGACCAACACAGGATCGTTGAGAACTGACCCACATAGGATCTTACCCATACAGTATTTATAGAAGCTAACCCACATAGGATCGATGTTCTTTCTTTACGTTGCAGCCTCACATGGGTTTCCTCACACCCGGTGTGCTCGAGTTCCATAGAATCTACCCTCGAGATATCGGTCATACCTCAACCACCACTAAGCTCCACAAAGTAGTAACCTAAAAAACCTCCATGTGGTAAGGGTTCCAACACGACAGACGGTGCATCAATTGGACGTCCGGTCTGTGAGTTATAAGCATTTTAGCTCCGAGGGGCCCGTTGGATTCGGGTTTGATCCAAACCGGCCATACTCCAAATTTCTCCAAAACTCAAGTGGAGTATACCAAGAAGAAAATCTTGATACAAGTATCCCAATGCTATAGACAGTTCATCAAACAGATGTCTGGTTCACATGATATTCCCCTTTAAGATTTTTTGGGTCTGGTTGGGCCTGGGTCGGGTCCGACCTGGTTGGACCGACTCGGTCTGGGCTGGGCTGGGGTGGACTCGGCCTGTTGGGCGGATGTCTGGTCCAACCCACAAGAGGGGCGGCCCATCCAGAATATGGCGGCCCACAATGGGGCGGCCCGGCCCGCGTGGGGCGGTGGCTTGCTAGGGCGGCGGCCCGCTCCGAGGTTGGCGGCCCGCTGCGAGGGCGCACTACTACAAACACGGCCTTTATCAGTGCTAAAAATGGCCTTTATCAGCACTAGAAAAGCGCTGATAAAGCCAGCGTAGATAAAGGGGGGGTCCCCTTTATCAGCGCTTCCTTTATCAGCGCTCTCGTTTTAGCGCTGATAAAGGACCCTTTTATCAGCGCTTTTAAAAAAGCGCTCATAAAAGTTAAAAAAAATTTAAAAAAAATTAAAAAATTTATAAAAAAGTTAAAAAAATTTAAAAAATTTTAAAAATTTTAAAAAATACTGCCAATCGGGGGGGCTTTTATAGCGCTTGAACCCCCCCCCCCCTTTACAGCGCTTTTTGGCCCCTATACAACACCCCACACACCCCACGCACCCCCCTCCACCCTTTAACAGCGCTTGCTCCAATATTCCCCATGCGTGCGCACCTCTGCCTCCACCAGGATTTGAACTCGAGACCTCCCCCATGCGCGCCTAAGCCCTTACCACTACTCTATTTTGATTTTCTTTCCAATTCATGATATCTCTATATATATATATATATTTATATATTTAGTTATATTTATTCGTATAGTAATATATATTTATATTAATATATATATAGTTATATTATAATATATATAGTAATATTAATATATATATAGTGGTATTAATATATATTTATATCTATATATATATATATAGTTATATTTATTCGTATAGTAATATATATTTATATTAATATATAGTTATATTAACATATATATAGTTATATTAACATATATATAGTTATATTAACATATATATAGTTATATTAACATATATATAGTTATATTAACATATATATAGTTATATTAACATATATATAGTTATATTAACATATATATAGTTATATTAACATATATATAGTTATATTAACATATATATAGTTATATTAATATATATACCGTGATATTAATATATATATTTATGGTGATATTAATATATATATTTATAGTAATACTAATATATATATATGTAGTTATATTAATATATATATAGTTATTAGATTAATATATATATAGTTAGATTAATATATATATATATAGTTAGATTAATATATAGGTATATAAATATTCATATATTGGTATTTTAAATAAAATAGATATTAGTTATTATTTAGATAAAGCTAATATATTTTATATGTAAATATGTTTAATTATTTATTTAAAAAAATTAATTTTTAGGTGCGAATATATAAAAAATATGTACATATAGTTATATATTTGATTATAAATAGCAGTTCATTATAAAAAAGGATGAAATTTCAAAGACATAATATCAATATTAATGTAATACCTTGGAATAAATTTAGTCCCCACCAAGAAAAGCCAATAATACCCCCTTAAACGAGTTTGAAAATCCACAAAATGTTAACAAATCTGGGTACCCCGACAAAAAACTCAGTTTTGGAGGCCTTTTGGGCCTCTTTTTGCCTCGAAAAAAGCTTTACTGGGGTCCCCCCAAGTCATAGAGACGTAGAGCTCGTCGCAGGCTTCGATTTGATATGTGGTAGAGCTCAAACGGACACCCGGATCAAAAGTTATGGCTGTTTGAAGTTTGAGTTGCGTTTTCAACATATTTTGGATCTTTTTTAAATTTTTTTAAATTTTTTTAGTCCTCAAATTGTTATTAAATGACTATTACTCCATAATGATTATCAAAATATTAATTAAAAATATTTTTTTAATTTTTTAAGAAGTCATTTTCACTAAATATCTTAAATATTAAGTATAATAAGTGTAAATGTACATTTATACTTATCTAAAATATATTTAAAAATTATATATTATATTTATATAACAATATAACTATATTTATATATTAATATATTTTTAATTTTTTTTTTTTGAATTCGACCCTTTATCAGCGCTAAAAAAGCGCTGATAAATGCCCCCCTTTATCAGCGCTACTAAGCAAGCGCTGATAAAGGGGGGCCCTTTATCAGCACTAACAAAAAAGTGCTGATAAAGGGGGGCCCTTTATCAGTGCTAACAAAAGCGCTGATAAAGGGGGGTCCCTTTATCAGCACTAAAAAAAAGCGATGATAAAGGGACCCCCCTTTATCAGCGCTTTTTCATTAGCGCTGATAAAGGGGGGCACTGCGAAAAACTGTTTTTGTGGTAGTGGCGGCGACCCACTGCGAGGGCGGCGGCCGGCACCGAGGGCGACGGCTGGCTTTGAGGGTCGCGGGCTGCTCCGAGGGTCGCGGCCCGGTCCGAGGGCAGCGGTCCGGGTGCGAGGGAGGTGGCCCAGTGGGAGGGCGGCGGCCCCATCCGAGGGCGGTGGCCCAGTCCAAGGGCGACGGCCCGCTCTGAGGGCGGCGGCCCGGTTCAGTCTGACGTGGGGGGGGCGGTAACCCCCTGGTCACCCGGATTCCCGAACAGCCTGGAGGTCGTTCGGTTGGCAAGGCGGCAGCGTGGCGGTCGTGTCGCCTTCCTTCCTGCTACTGGTCGACGTGCCAGCTGCTTCCTTAGTTCGCCGCGGCTGATGAGCCGCGGCCCTCCTCTTGCGGTGTGCGTCGATGTGCTCGAGGTCTTTTGAGGTGGAAAAAGGAAAGAAAGATAGTGGAGGGTTCAGACCAAATTTGTTTGGCCTGCACCTTTTGCATTAGCTCATAATATGGAGGATATTAAGGGAGTTCAATAAATAGTTGTATTGGGAACAAGATTAACCCCACAAGATTCCCCACAATAACCTCCCGCAAAGAAGAATAAATCACAGGTCAACATGTTAGTCGGTTGACCTGTGTTCTTCGTGTTATTCAATATAGAAGAAGAGGAAAATCATTTGAATGCATAAATGAATTAAACCCCCTACCTGGAAGAGACGTCCACTGACAACGGTCGACGGAACCTCATTCATCGTTGTCATCGGTTCGTGACTCGATGGCGCTTAACACCGCTCGTTGGAACCAGTCTCGTCCTTCAGGTGGTTGGCATCGTTGTACTTTTCTAGGGCTTCATCACTTGGTGAAGTCATGCAAACACCCCTCCCCGGGCTCCATATAAATAGGAGAGGATAAGGAGTGTTGAACGCTCGGGGAATTAATGAGGTTCATTTATTTAATGAACCTCCTGAATTCCCAAGGATGTGGTTACAGGAAAAGAAGATTCAATCCATTTATTGGCTTGACATGTCGCAGATCCCGCCCGCACCATTTGTCCGTTGGAGGAAAGAAAGAAAATAAAATAACAAAACATGTTATTTTATTAACCTTTAAAAAGTCCAAAAAAATAACTTTTTCACCCGAACTATTGCGGTCAAAGTTATTCCTCCCTTAAGCGAACCCCATCATTGTGGATTCAATGGTGACCTCATATTTTTAATCCAAGCAACGGTTCAAAAGTTATAAAACGCCGCTCATGTGTTTACTGAAAGTACCTGAAATTTTTTTTGGAAAATTATTAACAGTCACCCTAGACTCGCGCCATTCGAGGTTAGGCTCTTCCTAAGTGATACACGACCCAACGAACCCAATGGTACTCTAAAATTTCCAATCTGAGTTACTGTTTAAAAGTTATGGATTTTACAATAAAATAATTGTCACTTAATTATTTTATTTACATCCAAAAACTAACTTTCATTGGTGGCCCGTGCCGACCAATGTTAATATCTGCCTAAAGAGCACATAACCTCACAAGTTCAGCGGTGCTCTTGGATTTTTAATCAAATTTACTGTTTGTGAGTTATAAGCATTTGAAAAATAAAATAAAATAATTTAATTATTTTATTTACAGTTATGTCATTTTCTGGTTTTCTCACAGGAGGCCCACACCAACTAAAATTAAGTTGCACCTAGGGTAAACCCGTCATCCTAAGCACAACGGTGCCCTCAGATTTCCGATCTGAGGAACCATTTAAGAGTTATTCCACTTTCTTAGGAAAACTGCTTACGTGCACTAATTAAAGCTTAACAAAACTTCGACATATCATTTTGAACACTTCGGGCCTCATAATCGTGCGCCTTCAGATTTCACAGTCTCAAAATAATTCCATATAATTAAAAAAATTATACGTAATTTCCATAAATTACAAAAAGGGTCAATAAGGGAGATAGACACAAACAACCATATGAACAAGGAAAATACTATACAACTACTACTAATGAATCAGATAATGATTTTTCACTCTAGATTTTTTATTTTCCTCTATCTTGTATGTTTTCACTAATTACTAGATATTGAGTCATAAATAAAAACCCTTAGTGGTATAATTATCATATAAATCATTTTTAGAGTTTTTAAGAAGTTATTTATTATGGATATAGATTAATATTACTTAGTAGAATTATATATAAAATTAGGAATGGGTTATCTCCCTTTATAAATTACTTATAATAATTTTTCACATAGTTAAATCTCATTTCACATCCTAAATAAACCCATGATCATCTAACAGTGCATGGTTAATTATGAGTTCCCAATAGAAATTAATATGATCATATGAGTCAAATTATGATGACTCAATTTATTTAAGGGGGAATAACAACCCAATATTTAAATATATGACTTCATTTAGATGAACCAAATGTGTTTGATAGCTTACTCCACACATAAGACTGAACTAAAAAAATTGTGATATATTTAGATAGAAATATAAATATTAATTATTAATGATAAAAACTATCCATAAAATTAGTGGGAATGAAAAAGAGTAACTAATTTATGAATTATATGTATGTAGAAAATAAAGGATGATTTTAATATAAATGAAATTCATTTAGATTACTTAAAATGACTAATAAGACTCTATTGTTTAGAAAATTATTTTTCTAAAAAAATTCATTTTATGTGATATGCATTTTTATTTCAAGAAACATATAAATAATGGTAAATTATGTTTTATATTAATAATTTTTTAGAACCAATTTACTTGGTAAATTATATAAAATAAGAATAATTATTATTAATATTTGAAAATGTCATTCTCTAATTAAAATGGTTTTTGAATTATATTTTATGATTTTATCCAAAAATTAAATTTATAATTTTGGAATTTTAAATTAATAAAAAATTGAATTCATTTCTAAATTCCTCATACAGAAATTGGATTATGATGAATTTTTAATCTTTTTCTAATAGTTTTTTTTCAAAAATACTGTTTTCACGAAAATTTTAATTTGTATGACTTTACTGTTATATAATAATGACCTATAAATTTATAAAACATTTTAATTAATATAAGATAAATTTTATGGGTAACATTACTCATTTTAAAATATCATTTTAACATTTAAAATCTATGTTAAACACTTTTTTAACTAATTAAATTGTTACTTTAATATAAAAAATCGTTTTCGATCTTTTCATTGAATAAATAATTTTCAAGGGATATTTTATTTTGGAATTCCTTAAAATCATTATACCCATTATTTTTTATAATAAGTCAATTTATTTCATTAAAATTTATATCTACGATAATTTTACCATATATATAAATTTAAATCTTAAAAACATTATTTCTCTAAAAACTGTTTTTACGTGAATAAGTGTGTTCATTTTAAAATTAACCTTCCACACCATTAGAAATTTTATTTAATGAAATGATTTTTAAATTTTTTAATTATAAGAATAAAATTTGGTAAAAGGGTAAATCTTAAATTTTTTCATTAAAATTGATTACTAAGGTTATAAATTAATTACTAAGGTAGATGTAAGTTTGGGTAAAGCTACAAAAGTTAAGAAAAAAATATGTAAGACACTCAAAGTTGTCTAAAAAGGATTGGTTAAGGTGATTTTATACCCAAAATCATTTTAATCTCCTATTTTTTCCATTTTTTCCCTTTGACACTTGAATAGTAACATTCCATTATTGAAAATGTTAAGGGTGCTCATAAAACTACCCTTCCCTTCACTTATAAAAAGATAGACCTTCTAACACTTCAAGACTCACCTATCCTTAGAATTTCTCCATTAAAATATATCACTTTTCTCCTAATATAATTCTATCCAACGTTCAAAATATTTTTTCACCATTATTTATCATAACAGATTCATTTCTAAGGAGACTTCCAAGGAAAATTCAATTCCCTAACGTGAGTATTATCAACTACTTAGTTTTCTTATAAATAATATTCTTCAAAATTTATTTTATCCACACTAATATAATGATATTTTTTTAATTTATATAATTTAATGCTACTGTATTAATGGTATTATCATTGTTTATTCATATATTCCATCCATTAATAAAAATAAAACCAATGTTTGTGTGTTGTGCAGACTACCGCTTCTATGACATAACATGTTTCATTTTCCATAACTGTCTTACAAGGATGAACATAAGGATGGTATTAAAGTATAAATATTATTTTAATAATATAATTAATTATCTAGTATGGTGTATTATATAACATATTAATGATATGATTAACAAATGATTATCGTTAATTTAATTGTTCAAAATGAGCGAACTAAGAGGAAATTGATCTCTTTTTTCTAAGTAATGACTTTATATAAATTATCTACTATTTATAATTCTTTTTTATTATGATATATAACACTAATAAATACTAAATAATATCATTATTCTTATGTTGTAATATGATATTACAACTAAATCGTCTTATAATCATCCATTAATCATGGTAGGTTCATGTTTGGGTCGGTTTAACCACCTAATTGAACAATATTATACATTTATGTCATGGATGACTATGAGAAATTATTTACTGATTTAATATGATATAAATATTTATATAATTTTTTTTGGTTCTGTTAGGGTTATATTAACATTTAACTCATTAATTAATAAAATGCATTTCATTCATTAAGAATATCATCATCGATTTCATCTTCAATGTTCATAAAAAATTGACATGAAATTAAATTATAATTTTATAAACTATCATGTAAAATATATTAAAATATATTATATAATATAAATGTGATGTAATTTTGAAAAATAATAGATACCAACACCTCTTTTATGAAACTTGTTCACAGTGATAATGATTACTTACACATGATGTTGAAAATTGGTAAAGAATAAATAATATTTATATGTATAGAATGATTGTAAATGAGGAGTATATATGTTATAGTTATGAATAGGGTTCTTGGGTATGTATTTAATTAACTTAATTTAATTATTTAGGATTTTTATTGCAAGTGAAAAATAGATTAGGACAAGGTAAGGGTTTAATCTCAAATTCCTCTCTATGAGACATGTTTGGTATTATGAACCAAATTTCATTTTTATGATATATATATTTCCTTTTTGAGATATCATATCATGAATTATCTTTTAAAAATGAAATTTTAAGTTCAATTACAATCCCTCTATTTCAAGGGGTTTTGATTAAATTGTTACTCAAGTCGCAAGGGTTTTCTTGGCCTCAATTACAATTCATTGAGACATGTTATCTTTTATGCAACATGTTCACTTTGTATAGTGTTATATTGATTTAATATCCCATAAATTTTATATAATTTATTTTCTTTTATTTCATGGGATTTACAAGCCAAATATTTTTTTCTTATTCAAGAAGCTATTTATTCAATTGTTTCCCCAATAGTGATGATTTTGAGTAACTCTGTTTTCATTCATTGGGTTATGATCATTCTTTAAACTTATTTCATACAATTTTAGAACATTATACCCCTTTATTGTATTATGTGGTAATATATAATTATTTTATGTGGATATAAATTCCTACCACATAAACCCTTTGAAAAATATTTCTTTCTTATTGGGATATGTTGAAACCATCCACTTTCTTTCTCTAGATGTCTTATGATCATTTTATTCTAGTATTTTATTAGTCATATGCCCATTTCTATATACAATGTGAACATAAAATTTTACATAACTCGGGTTCGATGATTTTCACCTAGAAATAATGTTATTTTATTGTCATGGGGAAATTTATTGGTATTTCAATACAAATTATTATTGGCAAGTTGACTACGTATTGTTTGATCATTCACCTCCTTTCTCTAGATGAGTTATAATCATATTGTCCCTTATATTGAAATAGAAAAAATAATTTACATTCCATATTTTTCATTATATGAATATAAATATTTTTATTTAGTAATAGGTTCCTCAGGGAATGTTATGAAAGGTCTTAATGACTCTTATGGTGAATTCATTGGACTAAAACAAGTGACAGGTGAGGCCCGATATTATATAGCCCCTCGATGAATTGATAGGTCTCATGAGATAAAACAGGTTTTGGTATTTTGTGTGTTTCTACCCAATTTAGAAATATGTCTTGAATTTTCTCTTGATGATAAGTAAATTGTCTTGGAACAAGGCCTTGATAATAGGTTTTTGATGTCTGACATTATTTATTCCATCAATATGAGATCAATATTATTGATATCCATGTTTTCATTTATTATCATAGATATATAATTCTTCTATTTTCGATTTGATTATGGATTTATATTATTTAACTATTCATACCATAATATTTATATCATGTTTATACCATGACTACTCTAGTTATATGTTTCCTATACTGAGTGTTTAAGCTCACCCCCTTCTTATGTTTCCATTTCCCCAAGTTATAGAGAAAATTAGTACATGTAAATTGTTTAGAAAGATAACACATGTGCAAGAATTTTTCGGAGATTTTGAAGGCTTATCATGAATTAATTAGTATCTTATATAAATGGAAAATTAACTATTTGATACAAAGAACATGGGATTTATCAGTTTATGTTTTTTTTTCTAATTCTCTAAATCTATAAACTTGAAAAGATCCTTTATATGTAAAAGAATCAATAATCATTATTGATTTTGTAATTATGAATGATTATATCTAGGGTTTTATAGTTTTTATCAAATTAAGTATGTAAAATATGAGTCTATGAGCTCTAGATTTGGGAGTGTGGGTTCATGGCATCACATAATTGAACTACACTAGACCCCCTTCTAGACTCCTCAAAGGTTATACTTATCTTTATAACTTAGGGAAAGGAAACATAAGAAGGGGTTGAGATCAAATTCTAGGAAAATAAAAACTTATCAACATGTAAACATGGGTTGGATCATAAGAATATGAGAAATCATGAACAGGGGAGAAATATCTTATTTAAAACATAGAATAATAAGAGTTGTACATATGTAATGATAGAAGTACATGAAATCTCAAATGATCAAACATGTACCATGGAATAATATTAAAAAAATGAGATAATAATTATTATCCATGGATAATAGCATAATTATATGATGTAGAATTATGTCATAGGCATAAGAATAAGAAATGATAACATTGTGAACATAGCTGACCACATCGAGTTCATGATCAATATTGTGAATGTGGCTAATCCACATCATTTTCATACTCAATATTGTGAATATATCTAATCCAAATCATTTTCATTCTCAATCTTTTTAATGTATCCAATACACATTATTTCCATGATTAATCTTATAAACGTAGATAATCTTAATCGTTTCCATGCTCAATCTTGATAATGTATCCAATCCACATCATTTCCCTGATTAATCATATAAACGTAGATAATCTTTATCGTTTCCATGCTCAATCTAGTTAATGTAGATAATCTACATCATTTTCACACTCAATCTTATGAGAATAGCTAATCTACATCATTTCCACACTCAATATTGTGAACATAACTAGTTTGTATCATGTTCATGCTCAATCTTGTGAATGTATCTAATTTTCATCATGTTCAAATTCAATATTGTGAAAATAGCTAACCACAACAATTTCATGATTAAAATATTTATCATGTGATGTATAAATCTTTAAAGTATTCATTATAGGTAAATCTAGGACCCCATACATCAATCATCCATACATATTTGTGCCACTTGAAATCGACCACTCATATTTCAAATATCTCTTAATTAACCCATGTAAAAAAAGATAAGTTTCATGAATAAATTCATAGAATATTTCATAATTCATAAAGATAAATAAGGTTAATTGTATCATTAGAACATATCCCAACTGTAACATAAGGAATAATAAATGATGTTGACATGGATATAAAACACCCTTTAAAAATTATTGGATAAATTCCTTTCAAAAATAAGAAGAAATATCCCGTTTTAAAATACTTGAGAACTCCTTAAAAAATTTCATTAAATTGAAATAATTTGAGATTTATAGAAAATATAAAAAATAACCTTTAAAACCAAAAAGGGTTTTCATAAAAAAAAATTAAAAATAAATATTTTTTCAAAAACTTTCTTGAGAAGACATAAAAATAATAAATATTTCTTTCTCAAAAATACGAGCCTCTAAAATCCCTTTTAAAACCAAGAATTACTTTTTTAAAAATTAATTTTGAAAAATATAAGAATATTTCCTTTTATTTTCAAAATAATTAATAAATAAAATCATTTTTAAAACTATTTTAAAGCATGGAAAGGAATATTTATAAAGAATAATTCTCATAACAAAAAAACAAATGGTAAAATAATTTTTAGAATTTTTTTTACCATGGTAAAGATGAAGTTACAGACCACATTCAAAATTCATTTTCCAAAAGGGTGAAGTGAAAGATTTTGAAAAATTTTATTTTTATAAATAATCTTCAATGCTAGATCCTTGAAAAAGACATAAAGGTTTTACATAGGAAATATGGAGTGGAAAATAAAAATTAAAACTGAATAGGAAATCCTTTTTAATATTTGGAAATACCCTTATGGAAACCCACATAATGAATAGAGTGATAAATATTTAATTTTAAAATATATAAATATAATTTTTAATAATATTATAAATAAAACATATTTTTATTTCAAAATAATAAATGACAACATTAGCTAGAAGAGTAAAAATGGATATGGAAGAGAAAGAGATCATTTGGAGGGGATGAGAATTATTTTTAACATCATCAAATTTTATGAAGAGATAAATTATTCAATTTAATTTCATATAAAATAAGTATTGAATTAATTATAATATAATAATATAATATAAGAAAAAATATTTCAAATCCATAGTTAGTATGAATCATTATGACTCAATTAAAGGAGCTGAGTTAAGAAAACCCATTACGAATTTTATAAAATTTGATTCAAAATCCATTGAAAGATAAAACTTAAAATTAGACTTTAAATAAAATAAATAAATAAATAATAATGATATGATATTTCAAATATTTTTTGTATGCATCATATAATAAAAAATATGTTCATAATACAAACATGTCTCAAAGAATGAAAATTTGAGTCGAAACCCTTACCTTTTATTCCCGCATAGTCGAACACACTTTAACTTACCAAATAAAAAATATAAATCTATAAATCACTTATTTAATAACCTTATTCATATATATTACCTTGTATACACTTAAATTACAATTATTTATTATACATTTATTAGTTAGTTATAATTTATTTTCATCATTGGATGTGTTTAATTTTAATTGCTTTACCCATACTTTGTAATGTCGATGTCAATCTATGTTATTTGATATCAATTTCATAATTACAAGATTATTTAAGATACTATAATATATTTTTTATAATGAATTATAAATTTCCAATTACATTTAGTGATATTTTTTTTTACGGTTCTTAGATATGAAATCAGTGGCGTGCTTTTTTTGATAATTTTTAATGAACAAAGGGTGGTATATTGATAATAAGTTAAATATTAATATAAAAATTCCATAAACTTAAAGAAAATATTATTTAATAATTTATTTCTAAAAATATAATTATTTAAGTTTTCATATTCATCCATTATATAATTTTATATCATTATTCACATAGGTGGTTAAATTGATCCAAATAAGAACATGTTATGATCGATGGGTGGGTATGAATAAGAAAGTGATTATTTTGGAATAATATAATTATTAAAAAAATATAATTATATTATTTATATTATTTTAAGGTGGTGAATCATATTTTAAATTACTTGTATAAATAATAAAATTCTAGATGAAAAATAAAATATGTTGCTTTATGGAGACAGCAGTCCACACATATACATGGGTGTCGTTCTGATTTTTCATAGAATAAAAAGAAGTAATTGGTTTATATTTAAAAAATATTAATAAAATTTTAAATATTATATTTATTGATTAAATATCCCCTATTAACTAGTCTTGTAAGGTGATTATGAAAAACAAATCACATCACTTGTGGAGGTGGTAGTCTGCACATAACACACACAAAATTTTCATTTTTTAAATGGTTAGGAAGAGGGTAAAAATGGTTATACCATAAACATAATAAAATTTTAGTATAATTATGATACTGATGTAATTATTTCAACATGGGTATATTAGATTCATATGAGTTATAAGAATAAAGAAAGGAGGGGGAAAGGAAAATGAGTAATTGAAAATTTTACCTTTCTCCTTGGAAGTGCTCATTTGTCAATTGGATTGAGGATTTAAGAGGTGGTATTTTGAAAAGATCATAACATATAGTATGTTTGTATGAGTTTTGGTGAGTTATTTTTGTACATTTTATCCAAATATAAGGTACTTGGTGTGTAAAGAGAAGTGGGGTGGCATTGGCTTCTTTTATAAGGGATAGGGGTGACTTTTTTGTAATTATATAAAAGTTAGAGTCACTATTCAAAGGTAAAATGGATCCAATAATGGAAAAATATATAATAGGAAGGGGTAAGTTAGATAAATCCTCAACCATACATTTTCATGGATTTTTTTAAGTTTTTTACTCTTAAATTTTTCACTTTTACCATTTTTTGTTTTTATTTTGCTAACTTATTTTTACCTAAGTAATTTACTTTTAATGCCTAAAAACAATATAGTTTTTATTAAATAATTTGTAAATAATTATTCCAAATATGAAATCTATTTTTTCAAATAAAATTTCTAAGGGTGATAAGAATTGTCGAGAAAAATCCCTCAAGGTAACATTGCAGTATTTTTGGGTTGGTTGTGTTTGTTGACAATGTGGGTTTTCATGGTGAATTATTGAGTTCTAGAGATATTGTTGACAATATGTGTTGAAAAAGAACCATGAAAAAGGAATGGAAGATCTAGAGGTAGTACAAAAAGAATAGATATAAGGTGGATCCATTTTCTAGTGTTTTCCAAATTTTTTGTGTCCAAAATTTGGAGTTTGTCTTCATTGTGAAATATGGATTTCCTTAAGATCACATAAAAATATGGAAAGTCGTGAGTTTTTCAAATAAGGACTTCCAGAATAGTGTTTCATTAAGGATCAAAGAAATTTTATGGTGATCTCTGTGATTATGATGAGCTTCGTGAATGGAAGAGGTGAAGAGAATTGTGGCGGCACAAAGGTTTTGATGGAATCTCTCTGATTATGAGAAAAGGAGAATCATGGTGGCACAAAGGATTTTACATAAGGATTTATGATTATTATGATCATTTAGAACTGAAAATTTCTATAGAGATTTATAAAAAAGGGAGCATTGCGATATAAAAATCAGAGCTCTACGAAATGGTACTGGCATGGCATTGACATAGCCGAAAGGTTTTGGAGTCAGTGGTAAATGCCTATAAATAGGCCTCTAACCAATTTAGAATATTATATAGACTCGATGAAAATATTAAGTCTCTCGAATTGTGAAGGTGCTTCGCAAAAGTAAGGTAATTCGCAAAGGCTAGTTAAGCTTTACGAAAGAGGTGTGCTTCGCGACAACTAACTGAGCTTCATAAAAAGGTAAGCGCTTCATGAAGGCTAGTTTTAGATTTGATAAATAGTGAGCTTTTAGAAATAAGGTTTACTTCATGAAGTCTAGTTTAAGCTTTGCAAAAGAAGTAGCTTCGTGAAGGCAGTGTGCTTTGTGAAAGGGTTTTAAAAGGGATTACCCAGTGTTCTATGGTAAAGTGATATTCATAAATGGATGAAAGTGGGACATCAATAGATAATATACATACAGTGGAGGATGAATTAATTAGATATAATGAAAGCACCTACAAGTCTATAAACTGTGAGTGGATATTCTGAAGAAGTAGTGGGCACACTTCAGTTGAGAGAGCAGTGAGCTTTCAAATTATGATTGGTTGTAAACCAGGAGGGATAGTGAGTCTGCTCTGAACATTGTAAACAATAGTGTGCTTTTAGTGGATTTTCTACATTGAAACATTTCCATTGTATGCTCCTTGGATGTAGCCCAGTGAGGTTTAACCAAGTAAAATTGTTGTGCCTCGTGCATGCTTTAATTTTTGTTCATACTTTACTATGGGAGAGAGTGAGAATAAAGTTTTTTTCAACAATGAAACAAGATCAAAAGGGGTGGTTGTTTTAATATATCATACTCTGATTCACCCCCCCCCCCCCTCAGGGTATTTGACCTATTGGACCTAACAAGAATTAATTTTAACCTTAGTACACATAACGTATAAAAACCATTTTTAGAAAAAGTGTATTTTTATGATTAAAATTATGATTGAGATAAAATTATCAATGTTGTTAATTTCTATGAAATTAACTATTTATTGTTAAACAAATAAAATTTATGTAGATTTAAAAGTAATCCAAAATCAAATTTAACCTTGTGGTACTTAGTTAAAAGAAATAGACTACAAATAGTTTTTATTAGAGTAAAATATTACTAAAGTTTCCAAAATGTTAAACGTGGGTTTTATAAATTCAACATTGTATTTTTTTTAAATAGTTTATTTTAATTTATAAATATATATTTTGTATAGAAATTTTTTTCATAAAATTTCAAATCATTCTTGTATTATGAAAATTTTATAAAAGTGACAATATTTATAAAAAATAGTATTTTTCACTATTCACTCCAAAATTCAACCTTTTCAAAAAAATATAAAAAATTAATTTTAAGATAATTTTAAATTAATGAATTCAATAATGAAGTTGATTTTATAAAATTAAAATTCTATAATTTATAAATGTAATGGAACTGACTTGAATACCCTCTCAAACTAGTACCTGACCCAAAATTATCACATACCCAAAGGGAGTTCTCGATACCCATGGGTTGGAAACTAGTAACTGGGAATCAAAAAAAACAAGAGGGAACAATTTCACCATACCTAAAGAAAACAACAAGAAATATATATATATATATATATATATATATATATATGAATGAAGGAAACAACGGAAGATGAAATAATTATATATTTCATAATAAAAAGGAAGTGATACAAATCAAAAGTAGCTAAAAGATATATAAGGGAAAAGTCCAACATCAAAGTAAAAAAATAGATATTATATGTGATAGCATGGAAAAACTCTCACCAATTACCCAGGAACAGCTGACAAAAACCCTGCCGCCTCACTATGATGCCTTGACTTTCCCTATATCAAAATAAATTCAAAGTTTTATGCAACATAGAAAGGGTGTCCAAGGTGTTATCTAAATAGGATTAGCAAGATCTTACCTAGGTGTTCCATAACAAGTCACTGTACAATAATTTTAACATGATCAACTTTAAAGATAATTGGTAATGATAAATAGTTTAACAATTTTTATATCAAAAGCCTGGTAAAACATTTAATTCCCTTTTTTTCCCATTTCCAAGGTAAAATTGTTTCAAAGCATATCACATGTATTAAAGTAGTAAAACCAAATCAAATCATGTATCATATATCATAAAAAATCCATGGAAGTATAAACTAAAACATTATAAGACAAAAGTGTAAAACCCTAAGGTTTTGAAAATAAATATAGAATGCAATTTTATAATCTAGCCATTAAACACAACTTTACCTCTTTTATGTTTTGAATTTTGAAAAATGGTCATCTATAGTTGTGTTCAGTAAGTCATTTATAGTTAGATAGAACAAACTTGATTTTTTAGTGAATAGTAACATACACTTATAAATAGTAATATGACCCTAATGAATAGTAAATTTTATTATTATTTTATTTTCTTAAGGCTAGAAGATAATAACATCTTGGTTAAGTTTTCATTGTGATAAAGAAGTAGTTGTAGAATGAGAACTGTTAATTTTTGAATTAAGTATGATTTTATTTAAAAATTAAATTAATAATATTTAGAAAATTATTTTTGAAAAATGGAATTCACTTTTGAATTCTACACGTCGAAAAATAGTAGGGGTGAATTTTTTTGGATTTTTCTAAAATACATGAATTTTTCATGAATAGTAAAAATACAGTTTTGAGTTTTCAGTAAATTAATGACATCATAATGATGTAATAAATAAATATAAAAGTATGGTCGACTTGGGTATAGTAACTTATGACATGAGGTGTCCCAATTGGCTTAAACCATGAGCAAATACCATGGGAAAGCCCATGGTTTGGCAAAAACCACTAATGGGGTGTCCCTTTGAAATTATTAAAAAATTAACTCTCTTTTTCTATAAATACCCACTCATCCATTCGTTTTCTTTTGTTCCAAATCCATCATCCTCGAAGATCTAGTGGTTTTACCTCTCTAAGAGTCCTCCCAAGGTGCCCTTAAGCCCCCAAGATTCCAACCTTCAAGATCTAGGATTTATTCTACAAGGTAAGGGAATCCTTCATTCTCTTCTTTAAGTCGACACTTCGTTTATGTTATCTCTTTGATTTTCCATTATATTATGTTGGGGTTTGATTTTATGTATTCTTATTACTGTCCTTTTGATTTAAATATTATGAGGTACCCTTTTGATCTCATCATTTCATTTTATTAAATATTAAGCGACGTCGTTAGGCTGCCGAATTTTCATAAGGGATCTCTCACCTTTTCTCTTATTTTCAAGATCATCTCTATTCTTTTTCTCTCCTCACCTACTCTTTCCAAATGATCATGATAACTACAGTATCATATATATACTTTAATTATATCATGTGAATGTAAGAACCATAATAAATATTCTTACTCCCTCCCTTTGATTTTTATAAACGAAATCAATGTCCATGAGGTTCCAATTTATAGCCTTCGTGGACGACGAAGTTTCATTCTTCAATTTAATCTTCATTACTGGTCATGAAACCATATTTATGGTTGAACTAGACTATAACATAGGTATTATAACATAATTAATATTCAGTAACCAGAATATGTACATATAATTAAGTTATATGACAAAACTAGTTCATAATAATCCAAATATCGCCGAATAATCGAAGTGGTTGTCATCTAATGATTCTTTCTCATTCCATGTAACAAAATGATAGAAGTGACCAATACCAATTATTTATGTTCATAAATAATATATAATTCCAATCCTGTAGATTTATAACCATTCCACATGAACTTCATTACTTAAAAACAAGTGAACTGAATATGAAAATAAAGGAAACGAACACTCTAGAACAACGAAATTCAATATAATAACTTAGAAATAAGGGTATAAATGAACTAAAAATAATTATGATAAACTAAATACATGTCTAATAGGTTTTTAAATAAGTTATTAATAATCATAATTTCATATTCTAGGAGCTTAATTTCGAGAGAAGAACATGTTTGGAGTTAAGGTAAGGGTTTCTTCATCTCGCTTCCATTTTCGTGAGATTTTCCATATTCACTACTAATACTTTTTTATGGTGTATGTATACTGACCATTGATTTCACATATCATGAATATCTTTATCTTCATGTTAATAAATCTATAATTTTTATATTATTAATTTTGGGGGCATACGAATCATTTGATTACAAAGTGTAAGGGTTTTTCCACCTGAACTTCCATTTTCATTCGGGATACTTTCATTGTATAAATACCTCAATGAAATTATTATGTATTGTTAGGTAATCTTCATATATTCTGTGTGAGTATCATATATATGTTTAAAAACTATAATCCTTCCTTATTTTATGTATAGTTAAATTTTTTAAAAGGAACTTTCAAAATTGTTTCCAAAATACAAACCTGGTTAAAGGGAGTTTCTCAAATCTTACCTATTTACAAGGGCACTCTATAATCTATTTTTGGAAACCATTATCTTTATAAAATAACTAATTTTATTATTAAAATACTATATTACTTCATTTCTGGTTTTATACAATGATTTCTCCAAAATAACTCTTATTTTCAAAATAAAAGTGTATTTATCTCCAGAATTGATTAATGATTTTATAAGAGAGTTTTCCTATAATTCAACACTCTTGTTGATTCTATGGTATTATTGGGTTTAATCATTTATGAAGTAATCTACGATATTTGATTTAATGGTTTATGAATAACTCTATTGTGTATGATCTATCCTAAAACCATTCACCGTATTACTCGGAATGGTTAGTGTTTTATGTTTAATGGTTGGGGAAAGATAGTTACATTTCATATGATAGTTTCAATATGAATGTATATGTTGTTTATGTCTATCCCCACTCATATGAGGAATTCATTGGACTTATTATGTGATGGGTGGGGCCCGCTATAGCCCCTCGATGCATTGATAGGTCTCATGAGACAAACTATGGTCTTGGCACGAGGCCGTGACAAAATGATTATTTTATGGTCCTAGCACGAGGCTTGGATGGTATGGTTATGATGTTCGGCATATGCACTTCCCTCATTATGAAGCTAGTAATTTAAAGTTCTTGTGGTTATTCGACTAGTAGAATACCCATGATTATGTTTTATTATGGCATTATTCACTCAACTCATATTCCTTCCATAATGTGTTTCAAGTTTATTATTAAAGGCATGTGTTTTCTATTATTCACCATGTCTAATGTTTATATTATCTTCCACTGTATTGCTTACTCTTACTGAGCATTTGATCTCACCCCTTTCTTATGTTTCATTTTCTTAGGACATGAAGAATTAATTTATGAATGACTTGTAAGCATAATCTAGGAGACGTGATGTTTCTAGTGGAATAAAATAGTGTTTTGTTTCCCTTCATGTTGTAATGATAAAATTATGTATGTAATTTGTTTCCAATAATACTAAACTACTCGGTCTTTCGAGATTCGTATTCCTTGTATGTATGCCAATGTAATCAAATAAGGCACCGGCTCTGGGCAACTGGGGTTGGGTCCTTACAGTTGGTATCAGAGGAAGTTTAGTAGAATACTTGGAAACTAGATTTAGAAAAACGTAGAATTAGGGAAGAGTCCCTAAGTTAGTCTTTGAGGATATACATACAATAACTTCCTGGTATTTTGGTAAGGAATATATTATGTGGATTTTTCAAGAAATACATCCCTGTCTGGATACGAGCAGGTATAGGTGGCTATGGCACAGATGTATCTAGGGGTAAAACCCGAAAACACCGCTTTGAGCTAGACTTGAACAGGAAATGGTGCACAATAATGGACCTTGCTACACTCTTATTTACGACACTCCCGGGGGATAAGCTTAGGATAATTCACATTTTTTTACAATCCATTATGAAGGAGTTTAATGTAAATATTCCTCAAAGAAACCATTTTTGTGAATATGAGATTAGTCATGCGTAGGATCTCAATTTTTCTGAGTATTTTTTTTAAGTTAAGATTATACATTATGATTCATAACCTAATATAGTGTATTCCATTATTTAGATATGGCGCCTAGTTGACGGAATTAAAATCTCACAAATGCACATGTCCCCTGTAGGGATTTTCCTCTGACGCAAGACAATGATGTTGGCTCTAGTGTTGTGACTGGTGTTGAGCAACTCATAACTATACTGGGACAACTTACTCAGGTTATGAATAATAAAATTACCCGTATAGATCATCCGGATCCACCACATGGAGGAGCCATGCTAGATCACTTTATGTGAAAACAACCTCCATCATTCAACGGGACTACAAACCCATTTTTAGCATAGTAGTGGATATGTTCCCTTGAGAAGATATTTCTCATTTTGGGATGTAATGAAAGAGAGATGGTTGTCATGGATGTATATCTTCTATTAGGAGATGTGGATCAGTGGTGGTCATTAATCCAAAACACAAAGGAGGAATAATAGATAGAAGAAATGGAATGGAGGGATTTTAAGGAAATATTCTTAGAAAAATATTTCCCTCGTGATCAGCGGGTAGATATGGAGAGACAATTCTTGAATCTGAGGCAGAAGGAAGATGAGAATGTTGCAAGGTACAAAGCTAACTTCACAAGATTAGCAAGACACGTTGTATACTACATACGAAATCCAAGGAGCAAAATTGATCGATTCTTTGATGGCCTAAAGCCATTACTTCGGTGGGCACTGGTCTCCCAAAGTTTTTCATCATATGAGGATATAGTTTCATGTGCTATCAAGAAAAAAAAAGAATTCTCTAAGTCTTATAACTTTAAGGGAAAGCAAGAAAAGAAGAGGGTTGCTGAAAACCCTAGGAAAGAAAATAAGGAAACAGGGAAGAAGGGAAGAGTTGAATTTCCACCATGTGAGAATTGTGGAAAGAAACACCCTGGTGCATGCTTAAAAGGAAAATGAGTATGCTACAAATGTGGTCAGAAAGGCCATCTTTTTGGTGATTACAAAGGGAAGAAGGAATCCAACGATTTTTAATGCTATAGTTGTCAGTAGATGGGACACTATGATAATTATTGTCCAAAACTTCAAGGAAATATGCAATAGAGAAGGCAAAAGGATTACGGACAAGCTTATGCAATAACAACTGCAGAGGTTGAAGTTCCTAATGATGTGGTGGCAGGTACTTTAATTATTTCCTCAAGTTTAGACAATGCTTTATTTGATTCTGGATCATTGCATTGTTTCATATATTCCCAGTTTGTTAAGAAAATTAGATATTTCCAATTTGATTTAACAAGGGAGTTGTCAGTCAGAACTCCTAAGGGAAGTATCATTTCTACAAAGTTCTGTAAATCAGTTCCCATTAAGGCATGTAAATTTTCTTTATCTGCTGATATAATCTCCGTACCTATGAGTGAGTTTGATATAATCCTCGGTATGGATTGGCTTTCGGACCATGATGCAAAAATTTATTGTAAGAAGAAGGAGGTTACGATTTTTTATGACAATGAAAAAGAACACCTTATCTTTAGAGAAGAATTGTCACCACCTGATTCTTATCTAGATCCACCCCCAGTAGCTCAACTAAATTCAATTATTGGGGAGGAAGATAATGAAATAACTGTGGGTGATGAAATAAATCTTTAAATTGAGGATGTGAACATAGTGAAAGAGTACATTGATGTATTTCCAGATGATTTACCTGGACATCCTCCAGAATGAGAAATTGAGTTTTCCATTGATTTAATTCCTAGTTCAAGGCCCATATCAAAGACCCCTTATAGAATGGCCACTGTGGAATTAGTGGAACTAAATAAAAAACTATAGGAATTGAGTAATAAGGGATTTATTCTACCTAGTGTTTCTCCATAGGGAGACCCTGTCCTCTTTATCAAGAAGAAAGATGGTTCCATGAGGCTTTGCATTGATTACAGGGAAATCAATGCTATAACAATAAAGAACAAGTATCCCCTACCTCGCATTGATGATTTATTTGACCAACTACATGGAGATCAATACTTTTCAAAGATTGACCTTTGATATGGATATCATCAGTTGAGTGTGAAGAAGGAAGACATTCTGAAAATAGTGTTTCGAACCAGGTACGGGCATTACGAGTTTACAGTAATGCCTTTTGGATTGACTAATGCACCCTCTGTCTTCATGGATCTAATGAATAGAGTTTTCAAGTAATATCTCAATGATTTTTTAGTGGTATTTATTGATGATATCTTGGTATACTCAAAAAGCTGCGAAGATCATGAAAATCACTTGTGCATTATCATGAAGACTCTTAAAATACATGAATTATATGGGAAGTTTAGAAAGTGTGAATTCTGGATTCAGAAGATTTCTTTTATTGGTCATATTTTCTCTAATAATGGAATCCTAGTTGATCCTGCAAAGACAAAGGCATTCCAAGATTGTCCCACGCCAACAAACATAACTGAGGTATGCAGTTTTATTGGCTTAGCAGGTTATTATCGGCATTTCGTACAGAATTTTGCCCAACTGGCTAACCCGCTAATGAAGCTCACTCGTAAAGGGGTTAAATTTGTTTGGAAAAAAGATTTTGAAGAATGTTTCAAAGAACTGAAGAGAAGATTATTCAATGCTTCTATATTGACTCTACCATCAGGGAATGATGGGTTTTTTATTTATAGTGATGCTTCAAAGAAAGGACTTGGTTGTTTCCTTATGAAAAATGATAGGGTTATTGCTTATGTATCATGACAGCTAAAAATTCATGAGAAAAACTATCCTACTCATGATCTTGAGTTGGATGCTGTAATCTTTTCTTTGAAGATATGGATACATTATCTCTATGGTGAAAAATGTGAGATTTATAATGATCACAAGAGTTTGATGTATATTTTCTCACAGAAAGAACTCAACATGAGGCAAAGGAGATGGCATGAACTCCTCAAGTATTATGATTGTATGATACACTACCACCTAGGGAAGGAAAATAAGGTGGAAGATGTTTTAGTAGAAAGGATCATGGAGTTTTTAACAAGATGAGAGTTGAAAGGGATCCTATTTTCATGGATCTAGTAAAGATAGATATGGTAATAACTATGGAAGGTGAAACATCAATGATTTTTAAAATTTTTGCTAAACCATCTTTACTAGAAAGGATACAAAGTTCTCAGGCTAATGATGAAGAGTTTCAAAATAATATTAAAGTTGTGAATGATGGGAGATTGATTGATTCATATATGAAGATGGAATTTTGAAAATTGGGAAGAGACTTTGTGTTCCCGATATACCTGATCTAAAAAGGGAATTGTTGGATGATGCTCATAGTTCCAATTTCTCTATACACCCTGGTAGCACTAAGATGTATAGAGATTTGAAGAAACATTTTTGGTGGGACAACATGAAGAGGGAGATTGCTGATTTTGTGTCAAGATGTATGTTTTTTCAACAAGTGAAAGCTGGAAGGCAGCAGCCTGGAGGAGTATTGCAGCCTCTTCCCATGCCTGAGTGGAAATGGGATAATATCACGATGGACTTTGTCATGGGAATACCAAAGACTCCTAGAAGGAACAATGCAATATGGGTCATCGTTGATCTTCTTACCAATTCAGCACATTTTCTTTCTATAAGAGAAGATCTACCACTTGAACGTCTAGCAAGACTATATATTAATGAATTTTTGAGACTTCATGGAGTACCCCTATCGATTGTTTCTGATCGTGATCCATGTTTTACATCAAGATTCTGGAAAATTCTTCAGAAGGCCCTAGATACTGATCTTCGTTTGAGCACTTCCTACCACCCAAAAACTGATGGACAATTGGAACAGACAATTCAAACATTGGAAGACATGTTGAGGTCTTGTTCACTTGATTTTCAAGGTATGTGGGATCAGTATTTACCTCTCATAGAATTTTCCTACAATAATAGCTTTCATTCAAGTATAAAGATGGCACCCTGTGAAGCATTATATGGTAGGCGATGTCGTACACCAACTTGATGGGATGATGTTGGTGAAAGAAAGATCATGGGCCCAAAACTTGTTGAAGAAACAATGGAAAAGGTTAAGATTATCCAGAACCATATCAAAATAGCTCAAAGTAGGCAAAAGAGCTATGCTGACAAATGAAGGAAGGATTTGGAGTTTCAAGAAGGTGATCACATTTTCTTAAAGGTATCTCCATGGAAGGGTATTATACGATTCGGTAAGAAGGGAAAATTAATTCCCAGGTACATCAGACCTTTTAAAATTTTGGACTGAATTGGAGCTGTAGCTTACCGTTTGGCAATGCCGCCAAGTCTCTCCAAGGTTCACAATGTGTTCCATGTGTAAATGTTAAGAAAGTAAATGCCAAACCCAACACATGTACTCACTTATAAAGAAGTGGAACTTGAGCCCGATCTATAGATCCTATCAAGATTCTTGATACTAGAGAATAAGTATTGAGAAATTGGACGACTCATCTGGTGAAGGTTCTATGGAGGAACCATAAGATGGAGGAAGCGACATGGGAACCTAAGGAGCTTATGTTAAAGACATACCCAAATATTTTTAGGTAATATTCTGTGAATTTCGAGGAAGAATTTTTTGTAAGGAGAAAAGAATGTAACACCCCAAGGTTTTGAAAATAAATATAGCATGAAATTTTATAATCTATCCATTAAACACAACTTTTCCTCTTCTATGTTTTGAATTTAGAAAAATGGTCATCTAGAGTTGTGTTCAGTACGACATTTAGAGTCCGATAGAACAAACTTGATTTTTTAGTGAATAGTAACATACCCTTATTAATAGTAATATGAATAGTCATATGACCCTAATGAATAGTAAATTTTATTATTATTTTATTTTATTAATCCTAGAAGATAATAACATCTTGGTTAAGTTTTCATTGTGATAAGGAGGTAGTTGTAGAATTTAAACTGTTAATTTTTTAATTAAGTATGATTTTATTTAAAAATTAAATTAATAATATATAGAAAATTATTTTTGAAAAATGGATTTCACTTTTGAATTCTATACGTCGAAAAATAGTAGGGGTGAATTTTTGGGATTTTTCTAAAATACATGAATTTTTCATGAATAGTAAAAATACAGTTTTGAGTTTTCGGTAGATTAATGACATCATAATGATGTAATAAATAAATATAAAAGTATGGTCGAATTGGTTACAGTAACTTATGACATTAGGTGTCACAAGTGGCTTAAACCATGGGAAAATACCATGGGCAAGCCCATGGTTTGGAAAAAACCACTAATGGGGTGTCCCTTTGAAATTATTAAAAAATTACCTCTCTTTATCTATAAATACCCACTCATCCATTCGTTTTATTTCATTCCAAATCCCTCATACTCTAAGATCTGGTGGTTTTACCTCTCTAAGAGTCCTCCCAAGGTGTCCTTAAGCCCCCAAGGTTCCAACCTTCAAGATCTAGGATTTATTCTATAAGGTAAGGGAATCCTTCATTCTCTTCTTTAAGTCGACACTTCTTTTATGTTATCTCTTTGATTTTCCATTATATTATGTTGGGGTTTTATTTTATGTATTCTTATTACTTTACTTTTTATTTCAATATGATGAGGTACCCTTTTTATCTCATTATTTCATTTTATGAAATATTAAGCGACGTCGTTAGGCTGCCGAATTTTCATAAGGGGTCTCTCACCTTTTCTCTTATTTTCAAGATCATCTCTATTATTTTTCTCTCCTAATCTCCTATATCCAAATGATCATGATAACTCCAGTATCATATATATACTTTAATTATATCATGTTAATGGAAGAACCATAATAAATATTCTTACTCCCTCCCATTTATTTTTATAAACGAAATCAACGTCCATGAGGTTCCAATTTATAGCCTTCATAGACGACGAAGTTTTGTTCTTCAATTTATTCTTCATTACTGGTCATGAAACCATATTTATAGTTGAACCAGACTATAAAATATGTATTATAACATAATTAATATTCATTAACCATAATATGTACATATATTTAAGTTATATGACATAACTAGTTCATAATAATCCAAATACCGCCGAATAATCGAAGTGGTTGTCATCTAACGATTCTTCCTCATTACATGTAACCAAATGATAGAAGTGACCACTACCAATTATTTATGTTCATAAATAATATATAATTCCAATAATGGAGATTTATAACCATTCCACATGAACTTCATTACTTAAAAACAAGTGAACCGAATATGAAAATAAAGGAAACGAACACTCCAGAACAACGAAATTCAATATAATAACTTAGCAATAAGGGTATAAATGAACTAAAAATAATTATGATAAACTAAATAAATCTCTAATAGTTTTTTAAATAAGTTATTAATAAGAATAATTTCATATTCCAGGAGATTAATTTGGAGAGAAGAACATGTTTGCAGTTAAGTTAAGGGTTTCTTCATCTCACTTCCATTTTCGTGAGATTTTCCATATTCACTACTAATACTTTTGTATGGTATATGTATACTGACCATTGATTTCACATATCATGAATATATTTATCTTCATGGTAATAAATCTATAATTTTTATATTATTAATTTTTGGGGCATATGAATCATTTGATTACAAAGTGTAAGGGTTTTTTCACCCAAACTTCCATTTTAATTTGGGATACTTTTATTGTCTAAATACCTCAATGAAATTATTATTTATTGTTAGGTACTCCTCATATATTCTGTTTGAGTATCATATATATGTTTACAAACTATAACCCTTTCTTATTTTATGGATAGTTAAATGTTTTAAAAGGAACTTTCAAAATTGTTTCCAAAATACAAGCCCGGTTAAAGGGAGTTTCTCAAATTCTTACCTATTTACAAGGGCACTCTATAATCTGTTTTTGGAAACCATTATCTTTATAAAATAACTCATTTTATTATGAAAATACTATCTTACTTCACTTATGGATTTATACAAATATTTCTCCAAATTAACTCTTCTTTTCAAAATAAAAGTGTATTTATCTCCAGAATTGCTTAATGATTTTATAAGAGAGTTTTCCTCTAATTCAACACTCTTGTTGATTCCATGGTTTTATTGGGTTTAATCATTTATGAAGTCATCTACCATATTTGATTTAATGTTTTATGACTAACTCTATTGTGGATGATCTATCCTAAAACCATTCACCATATTACTCTAAATGGTTAGTGTTTTATGTTTAATGATTGGGGAAAGATAGTTACATTTCATATGATAGTTTCAATATGAATGTATATGTTGTTTATGTTTATCCCCGCTCATATGAGGAATGAATTGGACTTATTATGTGACGGGTGGAGCCCGCTATAGCCCCTTGATGCATCGGTAGATCTCATGAGACAAACTATGGTTTTGGCACGAGGCCTTGAAAAAATGATTATTTTATGGTCCTAGCATGAGGCTTGGAAGGTATGGTTATGATGTCTGGCATATGAACTTCCCTCATTATAAAGATAGTAATTTAAAGTTCATGTGGTTATTTGACTAGTATAATACCCATAATTATGTTTTATTATGGCATTATTCACTTAGCTCATATTCCTGCCATAATGTGTTTCAAGTTTATTATTAAAGGCATGTGTTTTCAATTATTCACCATGTATAATGTTTATATTATCTTCCACTGTATTGCTTACTCTTACTGAGCATTTGAGGTCACCCCTTTCTTATGTTTTATTTTCTCAATACATGAAGAAGTAATTTATGAATGACTTTCAAGCATAATCTAGGAGACGTGATGTTTCTAGTGGAATAAAATAGTGTTTTGTTTCCCTTCATGTTGTTATGATAAACTTATGTATGTAATTTTTTTCCAATAATACTAAAATGCTCGGTCTTTCGAGATTTGTATTCCTTGTATGTATTCCAACTTAATCAAATAAGGAACCGACTCTAGGCAACTGGGGTCAGGTCCTTACAAAAATAATAGGTAATATCATTCTAAGGATCACACTAGGTTAGGTTAGCTAGGACACTCGGGCCTTATCATAGACAATTGCATGCATCAAGTCTCTAGATATATGCATCAAATCTAGAGATAAAAGTAACACCCTATAAATTGAACCTAACAATGGATCTAACAAGTCCCTAGATCAATGATCCTAGGGATCATAATAACACTCCATGAGTGAACCCCTTGACAGTGGACAAGGCCTATTATGACACCTTCCAGCTAAGTACCCAAGGCTTCATATGTGTTCTATTTTCCAAACCATTTCATCAAAACCATGTGTTTTAAATAATTTCATAAATCCATTTCACAATTATTTAAAAATAACTTTTCATTTACCAAAACAAGGGTAAACCCATGTTTTATCAAAAACTCATTTCCACACACACAAATCAATAAATCAATCATGCCATTTCATTTTATAAAACAATTTATCAAAACCAGAGGAATATATTTCATTAATCATAGGCAAGAGACGGAACCACCTACCTCCAACTCATGTTACAAATAATAATAAATGGATCCACCAATAAAGAATAACATAAGGATAGTGATGGAGGCCCTATAATCAATCCACGCATCTTAGGATCAATTCAAGAAGCGAAATGATCAGTGAAGAGGACATATCACAACATACCTTGATGAAACTCACACGTTGCACCATGACCAACACAACAGTTTGCCTCTAGAGTAAGGTCACACAATGGATCTAGAAAGGATATAGAATATTATCATCATAGATAAACATATCCATAAACTTAGGGAAATTGTGCCACCGTGATCAGTGGTAATGAAGAAGTAGAATGTTTACTCACCCAATGAAGTACACTGCAACTGCAATGATGATCAATCACCCAAAAAATGATCCGAAAGGAGCGGAGATCCCAAAAAATTATTAAGATAGCTTTTAGGTTAGAGAGTAAAATCATTTATGTGGAATTAAATAATAAATATCTATGAGGTTCCTAAAACCTACAGGCCATTAGAATTACATGGTATGAAAACCCTTCATGTCATGTGAATTCCTTATTTAAATTTCTGCATAAAAATGCATCACCTCAGATTAAAAAACCCTAATTTTACCATTACATGATGTGAATACTTTTCATGGTCTATAAACCCTTCACAAATTGAATCCAACTCATGACATAATCCCAAATACAAATACACAGTGTGTAATCATTACATGATGTGTAATTATCTTGCATATAATGAAAATCACAGATTCTATAAAAAAACCAAAACAACTCTGATGTTTTCCATACTAGGGAGTCCCAAAATGCACCTAATAAATATGAATATGAAAATATAGATAAAATACCTATAAGATAGTAATGATATGTTACAAACACCTCACCATAAGCCCTTCCTTCACTGGGAAGTCATGCGGAAGAATTATTTCTGGAAAATGGTGAGGCCACTTCTTGTGAGAATCTAATCTATGTCACCATAACACTGTGACCAATTGAATCAACTTACCATACATGAATTTGACTTGAGATTCAACTATCTCCACTGGAAGCTCTATAATATAAACATATGGCTCTAACTTGATCTCTTCCTAACTCAGAATGTGAAAGGGGTCAGGATGGCACTTTCTAAGCTGTGATATGTGGAAAACATAATGAATACCCATCAAATGAACTGAAAATTACAACTGATAAGAAAACTTCCCAATATTCTTAGTGACCTCAAATAATCCAACATATCTCAGAGCCAAAATTTACTATTTTCCAATCCAACAGTGACCCAACTGAGGAGAAACTTTCAATAAAACCCATTCACCTATGGAAAACTCCAAATTAAGATGCTGATGATTTGTATACAATTTCTACCAACTCTAAACTGTAACCATATGTAGATTTATATCCTGAATCCTCACTAATTTCTCCTAAATGAGACTCGGTCCCACCAAAGAGGCATTGCCCACCTATTTCCAATAAAGAGGTGATCTACATGGGAGACCATATAAAGCCTCAAAGGGTGTCATTCTGATCGACAACTGATAAATTTTGTTATAAGAAAACTCAACAAGTCCAAAATGGATATCCCAAGATCTTCCAAAATCAAAGATACTAGCATGGATAATATCCTATATGATTTGAATAGCATTCTCCATCTGGCCATCTATCTATGGATGATAGGTTATACTCAAAATAACCTAAGTCCCCATCACCTCTTGGAGACTCTTCCAAAACTGTGTGGTAAAGCTAGGATCCTTGTCTGCAACAATGGTAGAGGGAACCCCATGTAACCTCATAACCTCTTGTACATACATCTTACCCAGGTCTTCAACTTTAGTGGTGTCCCTAATTAGAATGAAGTTAGTTGGATTTTCTAACTGATCGATCACCACCCAGATAGAATTCCTCCCTCAAAAAGTCGGTGGTAATCCAACAAAAAAATCCATGGAAACCTCATCCCACTTCCAAACCATCACCAAAATAGTTTGGATCAAACCAAAAGGTTTCATATGCTATGCCTTTATCTGTTGAAAGGTGTAACAATGGGACACATAATTTGTAATGTTATGCTTCATACCCAACCACCAGAATCACCATCTCATGTCATAATACATCTTTATAGTTCCCAGATGAATGTTCCATGAAGAACTATAATAGTCAAAAAAAATAGAGCTTCTAATAGATGTTAGTATGATAAATCGATCCCAAAAATAGAGAATACCATCTGAAGAGAGACCAACCAAAAATGGTCTCCCCGCTATATAGGGTTTCTCGAATTTCTTTAAGCTCATCATCCTACTATTGACCCTGCGTAATGGACTCAATGTGAGATGATGATAACTCAAACTGGTCAAAACCATACCATAAACATCCTCCTGAGCATCCAATTGAAATTAATCAAAAATTCCCTTAAGATTTTGTTCTTCCTTCGATTACAAAATATCTTGCAATGGTACATTCTTGCTAAGAGAGTTCGCAATGACATTCTCCTTCCTTGGGGTTTAGGAGATGTTGAAGTTAAACATATGAAGGTATTACACCCATAATCACAGTCTAAGATTCAAGTATTTCTGAGAAAAGATATATCTTAGACTATTGTGGTCATAAAATACTATGAACCTATCCCCAAGAAGATAGTGTCAGCAACACTTAAGTGCATGAATTACCATGAAAATATATAAATCATGATTAGTGTAATTATTATCATGTGGTCAAAGTTGACGACAACCATAAACCACTACATGATCATCCTACATAAGCACACAGCTCATACTATCACTAAAAACATCACAAAAAAACATACCTCTTACTGGGTTCTGGTAAGATCAAAATAGGATTTGACATTATAAGTCATTTTAGCTCATTGAAAGAAGACTGAAATTTTTCATCCCATGTGAATGTCAAAACTTTCCTGGTGATAACAATCAAATGTGGTTCCAATTTTGAAAAATACATGATGAACCATCAGTTTTGTCCTAAAATACCAAGGAAGCCTTGAATCTCAAATACATTATGTGGCTCTTCCCATGAAAACATAAATTTCACTTTCTTAGGATCAACTGATAGGCCATGCTCAGAAATCACATGCCCCAATAACTTCAATTCTTGAATCCATAAATTTCATTTTGAAAGATTTCCATACAAATGGTGACTCCTCAATATTTTAAAAACTAAACTCAAATGGTGCTTGTTCTCATTCTTGGATCTCAAATAAATCAAAATATCATCCATTAACAATGCCTCAAAAGTGTCAAGATATTGATGGAATATATGGTTCATCAAATCCATAAAAACTGAATAATCATTAGTCATACCAAATGATTTCACAAGATATTCATAATGGTCACCCCTTATCCTAAAATACATCTTTAGTATATTAGACTCCCAAACTTTGAGCTGATGATAACCTAATTGAAGATCGATCTTCAAAAACCACTTCTCCCCCTTTAACTGGTCAAAAAATCATCCACATGAGGAAAAGGATACTTATTATTAATTGTTACCTAGTTCAACTTTTGATATCACACACAAAATCAGAGTGAACCATTTGTATTTTTGGTAAATAACATAGGGTATTCCCAAGGAAAAACACTAGGGAAAAAAAACCTTTTTCCATTAGGTCATCTATCTAAATTTTGAGCTCTTTCAGCTCCTTTGGTGTCATGTGATAAGAGGGTATCAAAATTGATTTTTGTGCCTAGAACTAGGTCAATTGTAAACTCTACATCCCTATATGGATGAAGATCAGAGAAATTGTCTAGAAAAATTGTAGGAAAGTCCCAAACAATAGTGAAAATATCAACAACAGAAGAAACTTCATCATGATCAACTAAAATAGCAGACAATAAACTTCTAAGCTCTGGGAGGGAAGGTCTTGTGTGACCAAAACTTGAATCCCACTCACCCTAAAACACCTGATTTCTCTCATAGGCCGCAATAAAAGAGACCCACCGATGATAAAAATCAACCTCATCATGATGAGGAATAAGACAATTCATCCCAATAGTTACGTCAAACAAATACAGATCAAGAACAAAAAAATCTTAGAGTAACTCCACATCAGCTATTGATAGTAGACAAGGACACTGAAAACCCTACTCTTTTTTCTTTCCAAGAGGTTTATCTAAATTCATAAAAAAGGATGTGATATTTATTTTAATTTTAAGTATATTAATAAAAATGGATAGATATAAATTAGTGGTAGTCACCTGTATCAAATAATGTAGTTTCTACTGAAGATGCAATAAAGATAGTACCTATCACTATTATTGAACCCATATCTGCTTCCACTGGAAACTCATATATTGAGTGAAGGTACTTCACTCCTAAGGCCTATGGTTGGATCCATGTAGTCTTTAAATCATTTGACTATGCCGCAGTAGCATTTGGAGTCAAAGATCCATTACCATGATTAGGCATATACATAGCCTAACAAAAATATAGTAGATGGCCATAACATCCACAACTATTTCACATCTTCATAATCATAGAACAAGAATGTTGAGTGTGCCCAACCTTGCAACATTGATAGCAAGTCAAGGGCACACTACTAGGTACAACTGAAGCTGTAGAGGAGGATCGATGCTAAGAACCACCCCCACAACTCTTATGATGATTATTTTATTTCCTATTCCTCCCCTAAGTTCCACTGAAGATACCACTAGGTGTAAGATAGGGGGACTAATAATCAACCTTGTATTCCATGTCCATATCTTCCATAATTTTCCTGTATACTATCTCCACATAGGTAAAAATATTAAACATAAATACATATGTTCTAATATCTGGTCGAAAACCCTACAGATACTTCTGAGCCATCATTGAGTCATTATTTACCACTTCCAAATAAAAAAAACAAGATACAAAAACTAATTGGTGTACAATGACACTGAATTCTCCCCCTTCTTTAAGGAGAGTGACTCTAGAGACTTTACTATCATCAATGACTCTAGATAAAACTACTGAAAGAATGGAGTCTTGAAAACCTTCTAATCCAAGCCTACATTCTTATCTACCTTCACCATAGAATCCCACCATCACTTGTTGGGACCCTTAAATATGAATGTATCACGCTTCAACTTAATACTCTCAGGTGTTTATAGGAAGTCAATGATCTGATTGATCTTGTCCAGCAAGTCCTATGCCTCTTTAGGTTCATTATTACCCTTAAAAGATAGTGTATTCTCACATAATAACTCTCATGATTGATCCCTTTCTCCTCCAACTCTTGGTTGTACCTCATCAACTGTGTTTTAGATCTGTGGTATAATCTAGTCAATATCATGTACTACCTATATGATAGCCTCGATAAGATTTTAATCTAAAGGTAGATTCCCTTGAGGAGAATCAACTACATCCACTTGAGGAACCTGTGGAAGATCAAGAACTCAAAACATGAGACACACTTCCCAACATCCCATGGTAACTTGAGTATCATCATAGAAAGAGATATTCAAGCACTCACCACAACCTACCTATCAAGTCCCAATGATCCGATCTCTAGTCTACCAGATGTCCCAAGACAAGGAATCTTGAGGAAATGCCACCTTTGATACTAAACTACAATGAACTTGACACAGATACCCCCTCAAACTGGTACCTGACCTAAATTTTCCACATACCCGAAGGGCGTTCCTAATCCCCATGGGCTGACAACTAACACCCAAGTATCAAAAACAACCATAGGGAGTGATTTATCCCAACCTAAATAAAACAACATGACATATATATATACATGATAGAAAGAAATAGTGGAAGAGGAAACAAGTATATATGTCATAACAAAAAGGAAATATCAGAAGTTATATAACTCAAAAGTAGTTAAATGATCTAAAAGAGACAAGTTAAATAGAAAAGTTTAATAAAAAAACTAAAACAGCTACTCCATGTGATAGCATGGTAAAACTCCAACCATAACACTATCTGATATCCAAACACAGCTGAAAAAAACCATGTCATCTAACTGTGTCACTTTTCCTTTCCCTACATCAAAAGATATAAAAAGGTCTATGCACCACTAAAGGGGTGTATAGGGTGTGGCTAA
This sequence comes from Viscum album, assembly GCA_963277665.1. Taxonomy (NCBI): domain Eukaryota; kingdom Viridiplantae; phylum Streptophyta; class Magnoliopsida; order Santalales; family Viscaceae; genus Viscum; species Viscum album. Next base: position 799,525,032 of record OY728150.1, on the reverse strand, counting down.
ATATGCTCAGTAGGATCCCATCCTAGTGTTCCATAACAAGTCTTTGTAAAATAATCTAAACATGCTCAACTTTAAAGAAAACAGGGCATGATAAATAATTTAACAGTTTTTATATCAAAATCATGGTAAAACATTTAATTTATCATTTTCTCATTTCTAAGGTAAAAAAATTTCAAAGTATATCATATATATCAAAACATTAAAACCAAAGCAAAGAATGTATCATATATCATAACAAATCCATGGAAATTGAAACTAAAATAGTAAAAACCAAAAGCACATGTAACATCACGCCAAGGATCGCACTAGGTTAGGCTAGCTAGGACACTCATACCTAATCATAAACAATCACAAGTATCAAGTCTCCAGATATATTCATCAAATATAGATATTATAGAAACACCCTATAAAGTGAACCTCTTGATGGGTCTAATAATTCCCAATATCAAAACGTCTAGGGAGCAGAATAACACCCCATGAGTGATCCCCCCGATAGTGGACGAGGACTATTACTACACTTTCCACCGAAGTACTCAAGGTTTCCCATGTTATCTATTTTCCAAACCATTTCATCAAAAACATTTCATAAATCCATTTTAAAATTATTTGAAAATACCTTTTATTTTACCAAAACAAGGGGAAAATTATATTTTATCAAAAACTCATTTCTATACACACAAATCAAACAATAAATTGTGTCATTTACTTTTATAAAACAATTTATCAAAACCAGATCAATACAGTTCATTCAACATAGGCTGGATACAAAACAACCTACATTAAACTTGGGTTGCACAAGCCCACAATAGAATCCACCAATAAGTAATAACACTAGGAAAATGACAAAGGACCTATAATAAATCCTCACATTTCAGGATCGATTCAATAAAAAACAATCATTGAAGAGGACTGATCAAACTATTCCTCGAAGAAACTCGGATGTCGCACCAAAACCAACACAACAGTTAGCCTCTAAAGGAAGATCACACAATGGATATATAAAGGATCAAGAATATTATCATCACATATCGATGGATACATAAATGTATGTAAATGGTACCACCATGATCGATAGTAATGAATAATGGAAAGGATTACTCACCTAGGGAAATGCACCACAACCGCAATGATAATCAATCGTCGAATGAACAATATGGAAGGATCGGAGATCCCCAAAATCACATGGGAGAGCTCCTAGGTATGAGAGGAAATCATGTATGAGTAATGAAATAATAAAAATTAGTGCATCACCTAAAATCTATAGGACCCAAGAATTACATGGTGTGTAAACCCTTCACATCGTGTAAATTCTCAATTAAAATTCTCATAGAAAAATGTGTCACCTCATATTAAAAAACACAATTTTATCATTACAAAACATAAACCATTTTTGTATTCTATAAACCATTAACACCATAAATATAACTCAAAATATCTACCAAGAGAAAAATGCATGGATTTTAATCATTACATGATGTGTAACTCTCCTACGGACAACAAAAAGCCCAGATTCTATACAAAAACCCAAACCACCTCTGATGTTCTCCATTCTTGGGAATCCCAAAATGCACCCAATAAAGAAGAATATAAATAAATAGAGATATAAATACCTAGAAGATGGTAATGGGATGTTACAATAAAAAAAATTTAAATGAAAATACAAAATATAGAGAAAAACTGTTTTTATTGAAAAATGACTTTTTAAGTGTTCTTAATATTATTTCATATCAATTATAATTTTAAAAAACAATATATCAGTTCATATATAATAATATTTTTAAAAAAATAAATTTAATTTATTAGGATAAAATATAAAACAATTAAAATTAGTTATTTGAAGAATAACAATTCTTTTTAATATTAAATCATATTAATTATTTATCATTTAAATACAATCAATTTTAGTTGAGTAATATCTTTTTATTTACTAGATGTTTTATTATTATTATAGTTTTCATAATTATATTCATCTAATATGTCCTGGGTAATTTTAGTTTGGTGTTTCATGTAAATTAATCTATTCAAAATAGTATTTAATTAAATAAAAATATATACTAAAATATTAAGGTGTTACACTAGTATTAAAACAAAGAAATATTAATGTTCATCAGATGTTTTTACTGCTAGATCTAGTAAAGATGAACCTTATGATTTAGCGAGGAGAATGAATAAGATGATTAGGAATATGAACTTACGATATGATCATCATAAAGATAGAAGAGAGAAATATGACATGAAAGAGTCCCCAGACATTATCTGTTATGAATGCAAGAAGATGGATCATATAAGACCCGATTTCCTATAACTAAAGAGTAATGATGGAAAGTCAATGAAACTTTATAAAATAAAATGGAAGAAAATTCTAAAAGCCCTGGATACATGGATTTATGGTTTAGGTGATGCAACTTATGATGGTTCATCAAAATAAATTAGTAGTGATAGTCATAAGATTGTTGGTTTCTATGAAAATATATTCAAAGATGAGAAATGTCTTATAGAAAAGGTAACTATTGAATATCTTAAAATTTTAACATTAGATTCTGAATTTTATTATACATATGATGATAGTTATTCAAATTTATTAGATGATGAAAAATATAATGCATTAAAATATGAAAAAGTAAATCCATTAGATGATGAGGAAGATTTTCCAACATATGAATAAATGGTTAGATAAGTGACTCTTATGGAAAAATTGAATAAAAATTTTAAGAATAGCTATGAAAATGATAATGATGATGTTACAATGGTTGATATTATAATTATAAAACATACTACTGAAATTTAAAAACTTTCATCGTAATTAGAATCCAAATCTAGTTCAATTATTATTGATCAGCAGTCAAACTTAAATATAAAATTAGTGGCTTGAAGAAAATTTTGTCCAAATTTACTTTTAGTAAATAAAATTTTGATAATATGTATAAACAAATCAAACCTTCTAAAAATTCAAACACATTTTGATATACTTCTGATAAATTTAATTTTCAATAAAACTATTATGTACCTAAAAGTGCACTTTTTTGTACAAAATTCCATAGGGGAGGTTGCTATAGAAAAATTTGTCATTTAAACCATGTTAAATATTTTGGTTTTCATAAATATTTTATTTCTGAAGAATTAGTAGTTGTTCAGTATAAGATACTTGGATAGATATGGGTTCCTAAAATCTTGTTTGCTAACATTACCATACTTAAGGAAGTTTGGTTACTAAGAACATAATTTTAATATTTTAAAGAAAAGAGTTTTAGTAACAATAATTGAAATAAGTGGTACATGGATAGTGGTTGTTCTCTACACATGATAGAAGATAAGTCCATCTTCATAACCTGAAAATTTTGAATGGTGGATGAATCACTTTTGAGGACAATATGAGTTAGGCACATTGATTTAAGCCACTATTTCCATAGAGAAGGAGATGTCTTTCTTAACTTTATCAGAACTAAAAATAAGTTTGTTGATATTTTTACCAAACCTTCAAAATTTTATAAAATCAAATATATTAAAAAAATTAAAAATTATCAATTTAAAGTGATATTCAATTCACTTTTTTTAAAACTATCTCCTAATGTTGAGAAACACTTTTAAAAGGGATGAAATTATTTATTTTAAAAGTTGATCTTATGTTTTATATAAGTTTTTCATATTTCTATAGTTTTTATGTTTTTAAAATATACATTCACCAAAAATAAATCTAATGGAAGTTTGTTTGTTGAAATTTATACTTTCAGTTTATCATTGTTCTAATGTTTATCTTAACTCTAATTTTTTTAACATTATTTGAAAGTTTGGGTTGTGTAAAGTAGAAAAAATTCCAAGCATGTTATACAAAGTCTAATAATTAATTGACTATAGGTTCAATATCTTAACTTTCATTAGATGGAACATCCAGGAGGTAAAAACATTGTACTTCTGGAGACTTGATATTAATAAGAAGTTTCTCTAATTTTTCTTTATTCTATGATTAAAATCTTATAAAAGGTGAGAAATATCAGAAAAGTTATTCTTTCTAAAATCTTTCAAGATTTTTATTGAGAAGGATATTGTTTAAATTGTAACTTTACTTTATCCAAAATGAGGAGATATTTCAAAAAAAATATGGGGGTTTTAATCTTTATCTTTTCATATGTTTTTTAGATGGGAGCAACAAGTGGGATATAAGAATTTTTTTTAGTTCTTTATAAATGGGGAGAAATAATATTAATATTTTTAAGTGTTTATTCTTTCACATAAAGGGGGATATGTTGGTAAGGTAGAAACTTGTGAAATTGATAATATTTTATTTTTTAAATAAAGAGGTAGTTTTATTCTACTAATATTTCTTATAACTAATGAGTTTTACTTTTTAATTTTGTACGCAAAATGGAAATGGTTAACATCATGAGAATTTATGGGGAGTATCTCATTAAGATTCAGTTGAACATATAAATTTTCCTTATGTGTCTCATGATTCTTAAGAATGTTTATTCAAAAAATATTATGCTTATTTTATTGTAATTTGAAGTTTTTGTTTAGTTGATTTTTGTTTTATAATGTGAAAATATAGTAAATGAAATTTCAAAGGTCTGAGATGAAGAAACAAAAATACAATGAACTTAATTTCACACCCATATTTTATTTTACTGAATATACAAGCATTATAGTAGTTTATGAATAATTCTATCAAAATATACATAGTAATACTAAGTTTATTGAATGATGGAAATGTTTCTTCTGATGCAGTTACAACTGACCCTAAAGATTATGGGATCTATTCATTGAAAGTTTTATTATAAAAAAACCACTTATTTAAGGATAATAAGAATAACAGAAACTAGAATTTTAAAAAGAGTTGTAAAATCATTTCGAATCTTGCAACATATTGTTTTCAATTGTACCTTTTATTATAGTAGTTTTTCTTTATTAAAGTTTCTCTTAGATCATTTATGTGTGAGTATCTCGCTATAAATGCTCTAAGTTTTATTATTGTAATTTTTTTGTTTTTGGTCATTATGATCGATGGATTTTGGGGATAAGAAAATAGTTCTTGGTTCAATCCTGTGTTATCAAGGCTTCTGAGGATAGGAAGATGGATCACCTTCTGATTATTTTAAGTTAAGAGATTTTAGGGATAGGAAGACATACCTTCCAACCAGTTTAAATTTGGTGATACCTTGGTTAAGATTTAAATAATTCCTTGAACTTTGGATAAAAGTGTGTTTTGTGATATCCATTACAAGAGTACTTGTATTTTGATCTGGTACACTATACTATGTTATCTTTTATTGTGTATACATTTTGTGTTCTTTCATTTTTCAGATATTACTTAACTTCTAACAATCTCAATTTCCACTATGTTTATAAGTTTTTTACATGTTTATTTTTTATTGAATTTTTTTGGATGATAATATTATATGATGGATATAAGAGGAGGTTAATTATAGTTTAAAAAATTAAACTAAGACAAACTAAAAAACCTCTTCATATAAAAAGATCAGACTCAAATTTATTTCTATGATCAGAGTATTAAAATCAGATCTAATAACTATCTGATATATCATATTTATTATCAGTATCATAGAAACACTAATAAAATAGTTTATTAGAAAGATAAGTAAATAATTAACTTTCTAATGTAATACACAGCGGAAAGTAAAACCTATATAAATAAGAAATATGAAATCTTATAGTAGTAATAATGACTTAAAAGATTTATAAAATAATTTACACTTTAACCTTAAGTGTTAAAGAAGTCATAAATCCTAACTTAAGATATCCACAGTTTTAATACCTACTATAAAGGTATATATTTTCTCACTAGTAAATCCCTCGATAGGGTGATTGGTATAGCTCTATCTTTCAATCCCCTAGAATCCCTTGATACAATGATCGAATCATATATCTTCCTTGCACCAAAATACCTCGATCTGATGGATCAAATTCATTCATCTTCTTATCACCAAAATCCTTCGATCTAACCATGATCAGACACAATGAATAAAAAAGTAAAAGTGTTCTAAGAAATTTACAATCCTCAAATGGATTCCTTAGAACTTAAACTCTCTAATAAATTATAAATTGTTTAGAATATGATGTTCAAGTAGAGTAGAAAATTAGATGAATTGAGTTTGAAATTCATCAGCTCCCATATCTTAAAATGAACTCCTATTTATAGGAAATCCTTAAACAAACATATTTCTAATTTTTTTACACTATCCTCGGAAAGATTTCACTTTGATAGCTCATAATAATCTGGATCTTGATTCTTAACTGCTAAGCATGAACTATACTTAATTTTCTGATATCATTTTGTTTAGAACCATTACAATACTATTATGGATTCTGTCTAATAGATATAATTCTAATCATGATGATTATAAACTTTGGATAGTCCGATGAACTTCACTATTGATAGTCAATCTAATAAACTAAATAAATGTTAATCTAATGTATTGGTACTAATTTTAGTCTGATGTTCATGAATTTTTTATGTCTGATAGATAGGACAAAATTATAACCACTGGTCAAAACAATAGTAGGTCTGATGAATCGGACAAACCTACAGTATAATTGATCATATTGAATAATAAAATTTTATATTCATTTTATATTAGAACTATTTCTATGTTCAGTATAAAAAGATGTTTTATACAAAAAACATACTAAAATACTTGGGATATATAAAGATAGTAAAATAGTGTTTTAAGAAAGTGTTTTTGATTTCCAAAACTAAGGAAGGGAAAAGTAGAAAGTAAAAATTTTGACTCAACAATCTCCCCCTTTTTTAAAGAAAAAAACACCACACTTAAAATGAAAATTAAAAACTTTTAAATAATTACAACCCTTTGTACTATTAATAACTTTAAAGATATACTTTATATGAAATTTTTTTCTTTATCCTATTTAAAATCACCTTAAGTTAATACCATATTTTTCTTCATCATTATTGAATTGATGGAAAGTATTAATACTTCAGATTATCCCCCTTAGTAAAAATCCTTTCCTAGAAAAGTTTTCCCATTTTTGATAATATCTCCCCCTGTTATTGATCCTTTTATTTTTTAAGAAACTCTCTGCCTTAAAGAAATTCTCCCAAAAATTCTCCAAACTTCTCCCCATAAACTTATCTCCTTAAAAATTCTCCCCCATTTTGATTTACAAAAAGGTATAAGGAACAAATTATAATCTCATGAAAAGTTAGTAAAACATAACACATGAAATAATTATATGTGAATTAACTCTTCATCCAAGATGTAAAATAAATAGCATACATCCAAAAATATTGGAAGACATTTTGACATATAGAATTTGGATAAAAAGTCATTTATATTAAACATTCATTCAAAAAGTTTCAAAATACATCAAGAGTTAAAATAAAAAAGTTCATTATTTCTTATAAAGTTTCTTGATGATTTCCTTTAACTTCTTCACATCTTCATGATATTTTCTACCTTCAGTAATTGATGACTCAAGATTCAAAATTCTATCCTCCATGACTATTTACTTCTGAACCTCTTCCTTTAATCATTCAACCACCTCACTGATCTTCTTGATCTCTTCCTTTAAACTGAACACCTCATCTTCACAATATCAGAGTCTACTATTTTTTAATTTCAACATATGAACCTTTTGTTTTAGTATTATGACTTCCACATCCCGTTTTATAGTCATATCACAAAATTTTTCAAAAAACATCACTCAGTCTGAAAAATCGGAAGAAAATTTATCAAAGGATTCATCATATTGAAGATATATTTTTTAAAATTCAACTAATTGTTCATCATGTTCCTTTAAATCATTATCAACTTGTCTTGACCATCTAACCATATAGTTCAACCTTTTCTTATGTGACTTATCCTTTACTTTAAAATTTTTGATATCAAACTAATGTTGAATCATGGACTCGTTCTATATCTTCAAGATTTATGATTTTTCATTCATAATACTCTAAATTTTCTTGCATCTGAATTCAATACTCGGGAGATATGGAACTGAGTTAGTAATAAATTTTAAAGTCTGAAAAATATAAACAATTTTATTTTGTGCATATGCAGCTGTTTATTCTGATGACTCTAAAGATGCTTCTGAAACATGTGGTCTTGAGGGTCCAACATCTATCTTTTTTACTTATTCAACTTTTTTTTTCTCAGAATTTTTTTCATCTTCTGAAACTTTTACAATTTCTACTTATTTATAGGTTTCATATTTGTCTAATACTTTCATTTGTGAAGTTGTTCTTCAATTTTCTCTTTTAAAGATGATTTCACTTCCTCAAAAACTTCTATCTATGGATTCTTATCGGACTAATATGGTAATTTAGTTGAGTTAGAGGATGACTCTTAAGAACTTCCTTCTTCCTTTATCTCTTCCTCAATCCTTTTTTCTTCTACATCATCAACTTCTTTCTATTCTTCTTCTTCCAATTACTTTTCCAATTACCGCACTGTTCTAAGGACACCTTTTCCAACTTTTTGAACTGATTTTTTTTCATTCTCAACCATCTTTTAACCTTGTACTGGGATCAATTCTATTACAAAATTTTGAACTTTAGATTCTTAAGAAATCACTTTACCTTTACCCTTGTCTCCAACTACTAGAACTACTAAAGTAATAACTGAAGTTTCTAAAAACTCTAAAATACTATCTGTAATTATATAATCAGTATGAGGAATTGTTCCAGACACTGGGACTGGTTGTACTAATAATAATGGAGAAATAGATAAAACTATAACTTTATAAACCTTTTCTACACACTTCATTAATCTTCTAACCATTTTATCCTCTAACAACCTTTTCTTCTATTTTTTCTCTTTTAGGCTTCCTTCAACTCATCAGTCATCTAAATTTTCAAAAATAAGGATTCATCCTTATCTAAAGCAAAAATGGGATCACCAAGTTTCTTCTGGGCCTTATGTGCCATATGTTTCTTGAAATAATCATCTGACACTATTTTGGGTTTCTTCTCAACTTTAAGAGGTGATGATTCAGCTTTCCTCTTTTCTTTAACAACTTCCTTTTATTTATCAGGTTGATTATCAGACACAGTTCTATCTATTTTATCTGAAAATTATTTAACTTTGAATAAAAAACAAGGTTCATCTTTTTATTGTATCTTCACCAATCATAGAAATATTCTTCCTCGGAGGATAAGTTAGATTCTTGATTTGAAAAACATTCATATAATTCACTAACAACTTGTTAATTAAAGATTAAAACAGGAAAAAAATTTATTTTATAAAATATTTCTTGATTGATTCCACTGATAGAAACACAAACTTTACTAGATTTATCTACCTCATATTGATGAGAAAGTCTAAGACAAATATGTCAAGGATTTTGAGGGTATCCCTATTACCCTTCCTTAGAATCAAAAAACCCTACATCCATAGGGTAACCAATATTGTTTCCAAAGTAAGGTGTGAAACCTTTCTTACATAATAAAAATAAGTAAATAAATATATAGAGACCCAATTTTTCCTTTTAATACTTTGAAATATTTCTATATATATTACCATAGTTAGGCGCTAAGACAACATGCGATTCTAAATCCTAGTGTGCCCAGAATTAATTTTATAGAAATATTAAATATATTTTATATTGATCACACATATATTCTTAAATAAAATAGGATAACTCTTAAATGTAAGCTCAGATGATAAATATAAGGCCACTATTGAGTCCAGAACGTGATGTTTACCCTAGGCGCGATATAAAATGGATCAACGTGGGGTGTTCGGACTCCTCACTCATTGGCGGTATGTTCAGTTGATTAATTAATTAATTAATTTTAATGTAATGAAATTTTATATAAGAATAATACTATGTAGATTCAACCATGGTTAGACTCAAAACCCAAGTACTGTCAAGAGATTCTCCTTCCTCCTTCTATTAGCAAATCAAATCAAACATGATGAAATGTTGGATCAAGGCAGATTAGGACACAATAAATGCAATGACTTCCTTCGATTTTTGGTGAGTGTTTTATTCAATGATGAATGATCCAATCTCCAAGTAGGACTTATCAATTTTTGATTTATGCCCTTTTGATTAAATATATTGAGCATATTGATCCCTTATATCGATTTGTTTCAATTTTGGAATAAGCATGCACCTATATACCAGTTTAAATTGATTTATTTCATTGGTTTCTAACCCCGGTATCACCATTCTTGATCATTGGCCAAGAAAGTTTGTCTAACAATGGTTAAAATCTTTTTATTGTGTTTTTCACCCTTGTTTGTTTTGCGTTCTTCGTTGGTTGGACCCCCACGGTCCCGATTCGACATTGTCGAGTGGTATCGATCCCAGTCGTACCCTCAAAATCATGATGAAACAATATGTGAGGCATAGATCGATGAAATAAGGTTAGATCTGGGATCATTTTAAGTAATAGATGATCATTTAGATGATTTTAGATCGATAAATCTAAGGCAGAAGGATTGGGCATGCGTGGTGTGAGAGGCACATATGGGATGGCTCGAAATCCAACCGAATTCGAATTTCCAGCCACTAGAGGGTCGGAATCCATCAGCCAACACTAGATCCATAAGTTGTGGGAAGATATGAAGCTGAAATCAAAGGGATAGATCAAATTTTGTGTGTGGATCATGGAGCTTACTTTCTTTGAAAAACCCAACTATACGTCGTTTACAAGGATGAACAGATGGTGTGTGGTCCCTTAAGTGTGGTGGCTAGAGTTTTGGAAAAATATAAGGATGACATGGTGTGTATACCTCTTACACATCGTGTACCCCTTCCTAAGATGGGAAACTAGTGTGGTGGACCACACAGATAGGATCTTGTGTGGAAGTACACGACCAGGTACATGGTTGTATACCTGAGTACACGGACACATCTAGGTCACACAGGTGACACCCCATGTGAGGCAACATGTTTTGTACAAAGTAAATGAACATGGGGTAAATACACCGACATGGCCAGCAGAACATGGCCCAATCCCGATTAGTCTGGACACACTGTGTAGTCCTCCTACACAGCATGTACTACTACATGGGTTGGGAGTCATATACCAGCCAGGTACACGACCAGGAAGTAGAGTGGGACCACACATTGTGTGAGTCCCCTCAAATGTCATGTACCCCTCATTTCCTTTTTAGGAAACTTCAAGGTTATATATCTTCTTCATTTGAACTCAGATTTTATCCCATGAGTAGCCTATCCTGGGTATTTTTTCTTGTAAAACGCAATAATACCCTCTGTTGTGGATTTCAAAATATGATACAGAATGTTTTGGGAATGAAGCTTCTTGAGGTGACACCTGACGATGGCAGTGATCAAGTAGGATAACCAGAGGATTATTTTGAGTGGAATCCCCCCCATCACACTAGGTCATGGGTCCTCAACTTATAGAGTGGAACCCCCCATCAGTATGGGTGAGGGTCCTCTATAGATACCTTCTAAGTAGAACTCCCCTGATGCACTAAGGCACGGGTCCTTGATGACTAGAGTGGAATCCCATATCACACCAAGGTATGGGTCCTTGACCTATAGAGTGGAACCCCCCATAATATTTGGCATGGGTCCTCTACCCACTAAGTGGAACCCCCTGTCGGATAGGGCATGGGTCCTCATGACACTAGAGTGGAACCACCCATCAGCATGGGTGCGGTTCCTATACGGATACTTATAGAGTGTAACCCCCCTAAAGTACTAGGGTGTAGGTCTTCTACTTCAATATTGTGACCCCTAGACTGTGAGACACAGTGAAGAGGTGTGGCTTGACTTGCATGGTTACTTTTGGGCAGGTGTGTGCGGTGGTGGGCATCATTGATGGACTTTTGGAACTGTTGGTTATTCTTCTTCTTAGGATGAGTTGTGGGATGGATATCCCCTTACTCTATCATTTGGGATTATTTTACTGAGAATATATATATTCTTCTATATCTATACCCTTGTATTTAGTTAATCTCCTTCCATGAGAGGCAAAGACATGTGGGGTATGCCACATGCTTTCTATGTCTAGCTTCTCATGGTTGGATGAGTCTACTCTCCTGATATAGGTGGTGAAGACTCTATGTGTAGTTAATCTACTCACCATGTTAATCCCCTTGTGTTTGGATGAGGTTAATTATACTCTTTTTTTTTGGGTTGAGCTATTCTCTTTGACTGTATCTTGCATTTATTGTCTTTCTATTCCTATTATATCTCTTATTGCTCATCCTTTAGATTTTGGGTAATCCTATTGGGTATGTATATACTCACCCATGTATGTGATTTTCTTGTACATGTCATGTCATAAGAAGATGACTGAAAGTTCGGTGGTGACTTCAGAGGAGCTTAGGGATACTAGGTACTTGGACCGCATACAGTGGTCACATCTTGGGATTTAGGACCTAAGCTCTCTCAACAGTTTACTTTTCTAGTTTTTTTAGGTTGGCACATATTTCTGGTTGGGTGTGTATTTTTCCCATTGAGTTTTTCATTCTCAATGTTTTACTCTTTTACACCCTATAGGTTATACATTCTTGGTTTAATTTCTAGATTTTTTGCATCTTTTACTCTTTCCCTCTGCACTTCTGCATCAAGGTGGATGTGTGTGTGCATATAGGTACTTAGGAAAAGGCCTCCCCATGTTAGATATGACTTTGGTGCTGGTCTCCACCCCCAAACCTATGGATGTGGGCTTGGGGTAGTTACAGCCTGAGCCCCGGCTTGGGTTGGGTCGGGAAAAAATATTCCTTAGCTTTTGATTTCATAAAACCTCCAATTTTTTCAGGTAATTTGTGAGAAGGGAGAAAAGATTCAACCTATGAGGGTACTTCCACTAACTCTGCGAATTTATAATATAAAAGTTTATACTCTTGAACAAATAAATTAAAATCTACTTCTTCTTTATCCTCTTTAAAAATAAATTCAACTAAAGTATATAAATCTCTTACAAATTCAGGGTGATGCAATTTGAAATCATCTTTCTGGTTGTGAATCTTTTCCCAACATTGAAACTTTATAATTATTTTCAATAAGAAAAAATATTTATCATACCATATTTTCTTGATGAGTCCATATTTGACAGATTATTTTTCACAAAGTCTTCAATAGTATCCATCATACTGAGTCTGATGTTGAAGATTGGATGAATGGAAAATAATTGTTTTCAGCACTAAAATAAGGGGTGAGAGTTGGGAGAAAATTCTCTAAAAATTTATTTGTTACATGAGGTGAAATAAACTTATATAGGCATGGGAAACAATAGTTTTCATTACAAAAAAATCAATGGCTTAGATTGTATTTTTTATTCAATAATCGATACTTAATCAAATAATGATTTAAAAATTCTGAACTCTTAAGTTTTTTTAAAAAAACATGAGATTAAAACTTAATTATATTATAATAAATTTTATGTTTGTAATAAAATAAAGTTTGTAAAACTAAAATAATATGTAAACAACAACATGTATTATCTTAAGTAATGCATAAGTATATAAACTAAAGGAAGAGTACCTTTCTGAGTAGAAATGTTTCATCAGTATGAGTAAAATGTTCTTCTTAGTTTTTATAAGATAAATTGATTATGATTAAGACTATAAGAAAGTAATTGTCTAGAAATTTTTATAACAAATTTTGAGTTTGGAAAAAAATTCAAAAAAATTATTTATAAAACTTTTATTAAGAATTTTTACTTCGAGAAATAAATTTCTAACTCCTAGAAAAAAAATTATAAAGAACTTTGATTTCGGGAAAAAATTCTAACTTTGAAATGCTTTTTATAAAAAAAATTAATACATAAAAGTTAAAGATACAAAATCAAAAACTTCTTAAGAAACCAAAATTTTTAGAAAACAATATTATTTTACAAAAATAGAAATTTTTAAAACACTAAAATATTTAGAAAAAACAAATAAACATATGTACTCCCCCTTTGAGAGAGAGTTAATTAATGTAAAGAGATTTATAAACATAGAGTAATTATAAATAATCATTTGATATTGATCATTTCTAGATTCTATTTAATATATTCAAATATATTACAACTAAGGGGTTTAGTAAAAATATCAACAAGTTGTTTTTGCATTATGGTAATTTTAAATGATATTTCCTTTTTGTGTGTGATCCAAAAGGAAATGGTGTCTAATATCTATGTGCTTATAACGTGAGTGATGTGTTGGGTTTTTACTTAGGGTAATGTAACTTGTGTTGTCATGCAATATTTTAGTTTTAGTAAAAATAATTCCATAGTCGGTGAGTGCATGTTGCATCCAAAACACTTTATCACAACAACTTCCATCTACCATATATTCATCTTTAGTAGTGGAGAGTGATATTGAGTCTTATTTATTAAAAAACCAAGAAACTAAAGATTATCCAAATAAATGACATGTTTCAAAATTACTTTTCTTATCCATTTTACATCCACCAAAGTCAGCATCCAAAAAACTTTTTAACTCAAAATCATTTTCAGAAGAGTAAAGAAAATCTAAATCCATAATTCCATTAAGGTAATGAAAAAATCATTTAATAGATTTAAGATGTGACTCTTTTGTATTGTCTTGATATCTAACACATAATCATATTTAAAACATTAAATCTATATGACTAACTATTAAGTAAAGTAAGTTTCCAATCATACCTCTAAAAGACTTTTGATTTACTAGTTTCTCAGCTTCATCAATATCTAAAGTATTTGAGGTTCTGATAGGAGTGCTGATACTTTTAGTTTTTTCATACCCAAATTTCTTAAAAATGTCTTTTATATACTTATGTTTAGATATAAAATTTCTTTCTGGTTTTTGTGAAATTTGAAAACCTATAAAGTATGTTAACTCACCCATCATACTTATTTCAAACTCAGATTTCATATGATCCACAAAGTAATCTGTTAAATACTTTTGATTTGATCCAAATATAATGTCATAAAAATATATTTTTACAATCATAATATTCTTATTAACTTCTTTTATAAATGGAGTTGGGTCCACAGCTCCCTTAACAAAAAAATAACAAAAATATAGTTAACATATCATACCAAGTTCTGAGGGCTTGTTTAAGTATATATAGTAACTTAGTAAGTTTAAAAACAAGTTATGGATGTTTTTTATCTTCAAAACCAAGTGGTTGTTCTATATAAACTTCCTCCTAAACATATCAATTAAGTAAATCAAACTTCACATCCATTTGAAATAGATTGAAATTTAAGAATGCTATATAATCTAGAAGTATATAAATAGCCTCAAGTATAGCTAACAGAGCATAAGTTTCTTCATATTTTATGCCTTCTTGTTGATTATAACCATTTACAAAAATCCTAGATTTATTTCTAACTATTATTCCATTTTCATCACATTTATTCTGAAATACCTATTTTACTCCGATTATAGAAGCATCTTTAGGTCGTTCAACAAAAGTCAAAACTTGGTTCCTTTCAAACTCATTAAGTTCATCTTGATTTTCCATTATCCAATACTCATCACCTAAAGCCTCATAAGGATTATTAGGTTTTAATTATGATAATAATTATAAATATTCAATTTTATTTCTCAAATAAATTCTAGTTCTAACTGTTTTATCTGCATCACCAATGATATTATCACTAGGCTGATTCCTAAGAAACAACTGATTTCTTGGATTTGTAAAACTCTATTCTTCAATAATAGGTTGAAAATATTCATGAGTTAAAACTTTAGAAATATATTCTTGAGTATTTTCTCATGATAATAACTTACTAAAATATCTTGAAAATTTGTTTAAGAAATAACATCTGAGGATGCAGTTTTGGGTTGTTTAAAAACAAAAGGATTAGTTTTATCAAACTTAACATGTAATATTTCCTCTACATTACTTTTATTTTTATTAAAAACTCTATAAGACTTACTAGTTATGGAATAAGCTAAAACTATTCATTTATATGATTTTGGTTCAAACTTATGTATGTTATCTTTAGTATTCAAGGTGAATACTTTGCATCCAAAAGCATTGAAGTAAGAAAGTTTTGGTTTTATTCCTATCCACAATTCATATGAGGTTTTATTAATAAAAGGTATAATTAAAAAAATTATAGTATAATAGGATGTATTAATTTATTTAGCCTAAAAAAGTTAAACTACTGAGTATTCACTTAGCATGGTTCTTGAAATCTCTTGAATAACTCTATTTCTTCTTTCGACTAGACCATTTTGTTTTGGATTTTTACGTGCTGAAATGTTTTGCGAAATACCTTTTTTACTAAAAAAATTTCAAAATCATAATTTATAAATTCTCCACCATGATCCCTATGAATAGTTATCAAAAATATATTTTTCTCATTTTTAACTGTGGCTTAAAAAGTTTTAAAACAACTAAAGTCTTTGAATTTCCTTGTTAGAAAATAGACCCTAGTATATCTAGTGTAATCATCAACTAAAACATATACATAGTATTTCACATCAATACTTCTAGTTTTTATAGGACCAAATAAGTCCATTTTCATTGAATATAAATTATCATAAGTTGATACTTCACTAATATATTTAAAACTAGACTTATGTTACTTACCAAATTGACAAGGATCATAGAATTTAGAAGTATCAAACCTAATTTCTAGCAGGTCCTTCACTAGTCCTTTCGGGGACAACTTAGCTAAAGTTCTAAGATCTAAGTATCATAATATTTTATACCATAACCAATATTCATATTCTATTTCACTAAGACAAGGTATATCTTGGATCTTGAGGTCTTCTAAGTTTAAAGTGTAAACATTTTCATACTGATTGGAAGACAAAATAAACTCATCTTTAGAACCATGAATAGTACATTTTTCATTCCTTAAGTTCACAAGATAACTCTCATAACACAATTGAATTATTCTTATAAGTTTTTTATTAAGTCCTAAAACAAAAAAAACATTCAAAATTAAATATTTTCTAAGAAGAATAATATTACCTATACCGATAATTTCTCCTTGAGCATTATCTATGAAGGTTACTTTACCACCTTTAATATTTATGATATTATTAAATAAATATTTATTGTTATTCATATTTCTAGAACAACCACTATCCATGTACCAAATGTTTTTATTGTTGGTAATTTCTTTATTTTATTTAAAACAAATACATCAGTGTTTCGGAACCCAAACCTTCTTCAGTCTCGTATTCTCAAAAAATAAAATCTTAGGTAACCAAATTTTTTCAATACTACTACATTGAGAAATTTTCATTTATTTTGAAAAATATTCTTTATGAAAACCCAAAGACTAAACTTTATTTAAAGAACATTTATTCTTACAGTGTCTGCAACTTTGACATTTTGTGAAAAATGGAGCACTCTTTGGAACAAAGTAATTATTACTAAAAATAGGATTTATATTAGTAAAACCCATTCCAAAAATATCAGTATGAAGTCTAATTTTATTATACATTTTACCAAAGTTTTCCTTTCTAAAATTAAAAATAAAAAAAGTTTTTTCAAACTAGAAATTTCATATTTTAGTTTAACAACAAAGTTTTTATCCTTAGTAGTGTAAGTTTTAAAACTAAGTTTTAAAAAGTTAGTTTATAAACTATTTTTCTTAGAAATAGAATATTTAAAATCTTTATAAATTATATCTTTTTCAAAATTATTCTTATCAAGATCTTTAAAAAGATCTTATATTTCAGTAGTAAGAGTATTAATTCAAAAAATTTCCTTCACAAGTTTTACTTGGGCATTATAAAGTTTTTTAGAAACTTTAGAATTTAATTTTTCAAAAAGTTTAGAAAACATAGATACTTATTCATAACCAGGTAAAGTATTATCCTCTTTATTTGAGGAAGATTCTTTATCTAAAGATGTATAATTTTTCTATTTATTACTATCAGGGTCATTTTCATTTAAAGTAAGGTCTATAAGATATTCGACAGTATGCACCTTAGCCACGAGACATTTATTCACCTTTGGTATTTATATATATAAACCAATATTTCTCTATCTAGAATATTCATTGTCTGAAGAGTTATCATAAGAACTGTCTCCTCCACATTTTCTCCAAGTTTCAAAATCTTTCAAACTTTTCTTTCTCTTGTGATTATAGTACCTCTTAGCATTCCTGTCTAAATTTATCTCTTTAATATCCTTCATTTTAAGCTTAGGACAATCCGGTCTGATTTATCCTGCCTTTTTTCATTCATAGAAAATAGCTTCAATATATTCTTTCTTATCTCTCTTATCCTCATGGATTTTCTAATATCTGTATTGAAAATATTTCTTTACAACAATCTTATTCATCATTATAGAAATATTTTCCAATTAATTTATAGTTTGTTCTAATAAACTAATATCTAATTCAATAACAAATTTCTTCTTCTTGGAATATTTCACAACTTTTTCAGTTGATTGAGCTTTGACAAGAACATTATATGTTATTTAAAAAGTAACTCCTCCATTTTTATTTTTCATCTTTTCAGCATACCTTTTAAATATTCCTTCATATTACATAAGGGTACCAATATGATCATCAAGGGTAATATTTTTAATCCTAATAATATCATCCAAATATATTCTTTTAAATTACCACTCATTTTTTATGATCTTGATAATTTTATCAACTAGAATATTATCTTCAAGATCTTTCTCTCCAAGTGACTATAAACAATTTATAATAGTCATAAACCTTTGGTGAATCTTAGCAACTGGATCTACAGGTAAAAAATAAAAGGCTAAATAATTAGCACAAATCATAGCTCTTATTGTTTCAATAACTTTAGAAGTTCCAAAATGTGTTACTTATAACTTCTTCCAAATATTGTTAGTAGTTTCACATGAAGAAATATGACTATATATATTTCAAGTCATAGAACATAAAATAGTGTTACTTACTCTATAATTCTATTGATATTCTTACTTTTTATGATTTTTAAAGGTATTAACATCCTTATCTATAATCTTGTAATTACCAATAAGCATAAAAAAATTATCCATGTCAGTTTTAATAACAAAAGTATTCATCCGATATCTCCGGTATTTATGATCAACACCATCAAAAATAGGTGGTCTTATCATATTAATATTTTCTAAGGTTATAACATTTAACCCTTCCATATTATAAAAAAAATAGAAAATATTTTCTACAAAAACACATTTTTGTAATAACAATTTATAAACAAGCAATTTATAACAAAAGGTAATAACTTACAATATATAATAAAAGTAAAAAACACATAAAGTATTGTAGTAGAACCTCTTATAATACCAATTATTGGATCATGAGATTATATTATGGCTAAAATAGGGAGGTGAATTGTATTTTAAAAAATTAAACCAAGACAATACATAAAACATCTTCATAAAAAAATATTGGACTTAGATTTCATCCAATGATCAGAGTGTTAAGATCAAATAAAATAATTGTTTGATATATCATAGTTATTATCAGTGTCACAAACACGTTGATAAAATAGTTTATTAGAAATATAAGTAATTAACTAACTTTATAATGTAATTCACAATAAAAAGTAAAACTTATATAAACAATAAATATAAATATGAAATATGAAAGTTTATAATAGTGAGAATGACTTACAAGATTTATAAAAGAATTTACTCTTTAACCTTAAGAGTTAAGGAAGTCATAAATTATGACTTAATATATCCATAGTTTCAATACCAACTGTAAAGTTCATTCTTTCCTTACTAGTAAATCCCTCGATATGATGATCGGTATAGCTCTATCTTTCAATCCCTTAGAATCCCTTGATATGATGATCGGTGTCTCTATCTTCCTAGCCCCATAATCCCTCAATCTGATTGATCAGATTCACCCATATTCCTAACCCTGGAATCCCTTTATCTAACCATAATCAAACACAATGAATACAAAATAAAAATTGTTCTAAGAAATTTATAATCCTCACAAGGATTCCTTATAACATAAACTCTCTAAAAAATTATAAATCATTTAGAATGAGATGTTTAAAAAGATAGAAAACTTAGATAACTTGAGTTGAAAATGCATCAGCTCCTAGCTATTCAAATGACCTCATATTTATAAGAAATCCTTCAACAGTCATATTTATGAGTTAGTTGGAATAGCCTCGGACATCTTTTACTTTGACAGCTAATAATAATCTTGATCTTGATCTTGATTATTGACGGTTAAGCATAAATTGTACTTCATTTTCTAATGTTGTTTTTTAACACCTTTATAATTTTATTATGGATATTGTCTATTAGATATAATTATAATCAATATGATCATAAACTTTTGATAGTTTGATGGAATTCACTATTTATTTTCAATATGATAAACTGAACAAAGTTTAATTTGATGTATCGTTACTAATGTCAGACTGATGGTTATGAATTTTTTTAGCCTGATAAACAGTACATAAGTCTAACCACTGGTCAGTACAATAGTTGGCCTGATGAATCGGATGTACCTTCTGTCTGATGGATCGGATTGAATAATAAAATTTTATATTTGTTTTATATTAGAACTATTTCTACATTTGATATAAAAAGATGTTTTCTAAAAAAACATACTAAATCACTTAGGATATATAAAGTTATAAAAACAGTGTTTTAATAATTTTTTGTGATTTCCAAAACTAAGGAAATGAAAAGTAGAAAGTAAAAAATTTATACTCAACATTTATATCTATAATTAACCAACCTAGAAACATCATATGAACTGACACTTGAACTTATCTGTCACTGGCCCAAAGCGAGTTCTTGATCCCTATGGCCTAGTGACAAGCACCTGGGGGCATAAGAAAGAACAAGATGGGAATAATTTTACCCAAAAACCACAAACAATTACAGATAAACGAAAGGAAAGAAAATCCAGAAAAACTAAGATATCCAAAAGTAGAAGATACGACTCACAAAAATAATACTTTAACCAAAATCACCATGTAAAATAATCAAGACATCTTCATAAAAACTCTATGTAATAAGTGGATCACAAACTCCACTAGTTACCAAAAACACTACAAGTCCCGCTAAACAAGTACATACACCACCTTTAAGTGTTGATTTGCCTTTTTTTGGACCTAGCATAAGAAAAACTATAAATGCTTGAAGACAAAGGTAGGGTGTGAGAAAAAAATCCTAGTAGGATTTCACCAATTATTTTATAAGAAATCTATAACAAATAAAGCATTTATACTTAATTTTAAATAAAACATGGAATGGATTTATTTTCACAATTCATATCAAAACATGATTGAAGAAATATAATAATTTATAAAGATAAAACAGATTTAAAAATTTAATTTACATTAAATCCATAAAATATAAACATATTTGTCAAAGTAGGTGAGAATTAATCATTTCTATCAAAATAAACATGAGTAGATTATTTAAATCAAACATTAGAATGTAAAATAATTTTCCATTATAGAAATATGGTTAAGAGACCCGAGAATAGGTATTATATGGGGATTATCACATCTAAATGAAGTGTAACTTCTGGTGTGCACACATTTGTAGGCCTAGGCCTGGTTAAAAATAGGATAATATCCATAAGGACTAATCCCCCTACCCTCTAGTATTTTAAGTTTCATTGTCATCATTAATCTATTATCAGGTAGATCTAATACATTCCTAGAGTGTGTTTAGGGTATATCATTAAATTTAATCAATCTAAAATCATTTAAATAATCATTTCAAATGGTCCCAAGTTCAAGTTTCAAAACAAGCCTTTCATTTTAAAAAACAATCTAAAATGGTTTTTTATCAAAAACTCATGCCTTTTATTTTGAAAACCAATATCAAATAATTTTTATCAAAAACTCATGAATTTAAAATCAATCCATATCAATTAAAATCATGAAAAAATTAATGACTTTTTATTTCATCAAAATTATGGTTCAAATCATTCATTTCAAATTGAGAACATTTTTCAGAAATGACACTTTATTTTGAAATCCATTTTCAAAAATATTCCATTGTAAGCACTCACACCATGCCATTTCAAATCATTTCTCAAGAGTCTCAAAACAAGATTTATAAATCAATTGGAAAACCAACTTAAAATAAATACAAATCAAAGGTTTCAATTGAAAAATATTTCTTTTTGAAATCACCTTCCTCAAGAATGAAAAATACAGACACCTAATAAGGGAATCACAACCATCCAGGAGGAGGAATCCTATAGCATAAAATGAAGTCCATAAACTAAAGTTTGTGTGACACCAAACCATAATTACACATCATCAAATATATAGGTGATGAAAGAGAATACCCACCATAAATATTCTTGTTAAGAGATCAAGAAAAACAAAACTCAAATACCCCTTCATTGGTCCTCCGAAAATAATGAACAAAGACCAAGATAAAGGAAATGAATATCTTTTTATAGTAGTTAGATTCCCAAAATACTCCCTAATAGTATACCAAAAATCAAAGTCAGAAAATCTTAAAGTATTTTAAAAACACGGGATATATTTAGGTTTTCAAAATTAAAAAACCCAAAATTAAAACTACCATTTAATTTGTCATTTTAATGAAATATTGAATGAGTAAGGCTAAAAACATTTTAAAATTGGAGTTATAGCCTTTAAACGGGTTGAAGAATTGATTTACATGATTTTGGGATTTTAAATTCGTCAAAATATTTTATAGGGGTGATATGGAGAAGAATAAATGAAAAAAAAACATTTTTTAAAAAGATCATTGTGTAAGGGTAACATAGTTTTACCCTTACATGACCCATATCTATCACGTAAAGCTAAGTAATTATACCCTTACTCAATATCTATATACAAACTTACACCTATATAGAACCAGACTACCCTTATGCAGCCTTTAAAAAATATAATTTACATTTATGTTTAGGCTAGGCTACCCTTACATAGTGAGGGTTTACCCATATGCATCGTATAGAAAACAATAGTTACCTTTACACAATGTCTGGGGTACACTTACACATCCTTAGAAAACATAATATTACCCTTAAATAGTGTAAATAAAAATAGCTCTAGCCTTATGTAACTCATATAAAAAGACATATACCCTTATGCAATTTCATGTTTACCCTTATATAACCTTTAAAAAAATAGGATTTACCTTTATGTAGCACGTAAAAATCCAGGATTACCTTTATGCAACTAAGGGAAACTCATCTCTACCCTTACAAAAATCATAGTTCTTTTGTAAGGGTAAATTTTACATTAAAAAATATATTAATCTATCCAACAAAAATGCTTATAAAATAAAACCAAAAATGGTATTTAATTATTATAAAAATGAGGATGTTGCAATTCTCCCAGCCATAAGGACTTTTTCACCCATAAAGATTCAAGGACATTGATTGATCAAGATTAGAGAGAGAATACAACCCAAGATACACCATCAAACCTGAAACATAAAAATGACTTCAATCATTCAACTTTTATTGACAACAACCAGAAAGGATTCCAAAAAACCCATAGAAGAAACCAAGATTAGTGAAATAAATTTCTAAGAGTTTGCTCCACAAAACATGACTTCGAAAGTAAACCAGTGAACTAGTTTATGTGAGGATGACAAACTCTCCAAAGAATATTCACCAAGAAATAAAAATTCATAGCTAAGAAACAACCCTTAACTACTCAATACTAAGAAATGAACTATTAAACTCTAAATTAACTTCAAAAGCACCATCCATGAAAATCTCAAACATCGCATTAAAAAATAAATTCCTTTTAAGACTATCACCTCAAAAAAACCCAAATATTATAAAAAATAACTAGATGGAATAATTGGGAATTCAAAAAGTAGAAACATAACTCAACATAAAAAAATCATAGTCTAACCTTAAGTCAAGTGAGGGTAACTAAGGACCGCATTCTTGGAACATTGGATTCTGATAATTCCAATTAAAACCTCATATCATCATCAATACTGCCTCTCGGTCACCCCAAAACTTACCCAAAATCTACTATGTTAATCAATAAAAAGAAATGCTAACCCAAAAAAGGTCCCATTTAAACATGAGTGAAGAAAATAAAAATATTCATCGAGGCACATGAACCTCCAAAATAACTATTTTCTAAAAATGAATAGTTATAGGATATTGTGAGAACATGAACACATACCGTTCATCTCTAAATATCCCACACCCAACCAAATAAGAACTCACTCTAGGTATACATAAAGAGTTTAATGTACATCCCTATTTGGCTACAACCCATAGGGGAAAGTTCAAGATTGTGGATACAACAAATCCCAAATCTTTGTTCTCCAAATCATGATAAATGAATTCTCAATGAAGATAAAGGGTGACCTTTTAAAATTAGAAATTCAATATTAGTGACCTCCCCTCCATATTGAATTTCACTCAAATCCACACTTCACCAACTCAACTCATCAAAAAAACTAGGAATTCCAAAAAAGTGTATGAAAACATGAAAATCCATAAAACCATATTCTTACACCTCCAAAATAGAATCCACAAACAAGACTACAGATGGACCCAAAAACTAGGGTAACTAGAAAGATAGAACCTGATGTCATAAGGTTCACAAGAGGAAAAAAACTACAACATGTAAAAATAAAATGGCCTTCACTCCAACATTGGGATCAACAAGTTGGGCCAGCATCAACTTTTGTCAATAGCTCCTCCACTGAATGATTATGCTTCACTTTGAATCCTATGTCTAGAAACCTATTATCTTGAAGATTCTACTATATTTCAGTTTCCTTAGGATCCTATGATCCTTGACCCTTTTGAGGTGTAGAGAAAACTCGACAAAACCTCTGCAAATGACCTAGATGGACACAAGTTTTGTAAGGTTTAGGAGGGTTCTTACAAGATTGCCTTGTATGGACTAACTTAACGAACTAGAAACAAATAACATTATTCTTCCCAAAGAGATCCGAAGAGAAGAAACATGATGGCCTTAACACACTATTTTACAAAAATCATAATCCAACACTAAATGAAATCTGAATAAACAACCCTAAGTCTTAATTTTTTTTAAAAATAAGTTCAACTCTTTAACCCTAAAGGGTTTTATCAAAATTCATTTCAAAAATAATCTTTATTATTTAAACCAACATTTTTACACCATTGAAAAATATTAAAGTAAAAAAGGGGGTCTTATCATTGAAATATTTTAAAAATTAGGCTTTAAAACATTTCACAACTAACTCTTTAAAAGATAGAACTCTAATCCTTTATAAAAAGAAACAACTAGATTTTCCAAAAATATTTCTTCATTTTAAACTCAAAATATTTTAGAAACACCAAAAAACAAACCCCATTTTGAATTTAAAACATTTTCAAAACTTCAATAAATTCCTAACTCTTTTCCAAACATGTCAAGGTTTTGATTTTTAAAATATCACTTAAGAAAAACCAAAACACCAAACAATTTTCCTAAAAGAATTTCCCAAATTTATCATAAAATAGAATCAAATAAAGGTAAAAGTAACACAACACTTGAAACAATAAAAAATCAAAATTCCAATAAAAATCAGCTATGTGTGGCTTAGACACATGGTTTGGAAGATAGTTATCCAATCATGCAGAGTTCATTGAGAGTTAACCAGAGCTAGTTTCATGGTCTATGCATGGTTTTCCAAAATGTGTATAGTAGAATGATCCCATATAAATTTCCATCTAAAGCCCAATTTTATCACCAAAAAGAAGAACTTAAAATAAGGCAAAGGTCTCAAAAAGGTTTGAGGACCAAGCTTGAACTCAAGACATACTTGTCCTAGATAACCCTAGTAACCCAAGAATCATTTTTAATGGGTGGTGATCAAGAACCATGTAAAATACCCTAATATAGCACTCTCTCATGTGTCCATAAAGGTTTTTTTATGATACCTCAAGTGTGCCTCTCAGTATTCCATAGGCTGCCAACTAGCAGCAGGGGTGTGATTGGTATAGTAGGGAGACTATACCCCCTGTTATGGAGTTACATAGTAGTGGAAATAAAAAAATGAATAGCATAATCAGATAATAGACACATAGAAACAATATCTCATACCACTGGGAAATGAAAGGAAGAAAAAATAATCCAATAGTAATGAATCATGTAATAATAGGTTGAAATGTAACTAAATGTCATGATATAAGTAATATAAATAAAAGACTATAAGACTCAAATAAAGACTCAAAATTCCTCAATATTGATCCCCATGTCAATCCCATCTCCAAACTCCAACCCATCCAATAAGCAATAATCAACAGAAACTTCACGTTCCCTTGTCCAAACCTGCATCTATGTAATCTGCTTGGGTACCAAACGGTATCTCAAATAGGGTGTGAGTAAAACTTAATAGGTCGACGCCACTATGTTTAAATATAACCAGTATGATAATAATTGTATGCAATAAAGCGATAATCAAGTGTATTAATTAATCAATTAATATAATATATAAAACAACCTAATTCGGCACCCTATCGGAATATCTCTGAGCATGTAACACAATCATGCCAATGAACAACCAGATAACCATGCTAAAACATAACCTTCTTCAGTGCCATGATGGAGTGTATTTATCATAACCATTCCAACCAACAACCATATAACCATGGTAAAACATAAATTTGGATCAATCCCGCTATATAAGAATTTTATCATGGGACTAGGTTGATCCCACTCAATATAAGCATTATAGCATGGGACTGAGCCTAGTCTGCTCAATATAAAAATTATATCATAAGACTATGTTAATCCCACTCAATATCAGCATTACAGCATGAGACTGTACCTAGCCCGCTCAATATAAGCATTACAACATGGGATTATTTCTATCCCTCTCAATATAATCATTATAGAAAAATAATACCATGGGTCACAACAACATGGATATCATAATATCTCATCATACATCTGAATGGTTAATTATGAAAAGTATCATTTATCTTTCAATTTAACTTCATTATATCCAAATGATCGGCAATCATATAAAATGTAATAATCCATCACCTAGGGATTTTATATTAAGAAATCACCTAAGGTCTCATGTCACACTAGACACACTTTAAGCCATTATCCAATTTATATTAAACAAGGGGTTGCTCACCCAATGGGTAGCCAAAAGCTAGGTCACACTAATTAGATCCAAAGGGATTCCAAAGAATAATAAAATTCATCATTTAATCAATTTAGGTGAAATCCATGTTGAAATAATCACAATATTTCACATACTTTGCTATTAATTAGACCATAAGGTTAAGGTTTAGACCCACTAACTTTAACTAACGATCAAACAACACATCTAGTAGGATTTTACAATAAAAATGAAGGTGTAGATGATCATAAAAAGGATCCTAGACCACAACCCATCAAGATCAAAACAAACAATGACCATAGTCAAAATATTACACCACAGAGATCGGAGAAAAAATGGAGAGAAGGGATAACCTAAATAGAATGAATTTCTAGGGATTCATTTCCTCAAATGGGAAATTCGGAAGGGAGGATGGTGCTATAAAATTACTTAGAAGACACCCTAGGTTTGAGAGGAGGAGGCTACATGAAGGAATGAAAAACAAATAATATGAACTTCTTTCTTAAAACTATTTCTCATGATATATACATGGTATATAATCTATTTACATGTAATGTATTTATTTTTAAAGGGATACACCAAAAAAATGCATCTCTTTTGGTGTTTTTTAACACTTCCTGAACATTACATAATGTGTATTCATTTCACATCATGAACTAGGCTCACATATTGTTCCTAGAAATAGTTACACATCGTGTAACTTCATTACATAGCATATAATTGCTCTATAGATATCCTTCATCCTATTTCCCATTTCCCATAGAAAGAACCTAAACCACCTCTGAAGTCATCCAAAGCAAAGAAAACCCTCATAAACCCATTTAACATGTTTATATATGGACTCTATTAATTAAAAAAAACATACATTCCTGTACTTTAATTCATTTTACCCAACAAAGGATCTCCATATCCTAACAAGATTTGGCTACCATGGCTCAAACAAAAAACTCAAAAGGGATGAACCTAGAAAAAAAATGGATCTTACAACCTCCCCAACATATAAAATATAATCCCTAAGATGCTCCAAGAATCATTATGATGTCTCAGAAAACATGTCTAGCCATTTCTCTCACATATCATACTCCCTCTCTCAGGTCTCCTCCTAAACTCATCCATGTTTCCATTGTACTCTAACTAGAGATATATCCTACCATGGAGATACATCTCATTATGGTCAACAATACGTATTGGATTCTCCTAAAAGGAAGAATTAGAACTAATAATGATGTATGTTATGTCTATAACATGAGAAGGGTTTGAATAATATCTCTGAATCAACAACATGTAAAACATGTCGTGCATGGAATTGTGGCACTTACACCACTGGACTGACCCTATCCACTATCTCAAATGGCCCGACAAATCTGGGTTCTAGCATTCCCTGTCTCTTGATACAAAATTTCCCCAACCTAAGAAACACCCAGAGGAAAACATGATAACCAAACTCAAACTACATAGGTCATTTTTTATTTTCATCATATGGTTTTTTTTTCTACTCTATGTGGTTATCAACCACCTCCTGATCAACTGAAGCTACTTATATGTCGCATGCATGAGATGAGGCCCAACAAGAGATGAATCACCTACCTCCAACTAACAAAGAGGTGAAAAACATGGCCTTCTATACAAATCCTTTAAAGGTTCCATCTAGATAGATGCATAGAATTTGTTATTATATGAAAACTTCATGAGTTCCATGCGCTTATCTCATGATCCACTGAATTCCAAAACACAAGCTTGCAACATATCCTCCAGAACTTGAATAGTCTGCTCAAATTAACCATCAGTCTAAGGAAGATAGGCCATACTCAAAATAACCTATGATCCCAGAGCCTTATAAAGACCCTGATAGAACCATGATGTGAAACAAGGATCTCTTTCTAAAATGATACACCTTGAAACACTGTGTAGATGAACTACCTCATACACATAAAGACTACCTAGATCATCAATTTTGAAGGTCTCCCTGAAAGGAAATAAGTGGTATGACTTTTTAATTTGATCCATAATCACCCGTAAAGAATCATTTTTATGGGTTTTCCTAGGTAATATCATCACAAAATCCATTGTTACATCACCCCATTTCCACTCAAGAATGGGTAAAGGTTGAAAATCCTAGCTGGCCTCTAATGCTCGGCTTTCACCTGTTGAAAAGTGAAACATCTTTCCACAAATCCTGCTACCACATTATTAATTCTTAACCCCCAGTACTATCTATATAGGTCATGATACATCTTTGTTAAACCAGGATGTACTTCCCATCTAAAAGCATGAGACTCTCTTATCATCTCATTGTATAATCTCATAGAAACCCATAATTGGTCAAGTAAAAGAAGAGAATTTTAACTAAAAAAATTACATCCTGATGGTGTCTCCCCACCATATAAGATATTTCCCAAAACTAAGAAATCTGTATCAGATAACTTTTTTATCTTGATCTAGTATAAAATCATGGGTATAAAAGATGTCGAAGTCAAAACTAATCATCCATGAGACTCTTGAACATTTAGATGCATGTCTAAAAATAGTGTCATTATCCACCACTCTTTGCAAGATTCCAACACTAACTCTGTGTGAATCTTTTGGATCAATGCATCAGCAATGATGTTGCCCCTTCCCGATGTATAAGCCAACTCAAAGTTGAAAGGCTACAGATACTTGACCCACATCCTCTTCTGAAGGTTCAGGTACTACTGAGAAAAGATTACCTGAATCTCTTGTGATTCATGTATAATAGAAACCTCTCACCCACGAGATAATTCCTATAACATCTTAGGGCATGAACCATCACTACTAACTATAGATCATGAGTAGAAAAATTCCTCTCATGCGGTCTCAATTTTCTAGATCTATAAGAAACCACTCAATCCTCCTGCATCAAAAATGCTCTGAGTCTAACTCCATATGCATCACAGTACATGATATATGCTTTACCCAGTATAGGTAAAGTGAGGATATGTGTTGAGGTTAGTTTTACCTTCAACTCCTGGAAATCTCCTTCATAAATGTCAGATGAAACAAAATACACTCCCTTCTTGGTCATCCCTGACATTGGTGCTTCTATATGGGAGAAATCTTGGATAAAATGTTAATAATAATGTGTTAAACACAGAAATATCTTAATATCAAAGATATTCTTGGACTTATCCCAATATACCATGGTTGTAACTTTCTCCGGTTCAACTGACACTTCTTTCTTTGAGATGACATGTCCTAAGAAGTTAAATTTATCAATCCAGAAACTAAATTTGGTTATCTTGTCATAAATGTAACACCCTGAGCTTCCACGATACGCTTCTCTTTCAATAATGCAATAGCTTGCATTGTACGCAAGTTCGAGATTCTAGCACACCGCGACTAATAAAAATAGCCATTATGAATATTAATACCCACTTTTTAAAATTATAGAAATTTTATATTTCAAAATGGACTTCATTTTTGTATTCGTAATATCGAAATTATCCTAAGTTGAATTTTTTGTAATTTTCTGAGAACTTCCAATTTTTTATGAATAGTGAAAAATACTTAAAACAACTTTTTTAATAAAAATAATTTATAGTGATAAATTATACTATTTAGTGGTTTTAAAGTATAATTAGAATATATTTTTACCATTTTATCCAATGGTGGTCATTAGAATTAATTTAACATTGAAATTGGACATAAACGATTGTCAATCTTTTGATATATATTGTTTCTTAAAAACACACTATTTGTTGTGACAGCGGGAATTAATTATAAAATTAATTAATGAAACTTATATGTTTGGAATTTTGTAAAATAGACATCATTTTTGAATTTGGAATATCAATTATAGCTTAGGGTGAAATTTTGGCATTGTTCTGAAAAACTTCAATTTTTGATGAATAGTGAAACCACTAAGTGGTAGTTAAAAAATTGATTTTTCGTTTAAATGAAACATTACCACTTCTGTGTTTTGATTTTCAAAAATACAACATACATGGTTGTCATTATGAAGTAAAATGTGGTTCAATGGGATTAAAATAATTTTTTGGTGAATAGTAACTTTTAAGTTTAATTAATCGCGATTAAAGGTAATTAGTGAAATTTAAGGTAAAAATGATATTATAAAAATATGAAAATACCCTTACACTTATCATACCATTATTGGATGAGTCATGGACGACAAAGAAAATCCATGGGTCAACTTGGGGACCCCATGGAGCCACTTGGGTAAGAAAATGACAATAATAACTTTTTATTTAAAGTAAAAATAAAATTGTCACAAACATGAGTTGTTTTACTAAAACAATTATTACATGGGGTTAGATAAGTTAAATTTTAGACTATAAATATTAATTGGAAATATAAAAAGATTTACTACATCATGATATTTTTTTTATAATTTTTAGACATTAAATAAATTAATTTTTTTATGACACCATGATGATGCAGTGATTACCTCATTAATTTAACGATTTAAATAAAATGAAAAGATAATGTAAAAGATAAGACTTACACTTGTCAAAAACCTATTTGATGGGTATATTTAGAACCACTATCACCTTATCCTAGAAATATATAATTTTGGGACCTTTGAAATTCGAAAATCACTTCATAATAATGTAACATTTCATTACTTTCCAAGAGTGCCCCTCCTCTCATCTTATAAAAGGCCCCCACCACTACCACCTTATTCACACCTTCAAGCCATTTGACTCGGCCAACCTCTGCCCAAATACTCTATAAACTTCCCTCTATTACTCCTAGAAGCCTCACTTTGGGCAGAAGTCTTCCCAAGGAAGCCTTTGGCTCAAATCAAAAAGAGTTACCCGATTTTAAGTTAAAGTCTTCTCTAATGTCCTTTTGTTTTATTTTGCTTCTCCAACACCTTAAACTCTTTTTATTCCATTCTTTTGTAACAACACCAGTATCTTCAATATAATAGGATTTTTTTTATGAGAATTATTTTATTTACACTTACACACACCTTTGTCTAATGGTTAAAGAACATATTGTTTCTGTGGTTGGCGAATTTCTGCCTCACGAAATGATGATTGTTCAATATTCTTTTAACACCTATCATGGTGGCCATTAAGATGACACTATTTCTATATATGATATATATTATGTTTATTTTTTCCTTATGATTCTTTATTTATTATTTATGGCATACCTTTATGATTTCCATTATGGGTAAACGCGATAATTTCATTTTAGGAAGTGTGGACTACCGCCCCCTCAAAGTGATTTGAATCGTTAATGCCATATGTGGTATGTATAAAGGATGGAGTAAATGATATTATATATGATATTATAATAGAATTATAATATAACTTTATATCATTATTATTCCATTCCATTAAATACTAAATATAAATGAAAGTAGTGTTCATGCGTACGTACGGCTTACCGTCTCCATGAACGGTGTATTTCATTTCTTACTCTAAATGTTATGTAATATTATAAATGAATGTATATACTGGATATATATGATATATATGATACCTAAATCATGAATATAATTCTGGATATAATGGATATTTTACCACATGAACAACTTGTAATTATAAGAAGTTTACTTTTAACTCAAGTACCAAAGATCGACAAAACGATCGTTATTAACTTAAATAATTACATAATGTTAATAACATGGTAATAAGTGATATAAAAGGGATAATGAACTTGAAAAAGGTTCTTAATCAAGTATAGATTAACTCTAGTTTATTATTCAGGAGGTTAAAGAACGATCGAGTCAAGTCGGACATGAGGTAAGGGAACTTCTTAACCCAATTTCCGTTCTTTGGGTTAATCTCCTACTTTCAAATTATGTCATGATATTATTATGTCCTATCTTGTATTTGTACTTTATTTATGTGTACTTATAGTGAATACACATAATATATCTATTTTATTTAAAAAAAATGATCTTTGTAAGGGACTTCATCTCAATCTCCTTTCATTGAGGCATATTTGGTTTTATACACAACTTTCCTTTATACGGTGTATAAACCCCTTTGACTTTTACTTTTAATCAAAAGGAATCTTTTTATACGAAGCGTTTTTACTAAACGACAAAAGGAATGTTTTTTTTCTTACGTATGCGGCGACAACGACTTCCCCGCCGCCATGACCATTATTTGAGTTTTGGCTTCCTCTAAAAGCCATACCTTTTTTTAAAAGAAAAATAAATACCATGTTTTAATTTTCTTTTATTTTGGTATTGAAAATAGTTTTGAAAGTTTTTTTATTATATCAATGTGTTTTATTGATATCTTGTGATTGAAATGTGGAAATTTTATGTTTCCTTTATGAATATTTTATGTGATATTATTATGTTATGGTTTATGATATGTTTAAACCTGTTCATATGAGGAATGCATTAGACTTAATAAGTGACGGGTGGAGCCCGCTATAGCTCCTCGATGCATCGGCAGGTCTCATGAGACAAACTAGTGTCTTGGCATGAGGCCTTGACAAAATATTATTTGTAGTCTTAGCACGAGGCCTTGGCTACATGGTTATGATAGTCTGGCATTATTCATTCCATCATTATGAAAGTGGTTATTGATATTTCATGTGGTTATTCAACCAGTAGAATATCCATGTGAATAAGTAAATGGCATTATCTCATTTTACATTTTCCATATTATGTTGAAGTTCAAGTTTAAAAGGATTTTGTTTTAGTTATACATTATCTTAAATGTTTATGTTTATTTATGAAAGCTTCCTCTATATTGTTATCCTTACTGAGCATCTGAGCTCACCCCTTTCAATGTTTTAATTTCTCCAGGATGTGAAGAAGTATTTTATGAATGACTTGTAGGGATAGTTGGAAGGGGATATGAGTGTGGACTATGAAGACCATGTTATTTTAGTTTTTCACTTTATAATATAATGTAACGTTTATGAATGTATCTAGTGTTTCCAAGGCTACTAAACTAATCGGTCTTTTGAGACTTGATCTTTTGTGATCATGCCAATGTTACGCAATAATGCACCAACTCTGGGTAACTGGGTTCGGGGCGTTACAATAAAGTCGATGATCTCTCAATGTACTCAAGATGATGTCAAGTTTTTTGTAATGATCTTATTCTAAATGGTAGTACACTAAGATTTATTTAATAAAAACTACCACAAACCAGTCTAGAAAAGGATGAAAGATCATATTCATCAAGGCTATGAATATCATTGCTACATTAGTCAAACCAAACAATATCACTATGAATTCATATAATCCATAGCTAATTTTAAAATAGGTATAAGGTATATATGAAGGTTACACCCTCAACTTCTGGTATCCATATCTTAAATATATCTTGCATAAGATTTTAGCACCTCTCAACTGATCGAAGAGATCATCGATACACAGAATAGGAAACCAGTTCTTGACCGTCATCTGGTTCAATCTCTGATAATCCACACATAAGAGCAAGGTAACATAATACTTATTGGAGAAAAGAACTGTATAACTCCATGGAGATGTACTAGGTCATATAAAACCCTTAGTTTCCAGATCTTCCAATTGAACTTTCAACTCCTGAAGCTCTATTGGTTCCATCTTGTATGACAGGATAGAAACTAACTCTGCTCCTAGCACCAACTAGGTCATGAAATTGATCTCTTTCTTGGGTGGTAATCCATATAACTTTTTAATAAATACATAATAAAAATATTCCAACACTATAGGAAAATAATTTTGATGCATTCCACCATTATCTAGAGTAAGACCAACTATCTGATTCATGAGACAATCCAATATACATTAAATAAGTCTTGTACGACTAGCCTGAAGATCTCACTCACCCTAGTGAGAATAGATGCCTACTTATAGTGATATAAAGGTAACTATACTATGGTAACAATTGATATAAACCTGATATATAACTAGAAAATTCATACCAATAATCAATTTGAAGCTTGTCATTTCCAAAACAAACGGTTCCCAAAAAAACTGTAACCACCAATCTCTAGAGAACACATCTTGTAATGTTTGATATTCTTTTATTGTACTCCCAACAGTGTGTCGATGGTTAAATAATTTTTCAATATTTCCACATCCAATCCCAAACCATTTTCAAAAAGAGTAGATAAAAAGGAATGTGATGCTCTTGTATCAAATAAAAAAAGCAGGGGTAGATGATACAAGAATCGTACCTCGGACAATAGATGATTATGCATACACATTGGCCAAAGTAGTCTGCATAACATGCAACTAACTAGCCCCTATACCCTGGGCTCTAGTTTGACTCCCCAGAGTCATTCCCTCTTCTTGGTACTACCGCTCCTGCATTAGGGTACCACATCCCCTGCCTTGACCAGAACGCCATGTGGAACTCCAGCTACCTGTCTGTTAAGGAGAAGTTGAGTCCTTCTCAGACTTTGGTACCTTTCCTATTCCTCTTCCACTACTCTGATACTACATGTCCCTAAAAAACCTCTATAAGTGTCCCATCATTCCATAATCCCAACACTGCAAGGTGGGGTATGTGCATTGAGGCCATTTGTGGCCCAACTTGCCACACTGAAAACACTATAATAGAACATGGTCTTAATATGGATTCCCACTTCCATAGATTCTTTGAACACTGATGGTTTGGTGAAAATTGTTGTAGTAGTGCTTCTTTCCATAAGAATAATAGCTCTTATCTCTCAATACTGAAACATCGTAGTTGTTTCTCAGTGCATCACTCATATTCCCTTCCATGATAAGTGCCTGATTTATCACATCTACAAAACTGCTCAAACAGAACATGTTCACCTCTGACCTGATCTCATAGTGAAGACCATCCTAACAACATCTCTCCCTGGATATCTCATTAGCAGGTAAATATGGCGCAAAGTGCTACAGGTTGGTGAAATGTTCGATGTAGTCCATAAATGGCATTTCCTCCCATGTTAGATGCATGAACTCGTGAACCTTCTCATCTCTCAATGTCTTAGGGTATAAATGGATCAATAAATTCATCTCAAATTCCTTCCAAGATAACTTCTCATGCTTCCCTTATTACTCTATAATATCCCACCAATTCTTGGCATGTTCACAAAGCTTATATGAAGAAAGTTTCACCCTCCTATCTGTGAGTGTATCAAGATGCTTAAAGATTATCTGGACTGACTTGATATAGAACTCAGATACCTGAGGTCCTCCCTCACCAGTAAACATAGAAGGATGTTGTAGCTGGAACACTCTCATCAGCTTAGACATCAAAGAAACGGTATGAATAGTCTCCCTTTCCATGGATCGCATGACCCTCGGGAAGCTGTCGCAAAACTGAACATCCCTCTGATGCTCAGAAGCTCTATAAATCTATGGTTTAGATACATTAAGAGTGTGTTGATTTCTAATATCCTGACTCTTAACTCAAATATGAAGAGGAGGAATTTTCTATACAATACAAACACACTTCTTAAAACATTGTATATAACAATAAGGTCAAACTAAACAGGTGACGAAAATAGAGAATCACTAATCTTGGTCTCTCTAAACATGGATTACAAGTGTTTTAGCATGATATAATGGTTTATTTATTTCATTTTGTGGATATAACAAGTATCTTATATCATAGTTAAAATAGGAAAGTATATATCACATGCAATAAATATGTCCTTATCATGAACAATGCATGTCAATATATATCCCTATGTGCCTATCATGATGCATGCATGCACATATTCCACTATACTAGGCCACAATTATAAATCTCGAGAATATAATAACATCATTAAATAATAACCTCTCATAACAAGTGAATCTCCCAAAGTGAAATAACATCAAATGTAATAATTTAACAACATAAACAGTAATCCCATCCTTAGGCACTTAGATTTCCCCCCGTACATGGGTTAGCTACTCCCATGCATAAGCTCATTACCAAGTCCCAATACAACCTGGTATCCTTTATAACTTTCCCAAATAGTAAAGAAATAGAAAAGAAAACTCTACACCTTTGATACCACTTTGTAACATCCATCGATCCATCACTCTCTCATGTGTCCAAAAAGGGTTGGTTATGAGACCTCAAGCACACCTCCATGTATGCTAGAGGATGCCAACTAGTAGTGGGGGTGTGATTGGTATAGTGTGGATATTATACCCCCTTTAATGGAGTTAAATATCAGAAAAAATACACAAAATAAATAACAAAATCGGAGTAATAGATAATAAAAAACAATATCTGGTACCACTAGAAAATAAAAGAAAGAACAAATAATCTAATAGTAATAAATCATGTAATGACAGGCTAAAATGTAACTAAATTTCATGTTAGAATTAATACAAATAAAAGACTAGAAGACTCAAAAGTCCCTGGTCCTAATCCCCATGTCATTCCCTTCTCCAAACTCCAACACATCCAGAAATAAACAGTCAACATCAAGGTTCCTTTCCCTTATCCAAACCTGCATCCATGTAATCTGTTCGGGTAACAAATGGTGGCCCAAATAGGGTGTGAGTAAAACTCAATAGGTCAACACCACCATATATAGATATAACTAGTATGATAATAATTTTATGAAATAAAGAAATAAACAAGTGTATTGATTAATCAATTAATACAATATATAAAACAACCTACTTCTTCGCCCTATCAAAATATCTCTAACCATGTAGCACAATCATGCCAACAAACAACCATATAACTATGGTAAAACGTAACCTACTTCAGTGCCATGTCAGAGTGTCTCTGATCATGTCTCACAACTATGCCAACCAACAACCATATAACCATGGTAAAACATAAATCTGGGTCAACCCCACTATATAATCATTTCAGCATGGGACTAGGTTGAGCCCAATCAATGTAATAATTACAGCATGGGATTGGGCCTAGCCTTATCAACATAAGCATTATAGTATAGGAGTGGGTTGATCCTACTCAATATCAGAATTACAGTATGGAACTGGTCCAACTCGCTCAATATAAGCATTACAGCATGGAACTGAGCCTATCCCACTCAATATAAGTATTAGAGCATAATAATATCATAGGTCACAACAAC
This sequence comes from Viscum album, assembly GCA_963277665.1. NCBI lineage: Eukaryota > Viridiplantae > Streptophyta > Magnoliopsida > Santalales > Viscaceae > Viscum > Viscum album. Next base: position 799,487,175 of record OY728150.1, on the reverse strand, counting down.
ATGGATATCACAATATATCAGCATACATCTCAATGGTTAATTATGTAAATTACCATTTATCTTTTGATTTAACTTCATTATATCCAAATGATCAACGATCGTATCAAAATAAATAATACATCGCCTAGGGATTCTATATAAAGAAATCACCTAAGGTCTCATGTCAATTTAAACACACTTTAAGTAATTATCCAATTCATATTAAATAAGGGTTTTCTCACCCAATGGGTAGATAAAATCCAGGTCACAATAATTGGATCCAAAGAGATTCCAAAGAATAATTCAATTCTTAATTTAATCAATTTAGGTGCAATATATGTTGGTGAAATTGCAATATTGAACATACTTTTCAATTAATCAGACCATAGGGATAAGGTTTAGACCCCTTGCCTTTAACTAATGATCAAACAATGCTTCCAGTAGGATTCTACAACAAGAATGAAGGAAAATATGATCGTAAGAAGGATCATAGAACACAACCGATCAAGATCAAAACCAATAATGACCACATTCAAAATAGTACACCTAAATGACCAAATAACAAAGGGAGAGAAGGGAAAACTTAAACATAACAACTTAACATATATTTATTTGCTCAAATAGGGTATCCATAAGGGGGTATGGCACTACAAAATCACCTGGAAGACTCCCTAGGGTTGGGAGGAGGAGGCTTCATGAAGGAATGAAAAACAAATCATCTGCACTGCCCACTTAAAACTATTGCCTACAATAAATACATAGTGTGTAATCTATTTACATTTCATGTATTTCTTTTTAAAGGGATAATCTGAAAAATGCATTACCTCGGGTAATTTTTAACACTACCCAAACATTACATGATGTATAATATCTTCAAGGTGTGTATTCATTTAACATCATGAACCATGATCATGGATTGTTCCTAGAAATAGTTACACATTGTGTGACTTTATTACAAGGCATGTAATTTCTTTTCAAATATCCTTTAGCCTATTTCCCATGGAAAGAACCCGAACCACCTCTGAAACCATCCAAAGTATGGAAAACCCCCGTAAACCCATTTAACACATTTATATATGGAATCTATTAATTAAAACAAATATACATCCCCATACATTAAGTCATTTTACCCAAAAAAGGCTCTTTATCTTCGAACAAGACTTGGACACCATGGATCAAATGAAAAACTACAATAGGGATGCACCTAGAAAAAGATGGGATCTTAAAAACCTCTTATGACTAACTACTTTAATTATGATAATCCTACCTCCAAACTAGCATACATCTCAAAAAAAAATGAAAAACCTAACTGAAATCATGTTCGATTGTCACTTATCGACCGTTCAAGGTTCTGATGCTCTTCTAATGTGTATAGCAGCACTCAGGTCGAATCCTCAGCGATGATACTTTTTAATAGTCGGTTGTTTTCAGTTGATTGTATTTTGATTGGGGGGTTTGTTTGTAGAGCTTAAATTAAGTGATTAATGGTTTGTGTTTGATTTAACAATTTGATAAAGATTGGGATGATTTTATTATTAGGGATTTAAGATTTTGATATCCTTGATCTTTGCTTTATATTTCATTTAAATTAACACTCACTTCACAAGATAACGTTGATTGGAATTCCTAAGTGTTAAGGATTTAATCCAAGACTTAACTTATATTAGGGTTTTAATCTCAATCATATCTTGTTTATGATAGTGTATTTATGGATCCAATAATCCATGTAAACCACACGTTAAACAAATCATGTCATTAATCCACGACATTCTAAGTTTAATATACACAATGTTAATTTAAAGAATATCCACCGAGAAAAAGATCTCAATCACTTAACATACCCAAATTATAACTCACCCAAATGGTAGATTTACTCATAAATTTTTTTGGTTAATAATATATTTGTAATGTTTATGATTATGAATTATAAATATAATAAAAATAAAGGGATAAGAAAAGATTTGTGCGCTGAACACACACACACAAATGGTGAAGGGAATTAAATTCTGACTTTAGATTGAATGGGAAAGAAAAAGAAGGGAAGGGGTTTTAACTTACTTTAAACCATTTTAAGAAAATTAATATTAAAATACAGAAGTTTTATGAGAATAATATATATTGAATAAGAAACTTTCATTAAAATAGAATTACAAAAAAAATACTTACAAGATTACAACAATGAAGAACACAAAAGTAAATGAGAACAAAGAGAGGAGGAAAGGTATCTCAAGTGAAACGTGAGTATGGTAGGTCCTCCCAATAATTTTTAAAGGCTTTGTTCATGCCAATATATTCTCTTATCTTCTGAAATTTCAACCACATGAAAGGAGAAGAGGGGGTTGTATTTATATCCCAAGGAGGTGGATAGTTTGCATTCCAAATATACCCCTTCACTGGCATCACCAATTTGGACATCCAGACAGCTAAATATAGAGATTATATATTCTTACAAGTTGTATATATTTATGTTTACTATCATACCTAAAAATTTGGATTCTATTGTACTTCTGTATCCAAAGTTATGGTGGTTTTAATAAACAATGTTAAAATGTCCATTTCTATCCATGCTTTTTCAATGGCTGAAATGTGAATGGATTTTTGAATAGGAATATGCCTTAAAATAAAAATAATTTATTCTAAAAAGTTTTCTGACCATGTATTATATTTCTCACTGAAAAATACCAGCCTTATTTGATGAATAAATCAGGAGAAAATGCAGTAATAGTGTCCTGATTTTAATTCCTGGCCAGAATGGTGGGCTGGACTTCAAAGCTTCATTTGGGCCCCTTGTTTTTGGATTTGGGCCTTGAAATTTTTATTCATGACTTCTTGAATTTTTATACTAATTTTTTAGGATAATTAATTAATTTTAACTTCTGGATTGATCCCAGTAATTCAATCTTCATGGATGGTCCGGTTTCTTCACAGATTTTGTGGGCCTTCTTGTGTGGTCTATATGACCCTTAAAATGGAAGAATTAGCCAATGATTCCTTCTAATTATATGTGGGAAATTAAATAATTAATACTAAAAAACAAGAAATAAATAATTTGGATCATTATGGTGATATTTATTATTAAAACATTAAATATACTTGAATCTGGATGAATTCAAATAGTGCTCTAAAATTATATTTAATATTTAAACATTAATATTTCACACAAATTATGCACATTTAATATAAAATTAGTAAATGGAGTATATAATAAGTCATTAAAATATTAATAATATCAACTCCCCCACACTTAGTCTTGTGCATGTCCTCATGTGAAATAAATATAAAAACATAACAAAATCGTTTTTACTCACCAACAAATATTAAAAAAAATAGTTTTTTTTAGGTTTTTTTTAGGTTTTTTTTAGTTTTTTTTAAGACACACCCACACAAAATAGAAAGAGTAAATAAAAATGTGTGATGATGAAAGTGGTAAAAAATGAGAATGAGGGAGGAATAAGAATACAGAGAGAGAGAGAGAGAAGAGGAGTTACAGGGAAAGAGGTGACCCCTAGTTTGGATTTGGTGGGTCGTCATCTGCATCCAGTGATGTGTTTACTGTAGAAGTTGTGGATCCAATGGAAGTCGATGTGGTTACAAGATTGTGTGTCCTCTCATGGTGATTTTTTAACCTTTGTCCATTAACCATGAATGTCCTTTTGTAAGAGGGGTCTTGGACTTGCACTGCACCAAATGGGTAAACATTAGTAATAACAAAAGGACCTTCCAATTGAGAATTAAGCTTACCTGGGTGAAGTAAAAATTGATAATTTAAGAGAATTACCTTTTCACCTTTATGAAATACCTTTCGTAGGATTTTATTGTCATGTATTTACTTGGATTTTTCTTTATAGAGATTATAATTATCATAAGAATCAAGTCGAAGCTCCTCTAGTTCATCCAATTGCAACAATATTTCTTCACTAGATTTTTCACAATCAAAATTATAGGTTTTCATGACCCAAAAATTATTATGCTGGATTTCAACAGGTAAATGAAATTCTTTACAAAAAACTATCCTAAAATGAGACATTTCAATGTGTGTTTTATAGGCAGTTTGATAAGCCCAAAGTGTTTCATCAAGTCTTTCAGGCCAGTCTTTTCTAGTGGGTTTTACAATTATCTCAAACACTCTTTTCACTTCTCTATTAGAAAGTTCAACCATGCCATTTGTTTGGGGGTGATATGAATTTTAAGTTTTATGTACAACACCATTATTTTTCAAAATATATTCCATGGTTTTATTACAAAAAATGGGTTCTTAAGTCACTTATCAAGGCACATGGTGTGCCAAATCGGTGAAAGATGTGTGTCTGTAGGAACTCACTAACAGTATGTGAATCATACTTTATAGTGGGTTTGGACTTGACCCACCTAGAAACATAATCAACTGCAAGAATGATGTATGAGAATCCATTGTAAAGGGGGAATTTTCCCATGAAGTCGATGCCCCAAACATCGAAGATCTCACAGAAGATTAAATTCTTTGGTTGCATTTCATTTCTTTTAGAAATTGTTCCAAACTTTTGGAAAGTTGGACATGATTAATAGAACTCATGTGAGTCCTTAAAGAGTGAAGTCTAGAAAAATCCAGAGTCTAGGACCTTTCGGGAGGTCCTTTTTTGTCCAAAGTGGCCACCTCTATGAAGTTACTGATAGAATTCTAAGATGGAGTAATGTTCATCTTCATCAACACATATCCTAATCACCATGTTAGCCCTAGTTTTACAAAGTTTATTATCTTCCCAAAAATAGAATTTTGAATCACTTTTCAGCTTCATTTTTTGTTCTTTTGAAAAAATTTCAGGAAAAATACCAGCAACCAAGTATTTTATAATTGGGTCATACCATGGTAACTTTGGAGTGAGAGATGAAAGGTGCTAAGTGGGGAATTTAGGCTCAATGATTTCTGAATTAGAATAATTGGAAATTATACTTAGGTGATCAACCATAGGGTTTTCTTTTCCTTGTCTGTCTTTGATTTCAAGGTCAAACTCTTGGAGCATTAGGATCCATCTTATTAGCTTCGGTTTGGAATCACTTTTCTTGAGTAATAATTGTATAGTAGAATATTCTATGAAGATGATTATTTCGGAACATAAGAGGTGGGGTCTAAATTTATATAAGGAAAAAACCAATACTAAAAGTTCCTTTTCAATCACAGTGTAGTGATATTGAGTTTCATCCAAAGTTTTTGGGGCATAATAGAACATGAGGAATTTTTTCTCTTCTTTTACCAAGAACAGCCCCAACATCTCTATCAGAAGCATCAAACATCAACTCAAAGGGTAAGGACCAATCTGGGGGTTGGATTATCAAGGAATATGTAAGAGTAGTTTTGAGTTCAACGAAGGATCTCTTGAAAACCTCATCTAAATGGAAATTGATATCATTTTGGAGTAACCGAGTGAGTTGGAGGGAGATCCTACTGATATTATGGATAAATCACCAATAGAAACCGGCATGACTGAGGAATGAATGGATGTCTTGAATAGAAGTGGGTTCAGGAAGTGATTGGATCACTTTAATTTTTGTAGGATCAACTTTAATACCATATTTTGAAACTATGTTCCCTAGAACAATACCATTTGTAACCATGAAGTGACATTTTTCAAAATTTAACACAAGGTTACACTTGACACACTTTTGAAGTACTAGAGAGAGTGGATTCAAGAAAGATTCAAATGACTCACCATAAATGGTAAAGTCATCCATGAAGACTTCCATGCAGTGTTCAATGAATTCAGAAAAGATACTCATCATACACCTATGGAATGTTGCAGGATCATTGAAAAGGCCAAAAGGCATTCTCCTATATTCATATGTTTCAAAGGGGAAAGTGAAAGTAGTCTTTTCTTGGTCTTGAGGTGTGATTGGTATTTGGAAGTAGTCGGTGTATCCATCAAGAAATCAATTGTGTGACTTTACAACTAATCGTTCTAGAATTTGATCAAGGAATGGAAGAGGGTAGTGATCCTTTCGTGTTTCAACATTCAGTTTCTTATAGTCAATTCACACACGCCAATTGTTCTTAACTCGAGTTGTAACTACCTCCCCATGTTCATTTGTGAAAATAGTTATCCCACCCTTCTTAGGTACAACTTGAATTGGAATAACCCATTCACTATCAAAAATTAGGTAGATAATACCATCTTGAAAAATCTTGGTGATCTCTTCCCTAACTACCTAAAGTATGAGTGGATTGAGTCTTCTTTTTGGTTGTCTAATTGGTTTGGATGATTCATTAAGATTGATGTGATGCATGAAAAGAGAATGGTTGATTCCTGGTATGTCATATAGGGTCCAGCCTAAGGCCTTTTTATTTTCCTCTAACACATGAACAAGTTTGGACTCCTCAGTTTCAGTAAGTAAAGCAGAGATAATGATAGGATAAGAGTGATCATGGAAAAGGAATGCAGATTTCAAGTGTTTAGGAAGAGGTTTCAGATCAGTATAATCTCTCATTTGTGGTTTAGACAACTTAGGAATGGAGAATGGGATTTCAGTTTCTTTAGATTCGTTTTCCTTAATATTGTCCAAGGTGGAGCAGTAGAGATCAAAGTTGACGTGGGATTCAAGAGAGTTTTCAAGATCCTATAGATTGATGGAGTCTATGAATGAGAGTTCTACATCAACTTCACCATTTATGACTTTGTTAATCATGGTGCATATTTCACAAGATCTTATCTCTTTATAATAGGATGAGCATGATGGAATGGGGTTCAATTGACTCTCATAAGTTTCCTTAGAAGCATGGATTGAGAATGCAGAGTGGTCCTCAGATGGGTATCGCATGGCTTGGAAAATGTTGAACTTGACCAGTTGGTCACCAAATTACATGGATAAGATGTCTGAATGGACATAAATCTTGGTTCTAGTAGTCATGAGGAATGATCTTCCTAAAATTAGTGGAGATCAAGAAGAGTTCATCTCACCTTCCATGTCAAGAACATATAAATCAGCATGGAAGATAAGATCATTCATACGAACAAGGACATCCTTGATTATACCCTCGGGACTAGCAGTGATTCGATTGGACAATTGAATGAAAAAACATGTTGGGTTCAAGGGACCCAGACCAAGGTTGTAGAAGATGGATTTAGGCATGACGTTTATTGAGGCCCCTAATTCTATGAGTGCATCATCGAAGTTTTAACTTCCTATTTTTCATGGAACTGTAAAGGTCCATGGATATTTACACTTTATGGGAATAGACTACTAGGTGGAAACATTTTTGAAGGTACTAAGTTGCCTCTTGTGGGTTCACAATTCCTTGAGAAACTTGGCATACTTATGAATTTGTTTAATAGAATCTAATGGGGGAATTTTGACTTAAACATGTCTAAACATGTCGATCATTTTAGGATTGGGTTCAAAGGACTTATTTGGATTAGAAATGGCTTGAGGAAAGGGAATTTGGTTCCTAAGTGGAATGGAACGAGGTGAGGGAATGGATTCATATTCATTTTCAAGTTTCTTTTTCTTTTAATTTTCTAGGTCAACATTTAAAGGGGAGTGGGATCTCTAATCGTGAGGAATAGCAATTTTCTTTCCTGCTCTAAGTGCAATTTCACTTACCTTACCCTTGGGGTTGGGTAATGGTTGAGTTGGGAGTTGGGAAGAATTTGATTGTTGTTGCTGACTTAGGTGGGAAGCAAGTTCACCCATTCAGGTTTCAATGTTCTTGAGGCTAGAACGGGTGAAGGAGGAAAGATCTTCTACAGTGCTTTCCCATGGTTTCTTGGAAGAAGAGTCTTGTCCCAGATTGGGATTGCCTTGATTTTGGTTCTTGAGAAAGTGATCGTATTGTTTTGAGAATTGGGAAGGCTCACTAGGATAGTGGAAGCCTGGAGGAGGAGGAGGAGGATTTCTCCTTTGAGGTTGAGGAACAAAAGGGTAAGGTTGTTGAAAGTTACCAACACCTTGACCATATTAAAAATGGTTTGGGTTTTGAGGAGGGAATTGAGGGGGATGAGAGATGGGATTACCATACCTCAGGCCTTGGTTATAGGAAAAAGAGAAGGGATCAAAGTGAGGTTGTTTGAAGTTTCTAACAAACTGACATGATAGTTGAGGGTTGGTGTTCTATTAGGCATAGGCTTCATTGAGCTCCATTGTTCCAGATGAATCATATGGTTCATCTTGAAGTTGTGGATAGGTGTCTTTTGGATGAGCTAGTGAGTTGCATATTCCATAGTTTTTGATGGGTCCAGGAAACATTTATTATGGAGAAGATGAGGTTGGGGCATTGGAAGCTATATTTAGTTGTCACACAAGACCTGTAAGTTCACTCATCCACTCAGTCATCTTGTTCGGCTCTATGGATTGATTCTCTTGGACTTTTTTGACTTGAGCATGTTCTCAAGTATGGAATTGTTGTGTGTTTGTATCCATGTTTCTTATGAGATTTCTTGAAACTGTAGGGGTTTTATCAACAATAGAGTCGCCACTTGCGGTATCAATGAGAGTTATCTCCAAATCCAATAACCCCGTATAGAAGTATTGGATCAAGAGTTGTTCAGGGATTTGGTGGTGTGGGCAGGTTTCAACAAGCTTTCTGAACCTCTCCCAGTGCTCATGGAGTGATTTATTTGGGAATTGACGAATACCACTTATTTCCTTTCAGATAGAAGCAGTACGAGAAGAGGGAAATAATTTCTCTAAGAAGAGTCACTTCATATCATTCCATGTGGTTATAGAACCAGGAGGAAGGTAGTAGAGCCATGAATTAGAAGAGTCAGCTAGGGAGAAAGGGAATGCTCAGAGTTTTATTTGTTCTTTAGAAACCCCTTGAGGCTTCATGGTAGAGCACACCACTTGGAACTCTTTAAGATGAAGATGTGGATCCTCACCAGTTAGCCCATGTAAATGAGAGAGAAGATGAATCAAACCCAATTTGATTTCAAATTCAGCCTCTATGTTTGGATATTTAATACCAAGAGGTTGTTAATTCATATCAGGAGCAGTAAATTCTTTAAGGGTTTGTTCCCTAGTATTATCCATATCTAATTCAATTGGTTGTATAAGGACTCGTTCTTGAATTATTTGATTATATCCTATGTTACTCCTAATTTGGAAAATTGTTCACTCAATTTTAGGGTCAAACAAATCTAAGGGATTGTTTGGGATGCTATGAGGCATTCAAAGAGATTTTGAAAGAAATAGGAAGACAGTTTTTTTTGTGTTTTTTTTTTATTTTTTTTAATTTAGTTTTTTTTTAATAACAAAAAACAAATGACTACTTAATGCATAATCCCTAGAAATGGAGCCATTTTAAAGTGTTTCCAATTGTATCCTATCTACTTTTCAAGGTTCTGATGCTCTGCTAATGTGTATAGTAGCACTCAGGTCGAATCCTCGGTGATGATACTTTTTAATAGTGTGTTGTTTTCAGTTGATTGTATTTTGACTTGGGGGTTTGTTTGCAGAGCTTAAGTGAAGTGATTAATGGTTGTTGATTGATTTAACAATTTTATAAATATTGGTGTGAGTTTATTATTAGGTATTTAATCTTGCGATATCCTTGATATTTTCTTTATATTTCATTTAAATTAACACCCACTTCACAAGATAACGTTGATTGGAATTCCTAAGTGTTAAGGATTTAATCCATGCCTTAACATATCTTAGGATTATAATATAAATCATATCTAGTTGATGTTAGTGTATTTATGGTTCCAATAATCCATGTAAACCACATGTTAAACAAATCATGTCATTAATCCATGACATTCTAAGTTTAACATACACAATGTTAATTTAAAGAATATCCATCGAGTAAAAGTTCTTAATCACTTAACATCCCCAAATTATAACTCACCCCAATTGTAGATTTACTCAGCCATTTTTTTGGTTAATAATCTGGTTGTAATTTTTATTATGATGAATTATAAATAGAAGAAAAAGAAAGGGATAAGAAAAGAGTTGTGTGTCGAACACACACACAAAAATGGTGAAGGGAATTAAATTCAGACATTAGATTGAATGAGAAAGAAAAAGAAGAGAAGGGGTTTTAACATGATTTAAACCATTTTAAGAAAATTAATATTAAACTACAGAAGTTGGATGAGAATAATAGATATTTAATAAGAAACTTTCCTTAAAACAGAATTACAAAAAAAAGACTTACAAGATTACAACAATGAAGAACACAAAAGTAAATGAAAACAAAGAGAGGAGGAAAGGTCTCTCAAGTGAAAATTTGAGTATGGAAGGTCCTTACAAGACTTTAGAAAGGATTTGGTCGTGACAATATATTCTCCTATATTCTGAAATGCCAACCACATGCAAGGAGAAGAGGGGGTTGTATTTATAGCCCAAGGAGGTGGATAGTTTGCATTCCAAATCTACCCCTCCACTTTAATCTCCAATTTGTCCATCAAGAATTATTAATCTCGAGATGATCTATTCTACCAAGTTGTATATATTTATTTTTACAGTAATAACTCAAAATTTTGTGGCCATTGGACTTCTTTATCCAAATTTATGGCGGTTTTAATAAACAATGTTAAACTGACCATTTCTATCCATGCTTTTTCGATGGCTCAGATGTGAATAGATTTTTGAATAGAAATATGACTTAAAATAAAAATAATTTATTCTAAAAAGTTTACCTCCCATATATTATATTTCACACTGAAAATCCCAGCCTTATTTGATGATTAAAGCAGGATAAAATGCAGGAATAGTGTCTGGATTTTAATTCTCGGCTAGAATGGTGGGCTGGACTTTAAAGCTTCATTTGGGCCCCTTGTTTTTGGATTTGGGACTTAAAATTTTTATTCATGACTCCTTGAATTGTTATCCTAATGTTTGAGTAGAATGAATGAATTTTAACTTCTGAATTGAGCCCATTAATTCAATCTTCATGGATGGTCCAGTTTATTCATAGATTATGTAGTCCTTCTTGTGTGGTCCATATGACCCTTCAAATGGCATAATTGGACAATTATTTCTTCTAATGATATGTGGTGAATTGAATAATAAATCATAAAAAATAAGAAACACACAATTTGGATCAGTATGGTGATAGTTATTATTAAAACATTAAACAGACTTGAATCTGGATGAATTCAAATAGTGCTCTAAAATTATATTTAATATTTAAACATTAATATTTAACAAAAATTATGCACATTTCATATAAAATTAGTAAAGTGAGTATATAATAAGTCATTAAAATATTAATAACATCACTACCTCTAATACCATTTTTAATGAACCAAACTAAAAATTTCATCTAAACTAACACCTGAACCAATCCACCACTGACCTGAAGGGAATTCTCAACCCCCGGGTCTGGAAACAAGCACCCGAGCATCAGAAATAATGATATGGGAATGATTTCTCCCAAAAACCACAAAAATAATAGATAAAAACTAAAAGAAAATCCAAAAAAACTGATATATCAAAAATTAGAAGATATAAATCCCAAAAATGGAATGTCAACCAAATTCATCATGTAAAACCATCAAGACATCACCACAAGAACTCTATGTAACAATTGGATCGAAAAAATCCACTGGTTACCAACAACACTGTCAATCTCGCTAAACAATTACACCTACGACCTTTGAGTGGTTTTTTCCCTTTTTCTAGACCTGACATAAGAAAAACTATAAACACGTGAAGGTGAAGTTAGGGTGTGAGAAACAAATCCTAGTAGGATTTCACTAATCATTTCATAATAAATCCATAACAAATAAACCATTTATGCATAATTTTAACTAAAACATGGAATGTAAATATTTTTACAATTCATATCAAAAAATTATTGAAGAAACGTTTCAATGGCCAGTAATAAAACAAGTTCCAAAATTTAATTTCCATAAAATTCAATAGATATAAACATCTTTATCAAAATAGACATGAATTGATAATTTCTATCAAAACGGACATGAGTAAATTATTTCAATCAAACATTGGAATGTAAAATCATATTCAATTTTAGTACCATAGTTAAGAGACCCAATAATAAGTTCTATATAGGTATTATAACATCTCAATGAAGTTCATCTCCTAATGTGCACACATTCCCAAAAATATGAGAAGATACCTAAATACTAATATCCCTAACATCTAGTAGTTTTGGTTGCATTTTCATCATCAATTCATTATCAAGTAGAGCTAATATATGCCTAACATGCGTTCTTCCCACCTAACTACCCAGGCTCACATGTACTTCAAGGTAAATCAAACATTTATGGGGTTGTAATTCAATTCAATCAATCTTAAATTATTCAAATAATCATTTCAAATATCCCCAAGTTTAAGTTTTAGAACATTACTTTCATTTCAAAAACCAATATCAAATGGTTTTAATAAAAAACTCATGCCTTATATTTCAAAAATAAACATCAAATGATTTTTATAAAAAAATAATTCCTTTCAAATAAATCCATATCACTTCAAATATTAAAACATTTCGTTCCTTTTTATTTCATCAAAATCATTCATTTCAAATCAAGAACATTTTCTAGAAATCAAACTTTATTTTGAAATATATTTTCAAAAAGATTCCATCACACACACTCACACCATTCCATTTCAAATAATTTTCCAAGAATCTCAAATCAAGATTTAGAAATAAATAGTAAAACAAATTTAAAATAAACAAGCATCAAAGGTTTCAATTGACATAGATTGCTTTATGAAATCACCTACCTCGAGAATGGAAAATCCAAACATGCAGTAAGGGAAATTGTAACCCATCGAGAGGAGGAATCCAACAATGATAAAATGAAGCACTAAACCAAATATTTTACATCACCAAACCTTAATTACACATATTTAAATCTATAGGATATGGAAGGTAATAGATACCAAAAATATTCTTGATAAGCGATCAAGAAAAGTGAAACTCAAATGTGCCTTCACTGGTCCTCCGTCCATAAAAAACAAGGACCAAGATGAAGTAAATGAATCTCCTTTTACAGTAGTTAGATACCTAGAACACTCCCCAATAGGATACCAAAAATCAAAGGTAGTAAATTTTTGGGGATTTTAAAAACATGGGAGATGTTTGGGTTTTCAAAATTAAAAAATTTAAATTAAAACTACCATTTAATTTTTTATTTTAATGAAATTTTGAATGGATAAGATTTAAAACCTTTTAAAATGGTAGTTTTAGACTTTAAATGGGTTAAATAATTGATTTCTAGTATTTTGGGCTTTTAAATACATCAAAATATGTTACAGGGGTGAGCTGAGGAATAAGAAATGGAAAAAACAATTCTTTTTTAAAAGGGCCTTGTGTAAGGGTAATATGGTTGTACCCTTGTATAGCCTATAGTTTTCATATAAGGGTAAGGAATTTTACCTTTACACAATGGATAGATATAGACTTTCCCCTATGCAGAACTGGACTACCCTTACACAGCCTTTAGAAAATAGAAGTTACCTTTATATATAGGCCACACTACCCTTTACGCGATAAGGGTTTACCCTTATACAGTGCATAGAAAACAAGGGTCACCTTTATGTGGTGCTTGGGGTACCCTTACACGTCCTTAGAAAACATAGGTTTACCCTTACACAGTGTAAAGAAATATGGCTCTACCCTTATATAACTCATATAAAATAGATCTACCCTTACGTAGTGTCCAGTTTTCCCTTATGTAACCTTTATAAAATAGGAGTTACCCTTTCTCAGTGCGTATAAATCCATAATTACCTTTACATGTAATGGCCCGGACCTCTCTGGCCCATTACTTTGTCAAAAAGAAGGCTACAAGTGTTCTGGAGGGTAAAATGGACTTTTCCCACACTTTCCAGAATTTTGAAACTACACGCCGTCTAGTTTGAGTAAACACTGTGTACCCTCTTGCCGGGTATACCCCATGTGGATGGCCGTGTCTTTGCCGCGTGAAGGAAATGGGTACACACCGTGTTTCCAGTACTACACGCCGTGTAGTCCCTCCCCGCGTACGCGTTACCGTGTGTTGACCAGTCGTCAACCATGTACCGCGTTGGAGCCATGTCCCTGCCGTGTGCAATAAATGGGTACACACCGTGTGTCCAATCTACATGTCGTGTATTCCTTCCCTGCATATGCGTTACCCTCAAACCGTGTTTTGACCAGTCAACGGCCGCGGAGCCGTGTTGGAAGCCGCGTGGAGACCGTGTGAAAGAACTGAGTACACGCCGTGTACCATAAAGTACACGGCATGTACTTTTGCTTTTCACGCCTATAAAAGGAGGGGTCCCCTCCTCCTTTCAACTCACCCCTCTCCTCTCCTCTCCTCTCCTCTGAGCAGATCTCTCTCAAGAGACTCGAAGGCTCTTTCTACCATAACTTCTTCTTCCGAGCTCCGATTTACGATCCGTCAGTAGCCACGGGATTGTAATGACGAGGTGGAGCTTCTGAGCCTGAGTCCATTGTCTTTCCTTCGGCCCTTCCTTTCCGACTTCCACTCGAGGAGGTTTTTCCAGGACCCGACAGAAGTTACGGACGCCGACTGACGTCTTCTAAGGTTGATCCGGGGGAGCGTTGCGGTCAAGAACCTGTTGAGGTAGGGATCTTACATTTGTCTCTCTAGTTTGTGCATCATGCGGGGTGGGTGTTCTCTTGTTTATGTGAAACACTTTTGAACCGGTTTAATAAAGATAATAATCGGGTTATATAATGGGGATGGGAAGTTGTGATTGTTGTTACTTTATATCATGTGATGTTATGTTGTGAATTGAATGATATTCTGCCTACGGAAAATCACAGTCGTTGGGGGCCTTTTCTTACGCAATTAAATGTTGCCCTCTCCTTCTGGATTTTATTATGGATGGAAACTTTGTGGAATGTGGAAATTGGTTAATCACGTAAAGTTGGCTGTTTAAAATCTGTAACCCTTGTGTGATCACCCCGGTTAAACAAAATGTAATAATGAACATGTGGGTGTTGGATTGGTTACGTGGCATGTGTTGGGGGTGTTTTTGTGGGTTGTTGTGGATCAGGTGAGAAGTGGGGCTGCAGTAAATGGTATTAAAGGGATATTGATGTACGGATTTCAGTGCGGTTGTGGTTATGGCGGTTGGCAGCGGGGCTGTAGGGTTGGGTTTTAATGTGAATGGGTTATGGGGTTTGATTAATAATTAAAGTGGAAGAGTTAATGAATGGTGGGGCGTGGAAATGGAATGGAAATAATAATCAATGGGGTTGGTTGGTTGATAAGAAGGACTTGGTTGTGTTTCTTGTGTTTTCCCAACTTGATTTGTGGATGGCAGGGATATGTTTTACGAATGATAGATGTGTCTTGGTTGTGGATAGTTTCCCAGTAGTTAAGGAACTAATAAACTAATTCTGTTGAAAAGTGAAAACCTAAATGGGGTTTGGGGTTGTTTGTTGTATGCATGCTTCGTATTAGCAGTGCTGAGGAACGTGCTCAGTTTCTCTATTTGGAAGCCATAGGTTGGGTTGTGTGTTTGGTATACATATATATATCTATATCTTTTGTGTTTTATCGCACCCCACCCATGTTGAGCACTTAGTGCCAAACACTCCCATTTCATGGGAGAGGGTGTTTTACCCTTAGTTACTAGCTCCTTCCTGCTCCTTCTCCCCTAGGCTGTGATGGCTTGAGGAGACCTTACACCTAAGACACTTCGGGTAGGTTTCGATTGGGGTGGTTTTAGCCCAAGACTCTTCGGGCAGGTTCTACTGTTTCCCAAGAATCTTCGGGATGAGGCCCAGGTGTGTGCGGGCGGGATACGTGGTTGCGAGGCCCAGGTGTGTGCGGGCGGGATATGTAGTTGTGAGGCCCAGGTGTGTGCGGGCGGGATACGTGGTTGTGAGGCCCAGGTGTGTGCGGGCGGGATACATGGTTGTGAGGCCCAGGTGTGTGCGGGCGGAGAGAGTGTGGCAGCGTCAGGACGTTCATCGTTAGGAAGAGCAGCTAACTAAAGGGAAATGGTGTGGGGTACCCAATACTCTTGTTCTTATACTATTACTACCTGTTGTGATTGTGTTTTGGTGAGTGTGGCTAGTGAGGTTGGGTGGATAGAATTCCTTGCTAGGTTTCTTCTATTGTTCTCACGGGACATTAGGATGTCCCCCCACTTGTGTACAAGAGCTTTAGGTTTCCCTACTGAGTATACTTGTATGCTCACCCTACGTTTACTTTCAGGTTTCCAGGAGGACTACCAGGGCCGTGCGGGACCCTACTAGTTGGACAGTTGGAGTTGTTGTTGTTGATGTACCTTTGTTTTCTTTTGGTATTGTACTTTGAGCTTTCTTGTACTTGTACCTTGTTATAAATTATTTAAACATGCATGTTGGATTGGTTTGGGGTCTATTTCTATATACTTGATCTTTTCCTTTTTGGTGGTTGACTTGTCCTATTTCCTGATCTTTGAAAATAAAAAGGGTAATTCCTCCCATATTTGTGAAAAAAACTCATACCCTTGGTGCTAGTCGCCACCCCGGGGCCTACTGGAGGCGGGACTCGGGGGTCATTATCTCCCTTTCACCACTGCCAGCTCAGGAGGGGCATCTTTGGTGGGAGGGGGTCATAACAGAATGGTATCAGAGGTGATGGTTGAGAGATAGGATGGAGTCTGGAGTTAGGCACAGTGAGGATTGCATGGGACGGTAGGGCAATAATGTTAGTTAATCTTGGTGTGTGACATAGGCCAGGGAAGACCAGCTAGGACACGGGATTTTAGGGGCCCCCGTGATCCGATGCAAGGACTCTGAGCCTACCAAACGACCAAGTGAGACTACATTGATTTCAGGGTAGAGACCCTAGGGAAGGTACATGCATCATCATGATTGTGTTTTACTTGATTTGGGTGTTCTGGTAAAGAAATTGAAATAAAATGATAAAAATAAAACCTTGAGTTTCCTTACTACTTGGGCTTAGGCGATCCTTTTTTACCATACAGCTTTGGAACCTGGACGTCATCCCCGGGTGGCTCAGACGGCCGAGGCCCAGCAGATTCAGGCGGTCGATCAATTGAGGATTGACCGAGAGGAGGAAGATAGCCAGTGGCAGAAGACTCTCCGTTCTTTCTAGTGGCAGACCCTTAAGAAGTATGAGGGTAGTACTTCGGATACAGAGATGGAGGGGTGGATTGAGGAGCTAGGGATCGCTTTTACCTTGATCGGTGCTCCGAGAGAGTACTGGGTTCCCCTAGCAGTCAGTCAGCTGAGAGGTGCGGCGCGACAGTGGTGGACGCTCTACCTCGGAGAGATGATAGAGGAAGAGGTTCCATGGGATGACTTTGAGAAGGAATTCTGAGAGGAATTCCATTCTTCCATGATCAAGGCGGAGAAGCGGCAGGAGTTACTCTCCCTTCAGTAGGGGATTATGTCGGTACGAGAGCTTGGGATCAAGTTCAAGGATCTCCTGCGCTTTGCTCTGGATCTCTTTCCGAATGAGGAGTCTCGGGCGAGACGTTTGGAAGAGGTGCTTTGTCCTTAGCTCCAGTATGTTGTCACCCCCTTCACCCTTCCGACGTACTTGGCGGTACAAAAGAAGGAAGAGGTTGTAGAGAGGATGCACTCGCTGGGAGGTGCACCCCGAGAGGGGATCCAGCCAGGCTCGTCGAAGGGGAAGGCAGTCAGCAGCAGGGCTCCTGCGACGAGACCTTCCAGGTTCAGGCCAGTGGGGAGCAGGCCCCAGCAGTTCCAGTTCAGATCTTCAGGTCCTCTTCCCTTTTCCAAGATCCCGGGAACGTGGTGTTTTTATTTTGGAGGTTTCGGTCACGTTCAGAGTCGGTGCCCGACCCGAGCTCAGTACGGTGGAGGTGGGAAGGTTCAGTGCCCACCTCAGCAGCACCAGTTGCCGGCGAGGCCCTTCCAGCAGCAGCAGGACCATGCTCCTCCGAGGGAAGATTTTGCGGGAGGAGGCCGACCTCAGGGTGCTCCTCAAGGACCTCGACCAGGGCGTGGTCGGGGAGGTGGACGACATCAGAGAGGCAGAGGAGCTGGGCGTGGACAGTTGTACGCAGCAGAGTTGGCAGCTCCAGCGGGACCAGAGGTGGTATGAGGTACGATTTGTTTGTTTAGAACTCTTTTTTCTGCTTTGTTCGATTCGGGAGCCTCGTACTCCTTTGTTTCACCTAGTCTAGCCCATGCTTTGGGACTAGACATAGAGAGACTTTCCATACCACTGGTACTGAGTACACCAGTTGGGGGCCAAACCAGCGTATCTTGTGTTTGTCGGGGATGTGGGCTGACGTTGGGACCATATCGATCTAGTGGAGACCTTCTTCTGTTATAGATGTATCCATACGATGTCATCCTAGGCATCGACTGGTTGTTTTCAGTTAGTGTTGTTATCAACTGCTTATGAAGAAGAGTCGTGTTCTCCGAAGTAGATGGGCAGCGCGTTTTTTTGTTGGCGAGAGGAGCTATTAGGCGGGAATCCGGCGTGTGGAGCCTCTCCTTTCCTTGTTGGGAGGGTTATCAGTGGTTCCAGCTGATACAGAGATGATGGATGTCCCAGAATTTGTTGGGGAGTTCCTCGATGTTTTTCCTGAGGAGTTTGTGACTCTACCCCCCCCCCCCCCTGACGAGGCGTTGAGTTCGGGATAGACTTACAGCCTGGTGCCCGTCTGATTTTGATGGCCCCTTATCAGATGGCATCTTCGGAGTTGCGGGAGTTGCGGATTCAGATTGACAATCTGATGGAGAAGGGTTTTGTTCGACCCAGCGTGTCTCCATGGGGTGCTCCAGTTTTTTTTGTGAAGAAGGCAGATGGTAGTCTCAGGCTATGCATAGACTACCGAAGGCTGAACCAGGTAACAGTCAAGAACTATTACCCCCTTCCAAGGATAGATGATCTCTTCGACCAGCTGAGGGGAGCAGGTTGGTTCTCTAAGATTGATCTACGATCGGGATATCATCAGCTGAGGGTGAAGGACAGTGACATCTCGAAGATGGCTTTCAGGTGCAGGTATGGGCACTTCGAGTTTGTAGTGATGCCGTTTGGAGTTACGAATGCACTGGTTGTGTTCATGGGACTTATGAACTTTGTCTTCCGAGAGTTTCTGGACCGTTTTGTCGTTGTGTTTATCGATGACATCCTGATCTACTCAAGATCAGAGGAGGAGCACGTTGAGCATCTCAGGGCAGTCTTGGGAGTCCTTTGACACCACCAACTTTATGGGAAATTGTCGAAGTGTAAGTTCTTGACACAAGAAGTACACTTCCTTGGGCACGTGGTGTCTCAGCATGGAGTGTCAGTGGACTCGTTGAAGGTGGATGCAGTTGTTTCTTAGGCAGCACCCAAGAGTGTGGTAGAAGTTCGTAGTTTCCTGGGGTTAGCAGGTTACTATCGGAGGTTCATTTCGGACTTCTCTCGAGTTGCTGCTCCTTTTATATCTTTGACGAGGAATAACCAGGTCTTCCTGTGGAGCGAGCAGTGCCAGAAAGCTTTTGACTACCTGAAGGAGAAGTTGGTCAGTGCTCCCGTACTCAGGTTTCCAGAGGAGGGGTTATTGTATGAAGTGTTTTGTGATGCTTCTGGCCTTGGTCTGGGGTGCGTGATAAATCAAAAGAAGGGTGTGATTTGTTATGGGTCTAGGAAATTGCGCCCTCATGAGCGTAACTATGCCACCCATGACCTGAAGCTTGCAACATTAGTGTTTTCACTGAAGTTGTGGCGACATTACCTCTTTGGGGAGCACTTTGTGGTCTTCTCAGATCACAAGATCCTACGTTATATCTTCTCCCAGCGTGACCTGAACTTACGGCAGCGGAGATGGGTCGAGTTTCTCCAAGACTATGACTTTTATATCTCTTACACTGAAGGTAAGGGCAACGTTGTGGCTGATGCCCTCAGCAGGAAGTCGCATCAGGAATTGGTTCGGGAATCTGTTGATGCTTGGAAGGCAATGGGAGAGTTGGTTGTCTTTCACTTGGATGCAAGGGTAGAATGTGTTAGAGGCTATTTGTTTCAGATGACGATGCAGTTCTCCTTGTTGCAGCAGGTGGAAGAGTCTCAGTGGGGGGACTCCAAGGCGGAAGTGATGCAAGATCGAGTCGATCAGGGGAACGCTCCAGAAGGATGGTCAGAGGACAGCCGACATCGGATGCTTTTCCATGGAAGGTTGTTTGTTCCAGAGACGATGCGTGAGGTATTTCTCCGTGAGTTCCATAGCTCAGCCTTAGTGGTACATCCAGGAGTTTCAAAAATGTATCGAGGCCTGAGATATTAGTTTTGGTGGCCCGGGGTGAAGCGGTCAGTGGCGGAGTTTTTGGCTAAATTCCTAGTGTGTCAGCAAGTGAAGGTTGAACACCATGTTCCCAGTGGTTTGTTGCATCCCTTAGATGTCCCCGAGTGAAAGTGGGATGACATATCGATGGACTTTGTCACAGGACTACCCAGAGATCAGGGTGGTTATGATTCTATCTGGGTGGTGGTGGATCGACTGAGGAAATCGGCTCAATTCTTAGCAATCAAGGAGTCGGGCCCAGTGAGTACCTTAGCACAGAGGTACGTAGACGAGGTAGTGCTCTTGCATGGAGTTCTTAGGACTATCATCTCAGATCGGGATACTCGGTTTACCTCACGAGTCTGGAGGGGGCTACAACATGATTTTGGCACCCAGCTACTCCTTAGCACTGCTTTCCACCCCCAGACCAATGGGAAGACGGAGCGGACTATCCAGACGTTGGAGGACATGCTGCGAGCATGCATTCTGGATTTCGAGGGATCATGGGTATGACACTTGCCTTTAGTAGAGTTTTCCTACAACAACAGCTTCCACTCTACTATTGGCATGGCACCGTTTGAGGCTTTGTATGGAAGGCCATGTTGTTCACCCATTTGCTGGGCAGAGGTTGGTGAGACAGGTGCTCTTGGGCCAGAGGTAGTGCAGAGCACCACAGAGAAAGTCCAGCTTGTACGTGAGAGGATGAAAGCGGCTCAGGACCGATAGAAGTCTTATGCTGATCGTCAGAGGAGGCCCTTGGAGTTTGAGGTGGGGGATCATGTGTTCTTGAAGGTTTCCCCTCGACGGGGGCAGCAAAGGTTTGGGAAAGGGAGAAAGCTCTCACCTAGGTTCATCATACCTTTTGAGGTGTTGAGACGAGTTGGCGAGGTGGCTTATCAGCTGGCCCTGCCACCTCAGTTGGAGAAGATTCGTGACATCTTCCACGTCTCCCAGCTTCGTCGGTACTTACACGATGACTCTCACGTTATCGACTGGGGAGAGTTGGATATGGGAGATGATGCGACCTTAGAGGAACGACCAGTCAGAATCGAGGATCGTAAAGAGAAGGTTCTCCGTGGATGAACCATTCCCTTGGTTCGTGTGTTGTGGAGGCATGGTGATCTCGAGGAGAGCACTTGGGAGCGGGAGACCCAGATGCACGCTCAGTACCCGGAGTTGTTTTGACTTGTGTTTTCCCTTTTTCTTCTGAGCTTTGTGTTGATGTTGTACTATGTACCTTTGATATATGGAATTCTTGGCTTATAAGTTGTGAGACCTTTTTGTTTTCTTGTTCCCTGGTAATGTGTAACATGTCCGGATGCGTGGGAAAGGGGAAAAACCTGACCCTTAATCGAGACGCATTAATGTGGATGCGATTGAACCCGTGCGGGCGAGTCATTGCCGCCTAAAGCGGATAATATCTCGACATAGGTGAAGGAATTTCCCAAACTCATGTGTTCGGGCAGTGTGTTGGTTGTGTGGTGCTGGGGTAGTTCGAGTTGAAAATCATAATGTATGGAAGTGGGAAGACCCAATCCTCAATTGAGACGCATTAATGAGGATGCGATTAAACCCGTGCAGGCGAGTCAGTGCCGCCTAAAGCGGATAATATCTCGACATAGGAGAAGGAATTCCTAACACATATGATTAAGGTTGTTGGTTGGGTTCCTGTTATAACGAGAACCCTAAGAGGTATCTTGTTGGGTTCCCCTGGGTTGGTTTTTGGATTCTCGGGGATGAGAATGTTTTAAGAGGTATCTGATGTAATGGCCCGGACCTCTCCGGCCCATTCCTTTGTCAAAAAGAAGGCTACAAGTGTTCTGGAGGGTAAAATGGACTTTTCCCACACTTTCCAAAATTTTGAAACTACACGCCGTGTAGTTTGAGTACACGTCGTGTACCCTCTTGCCGGGTATACCCCGTATGGATGGTCGTGTCTTTGCCGCGTGAAGGAAATGGGTACACACCGTGTGTCCAGTACTACATGCGGTGTAGTCCCTCCCCGCGTACGCATTACCGTGTGTTGACCAGTCTTCAACCGTGTGCCACGTTGGAGTCGTGTCCCTGCCGTGTGCAATAAATGGGTACACGCCGTGTGTCCAATCTACACACCGTGTATTCCTTCCCCGCATATGTGTTACCCTCAAACCGTGTGTTGACCAGTCAACAGCCGCAGAGCCGTGTTGGAAGCCGCGTGGAGACCATGTGAAAGAACCGAGTACACACCGTGTACCATAAAGTACACGTCGTGTACTTTTGATTTTCACGCCTATAAAAGGAGAGGTCCCCTCCTCCTTTCAACTCACCCCTCTCCTCTCCTCTCCTCACCTCTGAGTAGAGCTCTCTCAAGAGACTCGAAGGCTCTTTCTTCCATAACTTCTTCGTCCGAGCTCCGATTTACGATCCGTCAGCGGCCATGGGATTGTAACGACGAGGCGGAGATTCCGAGATTGAGTCTGTTGTCTTTCCTTCGGCCCTTCCTTTCCGACTTCCACCCTAGGAGGTTTTGCTGGGACCCGACATAAGTGACGGACGCCGACTGACGTCTTCTAAGGTTGATCCGGGGGAGCGTTGCGATCAAGAACCTGTTAAGGTAGGGATCTTACCTTCGTCTCTCTAGTTTGTGCATCATGCGGGGTGGGTGTTCTCTTGTTTATGTGAAATACTTTTGAACCGGTTTAATAAAGATAATAACTGGCTTATATAACGGGGATGGGAAGTTGTGATTGTTGTTACTTTATATCATGTGATGTTATGTTGTGAATTGAATGATATTCTGCCTACGGAAAATCACAGTCGTTGGGGGCCTTTGCTTACGCAATTAAATGTTGCCCTCTCCTTCTGTATTTTATTATGGATGGAAACTTTGTGGAATGTGGAAATTGGTTAATCACGTAAAGTTGGATGTTTAAAATCTGGAACCCTTGTGTGATCACCCCGGTTAAACAAAATGGAATAATGAACATGTGGGTGTTGGATTGGTTACGTGGCATGTGTTGGGGGTGTTTTTGTGGGTTTTTGTGGATCAGGTTAGCAGAGGGGCTGCAATAAATGGTATTAAAGGGATATTGATGTACGGATTTCAGTGCGGTTGTGGTTATGGCGGTTGGCAGCGGGGCTGCAGGGTTGGGTTTTAATGTGAACGGGTTATGGGTTTTGATTAATAATTAAAGTGGAAGAGTTAATGAATGGTGGGGCGTGGAAATGGAATGGAAATAATAATCAATGGGGTTGGTTGGTTGATAAGAAGGACTTGGTTGTGTTGCTTGTGTTTTCCTAACTTGATTTGTGGATGGTAGGGATATGTTTTACGAACGATCGATGTGGCTTGGTTGTGGATAGTTCCCTAGTAGTTAAGGAACTAATAAACTAATTCTATTGAAAAGTGAAAACCTAAATGGGGTTTGGGGTTGTTTGTTGTATGCATGCTTCATATTAGCAGTACCGAGGCACGTTCTCAGTTTCTCTATTTGGAAGCCATAGGTTGGTCTGTGTGTTTGGTATACATATATATATATCTGTATCTTTTGTGTTTTATCGCACCCCACCCATGTTGAGCACTTAGTGCCGAACACTCCCATTTCATGAGAGAGGGTGTTTTCCCCTTAGTTACTAGCTCCTTCCTGCTCCTTCTCCCCTAGGCTGTGATGGCTTGAGGCGACCTTACACCTAAGACTCTTCGGGTAGGTTTCTATTGGGGTGGTTTTAGCCCAAGACTCTTCGGGCAGGTTCTACTGTTTCCCAAGAATCTTCGGGATGAGGCCCAGGTGTGTGCGGGCGGGATACGTGGTTGTGAGGCCCAGGTGTGTGCAGGCAGGATACGTGGTTGTGAGGCCCAGGTGTGTGCGGGCGGGATACGTATTTGTGGGGCCCAAGTGTGTGCGGGTGGGGAGAGTGTGGCAGCGTCAGGATGTTCGTCATTAGGAAGAGCAGCTAACTAAAGGGAAATGGTGTGGGGTACCCAATACTCTTGTTCTTATACTATTACTACATATTGTGATTGTGTTTTGGTGAGTGTGGCTGGTGAGGTTGGGTGGATAGAATTCCTTGCTAGGTTTCTTCTGTTGTTCTCACGGGACATTAGGATGTCTCCCCACTTGTACACGAGAGCTTTAGGTTTCCCTACTGAGTATACTTGTATGATCACCCTACGTTTACTTTCAGGTTTCCAGGAGGACTACCAGGGCCGTGCGGGACCCTACTAGTTGGACAGTTGGAGTTGTTGTTGTTGATGTACCTTTGTTTTCTTTTGGTATTGTACTTTTAGCTTTCTTGTACTTGTACCTTGTTATAAATTGTTTAAACATGCATGTGGGATTGGTTTGGGGTCTATTTCTATATACTTGCTCTTTTCCTTTTTGGTGGTTGACTTGTCCTATTTCCCGATCTTTAAAAATAAAAAGGGTAATGCCTCCCATATTTGTGAAAAAAACTCATACCCTTGGTGATAGTCGCCACCCCGGGGCCTACTGGAGATGGGACTCGGGGGTCATTATCTCCCTTTCACCACTGCCAGCTCAGGAGGGGCATCTTTGGTGGGAGGGGGTCGTGACATTACACTACTAAGGGAAACCCTTATCTACCCTTATTTAAATCATAAGTCCTGTGTAAGGGTAAATTTTACATTAAAATATTAATTTTTCCACAAAAGGATTATAAAATAAAACCAAAAGGGTTCTATTATTACAAAATTGAGGATTTTACAATATTGATAGTTTCAATAACTAAATTTATGTTATTTTTACTCTAATTAATTGTGGTTTGACCAAAATATCATTACTTCTAATATTAATATACCTCAAGGTGGATAAAAATTGTAAGTATATTTTTAGACTACAATTCACCCCCCCCCCCCTCTTGTAAGTCACCTTCCCTGTCATATCTAGGAAAATACATTATTATATTTTTGATCACCTTCTTCTTATTCTTGCATAAAAATTGTTGAAGCCTTGGTTGAGGTAGGGATTTTGATAATTCACCTTCTTATTTTGTATGAATTGTGAAAGTATCATGATTTTGTTTTCTTTAGGTGGATGGTAAGTATTAACCTAATGAAAATAATTAAATGGGTTTAAGGAAATTGAAGAATAGGGGTGATTTGCATGTTCTTTATATGTTTACATGATATTGGTTATGATTGATGGTTATTGGTTGTTGTTGTTATTGAGGGTTTTGGTTGTAATTATGATGTGTATGTTGTTGTTATGTTTAGGTTGATATTTTTACCTCTCATGAATTATTAATCATTTAAATATTGTAATGAAATAATTGTTCAGAAATTTTGAATTCTGGTAGTGATATTTATGCTAGTCACAAATGATTTGAATGAAAAGGATTATTAAAATGTGATTTATTGTTGTGTTATGTTGTTTCTTTTTCTGTGGTGGGTTATGTTTCCTTTTTTGTGGTTGTGTGGTCATGGTTAGGGGTTGTTGTGGATGGTTTTGGGTGTTGGTGTGTATTGTGCAGCGAGTGTTGTGAGTGGTTTCCATGGTGGGTATGGGAAGTTATGGTTGTTGGTTTTAAAATGATGGATGGTTTGTTATGTGGTTGGAATGGTGGCATGACTGGTTATGTGGTAAGGAAATGGTTTGGTGATAGTTGAAATGGTTTTTGTCATGTGTTGTGGGTGGTTTATGTAGTGATTGGTTGTGTGTTGTGGGTTTTTATTATAGATGTTTTTTGATATGAAATATGGTTTATAGAAATGAATGTGATAACAAGTGTAGGCTAGAATTTAATAAGTTGTGGATGATAATAAATTTTTAATGCTTGAAATGGATGGTTAATGGTTGGGACAAATTTTTTTGTTGGCTAATAAATGGTCTGACCTTAAATATTTAAATGAATGACATAATGAATGTAATGTGTCTGGTAAGATGGTAAATCTAGAAATGGGTAGTGATATGTATAAATGGGAAATTATGATTGGTGTTATGGTTGTTTTATAGTGACCTGATACTTTTACACATATTATTCCATGATTTTTAACATAAAAATACTTTAATTACATCTAAAATATTGTGAGTCCTAGTGTATTTGGAATATTAGGTTCATAAAACATCAAAAGAAACTAAAACATAACATCTTATTTTTTTTCTTCTTTTCCTTAGTGAGCTCCTAAATCTCTTTGAGCTTCTAAAACTGTATAGGATAACCTAGGGGATACATAAAATAAATGTATGAGTTAAAAGGCCCATTAAAGGAATAACATGATAAGTAAACATAACATCTGAGTCAAAAGTATAACATGATATCATAAAAAGGATAATGATTGAATCACAAGGGATCATAACAAAAAAACATGGCATCATAAGATCATGGTATCATAGGAAATGTGTTAGCAACATATAACATGACATAAACATAATTCAAGTCTAACTACCTAGATAATATCACAAGGTGGACAAAGACCCATGATGGATTAGGTTTACTCCCTAATCCCATACATGACATCGCATGAGACTAAAACTTTACCCGATGAATTGGAGCACTATCTAGGCACACCCATTATAAAATGTTCATGATTATGTGTGTCATAAAATGGAATCAATCATAAGGCATAAATATAAGAATTTCCCATGGAAAGAAATGGGTTTCATAATCTTGCCTCATATCATAATAAAAGGAAATTTTATAATGAAATGATTTGAGAGATGAAAATAAGTCATGTATTACCCCATCAAAATACGGGAGAATAATCTAGGTATATATGTAAGATATATAAATAGATAATTTAGAAGTAATCTATAACATAAATAGTAATCATCATTGATGAAAATTTATTTAAAATATTACATAGAATATTTCTTGTGGAAAATACTATTTTCACTTTGAAATCACTTCTTTAAAATATAAAAAAATCATAATATTATAGAAAAAAAATCATTTGGAAAGAATCGTGGAAACTTGAATAGTTTTATTGAATTCATTGTTTGAGGGCGTCTCCAATCCAAAACTTCAAATTGAGTAACCCTACTTTAAAATATAGTATCTATAGTGAAATATTCTCCAACCTATAACTATATTTTTATATAAAAATAATATACCTTAAATATTCATGTTTTTATATACCAAAATAAATATAAATTATTTATTATATAAATAAAATTAAAAAAAATTAAAAAAAACAATGTCGCATCAATACAGTGCAACACAGTATTTGACATGGAACCCTTAAAATATGATTAATCAATTTAAAATTATTACCATTCTAAAAACTTGGACCCATAATAAATGCTGGAGATTTTGGATTTATTAACCTTGACCCTTAATCAAACATTCTACTAATATGATTAATTAATTAATTAATATCATCAGGTTTCATATGTTTGAATTTTATTCAGTAAAAAATTAATGTGAATGCAGGAAAAAATATTGGTATATTTGAATCTGATTATATTAATTATTATTAAATTATTAACTAAAATTTTAAATAATATTAAAGTTATAAAATTTATTTATTTATTTTAAGTTTAGTTTATATTAGATTTATAAATAAATTCAAAATTTGAATCTGGTTAAATTAATAATTATTATAATTCCTAAGTAAATATTTTTAATTTATAAAAAAAATTATAAATGATACATATTTAATTTTAAATTCATTCATTTTATATTTATAAATTAATTTTAAAATTTTGAAATTATAAATGGTTATTTAAACTAATTAGTGTGGTTAAACATATATCTACTATATATATTCAACTTAGGTTCTCCAATGCACACATGTTGTCCCCTCACACATTTTTCCCTCCAAAACATTTCATGTTATTGGATTTATTCCCTCCTGAATCTCCCTTCCTCCCCGCTTTCTCCTCCCCAACTCCTCTCCTCTCTGCATCCACCTCTAGATTGCCTCTTCTTCTCTCCTATGCACTAGTCAAAATTCCTAGCTTCACTCTCCAATCCAAAACATAACCGGTGTTTGCTCCTACTCCTCTAACCACTCTCAAGTCGGATTTCATCATGTCAATCACCCTACCTCCATTTATGTTTCTTGATTTCCAACACTCAAACCTAGCTTCTTTGGCTTCTCTCTCTGATCTACACACCTTTGGGTCACCCTGCCTTCTTCTATGCCACATACACACTTATATCTCTTCACCCCCTTACTATAATTGTCTCTATTGACTCTCTAACTCTTCTTCATCCCTTCACAATTTTGATTGCAGGTGTACATTTTATAGAAGAGAAGTCGATGACCTTCATTTCTGATTTAGAATTCCACACACCTTCTTATAATTTCAAAATAACTCAAAAGTTGGCATTCCTTCATGACTTAGCATTGTCATGGTGCATGAATTGGTCCAGTGCTCTCCTTATATTAAACAACAAACAAGCACCTATATGTTTCCTTAACCCTAATTGTATTCTCCTCTTCTTTAAGGATTTATCATGCCATGTTCTAAGGTAAAGGAACTCCTCCGAACTGGAACACTAATTTCATTTACTCACCAGAATCTCCTTACCTAAATATTTAAACCATAATTAAATCTCTTCGCCATCATTAGTGGGATTTATTAATATCTCCTCATCACAGCTGGTGTTTGACTATTCTATTCCCTTTTTTATTCCTACTAGTATCTCATTTTGTTTCTCAGAATACCATAACCTATATTTTCTAAATGTGTATTTTATTCTTTATACCATATTTTTTGTAGCTATATATTACTTTCATTTTTAGTACCTTCATGTTCTAGTATCTATATATTCGTTCATAATACCTGCATTTCTGGTACCATCATCTTATAGTTATAATTAAATCCATGCATTTTTTGTTTTATATTATTTTTCTATCACCAAACATGTCTTATTTGGGGTGCCAATATAGTAAGAAAAAAAATTATGTTTGAATGATATCCCCCATATGTTTTTATAACACCATGATATTTTTTGAAATGTTATTTTTAATTAATTTAAACTTTTTGATATTTCTCATTTCACGCAACACTGAATATAGCTTGTGTATATGAAAAAACCAAGTTGTTCTTTCTTTGTACGCAACACCAAGTAGATCTTGCACTACATGAAGAACTTATATTATATTTAGATACATGCAACACTATTTTTTTCTTTTGTTACACATAATATTGAGTTCCTTTGATAACTTGTGTGACATGCAAGACCTGGTTTTACTAATCTACAATGTACTATTAATATTATTATTAAATTATTATTATAGTTTTCACATAGAAATTGGAATAATGGTTATGAATAAGATTAATTAAATTATGAAAATATGGTTTACACATGTATATAAGAAGAATTATTTGGTGACCAATTAACTAGAAATGAAAATAAAACCCTTTTGAATATATAGGAAATCTTTTGTTAGAAAACTATATTTATGCAATCAAATATGTTTTACCTCAAAAATTAATTAAACCACTTTTGATAAATTATTTTAATGAAATATATATATATATATATATTATTTATTCAACTAATTATCATTTATCTTATGTGTGTTCTAGGTAAGAGATAAGAATGAAACCAATTTTAAGCATAAAGATATATTTTTTTAAAAGGTAATTTTGTCACCTTTTAATGGTACACCTATTTTAAATATAAATTTCAACACTTTTATAAATTATATTTGATAAAATAAACTCAATTTTTGAATTCATAACATCAAAATTATATTACTTTTAATTTTTTGTATGTTTCTGAGAAATTTCATTTTTGGATGAATAGTGAAAATGCTGAATTTTAATTCAAAACTGCATTTTTGTCTAATTTATTTATATAGTTAAATTATATTTTAATTTTTTTAAAAAGTATATTTAGATTAATTATACATATATTAATATAATTTCGGTCATTTGAATCAATTTCACATTGAAATTGGATATAAACACATTCCAAACTTTTGAATATTTTCACTTTAAATACTTGTTGTCTCATCCTATCTGTGGGATTAATTTTAAATTAATTTATGCCACTTATGTGTTTAGAATTTGGAAAAATGGATTTCATATTTATAATAATAATAATTAATAATTTATAATAAGGTCAAATTAGTTTTTTACCAAAAATATTAGTGTAAGTTATTAAAATTAATTACAGTGATTAAGGTAAAAACGAGTTTACTTAGTGGTTAAACTTTACCTTAAGGGTCCAAATACCCTATAAACATGTCCAAAATCCATTTTATGGACATATTTCATCCATATAATCCCTTTTATCAAAAATGGACAACTATTGGAGACATGTGATGTAAGGAAGACATCTCAATAGTGTTTACCTTTTTATATTTACAAGAATGTCACTCCTTCTCCACTATAAAGGGGCACTCCCCCCCCCTCACTTCTTCACACATCTCAAGCCATTTGTATTATCCAAAACCTACCCAAATAAGCTCCCAACTCCCCCCAACCCACCCCTTCATACTAAAATCCTCACTTTGGGCATAAATCCAACCAAGTAATCTCTTTTGTGCAAACCAAAAGGAGTTACCCAAAAGGAGGTAATGTTCTTCAACGTGCATTTCTGTTTTATTTATTTCTCCGTACATTTAGTTATTCTTATTACATGCTTATATAATAACATAATTATCCTAAATATACTTAAATTTTGTTATTTTAAGTTTAATATCTACACCTACACACATCCATCAAATGGGTAATGAACTTATTGTTCGTGTGTATGGCGGACTATAGCCTCGCAAAACGATGTCATTTGTTTTTTATTTACCACCTCTCATGGTTGGAAATTATTATCGACATACTATTTTTATATGATATATATAATATTTATGATGTATTTATACTTCTGGATTTATAATATAAAACATACCTTCATTTTTCTATTTTTTGTAAATACGATAACTTTGTTTGTGGACGTGTGGACTACCACCTCTTCAAATCAATGTGATTCATTCACACTTTACATGAAATGTATTAAGGATGGGTTTAGTAAAATTATATGATATATATTAAATAATAATACTATTTTAATTTTAATATATAAAATATATATATGTGTGTGTTATTTAATTTCTTTCTTTCAATATGATAATAAAACAGAAACAATGTTCATGTGTACGTACGACCTACCATCTCCATAAACGGTGTATTTCATTTCATATTTATATATTTAATAGATTAGTATAAATATTTATATACTGAATATATTTGATATTTACATCATGTTTTACATTCTTTAAATAAGTAAATAATGATCTAAGTAAGAGGATCAAGAATAACAAGTCAAAACATATATGAAAAATAAAGTCGATACTACGTAAAACATAACATTAACATGAAATTGTTAATAAGCGGGTAATAAAAAGTCATAATAAAATCATATGGAATGATATATAATAATATGGTTTTGTGTTATATGTATAATAAACTTATATTTATTATACATGAGTTTTGAATAGGTATGAAGAAATTCAAGACTTAAGGTAAGGGTTTTCTCGTCTCACTTTTATTTCTATGAGATTTATGCCTTATTCACCACTCATTTATTTTTGTATGGTGTATATACTACCCATGAATATATTATATTATTATTAATTTTAAATTTATGGGTATTTACACATCCAATTTATGATTTATCTTTCATGTTATTTATGGTTTAAAAGTTACCAAATTGATAAAGTAATTTTGTCTCAATTTGCCTTCTTTGAGACAC
This sequence comes from Viscum album, assembly GCA_963277665.1. Classification (NCBI taxonomy): domain Eukaryota; kingdom Viridiplantae; phylum Streptophyta; class Magnoliopsida; order Santalales; family Viscaceae; genus Viscum; species Viscum album. The sequence goes on along the minus strand of OY728150.1, from coordinate 799,455,414 downwards.
ATGTCATGTTTTGAACCTATATTATTCTAAAAGGTGTATAAACTACCCTTTGAAATGTTATATAATGAATATACTTATTTTAATGATATTTTAAGTTCCATTTAATGTTATTATTTCATGAGGATTATGATTCCAAGTTACCAAAGTGGTAACAGTTTATTACTACAATCTCATCATTTATCAGGATTGTTTATGATTATGCTTCCATTAATGAAATATTATGATACATCTCACAATAAATATCATTAATTTTCTTATATTATGTTTATTAATGATATATTCATGTAATTTTACCATTTTTTCACTCTTTGGTTCTTAAGATAATTAAGGAAACATTTTTTAGAAAATCCAACTTTATTTCTCTTTTTCAGTCGGAAATTTGTGTTCTTCCAAAACCATGTTTTCTAAAAATGTTTTTAAAGATTAGTTATGAGTTTTAAAATTTATTTTTAAATAAATTATTTTCAAAAAATTTCCAATCTTACTTTATAAGTTTTAAAAGTTATTTTTAAAGAAAAGTTTTTCAAAATGATTTCAAGCTTCCTTTATAAGTTTTCATAGATATTTTCAAAGAAACTGATTTCAAAAGGTTTTATGTTTTGAAAATAATTTTTCAAAGAAGAAAGGTTATTTTCCTCAAAAAAAATTAGATATTTTTAAAAATATTATATTATAATTTTTTCAAAATTTTTTTCAAATAAATGGATTTTGAAAATGTTACATGTTTTAAAAAGTGATTTTTAAATAAAGATTATTTTCCTTTAGAAATGTTCCAAGTGGTCTTTAAAAATACTTCCCCATCTACATTGACATCCTTTGATATAGTTTATTATTTACGAGGGATATTATATAAGGACACCATTCTTATTATTTATTTGAATGGTTTATATTAATATGACAAGTTGTTTATGAAACCTGTTTCTCTTCCATGGGTTATACCACGATAAAATGATTATGAAACCCACTTCCTTTCATAGGTTATTATATGATGAAATGATTATGAAACCTATCACTTTTTAAAAAGTTATGATATGATTAAATGTTTATAACATCCATTTCATTTCATGGGTTATGATATTATGTATACGAAACTCATCTCTTTTAAAGGGTTGTGATATGATGAATGTTTTATTATCTTGTAGCAAATGCATATATGATTTCATTATGTGAAAGGTGTAACCTATATATCCCTCTAATGAACTGGATAATGATAAATGTTTTATGAGCTCAAAGGGTACATGGTAGAGCATCCCAAGCTTGAAACAAGAGGGTACATGGGAGGGCTTCCTAATCCTGAAATAATAGGGTACACGGGAGGGCATCCCAATCCCAAAACAAGAGGGTACATGGGAGGAAATCCCAAGCCCAAAACAAGAGGGTGAACAAGAGGGCATCCCAAGCCTGAAACAAGAGGGTCCATGGGAGGTCATCTCAAGCCCAAAACAATAGGGTGCATGGGAGGAAATCCCAATCCTGAAACAAGAGGATACAGGGGGGGAATCCCAATCCCAAAACAAGAGGGTACATAGGAGGGAATCCCATATAATTCCCCAGCCTTAAACATTACATATTCTTGAGATAAGTCAATAATGTGACTTTAATTCACATCGAGGATATTTTCAGGTTTAGAGCTTTAGATAATTAGGTCATAACTTATAAATAACATCTTGAATATTACAAGTAGACACTTTTACTCACTATCCTTTTTTATAAAACAAAAACTCTTTAAAAATAAATATGAAATCATTTCATGTTCTAACAGTATAACTTTTCCTTGATCCCATACTTGACTCTATTCTTCTTTATATCCTATGAAAAACATTTCATAACTTGGAATGACCATAAAAAAAATCAGTAAGGGATACATAAATAAATAAAACTGTTAGTATTGGGATAACATAAAACCCATGAATACCTTATCAAAAAGTAATACTTTTCACCTTTAAGAAGTAGTAAATATACTTCACTGGATATAAGCTCGTTACTTACCCTTTTTGCAACCAAAATATTACCATAAAATCTCATAGAAAGCAACATATAGTATATAAAGGTAACTTGGGATATAAACATACTTAAATATAATAACCATATAGTCTAATTCCACACATATCACTAAATAGAATAGTCGTACGGCTGACTTCTATACCCAATGCATTTGAGGTTATAACATAACCACTCGTCCTTGGTTTATCACGTAACCATTCGTCATTTGGTTTATCGCATAACCACCCATCATTGGTTTATCATGTAACCACTCATAAAATATCCAAGTACCATTATATAATCATAACACATAAAATATTTCAAATACTAATAATATTTCATTTGCAATCACAAGAAATCATTTTAATATATTGAAATATTCAATCCATTTCCAAAAACCATTTAAAAGAATTTTTAATCAAAGTGTCTCATACCACTTTGAAACTTTTAAAATTTTAAAATTTTCATGTCCATATAAATAAATTTATAAAACCCATTTTTAAAACATGGACATGAATTTTAAGGTTTTAGAAGAATAAATCTGCAAAACATTTAAAACTATGTTTTAGTTAAAGAGTCCCTTGGCACTTGAAAAACACTTGAATAAAAATCATTAAGGAATAACATTAAATAAAACATTAAATATCATGAGAATATACTAATTAATGATATAACCTTTCAAAATAGTTTTACATGCACCTTATAGGATAATAAAGGTGCAAAACATCAAGATATGCCTCAATGAAATAAGATTGTGATGAAGTACCTTACAAAGATCGTATCATTAGATTAAGGATAAATAAATGGCATAATTATGTTTGAAAAATATAAATACACCTAATATAAATGGATATTAAGTGTAAAAAAATCATAGTACATTCACACATATTCATAGAATTACATAATCAAGAAGAATAATATTAACCCAAAGAATGGAAATTGGGTTAAGAAGTTCCCTTACAAAAATTCAGCAGCCTAACGATGTCACTTAAAAATTTATAAAATGAGTTGATGAGAGAGAAAGTGGTATATCATCACTTGGACATAAAATTTACAGAAATAATGATATATAATAACATATCCCAACATAATAAAATGGAAATTAAAATACATAACATAAAAAATTCTTTAAAAGATGAGGGTGAAAGGTTCCCTTACCTTGAGTCTAATTCGTCACGTATGTTCCTTTTTCTTCCTGAATAATAAACTTTAGTTGATTTATACTTTATTAAGAACATTTTTCAAGTTTATTATTCCGTTTATATCACTTATTATCATTTTATAAAAATTACATAATTATTTAAGTTAATATCGTTCGTTTTGTCGATATTGGGTACTTGAGTGGAAAATGATCTTGTTATAATTACAAATTGTCCATGTGGTCAAAAGTAAATTATCTAAATAATAGTATTCATGATTTAAATATCATATATATCCAGTATATATGTATTTATAATAGTCCATAACATTTTTAGATAAGAAATGAAATGCATCGTTCATGGAGACGGTAAGCCGTACGTACGTATGAACGCTACTTTCATTTATTTTTCATATTAAAGAAATTAAAACTAAATGATACATAGGTATATTATAATTATATCATAATATCATATGATATATATTTTACATAAGTTCATTAACTCCATACTTTATACATTCCATGTATGGCTTGAACGGGTCATATCACTTTGAGGGGGCGGTAGTCCGCACTCCCTCAAATGAAATTATCATATTTACACATCATGAAAATCATAAAGGTATGTTTGTAAATAAAAACTACAGTATAATAGATGCAATATAAATATAATATATATCATATATAAATACATTTACATCATAATGACCACCATGAGAGGTGGTAGGGAAAAATCGAACAATCATCGTTTCGTGAGGCAGCAGTTCACCGTACACAGAAACACTATGTTCATATCCATTAGATGGAGGTGTGTGTAAGTGTAGTAATAATCCTTATCATAACAACATACTAGTATATCTAGGATACTTTTTTTGTTATATAATCAAATAATAATAATAGAATAGGGAGTGGAGAAGTAAAATAATGAAAAGGAACTTTAGAGAAGACTCTACCTCTTAAAATGTGTAACTCCCTTTGATTTGAGCCAAAAGGATTTAATGAATTGCCTTATTCTTAGATTAATGATTCTATGATTAAGATAGATATGTTTGGAGATTATTTGGATAGATTATAGATGATCTAAGGGGATTGAGAGGTGTGAGTAAGGGTTAGAAGTTGTGGCCTTTTATAGGAGGGAGGTGGGGTACTTTAGGAATGTCTTGAAAGATTATTTTATTATAAACCGAATTTCAATTTCAAAAGGTCAAAACCTAATTTAATTTTAAGATAATATTATAATTGTTCTAAATAATTTCAATAAATATGAAAAGTTTTGGTTTCAAATTTAACCTTATCTTTTAGATTTAACCCTTAGTTAACTAATTTAACTCTTACCATGTCTTCTTGTATATTCTTACTATATGATTAAAATAGTTACCATAAAATGTCAATAGAACATCAAGTGGTTCATTAATAAAATTTTAAACATTATATAAGTCATTTTTTCAAATAATAGATTTTTAGGACTATTATATCATTTAATAAAATAGTATTTGTTTTAAAAACTCATTTATGTCAATTTTTATACTATTTATATCATGACTTTTTAAAAATCCATAAAAACTAGATTCTTTCGAAAAAACTTCATTAATTAAAATATAACAAGTAATAAGAATCCCTAAAATTCGTGGATGGTATAAAAATTTTCAAAATAAATTTATTTTAATATTTATAATCTCTTTTATTTAAATCATTCATTAATAAGGTAATCACTACATCATCATTGTGTCATAAATAAATTTCTTTTTTTTTTATGTATAAAAATTATAAATAAAATACCATGATGTAGAAAATATTTTTATATTTCTAATTGATATTTATAGTCAAATATATCACTTATATAACCCCATATAAAAATTGTTTTAGTAAAAGATATATGTTGTGTTATATTTTTCTTTACTTTAAATTAATTCTTATAAAATGTCATTTTCACATCCAAGTGGCTCCATGGGGTCCCAAAAATCAACCCAAGGATGCTCATGGTCAGAAATATCTCGTCCAATATGATTAGGACACGTGTTAGGGAAGTTTAATATTATTATAATATTATTTTTTTACCCTTATTTACTAGATTTACCCTTTAACCATGGTACATAAAATAATTACTGAAGTTACTATTAATAATGTCTAAAAATAAAAGGTACATATTTACAAAATTTGGACCTCATGATTTAAAATATGGAATATATTTTTTCAAATTCTAAACACATAAGTTTCAGTAATTAATTTAAAATTAATTCATGTTGTCAAAACCAAAAAGTGGGTTTTTAAGAAGTAATAACTATCAAAAGATTGAGGTGTGTTTATGTCCAATTTCAAAGTAAAATTACTTCCAATGACCAAAATTGAATTAAATGATAAAAATATAATCCAATTACAATTTAAAACCAATTAAAAGTACAATATAACTATATAAATATATTATATTAAAAGGCAGTTTTGAATTAAAAGGCAGTTTTGAATTAAAATGCAGTATTTTTCACTATTCATAAAAATATGAATTTTATCACAAAAATACCAAAATTTCATCCAAAGTTAATTTTTATGTCCTGTTTATGAAAAATAAGTTTATTTTTTCAAATATAATATATATAAGTAAAAAACTAGATTTTAAAAGGGTTCGCCATCAAGAAGTGGTAAAACTGCATTTTTATAAAAATACTTCTTTTATCCAAAAAATTGAATTTGTTCTTATATCATATCTAGAAAACATATAAGATGAATTTAAAACATTAAATTGAATATATATAATATATTTTTTATTAAATAAAAATCCATAAAGAGTGATATTAAAACACGGTTATTCTCTTTTAAATAGGTTTTCATAAAAACACATCCTTTATATTCAATTGGTTTTTATTTCCATTTCTAATAAATTTGGTAACCAATGAATCATTATTTAAACATGTGTAAACCATATTTCAAAATTCAGTTGATACTATTCATTACCTCCATTACAATGGCTAGGCGTTAACTACCATCTAAAATAATGATGATATTATTGTATTATATTTTATTATAACTCAAAGTTGTGTGCAATGTAAGATTTAGGAGAAACCTGTTGTTGCGTGTTGAGTACGCTATCGAAATAATCATCCCCTTTAATGTAAAATTAATATCTTATTCATAAGTATTAATAGAAATAAGAAATTATTATTCTATAAACACCTAGGTCATTACATCCTTCCCCCCCTTTTGAAAATTGCATCCTCACAATTTTAAAATTAGGCTTAGAAACTTCATTGAAAATCCTGCATCAGAAAAAGATTCAATAAAACTATCACTTTAAAAGAAAAAAGGAGAAGTACAAAGGTCACCCAAGATAACACGTACTAGGATTACATGAAAACATGGATATGGAAGAGAAAACTAACCATCAAGTTCTGATGGAGAGTGATAGAAAACATGATTAGGAGAAAGTTAACAACAAGAAAACCACAAACTTGGATGGGTTAAACAATCTTTGATTCCCCAATAGGAAAATTAGAAGTACAATGTTTTTGTTTTAAGTTCCTTTTCATAAAGTTAAGGAATTATTTTACTACTTAGAATAAGAACATAATTAAATATACTTACCTTTCAAGTAGAGTTTCATCCTTTAATAAATTTCTACCACAAACTCATATTTTCTCCAAACGATGAGTATTCAAGATGACTTGGTCACATCTAAAGTGCTAGAATCAACTTCTAGAGATCACATAATCCAAAAAAGATGACTTATATATATTTCCCCTGTATTTAGACATTAACCAAATCCAAAATGGTTAGTACAAGATCAGATAATCCCCAAAAAGGATAATCTTTTATAAAAATACTAGTCTTAATCTCAAAAAATCAACAAACAATACCCAAAGTTCAAAAAAGACCATTCAATACACAATTATCCTTAAAATTATTCAATATAATCTAGACTAAGATTGAAACCCAAATCTTAGAATAATTTGTTCACATAGTCTTCCATGATAAATCTTAACATTTATCTCTAAATAACATCGACTACTCTTAAAGTATCATACTTAAAAGTAATTATCCTAATAACATATTCTCAAATATAGGTTAATCATTTCCATAAATAACCCAAATCGTTATAAGTCCACAATAAAAACATAGATTCTTCCAAAATAAAATTCCACCAATAATCCTCAAATTAAATCCCATAGTATTATATTTTCCTTAGGTGTATAGTGTTACCAAAAGAGAAAATGTCTTCCCAAATAAAATTTATCACTTAATCACCAAATCATTTTCCTATACAAAGTATATCCATTTGATAAAACATAAGTTCCCAAAATTAACTTATTCTTGATCCATAAAATCATTTAACTAAAAATAATAAGTCATACTAACCAGGGCCTTCACATAGGCCAGTGGTAGGTGATGCACCCTTGTCTCCCTTCAGTTGTGGGTTCAATTCCTATGGCCTTTCCAGACGTGACGGGTTGTCACCCATCCTGTAGGTTGTCCCTTTTCTAAAGCCATATCATTGTTATAGCATTCTAAAAAATAAGATAATTTCCTAAAAAATAACCACAATCTTTTTTATACTCAAAGGTTATCTAATACCTTTCATTTTGCATCCCAAAAATTAATAACCCGTAATTACCTCAAATTCAGGGATCATATAAACCCTAATGGTTCTTTATGACTATATCCACAAAAGAAAAGATAATTCTTCCTCAATTAACATTTTTATATAACAAACTTAAGGTTTAAAAATAATTTAAGTCTTCCAAAGTAACCCCATAATTAATACATTTAAACATATCATCACCATAGATACAATATAACTCTCCAATTCCTAAAATTTATACATCTTAATAATCGAACATTCTTCATGATGTATACATCTTAATAATCAAACATTCTTCATGTTCGTACGTATGAACGCTACTTTCATTTATTTGTCATATTAAAGAAATGAAAAATAAATGATACATAGGTATATTATAATTATAGTATAATATAATATGATATATATGTTACATATGTTCATTAACTATATCCTTTATACGTTCTATGTATGTCATGAATGGTTCATATCACTTTGAGGTGGCGGTAGTCCGCACACCCTCAAATGAAATTATCGTATTTACACATCATGAAAAGCATAAAGGTATGTTTGTAACTAAAAACTACAGTATCATAGAGACAATATAAATATAATATATATCATATATAAATATAGTTCCATCATAATGGCCACCATGAGAGGTGGTAGGTAAAAATCGAACAATCATCGTTTTGTGAGGCAGCAGTTCGTCGTACACAGAAACACTATATTCGTATCCATTAGATGGAGGTGTGTGTAAGTGTAGTTATAATAATTCTCATAAAAACATCCTAGTATATCGAGGATATTGGTTTTGTTATTTAATCAAATAATAAGAATAGAATAGGGAGTGGAGAAGTAAAATAATGGAAAGGAACTTTAGAGAAGACGCTACCTCTTAAAATGTGTAACTCCCTTTGATTTGAGCAAAAAGGCTTTCTTGAATTATCTTATTCCTAAGTTAAGGATTCTAGGATGAAGAGATAGATCTTGGGAGATTATTTGGGTATATTTTGGGCTATCCAGGGGGCTTGATAGGTGTAAGTAAGGGTTAGAGGTGGTGGCCTTTTATAAGAGGGAGGAGGGGTGCTTTAGGAATGTCTTGAAATATTATTTTATTATAAACTGAATTTTGATTTAAAAAGTTACAAAACTAATTTAATTAGAATATTATAATATTATTGTTCTAAATACTCTCAAAAAATGGGTTTTATAAAAGTTTTTGTTTCAAATTTAACCTTATCTTTTAGCTTTAACCCTTAGTTAATTACTTTAACTCTTACCATGTATTCTTGTATATTCATACTATATGGTTAAAATAGTTACCATAAAATTACAATCGAACCTCAGGTGTTTCAATAATGAAATTTTCAGCATTATCTAATTCATTTTTCTGAATCATAGATTTTTAGGACTATTATATCATTTAATAAAATAGTATTTGTTTTAAAAACTTATTTATGTCAATTTTTATACTATTCATATCATGACTTTTTAAAAATTCATAAAAATTAGATTATTTCAAACAAACTTCATTAATTAAAATATAAAAGGTCATAATCATCCATAAAATTCGTGTATGGCATAAAAATTTTCAAAATAAATTTATTTTAATATTTATAATCACATTTATTTAAATCATTCATTAATAAGGTAATCACCACATCACCATTGTGTCATAAATAAATTTTTTTTTTATGACTAAAAATTATAAATAAAATAACATGATGTAGGAAATCTTTTTATATTTCTAATTAATATTTATATTCGAATATATAACTTATATAACCCTAGATAAAAATTATTTTAGTAAAATATATATGTTATGTTATATTTTTCTTTACTTTAAATTAATTCTTATAAAATGTCATTTTCGCATCCAAGTGGCTCCATGGGATCCCAAAATCGACCCAACAATGACCATGGTTGTAAATATCTCATAAAATAGGATTAGGACACATTTTAGGGTAGTTTAATATTATTATAATATTATTTTTTACCCTTATTTACCAGATTTACCCTTTAACTGTAATGTCCCAGTTCTGGAGGTCACCCAGAGGCGTCCCGTACCCGGTTGGCCACATGGCTTCAAGCGCATTACCCCAAATTCCAGAGGCTTTCGACTAGCAATGAGGGCCTTGAGTGTGATAGTGGTTAAACTATGACCTTATTGGAAGAGTACACAAAGGAAGTAAACAAATACATACAAGAGAGGAAGCAGTAATAATATCATACAAAAATAAATAGCGGAAGACTGATAGAATAAACTGGATCACATATATAAAATGATGCATGATACATATGTCTAAAAAAGTAGCGAAACAAAGCACAATGCTGAAATATAGTACTAAACCAAGTACAAAAGAAAAACAGTAATTAGCTCTACAGTATCGCAAGCCTAAGCTTGGTCTCATGCTCTCCAACTCCACAACATGTCAAGTACCTGAAGTAGAAGGGCGTTTGGCCTTGTCTATACCTGCAATAATATAATATGTTTGGGCCCAAAAGCATGGCCCAAATAGGGTGTGAGACTAAATCCCGGGAGGAAACCACCACGAGATCTATGCCTAACAGTCAGTGAGTATATGGTAAGTAAAAGTACAGAAAAGAGTAAACAGGAAAGTACTCAACCATAAGCAATCCACAGTTTCAATATCAAGCAACAACTAACTAAACAGATAACCAAAAACAGGTAACCCTCTAGGAAGTACCCATAGTCTATCCCCTCTGGTCCTACCTAGAAACACAAGAAAGAAGCTAACACAAAGTTAACCCTCTGGGAAGTACTCACAACCCATCCCCTTTGGTCCTACCTAACAAGTACAAGCAACCCTATGGGTAGTACACTAAGTCTAACCCCTTTGGTTCAGCTTAAGCATAGACTCTATGAGGAAGCACTCACCGTCAATTCCCCCTTATAGTCTCGTATCATACCTAAAGGCTCTCTAGGGAAGCACCTACGTCACATTCCCCCTGTGGCCCGTGTTGATGAACTATAGACTTGTTGAGGAATCACTCAACGTCAATTCCCATTGTGGTCTCGCATCGTAATAAGGCAAGAAACTTTGGATAATCCCTTGCATCCATTCTCCCTATGGTCTATACATCAGGTTCACATGACCCTATGTAAGTCAAGCAAGTGTCACAATGCATATCGGCCAAGGTAACCCTCAAGAACTACTTTGCTAGCATTCTATAGCATAACAGCATAACAGAACAACAGTCACACCATCCTACAATACTAGGCATGGGAAAGTAAACAGCCACCTAACATGAAAACTAGATCCAAAGGGTCAAAACAGGAAAAACATGCATGGGAAACACATCCAAATCATAGCAATTCTCCATATTCATAGTTAAATATCATCTACTCAAGAATACAAGCATAGCAGACAAACAATAGGGCTAAAATGGTAAACGCGCAATACCTCGTTCATGGGTATTGGGAAAATTTTCACATAAAACTCAAAGACTTTCAATAGAAAGGAACAAACCACCTACCTTGGCATTGTGAGATCAATATACATGAACCTAGAGGCTTTAATCTCCTTAGAACACCATAGATCTACGAAAACATATAAAACATTCAACCCACGATAACTCACAAAATAGAAGAAAACAGAAGATGATGCTCTAGGAGAAGAGAGAACTCACCGATGCAATTCCAACGCAACCAACGGTGTTCGATTTGGAGGAAGGATGCTCACTCGGGGGTTCGTCGAAGATCCATGGTTGTACGGAACTCTCGGTTGAATGAGACCTAGAAGGAGAGCTTTCTGGTGATTAGATGCAACCCCGGTGTGTTAATGAAAAAAAAATAAAGTACACGACGTATACTTTTGAAGTACATGGCGTGTACTCGCATTTTCCATACTCCGCTTTAGGCAGCCTCCAGGTCACCCCCACATGGCCGTGTGCATGGCCACTACACGGCCAGCACACGGCTACCTATGGTCGTGTACTCATAAAGTACATGGAGTGTACTCATAAAGTACACGGCGTGTACTCATAAAGTACACGGCGTGTACTCATAAAGTACACGGCGTGTAATCATAAAGTACACGGCACGTACTTCGAAAATTTCCAGAAAAAACTCTTTTCCTCAAAAACTACCATAAAATGAAAACATACCTGAAAAGAAGATCCAAGTTCTTACAAAATTCCCCCCTTAAAGAAATTTGTCCCTGAATTTCCCTAGCAAGGTGGCGTAAAAGAAGAAACCCCGAACAACTCTGGCCACTGTGCTTGTACATCGGCCTCCCTCTCCCAAGTCTCATCATGTACCCACCTGTACTACCATAGCACTCGTACCAGAGGAATAGACCAGCCATAGAGAACCTTTTTACTAAGATCAAAAATTTGGATAGGATGCTCCTCTAAATATGTGTCCACTTCCAACTCAACCTCCTCAAGTTGGAAAACATGAGACGGGTCTGAAAAGTAACGTCGAAGCTGAGAAACATGGAATACATCATGCATAGATCGGTACCTCTAAGGTAACTGCAACCGATAGGCAACCATCTCAACTCTCTCCAACACCTCAAATGGACCGACGTACCTCGGTGAAAGCTTATCATGTCTTCTAATCCTCTTGTGTCCCAACCTCGGTGTGACACGCAGGAAAACTTGATCCCTGACCTTGAACTCCAGAGGTCGTCTTTGATGATCAACATAAGACTTCTGTCAAGACCGTGTAGTATCCATCCTCTTCCAAATCAACTTTGTATGCTATGTGGTCTCCTGAACAAGACGAGGTCCCATCAAAGCTTCCACTCCTGCCTCCATCCAACATAAGGGTGATTGGCATGGCCTACCATACAAAGCCTCATAAGGTGTCATCTGAATAGTTTCTTGAAAACTATTTTTGTACGAAAACTCCACAAGAGGTATGTGATTCTCCCAAGAACCTCCAAAATCCAGGATGCATGCTCGTAGCATGTCCTCAAGCACCTAAATCGTACGCTTAGACTGGCCATCAGTCTGGGGGTGGTAATCTATACTTAAAATCACCAGTGTACCCAAAGATTTATATAGCCCCTACCAGACCCAAGAAGTAAAACGTGCATCCCTGTCTGAAATGATGGAGTGTGGAACTCCATGCAGATGTATAATCTCACGGATGTACAACCATCCTATCTCATCAACACTGAAGGTATCCTTGATCGGTAAGAAGTGAGTGACCTTCGTAAGTCTTTCAATGATAACCCATACTGCATCATTCCCTCGAGGCGACCTCAGAAACCCTATTATGAAATCCATCGCAACGTCGTTCCACTTCTACTAGAGAATGGGTAATTGCTGCAAAATATCTATTGGTCATGGATGCTCCGCCTTCACTTATTGACAGGTGGAACATCACATAACGAAACCTGCAATGTTTCTCTTCATACCTAGCCACCAATAATGATGGTGTAGATCATGATACATCTTGGTGACACCAGGATGAACTGCCCAAACTGAGAAATGAGAGTTCCAAATCAGCTCCTCGCGTATGTCTATTGGCACCCATATGCGCCCTTAGAAATGCAAGATCTCATCCTCACCTATGGTCTATCCAGGAATAGGGTCCTCTCCTGACACACTTTCCCATAGGACTGGGCCTTTAGAATCTGATAGTTGCCTCATTCGTACTCGATCAAGAAGGGTAGAGGTAACAGCTATAGAAGAAAGGAAAGTTTGTCCCTGTCTGTCATGCACCTCCAAATGCATCTTAGAGAATAGATCCATAATCTTCCACTCACTACTAGCCTCCTGAACTACCTGTATTTGAGTCCTCCTGCTCAATGAATCAGCTACTGTGTTTCCTTTCTCAGGTGTGTAGGCAAGCTCAAAGTCAAAAGACTGAAGTTACTCAACCCACCATCACTGTCTCAAATTCATATCATGCTGAGTGAAGATGTACTTGAGACTTTTGTGGTTGTTGAAAACCAAAAAATACTCTCCTAGAAGATAATTTCTTCAATAGCATAAGGCATAAACAACTGCATACAACTTGATATTGTGCGTCGGGTAGTTCCTCTCATGTGTCTCAACTGCCGAGACCCGTACGCAACGACTCCATCTCCCTGCATAAGCATATCTCCTAGACCATTACCTAAAGAATCATAATAAATAGTATATCTCTTGACCATCTACGGAAATACTAGTATCAGTGCTGAAGTAAACCTCCCTTTCAGCTCCTGAAAGGCTGACTCACAAGAATCTGACCATAATAACTTCGCACCCTTCTTAGTCAGACCCGTCAGTGGTGCTGCTAAGCGTGAAAAGTCCTGAATGAAACTTCTGTAGTATCCATGCAACCCTAGAAAACTCCACACCTCAAAGAAGTTCTTCGGCTGCTCCCAGGAAACTACTACTCTCACTTTCTCTGGGTCTACTGACACTCCTATCTCTGAGATAACATGACCCAAGAAGTAAATCTAATCCATCCAAAAGTGGAATTTTGAGAGCTTATAATATAACAGATTCTCTCTCAGTGTACTCATAATGATCTCAAGATGGGTAGCATGGTCGTTTCGAGTGTGAGAGTACACCAAGATATCTTCCACGAAGACAACCATGAAAGAATCCAAGTATGGATGGAACACTCGGTTTATCAGTGTCATGAACACTACAGGCGCATTCGTGAGACCGGACGGCATAACCATATACTCGTATAGACCATACCTGCTCTGGAAGGCTGTGATAGGTATATCAGGTGGTATAACGCACAACTGATGATAATCATACCTCAATTCAATCTTTGAGAACACCTGGGCTCCTCAAATATGATCAAAGAGATCATCAATCCTTGGTAAAGGATATCAGTTCTTGAACGTCAACTGGTTTAACTTCCGATAATCCATAAAAATCCTGAGGGTTCCATCTGCCTTCTTCACAAACAGGACAGGCAAACCCCAAGGAGAAGTACTGGGTCGAATGAAACCCTTTTCTTACAACTCCTCCAACTGCTTCTTGAGCTCCTGTAACTTTGTTTTAGCCATCCTATAAGGAGGAATGGACACTGGTGCCACTCCTGGAACGAGCTCAATAGAAAATTCCACCTCTCGCTCTAGAGGAAAACCTAAAATGTCCTCTGGAAAGACGTTCCTAAAATGATCCACCACTAGAGTAAATTCTAACTGTGAAGTCCCCTAATCATCCAGATATAGACTAGAAATCTGGGTTGTAACTCCTCCTAACCCATGATGCTCTGGACCCACTCTACTCGCTCAGACATCCCATTCACCCTTATGAAGAAATGATATGACCTCTGGTGATGTGAAACTCACCCTGTGATGATAACAGTCGACGACTGCCTTGAAAGGAACTAACTAGTCCATTCTGAGAATGAAATCATAGGCTGTCATCTCTAGGACATAGAGGTCCCATAGGAAGTGAAACCCACCAACCTCTATAGGGCACTCCTTGTACTGACGTACACTAGTCATTCTAGTCCCCAACGGAGTTTCTAGTGTCAAAATATCGGCAGAAGAAAAGATGAAAAACCCAAGGCTCTCCACAATAGAAATAGATATAAAGCTATGGGAAGCACCTGTATCAAAAAGAGATGAAGATAAAACTGAGGCAATGAGGATCATACCTCAAAGTGTAGAAGGTTCGGAATCCTACTCCTGCTGGGTATGCTCCGCTGTAAAGGTTTGGCCTGCTCCACGACCCTATGACCCTACTTGAACACTCTAAGATGATCCACTCTGATGTCGCTGAAAGACCGGAGACTGAACAACACGTCCATGACCTCCACCTCGGCCTGAACGGCCAAAAGAACTCTAGTTCCCAGACTGGTGAGAAACCGGTGGTGCTGCTCCCAAATGCGGAGTCATAGAAGAACTCATGTCACCAGCTGCTATTGAGAAGATCTGACAAAATCGTTGAAGGTGACCCATCTTGCCGCATGATCGGCACTCCACTGGGTATTTCGGGTATTGTGGCCTCATATTCCCACTCTTTCCACACTGGTAGCACACCACCTGGATACCAGAAGATGTGTCTCGCCTCCTTGGATCACTGCTCAAAGACTCCCTGTGGTGCTTCCTACTATCATTAGGAGGGATGCTAACTCTAGATGTTGAGCCGCCCTGGATCCCAACTCCGGAATCCCTCATATTGTGCTCCATGATTAGTTTCTGGTTGACGATAGAAGTGATGGAAGTCAACCTAAATATGTTCACCTGTGATCGGATGTCGTGCCTCAGACCATCTACGAACTTCCTTGCTAGGAATAACTGATCACCTCATGGAATAGGCATGAATCGCTGCAGCTCGGTAAAGCATGAGGAATAATCCATGACAGAAAGATTTCCCTACTCCAAAAGCATAAACTCCTAGGCTCGATCAGACCTCAGGGTCTTCGAATAGAAGTAATCATAGAAGATGCACTGAAACTCATCCCACGCCATAACCTGCTAGCGTCCCGCCTGTGAGATCACATCTCACCACCTCTTGGAAGAGTCCTGAAGCATATAGGTAGCGAGCTTGAACCTCCTCTATGGAGGCATCTCTAGGTTCTCAAAGATTGTCAGCATGGCTTCTAACCGTGACTCTACAGCCTGAGGTCCTCCTTCCCCTGAGAAAGTGGGAGGATGCTGCTGCTGGAAAACCCACGTCAAATCTACCATCGATAGGGTAGGAGGTGGTATTCCCTAAAAAGTCTACATCATCCTCATGAATCCTTCCCTAAACTGTGCATCGGCACTGGTATTAGGTATAACTATTGGTGCCAAGACTGGAACAATAGGAGGATCTGTGGGAAGTCCCTGATTAGTCGTATCCGGCATCTGATCACTGCCCTGTAACTAGAGGAAAACCAGAGGATGTCTCGGTGGCATGAATCTGTAAGGTTAAACGCACATCTTAGATCAAGATTAATAGGGACTGAAACATAGAAGTGTAAGAAGGGAACAAGAGAAAGAAAACATTCAAGTTTTACAAAACATTACTACATGGCGTGTACAATTCCTACACGGCGTGTTCCCTTAATCCATTCACATGGGCGTGTACTTTTTCCAACCTAGGTCATGTATCACCCCACACACACGGCATTTTGTCTTAACACATGGCGTATACCTGAATCCTATTCCACTGCTCGAGTCCTTCTACATGGTTAAGCCACACGAATCTCCTAAAACAAGACTACATGGTGTGTTAAAGGAAAACATGATGTGTACTAGACGAGCTTCATTGACCCGTGTCATTAGTGACACGACTGGGTACATAGATCACACTACACAGTGTGTTCAAGACGGACATGACATGTACGTGAAAGGATAACACTGACCTGTGTTGTTAGTGACACGGCCGGGTACCTGGGTCAGACTACACAGTATGTTTAATCTTGAAACGGCGTGTATAGCTTAAGGTTTATCCATCTGTGTTGTTTGTTACATGGGCAGACACAGGGTCAACACCACACGGCATGTACAACTGGTACACGGCGTGTTCCCACCAGACTTTCCCCATCTCGTGTCTCTGCCCACGTGGCCTATGACATGGTTAGGGATTACACAGCGTGTACTTAAGAAAAATAGTTTCTTCCTGAACAGAAAAACACATGGCATGTACTTAACATTACATGGTGTGTATTCTGGGTTTTTCCGGATTGTAAGCCTTATAAACTACTCTGTAACCCAGAAAAACATTGAAACAAACATTGAAAGTGCCAAATTCTGATCTGTGAGGGCCCATACTCCCCGCGAATCAAAGTTTGGCATCTTTTACATGTTATAACATGGAAAACAAGGTAATTATCCACCAAATTCCGGTCTATGAGGGCCCATAACACCTCAAGAACCAAGGTTTTGCGTTCATTCCAACCAAAACCCTACACAAAAATATCCTATCAAATAACAGGTATTTTATCAAGGCATATATCACAACATCATGCATATTCTACACAACATCTATCACAACAACATGCAATTGCTAATGCACCCTAGATGGCATGGCAAGAATTCATGACATGTGATTTCTAGCAAGTGCCAATATGATGCATGAGACGGCATACCCTCATCTCATTGGGTTGCAATGGAAATAGAATCTCAACAACATCAATGGTAACAACACAAAACATGCGAATCACCCAATGGTGAAATCAAAACAACTGTAAAATTGAAAAAACATAAAATTGCAATAAACGTGGTAGATTAGCTTTTCCTTGTACATGGGTTAGCTACTCCCAGGCACAGCTTATTACCAAGTAACTATTCCATCCTATCCCTGGATATAGGCTCCAAACAGTAAGTCAAGAAGAAAAGAAAACATCCTCCGATACCACTTTTTAACGTCCCGGTTCTAGATTCCACCTAGAGGCATCCTGTACTCGGTTGGTCACATGGCCTCAAGCGCATTCTCCTGAACACCAGAGGCTACCGACTAGCAGCGAGGGCCTTGGGTGTGATAGTGAGGAAATTATGCCATCATTGGCAGAGTACACAGTGGAAGCAAACAAATACATACAAGAGTGGAAGCAGTAATAATATCATACAAAAATAAACAGAGAAAGACTGATAGAATAAACTGGAGCACATATATAAAATGATGCATGATACATATGTCTAGGAAAGCAACGAAATAAAGAACAATGCTGAAATATAGTACTGAACCAAGTACAAAAGAAAAACAATAATCAGCTCCACAGCATCGCAATCCTAAGCTTGGTCTCGTGCTCTCCAACTCCACAGCATGTCAAGTACCTAAAGTAGAAGGGTGCTTTCCCTTGTCTATACATGCAACAATATAATCTGTTTGGGACCAAAAGCATGGCCCAAACAAGGTGTAAGACTAAATCTCAGTATGAAACCACCACGAGATCTATGCCTAATAGTCAGTGAGTATATGGTAGGTAAAAGTATGGAAAACAGTAAATAGGAAAGTACTCAACTGTAAACAATCCACAATTTCAATATCAAGCAACAATTAACCAAGCAGATAACCACAAACAGGTAACCCTCTGGGAAGTACCCACAGCCTATCCCCTCTGGTCCTACCTAGCAATGCAAGCAAGCAGCTAACATAAAGTTAACCCTCTGGGAAGTACTCATAGCTTATCCCCTCTGGTCCTACCTAACAAGTACAAGCAATTCTATGGGCAGTACACTCAGTCTAACCCCTCTGGTTCATCTTAATCATAGACTCTCCGAGGAATCACTCACCATCAATTTCCCCTATAGTCTCATATCATAACTAAAGGTGCTCTAGGGAAGCACTTACGTCACATTCCCTATGTGTCCCACATCTAGGAACTACTGACTCTCTAAGGAAGCACTCAACGTTAATTCCCCATGTGGTCTCGCATCGTAATAAGGAAATACACTATGGAGAAGCCCTTGCGTCCATTCTCCCTATGGTCTATACATCAGGTTCACATGGCCCTATATAAGTCAAGCAAGTATCGCAGCGCGTATCGGCCAAGGTAACCCTCAAGAACTACTTAGCTAGAATTCTATAGTATAACAACATAAAAGAACAATAGTCACACCTTCCTACAATACTAGGCATGGGAGAGTAAACAGCCGCCTAACAGGAAAACTAGACCCAAAGGGTCAAAATAGGAAAAACATGCATGGGCAACACATCCAAAGCACAAAAATTCACCTTATTCATAGTAAAATATCATCTACTCAAGCATACAAGCATATCATACAAACAATAGGGCTAAAACGGTAAACGCGCAATACCTTGTTCATGGGTATTGGAAACATTTGCACATAAAACTCAAAGTCTTTCAACAGAAAGGCACAAACCACCTACTTTGGCGTTGGGAGATCAATATACTTGAATCTCGAGGCTTGAATCGCCTTAGAACGCCATAGATCTACGAAAACGTATAAAATGTTCAACCCATGATAACTCACGAAAGAGGAGAAAACAGAAGATGATGCTCTAGGAGAAGAGATAACTCACTAATGCAATTCCAATGCAACCAACAATGTTCGATTCGGAGGACGGATTCTCACTCAGGGGTTCGTCAAATATCTGCGGTCGTACGGAGCTCTCGGTTGAACGAGATCTAGAAGGAGAGCATTCTGGTGATTAGACATGACCCCGGTGCATTTAATAAAAAAATAAAGTACACGGAATGTACTTTTGAAGTACACAGTGTGTACTCACCATTTCTATACTTCGCTTTAGGCGGCCTCCAGGTCACCCCCACATGGTCGAGTGCATGTCCGCTACACGGCCAGCACACGGTTACCCGTGGTAACCAAGTAAACAGCGTATACTCATAAAGTACATGGTGTGTACTTAGAAAATTTCTAGAAAAACCTCTTTTCCTAAAAAACGACTAGAAAAGGAAAACATACTTGAAAAGAATATCTGAGTTCTTACATTAACCATGGTAAATAAAATAATTACTGAAGTTACTATTCATAATGTCTAAAAATAAAAGGTAACTATTTGCACAATTTGGACCTCCTAATTCCAAATATGGAATCCATTTTTCCAAATTCAAAACACAGAAGTTATAGTAACTAATTTAAAATTAATTCTCGTTGTCAAAATCAAAAAGCGAGTTTTTAAGAAGTAATAACTATCAAAAGATTGACATGTATTTATATCCAATTTCAAAGTGAAATTACTTAAAATGACAAGAATTGGATTAAATGATAAAAATATAATTAAATTACACTTTAAAACCAATTAAAATTACAATATAACTATATAAATAAATTATATTAAAATGAAGTTTTGAATTAAAATGCAATATTTTTCACTATTCATAAAAATATGAATTTTATCATAAAAATACCAAAATTTCATCCAAAGTAAATTTTGATGTCCCAGTTATATAAAATAATTTTATTTTGTCAAATAGAATATATAAAAGTTAAAAAACACTATATTTAAAAAGGGTTCGTCATCAAAAGGTGGTAAAACTGCATTTTTAGAAAAAATACTTCTTTTATCCGAAAAAATGAATTTGTTCTTATATCATATCTAGAAAACATATAATATGAATTTAAAAAATTAAATTGAATATATATATATATATATATTCATTAAATAAAAATCCATAAAGAGTGATATGAAAACACAATTATTCTCTTTTAAATAAGTTTTTATAAAAACACATCCTTTATATTCAATTGGTTTTTATTTCCATTTCTAATAAATTCAGTAACCAATGAATCATTATTTAAACATGTGAAAATAATATTTCAAATTTTAGCTGATATTATTCATTGACACCATTCCAATAGCTAGGTGTTAACTACCATCTAAAATAATAATATTATTATTGTATTATATTTCGGTATAACTCAAAGTTGTGTGCAACGTAAGATTTTGGAGAAACCCGTTGTTGCGTGTTGAGTAAGCTATTGGAAGAAGCGTCCCCTTTAACCTAAAATTAATATCTTATTCATAAGTATTAATATAAATCAAAAAGTATTATTCTATAAATACATGGGTCGTTACATCCCAAACCTGAAGTAAGAGGGTATATGGGAGGTCATCCCAAGCCTGAAGTAGGTACACAAGTGATTAGACCAAGCCTAACATGTTATGAAGGTTTTGGTAGGTAGCCTTAACATAGGATTTTCTATGCTTATGTGTATGTCACAATTCAATGTCTTATTACTCTATTATGCTCTCATGGATTATGATCTTGATTCCCTTATGATTCTTGTCTTATGAACTACAAAAATTTATTTCATGACTCTTGATTATGATCTTTGATATGCAAGATATGATCTTCTAATGTTATAATCATGTTCTCATACCCTTATTCTCATGTTATACTTACATATCTCTCTTGTTTACCTTTAATGATCATCTGATTTCACCCCTTTCTTATGTTTCTTTTCCTTAGGTTATGAAGAAAGGTTTTAAGTAGGAGTACTAAAAGGGGAATATCTTTAAGGGAGATGATGAAGATCTTTCACCAAATTAGAAGATTATGTTTTCATGTTTCTAAATACTCTAAACTATTACAGTCCATGTGCATGTATTTTTGTAATGTGCTAAATATTCATCTAAAATGATGTAATATCCATATATGTTAAGCTTGGGTCTCTATAGTTGATATCAAAGGAAAGGTTTAGTAAACCTTTAGAAACTAGGATGAGAAAATTATAGTGAGATCTCTAGGGGTATTTTTAAGGATATGTTTAGGGATGTCTCTAATGATATGCCTAAGGTGTCATAGATTTAAAAATAGGTGTCATGATTTGGTCATCCTATAAGTAATTTTTCATGATTATATAGTTTTCTTCTATGATAAGTGTTACTCGCACTATGATTTCTGATCTTAATCAGAAGAGGGGACTTGAAGGAACTTGGTTAACATTGAATGTTTCATATGTCATAAGTATAGTCATTATACAAATCGATGTCCTAAGTGGAAATCTTGTGAAGAGAATCAGGAAGGTGGTATGAGTATTGGTTATACTATTGAAGATAAAGAGACTACAAATGACATGTAAAAGTTATGGGATGTTTTAACAGTATTGTTTACATTAAATGTAAGAATCATGACTAGATTGAGGTTGAGGAACCTTAAGACATGATTAATATTTCATATTCTATGAAAAGGGTATTAAGGAATAATATGATTAAGCTTGAGTAATGGTTTAAGAATAAAGTTGTATGATTTAAGTGTATATGTTTTGTAATTAAATGATTATGTTATAAAAATAATGAAATATATAAGTATTTCCAGTATAAGTTTTTCATTAAGGATTGAAAAGGATATGTTTAATGGTTTTAAATACTTAGAAAATTAATTTAATGGAAAGGTTATATTTTTATTAAGGTAAGGTAACCCTTAATGTGTTCTTGAGGATAAGTTTAACATCCCGAATCTGGGTGCCGCCCAAAGGTGCCCCGTACCCGGTTAGCCACATAGCCTCAAGTGCATTTCCCCAAATGTCAGAGGCTACCGACTAGAAGTGAGAGCCTTGGGTGTGATAGTGGGGAAATTGTTCCCTCATTGGAAGAGTGTAAACAGTGGAAAGAAAATAATAAACAGTAGTGGAAGTAGTAATACCATACAACAAAAGTAAATAGTGGAAGACTAACAGGAATATAACAACTAGAGAATATATAAATGATGCATGTCACATTTGTCTAGGAAAGTAGTTAAACAAGTCATAATGTTGGAAATAAAATACTAAAACCAAATTACAAAAAATAGTAAACTCTAACAACATCTCAAGCCTCATATTGGTCTCATGCTCTCCAGCTCCAATAGCAATTAAGTACTTGATGAAGAAGTGAAATTTCCCTTATCTATACCTACAACCATATAATCTATTTGGGTCCAAAAACATGACCCAAATAGGGTGTGAGATGAATCCCA
Source organism: Viscum album (assembly GCA_963277665.1). Taxonomy (NCBI): domain Eukaryota; kingdom Viridiplantae; phylum Streptophyta; class Magnoliopsida; order Santalales; family Viscaceae; genus Viscum; species Viscum album. The sequence goes on along the minus strand of OY728150.1, from coordinate 799,432,449 downwards.
GTAGGCAACCATAAAAAGATCTATGCCTAACTGTCAATGAATATATATATATAGCAGGCAACATGAAAAATGAAGTAGTAAACTAGGAATTACTCAAAAGTAAAAAATCCTACAATTTCATTTACATTCATTTACATTTTTCAATTATTAAATCCCTTGGATAATGTAATCTTGGGATCTATCCTAATCTCTATATCCCCCTATTAAATAATAACAAATAGACATATCAAAAGACCATCTAAACAATCAATTAAGACTAAGTCCAAGCTTGTGTTTTGGCTTAGTAGACTTGTCACAATCATTCAATCATTCATAAACAACCCTCTGGGAAAGATCTCATATTCTAACCCCTTTGGTCTCACATAGCACTAAACATTTACAAAAGACCACCTGGGAAGCTCTCACAGTCAATACCCCCTTGGTCTTCATAGCAATAATAAAATATAATGACCACCCGGTAGCTCTCACAGTCAATGCCCTAGGGTCCAAAATTCATTTAATAATGACCCTCTGGGTAGATCTCACAGTCAAGTTCCCCTTGGTCATACTTTCACAATGTAAATCACATACATCTCATATAATTAGTAACTCTGTCCTATCAATATGAGGCATAGAAAACAAAGCATCCTAATACGCTTTCTAGATCAAACATCCATAATCAATCAAACATGGGAAACTCACCAATAATCAAGGTATTAAACCTTATTCATAATAAATAACCGTTTCTCAATCAAAAAAACTATAGTAGGTATTAACTAGGTTAAATTCCAAAACACACAATACCCAAAACATGGGTATTCGAAACTTTAAGTATATATAATCCAAAGACAATCAAGGGAAGGCACAAACAACCTACCTTGATGTCGTACAATCAACACTCTTGAACTTCAGCCCCTGAATTGTCCTAGAATGATGTAGATCTAAAAAAAGAGTAAAAATTATCAACCCTTGATAACTCATAAGAGATTAGAAATCAGGAAGAGAGGCTCTAGGGAAAGAGATAACTCACCGGTGGGAATCCAACACACCCAGCGATGTCTCAATCTGAGCTTGAATGGAGAACCTGGAGGAACTCTAAGTTCATCGGCATTTTGTCACTCTCATATACGAATTGAGGTAAGAAGAAGTGTGTTCTGGAGATGAGATGTGACCCCGCTCTTATTCATAAATTAAAAAGAAAATTACACAGTGTGTTCATTTAATGTACACGTTGTGTACTAGCCTTAACTGGCCCCCACTTTAGGTGGTCTTCCAGGTCACCTACATAGCCATGTACTCGGCCATTACACGGCCAATACACGGCTACACACGGCAACTGGGCACATGGCGTGTACTTAGAAAATTTCTCATTTCTTTCTTTTTCCTCAAAACACTCAAAATCAAGATCCATACCTAAAATGAAGATTAGGATTCTTACAAACTTCCCCCCTTCAATCAATTCATCCCTAAATTTCCCTTCTAAGGGTGGTGAAGAAGAAACTTCAAACAACTCTAGCCACTATGATCGTACGTCAGCCTCCCACTCCCAAGTCTCGTCCTATACTCACCCATGCTTCCATAGCACCCATACTAGAGGAACAAACTGTCCATGGAGAACCTTCATGTTGCGATCCATAATCTGAATAAGGTGCTCCTAAAAGGATGCATCCACCTCCAAATCAACCTTCTCGGGTTGAAAAACATGAGACGAGTCTAAAAAGTAATGTTGTAGATAAGAAACATGAAAGACATCGTGCATGGCATGATACCTCTAAGGTAACTACAACCAATAGTCAACTAGCCTAACTCTCTCCAAAACCTCAAATGGCCCGACGTATCTTAGTGAATTATTCCCCTATCTCATAATCCTCCTATATCCCAACCTCAGTGTGACACGTAAGAAAATCTGATCTCCGACCTTAAACTCTAAAGTTCGTCTCTGTCGATCATCATAATATTCCTGGTGAGATTGTGCAGTAGACATCCTATTCCAAATCAACTCCACCTTCTCAGTGGTCTCCTAGACAAGACGAGGTCCCAGCATAGTTGTCTCTCCGGCCTCTGGCCAACATAGGGGTGATCAACATGGCCTACCATACAAAGCCTTATAAGGTGTCATCTGAATTGTTTCCTGAAAACTATTATTGTAGGAAAACTCCACTAGGGGTATATATCTCTCCAAAGAGCCCCTGAAATCTAGGACGCATGCTCGAAGCATGTCCTCCAAAACCCGAATCATGCACTCAGACTAACCATCTGTCTGGGGATGGTAAGTTTTACTCAAAAGTACCTATATACCCAAAGCCCCATGTAGTCCCTGCCAGACACAAGGAGTAAACCGGGAATCCCTATCTGAAACAATATAGTGTGTAACCCCATGAAAACGTACAATCTTTCATATGTACAACCTTCCAAGCTCATCAAAAATGAAGGTTTCCTTGATCAGTAAGAAATGTACAACCTTCATGAGTATGACGACAATAACCCAAACCGCATCATTCCCTCAAGGCGACCTCAGTAAACCAGTCATGAAATCCATCGTGACATCACTACACTTCCACTCAGTAATGGGTAACTACTGTAAAATCCCTGTAGGTCACTGATGTTATGCCTTCACCTACTGACAGGTGGAATATCTCATAACAAAACTAGAAACATCCCTCTTCATGACTGACCACCAATATTGATGGTGTAGATCACGATACATCTTAGTGACACCAAGATGAACTTCCCAAACTAAGTAATGAAAATCTCGCATCAACTCCTCATGTATGTCTGCTGACACCCATACGCGTCCATGAAAACACAATACCTCATCATCTCCCACGGTCCATCTAGGAGTAGTGTCCTCACTTGACACACTATACCATAGGACTAGGCCTTCAAAATCTGATAACTGCCTCATTCGCACTCGATCTAGAAGAGCATAGGTAATAGCTATAGAAGAAATAAATGTTTTCCCTTATCTATTGTGCACCTCCGAATACATGTTAGAGATAGATCCATAAGCTACCACTCACTACTGGCCTCCTGAACTTCCTATATCTGAGTCCTCCTGCTCAACACATTAGCCACTACATTTCCTTTCCCAAGCATATAGGAAAGCTCAAAGTCAAAGTACTGAAGGTACTCAACCCACCTTCACTGTCTCAAATTCAGATCACATTGAGTAAAGATATACTTGAGACTTTTTTGGTCAGTTTACACCACAAAATTCTCTCCCAAGATATAATGTCTCAAAAAACACAAATCATGCACAACTGCAGCCAACTCGAGGTCGTGTGTCAGGTAATTCCTCTCATGTGGCCTCAACTGTCGTTACCCGTATGCAATAACTCCTTCCCCATACATAAGCACTGATCCCAGCCCGATGCCTGATACATCACAGTAAATGGTGTAACTCTTTCCTGACTCCAAAAAAATTAGTATTGGTGTAGAATTAAATCTACCTTTCAGCTCCTGAAAGGATGAAATGCAGGAATCTGTCCACAAGTACTCCTCACCCTTCTTAGTCAGGCCCTTCAGTGGCGTTAGTAAGCATGAAAAGTCATGTATAAAGCACCTGTAGTAACCAGCCAACCCCAAAAAACTTCATACCTCAAAGACATTCTTCGTCTGCTCCCAGTAAACTATTTCTCTCACTTTCTCTAGGTCTAATAATACTCTTGTCTCTAATATAACATGATCCAATAAGTGAATTTGGTCCATCCAAAAGTGGCACTTTGAGATCTTAGCGTATAAATGATTCTCTATCAGTGTACTCAATACGATCCCAAGATGGATGGAATGGTCATGTCGAGTGTGAGAGTACACCAAAATATCATCTATAAAGACTACCAAAAAATAATCCAAGTAAGGATGCAACACTCAGTTCATCAGTGATATGAAAACTACTGGTGCGTTCGTGAGATCGAACGACATAACCAAATAATCATACAGACCATACCTGCTCCGAAAGGATGTAAGAGGTATATCTGATGGTCTTGTAGACACCGAAAAGTACTCCAGGGATGAGGAAGGTTCAGGCGTGACAAAGAGAAGCCATATTTGGAACCGGTGATCCATTCTGGGGGTCTCGAAGGGGTGGCACGAAAACAATACTGAGTTGCACAAAAAAAATATGTCCCGTGCAAAAAACTCCAGGATTCGCGAGAGTTTTTCACGCGGGCGTGGAACTATTTTTCACCACCGCTCTGCACAGATGATCTCCACACTACCGACATCGAGGTGTCCAATATTTAATTCTGAGGAGTTTTTTGCGTGGACCAGCGATCCCGAGCACTTATAAATAGAAGGCCACCCCTTCAACTTCATCCCGAAGAATCTGAACCGTCTCCCTGCATGAAATTCCTCTCCCGTGTGCGCAAAAAGATGGCTCTCAAGTACTAAATTTTTTACGCCAGGTCACTCGAGGGTTCGCCTTTGCATGTGACTACTTGGGATTTATCCTTTTCCAAATCCCCTTGATCCCCTTCCCCCGCACGCAATTCCTTCCGATTGCACGCAATTAGGTCTTCGGCGCGCAATTCCTTTTGCTCACTAGCCCGCTCTTTTTTGTACTCAATTGCACGTCGTCCTGGACTTTTTCGCGAAGCGCAATTCCTTTTTCACGCCATCCTGGCCCCTTTTTGTGCAATGGTCCCTTTTATGTGCAATCCTCTCACCTTGTGTGACCGTGATGTCCCTATTCCGAGCATCATTTTCAGGTGCCTCTTGCGCCCAAAACACCTTCGCCATATACTCATTTCTCGTGAAACCTCCTAGGTTCTCACAAAGTAACTTAAAAGTCCCCTGGACGATACCACCCATTTCATTGCTTCGCCTCATGCTTCTTCACATAGGTACGCTAACGGATATTGCTTCTTCGAATAGCCACGCTAACGTGGACCCCCTGATTTTTCTCTCTATGACACCCCCTCGCCACGGCTTTGCCTATTCCCTCTCTACACCAAGGATTAGAGGGTACCGGTTATGTAAGTCCTAGGGGTGTAGATCAAACTCGCCTCGTCCGAGCTACAGGATGTTAAACTGCCAAGCACCTTCTTCCTCAGCACATAACGTTAAACTGTGACCTCTCCCCATGCCTCGCACGTGGGGTACCCCCACCTTGGACATTATCCATGCCCACTGGTCTCCACAGGGGATGATATCCTCCTTATGGGAGTGGCATTTGTCCGTGGGGAAAGTTCAACCATCTCAGTGTAATCCCCTAGCTTTATTGTAGGAGGAACCATCCCTACTCCTTATTTCTTCTTTGGTCCCCAGGTCCAACAAAGGGCATGATGGGGAATGGTGCTTCTCTTTTCTTTGGTCCCAAATCCCTCTCCCACTGCTCTTTGTCTCCATTAGGCCTCCCTCTTGGAGTAAGTCCCAACCTCTTCAGGGTGCTAACCATGCATAAGCCCCTGTTTCCTCTTTGGGTTGCGATCATGTGTAAGCCCCACTCCACTTCCCATGGACGCACCTTTCGCGACGTGATCGTTAGGACTCTACTGTCTCTTATTTCTCACACCAAGCACAACTCACGTGGTCTTAGAGCAAGTACCGACCATGAAAAACACCCTGGGAATCCTAGAGTGTAAGCCCCATGCCACCACATGAACTACGATATCTTTGATCCTTGCGAAGGAAAGGTACATAGGAAGACTCCCTAAGGTTCAAGCCCAACACCTGGTCGTTCTGACCATCTGCACGTCGGTTCACCAACACCTTGGGCAGCCTAGAGTGTAAGCCCCATGCCACCACATGAACTACGAGGTCTTTGATCCTTGCTAAGGAAGGGTATATAGGAAGCCTCCCTGAGGTTCAAGCCTAACACTCGATCATTCCGACCATCTTCACGTCGGTTCACCAACACCTTGGGCAGCCTAGAGTGTAAGCCCCATGACACCACATGAACTGTGAGGTCTTTAATCCTTGCCAAGGCAAGGTATATAGGAAGCCTACATAAGGTTCAAGTCCAACACCCGATCATTCCGACCATCTTCACGTCAGTTCACCAACACCCTGGGTAGCCTAGAGTGTAAGCCCCATGCCCTATACATGAACTACGAGGTCTTTGATCCTTGCTAAGGCAAGGTAAGTAGGAAGCCTCCCTAAGGTTCAAGCCCAACACCCGGTCTTTCCGACCATCTTCACATCGGTTCACCAAAACCTTGGGCAATCTAGAGTGTAAGACCCACCCCCAATTACCTGAACTATGAGGTCTTTGATCTTTGCTAAGGCAAGGTATGTAGGAAGCCTCCCTGAGGTTCAAGCCCACCAACACCCGGTTGTTTCGATCCCCTTCATGTCGGTTCACCCAAACCCATACCAGAACTACGAGGACTCTGATATTTGCTAAGGAAATGTATGTAGGAAGCCTCCCTGAGGTTCAATCCCACCACCCATCTAGACCCCGGGTCTTTATTCACATCAGTTCACTGACCCCATGGGCCGCCTCAGAGTGTAAGCCCCAAATGCCACCTGAACTACATGGTCTTTGATCCTTGCCAAGGCATGGTACTTAGGAATCCTCCCTGAGGTTCAAGCCCATCACCCATTGGTCGTTCTGACCCCCTTCATGTCGGTTCATCCCTGTCTTGCATGATGTTAAACTGTGGACCCCATCCAGTGGTAAGTTGTTGTGACTCCATCCAGCGGTAAGCCGTTGTGACCCCATTCAGTGGAAAGCCACCATCAGAAGAACTACATGGACTTTGATTCCCGGCCACGGGGATACGTAGGAAGCCTCTTCGAGGCTCAATCCCAAAACCATAATCATCCTCATAACGGTTACATCCCATTCATCACCCCCCTCATGAAACCTTCCATCATCCATCCTGATTCTTACCCGGGTCACCACATCCTGGTGGGATCATTCCACCCCATTCCCCATTCCAACTAACAGCATTCGGGAGGCTACCCACGCGATGGCCCCAGTATCGATGTTCCCTCCAGGGGGGTCCTCCATCTGATCCACTCTAGTCAGTTTTTTTATCAGCCCGATCCGTCTCAGCTGGACATTAAACTTGCAGCATACCCTGTGTTAAACATGGGAAGCTAAGGAAAACCTCACATGCATGCCCATGGCATACGATTCCTCAAATTCAATGTGGGATGCCTTGGGCTTCCACGCCCTCGAGAATCACTATAATAAGGGACAGAAGACAGACACGCCAATCCCCCAGCATCCAGACACTCAAGTGATGCCCAACGTGACTACTCCCCTAACCGAAGGTTGCTACCCTAACCGGACCCCTTGGAATGTCCTAACAGAGGCGATGTAATTAACTGGTGTCCATGAAGATATGGCGCCAGGAAGAGTTTCACGAATAGCATCTTAAGTCTATGAGGGAAACCCGAACTAGGTGAAAAGTTTTGAGGAGGAATCCATGGAAGAAAGAACCAAAATTCCATCATCCTATTTCGATCAAGGAGCAGACGTCCCTGAATAAGGAGTGGATGTCGCCTACCTTTAGAAAGAAGGAATGTAGGGAAACAAAAATTGCGCCTCTCATCCCCGAATGAGACGGATGTGCGCACCCTGGAGAAAGTTTCGGAAAATGAAATGGTGAAGCCGATGTGAATTTCTTCTCCTCAATATGGAGATTAGTAGTGCTCGGGGCATCAATGGATTGATGTTTCACCAAATCTAGCTATTAGGTGTCGGGTCTCTTTAAGAAAATAGCGGGCCTGGCATGAAACTCACTAGAAGTTGGGGCAGTAGAACGTTGGACATCCCTTTCTACGACGTTTTCAGTGTGGATTCCTCTTACCAATCATGGAAGACAGGATGGTGCTGGGGCATTGGTCGTCAATTCCTTTTTCTTAGAGCACTGATGAGTTAATCTCCCTGCTTTTCAGGAATCAAGTTGATACCTTAGGGACGCGATCACTACCTTCCTGTCTACGCAGGGGCAGGGGCAGAGGTAGCACCAGCATAGCCGCTCCACATGGCTTCACCTCTTCCATGATGGCCTCTGCGTCTACAACCGTGGGGCGCCCATTCCCCCTCTCCCCATCTGAGGTCATTCAACGGAGAGTAATCAATGACCTTGTGCATCGTTACGAAGAGGATAGTGTCATCTCTACATGGGATATGACCCACCTAGACCTGGAGGTGTCTGTGCCTCATCGCCAACACCGCCCCCGAGGGCCGCGTAGGGTGACATTTCTCCCCACCTCGACATACAACTACTTTGGGAGCCTGTCCCCGGAGCTCTTTGACGACTCCTTGCCTTATGCTGACGAGGTAGGTGACGTCTGGCCCAGCCCAGTCAGAGTCCCAATCTAGGGGCTCCCAGTAAGGGCTCCCACCCGGCCATGTCAGTGTCGCCACCCGGTCTTGTTGGAAGAGGAGCAGGTAAGTTATGCACCTGCACCACTGGCCCCGGTTCGTCCGACCCGACACTAGTATCGGGCACAAGCTGAGGAGGACTCCCACCAAGGGGCGTCAATGTCGACAACTACTGTGGCCCGAGCCACCACCAACGCATATCACCAGGTCCTTGCATACACTGAGCAGGGGAGCTTATACGCCTGACTAGGATCGAGGCCCCAACTGCCCCACGGGCAGGATGGGTCGACTCTTTTGGTCACAGGCACGAGCAGTGGTCACCGCGAACCAACCTGCAGTGATGCCACCCCATACGGAGGTCCTCCTCGTACCAGTACCACAGAGAGCATGGGCCTTACCCACTTCGAGGCTCGGCATGGAGGTCTGCCCCATTCCACCCCCAATCTGAATGAAGGTCGTCCCCGCAACAGTGTTTCTCGGCACGGAAACCTCTCTCATGCCCATTACACTGGGTATGGAGTCATTCCTCCTGCTCCTGACCGCCGGTGCAGGGACATTGCCCGTCTGAACTCTCTCCAATCTGGGGATCCTCCCTGCATCCTCTAAGCATCTAGTGAAGGTCCTCATCACCACGAAAACCAATGGGGTGAAGTCCAGCCTCACTCCACCCGCACTCAGCACAGAGGTCCTACCCGTGTGCAGCTAGACCAGTACAAGGACCCTCCTCATACTGAGATCACCCAGGAAAACAAGCATGGAGGTCCTCCCCATTCTCTTTCCAGTTCCAGCAGAGGTTTTTCCCACTCTAGCACTATTCATGGAGGTCCTCCCCATGTACCCTTCGACATTTGTCCCGATGCTCCTCGCACCCCAGCTTTCTCGAGTGGAAACCCTCTCTGCCCCAGTACCAGTGCGGCCGAAGGACTGCGTCAGAAATCAGCCCTGTCCCGAGGATCCACCTAGGGACAAGAAGGCGGGTCGTCACCTCCATAATAAATATTCTGGGAAGGTCCGAACAGAGATAAAATCAGTCCGCTTCTCAGACTCTGAAGCGAAGTATGTCTCACCACGGGAACCCTCCCCTCACTCATCCGAGTCAAGGGATGGGGCAGGGATGAGGCGCATTAGCCTAGTGCTCCCATAATGCAAGGTCCATAGGATTCCCACCTCCCTCCGTAGGTATATCCAAGAGGATTAAAATCTAGATACCCCACAGGTTACGGTCGTGCAATCACCACCATCGTCACCGGAAGCACTCTCTACCTCCACAAGAGATCACAAAGAGCTGTTATGGGGACCAATGGCAGGTGAGCAGCATTGTGTCCTATAACCAGTATCCCTAGCCCCTGATCCAGGGACAATGGACATCATCCCGTCTAATCATGACGTAGCGTCCAGATCACTACACTCTTTGGAAGACAGCCCGAGATTCGGCGGTTAGTCAGCTCGTTCGCCATATTCTCCACCGGCCGACCTTCCATCCCAGAGGTCTGCCTCAGTACCGCTGCCAGTTCATCAGCCACCCCCAGTAGATGAGTGGGGAAATCAAGGTCCAGACCCTGAATCTGAGCTGAGAAGCTTATGGAACATTCTCGCAGCGGACTACTTCCCCAAGAAGTTCTGGCTCGTGGAAGTGCTGAACTTTCGCGCACTGGAATCCCCCTCCCCATAGAAGTTTGAATGTTTCTTCCAGACCCTCTGGGTGACCCGCTTCCGTCTTCACCACTAGAAAGTGTCTTATCCCAGGATCCAAGTGCACCTTGAAGACATCGGCGAACAATGCCGTCTGGTTGATCTGGTTGTGCTCCATGTGGCCCAGCGCCCCGAGTCGCCAGGCCACCGCAAGGCCCTCTAAGAGCAATGCGTTCATAGTTTCAAGGTAATCCACAAGATCATCAAGGAGGCTTACCCCCCATGAAAAAGTCCATGGATGGGGGAAGTATGCTGCCCTTCTCTTCAATCCTATCTAGTGGAGGCCTGACTCGCTAGGAGATATCGAGGACATGCCCCCAGGAAGGGTCATGGTCAACATAGCTGAAATAGTGGACGAGGAGGACGATATCAAGCTCCTCGATGAAGAATTACATACTGAGGACGTGCCACCACTATTGGACCCTTCAATAAGGGTTACGCGCCAGCAGAGAAACCTACTTGGTCTCCCTACACCCACTGAGGCATTGGTACTCAGCCAAAATTCTGGTAAGGGAAAAGAGCACGTCGGAGCTGTCAAGAAATCTGACCTATCCACTTCAATATAGAAGACGGAGGAGGACCCCAAGAAGGCCACGTTGCACCAGAAAATTGATGAGTAGAAGAAGTTGTTCGACAAACTCCTGGATGAACGTGCTGTAGAGAGATGACCCGACTACGGCGATCCTAGGCCAGGGCAGCAGGGGTAGGAACAACTACCCCTCAGCAAGTTTCCCCTAGGCAACCCTGATCATGATGCTCCTGCGGACAGGGATGAAGTCGGAGCTCATGGAAAGAGGGAATGGTATGTCTCGCCAAACCCTCCTGAACGGCGCGGCAATCCAAGGAATCCCGCATGGGATCCCCTGGCCGCCCCAAGGGTCACTCCACCAGGCGCTCCACGAGCCACTGAGCCTGTCTACCATGTTGAAGGACCTTACAATGCTCTCATGATTAGGTATCCCCTTCAAGACAAGGACCCCCGCCCAGATGATCCTATGGTGGCGCTCATAGCCTACCTTGAGGCATTGGAAACACAGCTAGTGGCAATCCCACCTGATGGTAATCCATACCCGGCATGGGTGGATGATATGTTGGCACCTCCAGGTTTCGGGAATCCCATCTTCTCCCCCTTTAATGGGATGGGGGACCCACCACAGCACCTGGCCCACTTTAACTCAAGGTGTGGATCCATGTTAGGGACTCTAGCGTAGCAGGAGGCTTCCAAGCTTCGCTTCTTTGTTCAGACACTAGAGGGGCTGGCATTCGTCTGGTACAACCAGCTCCCCATTGGATCCATAACCATCTGGGAAGACCTTCGCAGGACATTCCTCTACCAGTTCAGTTACACCACCTAGAAAATGAGCATCGCAGACCTCTTCAAGTGCAAACAAAGGCCTGATGAGTGAGTTGCGGACTTTATCGCCCGGTGAAAGGGGCTCACGTACTCCCTTTACATGCCACTGACTCAGGAGAAACTAATAACGATGTGCATAGGGAACATCAAGACGGAACGGGTTCCCTCCCTGATCACCCAGAACTACCCTGGAGGATTCCGAGACTTCTCTGATAAGGCCTAGTGCTTGAATGAATCCCTACAACGGACCATCTAGACACGTCTGTTACCCCCTGTAATCCCAGCGAGGAGGGCTTCTAGAGCCGAGCCCACCGATGTGGCCCAAATAGAAGCCCTAAAGCAACTAGAATTGCTACCAGTGGCACCATCCCCATAGCCTTGCAGAGGCCCTCCACCTCAGGCGCAGCCTCCGGCTCAGCAGTGTCGGCCTCAAAATTGGCAAGCACCTCCGCAGAATGCACCGCCACCGCCCAAGCAGGAAAATCAGGGTCTGCCTCCTCGATAGGCCCCTCCAGCTCCTCGCTAGGGCCAGTCTCCAAGGGACCCCTTCTTGGATAGGAGAAAATGGACTTACTCATTCAATGAGAATCAGGTCCCTGGTAACTTCTGTAGCGCCTTAGAGTAGGGGATTGTATGCTTGCCAGAGTGTAGAAGGCTGGAAGAGGTGAATCTCACTAATCGCCCCAATGATTGCCCCTATCATCAGATTCTAGGGCACACCCTCAAGAAGTGATATGTGTTTAAATACTGGACCCAAGACCAGGTCGATAACAACATAGTCAGGCTAAGCCCATCCCCGGCGCAAGTGGCGGGTGTCTTTGTAAGGCCAGACAGTAGTAGCGACAACGAAGGCGAGTGGCAGCAGGTTTCCAACCATGGGTCCCAGAAGTATGATGACCGGATGGCTCACAAAATGGTTTCTCATTCCCATGGTATCATCTGGGAATGCCTTAATCAGACGGATCCTTTAGAAGCTTTGGTCACCACTTCTGCATCACCATCTCAGTCAGCCTCTTCCCGGGAGAGCAAGCATCGGCAACACAAGAAAAAACAGCGCGCCCCGCCAATGCCATCATCGTCCCACACTCTCAGTGACTTTATGCCCCCGAAGATGGGGATCCCTCCCAGGATTCTCCTAGTGATGGATGACTCTTCAATTGATAGTCAAGGGTACGCTTCGATTAATACCGTGGAGTTGGTAAATCCCTATATGACTCCCGACGACGGGGAGCGCTTGGCGAACCTCCCCAACGTCCCCAGCTGATGCCAACACCGGCGGAGTCGCAGCCACATGGGTCATCAGGGCACATCAGTTGGCACCTACAGGTAGGTCATGCATGCCAATGAGACCAGACAATAGGCCCAATTCATAGCTCAGCACGTGCAGCCTCTTCATCCAGTGTCGAAAGGCCCGCCTCCGCTACCATTTGTGTTAATAGATTAGGAAGAACCACTTCGGTCATGCCACGACCAACTTCTCCCTACTACAGGACGATCTCATCCATCTGGTCCTAATCTAGAAGCTACTCTTCAGGATTCAACTAGCGTGCAATGGGACATGCCCAGCACCAGCCAGCCGCCGGTCCGGCCGGTAGGGCCCACCATGCCTTATATCACATAGCGGCTTCCTGCAAGCAGAAGTTCGCACCTGGTGTGAAAGTATGATGTTCTCAATCACCTTGTCGGCATCTCAGTGAGGCTTTCCATCTTTGAAGCCCTTCAGTTATTACCAGATATGCATGAGGCCCTCACTGAGGCTTGAAGAAGCTCCCCCCAGTTTGAGATGGAGGTAAAAGCTGCAGAAGCCTTTCATGCTGAAGCGGTCAAGAATTCTGAATGTCAGGCCATCATTTCATTCTCTAGAGAGGATGAAGGCCCCCCTATATAGGGGAACATCCACACACTGTACATCATTGGACAATTTAACGGCGTGGAGGTTCGCCGATGTCTCATTGACACTGGCTCCAGGATTAACCTTATTCTAACGCGGATGCTGCGGAAGCTGGGATTATCCGAAGATGACCTGACTCCCTCCAATTTAATAATCCAAGGATAGGATAGGACAGAACAAACCCTAGTCAGTAATATCCTTTTGAATACCTAGTTCAGTGGCCTAGTTTCCAGCACCGAGTTCATGGTTGTCTCCTAGGACACTACGTACAATGCATTGATGGGTAGAACATGGATCCACCTGCATGCGGTGGTCCCCTTGTCATATCACCAGTGCCTCAAGTACTCTCTTAATGGTTGAGTAGGCAAACTCCAAGGTGATACATCTCCTTCTGCCTCTTGTGAATCCCGCTACCTAGATGATGACTATTACAAGAGCAAGGATAAGAAGATTCAAGAAAGTGAGGTCGAACCCGTCATGGTCTCAACTGACCCCTGGGTAGGTATGGATGATGCCTACATCTTCTCGATCCATCGATTGGAGGCCACAACCCCCGATATGGGTCAATTATTTGTTGTATCTGGTACAAGAGGGAAGCACATTCCCAAGTCCAAGTGACAGTGGGAAATCACCTCATACTCCTACACAAACTAGGATTAGGTGATCCCGGATCCTCCTACCCCTATACGGTATCGGGATGTCTTCCCCATGGTAATGGAAGTACATCATACGTTTCTATTTCTCCAGGCTATAATTAACTGGATCAAGCCGACTTGCCATTATTGCTTTGATATCATCAAGCATGGCCCCTTGGGCTGAAGACCAGATGGGATTGGATAGACTGCCTTCATCACTATGGTCTCAGCAGCGCGTGAGTCTCCTGATATGTTGTCCACTGTTTTCTAGGCTGGTACCAGCCTCTCGTCAGGACCAGCCTACCCAGAGGAAGCTTCTCCCACAAGAAATCCCTCCTCTTCAAGTAAAGAAGAGGATCTGGAGGATGCTCCCCCTGCCTTTGAAGAAGGCGTCTCTGCCACGGTCGATGAACTAGTATAGGTTAACCTTGGTAGTGAGGTAAATCTGAGACCCACGTTGATCAGTGTCGCCATGTCCCTCTAGGAGCAGCAGCAGAACATAGATTTCCTGAAGCAACATCATGATGTATTCGCCTGGAGCTACGACCAGATGTCAGGACTGGATCCTCAGGTAGCCATCCACCACCTCGGTCTCCCTGCAAATCATCGCAGGTTTAAGTAGCCTCCCAGAAAGATGCACCCTTCTCACGGTGTCATGGTCGAGGCCAAAGTTAACAAGCTCATAAAAGCCAACTTTTTCAAGGAGGTATAGTACCCCAAGTGGCTAGCCAACATTGTACTAGTCAGGAAGAAGAACGGACATATCAGAGTCTGCATCGACTTCTGAGATCTCAATTGTCACTGTTTGAAGGATGATTTTCTCCTTCCAGTGATAGAATTGTTGATCGATGCTATGGAAGGGTTTCAGGCCCTCTCCTTCATGGATGGGTACTCTAGATATAATCAGATCTAGATGACCCCGAGGATGAAGAGTCCACCACTTTCAGAGCGCCACAAGGTATATTTTGTTACTAGGTCATGCCCTTTGGCCTGAAGAATGCAGGTGCCACTTATCAGCAATCCATGCACCACATATTCAAACCAATCCTCAGAACATTGGTGTAATGCTATGTGGACAATTTGGTGGTCAAATATCACCAGCGCCAGGACCATATCAAGGACCTTGAGAAAGTGTCTGTCTTCCTCCGCTCTCACCATCTGAAGATGAACTCGCTAAAATGTGCCTTCGGGGTCACCTATGGGAAGTTCCTTGGATTTGTTGTTAGGTACTGGGGCAACGAGATTGACCCAGAGAAGATCAAGTCCATCAGTCAGATGCCTCCCCCAAACAATATTCAAGAGCTTCGAGGTTTCCAAGGCCACTTAGCCAACATACGCTGATTCATTTCAAATCTGGCCGGCAAGTGTAATCCTGTTTCTCGGCTCATGAAGAAAGGTTCCGCCTATAAGTGGGACGAAGAGTGTCAGACCGCGTTTGAGGTAATCAAGCAGTATCTTCTCTAGCCTCTAGTCTGGATGCCACCCGTCTTCGGAAAACCGCTGATCCTGTACGTGACTACCCTGGAATGATCTCTCGGTGCCCTTCTCACCTAGAAGAACAATGAGGGGATGGAAAAAAGCATCTACTACCTCATCTACATACTCCTCGATATGGATACCAGATACTCCCACATCGATAAGAGCTTCCTTGTACTGATATTCGCAGTGTAGAAATTGAGACACTGCCTGCAGCACCACAAGGTACAGCTGGTGTCTCGAGTAGACTCACTGAAGTACATTCTGAACCACCCCATGTTGACCAGACGTCTAGCACGGTGGGCAGTAATCCTCCAGCAGTTTGACATCAGGTTTGTGCCTCAAAAGGCTATCAAGGGAAAAGAATTGGTAGATTTTCTAGCTGCCCATACAACCCCTGCGGACCAGTCCCTGGACCTGGATTTTCCTGACGAGGCAATCCTCTCGGTAGATCATTCCATCCCATGTTGGCAGATGCACTTTTATGGTGCCTCTTGGAGCCCTACCGGTAGGAAACTCAATGATCCTAGACTCAACAGAGTAGGCCTGGGTATTATATTTATTACCTCAGCGCAATCCATTATAACATATTCATTCTTGTTTTCAGAAGGCTACACTAACAACGAGGTAGAGTATTAGGATCTTATCACTGGGCTCGAGCTGGACCTTGAGATCAATGTGCCCCATCTACATGTGAAAGGGGATTTTGAACAAGTCATCAAGAAAGTCAATGGTGACTATGTCATCAGAAATCCAGATCTTGTACCATTGTTGGAGAGCACCCTCAAGCTAATGGACCAGTTTCCATCTCGGTCAGAAGTTACTCATGTCCCTCAATCTCAAAACGGTCGAGCTGATGCCCTGGTTGGCCTGGATTCATCACTTACAGAACTTGAGCAGTATGATCTGATTATACACGTGGCACACTGAAGAGTCATTGATCATGTCACCCCATATGATGACGACGGCCTACGACTAAGCCATCTTACCACTGGATCCTTCACGTCAGGACCCCTGGGTTCTTCAGATGCAGTGGTTGAAGTGACTCCTGACTGGAGAGCCCCTTTTATTGAGTATCCCCAAAATGGTACCTCCCAGCTGATCGGGCTGAGCGTGAGTGAATATGATGTCGCGCGCTGCAGTTTACCCTCCAGAGTGGTCCCAGTCTTGAGCAGATCCTCTACAAGCATGGGTTCAATGGTGTTCTCCTCCATTGCATCCAAGGAGTCAAAATTTCTCAGTTCATGCATGAGGTTCACACCGGTTCCTATGGGGCTCACCAGACTAGGCTGAAGCTGTCCCATCAGATCCGGAGACTGGG
Organism: Viscum album; assembly: GCA_963277665.1. Classification (NCBI taxonomy): domain Eukaryota; kingdom Viridiplantae; phylum Streptophyta; class Magnoliopsida; order Santalales; family Viscaceae; genus Viscum; species Viscum album. Next base: position 799,415,823 of record OY728150.1, on the reverse strand, counting down.
GTACTTCTGGCCCTCCATGATCCACGATTTCATCGAGTTCACCAAGAGATGTCACACATGCCAAATTCATGCTAACTTCATGCATCGGCCGCCAGAACCTCTCTACCCCACCAAGTACTCTTGGCCATTCGCAGTATGGGGACTCAATGTCATGGGACCATACCCACCGGTGATAGCTCGCCAGTGTAGGTTCATACTAACCGCCACATATTTCTTTTCTAAGTGGGCAAAGATAGTTCTGCTCAAGTAGGTAAAGGCCCGTTCTATCATTGACTTCATGAGCTCCAACATCATCTACCAGTTTGGAGTCCCTCACACTGTCCTCACCAATAACGGCGCCAAATTTCGAGCAGCTGAGATGAAGAAATTGCATGCCAAGTACAACATCTGTTCGAACCATACCTCCTGCTACCACGCATAGGCAAATAGACAGATCGAGGCATTCAACAAAACCCTCTAACATTTTGCAGAAAATGTTTGGTCAGAACAAGAAGAGTTTTCCAGAAAAGCTCCCCAACACCCTCTGGGCTTATCGGACGACAACTCATAATTCCACCCAGGTGACCCCATATTCCATGGTGTATGGAGCAGAGGCTATCCTACCCATCGAGATCCAACTACCTTCATTACACACAGCGGTCTATGACCAGCAGGCGCCAGATAAGGTAGCCGAAATTCATCTGGCTGAATTGAAAGCACTTGACGAGAATAGGCTTCGTGCCCTGCACAATCTGGAAAGGCATCATAATAAGATAGTTAGGGCCTTCAACAAGAAGTTTTTCCTCTGCTCTTTCCTACAAGGTAACTTGGTATTGTCCCTTTGGGCGCCAATGATCCCTAGTAGGAAACCACCCAAGTTGGAACCCAAATGGGAAGGACCTTACATAATTCATAGGATTTACCCCAATGGATCATACTCCCTGGTGACCATGTATGGTGAGTGTATAACTCCTCCCACCAATTTCAAGTTCCTAAAGAAATACTTTTCATGAGCCTACTGGTCCTGCGCGACCTTAAACTGGCTGGTCCCGCATAACCCTAAACTACACGATGGTCCAACATGACCTTAAACTGTCCGGTCCTACATGACTTTAAACTACGCATTTTCCTACACGACGTTAAACTGCATCTTGAGAAATATGTATGGATTTATTCCTATCCTCATGGGATATGTACGAACGCTCAGATGCCTCATCTTGATCCCATCCCCAAACTCTTCCCTTTGACTATCCCCCCTGGGTATAGTTCTCTCGAAGGGTCCTTGCATGATATGGTGTAGGCTTCCTTAGCCCCACACATGCTAGGATTATAATGGTCACACCAGGTTCCCACTCTCCATTATTCTATCCTCCCACATCCTCACTGCATGACGTTAAACTGCATGGCCTTCAAGAACTACGCAAGGCTTGATTCCCATCTTTATGGGATACGTAGGAACGCCTGGACATTTTGTTTATTGGACCAGCCCAAATGCTAGAATCTTCCCCTCAGGACAAGACATATGGTGGGGTGTAGAATTTTTCCCCAATTTATGTCAAGATCATCTCGATCCGGCCGTACATCCCACTCCCCAAAGGTGTCCGCCTCTTTCACTGCCCCACTTGACTTTAAAATGTATGGGTACAGCTATGCTTCACTCACTCCTTTGATTGGGACTCCATCATCCTTCCCGTTTATAAGGGCTCCCGAATGGCATGGATTCTAGGCCTAAGGGCTCTCCTACCGCTTCGGGCCAACGCCCTCAAGGATGTTGAGCAACAAGCCAATATAAGTCCTACGTTGCAAATATGGTCAGCGGTCGATGCTCATTTGTTGTTCCCATTCCAGGTCACTATAGGGACGATGTGTTTCAAACATGGTCAATAGCTATCCTGTGTCATTAGGGACACCCCAAGATGTCCCAAACATTGAGTTTAGTGGTTCATTCTATCCCATTGTATCTCCAAGCGACAGACTCCCATCGGGCGATGCCAGTCACCAGACCCCTATGTGGTAGGGAGAGCCGAATCTGACTCCTTGTTTCCCACACCGAGCACTGCTCATGTGGGCTTAGGAGATGTGATGAGGCGGTAACCACACAATAGGTTGTATGGATACCATTAGTCGAGACACCCAGCCTCAGGCCTCTTGTCCTTCTCAGGCTCCAACCCAAGTTCTTACCCGGAGTGTACGGTGTGGTATGAGATTATGTTCTCATTCACGTCAGGTTATTCGCCATTCCATAAACCTCCCTTGTTTGGGGTATCTTATTCCTCTCTTCGTCCTCACTACAAGACGTTAAACTGAAAACCGGTCGGGCATTCCCGTCTGAGGCCCAGCCTCAGGCCCCTTGGCCTTTTCGGTCCCTCGGTCCAAGTTCCTATTTAGGATTGTATGGTGTGGCATGGGATTATGTCTTCATTCATGTTGGGTTACTCACTGTGTCGTACACCTCCTATATGTGGGGTATCTTACCCACTTTTGTCCTCACTGTAAGACGTTAAATTGCAGACTGGTCGGGCCTTCCCATCTGAGGCCCAGCCTCAGGCCCCTTGGCCTTTTCGGGCCCCCAACCCAAGTTCCTATTTAGGGTTGTATGGTGTGGTATGGGATTATGTCTTCATTCATGTCAGGTTACTCATCGCACCGTACACCTCCTGTATGTGGGGTATCTTACCCACTTTCGTCCTCACTGCAAGACGTTAAACTGCAGACTGGTCGGGCATTCCCATCTGAGGCCCAGCCTCAGGCCCCTTGGCCTTTTCGAGCCCCCGACCCAAGTTCCTATTTAGGGTTTTACGGTGTGGTATGGGATTATGTCTTCATTCATGTAGGGTTACTCGGCGTGTCGTACACCCCCCTCGTTAGGGTATCTTACCCCCATGTGCCTTCAAGAACTACGTGTGGCTTGACGCCCATCCTCATGGGATACGTAGGACTACCCGAATGTCTAGACTTCGGGTCCAGCCCCATCTCTCAAAAATCTCCCTTTCACCTTGGCCCCATGGCCTACCCTTTCCTGGGGAGGGGAGTATATGGTGTGGCATGAGATTATGTCCTCATTCATGTCAGGTTTGTAACGACCATGCCACGTACCTCTCCCTCCTGGGAGTTCTCTATCCTTGTATTCTATACTCATCCCTTCAAATCAGTTACTCTCAAGTTGAGCACCCTCTTCGACCCTCTTCATCGATTCACCAATGTGCCTAAGGGTACTCTGGTTTAGTACCTGGAATGTTGGACTCTACTCGGACATGCTTTCACCATTTTCTCAGGCTTCATGTTCCCCTTCATTAGGGCTTCCATCACCTTTCACACCTGAAGGGACCCCCAAGTGGCATGGATATTAGGCCTAAGGGCTCTCCTACCATTACGGTCCAACTTCCTTGAGGGTCGTGGACAACAAATCGATACAAATCCCTCATTTCGAATATGGTTAGTGGTTGACGTTCATTTAATTGTCCCCATTTCAGGATAACACGATATGGATGTTGTGTTTCGAACATGGTCAGCAGTCATCCTCCATCGTCATGCCAACCTCATTAATCCCAAAATGTTGGTTACATGATTCACATCCTTCTCCACCTCATCATGTTCAAGTAGAACTTCAAAACTCTTGGTATTATTCCTCAGTACGCATCCGCATGTTAAGAGGAAAAATCCGCGATAAGGCGATCACTCAGGGCTTCACCGGTTCCCCCTTTGCATGTATTTCACGTATTGTGAATACTTTATCCACCCTTGTTTCCTACACTGATTTCAACTCAAATAGGCTTAGGGATTGGGTTAAGGTCCACCTTTACTTGGGATAGTCCTACTTCTCCATAGTCCGAGTTCTAAGACCTTAAACTAAGATCTTTTCATATTGCCCCTTTGTGATAACTACGTATAGCTTGATTCCCATCTTCATGGGATACGTAGGAGCACCCAGACATCTTGTTTTCGAGTCCATCTCAATTGGGAGCTAGTTTCTCCTGACCCTTACCCTCTTACCTCTATTTTGGCCCCTTGGCCCGATGTTTCTTTCTCAGAACCACACACGGTGTGGTACGGGATTATGTCCTCATTCATGGAAGGTGTGCTTTATTGCACCGTGCAAGTTCTCCCTTTAGACTCGTTTCTACTATGTCTATTCCACATGATGTTAAAATTCATGACTGGTCCCATCACATGACCCTAAACTGTGACATTATCGTCCTGGACACACAACGAAAAATGGCACTACGTCATGATGTCCTCACTCAAGGGGACACCATGTTTGGTATTGGTCACACGCCATACCATTTTTTAACACCGATACATAGCTTGATTCTTGTGGCGATGCCGGGACTTTCTACCCTAGGCCTATCGCTTCACAAAAAAACCATTGACCTTAAAGGAAAAACAAGATACATAAAATACTACTTCTTTCGGTGCGAGGGCCACACCCGTAGGCCCCTTTTATCCCTGGTACCGGTACCTTACCGTACCACCCCTTAGAACTACGTACAGCTTGATTCCAATCCTCACGGGATACGTAGATGCACCCAGGTATTTCACCTAGGGTCCATCCCCTAGGAATCATAAACCCTATTCCTCCTCATTTACGGCCCCTCAGCCTGACCCCTTGTGGGGAACCATGTAACTACATATTTTCCCTGAACAAGTTTGGGATGCCCCACGATAACATTGGGAAGCAGCATCTCCCTCGCCAGAGAGGTCCTATCTAAAAAATAGGAATGATCCATGATCAGACTGATGCACCCATCTAATGATCTTCCACCATGGTGGCGTAATTTCAAGAGTTTCGGATTCTATTCGAACAAACCATCACTCCACATTACACACTTTGCGTGACCCTTATTCAAACCCTCGTCCTCTTTTATGTCTAAGGTAACCCCCTAACAGTATGGATGCTCATCCTATGGCCTGCCTATTGTCTCGGTCCAACATTCTGGAAGGCTAATGGGTGAAATTTTGAGTCAAGTCCCGTGTTTCGAACATGGTCAGCGGTCAGTCCTCATTTTCTATCCCCATTCCAGGCTAATACAATAAGGATACTGTGTTTCGAATGTGGTCAACAGTTATTCTTCATTATCACGCCACCCCCATAGTGTTCTGAATCCTGGGTATCATGACTCACACCTTTCATTCCCATCTGTTCAGATTAATTCCAGTGCCCTTGGTGTTATCCCGTTCGTGCACAAAAGCACACTGGGAAAACGGTAATTCGGCTATTTCGAGAGCTTCATTCTCCAATCAGGTCTCTCCCATTTCCTCCTGGAAATAAAAGCTGGTTATTCAAACCCTAGATGCTTGAATCTTGGTTAAAGCTCCCACGATCAAGTGAAGTAATAGTACGAACATCCCTTATTTCTCACATTGGGGGCGACCCGCGTGAGCTTAGGAATGGATTGCTATTTATTCTAGGATTGTGGTTGAATGCGTTACAACAAACAGAAAAGTAAATAAATTTATCCATACATGAAGTCCAGAATAAGAAGTAGTAAGGAGAAATGAGATTATGAGTTCGGCCAAAATAGGTCCCTTAAGGGTCATCTTCTTGGATGGACCATTCCAATGCCGCTACCATTTGGTTGGTGGCCTCTAAGATTGATTATCGCCCCTTGAGGACTCTCTCTTCATCAATGGCTACAGAGCGCAGTCCACTAACTCTAGCCCGTGCCTGCGCCTGTTCAGTTTTAAGTGCAGATATTTGGTGACCCGCCTCCACTAGTTTCTCTTGGGTGTCTGTCAGCTGGTCCCTCAACTGCTCCACAATCTCTAAACAGTTTTCAATTAATATCTCCTTTGCTTTCACCTATTCATCAAGGTATAGGGCCTCTTTTTCTGCCTGGATGAATGCTTGGGTACTACCTGACTCCTCCCGACACTGGGAAACGTCAGAGCATCGGCTTCTATCGTGTATCTTCTCGGCCATGTAGTCATGGACCATCGAATGAAGGTGCTGATCATCCACCCCTTTAGCATAGAGAAAGCGCAACCAGTTTTGGAGTTTTTCCATCCATTTCAGCCATTCTGTATAGGGCTGAGCGAGAAAGTGCTTGATGCACTTCAACCCTTTGCACCACATCATTCGACTCTCCTCGGCTACCTCCGAATCTGAATCATCAATCTCCTCAGGGTCTTCAGGCCGATAGTTGGAGAAATCAACTAATAGACCAGTAGTAGGGTCTTCTTCGGGCGCCCCTCCCAAGGGGTTGGGATCTTCAATGTCTGGGCGACTGTCCCCTCTCACCTCAGTCTCGGTAGATCCCTCGCTGACTTCTGGCCCTGCCCCAACATGAGTACCGCTGATGTCCACCACTCTCTGCTCATCGAGTGCCGAGGCCGGCTCAGTTTGAGAAGTGTGCCCTGAATGGGACGACACATTTGTAGTTGAATTAATTGCGGACGACCCGGGTCCGGCAGCCTGATGAGCTTCCAAGGCTGTGATTACTGCACAAACAATGAACACCCTGATCAACTGAGCTCTCCGACGGTGAATGTCGGCGTTGAAGTAATGAACTTACAGAAGCCCAAAGCATCAGTTCCCAGTGTTCTATCCACTATAGGAGATTCCATTACGGGGGATCCCTCAGCGCTTGTTAGTTCAATAATGGGCGTCGGTTCCCAACATTATTCTACCAGTGCCTCATCCCCTTCACATGGATACCCTTGGTCGGTGCCCATATGTTCCTAAACCAGATAAGGAGATCTAATTAAGGGCTACAAAAGATGATGAGGGGAAAGGATAGATAAGGGCTAAGATGTACCTCAAGTAGCTCAGTTATATCCACATCAGAGTCGACAATCTCGCCACTCTCCCGGAGACTCCCTTGGTGGGAAGCCCCCTGATACCCTCCACCTTTAGGATCCTCTTCTTCTTTGTCCCCTTCTTCACCTTCTCCTTATTTCTCCTCTTCCATATCAGTGCCTTCCGGATCATCGTCATTGTCATCATCCTCTGACGACATCTTTTTTGGATCATGCTCTTGGTCGATCATTACTTTCACTAAGAAGGGTGGCTCCGCACGCTGACCCTGTTGACGTGCATACGCATCCATGGTCGTTAGGTACGCATGACGATGATGAAAGTTCACCCTGTCAACAACCTGAATGAGTCTGACCTTCGGTAGCTGGATTCCGTCTCGCATTATATTTTTCCAAAGAGCTTCGGTACCCATCGACTATTGTAGGGTTATCCAGGCTGACCACAGAGTCAGGAAGATTGTGTCATTGGAGGGTTGGAGAAGATACCTTATCTGTTTCCCTGGGAGTTCCCTGGACTCTACATGATCCCCTCTCCCCCTAGGCGATGAGGGCCCGGCTGCGCCATGCGACATCCCCGCTACTGAAGTCCCAGCCTGTGCGGGCTCGGTTTCCTGACGTGCTTCCGACCTTCCCCCCTCAACAGCACCCTGTCTGCTCTCTCGCGCCCAGGTTCTACACTAGCTACCTTGAGTTGTTGGACTCGCTTCTACAAAAGTCCCTCGAGGTACGCTATAGCCCAATGTTCAGAATATTCTATTGAGAGGCCAGCATCAACTCCGGTGGGGGTAAAGGTAATGAAATCACCAGAGCCATGGGCTGTGAACATCAACCACATTTGGCGAAGAATGAAGGGGTGCCTCTATTCTCAAACATCTGTGTAAACCTTCGTCAGCATTCGCTGAAGTCATTAGAACTACCTAGAAAACCTGAATGGAATTTAGGGCTCACAAAATATCTTCCCATCAATTCGGACCACGAGCACCCCACCTATGATGCTCTGGAAGTATTCCCTCTACTCTAATGAGCCTTTCCTGTTATCTATCATCTAGCCTGTCAGGGTGGGGAATGGTCTGAAAGTGAAGTTGGCATGATTTTTGATTCTGATCCTTACTCCCTTCTCATTGAGCATCAACGGCATGACCTCGGCAATGTTCAGCAAGGAAGGTCATAGGACATTACCTGTAGGACGCATGGTATTTAGGAAGTTATACCTACCACAATGGGCCACGATCCAGCCATAAAAGATCTGGAAGGGGCCACAGATCCTTCTTGGTGACCCTCCTCTCGAAATGTGTCCCAAAATGGCGTACAGACGAGCCAACATGGGGACTCCCAGATTAAATCTTTTATTGGCGGCCATGATGCATGCCATCACTAGGGTCACTGGGTGAACTCTCATCCTTGCGTCCCTCATTGGAAAGAGCCACCCACTCAAAAATGTGTCAAGAAATCTGATGTATCAGACGTTCAGGTCCCAGCTCTTATTTATGTTGAATCCCCATGACTGATAGTCCCCTGCCTCCAGGATCCTCCAGTATGATCCGCTCTTGATCCTTTGTGTCATGGTTGGACACCATCTCCCTCTCCCCGACATTTGACTTCCGAGTCTTTTTTTAGGAACAAGCTGGATCATTTCCTATAAACAATGTCCTTTAATAAATCCTTGACCCCCAACCTCTCCTTGGATAGCTCTAGCAGGTGCCATGTCAGCATAGGAGTTCCTGATCCATCACCCCAGGTGTTCCTTGTCGGGATGAATTCACCATACTGATGCCCATCCAGAGGGATACCCCTGATGCAATCGATGTCCCATAAGCTGATGTCGACTTCCCCATAATGAAGGTGGAAGGTATTGGAGTCGGGAGACCATCGAGTAAACAGCTCTGGTCTGAGCTCAGGCTGGCGATAGAAATGAAACTGCGACGTCCACACCACCTCGAACAAACCGATGTGCTACAGTTCGGCCCCAAACTGGTCACATGTCTAGTGAACCCAATATGCCTAGGCCCATTCACTGGTGAAATTGCCTCCAGACCATAGATCCCAATCCTGCATCCAGCCTTTGGTCTTGTCAGTAACACTCCGACGGAAGGTGCTTACGTAAAGGGATGGAGAACTCTCTACAACAGGGTCACTCTCTAAGAGGGTCCTGGTCCTGGGATCCAGGACATTAATGTCCAGGTGTCTGGTTTCTCTAGTAGGATGGCTGTTGTAGGTGATGTTATACTGGGGTAGGTCATCCTCGCGGTTCACCCATGACCGCAGGTGTGTTGACCTCAAACCTTGGCACAGGTACCTCCTCCATGATTCTGAAGTCCCAGATCGGTAGATTGGAAGACAGTGCATACTCCTTATACGTTGGGTTCAACATGTTAAAGAGAGTATGGTTGTTGGATACGATCCTTCGGGTGCCATAAACCTCATGGTTGGCGACCATCTCAGCCCTTCAAGTAGTAGATGCGGCTTCCCTCTCACTGTCAGCCCAATTGGTGGCCATCTCCTGCCGGAAAGATTTTAAGTAGTCGGCATGAAAAATCAGGATTTGGTGCAAAAAATCAGAATTCGACATGAAAAATTAGCGACTGGAGTGAAAAATCAGGACTGGTGCGGAAAATCCTGGGTTGGCACGAAAACAGATGACTGATCGCGGAAAATTACGCGCAAACGAAGCGTTTTTCGCGCAGGTGGAGGATTTTTTTCGCACATGAGAGCTTTGGGCATATCGCGTGAGAATATCCATATAGAATGGGGGACCCAAGGGGCCTTTTTTAGGCGTGATGAGCAATTTCTGTGCGCGTGAGAAAAGCGGATTGCATGCTACGGACCGATTTTTCACGCCGATCTAGTTTTAAGCGCGCGATGACCCCAGGGACTCCTGTGTCACGGCGTTTCCCTCAAAATCCGACCTTTTTGGACCCTCGCTGATCTGATTCTGAGGGGGGGAATTTGTAGATGCCAAAAAGAACTCCAGGTCTAATGAAGGTTTGGGCATGACAAATCGAATCCATATATGGAACCGGCGATCCATTCCAGGGGTCCCGGAGGGGCGGCGTGAAAAAAATACTGAGTTGCGCGAAAAAAATATGTCCCACGTGAAAAACTCTGAGATTTGCGAGATTTTTTCGCGTGGGAGTGGAACTATTTCGTGGCACCACTTCGTGTGAATTATCTCTGTGCTGCCGACATCGAGGCATGAAATATTTCGTGATGAAGATTTTTTCACGCAGACCCACGATCCCGAGCACCTATAAATAGAAGGTCACCCCTTAGACTTCAGCCTAAAGAATCTGAACCACCTCCCCCGTGCGAAATTCCTCTCCTGTGCGCGCAAAAAGATGGCTCTTAGGTACTAAATTTTTCGCGCCAGTTTGCTTGGGGGTCCACCTTTGCGTGCAACTACTCGAGCTTGATCCTTGTCCAAATCCCCTCGAGCCCCTTCCCCTGATCGCAATTCCTTCCGATTGCGTGCAATTAGGTCTTCAGTGTGCAATTCCTTTTGCATGTCGGCCCACTCTTTTTCGCACCCAGAGCTCAATTTCATACCGGTCCGGACTTTTTCATGTGCGCAATTCCTTTTGCGCGCTGGCCCGACCCCTTTTTCATGCAATGGTCCCTTTTTCATGCAAGCCTCCCACCTTATGAGACCGTGATGTCCCTATTTCAGGCATCATTTTTGGGCGCCTCTCGTGCCCACAGCACCTTTGCTGTATACTCATTTCCCATGAAACCTCCTAGGTTCGCACGAATTAACTTCAAAGTCCCCTGGACGATACCGCCCATTGCATTGCTTCACCTCATGCTTCTTCGCATAGGAACGCTAACGGCTATTGCTTCTTCACATAGCCACGCTAACGTGGACCCCCCGATGGTTCTCTCTATGACACCCCATCGCCATGGCTTTGCCTGTCCCCTATCTACACCAAGGAGTAGAGGGTACCAGTTATGTAAGTCCTAGGGGTGCGAAGCAAACCCACCTCATCCAAGCTGCAAGACGTTAAACTGCCAATTACCTTCGTCCTCAGCACATGACATTAAACTGTGACCTCTCCCCATGAATCGCACGTGGGGTACCACCACCTTAGGCATTCTCTATACCCACTGGTCTCCAAAGAGGATGATATCCTCTTTATGGGAGTGGTTTTTGTCCGCGGGGAAAGGGAAACCATATCGATGTAAGCCCCTAGATTTCTTGTAGGAGGCAGCATCCCTGCTCCTCCTTTCTTCTTTGGTCCCCAGGGCCAGCAGAGGGCATGATGGGGAACGGTGCTTCTCCTTTCTTTGGTCCCAAATCTCATTCTTGCTGCACTTTTTTGTCATCGGGCCTCCCTCCTGGAGTAAGTCCCAACCTCTTCGGGCTGCTAAACATGAATAAGACCTTGTTTCCTCTTTGGGATGAGATCACGTGTAAGCCCCACTCAACTTCCCACAGATGCACCTTTCGCGACTTGATCGTCAGGTCTCTGTTGTCTCTTGTTTCTCACACCGAGCATGACTCACATGGACTTAGAGCAAGAATCGACCATGGAAAACACCCTGGGCATCCTAGAGTGTAAGCCCCATGCCACCACATGAACTACGAGGTCTTTGATCCTTGCTAAGGCAAGGTACGTAGGAAGCCTACCTAAGGTTCAAGCCCAACACCCAGTCATTATAACCATCTTCACATCAGTTCACCAACACCTTGGTCAGACTAGATTGTAATCCCCATGCCACCACATTAACTATGAGGTCTTTGATCCTTGCTAAGGCAAGGTATGTAGGAATCCTCCATGAGGTTCAAGCCCAACACCCAGTCATTCCGACCATCTTCACGTCGGTTCACCAACACCCTGGGCAGCCTAGAGTGTAAGCCCCATGCCTCATACATGAACTAAGAGGTATTTGATCCTTGCTAAGGCAAGGTACGTAGGAAGCCTCCATGAGGTTCAAGACCAACACTCAGTTGTTTCGACCATCTTTACGTCGATTCACTAACACCTTGGGCAGTCTAGATTGTAAGACCCACACCCAACTACCTAAACTACGAGGTCTTTGATCTTTTCTATGGAAAGGTACATAGGAAGCCTCCCTGAGGTACAATCCCACCAACACCCGGTCATTCCAATCCCCTTCACGTAGGTTTTCCAAAACCCATACCGGAACTATGAGGACTTTGATATTTGCTAAGGCAAGGTATGTAAGAAGCCTCCCTGAAGTTCAATCCCACCACCCATCTGGACCCCAGGTCTTTATTCACATCGGTTCACCGACCCCACGGGTCGCCTCAGAGCATAATCCCCAAATGCCACATGAACTACATGGTCTTTGATCCTTACCAAGGCATGGTACGTAGGAAGCCTCCCTGAGGTTCAAGCCCATCACCCATTGGTCGTTCCGACCCCCTTCATGTTGATTCATCCCTGTCCTGTATGACATTAAACTGTGGACCCCGTCCAGTGGTAAGCCACTGTGACTCCATTCAACGGTAAGCCTTTGTGACCCCGTTTAGTAGAAAGCCTCCATTAGACAAACAACATGGACTTTGATTCCATGCCACGGGGATACATAGGAAGCCTCTTCGAGGATCAAGCCCAAAACCATCGTCATCCTCATGACGGTTCCATCCCATTCACCACCCCCCTCATGAAACCTTCCACCATCCATCCTGATTCTTACCCGGGCCGCCACATCCCAGTGGGATCATACCACCCCATTCCCCATTCCAAATAAGAGCATTCGGCAGGCCACCCACACGATGGCCCCAGTATCAGTGTTCCCTCCAGGGGGTTCCTCCATCTGATCCACTCTAGTCAGTGTTCTGATCAGCCTGATCTGTCTTCTCCAAACATTAAACTTGCGGCATACCCCATGTTAAACATGGGAAGATGAGGAAAACCTCAGATACATACCCATGACATACGATTCCCCGCGTTCGATGTGGGATGACTCTGGCTTCCGCGCCCTCGAGAAGCCTGATAATAAGGGATAGAAGACAGACACGCCAATCCCCTAGTTTCCAGACACGTCAGTGATGCCCAACATGACTACTCCCCTAACCAAAGGTTGCTGTCCTAACTGGAACCCTTGGAATGTCCTAACAGAGGTAGTGTAATTAACTGGTGTCCATGAAGATATGGAACCCGGAAGAGTTTCACGAACAACGTCTTAAGTCTATAAGGGAGACCCGGACTAGGTGATGAGTTCTGAGGAGGAATCCATGGAAGGAATAACCGACATCTCATAATCTTGTTTTGATAAAGGAGTATACTTCCCTGAATAAGGAGTGGATTCCACCCGCCTTTAGAAAGTAGGAATGTGAGGAAACAAAAACTGCATCTCTCGTCCCCGAACAAGACGGACGCACGCGCCCTGGTGAAAGCATCGAAAACAGGTCTAATGCACAATTGATGATAACTAGATCTTAATTCAATTTTTGAGAACACTCGGGCTCCTCAAAGCTGATCAAAGAGATCATCAATCCTCGGCAAGGGATATTGGTTCTTGACCGTCAACTAGTTCATCTTCCAATAATCCACACAAAGTCTGAGGGTACCATCCACCTTCTTCGCAAAAAGGACAAGCAAAACCCAATGAGAAGTATTGGGTCAGATGAAACCCTTTGTCTGTAACTCCTCTAAATACTTATTGAGCTCCTGTAACTCTAGTGTAGTCATCCTATAAGGAGTAATAGACACCAGTACCACTCCTAGAATAATCTCAAAAGATAAATCTACCAAGCTCTAGAGGTAAACCTGCAAAGTTGTCTAGAAAGACATTCCTGAAATGATCCACCACTAGAGGAAAGTCTGTCTGTGAAGTCCCCTAGTCATCCAGATATAAATTAGCAATTTGGGTTGTAATTACTCCCAACCCATGATGCTCGAGTCCATCTATGCTCACCCGGACATCCCACATGCCCTTGTGTAGAAAATACCCACTCTCTGGTGATGTGAAACTCACCCTATGGTGATAGTAGACAACAAAGGACTAAAAGGAGACTAACCATTCCATTCTAAGAATAACATTGAAATCTGTCATCTTTAAGACATATGGGTACTATAAGAAGTGACACCCACCAAACTAAAGAGGGTACTCATTGCACTGACATACACTAGTTGTTCTAATCCCCAACGGAGTGTCTAGTGTCATAACATTCCTAGAAGTAAAGATACAGATCCCAAGGCTCTCCACAATGGAAATAGATATAAAACTATGGGAAGCCCCTATATCAAAAAGAGCATAATCTAAAACTGAGGCAACTAGAATCGTACCTCTAACTATAGAGGGTCTGGGATCCTGCTTCTGCTGGGTTTGCTCCACTGAAAAAGTATGACTTGTATCATGACCCTGAAACCCTGCCTGACTACCCTGAGTTGATCCACCCTGCTATCATTGAAAACATGTAGCCTAACTACCATGCCCACAACCACATCCTCGGCCTGAACAGCCTAACGAACTCTAGTTCCCTGACTGATGAGAAACAGGTGGTCCTACTCCTAAACACGGAGTCATAACAGAACCCCTATCACCTGCTTTTGGTGAGAACATCTGACAAAAAATTTGAATATGGACCATCTTTCCACAATATCAGAACTCGAATGGTTCCATCGGGCAATGTGGTCTCATATGGTCACTCTTCTCACACTGGTAACATACCACCTGGATAACTTAAGAAATATCGTACGAAAGCTCCCTACGATGCTTCTTGCTATCTATTGAAGGAGTACTAGCCCTGGATGCTAAATCATCCTAGCTCGTAGCTCCCAACTTCCTCGTATTATGCTCGGTAATCAGTACCTGGTTTACTATAGTAGTTACTGAATTCATCATGAAAACATTCACCTACAATCGGATGTCATACCTGAGACTATCCTCAAATCACCTAGCCAAAGATAACTCGTCACCTCCCAGAATAGGTGTGAAGTGATAAAACTCTATAAAACGATAAGAGTAATCCATCACTGAAAGAGAACCCTGCTCCAAGTGTATGAACTCTCGGGCTCGATCATCCCTCAACGTCTCGGGGTAGAAGAATTCATAGAAGGTCCTCTGAAACTCTTCCCAAGACATATCCTGATGACCTCTCTCCAGTGACATAACATCCCACCATCTCTTAGTGGAATCACGTAGCATGTACATAGAAATATTAACCCTCCTCTCTGGAGGCATCTCCAGATGTTTGAATATAGTAATCATGGCCTCTAACCATGTCTCTACACCCTGTGGTCCTCCATCCCCTGAAAAAGTGGGAGGATTCTGCTGCTAGAACACCAACATCAACTCTTACATAGTCGGGGCAGGATGAGGCATTCCTTGGAAAGTATTAATCATCCTCATAAAGCCTTCATGGAACTATGCATCAACACCTACTTCCGTTATAATAGCTAGTGTCAATACGGGCATGATAGGAGGATCTGATGGTAGTCACTGATCTACCGTTTCCAGTGTCTGATCATTGCCATGTATCTCGCGTACAACTGAAGGACTTCTTGGCGGCATGAATATACAAGGTCAACCACACACCTTAGTTCAATATTATCAAGGAAAACAACTTAGAAATGTAATAAAATAACATGAGAATAAAACATTCAAGTTTTACAAAAGAAGGTTACACGATGTTTAGAACCACTACACGACATGTTCCCTTTAAGCCTTAACATGGGAATGTACCTCTGCCAACCTTGGTTGTGTAACACCCCTACACACAGTGTGTTCCTCCTATGATACAGTGTGTACTTGAATTTTCCCTCCTACCCAAGTTCTTTTACACTGCTAGAATTACACGGTTCTTTCCTAGGTAACACTACATGGCGTGTTCACCCTAGACACAGTGTGTACTAGTTAAGTTCCATCTACCTGTGTCGTTGGTCACATGGTCAGATACACGTTCAACTCTACATGGCATGCATAAATGAGACATGTCATGTACAACCTAAGTTTCATCCACCTGTGTCATTGGTCACACATCCGGATACACGGTTCTTTACAATAGGGTGTGTACAATCTAGACACGATGTGTTCTACCAAAAGTTTCCCAACCCTATGTCTTTGCTCACATATTTATTCACACGATCAATCACTACACAGAGTGTACATATAATACATAGCATGTACTTAATAAAATTCAGTTCTTCTAGAACAGAAGAACACATGGCGTGTGTTCATAACACCACACGCCGTGTTTTCTGGGTTTCTGGACAGTAAGCCTCTAAAACTTCTCCAAAACCCTTAAAAACTTAAAATTTTGTCCAATTCATGATAAATTCTGACCCGTGAGATCCTATACTCCCTTCAAAACAAATTTTTTAATCCTTATTCATATCATAACTCGACAAAATTCAATTAAGGTTCAAACACAATCCACCAAATTTTGATCCAAGAGGGGCCATAACACCTCAATGACCAAATTTTGGTGTCCATCCAAATGAAACCTTACATTTACCAATACCCTATCAAAATAGAAGGTCTTTCTATCATGTAATATATCACAACAGCATGCATATCTAGCACAATAGCTATCACAATAGCATGCAATCAATAATTCACCCTAAATGGCATGGCAAGAATACATGACATGTGATCTCTAGAAAGTGCCTATATAATGCATGAGATGGAACACCCTCATCTCATCAGGTTGTAATAGAAATAGAACCTCAATAATATAAATGATAACATCACAATACATGTGTATCACCCAATGGTGAAATCAATTCAACTATAATAATTGCAAAACTATAAAAAATTTCAATATTAGAGGTAACTTGGATTTTCTCTATACATGGGTTAGCTACTCCCAGGAATAGCTTATTACTAACTACCTATTCCTTCCTATCTCAGTCTATAGGCTCCAAATATTAAGTCATGTCAAAAAATAACTCCTTTGATACCACTTTTTAATGTCCTGGGTCTAGGTGACACCCAAAGATGCCCTGTACCCAGTTGGCCACATGGCCTCAAATGCATTTCCCCAAATTCCATAGGCTAACAACTAGAATAAAGGGCCTTGGGTGGGATAGTTGAGAAACTATGCCCTCATTGGTAGAGTTTACACACCGAAAAGCAAATAATAAATAGTAACATAAGCAGTAATACCATACAACAAAAGTAAATAGCGGAAGACTAATAGGAATATAACAACTGAAGCATATATAAATGATGAATGTCACATGTGTCTAGGAAAGAAGATAAACATGTCACAATTATGGAAATATAATACTGAAACCAAAGTACAAAAAAATAGTAAACTCCAACAGCATCACAAGCCTCATCTTGGTCCCATGATCTCCAGCTCCAACAACAATTAAGTACCTGATGAAGAAGGGTGCTTGCCCTTATCTATACCTGCAAGAATATAATATGTTTGGGTCCAAAAGCATGACCCAAACAGGTTGTGAGATGAATCCCAGTAGGAAACCACCAAAATATTTGTACCTAAATGTCAGTGAATATATATATATAGCAGTCAACATGCAAAATGAAGTAGTAAACCAGGAAGTACTCAAAAGTAAACAGCCATACAGTTTCAATTACATTCATTTACATTTTTCAATTATCCAATCCCTTGAATAATGTAATATTGGGATCTAGCCTAATATCTATATCCCCCTGTGAAATAATAATAAGCAGACATCTCAAAAGACCATTTAAATAGTCAAGTAAGACTGAGTCCAAGCTTGTGCTTTGGCTTGGCAGACTCGTCACAATAATTCAATCATTCATAAGCAACCCTCTGGGAAATTTCTCACAGTCTAACCCCTTTGGTCCCACATAGCACTAAACATTTACAAACGACCACCTGGGAAGCTCACATAGTCAATACCCCCTTGGTCTTCATAGTAACAATAAAATATAATGACCACCTAGAAGCTCTCAGAGTCAATTCCCCAGGGTCCAATATTCATTTAATAACGACCCTCTAGGTATCTCTCACGGTCTAACCCCTCTAGTCTATGACCACCCAATAGCTCTCACAATTAATACCTCTAGGTCAACATAACAACAATTCATACATAAATGACCCTACCTTGGGAATCCCTCCCAGTCAAATTCCCCTAGGTCATACTTTCACAATATGAATCACATGCATCTCATATAATCAGTAACTTTATCCTATCAACACGAGGAATGTAAAACAAATAATCCTAACATGCATTCTAGACCAAAATTCCATAATCAATCAAACATGGGAAATGCACCCATAATCAAGGTATTGAACCTTATGCATAAGCAATAAACCTTTCTCAATCAAACAAACCATATCAGGTATTAACTGGGTTAAATTCCAAAACACGCAATACCCAAAACATGAGAATTTTTCACTTTAATCATATATAATCCAAATACAATCAAGGGAAGGAACAAACCACCTACCTTGATGTCGTACAATCAATACTCTTGAACTTCAGCCCCTGAATCAGCCTAGAATGATGTAGATCTATAAAAAGGGTAAAAATGGTCAACCCTCGATAACTCATGAGAAAAAAGGAAATCAGTAAGAGAGGGTATAAGGAAATAGATAACTCACCGGTGGGAATCCAACGCACCCAGAAACATCTCAATCAGAGATCGAACGGAGAACCAGGAGGGGCTCGAAGTTCTTCAGCGTTCTGTCTCTCTCCTATACGAACTGAGGGAAGAAGAAGTGTGGTATGGAGATGAGACGCGACCCTACTTTGATTCATCAATTAAAAAGAAAATTACACTGGGTGTTCATTTAATTTACATGTCGTGTACTAGCCTCAACCAGCCCCCACTTTAGGCATTTTTCCAGGTCACCTACATGGCCATGTACTCAGTCGTTACACGGATAGTACATGGCTACACACGACAACTGGGTACACAGCGTGTACTCAAAAGTACATGGCGTGTACTTAGAAAATTTCTTATTTCTTCCTTTTTCCTCAAAAATACCCGAAATCAAGATCCATACCTGAAATTAAGATCTGGGTTCTTACAATAATAAAATGGTATTTAGTGTGGATAAAGAGATGATGATATGGATAAAGTAAATTGGATAGTATTTATGACCTCGAAAATGATAAAGGATTTGTTGAAAATGTGGTTTGTGCTATCATGGATGGAGATTATGGAATTTTTGGATTTAAGTAATATATATAATGATCTTTGGAATAATAAAGCATGCATGTTTTCAATAAGGATGTATAGTAATTCAGGTTATTATCGTGTTTCAGGAGAATACATGATGGAGTTATTCACATGTTTGGAATGTGACAATCAAAAGTCACTTTATGATATATGGGGGATCACTGTTAAGATGTTTTAGTGACCCTATTTCTAAAGTTCTAGAATTTAATCTTTATAAAGGGTTATAAGGTTAACCATATATGAAATGGTTTATATTAAACTTCAAATGAGGTTTTAAAGATTAAAGTAGTATCTCTCCACATGAGGATTTATGTATATTGGATAACATGTGATAACATTTTTGTTGTGTTAAAGACATATGGAATTACCTATCATTCTATTTATGGATCTTATGATCTATTGATGCTTTAGAAATGACAAATTCACCTTCATTTTTTGGAGTAAGAGATGATGTGGAAATTGGTCGAGACACAACCAAAGGGTGAGATTGTGCTAAAATAAAGTAAGTATACCTTCTCATAAAAAAAATTCAACTTTAGTAAAAGTTTCTTGAAATAAAATTTTGTCTCGTTATCATCATTTTTTATGATATCAATGACCTTTTTCAAGCCTCTTTGGGTTATGGATTTGTGATCGTTAAATTTCTTCTAACTATGTTATTTATCACTCTCCATCAGAACTTGATAGTTAGATTTCTCTTTTATGTCCATGTTTTTACTTTACACCTATGTTCTTCTATGTGGAAACCTATTTATGAGTTATTTTGGGTAACCACTATGTTTTCAACTTTCCTTTTTAAAAGGAAGTTTTAATATTAATTTTTATGATGTGGGTTTCTATGAAGGAACTTTCAAGTATTAAACCTTTGATAACTCAGACAAATTTTGAGGGAGAATTTCATTTTAAGGGGGTTAGAATGTAAAACTCTGAAATTTTGTGAAATATATATTTTTTAATTAATTTAAACTTTTTGATATTCTCCATTCCACACAACACTAAATATAGCTTGTGTATATGAAAAAACCAAGTTTTTCTTTCTTTGTATGCAACACCAAGTCGATCTTGCGCTACACGTAAAACTTAGATTATCTTGTGGTACACCCAATACTATATTTGGATTGTGTTACAAACAATGATGAGTTACTTTGATAACTTGTATTACATGCAAGACCTAGTTTTACCAAATTACAATGTACTATTATTATTATTATTAAAATAATATTATAGTTTTCATCTAGCCATTGGAATGTTGATTATGAATAAAATTAATTAAATTATGAAAATATGGTTTACACGTTTATATAAGAAGAATTATTTGGTGATAAATTAACTAGAAATGAAAATAAAAACCTTTTGAATATATAGGAAGTCTTTTGCTGGAAAAATATATTTATGCAATCAAACACGTTTTACCTCAATAAATTAATTAAACCACTTTTGATAAATAATTTTAATAAAAAATATATATTATTTAATATACTAATTAACAGTCATCTTATGTGTTTTCTAGGAAATAGATAAGAATAAAACCAATTTTTACGCATAAAGATATATATTTTTTAAAAATGTAATTTTACCACCATTTGATGGTGTGCCTATTTTAAATCTAAATTGTGAAACTTTTATAAATTATATTTGATAAAATAAACTTAATTTTTTAATTCAAAACATCAAAATTATCTTATGTTGAATTTTTGATATTTTTATAAGAAGTTTCCTTTTTAAATGAATAGTGAAAAATACTGGATTTTAATTCAAAATCACATTTTCATATAATTTATTTATATAGTAAAATTATATTTTAAATTGGTTTTAAAGTAAATTTATATAAATTATAAATATAATAATACAATTTTATTTATTGGAATCAATTTCACATTAAAATTGAAAATAAACACATTTCAAACTGTTGAACATTTTCACTTTAAAAACTCGTTGTCTCATCCTGTCTATGGGATTAATTTTAAATTATTTTATGCCAATTCTATGTTTAGAATTTGTAAAAATTGATTAAATATTTTAAAAAATCATAATTAATAATTTATAATAAGTTCAACTTAGTTTTTGACCAAAAATATTAGTGAAAATAATTAAAATTAATTACAATGATTAAGGTAAAAACGAGTTTATTTAGTGTTTAAACTTTAACTTAAGGGGCCAAATACCCTATAAACATGCCTAGAAGACATTTTATGGACATATTTTGACCATATAGTCCCTTGTATCTAAAATGGACAATTATTTTAGACACATTATGTAAGGGAAACCTCTCAATAGTGTTTACCATTTTATATTTACAAGAATGTCACTCCTCCACTATAAAAGGGTACTCACCCCCCCCCCCCTTATACACACATATCAAGCCTTTTGGTTCATCCAAAACCAAACCAAATAATATCCCAAATTCCCTCTCTTCATTCTAAAATTATCACTTTGTATATAAATCTATCCAAGTAATCCCTTTGGTGCAAACTAAAAGGAGTTGCTTGAAAAAGAGGTAACATTCTTCAACATACATTTCCATTTTATTTATTTCTCCACCCATTCAGTTATTATTATTACATGATTATATAATTACATAAGTATACTCAATATAATTATATTTTTTTATTATAATATTTTGACCTACACCTATACACACTTCCATCAAATGGGTAATGAACTTACCATTTGTGTGTACTATAGACTACAGCCTCACGAAATGATATCGTTTGTTTTTCCTTTACCACCTCTCATGGTTGGGAATTATGATATACATACTAGTTTTATATTATATTTATGATATATTTATTCTTCTATATTTATTATATAAATCATACCTTCATGCTTTCTATTTTTTGTAAATACGATAACTTTTTTGTGGATGTGTGGACTACCGCCTCCTCAAAACGATGTGATTCATTTACACTTTACATTGAATGTATTAAGGATGGGTTTAGTAAATTTATATGATATATATTAAATAAAAATACCACTAAAATTTTAATATATAAATATATATACATATATTTCATTTACTTTCTTTCAATACGACAATAAAACAGAAATAGTGTTCATGCGTACATACGACCTACCGTCTCCAGGAACGGTGTATTCCATTTCATATTTCTATATTTTATAGATTAGTATAAATATTTATATACTGAATATATATGATATTTTCATCATATTTTACATTCTTTAAATAATTATATAATTATATAAGTAAGAGGATCAAGAATAACAAGTCAAGACATATATGAAAAATAAAGCCGATATTACCCGAAACGTAACATTAACATGAAATTGTTAATAAACAGGAAATATAAAGTCATGATAAAATCATATGGTATGATATATAAGAATATTTTTCTATGGTATATATATATAATAAACTTATATTTATTATACAGGAGATTTGAATGGGTACAAAGAAATTCAAGACTTAAAATAAGAGTTTTCTCGTCTCACTTTTATTTATGTGAGATTTATGCCTTATTCATCACTTATTTCTTTTATGTGGTGTATATAATAACCATAAAAATATTATATGATTATTATCCTTAAATTTAGGGTTATTTACATATCCATTTTATGATCACTCTTTTATGGGGTTTATGGTTCAAAAATTACCAAATCAGTTGAGTAATTTTGTCTCAATTCACCTTCTTTAAGACACGTGCCATGTTATGCACCTATATTCTTCTAAAAAGTGTATACACTGCCCTTTGACATGTTGTATCATAAATATAATTATTTTAATGATATTTTAAGATTCATGTAATGTTATTATTTCATGGGTATTATGATTCAAAGTTACCAAAGTGGTAACAGTTTATTTCTACAATCTTATCATTTATAAAGATTGTTTATGATTATACTTCAATTGATAAAATATTATGATATATATATCAATAAATATCATGAATTTTATTATAATATGTATATTTATGATATATTAATGTAATGGTACCATTTTTTCACTCTTTGGTACTTAAGATAATTAAGAAAACATTTTTTAGAAAATCAGACTTTATTTATCTTTTCGGTCAAAAATCTATGTTTTTCCAAAACCATGTTTTCTAAAAATGTTTTCAAAACTTACTTATAAGTTTTAAAATTTATTTTCAAATAAATGGTTTTCAAAATGTTTTTAATCTTAGTTTATAACTTTTCAAAGTTATTTTTAAAGAAAAGGTTTACAAAATGATTCCAATCTTCCTTTATAAGTTTTCAAGGTTATTTTCAAAGAAAATGGTTTCAAAAGCTTTTATCTTTTAAAAATAATTTTCCAAATGATAGAGGATATTTTCCTCAAGAAATATTTCAGAGGTTTTTTAAAAGATTCCATTCTAATTTTTTCAAAGTTTTTTTCAAAGAAATGGATTTTGAAAATATTTCATGTTTTAAAAAGTGATTTTTAGAGAAAGATTATTTTCCTTTAGAAATGTTCCAAGTGGTATTTCAAAATACTTCCCCATATACATTGACAAACTTTGATATAGTTTATTTTTTACTAGATATATGATCCAAGTACACCATTATTATTATTTATTTGAATGGTTTATGTTAAGATGAAAATTTGTCTATGAAACTCGTTTCTCTTCCACAGGTTATGCCATGATAAAATGATTATGAAACCCACTTCTTTTAATAGGTTATTCTATAATTAAATGATTATGAAACCTATCTATTTTTCATAAGTTAGGATATGATAAAATGTTTATAACACCCATTTCATTTCATGGGTTATGATATGATGTCAATGAAACCCATCTCTTTTTATGGGTCATGATATGATGAATGTTTTGTTATCTTGTGGTGCATGAATGTATGATTTAATTATGTGATGGTAGAGACATATATCTCCCTCCAATTCATTGGGTAGTGATAAATGTTTTATGAGATCAAAGGGTACATGGGAGGGAATCCCAATCCCGAAACAAGAGGGTACATAGGAGGGCATCCTAAGACCAAAACAAGAGGGTACATGAGAGGTCATATCAAGGCCGAAACAAGTGGGTACATGGGAGGGAATCCCAAGCCTGAAACAATAGGGTACATGGGAGGGCATCCTAAGCCCTAACCAAGAGGGTACATGGGAGGGCATCCCAAGCCCGAAACAAGAGGGTATATGAGAGGGAATCTCAAACCTAAAACAAGAGGGCACATGGGAGGGTATCCTAAGCCCAAAACAAGAGGGTAAATAGGAGGGAATCCTAAGCCCAAAATAAGAGGGTACACAGGAGGGAAACCCAATCCCAAAGCAGGTATATGAGTGATTAGCCCAAAACTAACATGTTGTGAAGGTCTTAGTAGGTAGTCTTGACATGGTATTTTCTATGCTTATGTGTATTCCACAATTCCATGTCTTATTTATCTATTATTCTCTCATTAATTATATTCTTGATTCCATTATTATTCATGTCATATGAACTGTCAATATTTATGTCATGACTCTTGATTATGATCTTTGATATGAAGGGTATGATCTTCTAATGTTTTGATCGTGTTCTCATATCCTTATGCTCATGTTATACTTACATATCTCCCTTGTTTACCTTTATTGAGCATATGATCTCACTCCTTTAGTATGTTTCCTTTCCCTAGGTTATAAAGAAATGTTTTAAGTAGGAGTTCTAAAAGGGGAATATCTTTAAGGGAGATGTTGAAGATTTTTCACCAAGTTAGAAGATTATGTTTCCATGTTTCCAAAGTCACTAAACTATTATAGTTCTCAAGAATTTATTTTTATAATGTGTTAAATATTCATCTAAAATGATGTAATATCCCTGTACGTTAAAACATACATGTATCCATGCCTATGTTCATCATTATAATATTTATATTTAATATAAACAAATTACGATGACATATTTCAACATCACAGACCCTCTACTTTTTTTAGTTGATTTATCCACATGCCTATTCTAATAATTATGGAATTTCATTATTTGTTTCTCCAAATGTACAAATTATTATAATCAACTCTGTGTTCCTAAAAATGGGGAGAATGAGCATTTTACTATTTAAGAGGTGTACAAGAATCAATGAGTTAACCTTTTATAAAATGGGTGATTTTTTATAGATTTTTCTTTAAACAAAACACGCACATGCACACACATATTTCATATGTGTGTGTGTGTGGAGAACTTATGTTCTATATATAAACAGAACATATCTATGTACTGTGTATATTTATGTATATAGAACATATGTTTTGTAAATTTATGGTGAGGGTTTTTCTATCTGATGATTCTTTTTTTATCACTTATGTATTGATTTGTTGGAATGTTTTAAATGTTCTATAACTTTTACCATAGATGAATATGGTTTTATTTCTCATTTATGTAAAACTCTCTATATAGTATATGTATGTTGATTTTATTAGGATTCTCTCCTCTAATCATGGTGGTTTTGGGGGATGATGTTTATGATGCATTTAATGGTGTGGTTATTTGATTTTTTACAGTCTAAATAAGGATATCATATATTCAGCATAACAGACCCTCTATTTTTATTTTACTGATTTATCTTCATGATTCTTCCAACAATTTTGAAACTCCTTTATGTCTTTAGGTGGTTTATTGTTTCATTTTAATGATCCAATATACTAATTTTTTTATATTTATACTAAATAGTCTTTATTTCTTAAGGTGTATATATCATGTACCCTTTCCTTCTCATTGTATAGGTATTCTGACCCTCTTTAATTGTGCATATTATGTATGCAGATTCTATATAAAGTATTCAACATATTAATATTCTTTATATGTATAATGAATTCATCATTTTTATATTACACTTCATTTTATTTTATTTTATTCAAAATATTATTTCTCCTTTTCCTTTATGGTGATATTTACATATTACACTTCATTGTTGATCCAATCCATCATGTTCTACTTAGAAACTATTTTTTTGGATCATTATTTTTATAATTGGAGATATTATAGTAGGGCATATTATCGAGGTAGATTTCCATGACTAAATTTAATCAATAGTGAATTTATTATATGTAGGTGATGAAATCATATTTTTTCTGGTTTTTCAGTTGGTAATTATTAAACCATTGAGATTTTAACATCCTTTAATTGGACTCATGTTTTTTAGCAACATTTTTCTCATTATTTGATCATGTGAACAAATTGATATTGTTAATGTGTAGGTTGGTCCAAACCGATGAAGTTGGAGATCAATTTTAAGCAGGATGTGGCTTGGTTCTCTCTTAAATAAAATTTATCTGATGGAATTTAGGTAATAGATATACCTCACTATAATTATTTTTATAAAAAATGGATTTTAGTTGTTTCTAAATTTTTAATTTTATAGGTATATGCAAAATAGTGTAGATTGTTTCCTTATTTTTCTTCTCATGGTTTTCCTATATAGAACATAAACTTTACAAATCAATTTTCTCTTTAATTTCCTTAAATATGATGGCATGTGAATCCTCTAATTCATTTTATACACTTCAATGTTCATTATTTGAGGTTTATATTCATTTCAATTTTTTTACCCAACATGAACTGCTTCATCACAATATATATGTTTGGCATGAGCACACACACACACACATATACCCACAGAATAAATAAATATATATATATATATATATATATATTATAATAATGATTTCAGAACATATATATGTTATGAATCTATACATATAGAACGTAGATACACACACACACACACACACACATATATATATATATACTAAACATGTATATGCCAATTTCTCTAAAACATATATTTTTTTCAATAAAATTTTAGAGAGGATGATGAAACTAGGTATTGTCTTAGGTAATTTTCAGTTTTTTTAGTCGAAGTAGCCCGTTGAAACTTGGGAGGAAATTTTGAATTCCAAATTTTTAGTTGGAGGTTCCATTCTATACTCAACCTAATACTTATAATAATCATATTTTTTTCATTTTTGAAGGTCCAAACATCAAATTTCTTTGCTAACAACCATTTATCCATCAGATTCAACTCTCCTTTTGAATTTGAGAATGCTAACATGAGGTATGTCATAACCCCATTTATTTTTAATTAAGCTTGCATATTTGATATTTTATTTGAGTAGTCTACATTCCAAAACAATAATGTTTTCTGGAATGTTGGAGGGATGATGATGCTTTAGAAAAAGAGGGTATGTATATGTCAGGGGGAAGATGGGGATAGAAATCTCAAAATGTACATATATATATATTATGCTGTTTTACAATGCATATATTCAATTCGTATATGTATTATACTATATATTTTCATTCTAGTCGAAATGGTTATCAGAGCATGGGGGGGAACAAATCCAGCTAGAGCGTTGCTTCAACAAATTTTCTAGTAAGGAATTTCTGGATCTCATGGTTAAATGTATTTATTATGAGAAGAAATAGTTAGAAGGTAGAGTACGATATTACGAGAACAAATCCAGTCATATTTGGCTTAGAAAGTATTTTCAAATTCTAGAAGCCAAATTGGCCTTTGAAAATGAACCCGAAGTAATCAAGTTAGGGCTGAAAGCCTAGGCAACTTGTGGTAAGCTTGAGGAATTGAAGGTAGAAATCAGGCGTACAGAATCTCAGCTTCGACAAGCCAAGCAGTTAGTTCAATACCTATAAATAACACTAGGATATCCAGAAGAAGAAGTATTTTTCTTTGAACAATAAAATATGTCCAGAAGAGGATCTGGTGTTGGACCAAATATCTGAGATATTTGGTAGAGGCTTGAAGGGAAAGCTTCAGGAGAACCTTCCAATCAGCCTTATACCACTATATTTAATATGCATCCACACATAGATACATAAAGAGAAAGTATATCAGGATGATATATTGTAGAATATTAGGCATGACCTTTAGCAGTAGAATCTTAAGAATATCAGGAAGAAGTTTTGAGTATTCCTCAGAGTATCCAGGAATACTAGAAACATATCCATGATATTATTACTTGGGATAAATGGGAACTTGGGGATATAAAATGTGTCTCCAAAAACCTAAATGAAAAGATCAAGAAATTTGAATACCTACAAGCCAAACTCGAAGAGAAGAGGAAAAAGAAAGAGACTAAGCCATATCCCATAGAAAGACTCAATTTAAAACCTTGGTAATCCAAGATGATATGGTAGGATATCTCCCAGAAACCAATTCATTGGTAACAACATAACGGATCATTCAAGGATTTGTTTCATAAGATCAATAGGGAATCCAATTCCTCATATCCCAGCTATATTCAGGAAGAATATAGGCCAAAGAAAACACATCTATAAGGTGTTCCTCAACATGGGATGATCCTAAAGCTAGACTGTGAAAAGGATATAGGAGAATCCATAGATTAATGGGATCTAGACCTTCAATGTTATATGCTATTAGTTGGTTTATAGTCATGAACCATAGATAGTGCACTTAATTTTATAGGAGCTACCTTGAGAAGTAATTCAGGGAGATTTTGGGATATGCTTCTGAGACACTTAGAAGTGAGAAAAACTATCTAGGAATATGTTTCATTCTTAATTGAAGTTATACCAGTATTCGCTGATTTCCTTAAATAGAAGTTTGCAGGAAATTCACTAGTAGATCGGGATGGAGAATTACTAGAAAAAACTATAACAACTTTAACCAAGATCCAAATTTGTGACATTTGTTACTTTGAAGAATATCTTTTTGAGTTTCAGCATTGGTATTATCTTCTTGGACCAGGAGATCAAGTATATGACCTAGATGTATTTATCAAAAATCTTCCAGGAATTTGGCCTGAAATTGTTCAAAAAGCATTGAATACTTGTCTTTCCCAGAGTGAAGATCTACAAGACACTCTAGGAGTTCAAGAAGAAACAATAAGGCATGTGATAAGAATCTATTATATGCAGAGGCGTGTCTTATAATATGTAAGAAATATGTCATACATGAGTTCTTCTTATTGCCCAAAAATAGAGGGTCTTGCTGGAAGATATGGGTGTGGTCCAACCAGGCAGGAGCTTGGAAAAACTCAACAAAGATCGTTCAAAACACAGTGTCAGGATGTCCAGTGTGAACGAAAGAAATCAGTCGAGAAAATCTAGAAACTATTTGTGAAGATAAAATCATCGAGTATATTTTTAGGTAGAAATCTATAAAAATCTAAGAGATTTCTTAGACCAAATAGAATCCAGAAGGATATGAGAGAAAAATTTAAGGATAACTATGGGAAGTATCCAGGATTACCTAAAGGAAAATATCTATCTAATTGTGATTATTGTTGGTTATGTGTTAAGAATGGTCATAGATTTTATAGTTTCCTAGATACAAATAGAATAAGGGGAAGTATCAAAGCAATAATAATGGAAGATTCATCAGAAATATTGTTTGATCCTGTTCAGGGAGAAGATGTATACTCAGATGATGAAAGTTTATATTTTTTATATTCAGAGTACTCGGAGGAAGAAGATTCTATCTCAGATTAGGAAGAAGGAAATAACCCTATTTTGAGCCAGCTTCGAATAGCCATGATTAGAACAGGGGATAGTGCACCTGAAGACTCTCCAGAACTAGTAAAACTAGAGTAAATGGAAGGAGAACTGGTTCATTCTTCAGAAACTAAAATCCATTCATAAGGAAGAGATTTTCAAAAATGGAAGATTTCTATAGTTGATTGGTTTGAGGTATACCGGAAGTCTTGGGTACCATATCGAGAAATGACCAAGATCTTTGAAGATGAAGAGACAACTAAAGTCTATAAAACAAATAGAGGATTATTTACAATGCCTTCGCTAAAACTAGAAAGGGTTAATAAGGCAATCCATAAAAATTCTAAGTATGTTCATTTTTGAATAATCCAGATAGAATTAGATCCTCTTATCATAAAAGGACAAGATCTACCAGTCCTAATTGCAGTAGTGGATGACAGTTTAGCCAATTTCTCTAATGCACTATTAGGAGGAGCACGAACAAATCTGCATGCAGGTCAAGCATTGGTAAAGGTGATACCATATGTTCATGTAGTTATTATGGACATAAGTATTAGTAGAACTCTAGAAGTTAAGATCAACACAAGTAACTATCAAAAGACATTGGGTTTCCCACCCAACAGGAGATGTGTCGGAGTGATTACCCACCTCTATGTAAAGTTATAAAATACTAGAAGACCAGCTCTAAGGAAGGGTGTATAAATATTTACACATCTTTTTTAGGATGAAGGAACATCAATTAGAGCAATGAAACCATAGGTGATAAATACCAAAAGGCTGACTTGGCCTAGATAATGGGTTTCACCAGATTCAGAGGAAGAATGAAGCAACTTCTTCCATATATTATTAAACAAGTCAAAAATACACTTGTCATCTGTGAGGTTAGAGAAGATGAAGATGATACTAGATCCAAAGGATCAAGATCAGGTAGATCAGATTTGAAAATAGAAGACATCAAATCAGAAATATTAGATAACCCATTGGAAAATTCAAGGATCTCAATAGGAAAAGATGAAGGCACTTCAATAGAAATACCTAGAACATCAATTTCTAGAAATATATTTGGAAAAAGGACTATTCGACTACCTATCTATGAGGATGAATCATGTAGGATATATGGGATATTCATTACTCTATGAAAAGATAGAGGAATGGGCTATATTAGTAAAATTAAGTATTAATGAAACTGCATGTATTGACGTAGTTGATATAGGATGCACATTCTCTTGTACAAGAATCTGATTTTCAGGAGTAACATGGGAATCTATAGAGTTTTAGGTTGCAGTTGGTAACAATATAATAGTTCTGATTCAATAAGTAGCCAAGGATGTTCAGATTGAACTCAATGGAAGAATATTTATATAGCAGATGCTTTGTTTTATTCCTCAATTTCCATATGACTTCTTGATTGGTAATAGATTCCTTAGAAGATATTAACCTGTAACGATATTTTCATAAGGAATTATCCTCGACAATTATTTGATTCCAACTTATTTTAGAAAAACTATAATGGTTTTAGATAAGAAATTATCTACTTTTAAAGTGGAAAACTATCTAGATAAAGATATAAATACCACAGAAAGATTGAGCAGTAGAAAGAACTAGTTGGATTGAAAGTTCTGAGGATTAATGAAGAAGAGGCATTGACTAAGATAAAAGATTATTTATCATAAAATTGATCAAAAAACCCTCTAAAACTATGACATAAGACAATGTAAGAGGCTACAATCACCCTTAAATATCCTAGTACAGTGATCAAAAGTATGGTAATTTCCTATCTAGATGAAATGGTTAAGGAATTTGAGAAGAAAATTCCATAACTAATCATTCTTGTATTAATCAAGAATAGTGAAAGTCCTCATAGGAGTATGACATTCATGGTAATGAACCATGTAGAAAAACAATGTGGTAAGGCCAGAATGGTTATAGATTATCATGATCTTAATCGTGCCACAAAGGATGATGGATACAATTTACTAATCAAGAAGCTTTAAGAAGAAGTATTAGGAATGAAAGGACAATGGTATATTCTATGTTTGATCTCAAGTCAAGATATTGGTAGATAAAGATCAAAGAAGAGGCTATACCATTAACAACATTTACAATGCTAGTTGTCTTGTTTTAATGGCTAGTTATGCCATTTGGACTCAAGAATGCACCAGAAATATTCCATATAAGAATGGATAAGTCCTTTATTAGATTAGTACAATTTGTGGTAGTCTATATTGATGATGTGATTATATTTAATAAAGATAAAAAAGATCATATAAAACATTTGCAGTAGGTTGATGAAGTGTTCAGAGAATAAGGGACGGTACTTTCAGAAAGAAAGATCATTTGGATGCAACCAAAGATAGAATTATTGGGATTTCAGATCCAAGGAAGTAGAGAAAAAATTCAACTACATATTATAGAAAAGCTACAAACTTTCCTCGATGAGCTTACATATTATAAGAAGATACATGTGTTTCTTGGTATATTAAGTTATGCTAGAGCATACATCATAGATTTAGCAAAAATCTCAGTTCTAATAAAAATAAAGGTGTCCAATAAGGTACCTTGGGATTGGACAAAAAAAGATTCTGAAGTAATCATAATTTTGAAGCAGAAAGCACAAAATCTCCCAGAATTGGAGTATCCAGATGGGAGTGAAGATCGACTTATCTTAGAAATAGATGCATCAAACTCAGCATGGAGATATATCCTAAAGATATGGAAAACCCATAATGATAGTATCATTAGACACTAGAGTGGATATTTTAACAAGGCAGAGAAGAATCATCCTATCCATGAAAGAGAATTGTTTGCAGTCCTTAAAAGAATTAAGTCTAATGAGATTTTCTTGGGAAAACCTTCTAATATAAGAACAAATAGTTCTTATATAAATAATTTTATGATAATTAAATTAAAAAGGTTTACCCAAGCACAATTTGTATAGTGGAGGAATGAATTGCAGCACTATAAATTTAATATAGAAAATATTAAAGGAAAAGATATTGTCATTCCAGATGCACTAACATGTTATTTTGACTCTTACAGGTGCAATGGAAGAAAGTATAAAATAAATAAGATGTCTTGTTTGAATTGATAATCATTTTATAGTAGAATTACTAGTTATCAAAGAAATTAATGATAGACTTGATAGACTTGAACAAAGAAAGGGTATTTTAGTAGATAATCACCTTCAGAAGAAGGGATCTTCATCCAGTAAGGTTGAAAGATCAGAAATCATAGGTTCCTCAGCTAGAAAGGATGAAAACTAAGAAATTATTCAAATATACCTCTAGAAAAAAAATCTAAAGATAAAAATCATATTGAATACTTTGTGCGTAGTCAGAAAGGCCATTACAGCAATCAATGTGTAGATAATTTGAAAAATAGAAAGGCTCAGAAGAACTAGAATATTGGCATGAATGGAAGCTCTAAAGGAAAAGAGAAAACCATTAAGATTTGGGTTGATCACGTAGAAGAAGAACTTGAAAATCATAAAAGGTCTCAGAAAGAACCACAATGACAAAATATTCAATAAGAATAATATCAAGAAAGTATGGATGATGATTTAGATGAAGAGCCCAATCCAGAAAAGGAGATATGTCTGAATCGTTCTGATTTCTATTCAAAAACACCTCTTTGAACAAAAGGGTCAGAGGTCCCATATATAGGGATCCGAGATCATCTTTCCCAAGAAGCCGACTTAAATCATACAAGGCACACTTTCGACAATGACAAAAGAAAAATCAAAAGTAAAAGTAAAAGGTGGGATGCACATTTGAAAAACTTCCACCGCACATTTCATACTAAAAACTTATTACATAATTGACATGTCCAATTTGATCCTATCGTACATTTCGGATATGACTCCTATCTAGATCAGTGCCTAGAATCCCTCTAAGTCGTGCAGAGCATCGATCATTTCCCCAACTAAGACTTCTTTCTCTGACTCTTTCATTTTCATCAATTTATTGATGGCATGTTGGATCTGATCTTTGATAATAAAGATATATTCTTTATGTCATTTCCACACCTTGAGTTATTCAATAATCGTTACTGCCTCCACTGTAAATTCTGTCAGATGTGTCATTTCAGCATGTTTCATGTCTCTATAGTTGATAGAGACTAACACATCATCTTCTGAAAAGAATATACAATCTTTGATATTTGATCTTGATTCAATAAGATAAATAATCCATATGATTTAGATACGATAGTAATGTATCTTATTCAAACTGAACTCTAGACAATCTTCATTGCTAAATTGCTAATCTTTGAACACTTTCTAGATAGGTCCTTTAGTTCAGTGCCCTGGGTACAGATCTCATAGCATGATCACTCTATCTGCCAATATGATAGGTTCAATATGTGAAACCCACCATAGAAAAATTGGATATTCATTGTTTAGAATCATTCTCACCATCCTAGGTACCCAATTGAATGTGGAATTTATTTTATTAAATCCCAAGAATTGTACTGCTCCCATGCTGAAACCTTTCTGGCATTCAATGAACTCTTCTAATTCTGATGTCATATCTGGTATGTGGAGTTTTGTAATCCTTATTACTAACATTATCCAAAACCTTTTAAACACTGTATATTCTTCCATACTTGTCTCCTTGATTCTTATA
This sequence comes from Viscum album, assembly GCA_963277665.1. Lineage (NCBI taxonomy): Eukaryota > Viridiplantae > Streptophyta > Magnoliopsida > Santalales > Viscaceae > Viscum > Viscum album. Next base: position 799,381,964 of record OY728150.1, on the reverse strand, counting down.
ACTTTGTTGAGGAGACTATAAACTTGGACCTTCAGCCTGATCTCTTCAGTGATGATCATACTGATCATATCTCGGTCAATCTTTTTATAATCCTCCATAAGATCTTTAGATTCTTCAAGCATGTCTAAAACTTGGTTTGTAACTCTTCTAAATATCCGATCATCTTTAATTTTCTAGATCAAAATATAAATGGTTGTGGATTTATTTCTTAAAATATTTTGAATCCTCTACAAATATTTCCATATCTCCTTTGTTGGATTGGGCTCTTCATCTAGATCATCATCCAGACTTTCTTGATCTTGTTCTTGCTGAACATTTTTTTGTTTAGGTTCTTTCTAATACCTTTGTTGCTTTTAAAGTTCTTCTTCTATGTGATCAGCCCAAATCTTAATGGTTTTATCTTTTCCTTTATAGCTTCTATTAATGTCAATATTCTAGTTCTTTTGAGCCTTTCTGTTTCTTGGATTATCTACACATTAATTGTTGTAATGGCCTTTCTAACCACATACAAAGCATTCAATATGAATTTTATCTTTAGACTTGTTATCTAGAGGTCTCTTTGAATAATTTCCTGGTTTTTCAGCCTTTCTAGCTGAGGAACCTGTGCTTTCTGATCTTTCAACCTTAATGGATGAAGATACCTTCCTCTGAAGGTGATTCTCTACTAGAATCCCCTTTCTTTGTTCAAGTCTATCAAGTCTATCATTCATTGCTTCGATAACCGGACATTCTACCACAAAATGATTATCAATGCAAACAAGAAATCTTCTTGATTTTCTACTTTCTGCCATTGCACCTGCAAGAGTCAAAATAGCATGTTAGTGCATCTGAAATGACATTATCTTTTCCTTTAATATTTTCTATATTAAAGTTATAGTACTGCAATTCATTCCTCCATCATACAAGTCATGCCTGGGTAAACCTTTTTAATTTAATTCTCGTAAAATTATTTATATAAGAACTATATATTCTTATAGTAAAAGGTTTTCCCAAGAAAGGCTCATTGGCCCTAATTCTTTTAAGGACTTCAAACAATTCTCTTTCATGGACATGATAATTATTCTCTTCCATGTTAAAACATCCACTCCAGTATCTACTAATACTATCATTATGGTTTTTCCTTATCTTTAGGATACATCCCCATGTTGAGTTTGATTCATCTATTTCTAAGATAAGTTGATCTTCACTTCCATTTGGATACTCTAATTTTGGGAGATTCTGTACTTTCTACTTCAAAATTTTGATTACTTTAGAATGTTTTTCTGTCCAATCCCAAGGTACCTTATTGGACACCTTTCTTTGTATTAGAACTAGTATTTTTGCTAAATCTATGATGTATTCTCTGGAATAACTCAATATACCAAGAAACATTTGTATCTTATTACGATCTATAAGCTCATCGGGGAAAGTTTGTATCTTTTCTGTAATATGTGGTTGAAGCTTTTCTCTACTTCCTTGGATCTGCAATCACAATTATTTCATCTTTGGTTGCATTCAAATGATCTTTCTTTCTGAAAGTAACATCCCTTCTTCTCTGAACACTTCAACAACTTGTTGCAAATGTTTTATATGCTCTTATGTATCTTTACTAAATACAATCACATCATTAATATAGACTGCCACAAATTGTGTTAATCTATTGAATTCCTTGTTCATTATTCTCTAAAATATTCATGGTGAATTCTTGAGTCCAAATGGCATAACTAGACATTCAAACAAACCAATTGGTGTTGTAAATGTTGTTAATGGTATATCCTCTTCTTTGATCTTTATCTACCAATATCCTGACTTGAGATCAAACTTAAAATATACCATTGGTCTTTCATTCCTAATCTTTCTTTTTAAAATCTCTTGATTAGGAAGATTGTATCCATCATCCTTTGTGGCATAATTAAGATCATGATGATCCATAACCATTCTGGCCTTAACACTCTATTTTTTTTGCATGATTCATTACCATGAATACCGCACTCATGTGAGGACTTTCACTATGCCTGATTAATCCAAGACTGATTAGTTCTGGAATTTTCTTCTCAAATTCCTTAACCATTTCATTTTTATAGGCAATTCTCTTAATTTTGATCACTGTAAAAGGATCTTTAAGGGTGATTATAGCCTATAGAATTGCCTTCTTCTATAGTTTTAGAGGGTTTTCTAACCAATTTTCTGATAAATAATCTTTTATCTTAGCCAATTCCTATTCTTCATTAATCCTCAAAACTTTTAATCCAACTAGTTATTTCCAGCGCTCAATCTTTATGTGGTATTCTCTCTCTTCATCTGGATATTTTTCCACTTTAACAGCAAATACTTTCTTATATGAAACTATTCTGGTTTTTCCAGAAGTGATTGGAATCAAATAATTGTCGAGGATAATTCCTTATGAAAATATCATTACAGGCTGATATCTTCTAAGGAATCTATTACCACTCAAGAAGTCATATGGAAATTAAGGAATAAAACAAAGCATCTTCTCTATAAATATTCTTCCATTGAGTTCAATTTTTAACATTTTTTGATACTTTTTGAATCAAAACTATTACATTGTTACCAACTGTAACCTGCAACTCTTTAGATTCCCTGGTTACTCCTGAAAATCAGATTCTTGTACAAGAGAATGTACATCATGTATCAAGTAGGGAAATACATGCAGTTTCATTAATACTTAATTTCACTAATGTATTCCATTCATCTATCTTTTCACTGAGTAATGAAGATCCCATATATCCTACATGAGTTTCTTCATCCACATAGATAGGTAGTCGAACAGTCCTTTGACCAACTATCTTTCTAGAAATTGATGTTATAGGTGCTTCTACTAAAGTGCCTTCATCTTTTCCTATTGAGATCCTTGAATTTTCCAAAGGGTTCTCTAATATTTCTGATTTGAGGTCTTCTATTTTTAAATCTAATCTACCTGATCTTGATTTTTTTGATCTAAGATCATATTCATCTTCTCTAACCTCTGAGATGACAAGTCTATTTTTGACTTGTTTAATAACATCTGGAAGAAGTTGCTTTTGTCTTCGTTCTTTCTCTGGATCTGGTGAAACCCATTCTCTAGGCCAAGTTAGCCTTTTGGGATTTATCACCTGCGGTTTCATTTCTCTAATTGATGCAACTTCATCTTGAAAAAGATGTGTAAATCTTTCCACACCATTCCTTAGAGCTGATCTTCCAGTATAGTAAAACTTTACACCAGGGCGAATAATCACTCTGACACATCTCTTGTTGGGTGGGTAACCCAACATCTTTTGACAGTTCCTCGTGTTGTTCTTAACTTCCATAGTTCTATTAATACTTCTCTCCATAAGAAATAAATGCAAGTCTGGTATCACCTTTACTCATGCTTCTCCTACATGCAAATTTTCTCATGCTCCTCCTAATAGTGCATTAGAGAAATTGCTTAAACTGCCATCCACTACTGCAATTAGGACGGGTAGGACTTGTCCTTTTCTAACAAGAGGATCTACTCTTATCTAGATTATTCCAAAATGCACATATTTATCATTTTTATGGATTTCCTTATTAACCCTTTCTAGTTTTATCAAAAGCATTGAAAATAATCCTCTAATTGTTTTATAGACTTCAGCTATCTCTTCACCTTCAAAGATCTTGGTCATTTCTCGATATAGTACCCAAGAATTCTGGTATACCTCAGACCAATAAACTCTAGGAATCTTACATTCTTGATAATATCTTCCTTCTGAAGGGATTTCAATTTCTGAAGAATGAACTGGATCTCCTTACATTCCTCTAGTTTTACTAGTTTTGAAGAGGCTTTAGGTGCACTATCCCATGTTCTAATCATGGCTATTCGAAGCTGGCTCAAAATAGGGTTATTTTCTTCTTCTTCATCTAGGACAGAATCTTACTCCTCTGAGTACTTTGAATATAAATAATATAAAATTGTGTCATCTAAGTCTATATCTTCTCCCCATATATGCTCAAACAATATTTCTGATGAATCTTCCATCATTATTGCTTTGAGACTTCCCCTTCTTCTATCTGCATCTAGGAAACTGTCAACTCTGTGACCATTCTTACCATAGAACCAACAACAATCACAACTAGATAGAGATTTTCCTTTATGGAATTTGGGATACTTCCCATATTTAGCCTTAAAGTTTTCTCTCATATCCTTCTGAATTCTATTTGGTCTAAGAAATCTCTTAGATTTTTCTGGATTTCTGCCTGAAAATCTAATCGATGATTTTCTCTTCCCAAATCGTTTCTAGATTTTCTTGAGTGATTTCTTTTGTTAACATTGGTCATCCTGATACTATGTTTTGAATGATATTTGTTTAGTTTTTCCAAGCTTCTTCCTGGTTGGACCGCACCCATATATTCCTACAACACCCTCTACTTTTGGTCAACAAGAAGAAATCATGTATGACATGTTTTTTATATCCTATAAGACATGCCTCTATATATAATAGATTCTTATCACCTGCCTTATTGTTTCTGCTCTAACTCCTAGAGTGTCTTGCAGATCTTCACTCTAGGAAAGATGAGTCTTCAATGCTTGTTGGACAATTTCAGGCCAACTGTCTAGAAACTTATGAATAAAGACGTCTAGAGAATATGCTTGATCTTCTGGTCCAAGAAGATAATACCAATTCTGAAACTCTCAAATATATTCTTCAAAGTAACACATGTCATAAATTTGGGTCTTGGTTAAATTTGTTCTAGCTTTTTCTATCAATTCTCCATCCCGATCTACTAGTGAATTTTCTGCAAACTTCATTTTAAGGAAATCAGTGACCACTGTTATAACTTCAATTGGGAATGCAACATATTTCTAGATAGTTATTCTCACTTTTGAGTGTCACAATAGCATATCCCAAAATCTCGCTGCATTACCTCTCAAGGTAGCTCCTGCGAAATTAAGTGAACTTTCTATGGTCCATGATTGTAAATCAACTGATAACATATAATATCAAAGGTCTAGAGCCCATTCATCCATGGCTACTCCCGAATCCTTTTCGCAATCCAGCTTAGGACCATCCCATGTTGAGGAAAAACTTCTGGATGTGTTTTCTTTGGCCTATATTCTTCCTGGATATAGTTGGGATACGAGGGATTGGCTTCCCCTATTGATATTTTGAAACAAATACTTGAATGATCCCTTCTATCATTTCTAAGGAATTGGGTTTTGAGAGATTTTTTGCCATACTGGCTTGGCTTCCCAAGGTTTTAAACTGAGTCTTTTGGTGGGATATGAATTAGTCTCTTTATTTTTCCTCTTCTCTTAGATTTTGGTTTGTAGGTCTTCAAATTTCTTGAGCTTTTAATTTAGGTTTTTGGAGACACGTTTTATATCCACAAGTTCTCATTTCTCTCAAGTAATAATATCATGGATATGTTTCTGGTAAACCTAGATACTCTGAGGAATACTCGAAACTTCTTCCTGATATTCTTGAGCTTCTCCTGCTAAAGGCCATGCGTAATCTTCTACAATATATCATCCTGATATACTTTCTCTTTTTGTATCTCTGTGTGGATGCATATCAGAGATAGTGGCATCAAGCTGATTGGAAGCTTATCTTGAAGCTTTCCCTTCAAGCCTCTACCAAATATCTCAGATATTTGGTCGAACACTAGATCCTCTTCTGGCCATATTTTACTATTCAAAGAAAAATAATTTTTCTTCTGGATCTCCTAGTGTTCTTTCTAGGTTTTGAACTAACCACTTGGCTTGTCGAAGCTGAGATTCTGTATGCCTGATTTCTACCTTAAATTCCTCAAACTTATCACGAGTTGTCTGGGCTTTCTGCCTTAACTTGATTACTTTGGGTTCGTTTTCAAAGGAAAATCTAGCTTCTGGAATTTGACGATACTTTCTAAGCCAAATATGACTGGATTTGTTCTCATAATACCATACCCTACCTTTTAACTATTTCTACTCATAATAAAAACCTTTAACCATGGGATTCATAAATTCTTTACTAGAAAATCTGTTGAAGTAGCACTCTGGTTGGCTTTGTTCCCCCTCGGACCTCTAATACCCCCATGAATTTATATGTATTCTTAATATAGATGAAATGCATATATGCATATTATATGTATTCTACTTTGCATATATATATGTGTGTGTGTGTGTGTGTGCACTACTAGAATATTGGTCTTTAGCGACCGCCAAAAGCAGTCGCTAAAGATCTTTAGCGACCGCCAAAAGCAGTCGCTAAAGGTCTTTAGCGGCCGCCTTGTGACCGCTTTTGGCAATCGCAGTTGCTCTGTCGGTAAAGACCAACAACAACCGCCTAAGGTGGCCCCCGTGTTCGGTAGGTATTTGGTGTTTCCGACACAACGAGGCACCGAGGGGTGTTGGGGGAGGTAACCCAAAGCTTTGTCTCCATTCATGGAGGATATGCGGCGACCAGAGGGAAACAACTACACCGATAGACATCGATGGGTGGTCGGGGAATGTCATGATAATGACAGAGGACCACTCAGAGTTGTTTGGGGGAGTCTGGTTGTGATCAGTGGGTGTGAGGGGTGATCATGGGTGTCATGGAAGCAGTGGCACAGCGGTAGGAGCAGCGGGGCTGATGTTGCAGCGGATTGTCGGGGAAGAAGATGATGGAGGTGGTAGAAATCTCGCGCTAATTTATTTTAGCAATAGAGATCACTTTTGGCGGTCACTATTGATGGCTTTAATGCCCGCCAATGGCGGTCTCCCGTTTTTCACAACACAAAAGCTCGAATTTGTGGTAGTGGTATTATTCTATACATTCATCTATATATATATATATATATATATTCTTCTATAAATATGCATTCCCCTATACATATATATGTATTATGTTATACATACAAACACACACACACACACACACATGTATTATAATACACATATGTATACTACTATACATATACATGTATTTTGTTATACATGCATATATGTATTTTTCTATATGTTTATATACTCTATTGTACATATATATGTATATTGTATATGTTTTCTCATGCTTTTACTTCAAGCCACTAAATCAAACATTTTTCAATTTAAATACCATATTACATTTACCATATATCATCCATTCCTTTATTTCAGTCACCCAGTTTGAACCATCTATGGATGTTAGATATCATAAATATTTGATGTTTGTCATATATTTATCTCATAGTTCTAACATTTATGTGTACTATTTATGGTTATTTTGTTTTCATATATATTGGATTTACGTGTTCATATATTCAACTCAAAAATAATTCATAATAAACGAAGAAAATTAATTAAGCAAAGTCAGTATCAAGATGAAGTATTGTACATATATAAGGTCAATTATATCTATGAAAACCCTGATTTTTATTTCAAACTTAAACTTGATTTATTACATAAAACCTTCACTTGATACAACATGGAAGATCGAGAGTTATAGTGTATTTAGGGATTAGTAACATTACATAACAACTTAAAACATGAAATACAACATCTTTATTGAAAACTTCCTTTACATGACCATTACATTCCCCCGTACTTAGCATTGCATGGGATAATCTGAGGACATGTATAAGAAAAGGGTGAGATATAAAGCCCAGTAAGGGAATAATAATGGAATAACATGAGGAATATAATACATGTTAGACAATAGGCATATCAATAGAGAATAAGAGAATCATAAACATAAATTCATGATAAAGCATGATAATCATTACATGGAAATGTGGCAACAACACTTAACATGGAATTAGCATGAGCCAAGGCTCATTACACATGGAGCATGAGTAAATCCTCATTGCACATGAAGCACGAGTAAAACCTCATTGCACTTGAATTATCATGAGTAAACACCCATTTCACATGAAGTATCATGATACTATACTTTACCCAATGCATTGGAGCGCTATGAGGGCGCACCCTTCTTAAACATTTCATTTCATGCATAAGTGTGCCACATGGATCATAAAACATTGAATCATTCAACATAATAATTTATTCCATGATAAATGAATGCGGAATACATACATGAAACTCTTTAAACAATAAGTAAATGTGCATAAAGGAAAATACTCTTGATAGAGAAATGGGCATGGTATTCACTACACAGTGACTTTGGCTTGGAAAAACGCGGTGCAATTTCTGCAGCATAACGACATGACATAAGAACTCATAAAAATGTTTGATAAGAGATAAAGGGGTGTATCATAATATTTACATGACATGGACAGTAAGGGGTTAATATTGATACATGTACCAACAAATGTAATGGAATTTATATTCATGATACAAAAGAATTGCTTGAATGTAAATGAGGAGAGGGAAATTCCTTTCGGAATTTCGGCATAGTAACGGGTGTACATGGGAGGCATTTAATGAGAGAGAAAGGGGTATCCCATCATTAAAACATAAAGAGGGAATTATGGGGGAGGTGTAAAACCATAACCTAACATTTATAATTGAAATTAAAATGCCATAACAATTTAAAGAATATTGGACAAAACTGAGAAAGGAAGAAAAACCCTTACTTGGAAGTGTGCTTCTAAAGGCTTGAGAGAGGCTTGAGAGAGGATTCTTGGGAGCTTGGGGCACCTTGGGATGATTATAGGGAGAGTAGGGAAGAGGTTGGATGAACTCAAAAGGCTTTGAGTGAGGAGAAAGTGGAATCTTTGGTGGGTTTATATAGGAAAGGTGAGGGAATTCTTTATTATTTAGGGTTGGGACACCTCACATTAAACTAATTCAAACCACAAACCAGACCATGGTTTTTTCCCATGGTTTTTTCCAAAGGGGAGTGGAAAAAATATTTTATAATTACAAAGTCCTAACTTCTTAAAATAATGGGGTTGATTATGTGGAGGTGAGTCACACTCTCAAAGAAAACAATTTAAAAAGACAAGATGTTTAATAAGCCTTGAAGGGTCCATTTATGCTTTGTAAAATAAGTCAAAAAAACCCAAAATCACATTATTTTAATGGTAAAACATATATTGGCTGAACATAATTCTTATAGTATTTTATTACATCACTATTGGGTCATTGTGATGTCATAAAACACATTATATATTTAAACGGTATTTAATTTTTACCCAAAAATTTGACTGTCTCAGAAAATTATGAAAAATTCACCACTGGATAATTTCGACGTCCTAATTCTAGAAATAATATCTAAATAATTTTCTAAATATGTTAATTTTCACTTTTAAAATAGAAACCGACATTTATCAAAAATTCACGGGTTTTGACAAAAATGGCTTTCAAACCTTAATAAAAATTACTATTGCATTCATAAAATTATACAATCATTTATATTTAATAAAAATTAATGATAATAATATTTTATTAAAATAATATTTAATTCAAAAATCTATTAATTAATCAAAATAGATTTCTTAGTTGAATATTAACTAAAAATACTATTTGTTCTTTAAAAACCATATGCAAGGTAACAATAATAAAATGAAAGTATATTCATTATTATATACAAAAATAAAGTACATAACCATAGTGCTAAGGTCTTTTTACATAACCCCTTATAACACCCACATAAGACCGAAGGGTAAGGTGTGCAATGGTGATCGACTCTTGGGGTGGCTCGGATAACATTGCTCGGGTGGTAATCTCTATCAACTTCCACTTCTCTCATAGGCGGTCCCGCTCGAGCTTAACCTATTGAAGCTCAGCTTGGGCTTGGTCAAGAGAGAAGCCCAATTATGTCACCTCTTTTCCGAGTTCTGAAAAATGGGCTTTGTATGGGGCACATCTACCGGATGAGGTCATCACTTCCTTTGTCTGAGTAAATTGGATTCGTTAAAGCCCTATATTTATACTAATCATGTGATCACTGTTCAACGAATATATTAGGAACGGTCATAATTCTTAACATAAAACCAAAGAAATTGGAATTTTATATAAAAATTTTACATAAAGAGACATTTAATTAGATCAAGAGGGATTTCCATTAATGAATTTTTGGGTCGTTACAATCTTCCCCCCTTAAGAAATTTTGCCCTTGAAATTTACTTTTCCCACACTAAAACAAATGTGGGTAACTATGCTTCATCACTTCCTTCGATTCCCACATCGCTTATTCAAACTTGTGGTTTCGCCACAACACCTTGATGAGGGGCATTGTCTTATTTCGTAGAAATTTTTCTCTATGGTCTAAGATCTTCACTGGTTGCTCCTCATAAGAAAGATCATCCTCTAATTGTACCACCTCTGAAGAGAGCACATTTGAAGGGTCCGATATGTAATTCCTTAAGAGGGATACATGAAAGACATCATGTACCTTGACCATGGTAGGTGGAAGTTCTAGTCGATAGGCCACATCCCCGAAACGATCAAGAATCTTGAAGGGGTCGATGTACCTTGGACTTAACTTCCCTTTCTTTCCAAACCTCATGACCTTCTTCCAGAGAGATATGTGTAGAAAACCCATGTCTCTAAATTTAAACTCAAGGTCTCATTGACGGTTATCTACATAACTCTTCTGTCAACTCTGGGATGCCTTGATATGCTGCTGAATGGTTTTCACCTTCTCCACCATTTCTTCAACCATTTCTGGTCCAAGCAGCTTACGCTCACCGACCTCATCCCAACATACCGGCGTTTTTCACCTTTTCCCATAAAGGGATTCATATGGTGTCATTTGGATGCTCGATTGAAAACTGTTATTATAAGAGAACTCAACCAGAGGAAGATGTTGGTCCCATCCTCCTTTAAAGTCCATTGAGCATGCTCTCAACATGTCCTCAATTGTTTGGATAGTCTGCTCAGATTGGCCATCAATTTGAGAATGATAGGCCGTACTGAAGTTTAGTTCAGTATTCATAGCATGTTGAATACTCTTCCAAAACTTAGAGGTGAATCTTGGATCTCGATCAGACACAATAGATAGTGCTACTCCATACAGTATTACCACTTCCCTGATATATATCTATGCTAGTTGATCCAATGAGAAATCCTCCCGAATAGAAATGAAGTGTGCAGACTTTGTAAGATGACCCACAATAACCCAGATTGCATTGTTTCCTTTGGATGTCTTTCGAAGCCTAGTGACAAAGTCCGTGGTGATGTCCCCCCATTTCCATTATGGTATGGGCAATGGCTGCATCATTCCCTTAGACTTCTGCCTCTTTTTCTTCACTTTCTAACACACTAGGCACTTTGATGTATATTTAGTTATCTCTTTCTTCATATTATCCCACCAATAATGCTCTCATAGATCTCGATACATCTTTTTGTTTCCTGGGTGAATAGAGAAATTTGAACTATGTGCATCATCCAAAAGTTCCTTCTTCAGCTCCGGACTTGATGGAACACATATTCTTTTCCCAAATCTCACAATTCATTCTTCATTAACATTAAACTCCAAGGATTTCCCTTTTCCGATAGCTTCCACTTTTTTCTGAATTCTCACATCATCCTTTTGAGCATCCTTTAACCTTTCCAAAAGTGATGTTTGAGAAATCATTTGTGAAAGGATTGATGATTTTCCCTTCTATATGATTCTCATGTCCATCCTTATCAAATATAAGAAGATTGGATTCTTTTCAATTCTCATCAATGATAGAATTTCTGGGTCCTTTCTACTTAGAGCATCCGCCACCTTATTCACTTTCCCAGGGTGGTAATAGATTGAGCAGTCATAGTCTTTGATCATCTCTAACCATCTCCGTTAGCACATATTCAACTCTTTCTGTGTGAATATATACTTGAGGCTTTTGTGGTCCGTATATATTTCACACTTCTCCCCAAAGAGATAATGACGCCAAATTTTCAAAGAGAAGATCACTACAGCCATCTCGAGATCATGTGTTGGATAGTTCTGTTCATGAACTTTCAATTGCCTTGAATCATAGGCAATGACTTTGTCATTTTGCATCAACACACATCCTAGGACCTTCTTCAAAGCATCACTGAATACCACAAAAAGTTCTCTACTTGTGGGTAAAGTGAGAACGAGTGCAGTGATAAGCCTATTTTCAACTCCTTGAAGCTTTCTTCACATTCATTACTCCAATCAAACTTTACTCCCTTCCGAGTTAGCTTGGTAAGAGGGTTGGACAATCGTGAGAAATTTCTCACAAATCGTCGATAATTTTCAGTTAACCCCAAGAAACTAAGGATATCTGTTGCCGATGTTGGCCTCGACCATCCCTCAATTGAATATGTTTTGGAGGGATCCATAGATATCCCATTGCATGTGATGATATGGCCCAAGAATGATACCTCCTTCAACTAGAACTCACACTTGCTGTACTTGGCATAAATCTTCTCCTTCTGCAAGGTCTCTAGTACAGTTCTTAGATGCTCCTCATGATCCTCCTTGGTTTTGGAGTATATCAGAATATCATCTATAAATACTACTACAAATTTGTCGAGGTAATCTATAAAGACTCAATTCATCAAGTCTGTGAAGATTTCTGGAGCATTAGTGAGTCTGAAAGGCATTACTGTGAATTTATAGTGCATGTATCTTGTATGAAAAGCAGTCTTGGGGATATCTTCCTTCTTCACCCTTACTTGATAATATCCCGACCGCAAATCCACCTTGGAGAAGCATTTTGCTCCACACAACTTATCAAACAAGTCATCAATTCATGGGAGAGGATACTTGTTCTTTATCATGATTTTGTTGAGCTCACGATAATTGATGCAAAGTCACATTGATCCATCCTTCTTCTTAACGTAGAGGACTGGTGCACCCCATGGTGAAGCACTTGGGCGTATAAACTCTTTATCCAGATTCTCCTATAGTTGTTTCTTCATCTCTTTAAGCTCTACAACAGCCATTCTATATGGAGTTTTGGATATTGGCAACGCCCCCGGTATAAGTTCAAATTGAGAATTCAACATCTCTTCTGGGAGGAATACCAGACAATTCCTCGGGAAACACTTCAGTGAATTCCCTCATAATAGGCATGTCTTCAAGGATGGTTGCTTCCTTGGACTCAATCATCTAATCTAGATACGTGTACTCATAGGGCAGTAATATCCACGCTTGAGATAATGGATCTAAAGAAGATTCATCTTCCTCATTGCACTTGTAAAGAATCAGGGGTCGATTCTCCACATGGAGAGTGATTTCTCTCTCACGACAATTTATGTTGGCTCTATATAAGGAAATCCAATCCATGCCAAGAATTGCATCAAATTCCACCAGAGGAAGTATGATGAGGTTCACCAGGAAGTTCAATCCATAGATTATGATAGGGGAAGAGTTATATTCAAGGGATGCAATAATCGCCCCATTTTTCGTACTCACCGACATCTTCACTTCAATGATTTGTGGTGGTGATGATATTATTTTACTAAACTTTAGAGATATAAAATAATACATAAAACCTGAATCAAAAAGTATGTTCACTATTCTTGAATGAATAACTAGTGTACCTGTCACCACTTCATTATTGGGGTTCACTTCAGCAGTAGTGATGGAAAAATATTACCCTTGTTGCCTTGGAGGTTATTGGTTGCCTCCAAAAACCCTTGTCTTAGGGCACTGATTTTCAAGATGCCCTAGTTCTTTGCAATTATAGCAATGAACCACGCGTTGAGGTTTGAACGGAGTGTTCCTCTCCTCTGTCGCAGTCGTGGGTCTTTCTTGCCGACAATTAATAGCCAGGTGCCCTTCTCTTCCACACCTAAAGAATTTTCTTTGTAAGAACCCAGTTTTTTCTATAAAAGACTTTGGAATATTCTTGATGTTGTTCTAGAGCAGTGCCTTCAGACGGCGTGCGATTCCGAGCCCCGGTGTGGCCAGAATTAAATTTTCAGTGCGTTCACACTGAGAACGCCAAATAAATGAGATAACTCATAAATGGTGAGCCAGTTCAGAAATCTGAGTGTACTGATGGGTTCAAAATGGGGGTTTTACTCTAGGAATGACATAAAGCATGTCGGCGCGGGACGTTTGGACCCCTCGCCTGTTAGCAGAACGTTAAATGGATAATTAAAATAATTAATTTATTCGTTTAATGGTTAAACTCAAGTATCTCATAAATGGTTGATCGTATTGGTAAACTGAGGGCACCATTGAGTCTGAAGCATTCTGTTTACCCTAGAAGGGGTGTAACTTTCGTGGGCACGGACCTTCTGTGAAAAATGTCATCAGGGGCATTTTTGTAATTTGGCGTCCTCAGGGGTTGAGTTTAATAACTTTCAAACGGGGGCTCAGATTAAAATTCTGAGACCTCCTTTGTGCTCGGTAGGAGGTGTTTACCCTATTTGAGGCGTAACCTCAACCCCGCTGAGGGTTCGGGTACGGGGCCTACAGGCGGGGAGTTTAAGTGTTTTCTATTTAAACACTTCTCCCCCCCTCTTTGTTTGTTTTCCCCTGGAACAAACCCTCCCATGGAAGGAGGAACTCCTCCTCCCCTCCACCTCTCTGATGAGGCGTGACAGCTCCGGCGAATCATCGGTGAAGCGTCGGGCAACGCCCATCGAGGTAGGATCGTGCGTTTTTCATTTTAAACTTCTGCACCTTCTTTGAATCCATTTATATGCATTGATTCACCGTTATTTTTTCAAGATACTCCCATAAATTCGTATTAATGGTTCTAATCTTCCCAACACTTGTTTCGTATTAAAATTCCGAATCCCGAGGTGTCTGTAGTGGTCTGACGAAGTTTGGTGGTTGTTTGGAGTTTTTCCGGCGACAGGGCGGAGCTCCGGTGGTGGCGTGCGGTGGTCTGACTTCAGAGGTGGCGGTGGCCGTGGATCACAGGCGGAGGATGACCGGGGTCGAGGGCGTCAGCGTGGGTGGCTTTAGGGCGAGGTGGCGGCTCCAGGCGGCGAGGCCGAGCTCGCCGGGTGCGACGGAGAACCGGGGTCGCGGCGCACGACCCCGCGGGGGAACAAGACCCGCATTCCGCGGGTCTTCACGCGGAATGACCGGCTCACGGCTGGTCTGAGCGTGGACTGAAGGTCCACAGCCAGCCCGCGCTGCTAAGCCGCGGGCCGGCGCTGCGAGCCGGGCCAGCCCAGGCCGGGCGGACCGGCCGATCCAGGCCGGTCCAGCCCAAGGGGATTCATCCCCCCTCTTCGGACGCCCATAATTTTCATTACGGGAGTCTGTTTTTCATGAAGTATGTGGCAGTGCCTTCCTAGAGTCAAGAAGAGAATTTTGAGATGGTCTCGGGGATTTTTTTTATTTCCGAGATGAGGGGTTCGGTGGCGTGACAAGACGTTAAGTGGGCGGGCGTTTTTCACGGGGGTTCTTGTTTTGAGTGGTGCGGACACATCTGATGTCCGTTTTGAGTGTCGTAAGTGGCGTTGTGACCCTGGCATTGAGCTGGAGTTTTCCAGTGTGGTTTTGGGTGTTCAAACCAGAGTTGAGGAGTGGTCCCCATGGTCTGTCTTTCGAGCTGCATGCAGTGCTTTACAACTTTTTCATCAGATGTCTGTTCGGGCCGTGCGAGTAGTCAATCCTGGGTGTTTTTCCGAGGGCATTGTAGTGGTGCAATCCGCCCGCTTTAAATCTGCATGCTGGTGTGGGCCCCACGAGGGCCGTTTTGGGAGTTGGAGGTGATTTCCAGCTTTATCATCGGGTGTCTGTTTTGGACAAGTGAATAGTCCATCTTGTGTACTTTTCTGAGAGGATCGCAATAGTGTGATCTATTGGCAGCACTTCGGGACCAGGATGCGGGTCCCACGTAGCACCGCTCATGTTCGATATGTTGGAATGCATCTTTTTCTCCGGATATCCATTCCACTCAAGTGAGCAGTCCTTTTGACATGCCTTTCCAAGGAGATCGCAATGGTGTGATGCGCCCGATTGTTTTTGGGGCTGAGGCTTGGGATCATGGGACGTCGTTCGAGCGTAAAGCAGTGTTGGACGACTTTTCCGTCGGATATCCGTTTGAGGTGAGTAAATATTCTATCTCGTGTGTTTTTCCGTGAGGTTTACAACGGTGTAATCTGTTCAGGAGAGAGGAGCCTCTTACGTGATCTTATTAAATGTGGAAATATGAAAGGTGCTCTGGTGGCGGTTCTTCTACTGTGTTTATAGCGGACCCTTGGTGTGTGATCGCATGCACTCCCTTGTGAGTGAAGTAAATGTTTGAAGAGATGTATTTGGCCATGCCTGGGCCGATGTGGTGGTAAGTTGGAGTTGTTACGTTTATGCCCTTCATGTTGACGTTGATTCTCGTGTGCATGATAGCCTTTAGGCTAGAGATGTGGTATACTCTGGGAGTATACGGGAATGTCTGGAGGTACATGTGGTTGTTTGTACCTAAGAATATTTGTGTGCTTGGTTGGAGTTGACATAGGGTCACACGTCGTGTGGGCCCCATGTGTGTGTCATGTTCTAATTTACGTACTTTTGACCTCTCGTGACGTCGAGGGTCCCCCCTGTTCTCGTTTATTTAACCAGCCGGGTTGAGTTTACCCCTGGTTCTGTTCTCATTTGTTTGACCAGCCGAATTGAGTTTCCCCCTGGCTCTGTTCTCGTTTGTTTGACCAGCCGGGTTGAGTTCCCCCTGATTTTGTTCTCTTTTATTTGACCAGCAGGGTTGAGTGGTTTTCCCCTGGTTCTGTTCTCAATGGTTTGGATGGCAAAGTTGCTTCGTGTTCCCTGGTAGAGTTCTTGTGGATTTGGTGTGGCCAACACATTACGCGGGCACCGATCCTCTACCCAGGAGGTTGTTTCCAGTAGGGTTGGCCAGGAGGTTTTTTCTAGCAGGGCTGGCTAAGAGGTTGTTTCCAGTAAGGCTGGCCAGGAGGTTGTTTCCAGTGGGGCTGGCCGGTGAGGTGTCATCCAGTAGGGATGGCCAGAGGGGTACCATCCAGTAGGGATGGCCAGTACAGCGGTGTTCACCGAGCAGTAACATCCAGTAGGGATGGCCAGAGTAGTTCTGGGTTTACCTCCAGCTGGGTTGGGAAGTGGTCCCCGATGCCGGGTTTACCTCCAGTTGGGCTGGGAAGTGGTCCCCGATGACGGTTCCAAGCCTCCCTCCAGTGGATTACCCTTTTACGGGACTGAGAATTGGGACTCATCGATGACTTTAGTTGGGTCTCCCTTCAATGGATTACCCTTTTACGGGACTGGGCAGTGTGGTACCCATTGACTCTTGTCGGGTCTCCCTCTAGTGGGAACCCATCGACTTCTAGGGATTACCCTCCAGCGGGCCTGGGTAGGGGGTCGCCTGTCGACTTTGAGGAGACCTCTCGACTGTGGGGTAGTGACGAGGTGTGGTTTGATGTTCCCCCAGAACTCTAAAGTATGAGGGGCTCTTTCCCCACCGAGACGCGTCCTTGCAACATGACTGTTTCTGACACTTTTCGCTGGGGCACGCGCGCGTATCCATCATGAAAAGGATGCGCAGATTGTTTCCCCGCATTCCTGCTTTCCAAAGGTGGGTGGCATCCATTCCTTATTCAGGTACGTTTGCTCCTTGATCGAAACCGGGATGATGGGATGTCGGTTCTTCCTTCCGTGGATTCCTCCTCGGAGCTCATCACCTAGTCCAGGTCTCCCTCATAGATTTAAGAATTATTTGTGAATCTTGCTCTCGGATCCATATCTTTATGGACACTAGTTAATTACACTGCTTCCTTCGAGACGCTCCAAGGGGTCTGGTCGGGGCAGCAACCTTCGGTTGGGAGAGTGGTTATGCTGAGGCATCGTTGGTGTGTATTGACGCTAGGGGATTGGCATTTCTGTCTTCTGTCCCTTATTATAGGGCTTCTCTAGGGCGTATAAGCCCGAGGAATCCCACATCGAACGTGGGGAACTGTATGCCATAGGCATGTATCTGAGGTTTTCCTCAGCTTCCCATGTTTAACACGGGGTATGCCGCGATTTTAACGTCCAGCGGAGACGGATCGGACTGATCAGAACACTGAGAGTGGATCAGATAAAAGAACCCCCTGAAGGGAACTTCGATGTTGGGGCCAGCACGTGGGCGGCTTCCCGGATACTGTGGAGTGGAATGAGGTGGAATGATCCCACTAGGACATGGCGTCCCGGGTAAGAATCAGGATGGGTGATGAAGTAAAGGGGCTTGAACCTTGTGGAGGCTTCCTAATATCCCCGTGGCAGGGAATCAAAGTCTGTGTAGTTCGATGATATGGTGGGACACCTGAAAAGGCGACCCGTTAGAATTAACGCATGGATGGGACCTAGAGGGAGTAGGGCCTCTGGGCCAGGTAATGAGATTCTCGAGGCACGTGGGCTCGAGGGAGAGGTCAGGATGGGACATGGGTGTTGGGATTGAACCTTGTGGAGGATTCCTACGTACCATGACTTGGCACAGATCAAAGTTCACATAGTTCAGGATGGATGGGGTTTACACTCTGAGATGGCCCATGATGGTGGATGGATGGATGGGGCTTACGCTCTGAGGCGGCCCACAATGGTTGGCGAACCGACGTGAAGAGGTCAGAACGACCGAGTGGTGGGCTTGAACCTCATGGAGGCTTCCTACGTACCATGCCTTAGCATGGATCAAAGTCCCCGTAGTTCGGGTGGATGGGGCTTACGCTCTAAGGTGTCCCACGATGGTAGATGGATGGGGCTTATGCTCTGAGGTGGCCCATAGTGGTGGATGGATGGGGCTTACACTTTGAGGTGGCCCACGATGGTTGGTGAATCGACGTGAAGAGGTCGGAACGACCAGGTGGTGGGCTTGAACCTCGTGGAGGATTCTTATATACCATGTCTTAGCATGGATCAAAGTCCACTTAGTTCAGGATGGACAATTTAACGTCATGTGGGACGAGGCGTTTGGGGCTTACACTCTGAGGTGACCCATGGTGGTTGGTGAACTGACGTGAAGAGGTCAGAACAACCGGGTGGTGGGCTTGAACCTCGTGAAGGATTCCTATGTACCATGCCTTAGCATGGATCAAAGTCCTCGTAGTTTGCTAATAGGCGGGGGTCAGGGTCAGTGCTCACTCTAAGATCACGTGAGTCATGCTCGGTGTGAGAAACAAGAGGTTACAGGGACCTGGCGATCACGTTGCAAAGGGTTCATCCATGAGAAGCGAAGAGGGTCTTACACGTTGAGCGGCCCATGGTGTCGGGACTTACTCCAGGATGGAGGCCCGAAGTGCGACAAAGTGCAGAGGGAGAGGGATTTGGGACCGAACAAAGGAAGTGCCTCATTCCCCATCACGCCCTCCGCTAGCCTTGGCGGTGGGGAAGTACGAAGGTGCATGGGTGCTACCTTCTGCAAGAGGGGCTAGGGGCTTACACCAAGGAGGTTGTCCTTCCCCCGTGGAAAAACACTGCTTTGAGAGGGAGGATATCATTCCATGTGAGGAATATTCCACTCCCATGGAGACGAGTGGGCGTAAAGAATGTCCGAGCTTGGGGGACCCTGCGTGCGAGGCACGGGGCCAGATCACAATTTAACGTCATGTGTTGAGGATGAGATGCTTGTAATTTTAACGTCCTGCAGCTCGGACGATGCAGGTTTGCTCCGTGCCCCTAGGACTTACATAATCGGCACCCTCTACCCCTTGTGGGAGGGAAGGCATCAGCAAGGCCATAGTGAAGGGGGTCGTAGAGCGAACCATCGAGGGGTCCACGTTAGCATGGCTATGCGAAGAAGAAATATCTGTTAGCATGCCTATGCGAAGAAGCATGAGGCAAAGCAACGCAATGGTAAAAACCACCCAAGGGACCTTGACGTTACTTCGTATGAGCCTGGAAGGCCACACGGGAAAACAGAACATGGTGTGTATACCCGATGTGTGTGCCCGGGGCATACAAAGGGAGGACATCGGGTGCCTACACAGGGGGGCACCCGGGGAGCATCAAGGTGAGGGGTCCCAGGGATTGCGCACAAAGAAATGGTTTGCACGTAAAACACCGGGACAACGCGTAATCGGGGCAGAGTATTTGCTTCTGAGCCACCAGACTCTGACGGGAGGCTGGTTCCGGCTTGAGCGGCAATGGTCATCACATCAGGAGATTCATGCACCCCTGAGACCATTGCGATGAAGGCCATCGATCCAATCTCATCTGGTCTTTAGCCCATGGGGCCGCACTTGATAACATCAAAGCAGTAGTGGCACGTTGGCCTGAGCCGGTTGATTCCATCCTAGAGGAAGAGACATGTATGCCATATCGTCATTGCCATGAGCCTGACGTCCTGATACCATACAGGGGTAGGAGGTTCCGGGATCACCCGAGCCTGGTCGGTGTAGGAGTACGAGGTGATTTTCCGCCATCGCTTGGACCTAAGAATATGCCTTCCTCTTGTACCTGAAACGACAAAGCATTGCCCTATGTCGGGGGTTGTGTCCTCCAACCGATGGATTGGGAAGACGTAAGCGTCATTGAAACCTGCCCAAGGGTCGGCTGTAGCGGTGACAGGCTCAACTTCACTTGCCTGGACTTGTTTATCCTTGCTCTTGTAATAGTCAGCATCCAGATAATGGGCTTCACAAGAGGCAAAAGGAGACGCATCCCCTTAGAGCACGCCCACTTGACCATTAAGGGAGTATTTGAGGCATTGGTGATACGATGAGGGGACCGCCGCGTGAAGTTGGAGCCATGGCCTGCCCATCAATGCGTTGTATGCGGTGTCCTGGGAGAGCCATGAATTCGGTGCTGGAAATTAGGCCACCGAACTGGGTCTTCAAGTAGATCTTACCGACTGGGGTTTTCTCGGTCCTGTCATATCCCTGGATTCTGAGGTCAGAGGGAGTTAAATCATCCTCAGACAAACCCATATTCCGCAGTGTCCGGGTCGGGATTAGGTTAATCCCAAAACCCGTGTCAACAAGACAGTGGCGGACCTCCACGCCATTGAACTGGCCAGTGATGTACAACGGGCGAATATGCCCCTGTATGGGAGGGTCTTCGTCTTCACCGGAGAATGATATGACTTCCTGGCATTCGGTGTTCTCAATTACATCGGCGTGGAAGGCTTCTGCAGCTGCTACCTCCGTCTCGAACTAGAGGGGGGCCCTTAGGGCCTCGGCAAGCACCTCACGCATTTCAGACGACAGGCGAAGAGCCTCAAGGATAGAAAGCCTTGCTGGAATGCCGGTAAGGTGCTTCAGAACATCATACTTTCGGGCCAGACGTGAGCCTCTGCTTATGGGAGGCTGCTCTGCAATTAGAGGCACGGCGGGCCCTGCCGGCTGGACCGGCGGCTGACTGGTACTAGGCATATCTCACTGTTCACTAGTCGAAGCTCAGGGAGTGGCAGTCAGATGAGGACCGGAAGGCTGGGGTTGGCTGGTAGCAGGGCGAAGCTGGTCGCAGCACGATCGATGGGGTTCTGCCTGATCCAGTAATGCAAACAGCAGTGGAGGCGGACCTGTCGACACCGGATGAAGGGTTCGCGTGTGCTGAGCTCTGCACTGGGCCTGCTGTCTAGTCTCAGCGGCGTGCACGGCCTGGATGGAGGTGCCAATTGTCGTGCCCCGACGATTCATGTAACCACGGTTTCGACAACACTGGCGACGGCTGGGGACATTGGGAAGGTCTACCCGGCGTTCCCCATCATCGGGAGTCAAATAGGGATTTACCAACTCTACGGTGTTAACTGAATCATACCCTAGACTGTCACTTGATGAATCATCCACCATTGGGTGGATTCTGGAATGGATTCCCATCTCTGGGGGCATGAAGTTGCCGAGAGTGCGGGACGATGATGGTAGTGGTGGAGTGCGTTGCTTCTTCTTGCGTCGCCGCTATTTTCTCTTCTGGGAAGAGGCTGGTTGAGACGACGATGCCGAAGTAGTAACTGTAGCTTCTGAGGGCTCTGGCTGATTCAGGCATGCATAGATGATGCCATGGGCACAGGCGACCATCTTGCGGGACATCCAGTCATTATACTTCTGGGACCCATGGTCGGAAACCTGCTGCCATTCACCTTCGTCGCCGCTACTGTCATCCGATATCACAAAGACACCCGCTACTTGTGTCGAGGCTGGGCCCAACCTGACTATATTGTTTTCAATCTGGTCTTGGAGCCAGTCCTTGAACACGTAGCATCTCTTGATGGTGTGCCCCAGGATCCGGTGATAAGAGCAGTAGTTGGGGTGATTATTGAGACGTGCCTCTTCTAGCTTCCGACACTCAGGCAACCACACAATTCTCTACTCCAAGGAACTGCAGAAGTAACCGGGAACTTGAGCCTCGTCAAATGAGTATGTCCAATTCCTTCTATCTGGAAGGGGGCTCTAGGTGGCTGACCCTGACGGGGGGCCGGAGGAGCATGCCGAGGAGGAACCTGATTATCTCGCCTAGGCGGTGGCGGCGCGTTACGCGGAGGCGCTTGCCGATTTTGAGGCAGTCGCTGTTGGGTTGGAATTTGTGCCTGTGGGGACGGACCCCTATGGGGATGCAGAGCTGGCCTCACTGGTAACAATTCTAGCTTCCTGGGGGCCTCTATCTGGGCCACAGCAGCGGGCTCGGCTCTGGAAGCTCTCCTTACTAGGATCACAGGAGGCAGCGGGCGTGCCTGACTGGCCTGTTGCAGGGATTCTTTGAGGTGCTGAGCCTTGTCTGAGAAGTTCCAGAACCCTCCGGGGTAATTCTGAGTGATCAGAGAAGGAACCAGCTCCACCTTGACATTCCTTACGCACATTGTCAGCAATTGCTCCTGATTCAGTGGCATGTCAAGGGAGTATGTGAGCCCCTTCCACTGGGCGATGAAGTCCACGACTCGCTCATCAGACCTTTGCTTGCACCTGAAGAGGTCTGTGATGTTTGTCTTCCCGGTTGTGGAACTGAACTGGTAGAGGAATTTCCTGCGAAGGTCCTCCCAGTTAGTCACGGATCCGACAGGGAGCTGGTTGTACCAAACGAATGTTGGCCCCTCCAGTGTCTAAACAAATCAATAGAGCTTGGCGGCCTCCTGCTGTGCTGGAGTCCCTAACATAGGCCCACACCTTGAATTGAAGTGGTCCAGGTGATGTGGTGGGTCCCATTTCCCGTTAAAGTGGGCGAAAGTGGGGTTCCCAAATCCCGGAGGTGTTAGAATATCATCCACCCATGATGGGTACGACTTGTCGTCTGGTGGGATTGCCACCTGCCAAGTTTCCAAAGCCTCTAAGCGGGCAATGAGTGCTACCATCGGATCGTCTGGACGTGGGTTCCTGTCCTGATGGGTATCCTTAACCACAAGCACATTGTCGGGCTCTTCAACGTGGTAGACAAACTCAGCATCTCGTGGAGCGGCTGGTGGAGCGCCCCTTGGGGTGGCTGGAGGAACCCGAGCGGGGTCGCTTGGGTGGTCGCACTGCTCAGGAGGGTTTGGCGAAACATATCGCGCCCTCTTTCCATGAGCCTCGGCCTCTCCTCTGTCAGTGAAAACGACATGATCGAGGTTGCCTGGGATAATCTCGTTTAGGGGTAGTTGTTATTGCCCCTTCTGCCCCGGCCTAGGATCATCGTAGTCGGGTCGCTGCTCTGCAATGCGTTCATCCAGAATCTCATCGATCAACCTCTTCTCCTCAGCAAGTTTTTGGCGTAGCGTGGCCTTCTCGGGATCTTCCTCTGCCTTCTGCACTGAGGTAGACGGGTTGGAGAGCTTGACATCCCCAACGTGCTCCTTACCCTTGCCGATATTCCAGATCAGTATTAATGCCTCAGTGGGTGCGGGGAGACCCAGGAGGTTCCTCTGCTGATGAGTAATCCTTCCTGATGGGTCTAGTGGCGGATTTTCCTCAAGGGGTGAATCCCCATCAAGAAGTTCTGAACCATTCCCCTCTCCCGACAGATCGACCATGTTGACCGCCACTACCTCCGGAGGCATGTCCTTAGGGCCGCCCAGTGAGTCGGGCTGTCGGCAAATCACACTGAAGAGAAGGGCAGCGTACTTCTCCCATCCACGGATGTGCGCGTGGGGGGTGGCCTCCTCGATAACTTTGCGGAGTACTTGAAAACTCTGAACGCATTATTGTTGGAGGGCCCTGTGGTGGCCAAGTGACTCGGGGTGCCAGACTGCGGGGAGCACAGCCAGGTCAACTCGACGACATTGCTTGCCGACATCCTCGAGGTGTGCTTGGCTCCCGGGATAAGGCACTTTCTGATGGCGAATATGGGAGCGAGTCGCTTGGAGGGTCTGGCGGAAACATTCAAACTCTCCCGGAGTGAGCGATTCTGGTGTATCAAAATCCGACCCTGCAATCAGCCAAAACTTCTCGGGGAAGTAGCCATTTGCGAGGATGGTCTAGAAGCTCCATGACTTAGGTTCAGAACCCGACCCTTGATGGCCTCGCTCATCAACTGAGAATGGCTGGGGAACTAGAAATGGTTTCAAGGCAGGCCGGTGGGCTGGCCGGCAGAGAATACGGCGAGCAGGCCGATTGGCCGCCGAATCCTAGGTCGTCCTCCAAGGGTTGCAGTGTCCTAGCTGCCACGTCACAATAAGATGGACCGGAAAATGGTCATCCTGTCATAGTGTCGGTGCTTGCCGGGGGCATGCTATATCGCGAATCTTTCGCCGTCGACCCCCAAAAAATCTCTATGTCGTCTCTGGCCAAGGTGGAAGGTGCTTCCGGAGAGGCTGATGGTGACAGCAAGTTCGATCCCTGGGGGTATGCCAAGTCCTTGTCCTCTTGAATATAACTCTGAAGGGAGGTGAGGATCATATGGATCTCACATTCAGAGAGTAGGAGGCCGATGCGCCGCATCCCTATCTGCTGACTCAGAGGACTGAGGGGGGGCTCCATCGTCGAGTCGTACTCTGCCTCGAAATCTGAGAAACGGACTGGTCTGATCTCCGTCCGGCCTTCCCTAGCATTTATCTTACAGCGACGACGTCCCTCCTTCCTACCCCTAGGTGGCTCCTCGGGGCAAGGCTGATTTCCGTCACTGAGTCCTCTGGCCGCACTGGTGCTGGGGCGGAGAGGATTGAAGGTCAGGGTGCGGGGAGCACTGGGGAAAATGTCGAAAGAAACACAGGGAGGACCTTTGTGTGGGTGAGCGACCGGATATACAATAGCTCCATACTCGCGGCCTGCAGTAGGGGAAGTGACCCCATACCCGGTGTAGTGAGCGCTGGAGAGAGCCCCACCCGGAGTGTTGCTGCCGCGGGGGATCCCCTTACCTGTAGTGAGGGTGGCGCCAGGCGAACCTTCGGGCTGAGGTTGGAAGCAGGGAAGACCCATACCTTCCATAATGGTGGCACGGAGTAGGCCTTCACACTGGATGGCACTACCACAAATGGATCTGCAACGACCATTACCTGTGTCGGCGATCGGGAGAGTCGACCAAACCTGCCCGTGGGGCGGTCGGGGCCTCTATCCGGATCGAGCATATAACTGCCCCTACTCAACGTGTGCAGGGGTTTGATGACAGGAGTCAGTAGTGGATTGGTCCACAGTAGTTGCTGAGATTGACGCCCCGGGGAGGGCATTCTCTTCTGCTCATGTCTGATGTTAGCGTTGGGTTAGGTGGGTTAGAGCTCGTGGTGTGGGCACATGGATTGCCTGCTCTTCAGCCCGGGGAGTCGGGCGGCGGATCCAACATGGCATAGTGGGGGACCTTGCCATGAACCCTTGAAGCGGTTCTCCGATTGGGCCGACCCAGGCATCCCCTACCTCGTCGGCGTAGGGGAGGGAGGTGTCAAGGCGTTCCGGGGATAAGATCCCAAAACGGTTGAATGTCAGGGTGGGGAGCAGCGGATCCCTACACGGCCCTCGGGGGAGGCGTTGACGGCGATGCGCAGCTGCCTTGAGGTCCAAATGGCTCATGTCCATGGTGGGGATGACCCCCTCCTCCTCGTACCTACGCACAAGGTCGTTGATCACCCTTCGTTGGATAATCTCTGATGGGGAGAGGGGGCGTGAGCACCCAACAGTCGCAGCGGTCAGAGCAGCTGTGGAAGAGGCGGAACCGCGCGGGGTAGCCGAGTCGATACTGCCCATGCCCCTGAGCTGGTGGGCAGGTGGAAACTGAGCTCTGGATGCAGCGATCTGATTCCTGAAAGCAGGGAGATGAACCCATTAACACTGATAGAAAAAGAAATTGACAACCAGTAGCCTAATTCCATTCAGTCTTCCGTGGTCAGTAAGAGGGATCCACGCTATCCACGTCGCAGAATGGAGTGCTCAACATCTTGACTGCCCCAACCCCTGGCGAGTTTCACGTCCTGGTGCTGGGTGCCTGGACCTGGTGACATGCTAATCTTCTGACACCCCAAACACTACCAGTCTTCATATTGAGGAGAGTAGATTCACATCGGGTTCACCATTTTCATTTTTTGATGCTTTTTGTCAGGGCGCGCGTGCGCATCCATCATGAAGAGGATGCGTGGCTTGTTTCCTCACATTCCCGCTTTCCAAAGTCGGGCGACATCCATTCCTTATTTAGGGACGTCTGCTCCTTGATCGAAACCGGGATGATGGGATGTCGGTTATTCCTTCCGTGGATTCCTCCTCGGATCTCGTCACCTAGTCCGGGTCTCCCTCATAGATTTAATATGTATTCGTAAATCTCACTCCCAGCGCCATATCTTCATGGACACTAGTTAATTACACTGCTTTCATCGAGATGCTCCAATGGGTCTGGTCGGGGCAGCAACCTTCAGTTGGGAGAGTGGTCGCACTGAGGCATCGTTGGCGTGTCTTGATGCTGGGGGATTGGCATGTCTGTCTTTTGTCCCATATTATAGGGCTTCTCGAGGGCGCGGAAGCCTGGGTAATCCCACATCAAACATGGGGAACTGTATGCCATAGGCATGTATCTGAGGTTTTCCTCAGCTTCCCATGTTTAACACGTGGTATGCCACGATTTTAACGTCTATTGGAGATGGATCAGACTGATCAGAACACTGAGAGTGGATCAGATAAAAGAACCCCCTGAAGGGAACTCCGATGTTGGGGCCAACACGTGGGTGGATTCCTGGATACTATGGAGTGGAATGAGGTGGCATGATCCCACCGGGACATGGCAGCTCGGGTAAGAATCGGGATGGGTGATGAAGTTAAGGGGTTTAAATCTCGTGGAGGCTTCCTACATATCCCCGTGGCAGGGAATCAAAGTCCGCATAGTTCGATGATACAGTGGGACACCTGAAAAGGCGACCCGTGATAATGAACACATGGATTGGACCCAGAGGGATAGGGCCTCTAGGCTAGTGCATGAGTTTCCCGAGGCACGTGGGCTCGAGGGAGAGGTCAGGATGGGACATGGGTGTTGGGATTGAACCTCATTGAGGCTTCCTACGTACCATGACTTAGCACGGATCAAAGCCCACATAGTTCAGGATGGATGGGGCTTAAGCTCTGAGATGGCCCACGATGGTGGATGGATGGATGGGGCATACGCTCTAAGGCGGCCCACAATGGTTGGTGAACCGATGTGAAGAGGTCAGAATGACCAGGTGGTGGGCTTTAACCTCATGGATGCTTCCTACACACCATGCCTTATCACGGATCAAAGTCCCCGTAGTTCAGGTGGATGGGGCTTATGCTCTGAGGCGGCCCATGATGGCGGATGGATGGGGTTTATGCTCTGAGGCAGCCCACAATGGTGGATGGATGGGGATTATGCTCTAAGGCATCCCACAATGGTTAGTGAACTGACATGAAGAGGTCGGAACGACCGAGTGGTGGGCTTGAACCTCGTGGAGGCTTCCTACGTACCATGCCTTAGTGCGGATCAAAGTCCACGTAGTTCAGGATGGACTGTTTAACGTCATGCGGGACGGAGCATTTGGGGCTTACGCTCTGAGGAGGCCCATGGTAGTTGGTGAACCGACGTGAAGAGGTCGGAACAACCGGGTGGTGGGCTTGAACCTCGTGAAGGCTTCCTACATACCATGCCTTAGCAGGGATAAAAGTCCTTGCAGTTCGCTAATAGGCGGGGGTCAGGGTCGGTGCTCACTCTAAGCTCACGTGAGTCATGCTCGATGTGAGAAACAAGAGGTTGCAAGGACCTGACGATCACGTCGCAAAGGGTGCATCCATGAGAAGTGAAGAGGGTCTTATGCGTTGAGTGGCCCATGGTGCCGGGACTTACTCCAGGATGGAGGCCCAAAGTGCAACAAAGCGCAGAGGGAGAGGGGTTTGGGACCGAACAAAGGAAGTGTTTCATTCCCTATTGTGCCCTCCGCTGGCCTTGGTGGTGGGGAAGTATAGAGGTGCATATGTGCTACCTTCTTCAAGAGGGGCTAGGGGAATACACCAAGGAGGACGCCCTTCCCCCGTGGACAAACGCCGCTCCGAGAGGGATGATATCATTCCATGTGAGGAAGATTCCACTCCTGTGGAGACGAGTGGGCGTAAAGAATGTCCGAGCCGGGGGGACCCTGCGTCCGAGGCATGGGGCCAGATCATAGTTTAATGTCATGTGTTGAGGATGAGGTGCTTGGTAGTTTAACACCCTTTAGCTCGAACGAGGCGGGTTTGCTCTGCGCCCCTATGACTTACATAACCGGCACCCTCTACCCCTTATGGGAGGGAAGGCATCGGTAAGGCCGTAGTGAAGGGGAGTCGTAGAGCAAACCATCGAGGGGTCAACATTAGCGTGGCTATGCGAAGAAGAAATAGTCGTTAGCATACCTATGCGAAGAAGCATGAGGCAAAGCAACGCAATGGGAAAAACCGCCCAAGGGACCTTGAGGTTACTTCGTACGAGCCTGGAAGGCCGCACGGGAAAACAACACATGGTGTGTATGCCCGATGTGTGTGCCCGAGGCATACAAAGGGAGGACATCGGGTGCCTACACAGGGAGTCACCTGGGGAGCATCAAGGTGAGGGGTCCCAGGGATTGCGCGCAAAGAAATGGTTTGCGCGCAAAACACCGGGACGACGCGTAATCGGGGCAGAGTATTTGTGCGCGACTAGCAGGATCGCACCCAAGGGATGTGAATTGTGCGCGTGTAGAAAAGGTCGCACCCAAAGGCAAGGTCGCACCTAGAGGAAGGGATTGTGCACAATTAGACCGTTTTGCGTGCAACGGAAGGAATTGCGTGCAAGGGGGGAACCCTGAAGGGTTTGGAATTCTGTTTAAGCTAGTGGGATTGCGCGCAAAGGCGGATCTCGAGGCGAGGAGGTGCGAAAAGGATCAGTACCTGAAGGCCATCTTGTGCGTGCAGAAGTCCGATTTCGCACATGAGAGCCGGTTTGAATTCCGTAACCCCGAAATGGAAGGGGTCTCCTTCTATTTATAGGCCTTCGGCGTCGCGGAATCCAGGCAGCACATGAAATTTTGCGCGCTAGAGATGGCGGCGCGGAACGTTAGCCGCGCGAGTGTGGGCACGCAATTATTGCGCTCCTGGGCCGGGATCTCTTCGCGAACCTCGGACCCATTTCACGCGACCCAAGCATTTTCGCTCGCATTCCCCTTTATTTCGTGCAACACTTCCAAGCCCTCCGGACCGGGTCTCCGGGTCCGAATATGACTTCACTTTGTCATTTCGAAACTTCTTTTGGGAATTATGAACTTTTCGGTGTCTACAACGACCTAAAACTGTGCAGGCGAGTCAGTGCCACCCAAAGAGGATAGTGTCAAGGTGCGGTGATTTGAGCCCCTTGACTTGCAGTTCGGGGCAGACGTGCGGGATGCTTGGCATCGATGGTGTTTACTTCTGGGACTGTTGGCTACTCACTTTCTTGGGCTGAGCTACAGGATGGAGATCCCCTTACGATCTTGTTCGGGCTTCTTGATTGAGTATATGTATATATATATACCTTGTTCTAGTACCCACTTATTGAGTTTGGTTACTCTCCTTCTAGGAGAGGCGAAGACGCACAGGGTACGTCATGTGCTTTTCGTGTCTAGCTTCTCGTGGTTAGACAAGTCTACTCTCCTGCTATAGGTAGCGAAGACTCGACGAGAAGTTCATATTCTCACCGTTTCCAGCTCCTTGTGTCTGGATGATTCTACCTCCTTTCTCTTGTTGGGTTGAGATGGACTCTCTACTGTTACTCTACTTCACTCTCGGTTGTACTCCTTTAATTTTCCCTGTTCGATCTACTACTCACCCTTCGTTACCTCCTTTGTTGCTCCCTCGAGTCTTCGAGGTATCCTACTAAGTATTTTTATACTCACCCCTGCTTGGACTTTGCCCGCACTTGGTGTGCCCTTGCAGACGACGGACAGGTTGGTCGTGACTTCAGCGGAGCTTAGGAGTTTGGGAGCTTGGACCGCATGCGGTGGTTGGAGTCGGGTTCCGGGTGGGGGACCCTTCCAGCTGTTTTTCTTTTGTTTACCTATTGCCGGTTTGTGGCACCTTTTTTGGTTGGGCGCGTGTTTGCCCATTTCCTTTTTCAATTTACCTTCAACACTTGCTTTGTACTGTTAGAGGTCGATGCACTTTTGTGGTTTATATATAGCAGTTGCACTTTACTTTACTTTTCTTTTTCTTTTACTCTGCACTTTTGCATTGAGTGTGTTGCGTGTGTGTGTACAGGTACTTAGGCAAAGGCCTCCCCGAGTTGTTTAGCCTTCGGCGCTGGTCGCTAGCCCCTGGCCTATGGAGGCGGGCTTGGGGTAGTTGCAGCTCGAGCCCGGGTAGGGTCGGGTCGTGACAAAGTGGTATCAGAGGTGGTTCATTCCTTAGGACGTTGTTTGGACATACCTAAAAAGGAATTGGTTGGGATCTAGGGCAATAGTGTTAACGTGTCTCGAGAGCGGCTCTCAGGATATAGAGTCCAGTGATGGTGCGACGGTCGACGTATCCATTCACCAGGACCCTGATAACCCGTTTGTCGACTCGACATATTGAGACACTCGTTGCAGGGAAAAAATTGGTTTGTGAATCACATAGGATTGAGTCTTTGACTGTACTTCTTAAGTCAGCTCCCCATTATTGTGACTCTTATATATATATATGCTCATCTGACCGTGACACTCCTTGATAACATTCAGGATGTCTCCGTGAAGACAGCCAGCCAGGATACCTTCTTTGGTGCATGGCGACAACCCTGTGAGATACGAGGCCTCAGTCCAGGATCCATCATGCGAGCCCCTTTCTTCGGGTGGGCCGGTAGCAGCACCCCCACCTGGTGAGCAGCAGACAGTTTCAGTAGAGCAGGCTGAGCTTGAGTGCAGGTTGAGTGCGCTCCGCGAGTTCTAGTGGCAGAGACCACTGAGGTTCAGTGGGGAGCCAGACCCTCAGGCAATAGAGGTTTGGCTAGAGATAGTGGTTCACCTTTTCAGGCTTGTGCAGATGTCGTCAGACCTTATGGTGGCTTTGGCCGCCAACCTTTTCCGCAGAGCAGCTTGGCATTGGTGGAGTCTGGTGACTCAGTTTCTTGACGAGTCGTCACTTTCGTGGGGCGACTTTTAGTTGTTGTTTCATGAGGAGTTTTTTCCCTCCTGTTTATGCTCCGTTTGTATTCAGGAGCTCCTACAATTTCAGCATAGAGGGATGATGGTGGCCGAGTACGCAGCTAGTTTCGCAGACCGTGCACACTTTTACCCGGACTTGGTCCACGACGGCAACTTCCAAGCGCGGAAGTTCGAGCAGGGTCTCCACAGAGAGATTCGTTCTGTCATAGTACCATTGGGCATTCCCACTTATGCCGAGGTGCTAGAGCAGGCGCTAGTGACAGAGAGCTTCCTATCACGTTCTACAGTTGGTGGTGGCAACAGGCTCGACAGAGCCAAGATGTCTGTCGCAGCTAGCGGGCGTCGGGTGACAGGACCTCGACGTAGGTGGATTTCCGATAACCGGACTCAGGGGCGTGGTCGTACACCACAGTGGCGCCGAAGGGCACCAGTATAGCCCGGAGAGCACCGGTGCTATGCTTGCGATGGGCGAGATCACCTAGCACAAGACTGCCCGACCAGGCGCACTGAGAATATCGGGAAGGTTGCAGGTGCACCACCGCAGTAGAGGCAGCGTCGTGATCAGAGTGGTACCCAAAGAGGTGGTGCTTGCAGATGAGCGGGAGGAGCTGGAAGTGGAGGAAGACCTTACGAGGTCTTCCCATCACCATCAGGCGGTCCATGTCAGACTCCGAGAGCTAACAGTTGGGACCATATATAGCCACGAGCTTTGGATGTCTACGATCCTACAGAGCATGAGGTGATAAGAGGTACGCTTTACGGCTCTTCTATTTTTTGCAATAGAATTGTTAAACTCTGTGTGTGAAATTATTTTTCTCCCTACTCCTTGTTTGAGTTGTTACTAGGGTGATGCAGGGCGTCGGTGTAACCCTGTGTCGGAAAGGTAAAAGCCGTGGGACCTTTTTATTTAGTCGATGGTGTCGACTCCTTCGCTCTCCGAGCATATAAGAGAGTCTGGGTCGTGGGACATCGACTGTGAAATCTTGCATGATCAGATATCCTTGGATGTTTCACCATATGGATATTCTGGAGGAGGGAATCACCGGGCTTTGTTCCAGGTCCAAACGGTGATTCCAGTCCCGGTGTGCGACGTAAGGGTTTGGTCGGGGAGGTGAGCTACCCCCGAGAGCCTTCAGGCTATTTGAGACCGCGCGAAGGGATGGAGAGGTTCCCTACCGCCTTGCCCTAACCCCAAAGGCTGTTTTGGGTGCATAGCATCTCCCACGTGACTCACCCGAGAAGAAGTGTGCATGCTCCTATGCACGTCATCGGCAAGGGCAGACCTCGCGCGAACCAATCAAATCCTTTGGTCTGTGTGCGGTGACGCGGGACTGTGCAAGAGTTCTTCTGGGTACGAAAGAGCCAAGTGCGAGCTTAGTACCCTAAGTTGTTCCCTGGTTTTGCTTTTCAGGGAAGAAAATCTTGAAGGAGGGAATGATGTAAGAACCCGATTTTTGCTATAAAAGACTTTGGAATATTCTTGATGTTATTCCAGAGTGGCGCCTTCAGAAGGCATGCAATTCCGAGCCCCGGTTTGGCCAAGAAGAAGTGTGCATGCTCCTATGCACGTCATCGGAAAGGGCATACCTCGTGTGAACCGATCAAATCCTTTGGTCTATGTGCGGTGACGCGAGACTGTGCAATAGTTCTTCTGGGTACAAAAGAGCCAGGTGTGGGCTTAGTACCCTAAGTTGTTCCCTGGTTTTGCTTTTCGGGGACGGAAATCTTGAAAGAGGTAATGATGTAAGAACTCGTTTTTTGCTATAAAATACTTTGGAATATTCTTAATGTTATTCTAGAGCAGCACCTTCAGACGGCGTGCGATTCCGAGCCCCGGTGTGGCCGGAATTAAATTTTCAGTGCGTTTGCACTGGGAACGCCAAATAAATGAGATAACTCCTAAATGGTGATTCGGATCAGAAATTTGAGTGTACAAATGGGTCCTAAATGGGGTTTTTACCCTAGGAACTACATAAAGCATGTCGGCGCAGGATGTTTGGACCCCTCGCCCGTTAGCGGAACGTTAAACGGATAATTAAAATAATTAATTTATTCGTTTAATGGTTAAACTCAAGTATCTCTTAAATGGTTGCTCGGATTAGGAAACTTAGGGAACCGTTGAATCTGGAGCGTGCCTTTTACCCTAGAAGGGGTGTAACTTTCGCAGGTATGGGCCTTCTGTGAAAAATGCCGCCAGGGGCATTTTTGTAATTTGGATGCCTCGGGGGTTGAGTTTAATAAATTTCGAATGGAGGCCCGGATTAAAATTTTGATACCTCCGTTGTGCTCGGGAGGAGGTGTTTACCCTAGGTGAGGCTTAACCTAGACCCCGCTGAGGGTTTGGGTACGGGGCGTACAGGTGGGGAGTTTAAGTGTTTTCTATTTAAACACCCCCCCCCCCTCTTTGTTTGTTTTTCCCCTAGTGCAAACCCTCCCATGGAAGGAGGAACTCCTCCTCCCCTCCACCTCTCTGGAGAGGCGCGGCAGCTCTGGCGAATCATCGGTGAAGCGTCGGGCAACACCCATCGAGGTAGGGTCGGGCGTTTTTCATTTTAAACTTCTGCACCTTCTTTGAATCCATTTATATGCATCGATTCACCGTTATTTTGTCAAGAGAATCCCATAAATGCGTAGTACTAATTTTGAGCTTCTCGACGCTTGTTTCAGATTGAAATTCCAAGTCCCAAGGTGTCTGCAGCGGTCCGGCGAAGTTTGGTGGTTGTTTGGAGTTTTTTCGGCGGCAGGGCGGAGCTCCGGTGGCGGCGTGCGGCGGTCCGGCTTCAGTGGCGGTGGTGGCCGTGGCTCGCAGGAAGTGGACGGTTGGGGTCAAGGGCGTCAGTGCGGGTGGCTTCAGGGCGAGGCGGCGGCTCCAGGCGGTGAGACTGAGCTCGCCGGGCGCGACGGAGAACCGGGGTCGCGGCACGCGACCCCGCGGGGGAACAAGACCCACGTTTTGCGGGTCTTCACATGGGACGACCAGCTCACGGCCGGTCTGAGCATGGACCGAAGGTCCATAGTCGGCCTGGGCGGCTAAGCCGCGGGCCGGCCCAGGCCGGTCCAGCCCAAGGGGACTCATCCCCCCTCTTCGGGCGCCCGTAATTTTCATTACGGGGGTCCGTTTTGCATGCCATCTGTGGCAGTGCCTTCCTGGCATCAAGACGAGCATTTTGAGATGGTCTCGGGGATTTTTTTTATTCTCGATACGAGGGGTTCGGTGGCGCGACAAGACGTTAAGTGGGCGGGCATTTTTCTCGGGGGTTCTTGTTTTGAGCGGCGCGGACACATCCGATGTTCGTTTTGAGCGTCGCCAGTGGAGTTGCGACCCTGGCATTGAGACGGAGTTTTCCAGTGTGGTTTCGGGCATTGAAACCGAAGTTGAGGCATGAGACCCATGACTCGTCTTTCAAGCTGCGTGTAGTGCTTTACAACTTTTTCATCGGACATCCGTTCCGGCCGTGCGGGTAGTCAATCCTGGGTGTTTTTCCGAGGGCATTGTAATGGTACAATCTGCCCACTTTAAATCTGCACACTAGTGCGGGCCCCGTGAGGGTCGTTTTGGGAGTTGGCGGTGATTTCCAGCTTTATCACTGGGTGTCTGTTTTGGACAAGTGAATAGTCCATCTTGTGTACTTTTCCGAGAGGATCGCAACGGTGCGATCCGTTAGCAGCACTTTGGGGCCGGGATGCGGGTCCCATGCAGCACCGCTCATGTTCGGTATGTCGGAATGCATCTTTTTCTCCGGATATTTGTTCCACTCAAGTGAGCAGTCCTTTTGACATGTCTTTCCGAGGAGATCGTAATGGTGCGATGCGCCTGAATGTTTTCGGGGTTGAGGCTCGGGATCACGGGACGTCATTCGGGCGTAAAGCAGTGTTAGACAACTTTTTTGTCAGATATCTGTTTGAGGTGAGTAAATAGTCTATCTCGCATGTTTTTCCATGAGGTTTACAACGGTGTAATCTGTTCAGGCGAGCAGAGCCTCTTACGTTATCTTATTAAATATGGAAATATGAAAGGTGCTCCGGTGGCGGTTCTTCTATTGTGTTTGTAGCGGACCCTTGGCGTGTGATTGCATGCACTCTCGTGTGAGTGAAGTAAATGTTTGAAGAGATGTAGTTGGTCGTGCCTAGGCTGATGTGGTGGTAAGTTGTATTTGTTACGTTTACGCCCTTCACGTTGACGTTGAGTGTCGTGTGCATGATAGACTTTGGGCTATAGATGTGGTATACTCTGGGAGTATACGGGAATTTCTGGAGGTACATGTGGTTGTTTGTACCTAAGAACGTTTCTGCTCCTGGTTGGAGTTGACATAGGGCCACGCGTCGTGTGGGCCCCATGTGCATGTTGTGTTCTGCTTTATGTACTTTTGACCTCTCGCGACGTTGAGGGTCCCCCCTGTTCTCGTTTGTTTGACCAACCGGGTTGAGTTTCCCCTGGATCTGTTCTCGTTTGTTTGACCAGTCGGGTTGAGTTTCCCCTGGCTCTGTTCTCATTTGTTTGACCAGTCGGGTTGAGTTCCCCCTGGTTCTGTTCTCGTTTTGTTTGACCAGTAGGGTTGAGTGGTTTTTCCCTGGTTTTGTTCTCAATGGTTTGGCTGGCAGAGTTGCTTCGTGTTCCCTGGTAGAGTTCTTGTGGATTCGGTGTGACCAACACATTATGCGGGCACCGATCCTCTACCTAGGAGGTTGCTTCCAGCAGGGCTGGCCAGGATGTTGTTTCCAACAGGGCTGGCCAGGAGGTTGTTTCCAGCAGGGCTGGCTAGGAGGTTGTTTCCAGCAGGGCTGGCCGGTGAGGTACCATCCAGCAGGGATGGCGAGAGGGGTACCATCCAGCAGGGATGGCCAGTACAATGGTGTTCACCGAGTAGTACCATCTAGTAGGGATGGACAGAGCGGTTCTAGGTTTACCTCCAGCTGGGCTAGGAAGTGGTCCCCGATGTCGGGTTTACCTTCAGCTGGGCTTGGAAGTGGTCCTCGATGTCAGGTTTACCTCCAGCTAGGCTGGGAAGTGGTCCCCGATGACGGTTCCGAGCCTCCCTCCAGTGGAGTACCCTTTTACAGGATTGGGCATTGGGACTCGTCGACAACTTTAGCCGGTTCTCCTTCCAGTGGATTACCCTTTTACGGGACTGGGCAGTGTGGCACCTGTCGACTCTTGTCGGGTCTCCCTCCAGTGGGAACCTGTCGACTTCTAGGGATTACCCTCCAGCGGGCCTGGGCAGGGGGTCGCCTGTCGACTTTGAGGAGACCTCTCGACTGCGGGGTAGTGACGAGGTGTGATTTGACGTTCCCCCAGAACTCTCAAGTACGAGGGGCGCTTTCCCCACTGAGATGCGTACTTACGACGCAACCTAAAACCGTACGGGCGAGTCAGTGTCGCCCAAAGCGGATAGTGTCAAGGTGCGGTGATTTGAGCCCCTTGACTTGCAGTTCGGGGCAGACGTGCGGGATGCTGGGCATCGATGATGTTTACTTCTGGGATTGTTGGCTACTCACTTTCTTGGGCTGAGCTACGGGATGGATATCCCCTTACGATCTTGTTCGGGCTTCTTGATTGAGCATATGGATATGTATATACCTTGTTCCAGTACCCACTTCTTGGGTTTGGTTACTCTCCTTCCAGGAGAGGCGAAGATGCGCGGGGTATGTCATGTGCTTTCTGTGTCTAGCTTCTCGTGGTTGGATGAGTCCACTCTTCTGCTATAGGTAGTGAAGACTCGACGAGAATTTCATCTTCTCACCATTTCTAGCTCCTTATGTCTGGATGAGTCTACCTCCTTTCTCTTGTTGGGTTGATCTGGACTCTCTAATGTTACTCTACTACACTCTCGGTTGTACTCCTTTACTTTTCCCTGTTCGATCTACTGCTCACCCTTCGGTACCTCCTTTGTTGCTCCCTCGAGCCTTCGGGGTATCCTACTGAGTATTTTTATACTCACCCCTGCTTGGGCTTTGCCCGCACTTGGTGTGCCCTTGCAAACGACAGACAGGTTGGTCGTGACTTCAACGGAGCTTAGGAGTTTGGGAGCTTGGACCGCGTGCGGTGGTCAGAGTCGGGTTCCAGGTGGGGGACCCTTCTAGCTGTTTTTCTTTTGTTTACCTGTTTCCGGGTTGTGACACCTTTTCTAGTTGGGCGCGTGCTTACCCCTTTCCTTTTTCAGTTTACCTTCAGCACTTGCTTTGTACTATTAGAGGTCGATTCACTTTTGTGGTTTATATATAGCGGTTGCACTTTGTTTTACTTTTCTTTTTATTTTACTCTGTACTTTTGCATTGAGTGTGTTGCATGTGTGTGTACAGGTACTTAGGCAAAGGCATCCCCGAGTTGTTTAGCCTTCGACGCTGGTCGCCAGCCCCTAGCCTATGGAGGCGGGCTTGGGGTAGTTGCGGCTCGAGCCTGGGTAGGGTCGGGTCGTGACATTCTTGTACCCTTCAGGCAATTTCCGGGGTGCTTCTTTCTGCACCTTTGACAAGTGGGGTGCTGGATCTTCTTAGCACCGTTGGATTTATCTATCGGACCACCAGCATTGAAGTCCACCTTACGCTTCTTATCCTCATGATACCCC
This sequence comes from Viscum album, assembly GCA_963277665.1. Lineage (NCBI taxonomy): Eukaryota > Viridiplantae > Streptophyta > Magnoliopsida > Santalales > Viscaceae > Viscum > Viscum album. Next base: position 799,344,240 of record OY728150.1, on the reverse strand, counting down.
TGAGATTCTACGGTCTTCATTTTGACCTTGAGGGAACATCAGACAATTTCCTCATAGTTGTCGAAGTCACGGATTGCCAGTGCTTTCCGCATGCTAGGTTTCATCCCACCAAAGAAGCGGACAACCTTGCATTCGGGGGTAACGACAAAGACGGAAGCGTATCGTGCAAACCATGTGAAGTTTGCCTCATACGCTTCAACAAATTCGTTGTCTTTTTGCTTGAGGGCAAGGAAGTCCCTTTCCATCTTAAGCCGGAGAGTGCATGGAAAATATTTATCAAAAAACATCTTTTGGAAATCCTTCCATTCCAACGCATCGATCTCCTCCTCAGACTTCATATTTTTGATCAACGTCCACCATTGATCAGCTTCACCCTCCATATGATAAGCAGCCAGGAGAACCTTATCTTGTTTAGAACATTTAAGGATGGAGAAGATCTTTTCAATGGAGTTGATCCATTGTTCAGCGATTGAGGGATCAGATGATCCATTAAAAGTAGAAGGTCCTTGTCTCATGAAGCTCTCGATAGTGACTTATTCTTTCTTATGGGGGGTTGAACGTTCCTCTTGACCCATGTTTCTATTCAAATCTTGAGTTAGCTGAGAGAGAAGTGTGAAAAAGTTCGCGATTACCACTCCCATTGAATTGGGCATCTCATTAGTACAACCATCACATTGATCTTCACATCGGTTGTTAGCCCGAGTCCTCCTATTACCGGCTATTGGCTGGAATAAAAGGAAAGTTAGGGGTAACACACAAAGGGTAATACAAGGACAAAACTGATGACTTATAAATAACTCTTATTTCCTTAACATATGAATCTACTGGCTTCAACCTATGTTATCCATGATCTACTTTCTAACATATATTCTTAGGGCATTTTTTGTCCTTTAATAATGGTTTATACTAAGCTTGTGAATTTACCAAAGCATATCCCCCGGGAGTGTCGTAACCAAGAGTGTAGCAAGGCCCGTTATCGTGCACCAGTTCCCGTTCGAGTCTAACTCAAAGCGGTGTTTTCAGGTTTTACCCCTAAGATACATCTGTGCCAGAGCCGCCTCTACCTGCTCGTATCCAAACAGAGATGTATTTGCTTAATAAACTACTTACTCAATACCCACCAAAACTTAGGAATGTTTTTATTATACTTAGTCTTGTCCCTGAGGCTTTACTAGGGTTTTTTAATCCTAATCCAAAAAATAACTAAATCTATCCTTTGATACCAACTATGACAACCCTGCTTTTTATTTCAAACTTAAACTTGATTTATTACATAAAACCTTCACTTGATACAACATGGAAGATCGAGAGGTCTAGTGTCTTTGGGGCTTAGGAACATTACATAACAACTTAAAACATGAAATACAACATCTTTATTGAAAAGATCATTTACATGACCACTACATTCCCTCGTACTTAGCATTGCATGGGATAACCTGAGGACATGCATAATAAAATGGTGAGCTATAAAGCCCAGTAAGGGAATAATCATGGAATAACATGAGGAATACAATACATGTTAGACAATAGACATATCAATAGAGCACAAGAGAAACATAAACATAAAGGCATGATAAAGTGTGATAATCATTACATGGAAATGTGGCAACAACACTTAACATGAAATTAGCATGAGCCAAAGCCCATTACACATGGAGCATGAGTAAATCCTCATTGCACATGAAGCACGAGTAAAATCTCGTTGCACTTGAATTAGCATGAGTCAACACCCATTGCACATGACGTATCATGATACTATACTTTACCCAATGCATTGGAGTGCTATGAGGGTGCACCCTTCTTAAACATTTCATTTCATGCATAAGTGTGCCACATAGATCATAAAACATTGAATCATTCAACATAATCATTTATTCCACGATAAATGAATGTGAAATACATACATGAAACTCTTTAAACAATAAGTAAATGTGCGTAAAGGTGAATACCCTTGATAGAGAAATGAACATGGTATTCACTACACACTGACTTTGGCTTGGAAAAACACGGTGCAATTTCGGCAGCATAACGGCATGACATAAGAACTCATAAAAATGGTTGATAAGAGAGAAATGGGTGTCTCATCATATTTACATGACATGAACAGTAAGTGGGTCATATAAATACATGTCCCAACAAATGTAATGGAATTTAGATTCATGATACAAAAGAATTGCTTGAATGTAAATGAGGAGAGAGAAATTCTTTTCGGAATTCCGGCATAGTAACGAGTGTACATATAATGCATTTAATGAGAGAGAAAGGAGTCTCCCATCATTCAAACATAAAGAGGGCAGTATGAGGGAGGTGCGAAACCATACCCCAACATTTATAATTGAAATTAAAAGGGCATAACAATTTAAAGAATATTGGACAAAAATGAGAAAGGAATAAAACCCTCTTACTTGGAAGTGTGCTTCTAAAGGCTTGAGAGAGACTTGAGAGAGACTTCTTGGGAGCTTGGGGCACCTTGGGAGGATTCTAGGGAGAGTAGGGCAGAGATTGGATGAACTCCAAAGGCTTTAAGTAAGGAGAAAGTGAGAGCTTGTGTGGGTTTATATAGGAAAGGTGATATAATTCCTTATTATTTAGGGTTGAGACACCTCACATTAAACTAATTCAAACCACGAATCAGCCCATGGTTTTTGCCCATGGTTTTTGTCAAAGGGGAGTGAAAAACAATATTTTATAAGGTCAAAGTCTGAACTTCTTAAAATAATGAGGTTGCTTATGTGGAGGTGAGTCACACCCCCAAAGAAAACAATTTAAAAAGACAAGATGTTTAATAAACCTTGAAGGGTCCATTGATGCTTTGTAAAATAAGTCAAACAAACCCAAAATCACATTATTTTAATAGTAAAACATATATTGGCTGAACAGAAGACTTATAGTATTTTATTACATCACTATTGGGTCATTATGATGTCATAAAATACATTATATGTTTAAACGGTATTTAATTTTTATCCAAAAATTTGACTGTCTCAGAAAATTATGAAAAATTCAACGTTGGATAATTTCGACGTCCTGATTCCAGAAATAATATTTATTTTATCTAAATAATTTTCTAAATATGTTTATTTTCACTTTTAAAATAGAAACCGACATTTATCGAAAATTCACGGGTTTTGACAAAAATGGCTTTCAAACCTTAATAAAAATTACGATTGCATTCATAAAATTATACAATCATTTATATTTAATAAAAATTAATAATAATAACAGTATTTTATTAAAATATCATTTAAATAAAAAATCCATTAATTCATCAAAATAGATTTCTTAGTTGAATATTAACTAAAAATACTATTTGTGCTTTAAAAATCATCTACAAGGTAACAATAATAAAATGAAAGTATATTCATTATTAGATACAAAAATAAAGTACATAACCATAGTGCTAAGGTCTTGTTACATAATCCCTTATAACACCCGCATAACACCAAAGGGTAAGGTGTGCGATGATGACCGACTCTTGGGGTGGCTCGGATAACGTTGCTCGGGTGGTAATCTCGATCAACTTCCACTTCTCTCGTAGGCGGTCCTGCTCGAGTTTAACCTGTTGAAGCTCGGCTTGAGCTTGGTCAAGAGCGAAACCCAATGACGCCACTTCTTTTCTGAGTTCCGACAAATGAGTTTCGTATGAGCCACGCCTACTGGATGAGACCATCACTTTCTTTGTCTGAGTAAGTTGGATTCGTTAAAGTCCTATATTTATACTAATCATGTGATCAATGTTCAACGACTATATTAGTAACTATCATAATTTTTAACATAAAACCAAAGAAATTGATATTTTATATAAACATTTTACATAAAGAGACATTTAATTAGATCAAGAGAGATTTTCATTAATGAATGTTTGAATCGTTACAATATATGTCACTACGGAACACAACACAAGGAAAGAAAAAACAGTAAACATGCAGACCCAAAGACTTGACCCCGCGACCTGCTCCTCAACCCCCAAGCCCTTACCACCCCACCACCAACGATTAGACAATATCGGGATGAAGTACTGATTTTAAAATATAACTGGATCGAGGTAATGAATTTAAAATATAAATGGATTAATGTTTTGTAAAATTAAAACAAAATTTTAAAAAATAAATTAGTTTCTTATTAAGATTTTTGGGTAAATTACATATAAAATACAAAAGTTAACTGAAAATCTGACAACCCTATTATTTTTGAGCTCGACCTATTTCCAACGCGATTGCCGAGCTGCGCCGATCGGTCGGTCTTTTTGTAGGCCTCGACGACGAACGCTGCTTGGATCGTTAACAAGACCACCCAACTCGGACGATCACAGGCACAATAATCGATCCCATTCCAGGGCTTCTTCAATACTTGCTTTCTGACCCCGCAAATTAACTGCAGCAATTAAAATCAAGGCGTTGGCCTGTTTTCTGTTACAGGCTTCTCAGGCTGAATCCACACATCCTCTGAATTCCGTGAGTTTATCTGAATGGGCCGCTGATGCATTGTCCTCCCTGTGGTACAAGTTGGGAAATTTTGGGAGGATAGTTGCCACTTGAAGAAAATCGATGGCATATTCGGATGATGAACTGGAAGCTGCCCCACAGTATGTATCTGATTACCATTTTGAAGATGGAAACCATGAGCCTATATCGTTTTCTGTCTTGCCACTACGGTGGCGTGATAATGAGCTTTCTATTGACAAAAGGCGAGAGATATTTTTGAGCGGCATTGTTGATGATGGGCTCCATAAAATTTATAAGCCAGTAACAGCGTGGAAGTATAATCTTTTTGGCAGGGCGCCTAAGATATCAGTGCTCTTTAAAGGAAGCTATTGGATTGAGCTTCGGAAGCCTAGAAAGGGTTATAGAGTCGAAATCATGTCAACACTGATAACTATTCATACTCTTCACCTTGTCAAGAAGAATCCTGAAACATCTGAAAAATCTATTCAGAGTTACTTAGCAAAAATTTTCAGGTTTTATTTCTCCATTCAAAATTGCTGTATTAGTTTTCTTTGCAACTGCTCATACTTAACGGCTTGATGTGATTTGCAGCTCCTTAGATGTCAGCAAATTCAAAGATTACCTGTTACATGATATTTTATTAATCAGTGATGCAGTGAAGAGGGATCGAATCCTTGGGAAATCCAAGGTTGTTTTCACGTTACAAATCCTTGTTTGTGCATTCATTTTGGTATAAATAATGTAAGGTCGAGAGTAAAACGTCTTTCAAAGCACATGGATGAATAAGGAAAAGTAAATAAAAAAGATAAGAAAAACACACGAGGTGAGTCAACATGATTACATTTTGGTGCAAGCAATTGATCAATTCCTATGTAGCAATGATCGTTCCCCCAAATCCTAATGAGAAGCTAGGATTGTTACTTTATAGCAGATTAGCTGCTCCTGGTTTGCACCATCTTTTTAAAATGGGATCTTTTTTATTTTCCATTGATGAAATCCAAAAGGGAGCAATATAAACAAATGACTGATGCATTCTATCTTCTTTTTATGACCCAAACCAACACAAATAAATACTAAGAACTCCAGTTTGAACCTGGGCAAACCCTCAGCCCTTGAAAAATGCAAAAAGATGGCATCATAGAACTGCAGGATAACTATAGAAAAGTAAGCGCAAACTGATTTCATTTGCAGCCAGGTGCATCATACAAATATTTGGGGAAATTCTTAAAACGACGCTGCTTATATTGTGATAGTTTTTTAGTATCAATTTGATAATACATGATGAACTGAGTTAAAGCTTTAAACCTTTGAAGTTTTTTTATGTTTTATAAGTCATTCAGTGTTAGTTAAATTCTCCTCAGTTGATGTGATGTAGGAATTGCAATCCCAGGCTCATGTCCTTCGTGGCCTTGTTTTTTTTGTCTTTATTTTCTCATGATCTTATTATATTATTCGAGCCTGCTTGGTGGAGTCCCTGTCTTAATTGTGCACATCAATGGTTGAAATATAACAGTTACAAGAAATTACCCATGCCAACTGATAGAAAAATATTTCATCTGTTCGGTCTTAATGGCAAATACCTCAAGTACATCCTGTACATTTCATGGTTGATGTTTTCTGGTGTAGTTAAAAATCATGTTAGTAAAAAGAAATTTTAAGAAAGCATGCAAGTGTCAGTCAATGTTCAGATTGATTTGGGAGGCAATTCTGTTTACAGTCATAACTAAGCTGCTATTTTTGAACTTTTGGCCTTTTTTTCATTACCGTGTTAAAGAAACAAAGGACGTGATATATAATCTAATAGTGAAAACCCGTGGACAGTTTTTGCTCTCATTTATCAAGGAGAAGCCCCAGAAGAGGAAACAGTTTGACAAGGTTACACTGACATTTTGTGTAATTGTCAAATTTTCATTGTATTTATTTTATTTTTCTTTCAGTTGTATATTTGTTTCCTTTTCAGGTTGCCGAAGATCCAAAACCCACCTTAAAGATTAATGTGAATGTGGTAGCTGATGCTGGAAATGAGCCTGATGAAGATGAATTTGGTGTTTGTGCGATTTGTGATAATGGTGGTGACCTCATATGGTGCACATTTATTGTCTCTTTGTTTTAGTTTAACCTTTAATTTTTTGTTGTATTAATGTTTTGTATGTAAGCTACGAGCTTCATATTGTCATGGCATCTTAAAATCATGCAATAGTTATTGAAGGGTTGCTCTTGTAATCACTACCATCATCCTCGTGATTTTATTGGTGGTAGAGTGTTTTCATTTTTTCCCTTCAACATTTGAAATTTTATAATATGATTTTCTAGTTGATTTATCATTTCCCTAACACATGGATTCTACCTTTATCGAATTTATTCAAATCTATGCCAGGGCATTGTGATGTTTGTAGTGATTGATGTAACACATGGATGCCACCTTTAACATTTAGTAGTGCCTCTTAAATATGTGTTGGTGAAACTTTTGTTCCCAAGGGTCTTTTGCAACACCTTGACTGTTTTTTGGCTGATCGTGAGTTATTACCTTCCAAAATCATTTATCAGACTGATGACTATCCCCACTAGTCAACACATTATTTTAGTCCATTTTGCTCTTTCTTGCACACTTGTGAGAAAATTTATTGGGAGATCACCCATTTTAAGATGGCTACAAGCCAAATATGTTTAAATGTGAAAATTTTATTAGATAGATCATTGAAAAGAAATACGCACCTTGTTAACTTGAGTAGTGACATCAAGTGTGTGATACCCCAAACCTGACAGGTAAGCTTCCCTCTGAGTTTTGGATTGAAATTTAAGTTTTTTGGGTGGCAAGGACAAGTGCAGGGTTGGCTGAACTGTGCAGCCCAACAATGTGTTATGGAAAACTTGGACAGTGCACTCTACACGGTTGACCAAACTGTGCGATCCAACCATGCCTGTGATTTGACTTTTTAAAACCCAATTAGTCCTCTTTGACCATCATTAATGCCCTAATATGACCTTGTCCGAACTTGGTGTTGGAATAGTGGAGTCTAATCTGTTAGATGGAGTTGTGCCAAATGCTGGAGGCCTGTACTGGACATTGATCCAACGCCTTTCGTGGTTTGACCTATGCGGTGAGGTTGTTGGGGGTCCTAGGGGGCAATGTTCCTTGGATGGGGGTTCGAGGCTCGAAGCCCGATGGCCCAAATTTCGGGTCACTATAACAAGACAGACCACTGCAGTTTAGTTGATTAGATGCACCAACACAAATTACTGTAGCAATGTGAACCACACCGACGCAGGTTACTGTAGCACTGTGGACCACTGTCTGGATCTGGGTACTGTAGCAACACAGATTACTGTAACACTAGATTGCTTTATGAGCTCATTTTTGAGCACGAGTTTTGTACTGCATTCTCACCTCTATAATTGGTGCTCTCGGATATAGTAAAATTGCTTCCGCCTCTTCATGGACGTAAAGATTCTTCTCAAACCACATTAATCTTTGTGTTTTTTTCTTCTTCCGTTTGCTCTCATTTTTGAAATCATTTGTCGTTTGGGCTTTCACGTTCACAACACTTTGGGCTTCTTGGGAGCGGTTTTGGGGGTTCACCACAGAACAACAAAATTCTCTATAGAATTGAAGGGTTAGCGGATTGAAGGTAAGAGATCTTAAATCTCATGGGCTCTCTCTCTCTCTCTATAGATCTATCATGATAGATGAATTTTGAGCATTTAGATCTTAGCGAATTAGACTGTGAACGAAAGATTTATGATGAAGATCTCATGTTATTAGGTTTTGATGGATTTAGATCATGATCACTGATATCGAATCTATGGATTCGTGGATTTCCTTGTTTTGCGATTGACGCGCTTTTCTATTGCGTGATTGATATGTTTTTTATCAAATAATCGTGTAAAATTGATTTGATAAAATTGTGGATTTTCTGGGTTTGGGATTTAAGAGAATTTGGGTATTTTGTTGAATTGAGTTTTACATCTTAAATTTGTTTCGAATTTAAGAAAACGAAATTTATGAGAATTGTTTTTATAGAAATGGAAGAGTGGACAGAATACCCAAGGTGTCTCACTAAGGGAGACCTTGGGGTTGTTTTATAATGAATTAAAGAGATTACAAGATATGTAAGTCCGATGTGGGACTGCATACAACTTAACCTAACAACCCTCCTCAAGCTAGTTGTTCCTACCTTGAATACATAATAAAACAAAGCACAACACTCCCCCTCAAGCGGAGACATATATATTTATCATGTCCAACTTATTACATAAAAATTGGACTCGTGGTCCAGACACTCCTTTTGTGAGAACATCGACAAGTTGATTAGAGTTGTGAACGTGGCGAAGATGATCTTTTTCTTGTCAAAGTTTTCTCGAACGAAATGACAATCAACTTCAATATGCTTTGTCCGCTCATGAAAGACTGAATTTGTGACAATCTTGATAGCAACTTGATTGTCACAACAGATATGTGTTCGTTTTTTGGTCGGATACCCAATCTTGTGAAAAATTTGTTGTGTCCAAATAATCTCTGCAGTCACATATGTCATGACACGATATTCCGACTCTGCACTTGAGCGAGAGATAACGATTTTCTTTTTGCTTCGCCATGAGATCAAATTCCCTTCAACAAAAACAACAAAACCAGACATAGATCTACTAGAAGAGAGACAACCAGCATAATCTGCATCACAAAATGCCTCAATGTCTGTATGCCCATGTTCAGAATATAGAAGACCCAAACCCGATTTCTTTTTCACATATCTAATAATGCGAAGAACAACCTCCCATTATGTTTTTGTTGGAGATTCCATAAATTGACTCACTTTGTTAACTGCACAAGCAATATTGGGTCGAGTCATGGTCAAGTAGTTGAGCTTCCCAACAAGTCATTTGTATCTGTTGGGTGATGAAAACATCTATCTATCAGAATGTAGGGACCTTTCTTCAGGTTTGAGGGGTGAGTCAACCGAGTCAGCTTGAGTCATTCCAGTCTTTTGCAGAAGATCAAAAACATACTTTATTTGAGATAGAAAAATTCCTTTGGCGTATCTGGAGACCTCAATCCCCAAGAAATACCGTAGTGGACCCAAATCCTTCGTATGAAAATGTTGATGAAGGATTTGAGTTGATCAATGTCGTCAGTATCACTTCCAGTAATGACAATGTCATCCACATAAACAACCAAGAGAATGCTGCCTGCTGTAAACTGGTGATAGAAAACAGAGGAATCTTTTATGCTTTGACACATGCCAAAGCTAAGTACAACGGTGCAAAAGCACCCGAACCAGGCACGAGGTGATTGCTTGAGGCCATACAATGATCAAGGAAGGCGACGTACCTTGGAAGACTCCCCCGAGCAACAAACTCCGGTGGTTGCTCCATATAAACTTCTTTATCAAGAAAATCATGAAGAAAAACATTTTTCACATCCAACTGATGTAGATGCCAATTATAAGAAGCGATAAGAGAGATAAATAAGCGAACTGATGACATTTTGGCCACTGGAGAGAAGGTGTCAAAATAATCAATGCCATATGTCTGCGCATAACCCTTGGCAACAAGCCGTGCTTTGAGACGATTTAGAGAACCATCGGCATTGACGTGCACACTATAGATCCACTTGCACCCGGCAACCTGTTTATCCATAGGGAGAGGGACAAGATCCCAAGTGTGGTTGGTTTCCAAGGCCTGAAGTTCATCCTGCATAGCACACAACCAACCTGGATGAGAGAGGGCCTCGACAACAGTGCGTGGTGTCGAGTAATCAGCCAGTGTTGCAATAACCCGAGAGGCAGACGCGGATAATCCCTGATAAGACTAACAAGAGCGTGAGCCTTTGCGGAGTGCATTGAGAAATTCTGGTGATGGAGCATCAGAAGCAGATGAGTCGTCAGGTGTGGTAGTGACAGGAGGCGGCAGAGTGGCAGATGTGCGAGGTCAGCAAGTATATATCCGACCAAATCGTGAGCCAACAATATCAGTAGGAGGAGAAATAGGTGGTGGTGGATCAAGAGAATATGACAAAATAATGTCAGAATTAGAAAGAGTGGATGAGGGTGAGAACTCGGGAATAGAAAGAACTGATGATTCGACAAAGGAAACATCGGCGGAGACAACATAGCAATGCAAATCGGGAGAGAATAATCGATATCCGCGCTGGGTGTGGGAATAGCCAAGAAAGATGCATTTTAGAGCACGTACATCAAACTTGGTAACCGAGGGGCAAATATCTTGAACACACACAACCAAAAATGCGGAGGGGTAGGGAATGAGGGAGTATTGTTGGAAGTAAGGAATGAAAGAGTGTCTCTCCCTAAAGAACAAATGAGGGAAGTCCATTGATAAGATATGTGTGGCTGTGAGAATGACATCGCCCCAAAAAGTGGTTGAAACTTTTTTTTGAAATAAAGCGCCCGAGCAACTTTCAACAGATGGCGGTTTTTCCGTTCAGCAACACCATTTTGTTGAGGTGTGTCAGGAAAAGAGATCTGATGGATAATGCCATGGTCATTGAGAAAAGATTGGAAGGGTCCGGATAAATATTCACGACCATTGTTAGAATGAAGGCAGTGGAGTTTAGCGGAGAACTGAGTGGTGATTTCGTGATAATAAGAGCGAAACACGGTAAAAAGTTCAGAACGATTTTTCAACAAATAGACCCAAGTCATCCCTGAAAAATCGTCGATGAAAGTAACAAAATATCGATAACCCAGTTTAGAAGGACTAGGACTGGGCCCCCAGATATCAGAGTGAACCAAATAAAAAAGAGTGGATGCACAAAGAACTGCTCGGGGAACATAGGTGACCCGATGATGTTTTGCGTAGTGACATGACTCACATTCAAAAGGACGAAGAGGTCCCGATTCTGGAAGAAGTTTTTGAAGAATGGGGGCAGGTGGATGACTAAAGCGATAGTGAAGTTGGGGGGCATGATCAGAGGTGGCGGGACAGGCGAGAGTGGGGGCCGAGTCAAGCACATGCACACCACCCTAAAGTCGTTCAGGACCAAGCACTTGAGTCGTCGAATGCTCCTAAAATATAACCGAAGTAGGTGAAAAGATGGTCTGACACTTTAAGTCAGCTGCTAGTTTACTAATTGATAGTAAATTAAAGGGACAACGGGGAACAAAGACAACAACGAATAGAGTCAAGCTAGGCATAATTGTACAACTTCCGTAGCCCGCAATTTGCACCGTCTGACCATCGGCTACAATAATATTACCTCCAGACGAGGTCGCTCTATAGGACCGTAGAATACCTACATTGCCAGTGATGTGCTCGGTGGCACCAACCAAGAGGTGCTATGGGCAATAGTCGCGCTTGATGATGCCATAGAGTGTGCTGAAAATGCATGGGGACAAGGTGCTGAAGGTGCACAGTTGATAGATTATAGGTGCTGAAATTGCACGACTAGTCCATCCAGGAATTAGGTTATTGAGGAAAGATCATATGGATGACGGTGGGGCAGGGTTGGGTCGTCGCGCATAAGGGGTCCATTGCGGCAGCGCAGGGAGGGCTGGAGGCAAGAGGCGCTGCACGCACAGGGGGACCGATAGGAGGTGTCGTTGCGCGCACAGGGTGGGGCGTAGGGTGCCGTCGCGCACAGGGAGGGTTGACAGGAGGGGCCGTCGCGCGCAGGAGGGGCGCAACAAGGAGGGCCGTCGAGCGCAGGAGGGAGGGGCTGAAGGCGGGGGGCCGTCGCGCCGAACTGGGAGGGTCGTCGGGGAGGGGCGTCGCACAACAGGGGCGTCACACAACAAGAAGGGGGGGTCCGCCCAAGAGAAAGAGAGTGGGTCAGGGTTGGATAACCCCCTCTTATACCATGTAGAAATGGAAGAGTGGACCAAATATCCAATGTGCCTCACTAAGGGAGGCCTTGGGGTTAATTTAGAATGAATAAAAGAGATTACAAGATATGTCAAGTCCGATGTGGGACTGTAAACAACTTAACCTCTTAACAGTTTTGGTTAATTATTTCAGAAGGAAAATGTTTTGTGTTAAATTAATTAATCATAGGTATGAATAATGACCGAAAGTGTCAGGAAACAAACAGAATAACCGGGTAATGATCGGTAGTATCGGGAATTGACATGGATGGGAACTGCCATGGTATGTGATGTGGATGGGGAGGGTCGTTAATTGGAACACTCGGATGAATGTCAATCCATAGTGGGCTATGGTCATAGACAAGAGACGAGTATTGTTTTGGTATATTGATTCACATTGCTCATGATTTCGGTAATTGTTATGGCTAACAAACTGCTTTGATGTTTGGGTGAACCAGTAAGGGTTGCATTTATTTCTCTTTAAACTCTCATGTGAGTTGTTTTGACATGCGGACAGGTTAATGTGAACTGTCTGTGAACTGTTTTAAAATGTGTTCAACTTTTTTCAAAATGGAATTGGTGATGTAGGAAAAGAGAAAGCTATACCTTGTTCACCGGTGATGAATAAGGAGTTCCGTTTGTGGAGGGATGTGTCGGTGCTCGATCGTATGTTGTTGGGGGAATTGGGCCATTCATTGATGGATGGTTGTTGGTCATTTACTTAAGCTTGATAATGTCGTGCCAGACATTTGATCATTTTGTTTTCGCTGCATTTAATTTGATTTGGTTACTTTGTTTATTTTAAAGGACGTTTTAAAGTTGGTTTTGGTTTTATGAAAATCTTCATTTTCACTTCATATAGGCGTTGTTTACTTCTGATGGTAAATCGTTCCGCAAACGATTACATGTGTTCCCTTGTCACTAGTTTCCAATTTTTGTTGACCCGGCAATGCACTTGAGGCCAAGTGGCGGTCCAACTTGGGCATCCTAGTCGAGCTGTGACAAAAGGGTATCATAGCCCATGTTTTTTAAAGTTGTGTTGAGTCTTGGGAAGTCCAGTAGACTTGGATAATAAGATGGTTGGAACTCAAGAGGGTACCCATTAAAAGATGTAACTAATCTATTTATAATGAAACTTGAGTTGTCAGGGAGTCTTGGCATGACAAGTGGTCGGAGGATTTCTTGTAGGGTTGTTGGTTAGTTGTGTATTGTGGGTGTTTGCAATCACGATGAGTTGAGACGGGATGTGTGTTCACGCATCATGGTAGGCATGCGTAGAGATGAAATACTTATGCATTGGATTTCCGTAAATGATTTAATTACTTGGAATTGGTTTTCGAAATTAATTTCAAATGGTTTTGCAAACGTTCTGTTTTTAAAGGAATTTGGTTGAAATTCTTTATGAATACTTTCTGTGAAACATGAATTGTGAAAGGAATGAATCACTAGAAGGTGAATAAAGTCACTTAGACGTCGATTGGAATCCCGTGTTAAGAGTTTTAGAACTTTTGTTATCTACTCATGTAACGCCCTGACTAAAATCACCTAAACGACTCCATAACTGGAGCGCCGCAAGACCCCAGGCATGCCTCCTCGTATGCCAGAGGCCGCTGACTTGCGGTGTAAGTTTATAACTATCATTGAAGAGACTATACTCTGTATCGTCACATACAATAACAGACCAATTACAGAAACATCAAATAAGCATTAGAGTAAATGCAAAGTTTTACCGTTTAAGGCCAACCATCAATAACAAACAAACATCACCATGCTACAACAGTAATGCAACCCATGCTGGCACACATGAAAACATACAACAGGGACCGCCCATTGGGTCGGGCAAGTACAAAATAAATAGACAAAAATACACTGTAGACATAGCCATAACCTTCAGTCCCTCAGAGCTGTCTCCCAACTCCATCCAGCCACTCCAACAAGATCCTCATACAATCCGTGACCTGAAATCCAAACATAAACTTTGCACGCGCACCGGGGTGCCGTACAGGGTGTGGGCTTACAACTCAGCAGGGTCTCATCAAGTGCCCCCTTATATTCGCCATCATATACCGTGTGTGTGTTTGGTATGTGGGGGTGTGGGCTGGCAGTGATAGGAATGAGGGCTGGTGGGGCTATCCGTATGCGGGCATGAGTATTAACTGCTAAGGGGCAATATTGTATTTTGGAGTTATTAGTTTGTTTTGGGGAAATTGGTAGTAGGTTGGGATAATAAATAGGGGAGATGTTAGTTGGGAAGGGGATACAGATTATTTGGTTTTTTAGCTTGGCCGACCAGAATGGCGACACGAGTTGCTTATGAGGAATCGGAACTGGAACAATTTATGCAAGCGCAAACGACCGAGTTGCAAGAGCTTCAAACGACTTTAAAAGAGCACCTGCGGTTCTTGCAGGCACAAACACGGGAGCTGGAGACGCAAGTGGTTCGTTGTGTAGAATCTAGGAAGTGAAGTGTGAGGCGGCCTCTGCATGTTCGTTTGGAAATGGTGACAAAAATGTGGACGTCGGGAGAAGACAAAGAGGAAGCCTAATTCCGGATGACGCCACTGGTGGAAGAATTGTGGAGTGCGTCGAGGTGAGTTGAGTTGCCTTATTTTTCAGAAGAGGATCTTTTTGGATGGATCACGAAAGCAGATACTTCTTGGTCAATCGAATGCCGGAAGATATGAAGCTACATTTAGCGCAGATTTGTATGGAGAACACAACTCTGTTCTGGTTCCTGACGTGGCAGAATGCTAATCCTAGTTCGAAATAGGAGAAACTGCGCTTATGGAGAGATATGAGAAAGGCAAGGAGAAGCAGATTGTTCTTGGATCGCGTTCGAAACCACTTATTGCGGTAGTAACGAGTCTACCGCCCCTGCTGCACAGTGTTGGGAGTGTGAGGTTGTCTGTATCGGGACATGAGTAATAACTGCCAGGGGCAGATTTTCATTTTACTTTTAATTAGTTTGTCGTGTTGCCAGCTATAGTGGTTGGGGGTTGGTTATAGCAGAATGTGTGGTTAGCTGCTTGGCTGAGGTATTAAATATGGGGGGGGGGGAGGGTTGCATGTGGGGGTTACAAATTGTTATTGCATTTAGCTTGGTAGGTGCTGGAGGTGTAGCCTTGGGAGGTCTCGCCTAGGCTCTTCGGGAGAGTGGTCTTCCCTATGGAGAGTCCTCTTCTTTCCTACCTCCCACTTCTTCTTCCCCTGCACCTAACTGTAATTTTCTTTCGGTTCTGTACAACTAATCCACATTTCAGCAATACAACTTGTCTCATCTTCCTTTTACCTCTCGCACAAATTGTCCTAACAATTTGGCGACTTTGCTGGGGAAACTTTCGGGCTGCTGTGAGGTTGAACGAACGACTGTTAGGGCGAACGAAGCTTGCTGGTGGTTAAGAGGTAGGCAACTGGTGTGGATGATTGTTACTGGTTCATCGTTGGAGTAGTGCGATGCGACCGCTGTTTTGGAAGAGGACTGATAGGAGTGATGGTAGAATAATGAGGGGGAGTCCTTTATCAACTGCCAGGGGCTGTGATGTAAATTTCATAAAGACAGTCATTACTTAGGTGTATGGCTAATAAGTTGGGTAATTCTCCCATATAAGCTGGAAGGGGAATAGGGGAGGGGGTTATAAAAGTATTTTGTTGGAATTCTGCTGTGCAGAACGGAGGTCAAGCCTCCGGCCTCTTGGGGTTGTGCCTCCTCCAGGAGGATTCTTCTTCTTCTTCCTCCTCCTCTTTTTAGTTCTGTTGTGTTCCAGAATTCTTGTACAGCTGTTGGTATAATACAAAACTTTTGTTTTTTCTCTCTTTAACACCTTGTTATCTTATCATTTGGTGCTTTCATGGAGAGATTTTTGGGGAGAGAGAGAAACTAAAAAATTAGAGGAAAAGAAGTTGACACATAGGGAAAAAAGACTCGCAGCTATGGAGTAGGTGTTGCAGTGTTGACCTCACAACATCTAGTGTCCCGTAGCAGAGAAGACCGACTTGCAGTACATTTTTCCTCTTCATTGATCGGGACAATAGATTCAGACACAGCAGTTGAAGTCGGTGGAACGTGACTCGAAAGAACTGATGTGGACACAACCGTTTCTCTCGCACAACAGTTGGAGACGACATGCAATGGTATTTAACCCCCCCCCCCCCCCCCGAAGAAGGCAATTGAGAGCGGCAAGACTGTTGGATGACCACAAGAATGGAGAACAAAGTTAAAATGCTCGAAACGAATGTTGGATGTGACGTCGAATATTGCAGAGTCGATGATGACTGTGTCGGAGCTAAAAGCGATAGTGACACAGCTGTTTAAGGCTCAAGCAGAGAGCACGACATGGGAGAAATCCGCGGCAGTAGAGGAAGACGAGTTAAAGACGGAAAAAGAAAGAAGGAAAAAGAAAGAAGGCTTTGTCACCACACAATAGGCATGGAGGACAAAGAGATGCGTGCGTCACAAGGCAAGTGAAAATGCCGATTTTCATTGGAGAGGATCCGGTAGCTTGGATCACGCGTGCGGAGACATATTTCTCAATCCATCGGATGCGTGAAGAGTTGAAGGTCCCATTAGCACAACTGAGCATGGAAAGTTTGATCCCGTATTTGATTATGTCACTGAAGTCGGTCCGAATGAAGTTCCCTTGGATGCAGCTTAAAGAGGAATTGTTAGGACGATACGGCTGTGTTGTGGAGGAAGATACTATGATGTATTTGAAGGAGCTGCGATAAACAAAATCAATGGATCGATGAGTTTGAACGAGTGGCTTTGTGGATTCCGGATCTTTCAGAAAAGTGGTATATGAGTTTGTTTATTGGTGGATTGAAGCTGGAAATAGGCAGCATTATTATGATACACGAGGCGTAGAACAAAATGAGGCTGTGAGGCTGTGAGGCTGTGTACACTGATCAGGAGAGTAGAGCGAGAGTTTATGGTAAAAGGAATAATTGAACAATCGGAATTGCAAAACAGGGAAAATGTATTTAGCAACCAAGGGAGGAGCTGGGGTACCAGTGCCGTGAAATTTGTTCCAACAATGGAAGTTGGCGAGAAGGGGAAAATAGGAGGCAACGATGCACCGCGAGTGAGGCGTCCGAAATTTGTCCAAGGAAAAGTTTGAGGAAAGGAAGCTGAAGAGATTTTGCTTTGCTTGTGGACAAAAATTCAGTATAGGGCATAGGTGTCTAGAGAGGTTTAAAGTTGATGACGTGGGAGTGTTTGGAGTTGAGTAGTGAAGCGGGAGAAGAACCAAAAGAGGAAAGTGATGGGCCGTACGGTTGAAAAGGGGATCCCAGGAAGCTTGCGGAGCTGCAGCAGTTGCAGTTCCCTCATCACCACCTTTGAGCTGCTAATGGAAGCGAGCCTTATACTGGAAGTATTTAGGGAGACTAATTCTGAACATAGAGTATCCAAATTTGTATTCCATGAATGTTCTACATAAAAAGCGAATGTTTTTTTAAGCATTTGTATTGTCTACTTCGGTATTGCAAACGGGGGAAAAAATGTTTCCCTGCAATGAATAAAGTCGGCCATGCACAAGCTTAGGTAAATAATAATAATAGTTGGAGTGGATCATTGTCGAAAGAGCTTATGTTCCTCCAACATGGTATGGTTTAAAGCTGGAAAATGTGTGCCTTTGAGCTGCTTATGGAAGCGAGCCTTATACTGGAAGTACTTAGGGAGGCTAATTCTGAACATATAGTATCCAAAAATGTGTTAGGAATGTGAGGTTGTTTGGTCCTGTCTGTATAGGGACAGTTGTCTAATATTTTGTATTAGTTAAAGTGTTGGTCTGGCAGGTAGCAGGTAGCAGGTAGCAGGTAGCAGGTAGGGGTTTGTTAGGAGTGGTTGGGGTAGTAAATAGAGGAGATGTTAATAGGGGAGATGTTAGATGGGGTGGGGATACGAATCATTCTGGATTTCCGTTGGCAGCTGGGAGGCGAGGCGACGACCTTGGGAGGTCTCGGCTTGGCCTCGGGAGAGTGGTCTTTCCCCAGGGTTCTTTCTTCCTCGTCTCTTTTTTCTTCTGCTGCTGCTGCTCCTGCTCCTTATTCTAGCGTAATTCTGCCTTTACTCTTGTGAATCTCCATTTCTGCTGTGCACCGTAGCAATAAATCTTGAGTTGTTATCTTTCTTCGACCTAATTTCCGGGCTTTTACGAGTTATGTATAAACTCATGGCTCAAAGCCTGGCCTGTCCCAATTATTAATTGAGTTTTACAACATTATTACATGACAAGAAAAAATGTATAATAACAGTGAATTTAAAATATTAAATAATATTATGTTTTCTTTTGCAAATAAAATAAAATAATATTATTATTTTGGCCGGCTGGGTCATGGGTCAAGTCACTAATAATGGTCGGAGCCCGGACTGGATATTAATCATGCTTTTAAAAGCGACCCATTTATTATTCCAGCCAAAAAAAATTAAGCCCAATAATAAAAATTTTGCAGGCTGGGGTTATTCAAGGTTATGTATGCTAAAAAAATTGATATTTGCAAAAAAAAAAATCAAAGTATTTTTTATTTCTGCATGTGTTGATTTGAATGTCTGGGATTTTCTTTTGCTAAATCGTGTCCTTCACTTAACTTGTCTTCCGTTTCAATTTCTTATTTATTGTTTGTTTTATCAATATCACATGCAGTTGTGATGGACAGTGCATGAGGTCATTTCATGCCACAAAGGAAGCTGGTGCTGATTCATTTTGTGAATCACTAGGCTTTACTGCTGCAGAAGTTAAAGTACGTGCTTTGTTTCTTTCTGTTATGTTAGTTTATGTATATTCCATATCCCTACACCACCTCCTCACTAGCAAGTGCGTGCCACTTTTCTTGGCAGGTGATGAAAAAATTTCTTTGTAGGAACTGTCGGTATAATCAGCACCAGTGTTTCTGTTGCCGGAAGCTAGGTTCTTCTGACAAAGCCTCTCGTGCAGAGGTCTGTATTTGCTTAAAATGCTGATTTTACTTGTTTGGTAATGTTAGATTTAAAAAATAATAGTGATAAACCTGTTTGTGCGTTATGCTGTAGATTCTCATAGCAGATCTTTAAAATTCAGTTTTAACTTCTATAGGGAAGAACTGAATAAAGGGCCTGCTTTGTTATTCTTTGCACTTATTCTTCACCGGGAAAGAGAGGAACTTGATTGTCAGATATCTGTTAAACAACCTCCTCTGATGGCATGGTTTCCTTATCAAACTCAACACAGTTTGTTGTGGCGAGGGAAGTTATCTTAGGTTTGCTTAACATGATGATAAATATATAATGTTACCAACACATGGTCAAACTATAAATAAATATATGCAATGCTAAGTAGTAAAGTTACCATATAAGGAGATATTCTAAATAAACCTTATTAAAGCTTTATACAATATATCCAACACTATCCCGCAAATTGACAGTGGATTAAACATGAAGAGATCGAAAAAAGACAAGCGAGACTGTTGAATGTGAGGAATTTGGTGAAGAAGTTGATGACTTGACTTTTAGTCTCAATAAAACAAAGAGAAATGGTAAGAGCCTTGAGGTGATAATTTTTTAGATGAGCATCTATCTCAATATGGTTCATTCGCTCATGTGATATACAACTGATATTTAATATAAAAGATTTGTTATTGTCATAATGGAATAGTTATCTTAGTAGCAAGCCTCACGTCATCAAATAAATGACATGACTAAACAATCTTATTCACAATGTTAGCCATAGTGTGGTTCTCAAATTCAGTTGAAGAGTAACATACAATCAATTATCTTTTGCAAAAAGGTAATACCTCATCAACGTACTTGTGGTCCTTTACCTCACAGGCAGGCTTCTGTATCAAAGGACGGTAGTTTTTGAATGGGGTGAAAGCAAGAAATGGTAGACAAGAACAGGGAACACAATGAATTATTTTAAGGATAACTCCCAATTAGTCTTAATTCAATTTGGTTGCACATATTTTATGTAACTAGACAAGCTGTTTTTTCTTTTCTTATCGAGACCTTTTTGGTAAACTGGTAGAATCTGTCATTCCTTTCGTAAAATCATTTTGTAAAAGTAAATTTGACAAATGTTCATACCAAGCTCTTGAGAGTTGCTTAAGTTTGTATAAAACCTTAGCAAGTTTAAAGAAATGACCCGACAGGTTCAGATTTTCAAAACTCGGAGGTTGTTCAATATAAACTTCCTTCCGAACAAAACCATTTAAAAAAGCACTTTGAGCATCCGTTTGAAAAAGAATGAAATTCAGATGTGATGCACAAGCAAGTAGTATCCAAATATACTCAGTAATTTTAACTGCAAGTGTTTTTTCAAAAATGAAATGACTTGAGCACTTACTATAATTTATATATGCTACAAACACTTTTTAATAAGTGACATCAAACTTAGCCTTAACTATTTTGGCTACTTAAACATCACTACCCAACCCCCCTGGTTCATGAATCCAGCTATCTTAAAGCATTCAATGGCACCTCTTGACCAACCTTGGACCCATTATCAATCAATGAAACTTCTCATCCAGGCTTGAGGGCCAGGTCACCATCCCGTCTGGCGACAAGCTATTACTTTCCAGGGCCATTTATTAGACCAATGACTATCTCCATAGGCCAACACTGTTCTTTTAATGTGTTTTGTGCTCACTCACACAATTGTAATACCTTGGCCACCATCCCTTGTGCCCACAAGTTATTACTTTCCAAGGCCATTTATTAGACCAATAACTATCCCCATAGGCTAACATTCCTTTAATGTGTTTTGTGCTCACTCATACACTACCTAAAAAACTTCTTAGGAGGTTATCTATTTTGATATTGCTCTAAGGCAAACACGTTAAACTGTATTAGATAGACTCCCAAAAAGAAAGATGCATCTTGTTGATATGAGTAGCACAATCTAGTATTTGAAGTCTTTATTTTTATGGAGAGGTTACATTAAATGTAACACAATTTTGGGTTCTAATAACATTTTTTGCTTTTTTTTTTGGTGGTGGGGGGGAGGGAGTTTTGCACTTAGTTCTGAATGAGCATTTACTAAAATGATTTCATACCATTCTTCACATTCACTGGGAAGTTAATTCGAAAGTTTAGCTGATTTGCAGATGATTGGAAATCCGCACACAACTTCATGTGGGGTATCAATGTTTCTGTGGGCATGAATTTTCTTCCCAGTTGCTTTAAGAAGCCAGTGATGCCCTTTGCATTTGTAATGTGAAACTCTATTTTTTTTTCATGTTCTTTTTCAATTAAAATTTGGTACATCCAGATTCATATTTGAAAAAATATTCATATTTTTATGTGACAAAGGAATTTGGTAGCTCCAGATTCATATTTGAAATAGTATTCAAAGGAATTTAGGCTATGTGTGGTATGAAGGGTTTTGGGCTTAGAAATGGTAAAAAGAAATGAAAAGTGTTCATTCCTTTGGTATGAGGGAATTAATTTCCTGGGAAGTTCAACTTCCATTAAATGATGGTCTTTTGGTTAAAATTGTTGGATTGGTGTTGCCCGATCCGGTTGGGCCGAATGCTTGTGGCCCGCAACTGTCGCGGGTCGAGCTCCGCGGTGTGCTCGTTGGGGGTTGCAGGGGGCAAAGCGCCCCTGCTCCGGGGGCCGAAGGGCCCCGACCCAATTTTTTGGCTACTGTAGCAATGCTGATCACTGTAGCAGAGCTGACCGACCGACACCGACATACACTGTAGCGGTGCGGACTTCGGAGTCAGCTTCACTGTAGCATTTTGACTTCCAGCCGGCAGTCACTGTAGCGTTTTTGACAAAGTTGGCCGCCGATCACTGTAGCAACGCGGGCTTACTATTCGGAACAGTGGACCCTCTTCTTCATATGTAGCCCATTTCGGGCTAGGGTTTACTACTGAAAATCCTCTGTATTTTTGTGCTCCCGATATAGTGAATTCTGCCTCTCCCGTGGACGTAGGGATTTTTCCCGAACCACGTAAATCGCTGTGTCCTTATTTGCTTTTTCGTTCTTTCGTTTTCTCGTTTTTGTCGTTGTCTTCCGATGATTCCGCAACAAAAATACCCACCTGCCTTGTGGCACTATTGCATCGCCTTCCCTATCTCACCGATTATGGCACCCACTCAAATGTTGTGACAGCTATCATCATGCACCTCTGTGATGTTGAGGAAGGGGGAACAAGCCAACATTATCTGGATCGATGAGGGTGCAGGGTCAAGGATGATTGGATCCAGTGGGCGCAACATCAATATGTGAATGGAGGGATATCTTCCTTAATTGACTCATTTAACCATCTTCATTTCCCTTGCCGATCAAACTTCTTTCATTTCCATATGCATTCCATTTAAGTTCATTCATTTCTTTTATTTTCCTTTCCGCAAGTCCCACAGGCCTATCTCTTTGGTAGGATGGATAGATTGAGTTGTATATTCTGTCTTATTTCCCCTGCTTCTGCAACCATTCATCAAATGTTAACTTGCTTGTTTGATTGGTTCGATCTGGTCTTGGTTTTGAATCCTGTGTTTTGCTTAAGAAAACAGGTTTGCTTTTTGATTGTTTCACTAGTTAACTAACGTTTGATTGTTTTTTAGGTTTTCAAATGTGCTAAGTCAACATGCGGTCTTTTTTATCACCCAACTTGTGTTTCTAATGTTCTCCATCGGGATGATGAAGCACTGGCAGAAGAAATCCAACAAAAAATTGCTGATGGGGAATCGTTTACCTGTCCAGTTCACAGATGTTGTGTCTGCAAGAACCTTGATGACAAAAAGGTTCATGAGTTGCAGTTTGCTGTTTGCAGGCGATGTCCAACATCATACCACAGAAAATGTTTGTAAGTTTTTAGCATTTTAATTTTTTTCAACATAATCCATGTTTTTATTTTGAAATGATATTCTGATACTGATGATTTAGTATTATTCTCAGGGAAATAGCTTTTGAAGCATTGGATGCTGAAAGTACCAAAAATAGGGTTTGGGAAGGCCTTTTGCGTAATCGTATTTTGCTTTACTGCTTGTAAGATTACCTTGAGCATCAAAACACTTTTCTTTGCCTTACCTGATGTGATTTGTAAATTATAATTTTGCTGTTATATTGGCCAGAAAACATAAGGTTGATGACAGTCTAGCAACCCCAAAGAGAGACCACATACAATTTCCAGCTGTTCCAAAAGGCAAGAAAATGCAAGCATCAAACTCTCTTTTCAGCAAGAGGGATCAACAGAAGAAAAGTGTGATTTTGGAAGGTACTTTCCTGGAGAAAACTTCTATAAGACCCACTGATCAGTTTGAAAAGCACTATCAATGCATAATTTGTCAAATGAGGTTTTTGCAGATCATGTGCCTGGGAAGTTGTTGCATGGCAGTGCAGAGTTTTCCTGCAAGGAAATGGTGAAATCTTTGGCAGTTGAAGAAAATAGGTCTTCTTTAGGGAGACGAAAGTTTGACTCGTGTAAGGTTTCCCAACAGAGTGAATCTAGCCCAGAGCCTTCCATTGTTCAATCTGACAAGGTTATGGCTGCCAAGAGGTGGTAACATTTCTCCTTGTGTGAAACCCCTTAATATTGCTTCTCCCCCTCCCCTTCTCCCCCCCTCCCCCATCTCCTCTTCTTCTACACTCTTACACACACTCATTTCTCTGTTCCTCCTTGTTTGCTCAGTATCTCAAGTAACAGTAGCTCGTCTTATTTTTACATTTATTCTGCTGTACAGAATATTTCAATTAATGAAGGCAACCTCATGTTCTGTTACATTGGACGAGGTTATACAAAGACTAAATGTGCCATCAGCTCATGGATCCTTCCCCCAAAACGATGTTGATGAAAATACCACACAGGGAAAGTGTGAGGGATTTGTTGAGGTACATATTTTAATAATTCTGAAGTTTTAGATGCTCCTGTAACATGGCTGCAGTACTGAATTTCTTGGAATTATTTCCTGTTAGCTGCCCTCCCCACCTTTTTCATGTACCATTTCCTTGCTATATCTTTTGCTTACATTTTGTTCATATGTGATCTTCATGCAATTGCGTGTTGCTAATTAGAATTCCGCTGGCACTTCCAGATTTGTGGTTATTACTATCCTGTTTGCTAGATTTTGAAATTATTATTTGTGATCATTGTATGTTTTACTTCCAAGTGGGAAAGGCACATTGTCATCATCATGGATTTTTGAATAAAGGAATTTTATTAATAACTACTACAAAATAATTTTCCAGTTTGGTGATTGTTGGATCCAATTAGGATCGGGCCTAGACCCAGAGTCATGTATTAAAGTCCCACATTGAATCTCTATTATGATGTATCTTGTAGATCTATCTATCTATAAATAAACTGTCCTAGCTCTTAGCGTCCCTCGTTGAATCTCTATTATGAGTCGGGTACCCAGGCACAGGGATTGTTGGATCCAATTAGGATCGGCCTAGACCCGAAGTCACGTATTAAAGTCCCACATTGAATCTCTATTATGATGTATCTTGTAGATCTATCTATCTATAAATAAACCGTCCTAGCTCTTAGCGTCCCACATTGAATCTCTATTATGAGTCCGGTACCCAGGCACAGGGACGCATGGGCATTGGAGATGAAAGAGTAGCCCCAGAAACCGTTCCTCTTGATGAGGACTAACTCATTATTTATACTGATAGATAATGTGATATAGAATGTGATGTAGGATCCGAGGTAGATAAGAATACAAAATTAAAACTAAAGGACAAGGGGATATGATAGAACAATTCAAATAAATTGAACCCAGATAGACCTATATATTAAATATCTAATTATCTTAACAAATTTAATAAAATGAAATAAAATGAACTAATGTAAGAAAAACGACATTTGCTCCATACTGAAAAGAAAAAAAATTAAAATAGTAATTTAAATTGTTATTAATAATAAAATATTATTAAATTGAAAATTTTATAATTCCCTGATTAAAATATTTACTGTTATTTTTACACGACTTTATCTCTTATTAGGACCAATAGGGGCCTGTATACCCTGAGAGGGGGGTGAATCAGGGTATGTATATTCTTTTCTAAATTCTTCCTGCCCCACTAGATCTTGACCTCTTTATCACAAGGGTCACTTTGTTTGCACTTGTGTGTTTATTATGATCACTTCTTTTCTTCTTTATCTGATGATGATGCTTTGTATGCAATGCAAGGAAGCAAGCAGACAGACACATAGATTTTTACTTGGTTCACCTTCACTGGGCTACGTCCAAGGAGCATACAACGGCGATGTGACGCTGTATCAAATCAACTAAAGCTCACTGCCAATAATGTTCGGGCTAGATCACTTTTAAGTCCAGACACTGCCTTTACAATGTTTAGGGTCAGCTCACTACTTTTCCAAGAGTCACTCCCTGTTTCTCTCTCACTGGCTCACTGCCGGTTGAAAGGATAACCTTCTTCCTCTTCCTCTGCTCAATGCACTTTGAAGGGATCTACTCACAGTTTATGGACTTGTAGGTTCGTTCATTATTATTAATGAATGCATACTCCACTGTATGTAGATGCTCCATTGAAGTCCAAATTTCACCCATGTGTGAATATCCTTTTGTCATTGATCACTGGGCAACACCCTTTGAAAATACCTTCGCAAAACACCCTACTTTGCGAAGCTCAAACAAACTTTCGTGAAGTCCCTGCCTCTTTGCGAAGCACACACATTCGCAGAGCTCACTGCCTCGCAGTGCACACTGCTTCGCAGAGCTCAGACCTTCGCAAAGCTCAAGCCTTCGCAGAGCTTAGGCCGTCGCAGAGCTCAAGCCGATGAAAGCGACTTCCTTTGCGAAACTCATTGAGCCAACGCGGAACACACCACTTTCACGGAGCTAGATTAGTCGCCTCGAAGCTCCTGTCTTTCGCGAAGCACACTGCCCCTGCGGATCTCTTTCGCGATCTGAGAGCAACAAATTTTTCTTGGAAAACTCTTCTTCTATCGAGTGGGTTGAGGTCTATTTATAAGCGATTCCACCGACTCTCGAACCTTCCGCGCGAAGTCAGCGCCACGTCAGCTCAAATCGCGAAGCTTCGAAATTTCCGCCGAAATTATCTATATATAGTGAAGCACCACGACAATTTTCAGATCGCGAAGATAGTTGTAATCGTGGAGCGTTCCGTCAATTCCTTCGCGCCTTTGCCATGAAACTCCACTCGCAATGCCTTTCGCCTTCGCAATGCTCTTCAACGGTGCTGTTCGTGAAGGTTATCGTAATCGCGAAGAACACCGTCAACATTATTCATGTCTTCGCGAAATCCACATCAAAACGCCCATCTTCGCGAAACTCATGCCTTTGCCATATTTTGATAAGATCTTCAAGGAAATCTACTTTTTGCGATGCTCACCAAACTCCAAATTTTGGACCCCAAAAATTTGGCAAACACTGGAAAACAGTGCCACCTTGTATCTGCTTTTTTTTGTACTGCTTCCAGATCTTCCATTCATTTGTCATGATTCTTTGTCAACATAGATTGTCAGCAACATCTCTGGAACTCGACAATTCACCATGAAAACCTGCATTGTCAACAAACACAACCAACCCAAAAATGCTGCAATGTTACCTTGAGGGCTTTTTGCCAAAAAATCTCCCTCTTTGGGTTTGTTGACAACTCTTCTCAAAACGATTCTCTGCACTTAGATACCTTACTGAGGCTCCATCCATCATTCGCCTCTTGCGATTCAGATAGCGACCAAAGATTCACTCACCCACATAGCTCACATGAGCAATGCTCGGCGTGAGAAACAAGAGTAGATGAAAAGTTCATTAATGAATCACTTCATTTCTGACACCAATCGTTGATTCCATACTGATACCAATTGCTGATTGCTGGAAACTTTCTTACACCATTCCAACGCCACTCTTCTGCTTTTATTACGATCCTTAACTGTCGTGATATTTATTCGTTGATCGATCACTTATAACATCGTCAAATTTAAAATTCTCCCCCTATCTCATTGCTCTCTCCCTATCTCGCTGCTCTACCTGTCAGCTTCTCTCCGCATCTTTGACTAAGACATTTTCACCCTTAGCCACAGGTTTTCCCCTTTTAGGAGTCACTATTTCTCCCCCTTTGTCAACGAACCCAAAAGTCACTCCTTTGTGGTCTGAAACATTGGAAAAAACACAAATTAGCACAATAGAGAAAAACACACCATACCTCGGGAAGATGGGGGGTCTCACATCCACACTTGTTTAAGTGCGGGGAGTCGACTGAACTCCCAGAGCCAGTCGACGCCTCTCAAAAGCTTCCTTGGGTAAGGTCTTTGTCAGAATGTCTGCAACTTGTAGTTCTGTAGACACATACTCCAACTTCACGTTTTCCTGCTCAACCTTCTCTTTGATAAAATGATACTTTATCTCAATGTGCTTTTGTCCTTGAGTGATCGACGAGATTTTTGCTGAGAATTATAGCACTTGAGTTATCGCATTGGATTCCGATCAAAGATTTCACGTCAACTCCCACATCATCAAGTTGCTGCTTCATCCATAATAATTGTGTGCATGCTTGAGTGATCGCAATATACTCAGTTTCTGCGGTGCTCAATGAAATGCAATCTTGCTTATTGCTCAGCCAAGAAATACACAAATCACCAAGATAGAAAGCACCTCCTGACGTTGATTTCCTGTCATCCGCTGAACCGGCCCAATCTGTATCTGTATACCCCAACAGCTCTTGCTGAGATTTTTTGTTATACGTCAAATCGAAATCCACATTTCCTTTGATATACCAAAGTATCCTTTTCACTGCAAGCATGTGGCTTTCTTTGGGATTGCTTTGGTATCGCGCTGCTTGGCATGTGGTGAAAACAATATCAGGTCTCGTCGCTGTCAGGTATAATAAACTCCCAATAATCTGCCTGTACTCTGTGATATTAACTGCTTTGTCATTATCATCTTTTGATAATTTCATCCGAGTAGCAACTGGAGTCTTCATCTCCTTGGAATTTTCCATTCTAAATCTTCTCAGAACCTCCTTAGCATATTTGGATTGAGAAATGAAAGTTTCATTCCTTGTGACACCTGTAAACCAAGGAAAAATGTCAGCTTTCCAATCATTGACATTTCGAACTCACTTTTCATGAATTCGGAAAACTGTCTGCACTGAGTTTCATCTGATCCGTCAAATATTATGTCATCGACAGAAACCAGTACCATCATCCTTTGATTACTATCATTGTTGAAATAGAGATTGTAATCAACTCCACCATGCTGGAAACCAAGCTTCTTCAAATACTGATCAAGCCTCTTGAGTACCATGCTCTTGGTGCTTGTTTCAGTCCGTATAACGTCTTCTTCAGCCGACAAACCTTGTTCTCATCCTCATGAATGAGAAAACCATTTGACTGCTCGATATACACTTCTTCCTCCAGAACCCCATTCAAAAATGCTGATTTGACATCCATCTGGAACACTTTGAACTTTCGTTGCACGGTAATGGCTAGGAATAATCTGATTGTCTCCAGCCTTGAAACCGGTGCAAATGTCTCATCAACATCTATTCCTTCTATCTGGGAGTATCCTTTGCACACTAGTCGTGCTTTGTTTCGACTTACTATGCCATCTTCATTCATTTTGTTGTGATAAACCCATTTAGTCCTGATGCCATTCTTATCTGCTGGTCTCGAAACAATCTCTCCCTATGATGTCCAACTCTTCTTATTATCGGGCCCACTGTTTAGACCCATAAACATTTTTCTCTTCCTGCATCATTTATTCTCATCTAGCACTTGGCGTTGAGCCATCAACAAAATCTCCAAGCTTACTGAGTTGGAACTTGGTGTAGGATAAAGAGATAAAGTTAATAACAAAATCACTTTCTATTGTGCTTAATTGCTCTCTTTCTTATTCAACTATGGTACCTGATTTTAATTCATTGAAACTCTGGAGCGCATCAATTTGTCACTTTGCATATTTAGATGCCACTTTCCCTTGGATCGTATCTCCCTAAAACCTGAAATACTTGAATCATCAGTTAACAACATTTATAAACATAGGGAGAGAGGGTACTTCTGAAATCCTCAAGATGAGGATTGTGGTTGATCCTGATGGGTCAACCCTTTGATTCTTTCTTGTAGAGCATCACACTCCTTGTTTTTTCTAGCTGTCTAGCCAACTTCAACCGCTTTGGTCATATGACTAAGCATTCATTAACCACATGATGAGTCTTTTTCTGATATGTAGATTTTGCAGGCCTGACCTTTCTCACCATTTGGGGCTTAAACTCACTAGTACACATTTCATTCTTTGATGTTCTACCAAAATTCCATTTCCCTTGATTCCTTCTCTGAGTAGGAATATCTCTTGTTATTCTTGTTATCTTCCCTTGCTCTTTCCTCCATTGCAGAGATCTTCCTCTTTTCTCTACTTCTCGTCGTGGCACATGACATTCGAGATTTTCAATGCATTCTTTTTGTATTTTTCTTTTATCAGATATCTCAGTCACCACACTGTTTTGCGTTGGTGGTAGGTCCTCTACTGAACGTACATTCTTCTTACTCACAACTGTAGCATCTCCTCCATTTTTCTTCTAGATTTGTTCATGTTCTTTCTGAGTGAGCTGTTGTGAGTGTGAGAGGAGGTGACTGATACACCTTTCGTTCAGCTCCTTGTGATTCCCCTGAGGCTCTAAGCCTATTATTCAACTTATCACTTTGTCTCCCAATGTAGAATTTCTCATTATGCATCACTGGAGTTAAGAATCTCCTTTCGAGTCCCTTTTCCTTTCCGGCTTTTTTCTTACTGCAATGTCTTGCCAAATGCCCATAATGAGAACATACAAAACATCTTCCATCAAAGGCATACCTCATTTCATCATTTCTCAGCCGAGATGTTGATGCAGTTTGAGTTCTTCTTCTGACATTGATCTCCTGAGCTTCCTGACACATACTCATAGTGTCTCATTCTTCCACAGTAATAGCATCTGATGAATGTTTTTCTTTGAGAGACTCTTCTCTCTGATTTCTCATGATGCTTCTTCTTATTCTCAGATTTAGTACAGTTTCTATCTTCACATCATGAAATGTATTTCTGTGCCTCTGAACAGAAGCTTGATGTATGACCTTGAGTCCCACAGAAACAACACATGATGTCATTATTTCCTGTAAATGTCCTCTTAGGTCTGTCTCTAGCACCTACAAGATTTTTTTCTTTTCTGGAACTGTTCACGACTCTCTTTCTGTCATGCACGGGAGGGGATTAATCAAATCCCATACCAGTTTTTCCCAAACCGCATGGTCTTTGAGCTTAGAAAATATGTTGTTGTTTCTCTTCAGAAATAGCATATTTGTTTTTCATTTTATCATCACTTGCTGAAGGATAATCAAATAATAAGTGCAAGAATTCTTCATTTTAGGCTTTCCTTTTGTATTGGATTTATCCACTTCTTTCCTCAGTAACTCTAGCTCTTCTTCCAACTTTTGAATCTTCATATCCCTTGCTTCAAGTTGAGCATTGAGTTCTCTCTCGAGATTCTTCCCGCTACTCATCTCATCTTCCAGTTCTCGTGTGAGCTTATCTGCCATATCACATTTCTCCTTTACTTTCAATTTTTCCGGAGCAACAGAATCAGAACAACATGCTTTCTCTTGTTGTAGCCTTTGATCCATCTGAATTAGTTTAGTTAGCTGTGCAACAAGATCATCATTTCTGGCATTCAAATTTTGAATGTTATCTGAGTTCAAATTCTTTCCCTTATTATTAGCTTTGCATTTTTCTCTCATTTTAGACAACTTTTTCCGTTCATCAGCTTGAGAATCATTTTTCTCCCTCAGATTAGTGACCATGTCAATAAGCCTTTGATTTAATCCTCTTAGCTTGTTAACCTCAATTTCCATTGCTTGGATCTGAATATCTTTAGATTTAATCTCTTCATCCAACTTCTGATTCAATTCCTTTATTTCATGGACAACTTCCACTTTTTTCCTTCTGGGAGTTTCTTCATCATCAGTAGTTCCAACATCACTTGGAGTATCAGGTTCTTCGCTCATTCTTTTTGCATCATTGAATGAGTAAGTATTTTCACTGTATGATTTATCCAAATCATTATTCTGTTCACTACTTGATTCCTTCAGCTGAATCACACTCTTTCCACAGACACTTCCACTCTGAGTAATTTCACCAGACTTCTGCTTCTTCTTTGAAGTTCTACCCTTTGCCATGGCATAACAAGGTATGATCAACTACAATGTTAATTTCACCAATAACTAAACCAAGTCAGAGCAAACAATTCTGATAAAGGAAACCTTCCCTCTGATACCAATTGTTAGGATCAATAGGGGCCTGTATACCCTGAGAGGGGGGTGGATCAGGGTATGAATATTTTTTTCTAAAATCTTCTCGCTCCACTAGATCTTGACCTCTTTATCACAAGGGTCACTTTGTTTGCACTTGTGTGTTTATTATGATTACTTCTTTTATTCTTTATCTGATGATGATGCTTTGTATGCAATGCTAGGAATCAAGCAGACAGACAGAGATTTTTATTTGGTTCACCCTCACTGGGTTACGTCAAAGGAGCATACAACGACGATGTGCCGCTGTACCAAATCCACTAAAGCTCATTGCCAATAATGTTCGGGCTAGATCACTTCTAAGCCCAGGCACAATGCTAGGAATCAAGCAGGCAGACATAGAGATTTTTATTTGGTTCACCCTCACTGGGCTACGTCAAAGGAGCATACAACGACGATGTGCCGCTGTACCAAATCCACTAAAGCTCATTGCCAATAATGTTCGGGCTAGATCACTTCTAAGCCCAGGCACAATGCCTTTACAATGTTTAGGGTCAGCTCACTACTTTCCCAAGGGTCACTCCCTATTTCGCTCTCACTGACTCACTGTCGGTTGAAAGGATAACCTTCTTCCTCTTCCTCTGCTCACTGCACTTGGAATGGATCCACTCACAGTTTATGGATTTGTAGGTCTGTTCATTATCATTAATGAATGCATCATCCACTGTATGTAGATGCTCTATTGAAGTCCAAATTTCTTCCACTGATGAATACCCATTTGTCACTGATCACTGGGCAACACCCTTTGGAAATACCTTCGCAAACCACCCTACTTCGCGAAGCTCCCAATTTCGCGAAGCTCAAACAAGCCGTCGTGAAGTCTCTGCCTATTCGTGAAGCACACACCTTCGCAGAGCTCACTGCCTCGTGGTGCACACTGCTTCGCAGAGCTCAGACCTTCGCAGAGCTTAGGCCGTCGCAGAGCTCAAGCCGTTGCAAAGCGACTTCCTTTGCGAAGCTCACTGAGCCAACGCGGAACACACCACTTTCGTGGAGCTAGATTAACCGCCGCGAAACTTCTGTCTTTCGCGAAGCACACTGCCTCCGCGAACCTCTTTTGCGATTTGAGAGCAACAATTTTTTCTTGGAAAACTCTTTCCTTCTCTCGAGGGGGTCGGGGTTTATTTATAGGCGATTCCACCGACCCTCGAACCTTCCGCACGAAGTTAGTGCCACATCAGCTCAAATCTCGAAGCTTCAAAATTTCCGTTGAAATTATCTCTATATCGCGAAACACCACGACAATTTTCGGATTGGGGAGATTGTCGTAATCACGGAGTGTTCCATCAATTCCTTCGCGCCATCGCCGTGAAGCTCCACTTGTAATGCCCTTCGCCGCTGCAATGCTCTTCAACGCTGCTGTTCGCGAAACTCGTCGTAATCGCGAAGAACAACATTAACTTTTTCATGTCTTCGCAAAATCTACATAAAGACGCTCATCTCCGCGAAACTCATGCCTTTGCCATATTTTGATGAGATCTTCAAGGAAATCCATTTTTCGCGATGCTCACCAAACTTCAAATTTTGGACCCCAAAAATTTGGCAAACACTGGAAAACGGTATCACCTTATATCTGCTTTTTTTTTTTGTATCGCCTCCAGATTTTCCATTCTTTTGTTACGGTTCTTTGTCAACATAGATTGTCAACAACATCTCTGGAACTCGACAATTCACCATGAAACCTGCATTGTCAACAAACACAACCAACCAAAAAATGATGCAATGTTACTTTGAGGGATTTTTGCCCAACATCTCAATACCTCAATAGTTTTGCCTAATCTTTAGTTTTCAACTATGTAATATTATCGAATATGGAGATATTTGGATTTCATGTTCCATTATAGAGTATTACAGTCAGGTTTAGTTTTAAGTAGCTGCTGTTGCATTCAGCAATGCTTCTACAGTGGAGGCCAAATTAGAACCTCGATTCATGAAATTTGCAAATCTTGATGGGATTGTGAAACATTGCCCCACTAAAACTGTTGCTATGAAGCATTATCTTCACCCACTTCCACATGCTTTTTACTTTGTTTTAAGTTGAGCCATGAATATAAGAAGTTAGATTGAGAACATTGACTGTGATTATGACAAGTTTCTGGCCATAAAGGTGGGATTTCATGGGTCACCAACCAATCGGTTTAGCTGTAAAAGCAAGGAGTTAATTGGAGAGTGATTTTGACATCGATTCAGCACTTTCTACTAAACCTGTACATTGCCTAATTTGAGAATGTCAGTATCACAGCTGTCATGATTGGACCTTTCTTTTGTTTATTGCTTTTGGTTTCACTGCTAATTTTTTGTTATCTGTAGTCCTGATTTTTTTGTCGGCAATTGAGTTTGAAGTTATTGTTTACAGCCGTTCCCTTATGCTCGTGCAGATTGTTGATATGCTTCATGTTTATGTTAAAAATGGTGATATGGTGAGAACCTCTGAAAACTAAATTTTCTTTTGGATAGTTTCTTGTCCTGACTGATGGGTAATAATCTGGCATCGTAGTTTTTCCAGTTATTTGTTGTTGAATGGTATTGCTAAAAAAACCACTTTTTAGTTTATTGTAATGCATCCAGTTTCTTCATCCTTTTGATGATAACATGTCTCAACTCAATAACTAGGCCAATGCTCCTGATCATATGACAAGGGGAGAGGATAGAAAACACTTGGCAGCAGCGCAAACACTTGGTTTCTGTTTTCCATGAGCATGCTAAACATAGAGGTTGATTGGCATTTTGTTGGCGATAACCTTGACAAGAAAAAACTATATTTTGGTTATATTCATATAGGTGAACAACTCCCTGACGTTTTTACCATAGGGGTTTGGGGGCAATGTGTGTTTTTATGCAACAAGTTAGGCATGACCTAACTTGAGGGGTGAGTGAGTTTGGGCTTGACCCACAATCTAGTTGTTGCTTGGTGCCCGGATCACTTAGAAGTTACGGTTTTTGATTATCATTGAGTACCATCACCATTCATTTTAAATTCAATAACCATGCGTTTCAGTTGTATGTGTCACTGTTACTAATGAGTTCAAATGATGTTTCTGTATCCTGTATTTTGACCCGTTAACATTTGAAAACTTCGATTGCTTCTAATGTTTTTTTTATGATTGCTAATTCTGAATTATTTTTTGCCAAGCAGATAGTTGATGTCTGTTGTGGTAGTGATTTCAGTCGCTCACTAAAGACAAAACTCGAAGACACAGGGAAGAAGTGTTTCTATAAGAATTATGATGCTGTTCAGGCAGTGGTAAACTCACCTTCAATATTATTTTCCCTTGCAACAAGTGATTTTGTCCCAAGTGTTTTCGGGTTAATTATTGAAAATGTTTTTTTTGTTATATATATATATATATGTGATTTTCTTTGGAAATTTTATTGTAAAAGCTTTTTTTAACAAAATCACATACTTGTTTCAAATCATTTATTGCATGGGATAGATTAGTGGGCTAAGCCCATCATGCCATTATGATGTAGCGCAGCGGGATGAATTGGGATTGGGTCCTTTCATGAGGAGCCCTTGAAAAAACGGGTAGAATACCCGCACTCAGAGAACACTTTGAGAATTCAATTATTATGTCAAAATGTGCTTTCTATTGACACCAAACACCGCATTTATAGATTTAAACCCCAAAAAAATAAAATACTAATTTGTCCTTAATAATATCCCAAGCCAGACGCAAAACCGAAATTAAACAAAATAAATAATCCTTAAATGACCGAAAACGAGGATGTTCCTCCTTGTACTCCTTAACATAATTATATAGTTTCTACTGTTTGTGATTGCTTTCATAATTTATTGTATATCTTTGACAAGAAGAAATCAACTTAAGAACTTGTTTTGCTGTTCTGGAATAATTGCTCATGGACTGGTTTTGCAGCATGATTTGAATTTTGAGAGAAGGGATTGGATGAGTGTCCAGAAAGAGGAGCTGTTGCCCGGCTCGAAATTGGTTAGTTTTTTTTTTTTAAAAAAAAAAAAGAATTTGGCGTGGTTTTTGGCTTATAACACCTGTCATTGTCTTGTTGTTCCCCGAGTAGATAATAATGGTGCTAAAACATCCATTCGGAGTTTATGCGAACCAGTCCATCGATAAAGCTTTGGAGTTCAAACCAAAGCTGCTTATTCTCATCGTTCCTCCAGCGACAGAAAGGTCAGAAAAATACTCTCTCTCTCTCTGCCTGTCTTCGTTTTTTGACATTTTTTTTTATTTTCGTAAGATTGGATGCGAAGAAATGGAATTACGATCTAGTTTGGGAACACGATGTGAAACTGCCTGGCGAGGTAAATGAAGGGAGGGAAAAACGGAATGCGATCTCTGTGTGGAGCCGCCCTGATTGGAGTGATAAGCACCGAGCCATAGCTGGAGAGCACGATCATGGATCCTGTTCGGCGTCGAAAGATTATCTCATGGAAATTGAATTTCCGAAGCGAGAATCGAAGACGAAGAAAAGAAGGCTTGTGAAGCGATCCTGCTTGGGAGGTGCTGTCCCATCGGAGGATCCGTCAGCCGTGGGGTACAGGGAGGATGAGGTGATGGGGTTGTGCGACGGTGGCGCAGAGGGTGGAATCGTGGCGGAGGACACATCGGGTGGCTCGGGCGTGGAGAGTAGAAGCGGTAGCGGTGGTTCGGGTGATCGTGCCGCGTTCAAGGCGATTTTGGGATGGTCATCGATGGGTTTTGCGTCGGGGCCTCAGCACCCTTCTACCTGCCCCGGCTCCTGCGGCTGGCTCGACGAATAAATTAATATGCAAGGGCCCTTCGCGTGCGTTTTTTAGTGGTGTACTTTTAGTATTTTGTGTCATTATTATTGTAGTTTAAATTTAATTTGTTTAGTATATTACATCAAATAAATCCCATTTTTTAAAATATGTATTATTGTATATAAAATTTATTTCATTTCATATGTAACAATGAAAAGCAAGCCGTCTCATAGATTTTTTTTTCCATCGAATTTTATATATGGTTATATCTAGGGAGGTTTCTCTTAAAAAAAACATTTTTTGTATTATTTTATATGACATTTATGTCATCTTGTAATTAGATGATTTTTTTAAACTATGTAAAATTGTAATCAGAATTTATCAAGCAAATAATACAAAAACAACATATATAATGGTGCCAAACAATCCCTTGTAACATTTATATACCTTCATGTTTATCTAAAGGAATACAAAAAAAGGCCTCTTGACCCTCAATTACTCAGTATTTTCCACCCCCCTATAATTCCCATTCAATGAGAAAACCTAGTAGCTTAGTTAAAACCTGGTTAAAAACAAATGATGTTTAAAATGCAATGTATTTAAAAGAAAGGAGTTAGAAACCTTATAAAAATCCACTCACAAACCCTTTCACAAAAACTTTAGTGGAAAAAATAGGTTTAAAACAAATTTCAACATTTAAAGTAAATTACCAACGACCCAACCCTTATTAGACCATTGGTGTTTGGTGGGGGGGGGGGGGGGGGGGCTCTGGAGGTGTCGAGAGAGAGTTTGAAGGTAGTCTAGAGACAAAGGGGTGCGTTTTGGCTCTATGGGAGCCAAAACGCCCTTGGTGGTAACCATAATGGAGACCATTTTGATGCGTGGTGAACCCAAGGTGTAAATCGGCTGTTTTGGCGTGTGCCCTTGCCATGGTGGTTCCCCACATCGTGGTAGGTCCCATTTTAAAGGGCGTAGTGTTCGGGAGAATTGGGTGAGATCCCTGTGTAACACGAGAGGCATAACACCCATATTGAAGGGCGTGACATCATAGAGTCCGGAGTTGCCCTAATGTATCATCCCTTGTGCAGAGCACCTCTTACGCATCATTCCTTTGCTATTTTTGAAGACTTTTATTGCGGTGTGTGGAGATCATCATATCATGGTGGTCTTTCATGGGGAGTTGTGGTGGTTGCTTGGAGAGCAACAATTTGCCATGCCATGGTCATGCGATGTCTCTCTAAATAAATTTTGTGTGACTTATAGCTTGTTTCACACACAACACTAAACTAAAATGAACTGCGATATATTTTAAATATTAAATGTTACCGTTGTAACATAACCATTGAATTGACAGGTATAAAAAAAAGTAAGCGCATTATGAAATCTATGCAGAAAGGAAAAGCGACGACATCAACCCTTACGTATCATTCCTTTGTCATTTTTGAAGACTTGTTGTGGTGTGTGGAGATCATCATATCATGGTAGTCCTTTATTGGGAGCCGTGGTGGCTGTTTGGGGAGCAACAAGACATTTTCCACACCATGTTCATGCGAGTGGGGTTGTTTGGGGATCAACACATGCAACAACCCACAATTTTAGTATATATTTCTCTCTAAATAAATTTTGTGTGATCAATAGCTTGTTTCACATGCAACATCAAACTAAAATGAACCCCGATATATTTTAAGTATTAAATGTGACCATTATAACATAACCGTTGAATTGACAAGTATAAATAAAAGTAAGCTCATTATGAAATCTATGTAGAAAGGAAAAACAATGATATCAAGCATTGAGAGTCTTCCTTATGAGGCTCATTTTTCCAAGTTTGGAAAGCACATAACATCACTAGGTTTTGGCCTAGGCTAGGCCCAAGAAAAACTTCAACAAGTACAACTTGAGTGAAATTGTATGCAGGAGAAGTTCATGTTTGGTGTGGAAACCCAATCCTACATTGGTTTCCACAAGGAGTGACGACTGACATATAAGCTTGGATGAACTACTCCTCTTATCACTAACTAGTTTTAGGATGGAACCCCAAAAGGGTTTATGTGTTAGGCCTAAAAGGTCCAAGCTAGAGAAATTGGATCCTGACAAGTGGTATTAAAGCTCTTGGTTAGACACACTCGAAAACTTAGGTAACTTTCTCACTTGGCTCAGAGTCATATTGATTTCAGTTGGTCATATTGTCATCGGGAGATATGAGGACAGAAGAAGGCAGGGTTTGGATCAGTCAGTTCAACATAATCAATTTTGGTTTCTAGAAGATGCATATAGAGGACTATCTCATCCAGAAGAATCATGAACTTCCACTAGGTGAAGATATAACTGACAAGATGAAGAAATAAGAATGAGAAAAGTTGGACAAGAAAGCGTTAAGTTTGGCGAGGATGACGTTGGCACATAACGTGGCCTTCAACATCCAAGAGAAGAAGACCACAACTACACTTATGGTGGCCGTGGAGGAGATGTATGAAAAACTGATAACCTTAAACAAAGTGTTTTTGATGTGACATTTGTTTAGCTTGAGGTTATCGAAAGGATGGTCAATGAATGATCATGTTAACAATTTCAACATGATCAGAAGTCAGCTCGAATCAGTGAAAGTAACTTTCACGAATTATGTATGGGTTATAATATTATTTTCATGTTTATCAGAATCTTGGGATGACATGGTTACAAAGGTAAGTAATTCCTATGGAAAGACTGATCTAGTGTTTGTGGAAGTTCAAAATTTTATCCTCAATGAGGAGCTCAGGATAAGAGAGGTCCAAGTACCTTTTGGTAGTGCATTAAATATTAACGAAAGAGGACGCTCTCCTCATCCGAAGAATCATCGACAACCAGAAGAAAAGTATAGGGAGAAGAGTTATGGAAAGTCGATTAGTCCAGGTCTTACCCGTTGAAATTGCAGTAAGCAAGGGTATCTTCAGAGGAATTCCAGAAGCCGCAAGGAAACGGAAGAACAACTACGGGAAGATCAAAATCCGTTAACGCAACGAAAGATGGTAGTGTTCTACTACTTGTTGGTTCCAGGCATAGTGGAAGCATGTGTAGGTGGACGATATATATTAAAATTTCTTTTAATAATCATTGTCTGAAACCAAGAGCGAAGATCTTGCATGTCAAATTCATAATTAATTTATTTTATATTTGAAGAAATAAATATCTGAGTTTAGGAACTTTCTTTATGACATCCCTCCATTTTAAAACATAAATTTTCATTACATTACACAAAACTGAGGATCTTTAAGGTCTAGTGTCTTGGAAACCAGGAACATAATACATGAAAACAACATAAAACATTCTTCTTAAACACTTGAAAGGCGTCTCCTTAAGTTCATTCTAGGTTCATTACTGCATCTCATAACCTGGGGACATACATCAAAAGAAAGGGTGAGCAGAAGGCCCAGTAAGGGAAACAAGAGGAACATTTTACATGTGAACTTGAGATACTTCAATAAGGACATGAAAAGAACTTTAAGGCATGAGAAAGAAATCATGAGACATTTCATAATAAAAATAACATTTTTCATAACTTGAAGATGTGGCTAAATCATTTAACATAGACAATCATGAACATATCACCAAGGTCCACCCCCAAGGTGTCATTTGAAAATTACCAAGGTTATTCACCAAGGTATCGTGAAAATTGTAATCTCTAGTGGTTACATCATTACCCAATGCATTGGAGCGCTATCAGGGCGCACCCTTAAATTTGCCTTTATTATCATGTGATCCACATATATCATCATCAAATATTTCATAAATAACCCACATAGCATAAAATAAATGGGTTTCATTTCATAATCATAACGTTTTAAAAACTGCTTTAAAGACATGATCTTTACGTCACTTTAAACCCACGGAAAGGGAAAGCGGGTCTCATGTATGTAAATCCCAGAATTTAAAATGGAGCATTTTGATATATATGTGAATACCCTTGTAGAAATAAGAGCCTTGAGTATTCAATTTATAACAAAAAATAATTTTTGAGAAAAGAGAGAGGCATTTTGAGGGGAAAATTCTGCAGCATAACGGCTAAGTTTCGGGGTTTTAGAAAACATTGAAATGAGAGGGGACATGGGTCACCCACTCATAAATGATCCATAAAACAGTAGGGTGAAAGAATAAGAAGGACATATGGACATGGTAATGAAATTTTAGGGACATACCATTTGAAATGAAAAACATGGAAGGAAAAAAGATTAGATTTCTCTTATGAAAATTCGGCAGCCTTACGGCGTCACTTAACTTCAAACGAAAATGATTTGAAAAGATCAAATAGGGTCCCTCATCATATGATCATAAGAGATCAGTATGATAGATATAGATATCATACCCCAACATAATAAAAAGGAACTTGAAAGACTTGACATGAAAATCGAACTTGAAAAATGAGAAGGGTGAAAGAATCCCTTAAAAATTCGGCAGCCTAACGGCGTCACTTAAACTTTCATAAAACGAAATGATGAGAGTAAGAGGGGATCTCTCATCATATAAACATGAAAGGGCAGTAAGAGGAATATAAAAGAACATCCTCTCACATAAAAACATGAAGCATAAAAGGAATGACATAAAAGAGATTACATGAAAAGAAAGAGAGGGGTCGGATCCCTTACCTTAAAACGTGACTCTTGAAACTCAAAGGATTGGACCTTGAGGGCTTGGGGGCACCTTGGGAGGACTCCTTGGAAGGTAAGAAGACCAGAACTTCGTTGGGGGAGAGTTGGGAGTGAAAACTAAAGGAGGAAATGGTGGGTATTTATAGGGAAAGTGAGGGGACAAGGCATTAA
Source organism: Viscum album (assembly GCA_963277665.1). Lineage (NCBI taxonomy): Eukaryota > Viridiplantae > Streptophyta > Magnoliopsida > Santalales > Viscaceae > Viscum > Viscum album. The sequence goes on along the minus strand of OY728150.1, from coordinate 799,303,244 downwards.
TGGCCAAGGGACACCTCACATGTGCTTTTCTCAAACCCATGTGCTCTCCCTTGGCATTTATCATGGAGTTAGGCCACATGGGGCCCCCAAAACAATAATTCATCACCCTTGGCCGGCCAACCCTTAAAAGATCTCATGACATCATCATGACACAGTTATGATGTCATTAAACATACCGAAACCCTAAAACTGTATTTTTACTATTCACTGAAAATTCAACTTTCTCAGAATAATCCCAAAATTTCACCTTAACCAAATATCAATGCTCTGATTTCAAAAATGAAATCCATTTTATAAAAATAATTTTCTAAATATTTTTAATTTAATTTTTAAATAAATACACTATTCACCGAAAATTCATTTTTTTAGAAAAATCCCCAAAATTTACCATAACATAATATCGATGCTCTGAGTTCAAAAATAAAGTCATTTTTATAAAAATAATTTTCTAATTATTTTTAATTAAATTTTTAATTAAAAAACACTATTCATCCGAAAAAACTAATACTTGAATAATAATTTATGAAACCGTTATTTAACCATTTTATTGAATCACATTACTTAATCAAGGTGTCTAAATTATATTAAAACTTTCTTTGAGTGAAAATTACTAATCCATTTGGTCACATTACTAATCCTAAGCGTAAAATCACTATTCATAATTTACTATTCATCAAAAATTAAGTTGATCTTATTAGACTCCAAATTCCTTAATGAACACTTTTGTAGAAGACCATTTTTTGAAAATCATTACACATCATTAGTTATTTAGGGTTTACATAAATATTTCAAAATATCCCTTTTTCAAAATTCATCAATAAAATACATTCTAAAATTATCTAGACATTTGAAATTTCACAAACATCACTAAAGGAAGAAATCTCAATTTATTCACCCGAAAGGATTACACAAGGAAACTAGGGTCTCATCACATAGCCCCTTATAACACTGGCATAAGACCTAAGTGTAAGGTGTGCTATGGTGAGAGAATCTGAGGGAGGCTCAGATAACATTGCCCTAGTAGCAATCTCCACTAACTTGAACTTCTCCTGCAAGCGTTTTCGTTCAAGCTTGACACGCTGGAGCTCGGCTTGGGCTTGGTCCAAAGCGAAGCCCACAGATGCTACCTCCTTCCCAAGCTCTGATAAGTGGGCTTCGTAAGGGTTGAGTCTACTGGATGAAGCCATCAACTCCCCTTTCTGCATTAACCACTAACGTCTTATTAAATAATTAAGAGTAAGTTAATATACTACTCAAAAAGATTGGGTCGTTACATTCTTCCCCCCTTAAGAAATTTCATCCCCGAAATTTACACTTGAGGCCTAGTCGAAAAGGTGAGGGTACTTTTGCTTCATCGTTTCCTCAGGCTCCCAAGTCGCTTCTTCATACTTATGATTCCTCCACAACACTTTCACAAGGTGGGTAGTCTTGTTTCGTAGGACCTTGTCTCTACGGTCCAAGATCTCCACTGGCTGCTCCTCATAAGAGAGGTCATGTTCCAGTTGTACCACCTCTGGGTTCAGTACATGCGAAGGGTCGGGTATGTACTTCCTCAAGAGAGATACATGGAAGACATCATGAACTTGAGCTAGGTTCGGTGGAAGTGCTAGACGATAGGCCACTGCTCCTATGCGATCAAGGATTTCATAGGGGCCAATGTACCTAGGGCTGAGATTCCCTTTCTTCCCAAACCGCATGACTCTCTTCCATGGAGAAATTCGAAGGAAGACTTTGTCACCAACACCAAACTCCAAGTCCCTTCGACGATTGTCAGCATAGCTCTTCTGCCGACTCTGAGCTGCCTTTATGTGTTGTTGGATGGCATGAACCTGTTCCATCATCTCTTGCACGAGATCAGGCCCAAGAAGCTTCCTCTCACCAGTTTCATCCCAACAAGTAGGAGTTCTACACCGCTTTCCATACAAAGCTTCATAGGGTGCCATCTGAATACTCGCATGGAAGCTATTGTTATAGGAGAACTCCACTAATGGGAGGTGTTGATCCCAACCACCTTTAAATTCCATTGAGCATAATCTCAACATGTCTTTGAGTGTCTGAATAGTCCTTTCAGATTGGCCATCAGTTTGAGGATGATATGCCGTACTAAAATTCAATTCAGTATTCAGAGCATGTTGAAGACTTCTCCAGAATTTTGATGTGAATCTTGGGTCACGATCAGATACGATGGATAGTGGTACCCCATGCAGCCTTACCACTTCCTTCACGTATATCTTGGCAAGCTGATCCAGAGAGAAATCTTCCCGAATAGAGATAAAATGAGCTGTCTTGGTGAAACGGTCCACAATAACCCATATCGCATTGTTTCCTTTGGATGTTTTCGAGAGACCAGTTACAAAGTCCATAGTGATATTATCCCACTTCCATATTGGTATGGGTAGCGGTTGTAATACCCCCTTAGGAAGTTGTCGTTCTGCCTTTACTTGCTGACACACCAGGCACCTTGTAGTGTAATCAGCAATCTCCCTCTTCATGTTATCCCACCAATAATGATCACGAAGGTCTCTATACATCTTAGTGCTTCCCGAATGTATAGAGAAAGTAGAGCTATGAGCTTCATCCATTAGTTCTTTCTTTATCTCCGGAATAGATGGGACACATAGTCTTGTATGAAATTTCAATACACCTTCTTGATCAATATTGAAATCAGGTAACTTCCCATCTTTTACAGCCTCCAACTTCTCCTATAGCAAAGGATCTTCTTTTTGAGCCTTCTTGATCTTCTCTAGTAATGAAGGTTGAGAAATCATTTGGGATAGGGTTGATGATGTCCCTTTCCTTATAATTCCCATGTCCAGTTTTACTAGATCTTTAATCAAGGGATCTCCCAGGATCCTCATTGTTGCCAGAACAACATGATCTTTCCTGCTTAACGCATCCGCGACTTTGTTTTCTCTTCCAGGGTGATAATGAATTGAACAATCATAGTCTTTAATAAGCTCCAACCATCTCCTTTGTCTCATGTTCAATTCTTTCTGAGTGAAAATATACTTTAGACTTTGGTGGTCAGTGTATATATCACATTTCTCCCCATAAAGATAGTGCCTCCATATCTTTAGAGCAAAAACAACTGCCGCCAGCTCTAGATCATGCGTAGGATAATTCTGCTCATGAATCTTCAACTGTCGAGATGCATAAGCAATTACTTTGTCATTTTGCATGAGGACGCACCCAAGCCCTTTCAGAGATGCATCGCTAAAAATAACGAATCCTTCTCCGATAGAGGGTAGTGTTAACACAGGTGCAGTAACCAATCTCTTCTTCAGCTCTTGGAAACTTTCCTCGCATTCCTTTGTCCAGATGAACTTAACCCCTTTTCGAGTCAACTTGGTTAGTGGATTAGAAAGCTGTGAAAAGTTTTTCACAAACCTCCTATAATATCCCGCTAAACCAAGGAAACTACGAATCTCAGTTACTGTTGTGGGTTGAGGCCACTCCTCCACAACCATTGTCTTTGCAGGGTCAACCGAGATTCCTTCATTGGTTACGATGTGCCCCAAGAAAGCCACTTGTTGTAACCAAAACTCACACTTGCTGAACTTCCCAAAGAGCCTCTCCTTCCGTAGAGTTTTCAAAATAACCCTCATATGATTTTCATGCTCCTCACGACTTTTTGAATATATCAAAATATCATCAATAAAAACTACCACAAAGTTATCAAGGTAGTCCTTAAAGACTCTATTCATCAAATCCATGAAAATAGCAGGAGCATTAGTCAAGCCGAAGGGCATAACAGTAAACTCATAATGCCCATATCTTGATCGGAAGGCAGTCTTTGGAATATCTTCCTTCTTCACCCTCAGTTGATGATAACCAGATCGAAGGTCAATCTTAGAGAAGAATTAAGCCCCACGAAGTTGGTCAAATAAATCATCAATTATTGGAAGAGGGTATCTGTTCTTCACTATAATCCCGTTCAGTTCTCTATAATCAATGCATATCCGCATTGATCCATCCTTCTTCTTCACAAAGAGAACTGGTGCTCCCCAAGGAGACACACTCGGTCGGATAAACCCCTTCTCCAACAAGTCTTGGAGTTGTTTCTTTAACTCTTCTAGCTCCACATTTGCCATTCTATACGGATTCTTTGATATCGGTTGAGACCCAGGTACGAGTTCAATGGATAAATCTACCTCTCTTTCTGGGGTAGGTCCATGTAACTCCTCAGGAAATACATCCATGTATTCCTGAACAATCGGAACATCTTCAATTTGTATACTCCCTTTCCCTTCTTCATCATCACCGATTAACTCCATAAAGAAAGCTATGGGAGGTGCTTCTAGATAGGGATCAGTTCGGGATATCTCTCCTCGGAAGATAACTGTAGGTCGTTCATTCAAGACTACTGAGATTTCCTTACTTCTGCATTTGATCTTAGCGTTATACTTTGAGATCCAGTCCATCCCTAGTATAATGTCAAATTCCATCATGGGAATGACTACTAGATTTGCGATAAGATTGTGCTCACCAAAGTAAACACTAGAGTCTCTAAACACTGTTGATGCATGGATAATCCCACTTGGAGTCTTGACTGACAACTCTACCTCAAGCAATTCGGGGATTGATTCTATATTCTTTGAAAACTTGGAAGAAATAAAGGAATGCGTAGAACCAGAATCAAATAAAGTACTTTCTAGTTTTGAGAGGACAACAAGAGTACCTGCTACCACATCGTTCGGGAGTTAAACTTCAGCTGTTGTGATAGCGAAAGCACGACCTTGCTCCCTTGTCCTCTGCTGAGGTTGATGGTGATTCCCCTCCACCGCCCTCGGATTTGGACATTGATTAGCAAAGTTCCCAAGCTGTCCACACTTGAAGAATGTGACTTCGGGTAGGGCCAGAACCATTTTCCTCTGTCGTTAGTGTTGGGAAGTTGAGGCTTCACATCACTACGACAATTCCGAGAAATATGTCCTTCTTTTCCACACCTATAGCACTTACCACTTCCGATCAAGCAGTTCCCCGGATGCTTCTTCCCACATTTATTGCATGTGGCATGTTGCATATGCTTTCCACATCTTTCCTGATCAAAACTTCTTCCCAGGCTTGGTTCTAGAGTTCTCTTCTTTTCATTAGATTTGTGAGACCACTGTGTCTCCCCAAACTCTAGTTCAACTTTAATAGCACTTCGAACTATTTCTTCATAGCTATCGTAGTCCCTGTTGGCTAGATTCTTCCGCAGATGTGGTCGTAGTCCGCCAAAGAATCTATCAACCTTCCCATTAGGGTCCATGACAAAGCTTGAGGTATAACGGGAAAGCCTTGTGAAGTTCATCTCATAGCTTCTGACAGATTCGTTCTCCTTCTGCTTCAGCTCGAGAAACTCTTTCTCCATTTTCGTTCTCATGGAACGAGGGAAATACTTGTTAAAGAAAATCCCCCGAAATTCTTCCCACTCCATAGCTTCCATCTCTCCTCGTGGCTTCGTGTTTTTGATCAGTGACCACCACTGATCAGCTTCTCCCTCTAGGCGGTAAACATCAAGGGTGACTTTTTCTTGTTCCGAACAATGAAGTACAGAAAAGATCTTTTCAATAGAGCTTATCCATTGTTCCGCAACCAATGGGTCAGTAGATCCACTGAATGTTGGCGGTCGTTGACGCATGAAGGACTCAACAGAAAGTTGTTCCCTTCGTGGTGAGGTCGGCCTCTCAGCTTGATTCAAGTTATTACTCATAACTTGAGTCAGTTGGTTCATCATTCGCATGAATGTTTCCATTCCGGCTTCCATCGGAGGGCCGTCAGCACATGGTGCATTGCGGTCACCATCGGCACGGTTCCTCCGATTGCCCGCCATTTTCTAAAAGAATAAAACCTTAGTGAGAAACTTATTTCATTTATGGATCTTTTAACTAAGACTTCATGCTTAGACAATTACACTTTTCTATAATTCCTTCATAATGATTCATAAAAAGCATGTGATTAACCAAACATATCCCCCGGGAGTGTCGTAACCAAGAGTGCAGCAAGGCCCGTTATCATGCACCAGTTCCCGTTCGAGTCTAGCTCAAAGCAGTGTTTTCGGGTTTTACCCCTATGTACATCTGTGCCAGAGCCGCCTCTACCTGCTCGTATCCAGACAGGGATGTATCTGTTTGATAAACCACTTACTCAATACTTACCAAAATACCAGGAAGTTTTCCTATTTTTAAAATTTTCTATAGGGCTCTTCCTAAAGTTTTTATATCCTAATTTGCACAAATAACTAAACCATCCTTTGATACCAACTATGACATCCCGCCATTTTAAAACATAAACTTTCATTACATTACACAAAACTGAGGATCTTTAAGGTCTAGTGTCTTGGAAACCAGGAACATAATACATGAAAACAACATAAAACATTCTTCTTAAACACTTGAAAGGAATCTCCTTAAGTTCATTCTAGGTTCATTACTGCATCTCATAACCTGGGGACATACATCAAAAGAAAGGGTGAGCAGAAGGCCCAGTAAGGGAAACAAGAGGAACATTTTACATGTGAACTTGAGATATTTCAATAAGGACATGAAAAGAACTTTAAGGCATGAGAAAGAAATCATGAGGCATTTCATAATAAAAATAACATTTTTCATAACTTGAAGATGTGGCTACATCATTTAACATAGACAATCATGAACATATCACCAAGGTCCATCCCCAAGGTGTCATTTGAAAATTACCAAGGTTATTCACCAAGGTATCGTGAAAATTGTAATCTCTAGTGGTTACATCATTACCCAATGCATTGGAGCGCTATCAGGGCGCACCCTTAAATTTGCCTTTATTATCATGTGATCCACATATATCATCATCAAACATTTCATAAATAACCCACATAGCATAAAATAAATGGGTTTCATTTCATAATCATAACGTTTTAAAAACTGCTTTAAAGACATGATCTTTACGTCACTTTAAACCCACGAAAAGGGAAAGCGGGTCTCATGTATGTAAATACCAGAATTTAAAATGGAACATTTTGATATATATGTGAATAAACTTGTAGAAATAAGAGATTTGAGTATTCACTTTATAACAAAAAATAATTTTTGAGAAAAGAGAGGCATTTTGAGGGGAAAATTCTGCAGCATAACGGCTAAGTTTCGGGGTTTTAGAAAACATTGAAATGAGAGGGGACATGGGTCACCCACTCATAAATGATCCATAAAACAGTAGGGTGAAAGAATAATAAGGACATATGTACATGGTAATGAAATTTTAGGGACATACCATTTGAAATTAAAAACATGGAAGGAAAAAAGATTAGATTTCTCTTATGAAAATTCGGCAGCCTTACGGCGTCACTTAACTTCAAACGAAAATGATTTGAAAAGATCAAATAGGGTCCCTCATCATATGATCATAATAGATCAGTATGATAGATATAGAGATCATACCCCAACATAATAAAAAGGAACTTGAAAGACTTGACATGAAAATCGAACTTGAAAAATGAGAAGGGTGAAAGAATCCCTTAAAAATTCGGCAGCCTAACGGCGTCACTTAAACTTTCATAAAACGAAATGATGAGAGTAAGAGGGGATCTCTCATCATATAAACATGAAAGGTCAGTAAGAGGAATATAAAATAACATCCTCTCACATAAAAACATGAAGCATAAAAGGAATGACATAAAAGAGATTACATGAAAAGAAAGAGAGGGGTCGGATCCCTTACCTTAAAACGTGACTCTTGAAACTCAAAGGATTGGACCTTGAGGGCTTGGGGGCACCTTGGGAGGACTCCTTGGAAGGTAAGAAGACCAGAACTTCGTTGGGGGAGAGTTGGGAGTGAAAACTAAAGGAGGAAATGGTGGGTATTTATAGGGAAAGTGAGGGGACAAGGCATTAATGGCCAAGGGACACCTCACATGTGCTTTTCTCAAACCCATGTGCTCTCCCTTGGCATTTATCATGGAGTTAGGCCACATGGGGCCCCCAAAACAATAATTAATCACCCTTGGCCGGCCAACCCTTAAAAGATCTCATGAAATCATCATGACACAGTTATGATGTCATTAAACATACCGAAACCCTAAAACTGTATTTTTACTATTCACTGAAAATTCAACTTTCTCAGAATAATCCCAAAATTTCACCTTAACCAAATATCAATGCTCTGATTTCAAAAATGAAATCCATTTTATAAAAATAATTTTCTAAATATTTTTAATTTAATTTTTAAATAAATACACTATTCACCGAAAATTCATTTTTTTAGAAAAATCCCCAAAATTTACCATAACATAATATCGATGCTCTGAGTTCAAAAATAAAGTCATTTTTATAAAAATAATTTTCTAATTATTTTTAATTAAATTTTTAATTAAAAAACACTATTCATCCGAAAAAACTAATACTTGAATAATAATTTATGAAACCGTTATTTAACCATTTTATTGAATAACATTACTTAATCAAGGTGTCTAAATTATATTAAAACTTTATTTGAGTGAAAATTACTAATCCATTTGGTCACATTACTAATCCTAAGCGTAAAATCACTATTCATAATTTGCTATTCATCAAAAATTAAGTTGATCTTATTAGACTCCAAATTCCTTAATGAACACTTTTGTAGAAGACCATTTTTTGAAAATCATTACACATCATTAGTTATTTAGGGTTTACATAAATATTTTAAAATATCCCTTTTTCAAAATTCATCAATAAAATACATTCTAAAATTATCTAGACATTTGAAATTTCACAAACATCACTAAAGGAAGAAATCTCAATTTATTCACCCGAAAGGATTACACAAGGAAACTAGGGTCTCATCACATAGCCCCTTATAACACTGGCATAAGACCTAAGTGTAAGGTGTGTTATGGTGAGAGAATCTGAGGGAGGCTCATATAACATTGCCCTAGTAGCAATCTCCACTAACTTGAACTTCTCCTGCAAGCGTTTTCATTCAAGCTTGACACGCTGGAGCTCGGCTTGGGCTTGGTCCAAAGCGAAGCCCACAGATGCTACCTCCTTCCCAAGCTCTGATAAGTGGGCTTCGTAAGGGTTGAGTCTACTGGATGAAGCCATCAACTCCCCTTTCTTCATTAACCACTAACGTCTTATTAAATCATTAAGAGTAAGTTAATATACTACTCAAAAAGATTGGGTCGTTACATTCTTCATTGGTGAATGTTGATCGTCCAAAAAGTCTCTTCCAGATTACCTTCGTTGCGCTATGAGGATCTAAGCATAGAATCCCTTTAGCGGTGATCCACACGTGTTCTTATGATCTCCGAGCAATACCACTCGATCTCCGGGTGCTAGCACGACGAGTAAAATGTCTTGCATTTGTTCTAGATCGCCTGTTATTCGGTCTTGAAGAAATCACTCTTGCACTCCTCATTTTTGAGAGAAAGATAGAAGGAGGAGTTGTGAGAGAATTCATTGTGCACAATAATTCTAATTCTCAATTTTTGGATTCTCTACACAATATACATATCCGTCTATTTATAGAGTTAGGATTTAAGTTAAAATATTATTTAATTACATACTGACCATTAAATAACATTTATTACCTTTAATAAATCCCCATTACAGCAGAAATTGTGTTTAGCGGCGGTTTTAGAAACCGTCGCTAAACCTTTTTAAAAATGGTTTCGCGGCGGTTTATAATAAACCGCCGCGAAACATTTTTTTTAACACCACCGACCCTTCCCCCACCCCGACCCTCTTCTCACCCTGCTTCCCCCGCTTCCCTCGGGCCCCGGCTTCCTCCGCGACCCCGGCCCCCCGCGACCCCGGAGACCCCAAACCCCGGTGACCCCGCGACCCCGCTTCCCCCGACCCCCCGTGACCCGGCGACCTAGGTATATTGATCCTTCATCTCTTTTTTATCCTTTTTTTCTTCTTATTATTCATTTAGAAAATTATCCAGCAGTCTTAATGGTCTATATGTTTATGAGTTTGTGATTATGTGTTTCCTTGTTTCATTTGGAGTCCTTGGTTAAGTAATGTGATTTGGGGGCTTAAATTGAGGTTTTAATTTTTAAACCCTTCACAAACCTTTTTTTGTTTGTTGATGATGTAATACCAAACCTAGTGATACCCATGGAATATCCCAAAACCTTGAGAATGGTGAAATAAATTGGTGAACAGTAAAACAGGGTAAATGTTAGAGCGAATGTGTTCTAAATTTTAATTGGGAATGTGGGTGTGGTTAAAGGGTAAAATGAAATGATTATATGTAATTCTTTTTGAAATTCCCAAGGGTCTCTTGAAATGGTTTGAAATATGTGTTTGGGATTTTAATCTGGTTATGAATTTTATATGATGAAAATGATGCTTTAAAGGTGGGGTTTATTATGAGATTTCAAATGATTATTTGAATTTGGGGTTTAAAAAATATCTTATGAAAACTATAAATGGTTGTTTTGAATGGTTAATTTAGAAATGAAATCCTTGAGGAATTTTTTAGTTTTAAAAGTGGAATACCCATGTTTTAAGTGGTGGATTCGAAATGATTTCAAATGAGTACTTGAATTGTGTTTATAACATTATTTGGTTTTAAAGGTTTTTTGGGACCATAATAATTAATTGGATATATTGTTTAGTGAGATATAACCCATGGGGATTTTGTTGTCATGTGAACATTGTTATGAAATGAACTAAATGATGAATGTTACTAGTTAACAAACCATGATAAGGGGGTGTATGGAATAATGGTATATGTGTAATGGGTTATGTATGTGAAAGATAAATGTGTTAAATGTTTATGGTTATAAATGGTAAATATGTTCAATGGTTGTGTTTTTTAGTTGATAGATTAGTTAGTGATAAAGAAGCATGTTCACATGGATTAATAGTGGGTGGGGTATTGGATTGAGGCTCCTCCAATGGGTTGATCAGACTGATACTCTAGGACCACCAAAGTATTGCATGGGTTAGGGAGTAATACTGAGGCTCTACATCCCTAATTAATGAAAGTGTAAATTCACTTGATTGAGGCTATAGGGTGAGGTAATTCACATAGACATAGGCTCCAAGAAAAGGTAATGTAACTATAATAACTAGTACTCGCCCGTGCTATTGCACGACGCATTCGATTACTGGTTTTTCTTTAAATAAGAGATTAATATTTATAAAATTTGAGAAGAAAATGTATTGTTGAATAAATTATAATTAGAATGTAATGGTGTATGATAATGGAATCCTACCTCTGATAAACAAATCACCGGATCCAAAACCAACAGGACTGACCCAAACCGACCTACTGATAAACAAATCACCAGATCCAAGATGAGGGCAGGATTCTAGCCATCCTTCTGTGGATATTTGTATAGATAAAGATTTTGTCCCGTTGCATTTACACAGTGGTAAACGAATGATATGTATCAATTTCAACTCCTTATTAACCCAAAACAATAAAAACTGAACGAAAAAATCACAAAATCCAAACCTTAAAACCATCTTACCCCGTCATCTTGAATGGATCTTCAAAAAAAGGTAGTTGTGACTGAAGAGAAAAGAAAATATATTATTAAAATAGAATAAAATGATCAACTTATACATGAAAAAGAATATGATAACTAAAATAAAATAGAATAAACTGATCCAATTATACACGAAGATGCAAATTCATTTTTACCAACTTTCATCAATATGCCTTCGAAATCGCTGGACAACTGGTACCTGATAATGCAAAATCATTTATGCTCAGAACAACTGCAACATGCATATAGAAATGGACTAAAAAACTGAGGAAAATCATGAATGTGACTTGTTTTGACCTATAAAATGTGATGTTTTGATTCAACTGAACATCAACCGTACCACAAATCTTCAGGGGTATACGACTGTACGAACATAAAAAAATATATAAAAACAGAATCAGATTAGTAGAATCAGATCAGTAAAATATATAAAAACCCGTTACCAATCGGGGGCGGCATACGGTGAGTTACTTTCAAATAAGGTTTGCGTACTCTGCATGATGTAATATACATTTTTATACATACATGAATTCAAAAAATAGATATTAAAGCAAAGTAAACATAGTCAGCATGTATTAATACCATACATGTATTAACAGGTGTGTGTGAATTCCACTCTTGTCAAGTGCAATGGGTCACGCAGGTCCTGGAAGCGGTAATATGCAGAGATAGTTATGTAATGTAAGTTGGAATGTTTGTTTGAAAGTAATAATAATTTTACTAGTACAGTAAGCTGAACTGGTGCCAATATCTACCAGAACTGAGATGTAAATGATGGGAGGAAACTCGCGTAGTTTGTAGCATTGATTGAGCATGGGAAATCCCGAGTGGTGGAGGCTGTGGAGGAAATGGAAAGCTGGCGCGGATATGATGTAGTTTCCCAAGTGTCTTTGGGAAAGATGAGATGGCTAGTTACACACATGGTGCTTAGTGTGATGTATTTGACTGGGTGTCTTTAGGTGGGATTATATATAAGGGATTGGAGCACTTGGACATATGAAATTGGAGTTTAGTTCAAATAGGGTTGGTCGATAAAATTTTTGGTGTCCATATGTGTGTTCCAATATCCTTCATGTTATAACCCAGTGAGTTACACATAATTCTTGGTTCCCATTGATGATTACTTAGTGTATCCCATTTCCTACCTAGATTGAACCCATAGACCTTGATTTTTTAATTCAGAACCATTTCTTGGTGGATGTTTATATAGTTATTTAGTAATATCTTGGTGCTTATTTATGTTTATTTCTTGTTTTAGTTATTTTTCTGGTTTAAGTTTTACCATATAATGTGTTAAATCTACCCATGTTTTATATAGGAATTGTATATTTTTTACTAAAATGGATAAATCATGTGATTTATGTATTTTAAAACTTCTATATGTGAATAATAAACTCTAGAACTATATTTAAAATAAGTATTTTTGAATATTTTTTATAAAATGAATTACAAAATATTTCTAGGACTATTTATATCACACTTTTCATACACATTCATGTGTGTGTGTAACTTCTATCTTTTCATTCTAATTCCAAGATTGTGATTTCTAGTTATTTGTTTCCTCTTGTTCCATTAATGGACATTGGAATGTTGTGACTTTTTGGGGATCACATGGAGATGTTCTGAATTATGAATATGGTTGTGACTTTTTTTGGGAAATTTTATTGTGAGATAGTTCAACTAGGTTTATTTTGTATTTAAATTTTATTTGTATTTTCTTTCTCTATATGTTATCCAAACTAGATGATTTTTCATTAATATGTATAGTCTTGGATGAAAGTAATCATTTTCATTGAATATTATGTTTATGTAATCTTACACTATCGTATATATGAATCTCTTTCTCTATTTAGTAGTAACTATGTGTTTTAATTTTTTTTATTATTGTGTAGGCACATTATGATATACATGGATAAAAGCTGGATCACATTATCGAGGAACACACCTCAGTATGTTAAGGGTTTGAATGAGTTTTTAGATTTTTCAATTTCTAATCGATCCGTTGAAGGGATAATAAGATGTCCATGTCCTAAATGTAAATTTAGAACATGGTTGAAAAGATATGAAGTTTATGAACATAATTTCACGGAGAAGAAGAAAAGGAACACACTTGCAAAGGTTTTGCGTTACTTTCCCTTGAAGCCTCGATTGCAAAGATTATTCATGTCATCAAAAACCGCCGAACACATGAAGTGGAATTTTGTAGATAAAAACAATGATGGGTTAATGAGACATCCACGAGATTTACAATCATGGAATACATTTGATTCATTACATCTAGATTTCTCAGCTGATCCTAGTAATGTTCGATTGGGATTGGCTGCCGATGGATTCAACCCATTTGGGACTTTGAGTACCAGTTATAACATTTGGCTAGTTGTTTTGATCCCTTATAATCTACCTCCGTGTATGTGTATGAAAAAAACATATTTTATCATTTCGATGATTATTCCTGGAAAACAAATGCCTGAAAATGATATTTATGTATACTTGCAGCCTTTGATTGACGAATTGCAGGAGTTATGCAGCAACGATGTTGAGACATTTGATGCTTCTTCTAAAACAATGTTCAAAATGCATGCTGCTTTAATGTGAACCATTTGTGACTTCCCTAGGATTGGGAATTTATCTGGTTGGAACACTTACATGGGTTTGTCTTGTCCCGTTTGTAACTTTGATTTTGATCTCAAACGGCTACCTCACAGTAGAAAATGGTGCTTCTTGTTCCATCAAAGATTTCTCGATGCATCTCATAGATTTTGGCTAAACAGATCAAAATTTAATGGTTTCATTGATCGTAGAATACCTCCAAAGTTGTTAACTGGTTCTGAAATATTGAAACAGCTTGAAAATGTTGAAACGGAATTTGGGAAGGTTCATCATTTGAATGATAGCGGAAAACAGGTCTGAAGTGCATCGTCAGGTGAAATCAGAACACAATAATGGAAGAAAAAAGTATATTCTTCAAACTCCCATATTGGGAATTTAATTTGTTGTGGAAAAATCTTGATGTGATGCATATTGAGATGAATTTTTGTGATAATTTGATTTTCACATTACTTAATGACCATGGAAAGTCGAAGGATCATCTCAATGCTCACAAATAATTACAAGTAATGAACATAAAACGTGATCTCTGGCTAGATGAGAATGAAAAGTATGCTCCGACCATTTTTGCAATGAAAAATAGAGATAAAGATATAATCCTTCGAATTTTAAAGAATTTGAAGGTATCTAATGGGTATTCGAGTAAAATCTCGAGGTGTGTTGACTTGAAGAATCGTAAGTTACATGGATTGAAAATTCACAATTCACATATTTTGTTACAACAGCTACTACCATTGTCATTGCATACATTATTACCTGAAAAAGTTATTGCTGTTGTACTCCAATTCTGCACATTTTTCATGAAATTATGTGAGAAATATCTACATCCATTTCATCTTGACAACCTCTAGGAGAGGTTTTTATTGACCCTTTGTGCAATGGAGATGATCTTTCCTCCATTTTTTTACTGTCATGATGCATTTAACTGTGCATTTGGTTGAGGAAGCTAAATTAGGAGGCCCCGTTCATTATCGATGGATGTATCCAATTAAGAGGTATTTTATTTATATCTTTTTCATTTAATTAAACAATTTTTGGCATTTAAATAAATTCATAATATTATTATTTTATTTCACATATATATTGGGAATTTGAAAGCATACGTGAGAAATAAAGATCAACCAGAAGACTCTATTGCTGAAGGTTATTTGGCTGAGAAGTGTCTTACATTTTGTTCCAGATATTTGGATGATATTGAGACAATATTTAATTGAGTTGGATGTGTTGATGACACATCAACTCAATCTCAAATGCATCAGAAATCAAAAATATTTCCTGCTATTGGCCGATCAGTTGGGAGGACCTCAAATGTGACACTGACAGTATTGGAATTATTACAGGCATATAGATATGTGCTGCTGAATAGTGAAATTGCAGATCCATTTATTGAAGAGTTGATGATACAAACAAATAGACGAATAAGAGGCCGAACATGAAATGAGAAAGATATAATGAAATCTGTGAATAAAGAGCTTGTAGAATGGTTTGCACGACGTGTAAGTTCATAAATATTTCAATAAATACAAATATTAGTTTGACACATAAATTTTGTAAATCTATTAAATTATATTTCTTTTTTCAGATCATGAATACTGATACTCGAGCAGACTTGTCAGAAGATTTGAAGTTTCTTGCTAGAGGTCCTATAAAACAAGTTAGAAAGTTCGACGCTTATAATGTGAATGGATTTAGATTTCATACAGTCGATCGAGAAGTGGGTTTGAAAACATATAATAGTGATATATTTACATTTTCTGAAGTGGGATACTATGGAAAGCTGCATGATATTATTGAATTAAACTACCACATACATTTTTCTGTTGTTTTATTCAAATGCAAATGGGTCGATATTATCAGAGGTGTTAAAAGAGATTCCTTGCAATTTACTTCTGTGAACTTCTCTCACTTGATGGATGTTGGTGATCATGAACTGCATGATCAATATATCTTAGCATCGCAAGAAAAAATGGTATATTATGTGAATGATGTTGTGGATGAAGGGTGGAGTGTAGTTGTTCATGTAATACAAAGTGATTTGTATGATATGGGTGATGAAGTGGAAGATTTGACCTCTTAAATTGAATTTCATCAACAACAGGAAGCATAATTATTTTCCCATCATGATATTGAAAATATTAGTCTAGTAAGGATGAATGAAGTAGATGAAGTAATGGAGCAGGAAACCGAAATGATTGAAGGGGAAAATGATTGTATGTATAATTATTTATTCATTCAGCAACCACTTGTTTCATTTCTTCAGTCATTCATTATCATTGTTATATATATTTTGTCTGTTAGTACTGGGCATCTATTATCATTTTTAATTTTTTTTTCTGCATAATTTTTTTGAAATATATATTCTAAACTAAATTTTATTTGATTAAATGACAGGAATGGCAAGGAAAAAGTGGTACACTATTTCATTTAGTTCTGTGACAAATGACGATCCATCTGGCTCCCTCCCCACGACATCTGAGGCACCAACTGCCTACACCCCTACACCATCTCCCCCTGCACCATCTCTCACACCATATGTGGGTGTCCCATTAGAGGCTGAGTCATCGAATCCCCATTCAGAAGACTCAGTAGTGGGGCAGCGATACGCCCCTTCTAGTTCATCACGGACATAATGGAGTGTCACTGTCATAGGTACAAATTTTAATTAAATAAATTTATTACATTTTGTTTATACTAATTGTTTTCTCATTGAAGATGAAAAAATGCAATCGTGGAGAAAAAATTAAAAAGTTCAGATGTTTGGAATATGAATGGAGAGAAGATATTCGTGCCATTTGATTCTTATGGGGTCCCTACGGATGACACCACGGGGTTACTTGGCTAGATTCTAGGCCATCTGGCAGCAAATACCATTTCCCTACCTATTTCTTATGATGATTGGAGACATATTCCTCCTAGATGGAAAAATGAAGTTTTTGATTCCCAAATAAAGGTAATTTTATTACATTATGATTTTATTCAATGTCATGTTACTAATATGTTCAAAATGAATTTCTATATACAGATGTTCTTCTACTTTACAGTTGCTGATGTGATAGCACGGAAGTGGACGTTGAAAAATCTTGGTAAGAAATGGAAAGATTTCAAATGGAGATTTTGGTGTGATGTCAATGATACTTCATTAACCATGCAAAAAATGTATGAGAAGCTACCCAGTGGGGTACCGAAAGAACAGTGGGAAGTTTTTGTTGACAGACATCGTGATGAGAAGCAGATGGTATTGAAATATATATTATTATATGATCCTCATTTTACATTTATACATGTATATAAAGAGGAGATGAAATTGAATATATTACTGTTAAATTGCATTTTATTTATTTCAGGATCTCTCAAGACAGAATGCATCAAACCGGGCCAAGCAAGTCATCCCTCACACTGCGGGCTCCAAAAGCTTTTCTAGAAGCCGAACGACATTGGTAATCTTTTAATTATTTTAAATATTTATAATACAATATTATCTGTTTAATATATTGAATTTTTTATTTATCTTTGCTTAATGCAGTCACAGAGTTTAGGTCACGAAGCATCCCGAACTGAACTGTGGTTGAATGTTCACAAAAAATCAGATGGAAGTTTTGTTAATGAGTCTGCCAAAGAAGTTGGGGTATGAAGTCAATTTTTTATTATAATAACTTATTATCAGTTTTTACTGTGTTAATATATATTGATATTTGATTTATAGGTAAAAATTAAATAACTATGAGATGCCAATCCTGGGAAGTCCTACTTAGTCTCCCAGGATGACCCAATTGCTAAAGTCCTTGGGAAAAATCATCCTGGTAGAGTGCGCGGGATGGGTTTCGGACCCATACCATATGAGGTCTTTGGCATGCCACCAGGTATTCCAGCTGTATCTACTCCTGGTTATAGTCAGTCCATACCCGAATATGATCAGAGGGAGATTGCTTCTCTACGAACCACAATTCAAGATCAGGGTCTCAAATATCTGCTTTGCAGAAAGCGATGACTGATATACATCAGAAGATGAGCAGATATGCCCCCGTTGGTAGTGTATCGACTGGTGGTTAGCAGGTAAATAAAAAAAATCAAAATCATTTAGTTTGCAAACTTTCATTGCTTTTAAGTTTTAATATAAATATGTAACAATATTTAATTTTCAATATAATGTTCTTACAGGTGACAACAGAAAGTGGAGATGGAGGTGGAGAGGGTGACGATGGTGGAGAGGGTGACGATGCATCATCGGACAGTGAGTAGTTGTATTGTTGATGTGTTGAAAAAATATGGGAACAGTTGGTTTGTATATGTACCATGTGTGGCACATAGTTTCCACCAAACATTTTCATGTCCTAACATTTTCTTGATTTCTCATGTTTCATTTTATTGATTTCTGATGTTTCCTTTTATGTCTTGATTTCTCGAGTGTGGTATACATCATTCCAGTTAGGCCTGTGTTTGAATTGGTAGTCGAGATTTTGGATGACTAGAAGTTAAACCCATTGTTGACGTGTTGAATAAATTCACAACGCCTAATATTATAATATGTAATTATTCAATAGCATCATCCAAGAAGGTAAACCCTTCTGGCGTTGGTATCCTATGACACCGTGAATCAAAAAAACATGTGGATTGATAACTCCTTATTAGGAACTATTTTCTATGAAACCAATAGAAAATGATTTTCATTTTCCATAACACAAACATAACCTTGTTTTCTATTTGAGCCTAATATGATTCATGTTATATTAATCCTGATTTCCTAAAATTATTCATGAATATATAAAAAATTACATGTCGTTCCATGAATAAAACCTTAGAAAACAATAATATCTCACAGCTATCGTATCACCCAAGGTGAAATAACATCTAACTATAACATCAAACAACAAGAACAACAATCCCACACCGAGAACTTGGGTTTTCCCCCATATATGGGTTAGATAATCCCACAAAGAAACACATTACCAAGGAATGAAACACCTTAATATCATATAAAACTTTCAAAAAAATAATTCAATATAAAATAAAATGGATTTGATACAACATTGTGACGCCATTACCTAGGTTCCACTAAACTGGTTCCCCAAACCAACGTGCCACATGACCATAGGAATGCCTCTTTATATACAAGAGGCTTCCTACTAGTATTGAGGGTACAATGAGGTATGTGGGGATAATATACCATCTTTACCAGTGTAAAACAATAGTATAAATGAGTTTTACATTTTTATTAACAATAATGGTAATTCATTAATCATTTCAAATTCATATACTGTGGTGCACTAATCAGATCACTCATATCATACACATAGGCTTTAGTGCCTGGAAAGCCATGTCAATACACTATCCAAGCATAGGAAACTCTATATACATAATATCAAGTCCATTATGTCAAATTTCATGTCTATCCATCCCACATCAAAGATAAGGAATTCCTTGTAAAAAAATTCTTACCCATGGGTGGGATCTACTGTGTCCCTCATCATTTACTAATCCATCAATACACATTCCACAAGGTCAAACACACTTGACCTTTTTAACAAATTAAAATATCAAGGGTGAACCTATTTCATTTCACCAATATTCACATAGTTTATCACTTTAACTACACTTAACGTAATTCCATAACTATTCTATTTTACTATTCATTCATAACAAAAACCATTGTACATATTTTCAATTCCATCTTATAACATGGATATTCCCACATTTTCTATTCATTATTTATCCCCTTAGTTATCTCACAACCCATTTAAACATAAAAGTTATGATAAATTACTTGTTCCATTTTGACATGCTAAAAATATCTATAATTTTTTTAATCTCATAAACCCTTAAATTTATCATTTAATAACTAAATTCACATGTTCAAGGGATTGGAACACCCCATGGGTGGCCATAAAACCATTCCACTCTTCATAAATATATCCAAAAACATCCTTGAAAGGTCCAACACATCATTGAGTTGATGTTATTTTATGATATTGTGTCTGGTTTGATTTTTTTTCAGGGCAGTGGTGCAGTGGAAGCAGAAAATTTATATTTTTTTTCTCGTCAGCTTTTCGCGGTGGTTTTAACTGCCACTAATAGTATACAGGTAAGATAGTAGCAGTGGTTAAAACCACCGCTAAACGTAAGTATTTTTAGGTTTCTCATCAGTTTTAACCGCCGCTACAGAGTCGCATCACTCACGTGCATTCCGCGGCGGTTCTTGTGACTTTAGCAACGGTTTTACGGCAGCTGGATTTTATTTTATTAGCGGCGGTTATAACCGCCGCTAATAAAAAAAATCCCGGGATCTTAAAAACTGCCGTTACTGACGCCAAATTTAGAGGCAGTTTCTGTAAACCGCCGCTAAACAAAAAAATAACCGCCGCTAAAGGGTGGTTTTCTTGTAGTGCCCATACCACATAATAATAATTATATTATTATTATTTTGTGGTGTGCACCAACTTGTGTAATAAAAAATATCATGTAACAGTCTTGTTAATTAAAATCTATCATCAAACTCAGTCTTGGTCCGTTCGAATTCCTTTAGCATTTATTGAACATAATAAATATTTTATTCATAGATAAATATTTTATTCACAATCTAGTGAATAAATATTTATTAAATTATTCAATAAATAAAATAAATATTTTATTCAAAAACTGGTGAATAAATATTTATTTAATTTATGTGATAAATAGAACTTGAATAAAATTATTTCTCATACTTGAGAATAATATTTATTCCGTTAATTAAACTCAAATTGAATTTAATCGAGATAAAAAAAACACTGAGTGTGTGACCCTCTAGGATTATTTCTCGTTGGCATTAAGCAGACTTGTCTAAAGTCCAAGATTACTATCTAGCAACAGGTCAATGCACCCAAGAGAAAGAAGTTAATATCGCAACGTCGACAATCACATACGAACACTCACTGTGTAATATAATCCCTTTGTCACAATATCTCATCAAGAAGGTTTCACATTTGTGTCACCAACCTATATGCTCGATACGTCTTTCTTTGACTATCTGAAATAAACACATCGTTACGCCATGACCATGGAATTTAATGCGGCGGTTCTATTCCAATCAAAGGGTTGAGATACCATCTTCCATAAAGATGGAAGAGACAAATCCTTCCTCGACTTATTCATTAATGACATGTCACTTGTGATGCATCCAACGCATCCAACTTCACCATGATCTGTTATCATCATGGTTTACAAAATAAATATAAGTATGTGAGTTATAACATGCATTAATAATAATATTAATGACTAAAGACCATCACATACACTCATAGATAGGAATTTATGATGACACCAAAACATGCAGAACTCCTACTGGAGGGTCTGTTCTCATAATCTCACGTCTTAGAGATTACCAAATGTGAACTTCATGAGAAGAAGCATCATATGCTTATAAGTACTCTCACATGATAGTCTATGTACTATGTGTCCCATCATAGTACGTTATCCAACCAAAGAACATTATTTGAGAATATCATCATAACACATCAAGGTTCTCATCATAGCAAGGAACTGCTATGACCTTATCAATGTGGCATATACTCTAGAACATTATTACATTAGAGTCATGAAAAACAAAAAACAATATGTAATATTGGTTGGAGTATATTACTCAGGGGGGGGGGTGAATTTGAGTATCTATAAAAATTTCTGGTTAAAAATTATTTATAAAAGGTTTCCCCAAAAGATTAAAAAACAACCCAATTAATCAAGGTTATACTGTTATAAGAGTTTGACTATTTAAATAAATTCTTAGAAGATTGATTAGTTCTCAGTAATCTTAATACCGGTTATTAATATTACTTTTGAAGCTATTCTACTAAGATAAGATAATTATAACTTCTTTACAAGAGTAACTATCAAAGTGAATTTAGTGATATCTGAATTATACAGTAAAGTAGTAAAACAGAGAAGACTAAATTAAGTAGCACAATGGATATGAAACAAGTGGTTCAGTCTCAAGCTGAGACCTAATCCACTCCACTTGGTGATCACCTTCCACAAAGAAGTTTATATAAATAAACTTGATCCACACCCTGGATCGGGGTTAATAATAGTACACAAGAATTTCCAGGTCACACAGGGACCTCTTCCATAGTTCTTCGTGGGTACAAATAACCAGGACACACAGGAACCTCTTCCACAGTTATCCGTGGGTATAAAAAAGTTTAAAAATATGTTTGAGTAAGGATATCTTGTATCCTTCAGTTTAATACAGGATATAGAGTGTGTTGTTATACAGATACACACACCACTCAAAAGTTAATAAAATTATACACAACAGAGAAGAAATATTGAGATAGGTTTAGAAGTGCTCTGAGTGTTAGTCTTTGCAGCTCTGGACATCTTGAGATGAAGCAGATGCAGAACTCAAGTCCTCGTATGGAAAAAAGTGTGTCGCAAGTCAGACAAATTCGACTTGTGTTCTTCATGATGTTCGATAGTGTGAAGATGTCCTCAGGATTCCAGTATGCTTCGTGTGTTATTCAGCGCGTCAAGTTGCATGAGGCAATTCTTTCTTCAAGAATTATCTAAGTGTATTCTTTGTTGTCGTGCTCATGGCCACCATCTTTTTCTACTTTTTAGTATCATTCCACACTTCTTATTTTTTTTGTTTCTGGGCCGCATTAATATTTTATCTTGGAGTTCATGTGTTTGAGCCGATAGGTTGCATGTATTCTACACCTCGTACCTCATACTTGTCTACAAAAGAAATATTAATTATGTAAGTGCATTAAAATCTTCAAATATGACCGTTAGAGATTAAATTTAAAGACGACAAAACATATTAAGAAATAGTGTCACAGTATGTCATGGAAACAGTGTCTCCTTCACACGGTGTCTGGATTGGCCACGGTGTCTTGATATCATGGTGTCTAGTTCATGATGTCTGGATGTCACGGTGTCTGGATGTCACAGTGTCTAATTGTTCATGGTGTCTGGATGTCATGGTGTTTGGATGTCATGGTGTCTTCTTGTTCACAGTGTCTGCTTGTTCATGGTGTCTCATGGTCACGATGTCTCATGGTCACGATTTCTGCTTGTTCACGGTGTCTCATGGTCATGGTGTCTCATGGTCACGGTGTCTCATGGTCACAGTGTCTCATGGTCACAGTGTCTCAGACTTAGGCAAATATCTGTATTCAGACTTAAACAGTGATATTTATGGAATGAATTAAACTTAGTCATTTGTCAGAGAAATCATTATAAAGTGAATCAAAAGATAGTGTATAGTAACCAAACTGAGTGTATAGCATTTAAGAGCTTTGGACAGCTTTTACTAAACAACTGTGCATTTGATGTGAGATATATTACATAGAGTTAACATGGTTTATAGACTGAATAGGATTTGTGATAATTAAAACATGATTAATACATGAGGAGTCCAACAATTTCCCCCCTTTTGATGATCACAAATCATGTATATTTAGAGTGTATATGTGTTCTAACAACATAGTTAGAATGTGCATATGTAGAGTGAGTGTTCTCTTCTCCTATATTTCTCCTATATTTCTCATATTTTTTTCCCATATATTTCTCCTATTTGTTTCCCATATATTTCTCATATTTGTTTCCCATATATTTCTCATATTTTTCCCATATATTTCTCCCCCTTTTGGAATTATCAAAAAGTATCAAGAAAAAGAAAGACAATAGAGACAAGGAAAG
The DNA here is from genome assembly GCA_963277665.1 of Viscum album. NCBI lineage: Eukaryota > Viridiplantae > Streptophyta > Magnoliopsida > Santalales > Viscaceae > Viscum > Viscum album. The sequence goes on along the minus strand of OY728150.1, from coordinate 799,279,528 downwards.
TGCATAATGTATTAGAGAAAAGAGGGGAATTACATAAAATAAAACAACATTAACAAGATTCCCATAAAAAAAGTAAGAACTGTCCTTCTTCACTAGATGGTCTTCTATTTTCCTTTAGCGGCAACAGCAGAAGAGGAAGCCATAAGAGCAGAAGTTGAAGTAGAAGAAGGGAGTGAGCTGATTGATAGAGAAGGTAAATAAAGACCTTCAAAGACAGAGGGAGCCAGAGTAGGTGCAGTAGAAGACTGAGGCAGTTGTTGATTAAGGATCACAGGCCTGATCTGACTTAGTGCCTGATTGACATACATAGAAGTGGAGGCTAGGGAAGAGGTGAATGTAGGAAAACCAGGTCTTAGAGGTGAAGCTTCATGAGCAACAATGGATGTACTATGTACATGAAGATAGGTCCTCATAAGCTTAATAAAATCCACAATGATCTCTCCACAATACTGAATATATTTCTCAAAGTCATCCTTGTTTTCCATAAACTTATCCAACAGACGAGTGAAATCTGTGAGCTTTTGGACTTGAGTCTTGAAATCTTGAGTAACCAGAGGAATCCTCAGATTTTATACAAGATATTTAAAATGATTGGTCATGTCAGTCTTTGAGAAGATTCAGTTGAAGTAGAAATCCACTTTCTTGGAAATTTCTTGCTAATCATCATTAGAAATTTTGGAATAGATTTGGACTAGATCAAGAACTCTGTCACTGTTCTTGATAACCTCAGATAGATAATCTTTATTGACACCACTAAGCACAGTCTGAAGTTCTTCTTTGACCACTGTTCTGAGTAGGTCACTATCTAAGGAAGGTTGAGATAATTTTTCAGATGCCTTAGAATCATTGATAGTTGAGGTAAGATATTTCAGTTGATTTAGCACTTTTTGAAGGCACCTGGTATACTCATTAGTGAGCTTGTTAAGATTAACCACATGGTCTTGCATTTCTTTCACAATCTGTTTATTTCTTTCTGTTACCTTTTTAGATAAGGAATCTAAATGAGGTTGAATATGAGAGACCAAATTCTGTGGGGTTTGAGGAATAACAGGTTCCACAGGATGATAAGTAAGCTTTGATCTCGAATGCATCTCTTTCTGCATGTCTTCAATCAAACCTCTTAGGGTCTTCACTTCATCACTAAGTAGTTTGTTTTCAACTCTGACTTCCTGAATCTCATGAATCATTTTGGGTTGGATATGCCAAATAACTTTTTCCAACAATAGCGAAGCATCTTTCTCAATTAGATGTGTTACAAGAGCAGTTTGGGAATTCAGGAGTTTTTCAACTCCAGAAAAAAGGGTAGCTCCAAATTCTTTCATATCATCTTTATTCACTATGGATGGTTGTGCTGGTGAAGGTTCAGAGATAGGGACTGATACAAGCTCAGGTTCTTTTTAAGGGGCAATATTAGAGACAGATTTCAATTGGAACATAGTATAATGGTCAAGTCCTTTTAATAAGACTTCTTGGGAGTCATTCACATCATAAAAACTAGGGAACTTATACCGAGTGTCTACAGGGCTTGAATCAATCGAGTTTGGTACTTTAAAAGATTCCAGATTTGGGGTTTGCTCCCCCTCAATAGTTACATCCTTATCAGGACTGAGAGACTTAGGGTCTTGATCTAATTCCACAAATTCATCTCTTAGACCCTCTCTCATTTCCTGTCTAGCTACTTGAAAATCCAGATCTATTCTTTCCTCAGCCGAAGGAATGATTTTAGGAATAGATTGTTCCACTGGGAGTTCTTCAAAGTTAGCTTCTTGCATAGAATGTAATTATTCTTCTATATGTTCTTCCATAGAATTATTTTTAGTTTATTTGATAGAAGATTCTATTTCAACCTTGGGTTGATCTTCCAGATTAACAACATCTTTAGAAGCAAGGACTTATTTTTCACTTACTACATGAGGGACAAGAGTATTGTCTTCTTTATCAGAAACAGTTTCCTTGGGAGGCACAACAACCTATTCTTATTCTTCTTCAGAATACTCAACAACATCATATGGTTCCAAACTAGGATCAGAAATATATTTTGGTCTTGAGGGATGTTCCACTAGATTTAACTTTTCATAAATCCTATCATTATCTTCCACCCATTCCTTTTTCCCAATGATTCCAATTGATTTTCATCTTTTTGATAATGAATTTTGAAAGGCAGTACTCACAATCCTTAATAACTTCCTCATTAGGTCCAACCATACCTTTGTCATGAAGCATAGATGAGATAAGCCGAGAATAAAATAGGGAGGTTGACTTGGATGTGGTTTTGATCAACTCACACATATGGTGTATGATATAATTACAAAGGTTGATCTTATGCCCATTTTTTATAAGATGAATCAGAAACACATCCTGATATTTTAGTACAGTAAAATCACCTTTTCTGGGGCTAATCAAGTCCTGTATAAACTTAAACAGAAGTCTTGATTATCCATCCAGTTCAGCAGCAATGGCTCTCCTCTTGGTGCCATTTCTGGTTAAGATTTTTAAATCATCTTCCAAAACAAAGAATTCACTGGAAGGTGGAGGTCCTCTCTGACAGTCCTCACAGATGCCTTCATGAGGTATCCTAAGGCATGAATCCCATAACCTCGAAGAGAATGAGCATTTCTATACATTTATCCAGCTTCTCACAGTATAACCATCTTCAGAATCAAAGGAGAACTGAACATACTAATAAAATTGAGCCACTAACTTAGGGTAGATAGTTCTATCTTCCTTCGAAAACCTTTCTAACCATACTTTCTCTTTTAAAACTTTCAGAACCAGATAATTACTTGACATAAGCCACTTAGGGAATACCTCTTTCTCAGGTACTACTACTCAGTTCACCATATTTGGATTTAGAGGACCTTCGGGTGCCCACTTGGGTGCGATTTTCTTCTTCTTTGAGCTACGTTTCTCAGGAGTCGAAGATGAAGGGAGTTTCATCATGGGAATTCACCGAAGGTTCGAGATAGAGAAGGATTAAAGGGTTGAAGAAGGGTTACAGATTGAGTGAATAGAAGAAAGCTCGAGTGAAGGACAATTGAAACTTCCTTTATTTTATCATTTAGGAATACCAAACGTCACAAAAGTAAAATCGCGGGAAAATAAAAAGGTGAAATGAATAATTACCATGATACGGTTTTTAATTTGTAAATAAAAATCATAAATAATTATTACGGTGAGACCATATCAGGTCTTTACAGTGAGACAATGAATGAATATTATGGTGAGATAGTAAAAATAAACTTTACGGTGAGACAGTAAACATGAACTTTATGGCGAGACAGTAAACATGAACTTTGTGGAGAGATAGTAAACATGAACTTTATAGTGAGACAGTAAACATGAACTTTACAGTGAAATAGTAAACATGAAATTTACGGTGAGACAGTAAACATGAAACAGTAAGATATAAAACAGTAAGATAATTACTTAAGATTTATCATGCCTAATTCATGTATGATGTATTCTATTCTTTTATAATTTAATGGTTTGATAAGTATATCAGCAAGCTGATACTCAGTACCAATGAATTCCAAAGTGATATCACACTTTTGATAATGATCTCTCAAAAAGAGGCATCTTACATCAATATGCTTTGTCCTAGAATGTGAAATAGGATTTTTCGAAATGTTAATAACACTTGTGTTGTCACAATTTATAGGTACATGTCTGAATTGATATCCATAATCTAGTAATGTGTGTTTTATCCACAAGATTTGTTCACAATAACTGCCAGAAGCTATATATTCAGCTTCTGCAGTAGATAATGCAACATAATTTTGTTTCTTACTACACCATGATACTAGAGACTTTCCTAAAAAGTGACATGTTTCAGAGGTTCTTTTTCTATCTAACTTACATCCAACGAAGTCAACATCAAAATAACTAACTAATTAAAATGATTGTCCTCTAGGATAGAACAGTCCTAGATTGGGTGTATGCTTGAGGTATTTGAAAATTCTCTTTACAACATTTAAATGAGATTCCTTAGGATTTTCTTGAAAACGAGCACACATACACACACAAAACATAATGTCAGGTCGACTAGTAGTTAAGTAGAGTAAAATTCTAATCATTCCTCTATAAGTGGTTTGATCATCAGATTTTCCATCTTCATCAAGATCCAAATTACAAGTGGTACTCATGGGAGTGTTACTACTTTTAGGGCTATCCAATATAAATTTTTTTAGAATATATCTAGTATATTTACTTTGAGTTAAAATAATACCCTCATTATTTTGAAATATTTGAAATCTAAGAAAGAATTTTAGTTCACCCATTAAACTCATTTCAAATTCATTTTGCATCATTTTAGAAAAATCAACACATAAAAAATTTATTGAGGATTTAAAGATAATGTCATCTACACATATTTGGACGACTAAAACATCATTATAAATTCATTTTATAAAAAGGGTAGGATTAACTATTCATTTTGTAAAACCTTTGAAAATAAGAAAAGTACTCAACCTATCATACCAAGCTCTTAGAGCTTGTTTTAAACCATATAAATCTTTTTGATAATTTAAAAATATGATTTGGAAAATGGGGGTTTGTAAAACCAGGGGGTTGTTCAAAAAATACATCCTCAGCTATATACCTATTTAAGAATTAACTCTTAACATCCATTTAATATAGTTTGAAATTCAAATGTGTAGTATAAGCAAGAAAGATTCTGATGGCTTCAAGTCTAGATACTGGTGAAAAGGTCTCCTCATAGTCAATTACTTATTCTTGACTATAGCCTTGTGCAACCAATCTAGCCTTGTTTCTAACTATGTTACCAACTTCATCTATCTTATTTATGAACACCCATTTAGTGCCTATGGTGAATATGTTCTTAGGTCTTTCAACAAGTTTCCAAACTTTGTTCCTTTCAAACTGATTAAGTTCTTCTTGCATATCCATCACCCAAAATTCATAATTGATAGCATCATTAATGTTTTTAGGTTCAAGTTGTGACAATAAGAATTGATGTTCAACCTGATTTCTAAGAGAAGATCTAGTTTGAGTTCCTTTGTCTAGGTCTCATACAACAACATCTAAAGGATGGTTTTTAATATTTCTAATAGCTCTAGAAAAAGAGGGACTAGTGATTTCAGGTTCATTGTGACTTGAGTCTAAGGAATTTTCATAATTGGAAGTTTTCACAGATTCTTTCACAGAACGGTTTGAGGATTTTGGATTAATGTTCAGATTTGATACATCATCTTCCAGGTTCTCTAGAATGGTTTTAGGCTCATGTGGATCTGCTTCATCAAATTTGACATGGACAGATTCTTCCACACATTTAGTTATTTTATTGAGCACTCTATAGGATTTACTAGACATGGAATATGCTAAAAATATACCTTCATCACTCTTGGATACAAATATGTCAAGATTATCTTTATTATTAAAAATATAGACTTTGCAACCAAAAAATTTGAAGTAGTTAACCTTGGGTTTTCGATTGTTCCATAACTCATAAGGATTCCTTTTAAGAATAGGTCTGATCAACACTCTATTGATTATGTAGCATGTTGTATTGATAACTTCAACCTAAAAATAAATAGGTAGGTCATATTCACTAAGCATTGTTCTAGAAATATCTTACAGGGTTATATTTCTTCTTTCTATAACTCCATTTTGTTAAGGTGTTCTAGGGGCAGAGAAATTGTGACTATAACCATTTTGTGAGCAAAAGGATTCAAACTCTTGATTTTCAAACTCACGACCATGATCTCTTCTTAAGGATTTAATTCTAAGTCCGCTAAGATTTTCCACAAACTTGTCATATTTAGTAAAATAAGAGCAGGATTCACTTCTATGAGCCATAAAGAAGGTCCAAGTATATCTAGAAAAGTCATCTACAGGAAAATAAACATAGTTCTTCCCATTTAAACTAAAAACTCTAGATGGTCCAAATGAATCCATGTGAACCAGTTCGAGAGGTTGAGAAGTTGACACTTCTTTCTTTGGTTTGAAGTAAATTTTGTGTTGTTTTTACCTTTTGATAGGGATTACACACTTTGTTATTTGGAAACTCAAGTTTGGGTAAGTCTTTAACTAAGTTTTTTCCAGTTATCTTTCTAAGGGAGTGAATATTACAGTGTCCTATTCTCCTATGCTAGATCCAAGACTTTTTATGAAATACACTTAAGCAAGAAGCATTTTGAGAAGCTAAAAAGTCTAAGTTAACAAAGCAAACATTTTCATTTCTTAATGCAGAAAATACTAATTCTTATTTAGAATTAAATACATTGCAAGCGTCATTTTAAAATCTAACATGAAATCCATCATCACATAATTGTGAGATACTAAGTAGATTATATTTTAATCCATCAAAAAATAGTACTTTAGAAATTAAAACCGAGTTAGAGTTACCGATTTGGCTGAGACTAATGATATTTCCTTTAGCATTGTCACCAAATTTAACATATACTTCATCTATTTTTATTAGGTTCTTGAATCATGAGTAGTCTCCTGTCATGTGTCTTGAGCATCCACTGTCTAATTACCATAAAATTTTACAAGAGCTCTTTAAGAAGCTTTCCTATAATATGATTAAGCAAAAACAGATTTTGGTACCCATACTTGTTTGGGTCTAGTAATATTAGTAATAATTTATTTAGGAACCCATATCTTCATCATAGGTTTCCTATAAGAATTAAGTAAAGTATTTGAAAAATAAACTCTATTTGGTCCAGAAAAACATGAAATAGTAGAAGGTGTATCATAAATTGAATTAGTTGATTTGTGTCTAGAACAAGGAGTAAAATTATATGTCCTAGATTTAGAAACAAAATTTGTTCTACCAAGATTTCTTTTTCCGGGTTGATAACCAATACCAGTGTTTTATTTAGGGGAAATTTGTTTTCCTAGAATTTGAGTAAGGGTATTTTTACCATTGGTAAAATTTTCTAGGTCATTATTTAATTTCTCATTAAACATTTTTAATTAGTTGTTCTCTTTGAGCAGTTGAGAATTTTTCTCTTTTTCAGTTGTGAGTTCAGATTTAACAGTCATAGTAAGAGCATACTGTTTCTTCAATGATTTATATTTGTCTTTTAGTTCATTGCATGTTTCTTCAAGCATGTTACAGTATTCAAACATTTATTCATTAGTCATATTTTCAGAGTCACTCTCATCTCTATAATAGTATGAATTATGTACAGGAGAGTCCAATGTTACCTCAGATGTGTTTGTCATAAAACACATATTGGATTTGTTAGCCTGTTCATCATGTGATGTTTCTGAGTCACTTGAACTGTCCTTAGAAGCACTCCAGGTTGCTTTCATTTCCTTTTTATACTTACTGTCCTTGTCCTCATATCTCTTTTTGCACTTGAGCTTTGGATAGTAAGCCTTGACATGTCCTTTGCGCTTACATTCATAGCAGACAATCTCATCAGTCTTGTCACTTCTTTTCCAATCCTTCTTCCAACTCCCTTTTTGGTCATATTTACCCTTGAAGTTAGGCTTTTGAAAAAATTTCTTTTTCTTGTAAAATTTCTTGAATCTTCTAGCTAATTGAGTCATCTTCTCATCACTGTTAGGTGATGATTGGTCACTATTAGAACTTTCTACAGAAGCTTCCAATTTCCCTTGGTCTTTGTGTTTAGAGGCGGTGGTCTTAAATACAACAGATTTTATCTTTGGTTCATCCTCATCTTCCTTGTTGACTTTCAATTCCTCTTTATACATCATCAGTTTCCTAATGAGTTATTTTACAGGTATCTTGCTGATGTCGCATGATTCTCTAATAGAGACAGAGGTTCCTCTCCATCTGTCAGAAATACATCTAAGAATTATCATGATTTGTTCCTTGACAATGACTTCTCTTAAAAGAGAAATTATTATGTTGAAAATCTCATTGAACCTAAGATACATGTCCGAAATAGTATCATCAGGTTTCATTTTAAAGTTATTATATTTAATAGTATAAGTATTAAGTCTCATTTATTTTACACTAGATGTTCCTTCATTTGAGACAGATAGGGTATCTCAAATTTCATGGGCAATTTTACAAGCAGAAATTCTATTGAATTCTTCATCTCCTAAGGAGTAGTATAAAGCATTAATAGCTTTGCAATTGTTATTCTAGACAGTTTTGACAAGTTCATCCCATGCGATTTTATCAGTAGCAAGAATCTTATATTCATCTATAATGGAAGACAAAATTTCAAAACCCATACTCTCTAAATGAATTTTAATTTTAATTTTCCATTGAGCATAATTGGTTCCATTAAATAATGGTGGTATGTTGGTTGAAACACCTTCCAATCTATTATCCAAAATATAGAAATACTTTGAAAGAGCTATAAATTTATAATTAATAGAAATTTACAGATCTTCAAAGTACAAGTACAATCACAGTTGAATACAATTAAACAAAGTCTTAATAAACAACCTCTGATACCAAATGTTGGTCGGAGTATATTACTCAAGGGGGGGGGGGGGGGTGGGTGGGGTGAATTTGAGTATCTATAAAAATTTTTGGTTAAAAAGTATTTCTAAAAGGTTTCCCCAAAAGATTAAAAATCAGCCTAGTTAATCAAGGTTATACTGTTATAAGAGTTTGACTGTTTAAATAACTTCTTAGAAGATTGATTAGTTCTCAGTAATATTAATGTTGGTTATTAATATTAATTTTGAAGATATTATACTAAGACAATACAATTATAACTTCTTTCCAAGAGTAACTATCAAAGTGAATTTAGTGATATCTGAATTATACAGTGAAGTAGTAAAACATAGAATACTAAATTAAGCAGCACAACGGATATGAAACAAGTGGTTCAGTATCAAGATGAGACCTAATCCACTCCACTTTGTGATCACCTGCCACCAAGCAGTTTATATAAATAAACTTGATCCACACCCTGGATCAGGGTTAACAATAGTACACAAGACTGTCCAGGTCACACAGGGACCTCTTCTACAGTTCTTCATGGGTACAAACAACCAGGACACACAAGGAACTCTTCCACAGTTATCCGTGGGTATAAACATGTGTAAAAAGATGTTTGAGTAAGGATATCTTGTATCCTTCAGTTTAATGCAGGAGACAGAGTGTGTTGTTATACAGATACATACACTGCTCGAAAGTTAATAAAATGATACACAATAGAGCAGGAATATTGAGATAGGTTTAGAAGTGCTCTGAGTGTTAGTCTTTAGAGCTCTGGAATTATTGAGATGAAGCAAATGCAGAACTCAAGTCCTCATATGGAAAACAGAGTGTCACAAGTCAGATAGATCTGGATTGTGTTCTTTGTGATTTTTGACAGTGTGAAGATGTCCTCGGGATTCCAATATGCTTTGTTTGTTCTTCAGCGCATCGAGTTTCATGAGACAATTCTTTCTTCAATAATTCTCTAAGTGTATTATTCATTGTCTTGCTCATGGCCACCGGCTTGTTCTACTTTTTAGTATCATGCCACACTTCTTTTTTTTTTGTTTCTGGGCTGCATTACTATTTTATCTTGGAGTGCATGTGTTTGAGCCGACAGGTTGCATGTATTATGCACCACATACCTCGTACTTGTCTACAAAATAAATATTAATTATGTCAGTGCATTTAAGTCTTAAAATATGAATGTTAGAGATTAAATTGAAATATGACAAAACATATTAATAAACAGTGTCACAGTATGTCATGGAAACAGTGTCTCCTTCACACGGTGTCTGGATTGGTCACGGTGTCTTGATATCACGGTTCTAGTTCACGGTGTCTAGATGTCACAGTTTCTGGATGTCATGGTGTCTGCTTGTTCACAGTGTTTGGATGTCATAATGTCTGTATGTCATGGTGTCTACTTGTTCACGGTGTCTACTTATTCACGGTGTCTCATGGTCACGATGTCTCATGGTCACGGTGTCTCATGGTCTCTATGTCTCAGACTTAAGAAAATATCTGTATTCAGACTTAAGTAGTGATATTTATGGAATGACTTAAACTTAGTCATTTTTCAGATAAATCATTATAAAGTGAATCAAAATATAGTGTATAGTAACCAAACTGAGTGTATAACACTTAAGAGCTTTGGATAGATTTTACTAAACAACTGTGCATTTGATGTGAGATAGATTACATAGAGTTAACATGGTTTATAGACTAAATATGATTTCTGATCATTAAAACATGATTAATATATGAGGAGTCTAACATGTAATAAGAAGTGTTATTAATATTCAATACATTGAATATACATGTAATAAAAGTATAAACAGTTGGTCCTAAGACACCAACTCTAACAAACTCCCACTTGGACTAGAGACAACTACCTACAACCTTTAGTATGCTAGACCTCACATGATAGTTATGATTCTACAGAGTCAAGGCTTTAGTCAAGGGGTCCAACAAATTGTCTTCCATGGAAATACTACTCACTAAAAATTCACCTATCTAAGAAAAATCCCCCAAGATATGATACTTTCGAAGTATGTGCTTCATCCGTTGATGTAACCTTAGCTCCTTTTCAAGATCCACTATTGCAATATTATCACAATAGAGTGTGATTGGATCTTTACTGCTAGATACCACATCAAGATCTTGAATTAAGTTTCATATCTATACTACTTCTTTAGCTACCTTAAAAGCTGCATTATACTCAAACTCTGTTGTAGAATTTACAACTACAACCTACTTTGAGCTCTTCCATCTCACAACACCTCAATTCAAAGTGAAATATATCCCATTTGTGACTTCATGTCATCTTGATCAATTTGGAAACTATCATCTACATATCCTATGATGACTAGTTCCTCATATCTTCCATAAACCAGAAAAATATCCTTAGTATGCCTCAGATACTTAAGTATAGTCTTGGCTGCCATCCAATGACGGTTACTTATATTATCTTGATGTATTCATACCACACATAATGTGTAGGCTACATCTAGACTGGTAAATAGCATAACATACATGACCAACCCAATCATTAACATTTATGGAATCTTTTTCATTCTGTTTCTTTCCTCATGTGTCTGAGGATACATTTTCATGGAAAGATGAATGCTATGTGATGCTAGAAACAATACCCATTTGGATTATTCCATACCAAATATCTTTAGTATCTTTTCAATATATATACTTTGACTTAGGTCGAGCAACCACTTGGATCTATCATAATGGATCTTGATCCCAAGAATATATGTTGTCTCTCCCAAGTCCTTCATAGAGAAGCATTTATTCAACCATGTCTTAATAGACTGTAAGACTGATATTTCATTTCCAATGAGTAATATGTCATCTATATATACTATTAAGAAAATGAATTCACTCACACTAAACCGTTTATAGACACATGACTCACATTCATTATTTATAAAACCAAATTCCATTATAGCCTCATCAAAACAAATGTTCCATGACCTAGATTCTTGCTTTAATTCATAAATGGATCTCTGCAACTTGCATACCTTTTTGGAATCCTTTGGAGTCACAAACCCTTTAGGATGTGTCATATAGGCATCTTCTTGAAGGTTCTCATTAAGGAAGGCTATTTTGACATCCATTTTCCAAATCTCATAATCATGTAAAGTCGCAATGGAAAGTATAATTTTGATGGATTTCATCATTGCAACTGGTGAAAAGGTTTCATTGTAGTCAATTCCTTGACACTATTTAAACGCTTTTGCAACCCGTCACACCTTATAGGTAGTGACTTATCCTTCCATGTCTAGTTTCTTCTTGAATACCCATTTACAACCAATGGGATTTACATCTACTAGAGGGTTTTCCAAAATCCAGAGACTTGATTTTTGGTATATAGAATCCATTTTAGAATTCATGATTTCTTTCCACTTAGAAATATATGCTCCACTTACTACTTCCTTGTAAGTTAGAGGATCATTATTATTAACTAATAATGTGTCACCATCCTTGGTGACTAGAAAACCATACCATTTTGGTTCTCTAACCTCTTTATTACTCATACACAGTAATTGTGTCTCTAGAATAATTTTTTATTCCATGGGGCTTTGTGGAATTTGTTTGTATACCAATTCTTGTGTATCTTGAGCATGAACTTCATCGAAGTCTATCTCGCTCCCACTATCTATTTTAGAGATAAGACCATCCTTAATAAATGTGGGATGTCTATCAACCACAACCTTTTTTCTGAAGTATTTTATAGTCATTATCCCTTTGTTTCTTTGGGATATCCTATAAAGACACAATTTATGCCTTAGGGTAGAATCTTGTTACTTAAAGAAGCCTTAACAAATGCTTCACAATCCCATACATGTAAGTAAGGCAACACGAGTTTCTTTCTATTCCATAATTGATATGGTATATTGTCTGTTGCTTTAGTTGTCACTCGGTTTAGTACGTATACTTCTATTTTTAATACATATCCCCAAAAGGACAATAAAAGACTCACATGAATCATCATTTATACCACCATGTATAATAAGGTGTGGTTCCTCATTTCGCTTACACCATTCCACTGAGGCATATAAGGAGTGAGTTGAGATAAATCTCTAACTCCCATAAAAAATCAATGAATTTTTTATTAATATATTCTCCACCATGGTTTGATCAGAGTTTCTTAATCTTCTCACTAAGCTAGTTCTCAACTTTATCCATGTATTCCTTGAATTTATCAAAATAATCCTACTTATACCTCATTAAGTATACATATACATATATACTAAAATCATCAGTAAAAGTTATGAAGTATGAGTACCCACCCCTTGCATCAATAGGAAATGGTCCACACATATCAGTATGAAATAATTCAAGAAGATATTTATCCCTTTCACCATTCCCACCGAATGGGTCTTTGATCAATTTTTCTTATAAACATGCGTAACATACACCAAGTGGTTTTAGTTCAAAAGAATCTAAATATACATCTTGATGTAATTTAGAAAAGTGTTTTTCATTTACATGACCTAGCCGGTGATGCCAAAGTTGGGTGTGACATGATTCATGTAAAGTAACTTCATTATTGATTGCCATTATTTGGTTCGTGTAATCCAACACATAAAGAATATTATTTCAATACACATTATTATAAAAAAATGCCATCTTTATAAAAGAAACAACATTTATTTACAAATTTAAAAATAAATCCATCTGTATCAAGTCTGTATAAATAAATAATATTTTTGGTAACTAAAGGCACATAATAAAAACCCTTTAAAACCAAGGTCATTCTAGTCGAAAATGTGAGGCAGTAGTCCCCGATAGCTACAATAGAAAGTTTATCTCCATTGCCTGCTCGAAGATTTACCTCTCCTTGATTAATCTTTTTGAATCTACTTGGTTCCTGTATTTGAATATATATGTGATCACCACAAGCTATATCTAATACCCAATTTGTAGAAACATATAAATTTCACTCGATAATAAACACACCTGAATCTTCTCCTCACTTATTAGGATGGGTGTAGTTTTTCTTTCAGTGTCCTTGCCACATGAGAAACAAAAAACATCATTTTCCCTTTATTTCCCCTTGATCTTCCTCTTCTTAGAAGGGAATGAAGAAACTTTGGGCTTAAAGATCTTCGATTTCCCTTTAATTTTATTCACTATAAGGATATAAGTTTTTTCATGATTCGTATCCTTATCAACTTGGTGAAGAAGATTAAGAAGACCTGATAGAGACTTCTCAATTTTGTTCATATTAAAATTCACAAAAAGTTGGAAAAGATCTAAGGGAGTGATGATAGAATGAGGTTAGTGCCTAATTCTTTAGGGAGTTTAAACCCTAGAACCTCTAAGCACTCAATGTATCCAATGATCTTGACTACATGAGGCCCAACTGGGGAACCATCTCTAAGCTTACTCTAAAAGATCACCTTGTAAATCTCAAACCATTCATGTCTAGTTCTCTCTTGGTAAAGACCACATAGGTTCTCAAGCATTCTATACACATCCATGTTTTCATGAGACTTCATTAGTTCACTAGAAAACGATGAAAGAATCAAACATTGAATGTCGACCATGTCGCTCAAATGTTTTTCATAGACAAGGAAATCTTAATCACTCACCTCTTTAGAAGGAAGACCAGAAATTGAGGATTCTAGCACGTAAGATTTCCATTCATGGCGTAACTGTCACGACCCACCCTCACCAAGATGAGGAAAGGGACAAAAAACTGCCATACCCTTCCTTCTTCAAGTTGAAGGAGAGATAATGACCCTCAAGTCCCACCTTCAATATGCCTCAGAGTGGTGACTAGAACCAAGGGTATAAAATCTCATGTAAAATGGAAGGCATTACCCTTTTTATTTAATAAGATCAGAAGATAAGATGGAAAATCCCAAACAACTGCAAAAAATGAAAGTAAAAGTAAAGACAAAAATCCACTCCCATATACATGTTCAAAATAAGCTAATACAAAGTACAAGAAACTCCAAAGGAAAGTACCAAAAAGGAAAAGAAAAGCAGCAAAAAAAACTCCCAACGCCCAAGCTAGTAAGGTCCAACACGGTCCTCAAGGTCCTCCTGGAAACTTGAAAGTAGTTTTATATACATAGGATGAGTATATAGGTATAATCAGTAGGGAAAACCAAAAGATCTCGTGCATAAGTGGGGAGTCATTCTAATTCCCCATGAGAAAATAGAGAAAACCAAAGCACCTAGCAAGGAAACTATCCAACCGGCCTCACTAAGGAACACACCCCAAATAACGCAATCCAGGTAAAGTAATAGTAACAAAAAATTGATATTTGGGTACCCCACACCACTTTCCCACTAGTTATATAGGAAATAATACACATCAGACCTCCTCCACAAGTTCCAATATAGTCTCACTACCTCCCCAACAACAACCTTATGGGCTATCACAACCACACATCCTGCCCGCAAACACCTAGGCCACTACAACCACACACAAACACACCTGAAAACACCTGGTCCACAACAACCACTTCCATGCCCGAATACACCTAGGCCAGAACAACCACTATCATGCTCGAAGACACCTGGGCCTCATCCCAAAGACACTTGGGAAACAAACATGCCCACACACACTTGGGACAACCACCACAACACACCCTGCTTGAAGAGTCTTGGTCCATAATAAACCTTAGTCAATCAAAGTGATGTTATTAATATTTTCATAACTTATTATATACTCCCTTTACTGATTTTATATAAAATGTGCATAATTTGTGTGAAATATTAATGTTTTAATACTAAGTATATTTTTTGAGCATTTTTAGAAGTAGTCCATTTGGTTCAGTTTACTATTTTTTTATAAATATCACCATAATAATCTAAATTTCGTGTTTATTGTTTTTTATGATTACTAATTCAATATAAAACATTTCATTAGAAGGGATCATGGGCCAATTCTGCCATTTGAAGGCTCATATGGACCACACAAGAAGGCCCACAGAATCTGTGAGGAAACTAAACCATCCATGAAGATTGAATTATCGGGCTCAATATAGAAGTTAAAATTACTTAATTATACTCAAAGTTTTGGTGTAAAATGTAAGGAGTCTTGGATAAAAATTTCAAGTCCCAAATCCAAATACAAGGGGCCCAACTGATTCATTTAAACTCAGCCCACCATTCTGGACGGGAATTAAAATCAGTACAGTATTCATGACATGTCTCCTGATCTAGTCATCAAATAAAGCTGAAATTTTTCAGTGTGAAAGAGGATATATAGGAGGAAGACTTTATTGAAGAAATCATTCGTATTTGAAGGCATATTCCTATTCCAAAATCCATTCAAATTTTGGACATCGAAAAAGCATGGATTGAAATGGACATTTTAACTTTGTTTAATCAACTGGAAATAACTTTGTCTCCATCAGTCCAAATGACTCCAAATTTTTATATAAGTAGGACAAAATTATTATATACAACTTTGAAGAAGGGTATATCTCAATATTCATCTATCTGGATGTCCAAATCATCGAGCCAAGTGGAGGGACAGATTGGGAATGCCAACAGTCCACTTCCTTGGGCTATAAATACACCCCCTCCTCTCCTTCAAAGGGGTTGGAATTTCAGAAGAGAGGAGCATCAATTGACACGAACAAAGACTTTATAAAGTCTTGGAAGGACCTTCCATACTCAAGTTTTTACTTTAGATACCTTTCCTCCTCTCTTTTTTTCCTTTTACTTTTGTGTTCTTCATTTTTGTAATCTTGTAAGTCTCTTTCTTTGTAATTCTATTTTAATACAAGTTTATTCTTCAATATCTCTTATTCTCATCCACCTTCTGTATTTTAATATTAATGTTCTTAAAATAGTTTAAATATAGTTTAATCCCCTTCCCTTCTTTTTCTTTCTCATTCAATCTAAAGTCGGTATTTAATTCCCTTCATCGTTTGTGTGCGTGTTCGACACACCACTCTTTTCTTATCCCTTTATTTTTCTTATCTTCTTAATTTATCATCATAATAATTATAACCAGATTACTAATAATTTAAATGGATGAGTAAATCTATCATAGAGTTGAGTTATAATTTGGGGATATTAAGTGATTGAGGGCCTTTGCTCGATGAGTATTCTTTGAGTTAATATTGTGTATGTTGAACTTTATATGTCATGGATTAATGAAATGTTTTGTTTAATATGTGGATTACATGGATTATTGGAACCAAAAAAACACTACCATAAACAAGTAATGGTAATTATTAGAACCCTAGGTTAAGTTACGACTTGGATTAAAGCTTTAACATTTGGGAATTCTGATCAAAATCATCTTGTGAAGTGGGTATTAATTTAATGCAATATAAAGCAAAGCTCAAGGATATCATAAGCTTAAATACCCAATAATGAACTCACCCCAATATTTATCAATTTTTTAAATCAAACATCATCCATAAATTATTTCATAATCACTACAAACAAACCCCCCAATCAGAATACAATTAACTAAAAACAACTGATTATAAAAAAGTATCATCGCTGAGGATTCGACCCGAGTGCTGCTATACACATTAGCAGAGCATCGGAAATTTGAACGGTTAATAGGCGAAAATCGACCGTTCGCTTCTAAATAGTTCCATTTTCGGGGATGGTTCTTTAAGTAGTAATTAGTTTCTGATTATTGTAAAAAAAAGCAAAAAAAAAAAAAATGAAAAAAAACACAAAGAAAAACCTGCCTTCCTCATAAAAGTCATAAACGGAAAACACAAAGAAAAAAACTATCTTCATCTTTCTTCCAAATCTCTATAAATGCCTCATAGCCTCCCAAACAATCCCTCAGATTTGTTTGACCCTAAAATTGAGCAAAATCTTCACCAACTTAGGAGGAACATTAGAGATAATCAACTCATTCAAGAACCAGTCCTTGTCCAACCAGTTGAATTAGATATGACCAATCCCAGTGAACAAACACTTAAAGAACTTGATAACCCTGATATTAATTACTAACCTCTTGGTATTCAATATCCAAACATAGAGTCTGAATTTGAACTCAAATCGGGTTTGATTCATCTTATTTTTCATTTCCATGGGCTAGCCGGTGAGGATCCACATCTCCACCTTAAAGAGTTCCAAGTGGTGTGCTCTACCATGAAGCCTCAAGGGGTTTCTGAGGAACAAATAAAACTCTAAGCATTCCCTTTATCCCTAGCTGACACTGCCAAGTCATGGCTTTACTACCTCCCTCCTGGTTCCATAACCACATGGAATGACATGAACCGACTATTTTTAAAGAAATTCTTTCTTACTTCTCGTACTGCTTCTATCCAAAAGGAAATAAGTGGTATTCATCAATTCCTAAATGAATCACTCCATGAGTACTAGGATAAGTTCAAAAATATTATTGCAACCTACCCACACCACCAAATTCTTGACCAACTCTTGATCCAATACTTCTATGAGGGGTTATTGGCTATGGAGAGAACTCTCATTGATGCTGCAAGTGGCAATGCTCTTGTTGGTAAAACTTCCAAAACTGAAAGAGATCTCATAAGTAACATGGCTGTAAACACACAAAAATTCCATACTCGAGAACATTCTCAAGTAAAACAATCCCAAGATAATCAATCAATAGAGCCGAACAAGATGGCAGAGTGGATGAGTGAACTTCCAGGTCTTGTGCGAAAACTAGTTGTGGCTACCAAATCCCCAACCTCATCTTCTACAAAATCAATGTTTCCTAGACCTGTCAAAAAATGTGGAATCTGTAACTCACTAGATCATCCAACTGAAAAATGTCCACAAGTTCAAGAGGATCAATCCGATTCATCTGGACCAATGGAGCTCAATGCTGCATATGCTCATAGGAACACCAACCCTCAACAGTCAGGTCAATTCATTAGAAACTTCAACCAACCTCACTTTGAGCCCATATCTTCTTCCTATAACCAAGGCCCGAGGTATAGTAATTTTGTCTCTCATCCCCCTCAATTACCTTATCAAAACCCAAACCAGTTCCAATATAGTCAAGGTTTTGGTAACTTCCAACAACCTTATCCTTTTATTCATCAACCTCAAAGGAACAATCCTCCTCCTGGATTCCAATATCCTAGTGAGCCTTACCAACTCCAAAACCAATAAAACCACTTTCCCAAGAACCAAAATCTAGGTAATCCCAATTCGGGACAAGCCTCTTCTTCCAATAAACCATGGGAAAGTGCAGTGGAAGATCTTGCCTCCTTCACCCATTCCAGCCTCAAGAACATTGAAACCCAAATTGGTCAACTTTCATCCCACCTTAGTCAGCAGCAACCATCCAATTCTTCCCAACTTCCACCTCAACCATTACCCAACCCCAAGGGTAATGTAAGTGCAATTTCACTTAGATCAGGGAAGAAAATTTCTATGCCTTAAGATAAGTCCTACAACCCCCCTTTAAATGTTGACCTAGAAAATGAAAAGAAAACGAAACTTGAAAAGGAATCTGAAACCATTACCTCACCTCCTTATATTCCACTTAGGAACCTAATTCTTTTTCTTCAAGCTGTTTTTAAGCCAAATAAGTCCTTTGAACCTGATCCTGAAATGCTCAACATGTTTAGACGTGTTGAAGTCAATATTCCCCTCTTAGATGCCATAAAAAAAATCCCTAAGTATGCCAAGTTTCTTAAAGAATTGTGCACCCACAAGTGGAAACTTAGGACCTTTGAAAATGTTTCCACCCAACAATCCATACCCATTAAGTGCAGAGATCCTAGGACCTTTACTGTTCCATTCCAAATAAGAAGTTCCAACTTCGATGATGCACTCATAGAACTAGGAGCCTCAATTAACGTCATGACCAAATCCATATTCTCCAACCTTGGTCTAGGTCCCTTACATACAACGGGTGTTGTCATTCAATTGGACAATCGAAGCACAACCAGTACTGAGAGAATAATCGAGGATGACCTTGTTCGTGTCAATGATATTATCTTCCCAGCCGATTTCTATGTCCTTAACATGAAAGGTGAGACGAAATATTCTCAATATCTTTTAATTATAGGACGAACATTCCTAATGATAGTGAGAAATAATATTGATGTCCATTCAGGAATCTTATCCATGGAATTTGGTGACCAACTGTTCAAGTTAAACATTTTCCAAGCCATGCGATACCCATCTGAGGATCACTCTACATTCTCAATCCATGCTTCTGAGGACACTTATAAGAGTCAATTGAACCCCATTCCATCATGTTCATCCTGTTCTGATGATAAAGGATCTTTTGAAATTTTCACCATGTTTAACCAAGTCATAAATGGTGAAGTTGATGTGGACCTCTCATTCATAGACTCCATTAATCTAGAGGAACTTGAAAACTCTCTTGAATCTCACATCAAATCTGATCTCTACTGCTATACCTTGGAAAGTATTAAGGAAAATGAATCTGAAGCAACTGAAGTACCTTCCTCTATTCACGAGTTGTTTAACCCACAAATGAAAGATGAGATTTATCTGAAACCTCTTTCTGAACACTTAAAATATGAATTCCTTTTTCATGATCAATCTTATCCTGTCATTATCTATTCTTCACTTACCGAAACTGAGGAGTCCAAACTTGTTCAAGTGTCAGAGGAAAACAAAAAGGCCTTAGGGTGGACCTTAGATGACATACCATGAATCAAACCTGCCCTTTGCATGAATCACATCCATCTTGAGGAATCATCCAAACCAATTAGACAACCACAAAGAAAACTCAATCCACTCATCCTTGATGTAGTTAGGGAAGAGATCACCAAGCTTCTTCAAGCTGGTATTATCTACCCAATTTCTGATAGTGAATGGGTTAGTCCAATTCAAGTTGTACCGAAGAAGGGTGGGATAACTGTTGTCATAAATAAACATGGGGAGGTAGTCACAACTTGAGTGAAGAACAAATGGAATGTGTGCATCGACTATAGTAAATTGAATATTGAAATAAGAAAATATCACTACCCTCTTCCATTCCTTGATAAAATGCTGGAACGATTAGCTAGAAATTCAAAATATTGCTTTCTTAATGGATACACTGGCTACTTCCAAATCCCAATCGCACCTCAAGACTAAGAAAAGACCACTTTCACATGCACCTTTGGAACATATGAATATAGGAGAACGCCTTTTGGCCTTTTCAATGCTCCTACAACATTCCATATGTGTATGATGAGTATATTTTCTGAATTCATTGAACACTACATGGAAGTCTTCATGGATGACTTTACCATTTATGCTGAGTCATTTGAATCATGATTGCATTCTCTCTCTCTAGTCCTTCAAAAGTGTGTCAAGTGTAACCTTATGTTAAATTTTTAAAAATGTCACTTCATGGTTGAAAATGGGATTTTTCTAGGGCACATAGTTTGAAAATATGGTATTGAAGTTGATCCTGCCAAAATTGAAGTGATCCAATCACTTCCTAAACCCACTTCTGTTCGAGACATCCATTCATTACTTGGTCACGCCGGTTTCTATCAGCGATTCATCCATAACTTCAGTAGGATTTCCCTCACACTCACTTGTTTTCTCCAAAATGATTTCAATTTCCATTTCGATGAGGTTTGCAAGAGATCCTTCATTGAACTCAAAACTGCTCTTACATCTGCCCTGATAATCCAACCCCCAGATTGGTCCTTACCCTTTGAGTTGATGTGTGATGCTTCTGATAGATCCGTTGGGAATTTTCTTGGTCAAAGAAGAGAAAAAATTCCTCATGTCATCTATTATGCCTCAAAAAATTTGGATGAAACTCAATCTCACTACATTGCCATTGAAAAATAACTTTTAGTAGTTTTTTGTGCCTTAGATAAATTCCAGCCCTATATTTAGGTTCCAAAATCATTATCTTCACAGACCATTCTTCTATAAAGTTCTTACTCAAGAAAAGTGATTCCAAACCAAGGCTAATAAGGTGGATCCTAATGCTCCAAGAGTTTGACCTTGAAATCAAATATAGACTAGGAAAAGAAAACCCTGTGGCTGATCACCTGAGTAGAATTTCTAATTCTTCTCATTCTGAAATAATTGATCCAGAATTTCCAACTAATAACCTTTTATCTCTCACTCCAAAAATACCATGGTATGACCCAATTTTAAATTACTTGGTTTCTGGTGTTTTTCCTGAAATTTTTTCAAAATAACAAAAAATGAAGTTGAAAAGTGATTCAAAATACTATTTTTGGGAAGAAAATAAACTTTGGAAAACTGGGGAAGACATGATAATAAGGAGACGTGTTGATGAAAATGAAAATTATTCCATCTTAGAATTCTGTCACTCAATGCCTGGTGGTGGACACTTTGGACCACAAAGGACCTCCCTAAAGGTCCTAGACTCTAGATTCTTCTGGCCTTCAGTCTTCAAGGACTCACATGAGTTCTGTCAATCTTGTCCCACTTGCCAAAAGTTTGGCACAATTTCAAAGAGAAATGAAATTCCCCAAAAAACCTTTAATTTTCTGTGAGATCTTTGATGTTTGGGGAATAAATTTCATGGGACCATTTCCCCCTTCCAATGGATTCTCATACATCCTTCTTGCGGTTGATTATGTTTCTAGGTGGGTTGAGTTCAAACCCAATAGAAAGGATGATTCACATACTATTAGTGAGTTCCTAAAGACACATCTTCCACTAATTTGGCACACCACGTGCCTTGATAAGTGACTTAGGAACCCATTTTTGTAATAAAACCATGGAATCCATTTTGAAAAAGAATGGTGTTGTATATAAAACTTCAACTGCATATCACCCCCAAAAAAATGGTATGGCTGAACTTTCTAATAGAGAAGTGAAAAGAGTGCTTGAGAGAATTGTAAAACCCACTAGAAAAGACTAGCCTAAAAGACTTGGTGAAGCACTTTGGGCTTATCGAACTACCTATAAAACACCCATTGGGATGTATCCTTTTAGGATATTTTTTGGTAAAGCATGTCATTTTATAGTTGAAATCCAACATAAGTCATTTTGGGCTGTGAAAACCTATAATTTTGATCTTGAAAATTCTGGTGAAGAAATATTGTTGCAATTGGCTGAATTGGAGGAGCTTAGACTTGATTCTTATGATAATTCTATTATCTACAAATAAAAATCCAAGGCAATCCATGATAAACACATCCTGATAAAGGTATTTCATGAAATTGAAAAGGTAATTCTCTTCAATTCTTGATTTCAGGTTCACCTAGGTAAGCTTAATTCTCGTTGGGAAGGTCCTTTTGTTATTACTAATGTTTACCCATTTGGTGCAGTGCAAGTCCAAGACCACTCTTCCAAAAGGACATTCACAGTTAATGGACATCGGTTAAAGCATCACCATGAGAGGAAACACAATCCTAGATCAACATCAACTTCCACTAGATCCCCAACTTCTGTAGTTGACCCACCACTAGATGGAGATGGCAACCCACCAAATCCACACCAGGGGGCACCTCTTTTCCCATTAACTCTCCCTATCACTCTTCCTCCCTCTACCTCTTTATTATTATTCCTCTATCTTTCATTTTTTACCACTTTCTTTATCAAACCCTTTTTTTTCTCTTTCTCTTTTGTGTGGGTGTGTCTTTATAAAAAACTAAAAAAAACACCTAAAAAACTAAAAAAAATGTAAAAAAAAAACAAGAGTAATGCTTACTCACCTTCCAATTTTAAAATTTTGTCCAACCATTTTGGGGAGTCAAAAGACATGTTTTCATCTAATTTTTTTTTGTATTTTCATCATGACCTTGGATAAAGAATATTGTGTCAAAACCAACAAATTTTGAATGCTCAATTTTTTGATTTTGAAAATGATTTTCCCCACCCGTGAGGAGAAAAATTTTATTTTATGCTAAGGCCCCCTATGTCCATCTTTTCAAAATGTGTGTTTTCACCCCCATTTTTGAGTCTTGAGTTTGTGGACCTTCGAGCTTATTTTCTTACTTTAGTGTAAATTAAAATGATAGAGGATTTTTCTGAAGCACATGAGAATCACAATAGTCAAGTAGCCTCCCATTTCCCTTACATTAATCCTCATTTTGAAATCCCCTTCAAGCCTATGAAAACATTTTCTTTGATATCCACATTACAATCCTAATACCTTATCCAACCCATTATAAACATGGATTTTTCATTGCATTTTTTTTGAAATTTAAGTGTGGGGGGGATGGATTTAGTTTTGGGTACCTGTTGTTGATTTCACCATGTTATCATAGCTTGAGGGAAAGCATCCATTTCAGTGTGGCGGATAAGTTTTCCTTTATTGGGGTTTGGGAATGTATATATGTTTATCTTGTACAATTTAAGTGTTCAAAAAAAAATGAAAATAAGAATGGGTTGTGTCTTGGGTGGGTCAAAAATCACTCTTCCTAAACTATTTATCTTGTTATAACTATTGAAATTAGTGTCGTAAGGAGATCAATCATGGGTTGGGAGATGAGTGTAAGATCTATTTCAAGTTCAAATTTAAAAAAAATAAAAAAAGCGAAAAAATTAACACTTATGTCATTGGGAGAAGTTTTGTGTTTTGTAAATATTTCATCTTATTATCCCCTTCAAATTTTATTCCTCCTTTGTGTCTTTCTTCACACAATCATTCCCTTGTAAATATGTGTTTTCATTTACTTCCATGTCTCATTTCAAAAAAAAATGTGCATTGATTTTTTCATGTTGGTGTTTTACCCCTTTTTTTCCCATCTTTTGGATATCATCTTCCTACCGCCCCATAGCCATAGAAAACCCCTAAAAAGACCTCTTGATTTTTGAGCACTTTAGGATAGGGAGTGGAAGCTGAGAGCTCTTACGAACTATAAGATTTTCACTTTTGGTTGGTGAATGAGTGAAGCTCCATAAATTAATTTTATCATCTTGAGAGGAGTAAGTTTTGTGTGCCACCATTTTCCATTTCTAAATTTGAGCATGAAAAAATGAATTGTTTTTGGAAAATTTTTTCTGTAACAACTTATGGTGGAATTAAATATGGATGCGTGATATTGTCTAAACCTCCCCTGATTGGGGAAAACAAAATTTTAATATTTTTTGGTGAGTAAAAATGATTTTGTCATGTTTTTATATTTGTTGCACATGAGGACATGTAAAAGAATAAGTGTGGGGGATTTGATGTTATTAATATTTTCATAACTTATTATATACTCCCTTTACTGATTTTATATGAAATGTGCATAATTTGTGTGAAATATTAATGTTTTAATACTAAGTATAATTTTTGAGAATTTTTAGAAGTAGTCCAATTGAGTCAGTTTACTATTTTTTATAACTATCACCCTAATGATCCAAATTGTGTGGTTCTTGTTTTTTAGGATTCCTAATTTAATATACAACATTTCATTAGAAGGTATCATGGGGCAATTCTGCCATTTGAAGGCTCATATGGACCACACAAAAGGCCTATAGAATCTGTGAGGAAACTGAACCATCAATGAAGATTGAATTACAGGGATTAATATAGAAGTTAAAATTCCTTAATTCTCCTTAAAGTTTATGGGGAAAATTTAAGGAGTCTTGGATAAAAATTTCAAGTCCCAAATCCAAATACAAGGGGCCCAACTGATTCATTTAAACTAAGCCCACCATTCTGAACGGGAATTAAAATTAGTACAGTATTCATGACACGTCTCCTGATATAGTCATCAAATCAAGATGAGATTTTGCAGTGTGAAATAGGAGATATAGGTGGACTAATTTTTTGAAGAAATAATTTTGATTTTAAGGTATATTCCTATTCCAAAATCCATTCACATTTTGGACATCGAAAAAGCATGGATTGAAATGGAAATTTTAACTTTGTTTAATAAACCAGCCATAACTTTGTCTCCATAGGTCCAAATGACTCCAAATATTGATATAAGTAGACCAAAATTATTCTATAAAACTTTAAAGAAGTGGATATCTCAATATTCAGCTGTATGGATGTCCAAATCGTCGAGCCAAGTGAAGGGACAGATTGGGAATGCCGACAGTCCACTTCCTTGGTCTATAAATACACCCCTCCTCTCCTTCAAAGTGGTTGGAATTTAAGAAGATAGGAGAATCAATTGGAACTACCAAATCCTTTCCAAATTATTGGGAGAAACTTACATACTCAAGTTTTTACTTTAGATACCTTTCCTCATCTCTTTGTTTCCCTTTACTTTTGTGTTCTTCATTTTTGTAATCTTGTAAGTCTCTTTCTTTGTAATTATGTTTTAATGAAAGTTCCTTCTTCAATATCTCTTATTCTTATCCACCTTCTGTATTTTAATATTAATTTTCTTAAAATAGTTTAAATATAGTTGAATCCCATTCCCTTATTTTTCTTTCTCATTCAATCTAAAGTCGATATTTAATTCCCTTCATCGTTTGTGTGTGTGTTCGACGCAGTACTCTTTTCTTATCCCTTTAGTTTTCTTATATTCTTAATTTATCATCATAATAATTATAACCAGATTAATAATCATTTAAATAGATGAATACATCTACCATTGGGTTGAGTTATAATTTGGGGATATTAAGTGATTGAGGGCCTTTGCTCGATGAGTATTCTTTGAGTTAATATTGTGTATGTTAAACTTTATATGTCATGGATTAATGACATGTTTTGTTTAATATGTGGATTCCATGGATTATTGGAACAAAAAATAAACTACCATAAACAAGTAATGGTAATTATTATAACCCCAGGTTATGTTACGGCTTGTATTAAAGCTTTAACACTTGGGAATTCCGATCAAAATCATCCTGTGAAGTGGGTATTAATTTAATGCAATATAAAGAAAAGCTCAAGGATATCATAAGATTAAATCCCCAATAATGAAATCACCCCAATATTTATCAATTTGTTAAATAAAACATCATCCATAAATTATTTCCTAATCTCTGCAAACAAACCCCCCAATCAGAATACAATTAACTAAAAACAACCGACTATAAAAAAAGTATCATCGTCAAGGATTCGACCCGAGTGCTGCTATACACATTAGCAGAGCATCAGAACTTTGACCGGTCGATAGGAGAAAATAGACCGTGTATTTCATAAAGCCTGCTTGAAGAGTCTTGAGATTCCCAGTAGAGGGAGCAGAAAGGAGATAATAACCAGCCACTCATAAAAATGTTGGAAAAAACACCCTCCCCCATGAAATGGGGGTGTTCAGCATGAAGTGCTCAACATGGATGGGGTGTGTATAAGAAACACAAGAATTAATAATTATAAATATAGTTAAACAAACACTCATTTCAACCTAAGGGTTCCAAAATAGACAAACATCCCATACACAACCACTCTCATTACTATCCCTACATACACAAACACACAACACCCACAACAAAAGCACAACCCATCCATTTCTAGTAAAAAATCCCCCATTTTAACTGTTCTTATTATCATGTTCAAGTGATTCCATTTAAATATTCCTTCAATACTAGGAAACTAATAGGCATATCCACAAGCCAAGACAACAACTGAAGGAAAACATCCAAGCAACAATTTAAGCATTTACACCCGGTTCTCTTCTAAAGTCACAACAACAAAAGGGATCAGTGAGATCCCTCGAAGTACTAGAACTAAAACAAGCCCCAACATACCATATCTGAATGGTCTCAGATCCAAAAACCAACAACTAAAAAACAAGAGATCCATCCCCATCCACATCACCCACAAGAATTAACAAGAGAAACCACACATATAACCATAACAGAGCAAGGAAGTTTTCAGATTTGTCCACACCATTCATTAAGTTCCTTCTTTTTGTTTGGTTAACCAGGGTGATCACATAGGGATTATTATTCATTGGGTATCCATTTAATCAACCATGTTTATGTGACTAACCAATTTCCATGTTACAACCATTTAATCACAATATTATCTAGAAAAACAGAGGTTCATTAGTGTGCAAGGAAGTACCACCAACGACCACGATTTTCAATGGGCATAAGAAGATACAATTCAAAACACAAAAAAATATAAATAATACAACAACATCATCATCATTCACACCCCTTTATTCTTTAAAAGTCCGGTTATTATCTTCGTTAAGGTTTGGTTTCATCCACGTCTCAAGGGAAACATTATAATACCTGCCCCGCATGATACATAGTAAAGAGAGATGAAGGAAAACCCTACCTGGATGATCAAGGATCGAAGTTTTATCCTCACTTTAAGAACCGAGGATGCACGACTTACAGGAAAAGAAAACTCGAGGGATTCAATACTGAGCAGGGATAGCTTCAGTACGGGCACACAATTCGTCTCCAGAGTAAGTCTTAGGAATACTTAGAGAATAGAAAGGAAAAAGGAAGAGAGGATCTTGGCTTAAGAAAAGGCCAGATCCTAAAATCAGAAAGATGATTTCAAAGTACTTAAAGTCGGATAGTGGCATGACCACGCAGTTGGGTGGTTTCACACATCGGGATTAATTTTTATTTAATAATTATCCTCATAGATGGTGGAGATAATGCCTGTGAGTTAATAGATATATTCTAAAAAGAGAAAAACCATGTAACAGGGGCGAAGCTAGAAAGCACGGGGAAGGGTGTGACACCGAGGAAAAAGGCCACATGTTTTGGTAACTGAAGGGTCGCCCGACTATTGGGGGTTTAAAACATCTTTTACTAGATTTAAATGGATTTGAAAAGGGTATTAAAACACTTTTATTTCAAAAGGTACATTATCAGGGTGAAACTGGAAAACTTAGAAATTGGGAAAAAATTGGCAAAGGGTGGGACACTGTTTGGTGAGAAATCATAATGGTTCCACCATAATGGTTCCACCATAATGAAGAGACACTATAAGTGGTGCCACCATTTTTGCGTGTGACCATGATGGTTCCACCATTACTAGTTCCACTGTCACAGTACCACCGTGACTGGTGTCACTGTAACAGTGCCACTGTTTTGATGGAACCATTTGGCGGGACCGATTTTTTTGGAAAACTCCTTAGTGAGTCACTGATGGCCCCTAGGATACCCCAAACACCAGAAATTTTGCAAAGTAATAGACCAAGAGGGTCCGTGCCATTACATCAGATAACTCTCAAACTATTCTTGTACTCGAGAATCCAAGAGTAAACCTGAAGAGAAGAGAGGGGTCCGAACGACCACCACATAAGATACCTCTCAGGGAAAAACCACCCTAGAGTTGTTTGAAATCCTAGAAAACCTCAATATCTAGGAATACCTCTCCCTCATATATCTCTTAAAAAACTACGGGTACAATACCTTCCTTCTCCCCCAAGTAACCACACAAATGTATAAAGGTCACATCATCCAAACTCATAGATTGGGGAGTATCCTTTCCCATGTCAAGATACTATCATCTTTGGGTGGAACTGACTCACCTGCATGGGTTTAATCTCATCCACCTTAATGCATCTTGATTAGAGATAAGGTCCTCCCCTCCCCATAGTCGGTACTTTCCACACACATTCAGAGAATAAGGAAAAACACCCCATATCATAGCTAACAAGATCACGCATTACATCACATCCAAGTACAGAACAAGCACAAAATAAAACTCAAAACATCTCTAGGTACCAGGCACACATTTGTGCCTCTCATTCCCAAGTACTCTCCTCGAGGCCCCCATGCCTCCACAACACACAAACCAAGGGAATGGTTCATCCACGAAGCACCTTCTCCTCACGATCCTTGATCCTCACTGGTTTCTCCACAAATGTCACATCGTCCTCGATATAAAACTCTCCCTAGTTGAGGAAGTGCAAATAATTGTGTAGATACCAACGGATCTGAGACACATGGAAGACGTTGTCGACCCTCTGTAGCAACGGTGGTAGCACCAGCTAATATGCCACTTTGCCGACCCGTCGCAACACCTCAAAGGGTATGATGAACCTAGGAGAAAGATTACTCCCCCTACCAAACCTCTGCTGCCCACGCCAATGGGAGGCCTTTAATAACATGTGGTCCCCAACCTCAAAATCCAAGGGTATCCTCCTATGATCGACATACGAATTATTCTGGTCATGAGTCACCTTAATCCTCTCACACACAAGGTTAACCTTCTCCTTCGTGCTCTTCACTACCTCTGGGTCAAGAACACCTACTTCCCCAACCTCGATCTAGCACACAGGTGAATGACAGGACCTTCCATACAAGAATTCTAACGGAGCCATGCCAATGGTAGAGTGATAACTATTGTTGTAGGTAAACTCTACCAGAGGAAAGTGTCGTACCCACAATCCCCTAAAGTCCAAAACACATGCCCGTAACATATATTCCAATGTCTAGATGGTCCTCTTTGTCTGCCCATCTGTATGGGGGTGGAAAGTAGTGCTAAGGCATATCTAGGTGCCAAAATCACATTGCAATCCCTTCCAGAATCATAAAGTAAATCATGTATCTTGATTCAAAACTATGGACCTCAGAACTCCATGAAACCGCACCAAATCATCCACATACCTCTATGCTAAGGCATCCACCACAATCAACTCCTTGATTTCCAGGAGGTGATATGATTTCGTCAGCCAGTCTACCACCACCCAGATATGGACACTGCCTCCTTGAACCCTGAGTAGTCCTGCGAATAAATCCATCGAGATGTCATCCCAATTCCACTTCGGGAAATCTAAAGGCTGCAACAGAACACCCAGAACACGGTGCTTAGCCTTAGACTGCTGGATCATGAGGAAATTTTCCACAAACTTTTCCACTTCCTGCTTAACTCTGGGACACCAAAAATGTTCCCTCAGGTGTCGATACATCTTGGAAATTCCTAGGTGTACCACTAGGTGGAGTTATCAAACTCACTGAGAACTCTATCATGCATTGTCTCTGGGACAAACAACTTCCTGTGAAAAAGCATCTGATTCTGGCCATCTTTCGACCATCCTTCCAAAGCATCACCCTAGCTAACATGATCGCACATAACTTCATCCTCTAAGTCCCCCTAATGAGACTCCTCAACCTGTTGTACCAAGGAAGACTGCACCGTCATCTGGAATAGACAAACTCTACCATCCTCCACTCTCATGCTTAGATGTAAAGCAACCAACTCCTACATTTCTTTCCAAGCATCTACTGACTCCTAAACCACATCCTTCTGCAAATTCCTGCTCAAGGAATTGGCCACCAAGTTACCCTTTTCTGAGGTGTAGGAGATCTCGAAGTCATAGTCCTAAAGAAACTCTATCCACCTCCACTGCCGCAAGTTTAGGTATCACTGGGAGAAGACATACCTCAAGATCTTGTGATCTGTGAAGACCACGAAGCGTTCCCCGGTGAGGTAATGCCGCCACAACTTCAGTGTGAACACAACCGCTGAAAGCTCCAGGTCATGGGTGTCATAGTCACGTTCTCAAGGATGTAACTTCCTAGACCCATAAGAGATCACTCCCCATTACTGAATCATCAAACACCCCAATTCTAGACTGGAATCATTACATAACACTTTAAATGTTACCCCTTCCTCTGGAAATATCAGTACCATGGCACTGAACAGTTTCCTCTTCAGATAACTAAAGGCTATCTGGCACTGCTCACTCCAAACGAAAGATTTGTCTTTCTTGGTTAAGGTCATCAAAGGAACTGCAACTTGAGAAAAGTTGGTAATGAACCTCTGTTATTAACCTGCTAGACCCAAAAAACTACAAACCTCTACCAAGTTCTTGGGTGATTCCCAAGAAACAATCGCTTTGACCTTTGACGGGTCCACTGCTATTCCCTACTGGGACACCATGTGTCCAAGGAAGTGAAACTCTACTGTCCATAACTTGCACTTGGACAACTTCCTGTAGAGTCAGTGGTGTCTTAGGACTTCTAAAACTGTAATCAGATGCTCAATGTGATCCTCCTCTGATTTTGAGTAGATCAGGATGTCTTCAATAAACACAACTACGAACCGGTCTAGATATTCATAGAAAATAGAGTTCATGAGCCCCATGAACACTGCTTGTGAGTTTGTAACGCCAAACGACATGAACACGAACTCAAAGTGCCCATATATGAATCTAAAAGCAGTCTTTGAGATGTCACCCTCCTTCACCCTCAACTGGTAATATCCCGATCATAGGTTGATCTTAGAGAACCAAATTTCTCCCTTCAACTGATCAAAATGGTAGTCAATCCTCAGGAGGGGAAATAGTTCTCAACTGTCACCTGATTCAGTCTTCGATAGTCTAAACACAACTTGAGACCACCGTTTTCCTTCTTTTTGAACAATACTGGAGCACCCCATGGTGACATGCTTAGTCGGATAAAACCCTTCTTCATTAGGTCATCAACCTGGATCCTCAACTCCCACAACTCAGAAGGCACCATTAGATAGGGAGCCATCGAAATTGGACGAGCACCGGGTTGAAAGTCTATCCCGAACTCTACATCACGTCGAGGAGGTAGAGTCACCACCTCTTCAGGGAAGATGTCCCGGAACTCACTGATGATCCCTGGGACTTCCACCATCTCTATGTCCATTGAATCCACTGACAGCTCAGCTAACAAGGAAAGAAGTGGCTCCACTCACCGGCTGCCCTCCTGGAAACCCCACTCGCCAGCGAAAGTTACACACTGGCCGCCCATATTTGAGAACACGACCCTTCTCCAGAAGCATTAAACAACAATGTGTACAGAGAACAACCATTTGATTCCTAGGATGACATTGTATGGCTGCATTTTCAATAGAAAGAGATCCCCACTGAACTGATGCGGCCCTAGAATTAGTCTGCATCCTCAAAAAATGTCAAATAGTATTTTCCGATCTCCAACTGGCATACTCAACACTAGAGTCATGGAGAGTCTCTCTACATCTAGGCCCAAGAAATGATCTAGAACAGGTGAAAAAAAGGAGTGTGAAGCTCTCGAATCAAAAAAGGCACATGCAAGAGTACTAAACAAGCTGATCGTACCTCGAACAACCTCTGGTCCTACTGGAACTGCTGCCTCTACGGTGTGCAAATACCCATGACCAGTTACCTTACCTCTCATCTATCGACCACCTCCCCGACCATTCCCTAGTCGAGGTCCCTGAGGAGCTCCCTGAGGTTAGCCTCCTCCGGCACCGTCTGCCCTTGGTTGAGTGGGAGCTCGCTACCCCTTCTTCTGCTGCTTCTTAAAAGGTTTGGCTGGAAACTATTGCTGCTGAGGTGGGTGCTAAACCTTACCACCTCTACAGTACTGCACTCAGTCTGGGCACTGATTCCAAAGATTACCACAACTTCCACAGATAAATCACCTCGGTCTTAGTCTCGTAGAGAAAGGGTAAGGGCCGAGAGATCGAAATTGGAACTGTTGGGGCTTGCTCCCTACCAATTGAAACCTAGATGGTCCTGATGCTGGAGGCCTGCTGCTAATGACCTTCCCCTTCGACGATCTCAAATGGATCCCCTCGCATGGCACACCTCCCAGCGTGTGCATCCTCTCCACCACTTCATCCTTCTTCTGAACCTCCAAGTACACTGGTGGAGTGAAGAGAGTAACATTATACTGGAGAGAAGGTCAAATAACCTCCTCTAAGAGCCTTGCCCGTGACTCCTCATCCAGAAAGAGGTCCGAAGAAAAATGAAGAAGATACTTGAACTTGATCCCCAACTCCCTTACTGATATACTCCTTTGCAGGAGGGAGAGTAGCTCTTACCTCTTCTCAGCCATCATTGTGGAAGAGAGGAATTCCACCCGGAACTCCCTCTCGAAGTTGGTCCACAAAACCTTAGCTTCCTTATTCTTCTTGAGATAGAGATTCCACCACTAACGTGCCACTACCCACATCTAGCTCATGGCCAGAGGAACCCAATACTCAACCAGAGCTCAGATTAAGCTGAAATCTATCACCAAATCCTCAAGTTAGTTCTCTATCTCTGCGTCTGAGATGCTACCCTCGTACTTCCCTGAGGGTCTACCACTGAAAGGCATGGAGTCTCTTTTTCCAATGGTCATCCTCCTCCTCTCAACCAGTCCTCCGCTGATCAGCCAAATCAGCCTCCTGGGCCTCGATCCGCCGCACTACTCATAGACGTCATCCGGTTTCCATAGCTTCAAGATAAAAAAGGAATGCCTAAGCCTGAGTAGTGTAGAAGATCTCTTTTAAATTTTTCTTAAGCTTGTTATTCATTTCAAATTCCCCAAAACACCCAAGACACATAAGAACACAAGTTATCATGATGCATGTACCTTTTCTAAGGCCTCTACCCTGCAATCAGTGTAGCCTCACTTGGTTGCTCGGTAGGTGATAAAACATATTTTTATTGAATATTTTATTGATAATAAATAATATAATTTCCTCAAATTGTGTTAAATATGTTCAATTATAAAGTATTTGAGATTAGATCATTCATTTGAATATTTGATGAAAATTCCAGTTTTACCCTTTCAAAATCACTGTAGCATTTCGATCATAAATATTTTTATTTGAATTATTTGAACTTAATATTTTTTATCTGTGTTCCTTAATTAATGGTATACAACTTTTATTCAGGACACTAGATCAAAATAATGCATTTGGATGGAGTAATTGGGCTATAAAGTCAAAGTAGGGCTGGACACGCCAGAATGGATAAGCTTCTGTATTTGGGATATAACTCCTGAATTTGGGATTTTATTGAGACCAAATTTTGAGAAGATATAGAGGAATCATATACAAAAATATTATCCTTAAGGAATAAGAGCCTATTCACGCATTTAGGTGGTCAAATGGGCGGTGCAAGTTGGATTAAAATATTTGGACGAATTTCCACATTCACACTTGAAACCACTTGTAAATCTCCTCCCCTCCCCTCTATAAATTGGAGTTTTTATAATTTTTAAGGGTTGGGACGTGAATTGGGAAGTTTAGGGTAGAGGATAAGTGGATCCAATCCAATTATCCAACCATTTCAATAAGGGTATCTCTTGAAGCAAGGATCCCTTCGATGAAGCCTTCTTCTTCTCCTTCGTGTTGTAATGCTTTTATTTGTGTAATAAATTTCTTTGTACTTATTTTATTTATCCTATTTTCTTATATTTTATTCAAATTTAATCTTCTATTAATCTTACTATTTGGTCTGTAATTCTTGAGTATAAGCGTTATTGGGTTATACCCATTATAAACCGTTGCAAATGCAATTCGCTTCTACGATGATTACGCCACCCATGGAAGAGTAGTCTTTTAGTAATCGATCTATATCTTACCTTATACATTCATTTATTTTGAATCAATGATATAATGTAATTCATATAATATTATAAATTAATTGAGTTTTTAATTTAATTGATACTAAGCAATCAATTGAACAATTAACAC
The DNA here is from genome assembly GCA_963277665.1 of Viscum album. Classification (NCBI taxonomy): domain Eukaryota; kingdom Viridiplantae; phylum Streptophyta; class Magnoliopsida; order Santalales; family Viscaceae; genus Viscum; species Viscum album. The sequence goes on along the minus strand of OY728150.1, from coordinate 799,245,002 downwards.
AAAAACATGCGAGGATGAGATTTTGTGTAAATTGTGAGAGTGAAAACTTAATCGGTTATACAAAACCATACAGAATCAATTTGTAGTGTTCAAATATAATCCCTAAACTCAATTAATTCTAATTTATAGAGAGGAAATGTGCCTTAATTTACCACTGACCATAATCTAATCTTATAACATCAATCAATGCAGGGTGATGCGATTTCATGTTCTGAAGTTAGCCTAGGGTTAAATTCACTTCATCTTCGTGGTAAAGTTAATTATCGTAGGGTTCAGGATTTAAAAAATTAAGGGATCATAATTAAGTGAATTTTAATTTAAATGATAATGATTAATAATAGAGTGAATAGTTATAGTTAGATCAATTACGCCTTTTAAAATATTTTCTAAAAAAACATCTTCTTGTTGTGTCTTTTTAATCAAACTTCATTTCAAAATTAAAAACAAAAAAAATGTAATATTCTTCCAACAAACTTATTATAGATTTATAAACTATAAAAAAACCCCATACTTTCAAGTAGTGTTTTAATTCTATTCTATTTTATTTTTAGAATACCTTTAAGAAGTTGTTTTAATTTACTTCCTCCTTTGAGAAATGAACTTGGTCAGCCACTCTAATGCACCAAAGTACCCAAAAATCACACTAATAATTTGAGGGCACCCATGACAGTGCTCTTTAAAATTGGTGCCCATGAAAACGCTCTTTCTTCTTCTTTTTATTTTCTTCTACTTCTTTTTGGACCATCAAATCAAACTTATTATTTTTATTTTACTATGGTACAATTTCTTTCTTTTCATTTTTATTTGATTTATGACACAAATTAATCCTAAAGATCTTTTAGATCTTGACCCTAAGATTGAACGTAGTCTAAGGGCTCAAATTAGACATTCTCATTCTACGGGAAGTTTCAACATTCAACCAGTTGGAGAATTACTCCAATATCAGAACATTGAAATTGGAAGCAATTCAAATTCAACCATAAAACAAGAACCAATGGCTGACAATAATGGAAATGAACTTAATAGAACCATTCAAGAATTGGATGCACCTGATATTAACTATTAACCAAATTGTATTGAATACCCAAATATCAAATCAGACTTTGAACTAAAATCTAGGTTAATTCACTTACTTCCAAAGTTTCATGGCCTCTCTGGTGAGGATCCCAATAAAAATTTGAAAGAATTTAATGTGATTTTCTCAACCCTAAAACCTAGAAATGTCTCTGAAGATCAAATCAAATTAAGAGCATTCCCATTTTCACTTGATGGAGCTGCAAAGGATTGGATGTACTATTTACAACCTGAATATGTAACATGTTGGAATGATTTGAAATGTCTTTTATTGCATAGATTTTTTCCAGCATCGAGGACCACTTCCATTCGTAAGAAGATCTCGGGGATTAAGCAAGCATAAGGGGAGTCAATGTATGAGTACTGGGAGTAATTCAAGAAGTTGTGTCCAAGCTGTCCACATCACCAAATCAGTGAGAAACTCCTCATTCAGTAATTCTATAAAGGACTCACACCTATGGAGAGGAGCATGGTGGATACCGTAGCAGGAGGGGAATTGGTGGACAAGACACCAGTAGCCGCACATGCATTGATCGACAAGATGGCCCAAAACTCCCAACAATTTGGCGATAGAGGTACACCACATGTCAGGGGAGTACATCATGTAAGTCCTTCTTCTCTTGAAAGTCATTTAATTGATAGAAAGTTGAAATAATTGACCACTATGGTGAGGTAGATTGCTTTGGCTCAAAAGACATCCCAACCCACTCCTTCAAGGCCTTGTGGCATTTGCACTGAGACAATCCACCCAACTGACTGTTGCCCCCAACTACAAGAAACAGAAGATTGTGAAACAGTATTCCCTGAGAGACCATATCATCAACAACAACAACCACACCCCCAAAATAAGTATGACTCCTTTGCACCAACATTAAACCAAGGGCGGAAGGATCAATCAGACATGAGGTATGTCTCTGGGCAACAACAAAGGCCCCCTTTTCAACCAAACTTCCAGCAGCCTCCACCTTACCAATAGGGTTTCCAACAACCCCAAAGGAGATTCCAAGATCGAACATCAACAAGTTAGAAACAAGGGAATATCTAACACAAGGTATACTATAACACTAATGATCTTTTGAAACAAATTGTTCTTAATCAACAGAATGAGTTGAAGATTCAAGGTTTGGAGTTGAGGGAGTTGAAGACTCAAATGAGCTAGATTGCCACTGCCCTCCATGAACTGGTAAGTAAGAATTCTGGAAACCATCCTTCCCAACCTACTCCCAATCCAAAGGGGAATGTTAGTTCCATTACATTGAGAAGCGGGAAGCAAACAACTGATGATTCTCTACCTATCATTCCACCGGGATTCACCTCAACTCCGGAGAAGCCCCATTCCATACCAACTGATGAGAAACCCAAGGAGAAAGATAAAGGTAAGAAAAATATTGATGATGTTCCTCCTAAACCTCTTCCCTTTCCAAATATGGTTGTTAAAACCAAGAATATGGCTAAAGAGGTGACGAAAAAAGAGGTTTTGGACACATTCAAGCGTGTTGGGATCAACATCCCTCTACTTGAATCCATCAAACAAATCCCAAGGTATGACAAATTCTTAAAATAACTCCGAACCAATCGAAGAGGGATCAAGGGAAATGAGAGGATCAACCTTGGAAGGAGTGTCTCAGCACTCATTACACCAACTCTAGTAATGCCAACAAAGTGCAAAGATCCTGTGACATTCACCATACCATGTACCATAGGGGAGTTGCACTTATCTGATGCTCTTTGTGATTTATGATCTTCAATAAATGTGATGCCTCACTCTGTATTCTCTTCTTTACAGGTTGGTGAGTTGAAGCCGATGAGAGTAGTCGTACAATTGGCAAATAGAGCTACGACATATCCAGTAGGATTCCTTGAGGATGTACTTGTCCGGGTAAGAGACATGATCTTTCCAGCAGACTTCTATGTTCTAAAAATGGAGGATGATCGGGTAAGTTCTCATGCTCCCATTATCTTAGGTAGACCCTTCCTCAAAACCACAAAAAACTATCATAAATGTTCATGAGGGTACACTTTCCATGGAGTTTGGAGATGAATTTGTAATTTTTAATGTTATGGACTCCATGAAGTACCCCTCTGAGGATCGTTATTCTTTTTTTATCTCCCATTTTGAACCACCAAGTAAAAAATCCATGGATTTTGATTGTCCTATGCTTAGGGAGATTATGATTATTATTTCTAGTTTGATGTCAAAGAGTACTTCCACACCTGTTTTTGATGGAAAAACCTCTCTTGGATTTTATTTTGATGTGGATTCAAATTATGATTATATAAACTCTAATTATGACATGGATATTGAGTATACTGATGGATTTGATGCATTATTTTCTAATTTTGATGATTTTTATTCTGATACTGATGTTCATTGTTTAGATATGTCTGTTGCATCAATTTCTCCATCCATACATCACCCCCCTACATTGGAACTCAAGCCATTTCCCCCAAATCTTAAATATGCATGCTTGCTGAGTGGTGATAGATTAAATGTTATCATTGCTAACAATCTCTCTTTTGAACATGAAGAAATTTTTTTGAATCTTTTGAGAGATAACATTAGGGAAATTGGTTGGACATTGGCAGACATATCAGGTATTAGCCCCTCTATTTGCATTCAAAGGATTCTCTTGGAGGATGGGGCTAAACCGATTAGGCAGCCATAAAGGAGACTTAATCCAACACTTTTGGAAGTTGTTAAGAAAAAAGTTGAAAAATTACTTGAGGTGGGTATCATTTACCCTATTTCTAACTCAAAATGGTTTAACCCTATCTAGTTTGTACCAAAGAAAACTGGTTTCACTATTATAAAAAATGAAAATGATGAGTTAGTTCCTGTGAGAGTACAAAACAGTTGGCAAGTGTGTATTGATTATAAGAAACTAAATCAATCCAATCGTAAGGACCATTTCCCACTTCCATTCATTGACAAGATTATTGAGAGACTTGAAGTTAGGACACATTATTGCTTCTTGGATGGTTTCTCTGGCTATTTTTAGGTTCCCATTGCAGTAGAGGACCAGGAGAAGACGACATTCACTTACCCATTTGGTACCTTTGCTTATAGAAGGATGCCATTTGGACTTTGCAATGCCCCAGGAACCTTCCAGAGATGCATGGTGATTATTTTATTAGATTTCATTGAGACCTTCATGGAGGTATTTTTGGATGATTTTACAGTTTATGGATCCTCATTTGATGAATGTCTCTCTAGTTTGGGTGATGTGTTGCATCGTTGTATTGAGAAAAATCTGGTCTTGAATTTTGAAAAATGTCATTTCATGGTCAAAAAGGGAATTGTCTTAGGTCATATATTCTCACAACATGGCATTGAAGTTGATAAATATAAGGTAGACATTATTTCATCCCTTCCATATCCTACATATGTGCGTGATGTTCGATCATTCCTTGGACATTCTGGATTTTATCGATGCTTCATCAGAGATTTTAGTAAGATCGCTCTACCCTTATCTCGATTGATTCAAAAAGATATTGACTTCAATTTTGATGATTCATGCAGGGTATCATTTGATGAGCTAAAGAAGTGTCTGACCACTCCACCGATCATACAACCCCCATGGTGGGACCTTCCATTTGAGATTATGTGTGATGCATCCAACTTCACGGTTGGAGTTGTCTTATCTCAGAGGGCTGAGGTACGTTCACATGTGATTTCCTATGCATCGAGGACGTTGGATTCTGCCCAATAAAACTACACCACAACATAAAAGGATTTTCTTGCTATTATATTATCTTTATATAAATTTAGTTCATATTTATTGGGATCTAAAGTAGTTGTTTTTTTCTGACCATGCAGCTTTGAGGTACCTCCTAAAGAAGCCATATGTAAATCCACGACTTATCTGTTGGATGCTCCTTCTTCAAGAGTTTGACATCGAGATAAAGGACAAGAAGGGGTCAGAGAATTTGGTGGTAGACCACATGAGTAGGCTTACTCACACACTAGAGGGTGACACCTTGGACCAAGTACCACTTCAGGACACTTTCCCTGATGAGCATCTCTATACCATCTCAGGTACGCATCCTTGGTATACTGATTTAGTTAATTACATTTTTGCCTCTGAAATCCCAGTAAATTTGAAGAAGCATCAAGTCAAAAAATTAAAAAGTGAGTCTAGGTTTTATGTGTGGGATGATCCTTACCTCTGGTGCATGTGTAGTGACCAAGTCATTAGGAGGTGTGTTCCCGATCATGAGTTTGAGTCTATTTTTAATTTCTGTCATACACTTGCTTGTGGTGGACACTTTGGACCCCAACGTACTACTAGAAAAGTCTTAGACTCTGGATTATATTTTCCTAGCTTATCCATGATTCCCATGTGTTTTGTAATTCATGCTCTCGCTGCCAACACACTAGAAACATTTCAAGGAGACACGAGATGCCCCAACAACCCATTTTATTCGGTGATATTTTTGATGTTTGGGGAATTGATTTTATGGTCCCTTTTCCTAATTAATTTGGTTTATTGTATATCATTATTGCTGTCGATTATATGAGTAAATGGGTGGAGGCCAAGGCCACCAAGAATGACGATTCTCATGTTGTAGTGGATTTTGTCAAGGATCAAATTTTCTGCAGGTTTGGAGTACCAAAGGCCATCATCAGTGACCAAGGGACACACTTTTGCAATAGGAATTTTTCTTCCCTCCTTCGAAAGTATGGGGTGACACACAAAACATCAACACCATACCACCCCTAAAAAAATGTCTAGGCTGAGGTTTCAAATCGTGAGTTGAAACAAATCTTGGAGAAAACCGTGCAACCAAATAGTAAGGATTGGAGAAAGTGCTTGGATGATGCGTTGTGGTCTTATAGGACAACATAAAAGACCCCCATTGGTATGTCCCCATTTCGGATTGTTTTTGGGAAAGCATGTCATCTCCCAGTGGAAGTCGAGCATCAGGCATATTGGGCTATAAAGAAATGCAACATGGATTTGGACCAAGATAGAATTCAAAGGAAGTTGAAAATTAAAGATCTTGAGGAGATTCGACTGTCATCAAATGAGAACTCAAGGCTCTACAAGGAAATATCAAAATCAGTTCATGAGAAAATGATCCAGAAAAGGGAGTTTCATGTAAGAGAGAAAGTCCTACTCTACAGTTCATGACTGAAGTTGATGCCTGGTAAGTTGTGTTCCAGATGGATAGGTCCTTATATTGTATCTAATGTTTTTCCTTATGGTTAAGTGGAGATCACATAAGAGGACACTAGAAGGAGCTTTACAGTCAATGGGCAACGTTTGAAGAAATACATCAAGGGAATTCCTACCGATGTAGTTGATTTCATCAAACTGCATGACCCCATCATCACTTGATAATATCAGGCTGTTCATAATCCTTTAACTTTTATATTACTTGTCCTAAATAAAATTATGCATTTCATGTTCACATATCATCTCATGGGTTCACATTGAGTACAATTCAATATTTTAAGTGTGGGGGAGGGAAACTTTATAGTTTAGGATTTTCATTTGTTGTTTGTTTAATTTTTTTTTTGTGTTTTAAAAAATTTCGTGTGTTTCTTTATCATTTTTTGTGTGTTTTTTGTAAAAAAATTTGAGCTGAAATGATTATCATTTCCATTTTTGAAACTGGTGTCAATGAGTAAACCAATTTATTCCATGAAACTGAGCTTAAATGAATACTGAAAATGACTTTGTTTCAAGTTCAATTATTTGGGAATTTCATGACAAGTACTCTGATTTCTGAATCCCATGCCACATCTCACTGTCTTTATCTTTGAAATTACTTTCCTGTGAGACTTCTGAACCATTTTTTTGTCATATTTTTTTTTCACTCACATCACTTCTTGAGAGAACCAAAATATGCTTGATTTAACTAGAATTTTATTTATTCCTGTCAAAACTTGAGGGTTTGAGATACATGTGTTTTTAAATGATTGATGCATTTCTTTGGTTTTAAAGATCCATTTTTAAGATAATCCTTTTTATTCTGGCCTACCTTATACATTTAACCCTTGTAACCCATAGAACCCATAAACAACCTATTAGGTTAGCCACATTACAAGCCAATTTTCCCTATCCAACCTGCTCTGGAAGTGAAATTGTATAATCTAGTTAAACTTAAGTGTGGGGGAAGGTGTATTTGTGTTGTGATACCTCAATTGGTGATACTTTGGGAGGAACATAAAATGATGAAGAGATGATCTTGATTTGAAAAAAAAACATTCTGTTTAAAGCTGTGCCTTTTTTGGAGCTTTCATGATTAGTGAAGCTGTGCCTTTCTGGAGCTTCTAATGGAGGAAGAAAGTTGTGCCTTTTCTGGAGCTTTCAAGAAAAATATTGTTTGAGAATATTGGAATTTTTGCTGCTGAAATAATGAAGGGTTCTAAATTTCAATGATTTTTCATACTGATAGAGATGACTTGCTACTGTGGTGAGTGAGGAGGAGACCATACTTGAGTGAAAACTAGAATAATGTTATTTCACTTCAAAAAGAGACAAGCCCTCCTCATTCGGCCTCAGAATTTTTCAACATCTAAATCCTACCAACCGAAAGACACAAAACAACCATGAAAAATCCTCATGATAAAAATATTTCCTTGACTCACATTAGGTGGAGATGTAGGAATTTATCAAGCCTATGGTGACCATTGTATGAGTTTGGATGAGAAAGACATTTCTAAAAAATTGACATTTATGTGATGAGTGAAAATGAATATTAGGTAAGTGTTTTGTGTACATGGGAGGATAAATTAAGAGGAAATATATTGAATGATCTTAAATGAAGAACTTGAAATAATAGTTTATAGATGAGGCATGATATATTTTTTTCTTGGTATGAAATTGGTTGATCTCATTGATATGTGTTTTAAATTTGCTTTGATTTGCTTTTGATGTTTACTTGTCCAGGAGTCAAAGTGCCAAGTGTGGGGGAGTTGATAAAACACATTTTTATTGAATATTTTATTGAATATTTTATTTATAATAAATTATATAATTTCCTCACATTGTATTAAATATGTTCAATTATAAAGTATTTGGGATTAGATCATTCATTTGAATATTTGATGAAATTTCCAGTTTTACCCTTTCAAAATCACTGTAGTATTTCGATCATAAATATTTTTATTTGAATTATTTGAACTTAATATTTTGTAAATGTGTTTATTACTTCATGGGATACAACTTTTATTAAGGACACTAGATCAAAAGAATGCATTTGTATGGAGTAATTGGGCCATAAAATCAAAGGAGGGTTGGACACGTCAGAATGGATAAGCTTCTGTATTTGGGCCATAAATCCTTAATTTGACTTTTAGGGAGACCAAATTTTGATAGTATATAGAGGATTAATATCCTCACATATGATACTTCTGTAAGAAGAGATGATTCATGCGTTTCAGTGGTCAAATGGGTGGTTCAAGTTGGATTAAAATATTTATCCGAATTTCCACATTCACACTTGAAACCACTTGTAACCTCTCCTACCCTCCCCTCTATAAATTAGAATTTTTATCATTTTTAAGGTTTGGGAAGTGAATTGGTAAGTTTAGGGCAGATTATAAGTTGATACACTCCAATTATCCAACCATTTCAATAAGGGTAGCTCTTGAAGCAAGGATCCCTTCGACGAAGCCTTCTTCTTCTCCTTCGTGTTGTAATGCTTTTGTTTGTGTAATAAATTTCTTTGTACTTATTTTATTTATTCTATTTTCTTATATTTTATTCAAATTTATTCTTCTATTAATCTTCATATTTGGGCTGTAATTCTTGAGTAGAATCGTTATTGGGTTATACCCATTATAAACCGTTGCAAATGCAATTCGCTTCTACGATGATTACACCTCCCATAGAAGAGTAGTCTTTTAGTAATCAATATATCTCTTACATTCTACATTAATTTATTTTGAATCAATGATATACTGTAATTCACATAATATGATCAATTAGTTGAGTTTTTAAATTAATTGAAACTAAGCAAGAAATTGAACAATTAACACAAAAACAGTAGGCCCAGAGTCCTTGCATCGGATCACGAGGGCTCTAAAATCCCATGTCCTAGTCGGTCTTCCCTGGCCTATTTCATGTACCAAGATTTCCTAACACTGTTTCCCTACCATCCCATGCAATTATCACTATGCCTAACCCCAAACTCCATCCTATCTCTCAACCCCCTCTGATACCATTCTGTCACGACCTGCCTTCACCAAGATGAGGAAAAGGACAAAAAACTACCAGACCCTTCCTTCTTCAAGTTGAAAGAGAGATTATGACCCCTGAGTCCCATATTCAATAGGCCTTTAAGTGGATACTAGCACTAAGGGTATAAAATCTCACATAAAATGGAAGGCATTACCCTTTTTATTTAATAAGATTGGGAGATAAGATGGTAAATCCCAAACAACACCAAAAACTGAAAGTAAAAGAAAATCCAAAAATCCACTCCCATATGCATGTTCAAAATAAGCTGATAAAAAGTACAAGAAAATCCAAAGGAAATTATCAAAAAGTAAAGGAAAAGAAGAAATAACAACTCCTAAATCCCAAGATAGTAAGGTCTGGCAAGGTCTTCAAGGTCCTCTTGAAAACCTAAAAGAAATTTTATATACATAGGGTGTGTATACAGGTTTACTCGGTAGGGAAAACCAAAATATCTCGTGCACAAGTGAGGAGGCATTCTAATTCCCCATGAGAAAATAGAGATAACCAAATCATCTAGAAAGGAAACTATCCACCCAACCTCACTAAGGCACACTCCCCAAATAACACAAGTTAGGTAAAGTAATAGTAATAATAAATCTATATTTGGGTACCCCACACCACTTTCCCACTGGTTATATAGGACATCCTATGCATCAGACCTCCAACAAAAGTTCCACTGTAGTCCCACTTCTACCCCAACAACAACCTTATGGGATATCACTACCACGCATCCCACCCGCAGACACATGGGCCACTACAACCACACAAAACCACACCTGCAAACACCTGGTCCACAATAACCACTGCCACGTCTGAAGACACCTGGGCCAGAACAACCACTATCATTCCTGAAGAAACCTGGGGCCTCATCCCGAAGACCCTTGAGAAACAAACCTGCCCGCACACACCTAGGCCAGCCACCACAACACACCCTACCCAAAGAGTCTTGGGATATAATAACCCTTAGTCCATCACATCTTGCCCGAATAGTCCTGGGATTCCTGGGAGAGGGAGTAGAAAAAGGTAATAACCAGCCACTCATAAGAATGTTGGAAAAAACACCCTCCCCCATGAAATGGGGGTGTTCGGCACGAAGTTCTTAACATGGGTGGGGTGCGTATAAGAAACACAAGAACTAAGTATTATACATATAGGTAAAAAAACACTCATCCCAACCTAAGGGTTCTGAAATAGACAACCAGACCATACACAACCACTCTCGTTACTATCCCTACATGAAAAAACACACAAAAACTACAACCAGAGAAGAACCCATCCATTTCTAGTAAACAATCCCCTAATGTACCCGTTCTCATTATCATGTTCAAGCGATTCCATTTAAATATTACTTCACTACCAGGCAACTAACAGGCATAGCCACAAGCCAAGACAACAACTGAAGGAAAATAACCAAGTAGCAATTTAAAAATTCACATCCAGTTCTATTGTAAAGTCACAACAAAAAATGGATCTGTGAGATCCCTAAAAGTACTGGAACCAAACCAAACCCCAACATACCAGCTCTTCATGGCCTCAGATACACAAACCAACAACTGAACAACAAGAGATCCCATCCCCATCCACATCACCCTATAAGAATTAACGAGAGAAACCACACATATTACCAGAAAAGAGTAAGGAAGTTTTTAGATTTGTCCACACCATTCATTAATTTCCTTCTTTTTGATTGGTTAATCGGGGTGATCACACATGAATTCTTACTCATTGGGAATCCATTTAATCAATCGAGTTTATATGACTAACCAGTTTCAATGTTACAACCATTCAATCACAATATTATCTAGAAAAATATAGGTTCATTAGTGCGTAAGGAATAATCACCAACAACCATGATTTTCAATGGGCATAAGCCTATACAATTCATAACACAAACAAAAGATAAAATAATACAACATCATCATCATCATTCACACCTATTTATTCTTTAAAAGTCTGGTCATTATCTTTATTAAGGTTTGGTTTCATCCACATCCCAAGGGAAACATTATCATACCCACCCCGCATGATACACATTAAATATAGATGAAGGAAAACCCTACCTGGATGATCAAGGATCGAAGTTTTATCCTCACGTCAAGAACTGCGGATGTGTAAATTGTAGGAAAAGAAAACTTGAGGGATTCAAGACTGAGTGGGGAGAGATCCAACACATGCACATGATTTTTCTCCAGACTAAGTCTTAGGTGTACTTAGATAATGGAAAGGAAAAAGGAAGAGAGGATCTCGACTTAAGAAAAGGCAAGATCCTAAAACTAGGGAGACGATTTCGAAGTAATTGAAGTCGGATCGTGGCTTGACCACGTGGTTGGGAGGTTTCACACATCAGGATTAATTTTTATTTAATAATTATCCTAAGAGATGGTGGAGATAATGATTGTGAGTTAATAGAAATTTTTAAACAGAGAAAAACCACATAACAGGGGAAAAACTGGAAAGCATAGGGAAGGGTGTGACATTGAGGAAAAAGGCCGCACGTTTTGGTAAATAAAGGGTTGCCCAGATCTTGGGGGTTTAAAACATATTTTACTGGATTTAAATGAATTTGAAAAGGGTATTAAAACACTTTTATGTTAAAATATATGTTATCAGGGTAGAACTGGAAAACTTGTAAATTGGGAAAAAATTGGCAAAGGGTGGGACACCGTTCAGTAAGACACCGTAATGGTTCCACCATAACGGTGAGACACTGTAAGCGGTGCCACCATTTTGGTGTGCGACTATGAAAGTGAAACCATGACGGTGCCACTGTGACTGGTTCCACTGTGACCGGTGCCACCGTGACCAGTGTCACTGTTTTGGTGGAACCGTTTGGTGGGATCTAGTTTTTTTTGGAAAACTCCTCAATGAGTCACTGATGGGCCCCAAGATACCCCAAACACCAGAAATTTGGAAAATTAATGGACCAGGAGGGTCCATCCCATTATAGTAACACAACCTGAAGGCATCTAAACCACTCCTAGAATTTACTACTAGTTAGGAGATTATCTTCCTACAATATTGATCATATGGATAGTGTGGATGATTAACTTATCATTTTATTCTAAAATTAAAAAGAGCATATTTTTAGTACTTTTCTTGATTAAAAAATAAGTGAGATATAATAATTTTATTTATTTTTAAAATATCCCATTATTTTATCAAGTCTCAATAGCCCTCACCATTGAACTTGAATGTCTAGTTAGTTTAACATTTTAGTCGTAAGGATCCCCATTACTTTTCTTAATGATCTAAACTTTGGTCGTGAAAACCATAATAAAGTAATTAGGTAGGAAGTCTTTCCAACCAAAAACTTGCAGCTCCTTGACCCATTGAGTGTATTCCCATATCTTGAAATTATGAATTGGATTTCCTAAAAAATTACCTCCAAATTTGTATTGAATATAATTTGACCTTTAAAATCAATACAATTTTGGTTAAGTCAACCCAAAACTCTCATGATAACTTCCTGAAAAAAGTAAGTGTCTAGACTTTGGCCATGTACTACACTTAGTTCTATGGTTTCATTACCAATAAAGTAATGCAAGGCTTAGTTTTCCTTAATATTTAATTGATGGATTTTAATTTATTGCATAAATTTTATCTTGTTTTATCCTTTACAAATCTTGTTAATATTAAGAGGATGTTACTTAATAAATTAACCATGTTTGATAAAAAATTTACGCATAATTCATTTATTTAATTTCTGTCTTTTCACATTAATTAATTTATTTATGGAATCGCGAACTTGTATCCATAAAGCAAATAATTGCATAGAAATAAATAAATAAATAATTAAATGATCTATTCACGAGCTTTATCTAATGATTGATTTAATGAGTGAACATTAAATCAACCTTTTACCTAAGGGAAATAACTCATATTTTTGGTCTTGGCATGAGTTAAAACATTCCACCTATCCACCTGTGTATCACTTGGGATGGCATCATTATGCTTATGTCTTGAACTACCTCTACCCACCTTGGGATACTCTATTAATTACAAATATTTATTACTCACATGCAGGTGATGGGAATCAAAATATTGGTTAAAAGGGGATTATATAAATATCCTTAGACACATAGGTCCTACATAATAATGGAGGGAGGCATGAACCACATTCCATCATTTAATTTAATTTTAAATAATTAAAAACTCATGCAATAAATTAAATTAAAAAATCCAACACATACACAGGTCTTGGTCAAGCTCATGAATGGTCATACATGCAACAAATATGCAAAATTAAATGGCTAACATTTATTTCTTTATTAATTATTTTATTATTTAAGATAAACGTGCTTGTATTAATTAATTAATAAATAAATAAATAAATTAATTCCATTTCATCTTAATGATCATCCAATCTTATTTGGAGATACCCATCATTAATGAAATTCATAGAAAATAATGATAGAACCAATAATGACATATTAATTATAATAAATTAATTGAGCATTTAAAATTCTTTAAAAATATTATTAAAATTTCAAACACAGTAGTAATTTTTAAATTTAATGTAATTTTAATTTTTTATATTAATATGAGACTAAACGACATGAAAATCCAAATACATGTCCTGTACCTCGATTTCCATATATCCAAGTCACATGCTTGGGGCTTCGGTGTGTTAACTCAGCCAGACTACACAACGTGTACATGCTAGCTACACACCCTGTATTTGCTTTCCTTATGCCATGTTGTCCTAGTTAACACACAATGTGAAATAAAATCAAAGTGTGTAATTAATTGATCAGAACATCTAAATATAATATGCATGGGTATACAACGTATGATCCGAACACATTCTATGTAACATAGTTTTACCAGCTAAATATTTGGCACTTCCCGATGGAATCTTTGATTGCTCTTCATTTGTTCTTAAATCTTTAATAAAATTAAATAATGAAAAAACATGATTAATATGTCGATAACATGTTAATTAAAATCAAATTAAATAACAATTAACATGAAATGAAAATATAACCACAATTTCACATAGATCAACAATCAAATAAATAATTATAAATTTAAACATGTCCACTCTAATACCACTTGTTGGTTCCGGGCATAGAGAAAGTGTGCATAGGTGGAAAATATATATATATATTTTAATAATTATTTCTTAAAACCAAGATCAAGGATCTTGCTCATCAAATTCATAATTAATTTATTTAATATTTAAAGAAATAAATACTTGATATTAGGAAATTTCTTCATTGGTGAATGTTTATTATCCAAAAAGACCCTTTCAGATTACCTTCGTTGTGCTATGAGGATCAAAGGATATAATCCATTTAGTGGTGATCTACATGTTCTCTTATGATCTTCGAGAAACACCACTTAATCTTTGGGTGCTAGCATGGTGAATCGAATTTCTTGCATTGTTTTTTTGACCACTCATTCTTTGGTCTTGAAGAAATGTCTCTTGCACTTCTTGTTCTTGAGAGGGAGAGAGAAGGAGGAGTTGAGAGAGAATTCATTGTGTATAACAATTTTGACTCTTAATTTTTTGGATTCCCTACACAATATACATATACATCTATTTATAGAGTTATAATTTAAGTTAAAATATTATTTAATTGAATATCGTCCATTAAATAACATTTATTACCTTTAATAAACCCCATGATGTATAATAATAATTATATTATTATTATTTTGTGGCGCACACCAACTTGTGCAATAAAAAATATTATGTAATGGTATTGTTAATTAATATTTGTCACCGGACTCGGTCTTGGTCTATTTGAACCCCTCTAGTATTTATTGAACAACCGAATAAATATTTTATTCATAAATAATTATTTTATTCACAATCTAGTGAATAGATATTTATTTAAATATTTAATAAATAAAATAAATATTTTTTTCACAAGATGGAAAATAAATATTTATTGAATTTATGCAATCAATATAAATTGAATAAAATTATTCCCCAGACTTGAGAATAATATTTATTCCATTAATTAAACTCAAATAGAATTTAATTGAGATCAACAGAAACACTCAATGTATGAACCTATAGGATTATTTCTCATTGGTATTAAGCGGGCTTGCCTAAAGTCCAAGATTACTATCTAGTAATGGGTTAAGACAACCAAGAGAAAGAACTTAATATCACAACATAGAAAACCACATATTAACAATCATTGTGTAATATAATCCCTACAATATCACATGAAGTAGGTTGCACATTTGTGTCACCAACCTATATGCTTGATATTTCTTTCTTTGACTATCTCAAATAAAAACATCATTACACCATGGCCATGGAATTTAATGTGATGGTTCTGTTATAATAAAAGGGATGAGATATCATCTTCTATAAAGATAGAAGAGACAAATCTTTCCTAGAATTATTCATTAATGACATGTTACTCATGACGCACCCAACATATCTAACTTCTCCATGAACTATTATCATTATAGTTTACAAAATGCATCTAAGTACATGAGTTGTAACATGCATTAATAATAATCTTAAAGTCTAAGGACCATCACATATGCTTGTAGATAGGAATATCCGATGACCCAAAACATGCAGAATTCCTAATAGCGGGTCTGTTATCATAACCTTCTATCTTAGAGATTACCAAGTGCAAAATTCATGAGAAGAAGCCTCATCTTCTTATGAGTACTCAAACCAGAATGTCTATGTACTATGTGTTGGAGTTGGTGTCTTATAACCAACTATTTTTATATCAATTACATAAATATTTAATGTATTTAAGTATTAAACATCTTATTACATACTGTTCATTGTTCTGTATGACTATAATGTAACAATGTCCTAGAGTATTTTTCACATTAATAAGATCATAATAGTTCCCCTCTATGATGAGAACCTTGAAGTGTTATGATAATATTATTAAATATAGTTCTATGGTTAGATGACATACTATGATGAGACACATTGTATATAGACTGTTGTGAGTGCTCATAAGTAAATGGGACTTATTCTCATGAAGTTCGCACTTGGTAATCTCAAATATGGGAGATTATAAGAACAGAACCGCTAGTAGGAATTCCGCATGTTTTAGAGTCATCCGATATTCCTATATGCGAGTGCGTGTAATGGTCCTTAGACTTTAATATTATCATTAATGCATGTAATGACTCACAAACTTTGATTTACTGACGAAAACCATCATACCATATGTTGGAAGGAAGTAGGGTACATTGGGTGCATCACGAATGACATGTTATTAATGGATAAGTCGAGGAAGGATTTGTCCCTTCCATTTATAGAAGTTGATATCTTGGCCCTTTGATTGAAATAGAACCATCACCCTAAATTCCATGTCCATGGTGTATCAATGAGCTTATTTCAAGTAGTTAAATAAAGGCGTATCAAGAAAACAGGTTGATGACACTATCATGAAACCTACTTAATGGGATACTGAGATAAAGAGATTATATTACACAGTGGGCATTCTTATGTGGATGTCATCATTGTGACTTTAAGTTCTTTATCTTGGGTGAATTAACCCGTTTCTAGATATTACTCTTGGACTTTAGGTAAGACATCCTAATGCCAATGAGAAATAATCCTAGAGGGTCACATACTAAGTGTTTCTTGTGGTCTCAATTAAATTCTATTTGAATTTAATTAATGGAATAAACATTATTCTCAAGACTGTGGAATAATTTTATTCAAGTTAAAATGATCACATAAATTAAATAAAATATATTTATTTTATTGAACATTTAATAAATATTTATTTACTATTTTGAAAATAAAATATTTATTTAAGAGAATAAATTATTTATTTATTCGGGTGTTCAATAAATGGAAGTGGGGTTCGAGCGGACCAAGGATGGTATGGTAGTAAAATAATTATTTGAAATATGGTAAATAATTATTTAACTAGTTGGAACAAGACAAAATAATAATAACAATGTTATCATTATGTGGAATGAGATTTAATTTATGATTCCGTTTTGCGCAAGTTGGAGCACCAAAAATAATAGTGCTTTTATTGTTATTACGTATCATGGGTTTTCTCTAAGGTTATGAATGTATTTAATTGATGTTACGCAATTATATATTGTAACTGAAACCCCATGTTGTTAAATAGAAAGGTATGCCTATTGTACCATTACGGTTGGTGAACCAAATTGCCGGTGGTGAGAGAATTGTTGATCCAAAACAATTTCTCTCTCGAATCCTCTCCTCTCCCCTCTCAATAATGAGAGATGTTCTTCAAGACCGAAGAATAGGTGATCAAGAATGATTGACGCGAGACACTCGCTTCACTGCACTAGCACCTGGAGAGCAAGTGGTATTGATCAGTGACCATTGGATCATATGTGGATCACTGCTAGAGGGATTATACTTTGGATCCTCATAAGCACAACAAACACTACTGGAAATACAGTCTTTCCCAATGGTTTTGAACCGTTGGGAAAGGCTGTAGAACCGTTGGTATATGTTATACCAACGGTTCTGAAAACCGTAGGGAAGTAAGCCATTGGGAAAACTTTTCCCAATGGTTTACAGTGAACCGTTGGGATAGGGTGGGGAAAAATTAACCTATCCCAATGGTTCTGCCAAACTGTTGGGAAAAGTTTTTCCCAACGGTTTGGAACTGTTGGGAAATCCCAAGCTGTCTTCCTCTTTCCCAACGGTTTGTAACCATTGGGAAAAGTTTTTTACCAACGGTTCTATGAACTGTTGGTAAAAAAATCCCCGAGATTCTATGACAACAGTTTGAAACCGTTGGCATACCCTATGCTGTGCAAATTGCACAACAGCTTGCAATTTGCACAGCAGGTCTGAAATTTTCCCACCAGGTCTCATTTTGTGCATTCCTCTCATTTTTAATCCAATTATTGTACCTGCAATAAACTAACACATACATATAAAATTATTGTAGCTGGAATAACCAACTAACACATACATATAGAGAACAAATTCATACACATTTAACATATAATGCATCCTGGAACTATACACATCCATAATTAAATTAGAATTCATAACGTAATTATAAAAATACATAATTCATTTAAAATTAAATTTAAAATTTAGATGACAATTATATTTGGAATCCGGAATTCAATTCATATTTTGATTGGTTTTTCGTATACCATATATTTTTACCTGAAATGATGTCCATTTTAAACAAAATACATACAAATGGAGTTATACCGGCCACACCGCGCCTCGGATTGAGGCGGGGTTGACTCGTACATGTCACATATGACCCGTGGATCGTTGTTCTAAAGTATCGACACAATCCGAATGCGTTTGGTTGGTTTTCCGTATGTCAGTTGATGTTTTTTCAATTAAAATGACGTCCTTTTGAAATAAAAGACAGACAATTTGAGTGGTTCCGGCCACACCACGTCTCAGATTGAGGAGGGGTTGATTCTTACATGTCACATATGACCCATGGATCGTTCTCCTAAAGTTTCAACGGAAACCGAATGCGTTTGGTCAGTTTTCCATATGTACTTAAAATGTTGTCCATTTTAAACAAAAGGGAGACACTTAGAGTGATCCTGAACACACCGTGCCTCATATTGAGCCCGGGTTTACTTGTACACGTCACATATGACCCATGGATCCTTGTCCTAAATCATCAACACATTTCGAATGCATTTGGTTGGTTTTCTATATGTCAGTTGTTCTTTTCACTGATAATCCTATCCATTTTAAACAAAATAGAAACACTCTGAATGGTGTCGGCCACACCGCGACTCAGATTGAGGAGGGGTTGACTCTTACACGTCACATATGACCCGTGGATTGTTGTTCTAAATTATCGAAACAATCCGAATGCATTTGGTCGGTTTTCCGTATGCCAGTTGATGTTTTTCAATTAAAATGACGTCCTTTTGAAACAAAAGACAAACGCTTTGAGTGGTGCCGACCACACAAAGTCTCAGATTGAGGAAGGGTTGATTCGTACACGTCACATATGACCCATGGATTGTTTTCCTAAAGTTTCAATGGAAACCAAATGCGTTTGGTCGGTTTTTCGTATGTACTTAAAATGTTGTCCATTTTAAACAAAAAGGAGACACTTAGAGTGATCTCGGCCACACCATGCCTCAGATTGAGCCTGGTTTGACTTTTACACGTCACATATGACCCATGGATCATTTTCCTAAAGCATAAACACATTTAGAATGCATCTGGTCGGTTTTCCGTATGTCAGTTGTTCTTTTCACTGATAATCCTGTCCATTTTAAACAAAAGAGAGACCCTCTGAATGGTGTCGGCCACACCGCGCCTCGGATTGAGGTGGGGTTGACTCGTACACATCACATATGACCCGTGAATCGTTGTACTAAAGTATCGACACAATCTGAATGCGTTTGGTCGGTTTTCCGTATGCCAGTTGATGTTTTTCAATTAAAATGACGTCCTTTTGAAACAAAAGACAAACAATTTGAGTGGTGCTGGCCACACCGCGTCTCAGATTGAGGCGAGGTTGATTCTTACACGTCACATATGACCCATTGATCATTATCCTAAAGTTTCAATGGAAACCGAATGCGTTTGGTCGGTTTTCCGTATGTACTTAAAATGTTGTCCATTTTAAACAAAAGGGAGACACTTAGAGTGATCTCGGCCACACCATGCCTCATATTGAGCCCGGGTTGACTTGTACACATCACATATGACCCATGGATCGTTTTCCTAAAGCATCAACACATTTCGAATGCGTTTGGTCAGTTTTTCGTATGTCAGTTGTTCTTTTCACTGATAATCCTGTCCATTTTAAACAAAAGAGAGACACTCTGAATGGTGTCGGCCACAATGTGCCTTATATTGAGGCGGGGTTGACTCATACACATCACATATGACCCGTGGATCGTTGTGATAAAGTATCGACACAATCCGAATGCGTTTGGTCAGTTTTCTGTATGCCAGTTGATGTTTTTCAATTAAAATGACGTCCTTTTGAAAAAAAAGACAAACACTTTGAGTGGTGTTGGCCACACCGCATCTCACATTGAGGCGGGGTTGATTTGTACACATAACATATGACCCATTGATCATTCTCCTAAAGTTTCAACGAAAACCGAATGCGTTTGGTCAGTTTTCCGTATGTACTTAAAATGTTGTCCATTTTAAACAAAAGGGAGCCACTTAGAGTGATCCCGGCCACACCGTGCCTCGTATTGAGCCCGAGTTGATTCATACATGTCACATATGACCCATGGATCGTTTTCATAAAGCATAAACACATTTCGAATGCGTTTTGTTGGTTTTCCGTATGTTCGTTGTTCTTTTCACTTATAATCCTGTCCATTTTAAACAAAAGAGAGACACTCTGAATGGTATCGGACACACCGCGCCTCGGATTGAGGCAGGGTTGACTCGTACACGTCACATATGACCCGTGGATTTTTGTGCTAAAGTATCAACATAATCCGAATGCGTTTGTTCGGTTTTCCATATGGCAGTTAATGTTTTTCAATTAAAATGACATCCTTTTGAAACAAAAGACAGACACTTTGAGTGGTGCTGGACACACCGCATCTCAGATTGAGGCAGGGTTGATTCGTACACGTCACATATGACCCATGGATTGTTCTCCTAATGTTTCAACAGAAACCAAATGCGTTTGGTCAGTTTTTCATATGTACTTAAATGTTGTCCATTTTAAACAAAATGGAGCCACTTAGAGTGATCTCGGCCACACAACATCTCAGATTGAGCCCAGGTTGACTCGTACAAGTCACATATGACCCATGGATCGTTGTCCTAAAGCATCAACACATTTTGAATGCGTTTGGTCAGTTTTCTGTATGTCAGTTGTTCTTTTCACTCATAATCCTGTCCATTTTAAACAAAATAGAGACACTCTGAATGGTTTCGGCCAAACCTAGCCTCAGATTGAGGCGGAGTTGACTCGTACACGTCACATATGACCCGTGGATCGTTGTGCTAAAGTATCGACACAATATGAATGCGTTTGGTCAGTTTTCCGTATGCCAGTTGATGTTTTTCAATTAAAATGACGTCCTTTTGAAACAAAAGACAGACACTTTGAGTGGTGTTGGCCACACTACATCTGATATTGAGGCAGGGTTGATTCGTACACGTCACATATGACCCATGGATCATTCTCCTAAAGTTTCAATGTAAAACGAATGCGTTTGGTCGGTTTTCCATATGTACTTAAAATGTTGTCCATTTTAAACAAAAGGGAGCCACTTAGAGTGATCCCGGACACACTGTGCCTCGGATTGAGCCCGGGTTGACTTGTACACGTCACATATGACCCATGGATCGTTTTCCTAACGCATCAACACATTTCGAATGCATTTGGTCGGTTTTCCGTATGTCAGTTGTTCTTTTCACTCATAATCCTGTCCATTTTAAACAAAAGAGAGACACTCTGAATGGTGTCGGCCACACCACACCTCATATTGAGGCAGGGTTGACTCTTACACATCACATATGACCCATGGATCGTTGTGCTAAAGTATCGACACAATCCAAATGCGTTTGGTTAGTTTTCCGTATGGCAGTTGATGTTTTTCAATTAAAATGACGTCCTTTTGAAACCAAAGACAGACACTTTGAGTGGTGATGGCCACAATGCATCTCAGTTTGAGGCGGGGTTTATTCGTACATGTCACATATGACCCATGGATCGTTCTCCTAAAGTTTCAACAGAAACCGAATGCGTTTGGTCGGTTTTCCGTATGTACTTAAAATGTTGTCCATTTTAAACAAAAGGGAGCCACTTAGAGTGACCTCGACCACACCGTGCCTCGGATTGAGCCCAGGTTGACTCATACACGTCACATATGACCCATGGATTTTTTTCCTAAAGCATCAACACATTTCAAATGCATTTGGTCAGTTTTCCGTATGTCAGTTGTTCTTTTCACTCATAATCCTGTCCATTTTAAACAAAAGAGAGACACTCTGAATGGTTTCGGCCACACCATGCCTCATATTGAGGTGGGGTTGACTCGTACACATCACATATGACCCTTGGATCATTTTAATAATGTATGGACACAATCTGAATGCGTTTGGTCAGTTTTCTGTATGGAATTTGATGTTTTTCAATTAAAATGACGTCCTTTTGAAACAAAAGACAGACACTTTGAGTGGTGCCGGCCACAATGCATCTCAGATTGAGGTGGGGTTGATTCGTACACGTCACATATGACCCATGGATCGTTTTCCTAAAGTTTCAATGGAAACCGAATGCGTTTAGTCGGTTTTCCGTATGTACTTAAAATGTTGTCCATTTTAAACAAAAGGGAGCCACTTAGAGTGACCCCGACCACACCGTGCCTCGGATTGAGCCTAGGTTGACTTGTGCACGTCACATATGACCCATGGATCGTTGTACTAAAACATCAACACATTTCGAATGCGTTTGGTCGGTTTTCCGTATATCAGTTGTTCTTTTCACTCATAATCCTATCCATTTTAAACAAAAGAGAGACACTCTGAATGGTGTCAGAAACACCGCGCCTCAGATTGAGGTGGGGTTGACTCATACATGTCAAATATGACCCATGGATCTTTGTTCTAAAGTATCGACACAATCCGAATGTGTTTGGTCAGTTTTCTGTATGGCAGTTGATGTTTTTCAATTAAAATGATGTCCTTTTGAAACAAAAGACAGACACTTTGAGTGGTGCCGGCCACACCACGTCTCATATTGAGGTGGGGTTGATTTGTACATGTCACATATGACCCATGGATCGTTCTCCTAAAGTTTCAAAATGGAAACTGAATGCGTTTGGTCGGTTTTCCGTATGTACTTAAAATGTTGTCCATTTTATGAGAATCCTCATGTGTCTATTAGTGGAATGGTATTTACTTAAAATCTTGTGAACATTCATATAGAATATTTTTATATCATTCTTAGTATGGATTATATTTTAGTTTATCATGCTTTGAAACATTTCAGAGCTAAAAATGTCATGCCCAATAAATACATCTATTTTATAACATACCAAGAATCTATGATATTGATTAGATGTGTAAATGTGATTTACATTGATTATCATGATGAAAATAAATAAAATATATGTTATAGATTTTCTAGTAGTAAATGAAATCAAGGAGAGTGGGGGGCTGTCCAGCGGGGCTGTCCGGGGGGCTGTCCGGTGGGTGTCCGGGGGGCTGTCCGGGGACCAAGGAGGAGTGTGGGGGGGGGGGGGGGGTTGTGCGGGGGGCTGTAAGGGGGGTTGTCCGGGGTCCAAGGAGAAGGGTGGGGGGATTGTCCGGGGGATATCTGGGGGGCTGTCCGGGGGGCTGTCCGGGGTCTAGGGAGGAGGGGGGGGGGCTGTCCGGGGGCTCTCCGGGGGGGTGTCCGGGGTCCAAGGAGGATGGTGGGTGGGTGGGGGGGGGTTGTCTAGGGTCCAGGAAGGAGGGGAGGTTCACAAACACACAACCACTAAAAGAAATCAACATCCATGAAAATAGGAAATATATAAAAATAACTCAACTCCAATACTATACTACAGGTCTAGATAATACCAACAACTAGAATAGATTTAACATCAAATCTCAGTAATACCAGTCAAAAATGTAAAGGATCAACTTGTCCCACATCACCATCACCATCATCACCATCATCATCACCCTTGTCCTCGTCCCCATCATCGTCCTCGCCCTCCTCAGCGCCCTCCTCCTCGCCCTCTCCCTCCTCCTTGCCTTCGCCACCCACCTCGCCCTCCTCCTCTCCCTCCTCTTCCGCATCAGACTCCTCGCCATCATCATCGTCAAGCTGGACATTGTCCTGACCACCACTATAACTGCCACCTGGTGCACCATATATAGAATGTATTGATGAAATATACTCATCAAAAGTTGGGCTGGCCTCTGCTGGAAGTGTTGGACGTAGAACTTCAATAAATTTCATAAACGCACTGTTTGCCCTAGCAGACTGTTCTGATGTCTCTGTGGCCCTTTTCTCAGCTTGTTCTGCCTGTTCCCTAACTTTCTGTATCTCAATGGCACTACATCTCATACCTGAGGAAGGCCAATACCTCATCGGGGCTATCCTAGGTCGGCAGCGTACTCTGCCAGGATGCTCCTCTCCCAACACCAGATGTAAGTGATCTGTTGGCCCAAAATTGTCTGGTTCTTGGGCATCGAGGGCCTCTAAAGCAACCTGTTACAAATATAAATATATTATTAAGTTAAAAAATAGATATTAAAATATAAAATCAATATATTAAAACTTACAATCTGCTGCTGAGTCGCTTCATTGATGGCACTTCCATCCTTTTTCCGTCTACTCGAGCAAAATAGTTTTTCTCGAGGCACACGTCCTTCAATATTCTATATTTGCCTCTACAATGACATTGAAAACTAAATTTATATGAAAACTTTAGCAAACGATTAAATAATTGAGAAAACAAAAGAAAATTTAAGTCGCAAAGAGAACTTATAAAAAATTATCATACCTGCTTCCTCTCATGATCCGGCATCGTCGTACGTCCTAGTGTGTGGAGGTATTTTTTTGCATCAATGTTTTTTTTTATTTTTTCCAAATGATTCATAAATAAAATTCGATAATGCAAAGGATAATATTAATGCAAAACATGAAAGTTATTATTTAAATACCTCAAATGTAATTCATACATTAAACTGGGTACTCGTCCAATGAGTAATCATCTGACGATACTGCTCTATAGGACAATCATCCACGACTGGTACCGCCTCTAATTCAGTTCCAACTCTAGCACTCCATCCAATATACAAATTATGCTTTTAGGCTCTCCAAATCTCACCTAAATCCTTTAGACGCTCTGCTCGAGCACCCTCACCATTGGGAAAATTAAATCGAAGTTGACATCAAAATATTAATTCATATAAATACAAAAATAATTCATGGCATTAAATACAACATATTTTTTTACCCATATCTCTGCCCAAGCTCTATCCTTGACCTCATGTGGAAAATGTCTCCACGACAGCGGGCTGACGAGAATGATGTCAGAGTATTTGACAAGCGTCACCAAAAAACTCTGACATTGCTGCCATGATTTCTCAACAATTTGGTTGTCTTCATTGTAATCCACCATAACCTGTGTGCGGCGGTTCCACACCAAACGCATGCGTGTACACCCCCGCCCCCGCCTCCTGTCTATAGATGTATCTGTCATGAAAGAAAAACAAATATTTTATCAAAACATGTTATAATGAAAATAAATATTTCTATTAAAATTTGTTAGGGTTTTATAAATATACCTGTGCCAGTCTGATCGCTGAGCGCCGCCGGATCCACAGAAACTGATGGAACACCCTGTGGTGGAATAGGAGTCAAAGACGATGGAATATAGAAGCTCGGAGAGACAGAAGTAGAAGGAAAAGAAGATGAGACAGCAGTATGACCAGATTTTGACTGGGGAGTGGGAATCATCATGTGATGTGAAAATGATGGGGCAGAAGATGCAGAAGGTAGCGAAAACATGGGAGGACTAAATATCTCGTGTGTCCCTAACGACACACTATGATCAGAATGTGGGAAGGATGACATGTCAGTGGGAGGGGCAGGGTCTAGTCGGGCACGCGCAGCTGATCATCCACCTCTGGTACGAACCCTCCTCGTACCACCGGCCTGAGTACTAGGACCAGTGCTAGGCTCCTCATCGAATAACTGTCGATGTATAGGTGGATCCTACAAAAATGTTTACAAAAAAATTAATCACATGACATTATATATTCTTTAAATATATATATATATATTTGAAATAAAGTACTCACTGTAGGCACTAATGGTGGAACGCCCATCTCCATCATCCGACGATTGTTCTCCATCATTTTTTTCCTTTGTCTCTCTTCAATTGGCTGCATTTTCTGCTTTTGAAAACAAATATGTAATTAATTAGAAAAAGGAAACTAATGTGTAAACCAAAAAACTAAATATATGAGGAAATAGGGGGATTCATTGGTAATTTAGCTATTAATTGTTTTAGAAGAGCTTGAATGAATTTAATAAATCATACAAGTTGTAATGTTCACCAAGTTATAAATATTGTTTGACTAGGTTTGAATACAATTCAATTCCAAATTAGAAAATGAAATTCAAATAAAACAGCAACCAATAAACATTGAAAATTCACATAACGGTCAAGTCAGCTAAAACATATTTGTGATCAATACTAAATCAATTTGAATATTACCAACCTTAACAACCCAACTCGAGGTAAACCAAAAGAATTGAGAACATGGATGAATGATTCTATATATTTTCAACCACAAATTCAGGTTCACAATCAACTCTGAAAATTGAGCTATTGGAGTCATCAGAAGAAATAAATGGATTGGTTGCAATGGCAATAGGGACAGTGTCAATTGCATCATCACCATTATCAAAAATATGTCTTGGAATTACTTCAACTATGACACCAAATTCAGGTCGAAGTTGGTCTTTGAAATAAAAAACTTGTTTAGCCATTGATGCCAACACATATGGTTCTTCGGTAGCAAGAGTGCGAGTCATATTAATTACTCGAAATCCACAATCATCAATAAATGTGCCATGTCTCTTCATTGAATCAAACCAATTTCATTTCATCATTGTGACTCGTCCATGAGAGTAATAATCCAAGATTATTATTTTCTATACGACTCCATAATAACCCACATTTTCAAATCGCGGTCTACTATCTGATGCACTGGCATAACAATATGTTGTGGCAGTAACCATAACACCATCATGTTGTGTTCTTATGTTCTTTTCTCGTTCAGTGACAATAAATTTATACCCATTGATAACAATTGATTTACAGTCACGGACCACGGTATTAGGACCAAAGGCCAAAGCTCTTATTTCCTCAGAGACAGAGTCAGCAGACAAACTCAATACCTGCAATATAAATGACTGTTAAACTTAATTAAATATTGAAATAATTAATTTAAACAATACTATTTTTTACCTTCAATTTTAACCAAGCAGAAAAATATTTTCTATGCAAAGTATCTCTCCTTCTCAAAGATAAAGAACAATTCTTCCTATTTATCATTGTTTGATGTTCCCTATAGATAAAAATTATGAATATTTTAACATATATATATGTAAGATATACATAATCAATTTAGTTACTTGATATAGTCATCGAACAAATCACAGTTGAACAAAACTGTGCGATGTGATATCTCCCTCTCTTCATGTCTTAATGTCTTCAATGTATATGATCCAGGAATTCCTCCTGTTTGAGGAAGTGATGGAAAACTGGGTTCAATTTTCTCATACTATTATTCTTCATTTCTCATTGGTCTGTTCAATCTTTTAGTAAGATCATACAAATACATCGAGCAGAAATCCATACATTCTTGAGCCAGGTAACCGTTCACGATAGAACCTTCAGGATGATTTCTGTTTCGAACATAAGACTTTAATGTGAACATATTTATTTCAGTTGGATACATCGAACGAAATGAAACAGGTCCTCCAAGAAGTATTTCAGTGGGAATATGGACAGTCAGATGCAGCATGCATGTGAAAAATGATGGAGGAAATATTTTCTCCAACTCACACAAAATTAATGGGTCATCTGTCAACATTTTTTGTAAGAAAGACTTGGACAAATTCTTAGCACAAAGATCTCTAAACAAATGGCACAACCGAATAACAACCACCCTTACATTATAGGACAAAATATGACGGATTGCTATTGGAAGCAACTCATGTAGTAGAACGTGATAATCACGAGTCTTCAAGGATTTTAGCTTCAACTCTCTTCTGTTGATCCGTTTAGATATGTTGCTTGAATAACCATCAGGAACTCTAATAGTCTATAATACTTCCAGAAATTGTTTTTTTTCTGTAGGTGTCATCACATAATAAGAACATGGAAGTTGCCATTTATTTTCACTGATACGCACAGGATGCAATTCTGGTCTGATGCCCCAATCCACCAAGTCACGCCGAGATCGTAAATCATCTTTTGTCTTCCCCTTGACATTTAGAAGAACCGAAAGCAACATTTCACATATATTCTTTTCAATATGCATTACATCTAAGAAATGACGTAACAAATTGGTTGACCAATAAGGCAAATCAAAAAAGATACCCCTATTCCTCCTATTGTAACAGGTTTCAGTGGAAACATTCTTTCTCTTTCCAGATTTCATTTGACCCTTCCCGAACGAAAAACTGAAATCTTTCAATTCATTAAGCACATCAGTTCCAGACATATGCTTAGGTGGATCATATGTCTCTATGGTATTATCAAATCTTCGACGATTCATTCTATATGGATGATCCTTTGGCAAGAATCGTTGATGTCCCATAAAACTGAAACTACAGTGATGTTTCAGTCTTCTGGATCGTGTATTCTTCATACAAACTGGACATGATAGTTTTCCCTTTGTGCTCCATCCAGACATCATTGCATAATCCGGAAAATCATTGATCGTCCACATAACCGCAACACGCATATGAAATATGTCTTTCGAATATGCATCGTATGTGCGCACACCCACATCCCAAAGAAGTTTCAACTCTTTTATTAAAGGTTGCATGTATACATCAATATCAATGCCAGGATCAGAAGGACCAGATATGAGTATACTCATGAAAGTGAAAGGTTTTTTCATACACAACCATGGGGGAAGATTATAAATGTGTATAAAAACTGACCATGTGCTGTGCGAAGTAAGCATCTTTCCAAACAGATTAAAACCGTCGTATGAAAGACCCAGCCTCACATTACACACATCAGATGAAAAATCAGGATGTCGAGCATCAAATCTCTGCCATGAAAATCCATCTGCAGGATGAACCAACTCATCATTAGTCTTCTTTCTCTCGATATCATTCCATCTCATTTTTATTGATATGTCATAAGACATAAAAATATTCTGGAGTCTGGGGATCAATGGAAAGTTCCACATTACTTTCTATGGAACGTGGGATGGTGTTCCATCAGATTTTGACTTCTAGCAGGATGTGCCACATTTTATACAATCATTTCGTTCAGAGGTTTCCTCCCATAATAAACTGCAATCTTTCGGGCAAGCATGAATTTTGTTTCTTGAAAATTTAAGTTCCTTAACTAAATTCCATGCCATATAGTGGTTTGAGGGAATATCTACATCATCTAGAAGTAAATCCTTCAAGAGGGTAAGAATGTAATCAATTACTGTATTAGAAATCCCATACATAGTTTTCCCATGAAACAATCAGATTAAAAATTCCAGCCTTTTCATTTTATCGCATTGTCGATATACTGGAGTCGTGGAAGCATCATTCAATTTTTTCACCCTATCAATATCATCATTTTCACTAGATGCATCAACTGTCCTCATATCAAAGTATTCTTGAGTCGAAATCCTTTCTTTTTCATGATGATGAATAAACGGAAACCGATCATCTAACAAATTCTCCATTCCAGTCCTTTCATTTCGATCATCACTAATTTGAGATTTTATTTTATCCCCATTGTGATACCACACAAAGTAGTTTGCTTGAAAACCATTTTTGGTTATGTGGTAGCTGACTTCTTCACGGCTCAACCAAGGTCTACCAACACAATTTGAACATGGGAAGTGTATGCAACCACTATTTGAAGCATTGTGAAATGAAAAATCTATAAATCTCTCCAAATTATTTTGAAAATTGCTTGAGATTCGATCGGTTTCATACATCCAACTTCTGTCCATTCTGTAAATTTTTTTTATATAAGTCATTTTGTCATAAACAATTCAATAGAATTGAACTTTAATAGAAAATATCTTTCAAAATACATTTTAAATAATAAAATCCCTTTGATAATTTTTAACAAATATTTGGAGTATTCTCAAGGCACCCCCATTTAGAAAAGTCACATTAAATGCCCAATTTCCACGC
This sequence comes from Viscum album, assembly GCA_963277665.1. Lineage (NCBI taxonomy): Eukaryota > Viridiplantae > Streptophyta > Magnoliopsida > Santalales > Viscaceae > Viscum > Viscum album. The sequence continues at coordinate 799,214,947 of OY728150.1, read as the reverse complement.
CAAACCATTGAAAACAATTAACATGAGGCAATCATCGACCACAAATAACTTAACTGGAAATTAAAAAAAAAGAAACCAAATGTGATATAGAATTTAATGTTAAGTTAGGGGAAATGAGATTAAATAGAGACAACAACATCATAAATGGTTCCAACATCATAACTTTTGATTAAAACCACCCATAATAGGAATGGGAATGCCTCATACACCTAATCCCTAATAAAACAAACCAAATATCCAATTAAAACATTGAATTTAGGGTTTCCACCCCACTTGGACAGCCCTACTTCCACCCCACCCACCCCACTTAGACAACCCTACCCCCACCCCACTTGGAAAACCCAGCACCCCCCACCCCACGTGGACAGCCCTACCCCCACCCCACTTGGAAAACCCAGCCCCCCCACCATACCTAGACACCCCTACCCCCACAACCCACTTGGAAAACCTAGCCACCCCCACCCCACCTGAACAACCCTACCGTCGCCCCACTTGGACAACCCATCCCCCACCCTACCTAGACAACCCCTCCCCCACCCCACCTGCACACCCTCCCCACCCCACTTGGACAACCCTGCCTAGACACCCTCCCCCACCCAACCTGCACACCCTCCCCCACCCCAAACAGCCCTACCCCCCACCCCATTTGGACAACCCAACCCCCTCCCCCACCCTACCTAGACAGCCCCCTCCCCCACCCTACCTAGACATCCCCTCCCCCACCCTACCTAGACAGCCCCTCCCCCACCCCATTTGGACAACCCAGTCCCTTCCCCCACCCTACCTAGATAGCCCCCTCCCCCACCCTACCTAGACAGCCCCTCCCCCACCCCAAACAACCCTACCCCCACCCCATTTGGACAACCCAGCCACCTCCCCCACCCTACCTAGACAACCCCCTCCCCCACCCTACCTAGACAACCCCTCCCCCACCCCAAACAGCCCTACCCCCACCCCATTTGGACAACCCAGCCCCCTCCCCCACCCTACCTAGATATCCCCCTCCCCCACCCTACCTAGACAGCCCCTCCCCCACCCCAAATAGCCCTACCCCCACCCCATTTGGACAACCCATCCCCCTCCCCCACCCTACCTAGACAACCCCTCCCCCACCCCAAACAGCCCTACCCCCACCCCATTTGGACAACCCAACCCCCTCCCCCACCCTACCTAGACAACCCCTCCCCCACCCCACTTGGATAGCCCTCGACATCCTCCCCCACCCCATCTGCACACCCTCCCCCACCTCAAATTGAAACATAAATTCATCAAAATAAAAATCCAATTTTCAACTAAAATAAATTCCACCAAAATTACCATATCACCCCACTAAACAAACCCTTTACCATGTTTTAAGTGTAGAACAAAAAACATAAAACAAATCCAAGGGTTCCGTAGAAAGAAACCCTAATTTAGCCTAAATAAAAACATCAAACACCAAAAAAATAGAGAAATAACGATAAAACTAAGGTAACACTTACTAATTTGAAGTGTGAAATAAGATTTTGTTTGATTGAAGATGGATCTTGGGTGGAAAGAGTGTCACGGCTGAGAATAATTCAGGAGATCTGTGTCTGCAATCGGTCTACAATCGGCCTGGGAGGGGGTTCGGCTGGTCTGTATTTGGGGGAAATATTTCCCAACGGTTTTTAAAAACTGTTGGGAAAGATAGAGTTTTCCCAACGGTTTATTGAAACCGTTGGGAAAACTGTTTTTTTCCTAATTTTTCCCAACGGTTTCATGAAACCATTGGGAAAAATAATTTTCTTCCAATCTTTACCAACAGTTTCATCAAACCATTGGAAAAAAGATATTTTTATAGATCAATACCAACGGTTAATGTAAACCTTTGTAAAGATCATTTATACCAATGGTTCTTTTGAACCGTTGGTATACAACCATTGGAAAAACCATGATTTCCAGTAGTGGAAGTAAATCCAGAAGGGTCATTCTGGATGATCAACGATCATCAATGAAGAAAGTACCAAAGAACCAGGTATTTAATTTCTTTAGAAATTATTAAATTTATTATAAAAATGATGTGGAAGATCCTTTTTCTCAGATCCGGTGATATTCTTCTCCTTTTCTAAATCTTTGATTTCAATCCATGGATACTGGCATTCATCATCGTATTGATCCCAGATTGGTCATCAATTACGAAAAAAGAAAAGTTGGGCCCTCCCAACCACCACACTTCTGCTGCGTCCAGATCCTTCAATTGGTATCATAGGGGTCACATCATCGTTTATAATTATTTAAATAATTTTTTGATGATTTACAATTTAATAATTTAGTTTTTCAATTCAAGGTTAATTGTTCTTGTAATCTGGATTTTGAGATCTTTTCTTCCTCTTTCTCTTCTCATAGATATAATAGAAATTAATAATTTTTGGATTAAAATTAAAGTAAGGAACTCATCAGGAGGTGCTGATGATTCTGTCCAGGTGACATGAAAGTACACGCTGTGTGTTTGGACTTGCACGTCATGTTCTCTTCCATACATGCCATGTAATCTGGACTACACATCGTATAGTCGTGTTTAGTGCATCAAGATTAATTTGGAAATTACTCAAGCCATGTGAATTTATTATATGCGAGGTAATTAATTTTACACTGTGTGTTGACTGGGATAGATAGACACATGCTTACTAGATTACACACAGTGTGGACCACTAGACATGACATGTAGTCCCTTTGGGTCAGGGGCCAATCTCTGTATCCCATACATAGATTGAGCCGACCGGTAACCATGTAATGTGAAGACAACACAACATTTAGCCCACTGTACATGATGTGTACTCTAAAATATCCAAAGTATGACATGCTGAGTCCCTAGCCGTGTACTTTGCGAAAGACGGTGAAGGTAGTACACATCGTGTAGTAAGAACTACACGCCGTGTACTTTACCAAATTACATAAAGTTAAAACTTTAATGTTTGTATAATGTTTAGAACTACTTATCATGTATAAATCATACTACAGGTTGTTACTCTATGAATTAAAGCATCATGTATGCCATATGTTAAAAGAGTAAAACAGTATACGAATATAATACATGTTGGGTAGATTTGAACAGGTATTCACTAGGTTACCTCCAAGGTATATTTATGTAAAAGGATTAAAATCTCAAGGAAATTTTAAAAAAGGAATTAAGATAAAAGGATTGATTAATTAAAGATAATAATTAATCGATTTGATCATAATTTATCTTAATGAGAACGATTAAATAATTGAATGCTGGTTTTATTAATTGTGTAATTCGTTGCATGTATGTGGATGATCATGATCTAGACCAAACCTTTGTATGTGATTGGTTTATTTTAATTTATTTTTTAAATTAAATTGTTTACCTGTGATCCATCTCTCCTAATTAATATATAGGTCCTGCATGCCCATGGTTTCTTTTATGTAAACCTCCTTTTTACCCCTCACCTGCATGCGAGTTAAAAATTATATGTAATGGATGGAGCTCCCAATCTAGTGGAGGCTGTTCAAGCTGGAGCCTAGATGAAACCAATCTCAAGAGATACAAAGGTGGATAGGTGGAAAGATGTAAACATAAACCAAAAAGGTTCAAGTTTTTTCTCCCCTAGGTCAGGGTTAGTTTATCAACTAATAGATAAACTAACCATTAGAAAATCTTGTGATCATGCCCTTTAATTTATTTTATTTCAGTCAGTTGCATGGTTTATCGTTATGGACATGTTGTCGCGATCACATAATTAATGAATTAAAAAAGCATGCAATATGGAACTAAAATAAACTAGGCTTAAGCGTAAATATTATAAAGACATGGTTAATAACTTAAGTAAGTTCCACTTAATATTAACAAGCATGTGATAAATATAATAATAAATTTACACATAAGAGATAAAAATACCTTAATAAAAAAAATTAGGTTAGACTAAGCCTTTCGTTACTTGATTAAGGGAAAGACTCAATAAAACTATGTGTTTGAACAACCATTATTGGGACACTTAATTTTATACAGGAATACCTTGTAAAAGTTTTGGGTTGACTTAACCATATTACATCAAGAGGATTAGCCCTTGCTAGACTTGGTTTAATATTAGAGACAAGTGTTGAGGAAATCCAAGTCAGGATTTCAGGATTGGGGAATCCACTCAATGGATCAAAGAGTTGCAAGCCCATAGTTGGCAAAGACCTACCTACCTAAATACCTTCAAATAGCTTGAAAAACCCTTTTTGGGGTTATTCAAAGGGTAATATGGATCCTTGCCACTAGAATTCCCAAGAAACTTGACATTCTGAGTTCAATGGTGAGGGCCATTGGGACTTGATAAAATAGTGGGAGACTTAATAAAATTAATTTATTATTTCTCATAAAATGTAATCAAGAAAGTACTAATTATCTACTCTTTTAATTATAGAATAAAAATTACAAAAATTTCAACCACACTATCCATGAAATCAATACTAAATAAAGATAACATCCTCACTGACATTAAATTCCAGGAAAGGTTTAGATGCCTTTGGGCCATTCCACACCATGAATGGAAATCTTACATGTTGGAGTCCTCATTACCTGATCCACCTACCCAAGAGATGAGTGATGAAGAGTTCATGGTCTACAAATAACATATGAACGACGTGGTTGACATTCAATGTTTGATGATATAATCAATGTATAGTGAACTCATGAAGTCTCATGAAAACATGGATTCTTATAGAATGATTGAGCACCTTTGTGGTATTTACTAGGAGAGAGAAAGACATGAAAAGTTTTAGATCTCCAAGGTAATCTTTCAGAGTAATCTTAGAGAGGGTTCCCCAGATGTTCCTCACACAATCAAGCTCATTGGATACATTGAGCGTCTGGAGGTTCTAGGGTTTAATCTCCTTGAAGAACTTGGTACCAATCTCATTCTTGCATCACTCCCTCATAGCTTCTCCAGTTTTGTTGTGAATTTCAATATGAACAACATTGAGAGGTCTCTACCAGATCTTATTATCCTCCTTCACCAAATGGACAAAGACATGAAGTGCGAAAAGCCTTATGTCCTTATGGTGAATAAGAGTAAAGAGAAGGTGAAGATATTTAAGACCAAAACTTCTTCATGACTTTCCAAGAAAAAGAAGATCAAGGGGGATGGAAGGGAATAGGTATATGTTTGTTTCCCATGTCGTAAGAAGGGCTACTGGAATAAAAACTGCACCTAGCTAAAGAAGCAATGGGAAACTTCAGGTTCATTTTTTATCAAGTAAAATTTATATGTTTCTACAAATTGGGTATTAGATGCAACCTATGGTTCTCACATATGCATCCAAATACAGGAATCAAGTAGATTCAAGAAAATTGACTGAGGGGAGGTAGATCTATGAGCAACCAACAGATCTAGACTTGCTGCTGTAGCTGTTGGGGACTACCACCTCACGTTGCTGACTAGGATGATCTTGGTATTAAAAGGTTGTTATTATGTTCCTTTTGTAACCAAAAACATTATTTATGTATCTATAATAGATACAAATGAATTTATTTTCAAGTTAGAAACTAAATGTTTCATCTTTTATAAATATATCATTTGTTTTGGTAAGGCACATTTATATAACGGTCTTTACGTGATGGATTACACAAACCAAGTAATGGAAATTGATAACAAAACTACTTCACATGAATCATACCACACCCAACTTTGGAATCACTGGCTAGGTCATGTAAATGATAAATGCTTGACAAAATTACATCAAGATGGATATTTTGATTATTTAGAACCAAAATCACTTGGTGTATGTCACACATGTTTACAAGGAAAAATGACCAAATATCTATTTAGTGGGAAAGGTGAAAGCACTACTAAAAAAACGGGCAAGGGAAGCATTACCCTTTTATCAAAGCTAAACAAAAAGCGCTGATAAAAGGGGCCTTTATCGGTGCTAAACAAGGGCTGATAAAGGGGAACTTTTAACAGTGCTAAAAAAGTGCTGTTAAAAGTGACCCTTTATCACCGCTTTTTTAGCACTGTTATAGGGGACCCCTTTATCAGTGCTTCTTTTAGTAGCGCTGATAAAGGGGGGATTTATAAGTGATTTTTTCCTAGAGTTGATAAATTTTATGTTTCAAAAAAAATAATTTTTCATGAAAAATAATATATTGTTACATAAGTATATTTATATTGATATAAATATAATATATATTTTTTAAATATGTTTTAGATAATTATAAATAGACTATTACATTTAATATATAATAAATTTAGTGAAAATGGATTTAAAATATTTTAAAAAATACAATTAATTAATAATTTTCTAATTACCATCAATTAAAAATCATTTAATTACAATTTGAAGACACAAAAAATCAAAAAAATAATAAAAGATATAAAATAAGTTGAAAATGAAACTCAAACTTCAAACGACCATAAATTTTGATCCGGGTGTCCGTTTGAGCTCTACAACATATCAAATCGAATCCTACGATGAGCTCTACGTGCCAATGATTAAAGAAAAGATTCTGTAACCATTTTCAAGGCCAAAAAGGGCCCATAAGGCCTCCAAAACTGAGTTTTTAGTCGGGATACCCCGATTTGTTAACATTTAAACAAGTATAACTTCTGATCCGAATGTATGTTAGGCCTATACCACATATCATATCGAATATTGTTTCATTTTCTTCGATTTTATTGGTTGTGGAGTTGAAAAAGGCTTCTGGATTAGAAGTTATGGCCATTTTAACATTCTATGGCTTTTCAAATACACATATATATGTATTTATTCGTATATATATATATATATGTGTGTGTGTGTGTGTGTGTGTGTGTGTTGTATATATGTATGTATGTATGTATTTATTTATTTATTTATAAACACACATAAAAAACCTATTTTATAAATGTATTTAAAACTAATCTTATAAATATATATTATTATACAAATAAATATATGGATAGAAAATTATAACTAAATATATATATATAAATAAATATAAATATAAATTAATATACATATAAATATATATATACTAATATATGAATAAATATATATGTATTAATATAACTAAATATATTTATATTAATATGAATCTATATTATTATACGAATAAATATAACTATATATATATATAAATATAAATATATATTAATATATGAATAAATATATATGTATTAATATAACTAAATATATTTATATTAATATGAATCTATATTAATATACAAATAAATATAAATATATATATAAATAAATATATATATCATTAAATAGAAAAAAAAAAACGAAATGGCTTAGTGGTAAAGGTGCAGGCGCACAAGGGGGAGGTCACAAGTTCGAGTTCTGGTGGAAGCAAGGAGGTGCGTGTGGGGAACATGTGTTGGACGCGTGGGAAAGGGCAGCGCACGGGAGTGGTCTACCTAGCGATGATAAAGGGGGTCAAGTGCTATTAAAATCTCCCCCCCGAATTACATATTCTTTTTTATTTTTTTGACTTTTATCCGTGCTTTTTAAAAGCATTGATAAAAGACCCCTTTATCAGCGTTTTTCTGAGTGCTGATAAAAGGGACCCCTCCTTTATCTTCGCCTCGATTAACAGTGCTTTTTTTAGTGCTATTAATGCACTTTTCTAGCGCTGATAAAAGCCATATTTGTAGTAGTGAAGAGAAAAAAATATTCTTGAATTGGTTCATATTGATGTGTGTGGACCATTTCCAGTTGAAGCAAAGGGTGGGTGCTCATACTTCATAACTTTTAATGATGATTTTAGTAGATATGGATATATCTACTTAATGAGGTATAAGTTGGATTCTTTTGATAAGTTCAAGGAATACAAGAATTAAGTTGAGAACCATCTTGGTAAGAATATTAAGAAACTCCGCTTAGATTAAGGTGGAGAATATCTTAATCAAAACTTCATTGATTACTTACAGGAGTTTAGGATCCTATCCCAAATCACTCCTCCTTACACACCACAATGGAATGGTGTAAGCGAAAGGGTAAACAACACCTTATTGGACATGGTGAGATCAATGATAAGTCATGCAAGTCTTCCATTATCCTTTTGGGGATATGCGTTACAAACAGAGGAACACATACTAAATCAAGTACCAAGTAAATCAATAAATGTTATTCCATATGATATTTTGAGTGGAAGAAAATCCATGTTATCGAATTTACATGTGTGGGGAAGCGAAGCATTTTCTAAGTCCTCTTTAGGTAACAAACTCGCACCTCGAGGCACAAAGTGTACCTTTATAGGATACCTCAAAGAAACAAGGGAATATTACCTATACGACCCTCAAACAAAAAGGTTATAGTGGAAAGACATACCATATTACTTTATAGGGATCACATATCCAAAATAGATAGTGGGAGAGAGTTAAACTTCTATGAAGTCAAGGATCAAGGTATACAAGAGTTGGTACAGGAGCAGATTCCACAAATATCCATGGAAGAAAGGTCTGTTTCAAAGATATAAGTACTGTGTAGGAGTACAAGAGAGGTTAGAGAACCGAAACAATATGGTTTTCTAGTTACTAAGGATGGTTACTCATTATTAGTTGATAATAATGATCCTCTAACCTACAAGGAAGCATTAAGTGGAACATACATTTCTAAGTGGAAAGAAGCCATGGATTCTGAAATAGATTCCATGCACCAAAACCAAGTTTGGATTTTAGTAGATCCTCTAATAGATGTAAATCATGTTTGTTACAAATGAGTATTCAAGAAGAAACTAGACATGGAAGGACAATTCAGTACCTATAAGGCATGACTGGTTCCAAAATGGTTTAAACAGCATCAAGGCATTGAATACAATGAAACCTTTTCACCAGTTGCAATGATGAAATCCATCATAATTCTATTGGCCATTACTGCTTACCATGACTATGGGATTTGGAAAATGGATTTCAAAATATCCTTCCTTAACCGGAACCTTCAGAAAGATGTCTATATGACACAACCTGAAGGGTTTTTGACTCTAAAATATTCCAATAAGATATGAAAGTTAAAAAAAATTCATTTATAGATTAAAGGAATCATCTAGGTCATGGAACATTAAATTTTATGAATCCAAAATGGAATTTGGTTTTATAAATAATGAATGCGAGCCTTATGTCTAAAAAAGATTTAGTGGGAGTGTAGTCATTTTCCTAATAGTATATATTGATGACATATTACTTATTGTAAATAAAATATCAATCTTACAGTATGTTAAGGCATGGTTGAATAAATTCTTCTCCATAAAGGACTTGGGTGAGACAACATATATTCTTGGGATCAAGATCCATCGTGATAGATCCAAGATATTTCTGGGCCTAAGTTAAAGTACATACATTGATAAGATACTGAAGAGATTTAGTATGGAACAATCCAATAGGGTATTGTTGCCAGCGTGACATGGAATTCATCTTTTCAAGAAAATGTGTCCTCAGACGCATGGGGAAATAAATATAATAGAAAGGATTCTATAAACATTAGTGATTGGGTCAATCATGTATTATATGCTATGTACTAGGCTAGATGTCACCTACGCATTGAGTGCGGTAGAAAGATATTAATCTGATCTAGGTGACTGCCATTGGATGGTAGTCAAGAATATCCTTAACTATCTAAGGCGTACTAAGGATATGTTCCTAGTTTATGGAGGATATGAGGAAATAATCATCAAAGGATATTAATATGCTAGTTTCTATACTGATCAAGATTACATGAAGTCGCAAACGAGATACATATTCACTTTTAAATGAGGTGTTGTGATCTAGAAGATCTCAAAGAAAGGTGTGGTTGCAGATTCTACAACAGGGTCCAAGTATATCTCAACTTTTAAGGTAGCTAAAGAATCAATTTGGATGTGGAGATTCATCCAAGAGCTATATGTGGTACCTATAATTAAATATCCCTTCACAATTTATTGTGATAATACTGCATTAGTGGCTCTCACAAAAGAGCCATGGTCACATAAGTGGACAAAGAACATACTATGAAAGTATCATCTCTTGAGGGATTTTTCTCAGAGAGGTGAAGTTACAGTGAGTAGTATTTACACATAAAACAAAGTGGAATACCCCTTGAATAAATCCTTGACTCAGCAGAAACATGATCATCATGTGAGGTCTAGCAGACTGAAAGTCTTAGGTATTTGGATCTAGTCCAAGTGGGAGTTTGTTGGAGTTGGTGTCCTAGAACTAATAGTTTGTACATTGATTTAATGAATATTTAATTTATTTAAATATTAAACATTTTATTACATATTTTTCATTTTTTATGAATATAATGTAATAATTTCCTAGAGTGTTTGTCACATTAATAAGGCCATAACAGTTCCCCGTTATGATGAGAACCTTGAAGTGCTATGACAATATTATTAAATATAGTTCTGTGGTTGGATGAAATACTATGATGGGACACATAGTATACAAAACATCATGTGAAAGTACTTATAATCATATGTGACTTCTTCTCATGAATTTCTCACTTTGTAATCTCCAAGATGGGAGATTATGAGAACATACCCACCAATAGTAATTCCACATGTTTTGGAGTCATTGGATATTACTATTTGTGAGCATGTGTAATGTTCCTTATACTTTAATATTATCATTAATTCATGTCATGAATCATTCACTTTGATTTAATGATGAAAACCATCACACTATATGTTGGTGGGAAGCAGGGTATGTTGGGTGCGTCATGAATGACATGTTATTAATGGATAAGTAAAGGAAATATTTATCCCTTCCAATTATGGAAGTTGATATCTCATCCCTTTGATTGAAATATAACCGTTTCCCTAAATTCCATGGCCATGGTGTATCGATAAGTTTATTTCAGGTAGTTAAAGAAATAAGTATCAAGAAAACAGGTTGATGACACTATCATGAAACCTACTTGATGAGATATTGAGATAAAGAGATTATATTACACAGTGAGTGTTTGTATGTGGATGTAGTCATTGTGACTTTAATTTCTTTCTCTTGGGTTCCTTAACCCATTTCTAGATAGTACTCTTGGACTTTAGGAAAGCCCGCCTAATGACAATGAGAAAGAATCCTAGAGGTCCACACACTAAGTGTTTCTTGTGGTCTCGATTAAATTCTATTTGAATTTAATTAATGGAATAAATATTATTCTCAAGACCATGGAATAATTTTATTCAAGTTAAAATGATCATATAAATTAAATTAAATATATTTATTTCATTGAACATTTAATAAATATTTATTTACTAGTTTGTAAATAAAATATTCATTTAATATAATAAATTATTTATATATTTGGGTGTTCAATAAATAGAAGTGGAGTTCGAGTGGACCAAGGACGGTCTGGTAGTAAAATAATTATTTGCACGATGGTAAATAATTATTTAACTAGTTATCACAAGACAAAATAATAATAAAACTATAATCATTATGTGTCATGAGATTTCATTTATGATTCTATTTTTTACAAATTGGTGCACCACGAATAATGGTGTTTTTATTGTTATTATGTAGCATGGGTTTTCTAGAAGGTTATGAATGTATTTAATTGGTGTTACTCAATTAAATATTGTAACCAAAACCCCATGTTTTTAAATAGATAGGCACATATATTGTGCCATTAAGGCTGGTGAACCAAATTGTCAGTGGTGAGATAATTGTTGAGACAAAACATTTTCTCTCTCGAATCCTCTCCTCTCTCCTATCAAGAATGAGAGGCATTATTCAATACTGAAGAATAGGCGATTAATAATGATCGATGTAATACACTCTCTTTGCTGCACTAGCACCCAGATAATGAGTCATGTCGATCGTAGACCATTGAAGCACGTGTGGATCACTACTATAAGGATTCTACTTTGGATCCTCACAAGAACAACAAAGGAAATCTGTAAGGTTCATTCCGGATGATCAACAATCATGAACGAAGAAAGTACCAAAGACCCAGGTATTTAATTTCTTCAGAAATTATTAAATTAATTATAAACATGTTGCGTAAGATCCTCTTTCCCGGATCCGAATCTATTCTTATATTTTTCTAAATATTTGATTTCAATCCATGGGTAATGGTATTCATCATCATATTGATCCCGATTTGGTCATTGATTATGAAAAAAATAAAGTTGGGCCCTCACAACCGCCAAGCTTCCACTACGTCCAGATCCTTCATTATGTGTCCCATCATAGTACGCTATCCAACCAAAGAATATTATTTGAGAATATTATCATAGAACATCAAGTTTATTATCATAGTATGGAACTTATATGACCTTATCAATGTGATATATACTCTATAACATTATTACATTATATTCATGCATAAAAACAATATATAATAATAATTTTTATTAATATTCAATATATCAAATATACATGTAATAAAAGTAAAAATAGTAGGTCCCAGGACACCAAATCTAACACTACTCATTGTTCATAATCTGATTAATTCATGAGCGGTTGACTCTAGTGCATCCTTCCACTCAATAGATGACCACAGATGCATGATAAGATATATATCTAGAAGTTTTGGAAAAGTTCATCTATAGATGACAAAGATTTTGAAGTGGTTAGAAATGGATATTTAAATTTCCATATGTAGAATTAGAGTATTATTTGGATGATGGTAGTGATACACACACCGAGTCTCTGGAGGAATCTCATTTTAGTGGGGGAAATTAAATGATGAAGGATTTAATAATACTTTTAACAATGGAGTTTGGAAAGTGACTCAAGGATCCATAGTTATGGCATAAGGAGTTAAGGAAAAGACCCTTCATCTAACTAGATGTTCATAAGGGAGTGAAATGGATGGAATTTAAGCCTCTAAAAATTTGGAGGTCTTTAATTACAGACTTGTTCACCTCAACGAGAAGAACATGAAGGTTTTAAACGGGAAGGGAATTCTGAATCTCAATTATACAACTATCAAAAGTCATGAGAGTCGTGTGCTTGGAAATAAAAAAGGGTTTCATTAAACTTGAATGAACAAAAGCCTAGATCCTAGAATCTGGATCCAGTTCACATGAATGTTTGGGGACCTTCCTCAATTTAATATCATAGAGGATCACACTAGTTCATCAATTTCATTGATGATTCCATAAGGAAGGTATGAGTTTATTTTCTTTAAAATAAATATGACGTGTTTGATGCCTTTGTTCAGTATAAATCCATGGTGAAGTTAGAGAGTGGTCAGAAATTAAAGTTCCTTAGATTCGATAATGGTGGAGAGTACAATGGGAGAAATTTTTATAACTTATGTCGAAAGAATGGGATCATGATCGAGAGATAAATCCCCAAAACTCTAAAAAAGAATGGAGTAGTAGATATCATAAATCAGATTTTGATAAATAAGGATAGATGTATACATTTTCACTCTAAGATTCCTAAGGCCATATAGATGGAAGTAATTAACACAATGATGTGTTTGGTCAATAGATGTCCAACCTATACAGTGGGAAAAAGATTACTAAAAGTGCTATGGATCAGTAAAGTACCAAAATAATTTCACCTAAAAATATTTGATTACATTTATTATGATCTTGTTGATGTAAAGGATATAGATAAGTAGGACGAAAAGTCCAAAGACTATTTTCTTGAGGTTATGAAAATGAAGAGTTTGGCTACCGACTGTGGAGTAATGATCAAAAGAAGATCATTAGAAGTTGAGATATAATCTTTAATGAAAATATTATATGGAAAGATAGGAACATGGATGAATTAGAAGTTGAGGGAGAGTGGTAAAATACTAAAGGACAAGTCGATTTGGATAAAAGTATCAATAGATCACAAATATCAGTGATACTAGATATCAGTTTTGATGGCCCAAGAATCTGGCCAATGATAGATGCACCATAATGTTTGAGAACTACATAAGTCTGAGGGAAATATTTGATAGTAGAGTAGTTGACAGAAGGAGTACCATAAGTTCCAGCACTAGTGACTAAAGTTCCAGGGAGTGAAAAACTTCATTGAGAATATCTTATAGAGTTAGATGATTAGTACAATGGTATGAGGTTGACACAAACTTATTAATTATTAATATTTCTTTAGAACCTAAATGTCTAGAGGAGGAAAAGAATCATAGTGAATCAAAGCAGTGGGAATCAACCATGTATGAAGATATGAATTCCATAAATTTCAACATAATTTGGGAGTCGAATGAAGTTCTAAAAGGAAAGAAAGCACTAAAGAAAAAATGGTTCCATCATTTGAAAGAATAAACTGACAGAAGTAGAAGATACAAGGCATGGTTGGTGGTGAAATGATTTAAACATAAGGAAGGAATCAATTTCTTAGAAATTTTTTCACCTATAGTTAATCACACTACCTTTCAGACAGTATTGATTTTTTTTTTCTTTTGATGGTTTAAACTTGGAGAAAATGGATGTGAAGACTAATTTTCTTCATAGAGACTTAAAGTAGAAGATCTATATGAAGAAACCCAAGGGGTTTAAAGATCATAAGGAGGGACTTATTTTAAAATTTAAGTGAAGCCTATATTTCTTGAAACATACACCTGAATAGTGGAACTATAAGTTCGATGATTTCATGGTTAAAGAAGGTTTCATGAGGAGCAACTTTGATAATTGATTTTATCAAAAGTTATGGAATGATGGGACTTAAATTTTACTCTTACTCTACATGATGATATGTTTCTCACAAGTTTAAAAATTTAATGGATTCAGGATTTGAAGAGTAAGTTGTTTGGAATATTTGAGATGAAGGATCTTGGTCAAGCTTATAAAAACATGAGGATGAGGATAAAAGGGCATTGAAAATTTGATAATTTGGTATTAACCTATAAACAATACATATAGAAGATTATCAAGAGATTTGGGATGATTATATGCAAATTTATCGAAAATCCCCTTGCTAGACAATTCATGTTATTTAAGGAATGTGTAACTTCAACAGAAGATGAGGTTTGGTACATGGTGAAAGTACTATATGCTTTGGATATTGAAAGATTGATGTATGTGATGATTTGTGAATGACCATAAATTACCTTCATAGTTGGATTTGTAAGTCGATTTATGTATAACCCTGGGAAGAAGAATTGAGAAGCTATGAAGTGGATCATTTGATACTTAAAGGGATTGGTATATACAATATTTTGATTTAGGGAAGATGTCCCTCTACAAGGTTTTATTGATGCAATTTTTATGGTGATTTCGACACTTATAAAAGAACAATAGGTTTTGTGTTTATATTTACTAGAATGATGATTATTTTGATGTCATAGATAGACACAATGGTGGATTTGTATGCAATATAAGAAGAGTATGTAGTAGCTAAAAAGTCCAAAAATGAGTTTTTATAGTTAAAGTTCTTGCTAAAGGAGTTGAGTATAGAATATGAATGGGAATGTTATTTTGTGATAGTCAGAGTGATATCCATATTGACAATAATCCATTATTTCATAAAAGAATGAAACACATTGACCTAAAATTTCTTTTTATATAGAATATTCTGGAAGAAAAGGTTTTGTTTTATGAAAGATTGCAAGAAAGAAAAAATTTACTAACATGTTAACAAAGGTTTTAGTCTAATAGATCCTGAATAAACATTGTGCCTCAGTGGGACTCAGATGAACAATAGGATGAAGAACACTGCCTGAATATGGAAGAAGGATTTGGTTTTCCTAGAGTGTTCGAAGAAGAAAAAGAGTTTTCTTGAATAAATATTCAAGTGGTACATTTTTAGGACTGTGGAGCTTCTTTATGTCACTAAAAGTTTACTCACTATAAGTTTAGACTCTAGTAGTTTTCTCCGATCTTGTAAGAGCAGCGATAAAAGAAACCTTCAACATGTTGTTATGCTTATTGGAAGTTCATAAAATTTAAATGGCTATGAATACTGGTCTATGGGCATAGTTAATGGTCACCTAAATGATATTTTTGAGTTAGTGGAAGCCTCAATTGAATGGTGAAGTCAATAGATGGATGACCACAAATTTAGGACAGTAGTGCAACTGACTTTACCAGCCGATTAACTTTATAAAAGAGAGGCGAGAACAACTATTATGTTAGAACTATATGAAGTTACACTTTTTTTACATATTTTAATCACTGGTTAATTAGATATAGTGATTCCCATCCTTGTACTTCTAAAATATATGAGTTTTAAGTGTTCACCTATGGACATAAGATAAAAGTCCAAACCACGTAATCTAGTGTGTACAATTTACTTTTCTTATTGATTTAACTTTGATTGTTTCTTTGGAGTGTGTGTTGTGTTTTTCTATGAAGCGGTGATCAGGATGCCATAAGAATTCCTAATTTTGGTGTTCCAAGACTCATTGTGAAGTATCATTAGTTGGAATTCCACAACGCTGAACTATCGATGGATACAAATTTATGACGAACTCAAGGTTCAACCATTCGGTGATTGTATTGGTTTTTGGGCACATTTTCATAATAAGTAGTATCAGAGAAATTGAAAAAAAGAGCACTATAAGTAACAACACCAATAACTAAAGTTCTAGGGAGTTAAGAAATATCTCTGAGAAGATATTCTAGAGTCATAATACTGATGCATCATTGCTAACTGAATCACCACCCTCAATCACCACCAATGATTATCTTGTCCTTGGGTCTTATATGGGGGTCGTGAGAGGATTTTTAAGTAGAAGTTATGATGATATAAATATGTAATTATTAAGGTAATAAATTTTATATTATTATGAATATTTTATTAAATTGTAATTTCCATTAAATTCAATTATAAATAAATAAATTTAATTAAATAATAAAGGTCTTATTTAATACATTATTACATGTATTTTATACATTTGAAATTTCTATAAAATTTACTTTTAAAGAAATATATTTAATTAAACAATAAAGGTTTTATTTGATAAAAATTTATTGATAAAATTTAATGAATTCATATTAAACAAGTAATCAATCTTAAAGGATTATAAATAAAAACGTTTAATGTTAAAAAGATCTATTTTTTGAAGAATTTTATTTTTTTACATATTGTGTATTTTTATCTTAATAAGACTAATTTTTCACTACTGAATAATGAATTTAATGAAATATATTGATATATATATATATAAACTATATAATGTTCATTTAATTATTTTTACTTAGAAACGAATAAGTATAAATTCATTTTATGATTAAAATTTCATTTTTTCTAAAATTTGTTTTTCCGCATTATAATTTTTTATATTAAAATTAATTTTATCAATTTTAAAAATTGAATAAAATAAATTTAATTTTATATTTTTAATAATCATGTTCAAATTAAGTAATATGGATAATTTTATTTTTAGGCATAAAAATAAATTACCAAGGTAAAAGTTAGTCACCATATTATAGACTAAAATAAGGTAAATGTGTTAAATTAAAAGGTAAAGACAAAAAATATCATAAAAAATTATATTTAAATGATTTTATGAGATATTTCTTGACCTTCCATCATATTATCTTCATTATTTTTAAAATTTGGATCCACTTTCCTTGAAAATGACTTTTCTTTTTATATTAAGTAATAAGTATTTACAAAAATGTCACTCCCTAAATGACCCCTCCAACACCCCTTCAAATATACACCTAAAATTAAAATCCCACCATAATATATCATATTTTATTCCCTAATAACCCTTTCCCATGTTGGGTAGCTTCAGGTTCCTAGAGGTTTCCCAAATTCCTTTAAAACCAAGAAGGTTTCCAAGAGGAGATATGATTTATTCTTTGTAAGTAATACACTCTTATCATTATTTTTCATTTATCTTCTTCATAGAACGCTTCTAAATTTTGATTTATATATTTAATAACAAATAAATAATATCATCGTACTTCTATAATGATTATTTTATGATAAAATCTTAGCATAATCCTACCCATCCATTGATTTTAGCATGTTATTATTTGGATCGATTTAACCACATACAAGAACGATGATATAAATTTTTATCATGAATGGTTATGGAAACTTAATTAATAGTATTAAATGATACTAATAAGTAATTTTTTTGGGTTTTTTTATGATAATATTATTGGATTTGGTTCCCTATAACCAAATTGTTTAGTACTTGACTGTATGTTTTTCTTATTAAAGAAGTTTTATTATTACATAATGATAGTTCTTATGAATAATATTTGTATATTATAATTTACTTAGAATATATGTCACACTAAAAGGTTATATATTTCCCCACTATGATGATGACAATATTATTGAACCTTATTCTATGGCCGAATGATATTGTCTGATGGTACATAAAAAATACAGGCTATCATGGGTAGGTTTCTCATAATACATTGAGAAACCTTCTCATCATGTTCACCCTTAATAATATCCAATATAGAAGGTTATGAGAATAGACCTTTTAATAAGAAATTCATAATTCTATGTGTCATTGGATGTTCCTATCTGCATATATGTGCATTCATCCTTAGAATTTAAGATTATCATTAATGAATATCACAAATCAGGTTCTTTGATGTATTGATAAAAATCATGATGAAATATGCACGTGGTAAAGATTTTGGGTGTGTAATGAGTGATATTTCATTAATGGATAATGCGATAAAGGATTTATCCCTTTTTTATCTTGATAAAAGTTGATATCTCATGCTCTTTGATGGGAATGAAACTGTCTTAATAAATCCATGGCCATGGTGTTCGATGGGTGAGTTCATTTTAAAAAATTAAAAGAAAGAGACATCGATCATATAGATTGATGGAACTAAAATGAAAACTTCTTTAATTGAGATATTATGATAAAATAATTATATTACATGGTAAACATTCATGGGTGGTTGGACATCATTGTGATGTTAAATTATTTCTCCATGGATTGCTTGGTGTGTTTCTAGACACTAACCTTAGACTTTATATGGTTATGCCTAATGTAACTAAGATATATTCCTAGAGGGTCACACACTAAGTGTATCCACAATCTCAATTAAATTATAGTATTTAATTTAACAAATTTGGATAAATAATATTTATTCAGGTTTGACTAATCTCCATAATTCAATCACAAGTTATTTGAAAGAATAAGTGAGTTAAATAATAATAATCAATATTTTTTTTTTCAATTTTGGTGAATATAATATTTATTATATTTATTAGAAAATAATATAATGATATTTATTTATTAATAAATAGTGATTATTCTAGGATTGATAAATGTTGATGAGGGAAAGTGGACTGAGTTTAATGGTTTGATTTAAAATAATATAAATGATATTTATTTATATATTCTTAAAGGTTTTTCTCATATAAAGAAATTATTATTAATAATAATATTATAATTATTATTAGATATGATTTCAATTAAGAATTATAAATATGGAAAGGGTTTAGTGTGAAATTTTACAACCCTAGACCTACCATAATAAATATATAATTATATCAATTTACAAAAACATAGTTGGTGTGCACAACATATAGAGTGAGACTCTCTCAAGAAATAGATATAGATCAAGAGATCAAGACATTAATAGTGCTCTCCTCCCTTCCTCTCTCAATACAAAGAGATAACATACAAAGTTATTCCTCTCTTGAGAATAATTCTACTACGTTCAACCCCAAATAATGCAAGTGATCAGGATCGGCCGTGCTAGCACTCAATAATTCTATGATGCTGTTTAGAGATTGTGATGCATGTGTAGATCAATGCTAGAGGGATTATGCACTTGGATAATATAGTGTAATGATGGTAAAATAATATCTTGTTAACTAAACCATCATTGAAATATGAATTACAAGTTGAGGTAATTTTATAAATTAATTATAAATTACACATGAAGAGAATTCACTTATGGTTCCAGTGTTTTAATATAGTCATGTAATTTACTATTTTCATTGGACATGAATTTTTGATCATTTGAAGGAATTATTACACATGATTTATTACTAAAAGATCATATGGTAATACTATCGAAGGAAAATTTTGCTACGCTCGGAACCTACAAGTATTATCAGAGAAGTCACATGTTTAATTTATAATTATTTATTATTAATTTATTTTTATGTTTTTTTTATTTTATTTTAATTATAAACAATTTGTTTTAATATCCAAAATAGTTTTCTATTCCCTTTCTTCATTCTTGATGACATAAATCATGAAAAATTAAGAATTAAAAATTAAGAAACATATAAAAAACACCATATAGAGGTGCTAAAGGTTCATCCTGGACAAAAATATAGTAAACATCATGTACTTCCTGTATACACACCATATATAATGTTTTATTAGATCTATCTATTTCTATCCAGTTAGACACAACAAAATCAGATCTAAGATCCAAATTGATCAGATTGACATATAGATCTGGACAGAATGACACATGGAATTAAGAACTACGCATCATGTAACCACTGTACATGATGTGTAGTCCCTGTTATATCACAACTGAGTACACAGGGTGTCCTAAGAATTATGTGTATCAGATACATGACACAAGTAATAAAATTCCATGAAAATCAAGGTTACACATAGTGTAAGTTAGACTACACACAATGTACCTCAAGGTTGTCCATAGATAGGGAACATGCCCGGTCCCCAGAAGTGTGCCGCAGACATGGGCAGAAGACAAGTATACGTCGTGTAGTCTACTACAGGAAATGTTCTCAAGTTTTCATGTAAAGAAGAATTAAATGTATAATTAATCCTACTGATTACGTGTTCCATGTGTATTTCATTTTATAGTACATTCCATGTCATTTGATTAAAAATTATATATTAAATTAATTTTCATCTTAAATTTTTTGACAAACACACGAGGTTTCCTCCAAGCACACTCATGTACTACATTAATTTTAAATGAATTTATTTTTTTAAATTATAGATGATGAGGATTTAGGTATGGTTGTATGTAATTGAGATAAATTTAATTAATTATATTAATTAATGGCTCATTATCTTAATTAAAGAATGAATTGAAGTAATTGAAAACTGGATTGTAAATGTATGCTCATTTCTTGATGTGTGGATGATCATGATATTGGACCAACCCTTTTTTATGATTGGTTTCTTTTAATTTATTATGGTTAAATTATTATTGATGGCCTAAGTTTCATACCCTCATCCTTATGTAAGGTCCCGCGTTCTCATGGTTTCTTTTATGTAAACCCCCTTTATCCAATCTGTTGGATCCCCTCAGATGTGTGTGAGTGAAAGATTATGTAATGATGGAGCTCCCAAGTGAGTGGAGGCGGTCCAAGTCAAGGATCCAAGGTGAAACCTATCAAGGAAATACATAGGACCAAATGAGGGATGCTACAACATGAACCAAGTTACAATTCCAGGTGTGTTCTCCCCTAGGGTCGAGGGTTAGTTTATCACCTAATTTATAAACTAAACATTAGATAATATCATGATCATGCTACTTATATTTCATTTGTGTTAGATTCATGGTTAATTATTTATGATTTTAAAGATTGTATGATTACCTAATAATTGAATTAAAAATTATGCAAGATGGAATAAAATATAATTGGATTTTATGCAAATGTTTTATTAGACATGGTTAATCACTTAAGTAAAATACACTTATGTAAAAGGATAAAATGGGGTTTACACATAAGGATAAAAATACCTCAACTAAAATAATAAGTTGGTATAGCCTTCCACTACATAAGTTAGAAATTTCCTCATAGTCCAAAGTGTTTGACCAACCCAAGTTGGGGTGTTTTCAATTATCATGGAACTTTTAACTAGAAGTTTTGGGTTAAATTAACTTAGTTTACATCAAGGGTTTAATACCCAAGTAGGAATTTTTGTAAATAAGAGGAAAAGTTGAGGAAATATTAAAACAATATTTCAAGATTGAGGAGTCCAATCAACAGATCAAGTATCTATGAATTAATGTAGTTGGTAAGTTATTCCTACCTAAAAAATTTTAAATAACTTTTCAAGACCAATTATGGTTTATGAGAAGGGTAATTATATCATTTCCACTAGAATATCTAAGAAACAAAATATTCCAAAACTGATGGTGAGGGCTATTAGGTTTCAAAAAATAGTGGTAGACTAATGAAATTTAATTTAATTTAAATTTATTAATTTATTTTTGTAATAAAAATAAGTACTAATTATATGATCTTAATTTGTAGAAATGGAAAATCAAAAAAATTAAAAAATATCACTGCGATCCATACTTGATAAGGATAACTTTCTCACCGGTGTAAATTTCTAGGAATGGTATAAGAACTTTCCTATTATAATACACAATGAATGGAAATTATATGCGATGGAAGACCCACTTCCTGAGTTCATTTCAAAAGAGGATAATGAGGAATAAGTATCAATATATTTGAAGCATGTGGATGATTCTATAGATGTCCAATGTTTCATGATGTTCTCTATGTTCAATAATATTCTATATAAATTTGAGGATATTTATGCACATAACATCATTTCTCACCTTAATTATCTCTATTAATAGAAGAAAATATCTGATAGATATGAGATCTCCAATGCACTATTCATGTGAAATCTTGGAGAGTTAGTGCTAGGTAGGGAAAATGTAGTCAAGATGATTGGCTACATTGAGCACCTTGACATCTTGGGTTTTAAGATCCATAATTATCTATTAAAAAATATCATTATATCCTCATTACCCAAAAACTTCTCTAATTTTATTATGAATTACAATATGAAAAATAGTGAGAAGACATTGCTAGAACTTATTACACATATTTTTCAAGTTGATAAAGACATGGGGCGTGACATACCCACTATCCTTATAGTGAATAAGAAGAAAAGGAACAAGGAAAATGGGATGAAGACTCATTCCAAGTCTAAGGATCTAGAGTACCATCTCTCTAATAAGAAGAAGAATATCTAGAGGTAAGAAAATGAACAAGATGCAGTATGTTTTTCATATGGAAAGAAAGGCCACTAGAAGTGTAATTTCACCCAAAAAAATAAGGGGAGGATTTAAGTGTGTTCATTATCGAGTGTAATCTTTATATATCTAAAAGTTGGGTATATGATAATACATGTGGTTCTCACATTTGTATCCAAATATAGAAACCAAGTTTATTTTAGAAGGTTGTAAGAGGTGAGGTGGATCTATGGGATGTCAATGAAGCGAGGCTAGCTACTCTAGCCATTGGAGACTACCATCTCACATTTTATATAGGATTGATTTTGGTTTTAAGAAATTTTTATTATGTTCATAGTGTTATCAATAAAATTATTTCCATTTATTTCTTAGATATGGATGGATTTATTTCTAAATTTATAAATAAAGTTTTCTAATTTTATAAATATAACATATTTTATGGTATGAAATAGTTAAAAAAATAGTAAAAATGTATTAAATTATGAAAAAAATATTAGAAATTGATAATGAAACTAAAACAGGCAACTCACATGACACCCATTTGTGGAATCATCATCTCGATCTTGTAAATGAGAATTATTTGATGAATCTATATCAAGATGGTTATTTAGACTCTTTTAATCTAAATCCACATGAAATATGTAATGCTTGTTTATAAAAAAATATGAATAAACCGCCATTCGATGATCAAGGTGAATGGGTCATAGATCTTCTAGAATTGGTACACACCAATGTGTGTGGAAAATTTCATGTAGAATATAAAATTGGATTCTCAAACTTTATTACTTTTACCAATTAATTGATTAGCTATTGTTATATCTACTTGATGAGGTAGAAGTTTGAATCCTTTTAGAAGTT
The DNA here is from genome assembly GCA_963277665.1 of Viscum album. NCBI lineage: Eukaryota > Viridiplantae > Streptophyta > Magnoliopsida > Santalales > Viscaceae > Viscum > Viscum album. The sequence goes on along the minus strand of OY728150.1, from coordinate 799,191,348 downwards.
CAATGAGTTAAAGAATTAGGTTGAGAATAATATTGGTAATAATATAAAGAAAATTTGATTTTATTTTGTTGGTTAATATCTTAAAAAATACTTTATCAACTTTCTATAGGAGTATGATATTTTATCTCAACTCACTCCACCTTATAAACCAATGTGGGATGGTGTTACTGAAAGGAGTAACTATACCTTGTTGGACATGGTACGATCGATGATGATCCATGAAAGCCTTCCATTATTATTTTAGGGATATTAATTATATATAGCATTATACTTACTAAATTGAGTACCAACCAAAGAGGGAAAACATATTCCATTTGAATTATGGAGTGAAAAGAAACCCATTTTTTCATATATTCATGAATGGGGTTGTAAGGAGTTTGTTAAGGCTAGATTAAGTAAAAAATAGCATCCTGAGGCACAAATTGTATCTTTATAGGGCATCCTAAAGAAAAAATGGTATAATATTTATGTAACCCTTTAGACAATAAAGTAACCATCTTAAGATAAGTCATATTTCTTGATAGGAATGAGGATAATGAGTGAAAGATTGACTTTAATGAAGTTTATGCTCAAGATACACAATATTTGGTACATGAAACAATTGAATAGGTCCCCATGGAATAATATATTCCTAAAACACAAGTACTGCATAGGAGTTATAGAGAGGTAAGAAAAATATAGATATATGGTTTTCTAGTCACTGATGACAGAAAATCATTATTGGTTGAAAATGATCCTCTCTCATACAAGGAGGCTGTAGAGATCCCAAAAGCTATAATATGGAACAAATCCATGAATTATAAGATGTATTTCATGTATTAAAACCAAGTTTAGGTTTTTATTGATCCACCAATTGATGTAAAACCCATTGGGTGTAAATGGGTATTGAAAAGAAAACAAGTCTTGGAAGGTAAAGTAAATATCTATAAATCATGTCTAGTGTATAATGGGTTTAGAAAATTTCAATGCATTGACTATGATGAAACTTTTTCTATAATTTCCATGTTTAAATCCATCAAAATTTTGTTTTCTATAACAACTTACCATAACTATGATATTTGGAAAATGGATGTCAAAACTACATTCCTTAATGGGAACCTTCAAGAGGATATGTATATAACACAACCAGAAGGGTTTGTGACTCTAGGAAATGCCAAAAAATTATGAAATTTATAGATATCCATCTATGGATTAAAGTAATATTCTAGGTCTTGGAACATTTTATTTGATGAAACCATAAATGAATTTGGTTTCATTAATAATGAATGTGAGTCATGTGTTTACAAACAATTTAGTGGGATTATAATTTCTTTTATAGTAGTATATGTTGATGACATATCACTAATTAAAAACAATGAACTATCCTTAGAAGAGGCTAAGGAATGGTTGAGAAAATGATTCTTTATGAAGGACTTAGATGAAGTATCCTATATTCTTTGGATCAAGATCATGTGTAATAGATCTAAGAGGCTGTTTAGAATAAGTCAAGGGAAATATATTGACTATATACTAAAGTGGTTCAGTATAGAAAAATCCAAGAGAGTATTTTTTCTAGTGTCCCATGGTATGCATATTTCTAAGAAAATGTGTCCTCAAGCATAAGAGGAAATATATAGAATAAGTAAGATCCAATATGATTATGTGATATAATATATAATTTATTCCATGTTATGTATGAGGCCTGGTGTTTCCTATGATTTGATAATGGTGGAAAAATATAGGTGAACAACATTATACTTATATTAAAACCATCCTTAAGTATCTGAGGTGAACTAAGGATACGTTCTTGGTGTATGGAGGAGATAGAAATATAGTAATTAGGGGTTATATAAATGATAGATTTAGATAGATCAGAATGATATGAAGTTGTATTATGGATATGTATTTTGTCTCAATAGAGGAGCTGTGAGATGAAAAAGTTCAAAGAATCCAATTATCACCAATTATATAGTAGATTCTGAGTATACTATGGATTCTTATGAATCCAAGGAAGTGGTTTGGATCCATAACCAAGAGCTTCATGTGGAACCTAGCAGTAAATATCATATCACACTTTACTGTGATGATACTATAGTAGTGGATATCTTCAAAGAGACAAGGTCACACCAAAGGAAAAATCACATACTTTTTAAGTTTCATATCTTGGGGTATTTTTCTCAATGAGGTAAAATTATAGTGACCAATGTATCAATAAATGAAAATGTTGAAGATCCCTTAACAAAGGATTCATCTCAACAGAATCATGTGTATAATGTGAGAGCTATTAGATCAAAAGCTATTGTCAGTTGGATCTAGTGAAAACAAGAGTCTGTTGGAGGTGTTTCCCTATAAAAAACTTGTTTAGTACTTGATTACACAATTTTACAATTAAATAATTGTTCTCATCATATCATTATTGTTCTTATGTATAATATTTAAATGTGATAATTTCCTTAAAATATATTTCACACTGAAAGGTCATAGCAGTTCCCCGCTATGATGAGAACCTGGAGGTGCCACGACATTATTCTTGAACCTTGTTATATGAACAAATGATATTTTTTTATGGGACATATAAAATATATAATATTAGGGGTAGGAGGCTCATAAGACATTTAAACACCTTCTCATGGTGTCTTCCTTGGGCAATCTCTAAGATAGGAGGTTATGATAACATACCCATTAATTGGAAATCCACATTTCCATGTGTCATTAGATGTTCCTATATAAAGACATGTGTATTGATCCTTAAAATTTAATATTATAATTAATGGATATCATGAATCATGTGCTTTGATGTATTGATGAAAACCATATTGACACATACTTGTGGAGAATTAGGATACATTGGGTGTGTCGCGAGTGATATTGCATTAATGGATAATGCGATAAAGTATTTATCCCTTTTGTCTCTTGATGAAAGTTGATATCTCAGGTCCTTTTATGGGAATGGAACTTCCTAAATAAATCCATGTCCATGGTGTTCGATGGATGAGTTAATTTATGGAAAACCAAAGAAAGAGACATCGAGCATATAGGTTGATGGCATTGGCATGCAACCTTCTTGATTTTAGATATTGTGATAAAATGATTATATTACATGGTAAACATTCATGGGAGGTTAGACATCATTACTATGTTAAATTTTTTCTCTATGGATGCCATGACATGTTGCTAGATGCTAACTTTTGACTTTAAGCAGTTATGCCTAATGCAACTGAGAAAGAGGCCTAAAGGGTCACACACTAAGTGTATCTACAATCTCAGTTAAATTTTAGTATAAAATTTAAAAATTTAGAATAAATAATATTTATTCAGGTTTGGTTGATTTCCATAATTTAATAAAAAGTTATTTAAAATAATAAATGAGTTAAATAATAATAATAAATATTTTTTTACAAGTTTGGAAAATATAATAATAATTATATTTATCGGTGAATAATGAAGTGATCTTTACTTATTAAATAAATAGTTATTATTCAAGGATTGGTAAACGTCGACAAGTGAAAGCATATCAAGTTTAATGGTCCGATTGTAAATAATATAAATGATATTTATTTATATGTTCTTAAAGGTGTTACACATATCAAGTAATTAATAATAATATGGTTATTATTATTAATGGACATGGGTTCAATTAAGAATTATAAATATGAAAATGTTTTAGTGTGAAATTTTCCAACCCTAAACCCACCATAATAAATATCTAATTATATCACTTTCCAAAAACACAATTGGTGTTCAGAACAGATAGAGAGAGACTTGCTCAATCCCTAGAGAGATATCAAGAGATATAGTGTGCTCTCCTTCCTTCCACTCTCAAGGTAATGAAATAAAATAAAGAGTTATTCCTATATTGAGAATAATTATACTACAATCAAATAGGGATAACAAAAGTGATCAAGATCATCCATGATAGCACCTGACAATTCTACGACATTGTTTAGAGATTGTGGTGCATGTTTGGATCACCGCTAGAGGGATTCTATGCTTGGATCCCAAAACACAATGATGATATGGAAATATATTATTAACTGGATCATAAATTAAATAGTAATTACTAGTTTAGGTAATTCTATATTTTCTCATAAATTAATTATAAATTACATGTGAATATCCTTTGCTTATGGTTCCAATTTTTTAATCTAGTCAAGTAATCTACTGTTTTCATTTGACATGACATTTTGAAATGTGAAGAAGTGATTACACATGATTTATGACTTAAAGAACATATATTCATACCATTTAATGATTCTTCCATTATTCCAGAAACCTATAAATATTAATATTTAAGTCATTATCACTATACCACCTTTTATTTGTTAAAAATTACCAAAAAATCTTGTTATGCATTTCATCTTGGATAACTATATCTGAAAATCCCATGGAATGAAATTGGAACTTCATAAATCATTATGAAAACTATATTCTTATATATTTAATATTTTGGATATGATTAACTCATGGGCATTTAATGATAACAAAAACCGCTAAGCCAAAATAGACAAGGAAGAATTAAAACTACCAACACCGCTGATCAATATTGATTAAAAATAAGTAATAAATATATAATAAATAAATATAAAAAATTAATATAAAAGGTAATAAATATTAATAAGGTTATAAAATATATGTATAATGATTATATGATTATTATATAGAAGGTTTTAATGTGTACGACCAAGCCAGAATCCAAGATAAGGGTTTTGTCGAAACAATTTCCTTTTCATTGGGCCATAAAATTTCTTCCCTGACTGTGTTATTATAAATTTATTTTATTCTTCCATATCTACATTATATATGGTATTTTCTCTCTCTCTTAGGTGTAATTTCATCTTTACATCAAAATATCATTCTTTGATGGATTTCATTATTTATAAAAATATGACGTTGTTAAGAATGATTCCCATCCTTTATAATGACTCTTTTTCCCTCTATGTCCATATTCTTTATTATAATATTTTTTTTATTTTCATATTTTGAAATCCAAATATTTGTTATATTTTTTATTCCTAATATTTCTATATATATATTTTAAAAAATAATTTTTTCAACTCTTTCTTTGATGTGAGTTTTTCTCTAAAACTTCATAAAAGCTAAAAAGTCATTTATTTTCATACTCATAGATTTTTATATTTAAATATACATTTATTTACATAAATTTTATTTATTTTCAAAATTAAATTATTGTTTATTAATTTTAAAGTGATGTTTTATAAATTATTCCTTTCAATTTCTTGAAAATGACTTATAACTTTTACTTTTATGACAATGGTAAAAATGATTTCTGAAAACTCTTTTTCATGAATTTGTTTCCATTTTACTTTATATAAAAAAAGTATATACCTATCATGGAGTAATTTTTAGGATCATCCTAGAAATTATTTTATACTCTTTTCTTGATATTGATATTTGGGTATCAATCGATCTACTATTAATGTCATGTTATGTGATACCATTTGGAAATGACATGAAACCCATTTTATTTTCATGAGGGTTTTATAATGATATGCATGATTTATTCCATGTGACACACATATGTATGGTTTATCATTATGTGACATGTGGAGTCCTATATATCCATCCAATTCATTGGTAAAGTTTTATATCTCATGGGAATTTAAGCATGGACATGATTGAGTTTATTATGTGTATGCATGATTAGGTTTACTCACAACATGATGTGTGGACATGATTGAGTTTATTCACAACTTAATTCATGGGAATGATTGATTTTTATAACAATGTTATTATTTCCTTTGTTTATTCTTATTCCAAATACCTATGTTATGCTATATGTTAATGTCGTTCTCCATGATTCATGATCAATGTATAATAAATTCAATTTATTATTCCATGGTATATGTATGATAACCAAGGTTATATGCCCTTATATCACGACTTATGGAAAACTCTTATGATTCCATGTACTTATTGATCATATATTTCTCCCATGTTTATATTTTCTCATATGTGTATAAACTAACCCTTTATGTCACAATGATAGGTTTTCCCTTACTAAGAATTTGAGATCAACCCTTCTTTTGTTTTATATTTCTATTATATAAATAAGTCTTATGTATAGATGTTTGTGGGACATGTTTAAGTAATAATGCATAATAATATGTTTATGTAGCCTAACTCCAAAGACACCAAACCTTTGAATTCTAGGATTGTGTAATTATTTATGATATGTAATATTTAAATTATGAAAATAATGTAAAATATATGTATATTTATCTTGGTCCATATTAGTAGGTATTAAATTGGGGTTTAGTTATTTCTAGATATTAGGTTAATAAGTACAATATAACCCAACTTAAAGAATCCCAAGTTGAACCAAATGTGTCATATGATAAAATAGAGGTGTCATAGAGTAAGACATCATAATATGGGATTTTGAAATTAATATAGTTGTTTAATTTAATTTTATTAAGATATTATTGTTTCTCATGTTAACCCTTTTTCATTTTAGTAAATGGGTGGAATCAGGAGAAACCTAGTTAATAATGGTTTTAAAGGAAAATGTTGTGGATTTTTGAATGAGAAACCTAATGGAATGGGAGATGGAGTGCATACCTTCCTGAAAATGATATCTTAGGTTATGAATAGTAACCTAAATCATTTTGAGCTCCCAAACATGCCAAGAAGACAAAAAAATTCCATCGAGTCCTTCATACTGAAACATACACCCTCCTTTAGAAGGTATTATAATCCACTAATTATCAAGTAATGGATGAATACCATAGAAAAGATATTTTCCATTATCCAATTATCAGAGAATGAAAAGGTTGTTTTAGCTATTTATCATTTGTAAGGATAAACTGATCAATTATTGAATCTCATTAAGAATACGATACAAAAGGAAGAAGTTGACTCTATAGAATGGGAGGAGACTAATAAAATATTATTCAACAAACATTTTCCCCAAAATCTTCACAAAAAATGGAGAGAGAATTCTTGGAGTTGAAATAAAAGGAGGATGAGTCCATCAGTACTTATGAAGTGAACTTCAAGATAATCACAAGGTATACCTATGATTTTATTATTTTCCTAAGAAGAAAGATCAATAATTTATTTAGCATATTAAAACTAATCATTTAAAAATAATTATCTATAAGAGACTTTCGTAGCTATGAATAAATTATTTGATGCACACATATGGTGGAAATAAAAACCGAAGAATTTCATTATTCCCATGCATTTGGAGATAAGAAAATGAAAATAGAGTTTCATGGAAACTTGAATGAAAAATCATATAGAGGAAAAAAATTCAACCACCCACATTCCAAAAAAGTGCGAGGGAGAACATAGTAAATTTAATCAATGGATTAAGAAAATGTTTTACATATGGTAGTACATGCCACTAAGATCATTTTTTTAAATAAATATGAAGATACTGATTAACACAATGAAGGAGAAGAAGGTACCAACTATTTCACCATCCACACTTCAATGCTTCAAATGCAAGGATTTTTTATATTACACGAATCAATTCCCAAATATAAGGGATAATGAGGATAATAGGAATCAAAAAATTCTAAGACCAATGGAATAAAGAAGAGCCTATATAATCACTACTTCTAAAGTGGACCATGATATTGTAGTGGTTAAATGTGCACTTATTCTCCAATATATATCAATGAATTTATTATTTGATTTTTATTATTCACATTCTTTCATATCATGAAAGTTTTATAAGAATGTTGATTCACCAAATGAAACTTTGGATATTGAATTATTGGTGAAAAAACTTGTTGGTATGATGATTTCATCCAAGGTATATAACTCTTCTCCAATCACAATTTTCTGTAGGATACTTGATACATATCTAGCACTTCTTCCCTTGGTAAAATTTTATTTGATATTAGTAATTTATTGGATCTCCATATATATATATCATATTTATTTTCAGTAAAAGGAAATTTAATTTCATGTACCAAATCATCCCATTATCAAATATCAATTCAAGAATGATTATGGCCCCACTTTGAAAACAACATCCTTAATATGAGTCTTGATACCCAATAACAAGTGATAATTGACTTAAATGGTTGGGGAGGAACTCAACATTAGAGACATGATAATCATATAAAAGTATATTTATATATTTAAAAAAGAGATTCCAGGTCTTCCCCCTAGAATATGAGGTTTAGTTTTCAATTGAACTCATTCTAGGTTCTATGACTATATTAAAGATTCCTTATAGAATGGATCCCATTGAATTAAAATAATTGAAGAATAAAATTTAAGAGAATATGGATATAGGCTTTATAAGACCAAGTGATTCACTTTGGGGTTCACCTGTCATCTTTATTAACAAGAAGAATGGATCAATGCACCTTTGTGTTGATTATCACAAACTTAACAAAATCATGATCAAGAAAAAATATCCTTTATCATGCATTGATTATTTTCTTGATCAAATTAGAGGTGATCAATACTTCTCAAAAATATATCTTTGTTTTTAATACCATCAATTAAGGGTAAATAGAGAAGATATACCCAATAAATATTTGCACACAAGATATGGACACTGTGAATTCATAGTGACACCTTTCAAACATACAAATTCCCTTTCAATTTTCATGGATCTGATGAATAGAGTCTTTAGATATTACCTTGAAAAATTCATGGTAGTATTTATTGATTATATTCTCATATATTTTAAGATTATATAAGAACATTAAGAGCATGTAAAGATTTTCCTAAATACCATATAAATATATAAATTAAATGAAAATTTCAGTAAGTGTGAATTTTAGCTATAAAAATTATCTGTATTAGGTTATGTAATCATAAGTGAGTGTATATTTATGGATCCTTAAAAGAAATAAGTGATTTAAGAATAGACTAAACTAACTACCATGATAGATATTCATAATTTTCTTGGGTTATCCAAATATTATAAATTCTTTATGATAAATTTATCATGAATGTCAAATCCTATAACCAAGTTAATGCTAAATGGAGTGAAGTTCCTCTAGATAGAATAATGTGAAAAAAGCTATAAGGAACTAAAGAAGAGGCTAGTCACTACCCCTATACTCACATTACCCTATAGTAGAGAATGGTTTTTTATATATAGTGATGCTTCAAGGAAGGGATTGGGGTGTGTTCTTATGAAAAATGTAAAGCTAATGAATTATTACTCATGTAAATTAAAGGCTCATGATAAAAATTACCCTATGGATGATCTAGAGCTAGAAGTAGTAATATTTTCATTAATTATTTAGTAGAATTATCTCTATAGTTAAAAGTATGATATATATATCGGTCACAAAAGATTAAAGTATATATTCACATATAAGGATTTGAACACACACTAAAGGATATGGTTAGAGTTAATCAAATAATATGACTTCATAATACATTACTATCTTGGGAAGGGAAATGAGATGTAACATGATCTAACTAGAAAAGATCATGCTACCCTATCCATGATAAGGATTGAAAATGACCCAATATTTATGGATATTCAAAGGATGGATATTTAAAACATAAAGTAATGAATGAAATCCAATATTCACCAAATTATTTCTCAACTATTTATTTATATAAAGATCAAGTAGGGCTAGAAAAATGATATGAAGCTGAAAAACAAGGCATAAAGTATTATAGAGTTCAACTTTGACAATAGAGGAGTTATAATATTAACTAAATGAATATGTGTCCCTTAAAAACAAGAATTGATGAAGTAACTATTAGATAAATTCACATAGATCATCCTTCTCTATTCATCCAGGAAGCACCAAGATGTATAGTGATTTTAAGAAACATTTATGGTGGTATAACATAAAGAGGGAGATTTTAGAGTATATATATTGATGCTTAATATAAAAATAAGTAAAGGATGAATGTTATAAATATAAGGGTATTATTAAAAAATTACCTATACCAATATGGAAATGGGATAACATCACTATGTATTTTATTAATGGTCTTCCTAATAATTATAAAGAAAATAATTTCATTTCGACAGTATTGGATCGACTTACAAAGTCATCATGATTCCTTTCTATTTGATATGATTTATCACTCGATAAAATTTATAAACTATGCATAAATTAAGTGGTAAGGATTCATAGATTACCAATTTCAATTGTATCTAATCATGATCAAAATTTCACTTTGAAATTATACATAAGTCTTTAATAATAAATGGATTAAATGCTATGATTTATCTTAAATTATCATCATGAAACTGATGGTCAATATGAAAAGACCATTAAAACTCTAGAATATATGTTGAGATCTTGGAATTTAAAGGAATTTAGAATCAACATCTTCCTCTGGTTGAGTTCTCATATAATAATATTTTCCACTCTATCCTTAAAATAGAACCATATGAGGCTATATATGAGAAGGGATATAAAACTTTGACATATTGGGATGAATTTAGAGAAAGAAAACTATTGGGACATAATCCTGTCCATGAAATGATGGCGAAGGTTCAAATAATTTAGTGATATATGAAATTAGCATAAATATGAAAACATAGATATAATGATAATCATCGATAAGATCTAGAATTTGAAATTTGTGATAAGGAATTTCTTTAAATATCTCCTTAGAATATGGTAATGGGATTTGAGAAGAAGGGAAAATTGATCCCTAGATACATTATCCCCTTTGAGATTCTTGATCATGTGAGGAATGTAGCTTATCATTTAGTGTTTCCACCAAACCTCTATCAGGTATATGATGTGTTCTATGTATCAATTTTACATAATAACATATCAAATCCATCACATGTACTGAACTCATAATCTATATAGTTAGAACAAGATATCTCTTATAAGGAGAAACCAATGGATATATTGGATTGAAGAGATAAAGTATTGTGGAATAAGACCACCCAAATGGTTAAAGTTTTGGGGTGAAATAATAAGTTTGAGGAATCTATGTGGGAACCTAAAGATGTAATGAGACAAAAGTATTCTCACTTTTTTTATCCAAGTAATGGAATTTCATGGATGAAATTATTTTTAAGGGGGGTAGGATATAACAACCCATGATTTTAGTATATATTTTTATCTAAATAAATTTTATGTGATCAATATCTCGTTTCACATGAAACATCGAACTAAAATGAACCATGATATATTATAAGTATTAAATGTGACTATTATAACATGTCAATTGAATTAGAGGAAATAAATATAAGTAACCACATTATGAAATTTATGTAGAAAGGAGAATCAATGACATAAATAAGTGGGATTCTTCCTTATGAGGCTCATTTTTTATAGTTTTAAAGGATTTAACATCACTTAGGTTTGTCCTAGACCATTACCAAGCCAAAATTTAACAAGTATGACTTAAAAAAATCATCTATGAGAGAAGTTAAAGCTTATAGAGATCACTATAATATCCATGCTAGTTTAATCACCACTCGTGAATACCATCATTTATTATCCTACCCTTAGGTATTATGTGGAGGTCTTGATGGGATTTACAATTAGAAGTTAGGATGATATGAATATGTAATTATTAATGTAATAATATTTATATTATTATGTGTATTTTATACATTTAGAATTTCCACAAAATTTACTTTTAAATAATTTTTTTTAATTAAATAATAAAGTTTTTATTTAAAAAATTTAATTAATTATTATTAAACAATTAATAAATCTTAAAATATTAGAAATAATATCATTTAATGTTAAAAGAATATATTTTTCAACGAATTTTATTTTTCTATATATTGTTTATTCTTATCTTTGTAAATTAAATTGATCACTATTTAATAATGAATTTAATAAAATATATTGATATATATATATATATATTTATATAAACCGACAAATTAATATTCATTTAATGATTTTTTACTTGGAAATGACTAATAATAAATTAATTTTATGATTAAAAATACATTTTGTTCTAAAAAATTATTTTTCTGCATTATGTGTTTTTATATTAAAATTAATTATTATAAATTTTAAAAATTGAATGGAATAAAATATATTTTATATTTGGAATAATTTTTTAAAATTAAGTAATAATTTCATATTATTTTTATGCATATAAATAAGCTACTAAGGTAAAAGTTAGTTACCACAGTAAAGGCTAAAATAAGGTAAAGGTGTTAAATCAAGTGGTAAATACCTTAAATATAATAAAAAATATCTTTAAATGATTGGATGATGGATTTATGGACCCCCTTCATCTTATATTCATTATTTTTTAAATTTGGATCCACTTTCCTTGAAAATTAATTTTTTATATTAAGTAATAAGTATTTACAAAAAATTACACTCCTCTGACTTATAAAAGGAACCCTACACCACCTATTAAAATACATGCCTAAAATTTAAATTAAACCTAGATAATATACCATATTTCCTTACCTAATAATCCTATCCCACACCGAATATATTCTGGTCTCTATAGGTTACCCAAATTCCTTCAAAACCAAGAGGGTTTCTAAGAGGAGATATAATTTCTTCTTTATAAGTAATAACTTATTATCATTATTTTTCATTTATCTTATTCACCCACATATTATAAATTCTAATTTATCTATTTAATTACATATAAATAATATAATTATGCTTCTATAATGATGATTTTATAATAAAATATCTTTTTAATCATACTCATCCACTGATTATAACATGTTCTTGTTTGGGTCGGCTTAACCACCTATATGAACGATGCAATAAATTTTTACCATGGAAGGTTATGGAAACTTAATTAATTTTATTATATGATATTAATAAATAAATATTTTTTAATGATGATATTAATGTTTAACTCATTATTAATATACCACCTTTTATTCATTAAAAATTACCAAAATAAGCACGTTATGGATTTCATATTGGAGAAACATACTTGAAACTCACATGGAAGGAACCTAGAACTTCATAACTAATTATTTAACTTATATTAAATAAAATTTAATATTATATATAATTAATTCATGGATATGAAATGATTTCAGAAACTGTTATACCGAAATAGACATGGAATAATTAAAATTACTAACACCAGTGATCAATATTGACTAAAAATAAGTAATAACTATGTAACAAATAAATATAAATTATTAATATAAAAGGTAATAAATATGAATAATGTTCTAAAATATATGGTTAATGATTCTATGATTATTATATAGAAGGTCAGATTGTGTTCCACCAAGTAGGAATCTATGGTAAGGGTTTTGTCGACTCAATTTTCTTTTTGTTGGGACATAACATTTATTCCTTGAATACACCCTTATAAGTTTCTTTTATTATTAAATTTATCTATTATATATGGTATTTATATTTTTATCTAATTAAATTTCATATTTACAACAAAATATTCTTCTTTTATGTATTTCATTCTCTATAAAAATATAATGCTGTTAAGAATGATTCCCATCCTTTCTAATGGATCCTTTTTTTAAATGTCCATATTCTTTCTTATTGAAAATTTTTTCTTTTATTTTTATGAAATTTAAATATTAGTTTTATTTTTTATTCCACATATTTCACTTTATCTCTTTTAAAAAATAAAAATTTCAACCCTTTATTTGATTTGTGTATTTAAGGTGGAGAGAATGTAATGCCCATAAATTCTATAATAGGAACATTGTATTTGATAATGTGTATGAAACACATCACCAAGTGCGTAAGGGAATATAATACCGTTAGACTTTATAATATATTTACTGTTTTAAATAGATTCAATATATTATATATATTTCAATTCATGAAACACTTATTTATCATGCATTACATGCAATAGATACTTTCTTCAATATCTTACATTACACACAAGGCCTAGTTTTACCAAGAAAAATATATATTATTAAAATATTATTATTTAATATAATAAGATAGAACTAAGTAATTAAATTTGAGGTTATGAATATGATTAACTAAATTAGGAAAATATATGTTTAAAAAAAATACAAAATTAATTCATTGGTTACAAATTAATTATAAATGAATATAATAACCAATTGAATATAAACAAAATATTTTTATAGAAAACTATTTTTATGTTCACAAAGCTATTTTATCCTAATAAGTTAAATTAATTAAAATTATTAAGTGATATTAATGTAATATATTTAATATATATTCAATAAAATATTTTTTTTATATATCCAATAGATTTTATATGCTTAGGATAAGAACAAACCCAATTTTATGTATAAAAACCTAAATTTTTATTAAGGCATTTTTACCACCTTTTAATGAAGAACCTATTTTAAATCAAAATTTTGAAACTTTTATAGATTATATATGTCAAAATAAACTTCATATTTAAAATAAAAATATAAAAATTAGTTTAGGGTAAATTTTTGGTATTTTTCTGTGAAGTTTAATTTTTTAATGAATAGTGAAAAATACTGAATTTTAGTTCAAAAACTATTTTTCATCTAATTTATTTATAAGGATAAATTATATTTTAAATAAGTTTTAAAGTTTAATTAGATAATTTTTTTTATAAATTAATAAAATTTAGTTAATTTTAATTAATTTTACTTTGAAATTGACTATAAAAACATAGAAAACTTTCGAACATTTTTACTTTAAAAACCCGCGTTGTCGTCCTATCTGTGGGATTAGATTTAAATTAATTTCTACCAATTTTGTGATTTTAATTTGGAAAAATGGATTCTATATTTGGAATCATAATAATTTATAATTTATAATAAGTTAAACATATTTTTTTACCAAAAATATTAGCAAAAGTAATTAAAATTAATTACAAAAATTAAGGTAAAATTAAGCATAATAAGGGAATAAACCTTAATCTTAAAGGGAAAAATGACCTATAAAATTGTCAAAGATCCATTTTATAGACATATTTAGATCCTATAATCCCTTTTATTTATTTTTTAATATTATTGGATCCAATTTCAATGGAAAAAATGTGGGTGGAATTCCCTTTTCCAAAATTTACAAGAGTGTCACTCCTCCTCCAATATAAAAAAGCCTCCTCTCCCACCACTTCCTCAAACATATCAAGCCAATTTAGATCGAACAAGATCTACCAAAATATATTTTAAACATCCCTACCCTAAAAATATAAGCCTCACCTTGTGAATAAATCTATCCAAGGGATCCCTTTGGTGCAAACCAAAAGGAGTTACCCAAATAAGAGGTAACATTCTTCCTCAAGTTATTTTATTTTATTTTCACTACCCACTCATTAAATTATTACTAAATTATTATTATATAATAAAACAATTATCATCAATATAATAATATTTTTTTATGGTAAGGCTTCAGATTACACTTACACACACTTCCATCTACTAGGTAACAAACTTTCTGTTTATGTGTACGGAAAACTTCCGCCTCATGAAATAATGATTGATTTTTTCCTTTATTGCCACTTATGGTGGGACTTATGGCAGAAACTATGTTTATATACGATACATATGATATTTATTATTTCATTATTCTTCTGAAATTTTTTTCTAACACATAACTTTATACTTTTAATTTTGTCTAAATACGATAACATCGTTTGTGGAAGTGTGGACTACTGCCTCCTCAAAGCGATGTGATTCATTCACGCTATACATGGAATGCATAAAGGATGGTTTTAATAAACCTATA
Source organism: Viscum album (assembly GCA_963277665.1). NCBI lineage: Eukaryota > Viridiplantae > Streptophyta > Magnoliopsida > Santalales > Viscaceae > Viscum > Viscum album. The sequence goes on along the minus strand of OY728150.1, from coordinate 799,175,797 downwards.
TAACATATATTATATATATATATATTTCAATTTAATTATAATATATATACATATATATCATTTAATTTTCATTCTTTTAATATGACAAAGAAATGAAAGTAGCGTTCATGCGTACGTACGGCCTACCGTCTCCATGAACAATGCATTTAATTTCTTGTATCCAAACCTTATATATTATTATAAATACATATATACAAGATATATATAACATTTAAATCATGTTTTACATTATTTATATGATTAAATCTTGATCTATGTAATAGGAACAAAAATAAAAAGGTAAAATAAACTTGACAAACTAGGCAATTAACACCTGAAATAGTTAAAATAATGAAAGGTTATTAACAAAAGTGTAATAAGATATTAAAATAATATTATATATGATATTATAAATATATTTATGGTTATGGTATAAGTTAGTAACATGTTTAAACCCCTTATATAGTAGGTTAAAGGATGTTTGTTGAGTCAATAAGGTTTTCCTTATGACTTTTCCATTCCTTCATGTAAGGGAGAGATTGTTGAGTCAATAAGGTTTAACTTATTACTTTACCATTCCTCTTATTTTGAAAATAACAAACACCTTATTTCAAGGAAAAACTCTTTTTACCCCTTATTTTACTCCCTTAAAGAAAATTTCCTTACCCAAGGAAATTTACCCTTACCTAGATTTAATTATTCATATCATAAATTTTCTAAGAGGAAAACTCAAATTGAGACCAAAATATCAGAATCATATAATACTTAGATATTAAGGATTCTGTTTAAGACTCCAAATTATGGATATAAACTCTCATGAAGTTCAACTCCGAATTCTGGATATGAACTCTTATGAAGTTCAACTCCAAATTATGGTTACGAACTCTCATGAAGTTTAACTCTGAATTCTGGATACAAACATTCATGAAGTTCAAATCCGAATTCTGGATATGAACATTCAAGAAGTTCGACTCTGAATTCTGATTACAAATTTTAGATACTAAATTCTCTAAGTTCTGACTCCAGAGTACTCTGAATTCAGACTCTGAACTCTTATGAGTTATGACTCCAAATTCTCATGGACTCCGACTCCGAACATTGTAAGTTCAGGTTCCTAATTCTAATGAATTGATATTCCGAATTACCTTGAAATTCAGACTCCATAATTATATAGAATTCAGGTTCCAAATTCCTACAAAACAGAATCTGAATATCCTTGTATTATAGACTCTGAATTCATTTTTGGTTGACTCCAAACTTTCATATTTTATCACATTCTGAATATCACATTTTGGTTATGCTTTCACTTGTTTAGTTATAAAACTATGTCGTTCTTTCAGTTATCAAATAACCATTGTTTGAGTGACATGTGTACAGGTCCCTTTGAAATTCAAGGAAAAATATGACCTTTGGAGGAGAGAGCCGACCATTGGAGCTGTGCCTATAAATAGGAGCTCATTTGAAAACACTTGACAACATTTTTGAGATCTATGCTTACATACTGTTGAAGTGATTTCTAGAGAGAGAGACTCTTATAAACTCTCAAGCTTCATGTATAAAGTTTGAATGGATTGTTCAAACTTTTATTCGTGCAGACCTGCTTCATGCGACTCCGATTGTTGCTGTGTACAATTGAGGGCTTCTGAGGATAGGAAGACAGAGGTGCCGAATACCTAATAGTTGAGGGCTTGCGGGGATAGCAAGACAGACTCCAATCTTTGTATCAAGGGCTTAACCTGGTGTGGGTAAGACAAACATTCTTGAAAGTATAAATCAATGGACCTTTATCCAAGGTTGTTGGATACCCTTCTCTTTGGGTTAAAATATTTACTACTTGTTACTAGTTTTGTTTCAAGTTTTTCGTTGCATTTTGTATTGTTAAGGAAAGTATAACTTTCTTATACTTTTTCACACTTGTACTTTGTTTTAGTCAAATTATATACACTTTAAGGTATAATATTAGTTGTTGTAAACTTTTTTTAAGTTTCATTTTTGGAATCACTTTTCCGGAATCAATCAAGTTTTTAGAACGTAGAGGTGTTGTTAATTTTGGTTATACAAAATTTCCTTAGGGATTTTTAAAGTATAAAATTCACTGCCTATTGTATTTGAGCATATCATTAGATTTTACATTTGGTATTATAGAGTATATCATACTCACATACCATCTCACAATTGGTATCAGAGCATTGGTTCAATCTGAATTAATCTCACGATTAGATTCAGAAGACTTTCTTCTTTCGGAATTGAATATTCAGAATTGAACTTTCCGGATTCATATTTTTTTTTCAGAATCTATTTTTTTGGAATAACAGTGTTCGGATTCATTTTTGATTAGAGATACAATATTTTTTTGGTTAGGATATTTTCTCTTGTTTACAAACTCATACTACTAACAAGTTTTTGTGCCAAAGACTATCTTAAGAATGGCAGGTTTAAATGTTGGTTTTATTGATAATCTAAATCCTGCCTGACCTCCTGTTTTTAATGGAAATGATTATGAGTACTGGAGAGATAGGATGAAGACATTTTTTATAAATAATGGAGTTGATAACTATATAATGATGACTGGAGATTATAAGATTCTGGATAAGGAATTGAGAACCTTTACGAATCAGAAGAAATCAGAATATCAATCAAACTTCAGAGTAAGAAAATACTTTGTTATGTTCCATGACTAGGAACATATATAGTCAAATATCATCATGTGAAGCTGAAAACAGTATCTGGAAAAAACTTGAAGTTACACATTTTGGTACATCTAAAGTCATATAGACAAGAAGAGCTATGTTGAGAGATGAATACCATAGCTTTAACTTTCCTTATGGAGAACCTATAAGAAAAGTACAACAAAGGTTTATGACTATCGTGAATAGCTTAAAATATATGGGAGAAAAAGGTTTGGATGATGAGGCTCATATAGACAAGATCATAGATATCATGCCAAATGAATGGGAGTCCAAGAGGACAACTATTGATGAGAACAGGAAAGTTACTCAGATTTCCTTAGATGAGTTGTTTGGAACTCTTCTTCAGCATGAAACCAGAATGAAGAGAGATGCTGAAAATGTTAAGAAGAAGAATGGAAATGGAGGAGTTACTTTTACAGCCACTTCTAAACATATGAAATCCAAGACCCCAGAAAGAGTAACCAGATCAAAGGCAAAGAAAGTCATTATTCAGTCAGAATCTAGTGACATAGAAAAGTTTGAGAATGAATTAGATAATCTTGCTCGAAGAATGAACTAGATTTTATCTCAAAGGAACCATCAGAGTAAGTAAAAGAAGAAAGACTACAGATATAATAAAGATGGAGAAGTTACCTATTATGAATGTAAAAGAACAGGTCATATCAGACCTGATTGTCCCTTGTCGAAAAAGAAGGAAAATAAGGAAATGAATTCAGAAAGGAACAAGAATAAATTCTATCGATCAAAGAATAAGAAAATACTTAAAGCTAATGATAATTTGAGTTCTAGCTATGGAGACTCTTCAGGAAGTGAATATTCTGAGTAAGATTCATCAACACAAAATAATATGGGATTCATTGCTTCTACTTATTTCCCCAATACATGTGTTATGGCCAAGGTACGCTCTGCCGAGGCTTTAACAAATTTATCTCTTGATAAGAATTTATATTCTAAAAATATTACTTCTAATGAAGATACTTCATCCTCAGAAAATGAAGAAATACCTTCATATGAAGAAGTTTCTATATTTTCCAAGTTACTTGAAGCAAGAAATTGTAAAATTTCTAAGAAATTAGAGAAGGAAAATACTAGGGAAGAAATTATTACAAAAGAGATTTCAGATCTTTCTAGAGATCTTAGAGATAAAGAAGAGTTTTTAGAAAAACTTTCTAAAGACCATGAGAAAGAAAATTATGATAAAGAAGAACTTTATAAAGATATTAAGAATTTTATTTTAGAGATAAAAGTTTTTGTGGAAAAATCTAACTCTAAGGAAATGATTCCTGAGGATAGGAATTTAGTCATCAGACTGAAATCTGAAATATTTTCTCTTAAGAAGATTCTTGAAAAATTTACCTCTGGGAAGGAAAATTTTGACAAGATGTATTCTCAAATTAAATCTCAAGGAAACACTACAGTAGTAGGTTACACTCACAAAAAACCAGTTTTCAAAAAAAAAATATTTTGTTCCTTATAGAGCCCCTTTTTGTACTAAGTGTCAAAGTGGTGGCCATTGGAAGAAAAATTTCTCCTTAAATAGAGTTCAATATCTTGGGTTTCATACAACTTATTTTTCTAAACAAATGTGGATACCCAAATTTTTTTTGTCTTACAATTCCAGATCCAAGAAAGTTTGGATTCCAAAAGTCCAACTTTTTCTTATTTTTAGGAAAATAGGGAAAGTACCAACAACAATACGTGGTACATGGATAGTGGATGTTCCCGGTATATGACTAGTAAAAAAAACTATTTTTAAAATATTATCAAGAAGAAAGGAGGAAAAGTAACTTTCGGTGATAATTCTCAGGGAGAAATTATTGGTATAGGTAACATCGTTTTTCTTGGAAAAACTTTGATTTCAAATTTTTTATTTTTAAGGGTCTTAAACACAACCTCATTAGCATAAGACAATTATGTGATGAAGGGTACCTTGTGAATTTTAGGAATGAAAAGTTCTTATTACACAATTCCAAGGAAGATTTCATTCTTTCTAAACACATGTAAGAGAATGTTTACACACTAAACTTAGAAGACCTTAGGGGCCATGATTTACCTTGCCTTAGTGTAATGGAAGATCATTCTTGGTTATGGTATAGAAGGTTAGGACACTGTAACCTTAGGAACCTATACAAACTTTCTAATAAAGGACCAGTTAAGGGTCTACCGGATCTTAGATTTGATTCTTCAAAAGTCTGTGACCCTTATCATTATGGAAATCAACATAAATCAAGTTTTAAATCAGTCGGTGAAGTCTTAACCACTGATGCATTACAGCTAGTGCATATGGATCTTTTTGGTCCAACACAAACTGGAAGAATTGGAGTCAAGTATTATGTATTTGTCTTGGTTGATGATTATACTAGATTTACGTGGGTCTATTTTCTAGAAAAGAAGTTTGAAGACTTCTCTTATTTCAAAAGGTTTAGATCCCAAGTGAAAAATGAGAACAGTCTTCCATTGAAAACTATTCATAGTGATCATGGAGGAGAATTTCAAAACTTTGATTTTGAATCTTTTTGTAGTAGAAAAGGTATTACTCATAACTTCTCAACACTCATAACAACTCAACAGAATGGTGTTTTTGAAAGAAGAAATATAATTCTTCAATAAATAACTAAAACCATGTTGAGTGAGTATTTTGTAGCCAAAAAATTTTGGGCTGAAGCTGTAAGTACTGCTTGTTATACTATAAATCGTGTTTTGATTGGAACTTTTCTTAATAAAACTCTTTATGAGTTATGAAATGGTAGAAAACCTAGACTTTCTTACTTTAAGGTTTTTGGTTTCAAGGTATTCATTTTGAATACTAAAGATAATCTTCATAAATTCGCACTTAAATCTGATGAAGGAATTTTCTTAGGCTACTCCACAACTTCTAAGGCTTATAAAGTTTTCAATAAAAAAACTTATACTGTTAAAGAAACAGTACATGTAAAATTTGATGAAACTGATCCTTTTGTTTTTAAACAACCCCAACCTACATCCTCAGATGTGTTTTCAAAAACTGATTATCAACCTTTGATAGAAAATCCTTCTGATAAGGAAAATGTTCAAGAAGATGCTCTTGAAACATTTACCACAGAATATTTCCTACCCTATGTTGATGAACATGTTTTACAAAACCCAAACCAGTTATTTCTAAAGAATCATCCCAGTGATAGCATCATTGGTGATGCTAATCAACCTATAAGGACTAGAAGTTCCTTAAGAAATGAAGTAGAAAATCTAGCATTCCTTTACCAATTAGAACCAAAAATCACTGATGAAGCTTTAGGTGATGATTATTGGATTAATACCATGCAAGATGAACTAAATTAATTCAAAAAGAATAAATTATGGACCTTGGTTGAAATACCTAAGGAAAATTCTGTTATTGGAGTAAAATGGGTCTTCAGAAATAAGTGTGATGAAAATGGGATCATTGTTAGAAATAAAGCTAGATTAGTTTCTAAAGGCTATAATCAACAAGAAGGAATAGACTATGAAGAAACCTATGCTCTAGTAGCTATACTTGAATCTATTCGTATTCTACTTTCCTTTACAACATTCTTCAATTTCAAACTTTTTCAAATGGATGTGAAATGTGCTTTCCTTAATGATTATGTTCAATAGGAAGTTTTTGTTGAACAACCTCATGGATTTGAAGACACAAAACATCCTGATCATGTTTTTAGACTTACCAAAGCTTTTTATGACCTTAAACAAGCCCCTCGAGCTTGTTATGACAGACTTACAGGATTTTTGCATCAAAATAACTATGTTAAGAGAAATGCAGATCCAACCCTTTTTATAAAGAAAGATAAGAAAAATGTTTTGATTGTTCAAATTTATGTTGACGACATTATATTTGGTTCAAATCAGCAATCCTTAACTGATTCCTTTACGGAATTAATGAAATCTGAGTTTAAATGATGGGTGAGTTAACATTTTCCCTTGGTTTTCAAAATTCTCAAAAACCAGAAGGAATCTATATTTCCCAACATAAATATATTAAATATTTTCTTAAAAAGTATGGATATGACAACACTAGAAGTATAATCACTCCTATTGGTACCTAAAACACACTTGATCTTGATGAAGTTGGGAAACCAGTAGATCAAACATCTTTTAGAGGTATGATAGGAAGTATACTTTACTTGATAGCTAGTCGTCCAGACTTAATGTTTTTAGTATGCTTATGTGCAAGATATAAATCCAATCCTAAGGAATCTCATTTAAAGGAAGTGAAAATAATTTTTCGCTACTTAAAGGGTACCATGGATTTAGGACTATTTTATACTTTTGGAAATGATTTTGTTCTAAATTTTTTTTCAGATGCTGAATTTGGTGGATGTAGAATGGATAGATTTTTTTATAAGAAGCAACACTCTGTAGCACTTTCCACTGCTGAAGCTGAATATGCAGCAGCTAGAAGTTGTTGTGCTCAAGTATTCTGGATGAAACACACACTCACAGACTATGGCTTGAGTTTTCCTAAGACTCAAATTATGTGTGATAACACAAGTTCCATTGCCCTTAGTAAAAACCCTTCACATCACTCTCATACAAAGCACATAGATATTAGGCATCACTTTCTTAGGGATCACACACAAAAAGGAGATATCATTCTTCAATTTATCGGAACGCAAGATCAACTTGCTGAAATTTTCACAAAATCATTTCCTTCCGATAGATTTGTATACATTAAATAGAAGTTAGGAATGATAACTGTGAGGTAATCTTCCTCCATTAACCTTCTGTTGAACCAATCTCCTTACAGTAATAAACTTCTTTTTATAGGGGGAGTATATCTGTTATTAATTTTTTTCCAAATTTTCGTAGTTGGTTTTTTAAATTTTTCGTAATGAAAATTTTTGTAATGAAGTTCTTAAAAATTTTTCATAATAAAGTTTTCATATTTTTTTCATAATGAAAATCTTCAGACTTGAAATTTTCGTAATGAAAATCTTCGGACTTGAAATTTTCATAATGAAAATCTTCGAACATGAAATTTTCGTAATGGAAATTTTCAGATTTGAAATTTTCTTAGTGAAGTGTCTTTTTTCGTATTCAAGTTTTTTTTGGAATCCAAAGTTCTTCAAGAAGAATATTCCTTAGTATGAATAATATTCCTAGCAATCTGAAAGGTATGATTCTTTACTAAGTTTTTGTAATCACTTTTACTTGCTGGTAGTTCCTTTTGCTTTTAAAATCTCTCGGATTCAAGTTTCCTTAAATCTGAATGTTTCCTTTTAAAACCTCAAAATATAGAATTCAACCAATTTTTTCCTTGAGGCTATCATATCAACTGTTAGATCAGATCAAAAGGTTTCCCAACCATTAGATTCAAATTGGAAGTTGAAAGGTCACCTCCATCACCTATATAAAGGATCCCCGAAGGGTTGTCCCACATCAGTTATCAAGCTCTTGCATCTCGAAGCTCTACCTCTCTACAAAAGCTCGTTCCAAAATTCTTCAGAAGTGCTCCAGTCCGAATGTCTGCAGAAGATCCTTCTCAGGATATGTTTACAGTTAAGTCGATTCTGGAGTGGCAAATATACAGGGAAATGTTGGTACACCCAAACTTTTTCAACAAGTATGACTCTGTTATTTCTAAGAACATAAAGCTCAATGGGTGGGAAAATGTAGCTATTTCTAAGACAACAGCTCAAGATGTAGTCTATCCAGATCTTCTCATCGAATTCTATGAATTAGTTTTCTTCTTTAAGGAAGAAGTTAGAGAAAAATTCTCCTTCAAGAGTTATGGCAAGACATATAAACTCTCTTACACTAAGGTTTCAAGCTTGGTGGGGCTCTCATATGAAGGTGAAGCCGAATTCTGTTCACACAAGCCGCTAGAGGTTCAAGGAGGTTTTGTTAAGGCAAAGGCTATGGAATGCCTTGGGCTCAAAGATTTCAAGACAACCAAAATTTCCCATCTATCTACCAATAATATGATTCTACAACTATGAGTTCAGGGACTCATTGTACCGAGAAAAGGTGAAAAGGACACCCTTAAGAAAAGTGACATGTACATCTTAGATTTTTTGGTAAATCTAAGAAAAATAAATCTGATGAGGCATATCCTCATTATGATTCAGAACATCAAGAATGGAAATATGAGATCTTAGATTATTATGTATCCTTCCCTACTTTCCAAGCTCATAGTTCGATGTCTTGAATCTTTTAAGATCCCCTACAGTTCCAAGACAAGAAATTGTAAGGTGATGATTATCAGTGATGATACTCTAAAGAGAATGAAGGTGGGTTTCTCCAAAGAGTCAGGAAAGTTCTATGATCTGCCTGAGGATGAGGCAGAAGCCATTCTGAAGAATGCTGAAGAAGAAGAACCCTCAAATAAAGCCTAGAAGAAAAGAAAGTTGAAGGAAGTGGAAGTAGAATACAAAACCCCCAAAGACAACGAACCTCAATCCGCACCTCCTAAACTAAAGAAGAAGATGGACTACCCTGATGAAGTTATAGAAAAATGGAGGGAGGATAAGAAAAATATAAAAGCAGGGGATCCACAATTCGGTTTGGATCCTACTGAGGCTAAGGCCTTGAAAGAAAAGGCTACTGAGGAGCTTGAGAAGCAAGAAAAAGAGAAAAATCTCAAGAAGAAGATGCCAGAGGCCGAGATTGTCCAATATCTTTTTAAGGCCACTGAGGTAGCATCTGAACAAATCCCTATACCGAAATATTTTCTTTTAGAACAATTTCATAAGACTCCGTGAAAGAAATTCATGTCTCCGGAAAAAGTCAAAGAGAAGGAAGTTTATAAGGAAGCTGTGGAATAAGTTCAGGAAGCTCAAAGATCTGAAAAGACAACCAATTTGTTAAAACAATTTGAAGAGTATCAGGAAAAGGAAAGTGCTTCCGAGAAATTGTCAATCCGGACTTCTCAAGCCATATCTTCAAAACTTGCTACTCCTGGAGCTGATGAGAAGGGTGATGAAGAGGAAGTAAACAAGTTGTATGAAGAAGAGAGTTTCAATCATTACTTTATACACCCTGAATACTTTGAGGTAGGAGCTTAAAAAGAGAAAATTGATGAAGATAAGATTTTACAATTATCCGAAAGTGAGCATGAGTCTCCAGAAGAAGAGGCTAATCCGAAAATCAACAAAGGAAAACAAGTGGTTATTGACACCCCAACAAAAGATATCCTGAGGAAGAAGGAAGCTGGAGGATCCTCTAAGAGGAAGCTGGTAGAGCTAGAGGAACAACCATATCCAAGTAAAATGTCAGAGTCAAAATCATCTTTGCTTGGTCATGATTTTGTTGAACAATCCTTAAAGAAGCTTGTCGGGTCCATTCCGACCTTTTCAAGCATAGATTCTAGATGCCAGATGCTTTAACATTATCTTAATCAGAAATTAGATTCGGTGTACATGGTGATGGAAAAGTGTGTCAAGATAGAATTAGATATCAAAACTTTCCCCATAGGCTATGAATCCCACAGGAAGTCTTGCATGAAAATAACCAGCTGGTCAAAGAAGATCGTCCAAAATATGGGAGAGCTTGATCAATTTCAAGAAGATGTCAAAGAATCATTTGATACCAAAGATTCCAAGATCAAGGATCTTACAGATAGCTTTGAGAAAAAGCTAACTCTTGAGAAAAATGTTTGGATTTAGGATGTCAAAGACCTGAATGGGAATCTGAGTTATGTTGTTCAAAGTTTGAAATTAGAGAGAGATCTTTAGACCGAGATGGAAGAAAGGCTTGTGAAGCAAGAGGAATTGCTGAAGGCTCACGCAGAGGCCCTGAAGGCTTAAGAAGATAGAATCACAGCCTTGGAAAAACAAGCTGAGGAGTATCACAAGGATCTGAAAAAATTGAAGACAATCGTGAAGAAGCTAATGCCTAAGGAAAAATAAACAAAATAGACCCAATCTGATCTTTTGTTGTATTTGTTTTTTCTTATACTAATACTTCCAATATCAATGAAATTGTGGATGCTTGATTTGTTTGGTTTTCTATACTAATATTTCAGGTACCATATTTTTTTTCCATTCCCTCAAACTATTTTTGAAAATCACAAAGGGGGAGAAGGAAAAAGAATTCTAAAAAGGAGAAGGAAAAAGGATTCTAAGTAAGGGGAGTTTATTTAAGGGGGAGTTTCTCATTATGATGATTTCCACATTCAAATGAAAATTCTCATTCTGGAAATATAGAATACGATCCTTATAGTTCCAAAGACTAAGGGAGAGTTAGTCGTATTCACCATTGTTCATGAAAAAAGGGAGATAAGCTTTAATTTCAAAGTCTAAGAAATTTATTCCAAGTCCTTATATTATTTTTCGTAAAGATGTTTGTGCTTTCCAAAAAGGGGGAGATTGTTGATTCAATAAGGTTTTCCTTATGACTTTTCCATTCCTTCATGTAAGGGGGAGATTGTTGAGTCAATATGGTTTACCTTATGACTTTACCATTCCTCTTGTTTTGAAAATAAAAAACACCTTATTTCAAGGAAAAACTCTTTTTACCCCTTGTTTTAATCCCTTAAGGAAAATTTAATTACCCAAGGAAATTTACCCTTAACTAGATTTCATTATTCATATCATAAATTTTCTAAGAGAAAAACTTAGATTGAGACCAAAATCTCAGAATCATATAATACTTAGATATGAAGCATTCTGTTTAAGACTCCGTATTCTGGATACGAACTCTCATGAAGTTCAACTCCAAATTCTGGATACGAACTCTCATGAAGTTCAACTCTGAATTCTGGTTACAAACTCTCATGAAGTTCAACTCCGAATTCTGGATACGAACATTCATGAAGTTCAACTCCGAATTCTGGATACGGACATTCATGAAGTTTGACTCTGAATTCTGATTACGAATTCTAGATATGAACTTATCTTAATTATGACTCTTGAGTACTCTGAATTCAGACTTTGAACTCCTATGAGTTCTGAATACGAATTCTCATGGACTCTGACTCTGAACTTTGTAAGTTAAGGTTCCAAATTCTAATGAATTTAGATTCCAAATTACCTTGAAATTTAGACTCCATAATTCTATAGAATTCAGGTTCCGAATTCCTAAAAAACAGAATCCAAATATCCTTGTATTATAGACTCTGAATTCATTTTTGGTTGACTCTAAAATTTCATATTTTCTCACATTCTGAATATCAAATTTTGGTTATGCTTTCACTTGTTTAGTTATAAAACGATGTCGTGATTTTAGTTATCAACTAACTGTTGTTTGAGTGACACATTTATAGGTCCCTCCTAAATTCAAGGAAAAATATGACTGTTGGAGGAGGGAGCCGACCGTTGGAGCTGTGCCTATAAATAGGATCTCATTTAAAAACACTTGACAACATCTTTGAGATCTGTGCTTACATGCTGTTGAAGTGATTTCTAGAGAGAGAGGCTCTTATAAACTCTCAAGCTTCATGAAGAAAGTTTGAATGACTTGTTCAAACTTTGCTTCTTGTAGACCTACTTTGTGCCACTCCGATTATTGATGTGTATAATTGAGGGCTTCTGGGGATAAGAAGATAGAGGTTTTGACTACCTGATAGTTGAGGGCTTGCGGGGATAACAAGACAGACTCCGATCTTCGTATCGAGGGCTTACCCTAGTGTGGGTAAGACATAATTTCTTTAAAGTATTAATCAAGGGACCTTTATCCAAGGTTGTTGGATACCAATCTCTTTGGTTTATAAGATTTACTACTTGTTACTAGTTTTGTTTCAAGTTTTCCACTGCATTTTGTATTGTTAAGAAAAGTATAACTTTCTTATACTTCCTCACAATTGTACTTTGTTTTAGTCAGATTCTATATTCTTTAAGGTAGAATCTTAGTTGTTGTAAACTTTTTTTAAGTTTCATTTCTGGAATCACTTTTCCGGAATCAAGCAAGTTTTTAGAACTTATAGGTGTTGTGAATTTTGGTTATACAAAATTTCCTTAGGGATTTTTAAAGTATACAATTCACCCCCCTCTTGTATTTGAGCATCTCATTCGATCCTAAATTTGGTATTATAGAGTATATCATACTCACATACCATCTCACAATGTTCACCCAAAAGGAAACACAATTTAAGGGATTTTGTCTCAATTTACATTCCATTGAAACTTATTTGTTGTTATGCCCCTAGTTTATTTTATATAGTGTATATACTGATATTTTACTTGTTATATCATGAATATATTTATTATAATGATATTTTAAGTTTTATTTAATGTTATTACTTCATGAATATTATAATTCAAATGTTTCAAAGTGGTATGATATACTTTAGAATGTTTAAAGATTATTCTTCTCAAGAATGTTTTTAATTATTATCTTTGAAATCTCACTTCCTTTTTTTATTGTTAAATTTCTATTGAAACAATCAATTAATTTTTGTGCACCTAATTTATTATATTTGATATATATACTACCATTTTGTCATATAATATCATGATTAATTCATTCTTCATGACATTTTTAGTTTCAATTTGAATTTATTCATCTAAGGGGATTCGAGTTAAAAGTTACCAAGTGGAAAAGAATTTCATAATCCCATTTATTTTAACTAGGTTATACTACTTCTTCATTGTAATTATTGTTTTATGATTATGTTTATAATTATTTTTACCATCTATTTATTTATTTACACTTATATACATGGATTTATAGTTCATGCACATTATCTACCAATTGATTGATTCTCACTCCCACATTATAATCTTTTCAAGGGTTTACTTTACAATCTTATTTTGTTCGGGGTTATTTATACTTGAATTTACATCAAAGGAAATTATTTTATAATTGTCTAATAAACCCTTTAATTTTATTTTCCTATGGCTATTCATGACATTTTTCAAGTAATATTACCATTTTCCACTCTTTGGTACTAATTTTTTTAGAAAACCCGAATTCATTTTTATCTTTATTCTTAGAACCTTTTTTGTTCTAAAAAATACATTTATTAAAATGTTTTTAACCATTTAAAAATTATTTTGTAAATAAATTTTTACCTTTTTTTACCCATTTTTTTAAAGTAATATTCTTGACGCTTTTCTAAAAAGGCATTTTTCTAACCTTTTTACCTTAAAAAATGAATGTTCTTTTTACCTCATATGAAAAGTATAGATTTACTCATCATAATTTCTTTGGATCTTCATATTCATGTTTAAAAGGTTAATTTTTAAAGAAAATATTTTCAAAAGCTATTTTCAAAGAAAAGGGTCTTTAAAATGTTTTTCAAAACAAAAGGATATTTTCCTTAAGAATGCTTTTAAAAGATAGTTTTATAGTATTTATATTCATCAATGATAAAAAAAACTTTATTTTATTCCACTTTGGATATGTTATATTGATACCATCCTTATTCTTCCTCTAGATGGTTTATGGTTGATTTGGCCAAGGATAATATTCACATTCACTTACTTGATTCCTTTGTTAGTCCCCTTGAAATATTAAATTTCCTATGATCATTAGACATTGAATTTACCATAAATATCCTTATTATTTTTCATGTATATGATTATTTCTTGAACCAAATACCATTTTTCATGTGGTTTTCACTTTGAAAGTTATTTGATTATTTGGGAAAATATTGGTAATTCCCTATCCTTTATTAAATAAAGTTATTTGATAAGGCATATTTTTTATTAATTTAATCAATTAATCAATATGAATAATGATCTGGACATGAAATGACATATCGGGCCTATACTTTATATATTTCCTCAATGCATCGATAGGTTCTCATGAGACAAATTAGTTTCAAAAATTAAATAGGTTTCTACATGTAGTTTTAAATAGTCTGGAGGATGGATCTCGACAGTATAGGTTTTCATGTGCCTTAGACATGATGTCCAATAATTAATAATTTCTTTTATATACATTTTAGTTATCATTGTTATTATCTATGAGGTTTTTATGTGATAAAATATATGGATGAATTTCATTCTTAGTTTATTGATTAAATGACATGTGTCTTCAATTTATTACCTTGCCATATTGATTTTTTATTTATCTAGTAATTCAAATGGCATGCATTTCCAATTATTACCTTTCCATATTGTTTATGTACTTCCTTGTCATTTTTTTATTACATGGTATGAGTGTTCAATTATTTACCATGCCACAATTATTATTCTCATTTTTTCTTTATTGATACTACTATACTTTACCCTTATTGAGTATTTGAGCTCACCCTTATTTTGTTTCCTTTCCCCAGAAATCCAAGAAGAATACTATGAAAGATATGTAGATATATACTATATGGAATAAAGTTATTATCCTATAAATAATAAAAAAATTATGTTGTAATTAGTGTATTCATTTATAATAAAATTCTCTTATATTTTTCTAGTTTACCTAAACTACTAAACTGATCGGTCCTTCAATATTTGATTCCTTATAATCATGCCAATGTAATAGTAGTATACACTAGATTTGTGCTTCTGGGGTTGGGTAGCTAAAGTAAAGTTAGTTTTCATGGCATAAAAAACCATGAAGTTACCAAGAGATTTATTTTAGAAATGTTTTTGGAATAGCTGCATGATCGTCACATGGATTGTCAAACCATGTAGCCAAGTCAATCATAATTTTGCATCATGTTTGGTTTTGTTACTTTGATCACTTAATTCTTGATTTTTTTGAGTGGTTTTGGTAATGGGAAAATAATAAAGTCAGGTCTTATGATATGTTAACATTGTTGAAATGAATTTGGGTTGTAATTATGGTATTCTATTTCTTATGAGCATGTTTTGAAACTTTTTTGTGTGAGAAAAATGGATTGCATGGAAAATATTTTCATTTGAAAGGGGGAATTAAATATTGTTTATAAGGGAATTGGGTTTCATAAAAAGTGTTTAAAATAGAAAATAAATCCTTAGATATTATTTATAAAAATAATTTTGTTAGTATATAATGTTTTTGTAAGTGGTTGATTTTATTATAAAATCTAGGAAATGTTTTGGTTATTAAACTAGTTTATGGTTTAAAACAAAAATCGAGAAGTGTTTTGAAAGAAATAAGAACTTGGAATGCTCAAGTGGGTTGTGTATTTTAAATAATTTTAAGGGTTTTTAGAAACCAAACATTGAGGGTTGTTTTGTTTTTGACCCTTGGTGGGTGTTTAAATGGTATATGATTTAAAAATTATTTTAAATGGGTAAAATGTTTTAAAAATAGAAATTAGTCTATATATAGATTCTTATAATTGATAAAGTTGGGGTTTTAATTTAATTTTGAAAGGTATTTATATTAGTTTCCTAAAATAGGTGTAATGTTAAAAAAATTGGTATATTTTTCAAAGTTGAATTGATTTTTAATTGAGTTTTGGGACCCTTTCCAATGGGTCATGTGTTACAAATGAAAATTTTTAAAAGATATTTTTAATTTTAGTAGGGTGTGTCTTTTTTCCCCTTGATTGAAATTGAGACTTATTGATTTGGTTTGAGAAACATGACTGGTTTAGGTTCATGTTTCATTTTATGTAATGCATGCCTCCCAGAAAGGTCTTGAGTAGAGGTGGTGTGTTTATCCTCAGGGGTTGTCCCTTTCTTATTCTTGGTTTCACATAGACTATGAATGGATTGTAATATGTATTTTATTCTCTTAGTTGTATGGTAGTGGGGTGACTTAGAATTATCCAAGATAGTTTTTTCCTAGAAGGTTTAGTCTAGGAACCATGTTGGTTGATTTAGAGATTCTAGGATTGTAAGCCTTAATTGAGGATTGATCTTCTTAGTTTTTATGGTGATGTTTTATTTTTTTATTCTAGATTGGTTACTTTATAGATTTTTTGGTTTGAGTGAGATTTTTATTTAATATAAATCATGGATTCCTTTGGGTTTCTCCGATGCGATTGGTGTTTTTTCTGGGATGTACATGACTCATTTTATTGCACTCTATATAGTTTTATTTTGATGATATCCTCATAATTAAATATATGCATGAGTTTTTATTTGAAAAATTGAACATGGAGAATATTGAGGTATGTGCATGGGTAACTGGGGTGTGTGGTTGGTGCTGATTGGGACTTTTGTGACACTGAGTTAAGATTCTCTATTGAAATCACTGTGGGATTTTCTATGCAATATTGGACCCATGTTAACTTTTGATGTATATTCATAGCCCAAGGATGGAACCATTTTTTCCCTTATTTATGAAAGTTTCTATTTTATGGTTTCTTCATTTTTTTTGTAATATGATGGATTTGGAGGATTTATTTTGTGTCCTTTGGATGTTCCTTGGTTTTGAGGTATCTCATTTGGATTTTTTTGGATATGCTTCCTTTGTATAATTTGTGTTAGTTTATTAGTGGTTGATCATGGTTGATTGAATTTTATGGTTACCTATATTAATTTGTTTAATCATGAGTGTTTTGGAAATGATCTTCCTTTCTAAGAGGTTTCACATTATTTCCACCATTTTAGACTAAATATGGTGGGGAGACCTATGTTAGGTCTCTGTATTACTAGATATTTTTTTTGAATGGTTATATTTTGGATATTTATTAATATTTTTTGGTGTTAATTTATTATTTTGATATATCTTTTGGGTAATGAATCATGGTTAGTGTCTCCATTATTTTAGGATCCTTCTGAGTATTTTCAATGATTCCTTTCACCGCTTTCAACGGGGCATTAAATTTTTAAGGTTTTATTGCCTTTTTCTTTTACAGAGGACTTTTAGGGCCATAAAGTGGTGTAGTGGAGATAATTTCAACACTCAAATTTAATTATTATTTTATATTTGTAGGATTTTGAGGTAATTTAAATTTTTTACAGTTTTGGTTTGAAATGCTGAGTTTTTTGATTTTTTTAATATTTTCACCACTTAGTATAAACGGTTAAGGTGAGAATATATAGGGTGTATTTTGTAGAAGGTTTTAAGTTTAGTTTTTTTTAGTACATAGTCAGTCTTCATGGATTGTGCACAGTTCGACCCAAACCATTAAAATTCTAGTAAAAACTTTGAGATTATTTTTGTGTTTGGGGAGTAGGAACATGGCTTGCACATTGTTAGGAGAAACTGTGTGATATCCATGTAAAGGTGATACTATTTTTTATATCATGGTTTTAAAAGGTTGATGAATGTCTTGGTAAACCATGCTTCCAAACTTTTTGGGGGTGTACTTCTTGTCCAGTGTGAGCTGCATGGTTGGAACACGGTTTACCACATCGTGTGGACTAACCATGCATGCATCCCGATTTCTTAAAAATATGAAATTTTATTATTTACCTAATTGTTTTAAAAGCTTAAATACAACCTCCCCTTCTCATATTATTATTCTAGACTAGTGGAACATTTTCTTAAGGTATTTCCTCCCTTTATCTTCCTTTATTATTTCTTCTTCCTTTCCTATTGGATTTTGTTTTTCTTATAAAACCTAATAACCATGGGGATTGAAATTGGGGTTTGGGTTAGACCCAGTAATGAGGGTTTGGTTGTATAAGATATGTAGATGTTGTTTCCTTATTTAGTTTTTCATTCTGCATCAAAGGTGACACATTATGATGAGATTACACTTGGGAGAGGTAGGTGTTTCTATTACATCTACCTTATAATACATTCCATGTAATTCTTGAGTGTTTTTTATTTTTTTAATTATAAAATTAAGTGTATATAAGATATCATAATAGGTTAAAATTGTATTTTTGATGGATTTCATAATTGGAATAACAAGGATTTTATGGGTTCCTAAACATACTTTATATTTTAATTTTTTTTAATGAAAATTTCATTCTAAAATGATCAAGTGGATTTTAAAAAGGGGAATTTGGATTTAAAAAGGGGTGATTGGCATTGGTTTATTTCCAAATAATATATTTTGTAAGATCCTGAACTTCTAACAAGGTATGCTCTTGTTTAATTTTTGGTTTAATTCTCTTTTAATGGTTAATGAAATTTTTATCGAGAATATGAGGAGACTGGATGGCATCCTAGGGGTTCGGGATGTGAAAGAGGAGGAAAATATGTTATCCAATACAAGTTGCATGGTTGGTGCATGGTTAGTTTTAACCATGCACAAGAACTGTGTTCCCTAGAGAGGGGTGGATTACGGTTGGTAAAACCATTCATGAAGGGGGACCAAACTATGAAGTCTTGGACAAAACCACCTCACATGACCACCGCATGGTTTTTCGAACCGTGTAGTTTTTCTAGGAGACCATGTGACCCAAGATACTATTGGATAGAGGGAGCCACACGGTAGGCACACAGTTTGACCAACCATGTGACCAAACCATGAAGGCCATTAAAAATGGGTTTTTTACTATTCCCCCCTCAGAATTTATGAAACCTTGCCTGATTTTCTCCCCCATTCTTTCTATAACAACCTTGTTGATGAACAAAACCCTCAAAAACATCCATGATATAGTTCTCCCTCAATTATAAGATGTTTTAGAGTTTTTATGGGTGCATATTGATGATCTAGGTGAGTCTAACACTCCTATCCATTCTATTTTCTGGTTGGGGTCTTTTATAGTTGTTATTATTCTTTTGAATCCCTATATCTATCTTTTCTAGTATAATTATAATTTGGGGATTCTATGGGGGTTTGAGTTCAAATCAAGGGATAAGTTTAAGTGAGAATTAATTTATGAACTTGAGGTAGGTGGTTTAAAAGTTATATCCCATAGTAATGATGTTAAATTTTAGGTGTATGTGGTTGTTCTTGGGTTTTGTTAATATTTACATTTAGTCCCTTTGGTATAAATGATAAATGGATAAATTGAATGATTAATTGAACCCCTCATGGTCCCCATGGGATTTTTTGAGGTTGTGTAGACTGATTAGAGGCCACCAATGGGGTGTTCCACATCCTTGAACATGAATTTGGGTTGTTAAATATTGAATTGATGGTTATGATATAGAACCGATGATAAGTATGTTTAGAATGTTAATGTGGGTTTTTGAGATAAAACCAATGATAAATGTGTTTAAATTGTGAACACGAAATAAGGGGATGTTGGTATAACTTGAATGTGTTAAATGAGTTATGGAATATAAATGGTAAATATATTGATTAGTTAAAGATGCATGCTTATGTGAATAAGTGGTGCATGTGGGGTATTAAAATAAGGATCTACTCCCATGGGTTGGACTAGACTGAGGCTCTAAGACCCACCCCTGTATTTCATGGGTTAGAGTATCAGATTGAGGCTCTATGCCCCTAACAAATACACATGATATGATTACTTGGGATGAGGCTCTGAGTTAAGAGATATTTGTTGGTTGTAAATGGTTATCCCTATGAATTAGGGAACTTGACACCCCTTATGTGTAAATTAGTTGACCAACATAGGCTGAGGCATGTTTGACAAATATAGATAACACATGGAACTAATGATGAAAGTGGAAAATGAAAATCATGTTAATTAATAGAACCTGATTTATATTTTATTCATATTATTGTTTACCATAATTATACATACACTGTTTGGACTGGATATTTTGTAGGCATTGTAGTTGGTGGCCTATTGAGTTGGACTCACACCCTGCTCAGGCCTCCATTGGGTACCCTAGAAGACTTCATGGTTGTTGGTCAGGATAAGGTAAAGGGACCTATACTTGATGGGTGATTCTAGACTCAGGGACATGTATGGATGAGGGAAACTGACTTGGTATTGGGACCTATTTTGGGGATTCTTAATCTTGTATTTATTTTGAGTTTTCTTTATACTTGGAACTTTAAGACATAACATGGAATATTTACTATTGGTTGTGGGAATGTAATCAATTTTGAGAACTGGTTTTGTGATGCATGTTTATTGTTATTACTATTTTCCTTATTTCCCATTTTATCTGCTATGGATTACTTTGATAAAGAGTGTATAGTCTTCCCAAGTGTCTCATTATACTATCACTACTAGTCGGAAACATCTGGCATACAGGTAGGTGAGGCTGAGGTCATGTGATAGATCAGGTCAGGGAACTGGTTATAGTGGCACCCAGACCGAGGTATTACAAAGTGGTATCATGGAAATTTTCTTTTTATATTATTTATATAGGATAATAAGTGGTTTCAGGCCTTGGAAATGAGCTCATTCATGAGAGTAGATAACCCATGTTTGGGGGAAACCCCGAGTACCTAGGGTGGGATTATTGTTCTTGATATTAATTATTACAGTTGGAAGTGATTTCACCATTTGGTGATGCACTTGATGTGTGGTGTTATAGTTTTATTATATTTTACTCATTGAAAAAATGGTATGAGGCTGTTCATGCATGCATAATTTTAGGCATGTAGGGATATGTGACATTCATCATGTTAGGAACACACGAGAAAATATGTTGTGGTCAGGTATGGGAATTGGAAATGCATTTAAAATCCTCTTAAGTTTTAAAAAAAATATGGCTAATAGAGATGTTTTAATTATATAAATAATTTAAATATGTTTATTAATTGTTTAAACTAGTTCCTAAATGAGAAAATTTATGTTGATGAAAGTGAAATGGTTTAAAAAGGGTGTCTAATGAAATTAAAGTGTTTGAGTAAGTTTGGGATTAAATTCATGTTGACCATAGCCTAAGATAGGGTTGGTTGAGGATAATGATATAGATATGATAATGTCCATCGTGGTATTGTATGAATAATAGGGTTATTTTTGGTTAGTAGTGAGCCCTATTTTGTGTAAATTGTGGAAAATTTATGTTATGTGTTTTGAGATGTGCGTTTTACACTGTAGAGAGATTCCAGCACAAAAAAATCTACTGGTTGGGTGAAATAAGGAAATAAATAAGAATATACCTCTAGTGGTGGAGTAGAAAACCCTAGTGGTTACAAGTAATAGAGGGAAAGAGAAGTTCTGTGGTAAATTTTGTTAGTTTATACAAATGATGGAACAAGACCTTGGGCTGGTAGTTCCAAGTATGTTCGACTTGAATAGAGAGTTCTAGCTATGAAACCCTATAATGTTTTCAAGAGAGGTTATAAATGAGGTAGATGAGTTCTGGATAGATTCCATATAGACAATTTTGGATCACTTATAGACTCCTCCTGAGAAGATAGTCAAGTTGGTGACTTATATTTTGCAAGGAATGGTGAAGCGCTGGTGGTACATACTAGTTTAGACTGAGTAGTTGGATGGTACACTGTGGAAATATTTACAAGGAAATTTTATGGAACATTTCTATCCATAAACTCTAAGATAGGATAGGGCTATAGAGTTTATGAGTTTTACTTAGGGGACCTTGTCTACGATGGATTATGCTGTCCACTTCACTTATCTTCAATGCGTTTTTAGATGATGAAACTACAACGAGGAATTTTTAGGATGAACTTAGACACAAGATCAATTCCTAGGTGAATATATTATGTTTAAATAGGTTTAATGAGGTGGTGGATCAGACTCTCATTTCAAATGGAAAACATAAGGAGGCTTCTCGTAGGCAGACCATTGGTACAACTTCTGATAGTAGGAAGCATCGTTTTATGGGCTCTCACTAGGGAGGCAGTAGACATAATAGATAGGGAAGAGGGATGGTATCTTAGGGTAGTGATCAGGTATTATGATATTATTGTGGAAGGATAGAACACATACTTAGTGTTCCTGACCACCGGTTGAGTATTGAGCATGCGGTGAGATGGGGAATGTACAAAGATTCCACAGGAACCCTCGATAGGTGGGCAGTGATAAAGGAATGAGGTAGATATAGAGTGATGGAAGGGGGTCTACTACCCCATAACCAGAAAGAAGTTGGAGATATAGTAGCTGTACCAGATGGGGTGGTGGACATGGTGCTTCAGGATAAGAACGTCCTTACCAGTAGGGTAGCATAACACCAGTGACCCAAAACAGGACCCAGGGGAGAGGGATAGGTCATCTATATTTAGTTCAGCATACACTTTGTGGTGTAGATGTTGAGTCATCAACTATTTGAGGTACCATTATTATATATTCTATGATATATAGTGATTTATTTGATAAATGGGAATCACATTCTTTTATATCTTCTTAGTTTGTAAATGTTTTGGGCCTAGAAGTGGAATATATGTGTGGGGTTTTGTCGATTGATACACTTTTGGGTGTGCGAGCATAAAATATCTGTCAATGTAAGGAGTGTGCCCTTAAGGTTGGTGGGTACTGTTTCCTTTGGGACTTGTTTATGCTTGAGATGTTAGGTTTTGACCTGATATTAGGGATGCATTGGTTGGTGTTATATCAAGACCATATTTACTATTATCGCTAAAGGGTAACTTTCACATCACTTGAGGGTGACACTTATGTTCACTAAGGGGAGTGAAATATCCAGGAAGGCTGAGCATGTCTAGTTCTATAATATTTTGGCGAGCGTACAACCCAAGTGGAATATCTTTTGCTTGATGACAGGGGCATAGAGAAGAAAGTTTTTCCTCTTGTGGTGGATCAGTTCTAGGATGTATTTCCTGAGAAATTATTACATGAGAGATATATTGAGTTCACAATTGAACTGATGCTTAGAGATGAGCCAGTATCCATTCTTCCATATAGAATATAACCATCAGAGCTTCAAGAGCTCAATAATAAGCTAGAGGAGTTAGAGGGTAATGTATTTATCCATCCAAGAGTTTCACCTTGGGGGTCTATAGTTTTGTATGCTAAAAAGGATGATGGGAAGTTTTGATTGTTCATATATTATCAAAAATTGAATCAAATGATAGTTAATAACTGATATTCTATTTTGCGTATTAATGATATTTTCGAATAGTTGAAAGGTTCTTTTGTTTTCTTCAAAATTGATTTGAGCTTAGGGCATCATCAGTCGAGGGTGAGACCTTATGATATAATCTGTAATACTTTCAGGAGTATATATTGTTTGTATGATTTTTTTGGGATGCCTTTTAGGTTGAAAAATTATCCTACTGTGTTTATGGCCTTGATGATTTTTTTCACCCGTACTTGAATTTGTTTGTGTTTGTTTATATGGATGAAATATTGGTGTAATCCTAAACTGATTATGATCATTATAAACACCTTGACATCATCCTGAGTATACTAAAAGGGCATAGGATATACACAAATCTATCTAATTGTAAATTATAGATCGATGGGGTAAATTTATTTGGTTACATCATCTATGAGGAAGGTATATCGGTGGAACTATAAAAGGTTTAGGTAGTTGTATCTTGGGAGAATCCCAAGAATGTTTTTGACATCAAAATATTTTTGGGATTGAAAGGATATTACTAGAGTTTCATCAAGTAATTTTCTCTCTTAGAAGTACCACATTCAAGATTAACCAAGAAGGGTGTCAATTTTGATTTGTTTGGATCATGTGATAATTCTTCCTATGAGATAAAGAAATGATTGAATGATACAATGATTTTGGTCTTACCTGATATGGGTAAGGAATATAATTTTTTTTGTGATGCATTTTATATTGGACTTGGGGTAGTGTTGATGCAGGGAGATCGATTCGTGGAATATGGGTCAAGATAGTTGATGCCACATTAATGAAACTACCCTATACACGATTTTGAGTAATCCATGGTAGTTTAAGCTTTAAAGTGTTGGAAACATACCTATTGGTCAAAAGTTTTATTGTGTATACCAATCATAAAATCCTTAAGTACATATTTTACCAAAATTATTTGAATCTTTATAAGAAAAAATGATTTGAGTAAACTAAGTCCTTTGATTTTGAGTTTCTCTACACGCTGAGAAAAGGGAACAACATTGTAGATGATTTATATTGGAAGACATAGAATTATGTAGTTCAGGAGTCCAGTTTTGAGTAGAGGATGATGGCTATATTGGATGAGATGCATATAGAGATTTGGGATATCCATGAATAGATAACCCTAAAATCCTTAACAGTTGAGCCCATGCTTCTATACCAGTTCAAGGATAGACAATATGAGGATCTGGAGTGTTTGGAATTGAGGAAAATACTTAAAGGTGGGGATTATCCTTTTGAATGTACTGTCAATGATGATTAGATCATCTACATTCGTGGACCTGTTTTTGTACCTAATTGTATGTGAGAAGAGAATATGTGTGAGTTTCATTCCTCAAAATGGGATTTACATCCTAGTTTAACCAAAATGTATTAGGATATTCATAAACACTATTAGTGGGTAGGGATGAAGAAATAAGTTTCCTGTTTCGCAACACAGTGCTACACCTTCCAATAGGCAAAGGTCAAGAATCAGCAATCATGTGGTTTTCTACAGCCATTTCCCATTCTAGAATAGAAGTGGGATGATGTTACCATGAATTTTGTAGTGGGTATTATAAGGAATCCTTAGGATAATGATTCTATATGGGTGGTTATTGATCAATTGACCATGGTGGCCCATTTCTTATCGATACACAATATTTTCACCGTGGATCAGTTGGGGGGATTATATGTTTAGAACAGAGTATTTTTTCATGGAGTACCTTGGAGTATTTTTTTAGATCATGATATATGTTTTACTTTATGATTTTGGAAAGGGTTATATAAGGATCTTGGTACTTAAGTGTTTTTGAGTATGGATTTTCACCCATATATAGAAGGGAAATTAGACCATACTATTCAGGTACTAGAGTACATGTTGAGGGCATGTGTCCTAGACTTTGTTGGGACTTGGGAGAGATACCTAGAACTTTTTGAATTCAAATTCGATAATAGTTACCAGAACAACATTCAGATGGGACCATATGAGGTGCTCTATGGTAGGTCGTGTAGATCTCCATTGTGCTGGATGGAGGTTGGGGAATCGGAGTTGTTGGGGATAAGTCTTGTATAAGATAAATCATACCAGGTTTAGTTGATTCTAAATTGTATGGATATGGATTATAGTATGTAGGAGTAATATGATAATCGATGTGGTCAACCTTTTGAGTTTATGGCGGTTGATCATGTGTTCCTTCGGGTGTCACCAAGTTGGGTCTCCATTGGATTCAAAAACAAGGTAAGTTGGCACCTAGGTACATGGGGTTATTTGATATTGTGGAGAGGATAAAATCAGTGGCATACCGATTGGATCATCCATAGTGGTATAATGTCATGCATGGTGTTTTATATGTATCATAGGTTTGGAAGTATCACCCCAACCCTTCTCATGTGATCTATGTTGATGATGTTGAGCTTGAGGTTGATGCGTCCTTTGAGAAGCATCTGATTCATATTTTGGATCATAGTGAGAAAGTTTTATGAGGTAAGGCTATGTTGTTGGTCTAAGCATTGTGGTAGTATGGTAGCATTCAAGAGGAAACTTGGTAAATGGAGGTAGATATGCAGTCCCAGTAGCCCGGCATTTTTACCTTAGAGTATTAGTGATGTTTGGAAGTGCGGATTGAGGATGATCCCTTATAAGGTGTGGAGGTTGTAAGATCCCGAAATTCTAATGAGGTACATTATTGTTTAATTTTTGGTTTAATTCCATTTTAATGGTTAATGAAATGTTTCTTGAGAATATAAAAAGAATCAGTGGTGTCCTATGGGTCTGGGATTCAAAAGAGGAATTAAAGATGTTATCCAGTGTAGGTTGCATGGTTGAAAATAGTTAGTGCTAACTGTGCACCATAACTGTGTTCCTTGGAGAAGGGTAGAGCATGGTTGGTAAAATCGTGCATGAAGGGGTACTAAACCATGTAGTCTTGGACAGAGCCATACCACATGGACACTACATATTTTTTCAAACCATGTGGGATTACTAGGATACTGTGCAACCTAGGCTCCTCTTGGATAGAGGGAGCCTCATGGATGGTGCATGATTTGGCCAACCGTGCAACCAAATCGAGCGGGCCATTAAAAATGGGGGATTTAATGTTTTCCCCATATAGATTTATGGAACCTCACCTATTTTTCTCCCCCATTATTTATACAGTAGCCTTGGTGATTAAAAAACCCTCCCAAACATCCAAGTTATAGTCCTCTCTTGATTCTAATACATTTGTAGTGCTTCTGTTTGTAGATTGAAGACCCGAGCAAGTTTAAGAATCCTCTCATATTTTCTAGTTGGGGCTTGTGTAGTTTTTTTTCTCCTTACGAATCCCGAAATATATATTTTCCAATCACTACAAAAAATTATCCTTTAATATCATTAGAAAAGTCCTTTATCATAGCTAAAAAAGGATTGATAATCAAAGCGCGGTTAAAAACTCTAAACTCTTTTTCAGTGCTAAAAAGAATTGATAAAGGCCCTACAAATAAAGGGCATATAAATTTTTTTCCATGCCCCACCACCCCACTTTATCAGTGCTTCCCACCCAACCACCATTATTAGCACTTCCCATCCCCACCCCTTTATCAACACTTTAGATAATCTCATCCTTCTTCACGTGCCCCTGTCTCTAGCGAGTTTTGTACCCTAGACCTCCAGGATATACACCAACGACTTTACCACTCTACTATACTATTTTGTTTTACATTTTATGATATATCTATATATTTATATATATTTCATCACATATTTTTATCCATATATTTATATATATGTTTATATATATGTTTATGTATTAATAAATATATTTTATATGTAAATATGTTTAATTATTTATGTATAAAATTAAAATTTTCATGTGTGAATATATAAAAAATATGTATATATTGTTAGATATTTGATTATAAATAAAATTATTTTATGAAAAATGATAAAATTTAAAATCCATAATATCAATATGAATGTAATACATGATAATAAATTCAATCCCCACTGAAAATGGAAAAAAGACCCCAATAAATGAGGCTTAAAATCCATTGAAAGCTAAAAAATTGGGGTACCCTAACTAAAAAATCAGTTTTGGAGGCCTTATGGGCCTTTTTATACTCTAAAAAATATTGACCATGGTCCCCTTAGTCATGATGGCATAGATATCATCGCAGACTTCGATTTTATATGTGGTAGAGCCCAAACAGACACCCGGATCAAAAGTTATGGGGGTTTGAATTTAGAGTTATATTTTCAACTTATTTTAGATATTTTTTTTATTTTTTGTTTTTTTATAATCAAATTGATATTAAATGTCTATTACTCGATAATAATAAGAAAATTATTAATAAAAATATTCTTTTAGTTATTTTATAATCCTTTTTTACTAAATATATTATATATTAAGTGTAAATTCCTATTTACCTTATCTAAGACATATTAAAAAAAATGTTATATTTATATCAATATAAATATATTTATATATTAATATATTATTTTTAATTTTTTTTTGAAATATACTTTTATCAGCACTTATAAAAAAGCACTGAGAAAGGGGGTCATTATCAATGCTTCTAAAAAAGTGCTGATAACCCTCCCTTTATCAGAATGTTCTTACAAGCGCTAATAAAAGACCTAATTTATCAATTCTTGTAAAAAAGAACTGATAAAGGTCCCCCTTTAATAGTTATTTTTTTAGTGCTATCAAAGGGGTTATTTAATAGTGTTTTTAGCTAGCATGTTAAAGACCTGACGCTGGATAAAACCATTTTTGTAGTAGTGAATGGATTTATAAGTTGGGGATTTAAAGGTTGTTTGAGTTTAAATAAAGAGCTAAGTTTAAGTGAGCATTCATTTATGAACTTGAGGTAGGTGGTCTATAAGTTATATCCCATAGTCATGATGTTTGATTTTATTTTTATTTGGTTGTTCTTGGGAGTTTTTAACCTATCAATTTATTCCCCATGGCAGGAAATGATAAATGGATTAATTGAATGATGAATTGAACCCATCATGGTCCTCATGGGATCCATTGAGGTTGTGTGGACCAGCTAGAGGCCACCCATGGGGTGTGCCACATCCTTAAACATTAATTTGGATTGTTAAATATGGAATTGATGGTTATGAGATAGAACCTATGACATGTATGTTTAGCATGTTAATGTGGGTTTATGAGATGAAACCAATGATAAATGTGTTTAAATTGTGAACATGGAATAAGGGGAGTGTTGGTCTAACTTGAATGTGTTAAATGAGTTATGGCATGTAAGTGGTAAATATATTGATTGGTTAAATAAGAATGCTTATGTGAACAAGTGGTGTGTGTGGGTCATTAGACTAAGTATCTACTCCCATGGGTTGGGCTAGACTAAGGATCTAGGCCCCACCCCTACATTTCATGGGTTAGGGTGTCGACCTCAGGCTCTACACACCTGACAAATTAATATGATATGATTACCTGGACTAAGGCTATGAAGAAAGAGATATATGTTGGTTGTAAATAGATGTCCTTCTGAATTATAGAACTTGAACCCCCTTATGTGTTTATTATTTTATTGACATAGTTCGAGTCATTTTTAATGAATATTGATAACACATGGAACTAATGATGAAAGTGGATAATGTAAATCATGTTAATTACTGAAACCCAATTTATCTTTTATTTATCTTATTGTTTACCATAATTCTACATACACTATTTAGACTGAATATTTTGTAGACACCATTTTTTGTGGCCTATTAAGTTATACTCACACCCTACTTAGTCCTCCATTGGATACCCAAGAAAACTTCATGGTTGCAAGTTAGGACAAGGGAAAGGGACCTATGCTAGATGGGTGATTCTGGGATCGGGGATGTTAATGGATGAGGGAACCAGACTTGGTTTCAGGACCATTTTGGGTATTCCCCAGCTTGTATTTATTTTGAGTTTTCTTGACACTTGGCACTGTAAGACGTAACATGGCATATTTACTATTGGTTGTGGTCATATACCAAGTTTTGAGAAATGGATTTGTGATACATGTTTATTGTTATTACTATTTTCTTTATTTATTATTTTATCTAATGTGGCTTACTCTGATAAAGAGGTTATAGTCTCCCCATGTGTATTATTAGACCCTTGTTTCTAGTCGAAAGCCTCTAGAGTATGTGGAAGCGTTCTTGAGGTCATGTGATGAACCAGCTCAGGGCACTGGTTATAGTGGCACTCGGGTTGGGACATTAAAATTTTTATGATTTTAAAGGATTTTTTTTCAAAAAAGGGGTGTGTTAGACTATATTAAATGTTTTTTGGGAAGTTTTAGACTTCATGGTTATTTTATAAGTGATTCCAAAGAAAATTGATTTAAAAATGGATTTGAATGTGTGTTTTTATAATTATATTTTAAGGGATGTTTTTTAAAATGATATTTCAAATGTTGTGAAGTGTCTTGGAATTCCTAGCCTATTTAAAGGACTATTTGGAATTTTATATAGGAATTGTTTTATAATTATAAGGCCCCAATTAATACCATCATTGTTATATTTGATCTACATTTATGTATTTTAATTTAGGGTGATGTTTTATATTGTTCTTCTATTATACAATGATTTATCATAAATAGAATGAAATGTGCTGTTTCTTATGAGCATAAAGGAGGTGATATGGGATTTATTTATTTTTTTATATTATTATTGATTCATTTATTATCCTCATACCTTTTTATTTTATCACATCTATTTGTATCATCATGGTAGCCAAGGTAACTAATATAGGGTTTGGATGTGTGTTATACTATCCAGGTGTATGCACACTAGCTAGTTCCCTAGGAGTGTAGTGCTCTCCTAAGGGTATATATTATATTTGGTGACTCAAATGGGTCCCAAGTGGGGATGTTATAGTATTAATTAGGGATTATATAGAGATATTGAATCAAGGAAATCGAGTTCAGTATCTTTCATGTTATATCTTGGGGAGTTTCCCATGATATTTGATTCTCATTAGGGATCATTTAATGATTTTTGTTTCATGACTTTCTTGTATCCCCTAGACATGATTTGATCCCATGAAACCATTTATTGGTTATTTCCCTTTTTTATTTTCCTATTTGATATCTTGGTTCCTTTAATAATTACATTTGATTTAAGTGGTTTTTTTATTTAATTTCAAATTGTTTCATAAATGGTTTGTAAAGTGTGATTTTATAAAGTGGAGCAATAATTGTTTTCCATTTTTTTTGAGAAATTATTTTTGTAAAATAGAGAAATGGGGTGGGTTTTGATTCATGTATTTTCAAATCCCTATTTTTATGGTTTTAAAGGAAATTTAAAAGAAAATATTTTGTTCAATGTTGGGGTTTGGAACTTATGATTTTAAATTGGGAATACCTTATTTTTGGAAAGGATTGTTTTGGTGGTTTTTAAAAAGGAAAATGGAAAAATATATTTTGTTCTTTATGATTGATTTTTGAAAAGTAAAAAAATACTTTATACCTTATATTAAAACTACAATTAATGAAATGTTTTATAAATTCAATTACATAAAATCCATGGTGAGATCCTATAAGACACATTTATCTCACACTCTATATATGCACCACTATATGGGTGTGCATGAAGTTTCCTTGTTTTTATTTCAGGTGACTAGGTATTATATTCCGCTTGATGTTCATATTGGCCCATTTATGTATATGTGGTTATGGTGAGTGATCTTGGGTCATGTAGAGGATATTGGGGCCATTCGGGTTCCATTTTATTTTTGAGATGATGTATCGAACTTTTCAACTAGGTATTTTATTATTTATGGAATCCTTTTATCTTGGTGTTATTATCTATTTTGGATGTGGTATTTAGTTTATAAGTTACTTTTTATTTATTTATGAAATTCCACGTTTGACTTATTTTTTATTTTTTATATTCTTGTTTACCATGAATGGATGCCCAATGTATGGATTGGTCATACCAGATTTTTTTTGAAAAATTATATACTATCTATTCACTCTGATTTGAGGGAAAAACCTTTACTAGGTGTGTACTCATTGATGCTTAGGCATTATTTTCTAGCTTTTGGGGGTCAAGAATTCTCTTCGGGCCTAGTGGAGAGCTAGGTTGGGTGACAGGATAAGTTAGCTTAGGTAGATTAATTACAAATGAAATAAAATACTAGGTTCTAAGGAGGGACTAGGTTTTGGAAACACTCTTTTTATTTGGGTGTGTCATATTAGACTGGATATTAAAATTTTCATTGCGTCTCCTGAGGTTGGTCATGAATAGGTATCTGATCACAAAATTTCATAATGATGCTTGTGTTACCATGGTTGTTTGGGATTTGGTTTTTGTTTTGATCATTACTCTTGGACTGAGGTTTGAGATAATAATTTTTTTAACTTTATTGACATTATATATGTATCCTTGGGGGTTACATTGGGATTTGTGATGAAAATAAAAAAATGAATCAAAGGTGTATGGTTAGTTTTTATGACATAACAAACCATGCAGTGACCATGTTCTTGATTTTGAAATTTGTTTGGAACATCCATATAATTAGAACATTATTGGAATGAATTTTGGCTGGAATTATGGTATTATATTCCTCATGAGAATGTTTCGAAACTTTTTTCATGTGATATAAATGGATATCATGGAATTGTTTTTAGTTGATCAGAGACCTTAGGTCTTGTCTGTAAGGGAATCGATCTTCCTGAAAATGTTTATAGTGTGAAATAAATATTTGGGAATTTTTTATAAAAATAATTTGGTTATTATATAATGTTTTTGAAAGTGGTTGATTTCATTATGAAATTTGGGAAATTTTTTTCTTTTGAAACCAGTTTATGATTTAAAATTAGATCTAAGATGTGTTTTAAAATAAAATAGGAACTTATAAAGTTTAAGTGTTTCATATATTTAAATGAGGCTAGGGGTTTTTATAAACCAAACATCAAGGGTTGTTTTTTACCCTTCGTGGGTGTTTAAATGGTGAATTATTTTGAATTGTTTTTTTCAAGGAATGAAATGTTTTAAAAATGAAAAGTGAGTTTTATGTAGATACTTGTAATTGAAAAAGTTGGAATTTTAATTGAATCCTGAAAAGGATTTATATTTATTTACAAAAAGAGGTGGAATGTTTAAAATTTTGGATTATTTTTAAAAGATGAATTACCTTGGAAATAAGTTTTGGGACCCTTGATAATGGGTGTGGGTTAAAAATGAAATTTTTTAAAAGCTAATTTTTATTTTGGTAGGGTGTTTGTTTGATTTTATCCCTCAATTGGTATTGGTTGATGTGGTTTGGAAAACATAATCTGTCTAGGTTTATGTTTTGTTTATTCTAAATTAATACTCCTAGAAAGTTCTTGAGTAGATGTGTGGTGTTTATTCTTAGGCTTAGTCCCTTTAATGTTCTCAGTTCTATATAGTCTCTGAATAGAGTGGAAGACATTATTTCTTCTATTAGTTGTGTGGTAGTGGAATTTATTGGAATTATAAAAGATAGTGTTTTCCTAGAGGGTTTAGCTAGGGATCCATGCTCGTTGACTCAGGGAGTCTAGGATTGTAAGCCTTATTCAAGGTCTGATCTTCTTGATTTTTATGGTGATTTTCTATTTTGATATTCTTTATTGGTGAGTTTAGAGAAGTTTTAGTATGAGAGAGATATTTTTGATATGATCTATGAATTTCTTTGGGTTTCTCTTGTCTGAGTGGTGGTTTTTATAGGATGTACATGCCTTGTTTTTTTGTGATCTATATAGTTTACTTAAGATTCTATTTTAGTGGTGAAATCTAGGAATTATTTTTGATTTGATAGGTTGAATGTGGGGGAATCCTTGGGAACATGAATGGTAAACTGGGGTGTGTGGTTGTTGTTGGAAGGGTATTTAGTACCAATGGGTTGAGATTCTCCATCAAGATCAACATGGGATGGTGCTCTGTGATCTTGGAACTATGTTACCCTTTTATGTAGTTTCATAGGTCGATATTAGAACCATGTTGTTTTTATTGAGTAATGTTTCTATTTCATGAATTATATGATTTTATTAGGATATAATGGATTTAGTGGCTTGGTTTTGTGTCTTCTAGATTTTACTTGGTTTTTAGGTCTCATAATTGGATTTTGTTGTTGTACTTAATGTATAGAATTTTTGTTGGTTTCTTAGTGGTTGATCATGGTAGATTTAATTTTATGAGTGAATTTTTTTACTTATGTAATCATGAGTGTTTTGGTAATTATATTCCTTTAGAAGAGGTTTCTAATCATTTATACTATTTTAGATTAACTCTAATTGGCGGGGAGACTTATATTAGGTATTTATATTCCAATATATTTTGTTAAATGGTTGTGGTTTGGATATTGATTAAGATTATTTAGTGTTAATTAAATATTTTGGTATACTTTGGGGAATGAATCATGTTTAATATTTCTCTTATTTTAGGATCTTCTCAAGTGTTTCCCCTAACCCCTACCACCTCCTTTAGTGGTGTATAAAATTTTTAAGGTTTAATTACAATTTTATTTTATTAAGGAAATTATGGGGGAAGGAAGTGGAATGGTGGGGAGAATGATAATACCCACATATCACTGCTATTTTATATGATTTTGGGATAATTTATGTTTTTGAGAGTTTTATTTTGAAATATTGAGTTTTATGGTATTTTTTCCTCTATATGTGGGTTAACATGAAAAATTAAGGAGAAAACCTACAGGTTGTCTTATACACGAGTGTTTTAATTTTTTAGTGTATGTTTAGTCTTCATAGATTAAACATGGTTTTCCCCAAAACTTATGGCTTATAATAGATTTTTTAAGTCTCTGTGTTTAGGGAGTTAGAGCATGACTTTTACATGGTTAACAGAAACCATGAGATAACCTTGATAAGGTGTTACAGTTTTTGATAGTGAGTTTTTGAATGGTTGGTGAATGACTTGGTAAACTATGTATCCAAACCATGAAAGGTGTGATACTTTCCTATTGCGAGCTGTGTAGTTGGAATAAAGTTTAATAAACTATACGTCATAACTGTGTGAGCTTCCTAATTTCTTAAAAATAAAAAATTCCATTCTTGATCCTATTATTTTTAAGGACCTATGGCCTTATAATTATTCTCCTATTACACATACAGACCAGTGGTTCATGAGGGGGGGGGAGGGCTTTTTCCATCCTTCTTCCTTGGTTTGGATCTCTACTTACACTAATTTCAAGTGATTTCTTAAGGTATTTCCTTATTTTCTCTTCCTTTATTCTTTCTTTCCTCTTGGATTTTGTTTCTACCATAAACCCTAATAGACACAAAGTTCAAATTTAGGGTATTGTTTGGACCTAATCATGGGGGTTTGGTTGTGTAAGAGTTATAAATGGTGATTCCCAACTCAATTGTGCATTATCCATTGAAGGTGATGCATTGCAATGAGATTCCTGTTGGTCCTGATATGTGTTTCTATGTAATATACCTTAGAATACATTTCATGTAATTATTAACTATTTTTAATTATTTTCTTATGAAATTAAGGGTATATGTGGTACTATAATGGTTTGGAAATTAGATTTTTGATGGATTTCATACTTGTCATAAGGAAGATTTTATGAGTTAGTAAATATTGTTTCTATTTTGAACATTTTTCTTTCTAAGTATCATTATAAAATTTCTAAGTGGATTTTAAAAAAGGGAATATAAATTTAAAAAGGATTACTTGGAACAAGTTGACTTCCAAAGTAGGTATTTTTTTATTTTAAAGGATCATTTTAAAAAAATGGGTATTTTAGGTCTATGTGAAATGGTTTTGGAGATTTTGATCTCTTTTGGTTATTTTAGAAGTGATTACCAAGAAATTGATTGATTTAAAAATATATTTCAAAGTGTGTTTTGAGAATTAGATTTCAATAGATGTTTTGAGAATAATATTTCAAATATTGAAATGTGTCTTACATTACTAGCCTATTTTGAATGGACTATTTAAAAATTTATAAAGGAATTTATTTATAATTGTAAGACCCTTATTGTTTTATTTGACATATGTTTATGTTTTGGACCCAAGTGGGATGATTTATATTATTATTCTACCATATGATACTATATATTGAATGGAATGGAAGGGTCTATTTTTTACAAGGGTTTAATAGGTGATATATGGTTTATTTCAAAGTTTTTTCATTTTTATTGATTAATGTATTTTTTATGCCTTCTTGTTTGGTATCCTATATTTGAATTATCATGGGAACCCCGGTAGCTAATAGAGGGTTTGGATGCATGTTACACTAGCCTGATGTTCTTTCATTGGCTAGTGACCTAGTAAATTGACACCCTCATAGGGGTATACATTATACTCATTTACCAAAAGGGGTGATGAATAGGGATTTTCAAGTTTTTCTTAAGGGGGACCAAGAGAGAGTGAACTAAGGAAACCAGAAATATTATCATACATGTTAGATCCTATGGAGTTTCACATGATGTTTGATTATCATTATAAATTATTTAGGGTATTTTATTTCATTAATTTCTTGTATCCCCTAGTCTTGATTTGATCCCATGGGACCAATTCTTATTTATTACCATTTTTATTTAACTCTTATGTCTTGGTTACATGGATGGATGCATTATATTCTAATGTTATTTTGGTTTAATTTAATTTTTTTTCATAAATGGTTAGGAAATTATGATTTTATAGAGTGAAGTGGTAATTGTTTTATAAATATAATTTGAAAAATTATTTTGGGAAAAGAGGGGAAAAGGGTTGGGGTTTTCTTCATATATTTTTAAAACATTTTTCATTGGTTTGAATAAAATTTAAAATAAAATTTATTGTTTAATTTTTTGGTTTGAAACCTATGTTTTTAAACCAGGTATGAATTAATTTTAGAAATTCTTGTTTCAATGGGTTTGAAAAAGAAAAGTGATAAAGTATATTGTTTTTTATTTGTGCCAGCTTATTGAAAAGTAAAAACCTACTTTTACAATTTAAATTAATACTAGAATTAATGAACTATTTTATAAAGGTAATTTAATAGACTCCTTGTGAGATCCTATTGGGCATGTTTGGTTCACACCCTACATTTTCACCACTGTATGGTTGTGTATGAAACTTCCTTGTTTTTTCTCTCAAGTGCCTAAGTCCTATGTTCCATTGGATGTTCATCTTGGTCTATTTATGGAAGTGTGGTTATGGTGAGTTTCCATGTTTCATGGGAAGGATTTTGGTTCTATTTTGGATCCTTTTTATTTTTTAGATGATGTATTGGACTTTTTTCTAGCTGTTGTATTACTTATGGAATCTTTTTATCCTAGTGTAATTGTGTATTTTGGATGCCATATTTATTTTATGAGTTGATTGTTTATTTTTTATGTTCCCTATTTGACTTGTTTATTATATTATCTACACTTATTTACTATGAATGGAAATCCAATATATGGATTGGTCATGCCATTTTTTTTAAAAAATATTCACTATTTATTTACTCTAATTTGAGGGTGAAACTATTCTGAGGTATGTACTCCTCGATTCCCTACCATTAGTTACCAAATAATGGGGATTGAGAATGATCTTCAGTCCTAATGGAAATCTAGGTTGGGTGACAAGTTAGGTTATATTGGGCTGTTTCATTACATTACTCATGTGGTGATTTCTAATTTCATATAACTTTATGACTTTAAATGAAAAATTTCATGTAAATTATACATGAGATGAATTGAAATATCTATAAATATACTTGGATTCTATTTTTGGGATAATAAAACAAACTTATGGGGTGTGTAAAAAGGTACACATTAAAGAGGCGTGAATCGATTAATTAGGTGGATGGAATAATTATTCTAAAACTAAATCATTGGAATCATACATACATAAAAGAATAAAACATAATAAGATAAATATTTCATGATTTGAAATAATTATGAAATTAATATAAATATGATTCATTTTAATTTGGTTAGATTTTTAAAAGAAAACTAACAAATACTAAGTGTGAGATTCCTTCTAAAGTGACACCAGTTAAGTCCTCGACCATCAAATGGAGTTGGTTCTTACAAAGCAGGGTGCCTCTCAATTATCTTGTGCAAAGAAAGAAAGTAATGGGTGAAAATGGATCAATATTAGGTATGTTATACTAAAGTAGGGTTCCCTTGAGATGTATTTTATTATCCTTATTTTAACATTATATTTGGGTGACACTTAGTTGGGAAACCCTAAGAGTTATTATACCGGATGAATAGAGTTAAGTTTTTCCATATGATAGATTTGGGTAAAGAGTTACCTACTCAACTATCCAATAATCATAACTATTATGATTGGGATTTTTTTCTACCTAAATAACTAAGTGGTGAGAGTAATTCCAAATCAAACTCCTTCCTTGGTGAAATATAGACCCTATCTCACTAAATAGATGTGATGTTTGGGGTCATCATTTTTAGTGGAATTAATTTCATTAAAAGTCATTGATGAAAATATATAATGTATGATACACTCCCATAGATATGTATCTATTATGTTCTATAGATTAATTCATGATAATCATATTGAGATCCCTTATAAGAATAAATTATAGAATAATTATATATTAGTATCTATGGTTGAGAAGTTTTATCAAATTAAAGTATTTTAAGTATCTTAATGTGAATGTTATAGAAATTAGTTTCACTAACTCTAAATCATGGGAATAAGTGTGATGCCCTAAAGATTATAGGTATGATTCCTTTGAGCCTTAAGTTAGATGTTTTCAATTTTAGAAGTTATGAAGGTGCATGGTATCTTTAAAAATATTTTTTTTATTTTTTGGTGAAAAAAGTATAGGAACACGAACATGGTGTGGCTTTGAGCCCCTATGTAAAACTACCAAATCCACCACACCCGGTAAAGGGTGTGGCCATCAACATAGAACTTGGGGATTCCCCCTATGCAATGTGATCAGTATGGACACCACCACACTGTGGTAGTGGTAGTTTTGGGACAAAGTGAATTAAAAATTTTCTTTAGGCCATGGATAGTCCCCATGGTTATCCCACTCAGTGAAGAAACCATGCCATGATGTGAAACACCAGGCCATAGTGATGGTGTTTTTGGAATTTTAAATGCCTGAACCGTTCCTAAAATTTCTAGTGTGGTTACTCCAGTTGCATGCAACCTTAATTAGGTATTTTAATGCATATTTAGAATTTATTTCCCTCTATTAAACTGATTAATCTCATTCATTTGTCTCATATTTTAGATTTATAATGTTCCATGAAGGGGTTTTGAGCATTGATATTTCATCAATTAGTGAATTACCGTGACACCTTTATTCTTGGGATTTATCTTTATAGATCTTGGTTCATGAGGACCATATCTATTCTTCTCAAATCACCGTTCTCTTAGGAATCAGGGTTTTCTTTGTTCTTTAGGTATGTGGTTTCATGATATAGTCCATATTAATTGAAATTGTCTTTTTTTGTTTGATTTGAAATGGATTACTCATTTATTTTTGAAGCATTATTTTAGATTATTGATAATTTTTTTCTAATTAAAGGGTGTGAGTTGAAAACTATTTGGAAATGGATTTTGAAATAAAGTTATAAATTATGGTAATTTTTTTTAATTGAAATGAATGATTTAAAGAATTACTTTGAAGATGATTCTTAGGAAATAATGACATGAAATGTTTTATGTATTTTGAATGAAATGAATTTTTTTAATGATATGAATTTTGATGAAACCATTAATTTTGGTTTTGAAATGAAGTGGCTTGTTTGAAACTTGATTTGGGGTTTCATGAATGATGATTCATGAAACTAATTTGAGATGAATTATTTTACCCCCAATTTATTTCTTTGAAGCACATGTGAGCCTATGTATTTAGGTGGATTTTCCAGGAAAAACATGATATTCATGTATTATCTCTACCTATAAATGTATTGATGATTAAAATGATATGAAACTTTGATTAGGGAAGAGATTTCATTCATTAGGGTGGATTACTATTCCCCCTAGGATTAAGATCCAGGTAAGTGTGCACACCTGGAGCCATACTTCACTGATATATGTGAGTATCCTTGAGCCTTGATCTAGATAACCCTAAGGACAATAAACATTGTTCTATGATTGAAAATGAATTATACATTTTGTTTCTTATAAAATGATTTATTCACGCATTTTTGATGAAATTCTTAATCATGCCTATTTTTATGGAAATATTTATTCATGCATGTTTTATACTTTCCATTGAAATGATTTGAAAATAATGTTTTATTATGAATTTTGAAAATATTATAATGGAATTTTTATTTAAAATTGAGCATATATGGATTATTTGATATAGTCTGCTTATGAAATTTCTTGGTAGGATCCTACTAGGATAGTTTTTATCACACTATACATATACATTTGGGCCTATGTTGACTTTATTTTTCTAGGAATATAAAAAAGGGAAGAACATATTAGAGGTAGTGGGTGTTTTTAATAGTATAACCTTGGGACTTAGCGGTAAAAGGTAGTGATTTATTCTTCGATTTTTGTGATATTTTGGATTTTTGTTTTATTTTATGTTTTATACTGGTCTACTTTATGGTACCTTTTCTCCTGAAGACTTTATTGGAATACCAAATATTTTTGGTTTCTTATCCACTAATACCTTATTTTTTTGTTTTTATTATAGTGAAATTAACCCCCATTGATTATTTGTTTTGATACCCAGGTGTTAGTTTCCTGCTCGTGGGGATCAGGATCTCCATTTGGTCAATGTTAGAGATGATTTGGATTCTAGTTTAGTGGGTTATCTTGGTTGGTTCATGAAAAATTGGTATTAAAGGAGGTTATGTCTCTTCCTAGATGTCATTATGTAGTTTATGATGTCTTAGTAGATACAATATTAGATTACTGAGATTTAAAGTCTAGGTTATGAGCAAGTTACTAGATAACTATCATTTTAGCGATACTTATGTTACCATGGAAATTTTGTGAAAAGTGTCTATGAGGAGTTTAATTGATCCGATTACAGACTTTTACCAAATATTATTTTAGATTAATGTTTTTAGTTTAAGTTATAACTGATAGAGTTGATTTTATCATGTCTCTTGAATAATGTTTTCTTGTTATCTATTGATGTTGTTTAGTAATATACCCCCAATAATATATATGATCAGGCTTCAAGAGAGAGATGATGATGAACCACAATAAGAAAAACCTCCAGTGGAATAGAACATCACAAAGGTAGTAGTGCATGGGGTCCAAGATCTTGGAAAAGGGTTTGTTCCTATCCTTGTTCAGACTATAGATGTGGAACCTTGATGGGATGATAGTATAGATTAATCCTAAGAGTATCTTTATCAAAAACCACCATTCTTATAGGGAATTAATGTTCCTAAAGAGGTAGAGTATTGGTTGTATAAGATTGAAAAACTCTTTTAGTTCTTAGAGATTCTAGATTTCATTAAGGTGAAGTGTGATGACTTCAAGTTTGAGGGGCTTAATAGGAGATGGTGGGATGCTATAGTTTTTGTGAAGAATAATGAGGTCTTAGATTTTAAATACTTTAAGAATATTTTTACAGAGAAATTATATCCATATTTAATGATAATGGATAAGTATATGAATTTTATCAACCTTCACCAAGGTGTTTGTGTAGTGACTCAGTATACCAATCATTTTTATGAACTTGCTTAGTTTTCACCTGAGGTGGTTCTGAATGAGAAGCTAAAGGCCTAGAGGTTTTTGTTGGGTATTTGATCATATATCTGATATCAAGTCTTTATGCTAAATATTACATCTTATGACAATGTTCTAGATAGGGCTTTGATGGTGGAAATTAACCTAGGTATTAAATCAGGGTTTAATGGAGTTCCTCCTACTCCTTATGGAAACTTTAGCA
The DNA here is from genome assembly GCA_963277665.1 of Viscum album. Taxonomy (NCBI): domain Eukaryota; kingdom Viridiplantae; phylum Streptophyta; class Magnoliopsida; order Santalales; family Viscaceae; genus Viscum; species Viscum album. The sequence goes on along the minus strand of OY728150.1, from coordinate 799,134,756 downwards.
CTTAATTTAATGTGAATATATAGAAAAATGATCCTTGTGGGGGAAACAATGGTTGTGGTCCTTGACACCAAGCTTTATGCATATCATCTGTAGTGTCTAGTAAAGTCCCACTTACTTGTTTCTAATGTGGAAATATTAGGCACTTAAAGCATGATTTCATAGCAGCATTGAAAATTTGCATCTCATAAAAAAATTAAGGACAATAATATAATTTTTCCAAGTTTTTATTTCCCCATATTATAAATACCATGACCATATTATCCTATATTTTATGGTTACTTTATTATATTGGTACTATATATAAGTGATATAATCCCAATGGATTTAATAGTTTAGTAGTCTTAGAAAACTATATATATACTTGAATCTCACATTACATATGAAAATTTAAAATAAAACATACTATTTTCTTTGAGAACACCATTATTCTGTTTATAATATCCCTATATATTAATCATAATAAATTTCATGGAATCCCAGGGAAAGGAAACTTAAGAAATGGGTGAGATAAGATACTCAGTAAGGGTATGCGTACAGTGTAATCTATCATGAATAAATAATGCATAATCAATACGAAAAGATAAATAACTAAAAACACATGCCATTAAATCAAAAAATTGATCATGGAGAATAATATGTTAGGAATAAATGATGATCAAATAATTATATATAAATTATTACATGAGATTGAAACTTATCCATGGATATCATAACTAATAAAATAATCACATGGACCTCAATAGATAATCTCATAATGATGTAATGCATAATGATGGAATGCATAATGATGGATATTATAAAATAAAAATCAAGGCCTTATGCCATGAAATATGACATAAAACAGGTAATTACTCATCTAAATACCCAAAATAGTTTTTCACATTAGACCCACCGATGTATTTAGGGATTATAACAAGACCCAACTATCACTTACTAAGTCCAATTCATTCCTCATATGAAAATGGACGAAACATAATCAATATGAAAATTCATATTAAAAAACTAGCATATGAAATGTTAATAATTTTCCTATTAAATAAATATTATCATAAACCATCCATATTAATATGTATAATGGTATACAAATACTATATCCCCAATAAAATATAATATTCACTAAAGAGTGTTGACATAAATGAATGTACTTTAAAAAGATCACTAGAGGATTTATTAAGGAAAATGACCTTTTAATTTTGAAATAAAAATTTCCCAAATATTAAGGAAAATTTTTTATTTGTAAGGAAGCTCTTAAAATTGTAAATTTATCTTTAAATCCTTGGAAAATCATGATGGTAGAGAATTATATTCATTCCATATAAGTAAAAAACATTCCTTTCACACTTTTGTAAAAATTAAATAGTACCTCATTCGGAAAATCAAAGAAATATTCCTTAAAAAACTTATTATAAAAATCAAACATGGGTAAAAAAATGTATTTGATAAATAATTTTATAATATTAAAAATATTTTTTAAAACATTTTAAGGGAAATATGGATATAGAAGAAAAGATTCCCGATCGAGTAGGAAAACAAATTCTGTTTTACTTAAAAACATGGTTTTGGTATCTTGAGTAATTAAAGAGTGTAAAATGAAAGGAAAAACTATAATTTAAATAAATAACCATATTAGAATAAAATATATTGGTTTTAATATATAAATATCAAATAATTCCCCTAGTGGACACTCTAACATAAACAATCCCGAATAATGATGAGACTGTGAAATAAACTCTTACCTCAAGTTAGACTTCATTTGTATGTGTATTAATGTATAATAAATATGTATTTATTATAAATATATTCCAGAGCCACAATAATATATATCATAACACATATTATTTACTTATAATCTTTTTTCACCAGTTTATTAACAATTCTTTATTAAAATCACTGTTCTGGGTAATAACTGCTTTATTTTTCATATATGTTTTGGTTTGGTAGTTTTGGTAATTGTACTTTGATCATGGTTAAATAATATAAAAAATTATAATAATGATATAAATATCATATATATTCATGATATATGTATTTATAGTAATCCATAAAAGTCAGATATATAAAAATGAATCACATTATTCATGGAGACAGTAGGTCGTACGTACACAAGAACACTATTTACATTTTTTGACGGATGGGAAAAAATAAAGGTAAAAAATAATTCACATTTCTAGAATCATTATCATATAATATATATAATATAAATTTATTAAATCCATCCTTATTAAAATCCATGTAAATCATAAATGAAAAATGAATCACATCGCTTTGTGGAGGCTGTAGTCCACACACACACACAAGTGACCTTATCATTTTCCAATGGATTGGAAGATAATAATGTATATGTTATATTATAATTAAATAAGTATAATTATATCATAAATATTATATATATACTTTAAATCCATCATTATATCCAAATTTATGATATAGTAATAGAAAACAAATTACATCGGTTTGCGAGGCGGTAGCCTGTCGTACACATGATCAACAATTTCATTTCCCATTTAATGGAAGAAGAGATGGATATAGGGCTTTCAATAAAAATAATAACATATCAGTATATGATAGATAAACATGTTATTATGTTGGAATTATTAATACATAATTTATATTGGTAAAAGAATAAGTAAAAAGAAATATCTTAGTGAATACAATTACCATCATTAAGAAAAACCTAATTTGGATCTCTTATTAAGTACCCTAGAGTTGTTATTTTGGGAAGAACAACAGATATAGAACATGGATAAGTATTTTTTAAAGATATTTTTCTAGATTTATTCTGATATAAATGTCTTAATAGGTGTGAATAGGTGAGGGGATTAGGTTCCCTTTTATAATTGAGGTGAGTGACACACTTGTAAGTTTAACCCTTAGTAAACCTGTTTTAACCTCAACCACGATAATTTTTTTTACTATTATGAAAAAAATTATTTTGAAATTATTACCTAATATTAATTATTATTATTACAAATATATAATCAATTTTATCAAACTTAATTCATATAATCATCATAATTTAATTTAAAATTAAACCCACAATCGTGATGAAAAAATGATTTTCCAAAGAAATATTTTTCTTAAGTATAAAAAGTTTGTTATCAAAATTCAAAATAAAATTGATTCCAATGACCTAAATTGGATTCATAATAATATAATTTAAATAATTTTACTTTTAAAACAATTTTTAATCCAAAATGGATCTTTTTAAATTCTTTAAATGAAAATATAATTTTTAATAAAAATTTGTTTTTTTGACTATTCATAAAAAAATTAATATTTCCAGAAAATTATTAAAAAATAAAACTAAGATTATTTTAAAATTTTCATTTAAAAAATGAATTTAATTTTTTAAAATTAATTTTCCAAAATTGGGAAAAAATGAATTTTAAAATAAGTGTGCAAATCACGATGAAACCGCTTTTTAGAAAAATATAGATTTTAAGCATAAAATTGGATCTAGTATTATAGAATTCCTAGGAAAAATATTACATGAATTATATTTTTTTTATTGAATATATAATATATAAATTTCATTAAAATAATTCTCTAATAGTTATTAATTTATTTTATTAATATAAAAACACATTGCATGAATTAAAACAGTTTTTTCAGAAAAACATTTCTTTTACATTAAAATAATTTTGATTTTAATTTATAAATAATTAATGAACTATGAATTTATTTTATACATGTTTAAACCATATAATTTTCTTAATTTAGTTAATACAATTCATACCATCCAATTTAATGGTTAGGTTACAATGGTGTACCATATAACTATTCATTTAGACTTGGGGTTTAATGCATCACAAGCTATCAAAGAGATTAAATTTATTTAAAAAGAAATATATCATAAAAACTTGGGTTGTCACATTCTTCCCTCCTTTAAAAAATTTTATCCTTAAAATTTATATAATGTAACCTCATGAAATTATATGGGTAGTTCTTCATCATCATTTCATCAAGTTTCCACATTTCCTCTTTTATATTATGATTTCTCCAAGGTACCTTTACCAGCCGAGTCATCCGATTCCTCAACACTTGTTCTATAGTGTCTAGAATATAGACAAGCTCTTCAAAATAAGGTAAATTGGGTTCCAATTATATTTCTTCTGAGGTGAGAACATTCATTGTATCTAGAATGTACTTCCCTAATGAACATATATGGAATATATCATGTAATTTAGAGAGGCTAGGTGGAATTACAGTATGATAAGACATAACTTTAATTCTTTCTATAATTTCAAAAGGTCCGATATTCCTAGGGATAAGTTTTCCTATCTTAATAAATATTATAACACCCTTCCACAAAGGCACTTTTAATAAAACATGATATCACACTCAAAATTAAAAATATTTCATTTGGTTATTAGCATAAATTTTTTTATCCTGTTTGAGATACTTTAATATGGGTTTGAATAGTCTTTACCTTTACTATTGTATTTTGCACAAGTTTTGGGCCTAAAATATTCCATTCACCAAATTCATCACAAAAAGTTGGAGTATGAAATCTCTTTCCATATAATTATTCATACATCACCATTTAGGTACTTTAATGGAAGCTATTATTATAGAAGAAATCTACCAAAGGTAAATACTGATCCCACATACCTTGAAAGTCAATTATGATTTACCTAAAAAAGTATTCTAAAGTTTGGATAGTCCTTTCAGACTACCCATTAGTTTAAGTATGATAAGCAGTGCTCAAATGAAGTTTGGTATCAAGAGCCTTTTGAATAATTTTCCTGAATTTTGATATTAATCATGGATCACAATTAGAAACAATTGAAAGAGGTGTGCTATGAAGTGTTACAGATTCATTAATATAGAGTCATGCAAGGAATTCTAGAGGCAAATCTTCTCTTATAGTGAGGAAATGTTCATATTTAGTAAGGTGATCAACAATACACCATATTGCATCATTATTTCTATAATTATTTGGTAATACAATGAAAAATTCCATAGTAATGTCATTCCATTTCCATATAGAAATAATTAGAGGTTAGATGAATCCTCTAGGATATTGTCTCCCTACCTTAACCTATTGAAAACAAATATTGAAACATAATCAACAATTTCCTACTTCATATTATCACATAAAAAATTTTCTTTAGAATCTATGTACATCTCTATTATACTAGGGTTAATAGAGAAATTAGATATATGATCATCATCTAATAATTACCTTTTTATATCAGGCATAGATAGAACACATATTATCCTTGAAAAATTTATAACACCATCTTCATATATAAAGTATTTGAATTTACCATCATTCATGGATTTAATTTTCTTTTGAAAATTCTCATTATCAGACTGAGAACATTTTACCTTTTATAATAAATATTTTTTGAAAACTATTTGAAAAATGAGTGATGTTTCTCCTTCCTTAATAATTTCTAGATCTATATTTGCTAAATCCATGAACATAAGATCCCTATCAATCCTTATCTTATTCAAAATTCTAGGATCTTTTCTGCTCAATGCATCTGATATCTTATTTTCCTTTCCTATATGGCAGTGTATCGAGCAATAATAATCCTTAAGTAGCTAAAGCCATTATATTCTCATCATGTTGATATATTTCTATGAAAAGATTTATTTTATACTCTTATGATCTATGTATATTACACATATTTCACCATAGAGATAATGTATCAATATCTTCAAATAAAAGACTATGGTTACCAAATCAAGATCATGAGTTGGATAGTTTTGTTCATGAGACTTTAACTGCCTTGATGTATATGCAATAAATTTATCATTATGTATAAGGACACAACCAAGTAACTTCCTTTATGCATCACTATATATTAAAAATCCATCATTTCTCGATGGTCAAGTCAAGATCACAACACTTACCAATCATCTCTTCAATTATTCAAAACATTCTTTACACTCATTTTCCCATATGAAATTAACCCGTTTATGAGTAAGATTGGTTATTGGGTTATCCAATCAGGAAAATATTTGTACAAATTACCGATAGTAACCTTCAAACCTAATGAAAATACATACCTCAGTTATGTTTGTTTATGTAGGAAATTATTGGACTGCATTTTTCTTCACAGGATTAAATGATATTCCATCCTTGGAGAAAATATGGAAAAGCAAAGAAACTTTATGAAGCCATAATTCATGTTAAATTTTCCATATAACTATTTTCTTTTAAGATCCTCAAGAATGATCCTTAAGTAATTATCATGGCCCTCATAGCTCTTAGAGTACACCAAGATGTCATAAATAACCACCATGAACAAAATTATCAAGATATTCCTTTAATACTCTATTAATTAGATCAATAAAATCACATGGTTCATTAGTCAATCCAAATAGCATTATTGTAAACTCATAATGTCCACACCTCATATGAAATGATGTTTTATAAATATCTTCCTTCTTTACTTGAAAATATGATACCTAGAATGAAGGTAAATCTTTGAAAAATATTGATCTCTATGGAGTTAATTTAATAAGTATTTAATGTTAGGTATAATATACATGTTATTTATCATAATAGCATTGATTTTACTATAATAAATACACAACCTCAAAGATCCATATTTATTATTAATGAAAATAATAGGGGATCCCCAAGGTGAAACACTAGTGTGTATAAATCCCTTACCACCCAATTTATCTAGATATTTCTTTAACTTGACTAATTCCATAGTGTCCATTCTATAGGATTTATTTGATATATATTTTATATTAGGGATTAAATCAATGGGAAACTAAACTTCACACTATAGTGGATGTCTAGAAAATTATTCAAGAAATACATCAATTTATTCCTATATAATAGGTACATTATCAATTTTAAGATTACCTTTTACATCCATATATTGTGTCTACTCTTCATGCCCACAAATCTCATTTAGAAGAGATACTGGAGGTGGATCTAAACATGGTTTAGATGATGAAGTCTCCCCACTAAAGATAAGGAATTCCATATCTTCTTCACAAATCATAATTTACTTCTATTTGAAATAAAATTTTGTATCGAATTTTGAAATCCAGTACATACCAAGGATTATATCAAAATCAACCACAGGTATAATAATAAATTTAGAAAATAGGGCATGATTATGTGTCATAATTGGAACTGATTAACACATCCTTGTTGTGGTGATACTTCCACTAGGATTCTTAACTGATAACTCACTTTTAAGGTGCTGGGGAAAAATATAATTTTCTTGGAAAACATAGAAGATATAAAAGATTGAGAGTATCCAAAATCAAAAAAATCATTAGATAAATTTGATTAAATGATTAAAGTACTTTCCACCACATCCTTAGGAACTTCGACATAAACTGTTATTACTACATAATCTTATCCTTGATACCTTAAAATTTTCTAGGGAAAATTATCTTGATGCATGGGACAATAATTTTCATAGTGCCCCATATACTTACAATTGAAGCATTGATCATTGTTAGATTATTTCTTTCTCTTTAAATCATGAGTTTGGGGGCCTTTCTCTCCATACTTGAATAAATATCTCATTACCAACAAGAATTTTCCATTTTGTTTCCTTCCAAAATTATTACAAGTTGGGAATTCCACCCTTCCCTTATCCCCTTTTTCCATATTTCATTTTATTGAGTGTTTAGTCACCTTATTTTATCTTTATTTGCCTAAAATTTATAAGACTTGGAGAATTATTTCACAATCTTGATAACACAAGATACTATATCCTTGTATGGTTAGAAGTTTTGGGAGACTAGTTCCCTTTGAAGGATTGGATTTATCCCACCAAATAAGCAGTCAATATTACTCTTTGGATTACATATATAGTTTAAAACATATATTTCTAACCTTGTAAAGTTTTCTTCATACATAGAAACATTTTCCTTTTCCTTTTTGATCAGACTCAAGAATTATATCTCCATATATGCTCATTGTTCATGAGGAAAATATTTTTTCAATAAAATATCTTTAAAATCCTTCCATTCCATGATCAATATTTCCTAATCATCCTTAGTGTTTTAAATAAATGAACACCATTTATCTAAATACCCTAAGATATTATAAAGTACCCTGAAAACCTTATCCATTTCACTACTTCTCAAAGAAAGAAATATCTTCTCTAAGGAACTTATCCATTGCTCAACTACAAATGTGTTTCTAGTCCCATTGAATGATGAAGGTTGTTGATGCATGGAATATTATAAAATTGTTACACCACATTTTTGGATCAGTAGACTAATCCATATGGGCAAGGTTATTGGTCATAACCTAAGGTAGCTTCCCAAATATAGTTATAACTTGTTCATCTCTAGCTATAACTCTAGCTCGAGCTTCATTATCTTTCCCAAAAGGGAAATCCATAAATGAATTATGTGTATTGATATAGTTTCCATTACTTCCACTAGGAACCATTTTTAAATAATGACATACACTAGATCAGATCATAACATTATGAATCATAATATATAATTTCAAAACTAGTGAAGCACTTAATATAAATTGAAAATTTTATACATAACTAATCTCGGAATCATAAACCTAGTTTCTTTGGGAATATTCTCAAATCATAAAAATATTTTTAAATCCTTTATAATGGTTTGAAATTAAAATGTGAATTAACTAAATCATATCCCTTGGGAGTGTCAAAATAGGTTCTTAGTAAGGGAACACTCACCTTGCACCAGAATAATGGATGAGATACAGTCAAACCAACTATTTTCAGGGTAATTACCCTTTGATGCATCTATTCCAATACCACATCCACTTATAGTATCCAAAAATGGTTTTATTTCTAGTAAAACCACATAATATTTACCTTACGCAAAATTTATGATGTTATCCTATACTTAGACTTTTCCTTAAATTTATTCATAGGGTTATATTCTCTAATCTATGTTTTCATAAATCCAGTTCCCAATGTTTCTACTAAACTTTATCTAATACTAGCTGTAAAGACTCCAACCTTAGTATCCTAGAGTTGGTGGTTACTTTATTACATTGGTACTAGATACAAATGATCTCATATGAATGTTTTGAATAGTTTATTAGTCTTTGAAAACTAGATACATACTTGAATATCACATTACATATGAAAATTTAAAATAAAACATATCTTTTTCTTTGAGAATGAAATTATTACCTCTAGAATATCCCTATATATTAATCATAATAAAATTCCTCAAATCCTAGAGAAAGAAAACATAATAAAGGGGTGATATCACATGCTCAGTAAGGGTATGAATACAATGAAATCTATCATGAATAAATAAGGCATAATCAATATGACAAGGCAAATAACTAAAAAAACATGCCATTTAATCAATAACTTGAGCATGATTAATAATATGTTAGGAATAAATGATGATAAAATAATTCCATATAAAGAATAAAATAATATTGAAACTTATCCATGGATATTATAAATAATCAAATAATCACATGGACATCAATAACTAATCTCATAATGATGGAATGCATAAGACCGAACATCATAAACTAATATACAAGGACTTGTGCTGTGATATCATACCTAAAATAGGTAAGTAATTGGAAAAATACCGAAAATAGTTTGTCTCATGAGACTTATCAATTCATTTAGGGGATATAGAAGACCCATACCACCACTTACTAAGTCCAATGCATTCCTCATATGAAAGGGGTGAAACATAATCAATGTAAATATTAATATTGAAAAACTAGCATATGAAATGTTAATAATTTCCCTAATCAATAAACATAATCATAAACCATCTAAAGTAACATGGAAAAGTATATCGAAATAGTACATCCCTAGTAAATCATAATATTCACCAAAGAGTGTTGATATAGATGGGTATAATTTAAAAAGACCACTAGAGGATTTCTTGAGGAAAATAACCTTTTCATTTTGAAATAAAAATTTCCAAAATATTAAGAAAAAAATATTATTTGGAAGGAAAATTTAAAAATTATAAATTAATTTTCAATGAATTAGGTGGTCATAATGGTGGGAAATTTCATTCATTTTATATAAGTAAAAAGCATTCCTTTTACACTTTTGTAAAAATTCAAAAGTACCTTGTTCAAAAAATGACAGGAAGATTCCTTTTAACCCATTTTTTTAAAATAAAACATGGGTAAAAAATGTATTTGATAAATAATTGGAGAATATTAAAAAAATTCTCTAATTTTTTTAACAAAAATATGGATATGGAAGAAAAGATTCTAGACTGAGTAGAAAAACAAAGTCGAGTTTCCTTAAAAACATGGTTTCAATATATTGAGTACTTAAAGAGTGTAAAATGATATAAAAACAATTTAATTTTAATAAGTAACCATAATATAATAAAATATACTGGTTTTAAGAAATAAATATACAATAATTCCCTTAATGGATACTTTAACATAAACAATCCTGAATAATTATGAGATTGTGAAATAAACCCTTACCTCAGGTTCAAATTCCTTCGTATGTGTCTGAACCACATGTATAATAAATGTAGATTTATTATACATATATTATATAACTATAATCATATATATATTAAACCATAAATTATTTACTTATAATCTTGTATCACCCTTTTATTAATAATTATTTTTTAAAATCACCGTTCTAGGTAATAACTACTTCATTTTTCATGTATGTTTTAGTTTAGTAGTTTTGGTCATTGTAATTTTATCATGGTTCCATTATATATAGATTGATAATAATGATATAAATATAATATATATTCATTATTTATTTCTTTAGTGTAATCCATAAAATTTTGAGATAGAAAAATGAATTATACCATCCATTGAGATGGTAGGCCATACGTATGCATGCACGCTGTTTTCATTTTTCAATAGATGGAACAAAAGAAAGTTAAATAATAATTAAAATTTAAAGAATAATTATTTTATCATATATATCATATATAATCATTAAATCTATCCCTATTACCATATATTTAAATCTGAAATAAAAAATAAATCACATCGCTTCGCGGAGACGGTAGTATACATATACGCATAACGATGTTATCATTTTACAACATATTGTAAGGTAATAAGGTAGTTGTTATATTATAATAAAATAATTATAATTATTTTATAAATGTAATATATATACTATAAATAAATTATTATATTCATCCATGAGAGACAGTGATGAAAAACGAATTACACCGGTCTGCGAGGCGGTGACCCGCCGTACACATGATCAATAGTTGTTTTTCCATTTGATAGAATAGAAGATGGATATATGTTATTAAATAAATATAATAACATCTCAGTATATTTTATACACTATTTATATTATTTTTTAATTATTAATACATAATTTAAGGTGGTAAAATAAGAATTAGAAAGAAAGAGTTTGGTGAATATAATTATCTTTTCTTAGAAAAATCTCCATTGAATCTCTTATTAAGGATCCTAGAGATAATAGTTTGGAAAAAATAAGATCTAGAAAATATATAAGGTTTTTTAAGATATTTTCTAGATTTGGTCAAGTAAATTGGATTAATAGGTGTGAATAAGTGAGGGGAAGTGATTCCATTTTATAATTGAGGTGAGTGGAACACTTGTAATTTTTCAAAGTTTTCAAATAACGTCAAGCCAATTTCTTGAAAAATGGATAAAAAATGAAACATTACCAAATATTAGATGATATAATTACAAAATATATCCATAAAATATAATTTATAAAACTATTTATGTCATTTTAACCCCTATCTTTTTAGTTTACCTTTGGTAAACCTGTTTTAACCTCAACTGCGGTAATACATGTTTACTATTTTTATAATTATGACCAAAAAATAAGTTGGAATTATTAACCAATATTTATTATTATTATTAAAAATATTTAATACATTTTATTAAATTAAATTAAAATATTATATTTATTTTAATTTAAAATTAAACTCGCAATAGCGATGAAAAAATGATTTTCCAAAGAAAAAGTTATTTTAAGTATAAAAAGTTTTTATATAAAAATTCATCATAAAATTATTTTTAATGAAATAAATTGGATTAATAATAATAAATTTGAACTAATTTTACTTTTAAAATCATTTTAAAACAAAATTAATCTTTGAAAATTCTTTAAATGAAAAGATAAATTTTAATGAAAAACTGTATTTTTCAGTATTCATTGAAAAATTAATATTTTCATAAATTATAAAATTTTAACTTAAAGATAATTTTAACATTTTTATTTCAAAAATTAATTTTATTTTAGTGAATAAATTTTTTAAAATTGTAAAAAAAATTAATTTTATAGTAAGTGTGTAAAACGCAATGAAACTACTTTTTAGAAAAATATAGTTTTAAAGCATAAAACTAGATTTATTCTTTTCCCATTACAAGAAAAAAATATTAGATGAATGATAATTTTTTTTATTGAATATATAATATATAAATTTCATTAAAATAATTCAATAATTTTTATTAATTTAATTTTTTAAGATAAAAACACATAACACACATAAAAACAGTTTTTCAAAAAAAAAAATTTATTTTACTCTCAAATGTTTTTTATTTTCATTTCAAAACAATTGATAAAATATGAATTTATTTTATACATATATATAAAATATAATTTTCATAATTTAGTTAGTCATATTCATACCTTCTAATTTAATGTCTAGGTTATAATGGTATACCATATCACGATTCATTTAGACTCATGGTTGCGCGTATCAAAGCTATCAAAGTGATTAAATTTATTTAAAAATAAATATATCATAAAAACTCAGGGTTCTATAAACATAGTGGAATAATATCATATGTATGGATATGAACCGTGATAAAATCATTTTATTCTAGAATAATGGGGTTCTAGCTATAGGAATCAGGAATGAAGCAACTTCACACAGTGGGTGAATCTTCAGTGGGAGCTGATGTGTGTCCTATGATAGTGAGAGGTACCATTTGTATATTATAATATTTAATGACTACTTAATTTGATACTATATCCTCTTATTATTTCATATCAACCCATATCTTGGAGCTTTTTTTATCTTCTACTAGAGAATATGCCATTTTTGACAGAGATTACAAAACCTCTTAGGATGAAGACAAAGAACGGTCTCTAATGCCACTCTTGTGTTTTTTATTTATCAGAGATCAATATCATTTTGGAATTTTTGTTTCATGAAATAAATTATTTGGAATTTAGTATTAGGATGGACTAGTTTGTTTCTCATAAATATCATATTTCTTATTATCATCGGCATGTGTCTTTTACCACCCCTAATGGGGAGTTCTGTGTTTTACTGGGAGAATGAGAGCTAAGGTCTAGCCGAGCTAGTTCTCCTCTTCTAAAGATGGGTAGGATGATATCTTTATATGATGTTAAAATGGAGTTGTAATCCTCTTGTATTGAACTTCTTATAGTAGTTATTGAATTTCTAGAAGTGTTTCTATCAAAATTTTCTATTGTACCACTAGAGAGGGAGTTGGAGTGCTTTATTGACTTGATGTTGGGTAATCAACCAATATCTATTACCTCATACCATATGGAACCAAATGAACTAAAGGAGTTAAATAATCAGTTAAATGAATTTATTTGCAAAGTATTTATTCAAAACGGTGTGTATCCTTAGACAACACTATTTATTTTTTCCAAAAAGGCTGATAGAACCCTTAACTTGTGTGTTGAATACCAGAATATCAATTGGGTTATGATCAAGAAAGAGTATCATTTTATCTATATTGACGATTTATTTTATTATTTTAAAGGTTTTAAATGGTTCTATAAGATTTATCTTTGGTTTGGTTACCACTAGCTTAGGATCAAGGAGTATGATATTTCAAAGACCACATTTAGGAGTAGGTATGACCATTATGAGTATATTTTTATTCTATTCGGCCTAACCAAAACTCCTGCTATATATATAGTGATAATTAATAGGATTTAAACTATTATATTTACTCTTTTTTTGTGGTATTCATGGATGAAATCTTGGTTTATTAAAAAATTGAGGAAGATCATGTAATTAATTTGAGAACATTTTTTGATAACTTGAGGAATTACCTACTTTATTCAAAGATGTCAAAGTTACAATTATGGATTCCATAGGTGAAGTTATTGGGGCACGTAGTCTCACAAAATGGTATCTCACTTGTTTTTAAAAGGCCTAAGTTATCCTATAATGGGAGGAACCATAGAATGTCTTTGATATTTAGAGCTTTCTAGGTTTGGTAGGGTATTACTACTGGTTCATAAAGGATTTCTCCAAGATTTTTTGCTATTGATTGCTTTCACTCATAAGGGAGTGATTTGTTTTTATGATTTCAAGTTTAAAAATTTATTAAATGATTTAAATATATTTTTGATTTTAGATTCGGTGATGACTCTTCTAGAGTATGCAAAGGGCTACGTGGATTTTTTTATGATTTAGGTTTGGGTTTGGATTACGTTATCATGAAATTTGATAATGTGATGGATTACGGTTCTCATTAGCTTCGATCACATGAGAAAAAATATCCCACACATGATCTCTAACTCTCAGTTTTGATACATAACTTTAAGAGTTAGAGATACTACATTTTTTGAGAAATGTTTACCATTTACCCTGATCACAAGAGATTGGGTTATATATTTTTATATAAATATTTGAATTTTAGATAGAGGAGTTGGGTGGAGTACCAATAATATTTTTAATTTAACATTTCCTAAACCCATAGAAAGGGGAAAATTGTTGATGATGCTCTTATCAAGAAGTTTCCATACCAAGTTGTAAAGGAGTCTTCAAAGGAGTGGAATATCATGTCACTCTTTACTTGTATGAATCTAGGAGTCTGTGAGGATGTGATCGGGTTTTTTTCGGACAAGTGTTTAGTTGACATAATCTCTTCTTGAGATGATCCTCTAGAAGGAGAAAATTGATGATGAGTTTCATGGTATCATGAATTATTTATATGGTAGGGAGACCATCAATAGATGGTCTCAATCTATACAGGGAATCATTTTCTTTAGGAAACATTTTGACATTCCTTCACCTTCAAGAAGGGTAGTGAAGGGGGAATACCGTCATTCCTAGTGGGTGGTTCACCCAATAATGAATTAGATGTTTAATGATATGAGGCATCATTTTACGTGTCTTGGTATGAAATATAATTTTTTTATTTTGTTTCCCATTGTTTTACCTATCAGTAGATCAAGTTTGATCATCAGAAGCCTTCAGGTTTTCTTTAACCCCTTCCCATGTCTACTTAGATGTTGGATGAGATATTGATGGATTTTTTTATTGAGTTTCTAAATACTCCTATATTAAATAATTTAGTTTGGATAGTTATTGAATTATTTACCAAATTAGATCACTTTATTCCTATTCATGACACCACCAAAGTTGAGGATTTTGGGAAATCTGTATGTGACAGAGGTTTTCAAGTTATAAAAAGTTTAATATACCATTATTTCCAATAGGTATCCCTAGTTCACATCTCATTTTTGGAGATCCATCTAGGATTTTATCAGATCCCAAGTTAATTTGAGCATAATTTACCATAATCACACTGATGGTTAGATAAAACAAACTATATAGATTCTAAAAGAAATGATTTGTGATTATGTACTTGACTTTAGGGAAGCATGGGATTACCACTTGAGACTGGTTGAGTTTTCCTATAATAATTGATACCATTTTCCATTAAAATGGAACCTTTTGAGGCCTTTAATATCTGACCATGTAAGTATCCTTTTTGTTGGTCATAGATTGGTGAATCTTCCCTGGTGGGACCTAGCATGATCCATGAGACAATGATGAAAATATAGCTGATTCATTAGAGGTTGGTAATGGCTCAGAGTTGATATAAATCTTATGAAAATAATCATTGAAATCATTTGGTGTTTTTGATTAGTGATTAGGAATTCTTGAGAGTATTGTCTTAGCCAAGTCATTGACAAATTAGAAAATAAGGGAAGTTGGCACTTAGGTATGTGGAAATGTTTTAGGTTATTTAGTATATTGGGAAGGTGGAATACCATTTTCCTTTACCACAACAAATATCTTCGATCCATAATGTGTGATGTGGCATGTACTTGATATATTTTTTAACATATATTTTATTGAATTAATTATGTTCTTGATGTGAAAGTGCGATTTAATTGGAGAATTTTTTAAAATTGATTAATTGTGAATAAATTATAATTCCCTGGATATTATTTATAAAAATGAGTTATTTTTGGTGTAAAATAGTTCAATGGTACTTTTAGTGTTCATTTTTTAGGGATATTTTTTATTTTATTTTTAAGTTTTTATTCTTTAAAGATTCAGGTGTCGATTCTTTCAGGTGTTTTTGGTATATAATTGGTTTAATTTTCTCTATTTTAATCATTCATAATATTTTAAATTAAATTTTTTCATTTTATTCCATTTTTAATTATTTCTCATTAAAAAATATGTTTTTATTATTTTAATTACTTAACATTCTCAAAATCAATTCTTTAATATTTTAATTTCTTTATTTTAAACATAATGTTTGGAATTAAATTATTTGAAGAAAATTTTAAAATATATTTTTCTTGAAATCATTTATTTATTTTGAATGAATTTTGGAATCAGTGTATTTTAGGTTGTGCTACCATGCCTATCTTTTAATACCATGAACTATTTCTATGACCATGCTTATGGTATGCTACTGTGAAGCTAAAAATTTGTGTTTCTATAAAGATTAATTTGTTTTTATATTTATAATAGAAAAATTTTTCTATCTATGGTGCCCTTCTTCCATGCCTCATATACTAACATACAATATTCTGCTACCATTCCCACACATTGCTACCATGTCCCCTACTACTATGCCTCCTTATACCATTCCCCTATCTTAATACCATTCACCTAATACTATAAACCCCTATTTCTGCCTCCTCTATCTATCCACAATACTTCCCTCCCTTCGGCTAAGTGATTCCAAGATCATGAAGATGGAAACTAGAACTACTGTAATGAGAAGGCCAAATGAATTTATATGGAGTCCCTGATCTGGATAATGGAACTTAACTCAAAATTGTTGAAGATGAACAAAAATATAGACCCCATATTGACCGATTAAAACCATACAAAAGGATAAAAATTTGAATAAATATGTGATTTTATTTCATAAACTCAAACAAATGACACATAAGCTTGTAAAAAGATGAAATCAAGGTTGGAAAAGTAATCCAATCCATGTTAGGGAGAATTCCTTTGATGAAGTGTGAATATGAAGAATAAATATGATTATTGATAATAACTAAAACAAAGAAATAATATTTGGGAACACATCA
This sequence comes from Viscum album, assembly GCA_963277665.1. Lineage (NCBI taxonomy): Eukaryota > Viridiplantae > Streptophyta > Magnoliopsida > Santalales > Viscaceae > Viscum > Viscum album. Next base: position 799,117,549 of record OY728150.1, on the reverse strand, counting down.
ATGATGCTTGAAGAAATGAGATGATTAATTGAACTAGATGAAGAATTTGAGATCTAAACATAGTTATAAGAACATTGATGAACCTTGAGTGAAGAAATCCAAAATCGGGTGAGTTTTTTTCCACTGATGTGTTGTGGAAGAAACCAAACTAGATCGAGCACTAATTGGTAATTGAGGAATAATATATTGATTATTAATTTAGGTTGAGCTTCATCGATCCAAGGAGATTTAAATTTTATGTGATTAGGTTTGATGAGAGGTTGTAGATTCATAAGTCTCACTTAAACTCTCCCTCAAAGAAGATGTGACAAATCGAGGGGATGAATTCATCACCGACTGGTGTTCACCATGCATGTGCTTGATAAATATGAAGGTGGATCATGATTCTTCCCAGAACTATAATTTTGAATATGGAGGTGAATACTCTCCACCTACTCGGTATTTAGTTTCAAGGAAGCTCATAACCAATTGAAGAAAATGAATACTTTGATATTGATTTTCTAGGGACTATTATGCATGAATATGATCAACAGAGGACAAATTAAGATAAATAGCTATATAATATTTGGTTTAATCTAGTTTCAATTAAAAATTGTATTAATGTTAATGTTATTTATCCATGAAGTAACAAAAGGGTTGAATGATCATGCTTCAAGGTGGCAAAAAGGTCTTCTATGAAGTCCAAACCTGCATACTAATTGGTGATAAGAATAAGGAGAATACAAAAGGGTGAACTATCTAATTAATTACTCATGTCAGGGTACCCCTCAACTTTTATTGGTTATGTAAAGGTTCCAACATTACTATGGAAGGGTTTGTAGGGTGCTGTAGAGCCAAATTAAAATATACAGGTGCCATTATTTCCTTATTTAAAAGTGATGGAAATTTAGAGGATAAATAAAACTATGTTAAGGATCATTTGACACACTTTTTTATAAATAGGGAGTATTTATAATTCAAAGATTTGATAACAAATGAAGAGGGAAGTTTTGAAAGTTTTGAATTTGGTTTGATGAATGTTGAAGATAAGAGTTTGAGGGATGGAATTATTTTATCCTAATTGATGAAACTTATCAATGTTAAATTTGAAAGACTATATAGTGTAATATTAAAACATAACTTGCATAAAAGTTTAGTAAACTCACTATTATTCATGTCAATATAATTATGTGAATATGAAGTTATGACAAGGTGAATTGAAAGTCAGAATGAACTATTTTAAGGTCACAAAGATTGGTCGACTGGGATAAAAACTTTTTTTTTAGATTCACTACGTCTAGGTCTATGAAAAAAATAAAAATTTATTTTCATGTGACACATAAGTATGAATTTGAATAATTTGAAGTGCTAAAGGATCACAGGTCAATGCGAGGATATGGTCAAATAAGCTATAGGTGGTATGAATTATTTTGGGAATGTTTTGAGCTAGGAATTTGAGTTCAAAGATGCTATTACTTATTGGGGAGGAATTCCTACATGTGGAGGATCATATTTAGTTATAGAGGTATATTCACTTGAATCACATGATGAAGAATATTTATAGTGAAAAAAAACCACATGAAGGATATTTAGGAGCTCGATGAGTCTGATATCATTGAGGCTGGATGTGAGGAGGGAATGGGTGCATGATTTAAGGAAGTATATTCTGGAGAAAAATAACTCATGATCTCTATCCACATCTATTTCATTGATGAAAATCATCACCATTACATCCCTAATCATTCATATATCTCAGGGGATTCAGAGCACAGAGAGAGAAGGTAGATCAGAAACTAGATATTGGGGTGAACTTGAAGCAGGAGGGAAGTGGAGTTTGAGATAGAGGAAGAGACTGATCACACCTAAGGAGCTTCTTATACCTTTTCTTATTTCTTATTTTCATGTACTGATATTTTTTTAATGAATTATATTATTTTTACTACTTCTTCCATGTGTAACTAAAATTTTTAGGGGTCTGGATCAGATATATTGAACTGCATTCCATTTTCCTATTCTTGTATTCAGATTGACCATATAGAGTTGATGTGTTCCATCAAGGGATCTCATTTTATCTTCCTCATGAGCATATTTTAATTCTACCGCAAGTACTAATAGGAGAATGGTAGATCATCTTTTTCCTTGGAAACCAAAAATGAAGTACTAACCAAAAAAGGTTGTGGTATACTCTTCTCCATGAGGAAGCATCATCATCTTGAGTTCTATTAGAAATAATAGTTCTCAAGAGGGAATTCTAGCGAGGGTGATTTATCTTATGGAAGTTAATCATTTCATTCCTTTTCACAAAACTTGATTACCACTGTGGTAGATTCCATATAAAGGAAGGGTAATTTAAATCAATTATAACTAGTCTAGTTTCACTAACTAGATCAAGTGTCTTGTCTCACTCTCTTTCGCTACTCCACCTCTGTCTTCAAACATTCGACGTCCCTCCATATTCACTTCAAAAACTCACTTCCCACTCTATTTTTTGTTTTTTTAATGTTTTTACTTTTTTTTCTGAAAAACTTCACCTTCCATGTGGTTCAACCCTTATTACCATAGTATTATTAGTAAATACATTTTATAAATAACTAATTTGATCATAATCATGACAAGGTAGGAATTAATATGTTTCATGTATCATAGATCAAGAAGTAACTTTCAAACCCATATCATGTTTTGAATTGTGAGGGCCTTGATGTGAAACATGATATGAGTATTACTGAGAAGATAGTTTGGAATGTTGATTCTCAAAGGAAGGTTCTCTGTGGAAGTACATACCTTTGTATTAGATTATGTGGAAAAATGATTTGGATTCTCATGAGACGTGGGATCATAAAATGATAATGAGAGAGTAGGGGCCTCATCTCTTTTTAAACTAGTATTATTGAAAATACTTTCTAGGTACATAAATATTTTATTGTGGGGACAATTGTGATACTATCAGGGTCATAGATATGATTTCTTTAATCCTTAAGTTGTTTTAATTTGGTTTCAAAAGTACTATAGGTTTATGATGGATTTAAAAATTGGTTTTTATACTTTTTAGTGGGAAATAGGGAGGATGATGACCCTTGGTGTTGGGAATAACCTTCAACATAGACCATGGAGAGTCTCCCTATACACCACAAAAAGTATGACCACCACTATTCCACGGTGGAGGGTGTGGTGAGACAAAATTTCTTAAAAATTTTCACCAGGCCATGGATGGTCCTCATGGTCGGCTTTCTCGGTGAAAACACTATTCCATGGTGGGAAACACCAAGCTATAGTGACATTGGTTTTAGAATTTTAAATTCTTGGATGGTGCTTGATCTTCTAGGGAGTAGTCACTCAAGATGTATGAAACCTTAATGAGGGGTTTTAATGTATCTTTAGACTTAAATTTCCTTTATTAAAACAATTTCTAACATCCCTTTGGACTAGATTTTAGATCTATCATGTTATTAGAAGGTGTTTTGGGAATTAATATTTCATAAATAAGTAACATATGGTGAATCCTTTATTCTTGGTATTTCTATTTATATATCCAAGTTTATGAGGACCAAATATCTTCTTATCTCATCATCATTCTTTGAGAAATTGATTTTTTATTTGTTCTTAAGGTAGGTGGTTTTGTGATATAATCCGTATCAATTGAAACTATCATTACTTGTTTGATTTAAAATGTATTTATAATTTATTTCCAAAGTATGATTATATATTCTTGATAAATGTTTTCAAATATCATGGTGTGTGTTGAAAAATCTTTATTATTGGATTTAAAAATAAATTTTTGGATTCTAGAAAATTATTTGTAATTGAAATTAAGGATTTTAATAATTACTTTTAAGATGATTCTTAAGAAATTAAGGCATGAAAATTTTTATGGATTTTGGATGAAATTATTTTTTTTAAAAGGCATGAGTTTTGATGAAACCATTGATGTTGGTTTTTAAATTAAATTTAATGATTGAAACTTGATTTAGGGAGTCTTTAATGATTATTTATGAAATTTATTTGAGGTAAATGATTTTCCCATTGATTGATTTTTTTGAAGCACATGAGATCCTGGTTAGTTTGGTGGGTAATCTAGGACAAGTAAACTAGGAATGTATTAGCTCTACCCAGTAATGGATTGATGGTGACAATGAAATGGAACTTTGATGAGGTTAGGGAATTTATTCTTTGGGGTGGATTCATATCTCCCCTCGGCTTGATATCTTAGGAAGTATTCACACCTGTAACCATACTTAATTGAGATAGGTAAGGATACTTGTGCCTTGATCTAGCTAACCCCAAGACTTATATCCATTATTATATGATTTAAAATGAATTATATTTTCCAATTTTTATAAAATGATGTATTCATGAATGTTTTATGAAATTATTAATCATGCCTTTTTAAATTGAAATGTTTATCTGTTACTTATTTATAATTTCCATTGAAATGATTTGAAAAGCACATTTATTATGAATTGTGAAAAGATTACTATGCCATGTTTTATTAAAAATTGATCATATTTGGTTTATTTGATATATCCCACTTATAAAATGTCTTGGTGGGATAATACTAGGCTAGTGTTTCTCACACTCTACTTATGACTTTGGGAGAATATAAACTTTCTTTTACTAGGACCAAGAAAAAGGAAAGCACTACTTTGACGTGGCGGGTGTTCTTAATAGCAGGACCTGGGGACTTGGTGGTGACATGCGGTGATGTTGTCTATGGCTTATGTGATGTTTTGAATTGTTTCTTAATTTTGGATTTTATACTTGTATACTATGTGGTACCTTTTCTCCTGATGATACTATTTTAATACCAATTTTTTTGGTTTCTTATCCACTACCCCTATCCTATTTATTTTTTCTTATGGTGAAATTATTCCCCCTTGATTGTTTGTTTTGATGAAAAAGTGCTAGTCTCCATCCTATGGGAACCAAGAATTACCTTTGGGCCATGTTAGAGTTGATTTGGTTTCCAATTTACTAGGTTATCTAGGTTTTTTCATGACAGTATGATATTGGGTGTGAATCATACATTGTGTTGACAAACATAGACTTAGAGATAAAAGGGAATTGAAAAAGGGTGAAGCAGATCATTATGTTGGTATTGAAGAAAGAGTTTCTCCATTAGAAGTCAATAATTATGATCAAACTTTATCTAGTAGATTAATTTTAGAATTATAGAATTGTTATTATGTTCCATCTAGAAATTGAAATTTTATTTCTATATCTCTTTTGGATAAGATGGGATTTTAATTCACTATTAAGAAAAATAGTTGTTCTATATATAAGAATGAAATTTTTCATAGCATTGGGAATATAGTAAATTGTTTATATATTCTAGATTTGGATAATACTATCGATAATGTTTATAATAATAAAGTCAAGGTTGATTCTAATCCCACCCACTTTTAGCATTGTTGCCTTAGATAGATAAACTAGAAAAGAATCCAAAGAATCCATAAAGATGGATTATTGGAACCATTATATTATAAATCATTTGAGAATTGAAAATATTATTTATTAGTCAAGATAACCATAAAATATTTTATAGGAAAAGGTGAAAGGGATAGTGGATCATTGGATCTCATACATAGTGATGTATGCGGACTGATGATAACATAAACATGTGTTAGTTTTAAGTACTTATTTACTATTACCAATGATTTTAATTAGTATGGATGTGTGTTTCTAATAAAAAACATTATAATTTTTTTAAAAGTTCTAAGAGAATATGAAGGAATTAAAAAAACCTTGAAAATTTATTAACATCCTCCCATAAGATAATAGTGGTGAATACTTGAGCCTAGATTCATTAATCATCTAAGGGATTGTGAAATTTTTGCACAACTCACTCCTCCTAGAAAACCAAAATGTAATTTTGTGTATGATAGGAGGATTCATACCTTACTAAACATTGTTTGATCAAAGATGATTCTATGTGAAATTTATATTTCATAATGGGGTTATACTCTAGAGACTGCTATATTTCTATTAAATTGTGTTCCATCTAAAGTAATCATAAAGACACCATATGAGATATAGACTAGGAAATATACTGTTAAATTTTTTATTAATATTTTTAGTAGTGAATCATTCATACTATGATTGTATTATAATAATCTTGACTTTAAATCAGACAAATTCTTATTTATTAGTTATACTAAGGAAACTAAGAGATATTATTTCTATAATCCTACTAAACATAATGTGTTTGTGGCTTAATTTTCAAAATTACATGAGAATGAATTTATCAATCAGGGATTTTGTGGGAGAAATATTGAACTTGAAAAAGTTTAAGACCAATAAACAAGAAATGTTACTAAGATGGAAGTTGAGCTAGATCCACCAAAAGTTGAGGAAGAAGAACCAAATCAAGTTATACAAGAGCCTCGAAGGCCTGATATAATTCATAAAGATCTCATGAGATATGGATTTATTATAACCAATTAAGATTATGTAATGTTAATAATATATAAACCTACAACCTTCTAAGATTACCTAGAGAGTTATGATTATGAGAAATGGTTAAAATCCATAGAATTTGAAATGGAATCCATATATAGGAACCATGTTTGGAACATGGTGGATTCTCCTAAAGGGGTAAGAACCATAAGGTGAAAGTGGGGGTTTCTACAATAAAACTAACATGTATGGTAGAGTGGATACTTAGAAACCACTCTTGGTTGAAAAATTTTATAAGAAAATTCATGGTATTGACTATGAAGAAACTTTTTCACCTATTGCGATGAAAAAAATGATTCATATTTTTCTTACCATAATAACTTACTTGGATTACTAGGTATATAAAATGGATGAAAAATCATTTTATTTTTATTTAAGGATGTTTATATAATACAACTTGAAGGTTTTGAAGATATAAATGAGACCGATAAGGTTTGTAATTTGAAATGGTCCATTTATGGATTGAAGTAGTCTTTTCAGAGTTGTATGATTTGGTTTGATTTGGTTTTATAAAAAGTTCATATGATTCTTGTATATACAAAAAGATTAGTGGGAGTGTTGTAGTGTTTCTAATATTTTATGTCGACAATATACTAATTATCATAAATGAAATCCCAAAACTTCACACTCTGTAAATATGTGGTTGGGTAAATACTTCTCAATTAAATACATGGGTGAAGATACCTAAATATTGAGTATAAATATCTATAGATATATATCTAAGAGGCCAATTAGACTTAGTTAGGGAACTTACATAGGTAAAGTGCTAAAATGGTTGAACATATAAAATCCCAAGAAGGGGTGTTTAACATTATTACATTTCATAAATATTTGAAAGATTCAGGATCCTTATAAAGATTTAAAAAGTATGGATAGGATTACCTATACATCCACTATAGTATCTATAATGTATTTCATGTTGTCTACTGGATTTGAAAATTCCTATGCTCTTAGAATTACTTCAAGATACCAATCCAATCTTGGTGGGTCACTAAATTTTCATAAAGAACATCCTTATGTACTTGAGAAGGACTAATGATATGTTATTAGTCTTTAAAGGAGAGTATGATAATTTTATAAAGGGTTACACATGTGCTAATTTATAATCTAAGAGAGATGACATAAAATATCAATCTGGTTTCTTATTTTTCCCAATGGTGGATCTATTAGTAGGAAGAGTTCTATAAAGTCAACCATTTAATACTCAACAAGAGAGGCATAATAAATCCCTACATCAAATATTTTTAAGGAAAAAATTTGTATCAAAAAGTTCATCTATGAACTAGAGGTGGTTCCTAGAATTGAGGGAGTAATCAAGTTTTAATATGATAATAATAGAGCTATTTATCAGAATAAGAAACCCTGGTATCAAAAAATGACAAAAAAATAATTTAAAAATAATATATTATATGAGAGATCATTTGGAGGGGTGATATAAAGATCAACTGGGTGGCTATTGATGGAAATGTAGCAGACCCATTGATGAAACCATTACCACATCAACGACATGAGGGTCATGCAGAATTTATGGGTGTTAAAAACATGGGAGATTATTCGTAATGGTTTTAAATATATCATTTTATTATAATAAAGGAAAACTCCATTTATCATTCATTCTTGTGTGCTATAATTTACTTTACATTAATAGTATAATGATAATATTCCCTCCAAGTACGAATTTGATTTGTCCCTAATCAATGACCATCACAAGTATTATATGTTTTGATGACATGTTAATGTTATAATTAATATAATATTTTAGTCATTGAAAATGGTTGTATATGAGGTATGAAGAATATATTCATAAGGTAATAAGTAGATAATTATTACTTAGGCTGACCCACCAAAGTATATCTCTTGGAATTTCATATATTTATCAATATACTTAGGAGTGTATGCTAATTATCAATCCCTATTACATAATTTTGGATAGATACCTAGCATAGAACCTTCATACTTTAATACATTTCTTATGAAATTCAAAAGATACTTAACTAATCAGGGGGAGGTTAGGTATATTGCAGATTATGTCTTTGATTGTAGTGCAACTAAGATGGGATTTGTTTACTTGTATGATGAGAAAATACATATGAACCTTGATTGAATTAGACTAGGTAAATACATGTCCATTCTTATCTGAGTCATATATTATTTTTTCAACTACTTGGATGAAATACATATGTTGAAATCATTTGTTTGATGGATGACATGTGATTTATTTATTGACCTGGTTAGTATTTTTCATAGAATCAAGAAAAGATGATACAGACTATACTATATTGACATTGTTCTATGTATTATTTTCACTTTATGCCATGGTGAAATATATTATACAAGTATAAATATCATGTAAATGATAATTATTATGGTGAACATGATTTTATAAAGATATGAGTACTTTTGATGGAGATCAAACCAAAGAACTTAGTATCTTGAGTAACATTTATGCTTTGACAGAGGTCACTTTTTATTACATTTATAAAATAGGGATTTCATTTTTTTTTCAACACTACTAATACCTATAAGGTCACAAAGTTATGAATTCTTATAAGGAATAAATTTTGGACAAAGTTTTTGTTACAAAAGGAATAGAATTCATTGAAACTGTATCCAAAAGAAGTTTTATATGGATTCACAAAGAGTTCTAAAGTTATTAATAGGTTCATTATGGATTTTAGTAAAAGTGGGAGATTGTTGGTTATGTACTAAAAAATATGTATATGATTCATATAACTTAAGGATATATTGGTTTTAATGTATCCTTATGTTGGATCCCAACATTACATTAGTTCCAATGTAATCTAGTTGCATGTGATACAACCCAAGATTATATTACACCCAATATAATGTTGGATGAGTGAATGAATCAACCACCTAGATCTCATGAAGTTTACTTTAGTTACTAATCCATTATGAATGGATTAAAATATTTTCATGCATTCATTTAATGAGTTTAATGGTTACATTAATGAGATGTAAATAATGGGTGGAATTTGATGGCACCCGATATGGCCAACATGTTTTTTATTTAGTTAGACACATTGTGGTGGCCTATAAAAGGGATGGAACACCTCTTTTTGGTGTGTTAATTAGAGATGATAGTGATCATATGTTTCATAAAAAAATTTCTATAAACTCTATTCCTACTTGAGACATTGTTCATCACTTCACAGTGAAGGCACTAACACCCCTTCAATGTTTGGGAGTCCTCACAATATGACCATGGGTCCTTTGGATGAAGGATTTACTATAGAGGAAAGAGGATTAGATATGATTATTTTGTGTCAAGCTTACTCCATCAAAGATTAAGATGGAATCTATAATTTTCATACTATAGGTACACTATGTTCTTTGTTTTTCATACACATTGTTTTATCGAGGATAGATCAAGAATATATGGGATTTCATCAACTTCCATGGATCATATGAAGATACCCTCAAACCCATCAACATGTATAACCAAGATCATACTAAAAGTAGGGTCATAAGATATTCTTGAGTTGTATAATTATAGATGGAAGACCTTTAATATCAAGACAATTGAGGTTTTTATTGGTGGGAATTCAACCTCAATATTTTTATTCTCACTTCTCTGGATCCAATAGTTCTCATGAATCCTACAAGGTCCATATTATAATTAGTTTTTATAGTGGGGGTCATGTCCATATATAATTTTAGTGATTGACTATTATAGGAGGCCAACATGGCGTGGGTGGCTAGTTTCCATTTCATCCTATGAAACAGTTTCCTCAAAGGGTGTATTAGTAGTAGAAACAACTAGTATCTATCCTTCTAAGGGGATATGGATCATATACAGTATAACCCCATATTGTTCCCTATCATTATAGACATAGGGATAAGCATGGAAATGGGTAAGGTCATGAACAGGAACAATGAGGTAGTGGATTTGGGCGTGGTTAGTTGCACACCAGGGATATACTGGTTCCAAATGATCCAAAGATTTTCTAAGACATCATCTACTTATCTTACACCTTGTCCTTTTCTTTATTTGATGCTAGAGAATCATACTCCTCTATTTAAACCAAATTAGTTCATGACTTGGGACTCAAGGTGGAGAGTATCCCTGTTCCCCTAGTGTTAACTACTTTAGTTGGAGTCTAGAAGAGTTTTCTTGATTTATACTAGTGTTGTGAGATGATTTTAGGTAATCATCATTTATTTGGTGATTTATTGTTGTAGTATATACAAGAATACAATTTCACTCTTGGAATTGATTTCTTTTACTCTATGTGTGTGTTTATTGATTTTTTTTCAAACAAGGGTTTCATTATATGATTTGGAAGGCTAGTGAGTGGCATTTATTGGTGATAGAGATATAAAGATAGGTTGTAGGAATTCATAGCCTCTATTATCTAAGTTAGAATAGTTATAATTGGGTTCTATAGATGCACATGCTATGGAATTTTCTAGAGTTATTGAGGAGTTTCTGAAAAAATTTCTTGAAGAGGTTGAAATTATACCCCCTCGACATGATATTTATTTTTTATAGAGTTATATCCTAGTCCCCCCTAATTTTGATGGATCCTTATCAAATGAAACCCTATAAGATATGGTAGTTGAGGAATTAGATTGACAATTTGATGTATAATGGTTTCATCCAACATAGCATGTCATCGTGGTGTGTTCTAGTGTTATTCACCAAAAAGGTGGATGGTTATATGTGGTTGTGTATAGACTACCAATGGTTGAATTAGGTGATAGTAAAGAACCATTATCCCCTCCTAAAGTTAGATGTTTTGTTCGATTAGTTGAATAGATCTATCTAGTTTTTAAATATTGATATACGACCTGGGTATAATCATATAAGGGTGAAATAGGATGATATCCTAAAGGATATGTTCAAGTGAAATTATAGGAACTTAGATATTTTAGTTATGTTGTTCAATGTTTCAAAAACAATAACTATTTTCATGGGAATCATGAACGTAGAGTTTTATTAGTTCATAGATCAGTTTTTGGTAGTGTTCATATATGAAACTCCAGTGCACAAAAAGTTAGAGTAGGATCATGTTGCGAATTTTTAATATGTTTTACAGGTCACTATGCACCATTATCTCTATGATAATTTTTCTAAGTACAAGTTTTTGATGCATGAGGTGAATTTTCTCAAGCATGCAATGTCTAAAAAAGATGTAGCATTCGATCCTTTAAAGATAAAGGAAGTTGTTTCTTGGGAAGCACCTGATAATATTGAAGAGGTTCATATTTTTCTAGTCTCATGTGATACTATTTAAGTTTCATTTCCAATTTCTATCAAATTACTACTACATTGATGACCTTGAATAGGAAGGACTAAGATTTATTATGGGTTGATTAGTGTTAGACAAATTTTGACTACTTGAAGGAGAAATTGATCATTTCTCTCATTCTTCAATTGTAATAGGAGGAAGTTATGTTTAAGATTTTATATGATTATTACCATATCGGTTTGGGTGGAATATTGTTGAAATAAAACGTGATGAAATCATATGGTAATATGACTTTACTTCCCTACCAGCATAACCATGACACCCATGATCTCGAGTTATTGTCAGTGGTGTTTGCTCTGATTTTTTGAAAGAAATACCTCATTAATGAATTATTTATGTTATTTATATATCAAAATATATTGAGGTATATTTTATCTTAGTAATATTTTATTCTATATTAGCATATTTGGATAGAGTTATTATAGGACTATGAATTTGATATCTCTTACACCTTGGGGAAAGGGAATGTGGTTACTGCTTCACTAAGAAATAAGTCATCAGGGGATGCTATTCAGAAGTTTAAAGGTGATTGGAGAGTAATATAGTAGTTCTTCATGAAGAATCTGTATATAGAGAGGTATGTTGGTTGAGTTTTTTAAAATTTGGAGGTGTCATAGTGGGGAGACTCAAAGTTAGAGGTGATACAAGATCACATGTTCCATGGGGATACTAATGGGGGATGTTTGAAGGATGAATAACATTAAAAGTTGTTTCATGGGGAATTATTTATTCTATTGTTAATTCATGATGTGATACTTTTTGGGTGATTATGGATTGGGTTATGAAGTCATATCATTTATTAGATATTTGAGAATCGAGTTCTGTAGAGGTATTAACGAGTAAGTATATAGATGATACAATGAAGATTCATGTATTATCATGGATTTTCATCTTTGATTGGGTATTTGTTTTACCTTATGGATATTGGGAGTTATTTTGTGTGTTTTTGGATCATAGTTGTTCCTTAACACTATTTTCTTTTCTCATATGGATGCTTAGATAGAACAAATTATCTAGGTTTTAGAGGATATATTGTGTGATTTTGTTTTTGGATTTTAGTGGGTCATGGGTGAAACACCTACAATTTTTTGAGTTTTATTATAAAAATATATATCAATATTATATTAATATATATCCATTCATGGTACTGTATTGGATGACTTGTATATCTCTATTGTTCTAGATCGAGGATGGATAGTCTATAGTCCTTTGACTAGATGTGGTGAAGAGTATGATCAAGAATGTTTAGATGATTTGAGAGAGGATGGAGGTAGTAAAAGACCTTTAAAATTATTATACTAATCAGACGAATATCCATATAGAGTTTTAGGATATAGATCAGGTGTTATTGAGGGTTTCCACTTATTATGGGTAGTGGAGGTTTGGCATTGGAGTAAGATTTATCCCTGGTTTATTGGTTCTTTTGAGGTGTTGGAGTGCATCAGTGAGGTAGTGTGTTAGTTAGTTCATCCCTTGTAGTTAGATCAAATCAATGGTGTTTTTATTTGTCATAGATTCATAAATATGTTCACAATAACTCCCATGTCATTAATTTGGGAGAGTTGAATGTATAAGATGATATGGAATTCATGGAGTGACCGGTAAATATTCAGGATTGTCAAGAGAAGGTGTAATGTGGGAGAGTTATTCTATGGTATCATGTTTTATAAATGCATGTTGATTTTTTAGAATAAACATGGTAATTATAGTCATAAATGTGCATGCTCAGAACTCCAAACTATTTTGAACCTTGTTTTTCCATGGTATTGAGATGTTTATTTATGTGATGATTTGATTGATATTGTTATTTTCTTATGATGCATTGTGTTTTAAAAATAGAATTGTATCTATTTAAGAGGTATGTCTTGGGGATCTCCTGAGTTTGTAGACCCTGTTCTTCTTATGAGAACGGTTTTGATTCTCTAGAATAAGAATTATTTGATAAGTATCTAATGTAATGGATTAACCCTTATTAAACCGTTACTTGGTGTTTTTCTAGGGGCTTTGGAGGTACTGATAGGGAGTTTAAAGGTAGTTTGGTGGTATATAGGTGATTTTTAGCTCTATAGAGGACAAAATAGCTATGTTCCTAGCTGTGGTGGTAGATTTTTTGGGATTTATAACCATGGGAGTTGGCTATTTTTATGCGTGGTGAACAAAAATTAAAAAACAACCATTTTGGTAAGTTCCCTTACAATGGTAGTTCCCCACACCATGGTGAATCCTATTTTGAAAGTCGTGATGTCTGGGGGAATTGGGTGAGAACCCTGTGTAACATGGGTAGATACATAATTTTTGTATTTAAGGGTGTGGAATCATAGAGAGTTTGGAGTTATCCATATGTATCACCCCTTGGGAAGAGTAACCCTTATGTAGGTAACCCTTATGTATAATTTCTTTTCCATTTTTGAAGTTTTTTATTGTGTCATACTAAGATCATCACACAATGATAGTTCTTCATGGGGATTATTGGTGGTTTCTTGGGAGAGAAACATGTCATCATTCATGCTATGGTCTTCTGAGGGTGGATGTTTGGGGATAAACATTAAATCTTCTATACCATGGTCAAGAAAGGTTATCATTTTTTAAAGTCCATGATATATTGGGGAGTCTTGTACCCAAGGAGTGAAATGTATTAGGTGATTTGTGGCTGTAGTTTAAGGCATTAAACAAGGAGTCACATGCTATAACACATGCCATGGAGTGAGGGGAAATACCTATTCGATAGAATCACTAGTCTAGGTCATCACATATGTGTTAGGTATCAATACACCATGGTGTTTATTAGGCCTGTTTTTAAATGTGAAAAATAACCATCAAGCTCAAGGGGAGATATCCATTTCAAATAGTTGGAACCTTTGATCTGGATTAACCAGAGACACCATGGCTATAGTTTAAGTCTCCATGCTATAGCGAAGGACCATCCAGATTCTTATATAAATAAAGGTCTATTTTTATTTGGTTTTAATTTTATTATTTTTCCTTCAAAACATATCCAACTTCATTCCTCCCTTAGAGCTTCCCATCTATCTCTCTTGAGGACTTAAACCACTTGATTCATGGGTATTGATCTCCCTTAATCCAAGGTGTACCTCTTCTCCTCTTTCTCTATTTCCCATTGATCTCTTTCTTTATAGATGTTATAATATTGGGGTTTATTCTGGTTTTGGTTAGTATTTGAGTATAGGTTGATTATGGTTTATTGTGGTTATATCATGATGTGGTTCAAAATTATTTTGTTAGAGATTGATACTTAGTTATTACATTCTTTTTTGGTGTTCCTCAGAGCTTCAATTGAGGTAGGGGATTCGATAATTATCTATTATTTGTGTAAATTGTGTCATTAACATGATTTTTTTTCTACTTGATTGGATGATAATAATTAACCTAATGAAGATAAATAATTAGAATAAATGAAAATGAATGGGGAGGGGTGACTTGTACATGATTTATGTTAATTTATTTAATTAGCATGTGTTGAAAGTTGTTGATTACTATTACTATTATGTAGACTTTTTTTAATACCATTGAAATTATATGATCATGTCATGACCCAAACCAACAAGGATCAATCTGAATCTACCCCAATCCCGCCTCTATAGGCTAGGGGATAGTGACAAGCACTGAAATAAATATCTAATATAGGAGGCCTTTTCCTAATGTACTTATATGCACACACCCAACCATCTCCATGGAAAAACATAGAGGAATAAAAGATGAAAAATATAGAAAATAAACAATGCATGTAAAACCTATAGAAAGTAAAAGAGTATGAAAGTGTAAACTAAAAAGGAAAAAGGGAAAAAAATACATGCCCAACCAGAAAAATTTCCCAACCTAGAAAAACTAGAAAAGTAATGTGCTGAGAGAGCCCGACTCCTGATCTCCAAGAGCTAACCACCATACATGGTCTAATGCACTAGGTATCCCTATAATGATCTATAATCATTGCTGACTTGTCCATCATCTGTATAAGATACGAAATGTGTAGGTAAATCCCATGCGGGGGTGAGTATATACATACCTAGAAGGATTCCCCAAAAGATGAAGGGAGAGAAGTCATAGACAAGATAGGAATAGAAAAATAAACCCATATAAAGATAGTAATAAAATCCAATGACATGGATAAAGATATATATTTATATATATTCTCAAAAAAATAATCCCAAATGATAGATAAAGGTGATCTCTATCTCACCGCCTAGCCCAGGAAAGAGTTCCAATAGTTCCAAGAGGTCCATCAATGATTCCCAACATCTCATGTGTCTATTAGAAGAAATATTCAAGTCAAGACACACATATCCATTATGATTCATAGTAGAGGGGCCAAAATCTCTAGGTAGAGGACCCATTCCCTAGTACAATAGGAGGGTTCCACTTAATAGATAGGGGACCCATTATCTAACTCTATAGGAGGGTTCCACTCTTATAGTCGATAGAGGACCCATACTCTTCCCAACAAGAGGGTTCCACTCTAGTTATCTAGGAAACATAACCTAATACCATAGGAGGGTTCCACTCTAATAGTTGATATAGGCCTCATACCCTAACCAACATGAGTGTTTCACTCTAGTGGTTGAGGATCTATGCCCTGATAGAACTGGAGGGTTCCACTATGATAGTCAATAGAAGACCCATACCTTGATCAGTTAGAGGGTTCCACTCTAGTGATCAAGGAACCACACCCTAATACCATAGGATGATTCCACTCTAATAGTTGATCAAGGGACCATACCCTACCTAGTAGGAGGGTGTCACTCAAGTGGTCAAGGACCCATACCTTGATACCATAGTAGAGTGCCACTATGATGGTATATAGAGTACCAATTCCCTACCTAGTAAAAGGGTGTCACTCTATTGGTCAAGGATCTATAACCTAATACCACAATAGGGTTCCACTCTGATGGTAGATAGTGGACCCATTCCCTACCTAATAAGATGGGGCCACTCTAATGGTCTTTGATAATCATACCCAATCACTTCCACTATTAGATGTTTCCTAAAGAATCATCATATCTAGAATGTGTCACATAGTATCTCAAAATCCACTACAAATTTCACCATTTCATTCTATATATGAAAACACTTAGGATAGGCTACTCACAGGACAAAATCTGAGTCCAAGTGAAGGGGATATGAGAGACAGAAGTTTCCTAAAAAAGGAAGTAGGGGTACACAATGTGTGGTCCCACTCCACCTCCTATCCATGTCCTTGATAGTAAATGTATTACTACCCATGTATCCATACACATCATTTAAGGGGACTACATGGTGTTCCTTATCCACCTGGGGTCCTACTTGTGCTCTTGGACATGCCTGTGTAAACTTTTCCATGCTCGTGTACTCTAGTACACGACGTATCTTCCCACATGGTGTCCTACCCATGTGTTTATTCCACCTATCCTATCTATCCAAGGAGGGTCACACTACATGTGGACCATCCACATGGTGTGTGATCCTTAACTTTTCCAAAACCCTAGTGTCGCGGCCATAGTGGTACTATAAAATGTGTGTTCATCCCAGTACACGCCATATAGTCAGGTTTTTCATAAAAAGCCAGATCTTACTTGAATGATATAGATCCATGAATTATTATTTTAATCTCACCTCTATGACACCCAGAATTGATGGTAAACTCCTTCAACCACCATTTTCAGCCATCCTTTATCCAGAAAATAGATTCCTAATTTATCGCTCTAAGACGTATGCATTGTCGTTGCCTGTGGAACCTTTGGAGATCACCCATTGCCTCATTTGATTCCCGATACATGGTATAATTACCCACATCATGTAAATCATCCTGATCCATTATCTATTCACAAATATTCTACATATCCAAGGCTAAAATCGTGTTTGATCCCGCTTAGAAATGTCGAACCATGACCTTGTAGGCCAATGGTGAAGACCATGAAGTATGATTGGGAGGAAGGCACAAGAACAAAGGTGAAACAATCATTGGAAAAGAGTTATTTTACAATGAATAAATATTTGGGAATATTTGGGTGAGAAACATGGCACAATGGATATATATTTAATAACCAATTGAAAATCGTTACACAGGTCCATAGAAAGGTTCATAACAAATGTAGACCAAATACAAGGGAATGATCATGCTTAAACTTTTAATAAAATGGAGAAAAATAAAAAAATTACGAGTATTACCTTGATATTGGATCATTATTCAATTATTAACGCACTCACTAACAAATTAGAGAATTTGTTGCATTCATTGTGCCTCAATTCACTTGGATCCAGAGGCTCGTTTTCATATGATCTCGATTCGCCAATGAGGGGTGGTAGAACTCTACTTTTAATGATACCACTGTTATGAGGATAACCTTGGAGATCCTCTATAATGGAGTACTTATAGAGGAAATAGAATTAGGTCATTTAGATTAAATAATGAAATTAATTAATTAATTTAATTTAAACATACCCGCCAATGGTCGCCCTATCCGAACTCCCCGCACTGACCAACTTTAAGTCGCGCCTTGTGTAAACATCCTGTTACCGATTCAAACTTGGTCTCATATTTTTGATATGAGACTCATTTTAGGATATATATCATTTTTTTAATAAACTACATGCTCACTATATAAAATATATTTAATATTTTTATAAAATTAATTACAGGCACATTAGGACTTGGAATCACACGCCGTTTCAATGTTTGGCTCTATAAATACTTCTAGAAATATATTAAACTCTTTCAAGGAAAAACAGGGTCTCTACAGATAAAATATCATAAAAGGATAATTATTTAAAGATAATAATGGAATGGATATTTGGAAATCTAAATATTTGGTAATGATGTTGGACATAAATTATTCTTATGAAAATAATGATTAAAGGAGATTCTTTGTTGTGTTTTTACTAGTTTTTATATAGTTAATTTACATTTATTGTTTCATCCTTGATTAAATTGGAATGGTATTAGTTGAAGAATTTTTTATATATTTTTCCCCAATTGTCATGAGAAACGTGGTTGTTGATGTGTTAAAGGTGGATGTGCTATTGTGTGGTTTGAACTGGTGGTATGGTTGGATGTGTAAAAAGGAGATAGTTTTGTTATGTATTGTAATGTGGGTTGTGCGGTGGTTAGTTGTGTGTTGTGGTTATTGTGTTAGATTTTCTTGATGGCATGGAATGTGACATGTAATAATGAATATGTCAATGGCTAAGGTCTTGAGTTTAATAAGCAATGGCTGTTAATGAACTGTTATGATTGACATGAGTGGAAAATGGTTGGGATTGGCATAATTGATGACTAATGAATGTTTTGGCATTAAAAATGGAAGTTAATGGCATAATTTATATAATATGGATGGTAAATAGTTAATTTGTAAATGGTTAAATTGTGTGATTACTAGGAAACTGTAGATGTTTTTGTAGTGGTTGTTTTGTGTGAAAGGTGGGGCTGGTTACCTATAGAGTTGGTGGTAGTTGTTAAGTTGTGGAAGTGGTCATGTAGGAATGGTTTTGGGTATTAGTAGTTACATTTTATATAAAACCATTAGGTTGGGTTGTATATGACCATGGTATATATTTAATTTTCCTTGTGATTTTAGATGCACCCCACTAGAGTCAAATAACATCATGGACACCCAAATGTTTTGGGTTCTGGGTGTTTTCCCCAATATCTAGATGGGATAGGGAATGTATGGATGAATAATACCTCTTCCCGAATATCCCCTCATGATGTAGTATAGGCTATGATGTCTTAATGTTGGTATGATCATATAGATTGTGAGAGATTAAATTTATAGTATTTGATTTACTGGATAACATGGATATATGATTGAGATAATGATATATGGTGGGGGTCATGCATGGAAGGAGGGGGGATCAATGTTGATGTAATTTATGTTCAAGACACCCTAATATAAGGGGAAATATTATATGATTTTGGGATATGATATGAAGTGGTGGATATGTGATGAAGATGATGTGTCTGTGATATGTGGTATAGTTTTTTGGGATATCTATATATTGTGCGATTGCATGACTGTAGAGGGTATGAAAGCACATGAAATTTTATGTTGGGTATGAGAGAGTGACAAACAATGGGGAAGTGGTTGTGGTGTACCTTTTTGAAGTATATGGATATTCCCTAAATCTTTTTGCATGTGATGCACTTAGGCCATATCATAGGCTACGATAGGGTGATATCATAAGGTATGATATTTCATGCCTCTCCACTACCTCAATAAATCATAGAGTATGATTAAATTAATGTTATAATTCATGTGAAAACTTTTATACCATCACACCAGTCATAGGTATAATTGGTTGGATCGTAATTCATGGTTATTTTCTATTGGCCATGAAATCATAAGATATGAATAGACATGTTTTATAGAATCTATTTTTCACTATATGGATGGATGAATGTTAAGATTTAATGTTAATTCCCATATTGGATATCATTAGAGGAACATTTAAATAGTTTTAATAGATGGGGAGTTTCATACATACATTCAATTCATGAATAAATCCAAGTCATTTACTCATGAATTATAATGCACATGTAAATGTGAAAACCCTAGATAAGAATACTTGAGGATTTATATATCCCAATGCCATGAAATAGAAGTGTAGGTATTCTTACATGATGCTTGAAAAAAATTCTCTGACCATGATGATCTATTTATTTTACCTTATTTTCATCATGATATGCTATAACATCATAAAGGATGGAGAGTTCCACTCATATGATAATCAATCCAATAGGCCCATGGATACATTTAGAGGTGGTACATCCTTTCACTGCCACTTTGGTGATCTTCATCAAGAATATTCAAAGGTGTTCAAAAATATATATATGTAGAAACTCTTCAATATAAGGCACAAAATGGTTTTATATGTTCTTTATTTTCATATTATGAATGTTTCTAATTTATAATCATTAATATCTTGGTTTGTGATTCTTGATCGCTTTCTCTTATTCTAGTTAGTGTTATTAGACCCTCAAGAATCACAATAGTGGTATCAGATCTTCCCATACATTTGGATTCATGAAATAATGTAGGTAATTATGTTAATTGTTATCATATTCCATACCATTAAATAGCCATAAAATATGATAGAGAGTTTTTTTATAAAGGTTCTATATCCCAGTATATGATATAGGATATTTTAAGTTGTGAAAAAGTTTAATTAAATGAATTTTCACTAGTCATAGTGTATGAATTCCTATCATAAAATGAAAATTCCCCACATTTATTAACAAAAAAAAGTATCATATCACCAATAAAATATCTTTTCATATCGTAAAATATGACACGAGATATCATACAAGTATATATAGACATATGTCATAAAATATGATTGATAGTGTGCTGCTTCTCTATCATCTTTTATGATTCTAAAATTAGTCATAATGATGACTAATATCATATATATCTACACCCTATTAGTCACAGCCTATGAATCCTTCTGAACTTTAGAATATGATATAGAGATAAAAATTATATTTTTCATTATATTCAATTATTAATTTAATTTATTATTTATAAATTGTTTATAAATTATTTTGAAAGGTAATTTGGGGGATATTTATTAATTTTTAAGTGTTTATAAATCAGTTGAATATAAGGAGTTTATAATTAATTAAATAATTTTTTATGAAAGAATTATTAATAAATATTCCTCAACATTAAAAGTTAATATTAACATGCATTTTAGAAAAATATATGGAAAACCTTATGGTCTAATTAGGATAAAGGAATTCATTTATTTATTAATTTTAGATAATCCCCATTTTTAATTATGTTGAGGGGGAACTATTATACGAACCGTAGGCCCAGAGTTAAAAGGACTAGTACATGCCTCGAAGGCCCATAAAACCAATTACATTGGAACTACTCGACCATGGAATCTACTTCATTAATGTCACCTAGATCCCCACCTCTCATGGATGATCATCTAGAATTTCCCCATGTAAAAATACGTAGTCCCTAGTACCAATGGAGATTACAGTCTCTTCATCCCCCATCTAGTTAGCTCTACTTTGGTGGCTTTTTATTTTCTCTAATTCCTCTTATTAGGCTTGCCCCTGTGTGGTCTGACCTGACTGCTTCCTAGCATATAGGCACTGTGGACCAAAATCCCATAGCCTAGAGGCCCGAGGTGGCTCATAAGTCTTATGGTTCAAAGGATTATGGTGATCCAAAGGTCCTATGGACTTTAATCCCAAAATAGAGGCCCAAATGGTAAATTTATATAGTGTTTATAAATTAAAAAATATAGAAAAATATAAAATTTTTATATTCAAATTTTAGTCATTAAAATTAAATCCTTATTTTGGGAAATTATTTAAACCTAATAAAAAGAGTTTTTATGATTTATTTGATAAAAGTTTTAAATAATATTAGGTATGTGATATTTGGATTATGTAAATAGTTTACATAATATAAAGTCGATTATAAAATGTTTATAATTTATAAAATTTCACATTTTTAAATGAAAATTCCATATAATTTATAATATTAAAAGTTCATATTATAAAATGAATATAAATAGTTTATATTCAAAATTATGAAATGTCTATAACTAATAAACGAAAATTATAGTGTTTATAATAAGATATTTTGCGAATTGTTCATAAATGATTATCTCACATTTAAGTTTATGAAGTGTTCATTTATTTAATAATTATTCCCTTGTTTATTATTCATTTATATAAATTAATTTTATTGTGAATAAGTGTATAATTTAGTTTAAATTTATAAAAAAAATTCTTATAAATTTTCAATCCTTTCATTACATTCTTGGCGTAATTACATAATATTTAGTTTTCATGTTCCTTGACATCAGTTTGTAGTCAAAATTAATTTATTTGAATTTATCTATTGAATATAGTTTCTTTATATTTGGTTTTAGAGTCATGATGAATCATATTCTCACTTAAGTAAAGTATCCTTTAGAAGAGAAACTTTGGGTTAGACTTCTCACTGGTCTCAGAGGCTTATACCTTATACTAAAAAGGTGGGGGTTAGTATCTATTTCTATAGGATTACTCTTTTATAGATTATAAATCTCATATGATTATAAATCTTTATATGAAAGGTTTATATACCTTATGTATGATATGTATTTGGATATGGGTAAATATGTTTGGAATCTATTTCTGGGTGAGAAACATAGACTATGGGTTGTGTAAAGAGTTAAACATTAATATGGTTATAACATATTATTTTGGTGCATGGAATATGATTCAAAAATAAATTGTTAGAAGCATGCATATATAAAGGTAATAACATAATATAATATGGTGATATTAAATCCCCCTAAAAATACTATGTGTTAGATTCCTTCCAAAGTATCACCTATCAATACCTAGATCATTCAATATGGGTGACCCTAATAGTTATGTGCCTATGAATTATCCCATGTAAGGAAAAAAAGTGATGAGGTGACCTTAATAGTAAAATAGCATGTTCTTGGAATTTCTTTGGGTTAAAATTATCTTGGAAACCCTAAATATTTAGATGCTTGAGGAATTTAGTTGAGTTTATATCCATATGATGGATTAGATAAGGAGTTTCCCACTTGAATATCCCAGATTCATATATAATATGATTGATAATAATTGTCTACGGGATATAATTATGTCTATTTATGTGTATAAACGGGTATAATTCATAATGAGATATAAATCTTGGCCCACTAATGGATATAATTAATTTAAAAGGGGTAATCATTTTTCTGTGGAACTATTTAATAAAAATCATTATTAAATAATAATAAGACATGATACTCATATGATAAAATCTTCTGTTATAGATAATATCATCATCATCATCATCATCATCAAACTGAACTTTATGAATAATCCTTTAGAAGGATAAGTTTAATATAAGTAACTCATATGAATAGTAAATTAAGAATTGTTTTTTAGTAACAAGAAAATATCTATATTAGAGATACACCTTCTTGAGTTACCAAATGCTAAATTTGTTCAATAGGTTAATCTAGATGCTTATGAGAAGCATAGAATGATTTACTTAATGTTTCAAGGTCACTAGATGAAAAATGAACTATAAAATTTCAGTCTCTACTAATATACTCAATATAAATGGGTATATAAATGAATTTTTGAGAATAAAGGTATACTTATGGATTATTATGGTTAAGAAATTCATTCTACTTTCATCTATGGAAATTTTTTTATCAGATTAATGAATTTAAAGAAAAACTTACCCAATATTCTCAAGTGTCAAGAATAGATAAACTAGGATTGTGATGACTAGATTCTGGTGCTGTGTTTATTGTAAAAGTGGGAAAAGGTTCAAATTTTAAGAGAAAATGTTAGTTGGAGAGTCCAATAAGGTTTATTTTAATATCTAGTTAAAGGTCATTGAAACCTAATGAAATCATTAAAGAGGTGTAATGATACCATATGGTGGAATTTTTTATGATACTTGAATGGGTTTGTTAAACTTCATGGAATTTTTATGTTAGGTACCAGTGTTATAGAAATAAATTATCTAATTTTTAAGGGTATGTGATTCCAAATTTATACATTAAAAGTGTTATAAATATATAGGAGTTAAAAATCAAGGGGATGATTTATAGAGCTTGAAATTTTCATTCAATTGGTAAAGTAAATAGTTACTAAATAAATGATTTGAATGTAAATGAAAATATTATTATTAGATGGATATTAAAAGGATGTTCACTATTATATGAGTTCTCTTATATGATAAGAGAAGTTGTTTGTTAACAAATTCTTTTTATGAAAAATTTAATACATTAAATACAATACACATTGTTTATAATTTACCAGTTCTATAATATGTTTTTAAAAGGAGATAGGGATCAAAAATTTGTATCTATGATAAAGTGTTTATTTAGATATTTATCAGAATATGAGGGAAGATGTTTCCAAAACTCATCATTGAAATATTTTTATAAATAGTACTCTTTTGAAAGGAAAAAATATCTAAATACATAGAGAAATATATATGATATGGGTTCAATAGTTTATTTGTTAAATATTACTAATAAATTGAATTAAGTGTTATTCCTATAATAAAGAAGTTTTTGTTTCTTATAATGATATTCTAAAGAGAAAATAGTGTCTAAGAAGCAAGTGAGAGTATGTTTGAACTCAAATAAGGTCAAATTTTATAAATAAATATTTTACCAGTGTGAAAATAAAGTGATTTCCACTTAATATATTAAAGAGTTTAGGATATGTTATGGTAAGTAAAAATGTTAAGATTTGTATTTAGTTACCATAAAAAGTAAATATCACTATTTTCTAAACTACTATTATAGTCAAAATAAAAAATGTTTTTTAATTGATATCCTAAAATAGTTTTAGGGTATGATGATAAAGAAAAAAGTAAATAGTTACATTTAGTTACTGAAACAAAGTGAATGTCACTTTATCCAAAAATAGTTTAGGATGTGATTTTAAATAACTATGTAAATAGTTATATTTTATTTCAAGGGAAAAGTTTGATTGAAATGTTCCAAGGATGATGATATTAACATTAGAAAGGGTTTTAGGTAGACAATAGAAGCTGGCAACTTAAAATTTTTTGTCGTAAATTTAAGGAGTTTTAATGTATTTAAGGAGTTTAATATTTTGAATATAATTCCTAAATCCCACTATTATTCAAACTTTATTTCTTCATATATGTCACTCACTAAATATTTTAGTGGGATGGTTTTATTAGATGGTCATATAGAGATGTGGTGGGAATTACATATAGATGTAATGTGTTAATAAAACCATAGAATGGACAACAAACATAAGGATTATCCAAAATTCTATAATATATGATATGTTAGACATGTGATTATACAGGTTTTTTGTTAATAATTCTTAAAATATTTTTAAGGATATAAAATATATCATAAAAAAGGAAATCTTCACTTTATCATTCTTTCATAATGGTTATATAAATATATATATTGATATATATTTCATGAAATGTAATGATAATTGATCTCTTAAAGTATGGATTTGGGTTATCCTTAACTAATGTTCTTCATAAATTATTATATGTTATGATTAAATATTAATGTTAGAATGATTAGGAATATTTTATGATATATGAAATATAATCATGACTTAAAAAATTGTTTTTGTGCACTGGATGACTCACTAAGTACACAACATGATGTTTTATACACTATATATTTAGTATAATAAGGGTGAATGAATTTTATAGGAGTCCCCATTACATTATTTTGGAGATATAATTAGTATAAAAACCTTTATACTTTGATACATTTTTGAGGTAATCCTTGAGTATTATCTAATCAAAGGGTGGTTGGATATTTTTATGATCATGTTGTTGGTTGGATCTTAACCAAGTTGTATTTTTTACTGTCATATAATGATAATGACATATGACCCCTTAATTGAGATAGGTTGAGGAGTGTGTTTCCACACCTAGATAGTATATGTGATGTGATTATCTATTTAGGCGAGGTACATGTGATATGCTTATCTATAAAGGTGAATGATACATGATGTATTCATTGACCAGGTCAGTCTATACTCAGAGAGTCTAGAATGTATGAGTTGGTTATATGGGTTTTACATAATTCATATTCCATGGTCACTTAATCTATTAGAAAAAAGGGAACATATGAGAATTTACATTATCATGAGATATGTCCAATGGACACATGTATAGAGATTCATGTGTTAAATGGAGATCACCAAAATCCATTTGTAGCTTGAGTGGAAGTGGAATTTTTCTAGAGGTTTCTCTTGGATTACATTTTTGGATCCTGAGATTCATATTTGTTTTCAATGATATAAAGTACCATGGGGTCACACTTTGTGTTTGACTGAATGAGGATTGAGTATGACTCAGAGAGATGCTCTAAAAGTGTTTTATATTTAATCAAAATATTTTTGGTTGGGATTATCAGAGGGTATTTCATATAATGTGATACAAGGTGAAGTTTGATGATACTTTTCCAAAATTATTTCTAAAGATATCCAAAATTGTTTTGGATATTGTTTCAAAACTTATCATATATTATATGATATATGGTGAAATGAAAAAAGTATTTTTAGGATTTAGTGAAATAGGGTTAATGAAGGTGATTGATAT
The DNA here is from genome assembly GCA_963277665.1 of Viscum album. Classification (NCBI taxonomy): domain Eukaryota; kingdom Viridiplantae; phylum Streptophyta; class Magnoliopsida; order Santalales; family Viscaceae; genus Viscum; species Viscum album. The sequence goes on along the minus strand of OY728150.1, from coordinate 799,090,770 downwards.
TACATAATGCCTTTTCATGTGATTTGCTTAGGAAATATAATAGGTTATGATAAAGTGATATAAACAGACAATAACTAGAAGCGTCCATGATGGCGCTGCACTCTCCAGGTGAATAATAACCGCTCACAGGGTTTTATAATTGTCTTATAATGTTTCAAATCCATTTTGATGTAGGATGTTTTTGGGTGCCTCAGTTTTAAGTTTTTCTATTTTGTGGATCTAGCGGTTGCTACATTTCTGTTTTCACCTCTACTCTGATATGCTTGTGGGAGTCCTTAAGTTTTCCTTTACCATTCATCATACTCAGATTCCTTCATATCTAGATCTGGTTCATATTTGAACCTCCTCCATTTGATTTGATTTCACACAATGGTCTATAGATTCATCATGTGGATGCGTCTTGGATTTTATTGCACAACATTTCCTAGGTGGCAGGGTTCGAATTAGGTGGTAGATCAGCTACCATCAGGCATATGTTGGAGGTTAGGAGGTGTTCGGATTCTTGGTGATGGTCATGGAAGGGTTGTTTTTGGAAATCTTATTGCAATCCTATACATTTTTAGTGGATGTTGGTTTGGATCTGGGTCACCATTGATCTTATGTTTAGAGATGGTTATAGGTTGTGTGCTTTCTAGTCACTGGTGGTGTGTGGTGATGGTTGCATGTATTGATTTCGGTGGTCTTTTGATCAAAGGTTGTCAGTAGTCCATATTTTTTTCCGATGGATTCTATGTTCTAATAAGTGGTTGTAGAATCATTCATGGTTTTACGGTTGATTTTGGTGTATTTTTGTTCTTAAGGATAACTATTTGATGGGATGCATTTTCATTGGGAGATCTGGATTTTGTTTTGTTTTAGTTAGTAGGAGGTTCTTCTTCTTGCAGGTGTCGTTAGGTGGGAAGCCTCAAAAGAGGGATGGGTGTGTTTACATCCATCATTCAGCCATATATCCTCATTTTTATGGATGGATGAGAACTTCATCTTTGATTTTTTCACGGTGTTTTCTGTCGAATTTTGTGACACATCATTTTGATTGTGCAACGAGTACCTTAGAAGAACCATTTGGTGGGTGGATCGAGAGAGATATAGGTGTGCTAGAACCTATCATTTGTTCATCATTCCACATGTTAGTGAGGGATGGAGGAGTTCTATTCCATTTTGTGTTGCCATCATGATGAATTGTTTGGTAGGGGATGCACATTATCTTGACAGGAAATGCTATTGTATTGTATGATTGGGGGTGATAGGACTTATGAATGGTTCTTATTATGATTTATGTTTCTTATTGGCCATTTGGGACCATTTAAGGTCCTTGTACCATGTTTTTCAGGATTTTTTGCATTTGGGTCATGTTTTGGGTTTTCCCTTTTAGAAATTTTCAAAATGGAATTTCTCTTTTTTCTTATTTAATAAAGGGAGTTTGACCCTTAACCTTAAAAAATAGAGTGATATCATAAGGAATGGGATTTAATTCCACTCCACTACCTCACTAAATCATATAGTATGATTGAGTTTTTGTTATAAGGCATGTAAAAAAATACATACCATCTCACCAGTGAGAGGGTACAATTATCTGGATTGTAATGCTTGCTTATTGGCCATTTCCCATGAAATCATAAAATAAGAATAACTAAGTCATATAGAATATTTTTTTTTCAACTATATGGGTGTCCAAAAATTAAAATTTTATGTTCATTCCCACATTGGATATTATGAGAGGCATGTTATAATATTTTTTACACATGGAGTGTTGAATACATGCATGTGATGCATGAATAAAGCTAGGCCATTTACGCATGCATTATAACACATGAGTAAATGAAATAACCCTCGAGGAGAATCCTAAAGGATTTATAAATACCACTACCATAATATAATAGTGGTGTTATGATTGGATAATTCTTTACCAAAAATTATCTAACCCAACACTCTATTTATCCTGCCTCTTTTACATCACAAGATGTTATCACGTCTTGGAGAATGGAGAGTTACACTCATATGAAGAGTTATCTAGTCATCTCATGGATACCTATGGAGGAGGGTCTTAATTCATATTCCCCTCTAGTGATCTTCATAGATCCCATTAAAGGGAACTCAAAGGAATTAAATACATGAAATTGATATTTATCAAAAGGAACACACTGATTTTATTGGTTCTTTATTTCCAGGTTATACATGTTTATTATTTCTAATCATGGAGATCTTGGTTTGGGATTCTTGATCACTTAATATTGTTTTAATAAGTGTTATCAAACCCTAGTGAATTTATATTATTTTATATTATGATATAATATTTTGGATGTGTGATTGAGTAAGTTTGCGTTGGTGAGGTTGAGGAATATTTTATTTGGAATAGGTGTGTGTTGGTTCTATAGTTTGTTCACTAAGGAATTATTATGCTTCTTTGAATTTTTCAGGAGAGTCCTTGAGGAGTGTGCTACTGAGTATACATTTATACTAACCCGTATATATATAAATATTTTTTTTTCAAGATTCTATGAGGGATTTAATCACTACTACTGAATAGGCCTTTAAGAGTGCTAAAAATGTCCTTTATCAGCACTAGAGAAGCACTGACTACTAGAGCAAGATTAAAATCCCTTGTCCTTTACTAGTGATAAAAAAGCACTGATAAAGGGGACCTTTATTAGTACTAAAATGAGCACTGATAAAGGACCCCTTTATTAGTAATTTTTTAGCAATGATAAAGGATAACTTTATCAGCACTTTTATTTAGCACCGATAATGCATACCTTTATCAGCATTTTTCAAAGGACTGATAAAGGAAATATTTATAAGCACTTTAGAAAGCACTGATAAAGGATGAATTTATCATTGCTTTTAAAATTACTGAAAAAGTATCCATTTATCAACACTTTAAAAAGCACTAATAAAGCAGAATATTGGAGTGTGTTGTAACAACACACTACAACACCAGTATAATGTGCTGTAATAGCACGCTGCAACACCAGAAACACCACCATATATCAAAAAATAAAGTATAAATATAGAATTTAAATGAAATGAAATTTACAACACAAATACAAGAAAAAACACTATATTATAGACATTTAAAACATTTTATTATACAATTACACAAGTAGAAATTATTTCAAACATTAAATAACATCAATATTACTTTGTATTTTGATACTGACCCCAACTAATTCTATTACCAAACAAACCACCCCTACTTGAGAAAAATAATTAACCTGTATAAGAAAACAACTATTATGTTAGTAATAATATAAAGAAATAAATTAATAGAAAGTGTTAATTTTAAATTAAACTTTGAGTCATACCAGGAACACTGTGTATCAGATTGATTTATGGTTGATTCTTACATATCACACCATTTCTTGTTCATATTAAAGAATTATATCTATGAAAATTAATTAAATATGTATAAGATATATCCCCACGGTCACAACCTAGTGGTTGCGTGAGTGATACTTTTTGAACTAAAATATCAAATTTAAACTGATAGTAGAGACTTTGAATCATACTGAGCACATCATGTATAGGATTGAGGTGAGATTAATTACTACATATCAAAAATGACTTATGGATAATTTCCATAAAGTATTAAAATAATTTGAATGTGTTTTCTCAGTTTTAAGTAGGTCAATCATCCATTTTACTAAAATTGATGTTAATTTTAAATAAAAAGACACACTTGGAGTCATATTGGTCACACCGTGCATCAGATTGAGGTGTGGATGATTTTTAAACATCTCAAATGACTTATGGATCATTTTCCTAAAGTATGAAAATAATATGAATGTGTTTTCTTGGTTTTGAGTATGTCACTTGTCTTTTTTACTAAAATGTCATTTTAAACTGGACACACACACATTGACTCATAACAATCACATTGTGTATCAGTTTGATGTGAGATAGATTACTACACATCAAAAATAATTTATGAATAATTTCCCCAAATTATCAATAAATTATGAGTGTATTTTACTAGTTTTCAATGAGTGACACTTTTTAACTAAAATTTAGATTTTATACTGATAACAGACAATTTGAATCATATCAGGCACATCATATATCAAATTGAGGCGAGGATGATTCCTATAAGTCAAAAAATGAATTAAAAATTGTTTTAGTAATGTATCAAAACAATCTGAATGTGTTTACTTGGTTTTGAGTAGGACAATAGTCCATTTTACTAAAATTGATGTTAATTTTATGTAAAAAGACGCACTTGGAGTAATAATGGCCACACTATGCATAAAATTGAGGTTAATATGATTAATATATGTCTCAAATGACTTATAGATAATTTTCCATAATTATCCAAATAATTTGAATGCATTTACTCAGTTTTGAGTACGTCACTTCTCTTTTTTACTAAAATGTCATTTTAAACTGGAAACACAAAATTTGACTCATACTGATCAAATCATGTATCAGTTTGAAGTGATGCTAATTCATAAATTTCAAAAATGACTTATGAATTGTTTTATCAAATTATCAAGAAAATTCAACCGGGTTTGATCGATTTTCTATAAGTGACACTTTTTGAACTAAAATATCGATTTTAAACTGATAACGAACACTTTGAGTCATACCAAAAACATCGTGTATTGGATTTAGGTGTGCATAATTTCTACACATAAAAAATGAATTATGGATCATTTTTGTAAAGTATATAAACAATATGAATGTGTTTTATCAGTTTTGAGTAGGTCAGTTGTCCATTTGACTAAAATTGATGTCAATTTTATATAAAAAGATACACTTGGAGTCATAAAGTCACAACATATATTGGATTGAGATTCATATTATTCCCACACATATCAAATAACTTATTGATCATTTTAATAAATTATCAAAATAATCTAAATTCATTTTCTTGGTTTTGAGTTCATCACTTGTCTTTTTTACTAAAATGTCATTTCAAACTGGAAACATGAAATTTGACTTATACCGATTACATCATGTATTGATTTTAAGTGAGACCAATTAACACTCATAAAAAGTTAATATTGAATCATTGTCACAAATTATCAAGAAAATACAAGTTATTTTGATCAGTTTTTAGTGAGTGACACTTTTTGAACTAAAATGTTGATTTTAAACATATAACAAACACTTTGAGTCATACCAGGCACATCGTGTATCATATTGATGTGAGGATGATTCCTAAATGTAAAAAATGACTTATGAATCATTTTAGTAAAGTATTAAAATAATAAAAATTCATTTTCTTAGTTTTGAGTAGTCCAGTTGTCCAATTTACTAAAATTGATTTCAAATTTATATAAAAGGATGCACTTTCCAGTCACACAATGCGTAAGATTGAGGTGTGGATAATTCCTACTCTTATTAGATGACTTATAGACTATTTTACTAAAATATCAAAACAATATGAATGTTTCTGCATGTTTTTGAGTACTTTACTTTTATTTTTTACTAAAATGTCATTTTAAAAAAGAAACACACACTTTGACTCATACCGATCACATCGTGTATCGATTTGACATGATACCAATTAATAAACATAACAAATGACATATGAATCCTTTTCCCAAATTATTAATAAAATCCAAGAACATTTGATCCATTTTTAGTGAGTGACACTTTTTGAACTAAAATATTGATTTTAAACTGATAACGGACACTTTGAGTCATATAGAGCACATCATGTATCAAATTGATGTTTGGAAGATTCCTACACATAAAAAATGAATTATGGATCATTTTTATAAAGTATTAAAACAATCCGAAATCTTTTGATTGGTTTTGAGTAAGTTAGTTTTCTATTTTACTAAAATTGATGTCAATTTTATATAAAATGACACACTTGGAGTCATACCAGTCACACTGTGCATTCAAATGAGGTGTGGATGATTACTACATGTCTCAAATGACTTATGGATAATTTTAATAAAGTATCAAAACAATATTAATTTGTTTTCTCAATTTTGAGTATATCAATTGTATTTTTTACTAAAATGTTAGTTTAAACTAGAAACATGCACTTTGACTCATATCAATCACATCATGTATCAGTTTTATATGAGACCAATTCATACATGTTAAAAATGAATTATTAATTTTTGTACTAAATTATCAAGAAAACTTGAGTGTGTTTGATTGGTTTTCAGTGAGTGACACTTTTTGAACTAAAATATTGATTTAAACTGTTAACAGATACTTTTAGTCATACTGGGAACATCATGTATTAGATTTAGGTGAGGATAATTCCTAGACATCAAAAATGAATTATGGATTGTTTCCATAAAGTATCAAAACAATCCTAATGTGTTTTCTTGATTTTGAGGTGGCCATTTTTTCATTTTACTAAAATTGATGTCAATTTTAAATAAAAAGACACACTTGGAGTCATATCGATCACACCATGTGTTAGATTTAGGTGAAGATGATTACTACATGTCTCAAATGACTTATGGATTATTTTACTAAATTATAAAAATAATATGAATGTGTTTTATCATTTTTGAGTATGTCACTTGTCTTTTTTACTAAAATGTCATTTTAAATTGGAAACTCGCACTTTGAATCATCCCAATAACATTACATATTGGTTTGACCTGAGACTAATTCCTATATTTAAAAAATTAATTATGAATCATTTTTATAAATTATCAAGAAAATCCAAGCACATTTGATCGGTTTTTAGTGAGTGACATGTTTTGAACTAAAATGTCAAATTTAAACTTATAATGAAAACTTTGAGTCAGATCGGTCACATCATGTATCAGATTGAGGTTCAGATAATTCATACACATAGAAAATGACTTTTTGATAGTTTATGTAAAGTATCAAAAATAATACAAATGTGTTTTATTGGTTTTTAGTAGGTCAGTTGTCCATTTTACTAAAATTGAAGTCAATTTTAAATAAAATGATGCGTTTGGATTCATACCTATCACACCATGAATCAGGTTGAGGTGTGGATGATTTCTAAACACATAAAATGACTTATTGATCATTTTACTAAAGTATAAAAACAATCCTATTGAATTTTCTTGATTTTGAGTACGTCACTTGTCTTTTTTACTAAAATGTCATTTTAAACTGAAAACACGTACTTTGACTCATACCAATCATATCGTGTATCAGTTTGATGTGATACAAATTCCTACACTTCACAAACTACTTATGAATAATTTTACTAAATTATCAAAAAAATATGATTTTGATTGATCTATTTTTAGTAAATGAAACTTTTTGAACTAAAATGTCGATTTTAAACTGATAATAGACACTTTGAGTCATACCAGACACATCATATATCCAATTGAGATGAAACTGATTCCTATATATCATAAATGACTTCTGGATTGTTTTCCTAAAGTATAAAAACAATATAATTATTTTTTCTTTGTTTTGAGTATGTTAGTTGTCTTTTTTAGTAAAATTAATTCCAATTTTAAATAAAAAGAAGCACTCAGAGCAATATAGGTCACAATGTGTGTCGAATTGAGTTGTGGATGATTCCTACACATCCCAAAGTCTCAAAAAAAAAACTAAATACCAATGTTACAATGATTTCCATTTATATTTTTGTCAAACTTCCAACACTATATATTGAATTTATGTTATTTAACAAAAAACCTTTCTCATTTTTGAAATCCATAAGAGTAGAGGAAGATCATGTGCCCATTATATCACGAGAAGTCACCATAATGACCACATGAGATTACTATACTCTTCTAGCTTTCAACAATAAATATTTTTCTACTAAAAAAATAGAGTCAATTTGATTCCCCAAAATATCTGTGAAAAAAACAAAATAAGTATTAGATAAAAATGATAAGGAAATTAACATACAAATAGTAGATAAAATAATTAAAAAAATTAATTAAATAATTAGTATGAATTCACCTTTTCATGATAGTTGTAAAAATTCTTGATGCATTTCCTTACTGTCATTATTTAAGTTGCAAGCTTGAATTATAATCTCTCACGAGCATGATCAGCTTCAAACAAACCACACCAACTTGAACAAAAGAATCCACCTGTATAAGAAAAAATTATTATATGAGTAATACTAAAAAGAAAGAAATAAAACATAAATATGAACTAATACATTAATTCTATAGAAAATGATTTTACTATGGAAACATCAATATTAGCTCTATGATTGATCAGTGGAGGAACTTGAAGGAAAGTGATAAATGCCAACACTATAGGGGTGAAAAGGTTTTGAGGGAGAAGAATTATATTGAATTTTTAGTGAAAAAATGCCTGAAAGATAGACAGACTACCCAAAATCAAAAAAAAATCCACCTACATAAGAAAACAATTATTATGTGAGTAATAATAAAAAGAAATAAATTAAACATAATATTAAACAATAAATTAATTCTATGGGAAATGATTTTACTATGAAAACATAAAGATTACCTCTATGATTGAGCAGAGATAGTTTTGTTTCTCTTCTTGAAAATTCATGAAAGATGGACATAAATATTTTAAAATAAATTAACTCTATAAGGAATAATGAAAATTAAATCAACTTTTCATTATATAATTTTTCGATAAAATAGACAGAGTATATCATAAAATTACCTTTACATATTCCCAAATGGTTTCCTTCATTATCATTTGTTCTTCTAGGGGATTGGTAACACCATCATTTACAGAAGACATTTTATGCATGAGTATTCAATCATTTAATTCAGATTATGTTAATGCAGTAGATAATATATAATATTATGAGAAAAAACATAGTATATTAAAAAAACTTTTACCTTTTCATTGAACTCTATTTATTTTTTAATGGTTTTAGGGATTTATTTCTTCTATAGAGATTCCAAATCCCCTCTTCTTGGCCCCTTATAACATAAAAGACATTGTCTACATTGGGACCAATATGAACTGATTGTGATCTCTCAATGAAAGGGTCATCCTCACTTAGATTTTCATCTGACCCGACATTTGTTTTAGTCACCAACATGACAATAAACCAATTCGTTTTTGTTAGATCTGAGACATAAAATACTTACACTACTTGTGATGCCATTATGAAAAACTTGTTTTCCACTTCCATAGTGAAATTCACCTTCATGAATCCCATTTCATCAACTTTCACTGCACTCATATTTTCAACCCATTTGCAATGGAAAATCAACACTTGAAATTTTATATAATACAACTTGTATATTTGTTCAATGATGAAAAAATATGACATATATTCGTAAATTGGATTTATATCATTGGAACCAGATATGTTCATTTCTTATAACACAAGCAGAACACCACTTTTTTGCATCATACTGCAGTCATTGTGTCATTTTTTATAGAATATATAACCATTTATTACAAAACCAGTGTATGATATAACATTTACATTCAGTCCCCTGGCCATCCATTGAATCCGTTCAACAATTGAATTCATATTTTTAGATAAATCATTATAAATTTGATCTTAGAACAATCCTATAAGCTTTTGATTATATATATTGGATATCCATCCTTCTGCCCTTGATGGATTCAAATCTCTAAGAATTTCTTTATGGGATTCAATGTATGGATCAACATATTCACTATTATGAAAAATGTAAAGGAATGATTTCTCCCACTATGTTAAGGTAATTGAAACAACATTTCACCTAGAAATAACTTTTACCATAAGGCATCCTCTGTGATAAGACTTTGGGAGACCGATGATATCAACATCTGATAAGTAATCGGTAAAAAATTCAATAGCTTATTCAACAATATATCATTCTTCAATACAAACTTTTGGATTACTTTGATTCTTAACATTGTAAGAACCCAGGTCTTCTTTTCAAGTATGTTTTCCCTTTTCTGGTGTTTTTGAGAAAAAGAGGAGTTTCTGGAAATTTCTTTAGTACATGCTGTGTACTTTATAAGTACACGTTGTGTACTCGGTTACCGTGGGTAGCTGTGTTCTATCCGTGTAACGTCCGTGCACACGACTGTGTGGGGTGACCTGAAGACCACCTAATGCGGGGGCCAGTAAGGGAAAGTACATGCCGTGTACTTTATTTTTTTTTTCATTAAATGGATCGGGGTCACGTCTAATTAGAAGAAGTGCCTTCTTCTTTTCCTTCTTTGACCGAGAGTGTCTGTACGACAATGATCTTTCCCCAAGCCCCTGATCAAGAATCCGTTCTCCGATTAGACCACTGTTGATTGCGTTGGGATCACCATGGTAAGCTACTACTTCTTCTAGATCTTCGTTTCCTAATTTATCCTCTTTCTCAAGTTATCCTCAGTTGAGCATTTTTATAATTTTTTGTAGATCTATAGCGTTCTTGGGTGATTCAAGGATTTAGGTTCATGTATAGCGATCCTACAACACCAAGGTAGGTGGTTTGTGCCTTTCTATAGATAGTATTTGAGTTATATGTGCAAAAGTTCCCAATACCCTTGATCGGGGTATTGTGTGTTTAGGGTTTTGTCCCATTTAATGCCTTCTATGATTAGAATGCTTGAGTAGAGGTTAATTGTTGTGAATATGGTTGTTTTCCAAGTTATGGATGTGTTTTACTATGCTTGTACTGTTTATGACTGTTTGGTATAGCTTTGCATGTTAGGATATTGCTTTGCTTTCCATGACTAGTATTGTAGGATGAAGTGATTGCATTCTAACATGGTGTTATGCTGTAGACTATTTAGCTAAGTAGTTATTGAGGTTTACCTTGGATTCTATGAATTTATATGCTCGATTTACTTACACACGGTCATGAGAACCTGGTGTAGTAGACCATAGGAAGAATGGACGTTAAGGGATTCTACAGAGTCTGTTTACTATTATGATGCGAGACCATAGGGTGAATTGATGTAAGTTCTTCCTAAGAGTGTCTGTAGTTCCTCAATGTGGGCCACAGAGGAAATGGGTTTTTGAGTGATTCCCCAGAGCAAATTTTATTTATCGATATGAGACTAGAGGGGGAATTGACTATGAGTGCTTCCTCAGAGAGTCTATGCTTAAGCTGAACCAAAGGGGTTATACTCTGTGTACTTCCCAGAGGGTTGCTTGTTCTTTTTTGGTTGAAATAGATGGGTTAGGATGTGAGTACTCCCATAGGGTAACCTTCTTTGTTTAGCTTCTTATTTTATTTATGAAATTGAATGAATTTGAACTGTAGGATTGTTTACTTTTGAGTACTTCCTTGTTTACTGCTCCATCTTGATTATTGCCTACCATATATATTCACTGACTATTAGGCACAAATAATTGGGTAGTTGTCTACTGGGATTTAGTCTCACATACTATTTGGGTCATGATTTTGGGCCCAAACAGATTATATTACTGCAGGTATAGATAAGGGGAAGATCCCTTCTACTTCAGGTACTTGATTGCTGAGGAGTTGGAGAGAATGCGACCAAGATGAGGCTTGTGATGCTGTTGGATTTTATCTGTTTTCTTTTATACTTTGGTCATTTCTATATTCCAACATTATGAATTTTTTGGATGATTTCCTAGACATTTGTATCATCCATAATTTTTATATATGTGCTCTAGTTTTTTATTACCTTAGTCTTACACTGTTTGTCGATGTATGATATTATTACTACTTCTGCTATTGTATATCTGTTTTAATTCCATCCTGTTACTCTGCCAATGAGGGCATAACTTCCTCACTATCACACCCAAGGCCCTCGCTGCTAGTCGGCAGCCTTTGGAATTCGGGGAAATGTGCTTGAGGCCATGTGACCAATCGGGCACGGGGCACCTCTAGGTGGCTCCTGGAACCGAGAAGTTACAAAGTGGTATCAGAGGATTCTTTTATTCTTGACTTACTATTTGGATCCTATAGTCAGGGATAGGATGGAATAGGTACTTGGTAATGAGTTGTGCCTGGGAGTAGCTAACCCGTGTATAGGGAAAATCCAATTTACCTCATTTATTGCAATCTATTTTATGGTTTTTCAATTTTACAATTGATTTGATTTCACCATTGGGTGATTCAAATGTTTTGTGCTATTATTGATGATGTTATTGAGGTTCTATTTCTATTTCAACCCAATGAGATGAGGGTAATTCCATCTCATGCATCATATAGGAACTTTCAAGAAATAACTTGTCATGAATTCTTTCCATGCCATTTAGGGTGCATTAGCAACTACATGATATTATGATAGATGTTGTTCTAGATATGCATACTATTGTGATAGATTCCTTGATAGAATGCCTACTTTCAACAGAGCATTAAATTGTGAAAGTTTTGGTTGAATGAACACCAAACTTTGGTTCTTGAGGTGTTGTGGGCCCTCAAAGACCGTAATTTGGTGGATCATTGCACTTTTATCCTTGTTTATGGCATGTATATTATGCCAAGATTTTATTCACGGGTAGTATGGCCCCTCATATATCGGAATTTGGCACTTTAATGTTTGTTTCAGTGTTTTATGGGCTTCCGAAGTAGTTTCCGAGGCTTACTGTCCAGAAAAACCTAGAATACACGACGTGTAATGATGAATACATGCCATGTGTCCTTATATTCAGGAAGGAACTGTTTTTCTTAAGTACACTCTGTGTAATGTATATACACGCCGTGTAGTCTCTAACTGTGTCACCGACTGTGTGGGCAGAGACACAGGGTTGGTAAATCTCTGGTAGGACACGCCGTGTATCGTAAGTACATGCCATGTTGTAGAGCCATATAACCGACCATGTGACTAACAACACAGGTCAGTTGAGTCTTTTCTAATACACACCGTGTCCATCTGGAACACATTGTGTAGTGTAAACCGAGTATCCGTCCAAGTCACAAACAACACAGGATGGTGAAATCTCCTAGTACACACCATGTCTAGCACAAACACGCCGTGTAGAGTCATCCGTGTAACCAGCCATGTCACTAACAACACAGGTCGATGAAGCTCGTCTAGTACACACTGTTTCTGGAAAGAACACGTTTTTTAGTTTTGTTTTAGGAGAACCGTGTGGGTTAGTTGTGTAGAAGAACTCGGACAGGGGAAGAGGATTCAAGTACATGCCATGTTCTAGGACAACACACCGTGTGTTTTGGGTGCTACACAACCTAGGTTGGAAGAAGTACACACTTATGTGAAGGCTTAAGGGAACACAACATGTAGTAATCATACACACCATGTATCCATGTTTTTAAAAACTTGAATGATTTATTTCTCTTATTCCCTTCTCACACTTCTAAGTTTCAGCCCCTGTTAATCTTGATCTAAGGTGTGCGATTGACCTTGCAGAGTCATGCCATAGAGATGTACTCCGGTTGTCCGCCAGTTATAGGGTAGTGATCAGACACTAGATATGGATGATCAAGGACTACCAGCAGATCCTCCAGTTGTGCCAGTCTTGGCACCATCCTTCATTCCGGACATAGGTGCTGATGAACACTTCCAAGAGGGATTTATAAGGATCATGTAGACCTTTCGAGGAGTACCGCATCCTGCCCCTTTTATAGTAGAGTTGACGCAGGTTTTCTATCAGTAACATCCTCCCACCTTCATAGGGGAAGGAGGACCTCAGGCTGTAGAGTCATAGTTAGAATCCATGCTTTCTATCTTCAAGCATCTGGAGACGCCTCTAGAGAGGAGGGTGAAGCTCGCTACATACATGCTTCGGGACTCCACAAAGAGATGGTGAGATGTGATCTCACAGGCGGGATACAAGAAGGTTATGGCATGGGATGAGTTCCAGCGTGTCTTCTATGACTAATCCTACCCAGAGACATTGAGGTCCAATCGATCCTGAGAGTTCATGAGTCTAAAGCAGAGTACTCTTTCTGTTATGGAGTATTCTTCTTGCTTCACAGAGCTGCAGCGCTTTACGCCCATCCCAGGAGGTGATGATTTATTCCTAGCAAGGAAGTTTGAGGATGGTCTCAAGCATGACATCTGATCTCAGGTGAACATCTTCATGTTGACTTACATAACTTTTATAGTCAACCAGGCACTAATCACAGAGCGCAATATGAGGGATTCTAGAGTTGTGAGTCAGGGCAGCTCAACATCCGGAGTTGGCATCCCTCCTACTGATAGTAGAAAGCACCATAAGGAGTCTACGTACATATATCCAAGGAGGAAAGACACTTCTTCTGGTATCCATGTGGTGTGCTAACAGTGCGGAAAGAGTGGTCATACGAGGCCACATTGCCTGAGAGACCCAGTGGAGTGCCTATCATGTGGCAAGATGGGCCATCTTCAACATTTCTGCTAGTCTTTCTCACCAGTAGATGGTGATGGGGGTTCTTCTATGACTCCTCATTCGGGAGCAGCACCACCAGTTTCTCACCAGTTTGGGAACTTGAGTTCTTCTGTCCATTCAGGCTGAGGTGGAGGTCGTGTCCATGGTATCCAGTCACCAGGATTTCAGCGACAATAGGGTGGATCATCTCATAGTGGTCAAGCAGGCTCATAGGGCCGCTATTCAGGTTAGTATTTTGCGATGGAGCAGACCTAGTAGGAGCAGGATCCCGAACCCTCTACAGTTCGAGGTACGATCCTTGTTTCCTCAATTTTAGCTTTTTCTCTTTTTGATATAGGGGATTCCCATAGCTTTATATCTGTTTATGTTGTGGAGATCTTTCAGATTTGTATCTTTTCTTCTATTGATATCTTGATGTTGGAAACTCTTTTGGGTACAAGAACAACTAGTGTTTGACAGTGTAAGGAGTTCCCTTTAGAGGTTGGTGGGTGTTACTTCTCTTGGGATCTCTATTTCTGAGAGATGATAGGCTATGAAATCATTCTCAAAATGGACTAGTTAGTTCCCTTCTAGGCTGTTGTTGATTTCTATCACTGTAGGGTGAGTTTCACGTCACCAGAGGGTGGATCGCTTCTTATTAAGGGAGAATGGGATGTCTAGGAGAGCAGAGCGGGACCCAAGCATCATGGGTTGGGAGGAGTTACAACCCAGATTTCTAGTCTATATCTAGATGACCAGGGGACTTCACAGATGGACTTTCTTCCAGTGGTGGATTGTTTTAGGGATATCTTTCTAGAGGAATTTTCAGGTTTGCCTCTAGAGTGTGAGGTAGACTTTTCTATTAATCTTATGATAGGAGTGCAACCGATGTCTATACCTCCTTATAGGATGGCTATACCTAAGTTACAGGATCTCAAGAAGCAGTTGGAGGAGTTACAGGCAAAGAGTTTTATCCTACTCAGTACATCTCCCTGGGGTTCGCCTGTCCTATTTTCAAATAAGGCAGACGATACCCTCAGACTTTGTGTGGATTATCGAAAGTTGAAAAAGTTGACAGTCAAGAACTGATATCCCTTTCCAAGGATTGATGATCTCTTTGATCAACTTTGAGGAGCCCAGGTGTTCTCGAATATTGAATTGAGATCCTATTACCATCATTTTCATGTTATACGATCAGATGTACCTCTTACAGCCTTTTGGAGTAGGTATGGTCTATATGAGTATGTGGTTATACCGTTCGGTCTTACGAACAAGCCTGCAGTTTTCATGGAACTGATGAACCGAGTGTTCCATCCATAATTGGATTCTTTCATGGTAGTCTTCGTGGATGATATCTTAGTGTACTCTCACACTCGACATGACCATGCCGCACATCTTGAAATAGTTTTGAGTACATTAAGAGAGCATTGGTTATATGCTAAGCTCTCAACCAGATTCACTTCTTGTGTCATGTTATCTCAGAGACATGAGTATCAGTAGGCCCAGAGAAAGTGAGAGAAGTAGTTTCCTAGGAGAATTCGAGGAACATATTTGAGGTTTAAAGTTTTATAGGGCTGGATGAATACTACAGATGTTTCATACAAGAATTTTCATGCTTAACAGCGCCACTTATGGGTCTGACTAAGAAGGGTGCGAAGTACTTGTGGTATGATTCTTGTGAGCCAGCCTTTTAGAAGCTAAAAGGGAGGTTGACTTCAGCACTGATACTAGTGTTTCTAGAGTTGGGAAAGAACTATACTGTGTACTGTGATTCATCAGGTATCGGGCTGGGAGTTGTGTTTATGCAGGGAGAAGGAGTCATTGTTTATGGTTCTTGGTAGTTGAGGCCACATGAGAGGAATTACCCGACACATGATCTCAAGTTGGTTGCTATTTTTCATGATTTATGATATTGGATACATTATCTTCTGGGAGAGAATTTTGTGGTTTTCATCGACCACAAAAGTCTCAAGTACATATTCACTCATCGTGACCTGAATTTGAGACAGCGAAGGTGGGATGAGTACCTTCAGTATTTTGACTTTAAACTTGACTATACGCCTAGGAAGGGCAACACAGTAGCTGATGCATTGAGCATAAGGACTTAGTTACAAGCAGTTAAAGAGGACAACAATGAGAGGAAGCTTATGGATCTGTTCTATGAGATGCATTTGGAGGTTCATGACAGGTAGGGGTAGAAGTTTCTATCTTCTGTAGCTATTACCACTACTCTGCTTGATCGAGTTCGAATGAGGCAGCTGTCAGTTTCAGAAGGCCTAGTCCTACGATAGAGTTTTGTAGGAGAGGACCCTATTCCTAGATGGACAGTAGGCGAGGATGAGATCTTGCATTTTCATGGGTGCGTATGGGTTCCAGAAGACATACACAAGGAGCTGATGTAGGACTTTGATTCCTCAGTTTGGGTAATTCATCCTTGTGTCACCATGATGTATCGTGATCTACACCATCAGTATTGGTGGCCAGATATGAAGAGATATGTGGCTGGTTTTGTCATGAGGTGTTCCACCTATTAGTAGGTGAAGGTGGAGCATTAGCGACCAGCAGGGATTTTTCAGTAGTTACCCATTCCTGAGTAGAAATGGAATGATGTCGCGATAGATTTTGTGATAGGTTTACAAAGGTCATCTCGAGGGAATGATACAATATGGGTTTTCATTGACATGATCACAAAGGTTTCTCACTTCTTAAGGATCAAAGAGACATTTAGTGTTGATGAGATGTGAAGGTTATACATCTGAGAGATTATGCGTTTACATGGAGTTTCACACTCCATTGTTTCGGACATGGATGCACGTTTTACTTCTCAGGTCTGGCAGGGACTTCAAAGGGCTTTGGGTACACAAGTAATTTTGAGTACAACTTACCATCCCCAGACAGATGTCTAGTCCAAGCGTATGATTCAGGTTCTTGAGGACATGCTTCGAGCATGCATCCTGGATTTTGGAGGTTCTTGGGAGAAGCACATACCTCTTGTAGAGTTTGTCTAAAATAATAGTTTTCAAGAAACTATTCATATGATACCTTATGAGGCTTTGTATGGTAATCCATTCCTATCACCCTTATGTTGGCTAGAGACAAGAGAGGCAACTATGTTAGGACCTCGTCTTGTCCAGGATACCACATAACAAATAGAGTTGATTCAGAAGAGGATGGATACTGCATAGTCTCAAAAGAAGTCTTATGCTGATCGATGGAGATGACCTCTGGAGTTTGAGGTCAGGGATTAGGTTTTCCTATGTGTCACACTGAGGTTGGGACATGGGAGGATTAGGAGATAGGGTAAGCTTTCACCGAGGTACGTCAGGCCGTTTGAGGTGTTGGAGAGAGTCGGTCCAGTTGCCTATAGATTGTAGTTACCTCAGAGGTACCGGGATATGAAAGATGTCTTCCATGTTTCTCAGATTTGACGTTACTTCTCACACTGTCTCATGTTTTTCAACCCGAAGAGGTTGAGTTAGAGGTGGACACCTCATTCGAGGAGCATCCTATCCAGATTGTTGATCGAAGTGCAAAGGTTCTCTATGGCCGGTCTGTTCCTATCGTACAAGTACTGTGGAATCACGGGCGAGTACAGGATGAGACTTGGGAGAGGGAGGCTGATTTACTATCACAGTTTCCAGAGCTATTAAAGGAATCATCTTCTACGCCGCCTTGCTAGGGAAATTTTAGGATGAATTTCTTTAAGGGGGGGAGTTTGTAAGAACCCGAGTCTTCATTTCAGGTATGTTTTTCCTTTTCTGGTGTTTTTGAGAAAAAGGGGAGTTTCTAGAAATTTCTTAAGTACACGCCGTGTACTTAGTTACCTTGGGTAGCCGTGTTATGGCTGTGTAACGGCCATGCACATGGCCGTGTGTGGTGACCTGGACACTGCCTAATACGGGGTCCGATAAGGGCAAGTACACGCCATGCACTTCTAAAGTACATGTTGTGTACTTCTAAAGTACATGTTGTGTACTTCTAAAGTACACACTGTGTACTTTTTTTCATTAAACAGACTAGGGTTGTGTTTAATTGGAAGAAGCGCCTTCTTCCTCACCTTTTTCGACCGAGAGTGTCCGTACGATGCCGATATTTCCCCGAGCCCCTGATCAAGAATCCGTTCTTTGATTCGACCGCCATTGATTGTGTTAGGATCACCACATTAAGATATTCCTTCTTATAGAGCTTCGTTTCCTTATTTCTTTTCTTTCTCAAGTTATCCTCAGTTGATCGTTTTTAGAGTTTTTGTAGATCTACGGTGTTCTTGGGTGATTAAAGGCTTGAGGTTCATGTATAGAAATCTGACAACACCGATATAGGTGGTTTGTGCCTTTTTTTAGATAGTCTTTGAGTTATATGTGCAAAATTTCCCAATACCCTTGATCGGGGTATTGCGTGTTTAGGGTTTTTTCCCAGTTAGTGCCTTTTATTCTTAGAATACTTTATTAGAGGTTAATTGTTATGAATATTGTTTTTTACCATGTTATGGATGTGTTTTCCCATGCTTGTACCATTTATGTCCATTTGGTCTAGCTTTTCTTGTTAGGCTATTGCTTTGTTTTCAACGCCTAGTATTGTAAGATTAAGTGATTGTATTTTGACATGCTATTATGTTATAGACTGTTTAACCAAGTAGTTCTTGAGGTTTACCTTGGCTACTATGCATTAATGTGATAGATTTACTTACACAGGGCTGTGAGAACCTTTTGTATTTAACCATAGGGAGAATGGAAATTGAGGGCTTCTCTAGAGTGTCTGTTTACTGTTACGATGTGAGACTATAGGGGAAATTGACGTAAGTGCTTCCACAGAGTGTCTATAGTTCCTCGATGCGGGCCACAAGGAGAATGGGATGTTGAGTGCTTCCCCAGAGTTCCTTTTAGTTACCTATATGAGATTATAGGGGGAATTGATGGTGAGTGATTCCTTAGAGAGTCTTTTCTTAAACCGAACCAGAGGGGTTAGACTGTGTGTACTTCCCAGAGGTTTGCTTGTTCTTGTTTGGTTGAACCATAGGGGTTAAGCTGTGAGTACTCCCAGAGGGTTACCTTCTTTTTTAGTTGTTTATTTGATATATGAAATTGAATGCATTTGAACTGTAGGATTGTTTACTTTTGAGTACTTCTTTGTTTACTGCTCCATCTTGATTATTGCCTACCATATATATTCACTGTCTGTTAGGCATAGATCTTTGGGTGGTTGCCTAATGGGATTTAGTCTCACACCCTATTTGGGATATGCTTTTGGGCCCAAACAGATTATATTGCTGCAGTTATAGAAAAGGGAAAGCGCCCTTATACTTTAGGTACTTGATTACTAAGGAGCTGGAGAGCATGGTACCAAGATGAGGCTTGAGATTCTGTTGGAGTTTATCTGTTTCTTTTTTACTTTGGTCATTTTTGTATTCCAAAATTGTGACTTGTTTGGCTGTTTTCCTAGACATTTGTATCATGCATCATTTATATATATATGTGATCTAGTTTTTTATTACCTTAGTCTTCCGTTTTTTCTGATATAAGGTATTATTAATGCTTCCACTATTGTATATTTTTTTACTTCTATTGTATTACTCTCCCAATGAGGGCATAGTTTCCCCACTATTACACCCAAGACCCTTGCTGCTAGTCATCATCCTCTAGCATTTGGGGAAATGTGCTTGAGGCCATGTGACAAACCAGGCACGGGGCGCCTCTAGGTGGCTCTTGGAATTGGGACGTTACAAACATAGCCTTTCAAAATATTTATATACCATTCAATGGGGTATATCCATCTATAATGGATAAGTTCACATACTTTAACCTCTCTTACCAAGTAAACCATCAAGTGGACTATTTTATCAAATAATAATGGGGGGAAGAACATATCTAATTCACATAATATGAATGAAGCCTCCTTATTCATGATTAGAAACTTCATTGGGTCTATAACTTTACTACATATGGATTTGAAAAAGAAGAAGATTATAGTTAATATATTTCATAGAATTTGAGGCATAATTCAATGGAAAGCAATAAGAATAAAATATTTCATCAAAACATGACAATAATGTGATTTTATTCCTTATAAATTCAAATTATTCCTTGACACGTCATTCTTGATATTTAATGAATACCCATGTTGAACTTTTATACTATTAAGGAAAAGGAAAAATTGGAATTTTTCCTGTCTAGATAGAGTGTAAGTTTCTGGTGGAAGAAATTTCCACCCTTTAGCCTTCACTGGTGACAACTATTCCCTTTTCCCCATTTTAATAAAGTCCAACCTAGCCTTGATGCTATCTTTCATTTTTTTCAGGAACAGTTAGTAACATTCCAATAACACTATCAAATACATTTTTTCTATATGAATGACATTAATAAAATGTCTGAAATACAAAAATTCCAATATGGTAATTCAAAGAAAATTTATCTCTTCTTCTAAATTGATTTTGTAAGGTTTTTAGAAAATGTTTTACTGAAAACATTTTCAATATATCTTACTTAATTATATTGTTGATAACCCGTTACTAGAGATAGTTTTGTATCTTGTTCAATATTACAATCAAAAGATTTCATCCAGGATTAGTATTTATGTCATTGAGGTAAAAATTTATGATTTCCTAAAAATAAGTCTTTGAAGAATGTTTCAATTGAACTAAGTATGTGCATTTTTCACAAATGGCACACTCCAATTTTCTTTAAATGCTATATCCTGAAAAATTTTAATAAGTGGGAAAGTCATTTATCATCCCACACAACATGTACCTCAATGTGAATTCTTCACTTCTTTGATAATCATACATTATAACACTTGTATCCCACATCAATTTTAGATATTTGATTAATGGATCAAAATAAAATTCAATATCATTATCATGTTTCTTTGGAACATATATAAGTAGAGACAACATAATGTATTTTCACTTCATTCATAATTGTGGAAGAAAGTTATAATTTACCAACATGATGGGCTATATACTGTGAGTACTACATAGTACACCAAAAGGATTTATTCCATCTGCAGATAATGCAATATGAATGTTTCTCAACTCTTTTCCAAACTCAGGATACTCGTAATCAATTTTATTCCACTGAGGAGAATTTTCTAGATGACGTAGGATCCCATATTTAATTCTTGTATCTACATTCCATGTCAATTATCTCTCAGTTTCCTAAAATCCATATAGTCTTCTAAACCTTGGAATGATAGGAAAGTATCACATGGATTTAAAAGGACTCGATAAATTTTTCTTGTATTGATTTGCACCACACTTAGGGAATTTTATAAGTGATTCACAGTCCTTGAAAAACAATATACAATCATTTGGACAAGCATTTATTTTTTATATATCATTCCCATAGAATGTAGTATTCTTTTAGTATCATATGTTCAAAAATTTAGTTCATTTTCTTCTAGTAGCATATAATTTAGGATAGCGAGTAGTTTTCTAAAGATAGTGTCACTCCATCTGCTTCTAGATTTCAAATTATATAACTTTAATATAGCTGAAAATGTTGTTTATTTAGTACAAACGGTATAAAATGGTCTCTTGGAACAACTATTTAACTTCTAAAATAACTTCGGAAAATCAGGAATGTCATCTTCAATTTCCATTGTTATTTCTTCTATGTGTTCTCCATAATCATTTACATTTGTATTCATATCAAATGATCCGTAAACTGCATTATCATCTCAATCGGTGTGAACGTTCAGTTTTTCCCCATGTTTATTCCAAATTTTATAGCTCTGATCTATTCCATGACAAATCAAATGTTATTATAACTCTTCCAGGCTAATTTTTCTTGAATAAAAACAATGTAAACATAAAAAAAATGATTTGAGTAGGTTCATATACATTCTCTCTTGTAAACCTAATGAACTCTTTAAATCCATCTTCATACTCTTTTATTAAATGATAATAATGAATCCATTTTTGATTCATATCCATCCTATTAGGTTCATAAAATATTAATTTTTTACAATAAAAAAATAAATACACATAAGATATTCATTATCAAAGGTGAAAATTATTGACAATTCTAATAAGGGAAACCCGACATTTTATTGTTTCAAAGAATTTCAGCATTCTTTGAAGAAAATGGGTAATTGAATTTAATAAAATAATTACTCCACTATGGAAAGTGTTATACTCTGAATACATTCAAAGGTGAAAGTTATAGACAACTATCATGCTCATCAACTCATCCCCCGAACATTTATCATTTCATTTTTTTGTTTGACACACATCCTCCATATCTTGTGTACATGCCCCTATGTTTCATGAAATACTCTAAGTAATAGTCATCTATGGGATGAATACTACTTAGAGTAGTAAAAGAAACATAAAATAGATGGGGGATGAGTCTCAAGAAACAAAATACAATAACTATTCGAGAGATAAAATCGATGAGGATGACAATTGTCTATAAAAGGGATGTGGGATGAGTCTCAAGAAAAAAATTGCAATAATAACTATTGTTTGGCACACATAAAGTATTTCTTAAATCCAATTAACAAATGAAAATATAATATAGGTAATTAAGGAGTTATAAGAAACCCGGATTTAAATAGGAATAATAAACTCTAATTCAATCAACCAGAAGATATAAAAATATATTGATAAAAAGTTTTAATAAACAAATAGCTATTTTATATACATGGATGGTAATCAGAGATTCCTAGGGGTGGAACCGATAGATATAGACCTAAAATGATGAATACCTAAAAATAATTTATAGTATATAGAATTTGAAAACCACCATTCTATTTTTTTAGCAAGTGATGTAGAGACCTAAGGGATTATTACATTTAATATTAATGGTACATAAAATATTTTAAAACATATCAAGACTCTTGGGATGTCATATCACCACACTGACCCATCCCAAGGATTTTAGGGAGGTCATCACATAAGATCTACCCATATGAAGTATTCTAAGGAGTACATATAATACACATTGACCCATAATTAAGATTGTAGGGAGGTCCATAAAGAAGTTGACATAAATTAATAACACACATCAACAAGATATATCAAAAACAAGGGAGAAAAACACACAACCCTTACAACATTTATCCCATACACACTAGCCTCTACCGAGACTAAACAAATCCTATGAGGTCACCTTTTCTAAGTGGACTACCCTCACTTCACACATAAATCTAAGTGGAATAAAAAATTTAATAGATCTATAAAAAACCACTGCCCATTTAAAGTCTCCACTGCAAAAATACGAAAATAACTAGTCAATTTAATATGTTAAGAAGAAGTCTCATAGGCTACACAACCACCATAATGGAAATTTAAACATAAATAATTAAATAGACGATGTAAAATGGGATGGTACTTCTACAATATGGTTAATTACACTATTTATCCAATGAAAATAAAGCATTATTCAGCCACAATTTCACATAAATAAAAGAGTATCTCACAAATCCCCTAAATTAATTTACAACTGCAATTGAGAAGGAAGGTGATGCTCTTATGGTCTAGGAGAAAAGCTAGGAAGGCTCACAGTATAGGTGCTTCACACTATAAAAATTCTAAGCATCATAATGGATGATCTCCATGACCAAATCTCCAAAATAGATAACTCACAACACTCACAATAGCAAAACAACTTCCATCATGGCTAGAACTATTGATGTTTTATACCCCAAGTTCCTCAAGAGAAATTAGATAAATACTTATTTTTTTAGAGAAATTAGAAAAATACTTACATTAGAGCCTTGGATTCATTCGACCCTTGAATCATTCGAGCCTTGGTATTGTTCGAGCCTTGATTCGAGCCTTCATTAGAGCTTTGATTCACTGAGGAGGAGCGCTGGCAGTGGGTGGATTTCATGGAGAGATTCAGATATTATGAACTAGTTCATGATGGTTAGGGTTCTTAAAATAGTTTGGGACTCTTTTATTAACACTTCCAAAAAAATTCATGACAAAGATACCTTTTATCAATGCTTAAGTAATAAGTGATGAAAAAAGGAATATTTATTAGTGATTTTTGAGCGCTGATAAAGATATAGCTTTATTAGTACTAAAAAAGAGATGATAAAAAAAATCTTTATTAGAGCTAACTTTTTAGTGCTGATAAATATAAATTTTTTCAAAGATTTTTTAGCACTAATAAATCTCTATCTTTATCAGCGCTAAAAGAGCACTGATAAAGATTCCTTTTATTAGCACTTATTACTTAAGAGTTGATAAACAATCTATAATTATAGTTATAAATATTTTTTTTGTAAATATATATATATATATATAATCATAAAGATATTTAATAAATATATATAAATATAAATATAGTAAATATATTATTTATTAAAATATATTTCTTATAATTTTATAATTATTTAAATATATAATTATTTATTTAGAATTATATAAATATTTTTAAAAAATAATATTTATGTCATTATATATAATTATATAATTATATATATATATATTTAATAAATGTATATAAATATAAATATAGTAAATATATTCATTATTTAAATAAATGTATTATAAATTTTATAATTATTTTAATATATATAATTATTTATTTATATTTAGACCAAGGTTCAAATTCTGGTGTGCGTAGGTACTATTATAGTATTAGGTAGTTGGTGATGCAGAAAATAGCATAGGTAGGGGGTGATGCAGGTATGATGTAGGCAAGACACTACATAGGGATTTCAGACCATGTTATGGGCTTCATGCCCACTAGGCCTACAAGCCATGTACTAAATAAATAAGGCTTCATGGGTAGGATATCCCTTGGGGGGGGGGGGTAATGGCCTACCTTTCTGGCCTGTGTGTGTGGTTTGTGTGTGTTTGAATGTAATTGTACCCCAAAGTGCCTAATATATATATGTAAAAAATAAGTGAAATTGAACAAATTAAAAATAAGTACACTTTAACAATATTGAAAAAATGGATAAGTTTTGTGTGTGTCCATTGTATATATATAATATATAATATTTAATATATAAAATTTATTAACATTATCAATAATTATTTACTTAATAATTGTTTTAATATTTTTCTCAATTTACTTATTTTTAATTTTTATTTGTTTAATTTTTATTTTTCATACACATCTATATATTTAATATATTATTTTTAGTAGTATTTATAATTTATATATGGTATAATTTTTTTTTATTTTTATCAATAATCAATTAATTAATAATATTTTTAATATTTTTTTAATAAACACATTTTTTATTTTTTATTTATTCACTTATTTCATTTTATTCTAACCTTTATCAGTGCTAAAAAAGTGCTGATAAAGGATCCCTTTATGAGCGCTAAAATAAAGTTTTAATAAAGGGTACCCTTTATCAAAACTAAAAATAAAGCACTGATAAAGGGTACCTTTTAATTATGCTAACAAAATCACTGATACATGGTACCCTTTATCAACGCTAAAAAAAGCACTGATAAAAGGTAAAATTTATCAGCACTTTTTTTAGCACTCATAAAAATTCCCTTTATTTGTGTTTTTCTTGCACTGATAAAGGCCAACGCTGTTAAAGGATTGTTTTGTAGCAATGAATGATCTATATGGAAATTAATTAATTTAGGAGTGAAGCTTCTATTTATGTCACTACCACCCGAGGTTTATTTTGTATTTTGTTTTGGAGACATTGATTTTATATAAAGTCTACATTCAAGTGTCATTATCAGCACTTAGAGTTTTTAGTTATGTTATTTAGTGTATTGAACACCCCAACTATTTTCATGGGAATCATTAAACCTATGTTTCATGAGTTCCTAGATCATTTTGTGGTGGTGTTTGTCTATGAAATTTTAGTGAACTCATAGTCGAAGGAGGATCATGATGATAATATTAGGTATTTTTTACAAGTCCTCAAACACCATCATCTCTATGATACTTTTTTCTAAGTTTATTTTTCAGATATGCGAGGTGTATTTTATCAACCATGTAGTGTCTAAAAAATTAATAGGAGTTGATCCTTTAAATATATAGAAAGTATTTTCTAGGGAATCACCCAAGAATGTTACAGAGGTATGTAGTTTTCTTGGTTTCATATTCTATTATTGTGTCTTATTTCCAATTTCTCTCATATTGTATCTCCATTGATGACTTTGAGCAATAAGGACTAGTCTTTATTGTGGGTTTATTAGTGTTATACTACTTTTGAATATCTGAAATAGAAATTGACAAGTGCTATCATTATTTGGTTGCAAGAGGAGGGTGTTATGTTTGAGGATTTTTATGATTATTACCATATTGGTTTAGGTTGACTCTTTATGCAGTAAAGGGTGATGATCTCATATAGGCCTAGTAATTTACTTCCCCAATAGTGTAACCATCCCACCCATGATCTTGAGTAAATAATAGCGGGTTTCAAACAAAATTTATGGTGGAACTAATTCATTAATGAATGATTTATTTTATTTATTGATCAAAAGTTCTTGAGGTATATTTTATCTTAGTGAGATTTGAATCTATGTCAGTAGAGGTGGATAGATTTCTTACAAGACTATGAATTTAAGATCACTTACACCTTAGGTAAGGAAAACATGGTTACTGATGTACTGAGTAAGAAGTCATAAGGGGATTCTATTCAGAAGTTTTAAGATTCTTAGAGAGTGATAGAAGAGCTTTCCATGATGCATTTGGATATAGAGAGGTCTGGTGGTGGAGTTTTTTAGGATATGGATGAGTCTCAGTGGGGAGACTCAATGTTAGAGGTGATATGAGATCACATGTTCCATGGTGATGCTCTTGGGGAATGATCAAATGATGAATTAAATTAAAAGTTATTTTTAGGTATACTATTTATTCTATTTGGGAATTCAATTCTAGTAGATAGGGATGGAGTGATCTATAGTGGAGTTTATGTCATGGTTATTTTCCTACCAACATGTAAAGGTAGAGCATTGTGTTCTTGGTGATTTGTTACAACCATTAAATTTCCTTTAATGGAATTATGAGGACGTTTTAAAAGATTTTTTTCACTATTTTCCTCGATCTCATTGTGGATGTAATTATATTTGGGTGATTATGGATTTATTTAATAATTTAGTCCATTTCTTAGAAATCTGAGAATTGAGTTCTATGGAGGTATTGGTGACGTAGTATATATATGAGATAGTGAAGTTTCATGGGCTATTATAGACCATAATATTTGATTGGGTACTTATTTTACCTTTCAGGTATAGGGAGGTATTTTGTAACAAACCGACTCTTTGGAAAAGGTACAGATCGTTAGTTTTTCTTTCGAACCTTTACCTTAATCTTGTTTAATGTGTGTAATGTTCTAATGAAGGTCCGGGGAGTGTCTGGGGTTTGTTCAAAGCCCGAGAGTTTGAGAAATGGACTTGCAGACAAGGGCACATGGCCTGTGCATGGTTTGGGTAAACCGTGCGGCCTTTGGTCTGGAGGTAGGGAGGTGCACACGGTTTGTGCACAGTTTGGGTAAACCGTGCGACCCTTTTTCTAAAGACAGTGAGATGCGCACGATTTGTGCACGGTTTGGTAAACCATGTGACTAAACCGTACGACCCAGTTCTGGGTAAATTTACCTTTTTCCCTTAATTATTTTATAAGGCCTTAAGCCCCTTTCTTTCTTCTACCCACGGACAGAACCAGAGGGTAGCCTCCTTTGAGCTCCAAAACCCTCTCCTCACTCTTTTCTTGGTGGAGCCTTCATCTAGAACCCGATTCTTGATCCATTAGAAGCGTTGTATAACCCTCAGTAAGGCTAACCTCACGCACCCCTCTTTATTCGGTAAATCTTACCTTCCGTCTTGTTATTTTTATGCAAGATCATATTCCCTATTTTCAGGGCATTGGACTGGAAATCAGATCTATTCCAATCTACTCTAAATCTGAGGTCGATATCAAGCGAGCCTATGCCTACAGCTCTAAGGTAGGTGGTCACGTGGTTTCCATTTTGGGTTTTCGCCTTATTGAGTTATTGTTGTCATGTCGTGGTTTGTATTTCTCCAAACCCCATATTTATAATGACTAATTCATATCTAAATGACCCGTGTGGTATAAGAGGGATAAATCTAACCTTGTTAGGGTGTTTGGATTTGGTATAGACCAGGAGTGGTCAACCATAGGTGTTATGCCTTGAGAATTGGCCATTTTTCACCATTGAACCTTAATGATATGTCTTGAAAGGGCATTTTCCATGTTAGGAAAATGAGATTACTTGGTTAGAGGTTGGCTAGGATGAGATAGCTTGAACCCCTTGAATGAATTGAAATTTATGTATTCCATGCTTTGCTTATGTGATATTATAATATGGATATGCCTTGAAAATGTTAATGTGTTATGATATAAGATGGTTTGCCTTATATATTGTGATGTGAATGGTTATGCTTTGTTGTGTTGACAACCGTGTGATAACCCGTGTGTTGTGAGGGAGGCATTCTTACCCCATGCCAGATGAATCTCCATGTGTTGGGCGGGAGGCATTCTTACCCCATGCCAGATAAATCTTAGTGTTTGAGGATGAGAGGCATTTATACCTCGTGCCCATATAACCTTTATGGGTGGGAGGAATTTCTAACCCATGCTAGTTACAGTGCTTGTGGACGAGAGGCATTCATACCTCGAGCCAAAGATAATTATTACAGATGTGAGAAGCATGGATGAGAGGCATGTTTACCTCATTCCAGTGATAACCTATATCTATGTACTTATACCTCTGGTGATTATTCAGAATCCCAGCCATGAGCTAAAGTAGGTAGACCCGCTAGGTGTCCTTCTGGAACCTGAGCAGGAGGGTTGTTTATTTACTTTGCTTTACTTACTTACAGTATATTGGTCACTTTGCTTGCGAAAACCTATTTGGATTACACGTAGACATCATTGGTGGTGGCCTACTGAGACTTGTCTCACACCCTACCCGAGCGGCCTCTTGGGCACCCGTGTAGACTTTACTGCTGCAGGTACCAGTAGGGGAAAAGGCCCATCTTTAGGTTGTTGATACTTTTATGTTATTGTGGGAGATCCAGAGTAGAGGATCGAGCTTGGATAGAGATGCTCGTGGACTACTTTTGTTTCTTTTTGTATTACTGTATAGCATGATTGCCATCTAATTCCATTGTATCAGCATTCCATGCATCCATTTTGGACCAGACACTGCCTATGTGGCTTTTGTATATTTATCAGGGTTTTCCTTACTTCTGTCATTTGGTTTGTATGTTTCCCATTTTCTCCTATTTATCCATTGGTTGTGCTTCCACTATTTTTACAAATTGCTGCTATTACGCTGTGTACTCTGAAATGGGGGTACAGTCTCCCCACTGAATTACCATTACACCCCCGCTTCTAGTCGGCAGCCCCTGGCCTATGGGGAGACGAGCCAGGAGTCATGTGGCCAACCGGGCTCGGGGCTTGGGTTGAGGGGAAGCCGGGTCCGGGACGTCACAAAGTGGTATCCGAGGATTTATTTCTTTATTTATTGCTTTACTATTTGGTGATGATGGACTTGGAGAATGGGAATGCTTAGGGACTTAGTTATAAGCCGTACTTGGGCATCGTGAACCCATGTATGGAGGAAAGACCAAGTTGCCTAATTTTTGTTGTTATTGATTCTGCTATTTACTGTTGATATCGTTTCACCATTGGGTGCTTCACATATTTTGTGATGTTATTGAGATTTGCAAAGTTGTAATCTAGATTTCATGGTTCAACCTAATGAAATGAGGGTTATGCATTAGAACATGCATCACGATAGGCACAATATGATTTGGCCACGCATCTTTCCATGTCACGTTTAAATTTTGAGTGATCATTGCCTATTGTTTATTGCCATTCCTTCTTTATAGGTGTGACTTTGTTCTAGCCCTTCATGCTTGTTGTGGATTAAGGAATGATGTGGTTTTAGTGGGTTTCACTCTTTGGTTCATATGGTGTATGGGCCCTTATGGATCGAAAAATGACATTCCAACTAAACCAATATTTTGCTTTAAAGGAAATTTAAATGCTTGATTAGTGCTATTAAATGATAAATGACATCCAAGTGTGTTTCATCTTTCAGTTCATGAGGAGTATGGGCCCTTATGGGCTGGAAAATTCCATGTCACCGGATTAAGTTAATTTTGACCAGTTGCAGGTTTTACTAAGTTTTTCACATGGGTGTGGATAGGTTATCTTAGGGGTAGGAAGGATTAGTACCTGTCCCAGCTTATAGAGTTCAACATTTATTTTGTTGTTTTCTTCTTTTGAGACGTTCGTTTGGCATTTTAGCACTATGCCTCCGAGACGTCCTCGAGTTGCGCGTGCTGAAGGCGGCGACGATCACGTTCCTGAGGTGGCAGGCCCTAAGCCGCCAGTTAATCTTCCTGTCGAGCCACCTGTGTCTCCTCTTTCTATTCCTGAGATGGGAGCCGATGCCCAATTCCATGAGAACTTCTTGCGTATGATGTAGAGTATTAAAGGTGGAGTGATACATGCCCCGAGTATGGAAGAGTTGACCTGAGAGTTTCAGTCGCAGCATCCTCCTACATTTATGGAAGATGGTGGACCACTTGCCACGGAGTCCCGGTTGGAATCTATTCTGACCATCTTCGAGCACCTTGAGACGCCTCCAGAGTGGAGGGTCAAGCTCACAACTTATATACTATGTGGTTCAGCCAGGAGGTGGTGGGATGTCATCACCTAGTCAGGACAGTAGAGAGATATGATATGGATTGATTTCCAGACCATCTTCTTTGATTACTTCTTTCCCCAGACTTTGAGGGATGACAGAGCTAAGAAGTTTATGAATCTGCAGCAAGGGACCATGACAGTCATGGAATATTCATCCCGTTTCACTGAGTTAAAGCGTTTTCTCCTACAATAGCTGCTGATGATCTCACGGCCGCGAGGCATTTTGAGGATGGGCTGTGCTACGCCATTCGGTCGCAGGTTAACATGTTCAGGTTGATGACCATTTTATAGACTGTCAATCAGGCACTGATCATAGAGAGGAACTTGAGAGAAGCGGACAATGTGAACTAGGGCGGTTCGACACCGAAGGGTTCTAGTGGATCTGATTCTGGGAAGAAGTGGCGTTTTGAGGACTCTCGTGGTGTTAGTGGTGGTCAGACCCTTTTCTGATGTGGTACTCCTATCTGTCACGAATGTGGGGTGCCATGAAATATGAAGAGGTAGTGTATGCGAAACCTAGTGGATTGCAGA
Source organism: Viscum album (assembly GCA_963277665.1). Classification (NCBI taxonomy): domain Eukaryota; kingdom Viridiplantae; phylum Streptophyta; class Magnoliopsida; order Santalales; family Viscaceae; genus Viscum; species Viscum album. The sequence goes on along the minus strand of OY728150.1, from coordinate 799,059,516 downwards.
GGTTGTGGTAGGTTGTGTCATCTCTAACGCTTCTTCAGGACTTTTCCCACAGGGTCTAGTGAGTAGGGATCTTTACCTACTCCACAATCTGGAATTGGATCGGCAGGATCACGTCAGTCAGGCGGTTAGAATACCACCGATCGATCAGGCCATGGCGTCAGTCGAGGTAGAGGTAATCAGGCATATGACTCTCAGCACCAGCAGGGTAGGTCTGCTCAAGGTAGCCAGGCTGTGACTCAAGGCCGTGGTATCGGCCAAATGTATGCAGTCTGGCCTACCCCACAGGAGTAGTACACCAGACCATCTATTGTATGAGGTATGATTCTAGTTGCCTCTACATTAGTATCTTCTTTTTTTGACATATGCGCTTCTTACTCTTTTATATCGGAGGCGATTATCGAAAGTTTGAGCCTCAACATGGAGTCATATCATGGTATGATCATGTTAGATACCCCATTAGGTATCCGTTAAGAGGGAATTTGTCATTTTCAGAATTGTCCCCTCGAGGTGGGCGGTTACCTTTTCGTGTGGAACCTGTATGTTCTAGATATGACAGGTTTTGATGTAATAATCAGGATGGACTGGTTAGTTCCCTATAGAGCTCGGATTGACTTCTATCATCGGAGGGTGGTGTTTACATCACCGGAGGGCAACACACATATGCATAAGGGAGAATGGGATCTTAGTGCGAAACGAGTAGGACCGGAACACCAGAGTTTAGGTGGTGTCACGACACAAGTTTCCAGTCTTTATCTCGATGACTAAGGGTTAAAACCCTTTGTTTATCCTCCGGTGGTGGAGAATTTGTCTTTCTTGATGATTTCTTTGGTCTACCTCCAGTGCGAGAGGTGGATTTTACTATTGATCTTATACCAGGAGCAGCACCAGTGACCATTCCTCCTTATAGGATGGCACCTAAGGAACTCCTGGAGCTCAAGAGTCAGCTAGAGGACCTGGAAGCAAAAGGCTTTATACATCCCAGTACTTCTCCTTGGGGATCACCGGTTCTCTTTTCCAAGAAGGAAGATGGTACCCTTCGCCTTTGCGTGGATTATCGTAAGTTAAATCAGCTGACTATTAAGAATCGGTATCCTTTACATCGAATTGCCGACCACTTCAATCAGCTCCAAGGAGCGAAGGTGTTTTCAAAGATATATTTGAGGTTGGGCTATAACCAGGTGCGTGTGAGGACTTTAGACATACCTCGTACGACGTTCAAGAGTAGGTATGGTCTCTATGAGTACCTAGTCATGCCGTTTGGGCTTACAAATGCACCTGCAGTGTTTATGGCTCTTATGAATCAGATTTTTCACCCTTAACTTGATTCTTTTGTGGCTGTATTTATGGATGATATCTTAGTCTATTCATGCTCGATACACGACCATGTAACCCATCTTGATATCGTGATGAATACACTAAGAGAGCATCATCTTTATGCTAAGCTCCGTAAATTCCACTTTTGGATAAATAAGGTTCAATTCCTAGGTCACATCATTTATGAGTCTGGAGTTTCAGTTGACCCTGAGAAGGTGAGTGCTGTAATTTCTTGGGAGCAGCCCAAGAACGTCTTTGATATCAGGAGTTTCTTGGGGCTTGCCAGATACTATAGGCGGTTCATTCAGGACTTTTCACGCCTTGCAGCACCACTTACAACTTTGACCAAAAAGGGGGTGAGATTCGATTGGTCAGAACATTGTGAAGTAGCTTTTTAGGAACTGAAGGGCATGCTAACTTCAGCACCGATACTGATCTTTCTGGAGCCAGGCAGAGCTTATACGGTCTATTGTGACACATCAGGTACCAGGCTTGGAACTGTATTGATGCAGAACGAGCGATTTGTTGCGTATGGTTCTCGTCAGTTAAAGCCTCATGAACAGAATTATCCGACGCACAACCTCAATCTCGCAGCAGTTGTACATTCCTTACGCTGTTGGAGACACTACTTGTTGGGAGAGAGTTTTTTGGTATTCACTGACCACAAAAGCCTAAAATATATCTTTACTCAGCGGGATCTAAATCTCAGTCAACGCAGGTGGGTCGAGTACCTACAATCCTTTGACTTCAAACTGGCCTACACTCCTGGGAAAGGAAATTTAGTAGCCGATGCGCTAAGTCAGAAAACTCAGTCGCAAGTTGTTCGGGAAGCTAATGATGAGTGGAAACTGATGGCCCTATTTTCAAAGATGCACGTTGAGGTTTAGGAAGGGCAGGGTCAGACTGTTCTCTCAGCCTTAGAAGTGACATATACTCTTTTGGAATGGGTCAGGACAAGATAGTTATCAGATTCGGAAGGCCTTGTTCTACGAGAGAGTGTTGCTGATGATGCCTATACAGATTGGACCGTGGATGAGGGTGATACTTTATTGTTCCGTGGGCATGTATGGGTCCCAGTAGACATCATAGAGGAGCTGATGAGGGATTTCCACGCCTCAGCATGGGCAGTTCACCGAGGCATCACCAAAATGTATCGTGATTTGCAAAGATAGTACTGGTGGCCTAGAATGAAGCAGGAGATATCCGATTTTATCACGTGTTGTTCCACCTGTCAGCAGGTGAAGGCAGAACATCAGCGTTTGGAAGGGTTTTTGCAGCCGTTTTCCATTCCGGAGTGGAAATGGGATGATGTTTCTATGGGATTTGTAACTGGTTTACCTAGGTCACCTCATAGAAATGATGCAGTATGGTTTATCATCGACTGTCTGATGAAGGTCGCACATTTCTTACCAGTGCGGGAGACCTTCATAGTTGATGACTTGGGAAGACTGTATGTCAAGAAGATAGTGCACCTTCATGGATCACCTCGATCTATTGTCTCAGACAGAGATCCTCATTTTACATCTCGGTTCTGGCAGGGTTTACAGAAGGCCTTGGGTACACAGGTACTTTTGAGCACGACCTATCACCCACAGACTGACGGACAAACCGAGAGGAATATACAGGTACTAAAGGATATGTTACGTGCATGTGTTCTTGATTTTGGAGATTCATGGGAGAAACACTTTCCTCTTGTCAAGTTCATTTACAACAATAGCTTACAGGATACCATTGAGATCGCTCCCTATGAAGCCTTATATGGTAGGCCTTGTCACTCGCCATTGTGTTGGATTGAAGCAGGGGAGGCAGCTGTTCTATGACTATGTCTTGTGTAGGAGACTATGGAGCAGATATAGCTTATTAGGAAGCATATTAAGACAGCTCAGTCTAGACAGTAGTCCTATGCTAACAAGCACCGGCGACCTCTTGAGTTCGAGGTTGGGGACTGGGTTTTCTTTAAGGTCTCACCCAGGTTGGGGAAGAGACATGTACGGAAGCAGGGTAAGCTCTCACCAAGTTTCGTATGACCCTTTTAGGTGATGAAGCAGATCAGGCCAGTAGCTACCAGCTTTCACTTCCATAGAGATATCAGGCCATGCACGATGTTTTTCATGTATCTCTGCTATTCTGGTACTTTTCAGATCTGAATCATGTTTTTCAACCTGATGAGGTTGAGCTGGATGTGGATGCTTCCCTCGAGGAATATCCGATGCAAATTGTTGAATGGAGCATGAAGACACTCCATGGTAGGTCCGTTCCTCTTGTACGGGTGATATGGCAGCACGACTGGGTACAGGACAAGACCTGGGAGCGAGAGGCTGATATACGTTCTCAATGGCCTGAGCTTTTCGTTGATGAAACCTCAGTACCCTCAGAAGGCCAACTCGGTGACGAATTGCTTTAAGGAGGGGAAGTTATAACGACCCGAATCTTTGGAAAAGGTACAGATCGTTAGTTTTTATTTCTAACCTTTCCATTAATCTTGTTTAATGTGTGTAATGTTCTAAGGAAGGTCTGGGGAGTTTTCGGGGTTTGTTCAGAGCCCAAGAGTTTGAGAAATGGACTTGCAGACAAGGGTGCACGGCCTGCGCATGGCTTGCGCATGGTTTGGGTAAACCGTGGGACCTTTAGTCTGGAGGCAGGGAGGTGCGCATGGTTTGTGCATAGTTTGGGTAAACCGTGCACCTAAACCGTGAAACCCTTTTTCTAAAGGCAGTGATATGTGCACGGTTTGGTAAACTGTGCGCCTAAATTGTGCGAACCAGTTCTGGGTAAATTTACCTTTTTTACCTTAATTATTTTATAAGGCCTTAAGCCCTTTTCTTTCTTCTTCCCACGGATAGAACAAGAGGGGAGCCTCCTTTGAGCTCCAAAACCCTCTCCTCACTCTTTTCTTGGTGGAGCCTTCATCTGGAACCCGATTATTGATCCGTCAGAAGCGTTGGATCACCCTAGGTAAGGATAACCTCATGAACCCCTCTTTCCTCGGTAAATATTGCCTTCCATATTGTTATTTTGATGCAGGGTCATATGCCCTATTTTCAGGGAATTGGACTGGAACTCAGATCTCTTCCAATCTACTATGAATCTGAGGTCGATATCAAGCGAGCCTACGCCTACACCTATAAGGTAGGTGGTCACATGGTTTCCATTTTGGGTTTTCACATTATTGAGTTATTGTTGTCGTGTCGTGGTTTGTCTTTCGCCAAAACCCATATTTATAATGACTACTTCATATATAAATGACCCGTGTGGTATAAGAGGGATGAATCTAACCTTGTTAGGGTGTTTGGATTTGGTATGGATCAGGAGTGGTCAACCATAGGTGTTAGGACTTGAGAATTGGACCTTTTCACCTTTGAACCTTAATGATATGTCTTGAAAGGGAATTTTCCATGTTAGGAAAATGAGATGACCTGGTTAGAGGTTGGCTAGGACGAGATAGCCTAAACCCCTTGAATTAATTGAAATGTATGTATTCCATGCTTTGCTTATGTGATATTATAAGATGGATATGCCTTGAAAATGTTAATGTGTTATGATATAAGATGGTTTGACTTATATATTGGGATGTGAATGGTTATGCCTTGCTGTGTTGACAACCTTGTGATAACCCGTGTGTTGGGCGGGAGGCATTCTTACCCCGTGCAAGATGAATCTCCGTGTGTTGGGTGGGAGGCATTCTTACCCCGTGCCAGATAAATCTCATTTTTTGAGGACGAGAGACATTTATACCTCATTCCCATATAACCTTTATGGGTGGAAGGCATTTCTACCTCACTCCAGTTACAGTGCTTGTGGACGAGATACATTCATACCTCAGGCCAAAGATAATTATTACAGATGTGAGAAGCATGGACGAGAGGCATGTTTACCTCATGCCAGCGATAAACTATATCTATGTACTTCTACCTATGGTGATTGTTTAGAATCCCAGCCATGAGCTGAAGCAGGTAGACCCGCTAGGTGTCCTTTCGGAACCTGAGCGAGAGGGTTGTTTATTTACTTTGCTTTAATTACTTGCAGTTTATTGCTCACTTTGATTGTGAACACCTATTTGGATTACACGTAGACATCGTTGGTGGTGGCCTACTGAGACTTGTATCACACCCTACCCAAGGGGTCTCCTGGGCACCTGTGTAGACTTTATTGCTGTAGGTAGCAGTAGGGGAAAATTCCCAGCTTTAGGTTGTTGATACTTGTATGTTATTGCGGGAGATCCAGAGCAGAGGATCGAGATTGGCTAGAGATGATCGTGGACTAATTTTGTTTCTTTTTTTATTACTATATAGAATAATTGCCATCTACTTCCATTGTATCAGCATTCCAAGCATCCATTTTGGACCAGAAACTGCCTATGTGGCTTTTGTATATTTATCAGGGTTTTCCTTACTTCTATCGTTTGGTTTGTATGTTTCCCGTTTTTCCTGTTTATCCATTGGACGTGCTTATGCTATTTTTAATACTTTCTTCTATTCCACTGTGTACTCTGAAAGGGGGTATAGTCTCCCCACTGACTTACCATTACACCCCCGCTGCTAGTCGGCAGCCCCTGTCCTATGGGGAGATGAGCCAGGGGTCATGTGGCCAACCGGGCTCGGAGCCTAGGTTGAGGGGCAGCCGGGTCCAGGACATCACATATTTAGTGTGTTTTGGCTCCTATTTATGCCTTAACACTATTTTATCCCCATACAGAACGTTAGATGGAACAGATCATCTAGGCACTAGAGGATATATTTTGTGCATGTGTTTTGGATTTTAGTGGTTCATGGGTGAAGCACATACCCATGGTTGAGTTTTCTTATAAAAATATCTATCACTCTTACATTAGTATATCTATGTTTGAGGTGTAGTATGGGAGTCCTTGTAGAGCTCAGTTGTTCTAAATTGAGGTTGGGGAGTCAACAACCCTTAAACTAGACACAATGTAGAGTAGAGAAATTTAGATGATTTGGGAGAGGATGAAGGTAGTGAAATACTTTTAGAAGTATTATAAAAATCAGAGTAGAACACCTCTATAGTTTTATGTTATAGATCATTTGTTCCTAAGGGTTTCCCCTAATTTTGGGAAGTGGAGGTTTGGCCATTAGAGTAAGATTTATCCCCAGTTTATTGGTCCTATTGAGGTTTTGGAGTGCATTGGGGGGGGGGGTGGTGTATCAGTTAACACTTCCCCCATAGTTGGATCAAATAAATGATGTTTTTATGTGTTTCATCTTTATAAGAACTAACATTCCATTAATTGGGGATATTTTTATGTATAATAAGATATTATATTGATGGGGTGGCCAGTTAAGATTTAGGATTATCTAGAGAAGGTGTTTTGTGGTCAAGTCATTATATTGGTAAACATTTTATGAAGGTAGGGTGGTTTGGTGGAAAGAACATGGGAATGTAATTTATAAATGTGAATTATCATTACTTTAATCTATTTTGAACATTATTTTTTGATTGTATTGAGATTTTTATTTATGTTTTTATTTTATTGATATTGTTACTTTTCTATGATGTATTGTGTTTTGGTGGTGTAATTGTATCTATTTGAGAGGAGTTTCTTGGGGAGATCTTGGGTTGGTAGTTCTAGTTATCCTTATAGAATTCATTTTTATTATATGGGATGAGAATAATTTTATACATATCTAATGTATTGAACCAAACCTTCTTGAATTGTTACTTGGTGTTTTGTAGTGGGATTTGGAGGTACTAAGAGGGATTTTGAAATGAGAATAATTTTATACATATCTAATGTAATGAACCAAACCTTCTTGAATTGTTACTTGGTGTTTTGTAGTGAGATTTGGCGGTACTAAGAGGGATTTTGAAAGTGGGTTAGTGGTAGAGGGGTGAGTTTTAGCTCTCTAGGGGCCAAAATATCTATGGTGGTATCCGTGGGAGTGGATGTTTTGGGATTTATAGCCATGATAGTTTGTTATTTGGATTCATGGTGAACAAAAGGTGTAAAAAACCCATTTTGGTGAGTTCACTTTCTGTGGTGGTTCCCTACACCTTGGTGGATCCTATTTTAAAGGGTGTGGTGTGTAGTAGAATTGAGTAAAATCTCTATGTTACATAGGTAGAGGCATAGTTTCCATCTTTAAGGGTGTGGAGTCACATGGATTCTAGATTTATCCCTCTGTATCACCCTTTGGGAAGAGTGACCCTTACATAAGTAACCCCTATGTATCATTCCTTTACAAATTTTTAAGTCTTTTATTGTGGTGTGTGGAGATCATCACACCATGATGGTCCTACATAGGGATCCATGGTGGTTTCTTGGGGAGAAACATGACATCTTCCATGACATGGTCATGCGAGGGTGTCTGTTTGAAAAAAATACAACATCTTCCATACCATGTTCAAGAAAGGTGGTAATTTTGTAATGTCCATGAGATATCAAGGAGGCTTATACCTGATGAGTGAAATAGATTTGGTGATCTATGGATGTTGTTTAAGGCTCTAAAAAATGGAGTTACAAGCAACAACTCATGCCATGGTGTGAGTAGGAAATCCCTATTCAAGGTAATCAATGGTAGAGGTCATCCAGACTATGTTGGGTACCAATAAAAAGTGGTGTTGTCCAAGGATATTTTTAAATGATAAAAACAACCATCAATCTCAGGGGGTTATATCCATTTCAAATAGCTGGAATCTTGGATCTAGATTAACCAGAGGTACCATGGCTGTAGTTGAAGTCACTATACTATGCTGAAGGCCCATTGAGTTTCTTATATAAATAAATGTGTATTGTCCTTTGGTGTGACTTTTATTCTTTTACTTTAGAAAATAACCAATTACATTCCTCTCTTGGTTCCACCCAACTGTCACTCTAGAGGGTTTAAACCTATTGATTCACAGCGATTGATCTGTTTTGATCCAAGGTATCCCTCTTATCCTCTTTCTATATTGCCTATTTATCTCTTCTTTTTAAGAGGTTATAAAAGTGATTTTTCTTCTGGTTTTGGTTGGTATTTGAGTGTAGGTTGATTATGGTTCATTGTGGTTTGGTCATGAGGTGGTTCAAAATGTTTTTGGAAGCAATTGATCCTCAGTTCTTACATTATTTTTTGGTATTCCTCATAGCTTCAATTACGGTAGAAGATTCAATAATTATCTATTAATTGTGTAAATTGTTAAAGTAACATGCATTCTATCTCCTTGGGTAGATGATAATAATTTACCTAAGTATGATAAAGAATAATACTAAATTAAAATTAATGGGAGGGTTGAATCGCACATGATTTATGTTAATTTATATTATTGTCATGTGTTGATAGTTATTGATTACTATTACCATTATATAGAGTTTGTTTGATACTATTGAAATTATAGGATAAAATATCATAAATGGATAATTATTTAAATATAGTAATGAAATGGATATTTATAAATCTAAATATGTGGTAATTACGTTGGCCGTAAATTAGTCTTATGAAAATAATGATTAAAGGAGATTTCTTTTTTTGTTTTTCTACTAGTTTTTCTATGGTTGATTTGCTTTAATTGTGTAACCCTTGATGTAGTTAGAATGGTATTGGTTGAGTAATAGTGTATCTAGTTTTTCCTTAGTTGGAATGAGAGATGTGGTTATTGATGTGGCATAGGTGGATGTGTTGTTGTGTGGTTTGTAATGGTGGTTGGTTGGTTGAGCTGAAGGGAGATGGTTTTTGAATGTGTCATAATGTGGGTTGTGAGGTGGATGGTTATGTGTTGCTATTATTGTGTTATAGGTTCTTGATGGTATGGAATGTGTATGTTGATAATGAATATGGTAATGGGTATGGTCTAAAATTTAATAAGAAGTGGATATTAATGAACTGTTATGATTAACATGAGTGGAAAGTGGACAGAATTAGAATAAGTTATGGATAATGAATATTTTGAAAATAAATATGGAATTAAATGGAATAATAGATATAATGTGGCTAGTAAATTTTGAATCTATAAATTGTTAAATTATTTTATTACTGGGAAACTATGGATGTTGTTTTAGTGGTCGTTTTGTGTGGAAGGTGGTGCTAGTTATTATAGGGTTGGTGGAGACTGTTAGGTTGTAGCATTGGTCATGTGGGAATGGTGTTGGGTATTAATAATTATATTTCATATGAACCCATTATGTTGGGTTTCATGTGACTATGGTATATATTTCATTTTCCTTTTGATTTTAGATGCACCCCACCCGAGTTAGATAACCTTACTGATGCCCAAATGTTTTGGGTTATGGGTGTTTTCCCCAACATCCAGCTTGGGGAGGGAATAGATGAATGAATACTCCATCTTCCAGAATCTCCATTTTAGGTGAAGTATAGTGTAAAGACCCATAATTTCCATGTATTTTTTTAAATTATATTGGAATTTTATGAGTCTACAAAAATTTACTGCGCGTGATTTCTAGGCCCGGTGTGCCCGGAATGAATTTCTAAACTTTTTTCAGGTACGTTCAGTAAACGTACCAGTGGGTTTTTGTAACTTTTAAACCGGTGCTTAGAATTGAAATCCGAGTTCATCGTTGAACTCACAGCGCCGATATTCTCTTAAGGAGACCTTGACCTCAAACGCATTTGGTGGAGGGTGAAAGATAGATTTTTTGTTTCTCATGGAAATGAAAAATAAAATAAAATAAACTTTTATTTTATTTCTAATAAAACATCCCGCATGAATGTTAAAGAAGTGGGGACCACCTGAACTAAAACCCCCATTTTGAAATTAAATGTGGGGACCACCTGAACCCTCTTAATGGGAGAAACCCCTTGAACTCCCTCATTAATTAAGAGTTAACCCATGGACTTCCTCCAAATTTATTATGCTAACGTGGTACAATTAATTATGACAACAATTAATTATGCCAAGAAAAATTAAATTGATAGAATTAATTTAATAAGTTGGAACATCTCTTTTTTCCGGGTGGGAAATTATTGGAAAAGGGAGAATCTAGGGAGATCTTGGAGAAACTCATATCCAATGAATAACTTCCCCTCCAAACGAAGAATTACATATCCATTGAATAATGTTCTTCAGATCCAAGAAAGAGGACGACACACGAGCCCGACTTCGGAAGCATGTTGCAGAGGCGATGATCGTTTTCACCCTCTTTTCCATCACTGTTTTCATCTCATGACACGTCAACGAACCTTCAAGGTAGGGTTATTGTTTGAATTTTTCCACTTACCCATTCTTGATGTTCTTCGTGATTCAAGTTTTATCGAGCTGCTTGCTATCGCCCTAACGCAAAGGGTGTGGGAAAAACGAACATGGCCTGACCTATCCAGAATCCTTTGAAGTTTTGTTGTGTTCTTCGTGATGGTGGAGGATGGAAACCGACACCAGTGGGGCACAGAAACGGTGGCCGGCACAATGTTGGCTGCGATGAAAGTGACAGCGCGACCACGCCGCCTGACAGAAGAGAACCGCGACTAGTGCCGTGGTGGCGAAGGGAGGATAGCCGGCCGAGCCGAATACCGGCAAAGGCACAGAGTGCGACTTCATGATATGGAGAGGATGTATGGCCATCCGACCAGTCATGGCGGACCACCGCACCGTGACCGCCCCGCCGCACCGCATGCTGAATCCCGTGTTTTTGAACCGGGTTAAAATTACGAATGTTTCTGAATTTCTTTTTTAGTTTATCAATGGGTAGTTCTTTTTAAACCGAGCTTCAGAATTTTATTCGGAGTTTTGGAACACCTATAGATGTTTTTTTGAACTTTGATAGAAGTTTTGAGGCAAAGGGAAAGTCGCACGGGCGGTGCACGGTTTGTCTAACCATGCGGCCAAACCGTACGTAGTTGAAGTTTTGAGGTAGTGGCTAACGTACGGTTAGCGCACAGTTTGTCTAACCTTTCATCCTAACCGTGCAAGGAGTTTTTTCCGAGATAGTATCTAATTCATGGTTAGCGCACGTTTTTTCTAACCGTGCGAGCAAACCGTGCGGGAACTTAAATGAGATCCTTAAATTGTGGATCTCACTCATTTTTGCCTTTAGATGGCTCTTTTTTCCACTTAAGCTGCCATAACTTGGGATCACGCTCCCTTGAAGGTAAGATAACCTCTCCCAAGCATTTTGGAGGCGATCCGAAGGCTTATCTTGGTGAATCAAAGCTGTATTCTTGAGGTAGGTAGATTTTCTTCTTCATTCTTGTTCGATTTCTTAGATCTACTTAGATCTACATCTCCTCTTCTCTCAGTTTCTTATATATACACCCGTTATGGGTAAATATAAGTGTGTATATGACAAGTATGATATGTTTTGGTCATATTATTGCTAGTATAAGTGATATAAGGAAGGTTCTTGAAGAATCAACCCGTTTCTCTTGAGGGTTCTTTGTTCGTTATGGTTTCCAGAAAAACCCCGAGGTAGGGTCCCAAATCTTTAACAATTTATTTAAGAATTATAGATTCTTTAAATAGATTGATAATGTGAGTTTCCTTGATTATGATATGTCGATGCATGGCACCTTTAATGTTATTAAGTAATCCCACCCACATGAGATAAATGAGGACTTGAAGATGTGTTGATTTTAAGCATGGATTTCTATTTTAGTTAAAGTGATATGATTAAAAAATTGAATTATTTTAATGGGAATAACGATTAATAGGATAATTAATTGTAGAATTATTTATCAAGTCATAAGTTGGAATGAGATTGTGGCTTTTACTGATTATTGGGAATATTGAATATTTGACATGTTCGGAACATAATTTGAAAACTATTAATAATTAATGGATGGATTAATTATTAAATGTTAAATGGTAAATGATTAACTAATTGATGATTGGTTAAAGAGATATGGTTTAATTAATTAATTGTTTAATTCATTCATTTTCATGCATTAAATTAATATTGTGGATTGATTGTTTGTTGCGATTTTTGGCCAAGAGTACCTTTTGATGCGTATTAGTTTTCCATGCCTTAAGTTGTCTTGGATGGAGTTGATTGAAAATATGATATGTTGTGTGAGATGGTTGTTAAATATCTTTTCTTTGTTCAGCATGTTTTGTGATGATTATGGAGTGATTGTAGATTGTTAAAGTCTTGGATGAATCACTGTTTGAGTGGACGGGTTTAGGCTTGTTAAAGAATTTGGATAATTAAGTGTTGACTTATCTAAAGAGCTATTTGTGTTGTTAATTAATTGTTGAATTAATTAACGTATTGGTTTTGTGGTGTTAGACATGCTATTCTACACCAATGATAAATATATATGTATGATTGATGAATGGGTTGTGAGATAAGGAATGAGGCTCCAAATACTCACAAGGTGTATGACATGGCGTTCTACACCAATGATAGATGTATATGTATGAGTGATAGATGAGTTTTGAGACAGGGACTGATGCTCCAAATACTCACAGGGTTCTAGACATGGCGTTCTTCACCTAGCTTGCAAGCGAATATTCTTTTATGGGAAAGGGACTGATGCTCCAAATACCCATGGGTTGTGAGACAAGGACTGACGCTCCAAATACTCATGAGGGTAATATACATGATGTTCTATATCCATTAATTAACATTGGACTTTGGGTCCAACTGTTCGTGCATGAAATGAGTTTAATGGTTAATGAAGGCTGTTGTGACATTATGATTTGTGAATTGATTATGAGAAAGGGTTCAGGCTTATTTATGAATTGGTTGAACCAATTTTATTGGATAGGCTCAGAATTAGTATTTGAAATATTAAATTGAATAACTCATGATGGGTTATCCAAGCCAAATCACAAGCTTGGATTCGGTCTTTACTTGATTACTTAGATGGTCTTTAGAGACATCTGTGGTGAGTGACTTATTCGGAAGATGTCGGGTGTAGGCCAAATCTCAAGACTTTCATAATTTAATAAGATTTGAATAATTGATAAATTATTATGTAATGATTGTTGAGTATTCATGAAAAATGTATAATGCACGTTCAGACATCATCCGGGGGCTGAAGCAGGTACTTGGGTTTATAGTTACTTGTACTACTTACTTTATTTTATGCACTCCTTCACGTGTTTTGAGTTATTTATTAAATTTCTAGATTTGGGGTAGACACTAGTGGTCCCGGCCTACTGAGATTTATATCTCACACCCTACTCAGGCCGCCATTGCACTGGGTATGCGAGTAGATTCTATTTTGGTTGCAGGATTGTGCTATTTCATTTACTTGGGAGATACGAGTAGAGGACCGAGCGGAAGCTCGGGATGCTCGAGGAGACTTACCTCAGGGCTTTGAGTCATTATTTATTTATTTATGTAATGTAATTTAAATCATGTTGTCTTGTTCATTATTTTCTACTTTTGTATCATTATCATGTCATGCATGCATCAACTGTATAATTTGGCATTGACCATTTGTTTTGTACAAGATTTATAAAATCTATTTTCCAATACTTTATCATTTATTATACTGTTTCCGGTATTTATTGGCTTTGTCTATTTTTGAACACTAAAATGAAGTTATATTCTCCCTAATGACTATCCTTAGACCCTCGCTGCTAGTCGGAAACCTCTGGCGTATGGGGAGACATGCTTGAGGTCATGTGGTGACTGGTCCGGCCACCAGTTCAGGGGTGAGCCGGGTTGGGACGTTACAAAGTGTTATAAGAGGTTTTGGTTTCTTTCTTTTCCTTTGTATTACTGTTTTGGGGTTGGTAGATAGGAGACTTGGAATGTGTCGACGCTTGGGGTAATTGCCGTGCTTGGGACTGATCACCTCATGTACAAGAAATGACCAAGTGGCCAAGGATGGGAATTGATGTTTTTACTATTAGAGGTTACAGTTGATATGATTTCACCTTTAGTGGATGGTGTATTTTCAATTGTTTATTGATTTTGAGAATTTTGAAAAGAATATTTTTTTTTCTAGATATGGCAAGGAAGTTCCATACACGCATCATCTTAGACACTTAGAGATTCACATGTCATGCATATAACATGCCATGTAGTTGCATTAGTAGGATGCCTGCTAATTTGGATTGTGTTCCTTGGGTTTAATGCCATGTTGATATTCTTTAGCATTCCTCTCTATATAGCATGTTCCGATGATAGATTTAACATGCTTGAGTGATTACATTCCGTAATGCCTTAATTATTAGCATGTTTTGTTGTTTTGACATGCTTCTATGTTATAGCATGTTGTTGTGGTACTGCTTATGCTAACATATTAGAGAAGTTTTGATATGTGAAAGGGGTGATAAAGATAAAATGTTAAATAAATGTTTATTGTGTTAAATGGGATCCAAAATCCAGCAATAAGGTGTATGTGCACCTTATCAATTGGTAGGTGTCCACCCATATAATTTGGACCATTAGGTTGATCATGTTAATTTCTGAATTGACATTGGTATCGATTAATGAGAGTCAATTTTCAATCCATGGAGTGTATGGGTGCTTCATGAATTGGGAAATGACAACTCATATTAAATGTGATGACTTGATTCCATGTGAAATGCTTATAAATGTGAAAGATGTTTAATCTTGATCTGAAATCAAATGGCTAGCTTTCAAAATGCAACCAGACCCAAGTAGGTCATTTGGGTAGTGTTTTTATGGGATAACCTGTTTGGGTGTTCAAAATTTTAATACCTGTACTTTTTCTATTAGTTTGATTTATAGATAACCCAGGTTGGTTAAAATGGGACCCTCGTAGGTCGCCTTATCTTCTTAAAAGAAATTTATTTTGATAAGTTTCTTGAAAATTATGGGATGTCAACTAACGTAAATGTTTTAAAAAAGGATTTTTATGAAACTTTCCTGTTTTTACTTGGGGCATTTTGTAAATGGTACTTGATGTTTTGATTAAATTTTTTGACGATTAAAGATTAAAAGTGACTAAATATAAGAGGCTTGGAAATGGAACTTATTGTGGTGTCCACTGTTTAAAACCATCATGTAAAGGGTAGTTCGAATTTCTCTTGAGTTGCCTTAAAACGGAAGCATGAGTACTTTCCATAGGCGTTCTTATCCTTAGAAATGGCCTTATGTTTGGCTTTTGAGCCTGATGACTTGTTTTAAGTGACCTGGTTTAGGGTTGACACCTTTTCTTCGTAAGGGGATAACCTGTGGTCAGTAGCGCCCTCAGAACTTAAATGCCTTGCTAGCGCAATGGATTTTCTCACTCTTTTGGAGTTGTTGGGTGCCGTTGTCCCAGGTAGGACTTCCAGTTTCCAATGAAACCCTTGTTTGAACGGGTGGTGATGTGTTTATTGACCTTGTTGTGGGCTTGAGAATTGAGTAATGCTCTTTGTCAGCTGGTTAGATGTGCCTCAGGCATGTTCAACTGCTTTGTTGGTCATTTGAACCTTTCTTATTAGTAATGGATGACTGGTTTTGGAGTCATCCAGGAAAATGGTCTTATGAGGCAATATGACTCTGTAATAAGTCTTTTTTTACTGTTGAGTATGGTCTCAGGTCAACTTCATGTAGAGTAACTTGAGCATTATAGAATCAGTTTCATTTCAATACATGGAATGGTTTTCGAAAGACGCGGGTGTTTTGACACGCAGATCTTGTTGCTAATCTAGCACGCTGGTGAGCGGCTGATCTTTTCTTGAGACGACATGGGAAATCCTATGGTGGGTATTTCCACCTTGTTCTCGATGAACGTGTTGACAGGTGATGCCGAGCTTTTAGAACAAAGTTGTCTGGTAATGGTTTGACTGATCTTCTTCATGACCTCGGTTTTCTCTAAGTGCGCTCTTCTAGACACGACGAGCATGTCCCATATCTTGACTTCATCATGGAGACACTAAGATAGCGTCGGTCTTGTTCCATGCTACAGTTTAAATGTTGTTGGGCTTGATGAGTAGTTGTTATCTAGGTAGTACATGGGATGTGTTGATTCTTTGGGATACTTCCTTTTTTGTGTTTGGGCATGATTGTTTTTAAAATAGCCTTGCAATGGATTGACTTGGAATTTTCACCAGATGTTGGGTAAGTACGTCGTTATACTTGCGGATGGTTTTGGTTTAGTTTTAAAATAACGTCGTTAGATAAAGGGAGAAATGGGGTTTTGGGTCTGCAACGTCTTTCGAGGGAATCATGTGAAACCGGTTCCATTGTTTGATCGAGGTTCATCCTTTTACGTTGAAAAGGTCCTTCTAATGACCTAAGATATAAGATTTGTTTCAATGTTAAAGCTTTAGAGTAATCTTTGGATCCGGTTATAAAGGCTTATCCATCATGTCTGAGAAGGGTTAAAGGTGTGTTTGGTGTTGGGAATACAAAACATCACTTCTAACAAGGTTAAATGACCTTGGTAGGTCGATTATTTTAAAAGTGGTTCCTAATGGCTTCTCAGGGATGCGAAGTTTTTTAAGGTGGGTATAATGTAGAACCCCGTGTTTTTGAACCGGGTTAAAATTACGAATGTTTATGAATTTTTTTTTCGGTTTATCAATGGTTCGTTCTTTTTAAACCGAGATCCGGAATTTTATTCCGAGTGTTGGAGCACCTATAGATGTTGTTTTTCAAACTTTGATAGAAGTTTTGAGGCAAAGGGGAAGTTGCACGGGCGACGCACGAGTTTTGAGGCAGTGGCTAATGCACGGTTAGCACACAGTTTGTCTAACCGTATGGCCTAACCATGCGAGAAGTGTTTTCCGAGACAGTAGATAATGCACGATTAGCGCATGGTTTGTCTAACCGTGTGAGAAAACCATGCAGGTACTTAAATGAGATCCTTAAATTGTGGATCTCACTCATTTTTGCCTTTAGATGGCTCATTTTTCTTCCTAAGCGGCCATAACTTGGGATCACGCTCCCTTGAAGGTAGGAGAACCTCTCCCAAGAGTTTTGGAGGTGATCCGAAGACTTCTCTTGGTGAATCAAAGCCGGATTCTTGAGGTAGGTAGATGTTCTTCTTTGTTCTTGTTTGGTTTCTTAGATCTACTCAGATCTACATCTCCTCTTCTCTTGGTTTCTTATATCTACACCATTTATGGGTAAATATAAGTGTTTAGATGAAAAATATGATATGTTTTGGTCTTGGTCTTTCTAGGAGAAGTGATCTAAGGGGGGTTCTTGAAGAATCAACCTGTTTCTCTTGAGGGTTCTTCGTTCTTTATGTTTTCTGGAAAAACCCCAGGTGTCACGACCCGCCCTCGGGGTCCGTGCCGTGACTACCCCAAGCCCGCCTTCCATAGGCCAGGGGCTGGCGACTAGCACCAAGGCGTAAATCCCGGTAAAAAGGGAAGTCATTGCCTTTGTAAAGAAAACAAACACCACAGAGTAAGCAAGAGGAAAGTAAACACTAAACAAAAGCAGAGTACAACTGAAAGTGCGGAAAAGTAAATGGGCCAGAATACAAACCCAAACTGAAAGTAAAGTACAACTCGAAAGGGAAAACAGCAACTGAAAAGTAAAAGCCGCTACTCCGAGCTGTCCACTGGAAATCCCACCTGTTGGGTGGGTACAGATAGCTCCTCTACTCCACAGGTCCCGCCGTCTGCTCCGAGCACGTCCCGCCCAGTGGTCCACCTCCGGGTACCGTCCCGCTCTGCAAGCCTCAGCTAAGGTCAACGCTGTCCGTCGTCTGCAACCAACACAACGTAGTGCGGGCAAAGCCCGTGAAGGGGTGAGTATAAGCTACTCAGTAGGGACCCCGAGACCCCTGAAGGTCTCTCAAATCCACAATGGATAAATCACGAAGAAAGGTACAATCACGAAGTAACAACCGTCACTGCTTAGGTATATGCCCATACATATACCTAAGTCATCAAATTCAAATACGCTCCAACCTCCGAGCCCAAGTACAACTCAGTCCACACAGGAAAGTAAACGTATTCCACACAGGAAAGAAAAACGTAATCCACACTGGATAGCACAACACAATCCACACAGGAAAACAACAGGTTTCAGCTCAACCAGGATTTTCATTAACGAAACCGTAACTGTTGAAGAGTCCCATCTCTGAAGTGTACAGTGGTCCTGTCACGACTCCGAGGTACTGCTCACTAACCTAAGACTGCTGAAGTACTCCTCCTGTCGAGTACCGCGGGTCTGCTGCCAACTACCGGGTGCTCCGTCCGCTGAGGGTCTGCTGCCAAATACCGGGCGCTCACCCAGATAGCCTACAGAGGTACTCTTCCAGTCGAGTACCGCGGGTCTGCTGCCAACTACCAGGCGCTCCGTCCGCCGTGGGTCTGCCGCCGAATACCGGGCGCTCCGTCCACTGGGCTAGTCGACTCACTCCAAGTTGAGTCGGTCGAGCAGTCTTCAGGTCTCACGGTCTCCGTACTCTGTACGCTCGTCTCCAGTATCGCAGGTCTGCCGCTACAACCGAGCGCTCCACTGCCAAGGATATGCTGCTACAACCAAGCGCTCCACCGCTCAAGGTAAACAGAAGATTCAGCTCACACAGGTTCGGAAGCACTGTTCCACGTAGGATCGCTGAGTGCTGTAGTCGTCGTCGTCGAATCCACACAGGATTTCTGTACTGTCGTCGTCGCAGTTACAGTAGCAGTAGTAGTAGTAGTAACAGTCGCAGCCAGCACTAGGGTTCCCGCACACAGCAAGCTCGTTCGGAGGGTCCGCTCCACGAGCCGAGAGGCTGATACATCAACTGTCACAAAGACCAGAGTTGATGTATCCAAAAGTTCCGTATCGACAACAGGAACTCAACGCAACAGACGGTGCGTCGATCGGACGCCCGGTCTGAGAGTTATTGGCATTTTCGTCTCCGGGGCCCGGTTGGTTTTAAGGCAAAACCAACCCGACCATACTCCACCTGCGTCCAAACCTCGGGCGGAGTATGCCAAAAGATCCGTCTCACTAAGAGGAACACAACACAGCTGACAACACGTCAATCGGACGTCCGTAGCTCAAGATATGAGCGTTTCCGCTCCGAAGGCCCGGTTGGTTTCGTGAACGAACCAACCCGGCCGAACTCAAAGTAATCCGAAACCTTGAGTGCGATATGCCGAAACGACCGTCTCGATCCAAGGATCGCGTTGACGCAGACGGTTCGTCAATCGGAGGTCCGAGGCTCAAGTTATGGCCAAAATACCGGAACTGGTTCGAAACCGGGGGGTCCGGGTCCGGGACGACCCGGCCCGACCCCCCCCCCCCCCCCCCCCCCCCCCCGGGGCGACGCGGCGGCCGGCGGCGGCGCGGCGGCACGGCGGCGCGGCGGCGCGGGGAGCCGCGGCGGCTTGTCGCCGCGAGGAGGCTGCGCACGCGGGGGGCTAAGCCCCCGCTGATTGAAGGCGGCGCGGCCTTTGTGCCGCGCCTTTGCAACAAAACGGCCCCCACGTGGGGGCCGGTTTGAAGAAAGAAACCGGGGGGCTGCTGCCCCCCCTTCATGGAACCGCCCCCCTCTTAAAGAGGGGGGTTTTATACGCTGGCCGGCCGGTTTTCTCCAACGGGATCGGAAATTCCGGTCCCCTCTTCGGCTTCCGACGCCGGCGGCCCGGCCGCCGGTCTTCTCATCCCGCCGCGGCCCGGAACCGGCCGCGGTCTCCTCGTCCCGCCGCGGCCCGGAACCGGCCGCGGTGTTCGTCGTCCGGCGCGGTGCGACGGCACCGCGCCCCTTCGCCGCGCACTTGATTCCTTTCAACGCGGCGCGACGGCGACGCGTTCTTGAAGATTCTTCCTCGGTGTGGCGCGACGGCGCCGCGCAAAATAATTGCACGATTATTCGCGTGGTGCGACGGCACCACACCACTTTGCTTCCACCCGCAAGAAATAACAACAAGAACGATGGAGGGGGTTCGGCCGTGTTCATGCGGTCCGGCCCCCTCACGTTAAGCAATAACGCATCTTAAAAATTAATCCAAGCCACACAATAAACTTGCTAAAATTCATGATCAAGAATAGAATAATTAAACAATAATCAACAACCCCTACCTTGGTATAAGGTTCGAAGATTTGTCTACGTTCCGCGGAAGACGACGTCGCGGAGGTCGGGCGTCACGGTCGTCGTTCGTCAAATTCGATGACGAAGAGGTGCGTCCGAAGAGGCACGTCGTTGGAGAAACCTTGTTCACCGACGAAGGTTGTCCGAGGAAGAAGCGGTGTTCTCTCTCGTTGACACGGAAGACGAAGAAGAGCGGAGCGGCGTTCTTCATCGGTACTTGAGCGTTCTTTGTCAAGTCTTGAGGAAAGTCAATTAAAAAGAAAACAACGAACTCAAGAACCCTTACATCGATAGTCGCACGTTGACGTAGTCGTGGAATATCGGTGTCAATTCCTTTGACGTCGGAGGAAGAGTCGTTGTCGATGGCGTTCGTCGCGGAAATCCGTCGCGGAAGAGACGACGCGGAAGAAGTACGTCGCGTCGCGGATGGACCGTGTTCTTCGGCGGAGAAGTTCTTCGTTGAAGAACGGCGTTCTTCGCGTTCTTCGTTGAGTTTGAAGAAGATGAAGAAGACTTCCCTACTCTCTCAAGGAGATAAAATTCTAACAAAATAAAATAAGACTCTTTCTTATTTTATTCACACAACCCAACCTCTTTGAATTTCAAAGGTTTGAAATTCAATAACCACACACAACTCACCTCATTAACTCATTACATTTAAGTCATAGGTTTATAACTTAAGTTAACATAATTTAAGTGGGAGTTGAGGGGGTTTTAGAGGATATGAAGGGGTGGGGTTCGTGTGGGCCCCACCACCCTCATAACCTCCCATGGGAGGTTGGGTGGTTACCCAACATCCAACAAGAGATATCACTTAGAGTAAAATAATAAAAATTGTAGTGTAATTACAAAGTAAACATCCACAATTTTTATTATCAACACTCGCATGAACGCAAATCCAGAACAGGAGTTCCTAAGCGTATACCGGCGCTACGGTTCCATCGGTGCCCTCGGATTTCAATTCCGAGCACCGGATCAAAAGTTAGAAATTCCCGCTCGTTCGTTCACTGAACGTACCCGAGCCAAACTTCGGAAAAGGATTCCGGGCACTCTGGGCCTCGGAATCAGGTGCCATCTGAAACCGCGCTCTTGTAAAATTCTAAAGAAAATTAAGAAAAAAATTTTCCTTGAATTTTACGGGTCTTTACATTACTCCCACCTCAGGGCTTTACGTCCCCGTAAAGATACATCAAAAACTAGGGAAACAAAATAGGGTAGCTGAGCACGCATCTGAGCCTCCCGCTCCCATGTGCTCTCCTGGAGATTCTCGTACTGCCATCTGATGCGCACAAGAGGAATCGATCGCCCACGCAGGACCCGCTCCTGTCGATCCTCTATCTCCACCGGGACCTCCGTAAAAGTCGCCCCATCGTCAACGTCAAGCTCCCCATGGTCAATGATGTGTGTCGGGTCGTGCACGTATCTCCTCAGCTGAGACACGTGGAAGACGTCGTGCACCCGGTGCAACTGAGGTGGTAGAGCCAGGCGATAAGCCACCTCACCAATCTTGCTGAGGACCTGGAAGGGTCCGATGAAGCGCGGAGATAACTTGCCGCTTCGGCCAAATCTCCGAATACCACGTCAAGGTGAGACCCGCAAGAAGACGTGGTCGCCATCCTCAAACTCCAGTGGCCTCCGCCTCCTGTCAGCGTAAGACTTCTGTCGGCTCTGAGCTGTCCTCATCCGCTCCTGGATGACCTGGACCTTCTCTGTCGTGGCCTGGACCATCTCCGGTCCCATCAGAGCTGCAAGATTTCTTCTTTGCCGATAAGAGAAATCTGGTCCCATCCCTAGGATGAACCACATTCTTTGCCTAAAACAGTCAATCCTAACATGGATGATACTAATCCATACCAAGGATGACGTCGTAAGGCCTCGACGCTACTACTAAGAGATTCAACCGTTACTCTCGCCTCCAAGGGTTGAGTCACACTGTCGGCATCAGTGTGTGGTAACTGGGTCTCCTCCAGTAGATGTCTCACAAGTGAGGGTCAAGTCAACAGCCAAAACTGGAACCTCTTAGTAACATCACGAAAGAGGACAGGAACGAAAATATCATAAAGGTATGCATCTTTTATTATTGCAGCTCATAATACAAGACGCTACACAAAAGCAACAAGGAACCAGAAGTACAAAGGATGTATCCACTAGTTCTGCTCCTGTCCGTCGGCTCCCAGAGCTCCATGATCAAAGGCCTCGGCTGCCTGAAGCTGAGCTCTCCCCTGCGGTCGGGGTGGATCTTCTGGTGGTGGTGGTGGCAGAGCCTCAAAGCGTCGCCCACCACCGTCTGCTCGTCCAGCTCCTCTGCCTCGTCCGCCTCCTCCCTGCGGACCGCCACGGTCGAACCTCTGCCTCTGCCTGGGAGGTTCTTCACTTAACTACTGATCATCAGCATGGCGGGTCGGACAGTCACGAGCCATGTGACCTATCCCGCCACAGGAGTAACATTGCCCACTCTCGGCACGCCTGGCTCTGACTCCACCCCGGCTTCCCCGCACAACTGAGCCTGAATCGTGCAGTCGGCCACTGGTAGGTCTGGTCTGCCTGGAACCCTGAGTCATCCGTCGGCTACCTGTTGCCGAAGACTCCGCTATCTGCCGCCCTGTGGTGGGTCGCTGTGCTGGTGTAGACTCAGCAAGGAAGCTCTCGATCAGAAGGGCCCGCTCCAGTACTCCTGTCTGAGTCAGTATGCTGAGGGAGATCAGTGATTCCCTGATCTCATGTCTCAAACCCTGCTCGAAGGTCCGGGCCCGGAAGAATGGGTCCCGTACCATGTCGGTCGAGTAGCGCGAGAGATCGGTAAATCTCGCCGAGTACTGAGCGACCGTCATGCTGCCTTACCGCAGCTGAAGAAGCTCCTGGATACGCACCGCACGAAGGGTGGCTGGGACGAACTCCGAGCGGAAGAGGCTCTCAAAGTCCGTCCAAAGTAGGGATGCCTCATCGTGCACCTGGAGCATCAAGATCCACCATCGTCCTGCTGCTGCGTGTAGTAGGCTCGCAGCGAGGATCACCATGAGGTCTGCTGGTGTCCTCAATAGCCTAAACACTCGAACCACTGCCTCCAGCCAGTCCTCTGCTGCCTGGGGATCCGTCTCCCCGTGAAACCTGGGCGGTCGCTGGCGCTGAAACTCATGCAGTGCGCTGAGGCGACGTGCATCGTCAGCGGCTGCTGCTGGAAGCATCGGGGGCTCGGCGGGTAAAGCTACCGCCGGTGCCACTGCTGACAAAGGGCCCTGCACCGAAGCCTCGTCGCTCAGTGGGCTGTCGTCACGCTCGAATCTCGGAACCCTAGCTGGCTGCCGTCGTGGGGCCATCCTGAAAAGGAAACAGGTGCGCCACGGTCAGAACAGTATACCTGGTGAGCTGACACAAAGAAATCACAAAGAAAACTTTGAAACACACACACAATCAACGTTTTCGTGCATTAAGTCGGAAATCAGAAGTCAGGGTCCTGGTGTACGGATACGTCGGCCGCCGCACCAACACTGGACTCCCTGGACTGATAACCACACTCAATACGCTAAACATTATTGCTTCACATAGAAAGATCAGAGTTCGCGGTAGAACCGAACTCCTCTGATACCAATTTGTCACGACCCGCCCTCGGGGTCCGTGCCGTGACTACCCCAAGCCCGCCTTCCATAGGCCAGGGGCTGGCGACTAGCACCAAGGCGTAAATCCCGGTAAAAAGGGAAGGCATTGCCTTTGTAAAGAAAACAAACACCACAGAGTAAGCAAGAGGAAAGTAAACACTAAACAAAAGCAGAGTACAACTGAAAGTGCGGAAAAGTAAATGGGCCAGAATACAAACCCAAACTGAAAGTAAAGTACAACTCGAAAGGGAAAACAACAACTGAAAAGTAAAAGCCGCTACTCCGAGCTGTCCACTGGAAATCCCACCTGTTGGGTGGGTACAGATAGCTCCTCTACTCCACAGGTCCCGCCGTCTGCTCCGAGCACGTCCCGCCCAGTGGTCCACCTCCGGGTACCGTCCCGCTCTGCAAGCCTCAGCTAAGGTCAACGCTGTCCGTCGTCTGCAACCAACACAACGTAGTGCGGGCAAAGCCCGTGCAGGGGTGAGTATAAGCTACTCAGTAGGGACCCCGAGACCCCTGAAGGTCTCTCAAATCCACAATGGATAAATCACGAAGAAAGGTACAATCACGAAGTAACAACCGTCACTGCTTAGGCATATGCCCATACATATACCTAAGTCATCAAATTCAAATACGCTCCAACCTCCGAGCCCAAGTACAACTCAGTCCACACAGGAAAGTAAACGTATTCCACACAGGAAAGCAAAACGTAATCCACACAGGATAACACAACACAATCCACACAGGAAAACAACAGGTTTCAGCTCAACCAGGATTTTCATTAACGAAACCGTAACTGTTGAAGAGTCCCATCTCTGAAGTGTACAGTGGTCCTGTCACGACTCTGAGGTACTGCTCACTAACCTAAGACTGCTGAAGTACTCCTCCTGTCGAGTACCGCGGGTCTGCTGCCAACTACCGGGCGCTCCGTCCGCTGAGGGTCTGCTGCCAAATACCGGGCGCTCACCCAGATAGCCTACAGAGGTACTCCTCCAGTCGAGTACCGCGGGTCTGCTGCCAACTACCAGGCGCTCCGTCCGCCGTGGGTCTGCCGCCGAATACCGGGCGCTCCGTCCACTGGGCTAGTCGACTCACTCCAAGTTGAGTCGGTCGAGCAGTCTTCAGGTCTCACGGTCTCTGTACTCTGTACGCTCGTCTCCAGTATCGCAGGTCTGCCGCTACAACCGAGCACTCCACTGCCAAGGATATGCTGCTACAACCAAGCGCTCCACCGCTCAAGGTAAACAGAAGATTCAGCTCACACAGGTTCGGAAGCACTGTTCCACGTAGGATCGCTGAGTGCTGTAGTCGTCGTCGTCGAATCCACACAGGATTTCTGTACTGTCGTCGTCGCAGTCACAGTAGCAGTAGTAGTAGTAGTAACAGTCGCAGCCAGCACTAGGGTTCCCGCACACAGCAAGCTCGTTCGGAGGGTCCGCTCCATGAGCCGAGAGGCTGATACATCAACTGTCACAAAGACCAGAGTTGATGTATCCAAAAGTTCCGTATCGACAACAGGAACTCAACGCAACAGACGGTGCGTCGATCGGACGCCCGGTCTGAGAGTTATTGGCATTTTCGTCTCCGGGGCCCGGTTGGTTTTAAGGCAAAACCAACCCGACAGTACTCCACCTGCGTCCAAACTTCGGGCGGAGTATGCCAAAATATCCGTCTCACTAAGAGGAACACAACACAGCTGACGGCACGTCAATCGGACGTCCGTAGCTCAAGATATGAGCGTTTCCGCTCCGAAGGCCCGGTTGGTTTCGTGAACGAACCAACCCTGCCGAACTCAAAGTAATCCTAAACCTTGAGTGCAATATACCGAAACGACCGTCTCGATCCAAGGATCGCGTTGCCACAGACGGTTCGTCAATCGGAGGTCCGAGGCTCAAGTTATGGCCAAAAGACCGGAACTGGTTCGAAACGGGGGGGTCCGGGTCCGGGCCGACCCGGGCCGACCCCCCCCCCCCTGGGGCGACGCGGCGGCGCGGGGAGCCGCGGCGGCTTGTCGCCGCGAGGAGGCTGCGCACGCGGGGGGCTAAGCCCCCGCTGATTGAAGGCGGCGCGGCCTTTGTGCCGCGCCTTTGCAACAAAATGGCCCCCACGTGGGGGCCGGTTTGAAGAAAGAAACCGGGGGGCTGCTGCCCCCCCTTCATGGAACCGCCCCCCTCTTAAAGAGGGGGGTTTTATACGCTGGCCGGGGGATTAATTCCCCCGGTTTAACGTCATCCGGCCGGCCAGCTGGCCGGCCGGTTTTCTCCAACGGGACCGGAAATTCCGGTCCCCTCTTCGGCTTCCGACGCCGGCGGCCCGTCCGCCGGTCTTCTCATCCCGCCGCGGCCCGGAACCGGCCGCGGTCTCCTCGTCCCGCCGCGGCCCGGAACCGGCCGCGGTGTTCGTCGTCCGGCGCGGTGCGACGGCACCGCGCCCCTTCGCCGCGCACTTGATTCCTTTCAACGCGGCGCGACGGCGACGCGTTCTTGAATATTCTTCCTCGGCGTGGCGCGACGGCGCCGCGCAAAATAATTGCACGATTATTCGCGTGGTGCGACGGCAGCACGCTACTTTGCTTCCACCCGCAAGAAATAACAACAAGAACGATGGAGGGGGTTCGGCCGTGTTCATGCGGTCCGGCCCCCTCACGTTAAGCAATAACGCATCTTAAAAATTAATCCAAGCCACACGATAAACTTGCTAAAATTCATGATCAAGAATAGAATAATTAAACAATAATCAACAACCCCTACCTTGGTATAAGGTTCGAAGATTTGTCTACGTTCCGCGGAAGACGACGTCGCGGAGGTCAGGCGTCGCGGTCGTCGTTCGTCAAATTCGATGACGAAGAGGTGCGTCCGAAGAGGCACGTCGTTGGCGAAACCTTGTTCACCGACGAAGGTTGTCCGAGGAAGAAGCGGTGTTCTCTCTCGTTGACACGGAAGACGAAGAAGAGAGGAGCGGCGTTCTTCGTCGGTACTTGAGCGTTCTTCGTCAAGTCTTGAGGAAAGTCAATTAAAAAGAAAACAACGAACTCAAGAACCCTTACCTCGATAGTCGCACGTTGACGTAGTCGTGGAATATCGGTGTCAATTCCTTTGACGTCGGAGGAAGATTCATTGTCGATGGCGTTCGTCGCGGAAATCCGTCGCGGAAGAGACGACGCGGAAGAAGTACGTCGCGTCGCGGATGGACCGTGTTCTTCGGCGGAGAAGTTCTTCGTTGAAGAACGGCGTTCTTCGCGTTCTTCGTTGAGTTTGAAGAAGATGAAGAAGACTTCCCTACTCTCTCAAGGAGATAAAATTCTAACAAAATAAAATAAGACTCTTTCTTATTTTATTCACACAACCCAACCTCTTTGAATTTCAAAGGTTTGAAATTCAATAACCACACACAACTCACCTCATTAACTCATTACATTTAAGTCATAGGTTTATAACTTAAGTTAACATAATTTAAGTGGGAGTTGAGGGGGTTTTAGAGGATATGAAGGGGTGGGGTTCGTGTGGGCCCCACCACCCTCATAACCTCCCATGGGAGGTTGGGTGGTTACCCAACATCCAACAAGAGATATCACTTAGAGTAAAATAATAAAAATTGTAGTGTAATTACAAAGTAAACATCCACAATTTTTATTATCAACACTCGCATGAACGCAACTCCAGAACAGGAGTTCCTAAGCGTATACCGGCGCTACGGTTCCATCGGTGCCCTCGGATTTCAATTCCGAGCACCGGATCAAAAGTTAGAAATTCCCGCTCGTTCGTTCACTGAACGTACCCGATCCAAACTTCGGAAAATGATTCCGGGCACTCTGGGCCTCGGAATCAGGTGCCGTCTGAAACCGCGCTCTTGTAAAATTCTAAAGAAAATTAAGAAAAAAAATTTCCTTGAATTTTACGGGTCTTTACACCAGGGTAGTGTCCCAAATATTTAACACTTTATTTAATAATTATAGATTCTTTAAATAAATTGAGAATGTGAGTTTCCTTGATTATTATATGTCAATTCATGACACCTTTAATGTTATTAAGTAATGCCACCCACATGAGATAAATTAGGACTTGAACATGTGTTGATTTTAAGCATGGATTGCTATTGTAGTTAAAGTGATATGATTAAATAATTGAATGATTTGAATGGGAAGAATGAGTAATAGGATAATTAATTGTATAATTATTTATCAAGTCATGAGTTGGAATGAGATTGTGGCTTTTACTGATTATTGGAAATATTGAATATTTGCCCGGTTCATAATATAATTTGGAAACTAGTAATAATTAATGGATGGATTAATTATTACATGTTAAATGGTAAATGGTTAACTAATTGATTATTGGTTAAAGAGATAAGGTTTAATTAATTAATTTTTGAATTAATTAATTTGCATGTATTAAATTAAGATTGTGAATTGATAGTTTTTTACGATTGTTGTCCAGGAGTAAATTTTGATGTGTATTAGTTTTCCATGCATTAAGTTGTATTGGATGGAGTTTTTTGAAAATATGATATGTTGTGTGAGATGTTTGTTAAATATATTTTCTTTTTTCAGCATGTTTTGTGAAGATTATGGAGTGCTTGTAGATTGTTAAAGTCCTGGACGAATCACTATTTGAGTGGATGGGTTCAGGATTGTTAAGTAATTTGGATAATTAAGTGTTGAATTATCTAAAGAGTGATTTGTGTTGTCAATTAATTGTTGAATTAATTAACAGATTGGTTTTGTGGTGTTAGACATGGTATTCTATACCAATGATAAATATATATGTATGATTTATTAATGGGTTGTGAGATAAGGACTGAGGCTCCAAATACTCACAGAGTGTTAGACATGGCATTCTACACCAATGATGGATGTATATGTATGAGTGATAGATGAGTTTTGAGACAGGGACTGATGCTCTAAATACTCACGGGGTTCTAGACATGGCTTTCTACACCCATCTTGCAAGCGAATACTCTTTTATGGGATAGAGACTGATGCTCCAAATACCCATGGGTTGTGAGAAAAGGACTGACGCTCTAAATACTCATGAGGGTGATAGAAATTATGTTCTACATCCATTAATTAACATTGGACTGTGGGTCCAATTGTTCGTGCATGAAATGAGTTTAATGGTTAATGAAGGTTTTTGTGACATGATGATTTGTGAATTGATTATGAGAAAGGGTTCAAACTTATTTATGAATTGGGTGAACCACCTTTAGTGGACGGGCTCAGACTTAGTATATGAATATTAAATTGAATAACTTATGACGAGTTATCCAAGCCAAAGCACAAGCTTGAATTCGGTCTGTACTTGATTACCTAGATGGTCTTTAGAGACATCCGTGGTGAGTGACTTATTCGGAAGATGTCGGGCGTAGGCCGAATCTCAAGACTTTCATAATTTAATAAGATTTGAATAATTGATCAATGATTATGTAATTATTGTTGAGTATTCATGAAAAATGTATAATTCACCTTCATACATCAGCTGGGGGATGAAACAGGTAGTTGGGTTTATAGTTACTTCTACTACTTACTTTATTTTATGCATGCCTTCATGTGTTTTAAGTTATTTTTTAAATGTCTGGATTTGGAGTAGACATTGGTGGTCCTGACCTACTGAGATTTATATCTCACACCCTACTCGGGCCGCCATTGCACTGGGTACCCAAGTAGATTCTATTTTGGTTGCAGGATTGTGCTATTACATTTACTTGGGAGATAGGAGCATAGGACCAAACAAGAGCTCGAGATGCTCGAGTAGACCTCCAGCATGGCTTTGAGTCATTATTTATTTATTTCTATAATGCAATGTAAAGCATGTTATCTTGTTCACTATTTCCTACTTTTTTATCATTAGCATGTCATGCATGCATCAACTGTATAATTTGGCATTGGCCATTTGTTTTGTACAAGATTTATAAAATCTGTTTTCCGCTACTTTATCATTTATTTTACCATTTCCACTATTTCTTTCCTTTGTAATTTCTTTTGAACACTAAAATGAAGGTATAGTCTCCCCACTGACTATCCTTAGAACCTCACTTCTAGTCAGCAGCCTCTGGCGTAAGGGGAGATGCACTTGAGGGAATTTGGCAATCAGTCCAGCCACCGGTTCAGGGGTGAGCCGAGTCATAATGTAGAATCCCGTGTTTTTGAACTGGGTTAAAATTACGAATGTTTCTGAATTTTTTTTCGCTTTATGAATGGGTCGTTCTTTTTAAATTGAGCTCTATAATTTTATTCTGAGTGTTGGAACACCTATATATGTTGTTTTTCAAACTTTCATAGAAGTTTTGAGGCAAAGGGGAAGTCGCACGGGTGGCGCACAGTTTTTCTAACCGTGCGGCCAAACCGTGCGTAGTTAAAGTTTTGAGGCAGTGGCTAATGCATGGTTAGCGCATGGTTTGTCTAACCATGTGGCCTAACCGTGCGAGAAGTGTTTGCTGAGAGAGTATCTAACACATGGTTAGCGCACAGTTTGTCTAACCGTGCGATCAAACCATGCAGGCACTTAAATGAGATCCTTAAATTGTGGATCTCACTCATTTTTGCCTTTAGATGGATCATTTTCCCTCATAAGTGGTCATAACTCTGGATCATGCTCCCTTGAAGGTAGGATAACCTCTCCCAAGCGTTTTTGAGGCGATCTAAAGGCTTCTCTTGGTGAATCGAAGTTGGATTCTTGAGGTAGGTAGATGTTCTTCTTCGTTCTTATTCAGTTTCTTAGATCTACTTAGATCTACATCTCCTCTTCTCTCGGTTTCTTAGATCTACACCATTTATGGGTAAATATAAGTTTTTATATGACAAGTTTGATATGTTTTGGTCTTGGTCTTTCTAGGAGAAGTGATATAAGGCAGGTTCTTGAAGAATCAACCCTTTTCTCTTGAGGGTTCTTCATTCATTATGGTTTACGGAAAAACCCCGAGGTAGGGTCCCAAATCTTTAAAAATTTATTTGAGAATTATAGATTCTTTAAATAGATTGAGAATGTGAGTTTCCTTGATTACAATATGTCGATGCATAACACCTTTAATGTTATTAAGTAATGCCGTCCACATGAGATAAATGAGGACTTGAACATGTGTTGATTTTAAGCATGGATTGCTATTTTAGTTAAAGTGATATGATTAAACAATTTAATGATTTTAATGGGAAGAATGATTAATAGAATAATTAATTGTATAATTATTTATCAAGTTGTGAGGAATGAGATTGTGGCTTTTACTGATTACTGGGAATATTTAATACTTGACATGTTCAGAATATATTTTGGAAACTGGTAATAATTAATGGATGGATTAATTACTACATGTTAAATGGTAAATGGTTAACTAATTGATGATTGGTTAAAGAGATATGGTGTAATTAATTAATTGTTGAATTAATTAATTTTCATGAATTAAATTAAGATTTGGAATTGATAGTTTGTTACTATTGTTGGCCAGGAGTAACTTTTGATGCATATTAGTTTTCCATGCCTTAAGTTGTCTTGGATGGAGATATTTGAAAATATGATTTTTGTGTGAGATGGTTGTTGAATATCTTGTCTTTTTTTAGCATGTTTTGTAATGATTATGGAGTGCTTGTAGATTGTTAAAGTCCTGGACGAATCAATATTTGAGTGGATGGGTTTAGGATTGTTAAGGAATTTGGATAATTAAGAGTTGACTTATCTGAAGAGCGATTTGTGTTGTTAATTAATTGTTGAATTAATTAAATGATTGGTTTTGTGGTTTTAGACATGGTATTCTACACCAATGATAAATATATATGTATGATTAATGAATGGGTTGTGAGACAAGGAATGAGGATCTAAATACTCACAGGGTGTTAGACATGGTGTTCTACACCAATGATAGATGTATATGTATGAGTGATAGATAAGTTGGGAGACAAGGACTGATGCTCCAAATACTCATGGGGTGCTAAATATGGCGTTCTACACCCATCTTGCAAGCGAATTTTCTTTTATGGGCCAGGGACTGATGCTCCAAATACCCATGGGTTGTGAGACAAGGAATGACACTCCAAATACTCACGAGGGTGATAGACATGATGTTCTACATCCATTAATTAACATTGGACTGTGGGTCCAATTGTTCATGCATGAAATGAGTTTAATGGTTAATGAAGGCTGTTGTGACATGATGATTTGTGAATTGATTATGAGGAAGGGTTCAAACTTATTTATGAATTGGTTGAACCACTTTTAGCGGACGAGCTCAGACTTAGTATATGAATGATTAATTGAATAACTTATGATGGGTTATTCAAGGAAAATCAGAATCTTGGATTCGGTCTTTACTTGATTACTTAGATGGTCTTTAGAGACCTCCGTGGTGAGTGAATTATTCGTAATATGTCAGGCATAGGCCGAATCTCAAGACTTTCATAATTTAATAAGATTTTAATAATTGATAAATGATTATGTAATTATTGTTGAGTATGCATTAAAAATGTATAATGCACGTTCAGACATCAGCTGGGGGCTGAAGCAGGTACTTGGATTTATAGTTACTTGTACTACTTACTTTATTTTATGCATGCCTTCACGTGTTTTAAGTTATTTATTAAATGTATGGATTTGGGGTAGACACCGGTGGTCCCAACCTACTAAGATTTATATCTCACACCATACTTGGACCGCCATTGCATTGGGTACCCGAGTAGATTCTATTTTGGTTGCAGGATTGTGCTATTACATTTACTTGGGAGATAGGAGCAGAGGACTGAGTGAGAGCTTGGGATGATATAGGAGACCACCCTCGAGGCTTTGAGTCATTATTTATTTATTTCTATAATGGAAGGTAAAGCATGTTGTCTTGTTCACTGTTTTCTACTTTTGTATCATTAGCATGTCATGCATGCATCAACTGTATAATTTGGCGTTGCCCATTTGTTTTTTACAAGATTTATAAAATATGTTTTCCTCTGCTTTATCATTTATTATACTGTTTCCACTATTTATTGACTTTGTCTATTTTTGAACACTAAAATAAGGGTATAGTCTCCCCACTGACTATCCTTAGACCCTCACTGCAAGTCGGCAGCCTCTGGCGTAAGGAGAGACGTGATTGAGGTCTTGTGGCGACCAGTCCAGCCCTCGGTTCAAAGGTGAGCTGGGTCAAGACATTACACCGCAGCGCCCCACCGCACCGCGGGCCGCCCAGGTCGGGCCGCCCAGTGTAGGCTGGGTGGGGCCGGGTCGGTCCGATCGGGTCGGACAGGACCCGGACCAGCTTCAACCCATTTCCACTCTTTTGGCAATAACTTTGGCACTGGGAGTCCATTTGACGAACTATCTGTGGTACCGAAAACCTTAGAGCGAGATGGTTCTTTTGGTATACCCCATTTGAGATTTGGATAAAGTTGGGGTACGGTCGGATTGGATCGAGCACGAATCCAACCGGGCCCTCAGAACTAAAAAGCTAATAATTTATAGACCATGCGTCCGATTGACACACCGTCTGTTGTGTTGATACCTCTATTACATGGAAGTCCTTTGGGATACTTATTCATGGGACTTCCTGGCAGTTGGAGTATCGACCAATAGCTTGAGGACCGACTTCTCCCGGAGATGAGCAAGCTTAGGGCGGGTACCTGTACCTGCCTCTGACGATGTACTAGGATCATGTGTGGGTATAACGATATACTAACGTTGTACTAGGATTATGTGTGGGTATAAATTTGTACTGACGATGTACTAGGATCTTGTGTGGGTATGAAGATGTATTGACGTTGTACGAGGATCCTGTGTGGGTCTGACGATGTACTGACTATGTATTAGGATCTTGTGTGGATCTGACGATGTACTGACGATGTACTAGGATCCTGTGTGGGTCTGACAATGTACTGACGTTGTACTAGGATCCTGTGTGGGTCTGACGATGTACTGATGATGTACTAGGATCCTCTGTTGGTCTTATTATATACAGATGATGTACTAGGATCCTGTGTGGGTCTAACGATGTACTGACGTTGTACTAGGATCCTATGTGGGTCTGACGATGTACTAACATTGAACAAGGATCCTGTGTGGGTTTGACGGTGTACTAGGATCCTGTGTGGGTCTGATGATGTATGAGGATCCTGTGTGGGTCTACAATTTGGGATCCTTCTTGGGTTTTCCTTTTAACAGAGTAAGATGATTCAATAGTTACAACTAGTCATCTCTACTACTGTACCTATGTTATACCTGGTATGAGCCGAGTCCTTAACTTCATGGTGATACCTTTGTGGTATTCTTATGTGTGGAGTACCTGTGTGGTACTTACCTTCATGGTATTCTAGCCTTTGTGGAATAGTTGAGCTTTGGGCTTTTGGGTTGGACCCTGAGTTTTTTCATGGTTGAGATGGGTATACTTGATAACTTAGGTATATGTATGGGCATATACCTAAGTATGGTTGTCAGTTGATTTAATGCATTGTGGTTTATACTTTGTGGATTTTGTGAGACCTTGAGGGTCTCGGGGTCCCTACTGAGTATCGTCATACTCACCCCTGTATGGGCTATGCCCGCATCTTGTTGTGTCTGGTGCAGACGACAGACATCGCTGAATGAGGACGAGAGTACCAGGACTGGAGGTAGCTTGGAGGTGGACATTAGATGAGGCATACTGTAGAGAAGGCCGTTCGAGATCTGTACCTACCCTTCAGGTAGGATCCTTGGCGGGTATTCACAAGAGCTGTTTCAGTTTACTTGCACCTTTCAGTTTTATTGTACTTTCCAGTTGGGCTTGTATTCTGGACCCTTTTTACTTACTTTCAGTACTCTTTTTCTATGTAGTTTACTTGTGTTCATATCTTATTGTGTGCTTGGTTGAGTGTGTTTACAGGATATAAAGGCAATTCCTTCCCAGTTTTAGGGGATATGCCTTTTGGTGCTAGTTGTCAGCCCCTGGCCTATGGAAGGTAGGCTTGGGGTAGTCACGGAATGGGCCCCGTGGGACGGGTCGTGACATATAGGTTATAGTATATCATTGTAGGTATAATCATATATATTATAATGAATTAGATTTATATTACATGATATATTAGTTGACTTGGATATGTGTTTGAGATGATCATATATGTTGGGGGTTATTCATGGTTGGAGGAGGTCATGAGGTTGATATAATTTATGTTTATGATACCCTACTATAATGGGGAATATGATATGAGTAGGATATGAAATGAGGCGGTGGATATGTGATGAAGATGATGTAGCTTTGATAGGTGGTATGGTTTTGTGGGATATCTATATATTGTGAAATTTCATGGCCATAGAAGGGATGGAAACACATGAAATTTTCCATTAGGGAATGAGATATTGAAAAAACAGTGGGGAAGTGGTTGAGGGTACATTTTTAAAGGATATGGATATTCCCTAAAACCTTTTTCATGTGATGCTCTTCGGCCATATCATTGGCAATGATAAGGTGATATCGTAAGGCATGATATTTCATTCCACTCCACTACCTACCTTAATCATAGAGTATGATTAAATACATGTCATAAGGTATGTAAAAAGATTTATACTATCACACTAGTTGTAGGGTATGATTGGTTGGATCATAATGTATGGTTATTTTCTATTTCCCATGAAAACATAACATATAAATATCAATGTTTTATAGAATATGTTTTTGACTATATGGATGGATGAATGTTAAGATTTAATGGTCATTACCACATTTGATATCATTAGAGGAACATTTCAAGAGTTTTAATGGATGGGGAGTTGCATACATGCATACGATGCATGAATAAAGCCAAGGCATTTACTCATTCATTATAATGAATGAGTAAATGTGACAATAATTGAGGATCATCCTCAGGGTTTTATAAATACAACTTCCATATAATGGAATTTCAGGTATGATTGAAATATTATTGAATTAAATTTCCTAACCATGAATATATCTTCCCATTACCTTCATTTCATCACAATATACAATCACTTCATGAAGGATGGAGATTTCTGCTCTTATGGCGAGTGATCCAATCTACCTGTGGATACCTCTAGAGTCGGGACATCCTTTCAATGTCATCTTGTTGATCTTTATCAAGCCAATTCAAAGGTGTTAGAATGTAATAGATATATGTAGCGACTATTTATTATAAGTCACACACTAGTTTTATAGGTTCTTTATTTTCTTGTTATGCATGTTTCATATTTCTAAGCATAAAGATCTTTGTTTCAGATTCTTGATTACTTTATCTTTCTATGATAAGTGTTATTAGACCCCCAAGAATCACAATAGTGGTATCAAAGCTTACCATGAATTTGGATTCATGAAATCATGTAGGAAATAATGTTAATTGATATCATATTTCAAATTGTTTGATAGCCATAAAACATGATCAATAATTTTGTTCTACAGGTTCTTATATCCCAACATATGATATAATATTTTGTAAGACATGGAATATTTTAATTCCATGAATTTTCACTGCTTGTACCATACAACTTCCTATAATAGAATGAAAATTCCATGCACTGATTAACCAAAACAGAGTATCATGTCATCAATAAAATATCTTTTTATATCGTAAAATATGATATGATATATCATACAAGACGATATAGATATCAGTCATAAAATATGACTAATAACGCGCTGATGATCTATCATCTTTGAGGATTGGGCTATCGGTCATAATCATAACTGATAGCATATATAGATACACCCTATTAGTCATAGATTGTGAATCCCTCTCAATCGTAGAATATGATATAGATATAAATTTTTTCTTTTTCTTTATATTCAATTATAAATAGAATTTATTATTTATAAATTGTTTATGAATTCTTTTTTAAATGTATGTTTGGGGATATTTATTAATTTATAAAGAGTTTATAAATTAATTAATTATAAGGAGTTTATAATTAATTAAATAAATTTTTATGAAATATTTATTAGTAAATATTTCTCAATATTAAATGTTAATATTAACATATGTTTTAGAAACTTATATGGAATAACTTATGGTCTGAATGGCCCGAATGCCTTACTTTTTTTATTTATTTTGGACAATCCTCCATTTCAAATGGGTTAAGAGGGAACCCTTACATGACCAATAGGCCTAAAGGCACAAGGCCAAGTACATGACCCGAAGGATGAGATACCTAAATACACTAAAACTACCCCACCCTATAATTTGATTCATTTATAGAACCTATATCCCCATGTCACATGGATTATCAACTAGAATTTCCCCATGTAGAGCTACACAATACCTAATATAGATGGAGATTTACAAATCCACTCATTATTCCAAATCTAGTTTTCTTTAATTTGGTGGATTTTGAATTACTATGATTCCAAATACACTATTCATTCCAAATCTAGTTTTTTTTCTTTCGATGGAGGAGTTTTTTGGGATGATTTTTTTTAGTTTCTATTTTGTTGATCTGGCGGTTGCTGCATTTCCATTTTTACCTCTACTCTGATCTAATTTCTGGAGTTGTCAAGTTTTCCTTCACTTTTCATCATCCTTGGCTTCCTTCATATCCAAATCTAGTTTATATCTAGACCTCCTTTACTTGATTTTATTTCATGTGATGGTCCATAGATGCATCATGTGGCCACGACTTGGATTTTTTTGAACAATATTTCCCAGGTGGTGGGGTTTGAATTAGGTGGTGGATCGGCTTCCTTCAAGTGTATATTGGAGGTCAGGTGGTGTTCAAATTTCAGGTGATAGTCATGGAAGGGAAGTTTGTGAAAATAGTTTTTGAATACTATGGACTTTGGGTGAATTTTGGTTTGGATATGGGGCACATTTGATCTTATGTTCAACAATTCTCGTGGACTGTATGATTTTCATTCACCGGTGGTGTGTGGTGATGGTTGCAGGTATCATTGATGGTGGTCTTATGACCAAGGGTTATCATTGGTCCATCTTACATTCCAATGGATTATGTGTTCTAATAATTGTTTGTAGAATCATTCATGTTTTTATGGTTGATTTTGGTACATTTTTTTGTCTTGAGACTAACTATTTTATGGGATACATTGTCATTGTGAGATTTGGATTTTGTCTTGTTACATTTGGCAAGAGGTTCTAATTATTATAGACTTTGTTAGGTGGGAAGCCTTGAAAGAGGGATGGGTGTGTTTACATCCATTATTTAGCCATATATCCTCGTTTTTATGTATGGATTAGAACTATGTTGTTGATTTTTTCACAGTGTTTTCTGTCCAATTTTCTGACTCATCGGGTTGAGTGTACAGCGAGTACCTCGCAAGCACTGTCTGGTGGGTGGCTTGAGGAAGAGATAGGTGTGTTGGAACCTATCATCTATTCCTCCTCCCACATGTTAGTGAGGGATGAAGGAGTTATTTTCCTTGTTTTTTCTCCATCAAGATGCATTTTTTGGCAGCGGTGGCACATCATCTTGATAGGAAACACTACTGCGTTGTCTGATAGGGAGTGATAGGACTTATGGCTAGTTATTATTATGATTTATTTTTTTTGGAAATTTTGTACCATTTAAGGTCCTTGTGTCATGTTTTTTCAGGATTTTTTTTATCTAGGTCATGTTATGGGTTTTCCCTTTTCCCAGTTTTCAAAATGGAATTTCTTTTTTTACTATTTAATAAATGGAGTTTGACCCTAAAACTTAAAAAAATAGAGTGATATCCTAAAGAATTGGATTTCATTCCACTATACTACCTCACTAAATAATATAGTATGATTTTTTGTATGTCATAAGGCATGTAAAAAATTACATACCATCTCACCAGTTAGAGGTTAGAATTATCTGGACTATAATGCATGCACGCTGTCCATTTCCCATGAAATTGTAAAATAAGAATAACTAAGTTATATAGAATATGTTTTTAAACTATAAGGGTGTCCAAAAATTAAAATTTTATGTTCATTACCACATTGGATATTATGAGAGGCATGATATAATATTTTTTACACATTAAGTGTTGAATAAATGCATGTGATGCATGAATAAAGCTAGTCCATTTACTCATGCATTATAACACATGAGTAAATAAAATAACCTTTGAGGATAATCCTAAAGGATTTATAAATCCCACTAACATAATATAATAGTGGTGGTATCATTGGATGATTCTTTACCAAAATCATCTAATTTGACACTCTCTTTATCCCACCTCTTTTACATCACAAGATGATATCACATCTTGGAGGATAGAGAGCTCCACTCATATGAAGAGTTATCTAGTCATATCATGGATACATCTGGAGGTGGGTATTAATTCATATTCCACTCCCATGATCTTCATAGAGCCCATTCAAGGGAATTACAAGTCACTGAAGATATGTGATGGATATTTGTCAAAAGGAACACACTAGTTTTATAGGTT
This sequence comes from Viscum album, assembly GCA_963277665.1. Classification (NCBI taxonomy): domain Eukaryota; kingdom Viridiplantae; phylum Streptophyta; class Magnoliopsida; order Santalales; family Viscaceae; genus Viscum; species Viscum album. The sequence continues at coordinate 799,020,458 of OY728150.1, read as the reverse complement.
CTTTATTTTCAGGTTATACATGTTTCTTATTTCCAATCAAGGAGATCTTGGTTTGGGATTCTTGATCACTTACTATTATTTTAATAAGTGTTATCAAAGCCCAGTGATTGTATATTATTTAAAAGTATGTTATAATATTTGTATGTGTGATTGAGTAAGTGTGCCTTGGTGAGGTTGGGTAATAGTTTATTTGGCATAGGTGTGTGTTGGTTCTATGGTTTTATCACTAAGGCATTAGTATGCTTATTTAAATTTTTCATGAGAGGCCTTGAGGAGGATCCTATTGAGTATACATTTATGATAACCCCTATATATAAAAATATTTTTTAGATATTCTATGAGGGATTTAATAATTACTAATTAATAGACCTTTAATAGTACTAAAAATGGCCTTTATTAGTGCTGAATACCGGAGAAAGATTAAAAGAAATCGTATTTTATTAGAGCTAAAAAAACGTGGATAAAGGGGTCCATTATCAGAACTAAAAAATCACTGATAAATGACCCTTTTATCAGTGATTTTTTTAGCACTGATAAAGGACCTCTTTATCAACGCTTTTATTTAGCATTGATAAAGGATACCTTTATCAGCTTTTTTAAAAGTATTGATAAAGGAAATATTTACAAGCACTTTAAAAATAACTGATAAAGGATGAATTTATTAGTGCTTTCAAAATCACTAATAAAGGATCCATTTATCATCACTTTCAAAAGTGTTGATAAAGGGGCATATTGTAGTGTGTTGTAACAGCACACTACAACACTAGTCCAATGTGCTATAACAGCACACCACAACACAAAAAACACCACCAGATATAAAAAAAATCAAGTACCAATACAAAATTTAAAAGAAGTGAAATTTACAACACAAATACAAGAAAAAAACACAATATTATAGGAATTTAAAACACTTCATTATATAATTACATAAGTAAAAATCATTACCTACATTCAAAAACATAAATGTTCCTTTTTATTTTGATACTGACCTTGAATCATTATATTACCGAACAAAACAACCCTAGTTAAGAAAAGGAATTAACCTTTATAATAAAATAATTATTTTTTTGTAATGTTATAAAGAAATAAATTAACAGAAAGTGTTAATTTTAAACTAAACTCTATGTCATACCAGGAACACTGTGTATCAGATTAAGTTATGGTTGATTCTTACATTTCATACCATTTATTGTTCTTATTCAAGAATTATCTCTGTAGAATAAAATTAAATAATTATAAGAGATATAACCACGAGCATAACCTAGTGGTTGCGTGAGTGATACTTTTAGAACTAAAATTTTGATTTTAAACTAACAACAGACACTTTGAGTCATATTGAGAACATCATGTATAGGATTTAGGTGCGACTAATTCCTATATATCATAGATGTATTATGGATCATTTCTGTAAAGTATAAAAATAATTTGAATGCGTTTGCTCAGTTTTGAGTAGGCCAGTTGTCCATTTTACTAAAATTGATGTCAATTTTAAATAAAAAGATACACTTAGAGTCATACCGGTCACACCATGCATTATATTGAGGTGATGATGATTCCTAAATGACTCAAATGAATTATGGATAATTTTCCTAAAGTAAGAAAACAATTTGAATGTGTTTTCTATGTTTTGAGTAGGTCACTTTTATTTTTTACTAAAATGTCAATTTAAACTAGAAACAGATAATTTGACTCATACCGATCAAATCATGTATCAACGTGACATGATATCGATTACTAATCATCAAAAAAATGACTTATGAATAATTTTACCAAATTATCAAGAAATTAAAATTGCATTTGATTAGTTTTCAGTGAGTGAAACATTTTGAACTAAAATGTCAATTTTAAAATGACAACAGACACTTTGAGTTATATCAGGGACATCGTGTATCAGATTGATGTGTGGTTTATTTCTACACATAAAAAATGGATTATGAATCATTTTAATAAATTATCAAAACAATCCAAATGTTTGTTCTCAGTTTTGAGTAGGTCAGTTGTCCATTTTACTAAAATTGATGCCAATTTTATATAAAAAGACACACATGGATTTATATCGATCACAAAATGTATCAGATTGAGGTGCAGAGGATTTTTACATGTCTCAAATGACTAATGGATCATTTTACTCAATCATAAAAACAATATGAATGTGTTTTCTAGATTTTGAGTATGTCACTTGTCCTTTTTACTAAAATTTAATTTTAAACTGGAAACATGCACTTTGAATCATAATGGTGACATCGTGTATTATTTTGACATGAAAATGATTCATAAATTTAAAAAATTACTTATGAATATTTTCCCCAAATTATAAAGAAAATAAAAGCGTGTTTGATCAGTTTTTAGTGAGTGAAACTTTTTGAACTAAACTTTTGACTTTAAACTGATAATGGATACTTTGAGTCATACCTGGCATATCGTGTATCAAATTGAGGTGGGGATGATTCTTACATGTAAAAAATGACTTATGGATATTTTTCATAAAGTATCAAAACACGATGAATGTGTTTTATCAGTTTTGAGTAGGTTATTTATCCATTTTACTAAAATTGATGCAAATTTTATGTAAAAAATGAACTTGGAGTCATACCAGTCACACCATGCATTAGATTGAGGTGTAGAAGATTCTTACACATCTCAAATGACTTGTAGATCATTTTCCTAAAATATGAAAATAATATGAATGTGTTTTATCATTTTTGAGTATGTCACTTGTCTTTTTTACTAAAATTTCATTTTAAATTGGAAACACACACTTTGAATCATACCGATCACATCGTGTATTGGTTTGATGTGAGACCAATTCCTAAAAATAAAAAATTACTTATGAATATTTGTGCCAAATTATTAAGAAAATTTAAGTGTGTTTGATTGGTTTTCAGTCAGTGAAACTTTTTGAACTAAAATGTTGATTTTGAACTAATAACGAACACTTTAAGTCATATCGAGCACATCATTTATTTTATTGAGGTAAGGCTAATTCCTACACATAAAAAATGACTTAAAGATTTTTTTTAAAGTATAAAAACAATATTAATGAATTTTATTGATTTTTAGTAGGTCATTTTTCAATTTTACTAAAGTTAATGTCAATTTTATATAAAAAGTATCGCTTGGAGTCATATCAGTCACACTGTGCATAAGATTGAGGTGCAACTGATTTTTACATGTCTTATATGAATTATGGATTGTTTTCATAAAGTATTAAAATAATCTGAATGAATTTGTATGGGGTTTAGTACATCACTTTTCTTTTTACTAAAATGTCATTTTAAATTGGAAACACACACTTTGACTCATATCAATCACATCATGTATTGGTTCTACATGAGACTGATTCCTACACATCAAAAATTATTTCCGAATCATTGTAACAAATTATCAAAAAAATCCTAGTGTGTTTGATTGGGTTTTAGTGAGTAACACTTTTTTAACTAAAATGTCAATTTTTAACTGATTATAAACACTTTGAGTCATACTGGGAATATCAAGTATCAGATTGAGGTAAGAATAATTTATATAAATAAAAAATGACTCATGGATTGTTTTTGTAAAGTATCAAAACAATACAAATGAATTTTCTTAGTTTTGAGTCAGTCAGTTCTCCATTTTTCTAAAATTGATGTCCATTTAATATAAAAAGACGAAATTTGAGTTATACCAGTCACAAAGTGAATTATATTGAGGTGCAGATGATTCTTACACATCTCAAATTCTTTATGGATCATTTTATATAATTATTAAAACAATATGAACTTTTTTTCTGGGTTTTGAGTATGTCACTTTACATTTTTACTAAAATGTCATTTTAAACAAGAAACACAGACTTTAACTCATACTGATCACATCATGTATCAGTATGATGTGGGTTCCATTACTATACATAAAAAATTACTTATGAATCTTTTTACTAAATTTTCAAGAAAATATAAGCACATTTGATTGATTTTCAGTGAGTGACACTTTTTGAACTAAAATGTTGATTTTAAACTGATAACGAACATTTTGAGCCATACCGGGAACATCGTGTATCAGATTGAGGCGAAGATAATTTCAACAGATAAAAAATTACTTATGGATCGTTTTAATAAAGTATAAAACCAATACAAATTCATTTTCTAGATTTTGAGTAGGTTAGTTTTTCATTTTATTAAAATTAATGTCAATTTTAAATAAAAAGATACACTTGGAGTCATACTAGTCACACCATGCATCATATTGAGGTGAAAATAATTACTACATGTCTTACATGAATTATGGATCATTTTCCTAAATTATAAAAATAATCTGAATTTGTTTGAACAGTTTTTGAGTATTTCACTTGTCTTTTTTACTAAAATGTCATTTTAAACTGGAAACATGTACTTTGACTCATACCAATCACATCATTCATTGGTTTGCAGTTAGAATGATTCCTATACATAAAAAATGACTTATGTGTTGTTTTACTAAATTATCAAGAAAATAAAAATGTGTTTTATTGGTTTTCAGTGAGTGACATGTTTTAAACTAAAATGTTGATTTTAAACTGATAACGAACACTTTGAGTCATACCAGGAACATCCTATATTGGATTGAGGTGTGGTTGATTCCAACATATCAAAAATGAATTATGGACTGTTTTTCTAAAGTATAAAAACAATTTTAATGCATTTGATCAGTTTTGAGTAGGATAGTTATCCATTTTACTAAAATTGATGTCAATTTTAAATTAAAAGATGCACTTGGAGTCATACCAGTCACACTGTGCATCAGATTGAGGTGAGGCTGATTCCTACACGTGTCAAATGAACTATGGATCATTTTACTAAATTATTAAAATAATCTGAATATGTTTTCTCAGTTTTGAGTATGTCAATTTTCTTTTTTACTAAAATGTCATTTTTAATTGGAAACACACACTTTAACTCATATCGATCACATCGTAAATCAATTTGACATGAGACCTATTCATACATGTCAAAAATGACTTGTGAATAGATTTCATAAATAATAAAGAAAATACAATTGTGTTTTATTAGTTTTTATTAAGTGAAACTTGTTGAACTAAAATGTTGATTTTAAATTGATAACAGACACTTTGTGTCATATTGGGCGCATCGTGTATCACATTGAGGTGTGACTGATTCCAACATGTCAAAAATGACTTATATGTCATTTTCTTAAAGTATCAAAATAGTCTGAATATTTTTGCTCAGTTTTGAGTATGTTAGTTGTCTTTTTTACTAAAATTAATGTCAATTTTAAATAAAAATAAGCACTTGGAGAAATAATGGTCTCACCATGTGTCAGATTATGGTGTGGCTAATTCCTACACATCCAAAAGTCTCAAAACAATCCTAAAAACCAATGTTATAATGATTTACATTTCATTTCTTTGTCGATCTTCCAACACTGTATATTGAATCAATGTTATTAACTGAAAAAAATTTATCGTTGTTGAAATATAGAAGATTAGAGGAAGCTCATCTGACCATTATATCATGAGAAGTCACCACAATGACAACATGAGCTTTCTATAATCTTCTGAATTTTAATGAGAATTGTTTTTATGATAAGAACATCAAGTCAATATGACTTCCCAAAATATCTGTGAAAAAAACTAAATAAGTATTTGATAAAAATGATAAGGAAATTAACTTATAAATAGTAGATAAAATGATGAAAAAAATTATTAAATAAGTAGTAGGTATTCACCTTTTTTTGATGTTTGTATGAATTATTGATGAATTTCCTTGTTGTCATTATCTAAGTTGCAAGATCAAAGTCCAATATCTCACAATCATGAGGAGCTTCGAACAAACCACCCCAACTCGAACAAAAGAATCCACCTATATAGGTAAACAATTATTATACGAGTAATACTAAAAATAAATAAATAAATCATAAATATGAAATAATACATTAATTCTATAGAAAATTATTTTACTGTGAAAACATCAATATTACCTCTGTGATTGAGAAGTGGGGGGAACTTGAAGACAAGTGATAAATTCCAACACTGTAGGGGTGAAAAGGTTTTGAGGGAGAATAAGCCTATGGAATTTTTGGTGTATAAAAGCATGAAAGATGGATAGACCACCCCAAATCAAAAAAAAAACAATCCACCTGTATAAGAAAATAATTATTATGTTATTATAATAAAAAGAAATAAATTAAACATAAATATGAAACAATACATTAATTCTATGGACAATAATTTTACTATGTAAACATTAAGATTTACTCTGTGATTGAGTAGAGACAACGTCATTTATCTTTTGAAAATCCATGAAATAACAACAAAAATCTTCTAAAAAAGATGAACTCTGCAAGGAATAATGAAAATTAAATCAATGTTAAAATATATAATTTTTCGGTTAAATAGAGAAAGTATATCGTAACATTGTATTTACATCTTCCGAAATGGTTTCCTTAATTATATTTTGTTATTATGAGGGATTAATAACATCATCATGTGTAGAATACATTGTATTCATGAGTATTTAAACATTTAATTTAGATTATGCTAATTCAGTAGATAACATATAATATTATGAGGAAAAACATTAAATATTAAAAAACATTTTTACCTCCTCATTGAACTCTCTTTATTTTTTAGATGTTTTAGGGATTTGGTTCCTCTATAAAGAATAAAAATCCCATCTTTTTGTTCCCCTCTAATGTAAAATACATTTTCTATATTGGAAAAAACATGAAATGATTTTGATATCTGAATTAAAGGGTCATCCTCGATTAGATTTTCATCTAAACCGACATTTTTTTAGTCGCTAGTAGGACAATCGACCAATTATTGTTTGTAAGATCGGAGACATAAAATACTTGCACTTCTTGTGATGAAATTATGAACAACTTTCATTTTCCTCTTCCAAACTGAAATTCACCTTCATGAAGCCCATTTCATCAAATTTCACTAAAATCATATTTTAAAACCATTTGCAATAGAAAATAAGAACTTGAAATGTTGTATAATTTGACTCATATATTTGTTTTATAATGCTAAAATATGACATATTTTCATAAGTTGTACTTCTATCCTTGGAGCCATATATATTCATCACTTTTACCAAAAGATCAACACCACTATTTTTCATCATACTGTAGTCATCATGTGATTTTGTGTAGAATGTATAACCATTGATTACAAAACTGGTGTAAGATATAACATTTACATTTAGTCTCCTGGATATCCATTAAAGTTGTTCAAAAATTTAATTCATATTTTCAGATATATCCTTATAAATTTTATCTTAGAACCATCCTATAAATTATTGATTATGTGTATTTGATATCCATCCTTCAACCATTTGTGGATTCAAATATCTAGGAATTTCTTCATGGCCTTCAATGTATTGATCAACATCTTCACTATTATGTAAAATGTAAAGGTATTATTTATATCACACTATCAAGGTAATTGTAACAACATATCTTTCAGGAATCCCGTCACCCATAAGGCATTCGCTGTGATGAGACTTTGGGAGACCAATACTGTTAACATCTAATAGGTAATCGGTACAGAATTCAATAGCTACTTCAATAATATATTATTCGGCAATAAAACCTTCCAGATGGATTTGATTCTTGAAATACCCTTTCAAAATCTTAATATTCCATTCAATGGGGTACATCCATCTATAATGGACATGAATATATTTTAGAATCTCTCTAACTAAGTGAACCATCAGGTGGAACATTATATCAAAGAATGATGGTGGGAAGAACATATATAATTCACATAATATTACTAAAACCTTCTTATTCATGATTAGAAACATCATTGGGTCTATAAATTTACTGCATATGGATTTTAAAAAGAAGTAGAATCTGGTTAATTTATGGCATAAATTTTGTGGTAGAATGCAATGTAAAGAAAAAAGCATCAAATCTTGTATCAAAACATGACAATCATGTGATTTTAGTCCTTTTAAATTCAAACTAGTCATTGAAATGACATTCTAGATATTTTACAAATACCCATGTGGAAATTTTACACTATTGAGGAAAAGGAAAAATTCAAATTTTTTCTATCTGTATAGAGTTTAAGCTACTGGAGGAAGAAGGAATCATATCATTCAAGAGACCAAGTAGTTCTGTAAAGATGGTGTCACTCCATCTTCTGCTTGATTTCAAATTATATAACTTCAATATAGCTAAAGATATTGTGTATTTAGTACAAATGGTATATAATGGTGTTTTGTAATAACTATTTACCTTCTCAATTTTTTTTTGACAATCACGATGGTCATATTTAATTTCCACTATCATTTATTCCATGCAATCTCCATCATTATTTACACTAATATTTATATCAAATGATCCATAAACCGAGGTATCATCCTAATAGTTGTGCACATTAAATTTTTCCCTATGTTTATTCCAACATTTATATCTCTGATCTATTCCATGAAAAATCAAATGTTCTTCCAATTATTTTGGACTATTTTTTCTTAAATAAAAACAATGTAAACATGGAAACAAGATTAGATAAGGGTCCTATGCATGATCTCTTGAAAACTTGATGAACTCCTAAATATTTATAATAAATTGTAAAATTATTATTATGTATCCATTTTAAATTCATATCCATCCTATTGGGTTAATAAAATATTAATTTTGTATAAAAAATAATTAAATTCACATAAGATATTTATTATCAAAGGTGAAAGTTATAGAAAATTATAATAAGGGAAACCCAATATTTGATTGTTTCATAAAATTTTAGTATTCATTGAAGAAAATGGGTAATTTAATTTAATAAAATAAATACTCCACTATGGTATGTGTTATCCACTGAATTCATTCAAAGATGAAAGTTGTAGACAACTTTCATGCTCATCAGCTCATATCTTGAACATTTATCATTGCATTTTGTTATTTGACACACATCCTCCATCTCTTATGGATATACACCCATGTTTCTTGAAATAATCTAAGATATAGTCATCCATGGGATGACTACTACTTAGAGTAGAATAAAAAACATAAAAGAGATGGGGGATGAGTCTTAGGAAGCACAATGCAATAACTATTTGGGTGATGAAACTAATGGAGATGAAAGTTGTTTATAAAAGAGATGGGGAATGAGTCTCAAGAAAAAAAATTAAATAATTAATATTGTTTGACACACATCAAATATTTCTTAAATCCAATAAACAAATTAAAATATAATATATAAAATTAAGAAGACATAAGAAACCCAGATATGATAAACAACAATAATAAAATATCATTTCATCAACTAGAATATATAAAAATGTATTGATAAAACATTTTAATAAATAAATAGTTATTTCATATACATGTATGGTAATCATAAATTCCTAGGGGTGAAACCAATACATGTAGAAGTAAAATTATGAATACCTAAAAAAAATTATAATATATATAATTTGATAATCTCCATTATATTTTTTGGAACAAGTGATGTAACAACCTAAGGAATTATTACATTAAATATTAATGGTATATCAAATGTTACATCTCAAGACTCTTAGGATGTTATATCACCACATTGGCCCATCCCAAGGATTCTAGGGAGGTCATCAAATCAGATCTACCAATATGAAGGATTATAGGGAGGACATATAATACACATTGACCCATCCTTAAGATTCTAGGGAGTTCCATAAAAAATTTAGTATAAATCAATAATTCATATAAAAAATATATATCACAAACAAGGTATAAAAACACACTAACCCTTGAAACATCTATCCCATACACACTAGCCTCTAAAGAGATAGAACGAATCTCGTGTGGTCACATTTTTAATGTGGACTACCCTTACTTGACTCAGAAATCTAAGTGTAATAACAAAATTAAAAGATTATAAAACATCACTCCCCATCTAGAGTTTCGAATACACAAATAAAAAAAATATCTAGTAAATTTAATATGCCAGGAAGCAGTCTCATAGGCTACCCAAACAGCACCATGGAAATCGATACATATAAAATTATATAGATAGTGTAAAATGGGATGGGACTTCTACAATATGGTTAATTACACTATTTTTCCAACAAAAATAAAGCATGATACATCCAAACTTTCACATAAATAAAAGAGTATCTCACAAATCCCTTATATTAATTCATAGCTATAATTGAGAAGGAAGGAGATGCTTGTATGGCCTGGGAGAAAAGCTGTGAAGGATCACATTATAGGCGTTTCACACTCTAAAAATTCTAAGCATCAAAATGGATGATCTCCATGACCAAATATCTAAAATGGCTAACTCACCACACTCATAGTTGAAAAATTGATTCCATCATAGCCATAACCATTTATGTTTTATAACCTAATTTCCCTAAGATAAATAAGAGAAATACTTATGTTTGCGAGAATGTAGAGAAAGGCTTACATTTGAGCATTGGATTCATTCAAACCTTGAATCATTCAAACCTTATAATTTTCCAAGACTTTATTCGAGCCTTCATTATAGATTCAATCCACCGAGGAGGATCGCTAACAACATATGGCTTCTGTAGAAATCTTTGGATATCATGAACTGGTTCGTGATGGTTATGGTTCTTAAAATAGATCAGGACACTTTTACCAGCGCTTCCAAAAAAGCACTGATAAAATGCATCTTTATCAGTGCTAAAGTTTCAACGTTAATAAATATAAATTTTATTAGTTTTTTAGCACTGATAAATCTCTATCTTTATCAGCGCTAAAAAAACACTAATAATGATGCTTTTTTAGCACTTATTACTTAAGCGCTGATAAGGGGTTTATAATTATAATTATAATTATTTTTGTATATATATATAATTATAAATATATTTAATAAATATATATAAAGTTAAATATATTAAATATATTCTTTATTTAAATATATTTATTATAATTTTTTGTAATTAATTAAATATATAATTAATTATTTATAATTATATAAATATTTTTAAAAAATAACATTTATAAAATTATATATATAAAATGTAAAATTTATCCACACTTTTTTTAACACTGCTAAAAGTTCCCTTTATCAGCATTTTTTTCTAGCACTAATAGAGGTCAGCGCTGTTAAAGACCTGTTTTGTAGTAGTGAATTATCTAGCTGGAAATTAATTTATTTAGGAGTGGGGCTTCTATTTGTTTCTCTACCATAGGATTTTTCTTTGGTATTTTGTTTTGGAGACATTGATTCTATATAAAGGCTGTATTCAAGTGTCATTATAAGCACTTAGATATGTGAGGTGAATTTTTACAAGTCCTTCAAAACCATCATCTCTATGATAATTTTTCCAAGTTTATGTTTTAGATATGTGAGGTGAATTTTCTCAAGCATGTAGTGTCTAAAAAATTAGAAAAAGGAAATCCTTTAAATATATAGACTATTGTTTCTTAGGAATCATCCAATAATGTTACAGAGGTCCGTGGTTCTCTTGTTTATTCTGTCGAAGGTTTGTGTTTTGGTCGCCCTCCGCCACCTTAACCTGCTCTGGTCTTAAATTTCTTCATTCCTATTCGGGTTGGGGATGGTGTGGAGTTTTTCTAAGACTTTGGGATTGTGGTTTGGTGGTCTTTGGGTTTCCAGATGCTGCCCAAATCGGTCTTTCTTCCTCGGCCGTTGAAACCCGCTCTGACCTAGGGTTCCACCGCTTCTCTCCAGGTAGGAGTAGGAGCGATGGGTACACAGGGTTTTGGGTCATACAGTTTGTGATAGTTGAGGTTCCTTTTGGGTTTTTTCCCTGGACTTCTTCTAGGATCCTTTCTTGTTTATCTTCTTTCTTGATGGCGGTTTTTTTATTTTTCATCAGCGATATCATTCGGAGATGCTGGTGGTTGTTTGTTTGGATCTGGTGGTGATTTTCGATGGAGTCGATGACGACGGTGTTGAATAGATGAGGATGACGATGACGATGTCGAATAGATGAGGATGACGACGACGGTGTCAGAATCGTCGATGGTGAATTTTAGTGTTTGTGATGTTCTGGTTTACAGCGGCAACGATGAAGTTCTCAGATGGCGTTTTGTATGATGGTGAATTTGTCAGAGACAGAGGTGTTGATCGGTGCTGGCGGTGAGGGGCGGACAATGATGGTGGTGTATCAGCGCTATGTGTTTCAATAATCGACTCCGGCGGTGATGTACAGTGGCGACAACAAAGGTGGTTTACCGACATTGATGGCGGAAAGTGGTGAAGTGACTGGATGATGCGGTGCTCACAGTTTGAGGCCGCTTTGATAGGATGGAGTCATGATGGTAGTCGATACGTGGATCGAGTAAGGCACGTGACACACGGTGGATCTATTTAATTTTTGATTTTTTAATGTTGTGGAGTTTTGGAAGGTAGTAATGGCGGTATGGGATCTGCAATGTGTTTAACTTTGAAATTTGAATGTTGTATGCTATAATTTTCTTGTTGGGTTGTTTCTGGTATTTTTTGTTAGGGTTTACACTTACCCCTTAAAAGTGTCAGTAGAAAATACAAAAAAAATATGGATTGGAGGGGGAAGGCTAGGAAGGACTAGGTTTTTATATGGGTTGATTAGTGTTAGAGACATTTTGACTATCTGGAAGAGAAATTGACCAATGCTCTAATTATTTGGTTACAATAGGTGGGATTTATGTTTGAGGTTTTATATTATTCTTCCCATATTTTCCTAGGTTTAATCCTGATGCAGTAAAGGGAGATGATCTCATATAGGACTAGGAATTTACTTCCCCACTAGCATAACCATGCCACCTATTATCTTGAGTTGTTGATAGTGGTTTTTAATAAAAACTTTTGGTGTAACTAATTCATTAATGAATGATTTATTTTATTTATAAATCACAAGTTCTTGAGGTATATTTTCTCTTAGCAATATTTGAATCCATTTTAGTAGAGGTGGATAGAGTTCTTACATGACTATGACTTCAAGATCACTTTCACCTTAGGGAACAAAAATGTGGTTACTGATGTATGGAGTAAGAAGTCGTAAGGGGATTATATTTAGAATTATGAAGATTCTTAGAGAGTGATATAGGATATTTCCATGATGCATTTGGATATAGATACATCTGGGGTTGAGTTTTTCAGAAGGTGGAGGAGTATCAGTGGGGAGACTCAATGTTACAGGTGATATAAGATCACATGTTCCATGGTGATGCTATCGATGAATGGTCAAAGGATGAATGAAATTAAAATTTATTTTGAGGGATACAATTTATTCCATTGGTTATTTGAGATGTGGTTATTCATGAGTTTCAGATCTCACATTTAGCAGTGCATCCTGGTATATCTAAGATATATCATGCCCTAAGAATTCAATTCTGGTGGCCAGGGATGAAGTGATCTATAGTGGAGTTTATTTCATGGTGGTTTTCCTTCCAACATTTTAAGGAAGATCATTATGTCCTTGGTGGTTTTTTACAACCATTAGATTTACTTAAAAGGAATTAGGAGGATGTTTCAATGGATTTTTTCACTATTTTTTCTCAATCTCATGGTGGATGTGATTCTATTTAGGTGATTATAGATTTTTTTGATAAAGTTATCCCATTTATTTGTAATCTGAGAATTGGGTTGTATGGAGGTATTGGTGAGGTAGTATATAGATGAGTTTGTGAAGCTTCATGGGCTATGATAGATATTCATATTTTACTGGGTCTTTATTTTAACTTACAGGTATTGGGAGGAATTTAGTGTGTTTTTGGATCCCATTTGGGCCTTAACACTATTTTCTATCCTCATGTAGAATTTAATATGGAACAGAAAATCTAGGCACTGGAGGATATATTTTGTGCATGTGTTTTGGATTTTAGTGGGTCATGGGTGATGCACCTGCCCATGGTTGAGTTTTCTTATAAAAAAATCTACCACTCTTACATTAGTATATCTATGTTTGAGGTGTTTTATAGGAGGCCTTGTAGAACTTTGTTGTTCTAAATCAAGGTTGGGGAGTCAGTGGTCCTTGAACTAGATGTGGTGTAGAGTAGAGAAAGTTTTTGATGATTTGGGAGAGGATGAAGGTAGTGAAATACCTTTAGAAGTATTATACCAATCAGATTATAAATCCTCTAGAGTTTGAGGTTAGAGATCATGTGTTCCTGGGGGTTTCCCATCATTATGGATAGTGGAGGTTTGACCCTTATAGTAATATTTTTCCCTAGTTTATTGGTCCTTTTGAGGTGTTTGAGTTCATTGGTTGGGGTGGTGTAGCAGTTATCTCTCCCCATAGTTGGAATAGATAAATGATGTCTTTTATGTGTTTCAGATTCATAAATAACTTCATAAGAACTGTCAGGTCATTAATTGGGGAGAGTTGGATGTATAATAATATATTACATTGATGGAGCATCCAGTCAAGTTTTAAGATTTTCTAGAGAAGGTGTTATGTGGGTGAGTCATTTTATTGGTAAACATTTTATGAAGGCATGGTGGTTTGGTGGAATGAATATTGGAATGTGAGTTGTAAATGTGAATTCTCATTACTATGATCTATTTTGAACCTTATTTTTTAATGGTATTGAGTTGTTTATTTAAGTTTTGATTTGATTGATATTGTTACTTTCCTATGATGTATTGTGTTTTGGTGGTGGAATTGTATCTGTTTGAGAGGAATCTCTTGGGGAGATCATGGGTTGGTAGTTACTATTCTTCTTATGGGCTTGATTTTAATTCTATGGGATGATAATCATTATATACATATCTAACGTAATGGACTGAACCTTCTTGAATTGTTACTTGGTGTTTTCTAGTGGGATTTGGAGGTACTGAGAGGGAGTTTGAAAGTGTTTTAAAGGTAGAGGGGTGAGTTTTAGCCATCTAGGGGCCACAACAGCCATGGTGACATCTGTTGGAGTGTATGTTTTTTGATTTATATCCATTATAGTTTTATATTTTGATGTATTGTGAACAAAAGGAATAAAAAACCCATTTTGGTGAGTTCCCTTTCTGTGTTGGTTCCCTACACCTTAGTGGATTCTGTTTTGAAGGGTGTGGTGTCTGGGAGAATTGAGTGAAATACCTGTGTAACATGGGGAGAGTCATAATTCCCACGTTGAAGGGAGTGGAATCAAATATAGTTTGGAGTTATCCCTATGTATCACCCTTTTTGAAGAATAACCCTTAAACAAGTAACCCCTATGTATCATTCCTTTTCCATTTTTTGAATTCTTTTGTTGTGGTGTGTGGAGATCATCACACCATGATGGCCCTTCACAAGGAGCTATAGTCGTTTCTTAGAGAGAAACATGATATCTTATATACCATGGTCATGTGAGGGTGTCTATTTGGGGGAAACACAACATCTTCCATACCAAGTTCAAGAAAGGTGGTCATTTTGTAAAGTCCATGATATATCAAGGAGCCTTATACCTGAGGATTAAAATAGAATGTGTGATCTATGGATGTTGTTTAAGGCTCTAAAAAGTGAGTCACAGGCCATAGCACATGCTGTGGTGTGAGTAGGAAATCCCTGTTTGAGGTAATCAATTGTAGAGTTGATCAAGACTATGTTGGGTACCAATATACAATGGTGTTAGTCAGGCCTATTTTTAAATGGAAAAAATGACCACCAATCTTAGGGGGAGATATCCATTTCAAATAGCTAGAATATCAGATCTAGCTTGGCTAGAGGCACCATGGTTGTAGTTGAACTCTCTATTCTATGGAGAAGTCCCATCTAGTTTCTTATCTAATTAAAGGTTTATTTTCCTTTGGTTTAACTTTTATTCTTTTCCTTAAAAAAATATCCAATTCCATTCCTCTCTTGGTTCCACCAAACTGTCACTCTTGAGGGATTAAACCTATTAATTCACGGGGATTGATCTCTTTCGATACAAGGCATCCCTCTTCTCCTCTTTCTTTATTTCCTATATATTCTTTCCTTTATAAAGGATATAAAAATGAGTTTTATTCTGGTTTTGGTCAGTATTTGAGTGTAGGTTGATTATGGTTCATTGTGGTTAGGTTATTAGGTGGTTTAAAATGTGTTTGGCAGTGATTGATCCTGAGTTCTTACATACTTTTTCAGTGTTCCTCATAGATTCAATCATTGTAGGAGATTCAATAATTATCTAATAATGGTATAAAGTTTGGAAATAACATGAATTTTATCTCCTTTGGTAGATGATAATAATTTACCTAAGGATGATAAAGAATCAGACTAAATGAAAATGAAGGGGAGGGGTGAATTTCACACAATTTATGTTAATTTATATTATTGGCATGTGTTGATAGTTGTTTATTACTATCACTATTATATAGAATTTGTTTTCTACTATTGAAATTATAGGACCCACTATCATAAAAGGATAATTATTTAAAGATAATAATGAAATGGATATTTATACATCTAAAGATGTGTTAATGATGCTGGCTATAAATTAGTCTTATGAAAAGAATGATTAAAGGAGATTGTTTTTTGTGCTTTGCTACTAATTTTTATATGGTTTATGTTATTCAATTATGTCACTCTTTATGTATTTGGAATGGTGTTTTTTGAGGAATAGTGTATCTAGTTTTTCCCTTTTTGGCATGAGAGATGTGTCTCTTGATGTGGCATATGTGGATGTGCTGTTGTGTGGTTTGAAATGGTGGTTAGTTGGTTGTGTTGAAGGGAGATGGTTTTTTCATGTGTTGTAATGTGGGTTGTGCAGTGGTTGGTTGTGTGTTGTGGGTACAATGTTAGAGGTCCTTGATGGTATGTAATGTGGATGGTAATGATGAATATGGTAATGGTAATGGTTTAGAGTTTAACAAGAAGTGGATATTAATGAACTATTATGATTAACATGAGTGGGAAGTGGTTAGGATTGGAATAGTTGATGTCTAATGAATATTTTTTACAATAAATGTGGAATTGAATTTAATAATAGATATAATATGGCTAGTAAATTTTAAATCTATAAATGTTTAAATTATGTGATTATTGGGAAACTTTGGATGTTGTTTTAGTGTATGTTTTGTGTGAAAGGTGGTGCTAGTTATTATAAAGTTGGTGGAGACTGTTAGGTTGTGGAATTGATTATACAAGAATGGTGTTAGGTATTAATAATGATATTTTTTATTAACCCATTATGTTGGGTTGAATGTGACTATGGTATATATTTATTTTTCCTTTTGATTTTAGATGCACCCCACCCAAGTCAGATAACCTCAGTGACGCCCAAATGTTTTGGGTTCTCAGTGTTTTCTACAACATCCAGGATGGGGATGGAATGAATGAATGAATACTCCATCTTCCATAATATCACCACTACATGAATACTGGTATATGATGTCTCAATTTAGGTATAATCCTATATCTTATGACAGCTTAGAGTTATATTACTTGATATACTAGCTGACTTGAATATGTGTTTGAGATGATGATATATGTTGGGGGTTATACATGGTAGGAGGGAATGAGGTTGATGTATTTTATGTTTATGATACCCTACTATAAGGGGGAATATTATATGAGTTTGGGATATGTTATGAGGAGGTGTATATGTGATTAAGATGATGTATCTTCGATATGTGGTATGGTTTTGTGGGATATCTATATATTGTGAGATTGCATGGCCGTAGAGGGGATGGAAGCACATGAAATTTTCCATTGGGGCCTGAGATATTGAAAAACCAACGGGGAAGTGGTTCTAGGGTACCTTTTTGAAGGAGATAGATATTCCCTAAATTTTTTTCCATGTGATTCTCTTTGGCCATATCATAGGTTATGATAGGGTGATATCGTAAGGCATGATATTTCATTCCACTATACTACCTCCCTAAATCATAGAGTATGTTTAAATACATGTCATAAGGCTTGTAAAAAGTTTTATACTATCACAAAAAATGTAGGGTATTATTTTTTGGATCATAATATATGGTTATGGTCTATTTCCCATGAAAAAATAACATATAAATATCCATGTTTTATAGAATATATTTTTGACTATATGGATGGATGAATTTTAAGAGTTAATGTTCATTCCTATATTTCATATCATCAGAGGCATGTTTCAAGAGTTTTTATGGGTGGGGAGTTGCGTACATGCATGCGATCCATAAATAAAGCCAAAGAATTTACTCATTCATTATAATGAATGAGTAAATGTGAAAATAATTGAAGAGAATCCTCGAGGTTTTATAAATACCACTTTTATACAATGTAATTATAGGTATTATTTCATGATGCTTGATTGAGGTTTCCTAACCATGAAGATCTCTTCCTATTACCTTCATTTCATCACAAAATGCAAGCACATCGTGAAGGATGGAGAGTTCCACTCTTTCGACGAGTGATCCAATGATCCTATGGATACCTTTGGAGGTGGGACATCCTTTGACAACCACTTTGGTGATCTTCATCAAGACCATTCAAAGGTCTTGAAGGTAATAGGTATTTGCAGTGACTCTTTATTATAATCCACACACTAGTTTTATAGTTTCTTCATTTCAATATTATGCATATTTCCTATTTCTAAGAATAAAGATCATGTTTTGGGATTCTAGATCATTTTAATTTGTTCTAATAAGTGTTATTAGACCCCCCAAAATCACAATAGTGGTATTAAGGATTCCTATGAATTTGTATTCATGAAACCATGTTGAAAATAATGTTAATTAATATCATATTTCAAATATTTCGATAGTCATAAAATATGATCGAGAGTTTTGTTCTATAGGTTCTGTATCCAAACATATGATATAAGATATTTTAATTCATGATATAGTTTAATTCCAAGAATTTTTACTGGTTTTAGCATATGAATTACTATAATAAAATGAAAATCCCTTGCATTGATTAGCCAAAACAGAGTATCATATCATCGATATGGTATCTTTGTATATCATAAAATATGATTTGAGATATCATATAAGATGATATAGATATTAGTCATAAAATATGACTAATAGCACACTGATGATCTATCATCTTTGATGATTCATCTATAATTTGTAATCATGACTGATAACATATATAGCTACACCCTATTATTCATAGCCCTAGAATCACTCTAAATTGTATAATATGATATAGAGATAAAATTTATTATTTTTTTCATATTCAATTATAAATTGAATTTATTATTTATAAGCTATTTATAAATCCTGTTTAAAGGTATTTTGAGAGATATTTATTAATTTATAAAGAGTTCATAAATTAATTAATTATAAGAGTTTATAATTAATTAATTAATTTTTTAAGAAAAATTTATTAATAAAAATTTATTAATATTAAATTTTAATATTAACATATGTTTTAAAAAATTATTTCGCATACCACATGGCCTGAATGGCCCAAACACCTTAGTTTTTTATTTATTTTGGATAATCCTCCTTTTCAACTGGGTTGAGAGGGAACCCTTACATTACCCATAGGCCTAATGACATGAGGATAAGTACATGACTTGAAGGCCCACATACTTGACTACACTAGAACTACCCCTCCCTAGAATCAACTTCATTTATTGAACCTAGCTCCCCACCTCACATGGATGATTGGTTAGCATTGCCCCATGTAGAGCTGCATGATGCCTGATATCGATGATGATTTCTAAATCCACTCTTCATTATAAATATGGTTAGATTTGCTTTAGTGGCTTAACACTTAGTCTGATTCTACTTATGGGTCCTGCTCCCGTGTGGTATTACCAAACTTCTTTATGGACCAAAGGCCTTGGGGCCCAAAATCCCATGGATTGGAGGCCTGAGGTGGCTCATAGGCCCTCTGGTTTGAAGACCTATGGTTGCCCAAAATCCTTGTAGCCTGTAGGCCCAACCTAAAGGCCCATAGGGGTAATTTATAAAGTTTTTATAAATTAAAAAAATAAGGATAAATATAAATTTTTTATATTTAAATTTTAATTATTAAAATTAAATCCTTATTTTGGGAAATTATTTAAACCTCATCAAAAGAGTTTTGATGATTTTTTTGGTCAAAGGCTTAAATAGTATTAATTATGTGATATTTAGATTATTTAAATAGTTTATATAATATAATGTGTATTATAAAATGTTTATAATTCATAAAATGTCATATATTTAATAAAAAAGTATATATAATGTATAATATAAAAAGTTAATATTATAAAATGAATATAACTAGTTTATATTCAAAAAAAATAAATGTTTATGATGAATAAGATAAAATTATAATGTATTTATAATTATATATTTTATGAATTGTTCACAAATTATTATATCATGTTTAAATTTATTAAGTGTTAATTTATTTAATAATTATTCACTCATTTATTATTCATTGATATAAATTTTTTTTATTGTGAATATTTCTATAATTTTGTTTAAATTGTTTAATTGCTTCTTATAAATTGTCAAACCCTACATTGTATGTTTGGTGTGATTACGTAAGATTTAGTTTTCATGTACCTTGACCAAGATTCTAATTAAATTCATTAACCTGAATTTAATTATTGAATATAGTTTATATATATTAGTTTTTAGAGTAATGATGAATTATATTCCCACTTGAGTAATGTATCCATGAGTTGAGGGAATTTCAGTTAGACTTCCAATTGGTCTCAGAAGCTAATACGTTGTTCTATAAAGGTGGAGGTTGTCTATTTATGCCTCCATGATTACTCTTTTGTAGATTATAAATCTCATATGATTATAAAACTTTAAATGAAAGGTTCATATACCATATTTATGATATGTATTTGGATATGTGTAAATATTTTTGGAATCTATTTTTTATTGAGTAACATAGATTGTGGGTTGTGTAAAGAGTTACACATTAATGTGCTTATAAAATACTAATTTTATGTATGGAATATGATTCTAAAATAAATTTTTAGAAGCATTCATATATAAAGGGAATAACATGAGATAAGGCAGTGAGATTAAATCCACCTAAAAATAATACGTATTAGATCCCTTCCAATGAAGCACTTATAAATACCTCGATCATTCAATACAGGTGAACCTAAAGGTTATGTGACCATGAATTATCCCATTCAAGTAAAAAAAGTAATATGGTAACCCTAATGGTTAAGTACCTTGTTCTTGGAATTTCTTTGGGTTACAATTAGTTGGGAAACCCTGAAGATTAGGATACTAGAGGAATTCAGTTGAGTTTATATCCATATGACGGATTGGAAAAGTATTTTCCCACATGAATATTCAAGATCCATAAATTATATAATTGATAATAATTGTCTACTGCATATAATCATGGCTTATTTATGTGCAAAAATTTTTGTAAGTCATGATGATATATAGAAATTGGCCCACTAATGGATATGTTGAATTTTAAATGGTCATCATTTTAGTGGGAGACTATTTATTAAAAGTACTTATTAAATATTAATAAGACATAATTCTCATATGATAAAATATTCTATTATAGATAACATCATCATCATCATCAAACTTAGCTTTATGAATAATCCTTCTAAAGGAGAAGGTTAATGTAAAAAACTCATATGACTGGTAACTTATGAATAAATCTTTAGTAATAAGAAATTATCTATATCAGAGAAACATATTCCAGAGTAACCTTGTTATAAAATTTTTCAGTAGGTGAATTTAGATTCTTATGAGAAGTATAGAATGGTCCAATTAATATTTCAATGGAACTAGATGAAATATTACATATGAAATTTTAGACTCTACTCATATACCCAATATGATTGGGTATATAAATGACTTGGTGAGAATAAAGGTTTCATTATGGATTATTCTAGTTAAGTAATTAATTCTATTTATATCTATGGAACTTTTTTGATTAGATAAATTAATTAAAAGAAAATTTTACCCAATATTCTCAACTATTGATAATAGATAAACTAGGATTGTGATGACTATATTCTGGTGTTGTGATGATAGTAAAATTGAGTAAAAGTTCAAACTGGAAGATAAAATGTTAGTTGGAGAGTCCATTAATATTTCTTTTAGTATCCAGTTAGAGTTCATTAAAACCTATTGAAATCAATAATGGAAGAGTAATGATACCATATAGTGATTTTTTGGGATACCTAAAAGGGTTTGTGAAACTACAAGGAATGTTCATGTAAGGTATCAGTGTTATAAAAATCAATTTTATAATTTTTAAGGGTACATGATAAAAATGTATACTCTTCAAGTATTTTAAATATATAGGAGTTCAAAATAAAGGGAAGTATTGATAGGGATTTTATATTTCATTCAAGTGATAATGTAAAGAATTTATATATAAAAAATTTGAATATAAAGGAATATATAAATTTTAGACGGATATTAAAATTATGTGCATCATTATCTCAATTATCTTATATGATAATAGAAGTTGATTGTTAAAAAATTGTTGTTATAAAAAAATTATGATATTAAATACAATACACATTATTTATGATTTATCGATTTTATAATATGTTTTAAAAAGGAGATAGGGATAAAAGGAATTTATCTTGGATAAAGTTATTATTCAAATATTTATTAGAATATAAGGAAAGATGTTCCCACCACCCACCAATGACATATTTTGATAAATAGTCCTATTTTCAAAGGGAAAAATATCAAAACACATTGATCACTATATATGATATGCATTCTATAGTTTATTTGTTAAATATGAATAATAAATAGAAATAAGTTTTATTACCTAACCTAAATAAGTTTTTGTTTCCTAGCATGATATTATAAAGAGAATATAGTGTCCAAGAAGAAAGTGGGAGTTTGTTTGAACTTAGAGAAGTTCAAATTTAACAAATAAATACTAAACCAGTGTAAAAATAAAGTGATTTCCACTTAATATCTTAAAGAGTTTAGGATATGTTATGGTAAGGGAAAAAATTAAAAATTTTCATTTAGTTACTATGAAAAGTTCATATTTTTATTTCTTGAAGTATTATTACAATCAAAATAATTTTTTTTTAATTGATATCCTAAAATAGTTTTAGGGTATGACAATAATGACCAATGTAAAGAGTTACATTTAGTTTACAAAACAAAGTGAATGTCACTTTATCCTAAACGATTTTAGGATGAAATGTTAAATAATTATGTAAATGATTACATTATATTTAAAGGGAAAATTTTGATGGAAATGTTCCAAGGATGATGATGTTAAACTTAGAAAGAGTTCTAGGTAGACAATAGAAGTTGACATCTTGACCTTTATTATTGTTAAGTTAAGGAGTTTGAATATTTTCAAGAAGTTTAATATTAGTAATATAATTCCTAAATCCCACCATTATTTAAACTTTATTTCTTCATATATGTCACTCACTAAAGAGTATAGTGGGATGGATTTTTCATATAACCATTTATAGATGTGGCGGGAATTATATATAGCTGTAATGGTTTAGTAAATACCTAAAAAGTTCAGCAAACATAAAGCTGATTAAACTGTATATCATATATGATATGTTATACTGGTGCTTATGTAGGTTTTTTGTTAAGTATTTTTTAAGGATTTTTAAGAATATAAAATATATCATAAATAAAGGAAACATCCACTTTATCATTATTTCATGCTGGCTATATAAATATATATATTGATATATATTTCATGAAATATAATGATAATTGAGCTCTCAAAGTATGGATTTGGGTTATCATTAATCTATTTTATTTATAAAGTATTATAGATTATAATGAAATGTTAATGTTACCAGGAGTTGGATTCTTTTATGAGATACTAAATATACTTATGAGGCACAAAAATAATTTTTTTTCACTGAATTACCCACTATGTATACCACATGGAGTATCATACACTGTATATTTGGTATAATTGGGGTGAATGGATTATATAGGAGTCTCCATCACCTGAGTTTGGTGAGATACTTAGTATGATAACCTTTATAGGGGTGTTTGGGTGTGTTTCTGATCATGTTTTTGTTTGGATCTCAACTAAGTTGGAATTTTTTCTCTCGTATGATGAGCATAACATTTGACCCCTTTATTGAGATAGATCAAGGAGTGTGTGGCCACATATTATGTGCTTATCTATTCAAGAGAGGGACATGTAACGTGATTATCTATAAATGTGAATGACATGTGATGTATTTATCATCCAGGTCAGCATATACTCAGAGATTCAAGAATATATGAGTTGGTTATATGGGTTTAACATACTTTATATCCCATGGTCACTAAATTCCTTGTAAAAAGGAAAAATATGAGAATTCCCACAAGCATGAGAAATTTCTAGTGGGAGAATGTGTTTAGATACATGTGTTTGATAGAGATCCCGATAGATCCCTTTGTATCTTGAGTGATAGTGGCATTTTTCTAGAGATTTCACTTTTATTGAATTTATGAATCTTGAGATTCATATTTTTTTTTCAATAATGTAAAGTTCTACAAGGTCACACTTTTTGGATAACTAAATAAGGATTGAGTATGACTTAGAGAGATGATCTAAAAGTGTTTTATAGTTAATCAAAATATTTTTATAATGGGTTTTCATAGGGTATTTTATATAATGTGATACAAGGTGAAGTTTGATGATAAATTTCCAAAAGTATTTCAAAAGATATCCAAAAGGGTTCTGGATATGGTTTCCCAAATTATCATATATGATATGATATATGGTGAAGATCACATAAAGTCTTTTAGGCTTTAGTGAAAGTGGAAGATTGAAGGTGAGGGATATTCCCTAAATCCTTTTTCATGTGATGCACTTAGTCCATATCATAGGTTGTGATAGATTTATATTGTATGGAATGGGATTTCATTCCCCTCCACTACCTTAATCAATTGCAGAGTTTTATTGAGTGTCTGTCATAAGGAATGTAAAAAATTACATACCATTTCACCATTCATAGGATAAAATTAGATGGATTGTAATGCATGTTTATTGGCCATTTCCCATGAAATCATAAAATATGAATAAGAAAGTCATTTAGAATATTTTTTCGACTGTATGGGTTTCCAAATGTTAAGATTTTATTTTCATTCCCACATTATAAATAATCATATGTATTTTATAAGAGGTGTAACACATGGGGGGTTGAATACATGCATGTTGTGCATGAATAAAGCTGAATAATTTACTCATTCATTATAACATATGAGTAAATGTGATATCCCTTAAGGAGAATACTGAAAGATTTATAAATCCCACTACTATCATATGCTAGTAGAGGTATTATTGTATGATTCTCAACCAAAACCATAAAACCCAACACTCTATTTCTACTAAATATTTTACATCAAAATATGTGATCACATCATGGAGGATAGAAAGTTTTAATCACATGAAGAGCTATCTAGTCATCCCATGGATACCTCCATATGTTGGAATTCCTTAAAATTCCACTCCAACGATATTTATAAAGACCATTCAAATGGATTTAAAGGTAATGGAGATATGAAATGGATATTCATCATAAGGTACACACTGGTTTTATAGGTTCTTTATTTATATTTTTTATATGTTTCTTATTTCTAAGAATGGAGATCTTAGTTTGGGATTCTTGATCATTTCCTATTGTTTTAATAAGTGTTATTAGAACTTTATAATTTCATATTATTTTATATTATGTTATTATATTTGGATGTGTGATTGAATAAATGCACCTTAGTTAGGTTGTGTAATAGTTGATTTAGCATAGGTGCATATTAGTTCTGCATTTTTTTCAATAAGGAATTGGTATAATTCTTCAACATTTTCATGATAGTTATGTAGGAGGATCCTACGGATTATACATGAATGATAACCCATATATATATAAATATATCTTTCAAGTTTTCTAGAGGGATTGAATGACCTATCTGGACATTAATTGATTTAGTTATGGAGATTCTATTAGTGTGACTATCATAGAAGTTTTGTTTGGTATTTTGTTTTAGAGAC
Source organism: Viscum album (assembly GCA_963277665.1). Taxonomy (NCBI): domain Eukaryota; kingdom Viridiplantae; phylum Streptophyta; class Magnoliopsida; order Santalales; family Viscaceae; genus Viscum; species Viscum album. Next base: position 798,994,731 of record OY728150.1, on the reverse strand, counting down.
ATTGATTCTATACAACATTACATGCATTGTGGGATATTGATTTTCTTTTAAATTTATGTTATGGAATTTATGGGTATATTTATTTATAATTTCCTAGTATTCTTTGGATAATTATTAATATATGTGTATTTTATATCCTTGGTGCTTTTCTCCAATACATGGCCTATTTAAGGCATGATTTGGGGGTCAATCATATCTTCACTATAGGTCTAGGAGGGGTTCCTAGTGGGGAAAATCATGGTATTTGGCTTTATGTAACATTCCAAACAAGGATTAATAATAATAAAAATAATACATAAAAGTTAAGGAATAAATAAAAGGGAAATAATGATCACCATAATGGATAAACAATGGGTTAAAACCTTTATGAGGACATTATAAACCCACCATGGCTAGAGTCGTCACTAGATGACACTCAGTTTCACAAGGTAGAAAGGAAAACTAAATCCACATATGACCTTCCACCCTAATTCCCTTGTGTTTCCTCTACTCATTTGGAAAGGTTGCTACCCATTCCCCCAAAATTCTTTACAAATCAATATTGAGACAAAAGTTAACAAATATAAAGGGATTTCAATTTTATCATATCCAAACACAATTTAAAATCCATAAGAACACTATAATTTAAAAAACCACATACTATATAAAGGATTTCAAGAGGGAGAAAAAATTACATCACCAACCATAAATATAAAACCATTTTCATCACCAAACACACTCTTTGGTATAGATATAACCATTGGACTATATATTTAAATAAATCATGTGATCCAAATAAGTTTTTAAATTCAAGGGATAAGAAGGGTGAGGAACCACCTTCCTAGAAGACATAACCATTAAGTAATATATTTTAAAGAACATATATTTATCCTCAAGGAAGGTTCAACAGGCCTTAATATATAAAAGTTACAAACTAAAATAGAACCCTAAAAAAAATCTAAAAAACCCAAATGTTAGGATTCTAAAATAAGTGTAAATTAGGGAATGAATAAATAAGGAGATGATACATAAAAAAACCTTTAATATGATAATCCCATGCCCAATAACGCAAGAAAGGGACATAAGTATGGGTAAGAATCTCAAAAGTCTACCCAAAATCACCCAAGGAACCACTCTCATATGTGAGGGTTTAAATGAGGGAAGAATGGGGTGTTTAATAATTTTTTAAAAAATAGACATGTTTTAATTCCCAACATGGTTTATTATACACTTTATAAACTACCTCACAAACCATACACACATCTCTAACCAATTTTTGATATTGTTTTTATGGTTTGGGGTCCATTAAAATGGTTTTTAAACCATCCAAAAACTTTAACAAACTCAAAAAAAATCCATATAATAATCATGTTTTTACATATAAATGATTTAAAATCAAATAATATGATTCTTTCCCATTCTAGGGTATCATAATTACCCAACTATATGAATTTATATCCCTAAAAATTCATTAGGCTCATTATTTAATGAAAAGATTGAATAATTACTTACATATGATATATTCCATCTCATAGGTCTCCTCTTGAATCTAGATGTATTTACATAACACAAAAAATAAACGAATACCCCTTCCCCTTAACCCCTTACCCTATCGATCAATAACTTGAATGTAGTTTTCAATAAAGGTAGAAATAACTTACAGGTCAATAGAATCCTATCATATTATATGTGATGGAAATGGATGATGTTTATCTAATTAGGAGGCCTGAAATATATCATAGATAGTGTTAAACCGATGTGGTAATTACAAACTATAGGCTTCCTTTCTAATACACTCGATGAACTTGAAATACCTGATGTACTAAGGAATAAGATTTATATTATTTTCAAGCCAATTATTTCCAAACCAAGGGAACATCAAAAAAAATACACGGTCAACGATATTAAACTCTAAAATCTTAGACATTGATAATCATATGAATTATGTCAGCTCAAGGTATTTATCATCTTTTTCCTAACCAATTTGACATAATCTATGGTTTTTAATCTAATCTAGGCCCTAATAATGATCTTTCTCCCATTTCCATCTGATATAAGGGTGAGTGTGAAGGTTTTCAAGGTAAATATTTGAATGGAACAATCCAAATAAAGGATTTTTAGCTATTATTATAAGAAAAAGCTACTATATATAGAGAGAGATAGAGACAATCCTCCCATGATCTTCCAAAATCTATAACAAAATCCCAAAGAATTTATTCAAAAATATAAACCGTTCTCTTTGATTAGACACCCATTTGATGATGGGAATTTTTAATAAATTTTTAGAGTTCCCTTATTGCTTCCCAAGCCCCTTCCAAAATCTCAAAGTGAAATGATGGTCCTATTTCAAAACAAATGATGCAAGATCTTCACAATATTACACTACTTCCTTGAAATAAATTTTTTCCAACTCTTCAATGGTGTGAGCCACCCAATTGTTATAAAATGACCCAATTTGTGATATGGTCAATTATTAACCAAATATAATCACTAATTCCTGAAAATTTAGGAAATACACTTACAATGTTTGTGGAAATATCCTCCCATTTTTATATTGGAAGTGGTAGAGGTTTCAATATACCCACTAATTTTTAGTGTTCTTATTTCACCTGTTATCAAGTTAAAAACTAAGAAAAAATTGGATACTTATTTATTTATCCCAAAATAACAAAATTGGAATATTATACAATAATAAATTTAATTTATATTAGGATAAAATACCTAGGAAAAATGATGAGAAGCTCTCATCTCCTATCCTCTCAATAAATGAGGATAAACCAAAAAATTATGTTATAAAGAGATAAATCAAGCATATCAGTCCACCCATTGATGATATACCCTATATTTAGGATTTAACACATTATTATATACTCAATATCAGTTGATAAAGAATATATTACCAATTTCACAAATGAAGATTCCATTTTTAATGAAGATAATGCCAAGTTATCATTTTCTTCTTTTACTTAAAAATGAAAAGTTTCCAAAAGTGACAATAATTTTCCCTGACGATTTTCATATTTAACCAAAAAAGTCCATGATTTATCACTAAATAAATATTATACTACATTTACATTCCCTAATACTAAAAAAATTCAACTTTTTAAGATGGATCATTTTCAGTGAATCATAAGTCCGCCATAAAAAGATGTTTAGAAGACAGGTTTTTGCGACATAAAATGAAATCTATCACAAATAATTATATTTGTGATGATTATTTGTGGATAACTTCAATCATGTCAGAAAAATATCTATTAGAAATGTGTACACTATAGTTTAAAATTGGTATTTTTGATGAAATATTTATTTATATCATAAATAGTTTGGTACCACATAATTGTTTTCAATAGAATATAAAATTCCATCATAAAAAGTCATGTTGGATTTTTTTTAAAAAAAATGTAAAATTCCATCCCAAAAAGACTCACATGAAAAAAAAATTGTGATAGAATGGATATTTAACCCATAAAAATTATAATGAAAAATGATTTTTTAGATTGAATGAGTCATCCCATTGCAAAAAGTCTAATGATTTTTTTTGATGAAATTAATTTTTTCATCACATCAAGTTTAGCCCAAAGATTAATTATTTGTGATAGAATATGAAATCCATCATAAATATTATGATAGCATATTATTTTATATGGACTCTATTTGTCACAAATATTTTTTAGAAAACTACTAAAAAATATTTAGGAGAGCTAATATTTGAATTGGATATATTACATATTGTAAATACCCATTGAGAATAATGAATTTTGTCATAAATATCCATCACAAATAGCCTTGAGACATATTTATTATGAAATAATCTATTTGTCACAAATATATTTCAGAAAACCACCAAAAAATATTCATGGAATCTAATATTTTTGATAGATCTATTATCCATCGCAAATACCCATTATGAATAACATGATCATTTTAAAATAATTCGGCGGTGCAATTTTTTATTATGGATTAATCTATCACAATTGTATGTCATAAAAAATAAATATAAATACAATGCCTCACACCCTCTCCTTCACAATTATAAATTCATTATTTCAAAAATATATTATTTTTTCTCAGAAAAAATTTATTAAGATCAAGATCCGTCAATTATGATCCCATGTTTTCCAGTTCTTCTATAGTTTAAAGTTGTTCCTCTAAAATTATTTTTTTATAATCTACATTTTTCATTTTATTTATTTAATTAATTGTTAGTAGTTTAATTTAATAGTAATTGATTACATTTTTGTGTCATGTTATTCATTATATTTTTTATTAGTATTTTGTTAATTTTTAAAATTATTAAGGTTATTTTTATAAAAAATGAAATAATAGTATAATATAAAACTATAAGTAATGCTAACTATTAAATTAATTTTTCAGTTACTAATTTTAATATTATTATATATTTTTTTAATTTGATTTGAATCAATAATAAATAAAAAATGAATATTTTTATTAAATAAAAATTATAATTAAAAAAATTATTATACTGTAATAGATAATTATCCAAAATAAATTCACAAAAAATAGTTAACCAATAATGAGAAATGTAATTTTAATAATACAATGCTAATTATGAAAAAAATAATAATCAATAATTATTATTAAGGCATTGGTTTAGTTAATAAATAACAATCTTATTATAAATTACTAAAAATTAATGAATATTGATTAAAATAATTATAAATCATTTTCTTATTTTATATATAATGTATTTAAAAAATAAAAAATATCTGAAATAAGTTAATATTTATTATACATTTATAAAGACAAGTTAAATTATTATATAATTTTAATAAATAATAATGTAAAATAATAAATATTTGTTAAATTTATGGAAATATGTTGAAAATAAATAGAATTTATATTTTTTAAAATAAATAATATCATTTATTAAAATATAGTATAGATTATAATAATTTATCAAAATTTATAAAAATTAGATATATATAATTATAATAATTTATATTAAATAAAATTTTAATATAAATTTAATAAATATTTCATGCAATATATTAAAAATTAAAGGATTATTATTATAATTTTTTATGAATATTTTTATATTATATTACTTTAAATTTTATTATGATTATTTTTTATAAGTTTTTTTATTTTATTTTATTTTTTTAATATTTTTTAGAATTATTTATAACATACTTGTTAATCCATCACAAATAATTTTTCCATATCATTTGAGACAAAATGAAAAGTTTGTTGCAAATCATATGGAGTATTATTTACAGAAGATTAGAAAGTGCATCTCAAATAATAAGACCCTTAAGATCAATAGATACCATCCATAAAAAACGATATTAATTATGCTGTGGTTTTCAGTGATGAATTCCTGTCGTAAATAACTTTTTACGAAAAAAATTCATCCCAAATGACTTATTGTAAAAAAAATCACTAATTTTGAAGTGAAAGTGTAAGTAAGCTCAAAAATGAATGTTTGAAGGTTTATAGAATGAATTTAGTGCTTTTTTTTAATTTTCAGGAAAAAAATTTCCTCAATCTTTATAAAAACTAGGAATTTATTATATTTTAGGTGTTTTGGTTCATTTTTATTTTATTATTGAAATGTCATGAATCCTTATTTGTATTTTATTTTAGTTTTTTAAGATAAATGGAGTAAAAAATTTGGCCCAAATTTTTCCATCCACAACACAACACTTGAAGCTTAACCGGTCGATTAAAATACACCCTTTTAGCTTCCTAAAATCACCACTAGATTATACCCGAGCACCTGGAAATTTGACTAATTAAGCAGATCGAGTCCAAAAATAAATTGACCACCCAAGTTGTAATGAACCACATCATTATAGGTTGGTGATATTAGAATAAATTTATATTTTGGGTCCTATAGTAGGGGTTGTTTTGAGAATTGGGGTTTAGATTTGAATTTTGAAAGAATAAACATCTCTAAGAGGTGTTTTTATGTGTTCCCTGGTGTTTCAGTGACATCAAGGGTGTCATGAGTTGTGGTTGGTGGAATGTTCTTGGATTTGGGTTGAATTTTTAGTTGTATGTGGAAGTTCCCACCATGAAGGGGGAATTGTGTCATGGAATAATGGGGACCAATCTTTTCACTATGTAAGGGGTGTACTATGAAGTGGTCAAGTGATTTGGTCACACCTGATTCAACCCCCTCTCAGTGCGACTGCACAATCCTTGGAAACTTCAATTGTATTAGAGCATAGTCCACCTCTGATTGGATCTACTCTACTTGTCCAGTGGTTTATATCAGAAGTATATGAAGTTCAGATTTGAGTTTGAAGAAAAGTCAGAAGAGCTTGAGATGGAAAATCCCATCTCTACTCTTGATGTTAGAAATGTTGATTTTTTAGTCAAACCAAAGAAAAATAGGAAGTGAAGAGTAGAAAAGAAGCTGAAGAAGAATTTAAAGATGAATGAAAATCAAATGATATCTAAATACAATCAGCGTGTAAATTTTTCAATGAAATCAGTTGATAAAAAAAGTTCAAGATGTAATGATGATTTGTTCAATTCTGAAATCAAAAATCATATGAAGAAATTTCCCAAATAAGTGGTCACATGTATGACTATAGTTTTCTAGGAACAATGGGATGAAAAATTACTCCTAGAAGAAGAGGCTGATGTTATGGAAGAAGCATTGACCAAAAAGGTTGGCATAACCAACACTCTGACAAGACTTGTGAAAGCAAAGGAAGAAACAATATATCTTTTTAAATAAATATATATTTAAGATATTGAAGTATTGGAAAGTAATGTTTGTAAGAAAGAAAATTTTAAAATTATTTTTACAGAAGTTATTCATGAACATGAAAATCTACATAGTATATCTTTGAATGTAAAAGGTGCTTAGCTGAATGATAAAGAAAAAATAATCAAGGGGTTTGATACTTTGTTATTAAAGGAAAATAAGATGCATGAATATGATATTCAGAATATGGAGATTCAATGGGAATAAAGCATCAAATCTATTGAATATGATAATATTTCTATCATATTAAAGTGTCTTAAATTTGAAGTGAAACTGAAAAATATGGAAGTGACACAAGATGAGACTTCCCAAGTTACTGAGAAAATAAGTATTGCTATGGATTTATATGAAAAGAGTCTTATTCCTAAAAAGAATCAAACTAGTGGAAAAAAGATCTCGATATTATCTAAAGATAAATATACTATTGGATTATTGAAGAAGGTTACCCTTTGTATTGTTAGATATTTGTGTACTAATGTTGTCTTGTTGACTAGTGTAGACACAATATTTAAATCTGGACAAACATGAGTGAAGGAAAATATTCAGGAATACACATATTCAAATATAGATGTGAAGAAATGTGGAAATTATTATTCCCAAAAGAAATAACAGAAGAAGAAATGTGATACCCATAACCAGAAAAATGTCAAAGATAATCAAAAAAATTTATAGAAGAAGAAGTAAAGATTTGTTGGCAAAAATTGATGCTGTTAGAAGTTTTGACTTCATGAAATTAATTTTTGGAATAATATTTCATTGTATGAAAATTAAATAATACCTGCATTTAGGGGGAGTAAATATGAAGAAATTTTGAAATATTTAAAATAGAAGTAGGATTCCTATAAAAATAATCAGTTTACCAAGAACATATATGATTACATTGAAAATTTTTATGATTATTGCAATAGAAGTGGTCACTTTTATAATGAGTGCTCATCTGTATAAATCATGAAAAAATCATCTGTTAATGTCAATAGAGGACCATAATATAAAGTGAAGTGGGTAAGAGATGAAGATAAGAGGATAGCCTTGGTTTGTGAACAAAATAAGAAGATTGTTAAACGAGAAACTTCCTAGAAGATTATGAATAATGAGGCGAAGAGTGTCTCACCAAATAAAATATGTTTTCATTGTGGTAAGAAATTCCATATCATTGATCATTTTCAATTGTCCAAGAGCATTCATACGATAGTTAGCAAGTTGTGTCATGACCTGTCCCCTGAGGCCCGTGTCATGACTACCCTAAGCCCGCCTTCCACAGGCCAGGGGATGAAGACTAGCACCAGAAAGGTGTATCCCTTAACAGTAAGGCATTGCCTTTAAACCTGTATAAACAAAAAATCCAAGAACACAATAAGAGGCAACCACGAAATAACTGCTTTAGTAAAAAGTGCGATGAAAGTAAAGGGGAAAGAATACAACCCCACCTGGAAAGTACAAGTACAACTGGAAAAATAAAAATAACTCATAGAAAATCCACCAAGAATCCTACCTGAAGGGTAGGTAGAGCTCATGATCAGTAGTCCTGCGTCACGTCATGCCAAGTGGTCCACCTCTAAGCACCATCAAGTCCTGGCTCCCTCATCTTCGATCAAAACTGTCTATTGTCTGCACAAGACACAACAAGGTGCGAGCGAAGCCCTTGCTGGGGTGAGTATAATGATACTCAGTAGGGACCCTGAGACCCTCGAAGATCTCCTAGAGTTCTATAAAGGAAAAACCACAAATAAATACCTCAACCACAAAGCACGAAGCAGTCAAAAACTCTACTTAGGTATATGACCATACATATACCTCAGTTATCAAGATATACTCATCTCATACATGAGGGAAGGATATCATAAAGGTAAAACCATGAAGGTAACACCATGAAGGTAAAGGTACCACACAGGTAACAATATGAAGATAACACCAATAATGTAAAAGTACCACACATGTATCACCACGAAGATATCACCATGAAGGTAAAACTACCACACAAGTAACACCATGAAGATAACACCACGAAGGTAAAAGTACCACATAGGTAACACCATGAAGATATCACCCTGAAGGTAAAATTACCACATAGGTATCACCATGAAGGTAAAATACTCAGTTCACATTAGGTATTAGTGAAGTGTAGAAGTACATATGATTAATTGTGAAGCTAGATCATCTTATTCTGTCAAGAGGCACTGCTGCCGACCATACAGAGTCTAACCCACACATGATCGATAGGTACTAACCCCCACAATAACCCACATAGGATCTAAACCACACAATATTGGTATGCACTGACCCATGTTGTACCTCTCGAACCCCTCAAGGTTTTATTTTCATGATCACAATCACCTTCATATTTATCTAATCCTCTTTCAAGTGTTTTTGGTTGATAGGAATCATTTCATGTGGCCAAGGAGTTGGTCCAAGAAAGCAAGAAGGCACAAATGGACTGATTTTCAGTCCACCGGCCAACCGGTGGCTTCACCACCGGCCAGCCGATGGAGCCTGGACAGAAGGCATCCTTCTGTCCAGACCACCGGCCAACCGGTGGCACACCAGCGGCCAGCCGGTGGCACCTGCACAGAAAAGGAAGCTACTGCCTCACCACCGGCCAACCGGTGGCCTCAGCACCGGCCAGCCGGTGTCACCCAGCAGAACAGTGGGATCTACTGTCTCCACACCGGCCAACCGGTGGCCTCAGCACCGGCTAGCCGGTGGAGGCTGAGCCCGAATCCTATGCCATTTTGCACACACCGGCCAGCCGGTGGGACTGTACCGGCCAGCCGGTGGAGCCAGTCAAACTAGCCGTTGCAGTTTGACCAGGCTGGCCCACTTGGCTCCCAACGGCTCTTTTAGCCTCTCCAACGGCTCCGAAGCCTCCCCAAGGGTTCCATGCCTATAAATAAAGGCCAAGGAAGCCCCGGACACTAACCGGATCATATACAAAGCCAACGGACATATTTTGTATCAATTGGCCAACCTCCGGCGACTTCCCTCAAAGGAACCTCAAGTGCTCCAACAACTTCCACATCCAAGGAGCTCCTTCAAAGAAGCTTGGAAGCGGCCTTCAACATCTCCAATCAATCAAAGGCGCCCAAGTCTTCCTCAATTACGGTTTTTCTTGTTTTATTTATTTTGAGCTTAAATTTGGGTTTGTGCCTACAAACCCCAAACTTTTCTCATCCCCTCCTTCTTTTGGGTTTCACATCACCACTAAGGTGTGAAAAGGTTGTCAAGCTTTCCTTTAAATAGCTTGAGACATAGGTGAGCTATCCTTCACCTATAAGAAGGATAGTAGGTTCTTGCTAAACCATCAAAAGCAAGTGGGTTCTTGCTAAACCACAAAAAGCAAGCTGTAATAGGTCCTAGTGCTACCTCAAAGCCTAGTGGGTTTCTTGCTAAAACCATTGAAAAGCAAGCGGTAGGAATCTCTCAACGGTTGAGTTGGGAGCGGAGACGTAGGCCGGGTTTTTGGCCGAACTCCGTTATCAATTTCGTGTGTCTTGCCTCTTTACTTTCCGCTGCATTTCAACTTTGATTTTAATTTGTTAATCATTTTTTAAAAGGCAATTCACCCCCCCTCTTGCCATCACTTCCCGTCGTTTTGTTCCGACCCAACAATTGGTATCAGAGGGGTAATTTGAGTAATACCTTAAAAGGTTTCAAATTCAAAGATCCATTGTGATGGCATCCACCTCTTTCGCCCTCGAGGGCTACTCATTGGGTCGGGCTCCATTTTTTGATGGGACAGACTATAATTATTGGAAAACCCGCATGACCACTTTTTTAAGAAGCATAGGTTATCCGATTTACAAAATTGTCATGCAAGGTTATTCTTTGTCTTCCCCCGACGAATCCAAATGGACCCCCGCCGATATTAAGAATTTTGAGCTTGATGGCAAAGCCATGAACGCTCTCCATTGCGGCTTAGATAGAAATGAGTTCAATCGAGTGTCTACTTGCACCTCCTCACATGAAATTTGGAAACTTTTAGAAGTAACTCATGAGGGCACTAACAAAGTTAAGGATACTCGGTTAGACATGTATAGACAAGATTTTGAAAGCTTTACTATGCATCCTTCCGAATCTATTACCGATATGTTTACACGCTTCACTGACATTTGCAATGGAAGGAAATCTCTTGGTGATGATGTTTCAGCCGAGACGATGGTCAAGAAGATCTTATGGGTCCTTCCGAGCTCATGGGCACCAAAGGTGACGGCGATCCAAGAAGCTAAGGACGTCAAAAATATGCCGGTAGAGGAGCTCATCGGATCCCTAATGACGTATGAGATTACGATGAGGAGGCAAGCTCAAAAGGAGGGCACACCAATCAAGACACCAAAGAACATCGCCCTCAAGGTACAAAAAGAAGTAAGCTCCTCCTCCTCATCATCATCTTCATCTTCTTCATCATCAAGCGGCGACTCGGAAATGGAGAATCTCGCCCGCCAAATGCACAAATTCATGAAGAAGCACAAGAAGAAGAAGAAATCTCGCAAGGCGCGAAAGCAAGAACCCACCGCAAGATCCGAGCCCAAGGTGAAATGCTACGGGTGCGGCGAAAAGGGCCATTACAAGCCTGATTGCCCACTCAACAAAAAATGGGCCACGCAAAAGGAAAAAGGAAAGAAAAAGGTCCTCAAGGCGACATGGAGTGACACCTCCTCATCATCCTCCTCCTCCTCGAGCGACCAAGGTACAAAATTCCTAATGGCATTTCATGAGGTAACATCTTCCGACTCCTCCTCCTCTTGTTCTTCAAATTCAAATTCTTTAAATCATCTTTCTTATGAAGAACTCTCACACGCTAGAGACTAACTAGAAAAAGGTTTTCATGCTTTATCGTCAAAATTTGTTGCTTAAAAAAAGTCTTTCAAAAAACTCTCCTCCGAAAAAGAACAACTTCTCAAAGAGAAGGAGGAGATGTCCCTCAAAATCCAAAATTTCCCAAATGTTGATTCCATGGAATCAACCATCAAAGACCTAAGGGAGACCCTAGCTAAGTTCACCCAAGGGGAACAAAATTTGAACAATCTCCTAGGTTCCCAACGAATTTCTAGGACCACTCAAGGACTTGGCTATACCAACCAAGCCTCCTCCTCCCATGCACCCACTGTTTTTGTAAGGGGGAGCTCTAGTTTTAAATTTTGCAATTATTGTAAAAAACCCGGGCACCTTATTTATGAATGTAATTGTAAAAACGCCCGGTACGGTCAACCCAAATCTTTTTACTTTTCGGACGAATTTTATAGGAGAAGACCCGCCATGAGACAAGTTTGGATTGAAAAATCCCTTCTTGCGAGTCTCTCCGGGCCAAAATTTATTTCCTTTCCCCGGTGATTCATTGTTTTTATTTAGGGGGAGTATTTTCAAAACCTTGTCTTAGATTCAAAACTTTCAATTCAATTTTTTGGTTCAAAATTTTCATTTCAATTGGTTTTTGATTCAAAACTTTCAATTCAAACTGTTATTCAATTTTCAATTCTTTTTTCAATTCAATTTGTATTTAGAATTTTCAATTCAAATTTCAATTTGATTTCATTTTCAACAATTTCAATTGGTTTTTTGATTCAAAACTTTCAATTCAAACTGTTATTCAAATTTTCATTTCAATTTCAAAAATCTCAATTGATTTTTCAATTCTCATATCTAGTTTTTCAAACCCTTTCCCTTAATCAAGTTTTATGCCCCGTGCTATTTTGATAATCACAAAGGGGGAGAAATTCTTGATTGATTGGGGGAAAAATCTTTTAAAGCATACCTTTCATTTCAGTATTTTTCATTGTTTGTTTCGGTGATTGTGATCATCAAAATAGGGGGAGATTGTTGTACCTCTCGAACCCCTCAAGGTTTTATTTTCATGATCACAATCACCCTCATATTTATCTAATCATCTTTCAAGTGTTTTTGGTTGATAGGAATCATTTCATGTGGCCAAGGAGTTGGGACAAGAAAGCAAGAAGGCACAAATGGACTGATTTTCAGTCCACCGGCCAACCGGTGGCTTCACCACCGGCCAGCCGATGGAGCCTGGACAGAAGGCATCCTTCTGTCCAGACCACCGGCCAACTGGTGGCACACCAGCGGCCAGCCGGTGGCACCTGCACAGAAAAGGAAGCTACTGCCTCACCACCGGCCAACCGGTGGCCTCAGCACCGGCCAGCCGGTGTCACCCAGCAGAATAGTGGGAGCTACTGTCTCCACACCGGCCAACCGGTGGCCTCAGCACCGGCCAGCCGGTGGAGGCTGAGCCCGAATCCTATGCCATTTTGCACACACCGGCCAGCCGGTGGGACTGTACCGGCCAGCCAGTGGAGCCAGTCAAACTAGCCGTTGCAGTTTGACCAGGCTGGCCCACTTGGCTCCCAACGGCTCTTTTAGCCTCTCCAACGGCTCCGAAGCCTCCCCAAGGGTTCCATGCCTATAAATAAAGGCCAAGGAATCCACGGACACTAACCGGATCATATACAAAGCCAACGGACATATTTTGTATCAATTGGCCAACCTCCGGCGACTTCCCTCAAAGGAACCTCAAGTGATCCAACAACTTCCACATCCAAGGAGCTCCTTCAAAGAAGCTTGGAAGCGGCCTTCAACATCTCCAATCAATCAAAGGCACCCAAGTCTTCCTCAATTACGGTTTTTCTTATTTTATTTATTTTGAGCTTAAATTTGGGTTTGTGCCTACAAACCCCAAACTTTTCTCATCCCCTCCTTCTTTTGGGTTTCACATCACCACTAAGGTGTGAAAAGGTTGTCAAGCTTTCCTTTAAATAGCTTGAGACATAGGTGAGCTATCCTTCACCTATAAGAAGGATAGTAGGTTCTTGCTAAACCATCAAAAGCAAGTGGGTTCTTGCTAAACCACAAAAAGCAAGCTGTAATAGGTCCTAGTGCTACCTCAAAGCCTAGTGGGTTTCTTGCTAAAACCATTGAAAAGCAAGCGGTAGGAATCTCTCAACGGTTGAGTTGGGAGCGGAGACGTAGGCCGGGTTTTTGGCCGAACTCCATTATCAATTTCGTGTGTCTTGCCTCTTTACTTTCCGCTGCATTTCAACTTTGATTTTAATTTGTTAATCATTTTTTAAAAGGCAATTCACCCCCCTCTTGCCATCACTTCCCGTCGTTTTGTTCCGACCCAACAACCCATACAGGATTTCTAAATGCTGAACCACACAGGATCTGACCCACATAGGATCAGTATGTGCTGACCCACACAGGATCACTGAGCGCTGACTCACACAGGATCTGACCCACACAGGATCGGTATGTGTTGACCCACATAGATCAGTATGCATTGAACCACACAGGATCACTGAGCGCTGACCCACACAGGATCTGACTCACACAGTATTGGTATGCACTAACCCACACATGATCACTAAGCACTGAACCACATAGGATCTGAGCCACACAGAATCGGTGCTGACCTACACAGGATCGCTTGGTACTAACCTCTGTATGATCCATCTGCAACCTCCACCTCACTGCCGACCACTGGATTCCCACTCATAGCACTTTTGGTAGAACTGCTCCTCAAGCCATTTATCATACCTCAACTACCACGAATTTCTATGAAGAATTATCCCAAAGGACATCCATGTCGTAAGGGTTCTAAAGTGACATATGACGCATCAATCAGTCGCTCGGTCTGTGACTTATAAGCATTTTAGTTTCGAGGGCCGAGTTGGATTCAGGTCCGATCCAACCTGGCCACACTCCAACTTTCTCTAAAACTCAATTGGAGTATACCAAAAGGACCACCTCGTCCTAAAGGTTATGGCACCATAGATGGTTTGTCGAATGGACGCCTAGTCTGTTAGTTACACCCCTTTTCGTGAAACGGGGGTGGTCACACCTCGATTTGGCCCGACTCGATCAGGCCCATCAGAATACATCAAAGGGGCCGCTTCCTAAAATGGATCCCAATGCCACCAATGGCGTGTCGAATAGACACCCGGTTTGTCAACTATGAGCATTTCTTTATTTGGGGACCAGTTGGGTCTGGGATCGGTCCGAATTGGTCAGGTCTGCCTGAATCAATGGGTCTCAGGGTCCACCTGACCCTGCTCGGGTCCGACCCACTAAGGGTCAGCCTGATTTACTGGGTCCAGCCAGTCAGGGTCAGTCCGGTTCAGTTCGTGGGTCTGGTCCATGGTTGGCCCGTCATTTTGGGTGGGGCTCAGCCCACCCGTGCCGGCCCGCCGAGCTGCGGGTCTAGCCCACTCGACCGGCCTGCGCCGGCTCAGTCCACCCAGAGGCGGACCATTTTTCCCTGCTGGCCTCATGCTTGTGAGGCCGTTTTCCCAGAGGCGAACTATGCCACAACTTCCAGATGCGGCATGCTGGCCATGGACGCTTCCGTTGGCGGCGCCTTTGGGTGACACACTTGTCCGGCGCAGCCAGCTCGGGCCTCCCTCCGTTGGCTGTCATGGCACACCATCACACGCCGCCTTCCACCACCTACGGCTGGTTTCTGCAGTTCTCCTTTGGCCGCCGCCGATATGGCGTGCTGGCAGTTTCTTTTTTTGGTCTCCAAATGTGCTCTGGTGTCCGTTTCTGGTGCCATCTATGCCTACAGCTCTTCCGCGTTGCCACCATCATAACGTGACCCACCATTTCATGTTTCCATAAAGTTGGAAATTATTCCCTGAGGTTAAATCAAGAACGAAGCGGTGGAGGGTCCGGGCCTTATTCGTTCGGCCCGTGCCCTCCGCGTTAAGGTGATAACAAGTAGAAGAGGATTTAATTTATCAAATACAAAATTCAAAATAGACACCTACCTCAAGATCGTTGGAGAACGTCCGCTCTTGAGGGAGAGTCGGCATTCTTCATTCCCGAAACAAGCCGCCAACGTTTCCATTCAAACGTCATCCTTCAGTTCGTGATTCAGTGTCACTCATCACTGCTCGTTGGAACCAGCTCCGTCCTCCAAGTGATGGGCATCGGGACCCTTTATCAAAACTTCGTCACTTGGTGAAGATGTGCCAACACTTCTCCCCAAGATCCATATAATTAGGAAGGGGGGAGAGTGAGTAACACCCATGGAATTAATGGGGGTTCATTTAATAGGAACCTTACTAATTCCAACGACTCTATTACAAAGGATTTGAGGAGTCAATCCATTTGATGGCTTGCCACGTCGTTGGTCCCATCACTGCCACTTGTCCGTTGGAGGAATAGAAATGGGAGAAATAAAATAACTAAATTATTTTATTATTATTTTAAAAGTGCCAAAATCTAACCTTTTCTCCAGACCTACACCGGTTAAAGTGAAGCCACCCTTAAGTGAATCCTGGAGATATGGATTCAATGGTGCCATCATATTTTTAATCCGAGCATTAGTTCAAAGTTAAAAAACACCACCAGCGTGTTTACTTAACGTGACCGAAAAAAAGTTCATAAAATTATTAACAGTCACCCTCGACTCGCACCGGTAGAGGTTAGGATTCACCTAAGGAGAACACTCCCTCACAAGCTCAACAGTACTCTCAGATTCTCAATCCGAGTTACCCTTTAGAAGTTATGGAATTTACAATAAAATAATTTTCACTTAATTATTTTATTTACGGCCCAAAACTAACTTTCACTAGTGGCCCGTGCCAGCCAATGTTAGTATCATCCTATAGAAAGAATAACCTCACAAGTTTAGCAGTGGTCTCATATTTTCAATCTGAGTTACCATTCGTGAGTTATAAGCATTTGAAAAATAAAATATTTTTATTTAATTATTTTATTTACGGTTATGCCATTTTTGGGTTTTCCCACCAGAGGCCTGCACCGACTAAACTTATATCGCGCATAGGGAAAACCCGCCATCATAAATGCAATGGTTCCCTCATATTTATAATCTGGGCATCTGTTTAGTAGTTATTCCACTTTTTCAGGAAAACCACACGTGCACTATTTTTTAAACTTAACATTTTTTGTCGGATCATTCGGGGCACTCTGGGCCTCGGAATCAGACGCCGTCAGATTTCATGGTCTCAAAATAATTCCATATAATAAAAAAAATTATATCAAAATTCCAGGACATTACATTCTCCTCTCCTTAGGTCTATATGTCCCTAAAATAAAAAACAAAGGCAAAACAAACAAAAGAGGGTATTGAGTACAAATCTGAGCCTCCCTCTTCCATGTGCTCTCTTGGACGTTCCTGTGTTACCACCAAAATAGCACAAGAGGGATCCACCGTATACAAAGGAATCACTCATATTAATCCTCTATCTCCACTAATAACTCCGTAAAAGTCACCCCATCGTCAAGTACAACTCGCCCCAATCGATAACATGTGATGGATTATGCATGTATCTCCTCAGCTACGGCACATGGGAAACATTATTGTAGAAACTCGTAGCCTGACATACATGGACATTACATTACATTAGCGGAATACTTAATACATAACAAAAATAGACACACAAGGACCGTAATAGTTTAGTGTCTTTGGAAACTTGGAACGTAATCTTCTAATCGTGGTGAAAGATCTTCAACATCTCCCATAAAGATCTTCCCATTTTTGTTTCCTTACCTAAAATCTTTCTTTTAATCCTGGGGGAAAAGAAAACATAAAAAGGGTGAGCTCAAATGCTCAGTAAGGGTAATCATGGATAAAATAAAACATACCATATACATTTTATTTTAAAAACATGAACGTAATGTTTAAACATAAAAATCTTGAGCAACGACTTAAAACATGGAAGAACATAAGGCATAGATCATAATGAAACATAAATCATGATAACAGAGAATGATAATAAAACATGTAATTGTGGCATCCATTAAGCACATGTAATGATTTCCATAGTAGCCAAGGCATTTTTGCCAAGACCATCTTAGTGGACAAAGTCCCATTCTGAATCGAGTTCACTCCTCATTTCAGTCCTGTAACACTGAACCAGATTAACATACCATTCCAGCCATGTCTATCTCATGAGATATAAAATCTTTACCCAATGCATTGGAGGGATATATAGGTCCCACCCATCTCATAATGAAATCATTCTTACTTGTGCCACAAAATAAACATACAACATTCATAAAAACCCAATAAATAAAATGGGTTTCATAAACATCATACCATGATCACATAATCCATATAACAGAAATGGATGTAATTTATAAATAAGAAAAGTGAAAATATGTAAATCATAGAGACATTATACTTGAAACATACACATATGAAATAATGTCATCTTAGATGAAAAATGGTTTTGATAAAACACTTGAAATAAATTCTTGAGGAAAATATCCTTTTTTCTTCAAAATCATTTTCTTTTCACAAAATGTCATGAAATTTTAAAAGAAAAGGATTTTTTTGAAAATTGTCATGAAATATTTTGGAGGAAGCTTCATAAAAACAAGGCTTTATAAAACCGTAAAAATCCGTTCATGCCGTATAAGTTAAAAATAACATTCTCCTCGTACTTTTGTCGGAAAAGTCAAAAAAGTACCTCGTAACGTAAATAAGAGAAAGATTCCATACATACCATGTAGTAAAAGTCAAAAATGGGTAAAAAGGACTTTATACATATATTAAAACACTTTTATAAAACATGGACATGATAGAAATAACCCTAGTAAATACTTACGAATAAGAAATCTCGAATAAAAATGAGATTTGAAAAATTATCCCTTACCTTAGGACCAATATGCTTCGTACGTATCCAAACCTCCTGTAATATGATTTAAATAATTTCATTGACTTATTAAAGAATCATATTCATTTTTATTATATCATATATGGTTTCACTTATGACTTTATATTACCCGTTCTTTTGTAAATTCCATGTTAAAGAGCGTTTTGGGTAAAATCGTTTCATTTGTCGTCCGTGTTTTGACTTGTAATTATTCATATGATTACTTAGATCATGATTACTTAATTACAGAATATAAAACATGATTTATAAATAATATATATTCAGAATATACATATATATAATAGATTTATAAATGGAAAGAAAAACACCATTCATGGAGACGGTAGGTCGTACGTACGCATGAACGTTGTTTTCGTTTCCTCATTGAATTGAATGGAATTAATTGGATGACATACATATATATATACATAAATCCAGTATCATTATGTAATATATTTCATGATTACTTATTATATATACTTTATAATAATTTATGAATGGTTAATCATTGAGAATGAATCTCATCGCGTCGTGGAGACGGTATTCCGTACGTACGCACGAGCGAAGATATCATTCCCATGATCATGGAATTTTATTGGAGTGTATGTATACTATTACAGAATCAATATCAATTTACAATAATCATATATAGTTATTATTTACACCATTATACCCATCCATGTAAGGTGGTGGTGGAAAATAGATTACACCACGACGTGGAGACGGTATTCCGTACGTACGCACGCGCTGTGATTTCGTTTTCTGTAGGATGGATAGATGGTCAAATAGGGTTGTTTCATAATTATAATAACATATCAGTATATGAGTGATACTGAAGTTATTACTTCATGTTGAAACAACCTAATAAGAAGAATTGGAAGAAGAAATAAAGGTGAAAGAATCGGTAATGGACATTACCTCTTCTTTGAAGCGCCGCTTTGAGACCTCCTCTTAGGGAACTAAAATTGGTCTTTGAAGAAGACCAGGACCTATAGGATGTTTATAGGGAAATGTAGAAGATAATTGGTCAGGGTTTGGCCGATCTTGAAGGCTCAAAGTGGTGTGTGGAAGAGAGGGAGGAGGTGCCCTTTTATAAGGGAGGAGAGGGGCACATTTGGAATTCTTAAAAATATTAATTTATAATAAATCTAACCCCACATAAAAACCTCCAAAAATGACTCATATTCGAATATTAGATGAGATAGGGTTGTAATCTCATCAACCAATGAAATTTAGACATGTTTGGATCTTATTTTAAACCTTATCATTTTGATTTATCCTTATTTAATCTATTTAAGTTTATTTGTGGTAATAAAGTTCTAAATTTTAAATTATAATAAATAATTACTTATTTGTTGTGAATTTTCCATAATTGGTTACTTTATAACATTATAGACCATATAAATTTAAATTTATAATTTTTAAATATTTTTTTAATTTTTAAACAATTTTATAATATGTTAGTTTTATAAAATAACAATAGTGTCAATTTTGACACTATTCATTTATTTGAATTTAAATAAAATATATACAGAATATATGTTCGAACTAAAAGCTTTAATAGATTCATAAAAGGTCACATGTATCTATAAAATTAGTGGATCATATTAAATAGTTCATATAATATTTATTTTATTATTTTTAAAACCATTTATTTGGTTTATCTCTTAATAAAATAATTACTATAACATTTTTGTATAATTATTTAATATACTTATTTGTTGCATAAAAATTTAAAATAAAATCCTATGATGAAGATAAATCTATTAACTTTCACAACAATACTTTTACTCGAATTTATCATCTTAAAATCACAATATTTAAATTGTTATATTTATTAAATTATGAAGGTGACAACTTTGGCATCATTTAAAATAAAATAATATAAGTGTCATAATTGCTTTTATAAGACTCCAAATGGTCAAATATTCGACCATTGGATGATTATAGTTTATATTTACATGACCAATAAGTTTTGGTCATGGTTTTGTGCCTTTTATGGTCACTATTAGTTTAATAAAAACTATATTCATGATTTTCACTAGATAAATAATTTCTGCATCACTATTGTGTCACAATTAATGATAATTATTTAATCCAAAAAAATTCTAAATAAATTCTCATGATGTATATAATTTTTTTTATCTTTCTGTAGACTATTAATTTTTGAAGTTTCATGAAGTTTATCACTAACTTAAAATTATTATACTTATAGTATTTAAAAGAGTGACATGTTGTCACTTTCTTTGGTTTTAATAATAATTAAATTATTTTCATGGGAAAAAGTCCATTAAATGAATCTAATCCGACCTTTAAGTGATATGGGTCTACTTTTAGTCATCCAATAGGATTTTTCCAAGTGTTAGGGTAATTTTATAATCTTATATTTACCCTTAATTACCCGATTTACCTTTAACTATAGTAAATAAAATTTACCGTAGTTACTATTCACAATGCCCAAAAATAAAAAGTAGCTTATTAACATAATTTGGACCCACTGATTCCAAATATGGAAGCCATTTTTACAAATTCAATACACAAAAGTTGCAGAAATTAAATTAAAATTAATCCCGTTGTCGAAAGAAAACGGGTTTTTCTTTAAAACGTTGCAAAAGATTGAATTGATTTAACCTACGAATTCAAGGTAAAATCAATGCTAATGACATAAATTATATTAAATGGTAAAAATATATTCTATTTATACTTTAAAACAATTCAATATTATAATTTAACCACATAATATATTACGATGAAAAAAGTTGTTTTTAATTAAAATATAGCGTGTTTTTACTATTCATTAAAATATGAAAGTCATCAGAATAAAATGAGAAATTTATCCAAAGTAAATTTTTATTTCTTGATTAAAAAGAATAATTTTATTTTGTCAAATGGAACTTATAAACATGTCAAAAACTAGATTTAAAGTGGGTGCGCCATCAAAAGGCGGCAAAACTGCATTTTTTGAAAAATACTTCTTTTACCCGAAAAAATTATTTTGTTCTTATACTATGTTCTAGAAAATGTGTAAGATGAATAATAATGTTATAAAATTTAAAATTTAGTTAATACTATTCATAACGTCTAGTTCATAATAATATTATAATAATATATCATTGTTTAGTAAAACTCGGTATTGCGTACAACACACGCTATCGAGGAAGGTCGTGATTGCGTGTAATGCAAGCCAAGTCAGGGTTGAGTGTTGCGCAAGAATCCTTCGTTGTTTCGTATAACATAATCGAACCGTATTTTATTTATACATTGAATATATATATATATATATATATATATATATATATATATATATAAACACTCAATGTTGCGTAGAATGACTATTATAAAATGAGCTTGAAATTGTGTGTAACACGATCCAAGAATAGCATTGCATATACTGCAAGCTAATACGGTGTTGCGTATAGTACAAGCTAAACTGGGTGTGGTGTATAATAGAAGACATCAATGAAATTAAAATAATATTTTTCATAAAATCTAGGGGTGTTACATTCTACCCCCCTTAAAATGAATTTCGCCCTCGAAATTCGTCGGGGTTATAAATGGTTTACTACTTGAAAATTTCTTTAATAGAAACCCACATCGTAAAAAGGAATACCAAAACTTGGCTTTAAAAACTAAAGTATGAAATGTAACGGTTACCCAAATTAACTCATCACTGGGTTTCCACGTTGGAGGACATAGGAGAAAATATGGATATGGAAGAAAAATCTAACCATCAAGTTCTGATGGAGAGTGGTAGAGAACATGGCTAAGAAAAAGCCAACAATCACAAAGCTATTGATTTGTGATGATCTAATGTACCATCTGATCCATCGGATATAAGAGCACTAGGACAACATTTTTGGTTTTCAAGATCATTTCCCTAAAGTTGATGAATTAAAAGAAATACTTAAATGATTTTGGTTCAATCTCACTGTTGTTCGTGAATTGAACAATTTCCACTTCATATCTTAAAGAAATGAAGTTGAATTTGTTATTCATGAATCATTAGCAGATCATGTGATAGAATGATGGGTCATTCCATCTGTTTCAAACAAAAGGTTAGCAAAAGTTATAAGTCCATCTTAGGGTGAGATTAATCGTATATGGTTCCAAAAATGAACTTATACTTCATATATCATACCGCTTAATAAAATAAAACTAGTTTCTACTAACCAGGGACTTCCTGTAGGCCAGTGGTAGGTGATAAAGGCCTGTCGCACTTCAGTTGTGGGTTCAATTCCCACAGCCTTGTCCGACGCGATGGGTTGTCGCCCGTCCTGAAGGTTGTCCTTTTTCTAAAATTACATTACTATAACATCCCATCAATAATATCGAAAAAAGTTTTATCATTAAACAATACTAACTTATGTCTAACATAATCCATTCCAATATTTAGGCTTATCTAAAATACTTCGGTCCAAGCTCATAGTATAAAGAAAATGATTATTGAAATGTCACATAACAATCACATGAATGCCATCATTTATCCCCCATATATCATAAGATATATCTTGTTGAATACCTTAATCATGTATTATCTTGAAGAATGAATACCCATTGAACCTTAGTGAAAACATGAATGCAGTTAAAAGTTAACACTTTCCACATACCAAAATCCTTAAAATTCTATCTACTCAAACCATGATATCACTTAGTCCTTATATCAATCATGAGCTCATGAATACTGTCAAACATTTAATTTTCTCCTTATCCCTTCATTATGCGCATATCATCTGCTTTCCAAAAATATTTCAATCACCTTTTCATGGTTACCAGTACCATATAATTATTGAAAACCAATACATAGATATTCCAAAATTCCACAATACCATACATGAGATTCCATGATACTATTTTGAAATCCCATTACATAAACACTTAATCACTAAAAAACATCATTTTTATACTCAACATCACAAATAGTGATCGCATGAGACTTCCCTTTATCCTTTGCCTTAGAGGTTTCTCACGTTGATCATCATTAACCCGTGGATTAGGGCATTTATTAGCATAATGCCCCATTTCCTTGCACTTGAAGCATTGAAGTGTTGGTGGAGAGTTCTCTGTAGTCTTTTCTCTATTCACATCATTAGCAACCTTTTTCCCATTTCTTCGACAATCAACTGCTCGATGAACTTATTTTCCACACTTAAAACATTTTCTAGTACCTTTTAGGCAATCTCCACCATGCTTATTTCCACAATTTGAGCATAAAGAAACATTCATTTTCTTTTCACTATTGTTCTGAGATTTCTCCTTGAACTCCATCTTTCGTTTCTTGTCAAAACCATGAGATGGATATGTTATACAAACTTCCAGTTCTACCTTGATAGCACAACGCACAATTTCTTCATAGCTACTGAAGTCTCTTATAGCTAATGCACTTCGAAGACTTGGTTTTAAGCCACTGAAAAATCGATCAACTTTACTTTCAGTTTGGATGATAAAGCCAGATGCATACCTTGAAAGTCTTGTAAAATTCGCTTCGTATATACCAACAGATTCATCATCCTTATACTTAAGCTCAAGAAACTCCTTTTCTAACTTTGTTCGAAGAATACAAGGGAAGTACTTACTGAAAAACAAGTTCTTGAACTCATCCCATTCCATGGACTCAATTTCATCTCTTTGCCTCGTATTCTTGATAAGATTCCACCATTGATCAGCATCACCTTCCAAACGATATACTGCTAAGATGACTTTATCATGCTCAGAACATTGTAGAACTGAAAATATCTTTTCAGTAGTACTGATCCATTGTTCAGCCACTAAGGGATCAGAAGACCCGCTGAATGAAGGTGGACGCTGCCTCATGAAGGATTCAACAGAATGTTGCTCCTTTCTTTGCTCATTTTGAAATCCAGAATGATTCATAGCTTGTGTAAGTATAGAAATAAGATTGTTCACTCCATCTCCCATGACATTGGTTTGGTCAGGAGGACAATCATTGCATTTTCCATTACATTGATCAACACGGTTCCTTCGGGTTCCAGCCATCGTCTAAAACCCAAAAATAATAGTGTGAGAGGCAAATACCATGATAGGGAAAACAACATAATAAAGGGGGAGTAACTTCAATATCTAAAATCTTAGATTTAATTCTAAGATCGTTAGCGCAATTCTAGGACTATAACCTATACGTATACTTATCCTTAGGGACATCCCTAGACATACCTTAGAAATATCTCTAGGGATCTCACTAAAGTTTTCGCATCCTAGTTTCCAAAGGTTAACTAAACCTTTCCTCTGATACCAACTGTAGAAACCCGTATCCTGACGTACATGGACATTACATTACATTAGCGGAATACTTAATACATAACAAAAACAGACACACCAGGACCGTAATAGTTTAGTGTCTTTGGAAACTTGGAACGTAATCTTCTAATTGTGGTGAAAGATCTTCAACATCTCCCATAAAGATCTTCCCATTTTTGTTTCCTTACCTAAAATCTTTCTTTTAATCATAGGGGAAAGGAAAACATAAAAAGGGTGAGCTCAAATGCTCAGTAAGGGTAAACATGGATAAAATAAAACATACCATATACATTTGATCTTAAAAACATGAACGTAATGTTTAAACATCAAAATCTTGAGCAACGACTTAAAACATGGAAGTACATAAGGCATAGATCATAATGAAACATAAATCATGATAACATAGCATGGGAATAAAACATGTAATTGTGGCATCCATTAAGTACATGTAATTATTTCCATAGTAGCCAAGACATTGCTGCCAAGACCATCTTAGTGGACAAAGTCCCATTCTGAATCGAGTTCACTCCTCGTTTCAGTCCTGTAACACTGAACCGGATTAACATACTGTTCCAGCCATGTCTATCTCATGAGATATAAAATCTTTACCCAATTAATTGGAGGGAGATATAGGTCGCACCCATCTCATAATGAAATAATTCTTACTTGTGCCACAAAATAAACATACATCATTCATAAAAACCCAATAAATAAAATGGGTTTCATAAACATCATACCATCATCACATAATCCATATAACAGAAATGGATATAATTTCTAAATAAGAAAAGTGAAACCATGTAAATCATAGAGACATTATACTTGAAACATACACATATGAAATAATGTCATCTTAGATGAAAAATGGTTTTGATAAAACACTTGAAATAAATTCTTGAGGAAAATATCCTTTTTTCTTCAAAATCATTTTATTTTCACAAAATGTCATGCAATTTTAAAAGAAAAGATTTTTTTTTGAAAATAGTCATGAAATATTTTGGAGGAATCTTCATAAAAACAAGGCTTTATAAAACCGTAAAAATCCGTTCACGCCGTATAAGTTAAAAATAACATTCTCCTCGTACTTTTGTCGGAAAAGTCAAAAAAGTACCTCGTAACGTAAATAAGAGAAAGATTCCATACATACCATGTAGTAAAAGTCAAAAATGGGTAAAAAAGACTTTATACATACATGAAAAAACTTTTATAAAACATGGACATGATAGAAATAGCCCCAGTAAATACTTACGAATAAGCAATCTCGGATAAAAATGAGATTTGCAAAATTATCCCTTACCTTAGGTCCGATATGCTTCGTACGTATCCAAACCTCCTGTAATATGATTTAAATAATGTAATTGACTTATTACAGAATCATATTCATTTTTATGATATCATATATGGTTCACTTATGACTTTATATTACCTGTTCTTTTGTAAATTCCATGTTAAAGAGCGTTTTGGGTAAAATCGTTTCATTTGTCGTCCGTGTTTTGACTTGTAATTATTCATATGATTACTTAGATCATGATTAAATAATTACAGAATATAAAACATGATTTATATATAATATATATTCAGAATATACATATATATAATAGATCGATAAATGGAAAGAAATACACTATTCATGGAGACGGTAGGTCGTACGTACGCATGAACGTTGTTTTCGTTTCCTCATTGAATTGAATGGAATTAATTGGATGAAATACATATATATATACATAAATCCAGTATCATTATTATGTAATATATTTCCTGATTACTTATTATATATACTTTATAATAATTTATGAATGGTTAATCATTGAGAATGAATCTCATCGCGCCGTGGAGACGGTATTCCGTACGTACGCACGAGCGATGATATCGTTCCCATGATCGTGGAATTTTATTGGAGTGTATGTATACTATTAAAGAATCAATATCACTTTACAATAATCATATATAGTTATTATTTACACTATTATACCCATCCATGTAAGGTGGTGTTGGAAAATAGATTACACCACGGCGTGGAGACGGTATTCCGTACGTACGCACGCGCGGTGATTTCGTTTTCTGTAGGATGGATAGATGGTGAAATAGGGTTGTTTCATAATTATAATAACATATCAGTATATGAGTGATACTGAAGTTATTAATTCATATTGAAACAACCTAAGAAGAATAAGTGGAAGAAGAAATAAAGGTGAAAGAATCGGTAATGGACATTACCTCTTCTTTGAAGCGCCTCTTTGAGACCTCCTCTTAGGGCACTAAAATTGGTCTTTGAAGAAGACCAGGACCTCTAGGATGTTTCTAGGGAAATGTAGAAGATAATTGGGTAGGTTTTGTACGATTATGAAGGCTCAAAGTGGTGTGTGGAAGAGAGGGAGGAGGTGCCCTTTTATAAGGGAGGAGAGGGGCACCTTTGGAATTCTTAAACATATTAATTTAAAATAAATCTAACCCCACATAAAAACCTCCAAAAATGACTCATATTCGAAGATTAGATGATATAGGGTTGTAATCGCATCAACCAATGAAATTTAAACATGTTTTTATCTTATTTTAAACCTTATCATTTCGATTTATCCTTATTTAATCTATTTAAGTTTATTTGTGGTAATAAAATTATAAATTTTAAATTATAAAAAATAATTACTCATTTGTTGTTAATTTTCCATAATTGGTTACTTTATAAAATTATAGACCATATAAATTTAAATTTATAATTTTTAAATATTTTTGTGATTTTTAAACAATTTTATAATATGTTATTTTTATAAAATAACAATAGTGTCAATTTTGACACTATTCATTTATTTGAATTTAAATAAAATATATACAGAAGATATGTTCAAAATAAAAGCTTTAATAGATTAATAAAAGGTCATATGTGTCTATAAAATTAGTGTATCACATTAAATAGTTCATATAATATTTATTTTATTATTTTTAAAACCATTTATTTGGTTTATCTCTTAATAAAATAATTACTACAACATTTTTGCATAATTATTTAATATACTGATTTGTTGCATAAAAATTTAAAATAAAACCCTATGATGAAGATAAATAAATTAAATTTCACATTAATACTTTTACTCGAATTTATCATCTTAAAATCACAATATTTAAATTGTTATATTTATTAAATTATGAAGGTGACAACTTTGGCATCATTTAAAATAAAATAATATAAGTGTCATAATTGCTTTTATAAGACTCCAAATGGTCAAATATTAGACCATTGGATGATTATTGTTTAAATTTACATGACCAATAAGTTTTGGTCAGGGTTTTGTGCCTTTTATGGTCACTATTAGTTTAATAAAAGCTATATTCTTGATTTTTCACTAGATAAATAATTTCTTTATCACTATTGTGTCACAGTTAATGATAATTATTTAATCCCAAAAAATTCTAAATAAATTCTCATGATGTAGATAATTTTTTTAGCTTTCTGTAGACTATTAATGTTTGAAGTTTCATGAAGTTTATCACTAACTTAAAATTATTATACTTATAGTATTTAAGAGAGTGACATGTTGTCACTTTCTTTGGTTTTAATAATAATTAAATTATTTTCATGGGAAAAAGTCCATTAAATGAATCTAATCCGACCCTTATGTGATATGGGTCGACTTTTAGTCATCCAATAGTATTTTTCCAAGTGTTAGGGTAATTTTATAATCTTATATTTACCCTTAATTACCCGATTTACCTTTAACTATAGTAAATAAAATATACCGTAGTTACTATTCACAATGCCCAAAAATAAAAAGTAGCTTATTAAAATAATTTAGACCCACTTATTCCAAATATGGAATCCATTTTTCCAAATTCAATACACAAAAGTTGCAGAAATTAAATTAAAATTAATCTCATTGTTGAAAGAAAACAAGTTTTTCTTTAAAACATTGCAAAAGATTGAATTGATTTAACCTACGAATTCAAGGTAAAATCAATGCTAATGACATAAATTATATTAAATGGTAAAAATATATTCTATTTATACTTTAAAACCATTCAATATTATAATTTAACCACATAATATATTACGATGAAAAAAGTTGTTTTTAATTAAAATATAGCGTGTTTTTACTATTCATTAAAATATGAAAGTCATCAGAATAAAATGAAAAAATTATCCAAAGTAATTTTTTATTTCTTGATTCAAAATAATAATTTTATTTTTTCAAATGGAACTTATAAAAATGTCAAAAACTAGATTTAAAGTGGGTGCACCATCAAAAGGCGGCAAAACTGCATTTTTTGAAAAATACATATTTTACCTGAAAAAATTATTTTGTTATTATACCATGTTCTAGAAAATGTGTAAGATGAATAATAATGTTATAAAATTAAAAATTTAGTTAATACTATTCATAACAGCTAGTTAATAATAATATTATAATAATATATCATTGTTTAGTAAAACTCGATATTGCGTACAACACACGCTTTCGAGGAAGGTCGTGATTGCGTGTAATGCAAGCCAAGTCAGGGATGAGTGTTGTGCAAGAATCCTTCGTTGTTTCATATAAAAGAATCCAACTTTATTTTATTTATACATTGAATATATATATATATATACACACACACACTGTTGCGTAGAATGACTATTATAAAACGAACTTGAAATTGTGTGTAACACGATCCAAGAATAGCATTGCGTATACTGCAAGCTAATACGGTGTTGCGTATAGTACAAGCTAAACTGGGTGTGGTGTATAATAGAATACATCAATGAAATTAAAAGAATATTTTTCATAAAATCTAGGGGTGTTACAATTATGAACCTGGTGCATCTATGGGTGAAGAGTTAGATGGTATGCCACCTCGCTAACTCTGTTGAAAAATCTAGAAAGGTCTGATGAACCTCAGAGAAATTTTTCTGCCCCGACCAAACCTTCATAATCCTCATTGGGGTGATACCCATAGGAAGACATGGTCTCCCTCCTCAGACTCCAAGGGTCTCTATCTCTTATCTGCATAAGACTTCTGCCGTCTCTGTGCAGTCATCACTTTCTGAAAAGTGAGGCATTGTGATACAAACTCTGCCTCTGATTCCTTCATCCCTGGCCACTAGTACTGACGCCAGAGGTCCTAGTACACCTTCGCTACTCCATGATGTATCATTAAAGGGGATTTATGAAACTCCCTCAAAGAATCCTCCCGAAGCATCACTGGTACCATGGTTCGTCCTCTGAAGAGAACGACGTGGTCCCCTCCTTCATAAAATCTTTCAAGAGACTGTCCTAAGGATATTTGAGCACATTGAGCCTTGCAGTCAATGTCTCAAGTTGTGGCTCCCAAACTCGCTGAATAATTGGGGGAGTGAAATTAATAGACTAGAGGTAAGGTGCTCCATCTTTATCCATAAAGGATATCTTCAATGCGAATAGATGCTCTGACGCCTCCCTCAGCAGCTATAGACTAGAATTCCTGTTGAGTGCATTTGCTACCACGTTCCCCTTCCCAGGAGTATAGACTATTTCAATGTCATAGTCCTAGAGGAACTATCACCGTCATCACTATCTCAGGTTCAGGTCCTTCTATGGAAAGATATAACTAATACTCCTATGATCAGAGTAAACAGTAAATCATTCACCCATCAAGTAGTGTCGCCACATCTTCAGCACAAAGACCACTATTGCTAACTCCAGGTCATGGTAGATTAGTTCTTCTTGTGTTGTATCAATTACTGCGAGCCATAGGAGATCATTTCCCGCTCCTGCATTAGAAAATAACCTAGTCTGGTCCTTGATGTGTCGCAGTAGACTACATACCCAACGCCCTCTTCTGGTGGCCTCAAGATGGGCGCACTCGTCAGTCTGTTTCTTTTCTCCTGAAAGATCTGATGACACTTCTCCGTCCATAGGAAAGGCTCCCCCTTCTTCGTCAAAGCTGAAAAGGGTGTCATTTCCCTAGAGAAGTTTGGTACAAATATCTGGTATTACCCAGCCTAAGAAGAAGAGACTCTCCCTTCAGGGAGGTAATCCTGGAAACATCTCTTGTAAAGATGTCCCCACACTCTGCCACTAATGTTGGGGACTGAGAAATCAAAACACCTCCTTCCAAGAGGGTAAGGCTGGCCGAATCAAGAGTGATTCACTGCACCCTCCTATGCATGAGTTTATCTTGTGCTACCTAGGTTTCCTTTTTCACCAACCCAGGAAAACCCATTCCAATGTTGTATATATACTACATCCTTTTTTCCTAATACAATCAATCTGAGTATGAACTGTATATGTCTAGTCTATCCCCAAACTAACGTCGTAAGGCCTCAACGCTACCACCAAGAGGTTCCAACCGAAACTCTCACCATAAGGGTCAAATCACACCGTCAGCATAAGTGTGATTATCAAGTGTCCTCCCAAAGGTATCTCCAGACGTAAGGGTCAAGTCATCAGTTTAACCGGAAACTCTAGGTCTTGAACAAGATTCATGGAAAGAAGGAATGATTGGTGCCTATGTCTATTAATACGACAACTAGTAATAGACACAAATCGTACCTCGAATCATTCCTGGAGCCCTTGAGTCACACTCCTTGACCGCATGCAGCTACTATCTTCCCTTATTCTCCAGCTCCCTGAGCCTAGTGGGGACGATATTGGGGTGTTGGTTGTAACATGTCGAAATGTATATCACATAATGCTGCTCTCCTAGATCCACTTCCACATATGATGCCCTGCAGATTCATCTACCCCTATCACTTTCTCTTCCCAGAACATTTTACACACCCAAGTCTCTGAGACTGGCATTAGTTTCCTGCTTTCCCACTGCTAACATTCACTGGTTGTATCTCCTCAACCAAAGGACATTCAACCACAAAGGTTCTCTCTAGCACCCTAACTTAAGTATGAATGCCTAGAGGAATAGTGTTGGATCAGATGTCCCTAAAAACACCTTACCCAAAGGTCCAAGCCCTGAAGAACTGACCATACTATATTCATCGAGTACCTGGGATGGTCAGTACGCCTCGATGAATACTCAACTATCGACATGTCGTCCTGCCGAAGCTGTAGAAGCTCTAGAGAACACTCACCCCTTAGAATTTTATGGCAAGAGACCCCTTTCTCTAAGGAAGGTTCTCAAGCTTGTCCACAGAAAAGTCACCTCATCACAAGATTAGGGTAATCCAAACCCTGTCATCATTCTATTGAGCCACGTAGTAGGCTCTCTACCAGGATCACCATCTGTTCGAATAGTGCCATGGCTAGATGGAAAATTGACCACCTCATCAAGCCAGTCCTTAGCCGTCTGTGAGTCAGGATTGCCTCAGAACCTGAGGGGTATCTGATGCCGAAACACATGTAAGGAACTAAGCCTTCATGTTTCCTCTACTGGTACTACTAGTTGTAACTTCTGACCAACATGCAGTGATATAGCTGAAACACTACCCAAAGGTACCATCTCGGGCAACAATCCTTTTACTGAAGCCTCATCACTATACAGACCATCCTGATGGCCACTCATTGATAAATACTAGCATCTAGGATGACCATATGATCTGCTGGTGTCCCAACTAGGTTGAAAACACTAGTCACAGCCTCTACACAGTTCTCAGCTTCCTGGGTTTCTATCTCAC
The DNA here is from genome assembly GCA_963277665.1 of Viscum album. Classification (NCBI taxonomy): domain Eukaryota; kingdom Viridiplantae; phylum Streptophyta; class Magnoliopsida; order Santalales; family Viscaceae; genus Viscum; species Viscum album. The sequence goes on along the minus strand of OY728150.1, from coordinate 798,962,555 downwards.
CTAGAAACCTTGGAGGCCTCTACCAATAGAAATCATGAAATGCACTCAGTCAGCGCACATGTTCCACTGGTATCATCTACTTACCAATGAGTGGTGGTGGTGATGGTGTACCAACCGAAGGTGCTAACATAGTAAGAGGGCCCTACACCGAAGCCTCATCACTCAGTGGGCCGTTATCCTGTACTATCTCGGGAATCCTAGCTGGCTGCCTACGTGGTGACATCTTGATAAGGAATAGGTGCCCCATAGTCATTAAGTTATACCTGGGGAGATGACTCAAAGAGATCAGAAGAAAAAAATAACTTTTCAAAAACACACACAATCAGTGTTTTCATGCACTGAGCTGGAAATCATAATTTAGGGTCCTGGTGTATGAATACGTCAGCCGACACACCAACACTAGATTCCCCAAACTGAAAACCACATTCATAACACTTAACACTATTTCCACATAGAAAAGATTAGAGTCATAGTTCTTCGATAGAATCGACTCCTCTGATACCACTTTATCACGACCCGTCCCTTGAGGCCCGTTCCATGACTACCCCAAGCTCGCCTTCCATAGTCCAAGGTCTGGAGACTAGCACCGGAAAGGTGTATCCCTAAACAGGAAGGAATTTCCTTTAAACCTGTACAAACACACAATACAAGAACACAAAAAGAGACAACCACGAAGTAAACTCCTATAGTAAAAAGTGTGCTGAATGTAAAGGGACTGGAATACAATCCCAACTGGAAAGTACAGGTACAAATGGAAAAAATAAAAAATGCACCTGGAACGTCCACCGAGAATCCTACGTGAAGGGTAGGTACAACTCATGATCAGTAGTCTTGCATCACGTTACACCAATTGGTCCACCTCTAAGCACCGTCAAGTCCTAGATCCCTCAACTTCGATCAAATCCGGAAAACGACCGTGCAGGGGTGAGTATAACGACACTTAGTAGGGACCCCGAGACCCCCGAAGGTCTCCCAGAGTTCTAAAAGGGAAAAACCACAAAGCAAGACCTCAACCAAAAAGAACAGAGTAGTCAAAAACTCTACTTAGGTATATTCCCATACATATACCTAAGTTATCAAGATATACTCATCTCATACACGAGGGAAGAATATCAAAAAGGTAACACGATGAAGGTAACACCATGAAGGTAAAGGTACCACACAGTTTACACCATGAAGATAACACCACAAAGGTAAAATTAACACACAAGTATAACCACAAAGATATCACCACGAAGGTAAAAGTACCACACAGGTAACACCATAAAGATAACACCATGAATGTAAAAGTACCACATAGGTAACACCATGAAGATATCACCATGAAGGTAAAAGTACCATACAGGTACCACCATGAAGTTAAAAGACTCAGATCACATCAGGTATTAGTGAAGTGTAGAATTACAGATGATTAGTCGTGAAACTAGATCATCTTATTCTTTCAAGAGGTACTGATGCCAACCATACGGAGTCTGAGCCATACATGATCGATAGGTACTAACCCCCACAATGACCCAAACAGGATCTGACCTGCCCAGAGTAGATAAGTACTAACCCCCACAATGAACCACATATGATCTAACCCACACAGGATCGGTATGCGCTGACCCACACAAGATCTCTGAGCGCTGACCCATACATGATCTAGCCCACATAGGATCGGTATGCGCTGAACCACACAGGATCTATGAGCGCTAACCCACATAGGATCTGACCCACACATGATCAGTATGCGTTGACCCACACAGGATTAGTATGCGTTGACCCACATAAGATCGGTATGCGTTGACCCACACAGGATTGCTGAGCGCTGACCCACACATGATCTGACCTACAATAGATCGGTATGCAATGACCCATACAGGATTGCTGACCACTAACCCACACAGGATCTTACCCACACAAGATTGGTGCTGACCCACTCCAACCTTCATATGTTCTGTCTCCAACCTCCACCTCACTACCAGCCACTAGATTCCCGCTCATAGAACTTTTGGGAGAACCTCTACTCAAGACATCGATCATACATGAAATTCCACTAAGTTCCATGAATAATTATCCCATGGACCTCCATGTCGTAAGGGTTCCAACGTGACAGACGACGCATCAATCAGACGCCTGGTCTATGACTTATAAGCGTTTTAGTTCTGAGGGCCTGGTTGGATTCAGGTTGAATCCAACCTGGAAGTACTCCAACTTTATCTAAAACTAAAGTAATGTATACCAAAAGGATATCCTCTTCATAACATTTCTATCACCACATACGGTTTATCAAACGGACGCCCAGTCTGTTAGTTACACCTCTTTCCGTGAAACGGGGGTGGTCGCACCTCGGTCCGGCCCGGCTCAGTCGGGCCTGCCAGAATACGTCAGAGATACCGCTTCACAAAAGGGATACCAATTACACTAAATACATGTCCAAAGAACACCCAGGTTGTTGGTTCTGGCCCATAGGGGTTGGCTCGGTTCGGTTCGCGGGTCCGGGCCACGGTTGGCCCATCCCACCGGGTGGGGCTCAGCCCGCCTGTGCTGGCCCAACGGGCCATGGGTCTGGCCTGCTCGGCCAGCCCGTGTCTGCTCGGTCTGCTCAGAGGTTGACCATTGCACTCCGCTGGCCCCATTCTTGCGAGGTCGTTCGCCAGCCGGTGGGGCACTGCCCCACCGCAATTAACCGGTCGACCGTTTGGCCGATCGGGTGTCTCCTACACAGCGCAGCGTGGACCACGCTGCACCTTCCTGTCGTGGCCTGCTGGCCATGGATGATTCCGCTGGTGGTGCCAGTAGGGACCGCACTTTTCCCGCCTGGACGAATCAGTCCAGCCGCCCTTGGATGCTGCGGCGTGCCGTCGTGCACCGCCTTACACCGCCTGTGACTGGTTTCCGCAGTTCTCCTCCAGCCACCGCCGACATGGCGCACTAGAAGTTTCTTCCACGGGTTACCAGACGTGCTCCTGGGTTTGTTCCTGGTGCTTTCTATGCCTACAACTCTTCCACGCTGCTGCCTTCATAGTGTGACCCGCCATTTCGCATTGCCATCATGTTGGAAAATATTCCCCAAGGTTCAATCAAGAATGAAGTGGCGGAGGGTCCGAGCCTTGTTCATTTGGCCTACGCCCTCTGCTTTAAGGTGATAACATGCAGAAGTGGATTTAATTTATCAAAGACAAAATTAAAAATAGACCCCCTACCTTAAGATCATTAGAGAACGTCCGTGCTTGAGGTAGAGTCGGTGTTCGTCGTTCCAGCAACAAGCTGTCAACATTGTCGTTCAAACGTCATCCTTTGGTTTGTGATTTGGTGTTTCTTGTCACCAACCACTGGAACCAGCTCCGTCCTCCAAGTGATTGGCGTCACAGTACTTTATCAGGACTTTTTCGCTTGGTGAATTCGTTCCAACACCTCTCCCCAAGCTCCATATAAATTGGAGAGGGGGACAATGAGTAACACCCGTGGAATTAATGGGGGTTCATTTAATAGGAACCTTCATAATTCCAATGGATTTTCTACAAAGGATTTGAGGAGTCAATATATTTAATGACATGACACGTCATTGGTCCCGCCACTGCTGCTTGTCCATTGGAGGGATATAAATGAGAGAAATAAAATAACTAAGTTATTTTATTATTCTTTTAAAAGTCCCAAAATCTAACCTTTTCTCCAGACCTAACATGATTAAAGTGAAGCCTTACTTAAGAGAATCATGGTGCTGCAGATTCAATGGTGCCCTAAGATTTTTAATCTGAGTCCCGATTCAAAAGTTAGAAAACCCCGCCCGTTCATTTACTGAACCTTCCAGAAAAAAATTTCAGAAAGTTATTAACAGTCACCCTTGACTCGCACTGGTCGAGGTTAGGCTCCGCCTAAGGAGAAAACTCCCTCACGAGCTCAACGGTACTCTCATATTTTTAATCCGAGTTACCGTTTAGAAGTTATGGAACTTACAATAAAATAATTTTCATTTAATTATTTTATTTACGACCAAAAACTAACTTTCACTGGTGGCCTGTGTTGGACAATGTTAGTATCAGCCTAATGAAATCATACCATCCTGAGCTCAGCAGTGGTCTCATATTTTCAATATGAGTTACCATTTTTGAGTTATAATCATTTGAAAAATAAAATAATTTTATTTAATTATTTTATTTACGGTTATGTCATTTCTGGGTTTTCCCAATGGAGGCCTACGTCTACTAAAATTATGTCGCGCCTAGGGTAAACTCTCCATCCTTAATGCAACAGTGCCGTTAGATTTCTGATTTGGACACCCGTTTAATATTTATTCCATTTTTTCAGGAAAACCACTCGTGCACTATTTTTTAAACTTAACATTTTTTGTCGAATCATTCTAGGCACTTCGGGCCTCGGAATCACGTGCCGTCAGATTTCGTGGTCTTGAAATAATTCCATATAATAAAAAAATTATACATAAATTTTGGGACATTACAAGATGGAATCAATGAAAAAAACAGTTCAGAATAGAAATAAAATGATTGATTTGGTGAATGACATTACTGATGAAAAATCTGAAAACATTCCTAAAAGTAGTAACTTGTTCAATTCTAATTTTTTGTGTGACAGGAGAAAAATGTCTGGAAATTCAAGTAAAAATTGTTTGATATTGTTATTTGGTCAAAAAAATTATTGAATAAGAATGGGAAAGAATCTATGACTTCAAATTTTGGGAAAAAGAAGTCTACACCCAGAGTAAATACCGAGCATGTTCCTAAAGAGTGTTTGATCATATGGCAAGAATAGTTGGAAGAGGCATGAAAGATAGAGCAAGCAGAGAGAAATGAAATTAATTTGTTATCAAATATGAAGATGACTTTTTTATCTAAGAATATTGTTGGGTTGAGAAGAAACTATTAGACCTGTTTCTCTAACTGATGATCATTGAATAAACACCTTATTCCCATATATGTTGTGTTTTTTTCATATAGGGAATTGAAGGTGAATCATATATTCAGTGGGAGTCCTGAATTTATAAAAGGTGTGAATATCTTACATCTAGAAATATGTCCATCATGGAAGACTGTTGGAATCATGTTATCTCTTTGAAACATCACAAAAAATCTCATAAGACAATCGGAATTTATTCTTGATGAAATTCAATCATGATGAAGAAAGTATTGCGTGTATCTCTTGAGGGGGATCACAAAAGATTATCCATCAGACATTTCTATCTCAATTGATATATTATGAGTTTTAGAAGTTTTATTGAGGTATGAATATGATATTTCTGAAAGCCAAATTCCTAGAAATTGAAGCTTATCATCATTGAGGTATGTTGATTACATTGTCCCATTTTCATGATACAAAATTCATCAATTTTGAAAGGAAGTGGTCGACTAATTGATGAAAAAAGGGAAAAGAAATTTTAAAGGGAAACAAATTATTTCACTTTATTTTTTTAAATATGTTTGATGATATGTATGTAGGATATTTGTTAGAAATCATTTGAATAACCCCTGACAAGAGGTTTCAATGATTGGTGTCTCAACCTCAAATTCTTTTTTTTTTGTATTTTCAAATAAGCCGCTTTATTGTTAGCAGTAACCAACACGAAATGCATGGAATACATGTTCAAAATAATAAAAAATAAGTTAAAAATTCAAAAATAAATGCACATAATCCAGAGCGACCTCGAGCCATGTGTACCCACAATTTCAAAAGTTACGTCGTATCACCAACCATCATCATCAAGAGACCCACTGTCATCACTATCCCACACCAGTTTCTAGAGAACCTCACCACTTGCCACATTCACAATGACATCATGAGTCTAACCAGTCCAAAATAATCACCTGATAAGTAGAAAAAAATATCCACATGAAGAGTGCCTACTGAAATATATTGACCACTCGAACAACACCTCCCAAAGATCCATCCAAAACAACACACCGGGCCAACTAGGATAGGAGCATCGAATTCAGAATCCATGGAAGAGTTGAGTGGATGGTTATAAAAGAGAGCCACATTTTTAAAGGATAAAAATACACAAATTAGCTGTTACCTTGAGTCTGGGAGTGAATCCCAAATTCCTTCTTCCGATCAGTTTGTGAAACAAAACAAAAACAATGCCATAACCAAAGGTCGTCCCTACAAAAGTCATGCAATTATTACCCTGAATTTCTGAATCCTCTAGAGCATCCTTCACAGATTAACCAACAGATTCACTATCTATGGTAAGGGACCCCTATTGAACCTCCAAGAACTCAAACCATTATAGCAGAATTAGACAACAAACTATAACTAGAACCACCAGAATAATGATAATACCAAACCCAAAACAGGCGAAGATCCTCCACTGAAATCTACATCCCAACGCTGGAACTGAAGTAGAGATAACCCTTCTATATCCACGAGACACTCCGTGACAGCACAACCGCAACAACCCAAAGAGGAGGACGAACCAAGGATCCTGAGCTGAGACTTCATCACCCAGGACCAGAATACCCAACCACACCTCGAGGGAGTGTCACTTTTGATGGGATCTGAGTGGATCTGAGCCAGCAACGCCGCTCTGGGCTTGAAACATGAAATATCGAAACCATAAAAGAACCCACACCATATTCCAGATCAGACAAACCACGTGAAGAGGGAGGGGCCGACAAGGATAGTGATTGGTGTCACGTGCTGAAAGTTTATAGGTAACATTGATTTTAAACTTGATCACTCTTGTTTTCTACATAGATCATTTCTCACATATACTTAGAGTTTATTTATTTTAGCTCTTTGCTAATCATCCTTCTCAGAAGTAAACTAGACAATATGTGTCTTAATAGAAGAAGGTAGTCATAGAATTTGAATTTTGCAAATGATAATTCCTTCCCATGCTTATAACTTTGTCTTTCTTTCCAATAATGGGGAGAAGATATCATTGACTTAATATGAATTGGGTATTGACAACAAATCCAAAGGGAGATATTTAAGTTGTTAAGTGATTTGGTGAAAGAAATACAATGGAAGAGATTTAAGTGCTCAAGTGATTTGGGGAATTTGGAATTGTTGTAAATTTTTTAAGAAGATGAAAAAGTCAGTGATTTTTAAATGTGATTACTACAGAGCTGGTCTTTAAGTTCAAAAGACACTTGTCATTGGTATTTGACAAATTTTTTATAAAAATTATTTGAAGAATAAATTTAATATTCCATGAAAAAATGATTTAATTTTCATGAAGAGGTTTGGATATTGGTTTTGGAATGATTGGTATTTAAGAAATATAGCCACTAGGCCATCCATACAATGGATCAGCCCACACCAATGTGGGTGGCTGATCTCAATAGTATCCGACCAGCATGCATAGTCAAGGCAGTGTGCATGGGGCATCTAGGTAAGGTGCAAGAGTGGAAGAGAAAACATCATGCAGGGTGTCATGATAGCAGATAACTAGTATGGGGCGGTACCATAGGAGGGAGAATAGAATATATCGAATGATGGATACAACAGTTTGTAATATAAAGGAGTAGAGAAACTAAGCTTGTTTTGATGTGGGGTCCATTTGTTTAGTGCCGGATGATCCATAAATGTCCGATCGGTTTGAATGTTTTATTGTATCCATCCGATCATCTTTCTATGATCTCAACCATGAGACTTATTAACTAGGTTATCTAAGTCATCTGATCAGCTATCTATGTTATCTTCTCTAGGAAGCTCCATTCACCAGTATTGTACATCGGTTCTCCATAGATGATGAACAGAAGCTCGACTCAAGTCCTCCAATCATCATTTGAATATTTTGATGATCCGAATATGATCCAAATATTTATTTTAACTTTGTTTTCATAATAAAATGAGGATCAAACAGGGTTTTTATCGATGTGTAAAATATTGAAAATTTGAGACAGTGATTCTTGAAACTGCAGAATAGAGGCAGTGTTCGAGAGAGCTGATGATGAAATGAGTTGTCTTAGTGATTTTAAAAGTTTATAAGATATTTATAATTGATGTTATTAATATTTTAATGACTTATTATATAATCTATTTACTTATTAAATATGAAATTTGCATAATTTTTGTGAAATATTAATGTTTTAATACTAAGTATAATTTTTGAGCATTTTTAGAAGTAGTCCAATTGAGTCAGTTTACTATTTTATTTATAAATCTCACCCTACAGATTACAATTGTGTGTTTATTGTTTTATAGGATTACTTATTCAATTTATCACATATCATTATAATGAATCATGGGACAATTATGCCATTCGAAGGCTCATATGGTCAACACAAGAAGACACAAAGAATTTGTGATGAAACTGGACCATCAATGATGATTTAGTTATTGTTCTGAATCCAGAACCCCAAATTTTAGGAAACTACACAATATTTTCGATATTATCCAAAGGAATCATGTAAAAAAATTTGAATGTCCAACTACAAGAACTAGAGTCCCAAATAATTCCTTGAATTCCAGCCCACCATTCTGGACATGAATTAAAATCCAGACACTATTCATGACATATCTCATGATGTAATCATAAAATAGAGTTTAGATTTTGCATTGTGAAAGAGGGGATATAGTAAGACTACTATGTTGAAGAAATCAGTCGGTTTAGAAGGCATATTCCTATTCAAAAACCCTTTCACATTTTGGACTTCAAAAAGACTGGATTGAAATGGAAAGATTAGAATTGTTTAATCATCCGGCCATAAATTTGGCTTCACAGATCCAAATGCCTCAAAATGTTGAGAGTAGTTGGAAAAAACTATTATCTACAACTTTGAAGAAGGAGGTATCTCGAGATGATGCTTTCTGGATGTCCAAATCATCGAGTAAAGTGGAGGGATAGATTGGGAATGCAAACAGTCCACTTCCTTGGGCTATAAATACATCCCCCTCCTCTCCTTCAAAGGGGTTGGCATTTCAGGAGAGGGGAGCATCAATTGGAACGACCAAATAATTTTAAAAGTCTTGGGAGTACCTTCCATACTCAATTTTTCACTTGAGATACCCTTCCTCTTCTATTTGTTTCCTTTCACTTTTGTGTTGTTCTTCGTTTGTAATCTTGTAAGTTTGTGTTTTGTAATTCTGTTTTAATGCCAGTTTCTTATTCAATATCTCTTATTATCATCCACCTTCTGTAGATTAATATTAATGTTCTTAAAATAGTTTAAATACAGTTTAATCCCCTTCCCTTATTTTTTTTCCTCATACAATCGAAAGTTTTTTTTAATTATCATCATTGTTCGTGTGTGTGTGTTCGACGCACCACTCTTTTCTTATCCGTTTATTTTTCTTCTCTTCTTAAAATATAATCACAATCATTATAACTAGATTATTAAACACCCAAATGGATGAGTAAATGTCTCATTGGGGTGAGTTATAATTTAGGTATGCTAAGTGATTGAGAGTTTTTTCTCGATGAATATTCTTTGAATTAACATTGTGTATGTTGTACTTTACATGTCATGGATTAATGAGTTGTTTTGTTTAACATGTGGTTTCCATGGATTATTGGAACCACAAATACAACAACATCAATAATCTATGATTGATATTAGAACCTTATGTTAAGTTAAGTCTTGGATTAAAGTCTTAACACTTAGGGATTCTAATCAATGTCATCTTGTGACATGGGTGTTAATTTAATGCAATATAAAGCAAAGCTCAAGGATATAAAAAGATTAACTACCTAATGATGAACTCAACCCAATATTTATAAATTTGTTAAATCAAATATCGTACATAAATTATTTCATAAGCTCTGTAAACAAACCCCCCAATCAGAATATAATTAACTAAAAACAACCGACTATTAAAAAGTATCATCGTCGAGGATTCGACCCAAGTGATACTATACACATTAGCAGAGCATCAGAACTTTGACCATTCGATAGGCGACAATCGTCCGTGCATTTAAAATGGCACCGTTTCTGGGGATGGTGCTTTAAGTAGTCATTAGTTTCTTATTATTGTAAAAAAAAGCAAAAAAACAAAATTTGAAAAAAAAATTTGATAAAAAACACAAAGAAAAACCCGCCTTCTCATAAAAAAATCATAAAATAAAAAAAACACAAAAAATAACTGTCTTCATCTTTCTTCCAAATCTTTCTAAATTACCCGTAGCCTCCCAAACAATCCCTAGGATATTTTTGACCCTGAAATTGATCAAACACTTCACCAACTTAGGAGGAACATAAGAGATAATCAAATAATTCAATAACCAGTCTGTGTCCAACCAATTGAATTAGATATGGACAATCCTAGGGAACAAACACTTAAAGAAATTGCTTCCCCTGATATAAATTACCAACCTATTGGTGTTCAATATCCAAACATAGAAGTTGACTTCGAACTCAAATCGAGTTTTATTCGTCTTCTTCCTCATTTCCACGGGCTAGCCGGTGAGGATCCACATCTCCACCTTAAAGAGTTCCAAGCAGTGTGCTCTACCTTGAAGCCTCAAGGGGTTTCTGAGGAACAAATAAAACTCTGAGAATTCCCTTTCTCCCTAGCTGACACTGCTAAGTCATGGCTCTACTACCTTCCTCCTGTTTCCATAACCACATGGAATGACATGAAGCGACTCTTCTTAGAGAAATGTTTTCCTGCTTCTCGTACTGCTTCTATCCGAAAGGAAATAAGTGGTATCCATCAGTTCCCAAGTGAATCACTCCATGAATACTAGGAGAGGTTAAAAAAGATTGTTTCAACCTGCCCACATCCACAAATCCCTGATCAACTCTTGATCCAATACTTTTATGAGGGGTTATTGGCTATGGAGAGAACTCTCATTGATGCCGCAAGTGGCGATGCTCTTGTTGATAAAACTCTTGCAGCTGCAAGAGATCTCATAAGTAACATGGCTGAAAACACACAAAAATTCCATACTTGAGCACATTATCAAGTCAAACAAGCCCAAGATAATAAATTAATTGAGCCTAATAATATGACCGAGTGGATGAGTGAACTTATAGGTCTTGTGAGACAACTAGCTGTGGCTACCAAATCCCCAACCTTATCTTCTCTGCAATCAATGTTTCCTGGACATGTCAAAAAATGTGGAATCTGCAACTCTTCATCTCATCCAACAGACACATTTCCAAAAATTCAAGAGGATCAATCTGATTCATCTGGACCACTGGAGATCAATGCAGCATATGCTCAGCGGAATACCAACCGTCAACTATCAGGTCAGTTTGTTAGAAACTTCAACCAACTTCACTCTGAGCCCTTCTCTTCTTCCTATAATCAAGGCCTTAGGTATGGTAATCCCATATCTCATCCCCCTAAATTCCCTCCTCAAAACCCAAACTAGTTTCAATATGGTCAAGGTGTTGGTAATTTCCAACAACCTTAACCTCTTATTCCTTAACCTCAAAGGAACAATCCTCCTTCTGGATTCCATTATCCTAGTGAGCATTCCCAATTCCAAAAACAATACAATTGCTTTCCCAAGAACCAAAATATAGGTAATCCCAATCTGAGACAAGCCTCTTCTTCTAAGAAAACATGGGAAAGTGCAGTGGAAGATCTTGCCTCCTTCACTCGTTCTAGCCTCAAGAAAACTGAAACTGAAATTGGTCAACTTGCATCCCACCTTAGTCAGCAGAAACCATCCAATTCTTCCTAACTTCCAGCTCAACCATTACCCAAACCCAAGGGTAATGTAAGTGAAATTTCACTTATATCAGGAAAGAAAATTTTTATACCTCAAGATAAGTCATAAAAACCACCTTTAAATGTTGACCTAGAAAATGAAAAGAAAATGAAACTTGAAAAGGAACCTGAATCCATTCCCTCACCTCCTTATATTCCACATCAGAACCCAATTCCTTTTCCTCAAGCCATTTCTAAGCCAAAGAAGTCCTTTGAACACGATACTGAAATGCTCAACATGTTTAGATGTGTTGAAGTCAACATTCCCCTATTAGATTCCATAAAACAAATTCCTAAGTATTCCAAGTTTCTCAAGGAGTTGTGTACCCACAAGAGGCAACTTAGGACCTTCGAAAATGTTTCAACCCAAGAGTCCATACCCATTAAGTGAAAAGATCCAAGGACCTTTACGGTTCCATGCCAAATTGGATGTTCCAAATTTGATGATGCACTCATAGACCTAGGAGCCTAAATTAATGTCATGCCCAAATCCATATTCTCCAACCTTGGTCTAGGTCCTTTACATCCAATAGGTGTTGTCATTCAATTGGACAATCGAAGCACAACTAGTCCTGAAGGAATAATTGAGGATATCCTTGTCCAAGTCAATGATCTTATCTTCCCTGCTGAAATCTATATCCTTGGCATGAAAGGTGAGATGAACTCTTCTAGATCTCTCCTAATTCTAGGAAGACCATTCCTCATGACTGCGAGAACCAATATTGATGTCCATTCAGGCATCTTATCAATGGAATTCAGTGACCAACTAGTCAAGTTCAACATTTTCCAATCCATGTGATACCCATCTGAGGATCACTCTGCATTCTCAATCCATGCTTCTGAGGACACTTCTAAGAGTCAATCGAACCCCAATCCACCATGTTCTTTAGGTTCTAATGAAAAAGGATCTTGTGAAATCTGCACCATGATTAACCAAGTCATAAATGGTGAAGTTGATGTGGGCCTCTCATTCATAGACTCCATCAATCTAGAGGAACTTGAAAACTCTATTGAATCCCACATCAACTCTGATCTCTACTGGTCCACCTTGGATAGTATTAAGAAGAATGATTTTTTAGCAACTGAAGTCCCTTCCTCCATTCCTGAGTTTTCTAAGCCACAAAAGAAAGATGATACTGATCTGAAACCTCTTCCTAAACACCTAAAATATACATTCCTTTTCCATGATCACTCTTATCCTATCATTATCTCTTCTTCACTTACCGAAACTAAGGAGTCCAAACTTGTTCAAGTGTTATAGGAAAACAAAATGGAATTAGGGTGGACCCTAGATGACATACCAGGAATCAATCATGCCCTTTTCATGCATCACATCCATCTTGAGGATTCATCCAAACCAATTAGACAACCACCAAGAAGACTCAATCCACTCATACGTGAGGTAGTTAAAGAAGAGATCACCAAGCTTATTCAAGATGGTATTATCTACCCAATTTCTGATAGTTAATGGGTTAGTCCAATTTAAGTTTTACCTAAGAAGGTTGGGATAACTGTTGTCACAAATGAACATGGAGAGTTAGTCACAACTCTAGTAAAAAACAAATGGCACGTGTGCATCGAATATAGGAAATTGAATTTTGAAACAAGAAAAGATCACTACCCTCTTCCATTACTTGATCAAATTCTGGGAAAATTAGCCGGAAAGTCATGCTATTTCTTTCTTGACGGATACACCAGCTACTTCCAAATCCCAATCGTACCTCAAGACCAAGAAAAGACTACTTTCACATGCCCCTTTAGAACACATGCATATAGAAGAATGCCTTTTGGCCTTTTCAATGATCCCGAAACATTCTAGAGGTGTATGATGAGTATCTTTTTAGAATTCATTGAACAATGAATGGAATTCTTCATGGATGACTTCACCATTTATGGTGATTCATTTGAATCTTGTTTGAATTCACTCTCTCTAGTCCTTCAAAAATGTGTCAAGTGTAACCTTGTGTTAAATTTTGAAAAATTTAACTTCATGGTTGCAAATGGGATTGTTCTAGGGAACATAGTTTCAAAAGAGGGTATTGAAGTTGATCCTATCAAAATTGAAGTGATCCAATCACTTCCAGAAGCCAACTCTGTTTGAGACATCTGTTCATTCCTCAGTCATGCTAGTTTCTATCAGCGATTTATCCATAAATTCAGTAAAATTTCCCTCCCACTCACTCGGTTACTCCAAAATGATGTCCATTTCCATTTCGATGAGGTTTTTAAGAGATCCTTTATTGAACTCAAAACTGCTCTTACATATGCCCCGATAATCCAACGCCCAGATTGGTCCTTACCCTTTGAGTTGATGTGCAATTCTTCTGATAGAGCCGTTGGGGCCATTCTTTATCTAAGAAGAGAAAAAATTACTCATGTCATCTATTATGCCTCGAAAACATTGGATGAAACTCAATCTCACTACACTGTTACTGAAAAAGAAATTTTAGCAGTTGTTTTTGCCTTAGATAAATTCTGGCCCTATCTCTTAGGTACCAAAATCACCACCTTCACAGACCATTCTGCTATAAAGTTCTTACTCAAGAAAAGTTATTCCAAACCGAGGCTAATAAGATGGATCCTAATTCTCCAAGAGTTTGACCTTGAAATCAAAGATAGACCAGGAAAAGAAAACCCTGTGGCTGATCACTTGAGTAGAATTTATAATTCTTCTCATTCTGAAATCATTGATCCTGAATCCCCCACTGAGCACCTTTCATTTCTCACTCCAAAGTTACCATGGTATGCCCCAATTGTAAATTACTTGGTTTCTGGAGTTTTTCCTGAAAATTTTCAAAAGAACAAAAAATGAAGTTGAAAAGTGATTCAAAATACTATTTTTGGGAAGAAAATAAACTTTTGAAAACTAGGGCTGACATGGTAATTAGGATATGTGTTGATGAAGATGAAAATTCCTCTATCATAGAATTCTGTCACTCACTTCCTGAAGGTGTCCTCTTTGGACCACAAAGGACCTCCCGAAATGTCATAGACTCTGGATTCTTCTATACTTCACTCTTCAAGGACTCACATGAGTTCTGTCAATCATGTCCTTCTTGCCAAAAGTTTGGCACAATTTCAAATAGAAATTAAATGCCCCAAAAGCCATTAATTTTTTGTGAGATCTTCGATGTTTGGGGCACCAATTTCATGGGACCATTTCCCCCTTCCAATGGATTCTAATACATACTTCTTATGGTTGATTATGTTTCTTGGTGGGTCGAGGCCAAACCCACTAGAAAAAATGATTCACATACTGTTAGTGAGTTCCTAAAGACACACATCTTCCACCGATTTGGCACACCATGTGCCTTGATAAGTAACTTAGGAACCCATTTCTATAATAGAACCATGGAATATTTTTTGAAAAAGAATGGGGTTGTATATAAACTTCAACTACATATCACCCCCCAAAAAACGGAATGGCTTAACTTTCTAATAGAGAGGTGAAAATATTTCTTGAGAGAATTGTAAAACCCACCAGAAAATACTGGCCTAAAAGACTTGGTGAAGCAATTTGGGCTTATCAAACTGCCTATAAAACACCCATTGTGATGTATCCTTTTAGGATAGTTTTTGTTAAATCATTTCATCTACCAGTTGAAATCCAACATAAGTCTTTTTGGGTAGTTAAAACTTGTAATTTTGATATTGAAAAATCCGGTGAAGAAATATTGTTGCGATTTGATGAACTGGAGGAGCTTCGACTTGATTCTTATAAGAATCCTAATCTCTACAAAGAAAAATCCAAGGCACTCCATGATAAACACATCCTGATAAAGGTATTTCATGAAGGTTAAAAGGTAATTCTATTCAATTCCCGATTTCGGATTCACCCGGGTAAGATTAATTCTTGTTGGTAATGTCCTTTTGTTACTACTAATGTTTACCCATTTGGTGTAGTGAAAGTCCAAGACCCCTATTCCAAAAGTACATTCACTATTAATGGACATCAGTTAAAGCATAACCATGAGAGTATGCACAATCTTGGATCAACATCGACTTCCACTGGATACCCAACTTTTGCAGTCGACCCACCACTAGATGGAGATAACGACTCGCCAAATCCAAACCAGAGGCACCTCTTTCCCTTTAACTCTCTCTATCTCTTCCTTTCTCCTACTCTTTCTTTGTTTTCCTCTATCTTTCATTTCTTTTTATCTTCCTCTTTTGTGTGTCTGTGTATTTTAAAGAAAACTAAAAAAACTAAAAAAATATAAAAATATAAAAAAACCAAAAGAGTCATACTTACTCACCTTCAATTTTCAAATTTTGTCCAACCATTTTGGGGAGTCAAAAGACATGGTTTCATCTAAAAATTTTTGTGTTTTAATTATATATTTGGATAAAGTATTTTGTGTCAAGAATAATACATTTTGAATGCTCAGTTATTGAATTGGAAAATGCTTTTCCCCAACCGTGAGAACCAACATTAGATTTCATACCAGGGCTACCTATGGCCATCTTTTCAAAATGTGTGTTTTCAACCCTATTTGTGAGTCTTGAGTTTGTGGTCCTTTGAGATGAATTTACTACTTTATTGTGAATTAATATGATAGAGGCATTTTCTGAACCACATGAGAATCATAATAGCCAAATAGGCTCCAATTTCCCTTACATTAATCCTCCTTTTAAAAACCCCTTCGAGCCTATAAAAACCATTTCTTTGATAGCCACATTACAAGACCAATACCTTTTCCCACCCAATAGCAACATGTATTTTCATTTCATATTTTTTTATGAAATTTATGTGTGTGTGGGTGGGGGGTGGATTTCATTTCGGGTACACTTTGTTTATTTAACCATGTTATCATATGCTTGAGGGAAAACATCCATTTTAGTGTCGGGGAGATTTTTTCATTCAGTGTGTTTTGGGGAATGTAATTTACTTTCATTTATGTAATTTTGTAAATGTTATTGACAAGTGTTCAAAAAATAAATCAAAAAAAAAAGAAAAAAAAAAGAAAAAGAAAAAAAATTGGGTTGTTTCTTGGGTAGGTCAAAAATCACTCTTCCTAAACCTTTGATCTTGTTATAACTATTACAATTAGTGTCGTGAGGAGATAAATCATGGGTTGGGATATGAGAGTGATATCTTTTCCAAGTTCAACTTTTGAAAAAAAATAAAAAAAATAAAAAAACGAACACTTGCATTATATACTTATGTCATTGGGATAAGTTTGGTGGTTTGTAAATATTTCATCTTCTCATCCCCATCAAATTTTTTTCATCTATTGTGTCTTTCTTCACACAATCATTACCTTTTAAAATATTTTTTTTCATTTCCTTCCATGTTTTATTTCAAAAAAATGTGCATTCCTTTTTCTATGTTGGTGTTTTACCCCTCTTATTCTCTCTCTTGAACATTATATTCCTACCGTACCATAGCCATAGAAAAACCCCTTAAAAATACCTCTTGATTCTTGTGTACTTTGGATATGGATTGGAAGCTGAGATCTCTTTCAAACTCTAATATTTTCACTTTTGGTTTGTGAAAGAGTAAACCTCCACAAATGAATTTTATCATCTTGAGAGGTGTGAGTTTTGAGTGTCCACATTTTCCATTTCTAAATTTGATCATGAAAAAATGAATTATTTTTGGAACATTTTTTCTATAACAACTTGTGGTGGAATTCAAAATGGGTGAGTGAAATAGTCTAAACCTCCCCTGATTGGAGAAAACAAATTTTTAATATTTGTTGGTGAGTGAACATGATTTTGTTATGTTTTTATATTTGTTGTACATGAGGACATGCACAAGACTAAGTGTGGGGGAGTTGATGTTATTAATATTTTCATGACTTATTATATACTCTCTTTACTTATTTTATATGAAATGTGCATAATTTGTGTGAAATATTAATGTTTTAATACTAAGTATAATTTTTGAGAATTTTTAGAAGTAGTCCAATTGATTCAGTTTAATATTTTATTTATAAATCTCCCTCTACTGATTCAAATTGTGTGATTATTGTTTTTTAGGATTCCTTATTCAATTTCTCACATATCATTAGAAGGAATCATGGGCCAATTATTCCATTCGAAGGCTCATATGGTCAACACAAGAAGACCCAAAGCATTTGTAATGAAACTGGACCATCAATAATGATTTAGTTATTGGTATAAATCCTGATACCCAAATTTTATGAAACTACACCATATGTTCTCAATTATCCAAATGAATCATGGATAAAAATTTTAAGGTCCAACTACAATAACAAGGGGCCCAAATAATGCCTTGAAGTCCAACCCACCATTCTGGATGGGAATTAAAATCCAGACACTATTCATGACATATCTCATGATGTAATCATCAAATAGATATGATATTTTTCAGTGTGAAAGAGGATATATAGGTGGAAAAAGTTATTGAAGAAATCATTCGGTTTGGAAGACATATTCCTATTCAAAAACCCTTTCACATTTTGGACTTCAAAAAGACTAGATTGAAATGGACATATTTGAATTGTTTAATAATCCAGACATAACATCGGATTCATAGGTCCAAATGCCTCCAAATTTTGAGAGTAGTCGAAAAAAATTATTATATACAACTTTGAAGAAGGAGGTATCACAGGATTCTGCTTTCTGGATGTCCAAATAGTCGAGACAAGTGGAGGGAGAGATTAAGAATGCAAATAGTCCACATCCTTGGGCTATAAATACACCCCCCTCATCTCTTTCAAAGGGGTTGGCATTTCAGAAAATAGGAGCATCAATTGGAACGACCAAATAATTTCCAAAGTCTTGGTAGGACCTTCCATACTCAAGTTTTCACTTGAGATACCCTTCCTCCCCTCTTTGTTTCCTTTCACTTTTGTGTTGTTCTTCGTTGGTAATCTTGTAAGTTTGTGTTTTGTAATTTTATTTTAATGCCAGTTTGTTCTTCAATATCTCTTATTCTCATCCACCTTATGTATATTAATATTAATGTTCTTAAAATAGTTCAAATACATTTGAATCACCTTCCCTTATTTTGCTTCCTCATTCAATCGAAAGTTTGTTTTTTAATTATCATCATTGTTCGTGTGTGTGTGTTCGACACACCACTCTTTTCTTATCGATTTATTTTTCTTATATTATTAAATTATAATCATAATAATTATAACCATATTATTAAACACTCAAATGTCTGATTAAATCTCTCATTGGGGTGAGTTATAATTTTGGCATGTTAAGTGATTGAGATATTTTTCTTGATGAATATTCTTTGAATTAACATTGTGTATGTTGGACTTAACATGTCATGGATTAATGACTTGTTTTGTTTAACATGTGGTTTCCATGGAATATTGGAACCATAAATACACCACTATCAATAATATATTATTGAGATTAGAACCTTAAGTTAAGTTAAGGCTTGGATTAAAGCCTTAACACTTAGGGATTCTAATCAACGTCATCTTGTGACATGGGTGTTAATTTAATGCAATATAAAGCAAAGATAAAGGATATCAAAAGCTTAACTACCTAATGATGAACTCACCCCAATCTTTATCAATTTTTTAAATAAAATATCATCCATAAATTATTTCATAATCTCTGCAAACAAACCCCCCAATCATAATATAATTAACTAAAAACAACCAACTATTAACAAGTATCATCGCTGAGGATTCGACTCGAGTGCTATTGTACACATTAGCAGAGCATCAGAACTTTGACCGGTTGATAGGATACAATTGGATGTGCGTTTAAATCATTGCATATAAATAACAAGGATTTGATCATTTTCTTTGTCCATTTATATCACATCTGAGCTGAGTTTTTGAGAGAGAAGGACTTCCATGAATCGCTCTGGTTCATGATGGTTTCCACGCTATCTTTGTTTGCGTGATGGTGAATAATTCCGTGAGTAATCAATATGTTTTTTGCACAATCATAGTGATTCTTGAAGAATGATGTTTCAAAAAATCATCCAAGATAACTTGATAAACATATGGTCTCTCGGGCTTGGGTGAATATCACTATGAACCAGTGTTTTTCTTGTTTGCACAAACAAATTTGAGTTTCCATGAATAGTGAAAACATACATTGCATTGTGAAGAACTTGCAAGCATCAAATTTATAATCATTCGATATGATGAAGTCAGTGTATACTAGACTTTCACAAAGAGCTCAGTGATTGTGCAGATTAGACATTGGATTTTCACAAAGAATAATGTGTATTCAATTTTATGAGAATGAATTATAATAAGTTTGTATGCACGGTTCATGAAAGAAAACATACCTATTTTTTTGCAAGAATATTTTTCATGTATAATGGAAGGAAGAAAATTCATGTATGATTTGATGTATGTATGGGTGTTCATACATTTAGAAATGAATAGTATGTGTGTTTGAAGGATTTGAGAAGATTTAAAAAATTGAGAAAAAAATATACTGTATATGCAAGCTTCCATGCATACACATATGTTGTGTATTAAATAGTGGATAGTGTGTTTATGAAGAAAAATATTTGACTTAGTGTGAAGTTCTTTTGAAAGTGAATATTTTCTGTTATGATGTGCATGAAATAAATACATACATGCACATGAAATGTATTTCATACAAGTTTACAAGACAATGAAATATATAAAATACATGCATGATATTTGAAAAAGTGCATATGGAATATTTATTGCTTAATCAGTGTGTAGTGTTTTTGAGACTGAATCTAGAGCAGTGATTCTATCAAAGTATCAGAAGATTTCTATATATGATTTTTTAGTGTTGAGTGACTCTGGATCTTCAGAAGAAGAAAGAATTATTTCCTAAGCATCATTATACTAAGTCAGCTAATTTGATATAGTGATCAGAATTATTTGAGAAAAACCAACATCAGTGAAAAGGTACTTGAAGTGTACACAAGACTGTGCGATCCAACAAGCTTGTGGATGAGGATCAACTGATCATCCTATCTATGGATCAGATTAAAGAATATGTTGGAACTTTTGACTTGGGGGTCAAACCGGATGTTGAAGAGGCTCTAGATACTGGGGGGGGGGGGTCTAACTAGTCAAATGGTTGGGGGGTATAACCAACTAAGACAGAAGAGTTGGATTGCTGGGGGGTATAACTAGAATCAACTGGAGGTTGAGTACTGGGGTGTATAACCAGTTTCTTCCTGAACCATTGTAATTGATAAAAATATTATAGTGGATAATCCATGTTGGTGGGTCTAACCAACATGGTAAGGTTGTAGGTCTTAGTATCGATCATTATAAAAATACTATGTGTTTTGTTTCATTTACTTTCTACATTTCATGCATGATCCACTCATCTTAACAAGTGGTAGAGGTTAGAATTTAGAGGTGAAAAATAATTCGGTAAAATTGGTCACACTTGATTCACCCCCCTCTCAATGTGACTACACGATCCTTGGAAACTTCAGACCATGCCATGGTCCATAGATATTAGGGTAATATTTTTTTATGTGGGTAGTTAATTATGTTACAATGGGGGTGTTTTGGCATGGGAAAAAAGTTGTGTAAGATCAAGTGTTGAAGTTTGGGGGGATCACACTGCAGCTTAAGGCCCTACACCATGAGGGTTTCTTGAGGGGGAAGTGTCATGCCATAACATAGTGGGAATTAATTCATAATTAACTAGATTGGGTTTTATATGTTCTTCCATAGGAATGGAGGTTTTATTGTGACCCACTTTTTCTCACCAGAACCTAACCCCAGGTTTGGGCGGTGCGTTGTGGCGCTAGGGGTCACACCACAATGTGCTTATTATAGATATTCCCTAAATCCAATATAAATAAAATATTGGTTTTGGATATATTGTATTATACAATTAAAAATGGAATAAGGGATGAGATACATGTTTTTGGGTATATCTTTTCATAAGATATATGATGTCATGTGGGATTTCTAGGCTAGTCACAGTGTACGATTGTGGAATATCATAGAGTAGTGAATTCTATAGTACAATTCACACAACAAACTTTGTCAACATGCTATAAAAATGATAAGAATTATCATTAATATATCTTCCACCAATGGATATTATTATTATGTATTTTGTATATAATTAAATGCATGGGAGGTTCAATGCTATGAATTCTTGTAATGGATGAAGTCTTTACTCAAACATTTCATAGTGCTCGATTAAATTCTATGAAGACTCAATAATGTCCCAAGGATTATATAAACAGGATGTAACTATTAATATAGTAATTTATTATGTGGATTTTCCCTATCCAAATATTTCTTTATCCTCTTACCTTTACCACCTAAGACACTAGGATGTCATGGGAGGTTAGAAAGTCCTCCCTAAGCATTGAGTGATTCTTTCAAGTTGTGGATACACAATAGAGGAGTGAATCCTTTGACTGCCTCTTAGGGATATTTATCAAGCATATGAATGAAGACAGTGGAAGTGGAAATCTTTGATGAAAGGTATTCACAATGTTCTTTATTTTAATTGTACACGGTTTTGGGTTTCATATATGGTAAATTTTGGAATGGGGTTTCTTATTATTATTTTTGAATTGGTTAAGTGTTAATAAATCCCAAGAAACTGTTTAGTGGTATCAGATCCATTCTATGATCATATGGTTCTTGAAATAATGTTTTAAATAAATAATTTTTAAATTTTATTCATATTGTACTATGTATCATTGTCTATGATATATATTTTCTTAAGGGGTATGGATATTGAAATCCATATCATAGAATATGATATATGCGGATGAACTTATGTTATATGATAACATAAGAAACATTGGATCCATTCCCTATGATATGAGATATCATAGGTGAAGACACATTTACAATAATTTGGTTTTTAGTAAGTCATATGGTATGACATGGGGATCATAATAGATGATAGTTACTCATTGAATATAAAAATAGAGTATTTTATCATCAAAATGATATTGAAACTAGTTGTATAATAAGACTCCTCATGAAACAAAGTGTTGGCCCGAGTAGAGTACTCAAGAGGGGGGTGAATTGAGTATCTATAAAAATTTCTGTTTATAAATAAGCTATTTAAAAAATTCCCCCAACTAAAAATATGATATAAGTCAGATTGTAGTGAATTTATATGAGTCCTGAATGTTTAGTTACTTTTTCAAAAGATTGATTAGTTCTCATCTATACTAATCTAAAGGATTAATACAACTTTTGAAACTAACCTACTAGTTCAAAATAGTTATAAACACATGCTAAACTGACAATCAAAGTTAAATTTAGTTTTATGAAATATGTAATAAAAATAGAGTAAAAACTAAAAGGTAAAAAAATAGTGGATATGAACAAGAGCCTCAGTATCAAGCTGAGACTTAGTCCTCTCCACTTTGTGATCACCTACCACCAAGCAGTTTAAATTAATAAACAAGATTTGATCCACACCCAGAATCGGGGTTCTAAACATCACACAAGGCTGTCCAGGTCACACTTGACATCTACCATAGTAATTCATGGGAAAATAGATAACATGTCATACTTGACCTCTTTTACTATTCGATGTGGGATAAAAAGGATAAATAGAGTGAGAGTTTGAGGATATCAAGTATCCTCTAGTTATTCACATGAGTTATTTTGTATGTAACAAATAGATACACACACTTCTCAGAAATGTATATAAAAACACAATAGAGATAAGAATGTAGAGAGAGGTTTATAAGTCTCTGTGTGTTATTCCGTGAAACTCTAGACTCATTTGATATATTGGAGTTGAAGTTTGAGTCCTCTTCTGGAAGTTGACTCCAAAACAGTGTGTCGTAGCCTTTGTGTTCTAGCTTCTGGGAGTATAAAATGTGCAGATTCTTGTTCAAAAGATATTTAGAATATCTCAGTAGGTTTTGCTTCACTTCTTTATCTCTCTATATGTTTTTCCTTTTGAGTTCTTGGGTTTTGAAGTATACTCAAGAGTTGCTGGAGTTTTATGGTTTTCTTATTTTTTGCTACTCTTATGCATGCGTCAATTGATCTATCTTGTAATTTATTTATACTTTGATGTCCATTAGTCATAATGATCTCCCCATGTGCATGTACCTCATACTTTCTCATGAATATCCTACAAACAACATTAAATAATACCAGAAACATTAATTTTTCTAAATATGACCGTTAGATATAAATTTGAATTAATAAATTAGAAACAGTTTCTCTGACTTTCAGTGAGTCATAAGTATCCGTGATTCATTGGTATCGGTCTATCGGTATTAGTGGATCTCAGTATCTGTGAGTCCTTTCCATTGGCACTGGTGACTCTAGGCATCGGTGAGTCATTTATACTATCGTTCTGTCCAAGAATCGGTGAGTCATCATCAGTGACTCATTTAGAACTATCAGTGTATCTCCCATCGATGAATCATCCATCAGTGAGTTGATTGAACTATCGGTGTGACCGATCATCGATAACTTGTCCATCAGTGAGTTGCTTGAGCTATCGGTGTGACTGATCATCCATGACTTGTCCATTAGTGTGTCACTTGTTCTATTAGTGAGTCATGCATCAGTGTCTTCTTCGATCAGTGACTTCTTCATCGGTGAGTCAGCATTGGTGACCCTTTTGAACTATCAGTGTTAGGGAATCTAAAAAAACTTACAAAGTGTCTATATTATACAGAACAATATCATATTAAGTGAAATTCATAAATACATGTAAATATACACTTGTAAATATATTGAAACATAAATATCCATAAATTATTGACTTATTGAAATTTATTATACCATGTGACATAATTTATTCATTGACATGATTAACATGAGTTATAAATTAATATTTTAATTAATAGGATTTATAGATTGGCACGATTTGTTATTATTAAAACAACTATGTCACAAAGGGTCCAACGATCTCCCCCTTTTTTATAATAAAAAATCATGGAATTAATGAGTTATACAATATGTTAAGGAATACAAATTACTTGACATAGCATATTAACAGCCAGTATAAATTCTCAATATAACTATAATCTCTTTCCTTTTATGATCCCCATCAATTATTATATCAGAGGATATATATAGAAGGTTCCTTTTAAGAGAGTTATATTAGATCATTTTCATGTTCCCCCTTAGTAAGTTGTATTAGAACAGGTTGAGTGATTTGTATCAGAGGTGGGATATATATATATATATTCAGTTGATTAAATGCCATCTTTCCTATGTCAGAGTTCTCCCCCTTAGGTTAAGAGTTAATTCCATCCATTTTCACCCTTTTAGATTAAGAGTTGATGCCATCTATAGTGTTCTCCCCATTTTGGGATTAGAAAAAAGGTAAAAGGAAACAAAAAGAATAAAGAAACATTACACAAAGAAAAGTGGAAACATAGTGATGGAAAAATTGATATTCACTAAAGGTACAAAGAGTACAAAGACCTATCTAATAAATGACCCACAACTAAGGCTTGGAATTTTGAGGAGGTTTCCCTTTGTCTGAAGGGTCTAGAGAAGGTGCATGAGGTGGTGCTGTAGATGGAGGAAGGGATGGTCGAATGGAAACACCAGGTAAGGAAACACCTGTAGGAACATTAGTAGCAAGGCTTGGTCTCCTCTCTGATAGAACATGACTTTGAGGATGCTCTTTGATTACTGGCCTGATCTAAGATAAGGATTGAGATACTATCATCAGATCAGGAGGTAGAGAACCAGATGTGATGGAAGCAGCTACTGGGACCACTATTTCTTTAGCCTGTACATGTAGGTAAGGATTAAAAATCTTGATGAAGTCACTGATGATTTCACCCCATACTGCATAGCCTTTTAAAATTAATCCTTGTTCTCCATGAACTTTTCCAAAGTAGGTGTAAACTCCTTCAACTGATTCAATTTCCTCTTGAATGCCTCTGTCACTGGTGGAATATTATGGTTATCATCCAAGTACATAAGGCTGCTAATCAGGTCATACTTGGTATAGATTTTTGAGAAATACTTGTCCACCTTTTCTCTAATCTTATTCTGAGCAAAAGATGCCTCATTGGTACACTATCTAACCATGATATAAACAAGATCAGTGTTTCTGTGTACTTTGGAAAGGGTTTATTTATAAGAATAACTTTGAATAGACCTCAGATCATCTCTCATCATAGTCCTAAGGGACTCCATATCTACAACTGCAGACCTAGTACCTTTATAACTAGAGGCACCAAAAATCATCTTTCCAAGATCCTCCTTTAACTTTTTCAAATATGTACTAAGGATATGTGTAAGTAGTTTCATAAGAACCTCCATAACACTACCAAGTGTGGTCTTAAAATCAGTGGTCAGAGATTCCAATTCATTACTCATTCTCTTCAGTTCTTCTATCAACATTGTATTATTTCTAATAATTTTCTCAACTGTAGTGATTAGGTTAGGCTGAATCTCCTGAATCACCATTCTTTCAATTATATTCGCATTTTCCTATGAAATAATCATGGAAGTAGATGCTTCATTTATGACTCCAATATATGATCTCACTGACTCACATAAGTCTACTTTGAATTTCTCAAGATCAGCCTTGGTGACATAGTAAATAGGAACTATAGGGAAAACATGGTCATCAGTAGGAGGTACTATAGGTGAATTTGGAGCAAACTGTTTCACTTCATCTTGTGGAGCAGCAAGTGGAGGATCTACCATCTCCTCATCTGAGTCATAATCCAAACCAAATAGTATATAACCAATGTTTTTATTCCACTCACCAGAACATGTCCAATCTCTAGGCTCCACAGTGTCAATCCTTACTCTTCTTCCTTGAGGCTCATCCTAAACTTGTGATTCATCATCTTCTTCTTCTTTTACTCTATCCAAAACAACATTTCGAGGCACTGGTACTAACTGAACTTGAAATTCTTCTCAAACTCCATCTATTCTAGCTACTCTAGCCACTTGAGGCTCTTCCTCAGTCTGAGGTGTAGGTGCAATCTAATCCTCAGCCTCTTCCTCTTGTCCTCCAGCCATGATATCATTAATATCCTGAATGATTCCTTGAGAATCATCATTAGGGTGGTCATGACTATCCTAATTTCTAGAATCTCCATCATCATCATGACCAGTAGTATCCTATCCAATAGGATCAATACCATCCAACCAATCAGTCTCATCATCTTCTCCATGCACCGAATCCTCACCAGAATTAACATCTTCCTAACCTACTTTCAGTGAGTCACTCACATGCTCACCTTAATCCTCATCATCATCATCATCATCATCATCATCATCATCATCATCATCATCATCATCATCATCATCATCATCATCATCATCATCGTCATCATCATCATCACCATCATTAGTTTTTATTACATATCCTTAAACTCCAGAGACGTCAGTATCTTCCTCATCTTCATCACCCACCAATGGTTCTTGAGAATGTAGTTATAAAGGAGGACTGATAGGTCCATATGAAATGTCCTTAGGGATTTCAGCTATATATAGGTTACTCCTATCATCTATAAGAGAACCCTATTCTCTTGGAATCTCAGGATCTACCTGTTCCTCTTCATCATAATAAACCACCTGCTCACCAGGTTTAAGACCTGGATCAGCTTGATCCCTTGGTCTGGTAGGATGATCTATGGGATTGTAATCCTCATATATTTTCTCCTCAACTACTACCCAACATCTCTTCCATGGGTTCAAAAATATCTTTATCCTCTTGCAGATGTATTTATTCTGGAAGAATCCACTATAGGCATTAATCATCTCATCTCCATCTTCCACACATTCTAGCCTCTTCAACATTGCTAAGATCATCCTTGGATAGTATAAACAGGTTTCCTTATTGGATGGTTTTATAATCTGAGAAATATTTACCATAATGCACCTACATAAATTCAATTTACCCCCATTATTCAATAAATAAATCAGGTAAACATCCTAATACTTCAAATTAGCAAAATTTACCTTCCTTTGGCCGATTTGGTGTTGAATGAACTTGAAAAGCAATCTGTCCTCTTAATCTAAATCTGTAGCTATTTCTCTTCGGGAATTGTCATTCCCATTAAATTATTTCAAATCATTTTGATATGAAAATAAATCTGAGGATGGTGTAATATTACCCTGGTAAAAAAAATATATGCACTCATGTGGAATCTCTAAGCATTCAGCCCACTCCATTGAAGAAAAAAAGATTTCCTTTCCCTTTAATAATGACTTCATGTGAGCCTCCTCGGCTCCTGGAAAATACACTTTTATATTGAGATAGAATTGATGTACCAGATAAGGATAGAATGATCTCTCATTTTTTGAAAACCAGCTAATCCACCCTTGAGATTCCAACACTTTCAGCAATAAAGATTTTCTCGACAACAACCACTCAGCTGGAACTTCCTTCTTAGTAGTTACCACACCGCTTCCTAATTATGGATTCCCAGAACCCACGACACTATTAGATTCACTTTTCTGATGCTTATATGATGATGATTCAATTGTTCCTTCCATTTCACACTTCGTTATCTCCATTCTGAATGTTTGGGTTTGAAGGAGGGAGTCAAAAGTTCGAAGGTTTGAAAGGTAGAGTGAGGGTAGTGAAAGGTCGAAGTGTGAATCGAATTAATTTTATCATTTAGGGATTGTACTTCATAGAAAATAGAATAATGGTAAAATAAGAAACAAATAAACTGTGTTGTTTTACTTAAAATAAAACAGATGAATAGATTTACTAAAAAAAAACCCCATCGGTGTTAGTTTCATACCAATGGTATTACACGGTCAGCTTCATGTGATCAGATTCACTTGATCGGTTCCACTGATCAGTTTCACTGATCAGTTTCAACTGATTGGTTTCACTTATTAGTTTCAGTTGATCAGTTTCACTGATCAATTTTACTGATTGTTTTCACTGATCGGTTTCACTAATCAGTTTCACTTGATTGGTTTCACTGATGAGTTTCACTGGTCGGTTTCACTTGATCGGTTTCACTGATCAGTGTGACAGAAAACAGATCTTTCTAAATTGATAAGGTCAGATAGTCTTTATAGATTTATCATTACTAGTTCATGTTTTATGTAGCTCATTATCTCAGAGTGTAAGGGTTTTGTGAAAATGTCTGGAAGTTGATGCTCAGTCCCAATAAACTCAAGAGTTATATCACCTTTCTGATAATGGTTTCTCAAAAAGTGATGTCTTACATTAATATGTTTTGTTCTGGAATGATAAATTATATTTTTAGAAATGGTAATAGAACTTTTATTGTCACAATTTAGAAGGATATGTCTGAATTGAAATCCATAGTCTAATAAAGTGTGTTTTATCCACAAAATTTCTGCACAATAACTACCAGCAACAATGTACTCTGCCTCAGTAGTTGATAATGCAACCAAATTTTTTTTTACAACACCATTAAATTATAGAATTTCCCAAAAAGCGACATGTTCCAGAGGTTATCTTTCTATCTAATTTACACCCACCAAAGTCCATATCATAATAACTGACCAAATCAAATGGTTGTCCTCTCGGGTAGAACAATCCTAAATTAGTTGTATATTTGAGGTATTTGAAAACTCTTTTAACAACATTTAAATTTTGGGGTTTTCTTGAAATCTTACACACATACATACCCCAAAAATTATGTCTGGACTACTATAAGTTAAGTTCATCAAACTCCCAATTATTCCTCTATAAGCAGTTTTATCAACAAAATTCCCATTTTTATCAAGATTCAGCTTACATGTAGAACTCATAGGTGTTTCACTACTATTAATGCTATCAAAACCATATTTTTTCAAAATATCTTTAGTATGTTTACTTTGATTAATAATAATACCTTTTTTGTTTTGAAATATTTGAAATCCAAGAAAATATTTAAGTTCACCCATCAAACTCATTTCAAACTCACTTTGCATCATTTTTGAAAAATCATTACATAAGAAATTTTTAGAAAATCCAAAGATAATATCATATACATATATTTGAGCTATTAAAAATTCTTTATAAATTTTTTTTATAAATAAAGTTGGATCTGAAAAACCTTTTGTAAAACCTTTAGAAATAAGAATGTTACTTAACCTTTCATACCAATCTCTTGGAGCTTGTTTCAAACCATATAAAGCATTATATAATTTGAAAACTTGATTTGGAAAATGTGGATTTTTAAATCTTGGGGGTTGTTAAAAAACATCCTTAATTATATAACCATTTAAGAATTCACTTTTAACATCCATTTGATAAAGTTTTAAATCTAAGTGTGCTGTATAGGAAAGTAGAATTCTAATGGATTCAAGCCTAGATACCAGTGAAAAGGTCTCCTCATAATCAATTCCCTATTCTTGATTATAGCCTTTTGAAACCAATATAAATTTGTTTTTAACTATATTTCTATCTTAATTCACTTTATTCCAAACGCCCATTTAGTTCCTATGGTTAAGGTATCTTTTGGTCTATCCACCAACTTCCAGAATTTATTTGACTCAAACTGATTAAGATCTTCTAGCATAGTCGTTACCCAAAATTCTTCATTGATAGAATCATTGATAATTTTAAGTTCAAGTTGTGACAAGAATGCTTTATTTTCAACCATATTTCTCAAAGAAGATCCAGTTTGTGTTCCTCTATCTAAATCTCAAACTACAACATCTGAGGGATGGTTTTTAAGAGTTCTAGTTGGTCTAGTAAAAGTAGGGATGGTTATTTTATGTTCATTACCTAGTTCTGGTTCATTATGGTTAGATTCTAGAGAATTTCCAAAACATGAGGTTTTAACAGATTCTTTTATAGGATGGTCTGAGGGTTTAGCATTATTGTCTAGATTTGAAATATCCTCTTTTAGATTCCCTAGTTATGTATTAGGTTCATGTGGATCTGTTTCATTAAACTTGACATGTACAGATTCCTCCACACATTTGGTTCTTTTATTAAAGACTCTATAAGCTTTGTTTGATGTTTAATATCCAAGGAATATTCCTTCATCACTTTTCGAGTAAAATTTATCTAGATTATCTTTAGTGTTAGGAATATAAACTTTACATCTAAACACTTTAAAATAATTTACCTTGGGTTTATTATTATTCCATAACTCATCAGGAGTTTTCTTAAGGATAGTTATGATTAAGACTCTATTTATTATGTAAAAATTTTTATTAATAGATTCAACCCAAAAATAAATTGGTAGGTCATATTCATTGAGCATAGTTCGGGAAATTTCTTGTAGGGTTCTATTTCTTCTTTCTATTACACCATTCTATTGAGGTGTCCTAAGTGAAGCAATGTTGTGCCTATCACTATTTTGTGAGAAAAAAGATACAAAGTCTTGATTTTCAAACTCACGACCATGGTCACTTCTTAATGATTTAATTTTAAGTCCACTAAGATTTTCTACAGTCCTAACATACTTGATAAAATGAGAGAAAGATTCACTTTTGTGATCTAAGAAAAAGGTCCAAGTATACCTAGAGAAGTCATCTACAAGAACATAAATATAGTGCTTCCCATTAAGAATTGAAACTCTAGATGGTCCAAACAATTCCATGTGAACCAACTCAAGAGGTTGAGAAGCTGTAATTTCTTTATTTGGTTTGAAAGTGATTTTGTGTTGCTTTCCCTTTTGAAAAGGATTTCACACTCTATTATCTGGAAACTATAGTTTGGGAAGGTCTTTAACTAAGCCTTTTTTTGTCAAATTTTTAAGGGAGTGTACATTACAATGTCCTAGTCTTCTGTGCCAGAGCCAAGACTCCTTGTGAAAGGCACTTAGACAAGAAACATTATGTGATGCTAGTGTTTCTAAGTTTATAGCATATACATTATCATTTATAGGAGTAGTAAATACTAAGTTATTCTTAGCATAAAAAACATGGCATGCATCATTTTTAAATTTGACATTAAATCCATCATCACACAGTTGATATATTCTAAGCAAGTTATACTTTAATCCATCAACATAAAGTAATTTGGAAATTGAAATAGAGTTAGGGTTACCAATCTAACCTAAGATGATGATTTTTTCCTTTACCATTATCAAAAAATGTGTCATGTCCTCCATAAATTTTGATGAGATTATTGAATCTTGAGTAATATATTTTCATGTGTTTTGAACAACCACAATCAAAGTAAATGTTTTTCTACAGGAACTCTTTAGGAAATTTAACTCAGATGTGTTTGTCATAAAATACATATTTGCTATGTCATATTTCTCATCATGAGATGATGCTGATTCATTGGAGCTATCCTCAGAGGCACACCAGGTGGACTTCATAGCTTTCTTATACTTCTTGTTTTTGTTTTCATACATCTTATTGTATTTTAACTTTGGACATTCATCTTTGACATGTCCTCTCCTCTGATTTGTCATTTATTTTCTAGTCCTTTTTCTAGTTTCCATTATTGTCATATTTTTCTTTAATGTTTGGTCTCTTGAAGAAATTTTTATTTTTGTAGAATTTTCTGAATCCCTTGGACAGTTGGGCCATTTCTTCATCACTATCTGAAACTGATTCTTCACTACTTGTGCTCTCAACAGTAGCTTGGACTTTCTCTTTTTCCTTACCCTTGGAAGTGGTAGCCTTGAAGGCTATATATTTTATCTTTGGTTCATCCTCTTCTTATTTTTTTAATTTAAGATCTTCTTCAAACATCATCCGTTTTCCAATGAGTTCTTCGACATGTAATTTTATGATTTCACACGATTCTCTAATACAGAAAGAAGTTCCTCTCCATCTATCAGGTAAGCATCTATGAATCCTCATAATTTGTTCTTTGGTAGTAACATCTCTTCCCAGAGAGATAATTGTGTTCACTATTTCATTAAACAAGAGATACATATCAGAAATTGGCTCATAAGGCTTCATCTTAAAGTTATCATATTTAATATTATATGTGTTACGTCTCATTTACTTAACACTAGAAGTTTCTTCATGTGAAATAAACAAAGTATCCCAAATTTCTTAGGCTGTTTTAGATGCAGAAATTCTGTTAAATTCCTCATATCCTAAAGATAAGTATAAGGAATTCATGGATTTACAATTATTGTTATAATTAGTCCTAGTTGGGTCATCCAAAGTAGTTCTAGCAGTAGCCGGAATCTTTTACTCATCTATAATTGAAGATCAAATTTCAAAACCCATACTTTCTAAATGAATTTTAATTTTAATTTTCCATTGGGCATAATTAGTTCCATTAATGAAAGGATGTCTATTGGTAGAAACACCTTTTCGTCTATTATCCATAATAAAATTTTAAAACAAGACTTAAAAGAGATAAAAATTTAGTATTGATATAAATTTTAAGATATTTAAAATGAAACTAAAATCACAGTTGAAAATGTTTGAAAAAACATTAAAAACTGATAATTCAAAACTCCTTTGATATAAAATGTTTGTTGGAGTAGAGTAATCAAGAGGAGGGTGAATTGAGTATCTATAAAAATTTCTATTTATAAACAGTCTATTTAAAAAATTCCTCAACTAAAAATATGATGTAAGTCAGTTTGTAGTGAATTTATAAGCATCCTGAATATTTAGTTACTTTCTCAAAATATTGATTAGTTCTCAGCTATACTAATCTAAAATATTAATACACAATTTTAAACTAACATACTAGTTAAAAATAGTTATAAACATGAGCTAAAATAACTATCAAAGTTCAATTTAGTTTTTTGAAATATGTAATAAAAACAGAGTAAAAAATAAAAGGTAAAAACATAGTGGATATAAACAAAAGGTTCAATATCAATTTGAGAATTAGTCCTCTCCACTTGGTAATCACCTACCACCAACAAGTTTAAATTAATAATCATGTTTTGATTCACACCCTAGATCAGGGTTCACAACATCACACAAGGTTGTCCAGGTCACACTTGACCTCTACCACAATTATTTTTGGGAAAAAGCTAACAGGTCACACTTGAACTCTTCCAAATTTCAACTTTGGATACAAAAGAATAAATTGAGGGAGAGTTTGAGGACATCAATTATCCTCTAGTTATACATAAGAGTTAGTGTGTGTGTGTAACAGACAAATACACACACTTCTCAGAAATGTAAATAAAAGAACACAACAGAGCTAAGGATGTAGAGAGATGTTTATAAGTATCTGTGTGTTATGCAGTGTAGTTCTGGACTCATTTGATATAGTGGAGTTGAATTTTGATTCCTCTTCTAGATGTTGACTCCAAAATAGAGTTTCGTAGCCTCTGTTTTCTAGATTCTAAGAGTATAAAATGATCAGCTTCTTATTTGAAAGATGTTCAGAATAGCTCAACAGGTTTTTCTTCACTTCTTGATCTCCTCATATGTTCTTCCTTTTTAGTTCTTGGGTTTTGAAGTATACTCGAGAGTTGAAGGAGTTCTATGGTTTTCTAGTTTTTTGATACTTTTTTTTTCATGTGTCGAATGATCCAGCTTGTAATTTATTTATACTTCGAGGTTCAGCAGGCATAATAATCTCCCCACGTGCATGTACTTCATATTGTCTCCTGAATATCCTATAGACGTAATTAAATAATGTTAGAAACATTAATTTGTTTAAATATGACTGTTTGATATAAATTTGAATTAATAAATTAAAAACTGTTTCTATGAATATCAGTGAGTCATAAGTATCGGTGAGTAATTGGCATCGTTCAGTCAGCATCAGTCTGTCAACATCGGTGACTCTCTATATCGGCGAGTCCTTTCCATCGGTATCAGTGACTCTGGGCATCAGTGAGTCATTTATACTATCGGCCTATCTAGGCATCAGTGAGTCATCATCGGTGACTCGTTTAGAACTATTGGTGTGTCACCCATCAGTGACCCATCCATCGGTGAGTTTCTTGAACTATCAGTGTGACCGATCATCAGGGACTTGTCCATCGGTGTGTCACTTGTTCTATTGGTGAGTCCTGCATCAGTGTCTTCTTCGATCACTGACTTCTTCATCGGTGATTCAACATAGTTGAGTCAACCATCGATGAATCTTTTGAACTATTGGTGTCAGGGACTCTGAAAAAACTTACAAAGTGTTTGCCTTATACAGAACAATATCAGATTAACTGAAATTCATAAATACATGTAAATATACACTTTTAAATATATTGAAACATAAATATCCATAAATTATTGACTTATTAAAATTTGTTATACTATGTGACATAGTTTATTCATTTATAAATATTCATTGACATATTTAACATGAGTTATAACTTAATATTTTAATTAATAGAATTTGTAGATTGACATGATTTGTAATTATTAAAACAACTATCTCACAAAGGGTATAACACAAATGGATTCTGAAATCATAAATTCTCAATCGTAGAATATGATTGATAATTAAATCCATATCTTATGATATAATTCATATCATAAAATATTATATGTATATAATTTTTTTCTTGTAAATTTCAATAATAAATTAATTTAAATAATGTATAAATTGTTTAAAAATTATAGAATATTTATTTTGGGATATTTATTTAATTTATAATGTTTTTATAAATTATATTAATTATTAAATGTTTATAATTAATTAATAAATGTTTATGAAACATTTATTAAATAAATATACATAATATTAAATTTTAATATTAGATACCCATTGAAATTATATGGAATGAATTATAATTTAGATGTAAAATTCTTATATTAAAATTATAAGAGTATTTTATAAAATGTCTACAAATTAAAAAATAAGGAATAATATTAAGGAGTTTATATTTAAAATTATGAATTGATCATAATTATTTAATTTTAATTTATCAAATTAAAATTCCTTATTTGAGGAAATTATTTAAACCCTATCAAAAGAAGTTTTGATAATTGATATGATCAAAGTTTTAAAAATGATTAATACTTGGTATTAAAATTTTATAATTTTTTTACATAATAGAATTGGAATATAAGTGTTTATATTTCATTTAATATCATATATTTAACAAAATTTCATATATACATAATCTGAAGGAGTTTATATTAGAAATAAATAGAAAGTGTTTATATTTATTTAATTATGGACTGTCCATAATGCATGATTAAATTATAAAACTGTTTATAATTTATTTATTAATGATTGACCATAAATGTTTGTTTCATATTTAAATATTTTATTTTTTTCATTTAGAATATTGATATAAAAAAATAGGATAAACCCTCAAGAGAGATAGCCCTTAGGAAAATGAGGAAGAATTCCTAACATAGATGTTCGATCCTTCATAGACATCCATGCTGGGAAAGATCAATAATTGCATGAAGACTATGATGATTCAAAGACTATAGTGTACATTGATCCAAAGAGATACCAACACAGGGGCTTCTCAGTAATCTTAATTTTGAAGTAAGAGGTACAAATCCTCTCTTATAATCTATGTTTTATGCTTGTTAGAAAATTTATTACGTGTATACCTTTACTCATATTCCCATGAAAGAATTTATAATATATTGGATTCATTGGATTTCATATTAGCCTACTGAGTTCTTTGATGTGGCTTTCTATTTCTCATCTGAAAAAAATATATTTTTGTCTATAGATGAGAGGTTTGTGGTCCTTCCATGGTTTCTCCATGAAAGTATTTAAATAATCCCTAAACACCAACAATAAGTTTTATCCCCCCATCATTCCTATATAGTTAAGATTCCCTAGTTTTCTGATTCATTTGTTTAAATAGGATTCCATCTTTTTGATAGTTAGGTTTATTATGTAGCCTATTAAATTAGACTCTGATATTAAAAATATCTCATGAACTTTTATTGTGATATTTTGTGGAAATATTGATATATATAAACCTATTCCAACCCTCATATAAATTCAAAATGGGGAGTCTATATTTTAAAAAGAGATTTTCTTTGAAAATCTACCACTTTATTATAGTAAATGCTTTAAAACCAGACACTCCAAGAAGGGATGTGGAAATAATTCATACTATGAATGCCCCATTACATGAAATAAATCAATATAGGTTAAAAAAGGATATATGAAGGGGGATTATTTTTCTTCTTCTGGACCCCTAAGGATATTGTTGATATAGATGTCAATAAGGACTTTGATGGGCCTTCCAAGTCTCAAGACTCTCTTGAAACTTTATCTACATTTATAGACACTATTAATGATTCCCAACCTATCAATGAGCATAAGGAATATATTAAAATCTTTATAAATATTATCTTGATACCCAAGGAGTTTCTCATACCATACAATAGGAGGACCATGATATCCACTTTGATTTTGGTTAATTTATCCATGATTCTCATGAGAAACCTCATGAGATTGAGGATTAATACTTAAAGTCAAGTGCTAAGAAAGGTAAGAAAACAATGGTTTAATTGTATGGATTTATCATTCCACATCCTAGGAAGACTCATAAATATATATATTATTCTAATATTGAGAAAAAAATTGTACTCAATACTTAGGATCCTCTATAAATGTAAAAGTAAGTAATCCCCCATAGCCTCTGGTTGTTGAACATCTTACTTCATCCTATAATGAAGAAGATTAAAAAGATGTTTTTTGGATTAATAATTGCACACATGTTTTAAAATACTGTCTTAAGGAAGATTTTTATACATGGGTTTAGGAACATGACATGCTATCTTATAATATATTCCTAAACAATGAGTTAACTTTGGATGATTATATAAACACTAGAGATAGTATGTTTGAGTGAATTGAATTAGAATTTGATCAAAACCCTAATTTTGACTACCTAAAACTCTATTGGGAATTGTATTCTATGTCAATGAAAAGTTTTGGTGATTTATATTTTCATTTATAAGCTTCAACCTTACATCACTATTATATTAATATCAGTGGGGATATTAGTACTATAAGAATCTTCCATGGATGAAACTATAGGAATAAATGGATTGTTATTTGAATTTATTTTCTATAAAATTCTATTTGGAAGTTGTTTTTTGATATATTAATACTTACTCTACTCATGATCTTGGTACTACTTTAAAATATGGTTCATAAATATTAAAAGGAGATCATTATTCATCTTATTGTGGGGATATTGATGAACTTTCCTATCATTCCCACAATGATTTTTTATGGTTCTTATTTTTGGCTTCACAAATCTTACTTGGAACACTTAAGAGACTCAATGAATTATTTTTTCCAAAACATGTGATAGTGTGGGAGAATTTTTAAAATTAGTATTGATGAAGTGGAGGAAGTTACTCACATATGCAAGGATTATAACAGTGGATGAATTCTTGAGATTATAATGCTGGGTCTTTTTTCAAATATGAATTGGTCTTTAATTACAGAAAAATGGTATTTAGAAGAAAAAGAAAATATATAGCAGATCACTAGGATTATAACCAAGAGAAATTTATGAATAAGTTTTCAATGTTTGAAATTTTGGAAATTTTCCTTTCATGGGTTATTTTTAAATGGGATAATATATGAGGAAAACCATTTTTTTATGGATAGTCTTTTTCTATTTCACAGATTCCACTACTCTTAGAATATTCATCTTCTAGAGGATGATGCTTTCATTCAACTAGGATTTTATTAGGATTAACTTATGTTTATATATAACCCTTTTTATTTTTTGTATCTTTTCAATAAATCTCCCACTAGGGTAATCACTTTACACCACATGCAAACATTGCACCTTTATTTCTCATTAATAAATTTTTAGGGAACATGATTTGGATTACTGACTTGAGTTTCAAGTCATATTTATCTATTTTATTCTCTAATTTATTCATTAATATAATTTTTATATTATGAATTAGTTCATTCTTTAGTAGAAAGTGTTAAAAAACCTCTATAAATTTTCTTACATGCATATAGGGAGCTACATTCTATGTATGATAATAGAAATAGAAATCTTGTACCTTGACTTTGGATTATACTATGTTATGAGCTTAATTTAAGGATTTAATTATGATTTATACATATTAGGTGTTAGAATAATGATGTTATTAAAGACTCTCCTGAGTAAAGTATCCATGGGTAGAGGGACTTTGGGTTGGGTTGCTCTTTGGCTTAGAGGCTGACTTGTATAGAAAATGGGGGCTGGCTATTTGTCACCCCAAGATTACTCTTATAGTGATTGTTGAATTAATATGAATATAATACTTTAAATGTAATCGTTTCATCCTTCATATTCATGGGTTGAATTTGGATATGTATGAATATAGTTTTATTTTAATTTAGGTTAGTAACACATGCTATGAGTTTCGTAAAGAGTTACACATCAATTTGGTTTGAATATATTGATTTTTTTGGAAGGAATAAGATTAAAAAATAAATAATTTAAGGGAATACATGAGATAATATGGTGATATTAAATCCCATTTAGAAATACTATGGGTTTTATTTTTTCTAAAGCGAACATTGTTCAAGACCTTGATCATATACCCAGGTAGGTCATACTAAATTTGGGTGCCCATGGATTATATTGTGTAAGGAAAGAAAGTAATGGGTGATCCTAAAAGGATTAGGTTCATATTCATTGAATTTTATTTAGGTTAGAATTAGTTGGGAGGACCTAATAGGAATAAGTTACCATAGGAATAGAGTTTAGTTTATCCATATGAAGGATTGGGAAAATAATTCCCCCCTCAACCATCCAAGTCATATATGATATGATTGGGATGATGGTCTAACTAAATTTATAATTGATGGGAAAAATAATAAATTGATAAAATTATTAGTAAAATATGGATATTATCCCATTAATGGATATGATGAGCTCAAAAGGGGTTATTAATGTAGTGGGATAACATTTAATAAAATTCATTGTTAAATGTATACAAATCATGATACGCATATGATAAAAGATTATATTATCGATAAATGAAATCATCATCATAAAACAATTTTAATTTGAGATAAATATTATAGAAAATTGGGACCTAATGTAAGAAAGTTTTTTGGGAGGTTTAGAA
Source organism: Viscum album (assembly GCA_963277665.1). NCBI lineage: Eukaryota > Viridiplantae > Streptophyta > Magnoliopsida > Santalales > Viscaceae > Viscum > Viscum album. The sequence continues at coordinate 798,923,217 of OY728150.1, read as the reverse complement.
ACTTAAGAATTTTTCTTAAGCAATGAAGCTATTTAACACTTGAATCTAGATTTTTCTGAGAAGTATAGAGTGATTCAATTACGGTTTCAAAGGCATGCCCAATGAAACTTTAATCACCTCTCATGAACTCAATATGATTGTGTATTGATGAATTGGAGATACCAAAGGTTTATTTTAAGGATTATTCTGGTTAAATAATCTATTTTTTTGGAAATATTTCGGCAAGACGAATGAGTTCAAGAAATATTAACCATAATTTATCAAATTTTTTTGGATAGATGGGCATGGAATGTGATGTTTAGTCTCTTACACTATGTTAATAGTATAAGTGAGTATTTTTTCAAACCATATGATGAAAATATATTTTTAAAATCCAATAATGTTTCTTCAAAAATCATGGAAAGGTCATTGAAACTTAAAGGAACTATTAAAAAGAAATGAAAATATTTCTATAAGATGGTATTGTCTAGAATAACTTTAATGGTGTAAGAAAATCCATGATATGTTTACGTGAGGTTTCAGTGTTATAGAAATAAATTCTTGATTTTTGAATGGTATAAGATAATAATTTATATCTTATAACTGTTTTGAGAATACATGAGTTCAATATCAAGGAATGATGTGATACAACTTATAGTTTTCACTTAAATGATGAAACAATGGGTTTTTGAATCACAGTTTTTAATGTAAATGAATATTTCTTGTTCAAATAGATCTATGTGATGGACGTGTATCTTCACCTTATTTCTATTATATTATAAGAGAATATTTTTTTATTAAAAAGGAATTGTTATGAATAATATGATATGATGATTTTGATACACATGGTTTATAATTCATTAGAATCTATAAGAAACACGAAAATGAGACATGGATAAAAGTATTTTTATCCAAGATAAAGAGTTTATCCGAGATATATATTAAAATATGATGTATATGACCCCACCATCACCATTAGTGTATTATATTAAATAATAAAATCCTATATTTAGAGTAACTCTATAAAAACATATAATACCATATATGATATAGATACAATAGTTTATTTGTTAAATATTCTAAATAAAAGGAATTAAGTGTTATTTCTTGATACACAAGAGATTTTGTATCTTAGAATAATATTCTAAAGATAATAAAATTCCTAAGTGGTTAGTGGAGTATATTTGGACTTTAAGAATCTAAAAATTATAAAATAAAGGACTATACGAGTCAAGATAAAAATTTAATGTCACTTAATACCCTAAAAAGTTTATTATGTTTTTGGTAAAAGATTAATATAAAGGGTTAAATTAGTTACAAAATGATTTGAAGGAATTTTTTATGGAATAGTTTATAAGGAATAATTATGATGATATAATTATAAAGAGTTCTAAGTATAAAAAAATTTATTAATATTTTAGAATTGTATTCTATGAAGTTAAGAAGTTTGAAAACTATGTTCATTAAGATGTGGAGGGAATTATATAAATATGTAATGAATTTAAGAAAACCCTAAAATTGAAGTGCATATAATTCTTATATGGTAGTCTATCATATGTGATATGATGAGAAAAATTCTTATTTATAGTTTTTTTTAAAATTATTAAAGAGGTTTATGAATATAAAATGCATCATGTTATATAAATAAAATCTCCAATTTATCATTTTTTAATTTTAGATATATATAATCATGAAGTGAAATAATAATTGAACTATTAAATTATGAATTTGAGTTATCTATAACTGATGTTCCTCATAGATTATTATAGGTTGTGATGAAATGTTAAGGTTAGTGTGATTAGGATTCTTGTATCAAGACAAAAAACATGATCTCAAGGAATACAAAAGTATTGTTCTATGGATGAATATTGGAACAATAAAATGTGTTCCATACAATTTTACATTGAATCCATGATACTATACCCACTTATATGAACTAGTTCTAGTTTGAAAAGAAAAGTATCTCCACACCTGAAAAGTATCCCCACTTATATGGATATATATTCCACTTTTATTACAAATAGTCCCTTCATGGCCACATACCACCTTTGCAGTTGGAGGTCATTTTCGATGAAAGAACACAACCCATTATGCTCATGTGGTTACTTTGCAGACTATGTTTTTTTTCATTGGATAGATGATATTCCTATATATCCATGTACTTTCTATGTGCTTGTGTGCCTCCAACATTCTTATTTACTTCCTACAAAACTACCTATTTTTTTGAAGGAATAACCTATAAATACACAACACACCATTCAATAGGGTATGGCTTTTCTATTATTTAGGAAAAGCGTTAAAATCTTGTAAATCACATTAATTTCAAAGAAATCCCATTGATAATTCATAACAAAATACTTATAAATAATAAGTAAAAGTACCTTGAATCCCATTTCTGAAGGACACTTCATAATGAACATCCAAAACTACCTTTTTCATAGGTCTTCTTATGAGGATTCTTTAATAATAACATTTATAAACATAGTTCATGAAGGGATTCTCATGAGGTCCTTCTTGGAGGTACCCCTGTGAACAAAGTTAATAGAGTTTTATTCTTTAGGCACCTATATGGATCCACCCCCATGAATACAGTTCAAGGAGAACCTCCTATGTGGTGGCTCATCTATGATATTCCTTTTTGATGATCCTCGATGAGATCACTTATTGAAATATCATTCACATGACTTCTTTTCTTATGAAATTTAACCCAAATAAATATGTGATATATACCACCTTTTATATATAAAATTGATCCTATGTGAAATGGGGGCCTCCTAGGGTGTTTATTTACTTATTTTATATGGTATTATAGTATAAAGCATTCAACCCAAGAATTGACTCTTTATGAAGCACCCAATAACTAGGCTTCCTTTTCACCCTTTCTTTCACCTAGGTCACCTATCCAAGCTGAATCATCTCAATTAAAATAGTATTTTCCTTTTAGTAAGTTTAAATATTCTATCATAGACTCATACTAGGTATAATCCTATACTATATTCTCATTGATGATCTCATTACCATTCCCCCGTTAATGAAAAATACATATATGGTCCTCCAACTAGGTGTAAGCTCCAATTATATATTTTCATATTTTGTTTCCAATATAAAAGATAAACTAAAATGAGCATCATATGCATAATCTCCATATCAACGATTTGAGTCAAGTCAATATTCTTTATTTCCTTATCTTCTTTGAGTTGAGGTACTCCTATTGATCTCATCGTAGCACCAAGAGATGAGATACTCTTCTTGGTTTCTGTAAATACCCACACCTGACTCATTCACCAGAGTAAACTCAAAAGGGAAGCCCAATCCATAAGTACCATATAATCCCTTATTTTCTCCCATTCCATGCTCTAAATTTACTTACCGTGTGATGTTAAATTGTATAATAAGGTCCTAATGAATAACCTATATAACATGAACTACACGATCTTTGATTCTTGTTAACCAAGATAAGTAGGATTTCACTTTGAGGTTTAAACCTAAGACCCCAATATAAATATTGGGCCTCCTACTAGGTGTAATCCCTAACCATACCTTTAACTATTTAGTTACTAATAAATTAGATAAAATAGAATTAGAAACATATACATAATACCCCTATCAATACTTTGATTTGAGATAATTCTCTTGGTTTTCTTATGTGTCTTGAGTCTAGAAAATATTATTGGTTTCATTAGAACATCTTGAATTGAGATACTTCTCTTGGTTTCCCAAAATAAACTCACCTAGATCATTCAAAAGAGTAAATTAAAAAAGGAATCCCAATGTACAAATCCCATATAATCCATTTTCGTATCTCCTTCCATGATGAAAACATCCTTATCATATGAATCTAAACTACATGGTAAGTTCCTGACACATGACCTTAAACTATGAAACATGAACTACATATTATTTGATTCCTGTTAACTTAGATACATAGGCCACCTCTTTGAGATTCAATCCCAATACCCCAATAAAAATATTAGTCCTACTACCAGGTGTAATCCTCAACCATTATAGTCTTCTCAACTCATCTAGTTACCAATAGACGAGTGATTGAAATTTGTATATGGACCTCCTATTAGGTGTAATCCCCAACCACTGTAATGTCCTGACCCAGGACCCACTTAACCGGTGCCATGATATAGTGGGTAACATGGCCTAAATCATTCCTCCCCTTACACCAGATCCTTCTAACTAGTAGCAAGGGTCTAAGGTAGTATAGTGGAGAGACTATACACTAACAACAGATTGGTATAGTGGATATAATAATTAATTAGAAAATAGTGGAAGAATAATAAATCATATATCATAGTGTAAACCAAACAATAATCAAATGATTAAGATTAAATAACTAAAAAAATTTAATATTAATCATAAGCCTATAGGTTGAGTCATATACATGATTATTTCATGGCATGCTGATATATAAAAAATGGGAACACGGGATACTTGGTACAGACACAGACAACATGCTATAAAAAAAATAAAAAAAAGGCCTAAAGACTACTCCTTTGGAATCATAATAACACTTTGTCTTTGATCCAAAGATCAATGTTATAAGTAAAACATATCAAGCATCTGCAGTAGGGTGCTTGCCCTTATCCATACCTATAGACATGAAGTGTACTCATGTACCAAAGGTGGATCGAGTAGGGTGTGAGATAAACTCATTCGGACACCACTAATGGTGTTTAGAAATAATATATCCATTGTACATAACATAGAAATGTGTAAGTAAAATTAATAATAAATAATTCCAAACAATAAATATCATTCAGCTCAGGTTCCATCATGAAACCTGACAGACTCTACCTACTTCAGTATAAGTTGAAATATGTCTGATCTGATTACCATATATATATATATATAAGTAATAATATATATATATAGTTATATACTATATAAATTTATATGCTCTAAGTACATGTGAACATAAGTAGGCATATACATGGATATTAGGTGCTAGCTAGACTTCGGGTGTAACTTATGAGTCCATAACCAGTCTAATGAGCTATAGGCCCAAGCAAGGGTACATGCCATAAATCTCATGATGAATGGGAGATGTCATGATCAAAACTTGAGATAGGTGGGGTGAGACATAATTCATAACACCCGATATGGAGGAATGTGGAATATCATTCCCATCGCCCAGATAAAAGTATAATAGTGAGAGACATCATGCTCAACACCCAATTTAAGGGAGAGTAAAACATCATTCTCAAAAATTCATTAACCATCATTCAATATCCCATATCAATGGAATAATAATAATAATAATAATAATAATAACATGAGGGGTCACCTATAATTCATTCTAATCATCAAGCCCAATACAACCAAGGCATCACAGTTCATATAATCCTTATAAATAAAAACATGCATTAATTGGCATGGCCATTGCACCCATTATCATTTGTTTTAAAACAAAACATTTAATTAATTAATGAAATTAAATCATATTCAATGAAAACCAATCACTTAAAAGGTGATTTAATCAATGAGAAAATTTCACAAAGGGGGAAATTCCACTTACAATCCAATTTGAACACTTAGATGGTGTTTGGTCCATTAAAAAATTATATATAAAGAAGTATTTAATTTAGAACACCCAAAGGGCCAGCTATGATTGAGGTAAGAATCCTCTAAACACTTATTAGGGGTCCATGGGAGTATAAAAATATTTTTATAATTATTATAAAGTAAGAATACATTTTAAGGTGATGCGTGAAAATGTTTGGCATGCTGTAGAATGGAGAAAGCTATAAAAACACTAAATGTTCTGGGAAATAAATCTATACCACCTACCTTAGGGTTGTATATGAATCCTCATCCAATACAATCTTTGTATTTAAATTATATCAGAATAAAAATTAAGAATGGTCCTACTCCTTAAAAATAGGGTGAATGATCTCACACCTAAACAGCGCAACTAACGGGAAGAGAAATTGAAAATATAAGTAATAGGATTAAAGATGTTACTAATGTAGATCCAAAAATTCCAATAGTGTTTGATTTGGATTATATACATTAGAGCTACCATGATCCCCAGATTGAGGAGAAAGTGAGCTAATGAGAGAGGGGAATGAGGCTTCCACCAGTAAATATTAAGAAAAAAAGAGCTGTGAGGTATTACTTTAATTAAGGGAAAAATTGTAAATTCAACCTTCTAGATAGGTTTTAATGGTTTGGCCACAGAGTTGGCCAAACCATACACCAACCATGAACCACACACTATCTAAGGAGGGTCCCTGCATGGGCTAGGCACATAGTTTGGCTAACCATACACAATCCATGCATGAAGCCTCTGTATAAAACCCTCTGCAACTCTCATGGGCATGAAACTCATCTCACATGGTTTTAGACAAATTGTGCAGCTCCCCACTCCCCTCTAAAATTCCCCACACGTTTAGAGGAAACCATGCGGGGTGAGATGCATGGTTTCTTATAACCATGAAACTCAATATTTTTTCCAAAATTCTAGAGATACAAGATATAAATAAGCCCTGGATACCCTCATGACAACCTTGACTCCATTAGATAACATTACAAGGGACAAAATAAGGAATTTAATCCAAAACAATTCATACCATCATGAAAAGTTGGGTATTTATGACCTCCCCTCATTAAAGTAACTCATCCCCAAGTTGGCCTTCTAAGGGTAAAGAGGTATCATCAGAGAAAATCTCTAGTCATAGAGCTCATATATCAGCTTCATGCTCCTAGGTCTTGTCCTATACTTAGTTTTTCTCCAACAACACTCGTACTAAAGGATCAGACCTGCCTTAGAGTGTCTTCATGCTCTGATCCACAATACACATAGGGTACTTCTCAAATGTTGCATCCAAATATTACTAAACCTCATCAGGTTGAAGTACATGTGATGGTTCTGGATATTACCTGTGAAGCTGAGACATGTGAATGACATCATGCATAGGCTGATATCTCTAAGGAAGTGCTATCCTGTAAGCCACTAGTATAATTCATTTCAAAACCTCAAAGGGTCCAATGAATCAATGTGAAATCTTATCTTACATATGAATTCATTGATGGCCCAAATTGGGAGAAAATTGCAAGAAGAATTAGTCCCCGAACTCAAACTCAAGATGCACTCGACATTGGTTGGCATATGACCGTTGTTCGGACCGATCTATTATCATGCACTTTATGATTAACAAGAGTTTCTATGAAGTCTCCTGGATGAGATACAGTCTAAGAAAATATGCCTCCCTGCCTCTAGCTAGCATAAAGGTGATGATAAAGTCTTACCATATAAAGATTTATAAGGAGATATCTAGATGGTATCTTAAAAGTTATTGTTATAATAAAACTCAACTAGGGGTATTTGTTTCTCCCAAGAACCCATGAAGTCAAGAACACATGCATGGATCATGTGTTATAACACCCAAATTTTATGCTCTGTCTATCTATCGATCTGAGTGTTATAGGATGTGCTCTGAAAAACCTATATACCCAAGGAATTATAAAACCCTTTTAAAAATAAATACATGAAGCGAGTTTCCCTATCAGATACGATAGATCAAAGATATCCATGAATATGTAGAGCCTCCCTTACATGAAGTCTCCCTAGATCATCTACTGAGAAGGTCTCTCAAATAGGTAAGAAACGTGTGACCTTCATCAACCAATAAATGACTACCAAGACTATATATTTTTCATGAGGTGATATAGGAAAACTAGTCATGAAGTCTATCGAAACATTATCCCATTTCCACTTAGTAATGGACAATAACTGTAAAATTCATTCCTGTCACTGATGTTCCACCTTCACTATAATGACCCATACTTTACATACATTTTTAATACTTCAAAATTTAAGCATACTTATTACAACATATAGCAAAACCACGAAAGGACTGTATAGGTATAGTGTCTTTAGAAACTGGGAAACATAAACAACTGGTTCATAAAGCATCTACACTGTCTCCCATTTATTTCATCATATATATAGTCCCTTTTGGAATATCTTACTTAATAACCTTCTTCCTGACCTGGGGAAAGAAAACATACAAAAGGGTGAGCTCAAATTCCCAGTAAGGGTAAACAAAAGAAATATCAATCACATCATATACATAAGCACATAACTTTTGGAAATCTTAACCTGCAAAAGAGATCATAATTTCATAACATGGGATAAATCATGGCAGTGAAATGTAATCACAATAATCATAACTTAAAACATGAAACTTTGTGGCATACACACATAATCATAGATAATCATTTCTTATTAGTCAAGGCTCATTGCCAAGACTATCTTAGTGGAAAAAGTCCATTTCTGAACCGAGTTCACTCCTCGTTTCAGTCCTGTTTCACTGAACTGGTATAACCTACCGTTCCAGCCATATCTATATCATGAGATATAAAATCTTTACCCAATGCATTGGAGGGAGATATAGGTCCCACCCATCTCATAATGATACCATTCTTATGTGTGCCACAAAATCATAAATCATACATCATTGCATAACCCATGTAATAAAAACGGGAATCTTAAACATCATGACATCATAAAAAAATTCATATAAGATAAAGGAATTCATAAAAATAATTCCATCACAACATAATCAAATCAATGTAATAATAGGGATAAAAACAGAACCCTTTATTATCTTAGATGGAAAATAATTTTGATAAAACACTTGAACTCCATTCTTGAGGAAAATATCCTTTCTTTTTCTTAAACATTTTTCCTTTCTTAACATGTCATACAACTTTAAACTAAAAGAATTTGATTAAAAATAAACTTCAAAACTTTTAAATGATGCTTCTTGGAAATAATGTTTTAAAAATCCATTCATGTCGTATAAGTTAAAAAAAAATATTCTTCTCGTACTTTTTTCGGAAAAGTCAAAAAGTACCTCGTACGAAAAACGACAAAAGATTCATTTCATATCTTTTACTAAAAACTCATGAAAGGTTAAAATTGGATATAAACTATTGTATAAGGATATAAATATTACATGTTGAGGAAACATGGATGTGGATGATAAAATACACCATAGTAAATACCAAAGTATAAACAATCTCGGATAAAAATGAGATTGTGATATTTCCCTTACCTTAGGTCCGTTTTGCTTCGTAAGTGTCCGAACCTCCTGTATAATGATTTAAATAATGTTATTTACTTATTCCATAATCATACTTATTTTTATGATATCATATATGGTCATTTTCTTAGCTTATTAGTAGTAATATTTCATTGCTACTTGTTATTCGGGTGTTTATAACTTTTTGTTCTTATGCGTGTTTTGTCGAATAAATTATTATTCTTATATTTAGGTTATAGATACCTCATTTACAGAATGGTATTAGTGTAATATATATCATATTCATTCATTCAATTCATTTATATAATCATTATTAAATGAAGATCATGTAGAACGAGTCACATCACATCGTGGAGACGGTATTCCGTACGTACGCACGAGTGATGATATCGTTCCTATGATCGTGGAATTGTATTTGAGTGTATGTATACTATTTCAGAATTAGTATCACTTTATAATAGTCATATATAGTCATTATTTACACCATTATACCCATCCAAGTAAGGTGGTGGTGGAAAATAGATTACACCACGGCGTGGAGACGGTATTCCGTACGTATGCACGCGCGGTGATTTCTTTTTCCGTAGGATGGATAGATGGTGGAATAGGGTTGTTTCATACTTATAATAACCTATCAGTATATGAGTGATACTGATGTTATTACTTCATAATGAAACAACTAAAGAAGAATAAGTGGAAGAATAAATAAAGATGAAAGAATCGGTAACAGACATTACCTCTTCTTTGAAGTGCTTCTTTGAGACCTTCTTTTAGGGCACTAAAATTGGTCTTTGAAGAAGACCAGGACCTCTAGGATGTCTCCAGGGAAGTGGATAGGAGGAATTTTCAGGGGTTGGCCGAGATTTAAGGCTCAAAGTGGTGTGAGGAAGAGGGGGAGGAGGTGCCCTTTTATAAGGGAGGAGAGGGGCACCTTTGGGAAAACTAAAAATATTATTTTATTATAAAGTCAAGTTCGGTTTTAAATAGCTCCAAATTGATATATTTTGAAGCTAAGGCGGGGATGGGTCGAAATAATCTCATCCAATAGAATTTAGACAAGTTTAGGTTCCTATTTTAACCTTATAATTTAGATTTAACATTAAGTTAAATAAGTTTACTTTTACCGTGTCTTCTTGTGTTCTTATACTATAAGGTTAATAAACTTACAATAAGCAGCCAAACGAACCCCAAGTTGTTTATTATTAATATATATAACCTTATCTAAGTCATTTGGCCGAACCTTAGATTTTTAGGAATAAAATAACAATTACTAATATAATATTTGTTTTAAAAACTATTTTATGTCAATTTTGACACTATTTAGTAATTGATTTTTTTGAAAATCATAACAGAATTATTAGTTCTAACCAAGTTAATTAAATCAATAATAACATGTCATATTAACCTATAAAATTATTTTAATTCATAAAAAGTCTCAAATTACATTTATGTTTGTGTTTATAACATTAATTATGTCAATATTTCATTAATAAGATAATTACTACATCATCTTTGTGTCATAAATAAATTATATTATTTAATGCCTAAAAATTACAAATAAAATTCCATTATGTAGGAAATCTCTTTAGATTTCTAATTAATATTTATAGTCTAATTTATCTTATGTATAACCCCATATTAAAAATTATTTACTTATTAAACTTTGATTTTAACTATTTTAACCCTTCTTTAAATAAATTAATAATAAATGTCCTAATCTAATCCAAGTGGGCCTAAATGGTCATATTTTATTCCTAAGATTATTTTTGGTCGAATTACACTTATCCAATAGAATTAGGACATGTGTTAGGGTAATAATAATATCATCTTTACCCTTAATTACCCTATTAACTTTTAAACGTGGTAAAAAAAAGTAAAAAGTTACTATTCACCAAAAAATATTTTCATCTCATTGAACCACATTTTAGTCCTTGATATTAACTGTGTCTCTTGGATTTTCGAAATTCCACTCACAAAAGCGGTAAAATTAAGTTTTATGAAAAATTCAGTTTTTTAACTACCACTTAGTGGTTTCACTATTCATCAAAAATTGAAAGTTTTCAGAAAAATACCAAAATTTCACCCCAGGATAATTTCGATATTCCAAATCCAAAAATGAAGTCCATTTTGAAAAATAAGATTTATAAAATTTCAAAAAGTGGTTATTACTATTCATAATGGCTAGTTTTAATAATATTTTAATAGCATATCGTTGTTTAGTGAAACTCGGTATTGCGTACGACGCAAGCTATCGAGGAAGGTTGTGATTTCGTGTAAAGCAAGCCAAGCAAGTGTTGTGTAGAAAAAGATTCCTTTGATGATTTATATAACATAAAAGTCTCGGGTGTTACATTCTACCCCCCTTAAAATGAATTTCGCCCTCGAAATTCGTCACTTTGTAACAAATAGATGAGGATACCTCTCCCTCATCATATCCTCAAGCTCCCATGTAGCTTCTTCTAATAGGTGGTTACTCCATAAAACTTTCACCAATCGAGTGGTCTTGTTTCGTAGAACTTTTTCGCTACGATCCAGAATCTCTATCGGTTGTTCTTCATAAGAAAGATCTTGCTCCAACGGTACAACTTCTGAGCTGAGTACATGTGAAGGATCAGGTATGTGCTTTCTCAGGAGAGATACATGGAACACATCGTGAACTTGAGATAGATTCGGTGGAAGCGCCAATCGGTAAGCTACCTTCCCAACACGATCCAATATTCCGAAAGGGCCGATATATCTAGGGCTCAACTTCCCCTTCTTTCCAAATCTCATAACCCTCTTCCAGGGAGATATTCGTAAGAACACTTTATCACCCACTTCAAACTCTAGGTCTTTTCTTCGGTTGTCGGCATAACTTTTCTGTCGACTCTGAGCTGCTCTTATGTGTTGTTGAATAGATCTGACCTTTTCTGCCATTTCATCAACGAGATCAGGTCCTAATAGCTTTCTTTCCCCAACTTCATCCCAGCAAGTTGGAGTCCTGCATTTCTTTCCATATAGAGCTTCATAAGGAGCCATCTGAATACTGGAGTGAAAGCTATTATTATAAGAAAATTCCACCAAAGGTAGGTGTTGATCCCAACCACCTTTGAAATCCATAGAGAAAGATCTCAACATATCTTCTAGGGTTTGAATTGTTCTCTCAGACTGACCGTCTGTCTGAGGATGATAAGCAGTGCTGAAACTCAACTCTGTATCCAGAGTATCCTGAAGACTTCGCCAGAACTTCGAGGTAAATCTCGGATCCCGATCCGATATAATATAAAGTGGTACTCCATGCAATCTTACCACTTCCTTTACATATATCCTGGCAAGCTGATACATAGAGAAATCCTCTCTAATAGCAACGAAGTGTGCAGACTTTGTAAGACGATCAACTATGACCCAAATAGCATTATTGCCTTTGGATGTTTTAGGAAGTCCCGTGACAAAGTCCATAGTGATGTTTTCCCATTTCCATTCGGGTATGGGTAATGGTTTTAACATCCCCTTAGACTTCTGTCTCTCAGCTTTAACTTATTGACAAACCAAGCATCGAGAGACAAATTCAGCAACATCTCTTTTCATGCCATCCCACCAGAAGTACTCTTTCAGGTCCCTTTACATCTTAGTGCTTCCAGGATGAATAGAGAATGAAGAACTATGAGCCTCATCCAGCATCTCCTTCTTTAATTCGGGGATGGGAGGAACACAAACCCGATTCCTGAACTTTATTATCCCATCACAATCAAGGTTGAATTCAGGAACATTTCTCACTTTCTTTTGTAACTCGACATCTTCTTTCTGTGCCTCTTTAATCTTCACATGTATAGATGGTTGAACATTCATTTGAGAAAGATAAGATTTTTCCCCTTCCATTATAATTCCAAGATCCATCCTTTGTAAATCCATAAATATTGGATCTTTTGTGATCCTCATCATGGATAAACTAGCATGGTCTTGTCGACTTAATGAATCTGCCACCTTGTTTGCTTTCCCAGGGTGGTAATGGATTGAGCAGTTGTAATCCTTAATCAGCTCCAACCATCTTCTTTGACGCATATTCAGCTCCTTCTGTGTGAAAATATACTTTAAACTTTTATGATCAGTATAAATATCACACCTTTCACCATAAAGGTAATGCCTCCAAATCTTTAATGCAAAGATTACCGCAGATAACTCCAAATAATGTGTTGGGTAATTTTGCTCATGGATTTTCAACGGTCATGAGGCATAAGCTATCACCATATCATTTTGCATAAGAACACACCCCAATCCCTTCTTGGATGCATCACTGTATATCACAAACCTTTCTCCACTACAAGGCAGTGTGAGCACAGGTGCACTAGATAACCTTCTTTTCAACTCCTTGAAATTCTCTTCACATTCCTCCGTCCAAACAAACTTAACTCCTTTCCGAGTAAACTTGGTGAGTGGATTAGATAATCGTGAAAAATCTTTCACAAAACGTCGATAATATCCAGACAAACCAAGAAAACTTCAGATCTCAGTTACTGTTGTTGGTCTTGACCATCTTTCGATAACCCTTGTTTTTGCTGGATCCACAGATATCCCCTCTTTTGAGATTATGTGACCCAAAAATGAAACTTTTTGAAGCCAAAATTCACACTTGGTAAATTTGGCATAAATCTTCTCATTTCTCAGGGTCTTCAATATAATTCTCAAGTATTCTTCATGTTCTTCCTTGCTCTTTGAATAGACAAGAATATCGTCTATAAAGACTTCCACAAATTGATCAAGATAGTCTCTAAAGACTCTATTCATCAGATCCATGAAGATAGTAGGGGAATTAGTAAGACCAAATGGAATCACTATAAATTCATAGTGTCCATACCTTGTATGGAAAGCCGTCTTTGGTATATCCTCCCTTTTGACCCTTAATTGATGATACCCTGAACGAAGATCAATCTTGGAAAAGTATTGAGCTCCTCGTAGTTGGTCAAATAAGTCATCAATGCGTGGGAGAGGATATTTGTTCTTGATAGTGATCTTGTTAAGTTCTCGATAATCAATGCAGAGTCTCATTGATCCATATTTCTTCTTAACAAATAGAACAGGTGCTCCCCAAGGTGATGCACTAGGGCGTATGAATCCCTTATCAAGATTCTCTTGGATTTACTTCTTCAATTCCTGCAACTCAATTGGGGCCATTCTATAAGGTGTCTTTGAAATAGTCAAAGCACCCGGTACGAGTTCTATTGAGAACTCAACTTCACGATTTGGTGGAAGTCCCAGTAATTCATCCGGAAAGACATCATCAAAATCCCGTACAATGGGAATATTCTTAATCGTGAGTTTCTTACCAACCATTTGAGATAAATAACCTTCATTTAGTGGAATCAAGACCCATAAGATGGAAGAAATTTCCACTGGAAGGTTATGTTCATCCTTGCATTGATAGACGATCATAGATTGATATGGAATATGAAATGTAACTTACCTTCTTTGGCAATTGATATGATCTCCATATAAAGAAATCCAATCCATGCTAAGAATCACATCAAATTCCACTATAGGAAGGATCACAAGATTTGCAGGAAGCACTTTCCCACAAACTTCGATCGGAGAAGAATTATAAACTTTTGATGCGACTGTTGTGCCATTAGGTGTTGTCACAGCTAACTCAACATCTAATTGTTGAGGTAATACGGTGATACCCTTAGAAAATTCTTCAGAAATGAAAGAGTGGGTGGATCCAGAATCAAATAAAACATTTGCTACTTTAGAGTGGATGGTAAGTGTACCTTTCACCACATCGTTATCGTACTCCACATCGCTGATAGAAATTTCATGTGACTTTCCTTTGTCTTTAGCCTTAAGAGTTTATTGACGTCGAACATCATCATCAACCCTTGGATTAGGGCATTTATTGGCATAATGTCCCATCTCCTTGCACTTGAAACATTTAAGTGTAGTAGGTTCATTCTGTGTATCCCTTCCTTTGTTTGCATCATTAGACATCTTCTTCCCATCATCGCGGCATTCAAATGCCCGATGACCTTCCTTTCCACATTTGAAAAATTTACTTGTCCCTTTAAGAAAACTCCCTCCATGTTTCTTTCCACACTTTGAGCATAAGGGAAAGCTCATCTTCTTTTCAGTGTGCTCTTTAGATTTTCCTTTGAATTCCATATTCCTCTTCTTATCAAACCCATATGACTGATGGGTTACTCCAATCTCCATCTTGACTTTGAGAGCACATCGAAGGATTTCCTCGTAGCTATTGAAGTCCCTTATGGATAACGCCCTTTGAAGACTTGGTTTTAATCCACTAAAGAATCGATCGATCTTACTCTCAGGTTGGATAATAATACCAGAAGCGTACCTTGCAAGTCTTGTAAAATTTTCTTCATAAGTACCAACGGATTCTTCATCCTTTTTCTTTAGTTCAAGAAACTCTTTCTCCATCTTTGTTCGGAGAATACGAGGGAAGTACTTATTGAAAAATAAGTTATTGAACTCGTCCCATTCCATGGACTCAATTTCATCCCTTTTCCTCGTATTCTTAATAAGATTCCACCATTGATCAACATCTCCTTCCAAACGATACACTGATAGGATGACTTTATCATGTTCAGAACATTGAAGAAATGAAAATATCTTTTCAGTAGTACTAATCCATTGTTCAGCAACTAATGGATCAATAGACCCGCTGAAAGAAGGTGGACGCTACCTCATGAAGGATTCAATAGAATGTTGCTTCTTTCTTTGCTCGTTTGGAAGTCCTGAATGATTCATAGATTGAGAAAGTTGTGTGATAAAGGCTACAAGATTTTTCATTCCAGCTCCCATAACGTTTGGTTGCTCAAAGGGACAATCATTGCATTGCCCGTCGCATTCCGCATTAACACGGTTCCTTTGGGTTCCAGCCATTGACTAAAACCAAGAATAATAGTGTGAGCAACACTAATTATAAAAGGAAAACCACATAATCAAGAATAAAATTTCACACTTAAGGTCTTATCTTAGGTTATTCATGGATATTTCTAAAACACTAAGATTGTGTTCTATGCTTAGACTTATCCTTAGGGTTCTTACTAAGTCTTTCACATCCTAGTTTCCAAAGGTAGACTATACATTTGCACTAATACCAACTATAACGGTCTAGAATTACTTCCAGTGGACTACAATTGATACCTATCAGGGCACTCCATGGGAGGCTACACCCCCTGGGCGGGACACACCACCATCCCCAGTGGAATCCATTTCCTCATGAAGCCCTTGGGCGGAGAGCCATGCTTCGTCCAACGCTCACATGTGAGAGTTCCCAAGGATCGGATACATTCCTACCTCCTTTGCCTCTGATACCAACTATAACGACCCATAATTTACATACATTGTTAATACTTCAAAATTGAAGCATACTTATTACAACATATATCAAAACCACGAAAGGACCGTATAGGTATAGTGTCTTTAGAAACTTGAAAAAATAAACAACTGGTTCATAAAGCGTCTACACTGTCTCCAATTTATTTCATCATATCTATAGTTCCTTTTGGCATATCTTACTTAATAACCTTCTTCCTGACCTGGGGAAAGAGAACATACAAAAGGGTGAGCTCAAATGCTCAGTAAGGGTAAACAAAAGAAATATCAATCACATCATATACATAAGCACATAACTTTTGGAAATCTTAACCTGCAAAAGAGATCATAATTTCATAACATGGGATAAATCCTGGCAGTGAAATGTAATCACAATAATCATAACTTAAAACATGAAACTTTGTGGCATACACACATAATGATAGAGAATCATTTCTTATTAGTCAAGGCTCATTGCCAAGAATATCTTAGTGGACAAAGTCCATTTCTGAACTGAGTTCACTCCTCATTTCAGTCCTGTTTCACTGAACCGGTATAACCTACCATTCCAGCCATGTCTATCTCATGAGATATAAAATCTTTACCCAATGCATTGGAGGGAGATATAGGTCCCACCCATCTCATAATGATACCATTCTTATGTGTGCCACAAAATCATAAATCATACATCACTGCATAACCCATGTAATAAAAATGGGAATCATAAACATCATGACATCATAAAACAATTCATATAAGATAAAGGAATTCATAAAAATAATTCCATCACAACATAATCAAATCAATGTAATAATAGGGATAAAAACATAACCCTTTATTATCTTAGATGGAAAATAATTTTGATAAAACACTTGAACTCCATTCTTGAGGAAAATATACTTTCTTCTTCAAAAACATTTTTCCTTTCTTAACATGTCATAGAACTTTAAACTAAAAGTAGTTGATTAAAAATAAACTTGAAAACTTGTAAAGGATGCTTCTTGGAAATAATTTTTTAAAAATCCATTCATGTCGTATATGTTAAAAAAAATATTCTTCTCGTACTTTTGTCGGAAAAGTCAAAAAGTACCTCGTACGAAAAACGACAAAAGATTCCTTTCATATCTTTTAATAAAAACCCACAAAAGGGTAAAATTGGACATAAACTATTGTAGAAGGATATAAATATTACATGTTGAGAAAACATGGATGTGGATGATAAAATACACCCCAGTAAATACCAAAGTATAAACAATCTCGGATAAAAATGAGATTGTGATATTTCCCTTACCTTAGGTCCGTTTTGCTTCGTAAGTGTCCGAACCTCCTGTATAATGATTTAAATAATGTTATTGACTTATTCCAGAATCATACTTATTTTTATGATATCATATATGGTCATTTTCTTAGCTTCTTAGTAGTAATATTTCATTGCTACTTGTTATTCGGGTGTTTATAACTTTTGGTTCTTATGCGTGTTTTGTCGAATAAATTCTTATTATTATATTTAGGTTATAGATACCTCATTTACAGAATGGTATTAGTGTAATATATATCATATTCATTCATTCAATTCATTTATATAATCATTATGAAATGAAGATCATGTAGAACGAGTCGCATCACATCGTGGAGACGGTATTCCGTACGTACACACGAGTGATGATATCATTCCTATGATCGTGGAATTGTATTGGAGTGTATGTATAATATTTCATAATCAGTATCAATTTATAATAGTCATATATAGTCATTATTTACACCATTATACCCATCCAAGTAAGGTGGTGGTGGAAAATAGATTACACCACGGCGTGGAGACGATATTCCGTACGTACGCACGCGCGGTGATTTCTTTTTCTGTAGGATGGATAGATGGTGAAATAGGGTTGTTTAATACTTATAATAACATATCAGTATATGAGTGATACTTATGTTATTACTTCATAATGAAACAACTAAAGAAGAAGAAGTGGAAGAAGAAATAAAGATGAAAGAATCGGTAACAGACATTACCTCTTCTTTGAAGTGCTTCTTTGAGACCTTCTTTTAGGGCACTAAAATTGGTCTTTAAAGAAGACCAGGATGTCTAGGATGTCTATAAGAAAGTGGAGAGGAGGAATTGGCAGGGGTTGGCCGAGCTTGAAGGCTCAAAGTGGTGTGAGGAAGAGGGGGAGGAGGTGCCCTTTTATAAGGGAGGAGAGGGGCATCTTTGGGAAAACTAAAAATATTATTTTATTATAAAGTCAAGTTCGGTTTTAAATATCTCCAAATTGATATATTTAGAAGCTAAGGTGGGGATGGGTCGAAATCATCTCATACAGTAGAATTTAGACAAGTTTAGGTTCCTATTTTAACCTTATCATTTAGATTTAACATTAAGTTAAATAAGTTTACTTTTACCATGTCTTCTTGTGTTCTTATACAATAAGGTTAATAAACTTACTATAAGCAGCCAAACGAACCCCAAGTTGTTTATTATTAATATATATAACCTTATATAAGTCATTTGGCCGAAACTTAGATTTTTAGGAATAAAATAACAATTACTAATATAATATTTGTTTTAAAAACTATTTTATGTCAATTTTGACACTATTTAGTAATTAATTTTTGTGAAAATCATAACAGAATTATTAGTTCTAACCAAGTTAATTAAATCAATAATAACATGTCATATTAACCTAGAAAATTAGTGGAATTCATAAAAAGTCTCAAATTACATTTATTTTTGTGTTTATAACATTAATTATGTCAATATTTAATTAATAAGATAATTAATGCATCATCTTTGTGTCATAAATAAATTAAATTATTTAATGTATAAAAATTACAAATAAAATACCATTATGTAGGAAATCTTTTTATATTTCTAATTAATATTTATAGTCGAATTTATATTATGTATAACCCCATATTAAAAATTATTTACTTATTAAACTTTGATTTTAACTATTTTAACCCTTCTTTAAATAAATTAATAATAAATGTCCTAATCTAATCCAAGTGGGCCTAAATGGTCATATTTTATTCCTAAGTTTGTTTTTGGTCGAATTACACTTATCCAATAGAATTAGTACATGTTTTAGGGTAATAATAATATCATCTTTACCCTTAATTACCTTATTTACTTTTAACCGTGGTAAAAAAAAGTAAAAAGTTACTATTCACCAAAAATTATTTTCATCTCATTGAACCAAATTTTAGTCCTTGATATTAACCGTGTCTCTTGGATTTTCGAAATTCCACTCACAGAAGCGGTAAAATTATGTTTTATGAAAAATTCAGTTTTTTAACTACCACTTAGTGGTTTCACTATTCATCAAAAATTGAAAGTTTTCAGAAAAATACCAAAATTTCATCCTAGGCTAATTTCGATATTCCGAATCCAAAAATGAAGTCCATTTTGAAAAATAAAATTTATAAAATTTCAAAAAGTGGTTATTACTATTCATAACGGCTAGTTTTAATAATATTTTAATAGCATATCGTTGTTTAGTGAAACTCGGTATTGCATATGAGACAAGCTATCGAGGAAGGTCGCGATTTCGTGTAAAGCAAGCCAAGAAAGTGTTGTGTAGAAAAAGATTCCTTTGATGATTTATATAACATAAAAGTCTCGGGTGTTACATTCACCTTATAACAGGTGGAACAATGAGTGATAAAACCGATTATCTCCCATTTTATACCAGGCCACCAATATTGGTGATGTAAGTCTTGATAAATCTTGGTGGCATCAAGATGTACTTCCAGAATTTAGGCATGAAATTCCTACATTATCTTCTATTTGGTGTTTGTTGGGACCCATACACACCCATGAAATCATATGGTCTCATCCACATCCATGGTCAAAACAATAGATGAATCCTCATCTGAGATACTTTTCCTTAGGACTAGGCCCTTGGGATCCGAAATTTGCCTAATTCTCACCCATTATATAAGGGTAGAGGTCACTTCTAAATCTAAGAAGATATTATACCCATGATCCTTCTGAACTAAAATATGAATCTCTAAAATAATGTCCATGAGATTCCACTCACCATTGAAATCTTGAACATCCCATGTATGTGTATTCTAGCTTAGAGCATTGGTTATAACATTTCATTTTCTAAGAATATATTAATGATCAAAATAGAAGGATTGTAGGTACTCAACACATCCACACCACCTGATATTGAGATCAAGATTTGTAAATATTTACTTAAGGCTCTTGTGATTCGTGGATACCATTAAATTATCTCCAAGTATATAATGTATCCAATAGTATAAAACATGAACTACTGTAGGTATCTCTAGGTCATGCATCGAGTAATTATTCCCATGAGGCCTTAACTAGAGTGAATCGTTCACAATAAATTGCTTGTATTACATAAAAATAGATCCCAACCCAATACTTGGTGCATCATAGTAAATAGTATAACCCCAACCAGGCTCCAAAAGAATCAGGATCGAAAATAATTTCAATATTCTCTTCATCTCTTGAAATTATTCTTTACAATCTTCTAATTATACGAATTTAACACCCTTTTTAGTTAATCCCACACGTGAAACTATAAGGAATGAGAAATCCTGGATGAAGTGTGTAATATCTAGATAGCCCCAAGAAACTCTATATATCAAATATTTTCTTATCTTGTTTCTAGGAAACTACAACTCCCACTTTCTGTGGGTCTACTGATACTCCTATCTCTGATATGATATTACCCAGGAAGTGGAATTTATCGATCTAAAAGTGGAATTTTTTGAGTTTAGCGTAAAGCTGGTGATCCCTTAGTGTATACAACATGATATTAAGATGGTTGGAATGATCTTATTGAGAGATGGAATAAACTAAGATTTCACCCAAAAATACCACCATAAAAGAATCCAGATATGGATGGAAAACCCGATTTATCTTAACCATAAAAACAACATGTGAATTTGACCAAACGACATTACCAGGTACTCATAAAGACCATATATACTCTGAGAATTTATACAAGGTATGTAGGAAGATATGAAATTTACATGATGATAGCCTGACCTCAAATCAATTTTTGATAACAATCTATCTCTTTAGATCTAATCAAAGAGGTCATATATTTGAGGAAGTTTATATCATTTAATTACTATAATATGGTTCAACCATCGATAATCCATGAAAATATTGAGGGTATTGTCTTACTTCTTGGAAAAAAGGAATGTTGAACCCCATGGAGAAGTGATAGGTAAGATAAAACCATTCTCCACCAAGTCTTATGAATATTTATTTAGTTTTAGAAGCTCCACAAGCGCCATCCTATAAATAGGATTGGACACTGGTGTGGATCCTGGAACTAGATCAGTGGTGAATTCTACATCACCCACTGAAGTTATCCTAGAAAATTTTTCATGGAAGAAATCCCTAAAATGAACCATTATGGGATAGAAAACAGTGGGCCGTAACCCTTGACCATCCATGAAAATACTAGTGATCTGGGTTGTCACTCACCCTATCCACTGATTCTCAGGTCCATCTCAAGATGAATGAACATCCCATTCACCCTTATGTACATGCCTACTTCCCTCTGGTGATGTAAAGATCACCGTGTGGTGATAAAAATCAATATGGGATCAATAGGGAACTAACCACTCTATTCCAATAATTACCTCAAACCTTGACATGTTGATGACCAAAATACTCCAATTGAAGAGAAATATACCTATATCAATGGTAAAATACTTACAATGGAAAATTATTTCTGATCAGATACCCATTTAGGTATCGAGTTTCATAAAGATATAGTAATACTCTATATTGAGGCCCAAACTCTCCAAAATTGTCTTGGATATAATAAAATATGATGCTCTTGTGTGAAATAAATAATACACTAAAGTAGAGGCTTCTAGAATAGTACCTCTAGCATTAGAAGGTTTGGCACTCTACTTCTTTGGCTTAGGCTACACTGTATGTAACTGGCCCATACCACGACCCTAAGTCATAACCTGACTTCCCTGAGTAGGACCGCTCTACTGGAAATGCAAGTCCTAAGTCTGACTATCCCTACCTCGACCACCACCTCAACCTAAGCGGCCAGTGGTATTCCAGCTACCTGCCTGGTGTGATATTACTGACCCTGATCCATAACTTGGGGAAGGTGTAGATCCCTTGTCTATATGGACTGTTGGAAAAGTCCTGTAGAAGTGCTGGATAGGCCCTATCCTACCATAGCCTCTACATTCTATTAGATCTTACATAAAATAAGGTTTTATATGTCCTATCTTTCCACAACCGTGACATATCAGGAAACTATAAGTACGATCCTCCTGACTGCTACTACATTAGTAAGAATCCTTTAAACACCACTTTCACCCACTAAAAGAAACACTTCTGGATTTGGGTGCTTCACAACCCTATTTAACACCATTTTCTTCCCTAAAATTCCTCTTATTAATGAGGTCTTGGTTAAAGATCTCATTAATAATAGTCAACCTGAAATAATTGATCAGCAATTGGATGGTGTGCACTAGCCCATACTAGAATCACCTCACAGTCATAAGACCATCACTCTCTAGAGTCAGTGATAAATGATTAAATTCTGTAATATGAGAAAAATACACCAAAAAATACATGGCTCCCGACTATAGGTTCATAAATTCTCTAACCTAGTCATCCCTCAACATCGGTGGAAAGAAGTGATCATAAAATATATTCTAGAAGTATAACCAGACTGAGTCTCTATGTTGGTCTTCCTAGGTAATGGCATACCACCATATCTTAAAAAAACATGTATCATATACATAATGAGATTAGACCTCTGATTCAGAGGTGTCTCTAGATTCTCAATGATGAAAATCATGGCCTTCATCCATGACTCTACAACATGAGGTTCGTGATCCCCTGAAAAGGTGGAAGGATGCTGCTACTAAAACTCTCAAGTTATATCTTCCATATTTTGTGAAGGTCAAGTAGCACCTTTCTTATACTACATCATATATAAAATTCCTTCTTGAAATGGGGTATTAGTTCCCAAATTAGGAATAATAGGTGGTTCCATATGTGGAACTATAAGAAGTATCAATGGCAGCTCAGGGCCCACCACCTCTGGTGCATGGTCATCTTCACATTCTTAACATACGACATGAGTCTGTCATGGTAGCATGATTATATAATAAAAAATACATGCCTCATAATATAAATTAGTAATTAAAAATATTACAGATAGATAATAGTATAGGTACACAACCTTCCTATAGAAAATATCCCACCTCTCTGCCAACTTCAAAAGCAAGGTCTATGTGATAATGGAAAGACCATATTAGGCTAGAATGATATAATATACACCCCAACTACCCACTAATAAGGCTAGGTTTGAGTTTAGGTATCATATCATATGATAGGGGTTTTGATATACGGAGTGTCAATTTCATGGTATAGAGGAACACACCCTTTACTATACAATTGAAATCCCATTTAGCAGTTACCATTTCACTTGTAAATATTTAATTTCAATTTGGTTTGTAATATTATATATATATATATAATATACATATCACAGTCTAGAACAAGTAGGTCCAGAACCCACAACATGATATAATTGGCTAATTAAGGTTTCATCGATACACTATGTGGGAAAATAACATTTATATTGATGTATGCACTTTAATTATTCCAATGATATTTTCCCTACAAGAAATTTCAACACTTTTCAATATATAATAGTCCAGTAACTAACTATACGAAGCATGAAAATGCAAATTG
The DNA here is from genome assembly GCA_963277665.1 of Viscum album. Lineage (NCBI taxonomy): Eukaryota > Viridiplantae > Streptophyta > Magnoliopsida > Santalales > Viscaceae > Viscum > Viscum album. The sequence continues at coordinate 798,899,154 of OY728150.1, read as the reverse complement.
AAAGTATACATGGCATGGAAAAATTCATGGCATATTAGTCCTATTTGTGCCTATAATGATGTAAGAAATGACACACCCTCATTTCATTGGGCCTAATTAAATAAATCTCATTGTAATAACACCAATAATAATAATAGCATAAGACATGTGTGTCACACAATGGTAAAGTCATATAAACTTTAACAAGAAAAAATAAAAAAAACCCATCCTAAGTAATTTGGGTTTCCCCTATACATGGGTTATATACTCCCTAGAACAAGCTCATTACCAAATTCCATCCCATCCTAGTCTATTGTCTAACACATAAATAGTATGATAAAAGGAAAAGAAACACCTTTGATAATTCTTTGTAATGTCCTAACCCAAGATCCACATAACCAATGTCCTGATCCAGTGGGTCACATGTCTTGAAGCGCTCCTCCCCGTACACTAGATGATTCCAACTAGAAGTGTAACGACCCAAAATTTTATTAATAAAAATTACTCTTGATCCAATTAAATGTCTTGATATGTAAAATGGTTATATAAAATATTAACTTCCATGGTTTTATGTCTTTGGATATCAAAATACTATTAATAATTTTTACCATTGATAATATAGCCATTGAACAGTGACCACCTGATTAGTATAAATACAGGGCTTTAACAAATCCAATTTACTCAAACAAAGGAAGTGGTGGCCTCTTCCAGCAGAATTTATCTATATGAAGCCCATTTTTCAGAGCTCGGAAAGGAGGTGGCGTCACTGGACTTCACTCTTGACCAAGCCCAAGCTGAACTTCAACACGTTAAGCTCTAATGGAACCTCCTACGAGAGAAGTGGAAGTTGATAGAGATTACCACCCGAGTGATGTTATTTGAGCCACCCCAAGAGTCTGTCACCATCACACACCTTAACCATAGGTCATATGCATGTGTTATATGGGGTTATGTAACAATACCCTAGCACTATGATTATATGCATTATTTTTGTATAGAATAAATAATATACATTCATTTTATAATTATTACTTTGTAAGTAGTTTTTAAATCACAAATAGTTTTTTTAGTTAATATTCAATTAAGAAATATATTTTGATGAATTAATGTATTTTTGAATTGAATATTATTTTAATAAAATATTATTTCTAAATTACTTTTTATTAAATATAAATCATCATATAATTTTTATGAATACAACTATGATTTTTATTATGGTTTGAAAGTTGTTTTTGTCAAAACCCATGAATTGTTTATAAATGATGGTTTTTATTTTAAAAGTGAAAATTAAAATATTTAAAAATTATTTAGATAAAATGATTATTATTTTTGGAATCATGATGTCAAAATTATGCAACAATGACTTTTTTATAATTTTCTGATAGTCGAATTTTTGGTAAAAATGAAATACCGTTTAATTATATAATGTGTTTTATGACTTCATAATGACCCAATAGTGATGTAATAAAATACTATAAATGTGATTCTTGGCCAATATATTTTTTAACCATAAAATAATATGATTTTAGATTTTTTTATTTGTTTTAGAAATCTTTAGTGGACCCTCCAAGGCTTATAAAATATTTTAACCTTTTAAAATGTTTTCCTTGAGAGTGTGACTCACCTCCACATAAGAAAGCCTAATATTTTAAGTAGTTCAGAAACTGGACTTATAAAAAAAAGTTTTACACTCCCATTTGGAAAAAACCGTGGGTTGGTTTGTGGTTTTTATTAGTTTAATGTGTGTTGTCCAAAACCTAAATAATAAAGAATTCTCTCTATTTTCTTATATAAACCCTCCCAAGCTCCTACTTCCTCTTCACTCAAAGCCTTTGGATCTCGACCAAACTCTTCCCTACTCTCTCTAAAATCCTACCAAGGAGCCCCAAGTTTCCAATAATCCTCTCTCAAGCCTCTCCCAAGCCTTTGGGATCACACTTCTAAATAAGGGATTTCTTCCTTTCTCATTTTTGTCCAAATTTAATTATGTTGTTATACCATTTTGTTTTCAATTAAAAATGTTGGAGTATGATTTATAACCACTCCCATACTTCAATAATTATGTTTTAATGATGATATACCTCTTTATATATTATTAATTCCTCCCATGTACACCCGTTACCACGCCAAAATTCAGTAAGGAATCTCTCTTTTTTCATTTACATTCAATAAATTCTTTTGTATTATGAATCTAAATTCCATTAAATATGTTGGGAAATGTATCTATATGACCCCTTACTATCCATTTCATGTAAATATGATCATACACCCCTTTATCTCTCATCAACCATTTTTATGAATTCTTATATCATGCTGTTATGGTGCCGAAATTGCACTGCGATTTTCTATGCCAAAGTCATTGTGTAGTGAAAACCATGCCCAATTCTCTATCAAGGGTATTAAACTTTATTCATGTTTACTTATTGATTATAGAGTTTCATGTATGAATTCCACATTAATTTATCATGTAATTAATGATTATGTTTAATGAATCCATGTTATATGATCCATGTGGCACACTTATGCATAAAATGATATAATTAAGAAGGGTGCGCCCTGATAGTGCTTCAATGCATTGGGTAAAGATTAGTATCATGATAAATCAAGTGAAATGAGGTTTTAATCATTCTAATTCAAGTTCAATGAAGGTTTACTCATGCTCTATTTGCAATAATCCTTGGCTCATGCTAAAATCATTTTAAATGTTATTTCCATATTTCCATGTTACGATAATCATACTATATCATGCCTTTAGGTTCATGTTTATCTTATACTCAATTGATATTACTATTGACTAAAATGTACTATATTATTCATGTTATGACTTTTTTAATCCCTTATTGGGCTTTAAATCTCACCATTTTCACATGTATGTCCTCAAGTTATCCCATGCAATGCTAGGTATGAGGGAATTTTGTGGTCTTGTAAAGGAAGTTTTCAAAAAAGATGTTATATTTTTATGTCTTAAGTTTTCATGTAATGTCCCTAATTTCCCAAGAAACTATTCCTCTTGATCCTTAGTGTTGTCTTTAGTTCAAGTTTATGTAATACATCGTGTTTAAGTGTGTAATAAAGAGCAGGGTTGTTATAGTTGGTTTGAAAGGATAGGTTTAGTTATTTTTGGGATAATTATTAGAAAAACCTAGTAAAATACTTTGCGATAAGACTATTTATAAAAAAAATATCCATAAATTTTGGTGAGTATTCATTAAGTGGTTTATCAGGAAAATACATCCCTATCTAAATACAAGTAGGTATAGGTGGCTCTGGAATAGATTTATCTAGGGGTAAAATCCAAAAAAACCACTTTGAGCTAGACTCAAATGAGAACTGGTGAACAAAAATGATCTTTGATGCACTCTTGGTTATGACACTCCCAGGGGATATGCTTTGGTAAAATCATAATCTTAGTATGAACCATTATTAAGGGAATTAAAAAAATGCCCCTAAGAATATATGCTAGGAAGTAAATCATGGATGACATAGATTGAAGCCTATAAATTCATAAGTTAAGGAAATAAAAGTAATTTATAATTCATCCATTTTTTTTAATTGGATTCCCCTTTATGTGTTACCCCTAACTTTACTTTTATTCCAACTAATGGTTGGTAATAGGAGGACTCAGGCTAACAACTGAAGTGAAGATCAATGTGACGACTATTCTAATGAGATTCCCAATCTAATGGGAGAAGGAATCACAAACTTTATCATGATAATCTCTTAGTTAACTCAAGTTTTGAATAGAAACATGGTTCAAGAGAAACGTTCAACCCCCCCCCCCCCAAATAAAGAACAAATTACAATCGAGAGCTTCATGGGACAAAGGGCTCCTACTTTTAATGGATCATTTGATCCCTCAATTGCCGAACAATGGATCAAATCCATTGAGAAGATATTCTATATCCTTCAATGTTACAAACAAGATAAGGTTCTTATATATTCTTATCATATGGAGGGTGAATCTTATCAATGGCAGACATTGATAAAAAATACAAACCCTAAGGAAGATATCGAGTCATTGGAATAAAAGGATTTCCAGAAAATGTTTTTCGATAAATATTTTCTATGCACCCTCCAACTTAATATGGAAAGGGAATTCCTTTCCCTAAAGAAAAGAGACGATGAATCCATCGAAGCGTACAAGGTAAAATTCATAAGGCTTACACGATATGGCTCTGACTTTGTCGTTACGCCTGAATGCAAGGTTGACCGCTTCTTTGGTGGGCTAAAACCTAGCCTACAGAAATCTCTAGTGATCCATGACTTTGAGAGCTATGAGTAAATTGTTCGATGTGCCCTCAAATTCGAAATGGAGATCAGCGAATCTTAGGGGTATCATGGAGATAAGAAGTGTAAGGTGGACTTTAATTCTGGTTTTCTGATGGATAAATCCAATGGTACTAAGAAAATAAATCACCCACTTGCCAATGATGCAGAAAGAAGCACCCTGAAAATTTCCTTAAGGGGATGAGGAAATTACTTTAGGTGTGGAAGAGAATGACACCTGGCCATTAACTACCAAAAAGAAAAACCCACGGCTGTGACATAGGAGAGGAACGCTCCATTCAACCCTCAACGCATTGTTCATTGATTCAACTGCAAAAAACTAGTGAAATTTTCTAACCAGTTCCCTAGGCCAAGAGTTTTCAGAGGCAACCAACAACCTCAAAGGAAACAAGTGTGAGCTTTGGCATTAATACCACTAAAGTGAACCCTAGTAATGAAGTGGTGACAAGTAAACTAGTTATTCAGTCAATAATAGTGAATGTATTATTTTATTCTGGTTCTACACATTGTTTTATATCCCTAAAGTTTAGTAGAATAATCCAAACACCACCAAAAATCATGGATGTAAAGATGTTGGTGAGTATGGAAAATGGTAAAATCATTGCATCCCATGAATATAACTCCCCATATCATAATTTATGGATTGAAATTCCTGAATAAAATTTTCATACTCCCTCTGGTGGAATTTGATGCAATTCTTGGCATGGATTGGCTTTCTTTATACAGATCCAACATAAATTATTGTGAGAGGTAAATCACTCTCCATATAGAGAATCGACCCCTAATTCTATAAAAGTGCAAGGAGGATGAATCTTCCTTAGCACTATCATCTCAAACATGGATATTAATGCCCTATAATCATGCGTATCTGGATCAAATGATTGATTCCAAGGAAGCAACCATCCTTGAAGACATACCTATTGTGAGGGAATTTGCTGAAGTGTTTCCCAAGGAATTGCATGGTCTTTCTCCTAGAAGAGATGTTGAATTATCAATTGATCTTATACTTGGGGAATTGAAAATATCCATGAATCTATATAGAATGGTTGTTGTGGATCTTGAGAAGTTGAAGAAACAACTACATGATAATCTAGATAAAGGGTTTATACCCCCAAGTGCTTTACCATGAGGTGAAGCAGTACTCTTCGTCAAGAAGAAGGACAGGTCAATGCTTCTTTCCATTGATTATCGTGAGATCAACAAAATCACGATAAAGAACAAGTATCCTCTACCAAGAATTGATGACTTGTTCAATCAGCTACGTGGATCACAATACTTCTCCAATGTGTATTTGAGGCTGGGATATTACCAAGTAAGGGTGAAGAATGAGGATATCCCCAAGACTGCTTTTTGTACAAGATACGAGCACTATGAATTCATAGTAAGGCCTTTCGGACTCACTAATGCTCTAAAAATATTCATGGACTTGATGAATAGAGTCTTTAGAGATTACCTCGACAAATTTGTGGTAGTATTTATAGATTATATTCTAATAGACTCTAAAACCAAGGAGGAGCATGAGAAGCATCTAAGCACTATACTAGAGACCTTGTGAAAGGAGAAGATCTATGAAAAGTACATCAAGTGTGAGTTCTAGTTGAAAAAGGTATCATTCTTGGGTCATATCATCACAAGTAATGGGATATCTGTGGATCCCTCCAAGATAGTTGAAATTGTGGGATGGCCTAGGCCAACATCGGTAACGAATATCTGTAGCTTCTTGGGGTTAGTGGGATATTAACGCCAATTTGTGGGAAATTTCTCACAATTTTCCAACCCTCTTACCAAGATAAATCTGAAGGGAGTTACGTTTTCTTATATTGATAAATGAAAATAGAGCTTCAGGAAGTTGAAAATAAGGCTTATCACTATGCCCGTGAACACATTACCCACAAGCGGAGAATTTTTTTTGGTATTTAATGATTCTTCAAAGAAGGTCCTGGGCTGTGTGTTGATGAAAAATGAAAAAGTCACTACATATGCTTCAAGGAAATTGAAATTTCATGAGAAAAAATGTCTAACACATGATCTAGAGCTGACTATAGTTATCTTTTCTTTAAATTTTTTTGACATTACCTCTTTGGGGAGAAGTGTGAAATATACACAGATCACAAAATCCTCAAGTATTTATTCACAAAGACAAAGTTGAATATTTTCCAACGAAGATGGTTGGAGTTGATCAAAGACTATGACTACTTAATTCATTACCACCATGTGAAAGATAACAAGGTGGCAGATGTTCTACGTAGAAAGGACCCAACCATTCTATCATTTATGATAATTGAAAAGGATCCAATCTTCTTAGATTTGATGAAGACGGACGTGGGGATCCTAAAGAAGGGAACATCATCAATACCTTCACAAATTATTCCTCAACTATCTATTTTATAAAGGTTAAAGGATGCTCAAAAGGATTATGTGGGAATTCAGAATAAAGTAGAAACTATCAGAAAAGGGAAATCCTTGGAGTTCAATGTTAATGAAGAAGGAATTTTGAGATTTGGGAGAAAACTAAGTGTTTCATCAAATCCAGAGTTAAAGAAATAACTTTTGGATGATGAAAATAGTTCAAATTTATCCATTAAACCAGGAAAAACAAAGATGTGTGATGATCTCCAAGAGAATTATTGGTTGGATAAAATGAATAAGGAGATCGGTGAGTATAAATCAAAGTTCCTGGCATGTCATAAAGTAAAGACTGAGAGGTAGAAGTCTAAGGGGATAATGCAACCATTACCCATACCAGCATGGAAATGGGATAACATCACCATAGACTTTGTCACCGGACTTCTGAAGACATCCAAAGGAAACAATGCTACCTGGGTTGTTGTGGATCATCTTAAAAATATTTCACACTTCATTGTAATTTGAGAGTACTTCTCATTGGATCAACTGGCATAGATATATATCAGATAAGTGGTAAGGATTCATGGAATACCACTATCTATTATATCTGAATGATATCCAAGATTCAACTCTAAGTTTTGGATGAGTCTTCAACATGCTCTGAATATAGAGATGAACTTTAGTAAAACTTATCACCCTCAAACTAAAGGACAATTTGAGTGGACTATCCAAACACTTGAGGACTTGTTGAGAGCATGATCAATGGATTTCAAAGGAGGATGGGATCAATATATTCCTCTAGTTTAGTTCTCTTACAACAACTATTTACACTCAAGCATATTAATGAATCCTTATGAATCCCTTTATGGGAAGAGGTGAAGAACACCAACATGTTGGGTTGAAGTTGGGGAGCAAAACTCCTAGGTCCAGAAATGGTCAAGGAAATGGTGGAGAAGGTTAAGTCTATCCAGCAGCACATTAAATCTGCTCAGAGTCAAAAAAAGAGATATGATAATAATCATCGATGATACATAGAGTTTTATGTAGAATACATGGTATTCCTCCACATATCACCATGGAATAGGGTTATGAGATTTGGGAATAAGGGAAAGCTTAGTCCAAGGTACATCGGCCCTTTTGAGATCCTTGGTCGCATTTGAGTAGTGGCCTATCGACTAGCACTCCCACCGAGCCTATCTCAAGTACATGATGTATTTCTTGTATCACTATTGAGAAAGTACATACCCAACCCATCACATGTACTCAATCTAGAGGTGGTACCATTGGAGAATGACCTCTCCTATGAAGAGAATCTGGTGGTGATCTTAGATTGTAGGGAAAAAGTTCTATGAAATAAGACAATGGCCCTCATGAAAGTGTTGTGGATAAACCAAAATTTTGAAGAAGCAATGTAGGAATCAGAGGTACTGATGAAGCAGAGTTACCCGCATCTATTTTAGTGTGGAAAAAGGAAATGTTGAGGGTGAAATTTTTTAAGGGGGAATATTGTAATGACCCAAACTTTTATTAATGAAAATTCCTCTTGATCGAATTAAATGTATTGTTATGTAAAATGGTTCTATAAAATATGAACTTCCTTGGTTTTATGTGTTTGGATTTCAAAATAACATTAAGAATTGGTACTGTTTCTAATATAGTCATTGAATAGTGACCACCTAATTAGAATAAATATAGGGCCTTAACAAATCCAATTTACCCAGATAAAGGAAGATATGAACTCATCCAGTAGATTTTCTCTGTATGAAGCTCATTTTTTGGAGCTCAGAAAGAAGGTGGCGTCACTGGGATTTGATACTGACAAAGCCCAATCTGAGCTTCAACACGTTAAGCTTGAATGGAACCGCCTACAGGAGAAGTGGAAGTTGATATAGATTACCACCTAAGCGATGTTATTCGAGCCACCCCAAGAGTCTTTCACCATCACACGCCTTTCCCTTAGGTCATATACGGGTGTTATAAGGTGTTATGTAAAAAGACCATAACACTATGATTATATTCATTATTTTTGTATAGAATAAAGTATACATATTTATTTTATTATTATTTCTTTGTAAATAGTTTTTAAAGACAAATAGTATTTTTAGTTAATATTCAATTAAGAAATATATTTTGATGAATTAATAGATTTTTGAATGAAACAGTATTTAAAAAAATATTATTACTAAATTTATTTTTATTAAATACAAATTATCGTATAATTTTTATGAATACAATTGTGATTTTTATTAAGGTTTGAAAGCTGTTTTTGTCAAAACCCATGAATTTTCGATAAATATCAGTTTTTAATTTAAAAGTAAAAATTCACATATTTAGAAAATTATTTAGAAAAAAAGAATATTATTTTTGGAATCAAGACGTCGAAATTATACAATGGTGATTTTTTCATTATTTTTTTAGACAGTTGAATTTTTGGGTAAAAATTAAATACCATTTTAATTATATAATGTGTTTTATGACATCATAATGACCCAATAGTGATGTAATAAAATATAATAAATGGTATTTTCGGACAATATTTGTTTTACCATTAATATAATGTGATTTTAGGTTTGTTTTATTTATTTTACAAAGCTTTAGTGGACCCTCCAAGGCTTGTAAAATATTTTAACCTTTTAAAATGTTTTCCTTGAGAGTGCGACTCACCTCCACATAAGCAAGCCTAATATTTTAAGAAGTTAGACCATTATCCTTACATATTAATGTTTTCTACTATCCTTTTGAAAAAACCATGGGCAAAAACCATGTGTTGGTCTGTGGTTTTGATTAGTTTAATGTGTGTTGTACAAAACTTAAATAATAAAGAATTATCTCTCTTTTCCTATATAAACCCACCCAAGCTCCCACTTCCTCTTCACTAAAAGCCTTTTGAGCTCTACCAACCTCTTCCCTACTCTCTCTAAAATCCTCCCAAGTCACCCCAATCTCCCAATAATCCTCTCTCAAGCCTCTCCCATGCCTTTGTGATCACACTTCCTAGTAAGGGATTTCTTCCTTTCTCATTTTTGTCAAAATTTTATTATGTGGTTATACCATTTTGTTTTCAATTAAAAATGTTGGGTTATGATTTCAAACCTCCCCCATAATTCCCTCCTTATGTTTTAATGATGATATACCTCTTTCTCTCTCATTAATTCTTCCCATGTGCACATGTTACCATGCCGAAATTCTGTATGTAATCTCTCTCTTCTCATTTACATTCAAGAAATTATTTTCTATTATAAATATAAATTACATTACTTATGTTGGGAAATGTATCCATGTGGAAAAATTATGCAGGAAATGAAATTATTAATAAGGGTGTGCCCTGATAGCACTCCAATGCATTGGGTGAAGATTAGTATCATGATACGTCAAGTGAAATGGGGGTTTTCTCATTCTAATTCAAGTTCAATGCGGTTTTACTCATGATCCATGTGAAATGAGCCTTGGATCATGCTAAAATCAAGTTAAATGTTATCACCACATTTCCATGTTACAATAATCATGCTATATCATTACTTTATGTTCATGTTTCTCTTATGATCCATTGATATTCCTATTTCCTAACATGTATTGTATTCTTCATGTTATGCCTTGTTTACTCCCTTACTAGGATTTATAGCTCACCCTTTTCACATGTATGTCCTCGGGTTATCCCATGAAATGCTAGGTACAAGGGAATTTTTTTCTCATATAAAGGAAGTTATTAGAAAATATGCTGTATTTTTATGTCTTATGTTGTCATGTAATGTCCCTAATTTCCCAAGACACTAGCCCTATCGATCCTTAGAGTTGTCTTAAGTTCAAGTTTATGTAATAAACCATGTTTAAGTGTGTAATAAAGTGCAGGTTTGTTATAATAAGTGAGGGTGTAAGGTGGATTAATGGGGAGACTATACCCTCATATTAGAGTGGAACATCATATACAATAATTAAACAGACAATATAATAATAATAATAAAACATATGGCACAACATAAACCAAATGATAATCAAATGTGGAAGCATAAATAACTAAAAAAGTATAATAGTAATATAAATCCCATAGGATGAGTCATATACATGATGATGTCATGTCATGTTGATATACAAATAGGGAACACGGGATACAATGGACATAAATATACAACATGCTATACAAAAATAAAAAAAATACCAAAATAATTCTCCTTTAGTATCATAAGCATATGCTTGGTCCTCTCCTCCCATGATCCAAGCTATAAGGAAAACATATCAATCATTTATAGCAAGGTGCTTTCCCTAATCTATACCTGAAGATATAAAGTCTATATGGGTACTAAAGGTGGCCCAAGTAGGGTGTGAGATAATATCAATTGACACCACCAATGGTGTTTATAAATAATCAATCCAGTGTAAAAAACATAATAGTGTGTAGGTAAAATGAATAATAAACAATTCTGAACAATAAATACCAATCGACTCAAGTTCTATCAGGACACCTGGAAGACTTTACCTACTTTGGCATAGGCCAGAATATGTCTGATCTGAGTACTATATATATAATTAATAATATATATATAGATATATATTATATACATGTATATGCGCTATGTACATGCGGACATAAGTAGTAATATACATGGATACTAGGTGCTATCTGGACCTGAGGCATAACTTAGGCATCCATAACCAGTCAAACGAGCTATAAGCTCAAGAAAGGGTACATGACATGAATCTAATTATGAATGCGATATGTCATGATCAACACTCGAGATAGGTGGGGTGAGCCGTCATTCCCAACACACGATACAAAGAAACACATATCATCATGCAAATTTCCCAGATAAAAGTATATTGGTGAGAGATGTCAGGATCAACACCAAAGGAAAGGGAGAGTGATACACAACAAGTCCCTTAACCATCATTCAATAGCCTATATAAATTTCATAATAATAATAATAATGATAACATGATGGGCCACCTCTAATTAATTCTAATCATCAAGCCCAATACAAACAAGGCGTCACAGTTCTTATAATCTATATAAATAAAAACATGCATCACTTGGAGTGGTCTTGAAAACCATTATCATTTATTTTAAAACAATCCATTTAATTAATCAAGTTAAGTAAAATCATATTAAAGTCAAAACAAGAACTTAAAAGGTGATTTAATCAACTAGAAAAGTACACAAAGTGGGAAATTCAACTTATAATCCAAGTTCAACACTTAGAAATTGTTTGGTCCATTAAATAATTACATATAAAGAGGAATTTTATTTGGAACACCCAAAGGGGTGACTATGATTGAGGTCTTCAGCCTCTAAACACTTAGCAAGGGTCTAAAATATTATAAAAATTTTCATATAATTATTAAAAATTAAGAAAAAAATTTAAGGTGATGCATGGAAATGTCTGTCACACCACACAATGATGAAAACTATAAAAATACTAAACTTTTTTGGAAAGAAATCTAGAATACAAACCATAGGGATGTAGGTGACTCCTCATCCAATATTGGCTTCATATTTGAAGTACATAGGAATAAAAATTAATAATGGTCCAACACCCTAAAAATAGGGTGAATGATATTGAACCTAAACAACACAACATACGAGAAGATAAAATGAGAATGGAAGAAATAGGATTAAAGATATTATTGATGTAGATCCAAAACTTTTGACATTTTTTTATTTGGAGTTCAGATGTAGGAGCTACTTTGATCCCTAGATGGAGGATGAAGTGATCTCACAAGAGATGGGAAGGAGGCTTGAACCACTGAAAATGGAGAGAGAAAAGAGATGGGTGAGGTTTTAATTTCATCAAGGGGAAACATATAAAATCACTCTTCCAGACAAGGTCACATGGTTTGGCTGCATATTTTTCCAAACTGTGTGCCAACCATACGCCACCCACTATCTAAGGAGGGACCCTACATGAGCTAGGTACATGGTTTTGATAACTATGAACAATACATGTGTGAAGCCTCTATCCCAAATCCTCTGAAACCCATATGGGCATGTACCCCATATCGCACAATTGTATAAAAACAGTGTAGCTCCTTGATCCCCTCTTAAATGTCCCACACAATTAGGGGAAACTGTGTGGGTTGGGAGACACAGTTTCTTCTAACCATGTGACTTAGTTAGTTTACCAAAATTCTAGGGATTCAGGCTCCAAAAAATCCCAAAGCACCCTCATAACCACTGTGAATCCATTAAATAACATTACAAGGGACAAAATAAGGAATTTAAGAAGAAAAAAAATGATTCGTACCTTTTTTAAAATCTAGGTAATTAAAACCACACATCAACTATATAGATACCAATATACATGGTGGTCCATTAGGTCTGATCATGTATAAACCACCCTCAGCATCCTATTATAACATATTTTATGAAACATGTACATAAATTGGATTCTTACTGGGTGAAATACCCAAAATTATCCAATTATTGTTTGTCATTTAGTTTCCCAAAACTAGGTAGTAGATATCCATACATGGGTGTCCTACTTTGTGTAATACCTAACCATATCTAGGGGGATCTTATTCACTATTATCATCATTAGCGATATGGGGTCCTGAATATAAAAAAATTTATAGAGGAAGATGTGTCATCACCAATCATCTAAACTTGGGAATCTAAAAGGAGATCCCACTAGGTATTGAAAACTACTAGAGGTTAGAATTAGGTCCACATCCATTCAATTTCTAAAACCCCCAAGGCCTATCAACACATCTTGATAGTGGATTGGGGATAGTTCAAGATCCCCACTATCCATAATATTTATACTTCATCACAATTAGCCGTGGTGAATGAAATATCCCATGGGAAACCCCAACACACATGGATTAGGGTCATTTTATCATTAATTGAGTAGGGACGGACCAAGATTATGGATATTTATCATCCAAGGAAATTTAGGATTCTATCTACAATTTTAAGATAAGTAAATGGTATCATTGTTAGCCCAAATGATACTAGAGACCATGATATTGTTCAAAAGGGTAAATGGGTAGCCACACCTGCATTAAACCCACCACTGATTATGTTGAGACTATCTTATACGAAGAGAATATTTCTTGGTTTAAATATCTAATAGATAATCTTGAGTAGATTAATGTTGAACTAATTTGTATAAATATACCAATTGAGTATAATAATTAGGTTAAAGCCTCCATTAATCCTTTACCCGAACCTCTTCAATGGTTGGAGATTTATCAACCCAAAAAAGTAGGATTGACCCACCCCATCAACATTAGATCATACCAATTAGGCCATATGACTATAACAATGATTTATTATTAGTAGTTCACACTACTAGGGATACATTAGCTTCTAGTTAAGGAAAGTTGATTGAGGCTAACATAATTGGTGGTGATGTAATAATTATTGGATAATCTCACCACTTAAATTGATTACATGGAAATCCAACACACATTAGTACAACTATAAAGAAATATGTATACTGATTGTATGGATTTGAATCCTATAACACTCAACTTAGATGATACAAAATTATTGAAATTCAATGGAATGGGATATATAGAGTATAATCTCATGAATTTTCTTCTCAGTGTGACCAAATGTTGATAACTATAGAACAAAAAGTGGTATCCATGATTAGATGGTTCATGCAGACCTTAGAAGGACCTGAATTTTCTTGTTATAATAACCTCATGAATGTGTTTATTATAATTTTGGAAGATCTTCGTCAGTAATTATTTTTATAATTCATCTCTATATCTAGGGAAAAAATATCCTTAAACTCTCAAACAAAAATTATTATGATAATGAGAGAGCCCTATATTTCATTTCAATATAGAAGTGTCTTTCATACTCTTTGGATATATAGTTTCCTGAGGTATAATTGATGGATATATATGTGGAAAACATACATGATGATATTTAAACCACAATAACCCCCTCTAAAGTGTCCTAGTGTCTTATGAGAGTTTGTGACTCTAGCACAATATCTAGAGGATACTATTTTCATAACCATGGAAAATTTTCATCAAGCATCACCATCATAGATAAGGAAGTTAAGAAAATATAAATAGTTACTATCACCCTAAAAAAGGATGATGTGATGTGACTTTAAATATTCAAGGAAGAAAGTTTATTCTTTCCTTAATGATTAGGTTCCAAGATACTTCATCTTTTACTTAGAAAATAACCTGATTGTGATACTATAAATCAAGAATCCATATAGGGTTAGGAAAAATGATCACCCAAATTACTACCCTTACCATCATATGCCGAGTTACACTATCAAAAAATTATTCAATTTTAAATATCTATTGAAAATAATGGATAATTATAGTCAAGTAACATTGTGTAGTACCAAGGTGTATTGACATGTATGTCATATATTCTCCCAAATTAAAGAGATGATTTAGAATAATCCCTATATAGTAACATAAAAAACATTTATGATAAAATGATTCAAAATATAGTGCGTCAAGCATATTCCATCATCAAGGAACAACTGAGTAAATTTTCCAAAATCTCAGTTCCCTATGAATCCCCAACTGTAACACCTTCTACTTCATAATCTCTAAAGATAAAACACAACTGGTAAAGGTGAGACCAAGTGAAAGTGGAGTCCATAAATATTTCAACTCCACTCCAAGCCAATGGGAACTATCATACCAAAAAAGAGAATGAGACTCATCCCACCAAAAGAGATCCACTTACAATGATGAGTACTAGTTTTCCTCTATCCATGTTACATGATTGATAGATAGGTGCACTAAACATGAGGAGTTTCATATAATGGAAGTCTCTGTTTCCATTAATATGGTATTAGTTGGATTTGAAGAATTTTCAACTACACCTAATGATGGCACTATTAATGTGGATGATTTCACACATGGACTATATTATATGGTGAAATAATTTTACCCATCATCCACTCTTATAATTGGTTAAGAAAAGTATAATGATACCCCACCTTCCTCTAAAGAATGTGTCTTCAACCATATTGATTCCTTCGAGTGTAAAATTGATAAGTCATGTGATTAATGTCATAGGTAGATGCAATCACTAGGGTTCATGATTTAGAACACATCATTATCCATCTACCCCTCAATTGGATGAGGTAAGGGTGTTGATGTGACCTATTTCAGTTATACCCTAAGGTTAACTGGTACATATATACAGAATAATAGATTGTTCATTTTTAGAAAGAAAATGAACAACTATGGAATATGATCATAGATATTATTTAGGGATATTTTCAATTTAGTGAAATTTCAATATCCTACTATAGTGGTCTTCCTTATAGTGAAGTACCCTAACTCATAAGGTTAGGGGAGTTTTTATAATTTTACCCCTTAATTAAGTATATTCCAGACATAATTCAACATCTGTGATCACTAAAAAGTATCCAAGATATCCAGAGTTCTCCAAACTTGGGGAGGTTACATTGATTTCCTAATATTCAATAACCCCAACATTTTCCTCTAAATTTATCAAGATTAATCCATTACCTCCCGGATTTCAAATTCAATCACATTTTTATGTTGATCAAGGAACATGTGGCACACCAGGGAAGAAATGTTGTCATTTTTCTCTCAGTTATATATGAATAAAGGTATATTACTTTTGATCATAGAAAGTTCCTAGGTTTTTCACCTTTTTATTAGATAATAGTTTTATTGAGGTCCCAATAATTAGAATACCTTAGGTGGAAAGTTTGAGATATTATGCCAATTGCTACCCCTACCATCATTTATTTGGTCATACATTCAATTGGTGCTTCATATTTAAGGACCGAATTCATAAGTAGATATATAAAGGGATAATGGAGTACTTGATGCCAAAATAACTTATTTTTCTATTTGACCAACCTTTCTAGAATACACAAAGTGAATGAAAGAGTAAGTTTCATCCATATTTCAGTGATAGATGAAATAAAGAATATTCCTTTAAAATCGAGCATGTGGTTTCATAAATCACTTGTTTATTAGAGCATGACCATCTTTACATCTTGAAAATCAAGAGACATAAGAAGAAACTTATGAAAGATCATCCCAATTATTTTCCCTATTATCAAATTTTGGGAAATATAATTAAAGGATGATTTTCCTTTAAATATTGAATCTAAAAGTAGATAAACAAAGGCCTAATAAAGATAGATAATCCAAAGGCTCATGCGACATGTATGTCAGTCATTCTAACTCCAAAAAAAGGGCACCATAACTAACTTAACATGTCATAGAAACATGTAGTCCACTCCACATGACTTTAAACTTCTTAAAATTGGTCCTATCTATATGACCTTAAACTGGAAGATATCTATGTTTTTATCTCATTTTGTTAAACTGAATGACATGTGGACTATTCCACATGAATTTAAACTTCTTGAGAAAAGTATTAGTTTCATGAATTTATCTCACATAGCATTAAATCCTTATCACGTGATACTAAACAAAAAAAAATATTATATACCAAACCTAATTTCCAAAAATAATTGGGATAATCATTAGTGAGACATATTTTCCTTACACGAGATCCAGATCCATACATGAGCCCTGATATATGTTATTCTCCACTCGATAATTTGTATTGGAAATAGAAAATTCATCCACTCTATAGGAACTATGTGTGTATTGATTCTCATATCATGAGATATGAAGTGGTGAACATATCTCCCATCCTAGGACTCATTTCAAATTCTAATCAAATCCTTACTTTGTCTTGTTCTTGGACCCTCTAACTCATATTTGGGTTCCCTTAATGAGTCCATAACTGAGGAAAATCCATCTCATGTTGAAAATAATGTAGATATATGAAAATACCCATTATACAGGTCCTCAATGTATGACCTTAAATTTTGGATCACCTTTGTTCTTATCACATAATGTTAAAAAATATGACACACAATTCATTCAAAAAGAATTTAAAATTCTTGTAAATGGTCCTCATCATATGACCTTAAAAATATAACACCTTTATCCTTGTCACATGATGTTAAAATACACAACACATGGTACTTTTTTCAAAGATTTAAATTTCATGGAAGTGGTCCTCATTATACAAAAATTAAACCATCGAACACCTCCATCCTTGTCATATGGTGTTAAAATATATGAAAAATTGTCCACTATGCATGAATTTAAACTTTTGGAAGTGGTCCTTTTTATATGATCTTAAACCATGTAACACATTTATCCTTATCACGTGAAATTAAACTTCATGATCCATATTTCACTCTACATGACTTTAAACTTTTTGGAAGTGGTCCTCATTATATGAACTTAAATTATGAAACACCTTCACCCTAATAAAATGATGCTAAACCATATAACACATGGTCAATTTCACATGACTTTAAACTTCTCAAAAAATTTCATCGTCAAACAACCTTAAATTTGATAACACATTCATCATTGTCACATAACATTAAACTATACAACACATAGTCCTCTACACATGAATTTAAACTACTTGAATGTGGTCCTCGTTATAAAACTTTAAACTTTGGAACACCTTTTTCCTTATCTCATGGTGTTAAACAGTATGAAATAGTCTATTCTGCATGAATTTAAACAATATATATATTTTCCTCATCATATGACCTTAAACTTAATAACACCTTTATACTTATTTCATTAAGTTAAACTAAATTACACATAGTAAAATCTATATGAATTTAAACTTCTTAGAAATAGTCCTCATCATATGACCTTAAATCAAAATATATCCACATACTTGTATCATCATGTTAAACTGCATGAAATATTGTCCATCTTGTAAGACATTAAATTTCTTAGAGTGTTCCAATAGATGAGACATATATTTATTATGTTTGAGTTAGATCTATGAAAAAATCCCCAATATATGGTTCTCTATCTAAAAAAAATACTAAGACAAGATTCCCCCCATTTTCATCTTAATAACCCACTAAAATTATTATAAGGTTTAATTTATCGTCCAACTGAATTATAATTTAAAAAAATTTCCTAAAAAAACTATCTAGATCATGATGGTGCAATTTCATAGTATTATGAAACCTTTTGGAAATACCATATTCCACCCAAACTACATCATACCTTTAATGTTTAAATCAATACCAAAAATTACTTGAGTCAAGATACTATTTTTTGGAAACCTAAGACAATTACATTATCCTATTCATCTTTCCTCTCATGTAAATTGGTAATAGGGAAATTAACTAATCTGAATAGACCCCCACTAGGAATAAATGTTGAATAACATGGTTTCCTTTGAGACTATATATAACCCCTAGGGTATGTTTTAGTCCTAGATAAAATCCCACTTTAATCCCCATGAAATATTCCTAGATAGTGCAACACTAGTTTTTTCCATTATTAATGATCACCTTACTCCTACCTTCCCTAAAAACATGACACTTGTTTCACCATTACTAATTTCTGACCTACTCCTACTGGTCTCCATTCCACCATATTCAATTCAAAAATTTGAAAAATGATTTACTTAATATTTTCCCCCCATGTTCAAGAATATGAGATATATATCTATGTTTTATACCCTCAAAAATTTTAGACACTATTGAGGAGTCTCCAAGTCGCATGAGCATAAAATAAACAACCCTCTGGTGGAAGCTTCATGACCTTAAACTATAAGAATAAAAAGTACACCCACATGTATTTAAAATATTCGGTGTGGTCCATATATCATGATACAATACTAATTGGAAGGTTCTACTCTATGTCACCCATATAAAACATCCCCCCTCATTTAAGAGGTTGATTGATATAGGGTTCTTCTATTATTCCCCCAAGGATTTAATTATTATGGTCATATTAGCCAACCCTATTATCGTGGTTCAATTAACCCATGAAAAAATATCCCCCTTATTGGAACTATATGTGTCTTAATTATTGAAACCTTGGAATATGCAGTGACAACCAAACCCCCTATTATAGGACCAACTATAAATCCCCACCAAACCTTCTCTATGTCTTGATTTCTGATCCTTTAATTCATTTAAATTAAATTTTCTCATTCACTCGACATTAGGACAATGTTATCTCATTTTTTCACATGATAAATATCTAAAAATATATATTTTATAGAGGTCCTCATCATATTACCCTAAGCTTCATGTTATATGATTCATTATGACATAACATTAAACGACATGATGTGTGGTCAACCCTATAAGACTTAAATTGGTTAGAGTGGTCTTTCCTATAAGACCCAACTACTTTACATGAAATCTGGATCCATGTAAGGGTACCTATAATTTGGATCCTATCCATATATCTATGATAGGTTTGAATTCTCTAGGCATAAGTCAACATAGATCTCCTCTCTTGGGTATAAAATATAGTGCTTCTTTTGGTTTAAATCCCATACCTGAATAAAAAACACATTCTCCTTACATATGATCTAAGTCTATAAAGGGAATACATTTTAAAGGAATATGTGTGTCTTGATTCCTACTACACTGGGATACATAGTGATTCCTATATCTCTTATACCAGGCATAACCAAAATATTAAATCCCAATCTTTGGTCCAAGAATCATGACCTTTAATCCATGTTAACCTATCCTTGAGGCTATCTATATTGGAATTGAGACTTTATTCACATCAGATGCACCTTCAACTTTATTCCATATAGAATACCTAAAAATTTGGCCAAAGGTATATGAACATAAACATGAGTCACCATTGGTTGAATCTAGCTACCACTTGTCAAATTTATATGATCTTGAAACTTTATCCCTTTACATCCATAATTGAAGGACCTTAAATTAAAAATTAAAAGAGACATAAAGGTTTGTTAGGTTGAAAAACCAAAAAGGGGGGAATAAGAAAAAGTCAAGTCTCATTTTCTAAGCTTTATCCTTTCATAGATTATGAAAATTTTAGATTATAAAATGAAAAAGACACAAATATTTTAGGGACTAAAACTTTTCCCTAGAAAAAGTCAAGTTATGATTGTTGTACCCCCTGGTCTAGGAAAAATTTAGGACATATAATCCTTTCCTTATGTAAATGAGCTTAAGTTATTTCATGTGTAAATTTTCATTCATGATAATAACATTTCTTCACATTAATAAGATCACCCCTTTAAGTGATTATGCACTTAGTAATTTCATGTTATATCCCTTCATCCAAAGAATGTGTTCAATACATTGTGGCGCAAACTTTAGGGAAATTGAATGCTTATTTTATACAATTTTATCTATAAACCTACTATATAAATTTGATTTTTTAATCACCAACCAAAT
Organism: Viscum album; assembly: GCA_963277665.1. Lineage (NCBI taxonomy): Eukaryota > Viridiplantae > Streptophyta > Magnoliopsida > Santalales > Viscaceae > Viscum > Viscum album. The sequence continues at coordinate 798,878,353 of OY728150.1, read as the reverse complement.
TATTTGAGTTTAGATAACCCACTAAGAAATACACAAGCTTGATTCTATGATTCCTCTTAGTTCCCCCTTTTGTAAAAATATTGGTAACAAGGATTGAATGATTGGAACAAACCCCACTATGAATTGATGGTGAAAAAAATATTTTCCTTTGAGATACTAAGTAATAATTAGGGGATGCTTTAGTCCTTGAGTAAATGTACCCATTAATCTCCATGAAATATTCCTTGACGGTGTGACACTAGTTTCTCCATTACTAATGGTCAACCTACTCCCATTGGTCTCCATTTTACATTGAATTAGAAATTCTTATGTTATGTTTTACCTTTTCTATAACCCAAAAATTCAATTAAATTCAAATAACCTTGATGTTATACATATCATACATAATATCAAATAAATATTATGACATTATATTAATGCGACCTTTAAAATATAGGTGTGAAACTCATGTGAAATCATAAATTCCTTTAGTTTAGATACTACCCCTGGCATCCTAGAGCCTTGAGCTGAGATTCTCATCTTGTAAAATTCCTATATGTTATATGTTCCTCATCGTGTGACCCTAAACTACATGACACAATGGTATAGATAAAATGAACTTAAACTACATGCACCCTTCCATAGGATCATATATACTTGCATCGTTCTCTCCATTCAAGGAGTGTTTTCCGTGAAATTTCTATATAGTCTATCTCACCCTTTGGTCAAAGCTATCTGAACTTAAACTTATACTTCCTTTGGTCAAGCCACTATGACTTTAAACTATATGCACCATCCCTTGAGGCTATTTACATTAGTGATATTTGGTGCACCATTAACATTGGGGTGTCTTCACCCATTTCTATATAAACTACCTTATATTTTAATCAAATATTTTTTAACATAAATACTAACATTATTGGTATGACTTGAATGAAATTTAAACTTTCAAAGGAAAGAGATATATTACTCACCAGGTTTAAAGTCCATAATTAAATCTCATAAAAAATTCAAGTGTTTGCTTTCTAGGCATGTAACTTGGATAATATTGGATTTTTTTAAGAATTAAAAAAAGGTAAAAGTCATAAAACTTATCCAATTGTAAACCCACAAAGGGATACCTGAGAAAAATCCATGTCTTTTCCTACTAAGTATTCCCATTAATAGATTTGGAAAATGTTATAATAATAAATATTAAAATATATAAATCTCATGGGGACCTCCATTTTTCAATTGTAAAAATAAGGCTATGCTCGGTAGGTCCATGGCCAAGGAAAAATTTAGATCACCCCTCTATTACCCATGATCCATATGATGATACAAGGTCATTATCACATGATCATAAACTACACGAATCAATGATTTATCTTACAAGACCTTAAAAAATTTAGAGTGTTCGATTATATAAGACTTAATTGAATTATATATGATAAAAATTATTTATAATATTTCTTAGTGTATGGGTTTATACATTCACATCAAGTTTTCAACAATAACCCTATACTAGGATTAATATTTTTTATTGTCACCTTTAGTTGAACCTGACCAACCTAGATAATTTTATAAGAAATAAATTTATCTTGATTCATGTTATAAAAAGATATTTAGTGATGTAAATATTAATTATCTTATATTTAGTTATAAATTAAACTTTCATTATATCCCAATACCATTCTAATATTTTGTTTAACCAATTCAAGAGGAGTTTTCCTCTATAAAACCAACATTAGGATGTCAAAATACTTTAATTTACTATTCCTCTTGGTTTCCCAAATACTTGATTCAAGAAACACTTCTTGGTGAACATCCTCCCACTTATGATTCAGATTCATAAGCCTACTATATATTCAAGTAATAAAAAAGTTCCCTTTGTTACCTTAGAATTAAATAATTCTCATTACAAACAAACCCAATTCCTTGGAGGGATTTTTTTTGGAATAAAAAATGTGTACCATAAAATTTTCTATGAAATCCATAATACTCTCCCCACATATATGAGATAGGTATAGTTTTAAGAGAAATGTTTATTCACACCCAAATAGGAAAATAGGATCTCCATGTGCTACATGATCTATTACTCATCCATGGAAAAAGATTCCTCAAAAATGTTTCCCAGTTTGGTGACATGGGGGTGAGAACCTCCCAGTGGAAGTAGACAATGTGTCTCATATATTACATACAAAAAGGTTGTTGATGCCTTAAAACCCATTTTTAGGGTCTTATTGGCACTTTTTTCCATTGAAACACATTTTTCAAGGGTTAAAACAAATATTGTTTGGTGTATTTTTTTACAAGATTCAATTCAACTACTTGGGGAACCAAAACAAGACATGGATAAAATGTTTTGGCCATTTTTATCCTAAATTGAAATGAAAAGGTGGGAAACTATATATTCCCCTTATGACCACATACAATATTGGAAGAAATATTCCATTTCTGATGATCTATAAATATAACATTATAACCACTGAGTCCCCTTTGTGGTCATGTATTCCCTTTAGATTTGTGTACAAAATTTACAGATATATGTCATTTTTAGTAGATATATGCATCCATTTGAGTTCTAAAGGTTATTTCATTAATCATGTTTCATTATAATTGATGAGATGAGATTACTACATGGCCTATTTCCTCTTATATAACCACATGACTCATATATAAATATCTATTCTGGGAAGGCATCACTTATAAATACCCAACACACTATTTGAAGGTGGATTCCTTTTTTTTAATTTTTGGGGAAAACTTTTGACTCTAAGAAATCAAATTTATTGTGAAAAAATCCCATGGGTAATTACCAAGGAAAATATATGTAAAAAATAATTAAATTTACAAAAAATCCCCTTTAGGAAGGAAATTTCAAAAATCACATCCTCAAAGCCCCTTAATGGAGGGATACTCATGTGGATCCTTCAAGAATCCACACTTTTGAACATAGTTCATGGAGGGCCATTCGAAATTCAACTATATGGAGACACTCTACCATAAACATAGTTTTAATGGAACCTCTTATGTGATATCTCATCCATGAGATTCCTTGATGATTCCCCTACATGAGATCTCTTTGTGAAATATCATTCATGAGCCTCCTTCACATGTGACTTTTAACACAAGCCCAACCTAGGATATACCCCTATTTTCATAGAAAATTTCACCTATGTCAAATTGGGGACTCCTAGGGTGCTCATAGACCTATTTAAAATGGCCCTTTAGTATGAATCATTTAAGACAAGGATGTAATATTTATGAAGAAACCTAATTGAGAGTAATAAAGATTCCTTTTCACCCTTTCTTTCACTCAGTTCACCTATCTGGGTTAAATAATATCAAATGAAATTATTTATTTCCTTTCACCGAGGTCAAATATTCCATTATGGACTCCTAATAGGTATAATATAGTACTATATTCTCATTTATGATCACATTATTATGAACCAATCAATAAACAATATATAAATAGGCCACCTACTAGGTGTAATCCCAAATCATACCTTTTCCTATTTTGTTACCAAAAGACAGAATAAAATTGAATGGGAACTATATGTGTAAGAAACATATTAAGTTCTTGAGTTAAAATACACCTATTTGTTTCCTTATGTGCCTTGAGTTGAGATACTTTTCTTAGTTTAAAAAAATACCCTTGCCTAGCTCATTTTCTTGAGTAAACTAAAAAGGGTATCCCAATGAATAAGTACCCTGTAATCCCTTATTGTTGCTCCTTCCACAATACACACATCCTTACTAAATGATGTTAAACTTCATGGTAAGGTCCCAAAACATGACCTTAAACTACACATGTTTAACTACACAAGATTTGATTATTGTTAACTATAATACATTGGATGCCTCTTTGAGGTTCAACCCCAGTATCCAAATATCCTACTAGGTGTGAGACCAGATCATAATTTTTTTTGTTTAGTTAACAATTGATAGAATAAACTTGAATGGGTAGCATATTAATAATCCCCATATCAATCGAATGAGTCAAGATACTCCTATTAGATTCCTTCTATGCCTTGATTCTAGATACTCTTCTTGGTTTCATTATAAAACCTTGAGTTAAGATACTCCTCAAGGTTTTCCAAAGTACCCTCACCTGGCTATTTTTCCAGATTAAATTAAAAATGGAATACTAATTCATTAGTCCCATATAATACCTTATTGCTTCTCCTTCCATGATGTAAACTTTCTTACTAAATAATTCTAAACAACATGGTAAGTTCTTGAAATATGTCTTAAACTTTGTAACTCAAACTACATGGGCTTTGATTCCAATTAACCAGGATAAATTGGATGCCTCTTTGAGGTTGAACCCCAACACCACAATATAAATATTTATCCTTCTATTAGGTGTAATCCCTAACCATTATAGTATTCCTACCTCATCTAGTTACCAATAAATTGGAGTCTTATATCCATATATGGGTATCTTACTAGGTGTAATACCTAATCACACCTTATCCTATCTAGTTACAAACAAATAGGTTGATCTGTTAGGGAAGTTCATGAATAATACTCACTCAGTCTCTTATTTTCACCATTTTTATGACACATGAATCATAAATTGGCCTCTTACTAGGTGTAATCCCTAACTATACCATTCCATACATATTTAAAAATACAAACGATGATCTAAAAAGGGTCCCTCAAGTGTAAGTCCCACAAAATACTTTTCTAGGTACCTTTCACATAGTATTCCACTCAAAATGACTTTTAACTACTTGGAAAAGGTATTGGATGCATGCAATTTAAAGTAAATCCACTTATTTATGGTTGAAAATCCTTAAAATAAACCACATTGGTCCTCGTTACATGAACATAAAAGTTATGACATGTCCCATTCAGTGGTGATGAATTATGTGATTTATAATTCCCTTCATAGAAATATGTAGGTAGACCATTTCATGGGAATGATCCTAAATCCACAACAAATACTATGTCCTTTTGTAAGGTTCCAAATCCTCCTTGGGAGGTGATCAACTGTAGAGTTCCCTACTATGTATATATAAACACTAGGGTAAACAAATACTTTAATTAAATAGGAGACAATATAATTCCCAGTTGAAATGTCAATTCAAATGAATATTTTAGTTAATCAATTTCTTAAGGGTAACTAGTATTATTATTAATAATGATTCATGAACATGTATTACCCTTTATTAATAAAATCATTCATTTTTAAATAATCCTCATAATAAATGTGAGATGATACCAACCTCCCATCATCTTGACCAACAAAAATTCTAAAGCATCTTTGGAAAAGACCCAATGACCACCTACCTTTATAAAGAAGGACCAAATCAATGCTAAAGAGTTTTATTCATAGAAATCCATCAGAAACAATGACCCACGAAGTCTACTACATGGAGTTTCATTTACTATATCATTTTATACAAGTTATTCAAGGTTTATATTCGTATTTCCCCAATACTTGAGGTTGGAGATATACCTTGCATGAGAACCTTCATACATTGATACCATTCTTACACAAGCCTTGAGGATTAGATAATCAAGGGTAGTTGGATATATTTCTAACCATATCATTAGTGAGATATTAACCAAGATGTGATTTTACCTCTCTTATAATGAGTATAAAAAAGATCCCTCAAATGAGATATACTAAGGAAGTAAAAAATAATACCTAGATAATAAATATGATGTTATTATCTATTTGGATGAGGGGTATGCGATGTGCTCATCCATAAAGGTAAATGATATGTGATTTATTCATCAACCCGATTGATCTATGATTGGATAATCAAGAATATATGAGTAGATATATGGGATTGAAATATTTAATTTTCCATAGTTACTTGATAACTTGGGCAAAGCGATCATATAAAAATACATTCTTTCATATGATATAACTGGAAGATAAAAGTATATAGATAGATGTTTTTGATGGATATCAAACCCCATCCCTTTTTATCTTGAGTAAAATTGATTATTTTCTAGAGAATTATCTTTTATTACATTTATGAATATGATAATTCATATTTATTATCAACACTACAAAGGTTAGTGGGGTCACAATTTATGATTGAATACATGAGGATTGAGTTTTTATTCAAAGAGATGCCCTAAATGTGTTTTAAAGTTTATCCAAATGGATTTTTGGATGGGTATTCTACAGGAATTAAATATGATATAATATTAGATAAATTTGATTATAAATTTCCCTAAGTGATTTATAATATATAAAAAATTATTTTGGGATATGGTTTCAAAAGTTATTATATATGATACAATATAAGGTGAAATGAAACTAAATGTTTGATTCCTTAGTAAAAGTAGAATAATTTTGAAGATATGACCTAAATAAAATAATAATAATAATATTTCTTTGGATATATAATATTTTATGATATAAATATTTCATAATGCATGATATACATGTTTTTTAGTATATCATTTCATACGATTAATATAAAATATCATATGGGACTACTTGGACATTCATAGTGTACGAATGTGGTATATCATAGAGTAGTGAATCATATAGTACAATTCACATAAACACCATATAATCAATGTGGAATCTAAATTATAAGTTCTATCATTCATATATCTTCCATTAATGTATGCCATTATTATAAATGTTTCATATGATTAAAGGCATGGGAGGGTAAATGCATTCATTTGATGAATGATTGTAATGGATGAAGTATTTACTTGAATATTTCATAACATTCGAGTAAACACCATTAGGACTCAAGAATTTCCTAAGGATTATATAAATAGGCCTTATCCATTTATATGGTGATTTATTTCATATATTCTCCCTTCATGAATCTTTCTTTCCCCTCTTCCATTTAAAACCTAAGACACTAGCATGTCATGGTATGTAGGAGAGTCTTACATGAGAATTAGGTGATTCTTTAAACTAATGGAAACACCATTGAGTAGGGAGTCTTTCAACTACCTCTTTAGAATCTACATCAATCATGTTAATGATGAAAATGGCAGTGTATATCTTTGTTTAAAGTTACAAAAAATGTTCTTCATTTTAGTTGTACAAGGTTTCGGGTTTAAGAGAAGGTAGATCTTGGAATGATGTTTCTTGTTATTTCCTATATGTTTATTAAGTGATAATTGATCCTTAAAAACCCTTTAATTCCCTCTCAAATATTTTTATTAGGGGTAAACCCATATTTTTAGGTTAGACCATTGATTTTTTAGTTTAATGGACATGTGAAGTGGGAATTTTTAGAGGATACTCCCCTTATCCTTCCTCCCTTACATCCCTTTAATAATGGGTGTTATTTGTGTAAATTTATATATATATATATTTTAGGTATACTATCTTTATACATTCAATTTTATTATTCCTATTAGTTTTCCCTTGGATTTTTATTGTTCTGTGTTAGGTTTTTTATGATGATTCCCCTATATCATAGTTGATTCATCATTAACCAAGGGAATTTTTCATAAAATGCATAAGGGATTCCATAGAGTGATGAACACACAATGTCACTCATAATTTTTCTCAAGATATATTGTCTTCAAAAATTATTTTCATTTTTTAATTTAACAAGATTAAATTAGTGGATGGTTGGTTGTAAATTGATAGAGATTTTTTTACAGTGGAATTGGGAGTTTAATAAGGAAGTTTTACATGTCATTGGACCTAGTTTTGGTGTTATAGGACATATTAGTGAGTTTCTGGAGATTATGATACATTGGTTATTTTTTTAATTAATTTAAATGTTTATAATTAATTTTATGATTATTTTGATGTGAGATAGGGGGCCAGGATTTGTCCTGGTGTGTTTGGGTTTGATCTTGAATGAGGCATAGTTATAGCATGTATTTAGAATCATAACTTCGTATTTGAGGTTGGTGGTCCCTATAATAATTAACCATATCTATGAGTATAGAATTAGGTGGAATTGATACTCCTATTCTTGGAGCGATATCTCTTTTTTTAATGATTAAATTGAGTCTTCCCAATAAATTCATCACCAAGGGGATGGGGTGACATTGAATAGATTAGGAGTACGATATTGGTCATCAGGCACAAGATAGGTTGTGAATATCCTAGGTTGGATCTCTTAGGGATAACATAATATTTATGGTTGGTTTAAGATTATGAGTGATGAGTGAGATGATCATTTATCTCTTGTAAGGTTGGGTAAACCCCATTTAAGGGTAGATAATGGCCTTGGTGCTTGACGTGAGTGTCATAAGTCCTTTGACTCTTGGTATAGCGTAATAAGAATGGTTAAATCTGAATTATGGGCCATAGAACTCACTTATGGGATATGTAAGATGGGGACCCAAGAATAGGTTGTGGTACATGATTTCATGTGGACTAGAATAATATCCTAAGAGGCCTATAATGTGTTGTTTCAACATGGTCTATAGGTATCAAGACTAGAATGATGATGTGAAAATTTGGAAGGAAATTTGAATTGGAATATTGGGCCTAGGAAAAGTAGGGATTATGAGATGTGAGGTCACCATGGGGCAACATATTCGGGTATTAGTGATTTGAGACTAGTTTAGATTTGGGGAACCTAGTGTATGCCTTCACATGTGAGTTGAGAATGTTGATTCATGCTGTGTGTGATTGGGTTTGACATTAGGAGATTAGTCTATAAGTCTATATGGATGTTGATACATGCTTCAGTATATTGCTAAATCAAGAGAGACTAGTGTGTAGATTATGGGTTATGTGGGGTATGAGTTAAATTTATATTCTACTATACAAGAGTTAGGACTTGAGGGAGTGTAACTATGTGGATTGGAACACCTTGTCTATTTGTGATTAACTATGATACCTACCTTGTGACGGTGTGGTTCAACTCATATAGATGTTTAGATATACTATTTCCCTCCCATGATCTAATACCAGTATATGTGATTAGACATTATACCTACCTTGTTACTATATGGTTTGGATCATGAAGGAGGTTGGACCTGTTGTTTACCTCATCAGGATTTACTGCCTTTATATACGATTATCCATGGGACCTACCTTGCAATGGTGTACTTCGACTCATGTGTGAGGTTGGATCCATTATTTCACTTTTTAATATTTTAACGTATATATGATATTATCCATAGGAACTATCTTTTAACAATGTTGTTTGATGCATGAAAAACATTGGATTTGTTGTTTCCCTCCACACTATATTATATCTATATTCTCAATTATCCATGGGACCTTACCCCGAGGGGATGGTTCAACTTGGGAAGGAGGATGACTCCATTGTTTACCTCATTAGAAACCACTATTGATACATTTAACTAATCATGATGCGGTATAATCCCAATTGTTGGTTGGTTCAAGAATCACCAAGAGAGTATTCTTAGTTTCTTTTTGGTTTAAGGATTTCTAGATAAGGATCCAATTTTGTTTTTTACTATGGATTACTGTAACAACAAAAAATTATATAATTTTTAAAAATAATGTAATGTTCAATAACATAAATTAAACACTACACCTAATGAAAAAAACCAAAATATATTAACTAAAAATTATTAATAAATATATAATAAAGACTATTATGGTAAACTATTAAATATTAACTAGGTAAATAATTTATTTGAGTTAATATTGAAAATTATTATTTTTAATAAAATACATTTTATTTGTATTATGCATTTATTTTGCAATAAAAATTAATGATTTTTAGAATTTAAATTTTATAAAACTAAATTCCTTTTGAATTACTCATATCCAAATTTACTTAATATATTTTTTTTTATTGTTTTTGAAAATGTTGATTTTTAGTTGAAAAATACAGTTTATAAAAAAATTATACTTTTTATGATTTTATCATTATGTAAGCTTATAATATAATATTAAAAAACCTTATAAGTAATAAAATATGTATTTAAGGAATACAATTATGCATTTTAAAATATTATATAAACTTATAATTCTATGTCTAATATTTTTAAAACTAAATTAAAATGTTACTTTAATAAAAAAATGTTTTTGGTCTTTTCCTATAATTAAGTGTTTAGATAGTAAAATTATTTTTTTTATTTCATTGAAAGCCTAATATATTTCATTTATTTTATAATAAATAAATTTATTACATTAAAATCATATTCCATGATAAATATATCTTATTTATAAATGTAATGCATAAAAATATTATTTAACTAAAACCCATTTTTACGCGATTAAGTGTGTTTATTTTAAAATTAACTTTTCACACCTTTAGAAATTTTATGTCTTAAAATTATTTCAAAATTTTAAATAATAAGTTTCATATTAGGTGAAAGGATCCACTCTTAATTTGTTTCATTAATGTTAATTATTATTGTTAAAAATTAATTACCAAGGTAAACGTTAATTTGGGTAAAAGGTTAAAAGTTAAAAACAAAAGCCTTAAATAAATATTAAATTGTCTCAAAATGAAAGTATGGGAGTATATTTTAAATTATATTTTACAAAACCCCCACTTTTTCCACTTTTTATCCACTGACCCATGAATATTTTCATGAAATTATTAAAAAAATGATGTGTGTTCCAAAAGTGCCGTTTTCTTCTCTTATAAAAGGATACGACTTACACCCTTTCAAGTTAAACATTACATTATAATTACTCTTTTAAAATATAATTTTTTTTCGCCTACTAGAACCATATCTCACCTACATAATCTTCTAGTAACCTTAAGTTTTCTTAAGGCCTTCACTTCCAAAGAGTTTTCTAGGAGAAAAATCAAGCTTCCAACACGAGGATTGCCTTCTCTTAGTCTTTTATTTTATTCTTATCCTTCCTGAAATCATTTATAACATTTTTAATATAATTAAATTTTTATAATTATTAAAAATAAATTTCATTATATTAATTAGACAATAAATATTCAATCCTTTCTATCCACTAACAAAACAAATTAACATCGATCATGTGAACATGCAGACCACCTCCTCCATGACATGTTGCAGTTTTTTTCCATAACCATATCTTAAGGATTGTGAAAAGGATTGATTTAATGAATAAATAGGTTTTAAATTTCACAAATACATTTATTAAAATATCAATTTTTATATACCATCATTTCCCCATTTCATTGAGAAATGGGATCGTTAGTCATGCATATGTGTGGACTACCGCCTCCACGAACAATGAATTTCATTTTTCATAAACAAACATCTTGGATGATTATAAGAATGATTTTAATGAATATATATGGTACTTATTAAGTTTTAAATATTTTATAAAGGTTATATTTACATTATATATTGATGTTCTCTTACATGTTGAATCATTATAATACACTCTTATTTAGGTCATTTTTACCACAAACATGAGTGATATTTTAATTTTTATGTCATGGATGATTAAGGAATGTTATATTTTGATAAAAAATTTAATAATAATTTATTATATATTTAAAAATGATTCTAGAGTAATAATATTAATATCTAATGATATTATTAATATATCACCTTTTATTCATTAAACTCACCAAAACAAGCTTTCCTTTGATTTGATCGTCACAAAATATTACCAAATCACTTAATAAATGAAATTAGAAATTCAAAAAATATTTTAAAAAATATTTTCCAGTATTTATTATGATTTATGAATGATTAAATTTAAGATACGAATGAATAAAAGCACCTCCATTACAAAACTAGTTTAAAATGATAAAGTATTTTGACACCCGATTTTGAAAATAGATGATAACTAACTAATAAAAATGTATTGAATATTTATAAAGGAATTACATAAATGGTTATAGAAATGAATAATTGTAATAAATATGTTATTAAGATAGTTTTTTTGTGATATATGAGGTTTTAGTGCATTCGATTAAGAGGAAGTAACGGTAAGGGGTTTTTGTGACTCAAATCCTTCCCTTGAGTCATAATCACTTCCATTTGTCTAAAAATATTTTAAGTATGATTGTATCTTACCATTGATAATTTTATGTTGTATTTCCACCTTAATTTCTTGGGAAATAATATGTCACACTAAATTATTCTTCCTTGATGAATATATTTTTTTGTGGAAATGAATTTTTTAGAATAATTCCCACCTCTTTTAATGGATTCTTATCTCATTATCAACACTTTTACTTCCCTTCAATGTTAAAATTTACCTATTGGTAACTAAAATTGTGTTTATATCTAATGATAATTACATTTACCTTTATAATAAAACCAATTATTTTCTTTCCTTTTAACAATGTGTGTTTTTAATAAAGGCATTTTCAAATATTTCAAAGGATTTTCCTTTTAATAATAATGTATTATTCCATTCTACATCAAATTTATACATATAATTTATTCATTTTAAAGTTATATTTATTGTAATTTGTTTTTAAATAATTTTTTTATGATTTTTACTCTTCATTAAAAAAAATGTTTTGGAATCTGAATAAAAAATCACGTTTCTTTAAGATGATATTAAGAAAGATTTTTTAAGAAAAATAATTTTTTGTGATTTATCTTTCATTGTCAAAGGATTATCATCCAGTAAATTAATTATTCATAAATCACCTGATATATTCTCTTTTGGGATAATGATGTTTTTTCTATCAAATGATCATGTTGTTTTATATGATACCATCAGTAAAAGTTATGAAATATATTTTTCTTCACATGGGTTATTTATGATAATATGAATGATTTGATTTTAAGTGGAACTCATATGTATGGATGATGAAGTTCTAAATTATATATCACCCTCTAATGCATTGTCTATGATTTTATATATCATGAGATAATTATGTGCGAACATACTTGTATTTTTTAAAAAAACTAATGGGTGGACATACCTGGATTTGTTAACAAAATTAAATGGTGGCATAATTAGATATATTCACAATGTTTTTTATGTTTATGTTTGTTCCATTACTTTTCTAAAATTTTCTATATTTTCAAACTGTTCCAAATTTTTATAATATTCCATGTTTTAAAGATAATATACTTTATTATGTATTGATTTCGTGTTTTTTATATGTTTCTAAGCCTTGTTTTTTATGACATTTATTTAGTCATATGTTCATATAACATGATCCTTACTGATAAACCAAGTTTTTTTATCACTTATGATCTCATGATATTTTTATATAATATTACTCACTTAATCATGTTTTCCCTCAGATTTAAGATATAACTATTATGACTTATTTATATATTTCCCTTATTGAGAATTTAATCTCATAATTTATTATATTTACATTCCCCAAGTCATGAAGATGATTATGTCATATGATATTTATATAATAGGGTAAAGAGGAGAATGGTTATGGATAAATCTTAATAAGTGTTGAAAAATAAGATGATTATATAACTAGGCTTGAAGACACTAAAACTTTTGATTCTTGATTTGTGAAACTATTTGTGATATTTATTAGTTAAATAATTAAATCAATATATTATTTATGTATGATTAGATTGGGTCTCCATAGTAGGTATTAAGGGGAATATTTACTTATTTTGTAGATTAGTATAGATAAATTTAGTGATAACTATAGGAATGAGTCTAAGTATTGGATAATATCATAATTTTTCAATAATATAGATATTATGCGGTTTTTCTAGAAATAAATCTCTATTTAGATAATAGAAAATGGATATTACTATATAATATAATCACCAAGGGGTAATCACTCTGGAAATGGTTCATTGATAATTGGTTCAATCATCACCCTAATGCATGATTAGTGGGCCTATGACTACACACATAGCTTGAAACTCCTAGGGTATACACTTTGGTTAATTCACATTCTCTTTATGAACCATGATTAGGGATTTGAATATATTTAGTCTAGATAAACTAAAAATGAAATTACCATGGATAACTTATATTGAATATTATATTTTCATAAGTTAGTACATATATATCATTTATGAGTAATTTATTCTAAACTCATAGTTTCTCTCACTATATTTACTAACTTATGTCCCTAAGCATTATTTTTTAAAATTATGGCTAGAATAATGTGTAACTAAGATAATAAAAATTGTGAGGGGAAACATATAGATTATTTTAATAAGTTTCCAAATTGTATAGGAATAAGTGTACAAAACCCTGTAGTAATGCTCACACAAATTTTACAAGCTATAAATAATAATGATAATCAAGTTGAGCTAACAAACACACCAATAAGAGAGAATATTTATATTGAATTTTTTATGTTTCAATTTACACCCTACTTTAGTGATTTTTCTAATCCACTTATTGTTAAGAAAGGAATCAATGTGATGGAAAATATTATTTTCCATCCCCCAATTCTCAGAGAACGAGAAGGTTGTTTTTACTATTTATCATTTAGAAGGAGAGGCTAACAATGGTATAACATCATTAATAATGAAATGGAAAATGAGGAATTGTACTCTATAGAATGGGAGTAGTTAAATAAAGTATTCTTTATCAATAACTTTCCTTGAACGATTCACACAAATATGGAGTAGGAATTCCTTGAATTGAAAAGAATGAGGATAAATCTATTTTCACTCTTAAATAAAACTTCATGAGTCTTTTAAGGAATGCCTCTAGTTATATCTATCAATATATAAACAATATCTACCTTTTCATCGGTCAGTTAAAACCAAGAATTCAAAGGGACATATCCTTAAGATATTTTGTAATATATGAGGAGATTATTCTATGTGCTCTAAAGGTGGAGATAGAAATTGGGGGATCTCTTTCTTTTAATTAAAAGATAATAAAGGTAGAGTATGATTGAATCTATGATGATAATCCACTTGGGGGAAATAAGGTAAAACTACCTATGTGTAAAAAATATGATATTAATAACTTGGGAAACCATCTCAAGGGATATAGAGAGTTTTTTAAGTGTTGTAGGGATGAGTATGTTGAAAAAAACCCATTGAAGAGGTGCCAAGAGGCTAATTAAAACAACTATGGAGGAGAAGGCTCTGAATAATGTTCCACCCACACTTCAATGATTTATGTGTAAAGAGTTTGGTAATTATGAAAATACCTTCCCAAACCCTATAACTATTGAAGATAATAGGCTTGAAAAACCTCCTAAAATGATAGAGAAAGGGAGAGAATATTCTATCACACCTTTTGAGGTGGAGCCTGATAATGAAGCAGTGATAGGTATAGTCATCCTTCACTATAAATAATAAAATTCATTTTTTGATTTTGGTTCTTACCATTATTTTTTATCACACAAGTTTTCAAATAATGTTGATTTAACACCTCAAACCATGGGTACTTAACTTTATAAGAAAAACCTTGGAAATATGATGACATCATCTAAGATATATAACTTATCTTTGATAGAAGTTTGTGGAAAGATACTCCATACAGATCTAGTTCTTCTTCTAATGGTTGATTTTTTTTTGTAATTTTGGTTATGGATTGGATATCCCTACATAGATCACATATTAATTGTTAATATAGGAATATTAACTTCAAGACTTTCCATTTCTACCTAATAAAAATAATTAGAATCAAAGGAAATGATCTGTTGGATATTTTTTTATCCTAAAAAATTATACTATTTATATATAATACCAACAATGGATATCAGAGGTTAGAATCAAGTGGATATATTTATTATTACTCTAATAAGCCTTATTTAAAGATCAAGATGAAGATAAATCTCAATGGATGTTCTTAGATAAGGTATTTTGATGATCCATGCACCTTATTGTAATGGTGATAATTATGGATGTTGGAAGGAATGCATGATTATTTATATGAAAAATCTTGGAATAAGTGTTTATTTAATAGCTGTAAAACCCTATGAAATTCCTAAATAAGATATAGAAAAATTTAATGATGACCATGATAAATAATATTATCATAATTCAAGAGCTATAGATGTAACACCCCATGCTTTCAGGGTATGCTAGCGTGTGTTGTACGCAACATCGAGTTCTAACACACACTATGACCAATCAAAGTAGCAGTTATGAATAGTAATACCCACTTTTTGAAATTTTATAAATTTTATCTCTAAAAATGGACTTCATTTTTGGATTCTGAATATCAAAATTAGCTTAGGGTAAATTTTTGGTATTTTTCTGAAAACTTTCAATATTTGATGAATAGTGAAAAACACTAAGTTACTGTTTAAAACCGGATTTTTATTTTAATAATTATTTATATTATTTAAATTTATTTTAGGTCAAAATAGATACATAATACCTATATAAATTCAATGTAATTAATTGGATTCAGTTTATAATAATTTAAATATATAAAAATTTTATTGAACTTTTTCACAGTCTTTTACCCACCTCCTAGGAGAATTTGTAAATTCCCATAAAACTTAATTTTACCACTTCTATGAGTGGAATTTTTAAATCTAAGAGAAACAGTTAATATCAAGGAGTAAAATATGGTTCAATAAGATAAAAATAATTTTTGGTGAATAGTTACTTTTTACTTTTATTTACCACGGTAAAAAGTAAATAGGGTAATTAAGGGTAAAAATGATATTATTTTTACCCTAACACATGTCCTAATTCTATTGGAAAAGTTTAATTAGACCAAAAAAAACTTAGGAATAAAATATGACCCTTTAGGTCCACTTGGATTAGATTAGGACATTTATTATTATTTAATTCAAAGAAGAGTTAAAAGAGTTAAAATCAATGTTTAATAACTAAAACATTTTTAATATAGGGTTATACATAAGATAAATTCAATTATAAATATTCATTAGAAATATAAAAAAATTCATACATAATGTATTTTAATTATAATTTGTATACATTACATAATTAAATTTATTTCTGACACAATGATGATGCAGTAATTACCTTATTAATGAAAGAATCAAATAAATGGTAATATAAATATTAAAATAAATATAATTTCAATGTTTTTATTACATTAACGAATTTTCTAGGTGAATATGACATTTTAGGATTTATTCAATGTATTTTTTTGAAGTAATCATGTTGTTATTATTTTAACAAAAAACAAAAACCAAATAGTGTCAAAATTGACATAAAATAGTTTTTAAAACAAATATTATATTATTAATTGATATAATGGTCTTAAAAATATAAGGTTCGGCCAAAAGACTTATATAATAATATATATGACCTTAATGAACCAATTGGGATTCTATTGGAAGTATATAGTAAGTTTATTGACCATATAGTGTAAGAATACAAGAAGACATGGTAAAAGTTAAATTATTTAACTTAGAGTTAAATATAAATGATTAGGTTAAAATGGTAACCTAAACTTGTCTAAAACCTATTTGTTGAGTTTTTTTTCGACCTATACCCACCTTAGAATTTAAATAATCAACTTTGGAGCCATTAGAAACCGAATATGAATTTATTATAAAATAATATTTTAAGTTTTTCCTAAGGGGCCCCTCACCCCTCTTATAAAAGGGCACTCCACCTTCTCTCTAATTCACACCATCTAAGCCATTTTTCTCAGACAAAACATGACCAAATAACCTCTAAACTATCCTACCTTCAAACTATAGGCCTTAGTTTGATCATAAATCCAACCTAAGGAGCCCTTTTGATCAAATCAAAAGGAAGAACCCGAATAAGAGGTAATGATTTCACCACCCTCTTTCAAGTTCCTTTCTTCTTCCACTTCCTTTTTCGTTGTTGTTTATATTATAAAATAATATCTCTAGTATATTCTATATAATATGATTTTATTATAATTATGGTACAACCAAATTCATTATTCTATCCACCCTTTTAATGACATGTCACCATATGTGCGTATGTAAGGCTTACCGTCTCCACATTGTGGTGTAATTGTTATTCAATACATTATTATTTGGATGGGTATAATAATGATGTGTATTTGATGTAAATAATAAATATAACATGATTAAGGTTATGTATATATTATATACCGTCCAATTATATATTATATTAATATCAAAAGAATGATATTTTCGCTCGTGCATAAGTACGGATTACCGTCTCCACGACGCGATGAGATTCATTTCCAAGTTCACCATTCATCGATGATTGTAAAAAATATGTATTACTAATAAGTATGTAATATATGACATAATAATTCTACTGTAGATATATATATATTTACATATATAAGTATTTATGTACTTACATATATCTTATTCACTTACTTCTGTTCAATACTATATGAAAACGGAAATAGTGTTTATGCGTACGTACGGACTACCGTCTCCATAAACAGTGTTTTCCATTTAATATATACGTCTATTATAAATTTTTATATTCTAAATATATATGATAAATAAATCATGGAAGTATTTAAATCATTATCTAAGTGATACAAACAATATTAACAAGTTAAAACACATACGATAAAGAAAGCGATTATTACGAGAATAATTAATATAACATGGAAATTATTATTAAATGGGTAGTATAAAGTCATAAATGAATAATGTATGATATCATAAATATTAATATGGTTCTGGTATAATTTAATAACATACTTAGTCTTCATACAGGAGGCTAAATGTACCCTCGACTAAAGGAAAGTGCAAGGTAAGTGGTTCTCATCTCACTCTTTATTCCTGTGAGATTCATGCCATATTGCCACTATTACCTTTTGTGTAGTGTATGTACTACACATAATTGTATTATTTATGTAATACACTTTAATTTATGTGTATTTACATATTCATTGTATGATACCTCTTTCATGGGGTGTATGTTTCGTAAGTTACCAGATTGGTAAGGGTTAATTTCACAATCTCTTTATTATCCGAGGTAGTTTTTACGTAAGTATCTACTGGGAAATATTTATTATCCATGTCCATGTTTTATGAAAGAGTTTTCAAAGGGATTTTTTTAAGGGAGTTTTTACTAAAACATCATTTCAAATGTTTTAAATATTTATTCTTCTAAATCTTTCTCATTAATGTCCATGTCTTCAAAATGGTTTTTAAGGATTTATTTATATAGACATGAATGTTTTTAAAATGTTAATTCCTTTAAAAAGTTTCAAAGTGTTATGGGAAAATTTGATTAAAAAATGTCTTTAAATGAATTCTTTTCCAAATTGTGTGACTTTTAAATGTTTTCAGGAAAAATGGTTATCTCTCTCAAAGAATTTTACAAATCATTTTCATCAACGTCAAAATCCTTTAATGGATTTTAAACTTGTTTTGAAGTTGATTTATAATGATACAAATCTTCCATATTGTGTTGAAGGTTTTGTGATATGTTTTACTGTGGATGTGTTATTTTTATACCATTCATGGTTTATGGGTAAAGTATTGACATTTCGTATGCTAGTTTTAATACGAATGTTTATGTTATGCTTAGGCCTTTTCATATGAGGAATGCATTGGACTTAGTATGTGACGGGTGGATCCCGCTATAGCTCCTCGATGCATCGGTGGGTCTCATGAGACAAACTAGTGTCTTGGCACGAGGCCTTGAAAAAATTTTATTTGTAGTCTTGGCATGAGGCCTTGGCTATGTGGTTATGATAGTCTGGCATTATGCATTCCATCGTTATGAAAGTGGTTATTGATATTGCATGTGATTATTCGACTAGTAGAATATCCATGTGAATAAGTAAATTGAATTATTTCATTTTATGTTTTCCATATTATGCTGAAGTTCAAGTTTAAAATTATTTTGTTTTACTTATACATTGCCTTAAATGTTTATGTTTATTTATGAAAGTTTTCGCTATATTATTATCCTTACTGAGCATATGAGCTCACCCCTTTCTATGTTTTATTTTTCCCAAGATTCCAAGAAGTGTATTGTGATTGATATGCAAGGTTAAGACAAGGGAATAATGGCATTCATAAAGGATTATTTATGTTGTTTTTTATGTTATAAAGTTTAATGTAACATTGATGTATGTAATCTATTTTCCAAGACTGCTAAACCGATCGGTCCTTCGAGACTTGATTCCTTGTAATCATGCAAATGTATTAAAATAATGCCCTGACTCTGGGTAACTGGGGTCGGGGCGTTACAGTTGGTATCAGAGGAAGTTTAGTAATAACCTTGGAAATTAGATTTAGATAAACTATGATTAGATCACATTACCCTAAGATAGACTTTGAGGATTATTATAGAAGAACTTCCTAGAATTTTGGTATTGTAGAGATTTTGTGAGTTTTCCGAGCAATACATCCCTGTCTGGATACGAGTTGGTAGAGGCGTCTCTGGCACAGATGTAACTAGGGGTAAAACCCGAAAACACCGCTTTGAGCTAGACTCGAACGGGAACTGGTGCACGACAACGGGCCATGCTGCACTCTTGGTTATGACACTCCCGGGGGATATGATTAAGATAATTCTCATTTTCTTTACAAAACGCTATGAAGGGTTTATGAGTATATACCTTCTCAAAGAATTTTTTTTGTGATTATGGATTATATCCATAAACTATTCAATTTATGTTAGGTATTTTACATGTTTGGAATTATGAATTGTGATTCATAAACTGACTTAGTGTATGCCATTGTTTAGAAATGACGCCCAGTATAAGGAATGAGAACTCCAGCAATATGTATGATCCAAAGAGTAAGAAGGGTCATATCATTCATGGTATTAAGACAAAATTTATAAAGGAAATAGTCTCCCATGTATTATCATTATATGAATAAATAGTATCAAAAAATCAGTAAAGAACTCTCTGAATTCTGTGGCATTGAAGGGAATCCAGAGAAGAAAAGGATGGTATAAAGAAATATGGATAAAGGGAATAAGGGAAAGAAAGATTTTCCAATATGTGATAAATGAGGAATGAATCACATTGGTAAATGATTGAAGGGAATGGGAGTTTTTATAAGTGTGGAGAAAAAGGACACCAAGTACGTGATTTCAAGGGTAGGAAAAAGTTTTCAAATGTACAATGCTTCATCTGAAAGGAGTTGGGACACTACACAAACCAATGTCCAAATCATCAGAGTATGCACCAAATGATGCTATTGGATAATAATAAAGTTATGATACTACCACATATGAAGAGGAATGACTAGTGTTCTTATGTTGTTATTAAATAATTATTTCATTTGAGTGTTGTATCGACTATGTACTGGTTAAATGAATTATAGAGATAAATAAGGATTGTACTGTAGTACTATTTCATTGAGGATTTGAGATATTATGGTACTATGAAAAGTGAATCAACGACAAGCGAAACTTTTTTTTGAAAATACATGGTTGAAGGAAAGGTAATGCTTAATATGGTCTTGATACTAAGGTAGTAATTTTGGAATAAGAGATGGTTGATTTGGATGAATTATATTGGATATTCTTGACTACCTTGGCACTGATTAATGGTTTGTTTATTTAATCATTGTTGGAATATTAAATGTTTTTGGATATAAGGAATATGTCTAATATTCTATAAGGAATAAGGGAGAATGAATGTAATCAATAAAGTTTTATAGTATTTAATGGTGTTACCATATTTTAAAAGAATACCCGATGAAGGTGTTCACATGCTATTACGTGAAAAAAAGGATCTTCATTCTGTTTACCTACCTTATAAATATTGGACTGTGAGTTTTGGCAGAAGTATTTTGGATAAGTCTAGTTTGAGATTATTTTTGGATTTCCACAAAAAGGACAACCCGGAGGTTGGACGACAACCTGTCTCATCTGGCAAGGCCGCAAGACTTGAACCCACAACCGAAGGGTGATAAGGGTGTATGACCTACCACTATCCCACGTGATGTCCTGGATTGAATAATGTAGTTTTTTAAAGGGTCTGATATGTGAATTATAAATTCATTATTTTTGGAACCCTATACGATTAGGATAAATAAAATATATACATATATATATATATACTTTAACTCTTTTAGAGTGAAAGATGAGTTTGTAGTAGGAATTAGTTGAAGGATGAAACTCTACTTGTAAAGTATATATAAATACATACATACATACATATATATATATATATATATATATATATATATATTTCCTCTTATTTTATGGATAAATTAATTATTAAACCTTAGGGAATATGACAACCCTGCTTTTTATTACAACTTAAACATGATTCATTGCATAGAACTTCACTTGATACAACAAAGAAGATCAATAGGTTTAGTGTCTTTGGGGCTTAGGATCATTAAATAAAAACTTAAAACATGAAATACAACATCTTTATTGAAAACTTCCTTTACATGACCACTACATTCCCTCGTACTTAGCATTGCATGGGATAACCTGAGGACATGCATAAGAAAAGGGTGATCTATAAAGCCCAGTAAGGGAGTACACATGTAATAACATGAGGAGTACAATACATGTTAGACAATTGGCATATCAATAGAGCATAAAAGAAAATGAACATAAAGTCATGATAAACCCTGATAATCATAACATGGAAATGTGGCAACAACACTTAACATTGAATTAGCATGAGCCAAGGCTCATTGCACATGGAGCATAAGTAAACCCTCATTGCACATGAAGCATGAGTAAACCCTCTTTGCACTTTATTTAGAATGATTCAACACTCATTGCACTTGACGTATCATGATACTGTACTTTACCCAATGCATTGGAGCGCTATAAGGGCACACCCTTCTTAAACATTTCATTTCATGCATAAGTGTGCCACATGGATCATAAAACATGGATTCATAAAACATAATCATTTATTACACGATAAAGGAATGTGGAATTCATACATGAAACTTTATAATCAATAATTAAATTTTCATAAAGGTGAATATCCTTGATGGAGAAATGGGAATGGTATTCACTACACAATGACATTGGCTTAGAAAATCGGTGCGATTTCGGCAGCGTAACGACGTGACATAAGAATTCATAAAAAAGGTTTATGAGAGAGAAATGGGTTCCTCATCATATTTAAATGTAATGGAAAGTAATGAGGTCATATAGATACATATCCCAACAATTGAAATGGAATTTAGATTCATGATACAAAAGTATTGCTTGAATGTAAAAGAATAGAGAGAAGTTCATTTCGGAATTTCAGCATAGTAACGGGTGTACATGAGAGGAATTTAATGAGAGAGAAAGGGGTCTGCCATCATTCAAACAATAAGAGGGAAGTATGGGGGAGGTGTGAAACCATACCCCAACATTCATAATTGAAATTAAAAGGGTAATACAACTTAAAGAAAATTGACAAAAAATGAGAAAGGAAGAAAAAACCCTTACTTGGAAGTGTGCTTCCAAAGGCTAGAGAGAGGCTTGTGAGAGGCTTCTTGGGAGCTTGGGGCACGTTGAGAGGATTCTCGAGAGAGTAGGGAAGAGGTTGGAAGAACTCCAAGGGATTTTAGTGAGGAGGAAGTGGGAGATTGGGTGTGTTTATATAGGAAAGGTGAGAGAATTCTTTATTATTTAGGTTTGGGACCCCTTATATTAAAATAATCCAAACCACAAACCATCCCATGGTATTTTCCCATGGTTTCTGGAAAAGGAAATAGGAAAACAATATTTTACAAGGACAAGGTCCGAACTCATTAAAAAATTAGGGTTGCTTATGTGGAGGTGAGTCACACTCCCATGGAAATTAATTTTAAAAAGGAAAAGTGTTGAATAAGTCTTGAGGGGTTCATTAAAGCCTTAAATTTATACTAATCATGTGATCACTGTTCAACGGCTATATTAACAACGGTCAAAATTCTTAACATGAAACCAAAGAAGTTGACACCTTATAAAAATATTTTTCATAAAGAGAAATTTAACTAGATCAAGAGGGATTTTCCATTAATGAAACTTTGGGTCGTTACAATATTCCCCCCTTAAGAAATTTCGCCCTCTAAATTTTTCTTTTCCCACACTAAAACAAATGTGGGTAACTCAGCTTCATCATATCCCTTGACTCCCAAGTCGCTTCTTCAAACTTGTGGTTTCTCTACAACACCTTGACGAGAGCATTGTCTTATTTCGTAGAACTTTTTCTCTACGATCTAAGATCTTCACTGGTTTCTCCTCATAACAAAGATCATCTTCCAATTGTACCACCTCGGAAGAGAGTACATGTGAATGGTCCGGTATGTACTTTCGTAAGAGGGATACATGAAATACATCATGCATCTTGGTCATATTAGATGGAAGTGCTAGTCGATAGGCCACAGCCCCAACACAATCAAGATTATCGAAGGGGCCGATGTACCTTGGACTTAACTCCCCTTTCTTTCCAAACCTCATGACCTTCTTCCATGGAGATATGCATAAAAACACCATGTCTCCAACTTTAAACTCAAGGTCTTGTCGATGATTATTTTCATAACTCTTCTGTCGACTCTGGGCTTCCTTGATATGCTGCTGAATGGTTTTCACCTTTTCCACCATTTCTTCGACCATTTCTGGTCCAAACAGCTTACGTTCACCAACCTCATCCCAACATGCTAGTGTTATGCACCTTTTCCCATAAGGTACTTCATATGGTGCCATTTGGATGCTCGAGTGGAAAATGTTATTATAAGAGAACTAAACCAGAGGAAGATGTTGATCCCATACTCCTTTAAAGTCCATTGAGCATGCTCTCAACATATCCTCAAGTGTTAGGATAGTCCTCTCTGATTGGCCATCAGTTTGAGGATGATAGGCCGTACTAAAGTTCAGTTCAGTATTCAGAGCATGTTGAAGACTCTTACAAAACATATAGGTGAATCTTGGATCTCGGTCAGACACAATAGATAGTGGTACTCCATGAAACCTTACCACTACCCTGATATATATCTGTGCCAGTTGATCCAAAGAGAAATCCTCTCGAATAGCAATGAAGTGTGCAGTCTTTGTAAGACGATCCACAACAACCCAGATTGCATTATTGCCTTTGGATGTCCTTGGATGTCCGGTGAAAAATTCCATGGTGATGTTCTCCTATTTCCATTCTGGTATGGGCAATGGTTGCATCATCCCCTTAGACTTCTGCCTCTCTGCCTTCACTTACTGACACACCAGGCACTTTGATGTATATTCAGCGATCTCCTTCTTTATATTATCCCACCAAAAGTTTTCTCAGAGATCTCGATACATCTTTGTGCTCCCTGGGTGAATAGAGAAATTTGAACTATGTGCATTATCCAAAAGTTCCTTCTTCCACTCCAGACATGATGGAACACATAGTCTTTTCCCAAACCACACAATTCCTTCTTCATTAACATTAAACTCCGAGGATTTCCCCTTTTTGATAGCTTCCACTTTTTCTTGAATTCCAACATCATCCTTTTGATCATCCTTTAACCTTTCCAAAAGAGATGGTTGAGCAATCATTTGTCAAAGTATTGATGATGTTCCCTTCTTTATGATTCCCACGTCCATCTTCATCAAGTATAAGAAGATTGGATCCTTCTCAATTATCATCATTGATAGAATCACTGGATCCTTTCTACTTAGGGAATCCACCACCTTGTTCGCTTTCCCAGGGTGGTAATGTATTGAGCAGTCATAATCCTTGATGAGCTCTATCCATCTTCTCTGGCGCATATTAAGCTCTTTCTGTGTGAAGATATATTTAAGACTCTTGTGGTCAGTATATATCTCACATTTCTCTCCATAGAGATAATGCCGCCAGATTTTCAAAGAAAAGATCACAGCTGCCAACTCTAGATCATGCGTTGGATAGTTTCGCTTATGGATTTTCAACTGCCTTGAGGCATAGGATATCAATTTATCATTCTACATCAGCACATATCCTAATCCCTTTTTCGAAGCATCACTGAATACCACAAAAAGCTCCCCACTTGTGGGTAAAGTGATCACGGGTGCAGTGATAAGCATCCTTTTCAACTCCTTGAAGCTTTCTTCACATTCATCACTCCAAGAAAACTTTACTCCCTTTCAAGTTAGCTTGGTAAGAGGGTTGGAAAATCGTGAGAAATTTCTCACAAATCGTCGATAATATCCAGCTAACCCCAAGAAGCTACGGATATCCGTTACCGATGTTGGCCTCGGCAATCCCTCAATTGCATTTGTTTTGGAGGGGTCCACAGATATCCCATTGCTTGTGATGATATGGCCCAAGAATGATACCTCCTTTAACCAGAACTCACACTTGCTGTACTTTGCATGGAGCTTCTCCTTGCGCAAAGTCTCTAGTACAGTTCTTAAATGCTCCTCATGATCCTCCTTGGTTTTGGAGTATATTAGAATATCATCTATAAAGACTACCACAAATTTGTCAAGG
Organism: Viscum album; assembly: GCA_963277665.1. Classification (NCBI taxonomy): domain Eukaryota; kingdom Viridiplantae; phylum Streptophyta; class Magnoliopsida; order Santalales; family Viscaceae; genus Viscum; species Viscum album. The sequence continues at coordinate 798,852,360 of OY728150.1, read as the reverse complement.
TAATCTCTAAAGACTCTATTCATCAAGTCCATGAATATTGCTAGAGCATTGGTGAGTCTGAAAGGTATTACTATGAATTCATAGTGCCCGTATCTTCTACAAAAAGAAGTCTTGGGAATATCTTCCTTCTTCACCCTTACTTGATAATATCCTGACCACAAGTCCACCTTGGAGAAGTATTGTGCTCCATGCAACTAATCGAACAAGTCATCAATTCTTGGGAGTGGATACTTGTTCTTTATCATGATTTTTTTAAGTTCATGATAATCGATGCAGAGCCGCATTGACCCATCCTTCTTCTTGATGAAGAGGACTGGTGCACACCATGGTGAAGCACTTGGGCGTATAAACCCTTTATCCAGATTCTCCTGTAGTTGTTTCTTCAGATCTTCAAGCTCAACAACAGCCATTCTATATAGAGTCTTGGATATTGGTAGCGCCCCAGGTATAAGTTCAATTGAGAACTCAATATCTCTTCTAGGAGGAAGACCAGGCAGTTCCTCAGGAAACACTTCCGCGAATTCCCTCACAATAGGCATTTATTCAAGGATGGTTTCTTCTTTGGACTCAATCATCTGAGCCAGATACGCCTACTCATAGGGCAGTAATATCCATGATTGAGATGATGGAGCTAAAGGAGATTCATCTTCCTCCTGACACTTGTAAAGAATCGGGGGTCGATTCTCCATATGGAGTGTGATTTCCCTCTCCCAAAAATTTATGTTGGCTCTATATAAGGAAATCCAATCCATGCCAAGAATTGCATCAAATTCCACCAAAGGGAGTATGACGAGGTTTTCCAGGAAATTAAATCCACATATTATAACATGGGAGGACTTATATTCATGGGATGAAATGATTTCCCCATTTGTCGTACTCACCAACATCTTTACTTCCATGATTTGTGGTGGTGTTGGGATTGTTCTACTAAACTTTCATGATATAAAAGAATGCATAGAAACTGAATCAAAAAGTATGTTCGCTATTCTTGAATGAATAACTAGCATACCTGTCACCACTTCATTTTCGGGGTTTACTTCGGCAGAAGTGATGGCAAAAGTTCTTCCTTGCTGTCTTGGAGGTTGTTGGTTGCCTCCGATAACCCTTGGATTAGGGAACTGATATGAAAAATGACCCGATTCTTTGCATTTGTAGAATTGAACAATGCGTTGAGGTTCGAACGGAGCGTTCCTCTCCTCTGTCATAGCCGCGGGTCCTTTTTGCCAATAGTTAATAGCTAGGTGCCCTTCTCTTCCACACCTGAAGCATTTTCTCGTCCCCTTAAGGAAATTTCAAGGGTGCTTCTTTCTGCACTTTTGGAAAGTGGGGTGCTGGAAATTCTTAGCGCCGTTGGATTTATCCATCGGACCAACAAAATTGAAGTCTACCTTATGCTTCTTGTCCCCATGACACCCCTGTGATTCCCCGATCTCCATTTCGACCTTGAGGGCACATCGGACAATTTCATCATAGCTGTCAAAGTCACGGATCGCTAATACTTTCCGCAAGCTAGGCTTTAGCCCACCAAAGAAGCGGCCAACCTTGCATTCGGGGGTCACGAAGAAGCTGAAAGCATATCGTGAAAGCCTTGTGAAGTTTGCCTCGTACACTCCCACAAATTCTTTATCTTTTTTCTTGAGGGAAAGGAAGTCCCTTTTTATCTTAAGATGAAGGGTGCACAGAAAATATTTATCGAAAAACATCTTCCAGAATTCCTTCCATTCCAAAGCCTCGATCTCCTCCTCAGGATTCGTATTTTTGATCAACGTCCACCATTGATCAGCCTCACCCTCCATACGATAATCCTCCAGGAGAACCTTCTCTTGTTCAGAACATTGGAGGATAGGGAATATCTTTTCAATGGAGTTGATCCATTTTTCAGCGATCGTGGGATCGGATGATCCACTAAAAGTAGGAGGCCTTTGTCTCATGAATCTCTCGATAGCGACTTGTTCTTTCATAGGGGGGGGGGGGGGTTGAACGTTCCTCTTGACCCTTGTTTCTATTCAAAACTTGAGTTAGCTGAGAGAGGAGCGTGACAAAGTTCGCGATTCCTTCTCCCATTGGATTGGACATCTCATTAGTACAATCATCACACTGATCTTCATAACGGTTGTTAGCCCGAGTCCTCCTATTACCGGCCATTGGCTGGAATAAAAGGAAATTTAGGGGTAACTCATAAAGGGTAATCCAAAGACAAAAGTTGATTACTTATAAATAAACTTTAATTTCTTTAACTCATGATTCTATAGGATTCAATCTAGGCTTTTGATGATCTACTTTCTAACATATATTCTTATGGGCATTTTTTCCTTAATAAAGATTCATACCAAGATTGTGAATTTATCAAAACATATCCCCCGAGAGTGTCGTAACCAAGAGTGCTGCAAGGCCCGTTGTCATGAACCAGTTCCCGTTCGAGTCTAGATCAAAGCGGTGTTTTCGGGTTTTACCCCTAGGATACATCTATGCCAGAGCCGCCTCTACCTGATCGTATCCAGATAGGGATGTATTTTTTTGATAAACCACTTACTTAGTACTTACCATAACTTAGGGATGTTTTTATTATACTTAGTCTTGTATCCAAGTCTTTACTAGGGTTTCCTAATCCCAAAAATAACTAAACCTATCCTCTGATACAAACTATGACAACCCTTCTTTTTATTACAACTTAAACATGATTCATTACATAGAACTTCACTTGATACAACAAAGAAGATCGAGAGGTTTAGTATCTTTGGGGCTTAGGATCATTACATAAAAACTTAAAACATGAAATACAACATCTTTATTGAAAACTTCCTTTACATGACCACTACATTCCCTCGTACTTAGCATTGCATGGGATAACCTGAGGACATGCATAAGAAAAGAGTGAGCTATAAAGCCCAGTAAGGGAGTACACATGGAATAACATGAGGATTACAATACATTTTAGACAATAGTAATATCAATAGAGCATAAAAGAAACATGAACATAAAGGCATGATAAAGCATGATAATCATAACATGGAAATGTGAGAAAAACACTTAACATTGAATTAGCATGAGCCAAGGCTCATTGCACATGGAGCATGAGTAAACCCTCATTGCACATGAAGCACGAGTAAAACCTCGTTGCACTTGAATTAGAATGATTCAACACTCATTGCACTTGAAGTATCATGATACTATACTTTACCCAATGCATTGGAGCGCTATAAGGGCTCACCCTTCTTAAACATTTCATTTCATGCATAAGGGTGCCACATGGATCATAAAACATGGATTCATAAAACATAATCATTTATTCCATGATAAAGGAATGTGGAATTAATACATGAAACCTTATATTCAATAAGTAAATGTGCATAAAGGTGAATACCCTTGATGGAGAAATGAGAATGGTATTCACTACACAATGACATTGGCTTAGAAAATCGGTGCGATTTCGGCAGTGTAATGGCGTGACATAAGAATTCAGAAAAAAGGTTGATGAGAGAGAAAGGGGTTCCTCATCATATTTACATGTAATGGAAAGTAATGAGTTCATATAGATACATGTCCCAACAATTGAAATGGAATTTAGATTCATGATACAAAATTATTGCTTTAATGTAAAAGAAGAGAGAGAAGTTCCTTTCGGAATTTCGGCATAGTAACAGGTGTACATGGGAGGCATTTAATGAGAGAGAAAGGGGTCTCCCATCATTCAAAAAATAAGAGGGCATTATGGGGGAGGTTCTAAACCATACCCCAGCATTCATAATTTAAATTAAAAGGTTAATACAACTTAAAGAAAATTGACAAAAAATGAGAAAGGAAGAAAAAACCCTTACTTGGAAGTGTGCTTCCAAACGCTAGAGAGAGGCTTGTGAGATGCTTCTTGGGAGCTTGGGGCACCTTGGGAGGATTCTAGAGAGAGTAGGGCAGAGGTTGGATGAACTCCAAGGGATTTTATGGAGGAGGAAGTGGGAGCTTGGGTGGGTTTATATAGGAAAGGTGAGATAATTCTTTATTATTTAGGTTTGGGACCCCTTTTATTAAAACAATCCAAACCACAAACCATCCCATGGTATTTTCCCATGGTTTCTGGAAAAGGAAAGAGGAAAACAATATTTTACAAGGCCAAGGTCCGAAATCATTAAAAAATTAGGGTTGCTTATGTGGAGGTGAGTCACACTCCCATGGAAATTAATTTAAAAAAGGAAAAGTGTTGAATAAGTCTTGAGGGGTTCATTAAAGCCTTACATTTATACTAATCATGTGATCACTGTTCAACGGCTATATTGACAACAGTAAAAATTCTTAACATGAAATCAAAGAAGTTGACACCTTATAAAAACATTTTTCATAAAGAGACATTTAACTGGATCAAGATGGATTTTCCATTAATGAAACTTTGGGTCGTTACAGGGAAGGGATATTAAAACTAAAAATGTGTTATCCTAATACCTTACATTTTGTTGAACCGATGGTATTTTAAATCATCAAAAATTGGGGGCTTTGAGGCCCACAATTCTACAATTTTTTGTGATTGATGACCTCAATCACTCTCTATAAATATTTACGTTTTTCCTCCAATTACGTGTCTCTAATTTCCACCAATGTTCTCCTAATTGAGATCATAATTTGGTAATGACCCTTTCATTTCTCTTTTCCTCTTATTAAGACTAAATTTTATTAACCCAATTTCAAATGTGGGTTTTCCCACAAAGATATTTTCTATTTTCAACATATTATTTTCTAAGAACAATTTCAAATTTCGAGGAAGAAATTTATTGAAGGAGGGGAGAATGTAACACCCCAAGCTTTCACGGTACGCTTCTATTTGAATAATACAGTAGTGTGTGTTGTACGCAACTTCGAGTTCTAACACACAACATGACCAATCAAAGTAGCCATTATGAATAGTAATACCCACTTTTTGAAATTTTATAAATTTTATCTCTCAAAATGGACTTCATTTTTGGATTCGGAATATCAAAATTAGCTTATGGTAAATTTTTGGTATTTTTCTGAAAACTTTCAATATTTAATAAATAGTGAAAAACACTGAGTTACTGTTTAAAACCGGATTTTTATTTTAATAATTATTAATATTATTTAAATTTATTTTAGGTAAAAATATATAAATAATACCTATATAAATTCAATGTAATTCATTGGAGTCAGTTTATAATAATTTTAGATATATAAAAATTTTATTGAACTTTTTCACCGTCTTTTACCCACCTCCTAGGAGAATTTGTAAATTCACATAAAACATAATTTTACTGCTTTTGTGAGTAGAATTTAGAAAATCCGAGAGATACGGTTAATATCAAGGAGTAAAATGTGGTTCAATAAGATAAAAATAATTTTTTGTGAATGATAACTTTTTACTTTTATTTACCATGGTAAAACGTAAATAGGGTAATTAAGGGTAAAAATGATATTATTATTACCCTAACACGTCTCATAATTCTATTGGATAAGTTTAATTCGACCAAAAACAATATTAGGAATAAAATATGACCCTTTAGGTCCACTTGGATTAGATTAGGACATTTATTATTATTTAATTCAAAGAAAAGTTAAAAGAGTTAAAATCAATGTTTAATAACTAAAATTTTTTTAATATAGGGTTATACATAAGATAAATTCGATTATAAATATTCATTAGAAATATAAAAATATTTAATACATAATGTTATTTAAATTATAATTTTTAGACATTAAATAATTAAATTTATTTCTAACACAATGATGATGCAGTAATTACCTTATTAATGAAAGAATCAAATAAATGGTAATATTAATATTAAAATAAATATAATTTCAAAGTTTTTATGACATTAACGAGTTTTATAGGTGAATATGACATGTTAGTATTTATTCAATATATTTTTTTGAAGTAATCATGTTTTTATTATTTCAACAAAAAACAAATACCAAATAGTGTCAAAATTGACATAAAATAGTTTTTAAAACAAATATTATATTATTAATTGATATAATGGTCCTAAAAATATACGGTTCGTAAAAACATCTTATATAATAATATATATGGAATTAATGAACAAATTGGAGTTCTATTGTCAGTATATAGTAAGTTTATTAACCATATAGTGTAAGAATACAAGAAGACACGGTAAAAGTTAAATTATTTAACTTAGAGTTAAATCTAAATGATAAGGTTAAAATGGTAACCTAAACTTGTCTAAAACCTATTGGTTGAGTTTTTTTCGACCTATACCCACTTTATACTTTAAATAATCAACTTTGTAACCATTATAAACCGAATATGAATTTATTATAAAATAATATTTCAAGTTTTTTCTATGGTGCCCCTCACCCCTCTTATAAAAGGGAACTCCCCCTTCTCTCTAATTCACACCTTCTAAGCCATTTTTTTGGACAAACCCTTCCCAAATACCCTATATACTATACTACCTTCAACCTATAGGAATTATTTTGATCATAAAGCCAACCTAAGGAGACATTTTGATCAAATCAAAAAGAAGAACCCAAAGAAGAGGTAATTATTTCACCACCCTCTTTCAAGTTCCTTTCTTCTTCCACTTCATTTTTCTTTGTTGTTTCCATTATAAAATAATATCTCTAGTATATACTATATAATTTTATGTTATTATAATTATGGTTCAACAAAATTCATTATTCTATCCACCCTTTGAATGACATGTCACCATACGTGCATACGTACGGCTTACCGTCTCCACGTCGTGGTGTAATTGTTATTCAATACATTATTATTTGGATGGGTATAATAATGATGTGTATTTGATGTAAATAATAAATATAACATGATTAAGGTTCTGTATATATTATATAACATCCAATTATATATTATATTAATATCAAAAAAATGATATTTTCGCTCGTGCGTACGTACAGATTACCGTCTCCACGACACGATGAGATTCATTTCCAAGTTCACCATTCATTGATGATTATAAAAAATATATATTACTAATAAGTATGTAATATATGACATAATAATTATAATGGATATATATATATATTTATATATATAAGTATTTATGTACTTACATATATCTTATTAACTTACTTCCGTTCAATACTATATGAAAACGGAAACAACGTTTATGCGTACGTACGGACTACCGTCTCCATAAACGGTGTTTTCCATTTCATATATACGTATATTATAAATTTTTATATTCTAAATATATATGATAAATAAATCATGGAAGTATTTAAATCATGATCTAAGTGATACAAACAAGAGTAACAAGTTAAAACACGTACGATAAAGAAAGCGATTATTACCCGAATTATTAATATAACATGGAAATTATTATTAAATGGGTAGTATAAAGTCATAAATGAATAATGTATGATATCATAAATATTAATATGGTTCTTTTATAATTTAATAACATACTATAGTCTTCATATAGGAGGCTAAACGTACCCTCGACTAAAGGAAAGTGCAAGGTAAAGGGTTCTCATCTCACTCTTTGTTCCCGTGAGATTCATGCCATATTTCCACTATTACCTTTTGTGTGGTGTATGTACTGCCCATAATTGTATTCTTTATGTAATAAAATTTAATTTATGTGTATTTACATATTCATTGTATGATACCTCTTTCATGGGGTGTATGTTTCGTAAGTTACCAAATTGGTAAGGGTTAATTTCACAATCTCTTTATTATCCGGGGTTGTTTTTATGTAAGTATCTACTGGGAAATATTTATTATCCATGTCCATGTTTTATGAAATAGTTTTCAAAGGGATTATTCTAAGGTACTTTTTACTAAAACATCATTTCAAATGTTTTAAATATTTATTCTTCTAAATATTTCTCATTAATGTCCATGTCTTCATAAAGGTTTTTAAGGATTTATTTATATGGACATGAATGTTTTTAAAATGTTAATTACTTTCAAAAGTTTCAAATTGGTATGGGACACTTTTATTGAAAAATGTCTTTAAATTAATTCTTTTCCAAATTGTGTGACTTTTAAATATTTTCATGAAAAATGGGTATTTCTCTCAAAGAGTTTTACAAATCATTTTCATTAACGTCAAAATCCTTTAATGGATTTCAAACTTGTTTTGAAGTTTATTTATCATGATATAAATCTTCCATATTGTGTTGAATTTTTTTGTGATATGTTTTATTGTGGATGTATTATTTTTATACCATTCATGTTTTATGGGTAAAGTATTGAAATTTCGTATGCTAGTTTTAATACGATTTTTTATGTTATGTTTAGACCTTTTCATATGAGGAATGCATTGGACTTAGTAAGTGACGGGTGGAGCCTGCTATAGCTCTTCAATTCATCAGTAGGTCTCATGAGACAAACTAGTGTCTTGGCATGAGGCCTTGAGAAAATATTATTTGTAGTCATGGCATGAGGCCTTGGCTACGTGGTTATGATAGTCTGAAATTATGAATTCCATCATTATGAAAGTGGTTATTGATATTTCATGTGATTATTCGACTAGTAGAATATCCATGTGAATAAGTAAATGGAATTATTTCATTTTATCTTTGCCATATTATGCTGAAGTTCAAGTTTAAAAGGATTTTGTTTTAGTTATACATTGCCTTAAATGTTTATGTATATTTATGAAAGTTTCCGCTATATTATTATCCTTACTGAGCATCTGAGCTCACCCCTTTCTATGTTTTATTTTTCCCAGGATTCCAAGAAGTGTATTGTGATTGATATGCAGGGTTAAGACAAGGGAATAATGGCGTTCATAAATGATTATTTATTTTGTTTTGTATGTTATAAATTGTAATGTAACATTCATGTATGTAATCTAATTTCCAAGACTGTTAAACCAATCAGTCCTTCGAGACTTGATTCCTTGTAATCATGCCAATGTATTAAAATAATGCACCGACTCTGGGTAACTGGGGTCGGGGCGTTACAACAGATGTTATTGTCTATGGATTAGGAACTGATTAATTTAATCAAGTTTCTCAATGTGATACTGCATATGAGATGTTGTAGATCATTTCTGTTGCCTATGAATAAACTTATGATATTATAAAACAAAGTTAGAACATTGAAAAATTGATTTTGTATACATTTAGGATGCATTAATACGAAATAATCACTCAAATTAATGGTCTATTAACAAGAGTTTTCAACAATATTGCTGCCTTGGGAGATCCAATTAAAAAATCAGATCAAGAATTAAAGTTACTCATAGTTTTACCCTCTAATTGGAATGTAATATATGATTTTATTCATCAATCCACACCAGTTAAATATTTTAAAATTAAATTACTAATTGGAACCTTAGTTATGTATAAATATGAGATGTATGTTGAAGATGAAAATCATATTTATATCAAAATGAAAGATTCCGCACTTAAAAAAATATAGATAAATCATTTGATTCAAGTTATCCAGATAAAATTTAAGAGTTATTATATCTTTCTAAAATATTTTGAAAACTATAAAATAATAAAAATAAAAGGAATAAAGAATATAAATGCAATGAATATAAGGAGAGAGGTTACATGAAGTCTAACTATCCTGTGATTAAAGCTATAAGGAAATATAATTATAAAAGAAAAGGTAAGAAATTAATGAATAATAATTGGATTGATACATTTGATTCAATTAGTGAATCAACTGAAACTCTAAATATAATCATGGAATAAAGGTAAATATATGTCTTATGAATCATACCAATGAGCTTCACACTTCTTACACTCAAAATTCTAATTTAAATATTTTTTTATTATGATGAATTTAATAAATATTGTTTTATTCTTCAAGATAAATTTTAGTCTTTAAATAAAGATCATTGAAAACTTAGAAAATAATATGATTCAATTTCTTTTGATAAAGAAATATTGGATAACCAGATTTTAGATTTAATATATGACCCTTCTAAAAATAATTTAAGTCTTCATGAAACTAAAATTAAGGAACTATTAGATGAAGTTAATACTTTAAAACACACCTCTAGTATTCTTATTAAAGGATGTAACTATTTGAATCAAATTATTGGTAAGAATGAAATTCATAAAGATAAACTTGGGATTGGTTGTAATGGTCTATTTCCTCCTAGCCAATTTATTTTCCAGTTTTGGGCATTGGGGGTGTTTTAGGGGATGCTTGGGGAGGTTTCATGGTTCTTAGAGGTGGCATAGAATGAGACTAGAGGTGTTAGATATTAAAAATATGGAGGAAAAAGAAATATATTTCATATAGAGTTTTCACGATGTGAAAGTAAGATTCACAGATTTTGAAGGATAGTTCATGGGGTGTTACATGATGTGTAATAAATTCAGGATTTAATGGTTGATGTGATGAAATTTTTGGCAGGACTTGAAACCTAACATTTACATGAAATATAAATGGTACATGCCATTTAATTCCTCTGTATAATGCATATTTAAAGGTCAGAGTGCCTCGGTTTTTTCTTCAAACCCTATGATCCTCTCATTTCTAGGTGATCCAGCTACCCTCTCTTCAAGTTTATTGGGGTTCCTTCATCGTAGATCTATCCTTGGCTTCCTGTCTTTGATACATGGTGAGTTCTTATCTCTTTCTCATGTGTTTTCTTCTGTTATTATTCAGGGATTCACTAAAACATTTTTTCTTTGGTTTGGGAGGAGTTTTGGGCTATGTTTTGATAACCCTTTGGCACTGTACAAGTTGATCTACGATTTCCTTATATGGTGGTGGTTTTTGGTTGGTTTCTTCTTTTTCTTGTGGTGAAAAGTGAGTTTGAAAAGCTTCTTTGAGGTAGTAAATCCTTTTTCTCACTCTTTTATGTCCTATGTGTGATATATGCATGCTTTTTCTTACCTTTGGGTGGATAATGAGGGTCAGAATAATCATATAATAAATTTGAATATCTAAAAATTGATGGGAATGGGAAGTTATTGAATGATTTACTAATTGGATATATTTTTTTATGTTTTTATGAATTCTTGTTTCCAATTCTGAAAACAATAGTTTTTTGAGGAATTTTTTCGTGGTAGTTATGATTTGATGACCCTTATTGTGTCGTTGTGTGATCACATTTGAATAAAAGGTTAAAGAAAATATATTCAGATAATAATTGGTTTCCTATGGATTCTAGTTTGTGTGATAATACCCATTTTAATATAAAGATGTAATGTGATAAATCCCCTAAATAAATATGAATTTGGGAGGTGTGGGTGTTGTGTGTGGATGTTATTTTTTTGATTATTTGCATGGTTCAAGTTTTTGTTTGGTTGTGTTAGTGATCAGATGGGTTGTGTAGTCTATAGGACAATGGTGTGGTGGTTGGTTGTCATGGATGTGATGTGGGAAATTGTGCGATGTGGTTATGGAACAATGGTTGTGATACATGGTGGTTATGATTGTGTGATGGTCGAGATGTGTGATGATAGTGTTGTGAGATAGATTAGGTGATGTGACATGATGAAAATGGTGGATGTGTGGTGTCATGGTAGTAGTTATGTGTGTTAGGCTAATTGTGTAGTGTGATTACATTAGTTTCCTAGGTAGCAGGGGAATAAATTATTATTCTGAATGAAATTAATAAATCTATGGGTTGGTAATTGAATATAATTTGATGGAAATAGATATTTGTGGTAAATGGATTAATGAATAAATATGGTGAAACTTATCAGTCAAAATTGGAATGTTGTGTGGCTTGTGTGGATGTTGTGTTGTGTGTTTCATATAGTGGTGGCAATAGTCGCGACAGTTGATGTATGGTACATGGTGGTGATGTGGTGTGAACTAGTTGTGTTTATGTTAACCCATAGGTTGGGTATTATGTTCTATCTCTATATTATGTATGGTTATGCAATTTTATACAATCCCAACCCGAGTTGGATAACTTTACCAACACTCATAAGAGATAAGTTCCAATTGTTTTCCCCAACATCCAGGATGGTAGTGAAATAGAGGGATGGATACCCCCTCCCCCTGCACTTCCTTCAGCAGAGATTTGTTGCACCATGTGTGTAAGGGAGAGATGTGATGTATTGGTCTAGGTATCTTCAGGTGAGATTTGATGTGTTGGCCCATGTGTCATTAGGTGATATGTAATGTGGTGTAATGTGATATATGGCGGGGGTCATGTATAGTAGGAGGAGGGAACAAGGTTGATTTCCTTCACGTTCATGATACCCTACTATTATAGTTTTGGTTTTAATGTGTGGACCAGGTGTTTATGGGAGAGATGTGATGTGATGTGTCACCCAGGTTTTGTGGGTAAGATGTGATGTGATATATGTGGAAGGGATGGGATCATAGGATGTTTGATGTTGTGGTGTGATAGAAGAAAATTATTGGGGAAGTGGTAGCAGGGAACATGAATTTGTTATGATATTTGTTGGTCAGAGAGGAATACTCAAGAGGGGGGGTGAATTGAGTTCCTTTAAAAATTTCTGTTTAAAATATTTCTATTAAAATCCCCCAATTTAATTAACAAGCTAAACTGTAGTGAATTTCTAATACATTAAAGGTTCAGTTAGGTTCCCAAGAGATTGATTAATTCTCAGTTAATATAATCTAAATATTAGATTATATTTTGAAACTAACCTACTAGTTTAATATAAATACAAACACTTTCTAGTTTAACTATCAGAGTAAATTTAAAATAGATTTATATTTAAAGTACTTAGCAGCAGAATATTCAAAAGAGTTTTAACTAAAATAAAAATGCACAACAGCTTTAAACAAGTGGTTCAGTCTCAAGATGAGACCTAGTCCTCTCAAACAGTTTTATATAAACTATAATCCACACCCTGGATCAGGGTTTTACAATAGTGCACAGACTATCGAGGTCACACTTGACCTCTACCACAGTTCTTCATCGGAAAGATGAACAACAACACCCAGTGTAACATCCCAAGTAAGTAATGAATAATAGATATTTTTATCTATGTCTATTAATGATTAAGATAGTGTTATAGAGGCTTAAAATGAAAATAAATACAATCTTATGCATGGAATACACTAATATTCTTAAAAGATTGTTTTACTTCCTTTTGATGGAAAACCATTTTTGAATCTATATTTTGACAATTTTATAAACTATGTTTGTCAAAATAAACTTATTCTTTATGATTGGGACATCAAAATTTACCTTGTGTGAATTTTTGGTATTTTTCTGACAATGTTCATTTTTTAATGAATAGTGAAAAATACTGCATTTTACATCAAAACTAATTTTTAATCTAATTTATTTATATGATTAGATTATGTTTTGAATTGGTTTTTAAGTGAAATTAGAATATATTTTTACCATTTTATCCAATATTGGTCATTGGAATCAATTTCACTTTGAAATTAGACTTAAACTGGTGTCAATCTTTTGATACTTATTGTTTTGTAAAAACATGCTATTTGCTCTGGCAGCGGGAATTAATTATTGAATTAATTAATGTGACTTATATGATTTGAATTTTGTAAAATGGACTTCATTTTTGAATTCGGAATATCAAATATAGCTTAGGGTGAATTTTTGGTAATTTTCTGAAAAACTTCAATTTTTGATGAATAGTGAAACCACTAAGTGGTAATCAAGCAAACTGATTTTTCAGTTAAATGAAAGTTTACCACTAATGTGTATTGAATTTTGAAAATCCGACATACATGGTTGTCATTAAGAAGTAAAATGTGGTTCAATGAGATTATAATAATTTTTTGGTGAATAGTAACTTATTAAGTTCTTAATCACGATTAGTGGTAATTAGGGTAGTTTAAGGTATAAATAATACTTTAATAAAATGAAATGACCTAGAAACATGTCCCAACCTCATTGGTTGTGTCATGGCCGACCATGAAATGCCATGGGTCAACTTGGGGACCCCATGGATCCACTTTTGTTGGGAAATGACATAAATTACTTTTTATTTAATGTTAAAGGGAAAATGACACAAACATAATATGTTTTACGAAAAAAAAATTTAAGTGGGGTTATACAAGTCCAAAATTTGATTATAAATAGTCATTGGAAAGCTAAAAAGATTTCCTACATCATATTAATTTTTTTATAATTTTTAGACATAAAATAAAGTAATTTATTTATGACATAATAATGATGCAGCGATGACATCATTATTTGACGATTTAAATAAAATAGAAAGATAATGTAAAATCTATGAACTACACATGTCCAAAACCAATTGGATGAGTGGATTTCGAACCCTTATCAACTTATCCACGAATTATATCAATGTGGGACCTTTTAAAACCGAAACACAATTTGAAATAAAGTAATATTTCTTTACTTTCCAAAAGTTCCCCTCCTCTCCTCTTATAAAAGGCCCCCACCTCTACCTCATTTCACACACTCTTCAAGCCTTTGGCTCGGCCAACCCCTGCCCATTTGCTCTATCCACATCCCTATCCTAATCCTAGAGGATTACCTTTGGGCATAATCCTTTCAAATGAAGCCTTTAGGCTCAACTCAAAAGGAGTTACACTTTTTAAGGTAATTCATTCTCTCATGTTCATTTGTTTTATTTTGCTTCTCCAACCCCCTAAACTATTTTTATTTACTTATTTTGTAACCAAAACAGTATCTTCAATATACTAGGATGTTTTTATAAGATTTATTTGAGCTACACTCTCACACAACTATATCAAATGGTTAAAGAACATACGGTTTCTGTGGATGGCGAAATTCTACCTCCCGAAACGATGATTGTTCAACACTCATTTAACACCTTCAAAGGTGGCCATTATGATGTAACTATTTTTATATATGATATATAATATGTTTATGTTTTCCTTAAGCTTCTGTTTTTTCATTTTGGGCATACCTTTATGGTTTCCATTATGGGTAAAACACGATATCTTCATTTTAGGAAGTGCGGACTACCGCCCCCTAAAAGTGATTTGATTCGTTAATACCATATGTGGGATGTGTAAAGGATAAAGTTAATGATATTATATATGTTATTATAATGGAATTATAATATACTATTATATCATTATGATTCCATTCCAGAAAATATGAAATAGAAATGGAAGTAGCGTTCATGCGTACGTACGGCTTACCGTCTCCATGAACGGTGCATTTCATTTCTTACCTCTAAATGATTATGTAATATTATAAATGCATGTATTTACTGGATATATATGACATATATGATATCTACATCATGAATACCATTCTGGATATAATTAACCTTTGACCAAATTAACAACATGTAAGTGTAATAAGTCTATTTTTGACTTAAGAACCAAATACCGACAAAATGAACATTGTTAACTTAACAGATTACATGATGTTCATAACATGGTATAAAAGGAATAATGAACTTGAAAAAGATTCATAAGAAAGTAGAGATTAACTCAAGTTTATTATTCAGGAGATTAAAGAACGGTCGGGTCAAGTCGGATACGAGGTATGGGACTTCGTCTCAATCTCCTTTCATTGAGGCATATTTTATTTTATACACAACTATCTTTTATACGGTGTATAAACCCCTTTGACTTTTACGTTTATTCAAAAGGAATCTTTTTTATACGAAGCATTTACTAAACGACAAAAGGGAATGTTTTTGTCGTACGTATGCGGCGACAACGACTTCTCCGCCGTCGTAACCGTTATTTGAGTTTCGGCTTCCTCTACAAGTCATACCTTCTTTTTAAAAGAAAAATAAATACCATATTTTGCTTTTCTTTTACTTTGGTATTGAAAATGGTTTTCATAATGTTTTTATTATATCAATGTGTTGTATTGATATCTCGTGATTGAGATGTGGAAATGTTATGTTTTGTTTATGCATGTTTTATGTGATATGATTATGTTATGGTTCTTGGGCATTATTATGAAGACGGGTGGTTCCGTGCTAAACTAAGGGCGGGTGAGCCCGTTATAGCTCTCCAATGCATTGGGTAACTCGAAGGAGTGAAATGTTAAGGTTTCTCCAAATAGATTTTTAGGGAATATACTGTGATGGGTATTCCAAACGTAACCAAGAGGGTTACTCCCTACGTAAGAATGTTATGAATGCCTCAAGTTACCTTTATGTCTTATGATTTCTATGATTTATTCATGATTTTATGAGGTATGTTAAAGTGCCTATGTTTTATGGGTAAAGTATGATTTCATTCTTATGTATATATGAACTCATGTTTCCTTTCCATGTTTTTTTTACCCATACTGAGTTTTTATGCTCATCCCAAGTTTTTGAAATGTTTTTCACAGGTCAAGGGAAAGGTACATGATAAGATGATAGAGTCAAGGATGTGTCAAGAAATAATCCATGTTTTATTTTAAATGTGTTTCCATTGATGGGAATGAAGAATACTATCTTTATGTAACCACTTTGTTTATATGTGGAATGTAATGCAAGTTTTATGATCTAATTCTCTAAAACTCTAAACCTGAAAAGACCCTCAATGTGTAATCTTGTAATAACTCAAGATTAAGTAAGGTTTAAGGCTGGGGCCTTATAGTTGGTATCAGAGGTCGGTTTAGATAACTTTAGGGGTTAGAATTATATTAAATGATTATCCAAAAATATTTTTTTTGAAATGATATGGCATTTACGGATTACCATGTTGCTTCATCTAAGACATGTTTGTTCAGAATGGTTTTCCGCAGAGGAAACAGGGAAGCAGTGCTAGGAAGGCATACAGAAGGAAATAACCTTCCGAATCAGAATCCTGAGATGGTCGGAATTGGAACTGAACAGTTTGTTGCAGTAATGGCGCAGTCGACTCAAGCGATAAATGATGGTGGTATCCATGCACGAGATCAGCCAGATCAACCGCAGAGGAACATGTAAGTGGTGGAACATTTCATGAGGCAACATCCCCCATCATTCAGAGTATCATCTGACCCTGTGCTAGCTGAAGGGTGGATTAAAGCACTGGAGAAGATTTTTGATGTCATGGGGTGTTCAGACAATCAAAAGGTTAGTCTTTCTATTTACCGTTTGGAAGGTGAAGCAGATCAGTGGTGGTCTATGGTTAAAAATATCAGGGACGCCAATGAGATTGATGCTCTTGACTGGGATGAATTCAAAGTTATGTTTCTTGAGAAGTATTTTCCTAAGGCTGTTCGACTTAGGATGGAAAAGCAATTCTTGGAATTGAGGCAAGAGGAAGACTCAGTGGCTGCCTATGAAGAAAGGTTCACTCGATTGGCAAGGTATGCTCCAAATTTTATCCGGGACCTTGATAGTAAAATCAATCGTTTTTACTCAGGATTAAAGCCAAAATATTGAAGGGAATTAGCTTCTTGTGAGTTTAAAAGTTATGAAAAGCTTGTTCGATGTGCTGAGAAGGTGGAAATGGATTTTGCCGATGACCAAGTTTTCTATAACAACCAGCAGAAGAAGAGACCGAGGTGGCAGGAGAAAGGTAAGAATTCTTCAAAAAAGTCTAATGGTAAGAAAACTAAGTTTCCAGTTTGTGATAAATGTGGAAAAAGGCATGCTGGGGAATGTCTTCTGAATTCTGGGAAGTGCTACCGATGTGGTAAGATGGGACATAAGGCTCGTGATTGCACTGAAAAGGATCAAGGTGAAGGTAAGAACAAATTTTATTTACAATTAGTGAAATGTTATAAGTGCAATGAGATGGGTCACTATGCAAACGAGTGTCCGACAAGGATCTTGAGTGATGGGAAGCAGTTAGACTACAAGCAAAAAGGGGTGGTGAAATCCTTTGCAACTACTTCAGCAGATGTCGGGCCATCAAATGAAGTTGTATCAGCTCCAGGGAGCTCAGTTTTTTTCAAAGATTGACTTGAGATCGGGGTACCATCAGCTGAAGGTAAATGAGGCAGATATTCCAAAGACCGCGTTCCGTACGAGATATGGCCATTATGAATTTGTAGTAATGCCTTTTGGGCTAACCAATGCACCTTCTGTATTCATGGACTTAATGAATAGAATTTTCCATGAGTTCTTGGATAAGTTTGTAGTGGTTTTCATTGATGATATTTTGGTGTTTTCTAAAAGTAAAGAGGAGCATGAAAAACATTTAAGGGTTATCTTGCAAACCTTAAAAGAAAAGAAATTGTATGGGAAATTCAGCAAGTGTGAGTTTTGGTTGCAACAAATTTCTTTCCTTGGTCACATTGTTTCTAAAGATGGAATAACTGTTGATCCTGCAAAAACAAAAGTTGTGGAAGAATGGCCAAGACCCACAAATGTAACCAAGATTCGTAGCTTCCTTGGTTTGGCGGGCTATTACCGAAGGTTTGTTAGAAATTTTTCACGGTTATCTAGTCCAATGACTAAGCTAACTCGTAAGGGTGTTAAGTTTATCTGGACAAAAGAATGTGATGATTGTTTTCAGGAATTGAAAAGAAGATTGGTGAATGCTCCAGTTTTGGCACTACCTTCCAGGAATGGTGAGTTTGTTATATACAGTGATGCTTCATTGAAAGGACTTGGTTGCGTCCTAATGCAGAATGACCAGGTAATTGCTTATTCTTCACGACAGTTGAAAAATCATGAGGTAAATTACCCTACACATGATTTGGAATTAGTTGCTGTTGTGTTTGCTTTAAAAATTTGGAGACATCATTTGAATGGAGTAAAGTGTGAAATATATACCGATCACAAAATTTTAAAGTATATATTCACTCAGAAAGAGTTAAACATGAGACAAAGGAGATGGCTGGAATTAATCAAGGATTATGATTGTACAATTCATTACTATCCGGGAAAAGCAAATAAAGTGGTTGATGCTTTGAGTCGAAAAAGTAATGCTTCATTAACAATGTTGCGTTTGGAACGTGATCCTTTGGTTAACGATTTGATGAACTTTGGCATAGAAGTTGTTGGTGAAGGAAGTCCTTCTGTTCTGTTTCAGGTATCAGTGAGATCTTATCTATCAGATAGAATCAAGCAAGCACAGAAGCAAGACAGTGAGTTGCAGAAAAAGGTAGAGCTGGTTCAGAAAGGTAAGTTGCCTGAATTCAATGTTGATAGTGATTGTGTTTTGAGATTTGGGAAGAGATTGTGTGTGCCTTGTGATTCACAGTTGAAGAGAGAGCTGTTATGTGAAGCTCATAGTTCTCCATTTTCAGTTCATCCGGGCAGTACTAAGATGTATAGAGATCTGCGGGAGTATTACTGGTGGGATGGAATGAAAAGAGACATTGCTGATTTTACTGTGAAGTGTTTCAGTTGTCAGCAGGTTAAAGCAGAGCGGCAGTTACCGAAAGGGATGCTTCAGCCTTTACCAGTGCCAGAGTGTAAATGGGAGAATATATCCATGGACTTTGTTATTGGATTACCGAAGACATCTCGAGGTAATAATGCAATCTGGGTTATTGTTGATCGCTTGACCAAATCTGCTCATTTCCTTGCTATACGAGATACTTTCTCTCTTGATCAACTTTCCCGTTTGTATCTTAAAGAGATAGTCAGGTTACATGGAGTTCCTCTCTCCATTGTATCGGATCGTGATCCCAGGTTTACTTCTATCTTTTGGAAAGGCCTTCAGAAGTCGTTGGGTACTGAATTAAATTTTAGTACAGCTTTTCATCCTCAATCAGATGGGCAGTCAGAATGAACAATTCAGACATTGGAGGATATGCTACGAGCTTGTTCTATGGATTATCAGGAGAGTTGGGACCAACATCTTTCTTTGGTTGAGTTTTCATATAATAACAGTTTTCATTCCAGTATACAGATGGCACCATTTCAGGCATTATATGGGAAGTGGTGTCGAACTCCAGCTTTCTGGGATGAAGTGGGTGAACGGAAGTTGATGGGACCAGAATTGGTAGAAGAGATGGCAGAAAAAGTTCAGCTGTTTCAGAAACACATGAGAACAGCTCAGAGCAGGCAGAAGAGTTATGCGGATAACCGGAGGAAGGATCTATCTTTCGAGGTAGGTGATCATGTTTTTCTCAAGGTTTATCCTTGGAAAAGTGTGATGAGATTTGGTAAGAAAGGAAAGTTGATTCCGAGGTTCATTGGACCATACGAAATTCTGGAGAGAGTTGGATCAGTTGCATACCGAGTGGCTTTACCTCTGAGTTTATCTCAGGTACACAATGTTTTTCACATTTCGATGTTGAGAAAGTATATGCCAGATCCATCTCATGTTTTGAGTCCAGAGGTAGTTCAGCTGGAAGAGAACCTATCTTATGAGGAACAACCAGTCCAGATTCTTGACCACAGGGAGTAAGTGTTACGGAATAAGGTGATTAAGCAGGTAAAGGTTTTGTGGAAAAACCACATGATTGAAGAGGCAACATGGGAATATGAAAATCCAATGAGGGATAAGTACCCCCATTTATTCGATAAGTAAATAAATTGCGGGGACGCAATTTTCTAAAGGGGGGAAGGATGTAACATCCCAAGTAAGTAATGAATAATAGATATTTTTATCTATGTCTATTAATGATTAAGATAGTGTTATAGAGGCTTAAAATGAAAATAAATACAATCTTATGCATGGAATACACTAATATTCTTAAAAGATTGTTTTACTTCCTTTTGATGGCAAACCATTTTTGAATCTATATTTTGACAATTATATAAACTATGTTTGTCAAAATAAACTTATTCTTTATGATTGGGACATCAAAATTTACCTTGTGTGAATTTTTGGTATTTTTCTGACAATGTTCATTTTTTAATGAATAGTGAAAAATACTGCATTTTACATCAAAACTACTTTTTAATCTAATTTATTTATATTATTAGATTATGTTTTGAATTGGTTTTTAAGTGAAATTAGAATATATTTTTACCATTTTATCCAATGGTGGTCATTGGAATCAATTTCACTTTGAAATTAGACTTAAACTGGTGTCAATCTTTTGATACTTATTGTTTTGTAAAAACACGCTATTTGCTCTGGCAGCGGGAATTAATTATTGAATTAATTAATGTGACTTATATGATTTGAATTTTGTAAAATGGACTTCATTTTTGAATTTGGAATATCAAATATAGCTTAGGGTGAATTTTTGGTAATTTTCTGAAAAACTTCAATTTTTGATGAATAGTGAAACCACTAAGTGGTAATCAAGCAAACTGATTTTTCAGTTAAATGAAAGTTTACCACTAATGTGTATTGAATTTTGAAAATCCGACATACATGGTTGTCATTAATATGTAAAATGTGGTTCAATGAGATTATAATAATTTTTTGGTGAATAGTAACTTATTAAGTTCTTAATCACGATTAGTGGTAATTAGGGTAGTTTAAGGTATAAATAATACTTTAATAAAATGAAATGACCTAGACACATGTCCCAACCTCATTGGTTGTGTCATGGCCGACCATGAAATGCCATGGGTCAACTTGGGGACCCCATGGATCCACTTTTGTTGGGAAATGACATAAATTACTTTTTATTTAATGTTAAAGGGAAAATGACACAAACATAATATGTTTTACGAAAACAATTTTTAAGTGGGGTTATACAAGTCCAAAGTTTGATTATAAATAGTCATTGGAAAGCTAAACAGATTTCCTACATCATAGTAATTTTTTTATAATTTTTAGACATAAAATAAAGTAATGTATTTATGACATAATAATGATGCAGCGATGACATCATTATTTGACGATTTAAATAAAATAGAAAGATAATGTAAACTCTATGAACTAAACATGTCCAAAACCAATTGGATGAGTGGATTTCGAACCCTTATCAACTTATCCACGAATTATATCAATGTGGGACCTTTTAAAACCGAAACACATTTTGAAATAAAGTAATATTTCTTTACTTTCCAAAAGTGCCCCTCCTCTCCTCTTATAAAAGGCCCCCACCTCTACCTCATTTCACACACTCTTCAAGCCTTTGGCTCGGCCAACCCCTGCCCATTTTCTCTCTCCACATCCCTCTCCTCATCCTAGAGGATTCCCTTTGGGCATAATACTTTCAAAGGAAGCCTTTAGGCTCAACTCAAAAGGAGTTACACTTTTTAAGGTAATTCATTCTCTCATGTTCATTTGTTTTATTTGGCTTCTCCAACCCCCTAAACTCTTTTTATTTACTTATTTTGTAACAACAACAGTATCTTCAATATACTAGGATGTTGTTATAAGATTTATTTGAGCTACACTCTCACACAACTACATCAAATGGTTAAAGAACATACGGTTTCCGTGGATGGCGAAATTCTGCCTCCCGAAACGATGATTGTTCAACACTCATTTAACACCTTCAAAGGTGGCCATTATGATGTCACTATTTTTATATATGATATATAATATGTTTATGTTTTCCTTAATCTTCTGTTTTTTCATTTTGGGCATACCTTTATGGTTTCCATTATGGGTAAAACACGATATCTTCATTTTAGGAAGTGCGGACTACCGCCCCCTAAAAGTGATTTGATTCGTTAATACCATATGTGGGATGTGTAAAGGATAAAGTTAATGATATTATATATGTTATTATAATGGAACTATAATATACTCTTATATCATTATGATTCCATTCCAGAAAATATGAAATAGAAATGGAAGTAGCGTTCATGCGTACGTACGGCTTACCGTCTCCATGAACGGTACATTTCATTTCTTACCTCTAAATGATTATGTAATATTATAAATGCATGTATTTACTGGATATATATGACATATATGATATCTACATCATGAATACCATTCTGTATATAATGAACCTTTGACCAAATTAACAACATGTAAGTGTAATAAGTCTATTTTTGACTTAAGAACCAAATACCGACAAAATGAACATTGTTAACTTAACAGATTACATGATGTTCATAACATGGTATAAAAGGAATAATGAACTTGAAAAAGATTCATAAGAAAGTAGAGATTAACTCAAGTTTATTATTCAGGAGATTAAAGAACGGTCGGGTCAAGTCGGATACGAGGTATGGGACTTCGTCTCAATCTCCTTTCATTGAGGCATATTTTATTTTATACACAACTATCTTTTATACGGTGTATAAAACCCTTTGACTTTTACGTTTATTCAAAAGGAATCTTTTTTATACGAAGCATTTACTAAACGACAAAAGGGAATGTTTTTGTCGTACGTATGCGGCGACAACGACTTCTCCGCCGTCGTAACCGTTATTTGAGTTTCGGCTTCCTCTACAAGCCATACCTTCTTTTTAAAAGAAAAATAAATACCATGTTTTTCTTTTCTTTTACTTTGGTATTGAAAATGGTTTTCATAATGTTTTTATTATATCAATGTGTTGTATTGATATCTCGTGATTGAAATGTGGAAATGTTATGTTTCCTTTATGCATGTTTTATGTGATATGATTATGTTATGGTTCTTGGGCATTATTATGAAGACGGGTGGTTCCGTGATAAACTAAGGGCGGGTGAGCCCGTTATAGCTCTCCAATGCATTGGGTAACGCGAAGGAGTGAAACGTTAAGGTTTCTCCGAAGAGATTTTTAGGGAATATACTGTGATGGGTATTCCAAACGTAACCAAGAGGGTTACTCCCTACATAAGAATGTTATGAATGCCTCAAGTTACCTTTATGTCTTATGATTTCTATGATTTATTCATGATTTTATGAGGTATGTTAAAGTGCCTATGTTTTATGGGTAAAGTATGATTTCATTCTTATGTATATATGAACTCATGTTTCCTTTCCATGTTTTTTTTAACCCATACTGAGTTTTTATGCTCATCCCAAGTTTTTGAAATGTTTTTCACAGGTCAAGGGAAAGGTACATGATAAGATGATAGAGTCAAGGATGTGTCAAGAAATAATCCATGTTTTATTTTAAATGTGTTTCCATTGATGGGAATGAAGAATACTATCTTTATGTAACCTCTTTGTTTATATGTGGAATGTAATGAAAGTTTTATGATCTAATTATCTAAAACTCTAAACCTGAAAAGATCCTAAATGTGTAATCTTGTAATAACTCAAGATTAAGTAAGGTTTAAGGCTGGGGCCTTATACCCATGCTGTCTTGGTCACACTTGACCTCTACCACTATCCACAGTAGTATATAAGAGTGTAAGGGAAATATTGAGTGGGGATTTATAAATCCCCCAGTTCAGCACAAGAGACAGTGTGTGCTTAAAAATATAGAGCACACACACTGCTCAAAATGTGAATAAATGAAACACAATAGATCTAAACAATTAGAGATAAGTTTCTAATTCTCTATGTGTTTCTAGTGAAGCTCTGGAATCCTTGGATTGAAGCAGATGGAGCTCGAGTCCTTCTATGGAAGTTGTTTGGAAAACAGAGTATCAATTTTTTTTGACTTCCAGGTCCAACTTGAGTAGCTTGATTAGCTTGAGTGTAGGTGTAGTCGTTGAAGCTCTTCAGTCCTTGATAGTTAAGGTTCTACAGATTTAGCATGTGTTCTTCCTTCTTCTCCTCATGTATATCCAAAAAAAAATGTTTCATATGTGCATTAAAGGACCTTTATTCCAGTAGCTTGAGGTTCCCTTTTATATGTTCCTTGAGCTCTGGCAATAGGAATGATTTGTATGAGGTACGGTTTCCTGACATCCAAAAAACATCATTAATTAATATAGGTTTAATTAAAAGCACAAAATATTACCGTTGTTAATAACCAAATAGAGATAGAGTTTATATAAATAATTATTGGTTTCCATCTGTAGCTCTCTGTATCATTGAACTTGTAGCGGTGGACTTGTAACGGTAGATCTTGTATTGGTATTTGATACTCTCTATAACAGTAGCTATTTGTGTGGGGGTAGCTCCTTGTATCAGTGACTGTAAGTAGAGGTGACTTCTCTTGGTAGAGGTAGACTTATGTATCAGTGACCCATAACAGTGATCTTGTAACGGTAGACTTCATAATAGTAGTTGTTACTCTGTATCAGTCGACTTGTTCATACCGGTAGACTTACTCTATCGGTAGATCATGTGTAACAGTAAATATCTGCATACCGGTGACCTTTTTGTATCGGTAGCTCATCTGCATACTGGCGACCATTCTATATCGGTAGCTCATCTGCATACCGGTGTCCTTTATGTATCGGTAGCTCTTTGTCTGATTATTCAAACTATCCACAGATTAAGTTAGGATAAACCATTACATAGAAAATGAAAATTTGATTAACCAAATGTTTCTTGAATGAAAGATATATCATTTGAACACATTTCATCAGTTTTTATATTTTTACATTAATCACTTAAACAATAACTAAAGTAATGAAAATTTTAATCAATAAAAATCATTTGGGATTATCAAAACATAATTAATCATAATTTAGATTATCAAAACAGGTGATTCCAACAATATCCCCCTTTTTGTTAATCACAAAGTATGGCAGGTAATCCAAATGTATCAGACTAAAATAAAATTGTTCTTATTCTTCAGGTGAGTCAAATGTATCAGAGAAAATTTAGTTAGAAAATAAATAAAATATTAATATCCATGTATGAGATATGTCCTTCTTTTAACAAATCATCCTCCCTCTTCATCTCCCCCTTTATCATTTCTCCCATTACCCATTTCGGAAATATTACTCCCCCTTTGAGATTAGCAAAAAGAAGGGATGTATAAGATAAGGATGTAAGGAATGTTTTAGAGAATAGAAAAGATGGGGAATGAGAGGTAAAAGATAAGAGATAAAGTTGTTTATCAGAGGAAAATTAGACAATACAAGTATGGACCAGAGGTAAAAACAAAATTCTAAAATTAAAGGAGAAATAATGTAGGGATCATAGGTAAAAACTGAGACAAAGAGATTGCAAAAGAGGTATATATTAATGAGTCAAAAGTACATGAGGAGTATAAAAATAGTATACAAAGTACAAATGATCCCTATCAAATCCATCTAGACCCACTCAATCTACTTACTGAATGTCCACTTTGGATTTTCCTTTGGGATCTGAGGTTGACTCAGGCTGGGTAGCTTGGGTCGAAGGCTTGGGAACTCCAGAAATGACCACTGGAGGTTGAGAAACTGAAAATGTCCTTGGCCTACAGTGATTACTCCTCGGAGTAATCATTGGTGTCAAGCTTCTGATAGCTTGAGCTGGGGTCATCTAAAAAGTAGAAGCAGTAGAGATAGATGTAGGTAAAGCTGGAGGTACAATTACTGGCTGAGCATCAACATGAAAAAAGGGCAGGAAGAGATTTTAGAAATCCATGATGATCCCTCCTCCTCTCTCTATAGCAGAAATGTAGTCATCCTTGTTTTCCAAGAATTTTTCCAAAGCTGGAGTCAGCTCCCTGAGTTTACTCACTTTCTCTCTAAAGGCTTGAGTCACAAGAGGTAATTTCAAATTTTCTAACAAAAGTGTGAAGTGATTGTTCAACTGATGCTTAGTGTAGACCCTTTGGAAATAGTAATCCACCTTTTCCTTTACTTATTTCTAAGAAGCAGTTGCCTCCATCAGAAAATCTTGAACAATTTTCCCTATATCCCTAGTGGTAGTCACCACTTGGGTCAAGGCAGCAGAGTCTACAGAGCCACTGGTGGAAGACTATCCAAGCTCTTCTCTCATCACATCTCTAATCTGATCAATATCTAAAGAAGGCCTGGGAGCACTCAGAGGTGAAATAGTAAAAGATACTGTTTCCTTAAAAGATTTAGTCAGCCCACTAATGAGATTTTTCACAACAAGGTCCTGGGTACTGACATGATTCTTCATGGAATTCATAAATTCCTCAAAAACTGATACCATCTGGACAACTACACTTTTCACAAAAGTCAAATCCTTGTCTGCTTGAGATTTAGAACTCATATAAGACTCCATAGAGACAACTGATTTCATTAGAGATTCAACATCCTCTGCCAAGCTTAAAACTTGACTCTGACAGGTCTTGACTTCATCCAAAATACTATATATAGATTCAGTCATAATAGATGGAATAGATGAAATTAAAGAGGTTTCCATTCCTCTCATTTCTTCCACAAAACAGGTCTTGAGATCAGACTTCAACTGGTCTAGATCATATTTTCTTACTAAATCCTCAGGTAAAGACTCAGAAAGAATATTATAACTGATATGTGGTCTTTTAATGGGTATCTCATCTTTAGAACCAAGATAGTGCAAACCAAAAACTACAAAAACCGGATCTTCTGCCCAGTCTTCAATCTCATGAGCTACTGCTACAGTACCATGTCTAGTGGGATGATCCCCCTCAATTTGTTCATTCTCCTGTACATGTACATCAATAGCAACCTCATCAGGCAGGTCGTCCTCAGAAGAATCATCCAAAACCATATCCATTTCAACAACAGGAGGCTCATTAGGGATAGGTGTAGGTTCTGTCATCTCAACCAAACCAGCCCCTACAGGCATAGAAAAACTCCCAATTACTGGAATCAAACTCATGGTACCCTCATCTGAGCTATAAAATTCAGATTCTTTTCTGGGTAAAGTAGCTAGAGGACTAGCCTCTCTATAAGAAATACTCTTAGGTGCAGGGCTAGGAGGTAGGTCAGGATCTACTCATTCTTCCACTGAAGTCTCTTCATCCTCATCATCACTATAAGTAGGTTCATCTTCATCAGGTCTTAGACCTGGATCCCTCTCATCCTAAGGCCTATAAGGATGGTCCATAGGATTAAATGTATCATACAATTTACCATCATCATTCACCCATTATTTATTCCAAGGGTTCCAGCTTACTTTCATATACTTGAAGATATTCTTAGTAATGCAGAAATTGTCTTTAACAACAATAGTTTCATCCCCAGATTCAGAAATACCTTTGAATTTTAACATAATGGAAATCAGTTTAGAAAAGAACAAAGTATTTGTCTATGATTTAGGCCTGGTCATATCCTCTATATGAATCATCAATAATCTGCATAGATTTACCTTCACTACATGCCTAAACAAGTACATAAAATATATATCCTGAAACATCAGGGTTGAAAAATCTCCTCTCCTGGGACTAATCACATGTTAAATGAACTTAAACAACAATCTTTTTTCTCCTTCCATTTCAGCAGCAATCACTTTTCTAGGTGATCCATTCCCAATTAACTCAATAAAATAAGCCTCATACTCAAAATGGTCACTAGTTACAGGTACTGATTTAGATGAAAAACCATAATCTCCTTCATGAGGTACTTTCAAAATTTCATCCCATTCAGTAGATGAAAATGATATATCCTTATCATTCACCAAAGAAATCATTCTATTCTCATCTTCATTCATTGAAAATCTAAAAACTCATAAAATTCCATAACTAGTTTCGGGTAATAAGGCCCATTGTTGTTTGAAAAACAATCTAGCCATCCCTGCTCTTCTAAAATCTTCAAAACAAGAGACTTGCTTGACATCAACCACTCAGCACAAATCTCATTCTCAATCACTATTTCTCTCTTCGACAAATGCGGATTCTCAAACTTTCTCTTCTCTTTACTAGAACCACTAATACTTCCAGTGGCTCTAGAACCGACTTTTTTTCGCTTCACACTCGGCTCATTACCTTTATCAATTATCAGTCGCTTAACTCGGGCCATTTCCAAATTGAGAAACTTAGGGTTCGTAAGATTTCAAAGGCTTGGTTAGGTGAGAACTTGAAAGGGTGGAGTTCTCAGGGGATTGAATATGATTTAGACTCGACTTATATCATTTAGGAATCGAAACATAATAATAAAAAAAATTAAAACAAAAAAGCGTCTCGGCTTAAAATACAAAAGTTTAAAACAACGCGATATATCGGTAACCATTTTACTGGTGAGGATTATAATGATAAGGTTTGTCTAACAGTGAGGTATCCTAGTGGTGAAGTTTCTATAATGGTGAGGTGTGTCTAATGGTGAGGTTTCTATAACGGTGAGTTGTGTCTAATGGTGAGGTTTTTCTAATGGTGAGTTTTGTCTAATGGTGAGGTTTCTCTAACTATGAGTTTTGTCTAACGGTGAGTTTTGTCTAATGGTGATGTTTGTATAACGGTGAGGTTTATCTAACAGTGAGGTTTTTCTAATGGTGAGGTTTTTCTAATGGTGAGGTTTTTCTAATGGTGAGGTTTTTCTAATGGTGAGGATTGTCTGACGGTGAGGTTTGTCTAACGGTGAGGTTTGTGGGTAGTTGATCATTCCTAATTCATGTCTAATGTAACTTAATCTCTCTGAACTTAAAGGTATTGTAAATATATCATCTAGTTGATGTTATTTGTCTATAAATTCAAGAGTTATATCACCCTTTTGATAGTGATCTCTTAGAAAATGGTGCCTTACATCAATGTGTTTTTTTCTAGAGTGAGATACAGGGTTCTTAGAGATATTGATTGCACTAGTGTTATCACAATTAATTGAAACATGTGTAAAATCATATCCATTGTCCAACAAAGTATGTTTGATCCACAGAATCTATGCACATCAACTACCAGCATCTATATATTCTACTTTAGTAGTAGACAATGCAACTGAATTCTGTTTCTTACTATACCAAGATACTAAGGATTTTCCCAATAAATGACATGTTCCAGATGTACTTTTTCTATCTAACTTGGAACCAGCAATGTCAGTATCTGAATAGCTTATTAAATCAAAAGATTTTCCTTTTGGGTAATATAAACCTAAATTAGTATTATGTTTAAGATATTTGAAAATCCTTTTTACAACAAGTAAGTGTGATTATTTTGGATTAGCTTGAAATCATGCACACATACATACACTAAACATAATATCAGGTCGACTAGAAATAAGGTAAAGTAATCATCCAATCATACCTCTGTAATTGGTTTGATCTACTGGTTTCCCAGATTCATCAATATCCAACTTACAAGTGGTACTCATAGGTGTATTACTTCCCTTATTACTATCCAAACCAAAACGTTTTAATAAATCCTTTGTTTATTTACTTTTATTTAGAATAATACCATCCCTATTTTGAAAAATTTGAAATCTAAGAAAATATTTGAGTTCACCTATTAAGCTCATTTCAAATTCATTTTGCATAATCATTGAAAAATTAGTACATAGAAAATTTTTTGAAGATCCAAAAATAATATCATCAACATATATTTATACTATCAAAGCATCTTTGGAATTTTTTTTGATAAAAAGAGTGGGATCAGCAACTCCTTTAGAAAAACCTTTTGAAATAAGAAAATTAGTAAGTCTATCATACCAAGCTCTTGGAGCTTGTTTTAAACCATATAAAGCTTTAGAAATTTTAAAAACATGATTTTGAATGTGGGGATTTGTAAATCTAGGTGTTTTTTCAACAAAAACATCTTCAATTATATAACCATTTAGAAAATCACTTTTAACATCAATTTGATATAACTTGAAATTAAGATGAGATGCATAAGCAATCAAGATCCTAATGGATTCTAATCTAGATATGGGTGCAAAGGTTTCTTCATAGTCAATTCCTTCTTCTTGAGTGTAACCTTGTGCAACTAACCTATCTTTGTTTCTAATGATGTTTCCAGATTCATCAACCTTATTTCTAAACACCCATTTTGTGCCTATGGTCAAAGTGTACTTAGGTCTTTCTACTAATTTCTAGACTTTGTTTCTTTCAAATTTATTTAACTCTTCTTTCATAGCCATTACCCAAAATTCATCATTGATAGAATCATCAATATTTTTAGGTTCTGATTGTGAAAGAAAAGCTTGATGTTCATCCTGGTTTTTCAGAGAATCTCTAGTCTGTGTCCCTCTATCAAGATTACCTACAACAGCATCTAAATGATGATTCTTTAGAATCCTAGTTGATTTAGTAAATGTAGGACTAGAAATTGCAGGTTCTTATCTAGGTTCGGGTTCATCAGAAGCAGATTCTGAAATATTTCCAGAACTGGTTGTCTTTACAACAAGTTCACTGATTTTATCATTAAGGTTCAGAATAGACAAATCTTCTTCAAGATTTTCAAGAGAGGGTTTAGGTTCATGTGGATCAGTTTCATCAAATTTGATGTGAATAGATTCTTCCACACATTTGGTTCTTTTATTAAAAACTCTTTAGACCTTCCTAGTTAAAGAATAACCAAGAAAAATTCATTCATAACTTTTAGGTGAAAATTTATCCAGATTATCTTTAGTATTCAGAATAAAAACTTTACAACCAAAAACATTAAAATAAATAACTTTAGGTTTTCTATTATTCCATAATTCATAATGGGTCTTTTTAAGTACTGGTCTAATCAATACTCTATTTATAATGTAACGAGCTATATTTATCACTTCAGCCCAAAAATAAATAGGTAAATCATATTCATTAAGCATAGTTCATGCAATTTTCTGAAGAGTTCTATTTATTCTTTCTACTACATAATCTTGCTGTGGTGTCCTAGGGGAAGAGAAGTTGTGATTGTAGACATTTTGTGATCAGTATGATTCAAATTCATGATTTTAAAACTCATGAGCATGATCACTTCTCAAGGTTTTAATCTTAAGTCCACTATTGTTTTCTATAGACTTGGAGTATTTAATAAAGTAAGAGCAAACTTCACTTTTGTGAGCTAGAAAATATACCCAAGTATATCTAGAAAAGTCATCTACAAGGACATAGACATAGTGATTCCCATTTAAAATAGAAACTTTGGATGGTCCAAACAAATCCATGTGAACCAACTCAAGAGGCTGAGAAGTTGAAACTTCTTTCTTTAATTTAAAAGAAACTATATGTTGCTTTCCCTTTTGATAGTGATTACAAACTTTGTCAGCTGGGAATTCAAGTTTAGGTAGGTCTCTAACTAAGTTCTTCCTAGTCAGTTTTCTAAGTGAGTGTATATTGGAGTGTCATAATCTTCTGGTCCAAAGCCAAGATTCTTTATGAAAAGCATTTAAACATGTAATATTTTTCTTAGATAAAGAATTCCAATCTATAGCATAAACATTTTAATTTCTTAATGTAGAAAAAACCAAAGAATCTTTAGAGTCAAAAACATTACATGAATCATTTTCAAACTTAACATTAAATCCATCATCACAAAACTGAGAAATAATTAACAGATTATACTTTATTCCATCAACAAATAAAACTTTAGAAATTAAAATTGAATTGGTGTTACCAATCTAGAATAAGATGATGATTTTTCCTTTTAAGTTGTCCCCAAAGGTGACATGTCCTCCATCAACTTTGATTAAGCTTTTAAAACTTGAGTAGTCTCCTACATATTTCTTGAACATCAACTATCCAAGTACCATGTCTTCCTACATGAACTTTCTATGCAGGTTTCCTACAACACAATTTTAGATATAAAATGATTTTGGTACCCAGATTTTCTTGGGTCCAGACAGGTTAGCAAGAAGAACTTTTGGTACCTATATTTGTCTAATGGGTTTCACATAA
This sequence comes from Viscum album, assembly GCA_963277665.1. Classification (NCBI taxonomy): domain Eukaryota; kingdom Viridiplantae; phylum Streptophyta; class Magnoliopsida; order Santalales; family Viscaceae; genus Viscum; species Viscum album. The sequence continues at coordinate 798,820,240 of OY728150.1, read as the reverse complement.
TCAATATATTTAAAAAAAATTAAAGATAAACTTTTTTTGATATATAACCATGTAAGTATCTAGTTGAGACATAAGAATTTCCAGAACTAGAACTAGCAGCATACTATCCAGATTTAGGAATAAATCTATTCTTTGTAATCTGTCTCAGTCAAGGCTGATAGCCTAAACTAGTAGTATACTTTGGTGATACTTGTTTTCCTAGAATTTTTGTAAGAGTGTTCTTTCCATTAGTAAATTTTTCTAAATATTTCCTGAGTTTCTCATTAGACAATTTCAGTCCAGTATTCTCTTTGAGCAGTTGATCATTCTTTTCCTTTTCTACTTCTAGTGCAGATTTGACATTGCTAGTTAAAACATGCTGTTTCTTTAAGGATTAATACTTGTCTTTCATCTCATTGCAGGTATCCTCTATCATGTTATAGTATTCAAATAATTCTTCACTAGACATGTTTTCAGAATCAGAATCAGAATCATCTCTAGAATAATAAGGGTTTAAAGTAGGAGTATCCAATGTTACCTCAGATTTGTTTGTCATGAAACACATGTTAGATTTTTGAGATTTTTCATCCTGAGTGAAATCAGAATCACTTGAACTGTCTTCTAAAGCACTCCGGGTTTCTTTAATAGATTTCTTATATTTTTTGTCCTTGTACTCATATTTCTTCTTGTACTTTAACTTCAGGTAGTCATCTTTCACATGTCCTTTCCTCTTGAATTCTTAGCAAACTATGTCATCACTTTTATTAGTCCTTTTCCAATCCTTTTTCCACTGACCTTTATTGTCATACTTTCCCTTGTAATTATATTTTTTTTAAAAACTTATTTTTCCTATAAAACTTCTTAAATCTTATGGCTATCTGAGCCATTTCAGCATCACTGTCAGATGCACTCTCTTCACTACTTGAACTATCACTTGCAGCTTGAATTTTCTCTTTGTCCTTGATTTTTGAAGCAGAGATCATGAAGGAAACTGATTTCTTTCTTGGTTCATCATCTTCTTCTTTGTTTACCTTTAGCTCTTCTTCATACATCATCAACTTACCAATCATCTCCTTGACAGGCAGCTTGCCAATGTCACATGATTCTCATAAAGAGATAGAGGTTCCTCTCCATCTGTCTGGTAGGCATCTTAGTATCCTCATGATTTCCTCCTTTACTTGAACAACTTTTCCCAGCGAGCTCGTTGTGTTGACTATCTCATTAAACCTGAGATACATATCAGAAATAGATTCATCAGATTTCATTTTGAAGTTATCATACTTAATAGTGTATGTATTTAGTATCATTTCATTCACATTGGTTATTCCCTCATGGGAAACAGCCAAAGTATCCCATATTTCATAAGCAGTCTTACAAGTAGATATTCGATTAAATTCATCATCTCCTAAAACACAATACATGACATTCATTTCTTTATAGTTATTATTGTAAACATCTTTAGTAGGTTCATCCCAAGTAGTTCTAACAGTTTCTGGAATCCTATACTGAGTCTCTATAGTAGTCCAGATGTCAAATCCCATACTTTCTAAATGAATTTTCATTTTGATTTTCAATTGGGCATAATTAACACCATTTAAGAAAGATGGACTATTGGTAGCTACACCTTCTAATCTGTTATCCATAATACCTAAGTTATATAAAGCTATAAAAATTTAGAATTAACAGAAATTTTTAGATCTTTAAGATACATCTAAAATCACAGTTGAAAACTTTTCACAAACAGAGTGTTTTGAAAACATTTTATCTAACCCTTTGATACCAAATGTTGGTCGGAGAGGAATACTCAAGAGGGGGGGGGTGAATTTAGTTCCTATTAAAAATTTATGTTTAAAATATTCCTATGGAAATTCCCAAATTTAATTAACAAGCTAAACTATAGTGAATTTGTAATAAAGTAAAGTTTCAGTTAAGTTCTTAATAGATTGATTAGTTCTCAGTTAATCTAATCTAAAGATTAGATTAGATTTTGAAACTAACCTACTGGTTTAATATAAATACAAACACTTTCTAGTTTAACTATCATAGTAAATTTAAAATAGATTTATATTTAAAGTACTTTTCAGCAAAATATTCAAAAGAGTTTTAACTAAAATAAAAATGCACAACATCTTTAAACAAGAGGTTCAGTTTCAAGTAGAGAACTAGTCCTCTCAAACAGTTTTATATAAACTATGATCCACACCCTAGATCGGGGTTTTACAATAGTGCACAGACTGTCCAGGTCACACTTGACCTCTACCACAATTCTTCGTGGGAAAGATGAACAAAATCACCCAGGCTGTCTAGGTCACACTTGACCTCTACCACTATCCACAGTAGGATACAAGAGTGTAAGGGAAATATTGAGTGAGGATTTATAAATCCTCCAGTTTGGCACACGAGATAGTGTGTGATTAAAAATACAAATCAAACACACTACTCAAAATGTGAATAAATGAAACACAATAGATCTAAACAAGTAGATATAAGTTTAGAATGCTCTATGTGTTTTCAGTGAAGCTCTGGACTCCTTGGATTGAAGCAGATGAAGCTTGAGTCCTTCTCTGGAAGTTATTTGGAAAACAGAGTATCAGTTTTTTTTGAATTCTAGGTCCTACTTGAGCAGCTTGGTTAGCTTGAGTGTAGGTGTATTTGTTAGAGCTTTTCACTCCTTGAATGTTCAGGTTCTACAGATTCAGCATGTGTTCTTGCTTCTTCTCCTCGTGTATATCCAAAAAAAATGTTTCGTATGTGCATTAAAGGACCTTTATTCCAGTCTCGAGGTTCCCTTTTATATGTTCCTTGAGATCTGTCAATAGGAATTATTTGTAAGAGGTACAGTTTTCTGACATACAACAAACATCATTAATTTATATAGGTTGCATTAAAAGCACAAAATATGACCGTTGTTAATAACCAAACAGAGATAGAGTTTAGAGAAACAGTGACGGGTTCCATCGGTAGCTCTTTGTATCATTGAACTTGTAGCGGTGGACTTGTAACAGTAGATCTTGTATCGGTAGCTATTACTCTCTGTAACGGTAGCTGTTTGTGTGGTGGTAGATCATTGTATTGGTGACTATAAGTAGTGGTGACTTCCTTTAGCGGCAGCTCTTGGTAGCGGTATACTTATGTACCAGCGACCCATACCGGTGATCTTGTAACAGTAGACTTCATAACAGTAGTTGTTACCCTGTATCGGTCAACTTGTACATACTGGTAGACTTACTCTATCGGTAGCTCAGGTGTAATGGTAACTATCTGCATATCAGTGACCTTTCCGTATCGGTAGCTCATATGTATACCAGTGACCTTTCTATATCAGTAGCTCATCTACATACCAGTGGCCTTTCTTTATCGGTAGCTCTTTGTCTATTTATGAAAACTATACACATATTAAGTTACAATAAAACATTACATAGTAAATGAACATTTTATTAACTGAATGTTTTTTGAACGAAAGATATATCATTTGAACAGATTTCATCAATTTTTATATTTTGACATTAAGCACTTAAACAATAACTAAAGTAATAAAAATTTTAATCAATAAACACCATTTGGGATTATCAAAACATAATTAATCATAATTGAGATTATCAAAACATGTGAGTCCAACAATATTGATGTTATATCATTATATTTGATTAATGACTTATTGATTGATCCATGGCGAGGCTGGGTTTGGTTAGATGACCTATATAGGTGCTTATTGGTTCTACTGTTTTGTTTAAAAGCACTTTAGCATTCTCTTTTTACATGTTGACCTAAACTGTCATTGAAGTTGGTCAAAGTTTAAAATTTATTTTCCTACTAACTACTGTATATGTGGCAAGCAGGGTCGAACCCACAGGGAAGGTAAATTTGGCCACTACTAAACTTAAAACTTGGAAAACTCCATTGTTGTCAGCAGCGGAGTGGTTTTTCTAATTTTTAATTTTTAAATTTTTATATCTTTTAATTTTTTTATGATTTTATGTACTGTAAAATGAAACTACAAACCTATTGTAAAATTGTTTGACTAATACTAAAACAGAGTACAACTGGAAAAAAAGTGCAACAAAGGAGATAAATTCCGGTAAAAGACAACAGTAAAGAACGCTTAGGGATTTCCCAAGTCTACTGGTTTGAATTGATTATCCTTTTCATGTAAAATACTTCTTCGTACCACTGAAATAAAAGGCGACTTACTTCCCTCGACAGGAGTTAAATCGTGGAAATTATACAACTTATAGTTCGCCACTCCAAGAAGTACAACTTTAGAAGAATGAATTAAAAAGAACAACAATACGAACTCGCCGTAAGTACTGAAGTTTCATTATGATTTGTTTACTAAAAAGATAACTCCATAACCAAACTCGCCGAATGATTATAGAGTTTTGAAAATGCAGTGATTGTGGTCCACAACAAGAATATATAATTAGAACTGATCTCACCGATTAATTCTAATCACATTAAAATGATAAGTGAAAATGATGAAAAAGATACCAGTAGATCTAGAACGAACCCCGAACTAGAAGACTTAGCTAACTATACTATTCATTATCACTACAGTAATAGGAAACATTACAATAACAGAGTATAAACGTTTAAAATGTGAGGGAGAAGGAACTCCCTAAGAATGCTCTTCTCCTGAGTTCCTGGACTGCACTGCTCAGCATCATCCCTCCGGGTAAAGGAATCAGCTCCCAGTCAATCGTGAATCCCCCCCAAAGAATGCTGCTCACTCTGCTTAAGTAAATTCTGTCATCTTTTTCATGTCACCGCCACATCTTCCACCGACTTCAAGAGTTCTTCACCCACGCACTGCACACGTGCGCTTAACCCGCGACAGGCACGTCGCGCAAATTTTTCCCTCGTAACTAACTCCGGATGAGTTAGTTGGATGAACCTGGACGTGTTTAAGTCCCTTGAATGAACCTACCATGAAAAATAGAATAAATAAATGGGAGCGCAAAGGAAGAAAGTTAGTTAATTTTTAAGTTAAGAGTTATTTTTATAAGGTTAACAGAAATTGATTGATAATTATTTTTATATTTTATAAAATTATTCAGTTAATAATACTAAGGTGATACATATATTTATTAAAAAGTTATTAATTTAATTAGGTTTATAGATATCATTACTAAGTTATTAATTTTATCCACTTTAAACTATGTTAAAAAAACACAAATAAATAAATAATTAAGATAATATTTTTTATTGTATTAATAATTTAATCATTACTATAAAAGAAATTAAATTGTTAGGTTAATTAATTAAATAGTTAATTTTAATTGAGTAATTAAAATTATTACTTAAGTTTTAAATATAATTAAATTAATAAGTATATTTTATAGTTTATTTATAATTATTATTAATTAAATATTTACACTATTAATCGAAATTAATTAATTATTAAAACTTGCTATTAATTTAGTTTTATAATTTTAATTTATAATGTATCTATTTAATATTATATTATTTTATATTAATTTGTCTTTGTAATTTAACTTTAATGTAAAGTACACTTTACTTTTTGATTTTACTTTTTTACTTAATTACTTTTATTATATTTTTCTTTTCCTTTACTTTTTACTTTTGATTTTATTATTATTTAATCTATTATTTTTTTATTTTATTTTTCTGTAATCTTCTTCCTTCCCCCTCCCCCAATTATCAGTGCACATGGGGGAAGTGTTTTCTTCTTCCTCCTGGAAACCGATGGCCTCCTCCTCGACACCAGATCGGCACAACGACTCGTTGGGTCTGAGCTCCTCCTCCCGACACTAGTTTGGCGCAGCGACTCCACTCCAGCAGCGGCAGACTAGGTATTCTTCTTCGGTTCCCAGTGCGGCGCGGCAGTGGCTCCAGGTTTGCAACTCAACGACAGCTCTCTAGATCCAATGTGGCGTCTCTCCTGCTCATGGAGGCACAAAAAACTTGCAATGGCGGCTTCTTCAGGCTCCGATTTGAAGCAGAGGAACGGTTCTCCTCGGCTCGGCCTTCAACTGGGCTCCTACTCGGATTCCACAGCGGTGTCTTCAGTTCCCCTTGGCTCCAGCGCAACCCTCCACTACAGTGGAGATGAGCTCTCCCCCAAGCGCAGCAGATCCTCAGCCTGGATTCCTCATCAAAACCCCCTTCTCCAACAACAGTAGTGTGGAACTACGAGGCATCCTTTTTCGTTGAGGGTTTGAAGAAGATTTCATATCTATAATGGAGTTTTGAAATCTGGATGTTTGAGGTTGTGAAAAGGTTGAAGAATTGATTTAATTTGTTAAATAATTAGTGTGTTGTTGTTTGATAAAATTGTTTTATAGATTCTGGATTTTCAAGTGTTGTATAGGAAGAAAAAAAACAAAGAAGGCCCTGGAGGTTTCAGCGGAAAAACGATGCGTATGTGTGAAGAGCTGGGACCTGTCAGTAGCAGGAAAGGAGGCGCGATGTGGGTTGGTGAAGGAACCGCATTGGAAAGAAACAAGGTAGAGGAGAAAGGCTATCAGTGAGGTTGGAAGATAAGGGGCTAATAGTGAGGTGCAATAGAAGTGGTCTAATGGTGAGAAAAAAAATAAACTATCGCTGAGGTACAGGGACAGTGAGGCAGAGGGATGAAACGGTGAGGTGCGGGGGAGGAAACTCTAACGGTGAGGAAAAGGGATAACAGTGAGGTAGAGGAAGAAGCACATGGTCACTGTTATACAAAACAAAAGCTCACTCTTATGCCAAAACGAAAAGGGTCATCGTTAGAAAAATACCTTAAGGATACCGGTAGTATAATATAAAAAGGTCAATGTTACAAAAAATAAAATAAAATACTCACCATTAGGATGATAACTTGTGATTCGGGAGTCACTGATAAAATAAAAATGACAGTCACTGATACAGTGAAGTAACAACGAGGTTCGGAGGTCACCGGTACTTAAAAACATAAGCACACCGTTACAAATAGAACTAAATACTCACCGTTGCGCAACAAAAATAAAAGGGTCACCGCTACATCAAAGGGTCACCGTTAGTTGATAAATATAAGACAACCGTAACGCAACAGTGACCTTTTAAAAATAAACACACAAGTTAAACATAAAATTAAAACTAAAATAAACTAAATAAAAATACTTAAAATAATTAATTAAAATAATGCTAAATGCCATTGATTCAAAACAGAATTTTTATTAACCTTTAAAACAATAATTTTATTAAATGACAAAACTTAAGTTAAAAACTAAATACCTATTAAATTAAATTAATAATAAATTAAAATTAAGAATAACATGCAAATTACAAAGTAGCAGAAAATGATAATGAAAAACAACAGTGACCCATATAATTCACGGCCAGCGCTCGTCTACCTCAACGATAGACAAAAATCAAAATTTGGTGAATTAATAATTAATCTACATACATAAGATAATATAAATAAAGTTTAAAAACTCTTAATTAATTAATTAATTAACTATTTTAACTAATAAAATTAAGGGTGAACCAATTTAATTAATTTAAAAGCACACATAACTTACTTAAATGATGAGCAGGAAGACTAAATACATAAAATAATAAAATTATCCTATTCTAATGTAACTTAATTAGAAGATTAATTAATAAAATAAAGTCTAAGTTAATTAAAGAGAATTACATTAAAAAGTCAGGTAGAATTTAATTAACCAAACTAAATATTCACCGCTATTAAATTAAAATAAAAGGGTTACCAGTAGAAATTAAAGGCTACTGATAGGATATAAAAATAAGGCTACCGTTAAACTTAGAAGAGAGCTACCGATAGGTAAGAAAAGCGGTGACAAAGGTTACCAATATAACAAAGGTCACCGTTAGAACTCAAAACAGTCTACCGGTAAGCAAAAAGAAAGCAGGTCACTGTTGGACTATACCGGTAACCTAGCTACCGGTAGAGAAAAAGGACCCCTGCTATCCGTAGCTTAGCTACTGGTAGTCTGGAAAGCTGAACCAATTTATATAAACTTTAAAAAAAAGGTAAATTAAATAGAAAACTCAATAATTAGTAATAATGTAAAATTAAATAAAATAAACAAAAATATATTTAATGAACAAATTGGAAATTAATTATATTAAAAACAAAGAAGGAATAAATCAACTATTTGTGGTCCATAATTACATAAAATGTTATAAAAATGAATATTTGACAAATAAAACTATAAAAATAAAAAAGTATAAATATTTAGCATTAAATGATTAAATAATTAATTATATCATTAAAAATTAAGTAAAAAGATGTGGAAAAACATGTGTTTTAAAGGCCACATCAAATTCCCCCACACTTAAGCATTGTTTTTCCTCAAACAATCCCATGCTTTATTATCTTTGAAAAACAATAAAATGTATTTATGATAAAGATCACACTGTAACATGTCCAACACTTAAAAAAGAGGACAATACATAACAATAGGCTTAAAGAAAATGATCTACTCAAATGAATCTTGCTCAAAACAAATACTCAAAGGTAATTAAGAACACAAATACCGTCCATTAAAGAGGATGTCATGCCTCATATGTGATACAACTTAGTGACTCACTTCAATCTAGTCGCAGGTTCTAAGTCTAAGAATGACAGGGGATAAAATTTCAATGGAATTAAGACCTTAACCAAAGAACTTTGTACTTTGACCTTTTCTCCTAGGTTCCAAAAATAAATAGTTTTTTTTTGAATCACCTCAATGATACAACCTAAATGATTTTCATATAACACATTTGATCCCTTCTTCATATGGCATTCATCATCCGCCTCACCTTAATGAGCTCATTTTTGACCATAGACACTTTATTTTATTTTTTCCAAGCCATGTATCATTGTTCTAGGCACTGTGAAATTCACTTATTTAGAGTGTACAGAGGGATTATAGTTAACAGAAACACACCCAGCATCTAGTGTCTCAGATACTCACAGTGGGATCCCAGATGCCCAAATTACTCCAGTTTCAAAATATTTATATAAAATCATTTACATTGGATCATTAAAGCAATTAATTTTAATAATTTAAATGAAAAGAATGAGGCCCCTAGAATCAGAATCAAACTTCCAGTTCCAAGGGTTATGACCATAACTCCATAAAAAGGATACCCATATCACTATCAGAAGTAGTTCCTAAACCAAATTTCCATCAAATCACTAAACTAAACCACTCAACGATCATCCAAACCCATTAATTTCTGATTCAATGCAATTCTTAATTTCTAGAAAGAACTTATCCTAAGGAAAGACCAAATTGAGTACAGTGAAAAGCCTAAAAATATGCAAGAATTTTGAAAAAAAAAATTAACCATTTTTTACCAAAAAGTTTGAATTTACAGTGGGAATTGATGGGATTTGGGAATTAATGGGCTTTCAATTAAGCACAGTTTAGCATAGTCAAGAATTGACCCCCTCCCCCACACTTAAAACCCAACTTTGTCCCCAAAGTTGACTTCTAAATATGGAAAAGAACAATTAATCAATTTAAGTTCAAAACAGATTTTCAATTTAGTAGATTAATGACAAGTATAAAGGGTCTCAATGAAGTTCAAAAATGTTGTTTGACACAATGAATAACTTACACCAGGTTCATATCCAGACACACATTAAAGTGACCAATATTTTCATTAAAGCTCAAAAAAAGTATATAATGTGTGGGTGCACAATTAATTAGGTGTAAGCATTTTAACAGATTGAGTTATAAAATATATATATCATAGAGCATATAAATGAATACTAAAAACACCCCAACATAAAGCAGAATCACAAACCAGTCACATGTACCCCCCCACACTTAAGTTCAAACAGTGGAAGGACTTTATCAATGAGCTACAGATTCTAAAAATGAGGTACAAGCATATTTTTTTCTCCCTCTAATACAGTGACATGCAGCAGAATTTTATAATATAAGAAGAATTATTCAGTAAGCATAATTTTATTTGAGAATTAAGGAGCAAAAAAATAAATGCAGCAAGTTGAAGTACTTCCCTAAATATATGATGCCTTTACACCTCCAGTATGGGGATTCCACTCCTTTATTGACACAAGCAGCAGCATCCTGAAAAACAGAGAATGTAAGCCAGTAACAAACTTCCAGCAGATATAGAGCATAAGGAAGACAATCAAAGTAGCACTTTATTCAACACTAAAGAGTATAAAAATGAAAACAAAGAAGAAACATGGGTTGACTCCCATAAAGCACTGATTTTTAAGTCTTCAGTTAGAATTTATTTAATCACAATTTGTTTATTTATTAACAAGACAAAGACCATGGGTTTCCTCCCATGCAGCGCTAGGTTTAAAGTCCCTAGCCAGAATTCATTCAAGAACAATTTTCAAGAATAGTGAAGGCAGCCAACCCTTTGGCTGCCCCTCAAAATAAAGTTTCAATATTTTCCCATTGACCAACATGGGTTTATTCTCTTCACCAACTATTTCCACAACTCCATTATTTAGAAGTATCACAACAGGTTATTGTCCAGACCACTTGTACTTCAGCTTCCCAGGAAAAAGTTTAAGTCTAGAGTTAAAGAGAAGGACCTTCTATCCAGGGTTGAACTCTTTGGTTTGAATGATAGAATCGTGAAAGATATTAGTCCTCTCTTTATAAATTATTGAATTATCATAACTTTCTCTCATAATATCATCAAGTTCACTCAACTCAAGCAATCTCATCTCACCAGCACTCTTAAAGTCAAAATTCAGAGCCTTAACTGCCCAATAAGACTTATGGTGCAACTCCACAGGTAAATGATAGCATTTCCCAAATAAAAGCCTGTAAGGAGACATTCTTATTGGGGTCTTCAAAGTAGTTCTATATGCCCATAAAGCTTTATACAGTTTAAGAGACCAGTCCTTCCTAGAGCTTGACACAGTTTTCTCAAGAATATGTTTTAGTTCTCTATTAGAAACTTCCACTTGTCCACTAGAATGTGGATGAAAAGGAGTTCCAGTTTTGTGAACACAACCATATTTCTCCATCAAAGATTTAAATTTTTAATTCTTAAAATGTGTTCCATTATCAGTAATAAAAGCCTTTGGGACTCCAAATCTTGTAAATATATTCTTCTTGAAAAATTTTATTACGGACTTGGCTTGATTGTTGGGCAGAGCAACTGCCTCAACCCATTTAGATACATAATCCACAACAACAAGAATATACTCATTACCACGAGATGATGGAAATGGACCCATGAAATCTAAACCCCAAACATCAAATATCTCTATCTCCAAAATACATTTCTGGGGTAACTCATGATTCCTACCCACATTTCCCAGCCTTTGACACTTGTCACACCCAACCACAAAACTCCTAGCATCCTTAAAGAGGGTAGGCCAATAAAAACCAGATTGTAGGACTTTTTGAGCGGTCCTCTCACCCCCATGGTAACCTCACCAAGGTGAAGAATGAAAACTTTCAAGAATAGATAGAATCTCTTCCTCAGGTACACATCTCCTAAGAATACCATCAGCACACCTCCTAAATAGTAGAGGGTCATCCCAAAGATAATATTTAAGTTCAGAAATGAATTTCTTCCTTTTATTATTAGATAGATTTTTGGAAATGACACCTACTTCCAGGAATTTGGAAAAATATGCAAACCAAGCAGATTGCCTGACTGAGACAGTGAGCAGTTTTTCATCAGGAAAGGATGAATTGATCTCCCTATGATTTTCAGAATCAGATTGGGTAACAGGAAGCCTAGATAAGTGATCAGCAACTAAGTTTTTAGCTCCCTTATTATCCCTAATCTCTAAGTCAAACTCTTGTAACAATAAGATCCATCTAATTAGCCTGGGTTTTGTTTCCTTTTTAGACAAAAAGTATTTTAAGGCAAAATGATCAGTGAAAATAATGACTTTTGAGCCTAACAAGTACTGTCTAAACTTTTCCAGAGCAAACACAATAGCTAACAACTCTTTTTCAGTGGTGGTATAATTCTTTTGGGAATCATCTAGCAGTATACTAGCATAATATACCACATGCAACCTCTTATCTCTCCTATGTCCAAGGACAACACCTACAACCATGTCACTAGCATCACACATGATCTCAAATGGTAGTTTCCAATCAGGTGCAGTAATGATAGGTGACGTAGTGAGTTTCTCTTTAAGAATATTAAATGATTTCAAACAGTTTTCATCAAATATGAAATGTGAATCCTTTACCAGTAAAGAACACAAGGGCTTAGTTATTTTAGAAAAATCCTTTACGAATCTCCGGTAGAAACCGACAAGCCCTAGAAAACTTCTGGCACCATTAACATTAACAGGAGGTGGGAGTTTCTGAATAACTTCAATCTTAGCAGTATAAACTTCTAGACCTCTCTTAGACACCTTATGACCAAGCAAAATACCCTCTGTGACCATGAATTGACATTTCTCCCAATTAAGAACAAGGTTGGTTTCAATGCATCTCTCTAAAACTAACTCAAGATTTCCAAGACAAGTATCCAAAGTACTACCCACAATAGAAAAGTCATCCATGAAAACCTCAATGATTCTCTCAATCATATCAGAAAAGATAGCCATCATACACCTTTGAAAGGTGGATGGAGCTCCACACAACCCAAAGGGCATCCGCCGGTAGGAAAATGTTCCAATGGGGCATGTGAAAGTGGTCTTCTTCGGATCCTCTAGAGCAACAGGTATTTGGTTGTAACCATAATACCCATCCAAAAAATAGAAAAATTCATTTTCAGCTAGCCTATCAAGCATTTGATCAAGGAAGGGAATAAGAAAATGGTCCTTCCTAGTGGCTGCATTAAGCATCCTATAATCAATACAAACTCTCCATTTTGTGGCTTTCCTAACTTGGATTTATTCATTTTTTCATTCTTTACTATAGTGAAACCTCCCTTCTTGGGGAGAACCTGGACAGGGCTGACCTAAGCACTATCATAAATGGGATATATCATTCCAGTGTCTAAAAATTTAATCACTTTCTCTCTCACAACTTCTTTCATGTTTGGATTTAATCTTCTTTGACACTCTACCCTAGGCTTGTGATCAGGCTACATAGGAATATTGTGCATATAAAATGAAGGAATAATTCCTTTTATATCATCTATGGTCCAGCCTATGGAAGATTTAAACTTCTTCAAAACTCCCAACAATTTTTCTTCTTGGTTTGCATTTAGTTCATCAGAGATTATTATAGGAAAAGTAGAGTTCTCACCTAAAAATGAATATTTAAGATGGGAAGGGATGGGATTCAGCTCAAGATCAGGTGGTTCTACACTTGAAGGAAGACTCTTAGGCCTGGGAGGCCCAAGGTATTCAATATATTTCTTGGAGGGAGTATTAAAAGATGAAATATTTTCAATTTCATGCTCAGATTCAGGGATAATCGTCCTACTGTCCAAGGTGGGCAGTATGCTGTCCAGACTTTCCTTATCAGAATTCAGCAAGTTTATCAAAGTAGAATCATCTAATTATCTCAAAAGTTCTTCCTCAGTATCATCAAAGTGCTCAGCAAGGTCGGTGTTAACAGAAACACCCTCAATTTCACTCAGAAAACTCCTAAGATCAGAAACAGGGGACTCTCCTACAACAGAAATAGGAAAGTTGTCCAGTTCTGGAAGATTTACCAGTTTGGTTGTCACAGCATAATTTTTAGCTTCTAGAACAGATTCACAAATATTTTCAGCTTCACTAATGTTTTCTTCAGCAAAGGATTGTTTTTCTGATTTTCCAATGAGTTCAAGTTGATTTTTATAAGAACATTCAGCTTCAAGAGACTTCATTTTTGAACAGTTTTCAGAATTAGTTGGTTCCTTAATATTTTTAAAAACATTGAACTCTTCTTTTTGTTCACCAATTTGAATATCAATTGACCCTTTGACACATCTATGAAAACACCGCCTATGGCCAAGAAGGGCCTACCCAAGATGATAGGTACCTCTTGATCACACTCCATATCAAGAACAAGAAAGTCAGCAGGCAAGAATAAATTCCCAACTCCAACTAGTAAGTCATATACCCTTCCCATAGGATGAGTGAAAGATCTATCAGCTAATTGTAGTATGACCGTGGTGGGTTGAAGATCACCCAACCTCAACTGTTGAAACAGTGAGTATAGGAGAAGATTAATGCTGGCACCTAGATCACACAGACATTTTAGCTGACCAGAATTTCCTAGGGTACAAGGGATGACAAAACTACATGTGTCTTTCAATTTGGGTGGGATTTTCTTTTGGAGTACATCACTACACTCTTCAGTGAGGCTGTAGGTAGAAAATTCTTCAAGGGTATTTTTGTTTGAAACAATTTATTTTAAAGATTTGAGGTAAGATGGGATTTGAATTAAGGATCGGATAAAAGGGATGTTCACTTGAAGTTTAGAAAGGAGACCAAGGAACTGAATAAGTTCAACCCTGGTGTTACTTTGAGGTTTCAGTTTCTCAGGGAAAGGGATGGGTGGGAAAAAATTTTCAGAACAGTAGGCATATACCTCACCTATTCCACAACTTTTTATTTTCCTTTATTCTTTTGATTTTTAGAAAAAATTTCAGCTTGAGATCTAGGTGACAAATTCAGATTCTCATCTTTTTCAACATTTCCTTGTGAATTTCCAGATTGTGAATAGAGCAGATTTTCATTTCCAGATTCAAATAGGTTCTCAATTTGGGAATTGTTTTACAGTTTTTTCAGCAACAATTTGAGTATTCAGCCCACTCCTAGTAACAACAACCATTTCATTCTCCCTAGGGTTAATTTCAGTGGTACTTGGAAGTCTACCTTTATCCCTAGAATTCAGATCTCTAGCTAATTGTCCTAGCTGTGTTTCTATGTTCTGCATTCTCACATCATTTTGCATCTTGTTTGACTCATATTGACTTTTCTGTTTATTAAGTTTAGTCATGTACCTTTCCTTTTGTGAATTTATTTTATTCAAGATCTGATCCAATTTAGAAGACATTTAATTATCATTATTTCCTTGAACATTTGAAGTCTCACCCCTTTGTTGATTTTGAATGTTTGGTCTTGGTTGGTTAGAGTAGATAGGGGCAGTCTGTTGCTTAATAATACCTTGATCCTTCCACGACAGATTTGGATGGTTCCTATAGCCTTGATTGTAATTATTAGAAAATGGATCTTCTTTTTGAGTCATCCTAAGACCATAATTAACAAAGTTTGAGGTTTCAGATTGTTGGGAAGTTAGATCAACATTAGGACAAAAACTTTCAGAGTGACCATACATACCACATTGTATAAATTATTGTCTAAGTGACTGATACTGGTTCTGGTTTTCAACTTGATTTACAGTTTGTTTTTAATTTTGGTTCATTAATGTTTGAAGTTGGTTGGTGATTTCAGCTAGTTGAGCTTGAGCTTCATTCATTGAACCAGTATTTGAATTGACAGTTCTATTAACTCTTTTTCTTGTTGACTTTTTATTTTCAGAATTAAGGGCCAGATTATTGAAAATTTGTCTCAACGCCTCATCAGTCTTATCATTGTAATTACCCCCAATAGCTTGATCCACTAAGTTCTGACCGGAGGAGGAAATCCCTTCATAGAAGGTGTCCATGAGGATATGTGATGGGAGTTGATTATGAGGACACTGCCTAAGCAGGTCCCTAAATCTATCCCAAGCTTCATGAAAATATTCTCCATCCTCTTGATAAAAACTAGTGATTTTAGTTCTAAGTTCTCCTTTTAATCTTTGGGGATAAAATTTCATAATAAAAGAGTTGTAAACTTGATCCCAATTCTCAAAAATGTTCTCATCTAAGATCAAAAACCAATTTCTCGCATTCCCTTTAAGGAAAAAGGGAAAAAATATCATCCTTAGCTCATTCTCAGTGAGTCCTAAAAGTGGTAGTTGCTGCACAGTGTTGTAGAAGTCTCTAATGAAGGCTAGAGAGTCCTCATTATAGAGCCCATTGAGTGCAGGCAGCAGAGAAATATGTGACTGTTTCAATTCATAGTTTCTGGCTCTAGTACTTAATCTAATGGATGATGGGTTGCTTGAAACTTGAGGGAGTTGAAACTCCCTCATCCTAGGCCTTACATTTTTATCTAACAGTTCTTGATGGTTATTTTGGAAGTTATTATTAGGAACTCTATTATCTTGATTTTCCATTTCTGTTTTGTTCTTTCTTCTTAGAGAAGCTAAGTGTTTATCTAATTCAGGGTTTAGGGGATCTAATCTAACATCAGATGTTATTGTGCTCATACAAACATTGGTAGACAATTTCTAACAGTAACCACTTAGAAAGAAATGTAACAGTTTTTTATAATGTTTTCAAAATTTTCAATTTTTTTAAGATTTTCTATATATGTGTTTTTTTAAATATTTTTCTTTTTAGCAATGGCTCGTGCCCTCCCAGGCAACGGTGCCAAAAAATTGACCTAAAATATCGTTGAATTTGGTCAAAGTTTAAAATTTATTTTCCTACTAACTACTGTATATGTAGCAAGCAGGGTTGAACCCACAGGGAAGGAAAATTTGGCCACCACTAAACTTAAAACTTGGAAAACTCCACTGTTGTCAGCAGCCGAGTGGTTTTTCTAATTTTTACTTTTTAAATTTTTATATCTTTTAATTTTTTTATGATTTTATGTACTGTAAAATAAAACTACACACCTATTGTAAAATTGTTTGACTAATACTAAAACAGAGTACAACTGGAAAAAAAAGTGCAACAAAGGAGATAAATGCCGGTAAAAGACAACAGTAAAGAATGCTCGGGGATTTCCCTAGTCTACTGGTTTGAATTGATTTTCCTTTTCATGTAAAATACTGCTTCTTACCACTGAAATAAAAGGCGACTTACTTCCTTCTCCAGGAGTTAAATCGTGGAATTATAAAACTTAGAGTTCGCCACTCCAAGAAGTACAACTTCAGAAGAATGAATTAAAAAGAACAACAATACGAACTCGCCGTAAGTACTGAAGTTTCATTATGATTTGTTTACTAAAAAGATGAATCCATAACCAAACTTGCCGAATGATTATAGAGTTTTGAAAATGCAGTGATTGTGGTCCGCAACAAGAATATATAATTAGAACTGATCTCGCCGATCAATTCTAATCACATTAAAATGATAAGTGAAAAGGATGAAAAATATACCAGTAGAGCTAGAACGAACCCCGAACTAGAATACCTAGAAAACTATACTATTCATTATCACTACAGTAATAGGAAACATTATAGTAACAGAGTATAAAAGTTTAAAATGTGAGGGAGAAGGAACTCCCTATGAATGATCGACTCCTGAGTTCCTGGACTGCACTGCTCAGCATCGTCCCTCCGGGTAAATGAATCGTCTCCCAGTTAATCGTGAATCCCCCCCCAAAGAATTTTTCTTGCTCTGCTTAAGTAACTTCTGTCATCCTTTGCATTTCACCGCCACATCTTCCACCGACTTCAAGAGTTCTTCACCCACACACTGCACACGTGCGCCTAACCCGCGACAGGAACGTCGCGCAAATTTTTCCCTTGTAACTAACTCCGGATGAGTTAGTTGGATGAACTTGGATGTGTTTAAGTCACTTGAATGAACCTAGCATAAAAACTAGAATAAATAAATGGGAGCGCAAAGGAAGAAAGTTAGTTAATTTTTAAGTTAAGAGTTATTTTTACAAGGTTAATAGAAATTGATTGATAATTATTTTTATATTTTATAAAATTATTCACTTAATAATAATAAGGTGATACATATATTTATTAACAAGTTATTAATTTAATTAGAGTTATAGATATCATTACTAAGTTATTAATTTTATCCACTTTAAAATAAGTTAAAAAAACACAAATAAATAAATAATTAAGATAATATTTTAGATTGTATTAATAATTTAATTATTACTATAAAAGAAATTAAATTGTTAGGTTAATTAATTAAATAGTTAATTTTAATTTAGTAATAAAAATTATTACTTACGTTTTAAATATAATTAAATAAATAAGTATATTTTATAGTTTATTTATAATTATTATTAATTAAATATTTATACTATTAATCGAAATTAATTAATTATTAAAACTTGTTAATAATTTAGTTTTATAATTTTAATTTATAATTTATCTATTTAATATTATATTATTTTATATTAATTTGAATTTGTAAGTTAACATTAATGTAAAGTAAACTTTACCTTTTTCTTTTACTTTTTACTTAATTACATTTATTATATTTTTCTTTTCCTTTACTTTTTTACTTTTGATTTTATTATTATTTTATCTATTATTTTTTTATTTTATTTTTTTGTAATCTTCTTCCTTCCCTCTCCCCCAATTATCGGTGCACAGGGGGGAAGGGTTTTCTTCTTCCTCCTGGAAACCGACGACCTCCTCCTTGACACCAGATCAGCACAGTGACTCGGTTGGGTCTGAGCTCCTCCTCCCAACACCAGTTTGGCGCAACGACTCCACTCCAGTAGCAGCGGACTAGGTCTTCTTCTTTGGTTCCCAGTGCGGAGCGGCAGCGACTCCATGTTTGCAACTCAACGATAGCTCTCTAGATCCAGCGTGGCGTCTCTCCTTCTCACGGCGGCACCATAAACTTGCAATGGAGGCTTCTTCAGGCTCCGATTGGAAGCAGCAGAACGGTTCTCCTCGACTCGGCCTTCAACTGGGCTCTTACTCGGATTCCACAGCGGTGACTTCAGCTCCCCTTGGCTCTAACGTAGCCCTCAGCTACAGTGGCGATGAGCTCTCCCCCAATCGCAACAGATCCTCAGCCTGGATTCCTCATCAAAACCCCTTCTCCAACAACAACAGTGTGGAACTACAAGGCATCCTCCTTCATTGAGTGTTTGAAGAATATTTCATATCTATAATGGAGTTTTGAAATCTGGATGTTTGAGGTTGTGAAAAGGTTGAAGAATTGAATTAATTTGTTAAATAATTAGTGTGTTGTTTTTTGATAGAATTGTTTTAGAGATTCTGGATTTGCAAGTGTTGTAGAGGAAGAAAAAAAACAAAGAAGGCCCTGGAGGTTTCAGCGGAAAAACGATGCATATGTGTGAAGAGCTGGGACTTGTCAATAGTAGGAAAGGAGGTGCGACATGGGTTGGTGAAGGAACCGCATCAGAGAGAAACAGGGGAGAGGAGAAAGGCTATCAGTGAGGTTGGAAGAGAATGGGCTAACAGTGAGGTGCAATAGAAGTGGTCTAACAGTGAGAAAAAAAATAAACTATCGGTGAGGTACAGGGATAGTGAGGCAGAGGGATGAAACAGTGAGGTGCGGGGGCAGAAACTCTAACGGTGAGGAAAAGGGATAATAGTGAGGTAGAGGAAGAAGCGCAGGGTCACCGTTATACAAAACAAAAGCTCACTGTTATGCCAAAAAGAAAAGTGTCACCATTAGAAAAGTACCTTAAGGATACCAGTAGTATAATATAAAAAGGTCACTGTTACAAAAATAAAATAAAATACTCACTGTTAGGATGATAACTTGTGAGTCGGGAGTCACCGATAAAATAAAAATGAAGTTCACTGATACAATGAAGTAACAGTGAGGTGCGGAGGTCACCGGTACTTAAAAACATAATCACCCCGTTACAAATAGAACTAAATACTCACTGTTGCGCAACAAAAATAAAAGGGTCTCTGCTACATCAAAGGGTCACCATTAGTGGATAAATAGAAGCCAACTGTAACGCAACAATGACCTTTTAAAAATAAACACACAAGTTAAACATAAAATTAAAACTAAAATAAACTAAATAAAAATACTTAAAATAATTAATTAAAATAATGCTAAATGCCATTGATTCAAAACAGAATTTTTATTAACCTTTAAAACAATAATTTTATTAACTGAAAAAAACTTAAGTTAAAAACTAAATACCCATTAAATTAAATTAATAATAAATTAAAATTAATAATAACATGCAAATTACAAAGTAGCAGCAAATGATAATGAAAAACAACAGTGACCCATATAAGTCACGACCAGCGCTTGTCTACCTCAATGATAGACAAAAATAAAAATTTAGTGAATTAATAATTAATTTTCATACATAAAATAATATAATTAAAGTTTAAAAACTCTTAATTAATTAATTAATTAACTATTTGAACTAATAAAATTAAGGGCGAACCAATTTAATTAATTTAAAAGCACACATAACTTACTTAAATGGCGAGGAGGAAGACTAAACACATAAAATAATAAAGTTAACCTATTATAATGTAACTTAATTAGAAGATTAATTAATAAAATAAAGTCTAAGTTAATTAAAGATAATTACATTAAAAAGTCAGGCATAATTTAATTAACCAAACTAAATATTCACCGCTATTAAATTAAAATAAAAGGGTTACCGGTAGAAATTAAAGGCTACCGATAAGACATAAAAATAAAGATACTGTTAAACTTAGAATAGAGCTACCGGTAGTTAAGAAAAGCGGTGAAAAAGGTTACCGATATAACAAAGGTCACCGTTAGAACTCAAAAAAATCTACCAGTAAGCAAAAAGAAAGTAGGTCACTGTTAGACAGTACCGGTAACTTGGCTACCGGTAGAGAAAAAGGACCCATGCTATCGGTAGCTTATCTACTGGTAGTCTGGAAAGCCGAACCAAGTTATATAAAATTTAAAAAATAAAGGTAAATTAAATATCAAACTCAATAATTATTAATAATGTAAAATTAAATAAAATTAAAAAAATAGATTTAATGAACAAATTGGAAATTAATTATATTAAAAACAAAGAAGTAATAAATCAACTATTTATGGTCCATAATTACATAAAATGTTATAAAAAATGAATATTTGACAAATAAAATTATAAAAATACAAAAGTATAAATATTTAGAATTAAATGATTAAATAATTAATTAAATAATTAAAAATTAAGTAAAAAGATGTGGCAAAACATTTGTTTTAAAGGCCACATCACATGTGCACTTGAGGCCTTGGTTATGTCCCTACTTAGTAAACATGTTATGCTCACCCTACTTATATAAACTATTTTCAGGCTTCCAAGAGGACTTTGGGGACCAGGATGTACATTACTAGCTAGGTTGGTGTTTCTGTTGATCTGTTTCCATAGAATTTTTTTTGGTATTTACTTTAGATACTTTTATATATATTAGTTTTATTTATTCATGCATTGTGATAGAGTTTTTGGTTTACCTTAATATTAAATTTTGTAGTTTTTAGTGATTGAATATCCTATCTCCCAATATTTTTTATTTATAGTGGGAAATTAAACCTATATTGTGATATTTTATACCCTCCATGCTAGTCATGAACCCTGTGCCTATTGGAGGTAGGACTTGGGTTAGTTATCTCTCTCCCTTAATTAAAGCATCTTTGGTGGTATGGGGGTCATAAAAAAGTGGAATCAAAGGTGATGGTTGAGATATAAGTTGGAGTTTGGAGTTAAGAACAGCGAGTATTGCATGGGTTGGTATGGAAGTAGTGCTAGTTGATCTTGTTTAATGACATAGTCTAGGGATACTTTCTAGGAAATGAGATTTTATGCCCCCTATTGATCTAGTGCACATAAATTCAGCTTATTAAATGATCAACTGAGGTGGACCTACTGGTTGGGTAGAGACCTAGGATAAGTACATTCATCATTATGACTTGTGTTCATGTTGGAAATTGGCTTTTAAAAAATTAAAATGTATACATTAAATAATATTTTATAAAATTAGATTCTACTAGGTGTAGGATGTTCTTCTTGTTTTTAAGAATGACTCATATTTGTCATCCTTGATTTTCTTTGGCAGTTGAGGTTCAGTGGGCTGATCTAGTTTATCATCGGAGGGTTGGCCCAATAGATGAGGATGAGGCATGACAATGAGATTTTCATGCCTTTTAGTGGAAGAGTTTGGGTAAGTATGAGGGGAGTGTCTCAGATCTGGAGATGGAGATCTGGATAGAGGATCTCAAGATCACTTTCTGTCTGATCTGAACATGATTTGAGTTTTGGGTTCTATTATCATTTAGTCATATGTAGGGATCTATGTTTTGATGTTGGATGCTATTTCTTGATGAAATCAAGGAGTCATATGTGTTGTGGAATTAATTTTAGAGGTAGTTTTAGACACATTTTCTACCATCAAAGATGAGGGAAACCAAGAGGTAGGAGATACTCTTACTTTAGTAGGGGATTATGAGCATTATGAATCTTGGGATTAGGTTCATGGACCTCATGCACTTTTCTCTTGATGTTTTCCATAATGAGGAGTCCATATAATGATGTATGGAGAAGGATTTTCATCCAGTGATCATGTATATGGTCACATCATTTATGATTCTCATATATATAGAGGTTCATAAAAAGCCTGAGGTTATGGAGCATATTATTTCCTTGGAATTTGAGCATCAATAGGGTTTCCAGCAAGGTGTTTTGAGGAGTAGGGATTCAGAAAATGGGTCGTGGGTGTTCATACAGTCGGGGTTAGTTTCAACGAGGAGCTGGTCATGAAATTTTATTTCCTGACCATTAGGGATAGGTGGTTTCTGAGCACCTTTAAAGGGTTTTCTATTCTCAGGACATACTTGTGGGATATATGGTCATTTCTAGGCTCAGTGTTCGATTGATCAGGGAGGCTATATTTAGATGGGAAATTAGACCCCTTTTTAATAGGAGTAGTTGCCTTCGAGATAGTTCCAGTGGAAGGGATCACAAGTTATTGTTTAGCAGCCGAGATTAGGAGGAGTTGGTAGAGTAATGTTTCATTATGGACACCATCCATAAGTACCCAGGATACAACATGGCTATAGAGGCTGACAATAGAGAGGTAGAGGAGTTGTACATGGTCAGATGCATGTGTCAGAGGTAGAAGTGCTAGTTGATCCAGGAGTTTTTTGAGGTATGATAAGATTATCATCTACCCATGTGTCTTCATTTTTTGATTTATTATGTTCTCACACCTTTTTTGTTCTTGATTTGGTCTATATATTGGGATTGGATGTTGAGAGGCTTCCAGTTCCCCTAGTGTTATCTACTCTGGTTGGAGAGAAGACTTCCTTGTTTGATCTGTTCCAGGAATATAGACTAGTGATGGGGAAACAATATTCAATGGAGGACTTCATCTTATTGAAAATACAACTATACAATGTTATCCTTAATATGTATTGGATGTATTTTGTGTGTGCATTCATCGATTGCTTTCAAAGGAGAGTCTCATTTTCTGATGCGTAGGGCCATCAAGGGGAATTCATTGGTGAGAGAGTCTATCTATCAAGTGGTAGGAAAGTGAAGCCTCTTTTTACCATATTTTTAAGATATGTTAGTATAATCTCAGGTTTGGATGCCCCATGGTGTGTAGAGGAGTTCCTAGATGGTTTCCTATAGGAGGTTATAACACTACCTCCTTGACACGATGTCAATTTCGGGATATAGTTGTTGCCGGGTGTGTCTTCAATTTCGATGGATCCCTATCAGATGGTGCCCATGGATTTTCATGAGTTAAGGTTTTAGGGGGTGATCTGATGAAGAGGGGTTTCATCCAACCTAGTGTGTTTCCATGGGGTTCTCTAGTGCTGTTCACCAAGAAGGCAGAAATTAGCCTAAGGTTGTGTATAAACTACCAGATTTTGAATGAGGTAAAAGTTATGAATCATTACCCTCTTCCAAGGATTGATTATCTTTTTGACCGATTGACAGGAGCTAGTTGGTTATAAAAGATCAATCTATGGTATTAATATCACCAGTTGAGGGCGAAAGATGAGGATATTTAGAAGACTACCTTCAGCCGAAGGCAAGAGCACTTTGAGTTTTTTATCATGCCATTCGTTATTATGAATTCACCATCTGTGTTCATGGTACTTATGAACTCTGTGTTAAGTGTGTTATGAAATCAATTCATCATTTTATTCATCGATGATATCTTGGTTTACTTGAATTTAGAGGAGGAGCATTCCGAGCATCTTAGAGTTGTTTTGCAGTTCCTTCGACACCACTGACTTTATGAGAAGTTGTCCAAGTGTGAGTTATAGATATGAGAGGTGAATTTACTTGGACATTTGGTGTCTCTATATGGTGTGGCAGTGGACCTATTAAAGTTCATAGTAGTTGTTTCTTGAGCATCACCCATGAATTTGGAAGTGGTTCACAGTTTCTTTGGTATCAAAAACTATTATTGGAGGATTTTACCCTATTTATCTTGATTTTCAACCGCATTTACAATTTTTACTAGGAAGGATAGGTTTTTTTGTGTATAGATTAGTTCCAAGTAGTATTTAGTCACTTTAAGAAGAATTTGGTTAGGGTTCTAGTTATTTAGTTACCTAAGGAGAGTGTGTTGTTTGAGGTTTTCTATGACATATCCCTTATAGGATTAGGATGCATGTTAATGATGAAAAGGGTGTGATCTATTATAGGTCAATGAAGGTATGTACTCATAAGAATAATTATGACACCCATGATATAGATTTGGTAGTAGTTGTCTTTCAACTAAAGTTGTGGTGACATTACCTCATCAGTGAGTGTTTTGTGGTTTTCATGAAGCACAAGAGCCAGATATATATTTTCTATCAATGTGATATAAATATAAACCAGTGGAGGTGGATGGATTTTCCTCAGGATTACAATTTTTAGATCTCTTAATCCCTACAGAAGGGTAATGTAGTTGCCGATGTGTTATGTAAGAAGTCTCGAGAGGATTGGCTTGGGATTATAAGGATGTTTGGAAGGGAATGGAGGATATTGAAGCGATTCATCTTAACATTGGAGAGATAATGTACAAGGTTTTATTTATCAGATGACCATGGAGTCATATTTGATTTATTAGGTAGAGGAATATTTGTGGGGAGACTTAGAGGCATAGGTGATGTGTGATCGTGTTAGTCGTGGTGATACTCCTGAGGGATGGTCAGAACTGGGTGATATTCTAGGAAAGGTTGTTTGTCCCGTAGGCGATGTGTGAGGGAGTTCTCTTTAAGTTTCACATATTACCTTAAGTGGTATATCCTAGTGCGAGAAATATGTATCATGGCTTTTGGAGACAACTTTGGTGGTTGGGGATGAAACTGTCAATAGTGGAGTTTGTTGCAAGAGGTCTAGTTTTTCAGAAGAAGAAAGTAGAGAACTGTATTCTGAGAGGTTTTTTACTACCCATGGATGTTACTAGGTAGAAATGGGAGGACATATCTATGGATTTTTTCATAGTTTTACCCTGAGATTAGGGAGGTTGAGATGCAGTTTTGGTGATAGTGGACCGACTGATGAAATCAACTCACTTTCTGGTAATCCGTGATTTGAGTTCCATGGATGTTTTAGTGAGGTGGTATGTGGATTTTTTGGTTAATATTCTTGGGGTACTAAGGACCATTTTATCTGATTAGGATCCTCATTTTACCTCATGAGTTTGGAGATGATTTCATCATGACTTTGGACCCCAATTGCACCTTAGCATTGATTTCCACCCTCTAATATATGGGAAGATAGAGCCTAACATCCATTTTCTAGAGGATATATTGTGGGAATGCATCTTAGAATTTTTTGGTTCTTGGGTATTTTACCTAAATTTGGTCTAGTTTTCATACAAAAATATATATCAATCTTCCATTGGAATGGCTCCATTTGAGGTGTTTTATGGGATGTTGTGTCGTTCTCTGTTGTGTTGGACGAATGTTGTAGAGTCGGTAGTTCTTGGTCCTGATGTGGTGCAGAGCATGACTGAGAAAATCTAGTTGGTTAATTAGTGGATGAGGGTGGTGAAGGACTATCCAAAGGCATATTCTGATCATAGTTTGAGGCTACTACAGTTTGAGGTTAGAGACCATGTGTTTTTGAGATTCTCCCCTCGACATGGAAAGTAAAGGTTTGGTAGAGATAGTAAGCATTCTCCCATGTTATTTGGAACCTTTGAGGTGTTGGGGTGAGTTGGTGAGGTGGCATATTTTTTTTATTTACCACCAAAGTTGGAGAGGATCCACAATATCTTCTACATGTCCAATTTTATCAATATCTTCACGATGATTTCCACATTATTAATTGGGGAGAGTTGGATATCAAGGATGATGAGATTTTTGTGGAAAATCAAATAGAGATCCAGGATCATCAGGAAAAGATTCTTCATGGTTAGACCGTTCCCTTGGTTCGTGTGTTATGGATTCATGGTGGTCTAGAGGAGAGTACTTGGGAGTTATAGATAAAGATTCATTCCCAATACCCATAACTATTTTTAGTTTTTCTATATTCTATTTTTCTTATGATGTGATGTTTGGATCCTTCTATGTTAAGAGATGTGCTATTTTATTTGATGTATAGCTAACATATAGAAAGTGGAGGTCCTGATTCATAATTGTGGTGCATTAACTATGATGTGATTAAACACATACAGGCTAGTCAGTGATGCCCAAAAAAGATATTATCCTGACTTGGAGGATGAAATTTCCTGATTCATATATTTGGGGTAGTGTAGTTTGTTGGTTACGATGATTGTTAGTTTAGGTTGTGTGGAGGTTGGATGGTTGTTAATGTGGTTGTATTTTTTGTGGTAGATTTTGGCTAGTATCAGGTTTTGAGGTGATGTGGTTGTGTAGTGATTAGTTTGTGTGATATGCTTTTTTTCATTTGGTTTGGCATGTTTGGATAGTTGTAACATTTGATGTATAATGAGTTCCATAAGAGGTATCTCATGAGGAGGTTATTCAGACCCATTTAATTATCGGTTTGGTCTTGGATTCTCAAGGGATAGAATAATTTTAGAGGTATCTAATTCAAAGATTTTTGTCCTCCCGATCCATTCCTTTGCTAGTTTTGGGTGTTGGGGATGTTTTAGGGGAGGCTTGAGGAGATTTTGTGGTGCTCGGAGGAGTCCTAAAGTGTGACTGGTGGTGTTGGCTATTAAAAAATGTAGGTAGTAGGAATAAACATCGTGTAAAGTTTACACAATGAGAAATTAAGGTTCACAAATTGTGAAGGATGACTCATGGGGTGTTACATGATGTGTAATAAATTCCACACTTTATGGTTGATGCGACAAGTTTTTTGCAGGAATTGAAACCTATAATTTTCACGATGCGTAAATGGTACAGGCCGTGTAATTACCCTATGTAGTGTATCTTTAAATGTTGGGGTGCCTTGGGGTTTTCTTTAAACCCTACGCTCCTCCCGTTTCAAGGTGATGGGAGATCATGGCTATAAGCTACCTATATCCACAACCTATAACCATGAGTATCACCCATGACAATACCCTATAGTCACAAGTGATGGAGGCCCATGTCTATATGCTGATATATATATATATATATATATTCATATTCTTAAAGATAGTCCCATTATAGTGGTAGAGTTAACTAGACTATAAATACAAGTTCCAAGTTCGAAACTTGGTGTATATATTTTTTCATAGCCTATAGCCATGGGAAATCCACCCATAGCTATTGGTCTTGTTCCCTTGGTAAGATATTATTTCCAAATACAACAAATATGGAAATATGGTATGTGATCATGGATATAGGAAATGGGTTATATCCATGCCAATATGAGCCACAAGTGTTATTCTCATGGCTATAGTTTATATCCATAGGCACATGGCCTATGGCCATAGGCATTTACCATGGCCATAGCCTTTTTCTAATTTTGAATTAAGAAATCAAAAACCAACCAGGATCTCTTATATAGTGGTTGTGGATTGGTTCAAGAACATGATGAAAAAAATAATTCTCATGGATGTTGTGTTGATATTTAAGAAGATCTGTGTTTCTCTTGTGATATAAACTAGTAATGATGGGGTCTATGATTTTTTGGAAGATAGTGGAAGAAGGGTTGAATTAGAATCTATAAAGCATGTAGATTTGTAACATTTCCAATGATAGAATGGAAACTGACATGGTGATATATGGTGGTTTACATTATAGATGAGTTTCACTCATATGAAAACCATTAATATAACACTTTAAAGTTGGGTAGCAAGGCTCTCCCACCAGATATAACCTTGTCGATGAATCTATTTGGAAGGAGTATCGATGGTTTGTGGTTTAATTTCATCCCATGTGGTGAAACATCCATATAATGAGAAAATATTTTTTGGTGATGATTCATGAAAAGGTTATCATAGTGAAGATGTGTGGTTCCTCTTAGTTATTGATCCTAAGTTACAATGAATCTGATATCATATTGAGTGAAAGAGGATATTCGATTCCTATATAGTGGAATACAAAGTTATTTAAGGGGTTAGACCTTTAAAGAAGAAATAATCTCATGGGATGTTGTGTTATTTTCTACATGAGATTATTTGTGAATTTATTGCTTGTCCTCTAGTAGTTTCCTTTTTGATGATGAAAATATTTAATGTGGGGAGGATGTAGTGATCCGAAAATTTCCCAGTTTTTATTTAGATCAATTTTGAGTTTGATAAGTCTCGAGACATTCCCAAATGTGAAACAGTAAATTCCCCAGTAAGAAGACCCCAGAAAACAAATTGAGGTGCCACTACAGAATCAAAAAATCTCAGTGCTAAAAATAGGCTATGTTAGCAAAAAAAGCATTGATAATCAGAGCACATTTAAAAGTGCTCAACCATTATCAATGTTAGAAAAACACTGATAAAGTCCCCCATTATCAACACTATAGTTATAGAATTGATAAATTTCCCCTTTATCAGGTCTATTTTTTTTATCATTGATAAATTTCATGTAGTTCTTGCCAAGCTACAGTCATGTAATAACCCTATAACAAAAAACCAAACCTGAAAACATAAATATATAGGAATAAGAATACACAGAAAACCATATTGAAATAAAAATATAACATTTCACTCTCATTTAAATTCAAAATTTACATACAAAATATTTACATTGATGTGATATTTACAATTAATCAAAAAAATTATAACCAATATACAAAATCCTAACTCTTATAGCTTGATTTCTCTAATGATCAACCTGCATACAAAAGCTTGTCCCTAAAATAAAACTAATTTTAATTTTAGTCACAGTAAAAAAATAATTAAAAAAATTAATTTTAATGTTATATAATCCACATATGATAAATTATATTGTTAATCACTATATACATTAATGATATTATCAATTATACTATTAATTATATTATTAATGATTATATTGTAAATTTTATATTAAATATTAATAGTTAATTATACTATTTATTAATAAATATATTATGAATTATTAATCACATTGTTAATTAATAATATATATAAATTATATTGTTAATTACTGAATATATTAATGATATTTTCATTTATTAATTATCTTAATTACTCAAATAACTGTTAATAGTTAGATCATTAAACTAAAGTGAAATTTTTATATTGAAAACACACACTGGGAGTCATACTGGCCACATCATGCCTGGTATTGATGTGAGGTCAACTCCTACACACTAAAAAAATTATGGATCATTTTCATAACTTATCAAAAAAATCCAAGCTCATTTACTCTGTTTTAACTACATGAAGCATGTTTTAAACTAAAATGATAATTTTATATTGAAAACATGAACTTTGAGTCATATCAGAATCATTTTATATTGGATTGAGATATAATCAAATCCTACACACTAAAAATGAATTATGAATGATTTTTCTAAAATTTTAAAGACAATCTGAGCTTGTTTACACAGTTTTGGATATATAGCACATGTTTTACACAAAAATGACACTTTTCTATTTAAAACACACACTTTTAGTCATACCAGCTACATCATGTATTGGATTGATGTGTGTTTAATTCATACATTCTGAAAATGAATTATGGATCATTTTCCTAAACTTTGAAAACAATCTGATCTCATTTTCTCATTTTTTTTCTATGCGATGTCTATTTTACACCGAATGACACTTTTATATTAAAAACACACACTTGGAATCATACCAGCCACATAATGAATTGAATTAATGTGAAACCAATTACTACACATAAAAAATTAATTATGGATCATTTTGATAAGGTTTAAAAACAATTATATCTCATTTTCTAAATTTTGGCCATGTGACATGCGTTTTAATCTAAAATGACCCTTTTATATTGAAAACTCACACTTTGAGTCATAGTGACCGCATCGTGTGTCAGATGTGTTGTTGATTTATACATGTGTAAAATGAATTATGGATCGTTTTACTAAAGTTTGAAAAAAATCCAAGCTTTTTTTCTCAGTTTCGGCTATGTGATGCGTGTTTTAAACTAAAATGACACTTTTATATTGAAAACATGCACTTTGAGTCATACTGGCAACATCATGTGTCAAATTGATGTGCAGTAAATACCAACATATCATAAATTAATTATGGATCAGTGTCATAAAGTTTAAGAAAAATAAAAGATCACTTTATCAGTTTTGAAAATGTGACTTTCATTTTAAACTAAAATGACACTTTTATATTGAAAACAAATACTTGGAGTCATACCAACCGCATCATGTTTTTGATTGATGTGAGGTTTATTCCTACACTCCAAATATGAATTATGGATCTTTTTTCCTTTAGTATAAATAAAATTTGAGCACATTTACTCAGTTTTGGTTATGTGACGCGTGTTTTAAACTGAAATGACACTTTTATACTGAAAACATGTACTTTGAGTCATACCGAGAACATCATGTGCTGGATTGACATGTAGCTGGTTTATAGATTCTATAAATGAATTATGAATTGTTTTCCTAATGTTTTAAGTAAATCAAATATCATTTTCTTAGATTTGTCTATGTGATGTACATTTTATACTAAAATTAAACTTTTATATTAAAATCATGCACTTGAAGAGATACTGGCTACTTCATGGGTCGAATTAATGTTTTATAGATTCATACACATCATAAATTAATTATGGATAATTTTAATAAATTTTGAAAATAATCCAAGAATGTTTGACTAATTTTGGCTGTAGGACATCCGTTTTAAAATTAACTGAAACTTTTATATTGAAAATACACACATTGAGTCATACTAGCCACATGATGTGTTATATTTATATGTGTTATTTTTTTATACAAAAAAATGGATTCTGGATCATTGTGCTATTTTTTGAAATCAATCCAAGCTCATTTTCTCAATTTTGACACTATTACGCATGTTTTAAACTAAAATGACACTTTTATATTGAAGACATGAACTTTGAGTCATACAAGACACATTGTGTGTGGTTGATTCCTACATTCCAAAAATGAATTATGGCTTTTTTAATAAATTATCAAGACAATATGCATTAATTTACTAATTTTTGGTTATGTAATTCATGTTTTAAACTAAAATGACACTTTTATATTAAAAAATGCAATTTGAGTCATACTGGACACATAATGAATTAGATTGATGTGAGGTCAATTCCTACACACCAAAAATAAATTATGAACTATTTTCATAAATTTTATGGACAATTCGAGATCATTTACTTAGTTTTGGCTATGTGACTAGTTTTTTACACTAAAATGGATTTTTTATATTAAAAACACACACTTGGAGTTATACTGGAAATTTTTTTGTGCTGGATTGATTTGAATTTTATTCCTTCACAATAAAAATGAATTATATATCATTTTCCTAAATTATTAAGACAATCCAAGATTGTTTACTCGGGTTTGTCTATGTGACATGCATTTTAAACTAAAATGACACTATTTTATTGAAAACATGAATATTGAGCCATACCATTCGGATAATGTTTTGGATTGATGTTTGATCAATTCTGAAATAAAAAAATGATTTTTGGATGATCGTATTAAAGTTTCAAGATAATCTAAGCTTGTTTACTCAGTTTTGTATATGCGATGCATGTTTTACACTAAAATGAAACTTTTATATTGAAAACACACACTTTGAGACATACCAACAACATATTTTATTATATTGAGGTGTGTTTTAATCTTACTTAATAAAAATTAATTATGGATTATTTTCTTAAATTTATAAAATAATCTGATCTTCTTTTTACAGTTTTGGCTATGTGATGTGTGTTTTACACTAAATGACACTTTTATATTGAAAACATGAACTTAGAGTCATACCAACCACATCACATGTCATATTATTTTGCGGTTAATTATTACACATAAAAAATTAATTATGGATCATTTTTCTAAATTCTGAAAAAAAAATTATGAGCTCATTTTCACAGTTTTGGATATGTGATACGTTTTTAAAGTAAAATGCCACTTTTATATTGAAAACACACACTTTGAGTCATACTAGTCACATAATGTGTTGAATTGAATGAATTTGAATCATAAATATTTAAAATGAATTATGGATAGTTTTCATAAAGTTAGAAAATAATATCAACTTGTTTTATCAGTTTTGGCTATATGATGCATGTTTCAAACTAAAATGACACTTTTATATTAGAAACACACACTTGGAGTCATACCAACCACATAATTTTTCAGATTTATGTTTGGTCAATTCCTACACATCAAAAATAAATTATAGATCATCTTCAAAAAGTTTCAAAATAATATGATCTCATTTGAACAATTTTGAAAATGTGACACATGTTTTAATCTAAAATGAATCTTTTATATTGAAAACACACACTTGGAGTCATACCTACCACATCATGTGTTGGATTGATGTGAGGTTAATTGAAATACACTAAAAATTAATTATGGATCGTTCTTATAATTTTTTAATAAAAGATGATCTCCTTTACTTATTTTTAGCTATGTGACATGCATTTTATACTAAAATGACACTTTTATATTGAAAAAGTTGACTTAGAGTAATTCTGACCATATCATGTGTTGGATTGACATGTATTCAATTAATACATGGAAAAAATGAATTATGGATAATTTTACTAAAGTTTAAAGATAATATAATCTCATTTAATTAGTTTTGTCTATGTAAAAAGTGTTTTATAATAAATTTACACTTTTATATTGAAAACATCCAATCAGAGTCATACCATCCACATCATGCATCTAGTTAATGTAAGGTCGATTCCTAAACGTCTAAAATGAATTATTGATTATTTTCATAATTTTTTAAAATAACTTTGTTTTGTTTTCTTGTTTTTGTCTATGTGGAATGCATTTTAAAATAAAATGACACTTTTATATAGAAAACACACAGTTTGAGTCATACCTACCACATCATGTGTTAGATTGAAAAGCAGTCAATTCCTACACATCACAAATGAATTATGGATATTTTTATTAAATTTTGAAAACAACATGAGATCAATTTAATATTTTTGATAATATAACACATGTTTTAATATGGAAACATACACTTTGAGTCATATAGGACACATCATGTGTCATATTAATGTATGGTCAATTCTTTCATGCCATTAATGAATTATAGATCATTATCTTAATTTATAAAGATAACCAAATCTCGTTTTCTCATTTTTTACAATTTGATACATGTTTTAAATTAAAATGAATCTTTTATATATAAAACATGCACTTAGAGTCATATTGGACACATCATATATCAGATTAGTGTGTGGTGAATTAATAAAAATCTCAAATGAATTATGGATCCTTGTCCTAAATTTTGAAAATAATCTGATCTTGTTTCCCTAGTTTTGACAATATAAAACATTTTTTAAAATAAATTTCCTTGTAGAGACCAATTGGTGTCTTAATATTTTCAAATTCAAACCCTGGTTCAAATTCCATCATAGTTAATTATTCATTTCTACTTTGAGTATTGGATTGGGTTATGGGCGAGATATCTCTATTAGTATTTACATTATATTTCATTATCATTTATTTGGTTGAATAAAATGTGAAAGTAAATGAATTCATGTTTCTTCTCCAACATGGAGGTGGAAGTGATTGTATTAGGGCCCTAAATATTTTTGAAAATACATCAAAATATAGGAATAAATGAAATGAAATTTATTAGGTTAGGATCATGGAAGGAGCTTCCCTAGAATTTGGTAATATGTATTCATATTTCTAGGTTTAATGATCCTTGACTCATTTCCCTGTCACCATTATCTCAATTTCAGCCTTAAAGACTAATCTCCTTGAGAAACAACTCAAATATTTATTACTTTTAAGGTTTATCACCAAATCATATTGTAGTATATAACAACTCATCCTAACCCTAAAAGGATGAAACTTATTGAAAAAATGAATTTTATTTTAAGAAAAATATTATCTAAATCATTATGATACTAATACTTCACATCCCAAATGTACCTCAAAGTTCATAGTCTATACTAGATCATAGACATAATAGGTAATCACCTAAACTTGATGTTGGTAAAAATTATAACACCATGCACTCTTCACACTCATCTATAAATAAATTTACTTATTTTGAGTACATAGAGTTTTAGAAGTCTTGATAGTACTGGGAAAATATAATCAAACAGACGATTAATAAATATTTTAAATGAAATTGCAATTTCCTTAAAAAATTACTTATTTATGAATTCTAGTTTTTTGATGGTATATAATAACCTTTAAATTTTTTTAAATTTAATATCTACAATCATTGTTATTATTTTGTTTCAGACACTGTATATACATTGGCTAAAATGAGTAAATTGTTTTAAAATATGTTTTGATAGTTAAATATTACTATATATACCTTAATTTCCTTCCATTTAAACAAATCCATAGTCTTTTTGTGTTTAGTCCCTAACCTCATACCATGATTCAGACAATATTTATTGATCACAGTGTCATAAAAAAATTCTTGTTAAAACACATACTAAAACGTATAATTTGAATTTTATCTATAAAATTTGATTGTAGTGCATTAAAAATTCACAGTAGGAATCATGTTTAGTATATTTATTAGAAATCAATGCTTTCGATCCAAAAAATAAACATTCAAGGTATCCAAAATTGATTAATATTAGAATTCAATGCTTCTTAAGAAAAAAATACAAATAAGTAATAAAAAATAAAAAATATATTTTATATGATTAGATTATAGAGTTTTACCCATGATTTGTAGGCATCAAGAGGATAATTTCATCTATTTTTTTCAAACTCATCACTTAATTATTTTTTTTATTTTCAAATTTTTTCTGTTACAAATAAACTTTTCCATAGAAATAATATAGGGATTAATGAGTCCAAATATTTCTTTGTAGGGTTCTCCCTTTATATAGTAGTAATATATACTCCTATATAAAATATGAAATGTTATTCACTGTAATGAACATAGTAGATCATTGTTTAGACACACAAATTATGAAGATATACCTCATATATGTATTCATAACTGAGACTACAAACTATTAAAACTTGATAATATCATTTATACTCTTGATACTAACTATGTCTATAATGGCCTCTCTAAATATTTAATATTTATATTTAATGTAGGTCATATTTAAATATTTGAATTTTGTATCTTCATAAACTTTTAATGTTAATATATGTGGTAGTGGAAATGGGGGGGGGGGGGGGGTTAAGGTACACTCGGATGGTCCTTTGTTTTCTTGGCTGATCCACTGGATTTTCTTCATTCGACCTTCCATTTTTCCTTCATTTTTCCATCTGTAATTCCATACATCATTTTAGACCTTTTATTATCAACTGTAAATGAGTTTTCATTTGAAAAAAATATTAATGTCACGCCTCATGTATTATTATAAGATTAAATGACCATGTTATAAAAGTTACTATAGAATTATCAACTATGGTCACATCCGGATCCTCAAGCAGAACAATCAACTTGGTGCTTGACTAAAGAGCTTCTTCAATCCCCACTATCATGTGATCTTTTGGGAGTTTTTTATTGTGAATAATGTCTCCTAGGATACTTTACACCATACCCCTCACAATAATGTGATGCATGGGTGTTGAATTATATAAATCAAATATAATTTCACCCTATATAATTTTAGTACTATAAAGTTATCAGAAGTTATTTGATTCACATTTTAGAGAAAGAGTTATGAAAAAATCAATTTCCTTGGGTTAGTCAAACAGTTGAGGTGAATGACTAACCTCAAAGCTAGTAGGGTCATGTGGATCTTCATGTACTGATCATTGTTCCACTACTAGTTTTCTTTAATCCTTTCACATATATTGTTCTGCTAAGAAACTATGAGTAATCTAATACCTAAACCTGCAATGAATAATACCACAAAATCCAGCAATAATAAAGAAAAGACCTCTAATAATCAGGAAGTTAGAAGATCTTCAAGAAATAAAAGTTCTGGAAAAAAGAAAAAAGGGGGTTCTAACTACAAAACTAAACTTTAATGAAGATCATTTTTTGGAATTGTCTGGGAATTGCAAACTCTGACACCTTCATTGTGTTAAAAAGAATGATTGACACTCATAATCCCCTTTTATTTTCTATTTTATGGCCAAAAATTAACTATTCCTCTAAATACTCTTACTTATGTAAAAAAATTATGTTTTTACTGGTGAAATCACTAATAACCTTAATGAAAAATCTTTATGGATTTTCTCGTATTTCTCTTTAAAAAATACCAGTGTCTACAATATCTCTGATCAGATTACTACTTGCAATTTTAATATTGATGAAACACATATTTTATGCTCATTTTTTATGCTAAGAATAGATACCAATAACTAAGAACACTTTGGAATGGCCTCTATTATCTTGGAACTAATATCAATGCACCCTGGTTTATTATGGGTGATTTTAATTCCATTCTCAACTCAAGCGAGAAAATTAGACCCTCTCACGATTCTATTTTCATGAGATAATTTAAAACCTCAATAGAAGACAATAACCTCATAAAATCAATCTCACTGGTGAATAATACACTTGGTATAGAAGGAACTACAAAAAGTAGTTTCCTCCAAGCTGGATAGAGCCTTAATGAATGTCCATGCTTTAGATAATTGGGACACAATCTCTAGTATTACTCTTCATAGACTGAACTCTGGTCATCACCTCATCCTGATCAGTGTCTCCACCAAAGACATGAAACCTAGTATTCCTTTTATATTTAACAGTTATTTGTTCTCTAATGAAGAATTTTCTCATATCATTCAAAATTTTGGTCCTCAATGACTCGTAAAAATGATGTTCTTGACTATAGTCTCAAATTAAAACATCTAAAATAGACTCTAAAAATTTGGTGCAACTCTAAAGCCAAAAAAATCAATAATGACATCATGACTCTGGAGAAATATCTCAATGATCTTCAAAACATAAACACCACCTATGATCTCAACATTGATCCTACTCACGAACTAAACATTGCGGTCAAACTTAACTCTCTTCTCACTTTTAAATAAAATATCAGAAAACAAAATTTTAAAGCTAAATGGTTAACAGATGGTGATAGAAATACTAAATTTTACAATTCTCTTCAAATAATCAAGAAGGCCTATAGGCTGTTAACTCTTTTAATGGATGGGGACAAGATCCTTGATAATGAGGATGGTATTTCTCATCATATCATCTCCCATTATGAAACCGTTTTTAATGGTCCTGATATAAAAAAGACCTCATACCTGATTTCATTCCCCATGTGATCAATGATGAGGACAACTCCTTCCTTCTTAACACCCCGATGGATCATGAAATCAAATACATTGTCTTTAGTCTGAATCATGATAGTGCCCCGGGGCCTAATGGTTTCAACAATTGTTTTTTCTAGCATTACTGGGATGTGATTCAAGTTTAGGTTTGTAAAATTGTTAAAACCTTCTTCACCAACAGGGTTCTCCCTCACGCCCTAAATGCCCAGTTTCTCACCTTGATACCGAAAGTGGATAATGCCTCTACGATTAATTTGTTTAGACCCATTTCTCTTATCAATACCCTTTTTAAAGTCATCAAAAAAATAATTGCCAACAGACTTTCCACTCTCACGAATAAAATTGTCTCGTGGAACCAATTTGGTTTTATAAAGGGAAGATCCATTCAAGAATTCATTTGCCTCGCCTCTGAGTGTGTCAGTAATTTGAATAAAACTAAAAGGGGAGGCAACATAGTGATTAAACTTGACATCAAAAAATCTTTTGACATCATGGACTGGAGTTTTATCTTCAAAGTCCTTCAAGGTTATGGTTTTAACACCTCTTTTATAACTGTAATCGTAACTCTATTCAACTTGGCTTCTATCTCCATCTTGTTCAATGGATCACCTAAAGGTTATTTTAAATGAAAAAAAGGTTCCAGGAAAGGTGACCCCTTTCTTCCATTATCTCCTCGATAGCAGAAGACTACCGCAGTTTTTTGATCAAAAGGCTGGTAAACCAGAACAAAATAAAGCCCATTCATGTCTTTAGAAATGTAAATTCTCCCACTCATCTTTTTTACATTGATAACATCATCATTTTCCTTCAGGGGGATAAAAGAAACATTCTTAACCTAAAAAATGCACTCTCACACTATGAAGAGGTTTCTGGTCAAACCATTAGCTAGAACAAATCTTGCATCTTCTTTGGGAAGAATTTCCCTCCTGGCAGAAAATGTAACATTCTCAGTGACCTGGGTCTAAAAGAAGGTACGCTTCCATTAACCTATCTTGGTGTTCCCATTTTTTGGTTTAGACCCAAATATTGTCACTTTATGACTATTGTTGACCAAATTATAAATCAATTTTCTTCTTGGAAAGGTAAATCTCTCTCCATGGTAGGTAGAACTTGCCTCATTAAATACACTATTATCTCCAAGATGGTTTATTCAATGATGGTCTATAAATATCTACTTGGACTCATTAAAAAAATGAACATAGCCATAAAGAACTTTATATGGACTGGTAGCACTCTAGAAAGAAAACTTGTGACTGTGCCCTAGTCAACTTGTTGCAAACCCTTCGAAAATGGTGGTATAGGTATAAAAAATATCAAGCTCTTTAACAAATCCCTTCAAGAAAGACTCACTTGGAACCTTTTTCACAATACCTCTGAAGCCATTTCCTTTCTTAAAAATAGGTTTCTTGATAATCTTAAAATGGGAAACTCGAACTAATTAACTCATCTATCTGGCCTTCCATCAAAAACTCCTTCGCTAATATTATACATAACTCTAGATGGATGGTCTCCAGAGACTCCTCCATGAAATTTTGGTTGGATAACTGGACTGGCATACCTTTAATTTCCATGTTTCCTCCTGATCAAATATTTGATAATACTAACAGCTCTATCAGAGACATTTTAAACTCCCAACATGATCACCTTCCTGACACTATTCTGAATGTTATTGAAGACAACTCTTTCTCTCACACCAATGATTTCTTAACTTGGGAACTTTCTCATAATGGTATGCTCAACTCAAAAAATTTCCACAAACATTATCTTTGTAACTAAAAAAACAATTATAGTTGGTTAAAACATTCCAAAAAATCTTGGATAAAACTATCTCGATTCAACCTCATATGAAGCCTTTCTCACAACAGAGTGCCCACTGAACTTTGCCTCCAATCTTCTGGCATCCATCTCTATTCCAAATGCAAAATCTTTAATCAACACAGGAAATATGATAACCACCTATTTCTCTATTGTGCTAATGATTCTACTCTCTAGAACTATATTCTTGACATTTTTTACTATAAATGGTTGAAGGTTAATTATTTCAAAGCTCAACTTAAAAAATGTGCAGAAATAGATGGCTCTCAACAAATCAGGAACCTCTTTCATGCTGCGGTTTCTGAACTCCACCATGTGATCTGGTATGATCGGAATGATATTATTAATAATAATTACTCATTCAATAAAAATGTAGGTCATATGAGGATCCTCATTTCCATACAAGAAGCTGCCTCGATTCAAAAGGGATGTTTCCAAAACACCGTGCATGACTTTGTGATCCTGAGGCGTCTCAGGATTAAAGGAATTTTTGTTTCAGCTACATCATACTCTAGAGGTGTTCTGGAGAGCCCCCCTACCTGGATAGTTCAAGATCAATATCAACAATGCCTTCAAGGGAAACCTGGGACCTGTAGGGTGTGGTTGTGTCTTCCAAAATCACCACGGCCAGATCCTTGGATGCTTCATGGTTAAATGTGACATTTCCACCTCCCTCGAAGCTAAGATGCTAGTCCTGATTCATGCCATTACCTTTGCTAAATCCTTTGGTTGGAATAAACTTTGGATCGAAAGTGACTCGATGAATATTGTCCAAGAAATTTGGAATGGCGTAATCCACCTTGTTTGGCCGATTACTACCCGATGGATGGATTGCTCCCATTTGCTTAGTGATTTTAACTATATCATCACACATGTTTATCGAGAATAAAACGCAGTTGCAGATAGTCTGGCCAAAATGGGAGTCAATCAGGACATTACTTGGTTCGAAGACCTCCCCATTTCTCTCCTTTCCTTTCATGAAAAATATTTTAATATTTCCCGTCTTTTAGACTCTTGTAATATTTCTTCCATTTTTTAATAATATTTATGCTTTGGTTGTTTTTGACCAAGGCATTACCTTTAAAAAAAATTGGTCTACTAAACCATAATGAAAAATTCTATCTTTTAAAGAATCTATTTGTCTTTTCATTCCTTTCATCATTACATATGTATCTCATTGAAACTTTGTATTCTCAAAATGTTTTTGTGGTGACCCTCCAGAACACACAACTCTAACATGTCTATACTATTACGGCCACTTAAAAGCTACTAAAAGTAGTTATTATTTAGGTATAATCAATGTTTATTATTGTGTTTACAAAAATAAAAAACATATGAACATAAATAGATATTTCTATATAATACTATTAGAAATCATAACATATTACTATTATTTCATAGTGACACATGATTTTCATATTTCTTGTGCATTTTCATCTACTAGTTTAACGTATTTATTTACACATGCCTCTTTCCATAATAAATGATATGGGAGAGAAGTGTATTTTTATTCAGATTCATCAATTTTCATATAAATAAAGGATCATATGTTGTTTCATATCACATAAAATTTTTACTAAAGATTTAAAATACATACAATTTTCTTTTCAAGTGAATAATACCCCATCCTTACATTATGATATGGGTACATTAGTTTTTCTTCATGTAGCATATTTTCATAACTCCTTTCTTATTTCATAAATTCACAATTTTTTATCAAAGTGTATGAATTAAATAATGTCAAATAAAATATCATCAACTATAATGCACCTAGAATGATTTCTCATCACAATGAATAATGAAATATTTCTATGTTTCCTAGTTTATAATGTTTGCATATGTAACTAGTGGGTAGCGGTTTACTTTCCTATTAACATACCTAAGATGATTATTTGTATGAAGTGTATGGAATCATATATTATATTTTCTAGTGACTATTAAGAAAAATTTCTTATAAAAACCATCTAAAATAAATGAACTCTTTAAGGTATAATTAAAAGTAAATCAGTGTTTCATTATATAATTATTTAGAAAAATAGAAAAAGTATATCACAAAATTTCCATATTATCTTCCCAATGGTTATCTTCAATATATGAATGACATTGTACCATGTATCTATAAAAAATGGTGCATGAAATTTCATTGTAAGCCCAATTTAAATAATGAATATTGACTTGTTGGGGTTAACAGGTTGGACACATTAATTTCATCCAACCTCAAATTTTATACCTTTTCTTATTTGATAATATTAGTTAATATAGTGATTCTATGTCTTTTTTCATCAATATGTTTTTGATCCTATATAAATTCAATGGTTTCAACATAAATCATGTGTTCTTTCTCAATATTGGTAACATTAGCATAAGGATAATTCATTATCTTAATGAGTAGTCAAACATTTAATTTAGATTATATAAATTCATAAGAGAACACAAAATATTATGCTGAAAATCATAGTATATTTAGAAAAAAATTTAACCTAATAATTAAGTTATCTCTTTTTCCTTAAAGGTTAAAGGGATTTGGATCCTCTATCGAGTTACCAAATCCCCTCCTTGTGGTCCCCTATAACTTATAAGACATCATCTAAATTGGGACAATCATGGAATGATTATGATGTCCTAACGAAAGGGTCATCCTCAATTCAATTTTCATGTGACCCTATAGTTGTTTTAGTTAGTAATATAATAATTGACCAATTCTTGTTTTCTTGATCAAGGACATAAAATACATTCACTATAGGTGACGTCATTATGAATAGTTCATCCTTATAACTTTTTACAATGAAATTCTTCTTTATGAAGCCTAATTCATCAACATTCACTACACTCAGGTTTCCATCCAATTTGAAATATAAAATCAATACTAGAAATATTATATAATAAAACTCATATATCTATTAGAATATTCCAAAATATTTCATATTCTCATAAATTGGATATCTATCTCTGGAACCGAATACATGAATTAATTCCACAACAAGTGTAACTCCACTATTTTCCATCGTACTTCATTCATTTTATCACTTTTTATAAATGGTAGAACCATTAATTAAAAATCAATATAAGATATAACATTTACATTTAGTCTCCAAACTAACTGTCAAAGTCATTAAAAAATTGAATTTATATTTAAAGAAAAATACTTATAAATATGATCCTTATACTATCCTATAAACTGTTGATTATGGATATTTTCTATCCATCCTTCATCCCTTGATGGATTCAAATGTAAAAGAAGTACTTTGTGGTATTTAATGTATGGATCAACCTCTTCACTATTATATAAAACATAGAGGTGATATTTTTATCTCTCTATAATGGTAATTGTAACAACATCTCTTCCAAAAATCCATTTTCCCAGAAGTTGTCTTCTTTGATGATATTTTGGGAGACCAATGTTATCAACATATGATAGGTAATTGGTATTATTACTTTGCAATACAATATTTTGGTCGATTTCAATACTTGACACACCCTTTTAAAATAATCATATACCAGTAGATGGGGTAAATCCATTTGTAATGTATATGACTACATAGTTTAATCTCTCTAAGAAAGTGAACCATCTGGCAGACCATTATATAAAATATTTATGGTGGGAAGAACATCTCAAATTCACATACTATGACTATAATTTCCTTATTCATAATTGAAAATTTCACCGGGTCTATAACTTTATTGCATATGGATTTCAAAAAAATAAAATTTTGGTCAATTTATTCCATACATTTTCCAAAAAAATGAAACATAAAGTTACATGCATTAAATCTTACATCAAAACATGATAATGTGGGATTTTAAACCCTATAACATCAAATTATTCACTGATATGACATTCCTGATATTTTATGAGTATCCTTTTTAAACTTTGACACCATCAAGAAAGATGAAAAATTGAAAATTTTCTGGTTTGGATAGTGTATGCTAGTGGAGGAAGAAAAGTTTGTCTTTCACCCTTAATTGGTGCCAACTCTTTCCTTATCCCCATGTCAATAATATCCAACCCAGCCTTAATAGCATATTTTTTTTCTATGGTACATTTAGAAGCATACCAAAAAAATTATCATATATATTTTTTCTACATGCTTGACATCAAAACAATTATGACAAACAAATAATTCCATTATATAAATTCAAAGAAAATTGATCTCATTTTACAACTTGAATTTTCAATGTTTTTTTAAAAAAGTTTTACCAAAATTAGTGTCAATATCTTTTAATTTATCAAATAGTTTATTACCCATTATTACAAATAGTGTTTTACCTTATTCTATATTTCAATCAAATGATGTCATTCAAGATCGGTAATTGTTCCATCAGAGTTTTTGATGTCCTAAAAACCCATTATTTGATGAATGTTAACATAACTGAGTGTTTACCTTCTTCATAAATGGGAAATACCAACATTCCTTTAATTCCCTATCCTGAAAATTTTCCATAAGTAGGAAATTCATTTATCATATCATTCAATAAGGCTCTCAAAGTGAACTTTTAACTTCTATGAGAATCATACAATATAGCACATGTATCATAAATTGGTTTTATATCTTCAATCAATGGTTCCAAATAGACATCAATATCATTAGTGGGTTGTTTTGGTCCAGATATAAGTTGAATAACATAATGTATTTTCACTTCATACATAACTATGGTGGAAAGTTATAATTTACCAATATAACTGGACATGTATTGTGAGTAATATATTGTACACAAAAAGGGTTTATTATATCTATATATAACACAATATGGAGGTTTCTCATATTATTACCAAATTCAAGAATCTCATAATCAATTTTCTTCTACTGAGGATAGTCTGTTGTGTGACATAGTTTCCCATATTCAATTATTGTATCTGAGTGACTTGTCAATTTTCTAGTTGTCTCCTAACATCCATATAGTCATATAAACCTTGTAATGATAGTAAATTACCATAAAAATTTCTAAGGACTTGATTTATATTTCTTATATCAATCCATTACACACTTAGGTAATTTTCTGAGTGATTCATGGTTCTTTCAAAACAATATACAATAATTTAGACATGCATGCATTTTTTTAGATATCATGCCCATTGAACATATCATTATCTTAGCATCATATGTTCAAAAATTAATCTCATTATCTTATAGTATCATATCATTTACGAGACCAAGTATTTCTATAAAACTATTTTTTCTCAATTTTATACCAACTTTCTAATAATATAATTTCAATACAGCTAAAAATATTGTATATTTAGTACAACCAGTATACAATGGTCTCTTTGCACTATTATTTAAATTATAAAACATGTTTGGGAAATCATAAAGGTCATCTTAAATTTCCATTTTTATTTCTTCCATAAGATCTCCATCATCATTTACACTGGTATTCATATCCAATGATCAATAAATAGCAATAACATCCTAGTTATTATGTACATTT
Source organism: Viscum album (assembly GCA_963277665.1). Classification (NCBI taxonomy): domain Eukaryota; kingdom Viridiplantae; phylum Streptophyta; class Magnoliopsida; order Santalales; family Viscaceae; genus Viscum; species Viscum album. The sequence goes on along the minus strand of OY728150.1, from coordinate 798,775,737 downwards.
ATTTTTTCCTTATGTTTAGCCAAAAAATTATAGCTCTAATCTATTCCATGAGAAATAAAATGTTCTTCCAACTATTATGGATAAAATTTTCATGAATACCAACAACATAAACACAAAAAAAAAGGATTTGAGAAGGTTTGTATGCATTCTCTACTATAAACTTGATGAATGCTTTAACTCCATCCTGTATTCATCCATTTTCAATTCATATTCATCCTATAAGGTTAAATATTTTTAATTATTTATAAAAAATAAACATAAGGTATTCATATAATGTATATATACATTGATATGCAAACAAAGTATCAGAATTTGAGTTTATGAATACTCTATTTTGGGAATGTTTACATAGCTTGATCATGTTCAGGGTCACTACTCTAAATCTAGTTATTAATTTTCTCAAAATATAAATTATTCCCTTTTTAAACCTCTATCACTCTTATATTTGTTTTTATTCTTCAAAACCTATTGTTTTCACAATCATTTTGAATTAAATAATAAATATGACTACAAATCATTTAGAGGAATGATTGAGGGTCTACTCTATCTGACTATAACAAGACCTAGACTTTTGTACAGTGCTTTCAAGTGAGGAATATTTTCTGTAAATAAGAAGGAAATTAATTTTATAGTAGTTAAGATGACTATTAAGTATATAAACGGAATAATTAATCTCAATTTATTCTATAAAAGGAGGAAACCTCTTGAGTTTTTGATTTATTTAGATTTATATTTTTTTTGATGCAAGATAGATTGAAAAATTATAATTGGTATTATCCACATTCTTTAAAAAATCATTGATACGTAGATTTTAAAGTAGAAGAAAACATTGTCATTATATATATTTAAAGTAGAATATGTGATAACAACTAGTTTATATACACAAACACTTATTTTATATCAATTTTAAGAATCAAATTCACAATTCAATGACAATACACATTGAGATAAGATATCATTTCATCTAGGAATATGTAAGGAAAGAGGGCATCACTTTATATTTTTTCCCACAAAGGATCCATTAGATAGGATATTCATTAATCCCTTGAATGAATATATGTTTAAAAAATCAATATTATTCTTAGAATGGTGGATATTTGATATCGTTTCAGCTCTATTAGATTAATTTTAATAAAAATTAAATTTGATTACTTAAAAACTTAATAGAGTTAAGAAGAATTAACTTCGGTGGAGGTTGCATTGATAATTCAAGTAGAGTATATTACAAACCTTAAAATTAGTTCCAACATTATTTGAAGGGATGGAATTTTCTCTAGAAGAAATTTGAAATGTTTTAATTTTAATGTCGTGTTTTGATATTTATTAAATGTTTCTATTGAGGGACCAAAATCAATTTTGAGATGTTTATAAAAATAAAAATAATCCTAAAGATGGATGCGTATGTAAATGTTAAGATAAAGTATGTATATCTATTAAATTTTATCTTTTTGAACAAAAATATAAAAAAAAGATATTGAGGTTAAAAATTTCCTTATCATGTGATAAAGGTAAGGCTAACTAGGCCTTGGTTTATGGAAGGTTTATCTATATTATAATTCAAATATTGGTTATTATAATTGAATGAAAACTAAAATTATTCCCCTAGAAAAAAATTGTATAGAAGATTGTATGCTTAGCGTGAGAGTGGGAGTATTAGGCATTGTGGATCAGTGGGTCTCAAGCCTCTTTATGTTCCATAGATCACATGAGAAACCCAATCGCTTTGATAAAATTAAAAACACACAAACAATGAAATATATACTAAAAAGGAGAAGAACGAAACAAAAACCATGGGTATTTAGAGTGTCAATTCATCTGAGAAGTTCGACGGGGGCGATGGTTAAGGTTTAGTTTCAGGAGAGATTGAACAATGCGAGTGATGGGGCTCACTGTTAGGGTTCTATTTAAAAGAATGGAAGGGTTTAATCATCACTTTCCAAAATGTGTTGATAAAGATAGATTTTATTTTCTCTAAAATAGAAAGTGCAGATAAAACCTATCTTTATTAGTGCAACATCTTAGAGCTGATAAAACCATTCTATATCACCATTTTTTTGGAAAGTACTGATAAAAACTATATAAAAAATTTAAAGAATATTAATCAAATATATATTAAAAATGAATAAATTATAAAAAATAAAAATTAATTACAATATGAATGAAAAAATAATATTCATTGAATGAATGTAACTTAATAACACAAAATGAATAGATATAAAAAACATTAAAAAACTGAATAAGTTTTATTAATTATATAAATTATTAAAAAAACTTAAAAAAGAATATGAATTCATATTAAATATGTACATTAAAACCATATTAAAAAACTTAAATGCTAAGAAATAAATATATATAAAAAATATTTAAAATGAATAAATTTAAAAAAAAATTAAATGAATAAAAATTAAATGAACGAATGTTTAAAAAGAGTGAAATTTAATAATTAAAAAATAAATAGACTTAAAAATATTAAAAAATGAATAAGTGCATTTAATTTTAGAGATTATTAAATAATTAAAAATGAATATATGATAAAAGAAAAGTGAATATATATTAATTATATAAATTGATTCACATTAAAAACATTAAATGTTAATGAATATACATAAACAAAAAAATATTAAAAAGGATAAAATTACAAAAATATTAAAAAAATAAAAAATTAAAATGAATAAAATACAAAAATATTAAAAATAATTGAGATTATCAATGAATATATAATATTAAAAATGAATAAATTTAAAAAATATATTAAAACGTAATAAATAGTATATGTTGAATAAAAATATAAAAAATGAATAAAATTTACTGACTAAAAATATGATATATATTAAAAATATTATGTTAATAAATAAAATTATACAATTAATATTAAAAATTGAATAAATTACAAAAATATTATGTGTGTCTATTTTTATAAAAAGTTGCATTAATTACATATATATGTGTGTAATATTAATGTAACACAAGTCTGGTATATGTTAAATTTAAAAAACAATTACACTTTATTAAATTTATAATACTCAATACTAAATAGTTAGTAATTATAATTAATATTATTTTTTAATTATAGTATAATTTTCAATAAATATATGACTTATTTAATGTAAATACATATTTTTATTATATAAATCAAATTTAAGGAAATATTATATATATTGATATATATGTATATGTATATATAAATATATTTCTATATTAAAAAAATTAAATATACTAATGAGTAATTACGTATAAAACTTAAAAAATAAATCAATTACAAAAAATACTAAATGAATAAATATTTAAAATGAATAAATTAAAAATAAAAGTAAAAAATAATTAACATTGCTAGTGAATAAATAATAATAAAAAATATTAAATGAATGAATGTTAAAAAAAGTGAAATTTATTAATAATGAAAATCAACAGATTGAGAAAATAATAAAAAAATGAAAAAGTGTAATTAATTATATAGATTAATAATATGGTTAAAAATGAATATATGTTTAAAGGAAAATCAATACATATTAATTATATAAATTACAACCAAATTTTAAAAATTATGTGTTAATGAATAAACATGTATAAATAAATAATAAAATTGGTTAAATTTATTAAAAAATTTAATCAAATAAAAAATGAAAATGAATAAATTTAATTTTTTTAAAAATAATTAATATTTTTAATGAATAATTAATATAAGAAATTAATAAAATTGAATAAATAATAAAAAGTAATAAATATTATATATTGAATAAAAATAGAAAAAACAAATAAAATTTAATCATTAAAAACATAATATATATAAAAGATATTATTTTAATAAACAAAATTCTACAATGAATATTAAAAAATGGATAAATTACAGAAATATTATATATGTGTGTGTGTGTTTCTATATAAAATTGCATTAATTATGTATATGTGCATGTGAAATTAATGTACCATAATCTTGATATATGTTAAATTGAAAAAAAATGAAATTTTATTAAATGCCCATTACTCGATACTAATTAGTCAATATTTCTAATTAATATTAATTTTTAATTAGAAACCATTTTCACTAAATATAAGATTTATTTAATGTAAATATATATTTTGTATCATATAAAACATATTTAAATAAATATTATATATATTTATATATATTTAAATATATTTATATACTTAAAATATTAAATATATTAATGAATAATTATGAATAAAAAACATTAAAAATGAATAAATTAAAAAATATATTAAATGAATAAATATTAAAAATAAATAAATTATAAAAAAGTAACAGACACTTAAAATTATTAATGAATAAATAATATTAAATAAATGAATGTCAAAAAGGGTGAAATTTATTTAAAATATGAATAGATTGAAAAAATATTAAAAAATGTCTTAAAGTTATTAATTATATAATTTTTAAAAAAAATAAAAAATTAATATATGTTTAATTAAAAATGAACACATGTATTAATTATGTAAATTACAACCATATTAAAAACATATTAAATGTTAGTCAATATATATAAATAAGTATAAAAAATGGGAAAAATTACAAAAAATATTAAACAAATAAAAAATAAAAATCAGTAAATTATATAATATTAAAAAGTAATAAGTATTTTATATTAAATATAAATATAAAAAATGATTAAAATTTAATAATTAAATACAAAATATATCAAATATCAAATATTAATAAATAAAAATCTAAAATGATAATATTAAAAATTTATTATTTGTATATAAGTTTGTATATATAAAATTGAATTAATTTTGTATATGAATCTGTAAAATTATTGTATGACATATTAAGTGCAACATATTTAGTAATTTTTTTAATTAATAATTAAGTATTTATTATTTTTTATATATGTAAAATTGAATAAAACAAATGACATTGATAAAAAAATGTTATTGAATGTCTATTAATATTAATTAGTCAATATTTTTAATTTATATTATTTTTTAATTAAATTATAAACAATTTTTTACTAAATATATGAAATATAAATATGATTTATAATAAATTAGTATTATATAAAAATATTTAAGAAAATCATAAATATATATATTTCTCTATGAAATAATATTTTTAATAATGTATAAATAATTTTTTTCCATTTTTAATTAAATATCTTATATATTGAGTGTAAATGTATATTGAATCATATATAAATCATATTTGATAAAATATATTATATTTTTATCAATATATATATATTTATATCTTAATAAATTATTTTTAACGATACATTTTTTTTTATAAATATACCTTTTTTCATCAATTTTTAGTGCTGATAAAGGGAAACACTGTTTGTCATGGATTCTGTAGTGGTGAGGTCTTTATTGATATTAAGGTGTGGTGTTTACCTTCAGGATGAGTTTTGACAGAATATTAATAATTTTATATTTAATGGTATATTTAATATTTATTTTAAAATAAATAAATATATCATTAGCTTGATAGATGTGTGGAGACCCTATTTTTCAATGTATGAACTTTGGGGATATTTTTAAATTCATTTTAGGATGATTCGTTGAGTCGACATGGAAAGGAAAGCATTGTAGTGGCTCAAGAACAATATAATAAAAATATTATATTACTTAGAGTCCACTCTCTCGCATTTTTGAAAAAGTGATTACAACTCTTAAATATGAAATTAAATGGAGAATCATATACCATGGTTGAGTCTAAAAAATAGGATTAACCCTATGGGTAATGTGAGTTCCATTCGCATTGGGTTCCACAATATATTGCAGTCATAAGATAAATTAGAAGAATTAATTAAATAATTGATTAAATTGTTTAATTAATTATTTGACCTAATATTTCCTCTGTATAATCCCTTTTTTGGAAAATCCATTTGGTTAGCCACTCTTATCATTGGAAAACTTAGGGGTGTGGAAGAGGGACCATAATTACTTCATATCAGAGGAGAGAGATCGAATGTGCGACAACATCATTGATCAAATTTCATGATTATGACGAACAAGGTCATAGATTTGACAAGGGGATTGAATTGATGTGGATTCTCTATATTAGTATAGATTTATTAAATCTTAACTTTTTGTGTGAATACATGAAAGGAAAGAAAATTATATTTTTCTACCCTATGTTCTTGATTCTCTCTTCCCTCTCCTGTATCTCTCTTTGGTGCATGGGTAGAATAAAGTCCCCCAGTCCTTCTAGTGGTCAACTGCACCATGAGTCAGATGGGTGGGTGATCCCTTTGGGGGGGGGCTATGACTTACCTTTCCAGCCTATTCATGTGAGGTGTGTGTGTGTGTGTGTTTGAATGTAATTCTATAACCAAATGCCTAATATATATTATAAAACATGATCAAGTTAAAACTTTTTGTTGTGACATACGATTGAAGAATCGTATATGACATTTTGATATGGAATTTGAGATAGAAATTTCAAGACCAATATGTGGTATATAATCCTGACTTGGGTTATATAATAATAATAATAATAATAATAATAATAGCCTTATTTCAGTCATATCTTATTCATACGATTTCATATCGGTGAATCGCCTATGGAATCGTGACACCAACCTCAAGAGAAATGATTCAAGACCAATATTTAATACTTAAATATGAGTTTTGACGTGGGTTGTGATCCCTCTCACATATCGTCTCATGTGTTTGATATGAAAGAAGACATATTTTTCATAGGGTGTCCGCTTTGGGTAAATGAATAGTCCATCTTGAGTATTTTTTCATGTAAAACACAGTGACATGATATTCATGGTCATTCTAGGCCGTTTGATGGGAGAAATAACTAGATTTACATTTTATCCTCACTGGACCAATAGTGGGCTATAAGTGTGTTCATTGAGAATTTATAGAATTCAAATTCATGAATCCAATTTGTAACACCCTATGATTTAATATATTATTACCTTTAAATAAGTCAATATATTAGATATCTTACTCTACATGTGATATTGAACTTAAATGAAACTATCATGCCCCCATCCCTCCAGAGATACCCCTCCTGGGATGGCAATGAAGAAAGGGAGATAATGTCCCCTAAGTACCGCCTCCAATAGGCCCCTGGTTAGTGACTAGCCTCAAGGGTAAACAAATATCATAAAATGGGAGGTATTTCCCTTTATCGGAAATAAGATTAACAAATAAGATGAATCATCCACCAAAAGAACTCGAAAAAATATATAAAAGAAAGCCAAAACAATCCCACTTGCATGCATAAAATATAACTAGTAAAAATACAAAAGTATCCAAAGTAAACTATCTAAAAGAAAGCTAAAACAGCAACACAAAAAGTGTCAAGATATGAGCTAGTAAAGTCCAACACGGTCCATGTAATCCTCCTAGAAACCTGAAAGCAATTTTATAAACATAGGGTGAGTATACAAGTATACTCAGTAGGAAAACCAAAGTCTCTCATGAACATGTGAAAAAGGGAATACTAATGCATATGTGATAAAATAGCCAAATGAAATAGCACCTAACAGGTATACTAACTATCCTGAACCCACCAAGTAACATTAAAAAAATAACACAATTCAAGTAATGTAATATAATGAACATCGATAATAGAGTACCCTAATCCACTTTCCAATTGATTAGCCACTCTCACACCCCAACGAAAAATGTCTTGGAACTGCCACCTCTTCTGAAAGTACCACATCACAAGCCACCCACATACACATGGTCCTCGCAAACCACATTACATCCCACCCATAGATACTCAGGACACAAACCGTATCACATCACACCTATAGACACCTAGGATAAAAACCACATCACATCCCACCCACAAACACCTAATCCACAAACCACATCACTTATCATCCCAAAGACACATGGGAAAGAAAAAACCATATCATCCTAAAGACACCTGGGAAAGAACAACTCACCCACACACAACTGGGCCCCACAAACCACAACATTCCCAAAGAATCTTGGTCTATCACCACATAGAAGAGGTAGTAGGGAAGAGTGGGTGGTCATACATCCATCCTCTCATCGAGATGTTTTGTAAAGACACCATCCTCCATGAATATGGGGCTGTTCGGCATATAGTGATCAACTAGGTTGGGGTGGGCATAAAAATCACATGAAAAAATACAAGTATATACACTTGAGATACCAAACAATCAGCCCAACCTATGGGTTTTCAGAAAAACATCCAACTCGCAATGCTACCACATTTTCTACTACCTCTATATACACAACACCACACAAAAATCCACAAACCCAATTCATATTACCAATCGATTTAATTAACCATTTCCATTTCGTTAATCCAACCAACCCCTGCCATTCCAAGCTTTATTAATTTTATTTATTTATTTATTAATTTATTCCATCACTATCTAGGAAACTATCAAGAAAAACACACAAAAATAAACACATCAAAAGTCATACATGGAGAAACCTCAGTAGAATTACCCATACCGACCATCACCATCCTTTTTCAAAGTCATACCTCCAAATCCATCCATGCACAACCACAACTGAAAACATATTAAACCATAACCAATTTGGCAGCCCTGTTACACAACACTCCTCATCCATATCACAATAAACTAATCTCTCAACCTGAGATTCCATTACATTTCTCTGTTGACATATCGTCTACAAGTTCATTAATAACACCACTCAATCCAATCCACAATACAAAACCATACCCATAGACATACCACAACACAAAACAGAGTAAACCCACACATAACAACATAGCCACTTCACATTTCATATACCCCACACACGTAGCCACAACCATTACACACATCTCATCATAGACCATGATGTAACACATTTTCAGATTTAGAAAAGGGGACACTTATTTAATTAAACTTCATTATTTAAGGATGTTGTCACACAAACCAAGTCCCGAGGCATCCATTCATTACCTGAATTTACGTGATTAACCAATTTACATATGTAAGTGTTTGACACGAACCAAAAAACATGCAACCCATTTAGTGCACAAAAAATCCCCCCCAAAGGCCATTATTTTTAGTGGGTTATCAAGCTCATATAATCACAATATCACAATTATAATATCAAAACTGCAAAAGCATGTAAAATGAATCCACTTACCCCTTTAAATTTCCTTTAATCAATTCTTATCTTTGATTATCTTGTCACAACCATGATATATATGTGAAAAAAAGTAAATCCCTCACACATGATTTAAAACTGAAGAGAAAAAAAGGAAACCCTACCTTGAATAAGCTTTTAAACTCGTTAGTGCACTGTTGGGCGAAGAAGAGTGACTGCAAGCGACAACCACACAACTAGAAATGAGGATCAACCTATTCCGCACTAGATTATTATCAAAATGCTACCCAAACATAAAATTAAATCCAACCCATATCATGATAGTGAATCTAGGGGAAGAACAAGAGGAAAAAAATGAGAAAGAGGAGAAAACTCACCATGGATCAATATCTAATCACCAATGAACTACCACCGAGATTGATAGATCAAGGAGGTAGGATTACGGCTCGAAGGACTACTTAGGGAACCTAGGATTCATCTATAATGAGAGGAAGGAGATAAAATAGCCTAATAAATTAATTTTCAACTGAAAATAATTTTAAAACAAAATTCTATTGAGGTATTACATGACGTGTAATACCCTTTCACGTCATACAATACTCGGGGTACAGTTTTTTCTGAAAAAAATATTGCCTATTCATTTTATTTTATTTTTATTACCCTGAGATATTAAACACCATGAAACTTCTCTTCACTCCATGTAAAATGTTTGCACAATGTGAAAACTCTAGTACAAGCCGTAGAATTGAATTTCATGTCATGTAATCTAGTTACACGATGTGTGATACACCATTTTCAATCTTTTAGAAACTGAAATCCTCCAAAATCCCTATGAGCCTCCTCTGAACACTCTAAAAACCAAAAAAAAAGAAAAGTAATGGACCAAGAAGACACAAAAAGTTACATTAGATACCTCTCAAATGATTCTCATCCTAAATAACCCAAAACCTTGCCTAGATGAAAAGGGGTCTGAATAACCACACTATGAGATACCTCTCAAGAGTCTCAACACTTCTCAAGCACCATCACTAGAAAAACACGCCAAACCAAATAGCCACAACACACAACACATCCATTAAACCTAAAAACCACACAACCAAGAAGCTTTACCATCCCGAACACACGAATCAAGGAATTCCTTCCTCTATATTGAGATACTATCTTCTCTGGGTAGCACTGACTCTCCTGCACGAGTTTAATTGCATCACAATTAATGAATATTAATTAGGAATCAGGTACTCCCATTTTCATATGTTAAGACTTCACCACAAATTACTCTACATACACATAGGGCAAGGAAAGTAGCTCATCTCATATAAAACAAGGTTCAATTATTACATCATAAAACAAAATAGATTAGAGAAAAACTCAAAACAAATATGGGTACTGGGCATCCATCTATGTCTCTCGCTCTAAATCACTCTCCTCCTGGGCACCATGCCTCCATAACACACAAAACAAGGGAATGATACGTCTATACAAAACCTTATCCTGATAATCCTGGATCTCCACTGCCCACTCCACAAAAGTCATGCCATCCTCTATATCCAACTCTCCCCGACAAATGACATGGGAGTCATCATGTAGATACCGAAGGAGCTGTGAGACGTGGAATACGTTGTGGATCCTCTCCAACCATTTTGGAAACACCAAATGATACGCCACCTCTCCAACTCGACCTAACACCTCAAAGGCCCCAACAAACATGGGATAAATATTACTCCCTCTAGATAACTTCTGTTTCCCACATCGATGGTAGACCATCAAGAACACGTGGTCCCCAAACTTGAACTCTAAGGACCTCCTTCTGTGACCAACATATGACTTCTGTCGGTCGTTCACTATTTTCATCCTCTCACAAAGAGGCGGAAATTTATTTGTCATGCTATGAAACACATTCAGACCAAGAATAGATATCTAGCTAATCTTCGTCTAGGACAACATAGAATGACATGGTCTCCCATAAAATATTTCAAATGAATACATGCTGATGGAAGAGTGATAACTATTATTATAAGTGAACTCCACTAAAGGAAGGTATCGTACCCAAGATCCGCCAAAGTCCAAGATGCACACCTATAACATATTCTCTAACATCTAGAAAGTCCGCTCTATCTTCCCATCTATATGAGGGTAGAAAGCAGTGATGAGGCATAAATGTGTTCTAAAATCATGCTTCAATACCCTCCAGAATTTGGAGGTAAACCGCACATCTTGATTTGATATAATGGACCTCATAACTCTGTGTAACCACACCACTTTTTCCATGTACCTCTTAGCCAAGAAATCTATTATGCCCAACTCTGTAATCACTAAGAAGTAGGCCAATTTCATCAAATGATCCACTTTCACCACAATATAACCATAGAATCCCTGATATATGGGAAACTCTATGATAAAATCAATTGAGATGTCATCCAACTTCCACCCAGGGACATCCAAGGTCTACAATAAACCATCGGGAAAATGGTTCTCAGTCTTCACCAACTAGTAAACTAAGCACCTTACAACAAACCCTACCACTTCTTGTTTTATCTTGGGCCACAAAAACTACATTCTAAACCAATGGTACATCTTAGAAATCCCTGGGTGTACCACCAAGGGTGAGTTATGGAACAAATCTCCGTTACTGGAACGAATCCATCCCACATCACCGATGGAACAAATAACTTTACACAGAACAACATCTAGTTCTGACCATCCTCTGACCATAATTATGGAGAATCACCATGGAAAACACGATCACACAACACCTCTACCTACGAGTATCCCTATTGAGACTCCTCCACTTGATGCATCATAGAAACTGCGCTGTCATATGAAACAAACAACATCTACCTCCATCCACCCTTGCATCGAAGTGCAAGGCTACTAACTCCTCCATCGCCTTCCAAGAATCTGTAGATTCCTAAAAAACCTCCTTATACAACTTCCTAGTCAAAGTACCAGGTGCGAAATTCCCATTTCCTGAGGTGTAAGAGATCTCAAAGTCATATTCCTAAAGAAACTCCATCCACCATCATTACATCAAGTTCAGATCACACTAGTAAATGATATACCTCAAGCTCCTGTGATCTATAAAGTCCATAATGTGCTCCCAGATGAGGTAATGCCACCACAACTTCAGAATGAAAACAACTATTTCCAACTCTAGATCATGGGTGGCATAGTTACACTCATGGGAATGTAACTAAATTGACCCATAATAGACCACTGCCCATTACTACATCAAGAACCATCCCAATCCCAGACGGGAAGCTTCACAAAACACCTCAAACATCACTCATTCCTTAGGTAACTGGAGGACTTGATAACTAACTAATTTCTCATTCAGATAGCCAAATGATTCCTAGAACTACTCACTCCACACAAAAAACTTGGTCCTTCCTAGTTAGAGCTATCAACAGAGCTGTAACTCGAGAGAAATCGGGTACAGACTTCAAATAATATCCTAAATGACCAAGAAAATTGTGAACCTCTTCCAAATTCTTTGGTTCTTCCCAAGAAAAAATTCCTTGAACCTTAATTAGGTCTACTTACACACATTTATAAGACACTACATGTCCATAGAAATTCACCTATCATGTCCAAAATTTTCAATTGGACAAATTTCGACAGATATCAGGGTGTCGAAGAACATGAAAGACAGTTTTGAGATGTTCATCATGCTCCTCCTCTGACTTTGAATAGATTAAGATTTCCTTGATGAACATGATGATAAATCAGTTCAGGAAATCATAAAAAATATATTTCATAAGTCCCATGAACATTAATGGTGAATTCGTAATATAGAAAGGCATGACCATAAACTCGAAGTGCTCATGCCTACATCTGAAGGCAGTCTTCAGGATATCTCCCCTTTTCACCATCAACTGGTGATATCCAAACTACATATTGATCATATAAGAACATCTTTCCCCTATCAACTAGTCAAAAATATCATCTATCCTAGGAATAGGGTAACCGTTCTTGACTGTTACTTGATTCAAACTCTAGAAGTCTATACACAGCCTCAGACTACCATCCGCCTTCTTAGAGAACAACACTGGATCTCCCTACAGTGACACCTTGGGCTGAATAAAACCCTTCTAAATCAGATATTATATCTTAATCCTTATCTCCCACAACCTCTAAGGTGTCATCTGATACAGATCCATAAAATTTAGAGAAGCACTGGGCTATAAATCTATCCCAAACTCAATGTCACGTTGAGGGGGTAGCATCAAAAACTCTTTGGGGAAAACATCCAGGAACTCCCCAATGACCCTAGGAAACTCCACCATATCAACATCCACTGATTACCCTAACATCTCAGCTAATAAGGAAATAAAAGGCTCCACATGCTGACTACCCACTTAACAACCCCACTCACCAACAAAAGCCACACACTGACCATCCAAATTTTAAAACACAAATCTCCCTCAAAAGTAGTTGATAATGGAATGTATGGAATGAAACCAATCGATGATGAGTATGACATCATATGGTTGTATCTGTAGCAAGAAGATATCTCCACGAGACTGATGTTGCCCCATCAATAGTCTACACCCGTGGCACACATCAAACAAACTGGTCTGGCCTTCAACCGATGTACTCAACATCAGAGGAATGGAAATCCACTCTACATATGGTCCCATGTCATGCGATACAATTGGTGAAACAAAGGGTTTGGAAGCTCCTAAATTGAACAAGTCACAAACAAGAGTACTAAAAAATGATTGTTCCTGTGATGACCTCAGGCCCTACTGGAACCACTTCCTCCACTACATGACACTGACCATGCCCAAATCCTGTTCCTCTATAATGATGACCACCTCCATGACCATGACCGACTTGAGGTCCCAGAACATTAGGAACATCTTGAGGTTGGACTCTACCTACTCCATCTCCCCTTAGTGGAACATGAGCATGCTGCCCTTACTGCTAAAACGGCTTGACTGAAAACTATTTCAAGGCTGGAGCTGAACCTGTCCACCTCCACCAAACTAAGCTAGAATAGCCACTGGGTATTGATTCTAAAGATGAATTAAAACTACAAAAAGTAAAAATTTGGTCCCAAGTTCACAGGAAAGGAACGAGGACCAAATGGTCCAAAAGGACGCTGCAAAGGTTGACTCCCTGCTGGTTGAAACATCAAATGTCCTGGCACCTGAGACCTTCCACTGGTAACCCTACCTCCTGAAGATCCATAATAGATCCCCTGTCATGGCAAAACTTCTCATGAGTTCATCCTCTCAATCTCCTCTACCTTCTTCTGAACCTCCAGGTACATCATTAATGTGAAAGGAGTAACGACATACTAGATCGAAGGATGGCGTGCCTCCTCAAGACATATCGCACGAGACTCCTCATTTGGAAAGAGGTCTGAAAAAAAGAGGAGATCTTTGAACTTGATCCCCAACTCTCATAATAACATACTCCCCTACTGAAGGGAGAGTATTCCATGCCTCTTCTCATCCATCATGGTCGATTAAAGGAAATATGATCATAATTACTTCTCGAAGTCAACCCAAAAAACATCATCCTCTTTCCTTTCCCCTAGATAAATCAACCACCCCTGATGCAGAAATCCTTTCATCTGACTAACCTCCAAGTGAACCCAATACTATGTTAGGGCTTGGATCAAACTGAGGTGATCTCAGGCTCCTCGATCCAGATTTTTGTCTCTATTTTTGAAACACTACCCTCGTACATTCCCAAAGCCTGCTATTGTAAAGAATGAAATGTATTTCTCCATTGGTCATCCTCCTAAACCGGACCGACCCTCCATTTATCAACTAGATTATCTTGTTGTAACTCTACTACCTAAGACACATGTGGACGATGACCATGGACCATATCGGAAAAGGAAAACAAAGATTTACTAAGCCCAGGTAGTATGAAATTTAAGATTCATTTTTAACTTTTTTAATTCATTTAATACATTTTTATCCATTTTAACCTTCCCAAATAACCCCAATTGACAAAATAAAACAAGTAATTATGATGCATGTACCTTTCCTAGGTCTCTACCCTATAATCACATGGTTCTTTAGTAGGATAAAAGTCCTTGCATTGGATCACATGGGGCACTAAAATCTTTTGTTTAGTCGGTCTTCCCTGAACTATGTCATGCACTAAGATCACCTGACACTATTACCCTACCAACCCATGAAATTCTAAATGTTTCTAACGCCAAATCCATCCCATATATCAATTATCACATTTGATACCATTCTATCATGACCCCATCCCTCCAAATATTCCCCTCCTGGGATGGAAATCAGGAAAGGGAGATAATGACCCCCCCGAGTTCCACCTCCAATAGGCCCTGAGTTGGTGACTAGCACCAAGGGTATACAAATCTCACAAAATGGGAGACATTAACCTTTATCAGAAATAAGATATGGAGATGAGATGAATTATCCACCAAAGAAACTCCAATACATATATAAAAGAAATAAAAAACCATCCCACATACATGCATAAAATAGAACTGGTACAAATACAAAAGTATCCAAAATTAAGGTACCCAAAAGTAAGCTAAATAAGTGACACAACAACTATCAAGATTCAAGATGGTAAGGCCCAACAAAGTCTACATAATATTCCTAGAAACTTGAAAGTAATTTTATATACATAGGGTGAGTATACATGTATAATTAGTAGGAAAAACAAAGTCTCTTATGAACATGTGAAAAAAAAGAATACTAATGCACCCATGAGAAAATAAAAGAACCAAATAGAACCTAATAGGTATACTAACCATCCGAACCTCACCAAGGAACACTCACCAAATAACACAATTAAAGTAATGTGATATAATGCACCTCGATAATAGGGTACCCTGCACCACTTTCTCCCAGATTAGTTTCTCTGACACCCTAATGAAAAACGTCCTAGAGCTCCCACCTCTTATGAAAGTACCACATCACAAGCCGCCTACACACACCTAGGCCTCACAAAAC
The DNA here is from genome assembly GCA_963277665.1 of Viscum album. Lineage (NCBI taxonomy): Eukaryota > Viridiplantae > Streptophyta > Magnoliopsida > Santalales > Viscaceae > Viscum > Viscum album. Next base: position 798,759,772 of record OY728150.1, on the reverse strand, counting down.
ACATCAAATCCCACCCACAAAAACTCGGGCCACAAACCACATGACATCCCACACACCAAAACCTAGGCCACAAACCACATCACATACCGCTTATAGACACATGAGCCACAAAACACATCACATCTCGTCCTAGAGACACCTAGGAAAGAAAAAATAATCTCATCTCGAAGAAACATGGGAAATAAAAACTCTCCCTCACACACCTAGGACTAAAAAACCACAACCTTCCATAAGAATCATAGAATATCACCACCTAGAAGAGGAAGTAGGGAAGAGTGGGTGGCTAACCATCCATCCTCCCACTAGGTTGTTTGTGAAAGACACCCTCCCCAATGATGATGGGGGTGTTTGGAACATAGTTCTCTATAAGGGTGGGGTGAATATAGAAATTGTAAGAAAAAATACAAGTATATACATATGAGATACCAAAAAATTATCCCAACCTATGGGTTTTCAAACAACAACCAACTCACAATGCTACCACCTTTTCTGCTACCTCTATATGCCCAAAACCACCAAAAATCCACAAACCCAGTTCATATTCCCAACCAATTTAATTAACCACTTCCCTTCCATTAATCCAACCAACCCACACTATTCCAAGCTTTATTAAACAAATTTTAATTTATTCATTCATTTATTCTATCATTATCCTGGAAACTATTAAGCACAAAAAATAACAAGAAATGTAACAAAAGTCATACATGGAGAAACTCTGGGTGAATTTTCCCATATCAAACATCACCTTCCTTATTCAAAGTCATCCTTCCAAATCAATCCATGCACAACCACAACCACAAATACATTAAACTATAACCAGTTTTGAAGCCCTGCTGAACAAAACTCCTCATCCATCCACCAATAAATCAATATCTCAACCTAAGATTACCTTTCATATCCATGTTGATGTATCATCTAAATGTTTATCCATAACACCACTCAGACCAATACACATCAAAAAACCATGATCATAGACATACCGCAACACAAACTAGAGAAAATCCATACATCACAAGATAGCCACTTAACATTTCATCTACACCACACATGTAGCCACAACAATTCCACACATCTCATAATAGACCATGATGTAACACATTTTCGGATTTATAAAATGGGATACTTATTTAATTCCACTTCCTTATTTAAGGGAATTATCAAAAAAACCAAGTATTGGGGCATCCATTCGTTAGCTAGATTTACGTGATTAACCAATTTCCATATATAAGTGTTCGACATGAACCAAACAACTTGCAACCCATTTAGTGCGCAAACAAGTTCCCCAAATGACCATGATATTTTGTGAGACATCAAGCCCATATAATAACAATATCATAATCATAATATTAAAACTGAAAAAGCATGAAAAATGAATCCCCTACCCCTTTCAATTTTCTTTAACTGATTATTATGTTTTATTAGCCTGGAAAAACCATGATCCATAGGTGAAAAAAAGTAAATCCCTCTCATAGGATGCACAATTGAATAGAAACAAAGGAAATCCTACCTCGAAGAATCTTTTCAAATCGTTCATGCACCGCAGGGCGAAGAAGAATGCCTGTAAGTGACAACCACACCTCTAGAAACATGGATCAACCTATTACGCACAAGAAGATTATCAAAACACTGGCCAAACATCTAACTAAATCCAACCCATATCACAACAGTTAATCCTAGGGGAATAACAAGAGGAAATAGATGAGAAAGAGGATAAAACTCACCATGAATCGATCACAAATCACCAACAAACAACCATCGGTATTCATAGATCAAGGAGGGAGGATTGGGGCTTGATGGAATCCTTGGGGTGCCTAGGGTTTGTCTAGAATGAGAGTAAGGATAGAAAATTCCTGAATGAATGAAATTTTGGCCTCAAAGAATTTTAAAACAAAATTGGATTGGGGTATTACATGACATGTAATACCCTCTCACTTCATGTAATACTTGGGGTTTGGTTTTCATCAAATAAAGAATCATTTATTTATTTTATTTTATTTTTCTAAATCTAAAGTATTATACGCTGTGAAACTCTTCTTTACACTGTGTAAAATGTCTGCATGATGTGGAAACTCCAATACGAGCTGCAAAATTGACCTTCACGTCGTGTAATCCAGTTACATGACATGTAATCCCCCCTTTCTAGCATTTAGCAACCAAACTCCTCCAAAATCCCTCTGAACCTCCTCCAAACACTCCAACAGCAAAAAACTATCAAAGTAATGGACCTGGAAGACACATACCATTATAGAAACCGTGATATATTTAGATAAAATATAATTATTTAAGTATGACAATTATAATTTAGTCATTTAATTGGAATGAATGAATAGGAGTGACCACTTTATGATATATATATATATATATAGAATAAATTTTACCTTTAATATGAACGAAATTCAATCAATTTACCTAAAATGACTAATACGATCATTTATTGTTTAAAAAATTATTTTTCAAAAAATTTTATTTTTATAAAATATAAATTTATATTTCAAGAAACGTAGATTAATTATTATAAATTATCTTTGATATTAATAATTGGTTAACACAAATTTAGTTGGTAAATGATATGAATTAACGATAATGACAGTTAATATTTGAAAATGTCATTTTCTAATTAAAATTGGGGTTCCTTATATTTTATGATTTTATTCAAAAATAAATAAAATTTGGAATTTTAGATTAATAAAATGAACTAAATTTTTTATTTCCTCATATCAAAATTTATATAGTATACATTTTTTTAGATTTTCCTAGAAAGGTTTGTTTTTAGTCGAAAAATATGGTTTTCACAAAACATGCAAATTTTATGACTTTATAAATATATAATAAAGATATATAATTTTAAAAAACATTTTAAGTAATAAAATTATACATTTTAATTTTATATTTGATCTTATAAATACTATTTATAACTAAATAAAAATGTTAGTTTAATAAAAAATTATCTTCAATCTTTTCTTTGAATCAAGTATTTTCATGGTGATATTCAGTTTTGGATTGCCATGAAATTCTCAAACATTTTATTTTATGTAAAATAAACTAAATATTTCATGATAATTGATAATTTTAATAACTACGTCTTACACATAAAATTTAGGGTTAAAAAACACACTTTTTTTAAAAACAATTTTTACAGTTTAGGTGTGCTAATCATAAAGTTAACTTTTAAAAAACATAGAAATTTTATTTGATAATTTTTTTAAAATTTAAATCATAATAATCAAATTAGGTAAAAGGGTCACTGTTAATTTTGTCATTATAATTAATTACCATGTTTAAAAATTAATTACCATAGTAAAAGTAAATTTGGGTAAAATTTTAAAATAAAAACTAAAACTCTTAAAATACTCAAAGATGTCTCTAAAATGAGTGGTTGAGGTGAGTTTTAAACCATAATAACTTTAACATAATTTTTTATATTTTGAAGCCATTGACCTTGGAATAGTAACATCACATTATTGAAAATATTAAGGGTGCTTCGAAAACTACCCTTCTCTTTACTTATAAAAAGGAAACACTCCCTCCACTTCAAGACTCACCTATTATTAAAATTAATCCTTTATGATTTTCCATTTTATTCTCCCTATATCCTTATCCCATGAATATAATCCTCTTTTCACACTATATTAGTTTATTCCATTTAATTCCAATAAGTATTCCAAGGAAGATCAAGTCTCTTACATTAGTATTATCAACTACCTAGTTTTTCTTCTTAATCTTACTCTTTAAAATGTATTATAAACACACTAATATAATTAAAATTTTATTATTAATATACTTTAATGTTATTATATTATGGAAATAATCATAATATACCATCCTTTCTCATCCATTAAGAAAAATGAATTCTTCATTCATGTATGTACGTGCAGACTATCACATCCTCGAAACAACACTTTCTATTTACCATCATTGCCTCTCATGGATGTTCATAAGGATGATATTGATGAATAAATATAGTTTATATAATATAATTATGTTTCTAAAATTTCAAATTATCTTATAGAAAATTTATCACATTCGTGGAGAAATGGTGTCGTTAATTGTGTGCATATATGAACTACCATATCTATGAGGGACGAATTTCATTTGTCATAACCACCCAATATGGTTGGTTATGATAATTATTTTAATGTAGATATATGATATATATGACTTTTTTAAGTTTATTTAAAATTTACTAAAGTTACTTAAGATCATTTAACCACTAAGAAGGGTAGGGGGTTGAATTAGTAGTTAGATTTTAAAAATTTCCATCTTTATGAAATTTAACCCTTGAAACTTGTTAGAGTTATTTCCTTACAAAAATTATAAGAATATAACAAAAATGAAAATAATTATAAGTGGTCAGGTCCTGAAATATTTATATGGTTCAACCTTAGTGTGACAACCTACATCCTTTTCATGGAAACTCTCATGGGCCTATAAAAATTAACTATTAGAATAAAGTGAATATAACTTTGAGTAATCTTCTATTAGACTCCTTATATATCCTAATAGGTATGATTATACTGACTCCTAGATTAAATGTTTTGACTAAAAAACTGATCCATAAAAAATTATGAAACTTTGTAAATTTTACTCTATAAAAGACCATCTAGAATGTTTATATGATTCTTCTATCTGACAATGTCCTTCCAGTGTACTTGTCTTCATTTGGTAAACTCATTTTGATGCACCTCACTGAATCTGTGCTTTTTTTTTTGACCTGTGTTCTTTCTAATTTAACAAAATCACTATTCCCTATACTTTATATTAATCTATTTGGAAACTAAATAATAAATCCCTTTCTAATACTCTAATTAGAAACCTCTATCTGGATTTATTCACCGACATAAAACAAAACTACAGTTTTAAGACCAGTTCTGACAAAAATCCTTCATCACTTCATCTTTTTGTCAGTGAATAGTCACAACTACATTTTTACTTTTTAACCCTTTACATAGGTTCTCTAGAAGGATAAAATATGGGAAACACATTTCACTTTCCCACTCACCGAAACTCGAATGTTGGATCTCCTGATCATTTTTATTTCGTTGGATGCTTCTCAATACTTCTAAAATATTCATAACAAATATTTTAATTGTATAGTATCTCAAACTAATCTCAAGATTCATTAACTTCATACATTAAAAAAATTATCAAATTTTATAGTATTTGGATAGATAAAAAACAACTTGAAAGAAAAAATTCATCATTTTCACATTTTAAAACATTAAAAAGTTTATTATAGAAACTTCATTTGGGAAAAAAAATTCAGAAACATTTGTCTGGTAGAAATACTTTTCTTATCCATTTTCTTCATACAATTTACTTTTTCTGATCATCCTACTTCAACATTGAACATAAAAAACTCTTCATAATAGTTCATATGGTAACATTGTGAATGTTTTTCTGATATTCTATCCAATGTTCTTTCATCTGATGAAGAAAATAAGTTTGTAAATTTTCATATTTTTAACATCACTAAAAACAATTTGTACTTAAATTCATATAGAATGTTTTTTGGGAAATCATTTTCCACTTTCCATTACTTTTGAACAATTGAAAAAGAACTTCATCTAGCTTTTTAAGTTCCTCTTGGTTCACTAAATATGGTTGAATATGTTGTTTAAACTTCTTAATAATTCAATCACTACCAACATTCTTCAACTCAAAACTCTAACTTCAACTTATTTGAATTCAACCCCTTTGCATTTTCATAGATATTCAAATATCACATTCTATTACACTTTGTTTTTCATTCAAATTTTAAAAAACCACACAAATTCAGTAATAAAAATTTGACTGATTATGTTGGTCTAATGATCATAATTTGGTATGTCTAATATTCTGATTTTTTATGTGTGATGATAATACAAAAACTGCTTTACAAAAGGTTCAAATAATTACTCAAATTATAAAAACATTTTCAATTTATTCATCCAATGATAAGTTTCACTACATTCCCCTTTGTATAAAAATCAACAAATCTACACTATCAAGAACTATTCTTATAAGAATTTTGTTCGGTATATTTTTCTGATAAATTTTACTTTATACGTCTAAAAAACTTTGTGCAATTATTTTATTAATGAAAACTCAACGAATTCATTTGTCTTGAAAATCATCCATGGTCCATCCAATTAGAAACTTTATAACTTCATTTTTTCTTACAAATTATTTTTATGGTAACCTATATTTTTCTTGTTTGAAAAGTCATCTATGGAAAATCTTGGTCTTATATGCCTGATGCCCTAAACTTTGATCAAATAACATAGAATCATCTATTTTTTTAAATTTCTTTAACAATGTTAAGGAAAATATCCAACTTTATAACTTTATAACTTTCTGAATTTCATCTTTTCAAGAATCTTAATAGTAAAAGTCTCTTAACAAACCTCCAAAATATTTCTCACCAAAATTTATTAACACGCTTTCTTAACAAATTTTTTTAAACATATTTAATGAAAAAATTCTTTAAAAAATTTAGTTTTCAATGAATAATTTTTTTAAAAAAACATCAAAAAGAATCTTAAATTGATACCTTTAGATTTTTTTGGCAATATTCATTAAAAAATTTATAAACTCTTCATTTTTCAAAACTCAAACCATTTCACAACTCTTTTTTTAAACACTCAATTTTTTTTAACTTTTTTAAAACAAAATAATTTTCTATAGAGAATTTATTGACACTAAACTATTGTATAATGTAATATTTTTGAAGGAATTACATCCCTAAATTATAAGAAATTATTTTTAGTCATGTTACTATAAACTCCCTTCACTTTTATCTTCTCTAATTTTCTAACATATTTTCAAATCTTAATTTTTCACTCCCCCCCTTTTCATTCTCTCCCCCGCCCAATTTAGGATAACAAAAACTTTATATTAATTAAATAAATAGTTTTATTTTTTTAGAAATTTATTAATTTATATCCCCATTTATCAATATATTATAAATCATAGTGGTAGTATTTCCTTACAAACATTAGGAAGCCTTTGGTGGAGGCTAAACATGAAGTTATAGCCTCAATTCTAAAAATATATCTTTTAGAATAGATTTTGTGAAGACATCAGAAAGTTTATATTTTTTATAAATGTATTCTAACATTGATCTGACTGTCATTGAAGTCAGTCAAATTTTAATTATTTATATTCCAATTAACTACTGTATATGTGGCAAGCAGGGTCGAACCCACATAGAAGGTGATTTTGACCAAAACTTTTCTAAAACATTTCAAAAGACCCCACTGTTATCAATAGTGGAGTAGATTTACTATTTATTTTTATTTTTATTTTTATTTTTATGTTTTTTATAATTTAGTAAAGTAACTACACTTTTTTGGTTTTGGTTCTAAACTATCATGAAATAGGAAACATACTGACAGGAAGTAACCGAGATATTAAATGCTGATAAATGAACAAGATGTCTGGGGAAAAAATTTATTCTACTAGTTGTAAAGTATTATTGTTCACTTAAAAGTTGATGTAATATACCACTATATAAAATAATGAATCACTAACCTTTACAAGAGTAAATACATAAAGATTGTTCAATCCTGGAGTTCGTCACTCCAAGATTGACATCTTAGAAAATTTTGATATGGAAAATGACAACAGAACGAACACGCCATAAGTTATGAAGTTTTATGAATTTATAATCTTTTGAAACATGTACCCACAGTCAATCTCTCTGAATGATTGTAAAATTTAATAAATTAATTGATAGTGATACGATGCAATTGAATGTATTGAGTACTGATCTCACCGACCAAATCTGAATACATTGAATTGATAAAGTGAAAAGGAAGTAAAGTTACGAGTAGAATTTTGTAAATCCCTGAACTTGAAGGTTTAACTAATTGTCTTGATCATTATCACATAAAATGAAAACATACAATTATAGTAAATGAAATTGAAAAGAAAATAGAGTAGAAGACTCACCTTTGAACTAAGGTACTGCGTGATCTGCTCCTTGGATCTCCTAGAAATGGCTCTTCCGGAACTCCTACAGGTGCTGCTAGGTTCTATTCCTTCCTTCATAAATCATGTCAGTGAATGAGTGAATCTCCCTCATAATCCCTGCTATTTTTATTTTTTTATCCTGCTATCATATTCTGCACGTCACCCCCTATTTTCCACCGACATAGTCTTGTATTTCGAAGTGTATCCGTACCCGTGCGCTTTTACATGAAACTCACGTTGTTTTAGAAATTCCCTCATAACTAACTCCAGATGAGTTAAACGAATGAATGTGGACGTGTTTTTGACTCCACAATGAACTTACAGAGCTAAGGCAGAAGAATAAATAATTCAACGTTAAAAGTTCACTTTTATAAACAAAAGTTAAATGTAATTTTAAATAATAATTATTTATTAATTTAATTATTATTGATAATTAATTTTCTTAATTTAATGTCATTATATGTTGTTATTTATTTTATTTTATACAATTTATTAATTTATTAAATTAATATATTTAATTACTATTTTTATTTTTAAATTAAGGCTATTAGATTATATATTTTAATGCTATTCAATTATTTTATTTTATAATTTATTTTATTTATAAATTGAAGTATTTATTTTAATTTTAGTTTTATAAATTAATTAGATTTAAATTTTCTTATTTTTATTTTTTAAAATAAAAATTATCTCTTCCCCTCCCCCCAAATCTCAGCACAAAAGGGGGAAATGATAGCTTCTTCCCAAAGTTCTGGCTCCTATGTGAATACGGAGGACTCCTTCCTGGCAGATGAACTCGACAGTGACTCCCTCCTTGATTCCACTTCGGCAAATCAACATCAGATTTAAGGTATCATTACCCAACCTTCATTGACGATGTCATCCTCGGACGACGCTCTATCCACATACATGGTGGTATGATTTCACCAGGCGCTAGTAGTGATGATTGTGAATCTGGTGAGTTGCAACCTCTTCTTTGTGGAAATCAACTCGAATCCAATAGGTGGTGACAACTACTACTCATCGAGCTCGGATTTGGGTGGGGGTAAACGTCTATCGGCAATCAGGGTTAAGATCTAGATAAGGGGTGACCATTTAGGGTTGAGTGAGTTCATAATGGTAGCTTGGGATGAACTATGTTAGTTTAATGATGTTGAGTGTAGTTTGAAATGTTAAAGCGATGCTTCAATTTGTGCTAGAAATTATTTGGGTGAATGATGATTGAGGATGAAGACCTCCAGTAGTGGTGGGAAAGACTGTGAGGATCAGTGGCAAGGAGAGGTTACAATGTCACCATGAAAGGATATAGTGCCATGGGCTGGGAAGAAGAGATGATGGAAGGGTAGGTTATGGTGCCATGGATTATTGTGAGAGGATGAAAAGGTTTGATACATTTTTTGTGGCACCATGGAGGTAGGAGATGGTGGTGACTGTGGCACTGTAATAGGATTATAGTGGAATGAGGCTAGAGAGGAATCGGTTTTAAACAGATACGGTGAGACAATGAAGTAGAATTGACGGTGGCACCATGAGAGAAACAATGTGAGGAGTTAGTTGTGCCTCAATTACACTGCAAAACAAAGAAAAATTAAAAAACAAAATAAAACCAAAATAAAATCTAAACAACATAAAAATTAACTAAAATTATTGATACTCAAAGACATAAATTAATTGACGAAACAATAAAAACTAAACTTAATTTATTAAAAGTTTCCAAATAAAATACTTAAATTAAAATTAAATATAATCTTAAAACAAATAAGCAAATATATTATTAAAAATTAATACAAAAACTTAAACTAATCATCTATATAACAAAGTTAAATTATTTAAAATAACTACAAAAACAAATTTAGTTTATTAAAGTAGACAATTATTTTTTTGTTAAACAATTAAGTTAATAAATGAAATAAAATTAAGGAGATTTAATAAATTTAGTGAGTTTATAATATTAAATTTATAATTAATGAATTGTTAAAAGACATATAAAAATTATGTTATTTTAAATTAGTTAATATTTAATACATGAAATGTTAAATAAAAAACTATGTAATTTAAATTTAATTAAGGAGATTAATTAATTAATTAAAAAAATCTCAAATTCTTAAAAATAAAGGCTAAGAAACTAAACTAAATAATAAATTGTAAGACTATAAAAATAAAGCAAAATATAAATTAACTATTTTTAAAGATTAAAATACATGAATTATTATAAAAAATGATTAATTGATAAATTTATTTATAAAAATAAAAAACTGTTAATATATAGTAAAAAGTGCACAAATAATTAATTAAAATCAATAAAAAATAATTAAAAAGATGTGAAAAAACTATGTAAAATAACGCCACATCAAATTCCCCCACACTTAAGAATTGTTTGTCCTTAAACAATCTTCTGTTTTATTATCCTTGAGAAACTGAAAAATGTTTTATGAATTAATTCAGTATATAACATGCCAAGAAATTTAGAATTAGAGGAAAATGAAACTTTCAAAAGGATTTTAAAGAATGAATTTTTCAAATGAAACCTTGCCAATAGCATATAATCAAAGGGTAATCAAAAAATAAAAGAATCATCAATCAATGAAGATGTTCTGCCTCATATGTGACATTACATAATGACTCATCTCAATTCAAATCTAAGATCTAAATCCTAGATGACAACATGTTAAATTTATGTGGAATTAATAACTTAACCAATGGAACTTTGTACTTTGACTCACTCTTTGGGTCCAAAAATAAATATTTTTTTTGAATCACTTTACTGATACAACCTAAATGATTCCCATATAAAGAATTTGTCCCATTCTTCATCCGGTGTTTATCATTACCCTCACCTTAATGAACTTATTTTTGACCCTAGACACTTTATTTTATTTTTCCCAAGCCATGTATCATGTGCTAAGCACTGTGAATATGCACTTATTCAAAGTGTACAGAGGGATTATAATAAACAGAAATATACCCAACATATAGGGTCTTAGAGATTCACCATGGGATCCTAGATGCCCAAATTACTCCAATTTCAAAAGATTTTTATGAAAACCATTTAAATTGTCTCATTAAGGTGATAACTTTAATAAATAATAAAAATGTGTGTCCCCTAGGATCAATTCAAACTTCCAGTTCCAAGGGTTATGATCCTAATTCCACCAACAAGTTTCCCATATCACTATCAAAAGTAGTTCCTAAACCAAATTTCCATTTAATCACTAAAAAATTTCACCCAACAATCATCCACCCACAGTAACTTCATTTTCTCAATAGCTCTTAACTACCTATTAGGAATCATTCAAAAGAAAGACCCAATTGAGTACAGTGTAAAGCCTAAAATTATGAAATAATTTTGAAATTTTTTTAACCATTTTTAACCATTTTTTTGGAAAAAATTGTAAGTGAAAGTGGGAATTGATGGGCTCACATTAAAGATAGTTTAGCTTAGTCAATAATTGACCCCATCCCCCACACTTAAAACCCAACTTTTTCCCCAAATATAAATTCTAAATATGGAGAAGAACAATTTGATTGTTTAAGTTTAAAACGGATTTTATATTACATTAGATATATGAAATGTATAAAGGGTCTATTTGAAGTTCAAAAATATTTTTTTCCTCAATAATTAATGTTCAACAGGTTCAAAAGCAAGTACATGCATTAATAATTATTCTAATGAATAATTTTCAAAACATCTCAACAGTAACATGTGAGGTGTATGTTCATAGTGTATTGGGTGTAATCATTTTAATATATTTAATTTAATAATATGTTCAGTAAAGAAAAATAATGAATGCTAAAACACCCCAACCTAAAGAAAATTCAATACAAAATTTCTGAGCCTGCATGTACCCCCCTTCACTTATGTTCCAGCAGTGATTTATTTTAATATATCAGTTAAATTAAAATTTCAGCAAGAGGCACATGCATAATTTTATTAAAAAAAGTGACATGAAATAGAAAACTTTTAGTTTTCTTATACATGCATCATATTTCCCAGAAAACATGTAGCATAATTTTTTATACAAGCAGAATTTTTAAGGTAACAATCACCATCTACCCAATTGTAATTAATGTGAATTGCAGTCAATTTTATTAAAGTGAACAAGGAGTAGAGAAATTAATGAAAACTAAAGAATATAATACTTCCATGAATCAAATTTTATCATTAAATATTCAGCAAGGGAATCCCACTCCTTCAAACACACAACACCAATATCTTTATAACCTTGAAAAGGCACCAGGAGACCAAGAAAAAGTAGTAACAAGAGCTTCCCAAAAACAGAGCATAGAAGAAGCACATTTTTCAAGGGTAAGAATGAAACAAAGTAAAGACAAAAATAACCATGGGTTGCTCCCATGTAGTACTATGTTTTAAATTATTCATCCATACTTTAATCAAGATCAATTATCTAGAACTGTAAAGGCATCAAAGCTCTTCAGCTATCCCTCAAAATAAAGTTTCAATCTCTGCCCATTAACCAACATGGGTTTGTTCTCTTCACCTACAATTTCAAAATCTCCATTATTAAGCACTCTTACAACAGTAAAAAATACAGACCACTTGGACTTCAGTTTTCTAGGGAAGAGTTTTAGTCTATAATTAAAGAGAAGGACATTCTATCCAGGTTTGAATTCTTTGTCTTGAATTATAGAATCATGAAAGATTTTAGTCCTCTCTTTATAAAATCTCAAATTATCGTAACCATCTCTTCTTATCTCATCTAACTCAATCATCTCAAGTAACCTCCTCTCACTAGCACTCTTAAGATCAAAATTCAAAGCCTTAACGTCCCAATAAGACATGTGTTTCAACTCCACATGTAAATGAAAACATTTCCCAAAAAATAACCTGTATGGAGACATACCTATTGGGGTCTTGAAAGTAGTTCTATATTCCCATAAAGCTTCATCCAATTTAAGAGACCATTCTTTCCTAGAGGTTGACACAGTTTTCTCAAGTATTTGTTTCATTTCACTATTTGATATTTCTAATTGTCCACTAGACTATGGATGACAATGAGTTCCAGTTTTATGAACACAACCATATTTTTTCATCAAATCCTTAAACTTTTAATTATTAAAATGTGTTCCATTATCAGTAATAAAGGCTTTTGGAACTCCAAATCTTTAAAAGATGTTATTTTTAACAAATTTTATTATAGAGTTGTATTTATTATTGGGCAGCGTCACTACCTTAACCCACTTTGAAACATAATCTTCAGCAACAAGAATATACTCATTCACATTAGATGATGGAAATAGACCCATAAAATCTAAACCCTAGACATCGAAAATCTCTACTTCTAGAATTACTTTTTGGGGTAACTCTTGCTTCCTACCAACATTTTATAGCCTCTGAAACTTGTCAAATCCAACTACAAAGCTCATAGAATACTTGAAAAGAGTAGGCCAATAAAAATCCAATTGTAAGATTTTTTGAGTAGTTCTTTCACCACCATGGTGACCTCTCCCAGTTGGGGAATGAAAACTATCTAAGATAGAAAACATTTCTTCTTCAGGAACACACCTCCTCTGAATACCATAAGCACATCTCTTAAATAGTAGAGGTTCATCCCAAAGGTATTATTTAAGATCAGAAATAAATTTATTCCTTTGTTTATTGGACATATTTTTAGGAAAGACTCCTGCTTCAAGGAAGTTGAAAAAATATACATACCAAGAAGACTGCCTAATAGAAACAACGAATAGTTTTTCATCAGGAAAAGAAGAGTTTATTTCCATGGGATCTTCATATGGAGTATGAGGAAGCCTAGATAGTTGGTCAACAACTAAATTCTAAACTCCCTGCTTATCCCTAATCTCTAAATCAAACTCTTGTAGCAAAAAAATCCATCTAATCAGCCTAGGTATAGTTCTTTAGAAGGAAAATACTTCAAAGCAGAGTGGTTAGTGAAAATGATTACTTTTGAACCTAACAAATATTGTGTAAACTTTTCTAGAGAAAAAATAGCTAGAAATTATTTTCTAGTGGTGGTATAATTCTTTTGGGCCTCGTCTTGCAGTCTAATAGAATAGTACACCACATGTAGTTTCCTATCTTTCCTCAGTCCAAGGATAGCACCTACAACCATGTCACTAGAATCACACATAAGCTCAAAAGGTAGTTTCCAATCTGGTGTAGTGATGATAGGTGATGTAGTGAGTTTTTATTTAAGCAGTTTAAATGATTTCAAACAATTTTCATCAAAATTGAAAGGCGCATCCTTAACAAGCAATGAACACAAGGGATTGGTTATTTTGGAAAATTCTTTTATAAACCTTCGATAGAAACTGACATGCCCTAGAAAAATTCTAATACCTTTAACATTTCCAGGAGGTGGAAATTTTTGAATGACTTATACTTCAGAAATATCAACTTCTAGACCTCTCTTGGACACCGTATGACCAAGAACTATACCTTCTGTGACCATGAATTAACACATCTCCCAATTAAGAACAAGGTTGGTTTCAATGAATCTTTCCATAACTAAATCAAGATTTCTTAGAAAAGTATAAAAAGTATTACCCACAATGGAGAAATCATCCATGAAAACCTCAATAATTATTTCAATAATATCCAAAAAGATAGCCATCATACACCTTTGAAAGGTTGCAGGAGATCCACACAACCCAAAGGGAACCCGCCTGTAAGAAAATGTACCAAAGGGGAATGTGAAAGATGTATTTTCCTGATCCTCTAGAGTAATGGGAATCTGTTTGTAACCATAATATCCATCTAGGAGATAGGAAAATTCATTTCTAGAAAGCCTTTCAAGAATTTGATCCCATAAGGGAATTGAAAAATGGTCCTTCTTAGTGGTTCCATTCATCTTTCTATAATCTATACAAACACTCCATTTTATGGCTTTCCTAACATGGATTTCTTCATTCTTTTCAGTTTTTACTATAGTGAAAACTCCCTTCATGGGGACAACCTATACAGGGATGAACCAAGCACTATCATAAATGTGTTATATTATTATAGTGTCTAATAACTTAATCACTTCCTCTCTTACATCTTCTTTCATGTTTGTGTTCGACCTTATTTGACACTCTAGCCTAGGATTATGGTCAGGATCCATAGGTATTTTATGCATACAGAATGAAGGAATAATACCATTTATATTATCTATGGTATATAATATGGAAGATTTAAGTATTTTCAACACTCTCAACAGTCTTTCTTTTTGGTTTTCATTAAGTTCAGTATAAATTATGATAGGAAAAGTGGAATTATCACCCTAAAATGATTATTTCAAATGAGTAGGGATTGGTTTTAGTTCACGAGTGGGTGTTTCTACACTATAAGGAAGAATCTTAGGCCTAGGAGGTCTAATATCTTCAACATATTTCTTGTAAGTAGTGTTAAATGATGAAAGATTTTTAATTTATAACTCAAATTTAGAAATAACAATGCTGCTATCCTAATTGGGTAGCACACTGTCCATATTTTCCAAATCATAATTCAACAAGTTAATAAAAGAATAATCATCAAGTTGTCTCAAAAGGTCTCCCTCAACATCATCAAAGTTTTCAACAAGGTTGGTGTTAACAGAAACTCCCTCAAATTCACTCAAAAATCTCTTAAGTTCATAAATAGAGGACTCTTCTACAACAGAAACTGGACAGTTGTCCAGTTCTGGGAAATTTTCCAGATTCTGTTTTGAGCATAAATTTCAACTTGTGAAACATGTAAGTCATGGTTTTAAAATTCCAAATGATTTTCTTCAATAAATGATTGTTTTTTAGATTCTTAAACGTTTTCAGTTGAATTTTCATCATCTAAGGACTCTACCATTGAACAGTTTTCAAAATAGGTTGGTCCTTTTCATTTTTAAACACATTGAATTTTTCTTTTTGTTCTCCAATTTTGAAAATAAGTTGAACCTTAGAGATATCAATAATATAAAAACTTGTGGCTAATAAAGTCCTACCCAATATGATGGGAACCTCTTGATCACACTCCATGTCTAAGACTAAAAAGTATACAGGCAGAAACAACTTCCCAACCCCAACTAGCAAGTCATCTACCATACACACAGGATGAGTGAAAGATCTATCAACCAAATTAAATATGACTCTAGTGGGTTGAAGGTCACCCAACCTAAACTATCAAAATAGTGAGTATGGGAGAAGATTAATACTATCACCTTAATCACAAAAACAATTGAGATGATCAGAATTTACTAGTGTGCAAGGAATGACAAATCTACTTAGGTATTTAAATTTTGGTGGGATTTTCTTTTGGAGTACAACACTACACTCTTTAGTGAGGCTATAAGTAACACATTCTTCGGGGTTCCTTTTGTTTGAAACAATTTTCTTAATATATTTCAAGTAATAATGTATTTGAATTAATTCTTGAATGAATGGAATGTTAACTTGAAGATTGGAAAGGAGACCAAGGAACTGAAGAAGTTCCACCTTGGTGTTACTTTGTGGTTTTAGCTTCTCAGGGAAAGGGAAGGGTGGTGAAAAGTTTTTAAGAACAGTGGGTATATCCCTCACCTCTTCCTCAAATTTTTATTTTTCTTTATTCTTTTTATTTTTAGAAAAAATATCATCTGCGATTCGAGAAAAAAACTCATATTTTAATCATTTATTAAATCTTTCTATGAATTTCCAACATGTGAATGAAGCAGATTTTTATTACCAGATTCAAGCAAATTTTCATTTTAGGAATTTTCAAAGTCTTTTTTAGCAACAATTTGAGTATTCATCACACTTCTATTTACTAACTCTATGGAATTCTCTCTAGGGTTAAGTTCAATTGTGCTTGGAAGTCTACCCTTTTCCCTAGATGAAAAGTCTCAAGCAAGTTGTCCTAGTTGTGTTTCCATGTTTTGCATTCTAAAATTATTTTTCATTTTATCTAACTCATATATTTTTTTTGTTTGGTTAGCCGAGTCATGTATATTTCTTCTTGAGAGTTAATTTTATTAAATATTAAATCAATCTTAAAAGACATTTTATTATCATTGTTTCCTTGTGCATTTGAAGACTCACCCCTTTGTTGATTTTGAAAATTTGGTGTTGGTTGACTCTGATAGTTAGGGGTAGTGGATTACTAAATTAGGTATCGATATTTCTAGGATAAATTTGGATGGTTCCTATAGCCTTGATTAATTTTTTTTGAAAATAGATCTTCTTTGGGTGGAATCCTAGGATTATAATTGAAAAAGTTTGAGTTCTCTTGTTGTTGGTATAGAAGATCAAAGTTAGGATAAAAGTTTTTAGAATTATCAAACATTACACATTGTGAAAATTTTTCTCTTAAAGATTTATTGGTGTTTTTACAGCCATGTTGATTAACAGTTTTCTTAGAGTTTGGGTTCATTAAAGATTGAAGTTATTTGGTGATTTCATCAAGTTAAGTTTGATTTTAATTCATTGAACCAGTGTTAAAATTAACATTTTTATTGAATCTTTTTCTTCTTGAATTCTATTGTTGAGAGTTAAGGGCCATATTATCAAAGATTTGTCTCAAATCTCCATCTGTCTTATCATTGTAATTACCCCCAGCATCCTGATCAACTGGATTCCGTCTAGAAGGTGAAATACCTTCATAGAAGGTGTATATGAGAAGGTGGGATGAAATTTGATGATGGGGACACTGCCTAAGAAGGTCCCTAAATCTATCCCAAGATTAATAAAAATATTATCTATCCTCTTGATAAAAACTAGTGATTTTTGTTCTAATTTATCCTTCTAATATTTGAGGATAAAATTTCATTATGAATGAGTTGTGCACTTGATCCTAGTTTTCAAAGATATTCTCATCTAGCCTCAGAAACCAATTCCTAGAATTAACTTTAAGGAAAAATGGAAAGACACTCATTCTTAGCTTATTCTATATGAGTCCTAGAAGTGGTAATTTCTTCATAGTGTTATAGAAGTCTCTAATGAAGGAAAGAGAGTCCCCATTAGAAAGTCCATTAAAAGTGGGGAACTGTGAGATGTGTGACTATTTAAGTTCATAGTTTTGGGCTCCATGAGATAACCTAATGAAAGATAGATTGCTTGAAACTTGAAGAAGTTGAAACTCTCTCATACTAGGACTTTCCAATTCATCTAAGAGTTATGGTTGATGATTTTAAAATTCATTAGGTGAAGGAAATATCTCATCTAGATGTTCCATTTCTAATTTGTTTTTCTTTCTTAGAGTAGTTAAGTGTTTATCTAATTTAGGGTTCAGGGGCTCTAATCTATCAGCGGTAGAAATAGTGTTCATGAAACAAGTGGTAAAAACTGAAATTCAACACAAACAACAATAGAAGTATAGTAACACACAAAAGTTGATAGAATTGAATTTTTTAACAGTTTTCAAATATTTCATTTTTTAATTTTTTTTGAGTTTTTTATATGTGATTTTTTAAAAGTTTTTTAGAAATGTAATGGGTCGTTCCTTCCCCAAAAATGGATCCAAAAACATGATATTAATATTATTGAATTTAGTCAAAGCTTAATTATTTATATTCGTACTAACTACTGTATATGTGGCAAGCCGGGTCGAACCCACAGAGAAGGCGATTTTGCCCAAAACTTTTCTAAAACTTTTCAAAAGACCCTACTTTTGTCAGCAGTGGAGTAGGTTTCCTATTTTTTATATTATTTTTATGTTTTTCATAAATCAGTAAGGTAACTACACTTTTTTGGTTTTTATTATATACTATCATGAAACAGGAAACATACGGATAGGAAGTAACAAAGATATTAAATTCTGATAAATGAACAAGATGTCCAGGGAAAAACTTTATTCTACTGGTTGTGAAGTATTCTTGTTCACTTAAAAGTTGATGAAATATACCACATTATAAAATAATGACTCACTACCCTCATGAGGAGTAAATTCATAAATATTGTCTGATCTTGGAGTTCGGCACTCCAAGATTGAAAACATAGAAAATTATGATTTGAAAATGGAAATTGAACGAACTCAACATATGTTCTGAAGTTTTCTAAATTTATAATCTTTTGAAAGATATATCCATGATAAATATCTCTAAATGATTGTAGAATTTAAGAAATTAAGTGCTAGTGGTATGATGAAGTTGAATGTATTCAGTATTGATCTCACCGACAAATTACGAATACATTGAATTGATAAAGTGAAAAGGAAGTAAAGATACCAGTAGAATTTTTTAAATCCATGAACTTGAAGGTTTAGCTAACAATATTGATCATTATAATATAAACTAAAAACATAAAATTATAGTGAATGAAATTGAAAAGAAAATAGAGGAGAATACTCCCCTATGAACTAAGATACTGTCTGATCTTCTCCTTATATCTCCTAGAAATGGCTCGTTAGGAACTCCTCTAGATGCTGCTAGGTTCTTTTCCTTCCACTGTAAATCTTGTGAGTGAATGAGTGAATCTCCCTCATAATTCTTACTGCTCTGCTTTTGTATCCTACTTTCATAAGATTCACATCACCCCTTGTCTTCCACCGACATAGTCTTGTATTTTGAAGTGTATCCATACACGTGTGCTTTTTCATGAAACTCACGTTGTTTTAGAAATTACCTTGTAACTAACTCCCGATGTGTTAGCTGAATGAATGTGGACATGTTTTTGACTCCACTGTGAACCTGAATAGCTAAGACAGAAAAATAAATAAATAATTCAATGTTAAAATTTCAATTTTATAAACAAAAGTTAAATGAAATATTAAATAATTATTATTTATTAATTTAATTATTATTGAACACTAATTTTCTTAATTTAATGTCATTATATGTTATTATTTATTTTATTTTATAAAAGTTATTAATTTACTAAATTAATAAATTTAATTACAATTTTTATATTTAAATTAAAGCTATTAAATTATATCGGTTAATGCAATTTAATTATTTTATTTTATAATTTATTTTATTTATAAATTAAAATATTTATTTTAATCTTAGTTTTATAAACTAATTAGATTTAAATTTTCTTATTTTTATTTTTTTAAACACAAATTATCTCTTCCCCCCAAATCTTGGTGTAACAAGGGGGAAAGGGCAACTTCTTCCCAAAGCTTCTAGCTCTAGTGTGAACACGGCAGACTCATTCCCTAAGGATAAACTCGACAGTGACTCCCTCCCCGATTGAGCTTCAACAAAGAGGCTTCAGATTTCAGGTAGCGCGACCCATCCTTCATCGACGGTGTCATCCTTGTATGATGCTCTATCCAAATCCATGGTGGTGTGATTTCACCAGGTTCCAGTGGTGATGATTAAGGATTTGGTGAGTTACAACCTCCTCCTTGTTGAAATGAACTCAACTCCTACAGGTGGGGACAACTACTACTCATCGAGCTCAGCTTTGGGTGGGGGTCGACGTCTATCAGAAATCATGGTTCAAATCTAGAGAAGGGGTGACGATTTAGGGTTGAGTGAGTTCAGAATGGTAGGCCGGGATGAACTGTGTTAGTTTAATGATTTTGAGTCTAGTTTTAAATGATAAAGTGACGCTTCAATTTGTGCTAGAAAACTTTTGTGTAAACGATGATTGAGGATGAAGACCTCCAGTAGCGTTGGGGAAGAGACAGCGAGGATCGGTGGCAAGGAGAGGTTACGGTGGCATCGTGAAGGGATACAGTGCCACATGCTGGGAATAAGAGACGGTGGAAGGGTAGGTTGCGGTGCCATGGATTACGGTGGGAGGATGAAATAGTTTAAGAATTGTTTTGTGGCACCGTGAAGGCAGGAGATGGTGGTGACTGTGGGACCATAATAGGATTACAATGGGAGGAGGCTGGAGTGGAACCAGTTTGAAAGGGATACGGTGAGACAGTGAAGTAGAATTGATGGTGGCACTGTGAGAGAAACTGTGTGAGGAATTAGTTGTGCCACTGTTACATTACAAAACAAAAAAATTTAAAAAACAAACTAAAACCAAAATAAAATATAAACAAAATAAAAATTAACTAAAATTATTGATACTCAAAGACTTAAATGAATTTATGAAATAATAAAAACTAACTTAATTTATTAAAAGTTTCAAAATAAAATCCTTAAATTAAAATTAAATATAATCTTAAAATTAATAAGCAACTATATTTTTAAAAATTAATAAAAAACTTAAACAAAATATCTATATAAAAAAGTTAAATTATTTAAAATAACTACTAAAACAAATTAAATTTATTAAAGTAGAAAATTATTTTGTTCTTAAACAATTAAGTTAATAAATGAAATTAAATTAATGAGATTTAATAAATGTAGTGATTTTATAATCTAAAATTTATAATTAATGAATTGTTAAAAGACATAAAAAATTATGTTATTTTAAATTAATTAATATTTAATACATGAAATGTTAAATTAACAACTAAGTAATTTAAATGTAATTAAGGAGATTAATTAATTAAAAATAAAATTATTAAATATGAAAGCTAAGATAGTAAACTAAATAATAAATTGTAAGACTATACAAATAAAGTAGAATATAAATTAACTATTTTAAAATCTTAAAATACATAAATTATTAAAAAAAATGATTAACTGATAAATTTGTTTATAAAAATACAAAAGTGTTAATATATAGTAAAAAGTGAAAAAATAATCAATTAAAATTAATGAAAGTAAATTAAATATATGTCACAAAACTATGTAAAATAAGGTCTCATCAAACATAAAATATCCACCAGTAACTTTATATTTGATGATGTGATACTTTAAATCAATGTTTTTTGATATTTAATGTTGGAAAGGATTTTTTTGAAAGATAAATGGAACTTTTATTAACAAAAAATATATTTAATGGTGTAGGAACTTTTACTTTCAAATATTCTGGTTTTACTTTCATCCAAATCATTTGTGTACAAGCATAGATGGTGGAAACATAATCTTTTTCTACTATAATAAATGTCATTGAACTCTGTTTCTTAATATTCCCACTCAAATAACATTCTACCAAGAAGAATATTTATCCTAAAGTTGATTTTATATATTATCAATCTATATCCCAATAAGAATCTATGTATCCATGAAATATTATATCAATGTTTATTTTACACAATAGCCCATGAGAAATTATTCATTTAACATATCTCAGAATTATCTTTTCTTCAAATATATGTGATTCCATTAGATCACTTTGATATCTTTCACAAAACGTAACAATATACACAATTTAAGATCTATAATCTATAATATTGAGAAAACATCGTATCAATTTCTATAAGTCTTTCTGATTCACACTTTTCCTAGCCTCATATTTACTCAACTTTATGAAAAAAATAGTTGTAGAAACTTTTTTAAAACCCTCTATGAAAAAATTATGTAATAATTCCATGGAATACTTTTATTGAGATAGAAAAATGTATCTCTATTTTTTTAAACATGTAAACCCATGAATAAACTTAATTCTCCAAGAATTGACATTTCAAAATTCTTCTTCATTTCTTTAGAAAACTCTTTACAAGAATTTTCTCGATCCCCTACAAAAATTATGTCATCAATATAAAAAATTACAATCAAGGCATATAAGTTTATCTACATCATATATAATTTTTTTCAACTTTACTTTTAGAAAAATTCAGCATTTTCAAGAAACTATCATGTTTGGATTATTGGGCAGGTAAATTTTTTTTCAACCCATTCAAGGATTTCTTCAACTTACATTCCTTGGATATATATCTATCGCGTATGAAACCATAAGGTTTATTAATATACCCTTCTTCCTTAATTTCCGTTTTTAATAAAGATGTCTTTATATCCATCTCATAAACATTATAATAATGATGTATATCCACTACCAAGAAAATTATGATAGTTTCTTATGTCTCAATGGGAGAAAATATTCAAAATACACACCTTTAACTTATGAATAACATTTTAAAACATGTCATTCTTTGTTTCTTTAAATTTACCTATGTTCATTCGTCTTATTTATAAATGCTCATTTTTTTCTAATAATATTCCTCCTTGCTGGTCTTAGAATGAGTTTCCAAGTGTCATTTTTTTCGATCTGATCAAACTCATCATTCATTGCATCCACCCATTAGTTATGTTTAGTTTATTTTGAAATTGATTTTGGCTCAACCTATAAGATGAGTGATGTTTGATTTTATAATCTAAATTTTCTTCTAGTTTGAACTAGAGCTTTCTAATTTCCAATAATAATTTCAAATTCAACCTATTTCTATATAGTATAAAATTTTATAGATTTTTTTATTTCAACAAATTACTCACCACATGATTCTTATAAATCTTCAATCACATGATTTGGATCATTTTCATCTTTTATTTTGTAATTGTTACTGTAATTATTTAACTTAAATTTCACAACATTATCAACAACCATTGTTTCTGAAGGATGAAATTTTAAAAAATTTGACATCATTGGAATCCAAAAACTTTTGTAAAAATGTATTCCCACATTTATAACTTCTTTGGTTGTGTGAATATACCATGAAAATTTTATCCTCATCTTTTTCATCAAATTTTCTAAGATTTAGTTTTTATCTTTATTAGACATAGACTTCCAAAAATATTGAAAAATTTCACTAATTTTTTTGTTATACCACATCTAATTAGAATTAATGTTTCATTATAGCCTTAAAAACTTATTTTTTGTACATTTACAACAATACTAATAGCTTCTCCCCAGAAAAAAATATAAATTTTATACTTAGCTTGCATACATATTCCCATTTCCACAAAAAAATTATTTTTCCTTTATGACACTTCATTATTTAAGGTGTGTATAGAGGACTATAATGATGTCGAATTATATTTTTCATCAGATATTATTAAAAATAATTACCTGTGTACTTCATTTCATTATCTATTCTCAGTTACAGTATCTAACCACCCAACTCTCTTTCCACATATCTTTTGAAAAAATTAAACCTTTACAAAACATATAATTTATTATTTATAAACATAATGTTGGTCATCCAATAGAAATCATCAATTAATGTAATAAAATAAAAATAAAATTTCATTTATTTTTTTCTCATTGGTCAACACAAATCAGAGTGAAAAATCTTAATAGGTCATATAGACTGAATTTCAACTTTCATATGAATTCTTCAAATCATCTTCCCTTTTAGACAAGTTTTATGAACATCAACTTCTTTCATGTTGAACATTGAAAAGTTTATTAAAGAATATAATTTAGAAATTATTTTCATATTTTTTGTCTAAGATACCCAATCCTAAAATTTTACATCTTGTTCTCATCTTTAGTACTCAAATAACATGATTTACCAAGTTCTCCAATTTGAAAGAGATCTATCCTCGTGCTTTATCCCATGTTAATAACTTTACCATCTTAAAAATTTATGATGATGAAAGAATATTGTCTAAAAATAACTTACTTTTCATCATCACAGAGTCAGATCACACTAAGTAAGTAGTTATTAAGAACATAAATGAATAAAACTTCCATATATTATAGTTTCTCAGCTTCAATCATAGTCATTCCTATTCCTCTGATTTTTAAGGAACTATCATTTTAAAAATGAAACTTCCCATACTTTATGATTTTCAACATCATTAAATATTTTTATATCACTTTTCATGTGTGTGGAATACCCACTATCAATAATCCATGGTTTATTACTTTTTTTCTTTTAGTAATGTCTCAACAACAAAGTATATTTCTTTAAATTTCTTATTTCCAACTTATTTTTCTTTCCTCTTATAAGAAACTTATCCTAGAAGTGTTTTAAAAAATTCTTTAGAAAATTGGACATCTTGGTAACATCTTCCATATACTTATTTTAGGAAATAAAATTGATTTTTCATTGTAAATTTTCAAACATTTTAGATTTTGGTTTTCCAACTTCTTAAGACTTAGGAAAGTTACTAACTTTTATTATATTATTTCTCCTTCTAATTTTATACATGATTCTAGGAAGAGACAGTTTTTTCCAATAATTATAATATTTTTGAGCAAATAAACAAATAAACAATAACGACAATGATATCCATTGAATATCAGTCTTATATAGAAATAAAATCTTTCTCTGTAATTAGTTTTCCTAGGTTCATAACATCTTTCTGTTTTTGTTTCCTCCTAACATGTGGAAACTTTTTTATGAAGTTTTTTCTCAAATTTTATAGATGTGATGTTTTTCTCATATACTTTCTTAATCTAGGATTTCATAATATTTTTATTATAACCTATAAGGTTAGTAAAATTAGGTGAACCTTTACATTTAATAGGTGTATATTTTACTTAATTCTTGAAATTATATTTTTTAGAGACTTGAGATTATTCATCTTTTACCTGAGTAACCATATTGAAATTTTAATTCATCTTTATTAAGTTACTTTTAACCTAAAAAACTTTGTATTGGATTTTACAAACCTCATCCTCCTTATCAATAGGTTTCTCACTAAGATCTTACACCACCTGTCCTTGTTTAATAATTTTTACTTTAAGGTTTATGACCTCCTGAATATACTCATCTTCCTATTTTAGGACATCATTACTTCCTTCAACATACTTCTCGATTTATTTATTCATTATTTGAAAATATGGTATGGAATTTTCTGAAATTCAATCTTCTGATGAATTTTTATGAGTAGAGTCAATCTCAACTTTCTTACTCAATATACTTCTTCTATTTCTAGTGAAAATTTTCTTACCTTCAGTAGATTTCTTATCTTCTCTAAAAGATTTTTTAAAGTTATTACATTGAGGTTATTCTTTAGAATTATATTCATATTTAACAAATTTATTCATAGGGTAATATTTCATGGCTCCCTCCCTCTATAGATACCACATTTAGGGGTAGATAGATAATGAGCCCTTGATTCTCGCTTCCAATAGGCCTCGGGTTGGCGAATATCACTGAGGGTATACAAGTCTCATGAAATGGGAGGCATTACCCTCTATAATAAAGTAGGATCATGATATAATATGAATCAACAAAAAAACTATAAGACATAATATAAAAAAAATACAAACCCTTCCACAATTCTTGTATAAATGAAATAGATAAAATAAAAGTCTCTAAGGTAAATACCCAAAAGTAAATCTAAAGAAACGACATAGAAACTATCAATGATATTATATTGAAATATCCATAACAGTATATGTAATCCTACCGAAAACCTAAAAACAGTTTTATATACACAGGGTGAGCATACAAGTATACTCAGTAGGAAAACCAAAGCCTCTCGTGAACATGTGAAAGAAGAATATTAATGCAAACATGAGAAAATAACAGAACCAAATAGCACCTTTAAAGGTATAATAACCACCCCAACCTCACCAAGGTACTCTCACCAAATAATGAAAGACAAGAAATATAATATAACAAGAATCACATTGATAAGGGTACCCCACACCAATTTCCAACTAGAATACTTCTCTCACATCCCAACGTCATATCTTCTGTATATCACATCACATCACATCCTACCCGCACACACTTTGGGCCATCACAACACAACACATCTCATCCACACACACCTGGGCCACCATAACGCATCAAATCAAAACTCAAAAGTGGAACTTTTGACTTCTGACCATCACAACCCATGCATGTCCTTATGGTATCCTAGAAGAGGGAGTGAGGAAGAGCGGGTAGCTAGCCAGCTATCCTCCCACAAGGATGTTGAAAAAAAACACCCCTGCGTGACTATGCGGGTGTCGGCATGTAGTGCTCGATGTGGGTGGGATGCGTATAGAACTTACAACAATATAAAATTATATATATATATATATATTATCAAGAACTCAAGCCCATCCTATGGGTTCATAATCAAACTAACCAAGTCATAACAACGTCACTTTTTCTACCACCTCTAAATGCATAACACCACAAAAACAATCCATGAGCCGCATTCATGTTTCCAACCAATTTCATTTAATAATATCATTATTTTCATTATTTATCATCAACCAAATTTCACCACACAACCCACCATTTAATTATTCGTTAACCATTTTCAACCCATTAACAAAAGCAAACCATTCCATTTCAATCATTATTAATCATTTATTCCATCACTACATAGGAATATAGCACAAAAAAGCACCACCTCACCACCCCAAAATCATGTCCAACCAACCTCCTCTCCACCCAAAAATCACGACCCAAAAACCACCTTTCCACCCTAAAAGCATGACCCACAAACCACCTCACTGCCCCAAAATCATGGCCCACAAACCATCATCCCTACATGGCCCAACAAAAAATCACCGCAAAAAAAAAAGCACGAAAAAAAATCACAACACCTCATGATAATTTTACATATTTAAAAAGGGTATTTTAGAACATTAAACTTTATTTTTTGGGTGTTATCACACAAGCCATAATACTAGAGAAACCTATCATGACCCGTCCCAGTGTGGACTGTTTCACAACTCCCCAATCCCACCTCTAATAGGCCAGGGGCTGGGGAATTGAACGAGTAGGCATATCAATAACGTGGAGGCATTTCCTATATACCTATATACACGTACAAATATCCAATCCTAAAAAATGATGAAATTTAAAAACCACTAAGTAACAAATGCATGAAAATCACTACATCCCACAACCAGAGTATGACAGAAAGTTAAGTAAATAGAGCCAGAATATAAGCCCAATACAAAGAGTCTATAACCAGAAGTCCAACTTGTAAGAAAAAGGTACTGAGACAGTTGTCTATAGCTGCAGGAACACACCTCTATCTATCAGGTCTCACAAAGCATCGTCTAGTCCTGGTCCGCCTAGGACTCCGTTAAAAGGTTGATCATCTGTACAAGACATGACATGTGCGGGAAAATACCATAAAATGGTGAGTATAACAATACTTATTACGAAACCTCAAAGACAAAAAACAATACAGCAGGAGAAGGTATAGTAATCTCTACACAAGTATATGTCTAAAACACATATAATAAGAATATGTGAATATACTCAATCCAAGACACATAGTTTAGAGGTAAGTCATAACCAATGTATACCAGCACTAGGAATTCATCTTGAAGATTCCCTGAAGCACTCATCTTGGAGAACACACTCCTGATTCCAATATCACTGATGACGCCCATCTGAGAGGTACTGCGCGTCGAGTCTCGCCATGAGAAAGATGCACTGTTAGATCTGAAGAGAGACATGATAAAACATATAAGGATCACAACCAGGTCCATAGGGTGATACCAAGAACTCAATCTAGATTAACCTACTATGCATAGAATCAATGACCATGTGGTGTTGGTAACATCGATACTAATAACTCCACCTAGGGAACAAAAATAAATAGAGGATCCCACTCAGAGCCTCTGAGGGGGATTCTAAAATCTATATCTAGGAAGTTATTCTAATGGAATTATAGTCATAGGAGTAAGAAATTACTTTTACCAACCTTTAGGTAAATGGTAAAGGGAACAAACCCTAACGAAACTTGTCCAAGATACAGAGGACAAGAGAATTAAGACATGTAAGAAGGGGTACATGACATGTAGTAGGGGAAAACGATGTATCCCTTGAAGCAAGGTAATTCCTATGTACAATGGCCTATGTCTTCCAAACCATCTCATGTAAAAAAGTAATACACTGAGTGTAGAAGGGTTACACACCACGTCTTTGTTTCTACGGTCCGCCTGTATACTTCAGCTGTGTGCTAATACATGACGTCAACCCATGTGTCCCTTCCCATGTATCGGTACACAAGGTATCCCATGTAGTTGGCCCAAACCAAGTTATGTGTGGGAGTACATGCCATGTAGGCAACCCGTGTACTCCACCTCATGTCCATGTACTCCTTCACGTATATTCCAAGTCTGTCCAAGGGAACTACATTCCCTGTGTATCAGGTTTTTTTTCAGAACACGTCTTCTTCCTCCTACTTATGCTAACCGATCCCTCGGTCTCTGTTACAATGATCACTTCTCTATTAAACTCAAGATACAAGTTTTTTTTCTATTCCATAACTGAATTGGTGATATTTGGGCCTTCTATCTACTCAGAAAACACAATTGTCACTATTCTTCATTGCTCACCGAAGAATGAAAAATTAACACCGATTATTGTTTGATATATTTACACAACCACCATCATACCTCCTCCGATCCATAATGATGTCTGATTTATTATTTTAGACCATAACACAAAGAATAAAATGTGCAATGATTGATTGTTCTAAGAAAGGTCGAACCATGGAGAAAAATGAAGAACATCACAAAGAACAGTGAATCAAGGGAGAAAGACAATCAAATTGAGAGGGAAAAACCTCAATTGATGTTCATGTTGATATTTTTTAATCACCATTAGAATGGTAAATGAATAAATCTACATTTATAATAATAATAATAAATCATCCTAGTAAACTCGCAAAATAATCCGTCTCGCAAATACGATCGATCTGCGGGATAATTTATTCATGGATTAGTCTATGTTCATAGGAATAATAAAGAAAGGGGAAATGGAATCAAAATAATGAATACTACTTAGATTTAGATCATTCATTGATTAAGAATAGTCTTTGAGTCATCATTGTTGTCAAGATCCGTCATGATTGGTGTTTTTCAATTTCCGATTTGATGTTCCATCGTTGCCTGCTTAAGATAATTCTCAAGAACTCTCTCTCTAGGGTCTCCAAAGGATTACAGGGTTTTGAGACTAACCCTGGATCTATGAAAGAGGTTTTATTTATAAATAATCATGTTTTTATCTCCCTACATAAAAAAAATAAAATAAAATAATTTTTTATTAATTTATTTTATTCATTTAAGTACCTGTGATGAAATTACACAACTGACCCACACAGAACAATGTTATGTTGTAGAAAGGGTAAAACCACTATTATGAACACAACGGTGCCCTCATATATTTGATTTGGAAAACTATTTATAAAGTTTTCCACTTTTTCAGGAAAACCACGCACGTGTGCTATTAAATATTTTTATATTTTTTCAAACATTTGTTCTGGGGACACTGGGTCTTGAAATCACACGTTGTTTTAGAACTTGGTTTCAAAATCAATCCATATAATATTTAAAAATAATTAAAGGAAAATCGGAGTCATTACATTTTCTCCAACTTGGGGTTTTATTTCCTTGATAAGACAAAACAAAGTCTACTAAAAAAGATGATGGTACTGAGCACAAATCTAAGCTTCCCACTCCGAAGTGTTTTTCTGGATATTTCTGTGCTGCCACTGAACATGCACCAAGGGAATCGATCACCTACGAAAGATCCTCTCCTACTAATCCTTGATATCTATTGGGTACTCAGTATAAGTCACTCCATCTTCGATATCTAGCTTTCCCCAGTTGATAATGTGTGATGGTTCATGAAAGTACTGCATCAGCTGCGATACACGGAAGATGTCATGTACCCAATCTAACTATGGAGGTAGTGCTAAGCAGTACACCACCTCACCAACTTTACGTAGTATCTAAAAATGTCAGATGAACCTCAGAGATAAATTTCTGCCCCTACCAAATATCCTCAATCCATGTTGGGGTGAAACCCGCAGGAACACATGGTCTCCTTCCTTGAACTCCAAATGCATTCATCACCTATCATCAGAAGACCTATGACAACTCTCTTTAGTTTTCATCCACTCCTGGATTATCTGCGCCTTGTCTATAGTATCTCACACCAGCTTTGGGCCCATGAGTGATAACTGTCATAGTTCATTCCATTAAAGTGGTGACCTTCAAGGTCTCATATACAAAGCCTCAAATGGTATTGTACCAATGGTGGAATGGTATATTTTTTTGTATTCAAACTCCACTAGTGGTAGGTGATCCTCCTAACTACAACTGAAGTCTAACATGAAAGATCAAAACATGTCCTCCATAACATGAATGGTTTTATCTATCTGGGCATTTATTTGTGGGTGAAATGTTGTGATCAAGTGTAACCGGATCTCAAATGCATCCTGTAATACCTTACAAAATTGGGATGTAAAGAAAGCATAACGATTTGAAACTATAAGGACCCAGCCTTAAACATTACATAATATTGAGTTATGTTAAGAATTCGAATTGAGGAACTTTTTAGGTTTAAAGTTTTAAAGAATTAGGCCATAACTCCTACATTTCATCTCAAATATTAAAAAGTAGACACTTCTACTCAGTATCCATTTTTTTATAAAATAAAAACTCTTAAAAAAATAAACATGTCTAGTTCCATGTTTTAGACAGCATGACTTTTCCTCGATCCCATCCTTGACCCAATTCATATTTAAGTCCTATGGAAAACATTTCAAAAACATGGAATGAGCATTAAAAGCTCAGTAAGAAATATA
Source organism: Viscum album (assembly GCA_963277665.1). Lineage (NCBI taxonomy): Eukaryota > Viridiplantae > Streptophyta > Magnoliopsida > Santalales > Viscaceae > Viscum > Viscum album. Next base: position 798,728,633 of record OY728150.1, on the reverse strand, counting down.
AAATAAGTAAAGAAAACATTATTCCATGAATAAATACAAATCAAGGAAATCATACTTTTCAATCTTAAAACATAATATCATTAACATACCTCACAAAATCATGAGATTTATTAATAACACATTGAAATCATAAATCATATAGGTAACTTGTGTCATCCATATAGAACTTACATTGTAGATATCACAACCACATAGGGATTTACATTTAGAATACCCATCATAGTATATTTCCTAAATATCTTAGGAGAAACATTAATGTTTACCTTTGTCACGTTACCCAATGCATTAGAGAGCAATCTTGGGCCCATCCTCCCTAGGTTTATCATAGAACCACCCATATATGAAAAAAATTCCCAATAAAAATAACATATTCATAACATATAAAACAATTATAAAGGAAATATAACATTTCCACATTGCAATCACAATATATCATTTCAAGATATTAACATCATCAATGCTTTATCAAACCATTTTCAAAACCATTTAAAACATTTAATAAGGAGATTTTTGAATCAAAGTGTACCATACCAATTTGATGCTTTTAAAGGAATTAAAATTTTAAAACATTAATGCCCACATAAATAAATCCTTCAACTATTTTTAAAACATGGTCATTAATGAAAAATATTTAGAAGAATAAATCTTTAAAATAATGTTTCAGTTAAAGAGTCCCTTGGCACTTGAGAAAATAATTGAATAAAAATAATTACATAATAACATTATAAAAAGCTTATAATATCATGAGAATAAGGTGATTCATGATATAATGTGTCAAAGTGAAGTATATACACCATATAAAAGTGAATTTGTGTATACCAACAAATAAGTCTCAATGGAATGTAAATTGGGACAAAGTCCCTTACAAAGATCGTATCTTTAGATTAAGGATAAATCAATGACATAATTATGTGTAAAAAATAATAATACAACCAATATAAGTGGATATTAAGTGTAAAAAAATCATTGGTCATTCAAAAATATTCATAGAACAACATAACCAAGAAGTAGAAGTTTAACCCAAATAATTGAAATTGGGTTAAGAAGTTCTCTTACATAAATTCGACAGCCTAACGCCATCACTTTAAAATTTATAAAATGAGTTGATGAGAGAGAAAATGGTCTCTAATAACATGGACATAACATTTAAAGAAATAAGGATATATAAGAACATATCCCAACCTAAGAAAATGGAAATTAAAATACAGAACATAAAATAAGTCTTTGACTAAAAAAGAGTACGGTGAAAGGTTCCCTTACCGATTTGGTAACTTATGAAACATACAACCCATGAAGGAAGGATCATAAAATGAAGATTTAAACACCCATAAATTAAATTATATTACACAAATAATATAATAATGGGAAGTACATACACAACACAAAAGGAAATAGTTCCAAATATAGAATGAATCTCATGGGAATAAAATGTGAGATGAAAACCCCTTACCTCAAGTACGACTTATCTTGTATGTTCCTTGTTATTCCTGAATAATAATCTTAAGTTAATTTATACTTTCTTAAGAACTTTTTTCAAGTTTATTATTCCTTTTATATCACTTATTACCTTGTTATAACAATTAAATAATTATTTGAGTTCATATCGGACATTTTGTTGATGTTCGGAACTTGAGTAAAAAATGAACTTGTTATAATTACAAATTGTCCATGTGGTCAAAATTTCATTATATATAGAATTATTTTTATGATTTAGATATCATATATATCATATATATATATATACATTATATATTTATTTAGAATAATCTATATCATTTGGATATATGAAAATGAAATGCACCGTTCATGGAGACGGTAAGCCTTACGCATGCATGTATGCTAATTTCATTTCATTGTTTTCATTTTTAATGGAATGAAAACCAAATGATACATAGGTATATTATTATTACAGTATAATATAATATTATATATATGTTACATAAGTTCATTAACACCATCCTTTATACATTCTAGGCATGGTATGAACGAGTCATATAACTTTGAGGGGGCGGTAGTCCGCGCTTCCTCAAATGAAATTATCTTATATATACAACATGAAAAGCATAAAGGTATGTTCTAAAAGATAATTATATAAGAATATAGATAAAATAAATATCATAAATATTATATATAATTATAGTGCGAACATAATGGCCACCATGAGAGGTGGTAGGATAAAATTGAACAATCATCATTTCGTGAGGCAGTAGTTCGCCATCCACTGAAAAAGTATGTTCTTTACCATTAGACAGAGGTGTGTGTAAGTGTAGTTAAAATACTTCTCATAAAAAACCTAGTATATTGAGGATACTGGTTTTTTTATGTTAAAAAATAATAAGAATATCATAGGGAGTGAATAGGTAAAATAAAAGAAGAGAATTTGAGGGAAGACAATACCTTTAAATCTGGTAACTCCCTTTAGTTTGAACGAAAAGGATTTCTAGAAGTGTCTTATGCCTAAGTTAAGGATTCTAAGAGGAATATAGGGATTTTTTGAGCTTATTTGGGTAGATTTTGGATGATCCAAGGGGATTGAGAGGTGTGAGTAATGGGTTAGAGGCGATGTCCTTTTATAAGAGGGAGGAGGGGCTCTTTAGGAAAGTTTGAAAGTATCATTTTATTATAAAATGATTTTCGGTTTCAAAAGGTCAAAAAATAATTAAATTAGAATATTAGATGAATATAAGTTGAAATAAAACCATTCAATAAGAATTAGACATGTTTTATATATTTGTTTAATCCTTATCTTTTTTATTTAACCCTTTGTTAACTTATTTAACTTTCACCATGTCTTATTGTATATTCAGACTATATGGTTAATATATTTACTATATAATGTCAAGAGTCCCAAAATATATCATGAATGAAATTTTTAACATCATATATGTCATTTTTATGAATCTTATATTTTTATTACTATTTTATCATTTAATAAAATATTAGTTGATTTAAAAACTCATTTATGTCAATTTTTATACTATTCATATCACGAATTTTTATAAAATCCAATACAACTTTATTCTTTCTAAAAACCTTCAATAATTCAATTATAAAAAGTCATAATCATCTCTAAAATTCGTGTATGGCATAAAAAGTTTCAAAATAAATTTATTTTAATATTTATAATCTCATTTATTGAAAACATTCATTAATGAGGTAATTATTACATACTCATTGTGTTATAAATAAATTTATTTATTTGATGTATAAAAATTATAAATAAAATACCATGATGTAGGAAATATTTTTATCTTTATAATTACTATTTATAGTCAAATATATCAATTATATATCCCCACATTAATTTTTTTTAGAAAAACAATACATGTTTATGATATTGTTATTTTTACTTAAATAAAAAGTTATTAATATCATTGTCTTACCCAAATGGCTTTTAAAGGCCAAAAGTTCTACCCTAGGATTTTATTTGTCATCGATGACTCATCCAATAATGTTATGAAAAGTGTTAAGGTAATTTTATATTATTATAACATTATTTTTACATTGAATAGCCCTATTTACCTTTAACCGCAGTAAATAAAAATCAAAAGTTTCTATTCACCAAAAATTATTTTCATCCTATTGAACCACATTTTACTTAATTAAAACAACCATGTATGTTGAATTTTTGAAATTTAATTCATAGAAGTGGTAAAATTTCATTTAAATGAAAAAGTCGGTTTTTTAACTACTATGTAGTGTTTTTCACTATTCATAAAAATTAAACATTTTTAGAAAAATACCAAAATTTTACCTAAAGATAATTTTGATATTATGAATTTAAAACTAATTTATATTTTTAATAAAATTTAAAACATATAAGTTTCATTAATTAATTTTAAATTTATTTATGTTGTTAAAACTAGAAAGCGTGTTTTTAAGAAGTAAAAACTACAAAAAGATTGACATGTGTTTATGTTAAATTTCAAGGTAAAATTACTTCAAATTACCAAAATTGGATTCGATGGTAAAAATATAATCCAATTACACTTTAAACCCATTTAAAAAGAAAATATTACCATATAAATAAATCAGATGAAAAGACATTTTTGACTTAAAATGTAGTATTTTTCACGAATGGGTGTTTCAGTGGAAATGAAAGGGATTTCGAAGAACATGCCGCATGTACCCTTGGCATTTCAAAATTTTCTGACCGTTGGCTCCTCGTCGATCGTCCCGTCGGTAGCTTCTCCGGCCCTCCCGACCTTCGATCTAGGGCCAGCGCCACCGGCTATCAGGCCTTCTCCTTAGTTCCAGTCTTCTTCCCGGGGTTCTCCTCATTCCTTCAAAGAGGCGTTATGTGACTCGTCGAACCAGATTCCATGTCCGGCGTCCTGTCCGGTGTCTACGGAGGTGATGTGGGAGGGTTCTTGCATCTCATTGGAGGTTCCTTTCTCAGACTTCTCAATGGCTGCGGAGGATCTCAAATGGATGCTCGTGGCCCGTTTTGGATCTTCTCTGCCGCCCCTGGCGGTGTTCAGGCGATTTGTGGAGTCGTGGGGGCTTCAAGTGCCGGCCCGCATCTCCCTCCTGCATCGGAATTATTTCTTCCTCGGTCTGGGCACGGAAGAAGATTTCGTCTTTGACTGGTGCAAGGCGCCACACTGTTGGAATCGTTGGAATTTTAGTTTGTCCAGATGGTCCATGGAGGCTCACAGAGGGAGGGAGTGTCCTCAGGCTGCTGTGTGGATCATTTTGTCGGGCCCTCCTCTGCCTTTCCAGTCCGATGCTTTTCTCAAGGCCATTGGTGACTCCCTCGAAGGTTTTCTTTCCTCGGATGATCTCAGTCACAGGGGAGAGATTGCTGCGGCGGCTAAGATATGTGTTGATCTTGATCTCTCTCGGCCCATTCCAGAGAAGTTGTCTCTAAAGGTGCAGGGTGCTTTTTAATGGTCCCAGAAGATTGTATACCCGGTGTTCCCTAGGTTCTGCATAGCTTGTCTTCTCCAAGGGAATTCTCTTCAAGTATGCAGGAAGCATCAGGCAGATTCTTGGAGACGTCCTCGTCAAAGGTCTCGTGAGCCTGGTTTCGCGGTGGAGGAAGGTGGTTCTCCACATGTTTCTATAGTGCCGCTCGCGGAGAGTTCTGAGTTTGTGGAGGGGAGAGGGTAGGCCCCTCCATCTGTAGGTCCTCTGACCATGCTTAACGGATCTCATGCCATTATTCCAAACTGGATTCATCCTCATTTTGGCGCTTTTATTCCGGACTGGATTCTGGCTTTGCTTCCAGTGTTTTTCACTGCAAACCAGTTGTGGGAAGGCAGCTTGCTCAAGTGCTTTATTCGACCATCTAGCAAATTTCCAGGTAATTTTTCTTACGAGACTCTGATAGAACCCATTTCCTTATTCTAGGGCATTCACAAGGCATTGCTTCCATAGGCTCTAGTGAAGGAACATGATCTGGGGGGGGGTTGCCTCTTAGGCCGCTTTGCCAAGTTTATCGGCTGCTTGGGGAGAGAGCCCTCAAGATACTATCTCTGAATCTCCGCCTAGTGATTTGAAAGTGGCAGGTTCATCCCCCTTCCCACGAGTGAGACGAGAATCCACAGGGCTGCGGGCTCTAAGCCCAGGATGTGTACTAGGTTGCAGTTGAAGAAGATCCGGTCACAGGAATGCACTCCTCTCCCACCCCTCAAGTTGGGTCACTCGTCTGAGGCCAAAGCCAACGAACCCGTTCCAATGTTTAAGGTCCTTATTTGGAATGCTTGTGGTCTTCGGGCCCGAGCCAAGAAATATTTTATGGCTAATGATGTTTCCAAAAACTCAGTGGTTGTACTGGCGATTCTTGAACCAATGCTGGCTTCGAATAAGATCAAGGAGTATGCGCTTCGCCTTAGAACATGGGTTTTCATGCATGAAAATCCTCTGAACTCTCATATTTGGCTCTTTTGGAAGGATCAACTCAAAGAAGATAAGATTGGTGTTTCAGATCAATATTTGGCTGCCAGGATCTCTGATGGATTCCATGAAATCATCTTTTATTTTATCTATGCCAAGTGCAATGCCATAGAGAGGGAAGAGCTCTGGAGGGATCTAGAGGGCATTATTGATGATAACACCCCATGGGTATTTGGGGGTGACTTCAATATTATAGCCACTCTGGAGGAGAAGCAGGGAGGAGGTGATTTCCCCAGGAGTGTCAGTCAGTCCTTTGTATCGCTTATGGATAGAAGAGAACTCCATGATGCGGGGTTCGAAGGTGACCGATTTACCTGGTGCAACAACCAACATGGAGGAAGGCGAACCTGGTGCTATCTTGACAGGTGTTTGTTGAATGAAGCAGCCATCTCTGCCTTTCCTAACACCAAAGTGTCTCATCTTGTCCGATGGCTCTCAGATCATTATCCTCTGCTTCTCAGAATGGGGCATGCTCCTCCAAGGGAGGCCCAATTCCAGTTCTCAAAGTCATGGGAAGAGGATCCAGGATTCATTGATCTAGTTCAGGAGGTTTGGTTTCCCATTTATGAGGGGAATACCTGGATCACTATCCAAAAAAATCTTAGACGACTGAATCTCAAACTTCGAAGATGGAGGAACACTATTTCTGCCCATGATCAAGAGCTTCACGAGATCAGTGGGGGGGTGGATCGAATGGAGATGGGTCTCAAACAGGGATGGGAGGAAGGCCTATTTAACGATCTTCATCTCAAGAAGGATCCCCTTTCTGATATTCTCATGAGGCATAACCAGATGGCTAGAGAGAGCACCAGGGTGCGGTGGCTCCATGAAGGTGATAGGAACACGTGGTATTTCCATGCATGTATCAAAGAAAGGAGAAGAAGACATAATCCTAATGTTCACAGAGGGGATGGATCCTTCTCTAATGATCATGATGAAATAGGAGAGATGATCAATAACAGACTCAAACAAACCCTGGCAGGCCCGAACACTCTTTCTAATATGGGCTACCCAAGGGGGGAAACAGAGATCTTTGAGGATATTCCTGATTGCGTTTCCAGGGAAACCGATGAGAGATTGCGAAGGAGCCCTGATGAACAAGAAGTCCATGATGAAATTTGGTCTCTGAACCCAGACAGCATCCCCGTCCCGAAAGGCATTCCAGGATCCTTTTATAGGGTTACATGGGACATTATTAAAGGAGACATTTTGCATGCAATTCAGGATTATTTTAGAGGTGGGAACCTGCCATGGATTGTATGTCCCACCAAGGTGGTGTTTCTTCCTAAAGTAAGTAACCCCCAATGCATCGACAATTACCACCCCATTAGTATGTGCAACTTTCCCTATAAAATCCTTGCAAGTATCATTAATAGGAGGTTGGCGATGCACATGGACTCTTGGTTAGCCCTTGAACAACATGGATTTATCAAAGTCCGGTCCATTCAAGGAGCGATTGGAATTGCACATGAAATGGTTAGTGACATCAATCATAAATCTTTCGGGGGGAACTTGATTCTTAAGTTGGATATGAATAAGACATATGATCAGATGGAATGGGGCTTCATGCTCAGGGTGTTGGCCTGCATGGGGATATCTCAATGGACCAGGGATCTTCTGTTTCACTGCTTTAGTTCGGCTTGGATCTCATCTTCTTTCATGGGAAAACAGTTTGGATTCTTCAAGGCGTGTCGGGGCCTCAGGAAAGGTGACCCCTTATCTCCCACCATTTTTATTATCTCGCAAAATGCTCTCAGTTGTTCTATCAATAGGGGTATCTAAATGGGAAGAATCACCCCTTTTAAGAACCGCTATAATCCTCTGAGTATTTCGCACTTGATGTTTACTGACAACTCCATTTTTTTCTACAATGGTAGTAGGAGATCAGTGCAGGGAGTTTGTGGTATTCTAGAGGAATATTGTAAGTGGAGCAGGTAGTTTCTTAACAGGGATACATGTCTTTACTTTGCCACAATGAAGACCTCAGATAGATGGATAGGAAGTCTGGATGTTAGTCTGAATATGCGAAGAGGGAAGTTTCCCATTGAGTATATTGGAGCTCTGGTCAGTCTATACTCACCTAGAGTCCATCATTTTGATAAAATAGTCAGCAAGATCATAGGACAGATCTTTAACTGGAAGAATCGACTTCTCCATTTTGGAGGCCGCATCACGCTTGTGAATAATTTTTTAGTGTCCATTCTCATGCATGTGCTTTCTACATTGAAGGTACCTAAAGCCATTATCATCAACCTGGAAAGGGTTATGTTTTATTTTATTTGGTATGGGATAATGGAAGGAAGGTATCATTGGGCTTCCCATGAGTGCATGTCAAGGACGATCCAGGAAGGTGGCATAAACTTGAGGAGCTTCCATGATACGATGCAGGGGCTTCATGCCAAACTCGCATGGGAGGCTTTGGAGGGCCGCACATTATGGGGCAGGTTCATGCAAGGCAGATACGGCCAGGACATGGGATTGAAGAGACCTCATCCTTCCATGTAATGGAATCTGATCCATCCCCATGTTTATACGCTGAGACATCATTCGAAGTGGATGGTGGGAAAGGGTGACCCGAATTTATGGATTCATGACTGGGGCACTGGTTGTCTCTGGTTTCTAGAATGCTTGGCTCCTTCCTTGTCTTTTCGAGAGGCGAGTAATCACCTCAGTTTTATCCAGGCGATTCTGAATGAGAACTAGCGAGAGGTCTTCAGTGATATTGTGCCCAGGGAGGAGCTAGATGCTCTGATTTTCATGGCCTCTTCTTCAGGTGCATTTTCTGCTAAGGAGTATTAGCGAGTGAGGATTTCTACAAACAAGAGTGACCAGTGGGGGGAAATGTTGTGGTTTAAGGAAGTGCCCATGAAATTTAACTTCCTGCTTTGGCGTGTGTGGCAGAATTCCCTTCCCACAGAAGATAGGGTCAGATTTCTTGGCATTAGTATGGCCTCAAGGTGCTGGTGTTGCTCCCATCCTCAATAGGAAACAACCATCCATCTGTTTATGGGTAGCGACTGGGCTCGAAGGATTTGTCATACTTCAGGTTTACCACTTGGAGAGGGGCATAGTGATGATGGACTGGAGGACTTTATTTCAACTTGGATCATGGGGCTGGGTGTTCAAGGGGAGGAACGGTGTGGCTGGGTGCTGATTATTCTGGCTGGTTGCTGGACACTATGGAAAGCTAGGAATGAGGCTCGCCATGATAACACCCCATGCACAAGCATGAGCATTGTTTTCAAGATGAGGAACACTCTTCTGGATCTGGTTGGTTTGTGCAAGGGATGATTGGGTGCCCCCTTAATCAGAAGGTTCAGTTTGGCTCTGGGGTCTCTTTTACAGGGTGGAGGGCGAGGGTAGGGGAAATGGGTGCAGTGGCGTTCTCCAAGGGAGGTCTTTAAGCTCAATACGGATGGTTCCCTTCTGAATGGAATGATGTGATGTGGAGGAGTTGTTTGGGATCAAAGGGGGTTTATTATAGCATCCTTCTAGGCCAGCTTTGGTGCGGGCGATGCTTTATGGGCAGAGACTTTGGTGATGGTCACCGGGTTGGATCTCTGCAAGGAAAGATGCATCAGTCTTGAAGAGGTGGAGACCGACTCCCTCACTCTTTTTAATGCTCTCTTAAAGAAGGACAGGTGTCCATGGAACATTACTTACTGCATCAGAAAGTTCCACTCTCTTTTGGACAACAGGACATGTATCTCTCACACGTGGTGGGAGGGGAATATGGTGGCATACTTCTTGTCCTCTAAGGCTCCCTCGAACTGTAGCACATCCTACTTCCTGAGCTTGGGTTCTTTTCCCCTTGAGGGGGTCCAATTTGTGGTTAATGATTCCCTTGGTCTCCAATACTTTAGACCTCCTTAATTATTTGTTTTGTTTGGACCTTTCCTTGTACATATGGAAATCAATAAAAATGGTTGTTTTCAGGTCAGTATTTTTCACTATTCATTAAAAATGAATTTAATCAGAAAAATACCAAAAAATTACCCAAAGTAAATTTTGATGTCCCGCATCTAAAGAAGAAGTTTATTTTGTCAAATGAAACATATAAAAGTGAAAAAAACTAGATTTAATAAGGGTTCTCCATCAAAAGGTGGTAACACTACCTTTTAAAAAATACTAGAGTATTTATGATTAAAAAATTGGATTCATTCTCATTTTATTCCTCTAAAATTTATTAGATAAATTTAAAAACATTTAATAAACATGTTTAATCATAAAATGGTTAGTTCTGTTCATTCCCACCAATAAAACGGTTAGGCGTTAACTACCATTTAAAATAATAATATTATGTTATTATTATTTTCAGTATGACTCAGCATTGTGTGTAACATAAGACTTTGGAGAAACTCATTGTTGCGTCTTGGGTACACCATCAAAAATAGCATCCCCTTTAAATGAAAATTAATATTTAATTCAAAAATATTAATAAATATGAAAATTTTATATTCTTTATTTACCTGTGAGGTTACATAAAAAAAATTTAATAGAACTCCAAGGATTATAGCTATCTTATAAATGTAGAGGCATTCCAAGCTCTCTACTGAACTCTACTCTTAGATAGCTAGGAAGTTGGATGAATTGGTGATTTGTTCAATAGTCACCCATATGGAATTGTGTCCCCTAGATGTACATGGTAAACCAATCACAAATTCCATTGATACCCTATCCCACTTCCATTCCAGAACCTCAAGGGGTTGAGCATAACCCACTAGAACCTGATGGTCAACCTTCACTTGCTGACAAGTAAGGCATTAAGATACAAACTTTTCAACTCCTTTATTCAAATCTGGCCACAAAAACTGATGTTGGATGTCCTGGTACATCTTTACCACACATGGATGTATCGCTAAAGGGTATATATGAAACTCACTCAAAACCTCCTCTCGTAATGTCACTAGTATTGCTGTGTATCCTCTGAAATGAATGAAATACTCCCCACCTTTTGAATATCCAACTAGAGCATTCCCTGTGGAAATATAAGCATGTCGAGTCTCGCAGTTGGTATCCCCAAGTTGTGCCTCCCCGAATCACTATAAGAGTGGAGGGGTGAAAACTATTGACTAGAGGTAAGATGCTCCATTTCCATCCACTAAGGACAATTGCAATGAGGCCAATGAATTTTATGCCTTGTTCAAAAAATATGAACTAGATCTCCTTCTATGATCATATATGACCATGTTCCCCTTATCAAGAGTATAGAAAATCTCAAAGTCATAATCCTAGTGGAACTCTAACCATCACCTCTTTCTTAAGTTGAGATCCTTCTGGGAGAAGATACACTTGAGACTCTTGTGATAATATTATATGTTAAACCACTTTCCTATCAGGTAGTGTCTTCACATATTCAATGAAAATATTACCACTGTTAACTCAAGATTGTGGGCCATGTAGTTATAATAGTGTGGTATCAACTGGTGTGAACCATATACAATCCCCACTAGCCTATGTATTAGGAAAAAACCAAATTCAGTTCCTCACGCATCACATAACACTATGTACTTGACACCCTCCTCCGACAATTTCAAGATCAGAGAACTTGTAAAAATCTACCTCAACTACTAAAAAGACTACAAGAACTTTTCTGTCCATGCGAAAGGCAACCCCTTTTGAGTCAAATCTGACATAGGTGCTGATATCCATGAGAAATCAGGTATGAATCTATGATAATAACCTGCTGGCATAAGGAAGCCTCACACCTCCATCATTCTTTTGGGTGGATCCCATACTAACACTACCTTGACCTTGGCCAAGTCCACTACCACTCCACCTACTGAGATAACATCTCCCAGAAAGTGGACCACCTGAATCCATAATTATAAGTTCAAGAGATTTTCGTAAAGATGGTGCTCTCGGGGTACGTCTAGAACTATCCTTAAGTGTCTCACATGCTCCTACAACTACACCCTCTTCTCAAAAATCTCTATAAGAGCCATCTGATATGTTGGTGAAGATATTGGTGTTGTCCTGGGGTTTAAATCAACGCATAAGTCTATCTCCTGGTGGGGATGTAAACCTGGAACATATTTAGGAAAGACTTCCTCTTACTCGACCACTACTACAGGAAACTAGAAACTCATAACTTCCACTACACCAAGGTTCGGGCTAGACAATTGATGAATAATTGGTGGCACCCTCCTATGCATGAGTCCATCATGTTCTTCCCCAGTTTCCTTTTCACCAAAAAAGGTAAACCTCATTCCATCACTGCATACACACTTCACCCTTCACCCAAAATAGTCAATCTGGGCATGAACTTTAGATACCCAATCCATACCAAGAATAACATCATAAGGCCTTGACACTGCCACCAAGAGGTTCCAACTGAAACTATAGACTCCAAGGTCCATTTCATGCTATCAACATATGTGTGTGATTATTGAGTCTTATCAAGTAGGTATCTCCAAGCATAAGGGCCGAGTCAACGGTTCAACTAGAATATCTAGGTCTCATACAAGAAATGTGGTGAGAAAGGAATGACTATAACTTATGTCTATCAGTACTATATCTAAAGTAGATAAGAAACATACCGTACCTAGAATCACTCCTCAATCCTCTAGGTCATATGCCTTGACCACATACATATATCCCACCCATGTCTTCTAACTCCCTTATCTTGGTGTGTGCCACTTGGGGGTGGTGGTGGTAACAAGTAAATATGTTGGCCACCTCCTACTGCTCTCCCAGCTGATCTTCCATGTACACCGACCTAAGGATTTACCTTCTCCTTCCATTGTCTCTACCTCATTGGTCTATCCACAGTATCCCTATCAACAGTTCAATGGGTTGGACAATCTCAAGTGAGATGTCCCCTGCCGTCACATGAATAGAACTGCCTCTCTCTAGGATGATTGGACCCACCCTATGATCCCTGAACTATTGATCCTTTTTCCTAGGAACTCCTCCTAAAACGTCTCCCACATCTAGGTTCCTGATACTGATATTTTCTCCCTACTATCAAGGTCTCTACTCCTTCTTGACCATTGTGGATTACTGTTGACTGCAACTGCTTAGCCAAGAAACTTTCAACCACCAAAGCTTGCTCAAGTACCCCAACATAAGTAGGAATGAATATAGGGATAAAACTGGATCAAATTTTTATACAAAGTCCTCATTCAAATGTCCATGTCCTGCAGTACTGATCTCTATCTATATCCATCGAGTACATAAAAAGGATGATAAAACTAGATGAATAATCAGATACTGTCATGCTACCCTACTGGAGCTGAATAAGCTCCTAGATACACACAACTCTCAATGTAACTAGTAAAAACTCCTCTCTAATGAGGTGATAAAACTCTATCCATGAAAGAGTCACCTTATCATAAGTGTGGATAGATAAAATCCACCATCTTCCTACCGAGATGTGTAGAAGTCTCACCACCAAGACCACCATATGATCTGCTGGTGCCCTGACTAGATGGAAAACTCGGCTCACCACCTCTATCCAGTCCTTAGCTACCTGTGGGTCATGATCACCTTAAAACCTAAGGGGTATCTACTACAGAAATTTGTGCAGAACACTCAGCCTACGCTCCTCATCCACTGGTAATGCAGGTACCACGTGCTACTCTATAGGTGGCAATATGGTTGGTGCACCACCTATAGGTAACATCTAAGGAACTCGTCCCTATATTGAGGCCTTGTCACTAAGGGGGTCATTCTCATGATCAATATGATGAATCCTAGCTAGTATATGTCGTAGAGGAATCTTTTAACAAATAATATATACCATGGTCAATGAGTATATCATGAGAGATGAATCAAGAAGGACATGGAAACCACAACCCATTCCTATATGATGCATGTACCATTATTTTCCCTACAACTAGTGTTCTCATGTATTGAGTCAAAAGAAGGTTATTAGAGACTTGGTGTATCGATACGTCAACTGATTCACAAACACTATAGTATTTGACCTAAAAGTCTAAATTGAAACACATAACACTATTTCCCCAAAACAATATCATAGACTCCCAGTCCTAAATTATAACCAACTACCACTGATACAAATCTCTCATGACGCATCCCAATGGGGCCCATGCTGTGACTCCCCAAGCCTGCATCCAATAGGTTAAGGGTAGGTGACTAGCACCGAGTAGGCATATCACTAACATGGGAGGCATTGCCTATATACCTGTATGTACACACACATCTCCAAGCCCACAAAATGCTGAAATGTAAACACCACTAAGTTAAAAATGCATGAAAAACACTATATGCCACAAAATAGAGTAGGAAAGAAAGTAAATTAAATTAAATAGGGCTAAAATACAAGCTCACCACAATGTTTCTGTAACCACAGATCCAACCTATAAGAAAAAGTTAATGGGATTGCGTCTGTAGACGTAGGAAAACACCTCATTTTTTCCGGTCTCACAAAGAACCTTCTGGTCTTGGTTCACCTTTGAATCCATCAATAGGCTGATCTTCTACACAAGACATGACACATATGGTAAAATCCCATGTAGGGGTGAGTATAAAAATACTCAAGAGGACACCCCGAAACCCAAAATCAATAGAATAAGATAAAGTAAAATCATCTCTGTTTAGGTATATGTCTACACCACATATAATAGGAATATAAAGATATAATCAATTGGAGACACACACTCTAGAGGTAAGTAACAACCACTAAATACTAGCACTAGGAATTTATCTCAAAGATTCCATGAAGAAGTCATCCGAGATAACACACTCTTGAGTATGATATCATTGATGACGTCTGTCTGAGAGGTACTACTCATTGGTTTTCTCCATGAGAAAGATATGCAGATAGATTTGAAGCGAGATACAATACAACAAATGAGGATCATAACTAGGGACATGGAGTGATACCAAAATTTCAATCTGGATTAACCTGCTAAGTAGAGGATCAATTACCATGTGGTTTTCGTCACATAAATACCAAGAACTCCACCTAGGGCATGAAGATAAATAGAGGATACCACTCTATGCCTCTCCGGGGGATTCCAATAACTCTATCCAGGAAGTCATGTTGAAGGGATTGTAGTCCTAGGAGTAGGAAATGATTTATACCAACCTTTAAGGAAATTATTAGGGGAACAAACCCTAATAAAAATTGTCCAAGATACAGAGGAATAGAAAATCAATCCATGTAAGAAGGTGTACATGACATGTACCAGGGGAACACATCATGTCCCTTGACCCCAGGTAATTCCCGTGTACAACGACCCATGTATTCCAAACAATGTCATGTAAAAGAGGAATACACAATGTATATAAGGGTTACACATCATTTCCTTTCATCTGGAGTCCGCTCGTATACTCTAACCGTGTACTAGTACACAACATCAACTCATGTACCGGTACACGGGGTAACATGTGTAGCTGGTCTAGGCCAAGTTGTGTGGGGGAGTACACATCATGTAGGAAACCCATGTACTCCACCCCATGTATGTATACTCTTCATGTACACACTGATTCCATCAAAGGGGGCTACACAACTTGTAGTCAAGGACTACAATGCATGTGTATCAGGTTTTTTCTAGAAACCATCTTCTTCCTTCTATTCATGACGGTTGATCCATAGATCTATGTTCCGGTGATTGGTTCACCAAGAAACTCAAGATCCATGATTTTTTTTCCATTCCATCACTGAATCAGTGAGATTCAGGCCTTATATCTACTTGGGAAACCAGATCATAGTCATTTTTTGTTTCATGCCGAATGATGTGAAATCAACACCAACTATTGTTTGATACATTTTGCGACCACCTTCGTACCTCTTTTGAGTCATAATGATTTCGGATCTATGATTTTGAATCATTTTGGAAGAATCAAATTTGCAATGATCGATTGTTCAAAGAAACATCAAACCGTGTGGAAAAACAATTTCATCATGAAGAACAGTGAATAGGGGGAGAAAAGAAAAATAAAACTGAGAGGGAAGAACCTAGATTGACGTTTGTTTTTATCTTGATTTTTCACTATTAGAATGGTAAAAAAATAAATCAAAATTTATAATCATAAGAATAAATGGTCCTGACAATCCATCAAAATAACCCATCATTAAAATATGATCGATTTGCGATTTAATCTATTTGTGGATTAGTCCATGTTGGTTATAGGAATCAAGAACGGGGAAAGGAAATAGAAATAACTCATCCTACATTGATTCAAATAATTTTTTGATTATGAATGGTTTATATGTTGTCGTCTTTGGTGAGATCTATAAAGAGCATCATTCATAAATTGCTGATTCGAAGTTCCTTCATCACTTGCTCAAGATAAATCTCCAGATCTCTATCTTCAGGGTCTCTAGAGGATCCTAGGGTTATGAGACTAACCCTAGATCTATAAAAAAGGTTTTATTTAAAAATAAACCTATCCTTGCATCGTTGTATCAATGAAATAAAATAAAATAATTTTTTCTTAATTTATATCATTCATTTAAGAAACTGTGATGACTTTCCACAACCCAGTCATCCTGACCAATGTTATGTCACACCTAGGATAAAACCACTCTTCTAAAATCAATAGTTCCCTTCAATTTCTAATATGTGAACCCATTTAGAAGTTATTACTCTTTTTTCAGAAAAACAGCATGCACGCACTAGTTAATATGTTAAAATTTTATCAAATATTTATTATGGAAACACTGGGCCTTGGAATCACATACCATATCAGCACTTGGTCTCAAAATCAATCCACATAATATTTAAAAATAATACATAGAAAATCCAAGTCATAAAAAAACCATTTCATTAGACAAATATAACTGGTTAATCAATTTCATTTTAGGGTAATATAACAATAATCACAACCAAAGCAGAAATCAAAACACATATTTCCAACACACACAAAAATGCCACAAACAATCATAATTTTTAGTTCATCCACAAACCCGTACAATCCATAATATCATAATAATATAAATTTTTTAAAATCATGCGAATCAAAGACCCTTTTCCCATTTCAATTTCCATTAATCAATTATTTATCTTTGACTAAGACAACACAACCATAACCCATAGATAAAAAAAGTAACAACTACCACATGAAACACAATAAATATAAAATATAAAATACATACCTTAAAAGTCTTTCCAACTTGTTGTGCACTGCAGGGAGAAGAAGAAGAGCCCGCAACCACAACTTCACCTTAAGAAACCATATATCAATATAAAACACACACAATAAAATAAAAACAAATCCAAAAAACACTACCCAAATCAAAATGCATGACGATAATGAAACTTAAAAGAAGAATGGGAGAAAACCATCCAAGAAGAAGGAAGGGATTACCAAAGATTTACAACAAACAACCACCTAGACAAACAGATCAAAGAGGTAGGAAGAGGGATATAAGAAATCCTTGGGGCACCTAGGGTTCACAAAAAACAATAGGAAGAAGAATCCATAGCTGAATGAATGAATATGCAGGCGAAAAAGAACTTTTAAACATGCATTGCATCCGGGATTTACATGACATGTAATACTCTTTCACGTCAGGTAATCCTTGGGGTTTGGTTTCACCAAAATATGCATCACATTTTAATTATTTAACCCCAAAAAATATACACATCATGAACTGACCCTGAAAAGGCCATGAAACCAAATTTAATGTCATGTAATACACCTACACAGTGTGTATTTCTTATAGTACCTCTACAACAAATCCATCCTCCAAAAAAACACCCAGAACCACCCTCAAACACCTCTAACCATCAAAAATAGAAAAGTAACAAACAGGGAAGGCACATACTATTACATTAGATACCTCTCAAATGATTCGTTTCCTTGATAATCCAAAAAAAAGCCCAAAAGGAAAGTCATCTAAAAAACTACCCCATGAGAAACGTCTCAAGGATCTCATCAAACCTCAAATGAAACCACCAACTAAACAAACCGACCCAAATGACCAAAAAACACACTTCAAAACAACATTACCATGAAACCACAACCACAAACCATATCATCTCACACAACCACACTTCCACACAACCATTGCACAACCATCTCTGTCACAAACCAAGCTGGGTCATCATCTGAATCATTGCCTGACATGATCCATGACATAGGCCCAAAGGGAAATACTGATCCCCACAGGCTGGCACAAGTGCCCGAGTATCAATACTAACAAGTTGGGAATTATTTTCCTGAAAATACAAGTATAAAACAAACAATAATAAACAATAAACCAAAGATAGAAAACCAAACCAAAAAATCCTTTACAAGGTTTTAGATTCAATTATAATAGTTATACAAAACCAAAAGTGGGCTACTGCAAGATGGGGACTAAAAACCATCTCCAAAAGCACCACATGGAAAGGGTAACATCTACGTCAAGCCATCGCCACAACACTACCCAAGAGGATCACTAGCATCCCAAACCACCATCACCAAAAGATTTACCTTTACATGTATCAAACACAACCAAGTCTGCTTACACCCAAAGGTGTAAGCAGGGTGTGAGAAAATGCCTAGTAGTATTCCACCCAAAAGGATTCCATTATTTAAATGTTAAATAAAAAATAAACTTTCAGGTTCAGTAAACTAAAGAAAGTGCTATAAAAATTTAAAGGAAAGCAGTTTTAATAAAAACAACTTTTAAGAGAATGCAATTTTAAATGAAAACACCTCCACCCTTGGAATATCCCAAAGCCACAATGTATGTTGATGACAAGCACATCATAGTCATAGATCACCAACATGGGAGAGGTTTTATGGGTATTAGCTTGAAAATGGTACCCTATAACCTCGTGTATCATTGTAAAGTGGTATAGGAACCACAACCATCCACGTTCTCATGCACGAGCTACTAGAGAAGAGAATAATCCAATATTCTAGTGGTCTCCAACCATCATCAAGATTTATTTAGTGTTTTAATCATCAATCCTGCTAAGTGAAACCCATATATAGATTCTTCAATATCACGAGAACATTATTACTAGTTTTTCCTCCTAGCTACCTAGTCTTCCCTTAGTGCTCAATCAATTTTCACATGCCACAAAATACACCACATTAACACACACAAGCCCAAAAAGGCATTACACACACCAAAAAACCACAATTTTTCACACCCAAAACCTCTTTAAAAAATCAAACTCACTCTAAAACCTTTCCAACCATGATTTAAATTCCAAAATAAACTTAATAAAACATTTACTCAATTTATAAAACATTTCAAATGCACACAACAAGTCCTCACTTCAAGAATACACCAATTTCACAAGAAAATTCAATTTTAAAATCAATTTCATATCCAAACTATTCAAAAAATACATTCACACCATACTCATAATTCATAAAACATATTAAAGAACACAAGATATCCCAATAAATTCATCAAGAAACTTTTAAGCATATAATTACGTACCTTTGATATGGAAAACCCCAAAGAATCTGGTGCGAATTTCTCACCTCACCTCAACTGCACCACGAGGAAGAAAGATCAAGCCCTACACCACAAGATCGGGCCATAAGGATCAAGATTCAAACATAAAATCGGAATCCTAGGGACGTAGAAGAGTAAAACCCAAAAAATAAGGGAGAAAACCCAAAATTGTAGGAGGAATCAAGGAGAGTAGACACTTACTTGGAGAATTGAGGAGAAAAAATACCAAATATGGTACAAAATTGGAGCTATAACGGAGGTGGAAGGGGGGAGAGGCATGCCTAAGCTGAGGGATCCTGTAGGAGGAGAGAAATGGAGTGATTGTTGGGGTTAAACCTGAGAGGAGAGAGAAATTTTAATATGATGGTACATATGCATAGTTAGTTCACACAGTTTGGGAAATCATGCTATAACCGTGAAGATAATTTTGTCTAGATAGAGACCTCCACACGGTTACCTAATCTGAGACGCACAACTGTGCAGAGGCTGTGTGGTAGGTTCTATCTCATATTGCACAGTTTCCTAGGTGGGTGTACATTTACTACTAACCATAAACCAACCATGTGCAGGGTCCTGTTCCCCCAAAATCCTCCATTTTTCTCCAAAATTAAAAGGAAATCCAAGGGAAAATGATAGACCAAAAATAAAATAGAAAAAATACACAAAAAGAAGATCATGGATGTGACAATTATCCCCACCATGAAAACTTTCCGCCCTCAGAAAATCCACCCGAATCTTGATCGACAAACAAGGGAACTCTTGATCGACCCAATCCATCTTTTCCCAAGTCTCATGTGTATCACCCCCATGATACCAAAGTACACATACCAATGGGACAGACTTCTCATGAATAACCTTCTCTTGGGAATCTACTATCTGTATTGGTCGCTCCAACATTGATAAATCAGGATCCAACTCCAAATCTTCCCAATTCAATACTTGAGATTGTTCTGGGATATACTTCTTCAGTTGGGAAACATGGAACATGTTGTGAATAGATGTCAAATGACAAGGAAAATCTAACTGGTGCTCCACCTTGCTAATTTGCTCATAGATTCCAAAAGGTCTTACATACCTCCGCATTAGCATTCCCTACTTCCCCAAGCGATGATGACCCAAATGAGGTGACACTTTCATGAACACATGATCACCCATGGAGAACTCAAGATCACAACATCTTTGATTAACATAATATTTATAGTGACTTTGAGCTATCAATAATCATTTCCTAATCAGCTTGAATTTCTCAGACATCTCTTGCACAAGGCTCGGTCCCAAAAGTGACGCCTCACCTACCTTAGCCCAATATAATGGAGATTGACAAGACTGACCATATATCACCTCAAAGGGAGCCATTTGAATGGAGGATTGGTAACTGTTATTATAATAAAATTCAACCAATCCCAAATGGATATCCCACGAACCTCCAAAGTCCAAAACACATGCACAAATCATGTCTTTTAGAATCTGATTTATACACTCTATTTTACCATTTTTTTGAGGATGGTATTCCATGATCATCTTAATATGTGACCCCAGATAACTTTTAAGGCCTTACCAGAACTAAGAGGTAAAATGGGGGTCGCTGTTAGAAACGATCATTGACGGCACACCATGAAGTCCGACCACTTCCTGAACATACAATCGACCCATTTCATCCACTTTATCTATATCTATGATCATAATGAAGAGGTATGATTTGGTAAAACGATAAATCACTAACCAAATAGAATTTCTTCCTTGAGGTGTAAGAGTTAAGAAAATAATGAAGTCCATGGTGACATCATCCCACTTCCAGATAGGAATGGGTAAAGGCTGAAGAAACCTAGAGGGCCTTTGATGCTCTTTTTTCACCTGATGAAAAGTATAACATATTGATAAAAATTAAAATATATCCCATATCATACCTGGACACTAGAACTATCGATGAACATCATAAAACATCTTTGTAGAACTAGGATGAATAACCCATAGAGAATGGTGGATATCTTGCATCACCACCTTCCTTATAGTTAACGACACTAAAAAATGGACCTTGAAAAATTGAATTATCTCTGGAGACAATGAACAATCAGAGGACATCTCCCCACCATGAGTCAACTACATATACTGGTGACACAACTCGTCACTAGGATTCTCCCATTGAACTAACTCCAAAAGAGACGGAGCCAACTGCACACTTTCCAGGAGTGCACCTCCACTATGCTCCTTGGTCTCTAAGTGTGTCTGGATGAAGAGCCCCATCAGATTCTACTCATCATTAGACTTCCTCAATTCCTGGACTAATACTTTCATGCTCAAGGTGTCAGCCCCCACATTATCCTTTCCTAGGGTATATATGATACCAAAGTCAAACCCCTACAAATATTCAATCCAACAACACTACATCATATTATGATCCTTATATGAGAAGATGTAGGCTAAGATCTTATGATCAGAGTAGACCAAAAAATTCTCTCCAAAGAGGCAGTGACACCATGTATTCAAAGCATGCATCACTACTGCCAACTCCAAGTCCTAGGTTGAGTAATTATTCTTAGGTGGTTAGAGTTGGAAAGAACCATACACCACCACATGATCATCCTATATAATCACACACCCAAGACCCATCCCTAAAGAATCAAAATAAACCATATACCCCTTTCCTGATTCTGGAAATATCAACATGGGTATGGTATTCAACCACTGCTTCATCTCCTCAAAGGATTATTTTCATTCTATGCTCCACTCAAACTTCACCCCCTTCTGGGTGGGTACAGTTATAGGAGAATCTAGATGTGAGAAATCCTGAAAGAACTGCCTATAATACCCCCCAGTATGAGGAATCTCCTGATCTTGAACATGTTATTCATTTTTTCCCATGACATAACTGCAATAATCTTTTCAGGGTCCACCAAAACCCCTTTCTTTGAGATGACATGTCCCAAAAAATTCATTTCCACGATCTAGAATGTGCATTTTGAGAGCTTCACATAAAGATAGTGATCTTGAAATGTGACTAGCACAATACGAAAATGATAATCATGATCTTCCTCAGATCTGGAGTAGACTAGGATATCTTCCACAAATACCAAAGTGAAAGAGTCGAGATACTGGTTGAACACCCTATTCTGGAGATCCATATAGACCTATAGAGCATTTTTCAATCTGAAAGGCATGACCAAATACTTGAAGTGGACATAACTTCTTTAGAAAGCTGTTTTTGGGATATCCACCTCTTTCACCGTAACTTGGTGGTAACCCAAATTTAGATCGATCTTGGAGAACCACTTTTCCACCTTCATCTGATCAAACAATTCATCAATCTATGAAAGAGGCTATTTATTCTTGATGGTTACCTTATTAAGCTTCCAGTAGTCGATACACAATTGGAAAGATCCATCATCCTTTTTCATGAACAAAACCAGAGCAGCCTAAAGAGAGTGACTCAGGTGAATGAAACCTTTGGATTTCAAATTTTATAGATGTATATTTAATTAGCTTAATTCGGTGGGGTCCATGAGATATGAGGGAAGAGACTTTGGAAGTGTTCTTGATGCCAAATTTACTGAAAACTCCACACCCTTCTTTGAAGGTAAACTTGAAAAATCATCAAGGAAAACCTATGGGAACTCATCTACTACATGAGGTAACCCATCCTCAGGAGAACTAACATCATCCTAAAACACGAGAAATAATAATTGAAAATCAATATTACCCATATTTGGGAGTGGAGATCCGACATGACCCGAATGAGGATCACAATCTCCGAGGAAGACCTGAGCACTTCCATCAGGTGCCATAAAACTAACTCTCCACTCATAACAATCAATGTGCACATAAAAATTCACCATACAGTCCATTCCAAGGATCACATCAAATATATCCATATCGAGGTCTTTCTCGTGGCGCACGACGGGGTCATGGGGGAGAAACGTGCGCTACCTAACGGTTGATTATAGAAGGTTGGGTTTTGCTTAATCACTCATATTGGGTGAAACGTTTTCGCCTCGAAATTCCCAGCGGTTCCATATCCAGCAATGCGTGGACCTGATTTCCAAAGGAAGACGTTCACTAGGTTATTTGACCAGCGATGCTTAAGAACTCACATTGGTCGAGAGGATGGGAAGTCGGGCTCATCGCACCCTTTTGGGGGGAATTATTTCATGTTCTGGGACTCTCTTATAGATTTAAGACGTATTCATATGTTTGCAAATATTTGGTTTATACCCAATCATAGTATCCACGGATTAATCCTGGTTGGAAATGGTCAGTTGGACGTAGGGGTTCAGAATAATTTATGCCCGAGGTTTACCATCCCTCATTGGATTAATGACCCTGAGGAGTCTGGACTCACTGAGATGGTACTGATTTAAAGCCTCATAACTAGGCACTCTGGAGTTTATTTTCATCCAGGGAGGACAGATAATGACTTGAGCATTTGGATTGAACCCGTGATACGGGATTCCTATGTATCCTCATGAGAGGAATCAGAATCCACGTAGTTCGGTTTGGTATGGGGCTTACACTTCAGGCTGCCCATGGTTGGTGCGGTGAACCGACATGAAGATAGTTGGATCGACCGATTGTTGGGCTTGAACCACGGGAAGGCTTCCTACGTACCCTGCCTAGGAGACAGGGATCAAAGTCCAAGTAGTTTGGATTGGCATGGTGTCAGAGAACCAATTTAAGGATGGACCGGGGGTCCGATGGGTAGTGGGGTTGAATCTCATGGAATCTTCCTACATACCATGCCTTGACATGGATCAATGTTCTCATATTTTGCATTGGAATGGTGTTGGAGAACCGACGTAAGGATGGACCAGGGGTCCGATGGGTAGTGGGCTTGAACCTCATGGAGGATTCCTACATACCATGCCTTAACATAGATCAAAGTCCTCGTAGTTCACATGGGGTAAGGCTTACGCTCGGAGGTATCCCAAGAGGGGATGTCATGGTCGATGCTTACTCTAATCCCACGTGAGTCATGCTCGGTGTGAGAAACAGGAGGCAGTAGGGACCAGAAGATCACGTCATGAAAGGTGCGTCCATGGGAAGTGGAGTGGCGCTTACGCATGGAGCAGCCCAAAAAGTCGGGGCTTACTCCGAGATGGATACCCATGGAGACAAAGCGCAGCGGGAGAGGGACTTGGCCCCAAAGAAGAATGGAGAAGCACCCTTCCGCACTACACCCTTCCTTGGCCATGGCCATGGGGTAGTACAGAGGTGAATGGGGGCTTCCTTCTGATGGGTAGCCCGCTACTCCCCGGGGAGGGGAGAAGTACCTCAATCCTAACAAGTGGAGGGGCAGAAAGGGGACTCCCGGGCTCAGACATCGCATTACCATGGGAATGTGAACCCAAGAATGCTTCGAGAATCCTCTCAAGGGCCAGAGAAACCCCTTCGCCCCTGCTTACCGTGGGTATGTGAACTCAAAATGGTGCGCTGATGCACCTTAGGGTTACATCACACGGGTCTGGTGGCTCTGGTGGAGGCCTCGGCTCAGGGCCGATGAATGGGCCAATGAGGGGGTTGTGGAGGATCAGGCCGGGATGGAAAGATTTTATCTGGCTCGGGGAATGGGAACTCTGAAGGATTTGGTGGGCCACATGGATGTATGAGGGGCGGAGACCTTCACGTAGGGAGGTGCTATGCGGATAGAGAGGCCGTCTGTGAACAAGGGTGGTTCGCAGACTGATGGACATTCCACAAACCAAGGTGGTTCGCAACTTGGTGGGAATCCCACGAACCAGGGTGGTTCGTGACTTCGGGTTCGGCCCGCGTACCAGGTTGTTACGTGGAGGGGTCCATGCGATAAGTGGCGGCCGAGGGAGACGACATTCAGAGGTTCGTCGGTCGGGGCTTCGCTCGCGTAGGAGAGTGCTACGTGGTGCGACGGATCAGAAAAGAGGAATAAACTCACTGGTCTATGGGGATTTCATCCATGGAGGGGCCATGGTTCGCGGTATTCTTTTCTTTTTTATTTTAAGTTCGCGGTTCACCAAGTTGTTGTGCATTTTTGGTTCCTTATTAATTCGTTTCCAGCATCATACCTATTCTGGTTCGCGAACTATAACTTCACTATTTGTGAAATCCTAAGATCCTTCCTTTGAAATCCTTCCACTTGAATCTGATCGATCTCCAAATTGCCTCCCCTCCCCTATTCCCCCTCCATCTCTTTTTATAGAGTGGGGAAAGAGATGTATCTGTGGTCATGTAACACATTTTTCGGAGGCCCACGATCGGAAACCCGGTTTAAGGATGACTTGGTCAATCCGCAACTCGCGGGGGGTATTAAATGCATCTCCCCAATGAACAAAACTAGCCCGGGGAGTGCTTTGCGGCCGCGCAGGGTTCCGCCTCTATTCCGCAAATGACAGCGGATGCGGTCCGGGCCAGTTGATGCAGTCCGCGACTGGGGCGGTTTGTGTCGGTGAACCGGGTTGGCTCCCATCCTGTTTCACGCCCGCGGAGGGCTCCCACCTCTATTCTGCGAATGACAGTGGTCCGCGGAGGAGGCGGGCTGCTGAACCGGCCGCGTACCTTCACTGTTGGACCGGTACATGGACCGGTCGGTCCTTTGATGATTTCTGGGGATTCTCTTCATATTTTTTCCCAATTTCATTGAGGGAAATTGGGTAGAATCCCCACTTGAATTAAGGGGATTATCATTATCCTTTGCAGATTTTTCAGGACCCTACAAATTTCCTCCATCGGAATGGGGTCTGATCGGAACGAAGAGGAGGCCATTCCGATGAAGAGTGGTCCTGAAACTTGGATGGTTTGCGGTAGGGGAGTGGACCCGGTAGGGGACCACGCCTATAAAAATGGGGGCCCTTCCTTTGTCTTTTACTAGATTCTTCACGAAACTAGAGCTATCTTGCTTTTTGTCTCCGAGTGCTCGTTCCTTCGCGAAATGACTCATCCGCGAACCAGCTGCTACTTCTGCGAACCATTCCTCATTCGCGGTCACCTTCACCCGCGAACCAATCTCCCAGCCGCCAACTAACACTATTAATTAATTAAAAAAATAGTAAGTCATGTCGGGATGTGTAGGAACTCACTCTGCAGTTTTTATGGTCCACGGTCTGACACCTTCCAGACTTTGAAAATTTCTTAAGTCTTCCAAACCTAATTATTTAAATCTAGGATTAAGATTCTGTGGAGCAACCTAGTTCGTGGTTTCTGGCCAACGCTCCGCGAGCCAGAGTACTGCGGACCTCTTCCACATAGGGTTGGTTCGCGGGATGCAGTCATCACAATCCACATTTTGAGGCCTGCTTGCGGACCTTGTCATGAAGGATTTTGACTCCTCTTCCATATGCTTGGTATTTTTGTCCAACTATTACAGACTAATCATTTTCCTGATTTTTATAATGTAGGGAGAAAACATGGTTCCCCCTCGCCCTACACCCAGGCATGCTAGCGAGCCTCTCTCAATTGGTTTAGGGAGACGTCTAACAATGATTCGCATAGCGGAAAGCATCAAAGAGGGCCCTAGTCGGTCCATCATCCCCAATGATGGTGTCTTGAAGGACTTGCTCTCTCATGAGCTCCTGGGTTATCCAATATCAAACCTACTTCCGCTTTATATATTCGGTCTTCAAGACGACATCCCCATTCCCCTTACTTTCTCAGGTCTTCCGTCACCTTGCTTGTAAGCATCGCCTAAGTGTATTCAGGAAAACCTCGCCCAATCGGGGGAGATGATCTCTAATTCTGATCCGAAAGACAGTTTCATTTTGAGAGGATCTGTTTGGACACAAAAAGATCAGTACACACAATAATTCTCTCAAGAAGCTATCCTCAATAGTTACCCCTCCATAATCAACCTTACTCGAGTGGATCCCGGTGCGGGGTAGATTCCAAGGTGGGATCTTCAGTATAGTGGGATTTTCTCGAATTATTGGTCCTGGGACTTGTCGGTCCACCATCATTTCCGGGAATCTCCCAAGTCACTAGAAGTAGTCAATATGTACTCTGCAGTGTGGGTCTCCCAGTTTGCTGTTTACCCACCATCTCTGATCCTTCCTGACATGCTCAGTCACTGGTGCTCAAGCACTAATACTTTCCACCTCGACCAAGGTGAAGTTGGCATTAGTTTGTGGGACATCTACCAATTGGGAGGCTTCCGATCATTTGGTGAGATTTATGAAAAGTTTCTGACCACTCCTGATGCATGGGACAATGTCGAACAAGTTCCTTCGTTGGCGAGGGATCTGCTGGTTATGGCAGAGTGGTCACTAGGTCGGGCCTTGCGTGCCCACTCTCTTATTCCCTATAGCACCTGGATAGGGTTATTTCTGAACACCACTGGTCTTATGCCGAAGATCAAGCGCCCCAGGACTCATCCTTCTCAACAGTCATGAACCATCCCAGGTTCCTACTGAGCAGTTCTGGAAGCGGGCGACTACCTTTCATGGGGTTACGAGGTGCGCCCCGGTGTGCCGCCTATGATCAGGTTAGCAGGAATATTTTCTATGTTTTTGAGTGGGTGGATATTCCCTACTCGGAATATCAACCCAGACATCATGTCTTGCACCTTGATGATGGCAGTCGAGTTAGCAGAGGGTCGTCCGTTGAATTTGGCCATGCCCACTTTGGCTCGTATTTACGAAATACTAAACCACATGCTGGAGGGCGGGTCACCCTACCGTCTGAGTGGGCCATTTCAATTCTAATATGGCTGGATAGAGAATCATTGACGCTGTTATGAGTATTATCATAACACAGTAATCCCACTTCCTACCTTTCAGACTACCTTGCTCGATATAGATGGGATTCGCTTGAAGTCCCTAAGTTTTGACGAAGCCATCAAGCTTCTGAGTGACTTCTCCCAGTTCGCTTTCGCTCCCTACCCCACCCTTTCCGGCATCATGGTTGACAACCGCAGGGGGAGCCTGGAGGAGTGTTCTTACGTGATTCCACTACGGGATGGGTTTTTTTTCCACACTGATCGACGGGGTTTCTCTATGCAAGTTGTATGCCCCCATCATTTTTTCCGCCAGTTTGGGTGTATGCAACTCCAAGTTTCCCTTCCCCCTCCTAAGGCTCGAGGACTGCACCCATCCACTCTCCGTCAATGGTGGTTGATGCTGATGCAGGAGGGATCTGACACAAGCATTCCCTTTCCTGGCATAGAAGTGGCTGCCAGCCTATCCTTGGAGTACCCAATAATTTGGATAAAAAATTATCTCGATAGGATCCTGGGGAATGATGTTCAACAGGTTCCCAATTCAAGAGCCATTGCGGCTGTTGTTCCTACCGCGCCTTCCTCGTCGGCTCTGAGGGAGGACCGACTGATGGCTCGTCGGTCAAAGCTACTCAGGAGATTTTCCTCTCCCAGCCCCTCTGCAGCCGAAGTTCAGGCGGACCCATACTTATTGGATGAGGATGAGGATGACTCTGTGGCTTTGGGCCCCAGCGAGACAATTTATAAAGTTTTCCCGGCCGGTACTGGACTTAGAAACTTGATTCCCAAGCCCGAACCGGAGTTAGAAGCTTCAAACCTTCCAGCTTCAGAACCATCTTCTAGCGTGCACATGTCTGCGTTGATCGCAATTCCATACTTCGTTCCCATGCTATCTAGAAAGGATACCAAAGATCCTCGTGTCATGGAGGACCACCTAGTAGTGCGCAGGTGGGCCTGGCCACAAATTTTCGAGATTGTTGTTGAAACTCCTCTGGATGAGATGGAAACTAAAACTGAAGCTCTCCGACAACTCTTCCTGGGTTTGGGGTTAGGTGGCTTTGACTACCGATGGTTTCATTTTCTCTCTTGACAGGTTGTCACGGCCTGTGAAGAATTTTCCATTAATGAATGCAAACTTTCTCACTTCACTGCCTCTCATTGCAGGACCCGAGCCTTGGAGGAATCCATGATAAAGCACCATTAGCTGATAGCACAGGAGATGAGATCTCAAGATCAGGTAGCCGCCCAATCTACCGAATTGCATGAACATGAAGTACGGGTAGCGTTGCTGAGGGATCAGTTTTCATCTTTGACTGGAAACCATGAAACCACCAGGAAAGGGATTAATGATCTCTAAACAATAGTGGGGCACACTCGTTTAGTGGCTGAGGTTGAGGCCAAGGATAGGGTTTTGCTGGAGCAGACTTGCAACAACCTTTGTCGCATGGTTGCCGATCTGATGGAGAGAGTGATCTAGGCTCATTTGTGACGATCAGAGCCATTCTTGTACACTCTGTTTTTCTTACCCCCCTTTTTTTGATTGCTATGAGGGAGAGGCCCCAGCTTGTGGACATCCTCCCTTTTTTCTCAAACAGAATACAATCTTTGTCAGTCTTTCCCTACTGTAAAATTTGATTGTTACTTGGAACAATTTTTGTGTAAATAAAAACTCACTAAAACACAATTAATCACAATTCACGAAAATAGAATCAAACTCTAACTTTTTCTTGGATAATGGGATCCAGCAAGTATAGTTTGACTATTTCTATGGTTTTGTAAAAAAATCCCACAAATTTTTTGTATTTTCCTTTAATACCCTAATTTTTCCTGGGCCCATTTGGTGTGGACCCAGCGGGTATGGCTCATCTTTTGCTTAGGTTTCCCTTTTTCGGGTTTTCAGCCTAACGGGTTTTGCGCCTCTTTTGGTGAGCGGTTTAATGTCCCGCCGACAAGACTATTATTACTGTTGTTTTAGGTCGAAAAACTTTGATCAGATATGGTGGGTCGAGGGACCCAATGAGGTTTGGTTGATTAAAAGATGTCACGATATCCTTCAGACACATGTGGGGGAACATGTTTAGATTCGAGCGACATGCAGGGCATGTCTCAAGGCATGGGAGCCGTATCGGCGTGCAGAGGTAGGAATAGGATCGCCTATGGAAATATTTCCTTTGGTAGACAGGCCGGGGCGATAAATATGAAGAGCCGCTGAGGGAATGGTATGAATAGTTGTGAAAAGGTGTCCTTAAGTCAATAACTCCCCATTTTTTATGGCCATAGGACTTCATGGAAGTTCGGATTATGGAAACCACCATGGGTGGATTAGAGAATTATGAAAACCACCAAGGGTGGCTCGGAAAGGGTGTGTGATGTCTGAAAGGGTTTGGGAACATCTTTATTAATCATGAGTGTGGACTCAGGGTCCCTGTCCT
This sequence comes from Viscum album, assembly GCA_963277665.1. Lineage (NCBI taxonomy): Eukaryota > Viridiplantae > Streptophyta > Magnoliopsida > Santalales > Viscaceae > Viscum > Viscum album. Next base: position 798,698,263 of record OY728150.1, on the reverse strand, counting down.
AGGCATTTATATAGAATAAAGGATGGTTGGATCTTGGCGCAGTTTAAAGTCATGCAATTGGGACATCATTTAGAATGGAACAACTTCCCCTGGTTCTCGGTAATCTTGTCAGAGATCTTCCACCATATTTAGGTAGGGTTGTGAAAGAGGCTGGTAAACTGTATCTCAGAGGGTTTCCTAATCCAGGGATGGACATGGGGGCTCAAAGGCGAAGAGGTGTACGGAGAGAAGCATTTTCTAAGGAAATATTTCCTTTGGTAGACGAGCTAGGGGCAATCAATATGCAGAGCAGCTGAGGGAATGGTATGCATAGTCATGAAAAGGTGTCCTTAGGTCAATTGTTTCATTCTCCCGATAATCGGGCGACTTTAAGGATGTTTGTGATTTGGGACCACCAGGAGTGGCTTATGAGAGTTCGTCTTTCTCTAAGTACAAAGCATGGTTTATGAGGAGAGGGTGCCTGGATATGGGATAAACATCTAGGATAAATTTCCTGATAATGGGTGAAGTCATTTCTGATCATGCTGGTGTGAGACGGTGGTTTGTGCAGGTCTAACCCATGCACCGAGGGATAGAGAAAAGCATCCATTCCTTACTGAACCCATGACAGGTTTGATCGTACATTTTAACGTCATGCGGTAAGGACAGATTCTGTGTTGTTTAACGTCATGAAGTAATAATGAGGAGCATTATTAAAGGATGTTGTGTAGTTTAACGTCATGCAGCGAGGACGAGGGGCATTTTTTCCGATGCTGTGCAGTTTTAACATCGCATAGCGAGGACAGGGGAATTTTTAAACCAGTGAAAATGCTTGTAGTTGGAGTCATTTCCCTAGATGTTTAATGCTTGGTCTTTGCAGCTTTATGCCAAGCGACCAAGATGTTCTGTGCAGTTTAATTTCATGCGGTAAGGACGTAGTTTCAAAGGCTGCTGTTGATCAGAATGTAACTGGGCTTGAACATCTCAGCATGCCTAAGACGTGTAAAGGGGTTGATGGTGTAAATTGTGGTTCCAGGGCTTCCTGGATCAGGAGAGATGATATGGGGGATCTAAGTCCAGTAAGCGTACGAAGCTTGGAAGAGTATCGCCTGAGGAAATCTTGGATTTGGTAGACAAGCCAAGGGATATCAATATGCAGATCCACTGAGGGCATGGTATGCATAGTCACACAAAGGTGTCCATAGGTCGATAACTTTCCACTTCTGATGGCCGTGAATGGTTATGAGGATCTGTGATTATCCGGGCCACGAAGTCTGTCATTTGGTAAGAAAATATCTGGACAGGTCGGGCATATTCAGCCCGGGTTGCTGTTAAATCTTAGAGATCTCCCTGTGCTAATTTATCTTGCGCGTGGGGGTGTACCTTCACTCCATGCAGTTTAACGTCATGCGATAAGGATGAAGTACTCTTAGTTTATCAGTCATAGAGCTTGAACCATTGGGTGGCTATTACTGCATTCACTCGAAAGATAACTGAGTTATCATGCTCTGATATACTCTGAACAGGGTGGGGATGGAGGTTATAAACTGTAAATCTGAGGTTTTCCAGATCAAGAGATCTGGTGTGGGGGCTCTGAGGCCGGTAAGAATACGGAGCTAGGAAGAGTACCACCTGAGGAAATCTTGCCTTTGGAAGACGGTCCAGGGGCTATCAATATGCAGAGCCGCTGAGGGCATGGTATTCATATTCATGAAAAGGTTTCCCTGGGTCGATGGCTTTTCACTTCCAATGGCCATGAATGATTATGAAAATCCAAGATTGCTCACAGTACAGAGTTCGGCATGTGGGGATAATGGTGTCCAAGCATACAAGAAACATGTTCACTGCAATTGCCCATTGAGTCAAAGTATCCTATCCCTGGCTTTATGTTCGTAGATATAAGTCATCATGTGAACCATGGGCGGATACATAGGCTAACCGGGTAGGGATACCTTGGCAATGTTTGGATGTGAAAAGTGGGACGAACTTGTAAACCACTGCGCCATAAATTTCTGGATCGGGAGATATGATATGGGGGCTCTGAGGCTGGTAAGCGTACGGAGCTAGGAAGAGTACCGCCTGCGGAAATCTTGCCTTTGGTATACGGGCCAGGGGCTATCAATATGCAGAGCCGATGAGGGCATGGTATGCATAGTCATGCAAAGGTGTCCCCGGGTAGATAACTTTCCACTTCCGATGGCCGTGAATGGTTATGAAGATCCATAACTATCCAGGTCATGGAGTCTGATTTATGGATAGGATGCATCCAAATGTGCAAGGAGTATTTCTATCACGTTTCACCATATATCTTGGGTGGGTCGTGAAGAAGTCCGTGCAGTTTTAACGTCGTGCGGTGAGGACGAAGAATACACCACGTTCAGGTCTGGTCCATACACAGGGGGAGAGCATTTTTTTGAATGGTTGGGCTAGGATGGGGAACCCTGGAATCACTACGTATCCTGCGAAGGAAGGAATCAAGCCGTATGTAGTTCTATGAAAGAATTACACCCAGTGCAGGGCTGGTCCGTACACGGGGGAAGAGGTATTTTTGGCTTCATTTGAGGTGGTCGGGCCAGGATGTGGAATTCTAGCGTCACTACATATTTTGTGAGGGCAGGAATCAAGCCTCACGTAGTTCTCTAAAATAAAATTCACCCCGTGCAGTTTTAGTCCGTACACAGGGGAGAAGGGGAATTTTTTTTCTTTTCTTATCCGTGCAGTTTAATGTCATGCTGTAAGGACGAAGAATACACCCTGTGCAGGTCTGGTCCATACACGGGGGGGGGGGGGGGGGGGGGTCATTTTTTACTTTTATTCGGGGGTAGATGGGCCAGGTTGGGGAACCCTGGTGTCGCTACGTATCCTACAAAGGCAGGAATCAAGCAGTATGTAGTTCTATGAAATAAGTACATCTGGTGTAGGGCTGGTCCGTACACGGGGGAAGGGGACATTTTTTTTCTTTTAATTTTATTCCATTTGAGAGTGGCTGGGCAAGGATAGGGGATCTCGGTGTCACTACATATCCTGCGAGGCCAGGAATCAAGACTTACGTAGTTCTCTTTGGAGTACACCCCATGCAGGTCTGGTCCATACAGGGGGAAAGGGGCATTTTTAAATCTTCTTGTCCGTGTAGTTTAATGTCGTGCAGTAAGGAAGAGGAATACACCCCATGCAAGAATGGTCCATATACGGGGGAAAGGGAATTTTTAAATTTTCTTATCCGTGCAGTTTAACGTCGTGCGATAAGGATGGGGAATACACCCCATGCAAGTGTGGTCCATATACGGGGGAAAGGGAATTTTTAAATTTTCTTGTCCATGCAGTTTAACTTCGTGTGGTAAGGATGAGGAATACACCCCGTGCAAGTCTGGTCCATATATGTGGGAAAGGGAATTTTCAAATCTTCTTATCCGGGGGTGGATGGGCCAGGATGGGGAACCCTGGCGTCGCTACATATCCTATGAGGGCAAGAATCAATCCATACGTAGTTCTCTAAAATCCGTGCAGTTTAATATCGTGCGGTGAGGAAAAAATACTCTTAGTTTATGGTCATAGAGTTTGGACCATTGGGTGCTTGGTAGTTTAACGTCCTACAGCTCAGACGATAACTACTTTTAGTTATGCCGGTGAGGACGGAAAACTCTTAGTTTAGGGTCATAGAGTTTAGACCGTTGGGTGCTTGGCAGTTTAACATCCTGAATCTCAGACGATAACTGATTTTTGTTATGCCGGTGAGGACGGAATACTCTTATTTTAGGGTCATAGAGTTTGGACCTTTGGGTGCCTGGCAGTTTAACATCCTGCAGCTCGGACGATAACTGCGTTTGATTTCTATGTGAAATACTTCTTCAAAAATCTCGCATTTGTAGTAGCGGTAGTGAACTGCCCTTCCATGGAGATCATGGTATATGATCCGTTGGAGTAGAACTTGTGTATAACATACGGTCCCTCCCACTTGGGCTCCAGAATTGGAGGTTTCTTTCCGGGTATCATTGGGGTCCGGAGGAACAATACCAATTATCCTTCCAAGAAAGACGGAAGACGAACCTTTTTATTGAAGGCTCGAGCAATCCAGTTCTGATATACTTCCAGATGGTGCAAAGTGTGAAACCGCTTCTCATCTTGTTGTTCTAATTCACCTAACCACTTTTCTGATTTCTCATCATTGGATAACTGATCACAAATGGAAGCACATAGTGAGTGAAATTGGATCTCAATGGGAAGGACCGCTTCTGTTCCATATACTAATGAGTACGGAGTAGCCCGAGTAGCGGTGAAGATTGTGGTTCGGTAAGCCCACAATGCATGGAGGAGTTTATCCGAACATGAATTCTTGTCTTTGTCCACCATTTTCTGGATAATGTTGGACAAGGTCTTGTTGAAATCCTCTATCTGTCTGTTGGCCACTGCATGGTAGTGGGATGAGTGGTTAGCCTTGATACCGTATTCTTGGTATAGTTTCTCCAATTCAGCAGAGCAGAAGTTGGTGCCGTTAACCATCAGTATGGTATGAGGGACACCAAATCTGGTGATGATATTGGTTTTCACAAACCTGACAATGCTTCTTTCCCTGACTTCCTTAAGGGGTAAAACTTCTGCCCATTTGGAAAAGAAGTCAGTTGCCGTGAGGATATACATCAGCTGTTTGGTTGTGGCGGGAGGATATGGTCCCACGAAGTCCATTCCCTATATGGAATATGGCTAGGAATACTTGGCCTGATGAAGTAACTCTGGGGGTTGGTGTATTAAGTTGGCATGAATATGGAATGAGTGTAATTTTGTGGTAAAGTGCTCGCAATCTCGTGCCACTGTGGGCCAATAGTACCCAAATCATCGAACCTGATGAGAAATCATAGACCCCGGCTGATGCACCCCACATACTCCAGCATGTACTTTAGTCATGACGACAACAGTTTATTCTCCATCAATGCATCTGAGGAGTATTCTGTTGAGACCTCATTTGTAGAGGACCTCTTGCTAACCCGTGCCGCCATATAGGACAAAGTTGATTTCCCTTCTTCGTATTTTCTCTCATTCAGCCCTGTCTGATGGAATTTCTCCCCATTGAAGGTATTTTTCAATGGGGGTCATCTAACCAGTGGCAAGAGAATATGGTTCAGAGACAGGACTGACTTCGTGGATTTCTTCCTTCTTAGTTTGAGCAAACGACAAGACCATTCGACGGTGAGAAATACTGATAACTGTTTCATCCAGGCTAGGGTCGGCTAGGGTTGTGGATGCATTAGCTAACGCGTCAGCCTGGGCATTCTGAGACTGGGGGATATAGGTCAATGTTGGTTCTGTAGAGAATTTCACCATTAACCCTCAGACATGGTCAAACAGGGGAATCATCTCCTCCTTTTTAATAGCATAGTCACCATTGAATTTCTTGATGACCAGTTCTGAGTCACCTTTTACTTTATGGTGCTGTACTTGTGCTTGGAGTGCGAGCTCCAAGCCTATAATGAGGTCTTGATACTCCACTTCATTATTCATACATCCTTATAACAGGAGGAAGGAATATGGAAAGAATTTCTTTTCCAGGGACATGAGTATTATCCCTAAACCCACCTTGTCAAATTTGGGATCTTCCACCCTCTTCCCGGTTGGGCTTTGGGAGCCGCCGTCGAAGTACATTTCCTATGCTGGGGAATCCTCTTGAACCGAGAATATGTCTTCATCAGGTAGCTCAACGTCTGGTATGGCGGTCCCTATTGAAGGGTGCTCTGCCAGAAAATCTGCTAATGCCTGGCCTTTGATGGCCTTCTGAGGCACAAACCAGATGTCAAACTGTTGCAGGATGACTGCCCATCGGGATAGGCACCCAGTCAGCATCGGGCAGCTGAGGATGTACTTGAGTGGGTTACTACACGAGACCAGGTGGACTTCATGGTGCTGCAGATAATGTCGTAATTTTTGGACTGTGAAGACAAAGTCCAAACAACTCTTCTCGATGTTTGAGTATCGAGCCTCAGCATCAATCATGGTTCGGGTGAGGTAATAGAGACTGTTTTCACTGTCGGCGTCATTTAACTGTGTGAGGAAGGCTCCTAGTGACCGCTCTAGGGTCTTCACGTATAGGATGAGAGGTCTTCCTTCAACCAGGGGCATGAGCACCGGCGCGCTTAAGAGGTACTTCTTTAGGATTTCGACTACCTCTTGGAAGTTATCTGTCCATTGGTACATGACTCCCTTCTTCATTAACCTGGTAAAGGAAAAACATTTTCCTGCTATGTTGGCTATGAACTTCCTGATGTAGGCCAGGTGCCCTTGGAATGATCTCAAATCAGTGAGATTGCAAGGAGGTGGAAGGCCGAGGATAGCCTTTGTATTTTCAGGGTCGACTTTGATGCCATGATGGCGTACGACGAAGCCAAGGAATTTCCCTGAGGTAACCCCGAAGGCGAATTTCAAGGTGTTCATCTTCAGACTATGCTATCGAAGTTTGTTGAAGATGGTCTCAAGGTCTGACAGGTGATCTGAGCACTGTCTGGACTTAACCACCAAGTCATCCATGTAGCATTCAACAAATCTCCCCAGGAATGGTTTAAAGATATGATGAATGGTGCATTGATATGCAGTACCAGCGTTCTTGAGAACAATGACCATGACCCTGTAAAAGAATATTCCATGAGGGGCTCTAAAGGCAGTGTCTTGTTCATGTTCTTGGGCCATTCTGATTTGATTATACCCAGAATAGCCGTCCATGACGGATAGAGCCTCATACCTGGCCGTTGAATCGATTAATAACTTGGTGATCGGGACTGAGAAATCTTCTTTCGGGCAGTTCCGATTGAGATCTCTGAAGTCAATGTAGACATGGATTTTTCTGTTCTTTTTCTTGATGGGGACAATGTTGGCCAACCATATGGGGTACTGGACCTCCCAAATGAAGCCTAGTTTAATGAGATTATCGACTTCAACTTCTATTTTGGCAGCATGCGAGGGGTGTGTCCTTATGGAGGCTTCTTTATAGCCCTGGTGGTCTTCTGGTAGACCTAGGTGATGCGTCGCCACTTCGGGATCAAGTCCCGACATTTCCGTGTAATTCCATGAAAGACATCCTGGTGTTGCCTCAGGAAGGAGGTATATACCTCGTGCTCCTCGGGGGACATGGCTACACTAACAAGAGTGGGCCTCAGGTCTTCCTTGGTAGCTAGGTTTATTTCCCTGAGCTCATCCACAGTGGTGGAGATACGTTCCTCAAATGTGGGAGGTGCATCCCTGAGATCTTCCTCCTCTTCTTCTCCCAAATCCTCATCTTCTTGATCTGGAGAGGGGAGATCTCCCAGCACGGGTTCTTGGGAGTCTGGATGAGAGGCATTGTGGGTGTCCTTGCTCAAGTATTCGCCCCCAAATTGAGGGTTGGAGGATGTTCCCGCATTTTCACGCTCGACCGTTATGGCTGAAGTCATGAGGACATCTGAGTGCATGTCCAGACTTGAACCCCTGCTCTCAACATGGTTGATGGGCAGTATGTAGTCTCTGCGAAGCTGTCTGAAGGGGTCATCAGGAACCATTTACAAAACATTTGGAGTAGGGATCCAGTCGACACCATCGAATGAAAGCTTCTTCTTCTTTTGCTCATAAAACTCGGCGTCAATGTAGAGTGACTCGGAGAGCTCAAAAGGGGCCTTGTCGGCATGTAATGTCCAACTTTTCCCATTTTTGCAATACTTAATACACTGGTGGTAGGATGAAGGAACGACCATGTGCCTATGGAGCCAAAACCTCCCAAGCAGGGCATTAAATGTCGTGTTCTTCCAGACCCCCATGAATTCTGAGAAGGCCACAAGGTCCCCAAAATGGGTCTTTAGCGTAATTTTTTCCATTGGCTTCTTTTCACTCTTGTCATAACATAAAAGAGTTGTGGTTGAGGGTACTAGGTCATTCTCATTATAGCCCAGCTTACAGATTGTTCGCATGGGGATGAGGTTAAATCCAGAGCCATTATCAATAAAGACTTTACGGGTCTCAACATCGTTTAGTGTGCCGAACACATATAGTGGTTTGATGTGTCCTTGCACGATGAAATCTTTATACTGATCGGTGAAGGAAATCACCGCATTGCATTCAGATGAGCCAATCTCCATTCGGTAAATTTCGGCGGCAGATACCTCGTCTTGAAACTCTTGGGGGATGAGCAAGGCTTCTATAAGTGCCTCCCTGAGGTCTGCTGACAAACTCAGGGCATCCAGGATCGACAGTTTGGCTGGTACCGACGCCAACTGGTTAAAGATGTCGTATTTCTGTTCCAGCGTGCGACACTTCTCCGTTGGTGGGGGAGTCTTAGCGGGCATCTTGGGAGTTGGAATATGAGATGAGGAGGGACCGACCGCGGGGTCGGATGTCAACGATGTCCCCACGTTCTGGGGACTCGACCCGGTCAGTCTGTTTGTGCGCACTAGGTGGATAGACACTATGTTCCTCCTCTAATGGGTACTGTAGAATAATGGGGGAAGAGTGGCCGCTTGTGGAGGTGGAGGGATATTCTTTCTCTTGTTGAGTCCATTTAAGGGCTCTCCCACGGGTTTCCGCGATACTAACGGTTTGGGCCGGGGTCCAACCGTAGGGTTGGTTTCGGTCGCGACTACGCCTCCCCTGCCTCTACGATTCATCGCCCTGGCTCCTCGTGTTGTGAACTCGGGTATAACCATACCCCTAGCCAGGGAATGATTCCTTTAGATGGATGGCGTTGATGGAACCAAAGATTTTCTCTTCGTCATGTGATAGGTTAACCTGGTTGGTGGTCCATGATGGTGTCGTTTGGTGGGTCAGTGCCCATGGAACTAAGTTTGGGGGCATAAAATCTGATAGTGTCGGGGATAACTTTGGCCTTGTTGCGGATTGCTCCTCTTTCTCCTGTCTCCTCCCTTCTCGATTACACCTGGAAGATCGGCTCGTTGAGGGTTGTGAGGCCGATATTGTCAGCTGTGCGACATCAGGGGTGGTTGGCGGCAACACTGGCTGCCGTAGTTGAGCTCGGAGTATGCCCTGGGCTCAATTGATAGTCTTTCGAGTCATCCAGTTATAAAAATTCTGCACCTTTTTACTGGTGACTTCCTTCCACCCCTCCCCTTTGTCGGAGTTAGTGGTAGAAATATATGTCACATGTGCTGGGGGTGGTCCCAGCTCGACCTGCCTGAAGTCTACCATCCTTTACAGAAGGTATTTGAAGATGAATAATTTCCGAATATTGTGTCCCAACATTTGATGGTAGGGACAGTAATCTGGCCTGTCATCACGGCCAACTTCTTTGGGTTTCCTTGGCTCTTGGAGGCAAAGAAAGTTGCAATTCATGGCGGCGATGAAGTAGCCGTGGACTTGGTCCTCTTGGAACGAGTATACCTTATGTCTTCGTTCCTTAAACTGGTTCCGCTTTGACCATTTCTGATCGTCTTGCCTAGGCGGAGGCGGCCGTTGATATACTGGGGTCCCTTGATGATTGGGTGGAGGCCTGAGCGGTGGAGTAGGCACAGGGGCTGGCTTGAGCGCGACCGAGGATCCTTCAGCTCTGGATGATCTCTTTTTGGGAGCCTGCGAGGCTATTCGAGACTTCAAATTGGTCTGATGCAGGGAATCATCAATTCTTTGGGCAATGTCCAAGAGATGGCGGAAGCCAGTGGTGCACTCCACTGGTATGAGCGGTGTTCACAGCTCATCTCAAAGATTATCGATGCATATGGAAAGAAACTCGTCTTGAAGCATTGGCCTGTTCCGGGAGTAGGTCAGAACTTTCCATATAGTGATGAAATCTGAGACCCTCTCATTCTCCCTATGCTTGTAGTTAATGAGGTCGCTGGTAACGTTGAGCTAAAGTAGAACAGGAACTGCTGCCGAAGGTCTTCCCAGCTTTTTATTGACTAGGCTGGCAGACCCGTATACCAGACGAAGGCAGATCCTTGCAAGGTCCGTACGAAGCATATGAGTTTCATTACTTCTTGTTGTTCTGTAGTTCCCATCATATGGTCGCAATAAGACGCATAGTGAATCAAGTGCTATTCTGAATCGCCTGATCCATTGAATATAGGGAATATAGGGCTCACAAAATTGGGTGGAGGTGGTGTGTTGCTCACCCAATCCGGGAAGGGATTCTGCTCTAGATGTATCAGAGCGCGTCGACCTTCCATTGCTTCCAATCGAGCTGTTAGTTCCTCAATGGTGTTGGTGAAACCCTGGTTTACATCCTGTTGGGCCCGGTCCTAGGCAGCTGTAGCCCGAGGCATTTCTTGGGGACCCAGCTCGGTTGGAACCAAGGGTGCATGTGCCGTTTGCGACACCTTTGGAGGGTTCAGAAGTACTCGCTCTGGTTACTTCCTTAGTGGGGGGATGTATTGGTATTCATACGGATCCACATTTAGGTAGTTGGACGGGTCGGGTTCCTCGTTGGGCAGGAGCCCTGACTGTGCTTCGTTTGCTGTGGAAAACCTTGGTCTTTGAGGTGCACTTACCGGGAGTGCATGATGTGGCTCTTCTTGGGACACACTTTCAATAAGATGGTTCCTCTGAAGTAGCTCTATGTTAAGCCGCCTCAATTCCTTCATTTCCTATTCCTGTCGAGCGAACCTCTCTTCGAGTGTGTGCGGATCGTTTTTATCGAGAGAAGGAGGCGGGTTAAGGGTAACCGGTCCTTTGTTCTTATCCTTATTGGGAGATCACAGGGTGAGCAGAGGAAGGTTATATGAAGGGGCGGACATGTTTAGAGCGACCCTCCGGTTTTGAGTGTGCACACCTGGTGGTTCGTTGTGAGTCACAGCCTAACCAAAACCATCATCTCCCAATCCATCCAGAATTGAATCATCTTCGGTGTTACCCATGGGGTTAAATTCTATGGCGTTGATGTATTCATATCGCAGGGCGGAGAAGATGTCATCTTTAAAATAGGACGAGGATCTCTCGCATCTTTTACTGGTCTTCCCTTTCATGTCTCGAGATCGCTTTTGGACTCCTTGATGAAGGGTGAAGCAGAGAGTTCTTTGATGCGACCTTATAGTACACCTCCCTCTTGAAGGGGATGATGATTCAAACTTCGGGATAGGGCAGGAACCTCCTCTTCTAATTTTCCTCCCTAGACGAGAGAATACTGATTCTAGTGGGGGAGGTTGTTGTTGAGGAGGTAAAAATGCCCCCATCCCTAAGGGCTGAGGCTGGCTCCGTTCCTTGGACTTTGAGTCTCTTCCCGTTTTTATTAGTCTTACGGGGGCATTTGTTGTTAAAAATTCCCCAAGCCCTACAGGCTGGGGTTGACACTGGATTGCGGTAGTGGCTGCTGCTATCGCTACCTGCCTGATCTTACGTTCCCCCATTAGGGGTGAACTGGGTTTGATGATGAGTTCACTTGTGAGTCAATCCCTTCTGGGGAGGCAGACAATGACCGTTGAATGGGCTCTCTTAGGCGAGAGGCATGTTGTATGCTCTCGGTGGCCTGATTAAGGAGTTATTGAATGGATTGTTCCCGTCAGGCCTGACGCTTCTGGGACATACTCAAGGCCTGGCTCTGTTGGATGTGTTGTCTTTCCTGAGCAGGGACCCCACCCGATTGATGTCTTGACGTGATGACGTTGCAAGACACCATGCCGAACGGGTTCTTCTGGGCGGGGAGCGGAGTGAAATGCAGAGCTCCATGTTCCCCCCATCCCTTAATATGGACTCCCTTCGGAGCGTCACCGATGAGGCAGCGCAGCTGGTGCAGCGCACGGAGGCAAGCTATCTCCATGATTCCTTTACACCTCTCGGTTCGCTGTCGTCGCGCCGACGGAAGAGCTTCCTGGTTGATGTGATGCAGGAGGTCTCTTATTGCCTTGACGTGGTATAAATACCCGTTGTAGGGAAAGAAACTAGATTTCATCCAGTGGAGGGCTGTCCATATATTGTAGCGGATTTCATGCACGCATTATTCCGACAACTCTCTGGGTATGTTGGTTTGAGAGGTGGACATGGGCAAAAAAATAACTGGTATATCATCCCTGGCCAGTCATTTCCTTAGGCGCAACATGTCGGCATACTCCTCCGCTAGTGATTACTCTACCTGGTTATCCTAACTGAGATGCTCACTAATAGTGTGGTCGGAGGCAGTGGGACCGGTTGGTATCGAATTATCATGTGGGCGATTCTAAGGTGGTTCAGAAGATGAACGTGGCCCCAGAACCTATCCCGATCAAAGAAGGGTGTCATTGATGACTAGCTGGTAATCTGACATGCATGATCCTATCCTTCTGAGTGCCTCAACATACGAGGGCTTTTCTGTGCTTGATTTGGAAGGGGGAGGACCTTCCTGTCGATATGATATGTCATTTCGGGGAGGACCTTCGCAATGGCGGCCACAATGGCGAGGACTACCATTACTGCTTAACGCCTCACTGCATAGAGGACTTTTGCAGTGCATACCCTGGAGAAGACCTCCAAGGAATGTCGCAGCAAGGGGAGGACCTTCTGGCTACGTAGCATTGTTACGAGGATGGCCTTCGCATTAACTTCCATCATGGTGAGGATGACCATCATGATTTGACGTTCGATGTGCATCCACATTCTCATGCATGAGCTACTAGAGAAGAGAAGAATCCAATATTCTAGTGGTCTCCAACCATCATCAAGTTTTATTTAGTGTTTTCATTGTCAATCCTGCTAAGTGAAACCCATCTATAGATGCTTCAATATCACTAGCACACTAGTCCTAGTTTCCCCTCCTAGCTACCTAGGCTTCCCTCAGTGCTCAATCAATTTTCACATGCCACAAAATACACCACATTCACACACACAAGCCCAAAAAGGCATTACACACACCAAAAAACCACAATTTTTCACACCCAAAACCTCTTACAAAAATCAAAATCACTCTAAAACCTTTCCAACCATGATTTAACTTCCAAAATAAACTTGATAAAACATTTACTCAATTTATAAAACATTTCAAATGCCCACAACAAGTCCTCACTTCAAGAATACACCAATTTCACATGCAAATTAAATTTTAAAATCAATTTCATATCAAAACTATTCAACAAATACATTCACACCATACTCATAATTCATAAAACATATTAAAGAACACAAGATAGCCGAATAAATTCATCAAGAAAATTTTAAGCATAGAATTACCTACCTTTGATATGGAAAACCCCAAAATCTGGTGCGAATTTCTCACCGCACCACAACCGCACCATGAGGAAGCCAGATTGAGCCCTACACCACAAGATCGGGCCATAAGGATCAAGATTCAAACATAAAATAGGAATCCTAGGGATGGAGAAGAGGAAACCCCAAAAAAGAAGGGAGAAAACCCAAAATTAGAGGAGGAATCAAGGAGAGGAGACACTTACTTGAAGAATTGAGGAGAAAAAAAATACAAAATATGGAACAAAATTGGATCCCTAAGGGAGGTGGAATGGGGGAGAGGCATGCCTAAGATGATGGATTCTATAGGAGGATAGAAATGGAGTGATTTTTGGGGTTAAACCTGAGAGGAGATAGAAATTTTAATATGATGGTACATATGCATAGTTAGTTCGCACAGTTTGGGAAAGCATGCTATAACTGTGAAGATAATTTTTTCTAGATAGAGACCTCCACACAGTTACCTAATCTGAGATGCACAACTGTGTGGAGGCTGTGTGGTAGGTTCTGTCTTATACTGCACTGTTTCCTGGGGGGGTGCACATTTACTACTAACCATAAACCAACCATGTGATGGGTCCTCTCCGCCCAAAATCCTTCATTTTTCTCCAAAATTAAAAGGAAATCCAAGGGAAAATGATAGACCAAAAATAAAATAGAAAAAATACCCAAAAAGAAGATCATGGATGTGACAATTCTCCCCACCATGAAAACTTTCCGCCCTCAGAAAATCCACCCGAATCTTGATCGACAAACAAGGGAACTCTTGATCGACCCAATCCATCTTTTCCCAAGTCTCATGTGTATCACCCCCATTCTACCAAATTACACATACCAATGGGATATACTTCTCATGAATAACCTTCTCTTGGGAATCTACTATCCGTATTGGTCGCTCCAACATTGATAAATCAGGGTCCAAATCCAACTCTTCCCAATTCAATACATGAGATGGTTCTGGGATATACTTCTTCAGTTGGGAAACATGGAACATGTTGTGAATAGATGTCAAATGACAAGGAAAATCTAACTGGTATTCCACCTTGCTAATTCGCTCATAGATTTTGAAAGGTCTTACATACCTCGGCATTAGCTTTCCCTACTTCCCAAAGTGATGATGACTCAAATGAGGTGACACTTTCATGAACACATGATCACCCATGGAGAACTCAAGATCACAAAATCTTTGATCGGCATAAGATTTATATTGACTCTGAGCTGTCAATAATCGCTGCCTAATCACCTTGAATTTCTCAGATGCCTCTTGCACAAGGCTCGGTCCCAAAAGTGAGGTCTCACCTACCTTAGCCCAATATAACAGAGATCGACAAGGATGACTATATAGAACCTCAAAGGGATCCATTTGAATGGAGTATTGGTAACTGTTATTATAATAAAATTCAACCAATCCCAAATGGATATCCCACGAACCTCCAAAGTCCAAAACACATGCACAAATCATGCCTTTTACAATCTGATTTATCCACTCTATTTGACCATTTTTTTAGGATGGTATGCCATGATAATTTTAATATGTGAACCCAAATACCTTTTAAGGACTTACCAGAACTGAGAGGTAAAATGGGGGTCTCTATTAGAAACGATCATTGACGGCACACCATAAAGTCTGACCACTTCCTGAACATACAATCGACCCATTTCATCCACTTAATCTATATCTATGATCAGAATGAAGAGGTATGATTTGGTAAAATGATAAATAACTAAGCAAATAGAATTCCTTCCTGAGGTGTAAGAGTTAAGAACATAATGAAGTCTATGGTGACATCATCCCACTTCCAGACAGGAATGGGTAAAGGCTGAAGAAACCTAGAGGGCCTTTGATGCTCTTTTTTCACCTGATGAAAAGTATAACATGTCGATAAAAATTAAAATATATCCCATATCATAGCTGGACACTATAAGTATCGATTAACATCATAAAAAATCTTGGTATCACTAGGATGAATTACCCATAGATGAATGTGTCTATCTTGTGTCACCACCTTCCTTGGAGTTAACGACATTAAAAAATAGACCTTGAAAAATTTAATTCTGTCTAGAGATAATGACCAATAAGTGGACGTATCCCCACCATGAGGCAACTTCATATACTGGTGACACAACTCATCACTAGGATTCTACCACTGATCTAGCTCCAAAAGAGACGGATCCAACTGCACACTTTCCAGGAGTGCACCTCTACTATGCCCCTTGGTCTCTAAGTGCATCTGGATGAAGAGCCCCATGAAATTCCACTCATCACTAGACTTCCTCAATGCCTGGACTAACACTTTCATGCTCAAGGTGTCACCCCCACCTTATCCTTTCCTAGGGTATATATGATAAAAAATTCGAACTCCTACAAATATTCAATCAACCAATGCTACATCATATTATGATCCTTATATGAGAAGATATAGGCTAAGATCTTATGATCAGAGTAGACCAAAAAATTCTCTCCAAAGAGGTAGTGACACCATGTATTTAAAGCATGCATCACTACTGCCAAATCCAAGTCCTAGGTTGAGTAATTATTCACAGGTGGTCAGAGTTGGAAAGAAACATACACCACCACATGATCATCCTATATAAGAACACACCCAAGACCCATCCCTAAAGCATCACAATAAACCATATACCCCTTTCCTGATTCTGGAAATATCAACATGGTTATGGTATTCAACCACTGCTTCAGCTCCTCAAAAGATTATTTTCATTCTAGGCTCCACTCAAACTTCACCCCCTTCTGGGTGAGTGCAGTTATATGAGAAGCTAGATGTGGGAAATCCTAAAAGAACTGCCTATAATACCCCCCTAGGATGAGGAATCTCCTAATCTCGAAAATGTTCTTCATTTTTTCCCATGAAATAACTACAATAATCTTCTCAGGTTCCACTAAAACCACTTTCTTTGAGATGACATATCCCAGAAAATTCATTTCCCTGATCTAGAATGTGAATTTTTATAGCTTCACATAAAGATAGTAATCTTGAAATGTGACTAGCACAATCTGTAATGATACTCATGATCTTCTTTGTATCTAGAGTAGACTAGGATATCGTCCACAAATACCAAAATGAAAGAGTCGAGATACTGGTTGAACACCCTATTCTGGAGTGCCATATAGACCTATAGAGAATTTTTTAATCTGAAAGGCATGACCAAATACTCGAAGTGCACATACCTTCTTCAGAAAGCTGTTTTCGGGATATCCACCTCTTTCACCCTAACTTGGTGGTAACCCAAGTGTAGATCGATCTTGGAGAACCTCTTTTCCACCTTCAGCTGATCAAACAATTCATCAATCCAAGGAAAAGGGTATTTATTCTTTATGGTTACCTTATTAAGATTCCAGTAGTCGATACACAATTGGAGAGATCCATCATCCTTTTTAATGAAAAAAATAGGAGTAGCCTAAGGAGAGTGACTCAGGTGAATGAAACCTTTGGATTCTAAATTGTCTAGATGAATCTTTAGTTAGATCAATTTTGTGGGGTCCATGCGATATGAGGGAAGAGACATTGGATGTGTTCCCGATGCCAAATTGATTGAAAACTCCACACCCTGCTTTAGGGGTAACCCTGAAAAATCATCTAGGAAAACCTCTGGGAACTCATCCACCACATGAGGTAACCCATACTCAGAAGAAATAACATTATCCCACAACATGAGCAATGATAATTGAAAATCATGATTACCCATCTCTGGGAGTGGAGATCCGACACGACCCGACTGAGGATCCCAATCTCCGAGGAAGACCTGGGCACTTCCATTAGGTTCCATAAAACTAACTATCCATTGATAACAATCAATGTGCAAATAAAAATTCACCATACAGTCCATTCCAAGGATCACATAAAATAGATCCATATCGAGGACTATCTCACGGCGCACGATGAGGTCATGGGGGAGAAACATGCGCTACCCGACGGTTGATTAGAGAAGGTTGGGTTATTCTTAATCACTCATATTGGGTGCATCGTTTTCGCCTCAAAACGCCCAACAGTTCCATATCCAGAAATGCGTGGACCTACTTTCTAAAGGAAGGTGTTCGTTGGGTGGTTTGATCAACGATGCTTAAGAACTCACATTGGTCAAGAGTATGGGAAGTTGGGATAATTTCACCCATTTGGGGGGAATTATTTCCTGTTCTGGGACTCTCTTATAGATTTAAGACGTATTCATATGTTTGAAAATCTTTGGTTTATACCCAAGAATAGTATCCAAGGATTACTCCTGGTTGGAAATTGTTTACTGGACGTAGGGGTTCAGAATCATTTGTTCCCGAGGTTTACCATCCCTCGTTGGATTAATGACCCCGAGGAGTCTGGTCTCACTGAGACAGTACTGATTTAAAACCTCGTAACTAGGCACTCTGGAGTTTATTGTCATCCAGGGAGGACAGATAATGACTTGAGAGTTTGGATCGAACCTGTTATATGGGCTTCCTACGTATCCTCATGAGAGGAATCAGAATCCATGTAGTTTGGTTTGGTTTGGGGCTTACACTCCAGGTTGCCCAGGGTTGGTGCGGTGAACTGACGTGAAGATAGTTGGATCGACCGGTTGTTGGGCTTGAACCTCAGGGAGGCTTCCTACGCACCCTACCTAGAAAACAGGGATCAAAGTCCATGTAGTTCGAATGGGGTAGGTATTATGCTCTGAGGCAGACTAAGGTGTGGGTAAACCGACATAAAGGGAGTCGAAGTGACTAATTGTTGGGCTTAAACCTCGGGGAGTCTTCGTACGTAACCTGCCTAGGAGTCAGGGATCAAATTCCACGTAGTTCGAATTGGAATGGTGTTGGAGAACTGATGTAAGGATGGACCGGGGTCCAATGGTTAGTGTGCTTGAACCTCATGGAGTCTTCCTGCGTACCATGCATTGACATGGATCAAATTCTTTGTAGTTCGCATTGGCATGGTATTAGAGAACTGACGTAAGGATGGACCGGGGGTTCGATGGGTAGTGGGCATGAACCTCATGGAGGCTTCCTACATACCATGCCTTGACATGGATCAAAGTCCTCATAGTTCACATGGGGTGGGGCTTACGCTCTGAGGTAGCCCAAGTGGGGATGTCATGGTCGATGCTTACTCTAAGCCCATGTGAGTCATGCTCGGTGTGAGAAACAAGTGGCAGCAGCGACCAGATGATCACATCGCGAAAGGTGCGTCCGTGGGAAGTGGAGTGGGGTTTACGCATGGAGTATCCCAAAAAGTCGGGGCTTACTCTGAGATGGACGCCCATGGAGAAAAAGCATAGAAGGAGAGGGACATGGCCCCATAGAAGAACGGAGCATCACCCTTCCCCACTACGCCCTTCCTTGACCATGGTCGTGGAGAAGTATAGAGGTGCATGGGGGCTTCCTTCTGATGGGTAGCCTGCCACTCCCTGAGGAGGTGAGAAGTTCCCCAGTCCTAACAAGTGGAGGGGCAGAAAGGGGACTCTCTAGCTCAGACTTTACATTACCGTGGGAATGTGAACCTAGGAATGCTTTGAGAATCCGCTCAAGGGATGGAGCAACCCCTTCTCCCCTTCTTACCGTGGGTATGTGAACTCAAAATGGTGTGTTGATGTTCCTTAGGGTTACATCACATGGGTCTGGTGGCTCTAGTGGAGGCCTCGGCTCGGGGCCAATGAATGGGCCAATGAGGGGATTGAGGAGGATCAGGCTGGAATGGAAGGATTTTATTTGGATCAGGGAATGGGAACTACGAAGGATTTGGCGAGCCACACAGATTTATGAGGGGTGGTTCCCTTCACGTAGGGAGGTGCTACGCGGCTAGAGAGGTCTTCTGCTAACTAGGGTGGTCCGCAGACTGATGGGCATTCGGCGAACCTGGGTGGTTCGCGGCTTGGTGGGCATCCCGAGAACAAGGGTGGTTCGCGGCTTCGGGTTTATCCCGCGTACCAGGTTGGTACATGGAGGGGTCTATGCGAGCATCGACGACCGAGGGTGACACCGGTCGGAGGTTCGTCGGTCGGGGCTTCACCTGCATAGGAGAGTACTACACGGTGCGACGGATCGGAAAAGAGGCATAAACTCCCTGGTCCGCGGGGAGTGCATCCGCGGAGGGTACATGGTTCACGGTCTTCTTTTCTTTGTTATTTTAAGTTCTCATTTCACCAAGTTGTTATGCATTTTCAGTTCCTTATTAATTCGTTTCCAGCTTCATACCTATTCTGGTTCGTGAACTGGAACTTCACTGTTTGCGAAATCCAAAGATCCTTCCTTTGAAATCCTTCCACCTAAATCTGATCGATCTCTAAATTTCCCCCTCCCCTCTTCCCCCATCATATCCTTTTATAGAGTGGAGAAATAGATGTATCTGTGGTCATGCGACCCCTTTTACAGAGGCCCATGACTGAAAACCAAGTTTACAGATGACTTGGTCAATCCGTAACTCGTGGGGGGTATTAAATGCATCTCCCCATGAACCAAACTAGCTCGGAGAGTGCTTCACGGCCATGTAGGGTTCTGACTCCATTCCACGAATGACAGCGGATGCGGTCTAGGCCGGTTGATGCGGTCCACGACTGGGGCGGTTCATGTCGGTGAACCAGGTTGGCGCCCGTCCTACTTCGTGCCCGCAGAGGGCTCCTGCCTCCATT
Organism: Viscum album; assembly: GCA_963277665.1. Classification (NCBI taxonomy): domain Eukaryota; kingdom Viridiplantae; phylum Streptophyta; class Magnoliopsida; order Santalales; family Viscaceae; genus Viscum; species Viscum album. The sequence continues at coordinate 798,678,553 of OY728150.1, read as the reverse complement.
TCGTGAATGACAGTGGTCCGCGGAGGAGGTGGACTGTTGAACCGGCTGCGTACCATCACTGTTGGACCGTTACGCGGACCGGTCAGACCTTTGCTGATTTCTGGGGTATGATTCATATTTTTTCCCAATTTTTTTGGGGGAAATTGGGTAGAATACCCCATAAATTAAGGGGATTATCATTATCCTTTGTGGATTTTTCAGGACCCTACAATGACCAAGAAATCCCATTCCATCTCAACCCCTGACACATAAAGCGCACATGACGGGCACCGGAGGCCCTTATCCTTCTTCTTACCCAACAACATCACTGGCTCCATCACAAATGATAAGAGATCGGTTGGAAAATTCAATAGGTTCATAAGATGTGCATATGTAATGGATAGAGGCACACATGTATCAACTAGAATAGTAGCTAAAGAATATGAAATCAGAATGGTACCTTGAACAGTTGAGGGACCTATATCCTATCCCACTGGTGCCTGCTCCACAACAAAAAGGTGTTTGGTATCAGTTTAGATCTGACCACAACCACTTTCTTGATGCTCTTACATGAGCTGAATCTAACTAGAAGAAGACCCAATACTTGCACCTCGACCCCAAACTGATACCCCACCATCCGGGATGGTTCTAACTGAGCTGCAATTCCCCTGTAAGCCATTGATTCTGAACCTCCCTGATAGGAACTTGTAGCTCTGCAATATCATTGTAGCTGCCCCAATGCTCCACACTGATGATAGGATTTAGGAGGAGATTTAACAATAGGTTGAGTCTATCCCACCTTCTCATATTGGTGGCACATGATAGACCCAACATCAGAAGCCATAGAGGAAGTATTCCGGGAAGGATGGCCTCATCCACCACCTCCTTTCTTCCCTTGATCATTACGCATTCTTTTCTTTTCCAATGAACTGCCACTACTCATAAATGACATGGATCTAAAGGTACTTGACCTTACCTTATGGTCAATCTCCACCATACAAGCTCGGTCAACTACTTCAGTATAATTCCTCAACTTGAACAAGAATAGTTGGGAATAGATCACTAGATGAAAGCCTTCCTCAAAACTTTGAGCCTTCTTCTTCTCATTGGAGACTATTTCAGGGGCATACCGAACCAACTTAGAAAAATGGTCGGCATACTCCATCACCAATTGGGCCCCTTGAACAAGTTCCATGAACTCCTGGGATCTAGAATATTCCAAGACCTCAAGGAATTAATGGCCATTGAAGACCACCTTGAAGTCTTTCTAGATAATTTTCCAATACTTACTAGCATAGACCATGGAGTCCCAACACCTTTGGTTAGGACCCTCTAGAAAAAACGAGGAAGATTTCAACCTGACCTCTTAAAATGTATCCAAGAACTTGAAGATATGCTCTATCTTCACGAGCCATCCCTCTGATTCTTGAGGTTCCTAACTACCTCAGAATGATGTAGGTTTATTTTTGTAGAATTCACGAGATTTATGCTTTTGAGAGCTAGGGTCATCTTCCATGAATGGAGTAGGACCAGGACATAGTCCCTATCCTAGAACCTGAATAGATTGAACAATAGCATCTACCAACCTCTAATCAAGTGGTGAGGGAGAAATATATCTGACTCCTTCCCATGGTTGAAGGGGATCTTTCCAGGGATTCATGTTCCTACAAAAATAAATAGTCACATAATAACATCACTAACATGATAGATCTAAAAAACTTCAGCAATAAGCACAAAACCATTAAATAAAACATGCCAAGACAACACAATAACCAAATCACTTCACCCCCACCTAGTGTCCACACACAGTCTTCAACCTACATGCCCCACCTGGAGGAGAAGCCAAACCAACATCCCAGCATCCCATGGTGACTTGAGGTCCATCACGAGGTGTGCTGGCCAGACACCCTTCTCACAACAAGAACACTGAGTGCCAAAATTCCCATATCCTATCTATCCTGAATCATCCCAAATAACATGACTCAAAGAGATAAACCTAATCTAATACCATTTTTTCACGAACCAAGCCAGATTGTCATCAGAACCAGCACCTGGTCCAGTCCACAACAAGTCCTAAAGGGCATTATCGATCCCCACATGCTGGAACAAGTGCCTGGGTATCAATACATGCAAGTAGGAACGACTTAACCTAACATAAAAGTATAAAACAAACAATAATAAATAATAAAATAAAGTGGGAAAAATAAACGAAACAGACCTTTACAATGTATCATATTCAATTATAAAAGTTATACAAAACCAAAAGTGAGCTACAACAAGAAGGGAACCAAAAACCATCTCCAAAACCACCTCATGGAAAGGGGAAAATCTCCCTCAATCCATCACAGAAAAACCTCCCAAAGAGGATCACTAGAATCCCAAACCACCATCACCAACAAAATTTCCTTTACCTATATCAAATACGACCAAGTATTCTTACACCAAAAAAGTGTAAGCAGGGTGTGAGATAATGTGAAGTAGGATGATACCCAAAATGATTACATTCTCTAAACATTAAATTAAAAATAGACTTAAAGGTTTAGTATATGAAAGGAAGTTCTAGAACAATTTATAGTAAATAAATTTTAATAAAAAACAACTTTTAAAATAATTCAATATTAAATTAAAACACCTTCACCCTTTGAATAACTAAAAGCCACACCATATTCCAATGATGAGTGCATCATAGTCAAATAGAACCAACATGTGGGAGGCCCTATGGGTATTATCTAGAAAATGGGACCCTAGAACCTCATGTCTCTGTGTAAAGTGGTATAGGAACCACAACCATCCAAGTTATCATGCACAAGCCACTATAGAGGAGAAGAATCCAATATTCTAGTGGTCTCTAACCATCACCAATATTTACTTGGTGTTTTCATCGTCAATCCCACTAAGTGAAATTGGGACATAGTAACTTCCGTATCACTAGATCACTTGTCATAGTTCACCCTCATAGCTACCCAAGCTTTCCCTTAGTGCTGAATCAATTTCGACGTGCCACAAAATACACCACATTCACACACACACGCCCAAGAAGGCATTAAACACACCAAAAAACACAATTTTTTACACCCAAAACCTTTACAACCATGATTCAAATTCCCAAAAAAAACCTAATAAAACATTTACTCAATTTAAAAAACATTTCAAATTCACACAACAAGGCCTCACTTCATGAATACACCAATTTCACATGTAAATTAAATTTTAAAATCAATTTCATATCAAAACTCTTCAACAAATACATTATTAAAACACTCATAATTCATAAAACACATTAAAGAACAAAATTAATCCTAATAAATCCATCAAGAAACTTTTAAGCATGGACTTACCTACCTTTGATATGGAAAGATCCAAAATCCAGAGTGAAATTATCACCGCACCTCAACCACACCACGAGGAAGAAAGATCGATCCCTACACCACAAGATTGATCCCCAAGGATCAATATTAAAACATAAAATTGGAACCCTAGGGCTAGAGAAGAGGAAACCCCCAAAAAGAAGAGATAAAACCCTAGATTAGAGGAGGAATCATTGGGAGGAGACAGTTACTTGAAGAACTGAGGAGGAACTTCACCAAATAAATCACAAAAATAGAGCTCCAAGGGAGGTGGAAGGAGGGAGAGGCACACATAGGGTGAGGAAGCCCATAAAAAGAGAGAAATGAGGTGATTTGGGGGTTAAACCTGAGATGAGAGAGAAATTTTAATGTACTGGAAAATCCACATAGTTAGTCGGCACGGTTTGGGAAACCATGTGATAACTGTGAAAACCATTCTGTATAGACCAAGACCTCCATATAGTAACCAAGGATGAGACGTATGACCATGCATAGGATAGAAGGTAGGTTCTGTCCCATACCACACAGTTTCCTAGGTGGGCTTACAGTTACTACTACCCGTGCACCAACTGTGCGTGAGGTCCTGTCCACCCAAAATCCTCAATTTTTCTACAAAATTAAAAGGGAAACTAAGGAAAAAATATTGAAATAAAATAAAATAGGAATATATCTAAAAAGGAGATCACAGATGTGACAATATCAAACTCCACATAGCCCAAACCAATAACCACCATAACCAAAAAAATGCACCATCCGGAACACAAGAATCATGTAATTACATCCTCCATGTCAAGATACTATTTGATAGGTGGCATTGACTCACCTGTATGGTTTTAATCAGATAACAGTTAATGAATCTCAATTAGGAATTAGGTCATCCCCTTTTCATATGTCAGGACTTTAGCACACACATCACACTACAAACATTACAAACCAGAGAAAATAGCTCATCTCATAAAACAAAAGGGTCTTAAACATCACATAAAAAAGAAAAAATAGAGTGAAGTAAAACACAAAAAAAACTCCGGGTACTTGGTACACATATTATACTTTCACTCCCAAGTACTCTCCTCTAGGACACCATGCCTTCACAACACATGAACCAAGAAAATGGCCCATCCATGTAGTGGCTCCTCCTAAAGATCATGGATCTCTACTGGTAACACAAAAAATTCCGCATCATCCTTGATATCCAAATATCCCTAATCAATGACATGGGAGTCATCATGAAGATATTGGAGAAGCTGAGATATATAGAATAATCCATGGGTCCTTTCCAACTATGGTGGTAACGCCAATAGATACACCACCTTGCCAACTCACCCCAACACCTTAAAGGACCCAAAAACCTAGGAGAAAGATTACTCCCTCTACCAAACCCCCCTACCCATGTCGAGGAGAAACCTTCAAGAACATGTGGTCCCCAAACATGAATTCCAAAGGCCTCCTTCTATTATTGACATGAGACTTATTTCAATCCTACGTTTCTTTCATCCTCTCACAAACAAGCTAAAATTTCTCTATCGGTCTTTGCACCACATCGAGACCGGGAACGACTATCTCCCCAACCTCTATCTATCACAATGGTGAATGACATAGTCTCCTATATAAATCCTCAAACAGAGCCATTAAAATGGAATAATTATAGATATTATTATAATAAAACTATACCAAAGGTAGTTGTCATACCAAAGATCCACCAAAATACAAGACGCACGCCTGCATCATATCCTCCAATGTTTGGATAGTGTGTTCCATCTTCCTATTTGTCTGGGGGTGGAAAGCAGTGTTGAGGCATAACTAAGAGCCAAAATAATGTTTCAATACCCTCCAGACTTGTGAGGTAAAATGTACATTCTGATTCAAGATAATGGACCTCGTAACTCCATGCAACTGCACCACCTCATCCACATACCTCTTAGAAAAATCATCTACTTCCCCCGAATCCTTAATCTTCAAGAAGTGGGCCAATTTCATCAACTGATCCATAACCACCCAAATAGAATCATATCCTCTATGAGATCTATGTATACTTGTGATGAAATACATCGATATTTCATCCCATTTCCACTCAAGAACATCCATGGGCTATAAAAAACCACCAGGAACATGATGCTTGTACTTTACCTGTTGGAAAACCAAGTACTTTTCTGAAAACTCCACCACTACCCATTTTATATCGGGCCACCAAAACTATATCTTCAAGCCATGATACATCTTAAAAACTCTTGGGTGTACTGAAAAAGGTGAGTTATGAAATTCATAGAGGACTACCCCACACACAGATATCAAAACAAACAACCTCCCATGAAAAAAAAAATCAATTCTGACTATCCTCCAACCATCACCTCTGCCTCTAAGTCTCCCCACTGAGACTACTCTACCTAATGCATCAGAGAATACTTTACCATCATCTAAAAAAAATTTCCTCTTCTATGAAACACCTTTTCATCTAAGTGAAAGGCTGGAAACTTCTCCATTTATCTCCAAATATCCCCAGACTCCCAAACAACACACTTCTATGACTTCCTTACTAAACTATCGGCCGTAAAATTTCCTTTTCCCGAGGTGTAAGAGATCCCAAAACCATAATACTGAAGAATATCCATAAACATATACTACCAAAATTTAAAATCAAGCTGGTAAAATATATACCTCAATGTCTTGTGATCTGGGAAAACCAAAAATCGCTCACCAATGAGGTAATTCTACCACAAATTGCCACTCGCGCCGTATAAGTTAAAAACAAAATCCTTCCTTAGTTTTTCAAAAAGAAAAATGATAGAAAGATTCCTTTAATTTTTTTTTATAAAAAGTCAAAAATTGGTTAAATTTTTTGTAAAAAAATAGGAAATATGGGCAGTGATGATAAATGTATCCTAGTAGATACTTACATATAAACAATCTTGGATAAAAATGAGATTGCAAAATTAACCCTTACCTTGTAATTTCCTTTAGTCAAGGGTATTTTAAACTCATATATAATGGTTAAAGCATGTTATGAAATTATACTAGGACTATACCCATATTTATGATATCATATATGATCCTATTATTTCATTTTGTTAATAATATTTCAGTATTACCATTGTTTTGAGTGTTTAATACATCATTTTACAATTCCTATTATGTCATGTAAGTAATTTTCTTTATGAGTGGGATTTATTTTATTCATATCAATATTGATATAAGGTTCGTTATTTTTATTTTTACACATTATATAAATTTTATAATCATTATTTAATGGTTAATGTGGAGAATGAATCTCACCGCGTCGTAAAGACAGTAGGCCGTACGTACCCACTAGTGACGATATCATTCCATTGATAGATAAATGGTATGAAATTGGATGGTATATTAATTATAAAGAATAATTATAATGTTACATTCATTATTTATATCCATTATACTAATAATTATACTCATCCAAATAAATCAGTGTTGAATAAAAAATTACACCATGGTGTGGAGATGGTAAGCCGTACGTACACACATATGGTGATATTGTTATTCGTATGATGGATAAAATGAGAAATATGGTTGTTCCATGATTGTAATAACATATAAATATATTTATTATTTTGTATTTATTACTTTAGTATATAAAAAAATAGGAAGAGTAAGTTGAAGAAGAAGAAAAATTGAATTGAATTGGTAAAACAATTACCTCTTTTTCGAGTGTCTCCTGTTGATTTGCATAAAAGGACTCCATAGGATAGATTTCTGTCCCAATTATGTCCTCTAGGATAAATCAAGGGAAGTTGGGTGGATAATAAGGTAGGCTTTGTCAGATCCAAAGTGGTTTAGAGGTGTGATTAAAGGATAAGGAGAGGTACCCTTTTATAAGAGAGGTAAGGGTCACTTTAGGAAACTCTCAATGTATTAAATTAATATAAATTTATTTTCAATTAAAAATGTATAAAAAGTGATTTTATTATAAGATAAGATGAGTATGGGTCTCAATATCACCAACCAATGATTTTTAGACATGTTTAGGTCATAAGATTAATCTTATCTTTCGCTTTAACCCTTAGTTAAATAATTTAACCTTTACCATGACAACTTGTCTTTTTTACACTATAGGGTTAATATAGTTACTATAAAATTCCAAAAGAACCCTAATTGGATAATTTATAAAATATTTAACACTATTAAAGTTATTTTTATAAACCATATATTTTTATAAATTTTATAATATTTAATAAGTATTATTTATTTTAAAGTATCATTTATGTCAATTTTGATAATATTTATTATTTTCATTTTTAAAGATATCAAACTAATATGATAACTTCAAAAAAAATTACAATACGTCACTAACATGTATTATTTTCTGTAAAATTCGAGGATGTCATTAATTAAGTCAAATTATATTTATTTTAATATTTTTAATATCATTTATTTCATATTTTTATTAATAAAATAATTTATGCTTCATTATTCTGTCATCATTAATGGTAATTATTTAATCTCTTAAAAATTATAAATAAAATTTCTATGAGGTATTTATTTCCATTATATCTCCAGAGACTATTTATAATCGATTTTATCACTTGGATATCTCTATATTAAAATTATTATACTTATAAGAAATGAGAGTGTTCCATTTTATCACATTCATTAATTTTAATAATATTCGTGTCATATTCATGGAGAAGAGTCCATTAAATGATTAAATTTATAAATATAAGTGATAAGGTTAGAATTTATCCATTCAATAGGATTTTGGTATGTGTTAGGGTAATTTCATAATATTATTTTCATCTTTAATTACCCGATTTACCCTTAATTGCGATAATAAAAAAATTAATGAAGTTCTTATTCATAACATCCAAAAAAATTAACCAATTAACAGAAATTGTACCTACTGATTCCAACTATGGAATCCATTTATCAAAATTAAAAACACATAAGTTACAATAATTAAATAATAATTAATCCCTATTAACAATACGAGAAGACGAGTTTTTCAAAAGTAAAAACCATCAAAATATTGACATGTGTTTATATCAAATTTTAATGTGAAAATAATTAAAATGACCTAAATTATATTAAATGGTAGAAAATTAATCTAATTATACATTAAAACCAATTAAAATGATACTCTAATAATATAAATAAATTAGATTAAAAAGCATTTTTTAATTAAAATGCAGTATTTTTCACTATTCATTAAAATATAAAAGTTATTAGAAAAACACAAAAAATATATTAAAACTAAATTTTAATGTATCGCTTCTAAATAAGAAGTTTATTTTTTAAAATTTAATTTATAAATGTGTCAAATATTTTTTTTAAAAGGGGTTCTCCATTAAAAGGCAATAAAATGTCATTTTTTTTGGAAAATACTTCTTTTATTAAAAAAATTGAATTTATTCTTATATTATGTTCAATAAACACATAATATGAATGTTAAAATTATATGAAATTTATAAAATTTAAAATTAGATTAGTACTATTCATAACAACTATTTAAATGACTAGTTTAATAGATCATGTTTTTCTCAAAATTAGTATTACGTGCAACACAAGCTATTGAAGTAAAGAAGGGTACTATGGAATCCTGGGGTGTTACATTATCACCTACTTAAATAAATTGTGTCCTCATAATTTGAACCTGGGGTAAAAAAATTAGGGGTTTTACTTTTCAATATATCCTTATTGAAATCCCACATTGAAAAAAGATTAATGAGACCTCCACTTTAAAATAAAGATAGGGAAGTATGAAGGTCACCGAAGATTACACATACTAGGGTTACATGTAGGAAAACATGGACATTAAATGAAAATCTAACCAAAAAGTTCTGATGGGGAGTGATAGGGAACATGATGAGGAAAAAGTTAACAATCACAAATCTATAAATCTGTGATGATGTAAGGGACCATTTGATTCATTAGAGAAAGTACTAAGATATTATTTTTGGTTTCAAGATTCTTTCCCTAGTGTTGAAGAATTAATTTACTTTATAGACTAATAACATAACAAAGCATACTTAATTGACATGTAGAGTTTCATCATTTAACTAATTCCCACCAAAAACTCATCTTTCTCTTCAAAAGATAATAAAACTCAAAAATATTCTTTTTATCTTAATTGTATAAGGTTCAAAAAATGAAATTATACCATTTAAATAAAGAATTTTTTTATACTAACTAGGGACTTCCTGTAATCTAGTGGTAGATAATAATTTTTTATCACACTTCATTTCTGGGTTTGATTCCCGTAGCCTTGTCCAACGCGATGGGTTAACTCCCAACCTGTGGGTTATCCTTTTTCTAAAAATATATTATTATAAAATAATAGAAATAACCTTCATATGTTCAACATTAAAAAAACGTTTTTTTCTCAAACAATAATATCCAATTTTCAACTTACTCCATTCCAACCTTAAGACTTGAAAAAAATACATCCATTCAAATTCACTATAAAAAATGTCTCTAAATTTTCAAAATCATTATTAAAATATTATTCCCAAAATAGTATAACGTAGCACTTATTGTTGCATACCAAATATTTTATCACATTTAAATCCTTAATGAAAACTCTTATGCTTACAAATCCTTAAAGAATAAGTACTCTAGCACAATCCTTATATATCTCATGAATATTATAACCATAGAACCATTTAAGTAATAATTAGGAATCCAAATACAAAATAACCTTAATCATTTCCCTTCACTCTTAAACCATTAACTATGCTTCAAAATCTTATTCCTTAATACCTCCTTCATCTCATTTTTCTTTTTTTTCTTCTTTATTAACTGCAGTATAACCATTACTTATATAACCTTGCTAATTCTAACCATCAACAAAAAATAAAATCATAATTAGAGAAACACCAATCATAGTGATATAGTCATGAAGAATCATTTTTTATGATCTCTAAATGATTCCATCTTCTTCTAAATCTATAAGTCTATAGGATTACACTAGGTTATCCTTTACCAAATCTAAAGGATGATATATTCTACTTATAATTATCGTCAAAGTCATTCATAGGGTTATGTTTTCTAATATATGTTTTCTAAATCTACCTTCCAAGGTTGTTTCTAAACTTACTATGTTACCAACTATAACTCCCCAACCCTGAAAACCTAGAGTTAGTGAATTATTTTAATAAATTAGAATTATTACAAAGAATAAAATCCAGATGGACCGATTAGTTTAATAGTCTTGGAAAATAGATTACATACATGAACATTACTTTACAATTCAAAACCTAAAATACAACATTGATAATATTTTTAGAATACCATTATTCTCCTAGCTTATCCCTGCATATAAATAATAAAACATTTCTCGGAATCAGGGGAAAATAAAACATATAAAATGGGTATCTTAGAAGCTCATTAAGGTTGAACAATACAACAAAAGAATTCATAAATAATCATAAACGTTTAAAACAAGGTATAAAATTGAAATACACGATTTTTAAACAAAATCCTCAGCATAATATGGAAAGGATAAATCAAATAATTCCATTTGAACATTAACATGTATATTATACTAGTCAAATAATCACATGTAATACCAATAACTAATCTCATAATGAGGGAAATCATAATTTTGGACATCTAAAACATAACATCAAGGCTTTATTCAAATAATCTAATATTATCAAGGCTTCATTACAAGAATCTAATACATTCAAGGCCTTACGCCAAGAATATAATAAATGGGTAAAAACCCAAACTAGTTTTTCTCATGATACCTATCGATGTATCGAGGGGTAATAGTGGGCTATTCCAGTCACTTACTAATTCTAACTCATTTCTCTTATTAAAGGGGAAAAATATAACCAACAAAGACATTCATATTAAAACTAGCATACGAAATGTTAATACATAAACCATAAACCATGAATGATATCAAAATAGAACATCCACAATCAAACATATCATAAAATTTTTAATCCAATATGGAATATTTTATCCTAATAAATAAACCTCAATTAAGTATAAAACCCAACAAAGTATGTTGACATAGATGGAAATAATCTAATAAAATCATTAAAAATCTTTGAGAGAAATTCACTCTTTTTACTTTGAAATCATTTAAAAATCATGAATTTAGAAAAGAAAACATTTCTTTTTAAAAACAACATTGTATTATTGTAAGGGAAGCTTCCAAACATTAAGGTTCCATGATGGAAAAAATAACCACTTGCACCGAATAAGTTATTTTTTCCTTTCCTTAATTTGTTGAAAAGTTCATAAAGTACCTAGTTTGGAAAACTATGGAAAGATTCCTTTAAAAAATTTATAAAAAATAAAACATGGGTAAAAACGACTTTAAACATTTTTCGATAATATTTTGAAATAAATTTTAAGAAACATGGACATGGATTATAAATGCATCCCTGTAGGTACTTACATATAAACAATCTTGGATAATAATGAGATTGTGAAATTAACCCTTACCTTGTACTTTAATTTATTTGAGGGTAAATTAATCTCTTTTATAATGGTTAAATCATGTTATTAAATTATACCAGGACCATATCCATATTTATGATATCATATATGATCATATTATATCATATTGTTAATAATATTTTAGTATTACCATTGTTTCAGGTGCTAACTTCATCGTTTTCCCATTCTTGTTTTGTCGTGTAAGTAATGTTTGTTATGCATAAGATGTATTTTATTTATATAAATAATTATATGACATTCATAATTATTATTTATACTCATCTTATAAATTTTATAATCATTCTTGAATGATTAATGTGGATAATGAATCTCACAGCGTCGTGGAGACGGTAGGTCGTACATACACATGAGCAACAATATCATTCCCTTGGTGGTTAAATGGTATGGAATTGTATAGTATATTAATTATATAGAATAAATATAATGTTATATTTATTATTTATAAAAAATATACTCATCATTATACCCATCCAAATAAAGTATTGTTGAATAAAAAATTACACCACAGCGTGGAGACGGTAAGCTGTACATACGTACACATGGTGATATTGTTATTCGTATGATGGATAAAATGAAAAATATGGTAGTACCATGATTATAATAACATATAAGTATATTTATGATACTGTAATTATTACTTTATTATGGAAACAACATATGAAGAGGAGGTATAATAAGAAAAGAAATTGAATTGAATTGGTAAAACAATTACCTCTTCTTCGAGTGTCTCCTTTTGATTTTCACAAAATGACCACATAGGTTAGATTTTTGACCCAAGTATGGCCTCTAGGTTGAAGTGAGGAAAGTTTTAGGAGAATAAGGAAGGTGTTTTCAAAGGAAAATTTCTTTAGAGGTGTGATTAAATGAGGATTATATGTACCCTTTTTTAAAGAGCTCAGGGGCACTTTTGGAAACTCTCAAAGTTTTAAATTAATATAAATTAATTTTCAATTGAAAATGGATCAAAAGTTATTTTATTCCAGGATAAGATTAGTATGGGTATAAATCTAATTAACCAATGAATTTTAGACATCTTTTGGTCATAAAATTAATATTATATTTTGGCTTTAACCCTTAGTTAAATAATTTAACCTTTATTGTGACAACTTGTCTTTTTATACTACATGGTTAATATAGTTACAATAAAATTCCAAAATAAACATAATTAGATAATTTATGAAATATTTAACACTATTAAATTTATTTTCTCAATCCTTATATTTTTATAAATTTTATAACATTTAATAAAATGTTATTTATTTTAAAGTATCATTTATGTCAATTTTGGTACTATTTATTATTTATTTTTTTAGTATCAATCCAATATTATAACATCAAAAAGATATTTAAAATATGTAACTAAACTTTTTTTATCTATAAAATTATTTTATGTCATTAATTAAGTAAATTATATTTAATTTAATATTTTTAATATCATTTATTTGATATTTTTATTAATAAAATAAGTTTTTCTTCACTATTCTATCATCATTAATGGTAATTATTTAATATCTAAAAATTATAAATAAATTTTTATGAGGTATTTATTTCATTTATCTTTACATATAATATTTATAATCGATTATATCATATGTAGATCTCTATATTAAAATGAGTATACTTATAAGAAATGAGTGTGTGACATTTTGTCGCATTCATTAATTTTAATAATATTCATGTCATATTCAGGTAAAAGGGTCCATTAAATGATTAAATTTATAAAAATAGGTTATGATGGTATAGTTTATTCATCCAATAATATTTTTATAAGTGTTAGGGTAATTTTATAATATTATGTTTACTTTTAATTACCTGATTTACCCTTAACCGTGGTAATAAATGTTTTTCTAAAGTTTCTATTCCTAAAATAAAAAATAATAAAAGTAAAATATTAACATAATTTGGATCCAATGATTCAAAATATTTAATCCATTTTTGAAAATTCAAAACACATAAGTTTCAGTAATTATATTAAAAATAATCCCGATTGATAAAACAAGAAGACAAGTTTTTCAAAAGTAAAAACCATCAACAGTTTGGCATGTGTTTATATATAATTTGAATGTGAAAATAATTAAAATGTAATAAATTATATTAAATTATAACAACTTTATATAATTATACTTTAAAAAAATTAAAAGGATAATCTAACCACATAAATAAATTAGATGAAAAAGCAGTTTTGAATTAAAATGCAGTATTTTTACTATTTATTAAAATATAAAAGTTACTAGAAAAACACAAAAAAATGGAAATTAAATTTTTATGTACCAAATCTAAATAATAAGTTCATTTTATCAAGTCTAACATATAAATGTGTCAAATATTGGTTTTAAAAATGGTTCTCCATTAAAAGGTGTAAAAACTGCATTTTTTTAAAATACTTCTTTTATTCAAAAAAGTGAATTTGTTCTTATATCATGTATAAGAAACACATAATATGAATTTTAAAATTATATGTAATATATAAAATTAAAAATTTGGTAAATACTATTCATAACTACAATTTAAATGGCTATTTTAATAGATCATGGTGTGCTTGAACTCAGTATTTCATACAACACAAGCTATTAAATTAATGAAGCATACCATGGAATCTTGGGGTGTTATAGAAAATCATTTAATAGACCCAAAGGGGTGTTATCATAGAGGTAGGAAACATATAATAATCTAACATGGGTTTAACAGAGTATCTAAACATGGTTCAATTAATTAGAATGTTAAATCACATTTTTAAGGCATCATACAGAAATGTACGACATGCAGCACAACGACAAATACTAACACCTAGAATTTTATAAAAAATTACTATAAGACCTTACTTAGGCCCATAATACCCTCTGCATCTAGTATTGAACTTTGAATCGAGCTAGAATGAGAGAAATCAAAAGAACATACCAATTCCCTAAAAATATGAGATCACACAAAAACAACATAAGTGACAGAAAGATAAACTAGGATAAGAAGAAAGAGGATTAATAAGATTAAAATTGAGGATCCAATGCTTCCAACAACAATGGAAACATAGGTCAGACGAGGGATTTATTTGAAACCTAGATTAGGCTTTGGGAGATCTCCATAGAAAGATAAAGGTGTTTCACATCTCTTAGAAGAAGAAAGAAAAAGGGAGAGGGGGTAAAACATATTTAAGGGTAAAATGGTAAAATATCCTTTAAATATGGGGTCACATGATTTTTACACACAGTTATCCTAACCCTATTCCATCCATACACTATCCACTACCAAGAACTCCACTCATATGGTCTAGGATTACAATTTCACTATCGATGCACACACCATGAAAAAATTCTCTGTAAAAAACTCTACAACACTAACACGGGCATGTAGCTTGGCTCACACAGTTTCAAGAAATAAGGAAACCCCCTTTATGAAAAAATAAGGAATTTAAAATATAATAACAATGATCCATAACTTTTTAAAAATCTTGGTCATTACATACTGGATAAATATAATAAATAAATTATAAGTTTCATGCAAAGAACAATTATCACAGATCTAAAGTGGATGAAATTTATACTCAATATTTTAATAAAAAGGGGTATAAACCAAAATTGATGATACCTACTTCACTTATGGATTTTTTTTTGGGTGAATAAATCATTCTACAAGGATTAATAAGAACAGTTTCATTCCCAGACACTCCATTCACCTTGATCTAATCATTTTTGTCATCTGATTTCGATTCACTAAATATGAACACTCTAAACCACCCCTAAAATATCCCAAGGTTATGTAGAAAACCCTAGAAAGTTTCTATAACATCAATTATATAGATGAAATTAGGTTGTGGGTATTAAATTAATTAATTAATTAAATTAATTAATTAATCCACTTAACATACCCACCAACAGAAGCCCCATCTGAATGTCCAGAGCTGACCAAATTTAGGATGCGCATAGGGTAAACCCTACATTTTGGATTTAACCCTAGTCTCAAATTTTTTATATGAGTCCTCACATAGTATATATTCTATTAATTTTTAAAAACTGCATGTGTGCAATATTAATATATTTACTATTTTTATAATATCAATTCCCAGCTCATCGAGCCTCAGAATCTTACATCGTCACAACACATGGATCTAAAAATATTCATTAATATATTTCAATGTATTATAAGGAAAAAATATGGTCACTGCGGTTAGGATACTAAGTCTTCATATATCTCTCCCACTTCCATGAGATCTCCCACATGCTGACATTCTATTACAACACACAAACCAAGGGAATGGTCCATCATTGTAGGATCCTCTCTCGTCGATCCTCAATCTCCATCAGGTACTCTATAAAGGTGAAACCATTGTTGATTTATATATTTCCCCAATCAATGATGTGTTTAGGTTCATACATGTATATCCTCAACTGCAACACATAGAATATGTCATGCACTCACTCCAACTATGGGGGTAAGGCTGGGTGGTAAGAAACCTCACCCAAATTTTATAGGATCTCAAATGACCTGATAAAACTTGGAGATTTCTTGCCTCCCCTTCCAAACCTACATACTCATATTTGTAGGGAGACTCTCGAGAAAACATAGTCTCCTTGATTGAACTCCAAGGACCTGTGTCACTTATTTTTATAAGATTTATATTAGCACTGGGGTGACTTAATCCACTCAAATATCACCTAGACCTTCTCTAGTGTGGCCTATACCATATCTAGCCTAATAAGGGATGTCTCACCGATATTAGTCTATTATAGAGGTGAACTAAAGGGTCTCCTGTACAAGTACTCTAATGTTTATATTCTAATCATGGAGTGGTGGTTATTATTTTAAGTGAACCATACTAATGAAAAATTATCCTCCCAACATCGGTTGAAGTCTAAAATACAATATGTTTGCACATCTCCAACAATTGGATAGTTCACTTAGTATTCTGATCCTTCTAGGTTGGAAGTCCATACTCATCCTCAATTAGTTCCTAAATGAATCTCGTAGGAAAATCCACAATCATGGTATGGATAACACATCACATTCATAAACAATCATTGAAGGTACCCGATAGAGCTGGATGATCTCCTATATTTATAACTCTCCCAGACTCTCTACCTAATTCGGATACCTAATGAAAAGGAAGTGTGTCAACATTGTGATTTGGCTAAAAATAACCCATATGGAATTAGGGCCTATTGTTTCCCATGGTAGTCCTATCATAATTTCATGGATATATCATCCCATTTACACTACGGTATCTCAATAGTCTTTGTCAAACCTATAAGAACCTAGTGATCATCCTTCACCTACTAACATGTGATACACTAAGAGATAAACTCAGTGACACTATTCCTCATTCTAACCCACAAAAATTTCCACTGAAGGTCACTTTACATCTTCCCTACACCTAGATACACATGAAAAGTAGAAGTGCTAAGCTCCCTCATCACCTCCTCTCGCATCATGACCGAAACCACAATCTATCCTTTGAAAAGGATGACATGATCCTATCCTTTAAAAAATATATCTGGTGAATCTCCTAACGATATATAGCCATGAAGAGCCTAGTTGTCAATGTCTCCCAACTGAGATTCCCTCACATGCTAGAGAACTAAATGAGTCAATACCATCGACTGAAGATAAGATGTACTCCTCCCCTCCACCAAGGTCAACTAAAAATAATCCAACTACTCAGAAGCCTCCTCCACCAAGTGAGAATGAGAATTCCTACTAAGGGAATCTACCACCATGTTACCCTTCCTAAGGGTATAGAATATCTCAAATTCATAGTTCTATAGAAACTCCAACCAATGCCTCTATCTCAAGTTTAGATCTATTTGTGTTAAGATATATTTGAGGATCTGATGGTATGAGAAAATAATAAAGTACTCTCCTAGAAGATAGTGTTCCAAATCTTCAGAGACAAGACTACTACTGCCAACTCCAGGTCGTGAGTTGATTAGTTCTTCTTGTGGGGTGTCAACTACCTCAACCCATATGTGATCACTCCATGCCTCTATATCAACACATAGCTAATCCTTACTCCAGAGGAATCACAATACAATATGTAGTCCAAACCATCCTCCATTAGTCTCAAAACACGAGCACTAGTCAACCTCATCCTCATATTCTTGAAGGATTTATGACACAACTCGATCTAGGTAAATGGTTTCCATTTCCATGTTAGGGAATTCAAAGGGGTTTTAGTCTTAAATAAGTCTATCATAAACCTCTTGTAGTATCCCATAATCCAAGAAAATTCTAATCCTATGATATACTCTTTGGTGGATCCTAATAATGCACAACATTAATCTTCTTTGGGTCCACAGCAAATCTATTCTCAAATATGACATACCCAAAAAAAGGATCCTTGTAGATATATAAATGGATCTTTAAGATCTTACCATAAAGCTAGTAATCCTAGAGTATTTTTAGGACCATCTTCAAATTCTCTACATACTCTTCCTCCGATATAGAGTAAATAAGTATGTTATTAATGAAGACAACAAATAATCAGTCCATGTATGGATAGAAGATCCGGTTCATCAATGCATTAATATAATGGTGGATTTTTTCATATTGAAAGGCATCACAAAAAATTCATAGTTTTTATAGATACATCTGAATTCCAGCTTCGGAATATCACCCTTTTGAACCCTCAATTGGTGGTAGTCAAACCTAAGATCGATCTTTAAGAACCAACTAGATCCTTGTAATTGATTAAAGAGGTCATAAATCCTTAGAAATGTGTAATTTTTTGTATCATTTACAGGTTCAACTGACAATAATCCACCCAAATCCTTAAGAACACATCCACCTTTTTCACAAACAAAATCGGAGCCACCCAAGGGGACACACTGGGTCTGATGAAACCCTTCTCTTGAAGTTCCTTCAATAGTGATCTCTGATCTTAAATCTTGTTAAGGGGTATCTAATTTCCCACAAAGGATATTAGCGTGGTATTAGTGTGAAAGTCAATACAAAATTCCATATCCCACCTCAAAGGTCGTCCCAGAGTTTCCTCAGGGAAGATGTTTATAAAATCCCCCACTAATGAAGGAATCTAGATTCCTGAAGATCCCACTACACCTAGGGATAAAATTTCAAACTTATGGGTGATGGTCTACAAACTCATACCCACAAGACCCACTCAATTATCCATGATACCTCTTTCACCTATAAATAAGAATATTGTTTTATCTATATCAAGGAATCTAACCCACCTATGATGATAGTCAATATGGGATCGAAACTTGGAAAACCAGTCCATACCCAAGATTTCATCATAGTTTTTCATCATGATGACCAAGAGGTCCGCATGAAACACCATGCACCAAACGATACTTCTTATTATCAGTAGATAAGTGATATCAAATAATCACACCCAATAAAAACCTCTATAAAAATATTCTATGATAAGGTCTCAATGGGGAGCTCTAGATCTCACATAAGGGATATAGAGAAAAAATAGTGACTCTCACCTATGTCTATAAGTACATGATAAAGTTTATAATAAACAAAGACCATACCTCGTATCATCTCATGAGCTATCAGGTCATAAGATACCATGTCTTTTAGTTTCCCACGGTGCCATCCACCAGATCCTTGAGCCTGGCATGGGATGCATTATGGTGGTGGTGGATGTAGATCATAGTATCTCCCTCCACCAGTAGGTCCTCCTCAAAGATCCCCTCTTTCTCCTATTCCATCTCTGCATCCCTAGTTGCTACCGTAGCCACACATGGGAGAACCTTGATCACAACGAAGCCTCTACTGTGGTGGTCCATCAACTACCTTCACACCCTCCTCAGTGCATTGAGTTGGGAAGTCATGTTCCATGTGACCATTCTCATCACATGAATAGAATAACACCTATATGGCATGACCTATTCCTCTCTGTGAACTTCACAATACATGTCTATGTGACTGAGACCATCCATCGAAAGATTTTCTACATCAAGACCCTAATGACTGATGCTTACTAGCTTTAGTAGATGACTCGACCCCATGATACCAACTGCCATCCCCATATGGTCGATGTCCCTCCAATAGAAAGCTCCCCATCACCAGAAATAGCTACAACACTCTATCATAGATGGGAATGAATATGATAATCACACTAGAACATATGTATCTTTAGATACCTTTTTCGGACTTCCATTCACATATGTATCCATATGAATCATGTCGAGGGAGTACTGTGTATGGTCAGAAAACCTTGTGGCATACTCAAAAAATTTTATACTACCTTACTACAGCAATAGAATCCCCTGAATCCAAACTAATCATAATGATGTAGGGTAATACTCCTCATGAAACAACTACTGGAAGTTGGTCCATGAGAGTGTTGACTCATCATGCATCAGGAAGACTAGACTCCACCAGTTCCCTATTTCTCCATGGAAAAGACTAGGTGATAGCACCTCCATTTGATTAGTTGGGGTCCACACAGGACTAAAGACTTAGATCAATGACTCAGTCCAATCCTTTGTGCCCTACGGATCTGGTTCACAAAAAAAACCTCAGTGGTCTATAGAACTAGAACTTTCATAGTGTTCTAAATCTGTGTGCATCCTCAGCCTTCTCTAATAGTACAATATACCACTCGAAAGGTGAGAGTGATGCTACCTACCCTCTTTGAGTAAATATCTCATGAGATGAACCCTAAACCGAGGCATCGTTACTCATTAGATCATCATCACAATCTTAAATTGGTAACCTAGCTAGATATCTTTATATAGGCATCCTGAAAGTGATTAAGATGTACCACAGTAAGATGAATATTTATGTATGGGGATCTTACTCAATAAGAACAATAAAAGGACTCAGTATTATCTAATTCATGTACCACTATTAACTATAACCAATTTCACGGTATGATGAGTAAAAAACATGAAATGAGATTCATGGTGTATAGATATGTCTCCCACCATACAAACATTAGGTTCCCCAGCCTAACAGCTTCACTCAAGACACTTTGACATAGTTTTACTAATTTAACACCCAAAGGTTCTTAAAATAAATATTGAATACATTTTATAATCTATCTATTAAACACAACTTTTCCACTATTGTGTTTTGAATTTCAAAAAACGGTCATCTAGAGTTGTGACCAGTAAGACATTTGGTGTCTGATAGAACAAACTTGATTTTTGGTGAATAGAAACATTACCTTAGGAATAGTAATATGAATAGTAATATGACCCTTATAAATATTAAATAATTATATTATTTTATTTTCTTAAGGTAATAAGATAATGAGATCTTAAATAATTTTTCAATGTGATATAAAACAAATTATACCTTAAAATTGTTATTTTTCGAATTAACTATGATTTTATTTAAAAATTAAATTAATAATATTTAAGAAAATTATTTTTGAAAAATTGAGTTCATTTTTGAATTCTACACATCGAACAATGGTAGGGGTGATTTTTTGGGATTTTTCTAAAATACTTGATTTTTTCGTGAATAGTAAAAATATAGTTTTGAGTTTTCAGTAGTTTAATGACATCATAATGACATAATAAGAGGCTGGTAGACTTTTTTATAGTAAAATATGGCATGAGGTGTCCCAAGTGGCTAAAAACATGGATAAATACTTGGGGAAAGCCCATGGTTTTGCAAAAACCACTAAATAGGTGTCTCTTTGAAATTATTAAAAAACTCCCTCTCTTTTTCTATAAATACCCACTCATCCATTATTTTTCTTTCATTAAAAATCCCTCATCCTTGAATACCTAGTTTTTTTACCACTATAGTAGTCCTCCCAAGGTGTCCTTAAGCCCCCAGGGTCCCAACCTTCATGTTCTAGGAGTTACTCTACAAGGTAAGGGAATCCTTCACCCTCCTCTTTTAGTCGACACTTATTTTATGTTATCTCTTTGAATATCCATTATCATATTTTGGAGTTTTATTTTATGTATTAAACTTACTATACTATTTATTTACATATTATGAGATACACTTTTTCTCTCATCATTCCATTTTATGAAATTTTAAGCAACGCCATTAGGCTGCCGAATTTTCATAAGGGATCTCTCAACTATTGTTTTCTTTTCAAGTTCATCTCTTTTCTTTTCCTATCCTCAACTCCTCTGTACAAATTACCATGATAACTCTAGTATTATCTATATACTATAATTATATCATTTTAATGGACTAAACATCATCAATACTCTCTCTCCCCATTTTATTTTATAAACGAAATCAACATCCATGAGGTTCCAATTTATAGTCTTTGTGGACGACGAAGTTTCATTCTTCAATTCCTCTTTCATTACTGTTAATGAAACTATTTTCATGGTTGAAACGGACTATAATATATTTATTATAACCAAATTAATATTCAGGAACTAGTTTATGTACATATTATTATATCATAAGACCAAACTAGTTCCTAATAATCAAAATAGTGCTTAAATAATCTAAGTGAATATCATTAATAATTAATCTAATGATTTAACCTATTTCCATGTAACATAATGATAGAAATTAAAAGTAACACTTATGGATGTTCATAAATAATATTTTATTTCAATTTTTTAGATTACATCAATTCCACATGAACTCCGTTACTTAAAAACATGAGAACCGATTATGAAAATCAAGAAAATGAACACTCCAGAACAACGAAATTCGATATTATAACTTATCAATAAGGACATAAATGAACTAAAAAGAATTATAATAAACTAAATAAATGTATACTAAGTTTGTAATTAATTTATTAATGATTCTAATTTCATATTCCAAGACCATAAGTTGATAAGGGGAACACATTCAGATTTAAGGTAAGGGTTTTCCACTCGAACATCCATTTTTATTCGGGTTAATTTTATTGTCCAATTACCTAAATAAAATTCTTATGTATTATCATGTACTCATAATAAATTCTTTTTTATTATTATATATATGTACACCAACCATAATGTTTCCTTATTTTATGGATAGTTACATGTTTTAAAAAAAATTTCAATACTGTTTCCAAAATACTAGCCCGATTCAAGGGAATTTCTCAAATTCTTATCTATTTTCATGGGAACTATATAATTTATTTTTGGAAACCATTATCTTTATAAAATAACTCATTTTATTATGAAAATAATATATTACTTCACTTCTGGTTTTATTCAAATATTTTTCCAAAAAGAACGCTTCTTTTCAAAATAAAAGAGTATTTTTCTTAAGATTTACTCAATGATTTTATAAGAGTATCATCATCTATTTTAACACTCTTATTAATTATTATGAATTATTTGGATTAGTATTACATTTTATCATTTAACATATTAAATTTAATGTTTTATTATTATTTTTTCTATTGATGTGCTATCTTAAAACCATTCATTAGTTTACTTTAAATGGTTAGTGTTTTTATCCTAATGTTCGTTGAAAAATATTTACATTTCATATATTAGTTTCAATATGAATGTTTATATTGTTTATTTTTATCCTCATCTATATGAGGAATGAATTTTACATAGTAAGTGTTGGTTGGGTCCCGCTATATCCCCTCAGTGCATCGGTGGGTCTCATGAGACAGACTACGGTCATGGCACAAGGCCTTGATAGAATGATTAATTATGGTCTTGGCACGAGGCCTTGACGATATGGTTATGTTGTCCTGCATTATTCATTTACCTAATTATGAAAATAGTATTTATGGTACATGTGATTATTTAAATAGTATAATACCCATAATTTTGTTATGTTATGACAATATTCACTCAGTTGATTTTCCACCATATTATGTTCAAGTTTATTTTTAGAGGCATGTGTTTTCAATTATTCACCATATCTGATGTTTATTTTATCTTCTACTGTATTTCTTACCCTTAATGATCATTTGATATCAACCCATTATTATGTTTCATTTTCTATGGACATGAATAAGTTTATTATGAATGGCATGTGGAAATAACCTAGGAGTTATGGATGTTGTCTAAGGAGTTTCTATGTTGAATTTATTTTCAAGTTTTAATGTTTAACGTATGTGTGAATCTTGTTTCAAATAATACTAAACTACTCATTCCTTTGGGATGCTTATTCCGTGTTTGTATTCCAATGTAATCAAATAAGCCACCATCTCTGGGCAACTAGGGTTAAGTACTTACTGTTGGTATCAGAGGAAGTTTAGTAGAAAACTTGAAAGAAAGATTTTGAAAATGTAGACTAGGGAAGATTCCCAAAGATAGAATTTGAGGATAAACATACAAAAAAATCCTGGTATTTTGGTAAGGAATAGATTATGTGTATCTTTCAAGAAATACATCCCTATCTGGATACATGCAGGTAGAGGCGGGTCTGACATAGATGTATCTATGAGTGAAATCTCTAACAAGGAGTTTTAGGCTTGACCCGTGCTATCCTGGTACAAGAAAATGAGCCTTACTACACTCTTGGTTACAACACTCCAAGGGGATATGTTTAGGATAATCCATATTTTCATTACAATCCATTATAAAGGATTTAAATGTAAAATTTTCCTCAAAGATACCATGTTTATGATTAAGAGATTATCTATGCATAGAATTTTCATTTATGATATGTATTTTTCTACATTGAGATTATAAATTATGATTCATACCATAATCTAGTGTATGCCATTATTTAGAAATAGTGCCTAGTGGAAGGAATGGAAACCGCATGAACGCGCATAGGGATTTCCCTCTAATGCAACATAATGATGATGGCTATGGTGCTATGACTGGTGCTGATTAACATATAACAATATTGGGACAACATACTTCGGTTATGAATAATAACCTTACCCATATGGAGCATCAGGATCCACCATGTGGAGGAGCTATGTTAGATCGCTTTATGTGACAAAATCCTCCATCATTCAATGGGACTAAAAACCCATTTGTAGCTGAGCGGTGGATAAGTTCCCTGGAGAAGATATTTCTTGATTTGGGAGGTAATGAAACAGAGAAGGTTTTCATGGTAGTTTATTGTCTAATGGGACATGTGGATCGGTGGTGGACATTAATAAAAAAAACACAAAGGAGGAGGAAGAAATAGAATAAATGGAATGGAGGGGTTTTAAGGAAATATTATTAGAAAAATATTTCCGTTGTGAACAATGAGCAGATATGGAGAGTAAATTCTTGAATCTGAGATATAAGGAGGATTAAAATGTTTCCATGTATGAATCCAACTTTATAAGGATGGAAAGGCATGCTGCAGACTACATATGTAATCCAAGGAGAAAAATTTATTGATTATTTGATGGTTTGAAACCATTCCTTTGAAGGGCTCTAGTCTCCTAGAATTTCTCATCATATGAAGACTTAGTTTCATGTGATATCAAGATGGAAAAATAATTCTCTAAGTATTATTACTTTAAAGGAAAGAAAGAGAAGAAGAGGGATGTTGGAAACTCCAAGAAAATAAATAAGGAAATGGGGAATAAGGGAAGAGTTGAATTTCCATCATGTTGTAATTGTGGGAAGAAACACCCTGGAACATTCCTGAAGGGAATGTGAGTCTGTTAAAAGTTTAGAGAAAAAGGCCACCTATGTCGGGATTGTAAGGGGAAGAAAGAAGATACCAATGTTTTGTGCTACAGTTGCAGGGATATGGGACATTATGCACATGAATTTCCTAACCGTCATGGAAATTTTCCCCAAAGAAGGCCAAGGGAGAAAGTCCAAGCTTATGTGGTCACAACTGTGGAGGTTGCAGTTCCTAACAAAGTATTGGTAGGTACATTGATCATTTCATCAAACTTAGCCAATGATTTATTTGATTATAGATCATCACATTCATTTATATCTTCCCAGTTTTATAAGAAAATTAGACATGTCCAATTTGATTTAATAAAGGAGTTATCAGTGAAAACTCTTAGTGGATGTATCATTGCAACAAAGGTGTGTCAATTAGTCCCACTCATGACACATAAATGTGCTTTAGTTACTAAACTTATCATTATACCAATGTTTTACTATGATATAATTCTCAGTATGAATTGGCTATCAAGTTATGATACTAAGATCTATTCCAAGAAGAAGGAAGTTACACTTTTTGAGAATGGTGTAGAATTCTTTATTTTTAGAGTAGAAACCTCTCTTTTTGATTCTTATCTATATCCACCCCAAGTAGCTCTACTGAATTTAATTATTGGGGAGGAAGGGAATGAAATAAATATGGCTGAGGAGATAAATGTACAGATAGAAGATGTACCTATTGTAAAAGAATATGTTGACATCTTTCCAGAGGATTTACCTGGACATCCTCCAGAGAAGAAAATTGAGTCTTCCATTGACTTAATTCCTGGTTCAAGGGCTATATCAAAGAACCCTTATAGAATGGCCACTGTGGAGTTAGTGGAACTAAAGAAAAAAATAGAGTAATTGAGTGATAAAGGATTTATTTGACCTAGTGTTTCTCCATGGGGATCCCTTGTCCTCTTTGTCAAGAAGAAATATGGATCCATGAGGTTGTGCATTGATTATAGGGAAATAAATGCTATTAAAATAAAGAATAAGTATCCTCTTCCACTAATTGATAATTTATTTGATAAAATTCATGGAGCCCAATATTTTTTAAAGATTTATCTTCAATCTGGATATCATTAGTTGCTTGTGAGGAAGGAAGACATTCAAAAAACATCATTCCAAACCAGGTATGAGAATTATGAGTTTACAGTAATGCATTTTCGACTAACTAATGAACCATGTGTTTTTATAGAGATTATGAATAGAGTTTTAAATGAATATCTTGATGAATTTGTGGTGGTGTTTATTGATGATATCCTAGAATACTCTAAATGCCATGAAGATCATGCAAATCACTTACACACTATTCTGAAGACACTTAGAAGAAATAAATTATACGGGGAGTTTAGTATGTGTGATTTTTGGATTTAATCGGTTTCCTTTCTAGGCCACATTGTCTCTAAGGATGGAATATCGGTAGATCCTGCAAAGGCAAAGGTTGTGTAAGAATGGCCTACTCCAATGAACATAACTGAGGCACGTAGTTTTATTGGTTTAGGAGGTTATTATCAGCATTTCATTCAGAACTTTTTCTGTTTAGCCAATCCAATGACCAAGATTACATGAAAAGGGGTTAAGCTCCTATGGACCAAGGAATGTGAAGAATTTTTTGAATAATTTAAGAGGGGGTTAGTGAATTCTCCGATCCTAACCCTACCATCGGGGAATGATGGGTTTGTTATCTATAGTGATGCATCAAAGAAAGGGCTTGGTTGTGTCCTTATGCAGAATGATTGAGTGATTTCCTATGTGTCTAGGTAGCTAAAAAGTCATGAAGAAAACTACCCATCTCATGATTTGAGTTAGCAGTGGTAATATTTTCTCTGAATATTTGGATACATTACCTATAAGGCGAAAAATGTGAGATATATACTCATCATAAGAGTTTTAAATATATATTCTCATAGAAAGACCTCAACATGAGACAAAGGAGATGGATTAAGATACTCAAAGACTATAATTGAACAATATAATACCACCCAGGGAAGGAAAATAAGGTGGATGATGATTTTTGTAGAAAGGACCATGGAATTCTGAACAAGATCAGAGTTGAAAGGGATCATATGTTCATGGATCTAGTAAAGATGGATATGAGAATTATCAAGGAAGGTAACATGTTACTACTTTTTCAAATGGTTTCCAAACCTTCTTTACTGGAATGGATAAAATTTTCTTAGGCTGATGATGAGAAGTTTCAAAAGAAAATTAAAGCTATAAATGATGGGAAGTTGAATAAATTCGCATATGAAGGTGGAATTTTAAATTTTGGAAAGAGGATTTGTGTTACCACTATTCTTGAGCTAAAGAGGGATCTATTGGGTGATTCTCATAGATCTAATTTCTCTATACACCCTGGTAGCACATAGGTGTTTAGAGATCTAAAGGAACATTTTTGGTGGGAAAACATGAAGAGGGATATTTCTGATTACATGTCGAGATGTTTGGTTTTTCAATAGGTGAAGGCTGGAAGATAACATCCTGGAGGAGTCATGTAACCCCTTACTATTCTTATGTGGAAATGGGATGATATTACAATGGACTTTTTCATGGGTAAACCAAAGACTCCAAGAAATAATGATGCGATATGGGTTATTGTTGATTGTCTTACTAAATCAGCACATTTTCTTGTTATAAGAGAAGATTTACCACTTGAATGTTTATAAAGACTATATATTAATGAAGTTTTAAGAATTTATGGTGTACCCTCATCAATTATTTCCAATTCGGATCCCTATTTTACATCACGATTCTGGAAGAGTCTTCAGAAGGCCCTAAATACTGATCTTCATTTGAGCACTGCCCACCACCCACAAACTAATGTAC
The DNA here is from genome assembly GCA_963277665.1 of Viscum album. Lineage (NCBI taxonomy): Eukaryota > Viridiplantae > Streptophyta > Magnoliopsida > Santalales > Viscaceae > Viscum > Viscum album. The sequence continues at coordinate 798,650,508 of OY728150.1, read as the reverse complement.
AATCAGAACAGACTATTCAAACTTTGGAAGATATGTTGAGGTATTGTTCACTTGATTATCAAGGCATGTGGGATTAGTTTTTACCTCTTGTAGAATGTTTCTATAACAATAGATTCCATTAAAGTATTCAGATGGTTCCATATGAAGCATTGTATGGAAAGAGATGTTGTAAACCAACTTTTTGGGATGATATTGGTGAAATAAAGCTCTTAGTCCTGGAAATTGTTGAGGAAACAACGAAAAAGGTGAAGATTATCCAAACCCATATCAAAACAGCTCAAAGTAGGCAAAAGAGCTATGTTGATAACCGAAGAAAGGACTTTTAATTTCAATAAGGAGATCACATTTTCTAAAAGGTATATCCTTGGAAGGGTATTATATGATTAGGTAAGAAAGGAAAATTAAGACCCAGGTACATCATACCTTTTGAAATTCTGGACTGAATTGGATTCGTAGCTTACCATTTGGCAATGCCGCCAAGTCTCTCCAAAGTTCACAATGTGTTCCACATGTCAATGTTAAGAAAAGACATGACAAACCCTACACATGTACTCACTTATGAAGAAGTAGAACTTGATCTCGATATATCTTATTGTGAAGATCCTATCAATCTTCTTGATACCAGAGAACAAGTATTGAGAAATCAGACGACTTGTATGGTAAATTCTCTTTATAGGAACCATAAGACAGAGGAGGCAACATAGGAGCCTAAGGAAATTATGTTGAAGACATACCCGAATCTTTTTAGGAAAAATTTTGTGAATTTCGAGGACGAAATTTTTGTAAGGAGGGTATAATGTAACACCCCAAGGTTTTGAAAATAAATATTGAATTCATTTCATAATCTAGCTATTAAATATAACTTTGCCTCTATTGTGTTTCAAATTTAAAAAAAACTGTCATCTAGAGTTGTGACCAGTAAGTCATTTGGAGTCAGCTCATGGGGTGTTAGCTGAGTGGTACCCATTGGTTGTACCCCTAGCTCTCCATGGGAAATGGTGTAGGCTCGAGTCCCACTAGACTCAGACATTGTGCGTATTATGCACTGGGTGATTCAAATCCATTACTTAGTTGGGGAGTGTGGAGTGCACTTGGGCTTGGTCGGGGCCCCCCATTGGGAGTTGGTGTTAGCAACCCACATTTTGAGGAGCCCATTCACCTGGCTCCCTCTCTCGTCCTTCGCGATCTCCCTCCTACTAGGCATTTGAGAGTCACCCGGTGGAGACGACTTCTTATCCTGCTTCTTTGGCTACTTCTTCTGCTTCTTCGGTCTTCTTCACTCCATGTTCTCTTCTTTGATTTCCCTTCTTCCCAATGACCCCTCCATTCTAGGGTTCCATTTTTCATGGCTTAGGTTCTCCAACCCCATCTTCTCCCCTATATAGGTATCTTAAACCTGGAGATGGAGACCATCTTCTCTCTTCAAATATTCACATTTTTTTCATTCTACAACCAATTATTTCATTTTTCTCTTTCCCAACTCGATTATCCTTCAGAAATCTAGGTTTCCTCTTTTTTTCCTTCTAATATATCTCCTTTTGCGGTTCTCCTTTTCCTCTACTCTGTTCCGGAACTCACAGTGTTCTTCGATTTCTCCTTTTCGAATCCTTTTTTACATTTTGATCATTCCTATTAGGTTTTTGTGTGTCTGGTTTAGCTGTGACGTTTCTGTGTTTTCATGCTTTAGTTTTGGGTTCAATTGGATGGCCCAATGTTGGATTTTAGGTTGTTTCATCCTGTTGAGGACGACGTCTTTTACGGTTCGACGATGAGTTTTTAATGGTGTTGCTGGTGCTGGTCATGACATGGATCTCAGTGGAGGTCTTTTTGCTCCTACTCTTCTCTAGCCTCCAGATCCATTTATCCTTCCCAGGTCGGTAGGGTGAGATGGATCTGAGGAGTCTTTGGGAGGTGTTTGTTGGGGTGGTTCTTCTTATGAAGCTGATTTATATGTCAAAGCATTTTCAGTTTTTCTTTGGTGATGAAAATATTGGTATCACAACAAGGTTCTTCAATGATGTTCTGGAGTTTCTGTTGTGTGGTTCCATCTTCTTTCACTATTCATTATCCTTTTTCAACCAAGGTGGTGTGACAGTGGTTTGTTTGATATCTGTAATTTGAAATTTTGAAACTTGGAAGGTGGTATATGGCCATATATTTTTGTTTTGTGGTTTCATTTTGGTATCTGTGTTTGAAATTTGAATTTGTAATTTGGAATGGTTTGTTTTGTTTGAATTTTTATTGTGAGGTTCCCACTAACCCAAAAAGTGGTTTATTTAGAAAATGAAAAAAATGGATTCAAATCAGATCAAGTCATTTTGAGTCTGATAGAACAAACTTGATTTTTGGTGAATAGTAGCATACCCTTATGAAAAGTAATATGAATAGTAATATGACCCTTATGAATATTAAATAATTATATTATCATATTTTTTAAGGTAATAAGGTAATGAGATATTAACTAGTTTTTCAATGTGATATAAAACTAAATATATCTTAAAATTGTTATTTTTCGAATTAACTATGATTTTATTTAAAAATTAAATTAATAATATTTAAGTCAATTATTTTCAAAAAATGGAGTTAATTTTTGAATTATACACGTCAAAAAATGGTAGGGGTGAATTTTTGGGATTTTCCTAAAATACTTGATTTTTTCATGAATAGTAAAAATACAGTTTCAAGTTTTCAGTAGTTTAATGACATCACAATGACATAATAAAAGGTTGGTCAACTTTTTTATAGTAACATATGGCATGAGGTCTCCCAAGTGGCTAAAACCATGGGCAAATACCATGGTCAAGCCCATGGTTTGGCCAAAACCACTTATGAGGTGTCACTTTGAAATTATTAAAACACTCCCTCTCTTTTTCTATAAATACCCACTCATACATTCGTTTTCTTTCATTCCAAATCCCTAATCCTCAACTATCTGGTGGTTTTACCTCTCTATAAGTCCTCCCAAAGTGTCCTTACTCCCCCAGGGTCCCAACCTCTAAGTTCTAGGAGTTACTCTACCAGGGAAGAGAATCCTTCACCCTCCTCTTTTAGTCGACACTTATTTTATGTTTTCTCTTGGAATTTCCATTCTCATATGTTGGATTTTTATTTTATGTATTTATATTATCTTAATTTTTATTTCCATATGATTTTATACCCTTTTTCTCTCATCATTTCATTTTATGAAATTTTATGCAACGACGTTAGGCTACTGAATTTTCATAAGGGATCTCTCAACTTTTTGTTTATTTTCAAGTTCATCTCTTTTCTTTTCCTCTCCTCACCTCCTCTATCCAAATGACCATGATAAATCCAGTATCATATATATACTAGAATTATATAATGTTAATGGACTAACCATAATCAATACTCTCTCTCTATCTCCCACTTTTATTTTATAAACGAAATCAACATCCATAAGGTTCCAATTTATAGCCTTTGTGGACGAAAAAGTTTCGTTCTTCAATTTCTCCTTAATTACTGGTTATGAAACCATTTTTATGGTTGAAACATACTATAGTATATGTGTTATAACCAAATTAATATTCATGAACCAGTATATGTACATATTATTAAATGATAAGACCAAACTAGTTCATAATAATCAAAATACTGCTTAAAAAATCTAAGTGGATATCATTAACAATTCATCTAATTATTCATCCTATTTCTTTGTAAAAAAATGATATAAATGAACATTAACACTTATGTATGTTCATAAATAATATGTAATTTCAGTTCTGGAGTTTTACATCCATTCCACATGAACTCCATTACTTAAAAACAAGAGAACCGATTATGAAAATCAAGAAAACAAACACTCCAGAATGATGAAATTCGATATTATAACTTATCAATAAGGATATAAATGAACTAAAAAGAATTATGATAAACTAAATAAATGTATAATAAGTTCTTAATTATGTTATTAATGAGTCTAATTTTATATTCCAGTACTTTAAGTTCAATATGGGAACACATTCAGATTTAAGGTAAGGGTTTTCCACCCCAACTTCTATTTTCATTTTGGTTACTTTAATTGTCTAATTACCTCAATAAAATTATTATATATTATTATTTAATCCTCATAAATTCTGTGTGAGTATTCTATATATGCACCCCAACCAGAATCCATCCTTATTTTATGGATAGTTACATGTTTTAAAATAAACTTTCAAAACTGTTTCCGAAATAGAAGCCTGATTCAAAGGAATTTCTCAAATTCTTATCTATTTTCAAGGGAACTAAATAATTTGTTTTTGGAAAAAATTGTCTTTATAAAATCAATAATTTTATTATTAAAATACTATCTTACTTCAATTATGGTTTTATACAAATATTTTTCCAAAATAACTCTTCTTTTCAAAATAAAAGAGCATTTATCTCAACATTTACTTAAAGATTTTATAAGAGTATCTTCATCTATTTCAACACTCTTGTTGATTATTATGTATTATTTGGATTAGTATTCCATGTTATAATCTACCATATTTAATTTAATGGTTTATGATTATTTTGGATATTGATGTGCTATCTTAAAACCATTCATCAGTTTACTTCGAATGGTTAGTGTTTTTATCCTAATGTTCGGTGAAAGCTATTTAAATTTCATATATAAGTTTCAATACGAATGGGTATATTGTTTATGTTTATCTTCATTCATATGAGAAAGGAATTGGACATAGTAAGTGTCGGGTGGGGCCCATTATAGCTTATCGGTGCATCGGTAGGTCTCATGAGACAAACTACGGTCATGGCACAAGGCCTTGACAAAATGATTACTTATGGTCTTGGCACGAGGCCTTGACAGTATGGTTATGTTGTCCCACATTATGCATTTCCCTCATTATGAAAATAGTATTTATGGTACATGTGGTTATTTTAATAGTATAATACTCATGATTATGTTATGTTATGGAAATAATTACTCATCTCATTTTTTACCATATCATGTTCAAGTTTATTTTTAGAGGCATGTGTTTTCTATTATTCACCATGTATAATTTTTATGTTCTGCTGTATTGATTACCCTTTATAAGAATTTGAGATCACCCCATTATTATGTTTCATTTTCTCAGGACATGAAGAATTTTTTTATGAATGACATGTTGAAATAAAATAGGAGTTATGGATGTTGTCTAAGGATTTTATATGTTGTATTTATTTTCAAGTTGTAATGTTTAATTTATGTATGAATCTTGTTTCCAATAATAATAAACTACTCAGTCCTTTGGGATTATTATTCCTTGTTTGTATGCCAATGTAATCAAATAAGGCACTAGCTCTGGGAAACTGGGATTGGGTCCTTAAACCTAAGTTCCCAAACAATCCTCACCATGGGTTTATATCAACACCAACCAAAGGAAAAACCACCTATGATACCACTTTGTAACAACCCAAACCACTAGGTCCCACCTATCAAATAGAATGTTGGGCAACCAAAACCCCAATCCAAGCTCCAATAAGGTAGGGTCTATCGAAAAGTTCCAATAAGGTATAATAAAAATCGGAGGCCTTTGCCGAGTGTACATGTATGGACGCACCCAACCATATCAATGAAATAGTGCAAAGGAATAATAAAAAGCGATTTAATATCTTGAGTAAAACCATGAATGTAATAACCGATAAGGAATAAATTAGTGTTTGATAGAATAAAACCAAAGTGTAAATGGAAAAAACACACACCCAACCATAAATGAAGCCCCAACCTAACAATAATTGGAATAATAGAAAGTTGAGAGAGCTTGGTTCCTATTCTCCAAGACCAAACATCATACATAGTCTATGCACCAGATTATCCCTATGATCCACATAAATCAACTTTTATCTATCCATAATCTGTATAAGACACAACACATGCATGAAAATACCATAAAATGGAGAGTGTATAAATACCCAACATGATTCTCTGAAAACTGAAGGGTAAGAAATAGAAGATATGATAGAAGTTGTAAAATGAACCCAACTATAGAGGGAATAAAAAACCCAAAAAACATATATATACACATAAAAGAAACCCAGATGAGATAGAAAGGGTATCTCCATCCCATATCCCCATCCTAGGTTGATGACTCTTCCAATATCTCTAAAGGGACCATCTTTAATACCCAATATATTGTGTATTATTTTAGGTAACCATATGGAGTACCCACACCTCAACACTATGCCACATAGTTTGGGGGCATAATCTATACTAGATTACACAATCCCTATTTTATTAGGGGGTGAAACTCAGTAGATAGAGGACCCACACTCTAGTATGTCAGGGGGTGCCACTCCATTGGTAGAGTACCCACGCCCTAGTATGTAAGGGGTGCCACTCAATTGGTAGAGGACCCATGCCCTATTCAATTTCTGTGGTTCCACATTGTAGGTAGAGGACCCATTCCTTAGTTCGTTAGGGGGTTTCAACATAGTAAGTAGAGGACCCACACTCTGATTCCATAGGTGGGTGTCACTCAAATGAGTGTAAAGAGTATGAGGGACTCACATCCTAATGAAATAGGGTGGTTTCCAACCTCAACCTCACTCCAATGGTCCTACCTGATCATTATCATCATCAAGAATAACCTAAATAATATTAATTCTTATAATATTCCACATAGTTTCTCAAAAATACTAATAAAAAATACCATCACTTTCTACAGGGGAAACTACTTAGGATAGGCAACTCACATGCCAAAATCTGAGTCCAAATAAAGGAGATACGCAAGGTGAAATTTCCTCATAGGGGTACACAGTGTATATGGGATCAACATGACATGTGTCCATGATTTGCATCCAAGTCATGTTCTCCTATAGACACATATCAGAGTAAATTTTACCCTACATGGTGTGTAAGGAGGATCCCATAGCCTCTCTTAGCCACCCGAGTTCTACCCATGCACTCATAGCCATTCCCATGTTTGTTGGTCCATGCTAGTGTACCTGGATGAGCCTATCTACTAACCTATGCATGTATACTCCAAGAGTACATGGCATGTCCTCCCACACAGGGTCATGTCCATGTGCAGCTAGCACACAGCTCAGCCACCCAAGAGGGTCACACTATGTGTGAGCCCATCCAAACAACATGTGATCCTTATCTTCCCCGAAACAATAACAACACAACTAGGGGTACTATATGGTGTGTGTTGGTAATACTACACACCGTGTAGTCATGTTTTCTAAATAGAAATCAGTTCTTCACACTTTTATTGAGAAAAAAACCCCCTCTACTAATCCCAATGATTGACCACCTGAACCCATTTGGATTTTCCTATGGCTACCAATATCATCCCTCTGGTGGATGGAAATTAGAAATTGATCAGTTATATGAAGCCCTCACACCACTTGATGTGCCTCCCATCATCTTCTACTCGATCTCTTCACTACTCTAGATCCCAAATCCATGGGAAATCATCCACAACCAATAATCCATCCATTATTATCCAATCCATTCATCTCACATATAATTTTCATGAATTTGAGGGTTTGATCGTTCTTGAACCCACCATGAAAAAGTTGAACCGCAACCCAATAGGCTAATGGTGATGAATGTGAAGAATAGAGGGAGAAAAAGAACATAAAAAATTGAATCTATCATTTTCCAAGAATTATTATCCAATGATCATAAATTTGGGAATAATAGGGGTGATAACATGTAAAAAAGGGAATAATTTTACTAGATCAATATAATCAATAGGCTCAAGTGAAGAACAATTATCACAGATCAAAGGAAGATAAAATACATGATCAATACATTAATCAAAAGGGGATTAAACCAAAATTAATGAGACCTACATCACTGATGGACTGATCATTAATGATGAACATATTCACTAGTGATGTAGAAGACTCGCTGTGTTTGTTTCCTATCGATCTGATCACTGTTCATCGTCTGATTCTGATTTGTCAATGATGAAATCTATAAACCACCTCTAAAATCTCATAGGGTTATGTAGATGACCCTAGTGAATTTCTATAGAAAAAATTATACAGAGGAAATTAGGTTGTGGGTATTAAATTAATTAAATTAATTAATTAATTAATTAATCCACTTAACGTACCTTTCAATGGTTTCCTCATCCGAACATCTGATTCTGACCAACTTTAGGTCACACCAAGGTTAATCCCCACATTATGAATTCAACCATGGTATTGGATTTCCAATCTGAGGCTCCACTCAGGAGATATTCCATTATTTTTGAAAAACTACATGTTCATGATATTAATATAATTAATATTTTTATAATATCAATTCTAATCTCAGCGGTCCTCATAATCTCACACTATTTCAACTCCTTGCTCAAAAAATATTCCTTAATATATATCAAAGTCTTACAAGGAAAAAATAGGATCACTTCAAACCCCCTTATAGACTTTTGAAAAGTAAAAAACCTAAAGTGTCCTTTTATAATGTTTTTGGTTGTGGATATTTTATTTTCAACATTTAAGAAAATCTTGGAAATTTTGATTCAAAATCCAATAAAGGTATCTTTCTAGGGTACTCTAACTCAATTAAAGAATACTGATTCTTTAATAAAAGGACTAAACCATTATAATATTCAATTCATATTGTTTTTAGGGAAATTTTCACAAAATATCCTTCACAAAATGTTTAGGAATATGACTTTTTAACATCAAATGAACCTTTTCAAACTAAATAAGTTGAAGATAACAAATAATCCCCTTAAAATACATTATATAAAGTTTAAATAACTAAATACCATCCCCTTAATAATGTCATTGGATATTTGAAAGTGCGAACTTGTATAGGAAATAAATCCTAAATTAGGCTGAACATCTTCATTTAATCTCTCCCTTAGAACCTTAAAATATTAACAATGACTTTAATGAATAAAACTAGGTTCTTGAAATAAAAGAGGAACTAAATAAATTCACTATAAATGGTGTATAGAATCTCATAGAAATACATAAATATCATCCCATTATAGGATCTAAATTTGTTTTTAGGAATAAGTTAGATAATATTGGTAATATCAATGGAAATAATTCCTTTTTTATTCTCAAAAGTTTATAACCAAGAAGTATCAATTAACTATGGTGAAACCTTTTAACCCGCCACTCGATTAGAATCCATTATAATCATGTTAGAATTCACCTCTCATATTAATTTAAAACACTTTAAAATGTATTTTAAAGGGATCTTTTTAAATGCTTTGATTAAAAAACACGTTTTTATGGAATAGCCACCTAGTTTTGAAGAATTTAATTTTCCAAATCATGTTTTCAAATTAACTAAAGATCATTATGGTTTGAAATAAGTCCCTCAGGCTTGGTATGAAAATTTATCTTATTTTATTTTATTAAATGGTTTTAAAATGGGAAAAATTGATTCAAATATTTTTTCTAAAACAAATATCGAATGGTTTTAACTTATCCAAATTTACATTGATGATGTGATTTTCGACTAAACCAATGATTTTTTTTAATTTTACAATTTAATGAAGAAGGAATTTGAAATGAGTTTTATGGGCGAACAGAAATTCTTTCTCAGTTTTCAAATTTCTCAAAGGAATGGTGGTATTTTTATAAAATAAGGAAAAAAACTAATTAACTCTTGAAACTATTTATCATGGACCATATTAAATAAATTAGTTCCCCCATGAGTGAAACTTTTAAGCTAATATTCCATGAATATGGCATGCTGATTGGCATCAGTATTTATAGAAGTATGATTAGGAATCTATTTTATCTTACTATAACTTGGATTGACATCTTGTTTAATGTTTTTACTTATTCTTATTTTTAATAAAATCCTAAGGAATCTAATATTAAATATATTAAAAGTATTTTTAATTATTTAAATGAAACTAAAAATATTGGTATTTTTATCTAAAATGAACTTATTTTGAATTAAATAGTTTTTTCTAATGCTAATTTTAGTGGATGAAAACTAGATATGAAACATACAAGTGGGACTTTCCACCTACTTAAAAAATCCCTCATCTCATGGAGTATTAAGAAGAAAAAATTTTCTTATCTATCTATCATCAAAGAAGAATATATAATTATAAGGAGTTATCACACATAAATAATATATATTAAATACACCCTCTTGGACTTTGGGATTACATATTATTATATCCCTATTACATATGAAAAATATTGGTGCCATTATCATTTCTAAAAAACTATCCGACACTCACACTAAAAACATTGACCTTATTTACCATTTCTTAAGATATCACTTCTAAAAGGGTGATATCCTAATGTAATTTATTAAAATAGACTATCAACTCACTAATATTTTCATGAAACCTCTATAAGTTGATGATTTATATTTCATTAAAGGATAATTAAGAATGTTATTCTTATGATGCCTTCCATTAGACTATGGATAACTTTAGTAATCTCTTTGAAAATATATTTTTCTTCATATTTTTTAAACATTTTTTTCTTTCTTATTAAAATATTGATATTATTTATTTATTTTTTCTACAACATGATTTAAATTTATCGCTTAGTTATGATCTCTATATATTAATTGTGCATTAATTTAAGGGGAAACCTTATCTCTTTAATTTTGAAAATTTACTTAATAGAGACATTTGTTTTCAAATTACTTTTTAAAATTAAAAAAATCTTTTATTTTCAAACATCAAAATCATATTTTCTAAGACAAGTAATTTTTATATATTTTTACTATTTTAATATTTTATACAAAATTTTGTTTTAAAACATGAATTCAATTAGTTTAATGTTTATTAATTTAAATTTGTTTTGATATTTGTTCAATACATATATGAGAAATTATATATATTCAATATTATTTAAAAATTTATTTTCTTTCCTCTCTTAAAGGAAGTTTAATGACGAGTAAAAAAATTATATATATACTTGTCTCTATAACAATGTGTTTTTCAGTAATATTTGACTAAATGAAAATGATATGATTATTTTGGGGTATGTTTTTAATACAAAATGAACCTTTTTCAACCTTCTCATTCATTCAATGGTGGAAAACCCATTTCTTGAGGGAATGAATGTCATATAAAAGGTATGTATAAATTTTATCTTTTCAATTTCTCTTATTCTTTTGTTCATTTCTCTTTTTATTTTATTTACTTTTTTATCCCTCTATTCTAAATATTTTTGTTTATATATAAGAAAAAAATTATAAATACCCCCCTCTCTCTATAATACTCTTATTAAAATGGTATTTTGGGAGCTAAGAGATGTTTTCAAAAAAATTGGGTTAATCATTTTATTTTTTTTCAAAATTAATTTGTTCATATTTTTTAATATATTTTTTTCTATAAAAATTTTCCATTGAATTTTTATTCAAATATTGTTTTTATTATTTTTCTTTTCTATCTTTTTTTTATTTTTTATTATCCCAAAGGGGGAGATATTTATTGAAATTTAATGGTGGTGGTGGGAGGAGATTTTAGTGAACTTAAAAGGAGGATAAATTTATTGTTAAATGTGTTATTTATTAATTTTTTCATAAAGGGGGATTTAAATTTTTAAGTCTTATTTGAATCATGGAATTTTAGATTTATCTACTTCTTGATCATATTGAATATCTAGTATACATTTATATCTTGAATATATTTCTATATTTTTTACTCTTGATTTACACTTGATATATCTTTTTATGTTGACCGTTTGTGATTATCAAAAAGGGGGATATTATTATACCGCTCTCTTATAGTGTTTTCATGATCACAACCACTATTTTATGTTTTAAACATTATCATTTTAGTGAAATTGAATAGAAACTTTTGTACTTTTAGTTATGACTTTGACTGACTAAATAAATATATAAAAATCCATTAAAATGCGATATGATGATATTGTTAAAGGATTAAAATAGTCATTTATCATGTTCGAGATCATATAATAAAGTTGGAACATCAAATTAAGTCCATGGAAGGAATATTGAAAGGATTAATTTTAAAGTAAAGTACTATAGGCTACATCAACTAGCTGGTGCCACATAGAAAAAATTCTTAAGATGTAGAAACTCTACTGAATAGCCAGTGGATAGCTACCAGCTAGCCGGTGGATAGCTACCATCTAGAGAGTGGAATCCTGGTAGAAACATTATCCTATAGTAACACTACCAGGTAGTTGGGGGAACCCTTAATTCAACTAGTGGAATCCAAACAGAAGGGTTAAGATCCAAAAACACCATCTTATAGCTAGTGGCGGCTACCGGGTAGCCGGTGGCATGAATACAAAAGATCTATGGGTGTATTTATTATAGTCAAAATTCCATAAATTTAGTATTCATTATATTTAATGGATAAAAAATTTATATTATATTATTATACCTTTTGAAGCCTAACAATAGGTCTCTTTGGTGTCTTATAAGAAAAAAATATCTTGACTGATTAAAAAAATCCCCTTAATTTAGAATCAAATCCTTGATCAAAGTTTGGCTCACCCAAAGGTGAATCTCTAGGGAACCCTCAAAAATTCCTCTCAAGTGTAAACTCCAATTTTTCTTCAATATAAATGGATCTATTCTTCCATCATCTCTCTATCTCACTTATCAATTAGAAAAATCCATATGATATATTAGGTAGAATCTTTCTAATATGTTTTCCCCAACCAAGCCACTCTTATTCTCATATCCTTATATAACAAGTGCTCACTACTGCAAAAGTGAGTTACAAGTTCCTTGGAAACTAATGAAGTTAAATAGGGTTCTTAGAACCATAATTATGAGGGGAGGTTATCTTAATCCCCACAAATATCAAAGGACTAACTATAAAAACCTCTCAAATTGATGTGTGGATACATAGGGTCTCACACTGAGCTATTTCTAAACTCCTTTATCTAATATTGTTTACTCTATCTTTCAATTTGTATATATAATCCCTCAAAATAAATATATATAATTACATAAATTTGATATGTCAATTTCCTCTATGAATACTAGATTGATTTATATTGAAATTAACCTTTTAATATGTATTAATGTTATCAATTTATCATATCAATATCATTTAGTTTTGAATTTACCTTTTATTTTAATTTAATTTTTTAAAAGTAAATTTACCCCTCCCCCACTCTTACCATATTATTTGAAAAACTAGTTCAATTAAGTTGGTATATGCATCCCACAGTAGTCAATTTGGATAATTCATGTTATTTTTATGCCATCTTATCCAGATATTGTCTACTTCTTGTGGTTACATTATATTGAATGTATGATGTTACACACTGATGGATAGCTATAGTACACATCAGGGGTCATGATTATCCTATTACTAAATATTGACCTCTCATTACTAATCATTGAGTGATAAAGCATTATTTTCTAATACTCAGTTAGGAGATGTCCTTGCCCCATGATCTAAGGAAAATTATCTCCCCTTTATGCTTAGTGAAGATGTTTCTTATAGGGAATTTGGTATACGCATTTTGGTTGATGAGATTAGATATAGTTTTTTTTGTGTTCCATGTATTTATAAAATAGAGATCTATTGGGTTTTGTGAGGATAACCTGATCCTTGTATGACTAAGGATAAGATGGAGTTTAAGACTTGTATTTCTATCCAATTTGGAATCTCATTAACTAGATGGTGATATTTTCTTTAATTAATCAATATTTAATAGTGATCCATTAGTATACAATTTTTTTCATGAACTTGTGATGAGACTTATCTATTGTGGTTAGAGATTGAGTCATTGTTGAAGATGAAGTGGTGAACATTGGATGTTGGATTCTCTTTAGGGTGGTAAAACTAACTTTGTGTATTCATTGTCGGCCTTGAACCTCATGAGGGTTTTCCTATGCATGTCATGTCATTGGGACTATTCATGTTTAGTATATTCTTGGATGGAAGTACACAAGGTAGATAACATTGAGATTTGAGACCTCCTAATAATTGGCCTGGATGTTTACTAAGTCTTTATTCAACGGCAGTGTTAATGATGCAGAAGCTGTAAAAAGAGATGCATGAGGGATGGATATAGTCAGGAATTACCATATGTTGTTTGGTGTAAGAGTTTTCCCTCTCCTTATAGACCCTAATTATGAATGAAGTAACTTTGAGATGATATTCTCTCATTAGGGTGACCCCAAGTTATTTAGAAATGGAATATTTTCATGTGCATTATATTTTGTTTTAGGATGGAATTCAAGTGTTTTTAAGTGAAGTAATCGAATAATTTTTTATTATTATTTGTTTATGGAATATCTTTCTAGAAATTCAAGAAATTTCCTTATTCTTTTTGTGAGAGTGTCAGCTATGTGGTAATTTATCATGGTGTGAGTATTGGATTCATGTAGTGGTGTTATATTTCCTGAATTTTGAGTCATATAATCTTATGAAATTATGTGGTTCAGTGGTGTATTGGTAACTAATTCTCTGATTGAGGGTCTTTAGGCCTAGATATTATAGGAGTCTCTTAGGTATCTAGAATTAGAGAAGTTTATCCTTATATTGAGAGAGGTAATGATATGGTGATCAATTTTGTTTAATGATGGTGGTCCCAAACTCTTCCCTTTTGTGAGAGGTCAATGGTGGTGAAATTGATTTAATGTTCTAGTGTGATTTAACATCCTTAGGTGGTAGAACTAAAGGGTTTTCATAAATGTGGGGAGAATTTATTCCACTTTACCTAGACAATCAATGGATTTTCCTTAGTGTTTTGAGTGGATATTAGATTGAAATACCAAGTGGAGACCACCCTAGTGGGGTGTGTCCCTTGACATAATATGTCAAGTGAATCTTTGTAGGATTTAACCATCACATGGAAACTCTTTCTAGTTATGGAATGAGGAATTTTATCAATATGTTGTGAATTTTCTCACTCAATAAAATGTTTTCTTAGGGCCTGGATCAAATATGGAATGGTTATACGAACAATTAAGATTTTCCTCTTTGGATTGTGGTGGATTTGGTCACCTAATGGGCGGTGGTGTGATATTTATCCATTGTTAGAGGATACAACAGTGTCTCATGTTCTCTTCAATATCTTCCACAATCGACCAATGAAAGCCCATCCATGATACCATTGATAGTGGTTATGGATTGGTTATATAGAATAATGTGAACAATAATTATCATTGATGTTTATATAAGGGTTGGTGTCCTGAGAACCAACCGTTTCGTAGTTTTATTATATGAATGTTCACTTATTATATATTGTTCATTGTTCTGCATGACTATAATATAATAATATCCTGGAATATTTGTTGCATTAATAAGGTTATGGCAGATCCCCGCTATGATGAGAACCTTTAAATTATATAAAAATATTCCTAAATAATGTTCTGCAGTTGGATGGCATACTATGATAGGACACATAGTATACAGACCGTCATGTGTGAGTACTCATAAGAAGATGAGAATCTCTCTCATGGAGTTCGCACTTGGTAATCTCCAAGATGGGAGATTATGAGAACAGACCCGCCAGTAGCAATTCTGCATGTATTGGTGTCATCGGACATTGTTATCTACGAGTGTGGGTAATGGTCCTTAGACTCGAAGATTATCATTAACTCATGTCATGACTCACACACTTAGATTTACTGACAAAAATCGTCACGCAAACAGTTGGAAGGAAGTAGGGTACGTTGGGTGCATCACGAATGACATGTTGTTAATGGATAAGTCAAGGAAGGATTTTTCCCTTCCATTTATGGAAGTTGATATCTCGACCCTTTGATTGAAATAGAACTATCGCATGAAATTCCATGGCCAAGGTAAAATGATGAGTTTATTTCAGGTAGTCAAAGAATGACGGATCAAGCATATAGGTTTATGACACTACCATGAAACTTGCTTCATGAGATATCCAGAGAAAGGGATTAAATTACACAGTAAGTGTTCCTATGAGGTGATACGTCAATGCGGTGTCAACTTATTTCTCTTGGGTGCCTTGACCCGTTGCTAGACAGTAATCTTGGACTTTAGGCAACCCTGCCTAATGCCAACGAGAAAGAGGCCTATAGGGTCACATACCAAGTGTATTCAAGTATCTCAAGTAGAATAAATATTATTCCCGTACGAGGTTTAATAATTATTCAAGGGATCCTAAAATAATTTTAATATTGGAGGAAGAATAAAATAAAAAAAGTACACATCATGTATCAATAATAATTACATGCCATGTAGTTTTATTTTGAAAACAAGTACACGTCGTGTATTATTAAATGTACATGTCGTGTAGTTTTCATTTTGGAAATGAAATGAATAAATAAAAACAAGATATAAACTCCATGTATATTGAATGTACATGCCGTGTAGTTTTCAATGAAAAAAAAGTACACGCCGTGTATTTAATAATACACACTGTTTAGTATTTCCAGTCTGGATTTTGAGGAAATATCATTTTATTAAATGATATTTATTATAATCAGTGTGGGTGCATGTCAAGGAATTAATGACTCGACATGGGGTTTTCAAAAGGGAGTTAATGAAAAAAATAAAAAGCATAACGTGTTTATTTATTGTCATAACTCTACAACCTCAAACCCGATTATAAATATCCTTACAACCCCAACTATTTTCCACACACAAGAGAATCGTTGAGCACAACAATTTTGGAGAATTATTTCAAGGCCAAAAAAACCTCTTCCTCCAAGAATTCTCTTAAGACCGAGAGAGATCCTCTTCCATCGAATCAAGAGGATCTAAGGCATATGATGCAAGAAAATGTTTCTCCATGCTAGCACCCGGAGACTCCTTTGCCGACGTCCAGAGATACTAGGTACACATGTGGATCACCACTAGAGGAAGTCTACACTTGGATTCCATGACGCAACGAGGAATCACATCGGAACGTGATCAAGAACATCAACAAAGAAATAACACCCAAACAGTATTTCTTTCCAATTGATTAAATTAATTATAATCAACCTGTAATGATCCTACCTTTTGGTTCCGAGACTTTTCTTTTTCTTTTTCCATTTCTGTGATCCGATCCGTGGAGACTGGCATTAATCGTCGTATTGATCCCGGATTAATCATTATTAATGAAAAAAGGCCAAGTGGGTACATCCACCCACATGCTTCCGCTGCGCCCGGAACCTTCAAATGGTATTAGAGGGAGGTTACAACGTTGATTATAGTTATTTAATTTTCGTTGATCATTTACACATTTATATTTGATTCAATTTCGAAATAAATCGTTCCGTAAATCTGAATAAATGAGATCTATTCTTCCTCCTTAATTTCTCGATTCATATCACATGAACAACCTTTTAATTTTATTTTTTGATTAAAATAAAAATGAGGAACTCATCTGGAGGAGCCTCTCTTTCTGTCTGTACAACAAGGGATTACACGACATGTAATTTAAACTACACGTCGTGTACTTAGGTTCAACAAACCGACACTGGTCCGCCAAACCATGCCATGTGAATTGATTATTCCTAAGTATTAATCACTCCATGTTGAGAAGAATTGAATGGCACATCGAAACCGGAATACACAGCGTGTATGTTGGAGCAACACGTTGGGTAGTCCGTTCCGACCCAGGTGAAACCGTGTATAAGGATAAGCCGCATACTGCATACACGAGGTTGTCAGGCCGGTAACCTCATAACAAAGAAGTACACGCCATGTATGATTTATCTACACACTGTGCACTCCAAAATTTCCAAAGTACAGAAAACACGCCAAAACCCCTGGCGTGTACTTTGGATAAAAGGTGAAAGGAAATACACGCCGTGTAAATATAAACTACACGTCGTGTACTTTATATAAAATTCACTAGGTTTCCTCCAAAAGTACAAAGACTTGTAAAAGAAATATGGATGAGAAGAATATCAAGGAAATTCAGAAAGGAATTTAAGATAAAGAATTGATTAATTATAAGATCAAAATTAATTGAATTCAAGCACGACTTATCATAAATGAAAGAATGATTAAAAGAATTTGAATTCTAAATATGGATAAATGTCATTGCATGCTATGGATGATCTTGAGATAGACCAAAGACCCTTTGTATGTATGTATGGTTTCATTTAAATTTGTTTGAATTTATTTTTTTTGGCCTGCGATCCTTCTTCCAATAAAATGTAGGGCATGCGTGCCCATGGTTTCTTTAATGTAAACCCATGTAATGTAGGATCTCTGAAGCTGGAAGAGACGGTTCAAAATCTGAAGCTGAGGAGAAACCAACACAGGAATATACAAAGGTGGACAGGTGGGAGCTGCAAAACACAAACCATCGGGTTCAAGGTGTTTTCCCCAGTTCAGGGTTAGCTTAACAAAACTGCTAGATAATCTAACCAATAAAAGCTCATGATCATGACATCTTATTTTATTTTTTTCTAATTTCATGGTTTATTTATTATGTATGTGTTGTCGCGATCACATAATTAATGAAATAAACAAGCATGCAAATATGGAATAAAATAAAAACCGGACTATGCGTAAACATTATCAGAACACGGTTAATCACTTAAGCAAGCATCACTTAATATTAACAATCATGTGATAATGAAAAACTATGAATAAAGAATAAAATCCCTCAAATATCATATTAAGTCAGACCAAGCCATCTGTTACCTGATTAAGGGCAAGACTCAATAAAACTATGTGTTTGACCAACCCTTGTTGGGACACTTACTTTTATAAATGAATACCTTATGAAAGGTTTCGAGTTGACTTAACCATATTACATCAAGAGGAGTATATCTTGCTAGACTTGGTGTAATATTGGAGGCAAGAGTTGAGGAAATACAAGTCCGGATTTCAGGATCGGGGAGTCCACTCAACAGATCAAGGAACTGTAAGCTCACAGTTGGCAAAGACCTGCCTACCTAAATACCTTCAAATAGCTTGACCAACCCTTGTTGGGGTTATGCGAAGGGGAATATAGATCCTTGCCACTATATGTCAAAGAAACTAGACGTTCTGTGTTAAATGGTGAGGTCCATTGGGACTTGATAAAATAGTGGGAGAATTAATAAATTCATTTATTATTTTTCATAAAATGTAATCAAGAAAGTACTGATAAATCTTCTCTTTTAATTTGTAGAATCGATATGAAAAACTCGTCAACCACCTTTTCTTTGCGATCAATTCTGGATAAAGACAACATCCTCACCAGAAGTAACTTTCATGAATGGTTTAGGTGCTTTCGGGTTATCTTACGACATGAACGAAAGTTTTACGTGTTGGAGTCCTCACTTCCTAATCCCCTTTCCCAAGGGGCGAGTGATGAAGATTTCCTCGTCTATGATCAAAATTTGAGCGATGCACTCAACATTCAATGTTTGATGATGTCATCTATGTCTAGTGAGCTCATGAAGTCTCATAAAGACATGGATTCATACAACATGCTCGAGCACCTCCATGGTCTATACCAGGAGAGAGAAAGATAGGAACGGTTTGAGATCTCAAAGGCTCTATTTAAGATCAAGCTTGGAGAGGGTGCCCCAGCTGGGCCTCATGTAGTCAAGATCATTGGATACATTGAGTGCTTGGAAGTTCTAGGGTTTAAACTCCCCGAAGAACTGGGTACCGATATCATTATTGCATCACTCCCCTAGAGCTTCTCAAACTTTGTTGTGAACTTCAACATGAACAACATCGAGAAGTATTTGTATGATCTTCTTATCCTTATTCGCCAAGTGGACAATGACATGAAGTGTGAAAAGCCTTCTGTCCTCTTGGTGAATAAAAGGAAAGGGAAGGTGAAGAGATTTAATCCCAAAGATTATTCAAGGACTTCCAAGAAAAGGAAGATCAAAGGGGAGGCAAGGGAATATGATGCTGTTTGTTTCGCATGTGGCAAGAAGGGACACTGGAAGAAAAACTTCCCCCAGCCTAGGAAGTAAGGGGAAGCTTCAGGTGTGTTTGTCATCGAATGCAATCTATCTATTTCTACAAATTGGGTATTAGATACTTCTTGTGGTGATCACATCTGTATCCAAATACAAGAACCAGGTAGATTCAAGAAGATTGATCGAGGGGAGGTAGATCTACGAGTAGCCAACAGAGCCAGACTCGCTATTGTAGCTGTCGGAGACTACCATCTCACATTTCCTATAGGGATGGTCTTGGTTTTGAAAGGATTTTATTATGTATCCTCTATAACCAAAAACATTATTTTAGTATCCAAATTAGATACTGATGGATTCATCTTCATATTTTGAAGTTAATGTTTCTAATTTTATAAAGATGGAATTTGTTTTCGTAGGGCACATTTATATAACGACCTTTATGTGTTAGACTACACAAAAAAAGTATTGGCAATTGATGAAAAAGTTAATTCACATGACTCATACCACACACAACTTTGACATCACCGACTAGGTCATGTCAATGAGAAACATTTGACAAAATTACATCAAGATGGGTATTTATATTCTTTCGAACTAAATACACTTGGGGTATGTCATGCGTGTCTATAAGGAAAAATGACCAATGCCCCATTTAGTGGGAAAGGTGAAAGGGCTAAAGAGCTTCTAGAATTAGTTCACACAGATGTGTGTGGACCATTTCCAGTTGAATCATGTGGTGGGTTCTCATACTTCATAACTTATACTGATGATTTTAGTAGATATAGATATATCTACTTAATGAGGTATAAGTCAGATTTTTTTGATCGGTTCAAAGAATACATGAATGAAGTTGAGAACCATCTTGGTAATAAGATTAAGAAACTCCGCTCGGACAGAGGAGGAGAATATCTTAATCATGACTTCATTGATTTCTTACGAGAGTTTGGGATTCTATCTCAACTCACTCCTCCTTACACGCCACAGTGGAATGGTGTAAGCGAAAGGAGGAGATGCACCCTTTTGGACATGGTGATATCAATGATGAGTCATGTGAGTCTTCCATTATCCTTTTGGGGATATGCATTACAAACAAAAACACACATACTAAACCAAGTACCAACTAAATCGATAAATGGTATTCCATATGAGTTATGGAGTGGATGCAAAGCCATGTTATCGAATTTACATGTGTGGGGTAGAGAAACATTTGTTAAGTTCTCTTCAGGTAACAAACTTGCACCCTGAGGCACAAAGTGTATCTTTATAGGATATCCTAAGGAAACAAGGGGATATTACCTATACAACCCCTCTGACAAAAAGGTTACAGTGGCAAGACACACCATATTACTTGAGAGGGAGAACATCTCTAAAAGAGATGGTGGGAGTGAGATAGACTTCGATGAAGTTGAGGCTCAAGATACATAGGATTTGGTACATGAAGAGATTCAATAAAGCCCCATGGAAGAAAAATCTGTTACAGAGACACTAGAACTACGTAAGAGCACGTGAGAGGTGAGAGAACCAGAATGATATGGTTTTCTTGTCATCGATGATGGTGACTCATTATTGGTTGACAATGATGATCCTCTTACCTACAGAAAAGCAGTTTAAGGCACAAACATTGCCATGTGGCAAGAAGCCATGAATTATGAAATGGATTCCATGTACAAAAACCAAGTCTGGATTTTGGTAGATCCTCCAGTTGATGTAATGAATATTGGTAATAAATGGGTATTCATGAAGAAACTGGACATGGAGGGGAAATTCAGCACCTACAAGGCACGACTGGTTGCAAAAGGTTTTAGTTAGAGTCAAGGAATTTACTATGATGAAACCTTTTCACCGATTGTGATGTTGAAATCCATCAGAATCCTATTGGCCATTACTGCTTACCATGACTATGAAATTTGAAAAATGGATGTCAAAACAGCTTTCCTTAATGGGAAACTACAGGAAGATGTCTACATGACACAACATGAAGGGTTTGTGACTCCAAAGGATGTCAACAAGGTATGCAAGTTATAGAAATCCATTTATGGATTAAACCAAGCATCAAGGTCAGGGATCATTCATTTTGATGAAGTCATAATAGAATTTTGATTTTTTAAGAACAAATGTGATCCTTGTGCCTACAAAAGGTTTAGTGGAAGTGCAGTCGTATTCCTAATTGTATATGTTGATGACATATTACTAATTGTAAACGAAGTACCAGTCTTATAGTCAATTAAGGCATGGTTGCATAAATGCTTCTCCATAAAAAACTTGGGTGAGGCAGCATATATTCTAGGGATCAAGATCCATTGTGATAGATCCAAGTGAATGTTGGGCCTAAGTCAAAGTACATACATTGACAAGATACTGAAGAGATTTAGTATGGAGCAGTCCAAGAGGGGATTGTCACCAGTGTCCCATGGCATTCATCTTTCCAAGAAAATGTGTCCTCAGACACATGAGGAAAGGAATAAAATGGAAAGGGTCCCTTACGCATTCACGATTGGGTCAGTCATGTATGATATTCTATGTACGAGGCTGGATGTTGCTTATGCATTAAGTGCGGTAGGCAGATATCAAGATGATCCAGGAGACCGCCATTGGATGGAAGTCAAGAATATCCTTAAGTATCTGAGGCGTACTAAGGATATGTTCTTGGTATATTGAGTAGATGAGGAACTAGTAATCAGGGGACTTGTAGATGCTAGTTTCCAGACTGATCAAGATGACATGAAGTCGCAGACTGTATACATCTTCAGTTTTAATGGAGGTGCAGTGAGCTGGAAGATCTCAAAACAAAGTGTGGTGGAAAATTCTACAGTGGAGTCCGAGTATATCACAGCTTCTGAGGCAGCTAAAGAAGCAGTATGGATGCAAAGCTTCTTCCAAGAGCTGGATGTAGTACCGAGTACTAAAGATCCTATCACACTCTATTGTGATAATACTGTAGCGGTGTCACTTTCAAAAGAGCCAAGGTCACATCAGTGGACAAAGCACATACTTCGGAAGTATCATCTCTTGAGGTATTTTTCTCAGAGAAGTGAAGTTTCAGTGAGCAGTATTTCCATGAAAGGAAACATGACGGACCCCTTGACTAAAGCCTTGACTCAGCAAAAACATGATCATCATGTGAGGTCTCGCAAACTAAAATTCGTATACAGTTGGCTCTAGTCCAAGTGGGAGTTTTTAAGGGTTGGCATCCTGAGAACCAACTATTTTGTACTTTGATTACATGAATGTTCACTTATTATATATTGTTCATTGTTCTGCATGACTACAATATAATAATGTCCTGGAATATTTGTTGCATTAATAAGGTCATGGAAGATCCCCTCTATGATGAGATCCTTGAAATTCTATAACAATATTCTTAAATAAAGTTCTGCGGTTGGATGACATACTATGATAGGATACATAGTATACGGACCATCATGTGCGAGTACTCGTAAGAAGATGAGACTCTCTCATGGAGTTCGTACTTGGTAATCTCCAATATGGGAGATTATGAGAACAGACCCGGCAGTAGCAATTCTGCATGTATTGGTGTCATCGGACATTGCTATCTACGAGAGTGTGTAATGGTCCTTAGATTGGAAGATTATTATTAACTCATGTCATGACTCGCACACTTAGATTTACTAACAAAAACCGTCACGAAGAAAGTTGGAGGGAAGTAGGGTACGTTGGGTGCGTCACGAATGACATGTTGTTAATGGATAAGTTGAGGAAGGATTTGTCCCTTACATTTATGGAAGTTGATATATCAGACCTTTGATTGAAATAGAACTGTCGCGTGAAATTCCATGTCCATGGTGAAATGACGAGTTTATTTCAGGTAGTCAAAGAATGACTAATCAAGCATATAGGTTTATGACACTACCATGAAACCTGCTTGATGAGATATTGAGACAAATGGATTAAATTACACAGTAAGCATTCGTATGAGGTGATACGTCAATGTGGTGTCAACTTCTTTCTCATGGGTGCTTTGACCCGTTTCTAGATAGTAATCTTGGACTTTATGCAAGCCTGCCTAATGCCAATGAGAAAGAGGCCTAGAAGGTCACATACTAAGTGTATTCAAGTATCTCAAGTAGAATAAATATTACTCCCATACGTGGTTTAATAATTATTCAAGTAATCCTAAAATCATTTTAATGTTGGAGGAAGAATAAAATAAAACAAGTACACGCCGTGTATCAATAATAATGACACGCCGTGTAGTTTTATTTTGAAAACAAGTACACGCAGTGTATTATTAAATGTACACGCCGTGTAGTTTTAATTTTGGAAAGGAAATGAATAAATGAAAACAATATATACACAATGTGTACATTGAATGTAAACGCCATGTATATTTCAATGAAAAACAAGTACACATCGTGTATTTATTAATACACGCCATGTAGTTTTCCAGTCAGGATTTTGAGGAAATATAATTTTATTAAATGATATTTATTATAATCAGTGTGGGCGCATGTCAAGGAATTAATGACTCGACATGGGGTTTTCAAAAGGGAGTTAATGAAATAAATAAAACGCATAACACATTTATTTATTGTCATAACTCTGTAACCTCAAACCCGATTATAAATATCCTCACAACCCCAACTCTTTTCTACACACAAGAGAATCATTGTGCACAACAATTCTGGAGAATTATTTCAAGGCCGAAAGAACCTCTTCCTCCAAGAAAGCTCTCAAGACAGAGAGAGATCCTCTTCCATCGGATCAAGACGATCTAAGGTGGACAACGCAAGCAATGGTTTCTCCACGCTAGCACCTGGATACTCCTTTGGTGACATCCAGAGATACGAGGTACACGTGTGGATCACTACTACAGGAAGTTTACAATTGGATTCTATGGCGCAATGAAGAATCACATCAGAATGTGATCAAGAACATCAAAGAATAAAGAACACCCAAAAGGTATTTCTTTTCAATTGATTAAATTAATTATAATCAACCTGTAATGATCCTACCTTTTGGTTCCGGGACTTTTCTTTTATTTTTTCATTTCTGTGATTCGATCCGTGGAGACTGGCGTTTATCGTCATATTGATCCTAGATAAATCATTGTTAATGAAAAAAGGCCAAGTGGGCACATCCACCCACGTGCTTCCGCTGCACCTGGAACCTTCAGTTACATCAATATTTTGGATGATCCACGTTTCTATTATGCCACAAACTTGCAATGATGGGTCCTATGATTTGTTGGAAGATGGTGGTAGAAGGGTTGACATGGAATTTATAAAGAACGATGATTTTTGGTGATATAATGAAAACTTAGAAGGTTATTTATGGTTTTTTATAATATAGATGAGTTTATCACATATAAAAACTATCAATAACACTCTTTAAATGTGGGGAGAAATGTAGAATCACCAGAGGTAACCTTGTCGATGAACCCATTTGGGTGGAGTGTCGATGGTTCTTGGTTACATTTCATCCTGTGTGGTGCAATGACATTAGAATGAGAAAATATTTTTGGGTTATGAGTCATGATGAAGTTTGTGTAGTGTGGATTCATGGTTTTTATTGGTCATTACTTTTGATTTGGTATAAAGTTTGTATCTTCATGAATTAAATAGGATTTTAAATTCCTATATAAGGGTATACTGAATTCTCTTTGATATCAAGCCTCTACAGAAGAGGTAACCTAACGTGATGTTGTGTTTTTTTGTACAAGAATATTTTTATAGTTTTTGTTTGTCTTCTTGTAGTTTTTTTGGGGTGAAAAAATTTAATGTAGAGAGTATGGAGTGATTTAGAAATTTATTTGTTGGTGCATAGACAAATTTTTAGTTTTCAATGCTCTAATACATTCCAAAGCGTAAAAATTTAAATTCAACCTAGAAGAAGACCTCAAAAAAATAATGAGTCCCTTTTTTATCTCAAGGTGAAGTGTTTACCCCTGGGTTGAGTTTTTGTTGAAATCCAATCATTTTAATTTTCTTGGGGTATTTTATATTTATTTTAAAATAAATAAATATCTCACTAGATCGATGGAGGTGTAGTGACCCCAGTTTTCTATGTCCAACCCATGGGAATATTTCTTAAATGTATTTCAGTATGGGTCACTATTTCATCATTGAAATTAAATCCTTATAGAGGATCATAAATAATATAATAAAAATATTATATTATTTATAGTCTGTACACATCCATTTTTGAAAAATGTTTGTATCTATTAAATAGTGCCTAAAATGGAGAGTCTAGTATCAATGTTGAGTTCAAAATATGGGATTAACGCTAAAACCGATGTGAGTTTTTTTCACATCAATTTCCAAAATATATAGTATACATGGGATAAGTTATAAGAATTAATTAAATTATTAATTAAATCATTAAAATAATTATTTTACCTAATAATTCTTCTACATAATCCATTTTCAGAACAACCCTAAGGTTATCCTCTCTTATCATTGGAAAACTTCGGGTTGATAGCGAGGGACTAAATAATTGTAAAAACGTTGTTAGATTAGAGGAGAGGTATTAAATACGTGATGAAAAAAATGATTTAATTTCATGACTATGGTGAATAATTCCATATATGAGACAAAGAGATTGAATTGAAAATGATTCACCATGGAAGTAGGGATTTTTTATATTATGTTTTCATGTTCCAGGATTATATCCTACATGTCATGGAAATTTTAGGATATATTTATTAAATGTAAACTTTGTTTTTTATGATAATTCATATTCAATGAATAACAAGAGAAATGAAAGGCATGAAAATTAAGTTTCTCCCCCTTAATTATCACTTCTCTCTTCCCTCTCCTCCATTTCTCTTTGGTGCATGGGTATAAAAACCACCAACCCCTTCATTGGGAAACCACACCATGAGTCTCATTATAGGTAGAGTGAAGGTGTGGCATCAATGTAATATGAGATAGTGGTGAGATATGGATTAGTGAGTGGGGGTGGTGTGGTGTTGTGTCAACAAGCTAGACTAGTGTCAGGATCCATTCCTATAGCCTAGCCATTTCAGGCCTACCAAAAAATCTCTTTTTGGGTTTCATCCTAAAATTAATTGGTCATATGATTATTTTACCATACCTATTTATATATCTTCCACCACTCCTTGTATAAACTTATTTGGGATTTGGTTTTCAACAAACAATCATCCCCTAAAACCAAAGACTACACAACTGGGCCTCCCCTTCAATGATAATCCATTTAATCTATATCTTCATTTTCTTGCACCATTGTTTCTCTATTTATAGGGACACGTCACCCAACCATTATTATTAGGTATAATTTCGAAACATGGTACCACTATAGATCCACAATCCCCAACTCGATCCATCATTATTATTCTCAAATTGGTTTGCAGATATTCCACTCACATAACACCTGGGATAAACCATGGATCTGGTACTAATTGTTAGGATCCATTCCCCCATCCCATTACTTCCAAGCCTAACACATAATCCCTTAAGGGGTTCCATCTAAAAACCAATTGGAAATAGTAGGATTTTTTCATCCAAGATTATATATTATCCACCACTCGTTATAGAAATTGATGTGAGATAGGGTTTTCAACCAACAATTAGGGAATCATAGTGAGAGTTTTGGTGTGGGATAGTGGATACAATGAATAATAGTGGATAATGGTACAATAAATTGAGGAAGACACATGAGATGGGGCACTATAAGAGTGATTATGGGAGGCAGACACATAATATGGGAGAGATGAAAACATGAATTAGTGAAGAATACAAGTTAAAAACTTAATTATTATTAATAATTTTGGTGTGTGAGGTGAATTGAAAGTAGGGGGAGGGGTGATTTATTATAGATAGGGTTGCGTTTCTAGAGGATTCTTGTGCGTTGAGTGGGTGAGAATGGCTATGTAAAGTATTTCCTTATTATATAAGTTTAATGATTTTATAATAATAATAATAATAATAATAATAATAATAATAATAAAAGATTATTATTATTATTATTATTATTGTTGTTGTTGTTATTCATGGACCTATATTAAAAGTGGAGAGTTAGGAATGTGTTTTCCTTAGCTTGAAGTGTGAGTTCACACATAGATTGATCACATATATTTTTTAATTAAAAATAATGAAAATAAAAATAAAAATATTATTATTATTATAAAACCTGATTGGTTTATAAGAAATCAGTAACCATACATCGAGATGGACAATTCAATATAAATATTTGATACTAAAATCTGACTTTTAGAAGGTTCCATAAGTCTCTTCATATGTCATCTCTTATGTTTGGTATGATGAAACATGTATTTTTCATTGAGTATCCATTTTGAGTAAATTAATATTCTATCTTGAGTATTTTTTTGTGTATATCAAAATGGTAAAATATTCTTGTCCATTTGAGTAAATTTATGAGGTCAAATAAGTAGATTTCTGTTTTATCCCCATTGGGCTAATGACAAGCTACAAGTGTGTTCATTAAGCATTTACATGATTCATATTAGTGTGTCTATGTAGTCTATTTTAGGTATTTTTCTATATAAAATGTGATAGTGGATTTACTTTTGAATACATATATGTGCTTCTTGATGGAGAAAGTGTGATTGAATGAGACAACAATGTAGAGGTCAAGCTCATCTTCTGGGCCTTCTTAGTGAATTTCAACCCTTCCCAACAACCTATAGTGTCATTTGGACATAGTTTTCTCTCACCATATATTTGATAGGGTTATTAATTCCCCCAATTTGTTGAGTTTTATCTTGTGGCATGGGATCCTCTACCTACATTTTAGTGTGTCTATGTAGTCTATTCTAGGTATTTTTCTACATAAAATGTGATAGTGGATTAAATTTTGAGTACATATATGTGGTTCTTGATAGAGAAAGTGTGATTGAATGAGACAACAATGCAGAGGTCAAGCTCATCTTCTGGACCTTCTTAGTGAATTTCAACCCTTCCCAATAACCTAGAGTGTCATTTGGACATAGTTTTCTCTCACCATATATAGGATAGGGTTATTAATTCCCCCAATTTGTTGAGTTTTATCTTGTGGCATGGGATACTCTACCTACATTTTAGATTGAGTTGGAATTTCCACCCACATACATGTTCTTGGGATCCTCTCTCTAGGGAGTTAGTATTTTTGCCTACGAAAATAGGTCACATGGGTCTTGGGTCCTCTACCGAAGAAGGTATTTATACTCATCTACATGTGTTAGGGTTCCTTTATTATAGTTCAATATAGGTTATTTGGGTTGATATTTCAGTTGGTATTGATACCTTGGAAGTCATGGGGAATTATTTTGGGTCCTTTATGTGAGAATATCTTGGCTTATAATTTACCCTTGGTTTTCACATGATAACTGAGCAAGTGATCATTATTTTGTGTTGAGTGGGATACCCTTCTTGGATTTTGGTAGTGGCTTGGATACTAGATGCCTATGCATTATATACTTCTATACATTCCATGATTCCTTAGAACCCCCAGGAGGGTTTGCCTTTGATATGGGGTTTACAACTGGTTATAAACTTCATGATTGTGGATTCCTAGTATACCGAGATTCCCCATTTGTTTGTGTAATGTGACTAATGAGGTTTAGAGATGAGATGAATGAGACTTCTTTGTGTCCCTACAAAATATAGTGTTAGAGAATGTCTTGACCTTTCCTTATATTCCTTTTTCCTGGTTACTCATAATACTTAGGCTTTAAGATGACGTGGTACTCTGGTTTCCATTTTTTCTTCCACATGTCCAACCCCATATTTGAAGTTCAGTTAACTGTTTCTTTTTGATTCCTTCATGTATTTTGGTTCATCCTAACAGGTATGTTTATATTCACCCCATAATGATCTTATTGGTCACACGTGTTGTGCCTGTGAAGATAACTCATAGGTTTGAAGAATGGCTGGATAGATGCGAAGCTAGAATGGCATGCTCAGAGTTGATGCCCGATAATGCTTTTTTGTGCATTATAGATTATGGTGGTTAATGATGGTGGTGGTGATTATTATGATTGTAATATATTCCAGGATCTCATATAGCCCAATGTATCTTCTTAGAGAATCATGTTATAAAGGCTTATAAGATGCATTATTTCCATTGTATTTATCTTATGGGATATATCTATATTCATTGTCTCATGTATTCATTATTTACTATTTAGTTGATTATTTATATCTTACAAGTAATGTTGATTAACTTCTGTATTGATTATGTTTTTATTGTAGGATGGAATAGGGTAAGGCATCCCATATTTTCTGATACATTGAATCGATGTTAGTCACCATCCCTTGTACTATTGGTGGTAGGCTTATGGTGGAACTCTTGACTCACTCCTGACCTAGTCAGGGCCCTGGTGGGTCGGATCATGTCTAGTATTGGAACTTAGATATTTTCATCTAGGTACACTAATATTAGATGATCTTTATAGTATTATAATTTTTTATGATAATAATACAAAATTTTTATTCCAGATGAAGATAAAAGGGTGAAAAATAAATTTTCTTTAAAGTCCCAAAATAAGAGTAGTATATAAAAGATTCATTTTGGAAGACGAAGAATATTATGATGAAGAATATTTTTAAGTGAAGTTGGAAAGACTCTTTTCATTCATTTCTAGAATTGTAAGAAGTTTTAAAATATCATTAAAAAGAAATATAACTCTAATTTATTTCTAGTGTGAATCTTTTGAAAATTTTCCTATAAACATTCTAAAGATGAAAAATAAAGAGGATTGTCGAGAGGTGGTTGAAAATACATAGAGTTTCTAAAGGACGAAATCTATAAAATTTGGAAATTCACAGTTTTATTTAGAGGGGTATGGTAAAAAATTCTCTAAATTCTAAATGAGTGACTTATTATCAATTTTTGAGGTTGATAATAACAATGAATATGAAGATGAAGTTTATAATTCTAGTGAAGTTTAGAAGAAACTACTAATTTATAAACTAAATGAGAAAGTGTTCACTAGTGATGAAAGTAGAGATTCTAGAAGTGAGTAATAAATGGAAATAGTGTTTATGTTTAAGAAAGAGCATAAGTAATATCTTCTAAAGATCATAAATTTGATAAGGAGATAAAAAATTTAAAGATAGATAGTCAATACTGGATCAACAAAAATTATTCTCATTCCTGTAAAGAGTCAATGATGATGGACGAAACTGGTGAATTTAAGAATTTTCTTTCTAAAGAGAAGAATATAGAAGATAAAATAAAAGATATATTAAAATTTTAGGAGAATTAAATTGAGAATTTCCAAAAAACTTTAATCAATGATGAAAGATAATTGAACAATTAAACATCCGATTTTTAGAATTTTATTCCAGAAGTTGGATAAATATTAAATAAAAAGTTTGAAAAAGGAGTCAGAGTCTCACAAAATGATGAGATTTATGTAGACCATAAAATACCGCATTAAATGGGTGATAAATATATTATATGTTTTTATATAAATTCTAATTCTAATTCATAAGTTATTAAGGTCATGTTTATGGTAAAATAAGATGATTCATAGAAATATGAAAAGTCTAGGAACACTACTTGGATGAAAAAAAAGCTAAAAATGATGATTTAAAAAATAATAGAAACAGGTATATGGTAAATAATAATTTGTTTATAGTATTTAAAAAAATTAGTTTGAAAAAATCAACCAATATTGATAGTTTAAAATTGAAAGAAAATGAGTTTTCAACTTTTGGATAGAAAACTATTTTTAGAGGAATGTTTGTGTTTTATAGAAACTGGTAGTACTATAAAGGTTTTTGAAACTTGGAAATGAGATATTGGTTAAATTAAAAATATTAATATGATTCTAAAATATTTTTAAGAAAGATTTGGAGGAGGATTAAATCCACTCAAAGAAGAAAATTTTAGAAGAAATAGAAAAATTATAGATCAGAGATTGAAAATAATTTTCGACCATTGGAAGAGGTTTGTGGAAGTTATGACTAGATAAATCACTACGAGGAAGAATGTTTCACCATTATAACTACCTAAATGAGTATTAATAAAAATACTCAAAATACTCAAAAGACTTATAAGGATAAATACAAAGGAAGAGTGGAAGCTTTTGTTGTTAATTTTTCACTTAAATCATCAAAATGGAATGTCCATGGATTATGGATAGTGGATATTATTCACACATGAAAATAGATATAAATATCTTTAAGTATATTTAAAAGTGTAAGGAAGGATCAATGAACTTTTTAAATAATGGTTCAAATACAAATAAAGTACTTCGATCGGTAGTGATCAGAAATGTTAAACTGAAGTACCAGAACACTTTATATGGTGATGGGTTAAAATAATATTAAGTGTATCTTAGCTTTAAGATTAATTCAATGAAGTAGTGATTTATAAATATTAATTACAGGTGAAGAGGTTAATATATATGTGTATTGGAAAGAGTAAAATGAATGGGGGGAATATATTTTGGTTGAAAATATTTAAAATTCATGCTATCTAAGTTTAATGGATGAAAATCAATTATGGCATAAAAGGCTTGGTCATATTGTCTAAAAGAACATGATAAATATTACCCAAGGATAGAATGTTTGTGATGTACCTATTTTAAAAAGAGATAGCAACTATATGTTCTCTACATGTCTAAAGGGGAATATTGTTAATTCCATACACAAAAAGGTTTAGATTAAAATTTTCATCTGATAGATCTCATTCATTTATACATTTTGGTATTATGAGGAATAGATCTAAAAATAGAGATAAGTATTTTTTATATATGAATTTAATAATATCACATGTATTATGTGCAAGAAGAATAAGTCATAGGCTTTTAAAATGTTTAATATTTTTATTGGAAATTCTAAGTAGGGGTGTGGTTTCTCCTTAAAGAAGATCCAGAAAAATAATAGTGTTTAATATACTAGTGTAATATTTTAAGCGTAACTTGATAAGTATAGTATTCACCATGAAATCTGTTAACCACACTCATGAAAAAAATATAGAACCCCAAGGATGTGACCATATAATTACATGGCTTAAAGAAAGTATTTCTTTATAATATGTATAGATGATCGTTTAACATTAGAGTTATAGATAATTTGGATAAAACATAAACTAAAAAAACCCATGTATTTTTAAACAATTTTTTTTTTCAATTATATAGGAAACTACTTAATGCAAAAAAAATCATCAATATATCTAAAAAATTTCCAATACCATTTGATATTTTAGACATACCACTTATATTACATTCCTTATTTACCTAGAAAAAAGGAAAAATAAGAGGAGGTAAGCTCAAATGCTCAGTAAGGGAAATCATAAGAGATAATAATAAAAGATCATAAGTGATCCTAAGAAAAAAATATGGGAAAAAGAATTTAAGAAAGTAACATGAATATAAAATATATAATTCATACCCAATAAAACATTGATCATGATCCAAGAATCATAGAGTGTGGATTTTGTACAAAGAAACTAATGTCAAAGGATATTAGCATCTTAAGATTGTGACCACAACATAATACATGAAATCATTAGCATAAGTTAAATTCCACTCCCAAGACTATAATTACATGGTTGAAAATGTCCCATAGTGGATTAGGTTCACTCCTTAATCCCATACATAACATCTCATCAGATATAAAGATTTAGCCAATGCAATAGATAGATATATAATTATAGGTCCACTAATCGCATCATATTATATAAATACATAAGTGTTGCATATATAAAAACAATCATAATTTCATCAAATAAATTTTAACCTGAGAAAGAAGTGATTTTATTGATTATTTACACAAAAAATAACCATAAACCATTTTGACAAATAAGTTTTATTGTTTTAAAATAACATATTCCCAGTTAAAAAAATAAAATTCGAAGGACGTTGACATATATGGGAAAGCAAACTTACAAAAAAAAATTCTTTAAGAGGCACCACATAAGAAATAAATAATTGGGGATGTTGACACACTAATTTTAAATCCTATAAATATAAAATAGTATCATGTAAATCATAGGGTAAATGATGAAACATAAATCCCATGAGGGTAATTCCTTTTAAAAATTAAAAGGTAAAATGGATACAAAAATGTAAAAGATTTTTTATAAAACACATTTAAAATTTTCCTAAAAGATGATATTTTTGGTAATTATAAAAATTCATTTTAATAAATGTGAAGTGAAATCTTTTAAAAACATTTATAAAAATAAACATCAATAATGGTGTCTTTAATGTGACAAATTGGTTTATCTTGAGGAAGCATGGAGTGGAAGAAAAAACATTGATTATGAAGTGGAGGAAAAAAAAATTATTCCTTTATTGAAATTACACTACATTAAAACAATAAAAAATAGTTTTGAAATTATTTAAGGAGAATTTTGAATGGAAAAAGAGATAAAATATTATTGGAATTCCAAATATTAATGGAAAACATTAGCAGGAAGAGGGAAACATGGACATAAATGAAAAATAGTCATTTAAGAGGATGATAATTATTCTTAACATATTTACAATTTCAAGAAGGAATCTAATTAATCAATATGGATAATTTTAATTAAAATTTAATTCCAAAGATAGAAATAGGGAGTACCATATGAAACGAATGAAAATGATCAAGGAGAAACATTATAACTCAATAATTAAAATCATGTTATGAAAAATCCATTATATTTTAGGGGTATCAATTATATTCTAATTAAAGGAATAGAATTAATTGAAGTAAAATTTTCAATATCAATAATAATTTAAGATATTATAATTAAATTAATTGTAATTACAT
Organism: Viscum album; assembly: GCA_963277665.1. Lineage (NCBI taxonomy): Eukaryota > Viridiplantae > Streptophyta > Magnoliopsida > Santalales > Viscaceae > Viscum > Viscum album. Next base: position 798,616,125 of record OY728150.1, on the reverse strand, counting down.
GATACAAAGGAATGTTTTTTAGAAACATGCCTCAATGAAGGGTGATAAAGACAAAAACCCTTAAAACATTTAATAATTTTGAGTCAAAAACTCTTGAGAGAAATAACATTCAATAGAAAATTGAATTTTAATAAATATAATAGAATAATGATTTATAAATATTAAATGTTATTATATACACCATTCTAAATAAAACATGGTTCATAATAAGAAACATGTCTCAAGGGGTGAAAATTTGAGACAAGAAACTCTTACCTTGTCCATGATTTATTTTGTGCATGCACCCAACTTCCTGAATAATAAAATTACGTTTATTATATACCTTATTAAGAAACCTATTCTTATATATTAAATTTAATTTGGAACACTTATTATCATATTCTATTTATTTATTATATACTTCTTTCTTATGTCTATGTGAAAATTGAATCAGGGTTGGCTTATTTCGGTAATTCTAGTAATAAATGATTATATTTTAATAATAAGTTAAATACTTAATGTAACCATTATTGATATAAATCCATGAATGAATCTCGTTGAGTACAAAAATATTGTTTTTTAAGTTCCCATAGTCATCCATGATATAGTTTTATAACATTATTTAAGTTAGTGGTTAAACCAAACCAAACATGAAAACATTATATCTCAACAAGGGAGTATGGTTAAGGAAGTGTATAATATCATTATAATAGAATAAAAATAATATTTTTTTAAAAAAAATTGAAACATATTTTTTTTGGATAAATAATGAAAATGAAGATGAAAAACAAAAAACATTACTTCGTGGAGGCGGTAGTCCACACTACTCACTGTTAACATTCTTTTCTTTTTTTAAGTGAATGTAAATGACTAAATAATGGTTGTTGCATAAATATAATAAAAAAATTAAACTAATTATACTGAGGTAATTATATTACGTTTTTGGTAATTTTTTTAATATGAAGATTAAAAAGAAATAGTAAGGAGTAACACCCTCTTTAGTACCTTGAACTTTATCTTAAAAGTATCCTTGGAAATGAAGGAATTAAGATAAATAATTGGGATAAAAGGATTATAGAAATAATATAGGATTCTATGAGGAGAAAAATATAAAAAATTTAGGAAGTAATTCAAATGAATGGTTGTGTCATGAAAGGTTGGAAATTTCCTCTTTTATAAATGAAGAAAATGGAAAATTTTTTAATACCCTTTACTTTTCAATGATATAATTACACTATTCAAGGGAAAATGAATAAAAAAATTTAAATAATAAATTTTTTGGTGATGTTGGGTCCATAAGTCCTTAAAATATAATTCAAAAACATGTTTTAAACATATTTTTAGATATTTACTGTTAGTGTTTTACATTTTACCACTTTGGTTTTTACATTGTTAACTTGTTTTTAACTATGTAATTTAAATTTTATTAAAAATATATGATAAAAAATATTAAAAATCATTTATTTTATAAACATAAATTTATTATCCATTTAAAATATATCAATTTATAAATAATATGAAAATTAATTTTAAATTAAAACATTTAAAATATAGAAAAAAACTTTTTTTTGTAGAAAAATGATGGTTTTTACAATTAAGTCATCCTAATAATATTTAGTATTTATAACTTAATAAATGACAGTTACCATTTATATATATATATTTTGATGTTATATTATAATAATTATCGATAAGTGATTAATTTAGTTTATTAAATAAAAAGTACACAATGTTAATAAAATAATTCTTTGAAAATAATAGTTCTACCATTATCGTAGTCATTAACTTTATTCTTATTAGTCATAATTTTATGAAGAAAATAAATTGACCTTATTACATAATATTATCATGTTGATATAATATATTAAATCCAATTTTTTATTTAATTCATACAGGAGATGAAAATTAATTTTTTAATATAAGAGAATAAATTAGTTTTTAGAGTAAAATATTACTTATGTTTTCAAAATGATATACTTGAGTTTTATAAATAAAAAATATTAATTTTAAATGATTTATTGTTCTTATAAATCAATATATTTAATAGAAAAATATTTTAAAAAATACAATTCATTTTGTTATTATGACAATCTCATAAAAAATAGTTTTAACAATATCAATACTTTTCTACTATTCACCTAAAAACCAATGCTTTGAAAAAAACCCCAAAAATTCATACTAAGCTAATTTTGACCATATTAATCTAAAAAAATGAAATTATTTTTATCAATTTCAGATTCTAATATTTTTATATTTAGTTTTTAATGTATTAAATATAAATAATAACTATATAAATGTAAATTTACCTTTTCTTTATAAGTAAAAATGTGGAATATAAAAAATATATGTGATAAATAACTTATAAAATTAATAACTACATGATTATATAATCATAATATCTAGTTACACAACCCCTCAAGTCCTCTGTGTAATATACAAACATAATGCATGATATTATGAAAGTTGAGGGTGGTGATTCTACTGTCATAGATCTTGTGGTAATTTCCATGTGCTTGAACTTATCTAGAATTCAATTTCACTCATACTATAATTATTTGTGTTCAGATTGGGATTGTTTTAGATAATACCCTATCTATGATACCACCTTCCCATGATTGGATAAAAAAGATTCATAAGGGAGACTTCTAGTACTCAATTCCATTTATTTATTTTTTATATTTTGCAGTATGGTTACTTCCTTTTATACTCTCTAATTTAATAGTTATATTATAATGGTTAAATCTTATTTTAACATATCAAGGTTTCATTTCAGTTTAGTGTTTCATATAGAGAAATCTATTAAAATAATATTTATTTAATGAAAATACTTAGTTAAATATTAAGTCATTAAAAACAAAGTGGTTTTTCTAAACAGACTAATAGAAGTTTAGTACAGATGGATTATATGATGTTTATTGAGAATGTGACTTCTTTTTATTTTTGGTGATAAGAAATTAGTACAATGTTTTACATTCAAAACTATTTTTTTCATAAAAACAAATATGTCACCATATGATATCTATTATATTAATTCCCCAAGTTTGAAATATTTAAAGGTATTTGGAAACCCTTGTTTCATCAAAGTGAATGATGAAAATATTAGAAAGTTTGAGTATAGTGGAGTTGATTGTGTCTTTCTAGGTTTTCCTCAAAATGGAATAGGATGCCAATATTATAATAAAAATACATTGAAGATTGTGGATATTACACTCACCTATCATAGGGTGTGGTAGAAGCTATTTTAATTCTCCTAAGGAATGTAGTATTAGTTGTAAAAAAAAGTTGTCTCCAAGTAGTGCTTAAATCTTGTTTTCATGGTGAAAAATTAAATAATAAAATCACAAAGACTTTTAAAAATGGAAACATGTGTTTTTAGAATCATAATAAAAGAGATAAGTGATTGGGGTTTTAAGTTGTCTTCCCTATTTATAATTCTATCATAGTCCCTTTGAAATTAATCTATTGTTTTTATAAATTTATTAAATGAAAAGATAAACAATTTTTTTTCTTTTTGACCCTTGATCAAGTTTGATGATAATGATAATAATCATCAAAATTTACTTGCTTAGATAATTACCATTGAAAATTTTGAAAACAAAAACGACCCTTCTTTGAATTTCTGAGGAAATAAGAAATATAGTATTGAAATTCCCAAAAATGCAAATCATACAACTATGACCTCCACATGTGTTTAGTAATCACTAAATAATTATCTATATAACTCTAAATCAACCAATAAGAGTGATAAAAAAAGAAGATTGATAAAATAATTATTTAATAAAGGCTATAGTAAAATACTATTATTAAAAAAACACAATCATATTTGTGTTAGAATTTTAGAATTTAGAAATGAAAACCATTTGAATATGGAAAAAATTTCAATGTATTTAAATAAAATAAACTAGACTTTCGCATTATAAATTTGGGTCACCTACCCTTCAAAGAATCAATTAGGGTTTATAACCCTCCATAACAAAAGAAACAATGGATGTATAAGGGGAATAAGGACTGATAAAAGAAAATAAAAATAAATTTATAAAAAAAGAAAGAAACAGGAGTGGTTCTTCTCCCGATCCTCAATCGTTTGATCTCTTCTCACTGGAAGCAAGCCTTGAATTTATAGAGGGAGGAGTACCTTTTATATCTCTCGTTCATATCTCCTTTATATCAGGTCAAATTATAGATATAAATATTAAAATATTTCTTATATTAAATCTACTAAATTATTGGGTTTTTCTAAATTCCAAAATTGACTCGTATTCCACAATGATGGTAGTAGTATCTACAATTACTATTCACAATGGCAGCACTTCATATACTACCGTTCAGTATCTTCCACCACTTCCTAATGGTATAACACTTATTGAAGCAACATTCGCCATTCCTCAAAGGTATATCATCATGGTATCACTAACAGTTCTCCAATATTATTTTAAATACCATAGAAAACCCCTATTTTTATTCCAGTGAAGGTTGATACCACTCTAGCCAATCCTCTCGATCATATAGCCATTTTTACATGTCTCTTCACATAACCAAATCTTTCACAATATTACATAGATGGTTATTTTTCATACTAGGTATTTGACTATGTACTTGATGTAACCATAGTAGTACTAATTTACCATTTCACCCTCTACAACAGTACTGTTGTTCAAATCATCCACCATCAGTACTCAATGGTAGTTCCTCATCTACTACTACTAGTGTGATTCTTAAGCAATGTTTTTATCTACTATATCCACATCATCTACCATCAAATTCCATGATTCACCATTTTTGATTCATCTATATTTATTTTTCCTCCCTTAGTGGTACCTTCAATCTATCATGACCTCAATGGTAGATCATAACTACCATTTCTCCAGTGGTTGAATACATCTACCATTAGTTATCAATAATATTACCATCGACCTTCACTCATTAATAATGGTAGTTCCATCTTTATTTATTTATGGTATAACCTACCTCTTCATCTTCCCATTTATTTTCCAAGGATTCAGAAAGATTTCCATTTCTGTGCATGGTTACACATAGTCGATTTTTTTGTGGCATCATATAGCCATATCCCTCCAGAATTCACATTACCAAATTCCTTTTGTGGCTATTTTTTAGCATCAACTTGTAAAAATGATCCATTATCAATCCTTCAGTGTATAGTTTAATGAAACACAATGTTTAGTAGGCATGTAAGTGGTGAATAAGTGCACCATCAATCCATCTGACCTTCACGGTGGCTAGATGGGTCTAGATCCATCAGGTATGGGCTACTCCATTATAAAATGGCTTTAAATGTTGTAATATGAGGTCTCTAAGGTGGTTAATCATAGTTACGGCCCTTTATAGTTGGTACTATATCAAGTTTGAGTTTTTCAGGAATTAGATATGGCGTTCTCTGGTGATTACAAAAGGCAATAGTTCTGGAAGAAGTGTTAGGTGGTGGATAGGGAAATGTCTAAGATTCTAGGTCAAGCGACTAGTTCCGAAATGGTGGTAATTCAGTTAGTTGAATAGTGTCCATGTGATATTTTCCCACATTGGATAAAAGAGAATGGGATGTGATATTTTATAAGAAAATGTGTTCCATACCTAGCTTAAAAGCCTTTTCTAGATATGGGGTCCTAGTTACACATCCACACACATTTGGGTCTCTCTGACCTATATGACCCAAGAAGTATTTGGCCCATCTATGCTATGTATGCTTCTCCCTACTGGACTACATTCTCCTAGTGTCTGAGTAGGCCTTCCTAATGGATTTCTTGGATTGAAAACTCTTTCATGAGGCTGTCTATGTGGATTTCAGCCATTGGTTGGGGTTTAGCTCATGGCTAGATAATTTTTTTAACAATAAAAAATATCAAACCATTTGAAATATTTCAAACAATAATTAATCAAGCAAATTAAAAATTAAATTTCATCATTTTTTATCCATTTAAATTTATTTTAACTCCTTGATTAAAAATTCCCATTTTTTAGTAAAATAATGTTTTATATGGGAATATTAATTTAAAATAATTATAAATAATTATAAAATGTTTAAACTTATGCAAGAAAATATATGTGCATCAAACACCCCCACACTTAAACTATTCATATCCTCGAGAATAAATTCTCAAAATTGTATCAAATAGGGTACAAATTTTAACAATATTTAAATCCCAAAGCAATAAAACAAAATTATTATCAATGTAAAACCAAATTTTCAAGTTTCACATAAAACATTAATTTAAATTCCCAATTTTCAATCAAACAAGAAATCTATGTCTTTTATTTTCTTCTTCTGAATAAAGTAGATCCCCTCCTTTAATTCCTTCAAGTTCCTCGATTTATTATTATTAAACATGCCAAGTAATGATTTACCTCTCTTTAAATGTTTTTCCCTCATCAATCATGGTACACATTTAACTCTAATTATTCGCATATCTTTAACACATTCTCCTAATCCATAGGATTGAAAAGGCACTACTTTCTCTATTTTGTAAAGAAAAAAGTCACATCAAATCCTAAGGACATGAAATAAAAGATATAATGAATCTATGGCTTAAGGTTAGAAGGAATTAATATTAAGAATAATTTTTAAAGGAGTAGGTTTATCTTTAAATTATAAATCATGATATCAAAAGCAAAAGCTTAATTAAAATTTCCTCTTTAAATTGACAACTACCAATTCCCAAACTCAAAGTAAAGGTCATGAATAATGAAATCATAACAAATGATGTGAACCTTCATGATTTTTTATTTATTTTTTACCCATTTTCAAACTAATTTTTTAATGTTTTTTACATTTTTGAAAGCCATTATTGTTATAAAACTCACATCCACCACCAAAAAAAATGTGATAAAAATTATCTTTGTAGTAAGGGTGATTTTTTATTCCTCCAAGTCACAATACATTCCAATTTTTTATTTTTTAATAAGGGAAAACAATGATGTATAATTAACTAATCCAAAACCTTTTTCAATACCCACAAATAACACCCCCCCACTTTTTTCCTTACAATATAGTGAATCCCATTACCCATGAATTCCTTTACCCCACACATTATCTTTAGAATTTCATGAAAAATAATAAGAGGATGGTAGGAATGGAAAAAATGTATTGATATTTTTGTCATGCCTAAAAAGTTCATTAATGGTCTTTATGGTATAAACAAGCATAAATGTAAAAGGTGGTCTCAAGGATATGAGCTTATCAATAAAAATTCCTAAATCATTTTGTTTACATATTTATAGTTTTGATAAGTTTCAATGTAAGTTATAGGAGGTGGAATGTCCCAATATCACTCAAGAAATATGCTAAAGATTTAATAGAAAATTTTTAGTCTAGAAATCTTCTAAGGAATAGAAAAAATGATTTGGGAGAATCACTCATGAAATGAATAATAATAACAAATCAATTTACATGAATTTAATAAATTTAAATCATGAAATTTTTTTTGGGAAATTTCATTTACATGAATCATCCAATTACCACAAATCATGAGTCATAATTTCAATATAAATGCTTCACTATAATAATTAAGTTCTCCACCTTAATCATTCAATATCATTATCATTTAAATTTAAAACATGGTATCAAAGGGTTCCTATGAAACTCATTTCTCCTAGATAAGTCAAGTAAATCAAGAATTCTAATGTGGTATTGAAATCCCCAACTTTACAAAATTACTAGAATTTCTATTTTAAAATATATTCTTAGAAAATGTAGAGATTTTTAAACATAAATAATTAAAATATGAACTCCCTGTTCACATGCATATTTTTCTCTACTTCTTTCTTGTAGTTTGAGGTTGCATGTTGGCTTCTTTAATTATGGTCTAATAAAAAAACCGGATATTGTAATAACCATTATATTAAAGCTCAAAGGAATGAAAAGAAGAAATGAATTTATCCTAAACTCAGAAATTTTGAAAAAACTATAAATCTAGGGTTTCCTCCTTGAAGTGCCTTTGGATAATGTCATTGGCTTGGCCTAATATTATGTGAAGAAATTAGTAGATGGGTTGGATAAGTTTGAGCTCCTCCGCCAGTTCTTAAGGTATATTACCATGTAACCTTTTCATAATTAACCTATTGATAGTGAATGGGATTCCTTCTACTTATATCTTGATCAGAATAGAACTAAAGGGATAGAAATTAGTAAATATAAAAGGGTATTCTGACATGTAATGAATCTTATTAGACATTAACTTCAATATATAATTGTATAGAATAACTTGATAACCTAGATAAAAGGTTTTTTTGATGAATTAGGTTTTCATTTACCACTTTATTTTTCTCTTTTTAGATTCCAGAGTTTTTAAAATCCTCTCATCTGATTTACTCCAACTCTTATAACAAGTTTTTTCTCTCTTTACCAACACTCACAAAATTCAAATTCATGTTTTTGATATCCCAATATTCTTGGTCCTCCAACTACCCTAGAAGATTAAAACTATTTCCATAAATAAAATGATAAGGGATCATACCTATAGGTGTCTTATAGTCTATCCAGTACTCCCATAAGGTGTCTTTAAGACTTAGTCCATAATCCTTAATGTGGGGTTTACCCATTTTCTCTAAGATACCTTTAATCACGTAGTTAAACACTTCAGTTTGTCCATTTGTTTAAGGATGGTAGGGTTTAGATATATTGTGATACACCCTATAATTTTAAATCATAGCCTTCATCATTGTATTTAAAAATGATTCCCTTGGTCATTGATGATAGACCTTGGCACTCCAAACCTACAAAAGATGTTATACCTAATAAAATCACATAAAAATTTGGTGTCATCAGTATTAGTGGTCTTATCTTCCACCCATTTAGGGACATAATCTAAATTTAGTAAAATTTAAGAATTCCCAAAAGACATTTGAAAGGGTCATATAAAATAAATTCTCCATATTTTATATATTTCAAAAAAAATTATGGGTTTTTGAGACATCTTCTGTATTCTCAAAATATATCCAGAATGTTGACACTTCTCATAATTATTAGAATATTTAGGAGTATATTTATAAAAAATTGGCCAATAAAGAACATATTTTTATAATTTTTATCCATTATTTGAGGTCCAAAGTTTCATACACAAGAAAATTTATGAAAAAAAATAAAAATATATATTCTATTTTCTTATTGGTAACCACCTCTTTTTGACTTGATCATTATATATTTTACACAAAATGGATATTCATAAAATTAGAATATTGCTTCAGCCTTATTTTTTTTTGAAGATAATTAAGGTGATATAGTACCTGGTATAAGGCCCCGGACTTAAACCTTACTTAACATTGAATTAAATGAATAATTCCCATTGAGGATCTTTTCAGGTTTAGAGTTTTAGAGAATTAGATCCTAACTATTACATCTCAAAATATTACAAAGTAGACACTTCTACTAAGTTTCCATAAAATAAAAACTCTTAAAAAGAGACATGTCTAGTTCCATGTTTTATATATCATGACTTTCCCTTGATCCCATCCTTGACACTATTTCACATTAATTCCTGTGAAAAACATTCCAAAAAAACTTGGGGTGAGCATAAAAAGCTCAGTAAGGGATACACAATGAATGAAAACTGTTAGTTTTTCAAAACAACAAGTAAACCAAGTATACTTTATCAAAGTAATACTTTTCTCCTTTATGAAGTAGTAAAAACTATTCACTAAAATAAAAGATCATTACTTACCCTTTTGTAAACAAAATATTACCATAAAACCCATATAAAGATCACATAACATATATAGGTAACTTGGGACATAAACATACTTAAATGGAATAACCATACGGTCAACTTCCACACATATCACTTAATGGAGTAGCCATATGGCCGACTCCCATACCCAATGTATTGGATTTTATAACGTAACCACCTGTCCTGGTATTCACGGCACCACCCGTCATATGGTTTATCACGTAACCACCCGTCAAATGTCCAAGTACCATTATAAAATCATAAAACATAAAACAAATATAATGGAAAGAAAACATTTCCACACTTTGATCACAATATATCACTTAAATATATTGACATAACAAACCCATTATAAAAACCATTTTCAATACCAAAATACATAAAAGAGTATATGGTATTTATTTCATTTTAAAAACATTACAGCTTGTTGAGGAAGCCAAAGACCAAATAATACTCGCGGTGGTGGAAAAGGTCGTTGTCACCGCGTACGTTAAAAGAAACATTCCTTTTTGTCATTTAGTAAAAATATTCTTAGAAAAAGATTTATTTTGTATAAAATTAAAAGTCAAAGGGGTTTATACACCGTATAAAAGAAAGCCTTGTATTAGAACAAACTAGGCCTCAATGAAAGAAGATTGAGACGAAGTCCCTTACCTCAGGTCCAACTTGACTCGATCGTGCTTTAATGTCCTGAATAATAAGATTGAGTTAATTTATAATTTCATAAGAAACCTTTTCAAGTTCATTATTCCTTTTATATCACTTATTACCATGTTATGAACACTATGTAATTATTGAAGTTAATAACGGTCGTTTTGTCGATCATTGGTACTTGAGTCAAAAATAAACTCCTTATAATTACAAGTTGTTCATGTGGTAAAATATTCATTATATCAAGAATTATATTCATGATTTAGATATCATATATATCATATATATACAATATATACATGCATTTATAATATTACATAATCATTTAGAGGTAAGAAATGAAATGCACCGTTCATGGAGACGGTAAGTCGTACGTACGCATGAATGCTACTTTCATTTCTATATAATAATTTAATGGAAATAAATAATAATGATATAAAGGTATATTATAATTCCATTATAACATCATATATAATAACTTTAAATCCATCCTTTATACGTCCCACATATGACATTAATGAATCAAATCACTTTGAGGGGGCGGTAATCTGCACTTCCTAAAATGAAGATATCGCGTTTACCCATAATGGAAACCATAAAGGTATGACATAAATGAAAAATACATAAGCTTAAGGAAAACATAAACATATTATATATCATATATAAATATAGTGACATATTAATGGCCACCTTTGAATATGTTATATGAGTGTTGAACAATCATCATTTCATGAGGCAGAAATTCGCCATCCACGGAAACAGTATGTTCTTTAACCATTAGATGCAGGTGTGTGTATGTTTAGCTCTAATCCTTCACATAACAATATACTAGTATATTTAAGATACTGGTTTTGTTACAATAGAAAGGAATAAAAAGAGTTTAGGGGGTTGGAGAAGCAAAATAAAACATAAGAACACAAAAGAAAACACTACCTTTAAAACAGGTAACTCTTTTTGATTTGAGCTCAAAGGCTTCCTTGGGAAGACTTCTGCCCAAAGTGAGGCTTCTAGGAGTAATATAGGGATGTGTAGAGACAAAATATTCTGGGGTTGGCCGAGCTAAAGGCTTTGGTAGTGTGGGTAAGGTGGTAGAGGTGGGGGCCTTTTATAAGAGGAGAGGAGGGGCACTCTTGGAAAGTTATAAAAGGTTACTTTATCATAAAATGATTTTCGGATTTAAAAGATCCCAAAATTATATATTTTGAGGGTAATGTGATAGGAGTTAGAAATAAACCCATACAATAGGTTGTTGACAAGTTTAGGTTTTATAGTTTACATTATCGTTTCATTTTTTTTAAATCGTTAAATAACGAGGTAATCGCTGCATCATCATGGTGCCATTAATAATTTAATTTATTTAATTTCTAAAAATTATAAAACAAATATCATGATGTAGGAAATCTTTTTATATTTATAATGAATATTTATAGTAAAAAATCTGACTTGTATAACCCCATTTAATAATTATTTTAGTAAAATAACTCATGTTTGTGACATTTTTATTTTAACATTAAATAAAAAGTTATTAATGTCATTTTCCTACCAAAGTGGCTCCATGGGGTCCCCATGTTGACCCATGGATTTTCGTGGTCGGCCATGACACATCCAATAATGGTAGGACATGTTTCAAGTTCATTTCATATTATTAAAACATTATTCTTACCTTAAATTACAATAATTACCTATAATGGCGATTAAAAACATAAAAGTTACTATTCACCAAAAAATTATTTTAATCCCATTGAACCACATTTTACTTCTTAATGAAAACCATGGATGTTGGATTTTTAAAATTCAAAACACAGAGGTGGTAAAATTTCATTTAAACGAAAAATCAGTTTTTTAAGTACCACTTAGTTGTTTCACTATTCATCAAAAATTGTAGTTTTTCAGAAAAATACCAAAACATCACCCTAAGCTATATTTGATATTACGAATTCAAAAATGATGTATATTTTAAAAAATTCAAAACATATAAGTTGAATTAATTAATTTAATAATTAATTCCCGCTGTCAGAGCAAATAGCGTGTTTTTATGAAACAATAAGTATCAAAAGATTGACACTAGTTTAAATCCAATTTCAAAGTGAAATTAATTCCAAAGAACACTATTGGGTTAAATGGTAAAAATATATTCTAATTAACTCTAAAACAAATTCAAAAGATAATCTAATCATATAAATAAATTATATTATAAAGAGTTTTTGAATTAAAATACAACATTTTCACTATTCATTAAAAAATGAACTTTATCGGAAAAATACCAAAAAATTACACAATGTAAATTTTGATGTCCCAATTCTAAAGAAGAGTTTAATTTGGTCCAATAGAATGTATAAGAGTGACCAAAACTATATTTATAGACGGTTCACCATCAAAAGGTGATAGGTCGACCTTTAGTGAATGTTAAAGTATATATGCCTAAAATTGACTTCTTTTCTTATTTTAAGACTTTATCTTTTAGTGGATAAATATATAAACATTTAAAAAACATATATAATCATATTTTAGTTATTTCTATTCATGCCAGCCAATACAATGGCTACGTGTTAACTACCATTTAAAAAATATATTATTATACTACTAGTGTGTAACGTAAGATTTCAAAGAAACTCGTTGTTGTGTATCGGGCATGCTATCGAACATAGCCACCCTTTAAAGTAAAATTAATATTTAATTCATAAATATTAATAAATATGAAAATGATTTATTCTTTATTTACCTGGGATGTTACATCCTTCCCCCCTTTTGGGAATTGCATCCTCGCAATTTTATTCACTTATCAAAATAAGTGGGGGTATTTATCCCTCATAGCATTTTCAGATTCCCACATTGCCTCTTCAACCATATGGTTTTTCCACAAAACTATTACCTAGTAAATTACCTTATTTTGCAACACTTTCTCTCTTCAGTCAAGAATCTAGACTGGCTGTTCTTCATAAGAGAAATTCTCTTCCAACTGAACTACCTCTGGGCTCAAAACATGAGATAAATCTGGCATATACTTTATCAACATCGAAACATGAAAAACATCGTGTACCTGAGATAAACTCGGAGGTAATTCCACTCTGTATGCAACTGATCCAACTCTCTCAAGAATTTCATATGGTCCAATGAACCTTGGACTCAGCTTTCCTTTCTTACCAAATCGCATCACACTTTTCCAGGGAGAAACCTTGTGAAAAACATGATCACCTACCTCGAAAGATAGATCCTTCCTCCGGTTATCCACATAACTTTTCTGTCTTCTCTGAGCTATTCTCATGTGTTTCTGAATCAACTGAACTTTTTCTACCATCCCTTCTACCAATTCTAGTCCCATCAGCTTCCTTTCACCTACTTCATCCCAAAAAACTAGAGTTTGACACTGCCTCCCATATAATGCCTCAAACGGTGCCATCTGTATACTAGAATGAAACCCGTTATTATATGAAAACTCAACCAAAGAAAGATGTTGGTCCCAACTTTCCTGATAATCCATAGAGCAAGCTCGTAGCATATCCTCCAAGGTCTGAATTGTTCGTTCTGACTGCCCATCTGATTGCGGATGAAAAGTTGTACTAAAATTTAATTCAGTACCCAATGACTTCTGAAGGCCTTTCCAAAAGTTAGAAGTAACCCTGGGATCACGATCAGATACAATGGATAGGGGAACTCCATGAAACCTGAATATCTCATTAAGATATAATCGAGAAAGTTGATCTAGAGAGAAAGTATCTCGAATAGGAAGGAAACGAGTAGATTTAGTCAAGCGATCAAAAATAATCCAGATTTCATTATTACCTCGAGATGTCCTCGGTAATCCCACAACAAAGTCCATGGATATATTTTCCCATTTCCAATCTGGCACTGGTAAAGGCTGAAGAATCCCTTTTGGTAACTGCCACTCTGCTTTAACCTGCTAACAAGTCAAACACTTCACAGTAAAATCAGCAATATCTCTTTTCATTCCATCCCACCAGTAATACTCCCGCAGATCTCTTTACATCTTAGTACTTCCAAGATGAACTGAAAACGGGGAACCATGAGACTCACATAAAAACTCATTCTTCAACTGTGAATCACTAGGCACACATAATCTCTTCCGAAATCTCAAAACACAATCATTATCAATATTGAATTCAGGCAACTTACCCTTCTGAACCAGCTATACCCTTTTCTGCATACCACTGTCTTTTTCTGCGCTTGATTAATTCTGTCTATCAAGGAAGATTTCACTGATACCTGAAACAAAACAGAAGAACTTCCTGCACCAACAACTTCTGTGCCAAATTTCATCAAATCAAAAACCAAAGTATCTCGTTCCAAACATATCATGGTTAATGAAGCATTACTTTTTCGACTCAAAGCATCAACCACTTTATTTGTTTTTTCCCAGATGGTAATGAATTATACGATCATAATCCTTGATAAATTCCAGCCATCTCCTCTGTCTCATGTTCAATTCTTTCTGAGTGAATATATACTTTAAACTTTTGTGATCAGTATATATTTCACACTTTACTCCATTCAAATGATGCCTCCAAATTTTTACAGCAAAAACAACAGCAGCTAATTCCAAGTCATGTGTAGGGTAATTTACCTCATGAGTTTTCAACTGACGTGAAGCATATGCAATTACCTGATCATTCTGTATAAGGAAACATCCAAGTCCTTTCAATGAAGCATCATTGTAGATAACAAACTCACCATTCTTGGAAGGAAGTTCCAAAACTGGAGCATTCACCAATATTTTTTTCAACTCCTGAAAACAATCATCACATTCTTTTGTCCAGATAAACTTAACACCCTTCCGAGTTAGCTTGGTCATTGGATTAGATAATCGTGAAAAAATTTCAACAAACCTTCGGTAGTAAACTGCCAAACCAAGAAAACTACGGATCTTGGTTACATTTGTGGGTCTTGGCCATTCTTCAACAACTTTTGTTTTAGCAGGATCAACAGTTATGCCATATTTTGAAACAATGTGACCCAGGAAAGAAAGTTTTTGTAACCAAAACTCACACTTGCTGAACTTTCCATACAGTTTATTTTCTTTTAAGGTTTTCAAGATAACCCTTAAATGACTTTCATGCTGCTCTTTACTTTTATAAAAAACCAAAATATCATCAATAAACACAACCACAATTTATCACTTGATTCAACTGAGTCATCACTACAGTAAGCTGCTCAATTCTGAATCCGACCATCTCTGGTTGCTGATTCGGAAAGTCATTCTCCTCTATATGCCTTCCCAGAAAAGTTGATCTATTTCTTTTATGAAAAATCATTATTAAAACAGATATATCTTGGACGAAGCAACATGGTAATCTTTAAATGCTATATCATTTCTGTCATACCATAAATTAATTTATAATTTAACAATTTTCTAACTCCTAAAGTTGTCTAAACCGACCTATGATACCAAATATAAGGCCCCATCCTTAAACCTTACATAACATTGAATTAAATGAATAATTCCCATTGAGGATCTGTTCAGGTTTAGAGTTTTAGAGAATTAGATCTTAACTATTACATCTCAAAAGATTACAAAGTAGACACTTCTACTAAGTTTCCATAAAATAAAAACTCTTAAAAAGAAACATGTCCAGTTCCATGTTTTATATAGCATGACTTTCCCTTGATCCCATCCTTGACACTATTTCACATTAAGTCCTATGAAAAACATTTCAAAAAAACTTTGGGTGAGCATAAAAAGCTCAGTAAGGGATACACAATGAATGAAAACTGTTAGTTTTTCAAAACAACAAGTAAACCATGTATACTTTATCAAAGTAATACTTTTAAACTTTATGAAGTAGAAAAACTCTTCACTAAAATAAAATATCATTACTTACCCTTTTGTAACCAAAAGATTACCATAAAACCCATATAAATATCACATATAATATATAGGTAATTTGGGACATAAACATACTTAAATGGAATAACCATACGGTCGACTTCCACACATATCACTTAATGGAATAACCATATGGCCGACTTCTATACCCAATGTATTGGATGTTATAACATAACCACCTATCTTGGTATTCACGGCACCACCCTTCATATGGTTTATCACGTAACCACCCATCAAATGTCCAAGTACCATTATAAAATCATAAGACATAAAACAAATATAATGGAAAGAAAACATTTCCACACTTTGATCACAATATATAACTTAAATATATTTACAAAACAAACCCCTTATAAAAACCATTTTCAATTCCAAAATACATAAAAGAGTATATGGTATTTATTTTATTTTAAAAACATTACAGCTTGTCGAGGAAGCCAAAGACCAAATAATACTCACGGCGGCGGAAAAGGTCATTGTCACCGCGTACGTTAAAAGAAACATTCCTTTTTGTCATTTAGTAAAACGCTTCATAGAAAAAGATTCCTTTTTTATAAAATTAAAAGTCAAAGGGGTTTATACACAGTATAAAAGAAAGCCTTGTATTAGAACAAAATATTCCTCAATGAAAGGAGATTGAGACGAAGTCCCTTACCTTAGGTCCGACTTGACTCGATCATTCTTTAATGTCCTGAATAATAAACTTGATTTAATTTAGACTTTCTTAAGAAACTTTTTAAAGTTAATTATTCCTTTTATATCACTTATTACCATGTTATGAACACTATGTAATTATTTAAGTTAATAATGGTCGTTTTTTCGATCATTGGTACTTGAGTCAAAAATAAACTCTTTATAATTACAAGTTGTTCATGTGGTAAAATATCTATTATATAAAGAATTATATTCATGATTTAGATATCATATATATCATATATATCCAATATATACATGCATTTATAATATTACATAATCATTTAGAGGTAAGAAATGAAATGCACCGTTAATGGAGACGGTAAGTCATACGTACGCATGAATGCTACTTTCATTTCTATCTCATACTTTATTGGAAATAAATAATAATGATATAAAGGTATATTATAATTCCAATATAAAATCATATATAATAACTTTAAATACATCCTTTATACGTCCCACATATGGCATTAACGAATCAAATCACTTTGAGGGGGCGGTAGTCCGCACTTCCTAAAATGAAGATATCGCGTTTACCCATAATGGAAACCATAAATGTATGACATAAATGAAAAATACATAATCATAAGGAAAACATAAACATATTATATATCATATATAAATATAGTTACATCTTAATGGCCACCTTTGAAGGTGTTATATGAGTGTTGAACAATCATAGTTTCGTGAGGCAGAAATTCGCCATCCATGGAAACAGTATGTTATTTAACCATTAGATGCATGTGTGTGTATGTGTAGCTCTAATACTTAACATAAAAACATACTAGTATATTTATGATACTGTTGTTGTTACAAAATAAAGGAATGAAAAGAGTTTATGGGGTTGGAAAAGCAAAATAAAACATAAGAACACAAAAGAAAACACTACCTTTAAAACGGGTAACTCTTTTTGATTTGAGTTCAAAGGATTCCTTGGGAAGAAATATGCCCAAAGTCAGGATTATAGGAGTAATAGAGGTATTTGGAGAGACAAAATGTGTAGGGGTTGGCCGAGCCAAAGGGTTTGGAAGTGTGGGTAAGGTGGTAGAGGTGGGGGCCTTTTATAAGGGGAGAGGAGGGGCACTATTGGAAAGTTATAAAAGGTTACTTTATCATAAAATGATTTTCATATTTAAAAGGTCCCAAAATTATATATTTCGAGGTTAAGGTGATAGGAGTTATACATACACCCATCCAATAGGTTTTTGACAAGTTTTGGTCTTAGATTTTACATTATCGTTTCATTTTATTTAAATCGTTAAATAATGAGGTAATCGCTGCATCATCATGGTGACATTAATAATTTAATTTATTTAATGCCTAAAAATTATAAAACAAATATCATGATGAAGGAAATATTTTTAGATTTCTAATTAATATTTATAGTCAAAAAGATGACTTGTATAACCCCATTTAAAAATTGTTTTAGTAAAACAACTCATGTTTGTGAGATTTTTATTTTAACATTAAATAAAAAGTTATTAATGTCATTTTCCTACCAAAGTGGCTCCATGGGGTCCCCAAGTTGACCCATGGATTTTAGTGTCTGGCCATGACACATACAATATGGGTAGGACATGTGTCAAGTTCATTTCATATTATTAAAACATTATTCTTACCTTAAATTACACTAATTACCTCTAATGGCGATTAAAAACATAAAAGTTACTATTCACCAAAAAATTATTTTAATCCCATTGAACCAAATTTTAATTCTTAATGAAAACCATGTATGTTGTATTTTTGAAATTCAAAACACAGCGGTGGTAAAATTTCATTTAAACGAAAAATCAGTTTTTTAAGTACCACTTAGTGGTTTCACTATTCATCAAAATTGAAGTTTTTCAGAAAAATACCAAAACATCACCCTAAGCTATAATTGATATTCCGAATTCAAAAATTATGTCTATTTTAAAAAATTCAAAACATATAAGTTGCATTAATTAATTTAATAATTAATTCCCGCTGTCAGAGCAAATAGCGTGTTTTTATGAAATAATAAGTATCAAAAGATTGACACTAGTTTAAGTCCAATTTCAAAGTGAAATTAATTCCAACAACAACTATTGGATTAATTCGTAAAAATATATTCTAATTAAACTCTAAAACCAATTCAAAAGATAATCTAATCATATAAATAAATTATATTAAACAAATTTTTTGAATTAAAATACAACATTTTTCACTATTCATTAAAAAATGAACTTTATCAGAAAAATACCAAAAATTTACACAAAGTAAATTTTGATGTCCCGATTCTAAAGAAGAGTTATATTTGGTCCAATAGAATGTATAAGATTGACCAAAACTATATTTATAGACGGTTCGCCATCAAAAGGTGATAAGTCGACCTTTAGTGAATGTTAAAGTATATATGCCTAAAATTGAATTCTTTTCTTATTTTAAGACTTATATTTTATTGGATAAATATAAAAACATTTAAAAAACATATATAATCATATTTTAGTAATTTCTATTCATGCCATCCAATACAATGGCTACATGTTAACTACCATTTAAAAAAATATATTATTATATTACTAGTGTGTAACGTAAGATTTCAAAGAAACTCGTTGTTGCGTATCGGGCATGCTATCGAACATAGCCACCCTTTAATGTAAAATTTATATTTAATTCGTAAATATTAATAAATATGAAAATGATTTATTCTTTATTTACCTGGGATGTTACATCCTTCCCCCCTTTTGGGAATTGCATCCTTGCAATTTTATTCACTTATCAAAATAAGTGGGGGTATTTATCCCTCATAGCATTTTCAGATTCTCACGTTGCCTCTTCAACCATATGGTTTTTCCACAAAACCATTACCTGGTGAATTACCTTATTTTGCAACACTTTCTCTCTTCGGTCAAGAATCTGGACTGGCTGTTCTTCATAAGAGAGATTCTCTTCCAACTGAACTACCTCTGGGCTCAAAACATGAGATGGATCTGGCATATACTTTCTCAACATCAAAACATGAAAAACATCGTGTACCTGAGATAAACTCAGAGGTAATGCCACTCTGTATGCAACTGATCCAACTCTCTCAAGAATTTCATATGGTCCAATGAACCTTGGACTCAGCTTTCCTTTCTTACCAAATCTCATCACACTTTTCCATGAAGAAACCTTGAGAAAAACATGATCACCTACCTCGAAAGATAGATTCTTCCTCCGGTTATCCGCATAACTTTTCTGTCTTCTCTGAGCTGTTCTCATGTGTTTCTGAATCAACTGAACTTTTTCTGCCATCTCTTCTACCAATTCTAGTTCCATCGGATTCCTTTCACCTACTTCATCCAAAAAAAATGGAGTTTGACACTACCTCCCATATAATGCCTCAAACGGTGCCATCTGTATACTAGAATGAAAACCGTTATTATATGAAAACTCAACCAAAGTAAGATGTTGGTCCCAACTTCCTTGATAATCCATAGAGCAAGCTCGTAGCATATCCTCCAAGGTCTGAATTGTTCATTCTGACTGCCCATCTGATTGTGGATGAAAAGTTGTACTAAAATTTAATTCAGTACCCAATGACATCTGAAGGCCTTTCCAAAATTTAGAAGTAAACATGGGATCACGATCAGATACAATGGATAGGGGAACTCCATGAAACCTGAATATCTCATTAAGATATAATTGAGAAAGTTGATCTAGAGAGAAAGTATCTCGAATATGAATGAAATGAGCAGATTTAGTGAAGCGATCAACAATAACCCAGATTACATTATTACCTCGAGATGTCTTCGGTAATCCCACAACAAAGTCCATGGATATATTTTCCCATTTCCACTCTGGCACTGGTAAAGGCTGAAGAATCCCTTTTGGTAACTGCCGCTCTGCTTTAACCTACTGACAAGTCAAACACTTCACAGTAAAATCAGCAATATCTCTTTTCATTCCATCCCACCAGTAATACTCCTGCAGATCTCTGTACATCTTAGTACTGCCAGGATGAACTCAAAACGGGGAACCATGAGCCTCACATAACAACTCATTCTTCAACTGTGAATCACTAGGCACACATAATCTCTTCCCAAATCTCAAAACACAATCATTGTCAATATTGAATTCATGCAACTTACCCTTCTGAACCAGCTATACCCTTTTCTGCAACCCACTGTTTTTCTTCGATGCTTGATTAATTCTGTCTATTAAGGAAGATTTCACTGATACCTAAAACAAAACAGAAGAACTTCTTGCACCAACAACTTCTATGCCAAAGTTCATCAAATCAAAAACCAAAGGATCTCGTTCATAACGTAACATGGTTAAAGAAGCATTACTTTTTCGACTCAAAGCATCAGCCACTTTATTTTCTTTTCCCAGATGGTAATGAATTGTACAATCATAATCCTTGATTAATTCCAGCCATCTCCTCTGTCTCATGTTCAATTCTTTCTGAGTGAATATATACTTTAAACTTTTGTGATCAGTATATATTTCACACTTTACTCCATACAAATGATGCCTCCAAATTTTTAGAGCAAAAAACAACAGCAGCTAATTCCAAGTCATGTGTAGGGTAATTTACCTCATGAGTTTTCAACTGACGTGAATCATATGCAATTACCTGATCATTCTGTATAAGGAAACAGCCAAGTCCTTTCAATGAGGAATCACTGTAGATAACAAACTCACCATTCTTGGAAGGAAGTGCCAAAACTGGAGCATTCACCAATCTTTTTTTCAACTCCTGAAAACAATCATCACATTCTTTTGTCCAGATAAACTTAACACCATTCCGAGTTATCTTAGTCATTGGATTAGATAATCGTGAAACATTATCAACAAACCTTCGGTAGTAACCTACCAAACCAAGAAAACTACGGATCTAGGTTACATTTGTGGGTCTTGGCCATTCTTCAACAACTTTTGTTTTAGCAGTATCAACAGTTATGCCATCTTTTGAAACAAAGTGACCCAGGAAAGAAATTTTTTGTAACCAAAACTCACACTTTCTGAACTTTACATACAGTTTCATTTCTTTTAAGGTTTTCAAGATAACCCTTAAATGACTTTCATGCTCCTCTTTACTTTTATAAAACACCAAAATATCATCAATAAACACAACCACAATTTATCACTTGATTCAACTGAGTCATCTCTGTAGTAAGCTGCTCAATTCTGATTCCGACCATCTCTGGTTGCTGATTCGGAAAGTCATTCTCCTCTATATGCCTTCCCAGAAAAGTCTCTCTATTTCTTTTATGAAAAAGAATTATTAACACAGATATATCTCGGACGAAGCAACATGGTAATCTTTAAATGCTATATCATTTTAGTCATACCATAAATTAATTTATAATTTAACAATTTTCTAACTCCTAAAGTTGTCTAAACCGACCTCTGATACCAACTATAAGGCCCCATCCTTAAACCTTACATAACATTTAATTAAATGAATAATTTCCATTGAGGATTTGTTCAGGTTTAGAGTTTTAGAGAATTAGATCTTAACTATTACATCTCAAAAGATTACAAAGTAGACACTTCTACTAAGTTTCCATAAAATAAAAAATCTTAAAAAGAAACATGTCTAGTTCCATGTTTTATATAGAATGACTTTCCCTTGATCCCATCCTTGACATTATTCCACATTAAGTCCTGTGAAACACATTTAAAAAAACTTGGGGTGTGCATAAAAAGGTCAGTAAGGGATACACAATGAATGAAAACAGTTAGTTTTTAAAAACAACAAGTAAACCATGTATACTTTATCAAAGTAATACTTTTCACCTTTATGAAGTAGTAAAAACTCTTCACTAAAATAAAATATCATTAACTACCCTTTTGTAACCAAAAGATTACCATAAAACCCATATAAATATCACATAACATATATAGTTAACTTGGGACATAAACATACTTAAATGGAATAACCATACGGTCGAATTCCACACATATCACTTAATGGAATAGCCATACGGCTGACTTCCATACCCAATGCATTGGAGGTTATAATGTAACCACCCATCCTGGTATTCAATGCACCACCCGTCATATGGTTTATCACGTAACCACCCATCAAATGTCCAAGTACCATTATAAAATCATAAGACATAAAACAAATATAATGGAAAGAAAACATTTCCACACATTGATCAAAATATATCACTTAAATATATTGACACAAAAAACCCATTATAAAAACCATTTTCAATACCAAAATACATAAAAGATTATATGGTATTTATTTCATTTTAAAAACATTACGACTTGTCGAGGAAGCCAAAGACCAAATAATACTCGCGGTGGCGGAAAAGGTCGTTGTCACCGCGTAAGTTAAAAGAAACATTCCTTTTTGTCATTTAGTAAAACGATTTGTAGAAAAATATTCCTTTTGTATAAAATTAAAAGTCAAAGGGGTTTATACACCATATAAAAGAAAGCCTTGTATTAGAACAAAATATGCCTCAATGAAAGGAGATTGAGACGAAGTCCCTTACCTCAGGTCCGACTTGAATCGATCGTTCTCTAATGTCCTGAATAATAAACTTGAGTTAATTTATACTTTCTTAAGAAACTTTTTCAAGTTAATTATTCCTTTTATATCACTTCTTACCATATATGAACACTATGTAATTATTTAAGTTAATAATGGTCGTTTTGTCGATCATTGGTACTTGAGTCAAAAATAAACTCTTAATAATTACAAATTGTTCATGTGTTAAAATATACATTATATCAAGAATTATATTAATCATGTAGATATCATATATATCATATATATCCAGTATATACATTCATTTATAATATTACATAATCATTTAGAGGTAAGAAATGAAATGCACCGTTCATGGAGACGGTAAGTCGTACGTACGCATGAACGCTACTTTAATTTCTATCTCATACTTTAATGGAAATAAATAATAATGATATAAAGGTATATTATAATTCCAGTATAACATCATATATAATAACTTTAAATCCATCCTTTATACGTCCCACATATGGCATTAACGAATCAAATCACTTTGAGGGGGCGGTAGTCCGCACTTCCTAAAATGAAGATATCGCGTTTACCCATAATGGAAACCATAAAGGTATGACATAAATGAAAAATACATAAGCTTAAGGAAAACATAAACATATTATATATCATATATAAATATAGTGACATCTTAATGGGAACCTTTGAAGGTGTTATATTAGTGTTGAACAATCATCATTTCATGAGGCAGGAATTCGCCATCCACGGAAATAGTATGTTCTTTAACCATTAGATGCAGGTGTGTGTATGTGTAGCTCTAATAATTCACATAAAAACATACTAGTATATTTAAGATACTGGTTTTGTTACAAAATAAATTAATAAAAAGAGTTTAGGGGGTTGGAGAAGCAAAATAAAACATAAGAACAGAAGAGAAAACAATACCTTTAAAACGGGTAACTCTTTTTGATTTGAGCTCAAAGGCTCATTTGGGAAGAATTATGCCAAAAGTGAGGCTTCTAGGAGTAAGATAGGTATGGGTAGAGACCAAATGGGCATGTTTTGACTGAGCCAAAGGATTTTTAAGTGTGGTTAAGTGGTAGAGTTGGGGGCCTTTTATAAGAGGAGAGGAGGGGCACTCTTGGAAAGTTATAAAAGTTTACTTTATCATAAAATGATTTTCGGATTTAAATGGTCCCAAAATTGTATATTTCGAGGATAAGGTTATAGGAGTTCCAAATAAACCCATCCAATAGGTTTTTGAAAGGTTTTGGGCTTATATTTTATATTATTGTTTCATTTTATTTAAATCGTTAAATAATGAGGTAATCACTGCATCATCATGGTGCCATTAATAATTTAATTTATTTAGTGTCTAAAAATTATAAAACAAATATATTGATATATTAAATCTTTTTATCTTTCTAATTAATATTTATAGTTAAAAATCTGACTTGTATAACCCCATTTAAAAATTGTTTTAGTAAAACAACTCATGTTTGTGACATTTTTATTTTAACATTAAATAAAAAGTTATTAATGTCATTTTCCTACCAAAGTGGCTCCATGGGGTCCCCAAGTTAACCCATGGATTTTCTTGGTCGAAAATTACACATCCAATAAGGTTAGTACATGTTTCAAGTTAATTTCATATTATTAAAACGTTATTCTTACCTTAAATTACACTAATTACCTCCATTCGAGATTAAAAACTTAAAAGTTACTATTAACCAAAATATTATTTTAATACCATTGAACCACATTTTACTTCTTAATGACAACCATGTATGTCGTATTTTTGAAATTCAAAACACAGAGGTGGTAAAATTTCATTTAAACGAAAAATCAGTTTTTTAAGTACCACTTAGTGGTTTCACTATTCATCAAAAATTGACGTTTTTCAGAAAAATACCAAAACTTCACCCTAATCTATATTTGATATTCCAAATTCAAAAATGATGTCTATTTTACAAAATTCAAAACATATAAGTTTCATTAATTAATTTAATAATTAATTCCCGCTGTCAGAGCAAATAGCGTGTTTTTATGAAACAATAAGTATCAAAAGATTGACACTAGTTTAAGTCCAATTTCAAAGTAAAATTAATTCCAATGACCACTATTGTATTAAATGGTAAAAATATATTATAATTAAACTCTAAAACCAATTCAAAAGATAATCTAATCATATAAATAAATTAGATTAAAAAGAGGTTTTGAATTAAAATACAACATTTTTCACTATTCTTTAAAAAATGAACTTTATCGGAAAAATACCCAAAATTTACACAAAGTAAATTTTGATGTCCTGATTAAAAAGAAGAGTTTTATTTGGTCCAATTGAATGTATAAGAGTGACCAAAACTATATTTATATACGATTCGCCATCAAAAGGCGATAAGTCGACCTTTAGTGAAGGTTAGAGTATATATGCCTAAAATTGAATTCTTTTCTTATTTTAAGCCTTTATCTTTTATTGGATAAATATAAAAACATTTAAAAAACATATATAATCATATTTTAGTTATTTCTATTCATGCCAGCCAATACAACGGCTATATGTTAACTACCATTTAAAAAAATATTATTATATTACTAGTGTGTAACGTAAGATTTCAAAGAAACTCATTGTTGTGTACCGGGCACGCTATCAAACATAGACACCCTTTAAAGTAAAATTAATATTTAATTCGTAAATATTAATAAATATGAAAATGCTTTATTCTTTATTTACCTGGGATGATACACCTAGGATTTATCCAAATAATTTACTATTTTATAATACCATGGTATTTAACCTTCCATGATGTAGATTTGTTCTCTAGGTATGTGATCATTAAGTGGTTTCAGTTTTGGAATTTATGTTTCAACAGTGATTGGAAGTCTGCTAAGGTGGTCTTCCACATTATTTTCAGCTCCCTTATTGTCCTTGTCTCAAGATTTAACTCTTTCAATAGAAGTATACATATTTCCAACCTTGTCTTGGAATCATCTTTCTACATTAAGTACCTATGTTTTGCATGAATAGAATATAAAACCACTATAGTTACAAGTAAATAAAATCTAAATTTATCCAATGAAAATACAATAACAAGGAATTACTTTTCAAAATTTATGTAATTAAAATGAGTGTAATCCAATGTTCTCAAGGAATATGTTATGATTTGTGTAATTCCATCAATTCTTTTGGAAAGGACTGTACCCACAGATTAGTTCAATTCATCACAAAGCATTTCAAATGACTGCTCCAGATTTGGGGTTTAACATTATTTGGGGATTCCTAACAGGTAAATAATCCCCCTTTAGAAAAATAATATGGGAATAGACCATGGGGTAAATTCAAGGGATGTATCCTAGGATACACCATATGTCTTGAATGTTTCTTTTAAAATGGTCATTTAAATATTTATATTTGTATTTGGACAGGTTGTTAGATATGATTACTAGGAAATTTTATCCTTTCAAAAGATACACATATTTTAAATCACATGGGAGAGGTTTTAATTCCAAATTATGTGGTTGTCATAGATTTGAGATTGAATTCAAATTATCAACTTCCAAATCATGTAGCACCTCTATAAAGGGAATCATGCCAGCCCCTTCTGATGAATTTTCAAAGAAATCAGAAGTTATTTATTCTTGAAATTTCAAGTACAATTTATAGTTTTTTGAATATTGACTTTTTCCTTGATGTTTTTAGTATAAATGTGGTCCATTAAGTATAAAAATTATCTAACCATACTTTAATCTTCAATGGTATCAATAATGTCTTCATGAGTGATTGGAAATAGGGAATGAGTGCTTAAAGTTTACTTCTTATGGTCATTGATGTCGAAGTTCACCTTGATATCTCTATAATCCTTTGGAAGTGTTCCTTTGTGTACATTAAGGATCTTGTCATGACCTATCCATTGGGGCCCATGCTATAACTACCCCAAGCCTACCTCCAATAAGCCAGGGGATGACGACTAGCACCAAGTTGGCATATCCCACAAGTGGGAGGCATTTTCCCAAGTACCTATATGCACGCACCCATATCCAAGAAAAATATACAATCGAAAAAAATAAGTAAACATGCATGAAAACCACTAAGAAAACCCACTTATAGTAAGGTAAAAAACTAAATGAAAATGAGGCCAGAATACAAGCCCTACTGAAAAGGAATGTATAAGATCCTAGATCTCATATATATAAAATCTGACCTAAAGTGTAGGTAGAGTAAGCAGTCTGAATGTCGCCGAAGCATACCAAATCCATCAGGTCACCCTAAATAACCAACTAGATCTATCCCACCAAGGACATCATCAAAGATTCTAATTGTCTACACAGGACATAACATGTGCAGGCGGAGCCCGTGCAAGGATGAGTAAAACAATACTCAGTAGGGACCCCAAACAAAAAAGTAAATAGAGAAAGTAAACCACAAGGAATCACATAACATATACCACAAAGAATATCACTAATAAATACACCATGTAGACTTCCAAATAGTCACACTTAGTGTATCTTCTAAGAGGTACAACTAAGAGAGTCACTAGAGTCATCTCACACCAAGTATAAGTCTATAGTACATAAACACAATTGTTGTAAGAATCCATAGTAGGATCAAGCAGTAACAATTGTAGCATTGGTAACACACAGATTGTAGGTAACACACTGAGTTTTGGTAACACACAGAGTGTAGGAAACACACTAATTGTAGGTAACACACTGAGTGTAGATAACTCACAGAGTGTTGGTAACATACGGAGTGTAGGTAATACACGGAGTGTCGTCAAAGACTATAGGACCCACACCCTGGTGGGAAAAGGGTGTACTGACTTAGTAATGGTAAGAAACAAAGTATTTATAAGACACATATTCTAGGTACGACATGCAGTCTAGATGACCACATGGCTTCTAGGTCGCATCCAACTGCATGATTCCACACTTAGAACGCTCATTTCGGGAGAACCTCATCCTCCAGCTAATAGGTCGTACTCAAACTTCCATGGAAACCCAATTAGAGTATCTCAAAAGGAAAACCTTTTCAAAAGGGTTTCAACACCATAAACAACTCGTCAAATGAACACATGATTTGAGAGTTATGAGATTTTATGTAAAAATGGTTTGGTAGGGTCCAGGTCTGGTCTGACACTATTGGACTGACCCGACCCGACCTGGCTCTCGCTTGAACTAACCCACCAGGTCCAACCTTGCCTACTCGAGTGGGCAGGTTCATCCACCCAGACCTAGAAACTACCGCATCTTCTCCCCGTCAACATGGGACGACCACCATGTTTGACTCGGTGGTCCACTGTGTGACCACCCCGTGTTCATTACTATGGGGTCCTATTGTTGTGGTCTATCTAGATTATGGCCTCCTGCCACATCCACTGAGACCATCCGCTGGATTCCTCATGACAACCATGTTCTGGGTTCTACCCACTGGGTGGCCGCACCATCGTGTGCCACCACTAGTGCCACTGACAACTCCCTCTTTTTTGGGCTTCCACCGATGTTTTGGTGGTCCGTTCTTCAATATGAAAGGTTCCAAATGATCCTCGGGTCATAAAATTATCTTCTATGGTATTCAAAATGTCTTTTAATTACTCTAGGTGTCCGGCTACGTTTAGAA
Organism: Viscum album; assembly: GCA_963277665.1. Lineage (NCBI taxonomy): Eukaryota > Viridiplantae > Streptophyta > Magnoliopsida > Santalales > Viscaceae > Viscum > Viscum album. The sequence goes on along the minus strand of OY728150.1, from coordinate 798,587,224 downwards.
CCTCCCAAAAAATTAACGACATGACCATGGGGATCCACCGACAATGAATGTATGAATAGGGGAAAAGAAAAAGCAAATGAACACCCCTTAGAATGGAAATTAGCCTTGTTTAATGGCCTAGATCCATTCATGTCGGTAGAATAAAAAAATAACAACGGAATAATAATCACCAAGATCTATTCCTTTTAATCATGTAGTTTTAACCATCCCGCAAAAATGATCAAACTGTGGATCAACCAGTTTGTGGGTTGGTTCGTGTCAGTCATTTAACTTAAGAATAGAGAAAGAATTCACCTAGAAAATAACCCCCTACCTAGAAATTTGGATCTGTCATTGGAGAATAATGGAGTTGTACCGTCTTCTTTCATCGATCCTCAATCCTCGGTTAATGATCTAGGATCCACCGGCATTCGTCGGCATTCTTCATTTACCAATGGGAGGAAATTTCCAAGATCTCCTCCAATGTTCACAGGGAAGGATCAATAATCCTAATCCTAAATCTCTTCCAAAGGTTAAAGAATCATTTCAATGTTACTGTTTTGTGTTGAAATAGTGTCACTATGCTGTTTCATTTATGAAAGGAAATATTTAATTTGTTGTTGTGTTGCAGCATTGTCGCATCATCACAAAACACTAAAAGAAAAATAAAATAAACTTTTTAATTTAATTTTTATTCTTCTTTGAAAAAATAATAAAAATATTTTTCACAGTCAACCCACACCGGTAGAAGTTAGGTCCTACCTAAGAAAACCCCCTGCTTTGAACACATTAGTGCCCTCATATTTCAAATCCGAGCACTCGTTTAAAATCTACTAAAACCAATCACACAGACTATTTTTAATATACTTAAAAATAGTTCAAACATTTATTCCCAGCACCCCAGGCCTTAGAATAACATTTTGTCTCATCACTTGGTCTCAAAATAATACCATATAATTTTCAAAAACTTTATATGAAAAATCCAAGGCAATAAATTATCCACGTATTAGGGATTTACATCCCCAAAATCTAAAATAAGGGCTAAACAAAAAAAGGGGGATACAGAGCATGAATCTAAGACTCCTTCTCTCAAGTTATCTCATGGATATTCCTATGCTTCCACCAAACACGCACTAGATGAATCAACCATCCATAAATGACCCTCTCATGTCGATCCTCAATCTCCACCAGGTACTCTACAAAAGTCATCCCATCATCAATGTCCATATCAACCCATTAAATGAAGTGTGAAGGGTCATGCACATATTTAATCAAATGGGATACATGAAATATGTCATTCACCCACTCTGAATATAAAGGTAGATCCATGTAGTACACCACCTTTCCAACTCTTCGCAGTATCAGAAAAGGTCTAATGAAACTTAGTGATAACTTACTACCCCGACCAACTATTCATATCCCACATCAAGGAGAGACCAAAAGGAACACATGGTATCCCTCCTCGAACTCCAAGGGTCTATGTCACCTATCAGCATAGGACCTTTGATGGATCTGTGAAGTCTTCATCTACCCCTGGATGACTTGCATCCTCTTGGTAGTAGCTTGTGACAACTCCAAGCCCATGAGTACTGACTCTCTGGGGTTAGTCCAAGAAAGTGGAAACCTAGAGGGTCACCCTTACAAGGCCTCGAACAGTGCCATACTTATGGTGGAGTGGTAGTTTTTTTAAGTGAACTCCACCATGGATAGATGATCATCCCAACTACAACCAAAATCGAGGATGCAAGAACGTAGCATGTCCTCTTGGACTTGAATGGTCCGCTCCATCTAGTCGTCTAGATGTAGGTGGAAAGCTGTGCTGAAGCTAAACTAAGTCCCAAACTCCTCTTGAAATCCCTTCTACAACAAAGATATAAAGTATGAATCTCTATCTAAGACTATCATCGATGGGACTCCATGGAGTCGAACTATCTCTTTCACATAGAGGCATCTTAATCTCTCTATGAGACATTGCTTCCGAAATGCTAGGATGTGGGCCTACTTTGTGAGTCATTCAATGATCACCTAGATGGTATTGTTCCCCCTAGACATATGTGGTAAACTAGTCATGAAGTCCATCGATATTCAATCTCACTTCCACTCTAGAACCTCATGGGGTTGAGTCAAACCCGTGGGAACCTGATGCTCAACATTCACTTGTTGGAAAATAAGGCATCTCGAAACAAACTCTTCCACTTCCTTCATAATTCTTGGCCACCAGAACTAATATCGGAGGTCCTGGTACATCTTTTCTACACCTAGATGTACTGCCAGAGGGTATATATGGAACTCCTTCAATACCTCCTCCCACAACTCTGATGTAAAAATGGTGATCTCTCTAATGAGAACGACATGATCTCCACCTTTTATATATCCATTAGGAGCATACCCTATGGACATCTGAACACGTACAACCTCACAGTCTGTATCTCCGAGATGTGCCTCCCTGACTCACTGTATGAGTGGAGTGTGATAACCATCAAATGGAGACAAGTTAATCCATATCTATCCATAAAGGATATCTGCAATGAGGGTAATTGTTCTAATTCATTTTTTATTAGATGAGAACTCTATTTCCTTCTTATCACATTTGTCATCACATTCCCCTTCCTAGGAGTATAGACTATTTAGAATTCATAGTCCTGGAAGGACTCTATCCATTTTCTCTAGCTCATGTTCAGATCCATCTAAGAGAATATATACTTGAGACTCTTGTGATCAAAGAAAATGATAAATCATTTTCCCATAAGGTAGTTTTTTCACATATTTAATGCAAATACAACTGCTACAAACTCAAGGTCATGGGATGCAAAGTTCTTCTCATGTAGTTTCAACTACTGAGAACTGTAGGCAATCACTGCTTTCCCATGCATGAGAAAAAAACCAATATTGATTTCTAATGCATCACAAAACACTAAATACTCGACACGCTCTGCTGGAAATCTCAGGATGGGAGTGCTCTTCAAGATCTCTCTCAGCTGTTGAAAACTCTACTGGCACCTTTATGTTTAGAAAAAAGGTTTCCCTTTCTGTGTCAAATAGGTCATGGGTGATTCTACTCTGGAGAAGTTGGGTACAAACCTCCAATAGTACCCAAAAAATCAAAGGAAAATCCGCACCTTAGTAATGCTCTTGGGTGGCTCTTAAGAAATAACCTCCTCAATATTCACTGAATACACTGCAATTCCAGCCTCTGATATGACATGTCTCAGAAAGTGAACCTCTAGAATCTATAACTAACACTTCGAGAGATTCTTGTAAAGCAGGTTCTCTCAAAGTAAGTCTAGGACCGTCCTCAAGTGCATCGTGTGCTCCTCCTCAGACAATGAATACACTGTAATTTCATCAATAAAGACCACTATAAATTGGTCCAAGTAAACCTAGAAGATCTTATTCATGAGTCCCATGAATACTATTGGGGAGTTCATCACACCAAACGACAACACTAAGTACTCGTTGTGACTGTACTAAGATCTAAAATCTATCTTTGGGATGTAATCATCCCGTATATGAAGATGGTGATAGCCTAATCTAAGGTCTATCTTCAAGAACCATATCAATCCCTTCAGCTGATAGAAGAGGTCATCGATCCTAGGTAGTGGATACTTAGTCTTCATAGTCACTTGATTCAAGTGCAGGAAGTCCACACATAACCTCAAGCTCCTATATACTTTCTTATAAAACAATACTGGGGCTACCCTGGTAAAACACTAGGTCTCATGAATCCCTTCATTTGAAAATCCTCCAACTGTACCCTCAGCTCCCAGAGCTCTGCAGAAGCCATATGATATGCAGGTGTAGATATCGGTGTCGTCCTAGGGTATAGATCTATATAGAAATATACCTCCATACGAGGAGGTATTCCTGGGACATCATTAGGGAAGACATCTGCATACTCATACACCACCACATGAAACTGAGGACTCGTCTCTTACACTACACCAAGGTTCATACCATCCAACTAGTGTGTAATTGGTTTCACCCTCCTACGTGTGAGTCCCTCCTGCGCGGCATACATTTCCTTTTTTTCAGTAAAGGAAAATCGGGTCCCATCTCTGTGGACACACTGTACTCTGTTCTTAAAACAGTCAATCTGATCATTGATTGTGGATAACTAGTCCATACTTAGAATGACATCGTAAGGCCTCAATTCCCCTATTAGAAGATCCCAACCAAATCTCTCTCCCCAAGAGTAATATCACACTTCGATCACCAATGTGTGATCGTCGAATCCCCTCCCGTAGGAGTCCCTAAATGAAATGATCGATTCAATAGCTCCTCTAAAATATCTGAGCTCTGAAAAAGGATTGTGGAAAGGAATGAGTGACTAGAACCTATGTCTATAAGAACTGTAGCTAGGCTGTAAAAGACACAGATCATGCCTCTAATCATATTTGGAGCATTAGGAATGTAAGACTCTATTGCTAGAAGTTGGGCCCGCCCTTGTCCACCAACTTTTAGAGCCTGTGGTGGACCACATAAGGGTGGTGGTGGTATTACCTCAAACCTCCTCCCACCAATTGATACTTGACCTTCTCCCCTACCACGTATTTCACCCTACAGACCACCCTTCTCAAACCTATTCCACTGCCACAACGGTCCCTCGACTGTCTCCTGGTCGGTTATACGATGGGTTGGGCAATCTCTAGCGAGATGCCCCTGACTGTTGCATGAGTAGCAAAATATTTCCTTCAGCTGACTCGCTCTGCCCCGGGAGGTTCACACCAATGATCCCAGATCATGGGGTCATCCCCTAGAGTGATTGACCCACTTGGGTCCCTACTTCATCTGTCAGATACCCGCTGCTGAAGACATTGTTACCTATCACCCGGTGGTAGCTCCCAGTATTGGTGCTTGCTCCATAATAAATCAATCTACTAGTATAGATCTCTCTAGAACCCCAGTAAGCATAGGGATGCTAAGGGATATCATAAATGCCATGAAATCTCGTTTTAGTCCCTTCAAGAAGGTATGCGACCTAAAAAATGGGTCTTGCACCATGTCTGTAGAGTAGTGATAAAGATCTATGAATCTCACTGAGTACTATGCTACTAATTGGCTTCCCTAATGAAGGTGCAGGAGCTCCTGTATATGCACAGAGCATAATGTTTCTAGAAATAAAATTTCCATAAAAAGGTGCTTGATGTATGTCTATGATAATGTCGCCTCCTCATGCGTCTGAGTCATCAGGCTCCACCATCTCCCCCATCAATCCCTGAAGAAGGCTCGTAGCTAGGACTTCCATCTAATCGGGAGGCATCCTCACTAAGTGGAAGACTCGCATCACCACCTATAACTAGTACTTAGCTACCTGCCGATGCCTCTCACCTCATAAATTAAGAGGTTGCTGCCTCTAGAACTCATGCAATGCACTAAGCCTGTGTGCTTCCTCTACTGGTAATGCTGGTAGAAACTGGTGCTCTCCAGGTGGTGGTATCGTTGGTACACCACTAGGAGGTTATATCTCTAGAAATAGTACCTACATTGATGACTCATCACTTGGTGTACCATCCTCATGGTCACGCCCCAGAATCCTAGATAGATGCATGTGTGGAAGCATCCTGAAATAGACCAAGATGTACCACAGTTAATAGAGTATACCTGGTGAGCTGAATCTGACTCAAGAAGGACATGAGAACACACTCAATCCCCATATGATTCATGGAACATTAGTTTCCCATGCAACTATTGTTTTCATGTACTAATTCGGATATCATAATTCAAGGTCCCGTTGTATGAGTACGTCGGCCGCCGCACCAATAATGGGTTCCCTGGCCTGAAATCCAAACAAGGAACACTTAAAATTGTTTCCCCAAAAGAAGAGTAAAACTAAAATTCCCTTTGATACCACTCTATCACGACACATCCCCCAGGGCCCGTTCTGTGACTACCCTAAGGCCGCCTCCCATAGGTCAGAGGATGGCGACTAGCGCTGAGTAGAAATATCCCACAAGAGGGAGGCATTTTTCCAAGTAAATGCACATACACACCCATCTCCAAGAAAAATCTGAAACTAAAAACATTAAGTAAATATGGATGCAAACCACTAATAAAACCCACTCAGATTAAGGTACAAAAAACAAAAGAAAAGGATCTAGAAAAAAAGCCCAACTGAAAAGAAAAGTACATGCTCATGGATCTCATCTGTAGAAAATCCCCCCTGAAGGGTAGGTACAGTAAGCTATCTAAATGTTTCTGAAGCATACCATGTCCTTCGGTTCACCCTGAAGTACCACCTATCTTTGTCCCACCACGGACTCCATCAAAGCTTCCGATCATCTGAACAAGAAATGAAACGTTCAGGCGAAGCCCGTACAGGGTTGATTAAAACAATACTCGGTAGGGACCCCAAAACACAAAGGAATTACATAAAGTAAACCACAAGGAATCACAAAAAGTATAACACAAATAAGTACACTAAGAAATACACCAAGTAGACTACCAAAGAGGCACTCTAAGTGTATCCTCTAAGCGGTAAAACCAAGAGAGTTAGCAGAGTCAATTCACACCAAGTATAGGTCTATGGTGTAATGACCCAAACTTTTATTAATGAAAATTACTCTTTCTCTAATTAAATGTATTATTATTTAAAATGGTTATATAAAACATATGCACATCCTTGGTTTTATGATTTTAAATTTTAAAATACCTTTAAGAATTGTTCCCATTGCTAATATAGCTGTTGAATAGTGATGACATTATTAATATAAATATAGGGCTTTAACAAATCCAATTTACTTAGAGAAAGGAAGTGATGAACTCATCTAGTAGACTTTATTTATACGAAGTCCATTTTTCATATCTTGGAATGTAGGTAGTGTCATTGGGATCCGCTCTTGACCAATCCCAAGCTGAGATTCAACACATTAATCTTGAACGGAACCACCTACGAGATAAGTGGAAGTTAATAAAGATTACCGCCTGAGTGACGTTATCTGAGCCGCCCCAGAGTCTGTCACCATCACACACCTCACCCTTAGGTCTTATAATGGTGTTATAAGGGGTTTTGAAACAAGACCCTATAACTATGATTATGTGCATTATTTTTTGTATAAATAAATTACATTCATTTTATTATTGTTACTTTGTAAATGGTTTTTAAAGAACAAATAATATTTTTAGTTAATATTAAAATTCAATTAAGAAATCTATTTTTATGAATTAATATATTTTTTAATTAAATACAATTTTAATAAAATATTATTACTAAATTAATTTTTATTTAATATAAATTATCGTACAATTTTTATGAATACAATTTTAATTTTTATTAAGGATTAAAAATTATTTTTGTCAAAACCCATGAATTTTCAATAAATGTCGCTTTTATTTTAAAAGTTAAAATTAACATATTTAGAAAATTATTTCGATATAATGAATATTATTTTTGGATTTAGGATGTCAAAAATATCTAATGGTGAATTTTTCATAAATGTTTGAGACAATCAATTTTTTTGGTAAAAATTAAATACTGTTTAAATATATAATGTGTTTTATGACATCGTAATGACCCAATAGTTATGTAATAAAATACTATAAAAGGGATATTCTCCCAATGTATGTTTTACCTTTAAAATAATGTGATTTTAGATTTTTTTGATTAATTTTACAATTCCTTAGTGGGTCCTCCAAGACTTATAAAATATTTTAACATTTTAAAATAATTTCCTTGAGAGTGTGACTCACCTCCACATAAGATAGACTAATATTTTATTATTTTAGGACATTGACCTTATAAAATAATTTTTTCCACTCCACTTTGGAAAAAAAGGGGAATAACCATGGGATGGTTTGTGGTTTTGATTAGTTTAATGTGTAGTGTCCAAAACCTAAATAATAAATAATTCACTCTCATTTCCAATATAAACCCACTCAATATCCCAATCCTATTCACTAAAACCACTTAGAGAATGTCCCTAATCTTTCCTCCTCTCTCTATAATCCTCCCAAGGTGCCCCAGGATCTCAATAATCCCCCCATAAATCTCTTGAAGTCACACACTCAAGTAAGGGATTCTCACTTTCCTTCCTTCCTTATGTATGTCCATGTTTACTTATATTATTATGACCACTTTATTTTTAATTACAAATATTGGGTTACAATTTAAAACCACCCCTATACTTCCCTACTTATTTTTTAATGATTATGTACCCTTTTCTCTCTCATTAATCCCTCCCATGTACACCTGTTACCATGCCGAAATTTCGTAAGAGTTATTCCATTTCTCCTCTTTCATCAAGTTTCTTTATTATGTTACACCTCCTATTTCAAAATTCCATGTTTTGGGAAATGTATCTATATGAATCCATTACATTCCATTTCATGTAAATATTATTATATACTCCTTTTTCTTTCATCAACAATTTTTATGATTTTTTTGTCACACCATTATGCTTCTGAAATTGCACAGTGATTTTCCAAGACAAAATCATTGTGTAGTGAACACCATACCCATTTCTATATCAAGTGTATTAAACTTTTTTCACCTATACTTATCTAATGGTACATACATGTATGTATTACACACTCTTTAATTGTGTTATATTATATGATGTTTAATGATTCCATGTCATATGATCCATGTGGCACACTTAGGAATGAAATGAAATGTTTATAAAGGGTGCACCTTGATAGCGCTCAAATGCATTGGGTAATGTTTAGTATCATGATAAACCATGTGAAATGATGGTTTACTTATGAAAATTCAATTATAATTAGGGTTTACTCATGCTAATTCAAGTTCAATGAGGGTTTAATCATGTTAATCTATGTGCAATGAGCCTTGGCTCATGCTAATATCATATTGTATGTTGTTTCCAGATTTCCATGTTAGGATAATCATGCTATCCCATGCCTTTATGTTCATGTTTCTCTTATTCTCCATTGATATGAATATTCCCTAACATGTACTATATTCTTAATTTTATTCCTTGTTTACTCTTTTACTAGGCTTTATAGCTCACCCTTTTCATATGTATGCCCTTAGGTTATCCCATGCAATGCTATATACAAAGGAATGTTTTGTTTTATATTTTAAGTTGTTCTGTAATTCTCTTACATTCCCAATACACTACACCTATCTATCATCAGAGCTGTCTTAAGTGAATTTTTATGTAATAAATCATTCTTAAGTTCGTAATAAAGAGAAATGTTGTTATAGTTGGTATCAGATGATAGGTTTAGTTTTTTTGAGGATTAGGATTAGAAAACCCTAGAGAAAACCTTAGGGATAAGACTAAGTATAATAAAAACATCCCACAATTTTTGTGTTTATACAGTAAGTGGTTTATCAAGAAAATAAATCCCTATCTAGATACGAACACGTAGATGTGGCTCTAGAACAGATGTATCTAGGGATAAAACATGAAAATACCCACTTTGAACTAGAATCGAATGGGAACAGGTGCACGACAACGGGCCTTGCTGCACTCTTGGTTCGACACTCCTAGGGGATATGCTTTGGTAAATTCATAATCTTAGTATGAACCATTATTAAGGGAATAAAAACATTCCCATAATAATATATGTTCTAATGTAGATCATGGATAACATAGATTGAAGCCTATAAATTCATATGTTAATAAATTAAATGTAATTTATATATTATCCCTTTTTGTATTTGGATTCCCCTTTATGTGTTACCCCTAATGTTCCTTCTATTTTAGCCAATGGACGGTAATAGGAGGGCTCTAGTTAACAACTGATGTGAATATCAATGTGATGACTATTCTAATGAGATTCCCAATCCGATGAGAGCGGTAATCTCAAAATTTTCCACTATAATCTCTTAGTTAACTCATGTTTTGAATAGAAAAATGGGTCAAGAGGAACTTCCAACCCTACCTAATAAATAAAAATCCAGAATTGATATCTTCATTAGACAAAGGCCTCCTACTTTCAATGGATCGTATGATATCTCAATTGACGAACAATAGATCAACTCTATTGAGAAGATCTTATCAATCCTTTAATGTTTTGAACAAGATAAGGTTCTTACGGATGATTATCATATGGAGGGTGAAGCTAATAAATGGTGGAAATTGATAAAAAATACTAAGTCTAAATAAGATATTGAGGTGTTGGAATGGAATGATTTCCGAAAAATGTTATTCATTAAATAGTTTCATCACACCCTCCGACTTAAAATGGAAATGGAATTCCATTCCCTAAAGAAAAAAGACAACGAGTCCATCGGAGCGTATGATGAAAACTTCAAAATCCTTTCATGATATGGCTCTGGCTTTTTCATTTCCCCTAAATTCATGGTTGATTGCTTCTTTGGTGGACTAAAACATAGCCTATATAAATCCCTAGTGATCCGTGAATTCGATAACTATGAGAAAATTTATGATGTGCCCGCAAAGTTGAAATAAAGATCAGAGAATCTCAGGGGTATCATGGGGATACGAAGAGTAAAGTGGGAATTAATTCTAGCAATCCAATGGATAAATCCAATAGTGCTAAGAAATTACAGCACCCCACTTTCCAAAGGTACAGAAAGAAACACCCCATAAATTGCCTGAAGGGGATGAGGAAATGCTTTAGGTGTGGAAGAGAAGGGAACCTATCCATTAACTGTTGATAAGAAAAATCTGCTACTACAATAGAGGATAGAAATTCTCTATTATACCCTCAACTCATTTCTCATTGCTTAAACTACAAAGAACCATGGAACTTTTCAAACCAGTACCCTAAGCCAAGGGTTTTCGGAGGCAACCAACAACCTCCAAGGCAGTAAGGGAGAGCTTTTTCCATCAATACTGGAAAAGAGAAACCCTACAATGATGTGATGATAGGTACACTAGTTATTCATTCAAGAAAAGAAAATGAACTTTTTTATTACGATTATATTCATTCTTTTATATCCCAAAAGTTTAGTAGAACAATCCCAACACCACCAAAAATCATGGAAGTTGAGATGTCAGTAAGAACGAAAAATGGGGAAATCATTGTATCCCATGAATATAACTCCTCCCCTATCAAAATATGTGGATTTAACTTCCTGAATAACCTATTTATACTCCCTATGGTGGAATTTGATGCAATTATTGGCATGAATTGGCTTTTCCTATATAGAGCCAACAAAAATTTCCATGAGAGGAAAATCACTATCCATATTGCGAATTGACCCTTGATTCTGTACAAGTGCAAGGAGGAGGATTAATTTTATTTAGCACCATAATCTCATGCATGGATATTACTAACATATGGTCATGCGTATCTTGCTCATATGATTGAGTCTAAGGAAGAAACCATCCTTGAACACATTCCAATTATGACAGAATTATCTGAAGTGTTTCCTATGGAATTGTCTGGTCTTCCTCCTATAAGAGATGTTGTATTCTCAATTGATCTTATACTTGGGGATTTACCAATATCCAATAATCCATATATAATGGCTGTTTTGGAGCATTAGAAGCTAAAGAAACAACTATAATAGAATCTGGATAAAGGGTTTATACACCCAAGTGCTTCACCATGGGGTTCACCAGTCCTATTTATCAATAAGGATGGGTCAATTCACCTTTTTATTGATTATCACAAGCTCAATAAAATTATGATAAAGAATAAGTATCCTCAGTGAAGAATTTATAACTTGTTATATTAGTTACGTGGAGAACAATACTTCTCCAAGGTGGATCTGTAGTCAGTATATTACCAAGTAAGGGTGAAGAAGGAGGATATCCCCAAGGTTTTTTTTCGTATAAGGTACGGGCACTATGAATTCATAGTAATGCCTTTTAGACTAACAAATTCTCTAACAATATTCAAAGACTTGATGAATTGGATTTAGATATTACCTAGATAAATTTTTAGAACTCTTTATAGACGATTTTAAAATATACTCCAAAACCAATGAGGAGCTTGAGGAGAACCTAAGAACTATACTAGAGACCTTGCGGAAGGAGAAGATCTATGAAAAGTACAACAAGTTTGAGTTATAGTTGAATGAAGTATCATTCTTGGGTCATATCATCACAAGCAATGGGATATCAGTGCATCCATCCAAGAAAAATGAAATTGAGGGATGGCTGAGGCCAACATAGATGACAGATATCCGTAGCTTCCTGGGGTTATCTATATATTATCACCAATTTGTGAGAAATTTATCACATCTGTAAAACCCTCTTACAAAGCTAACTCAGAAGGGAGTCAATTTTTCTTGGAGTGATGAATGTGAAGAGAGCTTCAAGGAGTTGAAAAAGAGGGTTATCACTGTGCTCGTGCTCACACTAATCATAAGTAAATAAATTTTTGTGGTATTCAGTGATGCTTCAAAGAAGGGCTTGGGCTGTGTGTTGATGAAAAATGACAAAGTCTTTTCTTATGCTTCAAGAAAATTGAAATTTCATGAGAAAAACTATCCAAAACATGATCTGGAGTTGGATGTAGTAATCTTTGCTTTAAAAATTTGGCGACATTACCTCTTTGGGGAAAAGTGTGAAATATATACAGATCACAAAAGCCTCAAGTATATATTCCCACAGAAAGAGCTGAATATTCAAAAATTAAGATGGTTAGAGCTGATCAAAGTCTATAAATTCTCAATTCACTGCCATCTGGGAAAATCAAATAAGGTGGCAGATGCTATAAGTATAAATTACCCAACAATTCTATTATTGATGAGAATTTAAAAGGATATAATCTTATTAGATTTGATAAATATAGACATGGGAATCATAAAGAAGGGAACATCATCAATCCTTTCAAAAATTATTGCTCAACCGTCTCTTTTGGAAAGGATAAAGGTGGCTCAAAAGGATGATGTGGGAATTCATAAGAAAGTAAAAACAATCAGAAAGGGGAAATCCTTAGATTTCAATGTTAATGAAGAAGGAGTTTTGATATTTGGTTCAAGACTATGTCTTCCATCAAATCCAAAGTTAAAAAAATAACTTTTGGATGACTCACATAGTTAGAAATTCTCCATTCACCCAGGAAACAAAAAGATGTATTGAGATCTCTAAGAGAATTATTGGTGGGATAACATGAAGTAAGAGATTTCAGATTATACATCAAAGTGCCTAGTATGTCCGTAAGTGAAGACTGAGAGGTAGAAGTCTAAGTAGATGATGAAACCATTATCCATACCAATATAGAAATGGGACAACTTCACCATGGACTTTGTCATTGGACTTCTAAAGACATCCAAATTAAACAATTCTATCTGGGTTATTGTGGATTGTCTTACAAATACTGCACACTTCATTTCAATTTTGTAGGATTTACCATTGGATAAATTATCATAGATATACATCATAGAAGTGGTAAGGCTGCATGGAGTACCACTATTGATTGTATCTAATCGAGATCCAAGATTCACCTATACAATCTGGAAGAGTCTACAACATGTTTTGAATACTAAGGTAAACTTCAGTATGGATTATCATCATCAAACTGATGGACAATATGATTGGACTATCCAAACACTTAGGGAAATGTTGAGAGCAAGCTCAATGGACTTAAAAGGATAATGGGATCAACATCTTCCTCTGGTTGAATTCTCTTACAATAACAGTTTCTACTCAAGAATCCAAATGAATCTTTATGAAGACCTTTATGGGAATAGGTTAAGAACCCCAGCTTGTTGGGATGATGTTGGGGAGTGAAAACTCCTAGGTCAATAAATGGTCAAAGAAATATTAGAGAAGGTTAAGACCATCAAACATCACATTAAAGCTACTCGGATTTAACAAAATAGTTATGATGATAATCATTGATGAGGCCTAGGTTTTATGTTGGAGACATGATATTCCTCCGCATATATCTGTGGGAGAGAGTTATGAGATTTTGGAATAAGGGAAAGCTTAGTCCAAGGTACATCTTCCCTTTTTAGATCCTTGATCGCATTGGAGCAGTGGACTATGGACTAGAACTCCCACCAAACCTATCTCAAGTTCATGATGTATTCCATGTATCACCCATGTAGAAGTACATACCTGACCTATCGCATGTACTCAATCCATAGGTGGTACCATTGGAGAATGACCTCTCCTATGAAGAGAAGCTGGTGAAGATCTTAGATTGTAGAGAAAATTTTATATGAAATAAGACAATTCCCCTCGTCATAGTGTTGTAGCAAAACCAAAAGTTTGAATAGGCAACATGTGAATTGGAGGAAGTGATGAAGAAAAGTTACCCTCATCTATTTTAGTGTGGGAAAAGAAAATTTAGAGGGAAAAATTTCTTATGGGGGGAAGATTGTAATGACCCAAACTTTTATTAATGAAAATTTCTCTTGATCTAATTAAATGTCTTATTATGTAAAATGGTTATATAAAACATATTCACTTCCTTGGTTTCATGTTTTTTGGATTTTAAAATACAGTTAAGAATTGTTACCATAGATAATATAGTTTTTGAACAGTGATCACATGATTAGTATAAATATGAGGCTTTAAAAAAACTAATTTACTTAGAAAAATGAAGCGATGGCCTCATCCAGTAGATTTGCTCCATACGAAGCCCATTTTTCAAAGCTCGAAAAGGATGTAGAATCACTGGGGTTCGCTCTTGACCAATCCCAATCCGAGCTTCAAAACATTAAGTTTGAATGGAACTTCCTACGGGAGAAGTGAAAGTTAATAGAGATTACCACCTGAGTGATGTTATCTGAACCACCCCAAGAGTCTATCACCGTCGCACACCTCAACCTTAGGTCTTATACGGGTGTTATAAGGTATTATTTAACAAGACCATAGAACTATATTATGTGAATTCTTTTGGTATAAATACTATACATTTATTTTATTATTGTTACATTGTAAATGATTTTAAAGCACAAATAGTATTTTTAGTTAATATTTAAATTCAATTAATAAATATATTTTTATGAATTAATGGATTTTTGAATTAAATAATATTTTAATAAAATATTATTAATAAATTAATTTTTAGTAAATATAAATTATCATATAATTTTTATGAATACAATTGTAATTTTTATCAAGGTTTAAAATTTTTTTTTTTGAAAAACCCGTGAATTTTCAATAAATATCATTTTTTAATTTAAAAGTGAAAATTCACATATTTAGAAAATTATTTAGAAAAAATGAATATTATTTTTGGATTAAGGATGTATAAATTATCTAACGGTGAATTTTTCATAATTTTCGGAGAGAGTCGAATTTTTGGGTAAAAATTAAATACTGTTTAAATATTTAATGTGTTTTATGACATCATAATGACCAAATAGTGATGTAATAAAATACTATAAAAGTAATATTCGGCCAATACATGTCTTACCTTTAAATTAATATGATTTTATATTTGTTTTATTAATTTGACAATGCCATAGTGGATCCTCCAAGTCTTATAAAATATTTTAACATTTTAAAATGATTTCCTTGAGAGTGTGACTCACCTACACATAAGAAAGCCTAATATTTTATTATTTTCTACCATTGGCCTTATAAAATAATTTTTTCACTCTAATTTGGAAAAAACCATGGGCAAAACCCATGGTTTGGTTTGTGGTTTTGATTAGTTTAATGTGTAGTGTCCAAAACCTAAATAATAAAAAATTCTTTCTCCTTTCCTATATAAACCCAATAATTATATTATTAATCTTCACTCAAACCACTTGTATCACGTCCCTAACATTCCCTCCTATCTCTATAATACTTCCAAGGAACCCAAAGATCTCAAGAATCCCCCCCCCCTCAATGTATTGAATTCACACACTCAAGTAAGGGATCCTCAGTTTCATTCCTTCTTTATTTATGTCCAAGTTTCCTTATATTATTATGACCCTTTTATTTTAAATTAAAAATGTTGGGGTATGATTTCTCACCTACAATATACTTTCCTCCTTATTTTTTAATGATTATATACCCCTTTTTCTCTCATTAATTCCTCCCATGTACACCCGTTACCATGCCAAAATTTCGTAAGAGTTATTTCATTTATCCTCTTTCATAAAGTTTCTTTATTATGTTACACCTTGTATTTTTAAATTACATGTGTTGGGAAATGTATATATATGACCCCATTACTGACCATTTCATTTACATATGGTGAGATACTAATTTCTCTTTCATGAACCATTTTTTATGAATTTTTATGTCATGCCATTTTGCTGTCGAAATTGCACTGTGATTTTCCAAGCTAAAATCATTATGTAGTGAATACCATACCCATTTCTCTATAAAGGGTATTCACCTTTATGAACATATACTTATTTAATGGGACTTATATTTATTTATTCTACATTATTTAACCATGTAATAGCTTATTATGTTGAATGATTCCAAGTCATATGTTCCATGTGGCACACTTATGCATGAAATGAAATGTTTATTAAGGTTGCGCCCTGATAGCGCTCTAATGTATTGGGTAATGTTTAGTATCATGATACAACAAGTTCAATGAGGGTTTAATCATGATAATTCAAGTTCAATGAGGGTTTACTCATGATAATTCAAGTGTAACGAGGGTTTACTCATGCTAATCCATGTGCAGTGATCCTTGGCTCATGCTAATATCATGTTGTATGTTGTTGACACATTTCCATGTTATGATAATCATGCTATATCATGTCATTATGTTAATGTTTCTATTTTTATACATTGATATGCCTATTTCTTAACATGTACTGTATTATTCATGTAATTCTTTGTTTACTCACTTACTAGGCTTTATAGCTCGCCCTTTTCTTTTCTATGTCTTCAGGTTATCCCATGCGATGCTAATTACGAAGGAATGTTGTGTTCATGTAAAAGAATTTTTCAATAACGATGTTGTATTTTATGTTTTATTTTGTTATGTAATTCTTCTAATTTTCCAAGACACTAGAACTCTTGATCCTCAGAGTTTTCTTAAGTGAAAGTTTATGTAATAAATCATGCTTAAGTTTGTTATAAAGACCAGGGTTGTTATATATGGTACGTAAAGAGGATTTCCCTAAGAATCCACCATACCATCAAGTAGTAACACATGGAGCATTGGTAACACATAGAGTGTTGGTAACACATGGAGTGTAGGTAACACACAGAGTTTAGGTAACACATGTAGTGTAGCTAACGCACGGAGTGTTGGTAACACACGAAGCGTAGGTAACACGCAGAGTGTCATCAAAGACTAGAGGACCCGCACCCTAGTGGGTAGGGCTGTAATAACTCAGTCATATTAAAATATAATGTATAGATAATACACATAGTCTAGGTAAGACATGAAATGTAGGTGACCACATAACTTCTAGGTTTGATCCAGCTGTAGGATTCCTCCATTAGCACGCTCATTCTGGGAGTACCTCATCTTTGAGCCAATAGGCTGCAATACAACTTCGATAGAAACTCAATTAGAGTATCTCAAAATGACCACCTCATCACAGGGGTCACAACACCAGAAACAAATCGTCAAACGGACACACAGTTTGAGAGTTATGGGATTTTAAGTAAAAATGGGTCGGTTGGGTCTGGGTCCGGTCCGACTCGGTCAGACTGACTCAACTCGGGTCGTGCTTGACCTTTCCCACCCCCGCTGGGCCTAGCCTACTGACTTCAGCCCGACCCACTCAAGTTGGCTGGTTCGTCCCCCTGGAATTGGAATCTACCGCGTCCCTCCTTGTCAACACGGGCGGCCACCATGTGACCAACCCACAACCATTGCCGCGAGGTCCAGCTGTTGCGGTCTAGAGGGACAGCAGCCCCTCAGTTGCATTATGAGGCCTCCCACCACGTTCTCTGAGGCCGAACTCTAGCCGCCTGCTGGTAGCCCCTGTCCACAGAACCATGGAAACCATGTTGTGCGTTCTGCCTACCTGGTGTTCGCGCCGCCGCACACCACCACTAACACCACGGGTGCTTCCTTTGGCGGCTCCCTTTTCTGTGGGCCGCCCGATCGCATAGCGATTCACTATTCAAATCCACCCTTACACTGTTGTTTTAAAATGGCTTTTTAATGGATATTAAAAATATAATAATATATTTAATTTTATGTTTTAAAAAATGCATTAATGTTTATCACTATTTAATAGGTCAATTTTACTTGTTTTGGTGTTTACAATGTAGGAGGAGGTGATTTAGAGAGCCTCTGATGGAATTCAAGCAAAATGGGCCAAACTGCGCGAGATCCCCAACATGCATTTGGACAATTATTTTTAATTTTGATAATATGTGCATTCAATTGGGATACAAATGGTTTTATGAGTTCAAAACAATGTGGGATACATTTCTCTAGAAGATCATGAATCCCAATTCGTCCATTTGGAGGCCAAAAATAGGCCCACAATGTGAAGAAATACTGGGCGGGCCAGATTGGACCACCCTTCTATATTTGGGTAAGAATGCGGACCTCGGAGATCCAATTGGTATAATTCCACCTCAAACGGACATAAAACACTATTTTGAACCTCTCCACCAAATATAATAACAATTTAACACGTTTTGGTAAGTCAACCAGCCTGATAAAGAAGGATTAAAAATTATGTCCTGAATAGTGATCTAGTCCCTTAGGCACTTGACCTCTTTTGTGGAAAGTGTGATGTTTTTATCCATAAAATCACTCCTCCCCCTCATTATCTCATGTTACAAGAATAGGGGTAAAGTTTAGTATAATTTTATATCTTTCTTCACCCATTTTATTTCTCTTATCCATCATGTATTTCTAATCCTCTTAGTGATCAATTTGGGGAGTGTCCTTTGTTGTAATCCCGAGCTCCACATTTGTAATCTTCATAAGGTAATTTATTTCCATGTTTTTTGTCAATTGTTATTAATTTCTACCTTCTAAATTTGTGTTTATTCTAGTATGATCAAATACAAATCAAAGGAAAAAGAATCCACAAGCTTCCATGCATAACCCAGATCTTATCATGATTTGAGTGTGGTTGCCTCTTTTCCCACCCTCCCTTTCATGAGTGTGCAAATGGATTGTGTCGGTTGATAAAATCCAGGATACTGGACCTATGAATATGCATTTTCTTTTCTTGTGGAATAATTTTATCATTTACACAAATCTTTTCATCTCATCACCTTGTTGATGTGATGCCTTAATTGAGTTCTGTTTTTACATTGATTCATGTTTGTTGATTTTGAGCAGTTCCCGATAATCAATATCACTGATCAATCAAATATTTGGTGGTAACCTAGTAAGAACTCACATACCATTACTATTTTCAGTATTTATAAAATCATGGAATGAATTATCCTTCCCTTTCCCTTGTGAGCGATGATGGAATAAGCATCAAGGGACACTTACTCGGGTTGATCACGATTTCTCTTACTGGTTTTTCTCATTAGTAAAATACTTTCAATTTATGTTCTTAAAGAAAAAAAACACAGGTTTTATAAAACCCCATACCCCATTTATTTTCTTAATCATAACATCATTTTGTAATTAATTATCTAAATCTACTTCGAGAGACGACCTAGGGTTTCTGCTATACTGCAGAAATTCTAGTTAAAAATAAACATCTAATTTGACGCGCTCGACAACGCGATCAAATTTTGGAACTTTTTTCAGGGATACAAGATCATTTTTTCATTTTTTAATTTTATTTATTTATATTACTTATTAATTAGTAATCCTTTAAATACCCCACCCCCATTTTATTGTTTTGTTTTTGTTTTCTGTTTCTATTTTTGGTTGTTTTTTTGTGTTCTTCCTCTCTCTCTCTCTCTATCTTCTTCTTCTCCATTTCTCTCTCTATAATTCTGTATTATAACATTATATTCTCCTTTAACCATTATTAAGTGATTATATCCATATTCAATCATAAAAAAAACAAACTTCACAACTTATATTCATGACCTGATCAGAAAAAGAAAAACTGCTTGAATTTGACTTGGAAATTGAAAAGACACTTCACACACAAATCAATTCATATAGAGAAGGTCAATCAAGTAACACTAAATAATACCTTTTTAAACATAAAGTGTTCATAAACAAATCCAAAATTTAACCCAATCAAACACAACAAAACATGGATGCAAATAATCGAACCTTAAAAGAACTGACCACCCCGAATGTGGAGTACCAACCTGCGTAAATCCAATATCCTGAGGAAGAAGCCAACTTTGAGCTGAGATCAGGCCTCATCCACCCACTTCCCAAATTCCATTGTCTTCCTAGTAAAGACCCTCATAAAAACCTTAAGGATTTTCACATAGTGTGCTCCCCCATGAAACCCCAAAATGTCTCTGAGGACTTAATTATGTTTAGGTCCATCCCTTTCACCCTTGATGGTGTAACGAAAGATTGGCTATACTATTTTCCTACCAAAATTGGGGGCTGTAATGACCTGAAAATACCTTTTTAGAGAAGTTCTTCTCTCCCTCCTGAAAAAAATCAATTATGAAAGAAATATGTGGCATTAGGCAATCACAAGGAGAGACCCTTCATGAATACTGGAAGAGATTCAAACGACTCTACTCAAGCTACCCCCACCACCAGATTAGTGAATAACTATTAATCCAATACTTATATGGGGGACTTATCTCCATGGATCATGGAATGATTGATTCAGCAACTTGTGGTGCCTTTGTTAATAAAACTCCTTTCACCACTCATGACTTAATAGCCAACATGGCTCAAAATGCACAACAATTTGGTATATGAGCTATTGCACCAACTCGAGGAGTTCATGAGGTAAGTCATTCATCTATTGAACAAAATATATATAATATGGCTGATGAGATGTGTACTCTTATAAGTCAAAAAGCTCAAGAACAAGGTAACTCACAATATCCTCTTGTTCCATTACATTATGGTATTTGTTATGACAATACTCTTTTTTCTGACCAATGCCCACAACTTCAATATTAACCCAAGTCTTGTGAAGCTGTGTTCCTAGGGAATACATTCCAACAAACACCTCCCTTCAAGCAAGAACAATTCAGGCCAAATCCAAATCTCGGCTATCAAGCACAACCCCAGTACAGACAAGGAGGAAACTCAAGATACCCCAAGTATAATTGTTATCAACAAGGACAAGGTATGAAACCTTCTTATCCTTCAACTTCTCAAAATAATCCTCCTCCTCCTCCCAAATGTGAACCAAGCTTCAAGGACATGGTGAAGAAAATGGAATCCCAAAACCTCCCATTCTAATAAACCACACAATCAGTTATTTAAGACCTATGAACTCAAGTGGGGCATTTAGAAAACACCATCGGTGAGCTTAAGATGAAAGTTTCTGGACAACTACCATCCCAACCCATTTTCAATCCGAAGGACAAAGTTAATGTATGTGTAGTTACACTTTTTAGTGGTAAATAAGTCTCTCCTTCAACCGATTCTTCACAATAGGTATGTCCCTCTCTTGAAAACTCTCTTTCCCAACCATAAAAATTTTCAATTAATGAAAAACAAGACAAAAAGGGTAATTGAGTTATCATTGATGATTCAAATGAACAATCCATTCCTCTCTCTTTTACCATAAGACTCTCAAAATCTAAGAATAACATTTATAATGATATTGATAAATAAGTAATGGATACATTTAAAAAAGTTAAAGTTAACATTCCTCTATTGGATGCAGTCAATCAAATCCCGTGAAATGCGAAATTTCTTAAAGAGCTCTGCACCCATAGAATAAGACTAAAGGGGAATAAAAGAGTCAACTTTGGAAGGAATGTCTCAGACTTGATTCAACCGGAAATGCCAACCAAATTCAATGATCCATGAACATTCACAATACCTTATACCATAGAGGAGACCTTCTTTTCTGATGCCATTCTAGATTTAGGTGCTTCCATTAATGTAATTCTCACTCCGACTTTGTGTACACTTCTCTACTGGTTGGAGAGATTCAATAAAAAAGCATTATCGTACAACTTGCCAACCAAAGTACTATGCATTATACATGAGTGATTGAGGATGTCCTTGTATGAGTGAATAATCTCATCTTCCCTGGTGATTTATACATTATTGAGATGGAAGATACCCAAACCAAAGGACATGATCCTCTCATACATGGGAGGTTATTCCTCAAAACAACAAATACAATCATCAATGTTCACAATGATACACTGTCCATGGAGTTCGGAGGAGAAAAGGTAAATTTTAACATCCTTGGGGCTATGAAACACCCTGTTGAAGTGAACTCCACTCTTACTCTTTATTCAATGGAAGTGCTCTCAAATGATTCATACACACATAATTATCTCCCCAACCCGTACTCTGATTCATTTTACTCTTCTTACCCTTGGATGATTTGAGTTTTGAATCATGTTTTGAGTGTTGTGTGGGTTCTAAAAAGTGTAAATTTTTTGCTTTAATTAATGAGTGTGTTCATTCTGAGGTACCCATGACCATCAATTATTTTGCAAATCTCATTTCAATAGATTCTCTATCTATAGAGAATAAACATGAGCAGATAGATAGTTTAATGGACCTCACTCCCCATAAATCCCCTCCCTCAATCTATAAACCACCAGTGTTGGAACTTAAACAACTTCCTTATAATTTAAAATATGCATATCTTGAGGGTATGGACCAATTTCCAGTCATTATTTCCAATAACCTCTCTCCATAATAGGAATCGAAATTGTTCAACCTTTTGAGAGAGTGTAAAAAGGCAATAATATGGACATTGTCTGATATTCCTAGGATTAGACCATCTATTTGTATGCACCATATACTTTTTTATGATAATTATAAGACCCTAAGATAATCACAACACCGGTTGAATCCCACTCTCCTTGAAGTGGTAAAATTGGAAGTCAGTAAATTACTTGTTTTGGGGATCATTTATCTTATATCTGATAGTAAATGGGTTAGTCCTGTGAAAATTGTGCCTATAAAAACAAGAATAACTGTTGTGTCAAATGAAAGGAATGAATTGGTTCCAACAAGTGTGAAAAATAGTTGGTGAGTCGGTATTGACTACTATCGACTAAATCAAGACACACGGAAGGACTACATTCCTCTACCTTTCATTAACCAAATGATAGAATTATTGGATGGTAAGTCCCCTGATTGTTTATTCAATGGCTATTCGGGTTATTTCTAAATCCACATAGCCCATGTGGATCAATAAAAGACATCATTTACTTGTCCATTTATCACATTCACATACATAAGGATGCCATCCGTTCTATATAATGCTCCTAGTACTTTTCAATGATGTACGTTGAGTATTTTTCTGAGTACCTTTAGAGTTGTATGGAAGTCTTTATAGATGATTTCACGGTTTAGGGTTCTTCTTTTGATGATTGTTTGGAACACTTAGGTTCTGTCCTCCTTCGTTGCATTGAAAAATATCTTGTTTTAAATTATGCGAAATGCTATTTTATGGTTGAGCGGGGGATAGTTCTTGAGCATGTTATTTCAAAAGAGGGAATTTAAGAGGATAAATCAAAAATTGAATTAATTTCAACCCTTACATATCCAAAATGTGTTAGTGAGGAGCGATCTTTCTTGGGTCATACCAGTTTTTACTGCCGATTCATTAAAGACTTCAATATGATCACACTTCCCTTGTCTTAGTTCTTACACAAGGATTATGAGTTGTGTTTGATAAAAATTGCTAGGATGATTCCAATTCACTAAAAAGAAGTCTCACATCACCTATTTTCATCCAACAACCATGTTAGGATCTCCCCTTTGAGATTATGTGTGATTCCTCTAACTTTTCAATTGGGGCAGTTTTATCACAAAGGGTTGAGAAAACTCCTCATGTCATTGTGTATGCCTCTCATACCCTTGACCTTGCCCAGTAAAACTACAAAACCACTAAAAAATAACTTCTTTCTATTGTGTTTTCCTTGAAAAAATTCCGTTCATATCTTATCGGTTAAAAAATCATTGTATTTTCTCATCATATTGCCCTTCGTTTCCTCCTAAAAAACATGAAGCTAATCCCCACCTCATTTGGTAGATGCTACTACTCCGTGAGTTTGACATTGATATTAGAAATAAGAGAGGAGTGGAAAATGTGGTAGCTGGCCACATTAGTAGTATTTTCCCACCATTGGACTGTAATGTTGACTCACCCCTCCCCATTGGAGAATTATTCTCTCAGGAGAACCTTTGTGATATTGTGGACCTTACCCCCTGGTATGTAGACATTGTAAATTTTCTAGAAACATCTTGGGTCCCCACTAATTTTAGCAATTCACAATCCCATAGACTTAAGTATGATTCTCGTTGGTACATTTGGAATGACCCATATTTGTGGATAATTTTTGGTGACCAAGTAGTTTGTCAGTGTGTCCATGACCATGAGTTTACCTCTATTTTGACCTTCTTCGACACTTTGGCCTATAGGGGCCACTTTGGATATCAACGTACAGCTCTAAAGGTCCTTGACTTGGGACTTTATTGGATAACTTTTTATAGGTATGCCCATAGATTTTTCAAGTCATGTAGTCATTGTCAATTCATAGGGAATATCTCCAAGAGGAATGAAATGCCCCAATAACCCATGATATTTTGTGAGATCTTCGATGCATGGGGCATTGAATTCATGGGGTCGTTCCCAACTTCGTTTGGATTTTTTACATCTTATTGGTTGTTGACTATGTATCTAAATGGGTGGATTCAAAGGCCACTAGGACCGATGACTCTCGAGTGGTTATTTATTTTGTGAGGTCCCAAATTTTTAGTAGGTTTGGTTTATCGAGATTCATCATTAGTGATTAGGGTTCACATTTTTGCAATTGAAACATCAAAAATTTGCTTCATAAGTATGGGGTTGTTCATAATGTCTCTACATCATATCACCCCCAAAATATCAGACAAGCATAAATATAAAATTGGGAAGTTTAGAGAATCTTAGAAAAAATGGTACAACCCAACATGTAAGATTGGATTTTGCGCATGGATGATGCACTTTGGGCATACCATACAACTTTTAAAACCCCAATCGGAATGTCACCATTTGGAATTGTGTTTGGAAAGGCTTGTCAAATCCCAGTGGAGGTATAACACCATGGATATTGGGCTATTAAACAATTTAATATGAATCTTTCATATGCAGGTGAGCATAGGAAGCTGTAGATTCAATAGTTGGAAGAAATTCGACCTGATGAATATGAGAACTCCCGAATCTATAAAGATAATAAAAAACATATCCATGATAGCATGATTCATTATCGGAAGTTCCATATTGGTGTTAAGGTCCTCAGATAAAATTCCTGGCTAAAGCTGCACCCAGGTAAGCTTCGTTCCCAATGAATCCGTCCTTATACAGTTACAAATGTTTACTCATTTGGTGCAACACAGATTTTGCATCAGCAGAGTGGAAGAAGTATTATCGTCAATGGGCAGCAACTTAAACACTTCTATGAGGATTTTCCAAAGAATCCTGTGGAGGAAATCTACCTTATTGAACCAATAGACCAATGAAACTCACTAGGTTTTATCCTCCCTTCTCACATTCTCAATTATTATAGTGAGGACACTACTCATTCTAGGTGTGTGGGGGGGGGGGGGGTGGATACATTCCTGGGTTCATTAGGATTTTCACTGTCTTTCTTTTATTTTTTATTTTTTTCACCTTCTTTATGGTATTTTAACTCTTCCCCGTCTTTTTGGGTTCATTAGTATTTTCATTTTCTTTCTTATTTCTTCTCTTTTTTTCCATCTTTATGGTATTTTTACACCCCCCCCCCTTATGGTAACCAAATCCTGGAACTTACTAAAAATGAATGTTGAAATTTTTTATTCCATGTTGATTTAACATTTGATTAAAACATTTCTCCATTATGGAATGAATATTTGTATGAATTTAACATTAGGGAGTGATTTTTAGTAAATTTGTTTTCTTTCAATGATATCAATGGTTGTATATCTATGAACCCATTGAGATGATTGATGCCCCTTGTGTGAGTAGTTTTTAGAAAACTTGTGTCACTAATATCTCCACACATTTTTTGCACCAAACCACAAAGTGTGAATATTTCTTACTTACTAGAAGGTAAATATAATTTAGGGTAATATTTTTCATCTTAAAATGATATTTACATACGTTAGTTCCTTATCCTATCTATTTAATTACTGTACCGGATTGACCTAAGTGTTTGTACCTGATATCTGACTGTTGTACGCCCACAAAAAAATTTGGGTTGTGTCTTGGGCAGGTCAAAAACCACCCCTCCTCAACCTTTGATCTATTTAAAACTATTACAATTAGTTTTGTGAGGAGATCAAACAAGGGTTGAGATATGAGTGTGAGATTTGTTCCAAATGAAACTTTTGAAAAAAATGAGGGGAGTGATGAAATGTGCAACATATGGAGATATCTAGGTCAGGTGCATATGGTTTGACTTTTGGGAATGCTTAAGTTAGTGGGTCTTGAAATATGATTTCAAAGGGTGTAGGGAAAGTTCGGTGGACAAAATCATTTAAGCTGAATAATGTTAAAATAACCTATATTTATTTGATAGAAAGTGGAAAGAATAGCATGGAATGATTTTCCCACACACACATGGAGAGTTAGGGGCATGGTTGAATTTTTAAATCCTCTCTCAATTTGGTATCATGAATTACATTTAATTTCATTGTGATATGATTTATGAGACATCTTTTTCCATTTTCACTAGGAAGAACTCCTTGGTGTGGTTTGGGAATTGATCACATTACTTTAATAAATTTAAATTTCCAAAAATTTTAAAACTTCATGATGTTGGGAATATATACATGCATCATTTTTTGGATATTTGACTTTGACCAGAAGTGCAAATGTTTAGGTGTGGGGGTGTGATCACATAGAGATTCACTAATCAAATCCACCCTTACACTATTGTTTTAAACTGGTTTTGTAATGAATATTACAAATATAATATTAAATTTCAATTTATGTTTGAATCAATGAATTAATTTTTATCATTTTTTAATAGGTCTATTTTACTTTTTTGGTGTTTACATTGTAGGAGGTGATTTGGAGAGCTCGTGATGGAATTCAAGCACAATGGGCCGAACTGCATGAGAGCCCAAGCATGAATTTGGATAATTATTTGTAAAGAGGATAATATGTGCATAAAATTGAGATAAAAATTGGTTTATGAGTGAAAACCAATATGTGCTACATTTCTCTAGAAGATCATTAATCCCAATTCATCTATTTGGAGGCCAAAAGTAGTCCAACAATGTGAAGAAATTCTGGGCGGGCCAAATTGGACCACCATTCTGTATTTGGGATATAACTCGGGCCTTAGAGATCCAATTGGGCTAATTACACCTCCCATGGATAGGTAACTCTATGTCTCACCGCTACACCTAATTTCATGATAAAGGAAAACATTTAATCAGTCGACCAACCTGATAAATATAGATTAAAAATTATGTCTTGAATAGTGACCTAGTCCCTTAGGCACTTGACCTATTTTGTGAAAAGTGTGATGTTTTTGTCCATAAAATCACTCCTCCCCCTCATTATATCATGTTGTACTACCAGGGGTAATGTTTAGTCGAATTGAAGATCTTTCTTCACCCCTTTTATTTCTATTCTCCCTCATGTACTTTTGAACCTCTTAGTGATCAATTCGGGGAGTGTCCGTTGTTGTAATCCCAAGCTCTACACTTGTAATCTTCATAAGGTAATTGATTTTCAGGTTTTTTGTTAATTTTTTTCATTTCTACCTTCTAATGTTTTTTTATTCTTGTATGATCAAATAAAAATCAAAGTAATAAGAATGCACATGCTTCCATGCATAACCCGGATCTTATGATGATTTGAGTGTGGTTGCCTCTTTTCTCACCCCTCCCTTTCATGAGTGTGCAAATTTATTGTGTCAGTTGATAAAATCCAGGAACTTGAACCTATGAATATGAATGTTCTTGTCTTGTGGAATGTTTTTATCATTGACACAAATCTGTTCATCTCATCACGTCGTTGATGTGATGCCTTGAGTGAGTTCCGTTTTTACATCGATTCATGTTTGTTGATTTTGAGCGGTTGCCGATAATCAATATCGTTGATCGATAAAATCCTAAGTGGTAACCTAGTAATAACTTGCATACCATTAATGGTTTCAGTATGTATAAAATCAAGGAATCAACGATCAGTCTCTTTCCCTTGAGAGTGATGATGGAATGAGCGTCAAGGGACACTTACCCTGGTTGATCATGATTTCTCGAACCGGTTTTTCTCAATAGTAATATACTTTAAATTTTTATTCTTAAAGAAAAAACCCATGTTTTATAAAACCCCATCCCCTTTTTAGTTTCTTAATCAAAAACTGATTTTGTAATTAATGATCTAAATATCCTTCGAGAGATTACCTAGGGTTTCTGCTATACTGCAAAAATTCTAATAAAAATAAACATTTAATTTGACGCGCTTGACAACGTGGTCAAATTTTGGCATCATTGTCAGAGATCCAAGATCAAAATTTTCCCTTTATTTATTTATTTTACTTCTTAAGCAGTACTCCTTTAAATACCCCACCCCCATTTTATTGTTTTTTTGGTTTTCTGTTTTTATTTTTGGTTGTTTTTGTGTGTTCTTCCTTTCTCTCTCTCTCTCCCTCTCTCTCTTATTCATCTCCCTATATCTCTCTATAATTCTATATTATAACATTCTATTCTCCTTTCACCCTTATTAAGTGATTATATCCATATTAAATCATAAAGAAAGACCAATTTTCACAACTTATTTGCATGAACTGATCAGAAAAAGAAAAATTGCTTGAATTTGACCCATAAATTGAAAAGACACTTCACACACAAATCAAGACATCTAGAGAAGGTCAATCAAATAACACTAAGGAACCCCTTTTGGAACTCATGTTGTCATAAACCAATAAAAAATTGAACCCAATCAAACACAGCAAAACATGACTGCAAATAATCTAACCTTAAAAGAACTGACCACCCTGGATGTGGAGTACCAACCTGTGTACATCCAATATCCCGAGGAAGCAGCCAACATTGAGCTGAGATCATGCCTGATCCACCTACTTCCCAAATTCCATGATCTTCCTAGTGATGACCCACATAAAAACCTTAAGGAGTGTCACATAGTGTGCTCCACCATGAAACCCCAAAATGTCTCTAAGGACTTACTTATGTTTAGGGCCTTCCCTTTCTCCCTTGATGGTGTAGCCAAAGATTAGCTATACTATTTGCCTACAAAAATTGGGGGCTAGAATGACCTGAAAAGACCTTTTTTAGAGAATTTATCCCCTCCCTCCTGAACAACATCAATTAAGAAAGAAATTTGTGGCATTAGGAACTCACAAGGAGAGACCCCTCATGAATACTAGAAGAGATTTAAACGACTCTACTCAAGCTACCCCCACCACTA
Source organism: Viscum album (assembly GCA_963277665.1). Lineage (NCBI taxonomy): Eukaryota > Viridiplantae > Streptophyta > Magnoliopsida > Santalales > Viscaceae > Viscum > Viscum album. Next base: position 798,558,054 of record OY728150.1, on the reverse strand, counting down.
TATTAGTGAATAACTATTAATCCAATAATTCTATGAGGGACTTATCTCCATGGACCGTGGAATGATTGATGCAGTAGCTGGTGGTTCCTTGGTTAATAAAACTCCTTCTGCCACTCATGACTTAATACCCAACATGGCTCAAAATTCACAACCATTTGGTATATGAGCTATTGAAACAACTCGAGGAGTTCATGAGGTAAGTCATTCATCTCTAGAAAAAAAGGTATATAATAAACTTGATGAGATGAATACCCTTCTAAGGAAACTAACTCAAGCATAAGGTAACTCAAAATCTCCTCTTGTTCCATTACATTGTGGTATTTTTTCTCACAATACTATTTTTTTACCAGTGCCCACATCTTCAAGATTCACCCGAGTATTGTGTAGCTGTGTTCCAAGGGCGTCCATTCTAAAAAGCACCTCCCTTTAAGCAAGAACAATTCTGGCAAAATCTAAATCCCAGGTGGAAAGCACAACCCTAGTACCGACAAGGAGTATACTCAAGCTACCCCAAGAAGAATTGGTATTAACAATGACAAGGAGTATACTCAAGCTACACCAAGTAGAATTTGGGATGGTAGATTTATACCCTTATAAGGCAACTAGCTCAAGAACAAGGTAACTCACAATCTCCTCTTGTTCCATTACATTATGGTATTTGTTATGACAATACTCATATTTCTGACTAGTGCCCACAACTTCAAGATTCACCCGAGTCTTGTGAAGCTATGTTCCTAGGGCATCCATTCCAACAAATACCTCCCTTAAAGCAAGAACAATTCAGGCTAAATCTAAATCCCATGTGGCAAGCACAACCCCAGTACCAACAAGGAGGAAACTCAAGCTACCCCAAGTACAATTGGTATCAACAAGGATAAGGTATTCAACCTTATTATCCTTCAAATTCTCAAAATAATCCTCCACTTCCTCCCAAAAGTGAACCAAGCTTTGAGGACATGGTGAAGAAAATGGCATCCCAAAACCTCCAGTTCCAACAAACCACACAATCATCTTTTCAGGACCTATCAACTCAAGTGGGGAAATTATAAAACATCACAGGTGAGCTTAATATGCAAGGTTCTGGACAACTACCATCCCAACTCATTGTAAATCCTAAGGACAAAGTTAATGTATGTACAGTTACACTTCTTAGTGGTAAATAAGTCTCTCCTTCCACTGATTCTTCACAATAGGTATGTCCCCCTCTTGAAAAATATCTTTCTCAACCATCAAGAATTTCAAGTAATGAAAAAAAGACAAAAAGGGTAATCGAGTTATCATTGATGATTCAAATAAACAATCCATCCCTCATCCTTTTCTCCAAAGACTCTTTTAATATAAGAAGAATTTTGATAATGATATTGATAAGGAAATAATGGATATATTTTAAAAAGTTCAAGTTAACATTCTTATATTAGATTCAGTTAAAAAATCCATTGATATGCCAAATTTTTGAAAGAGATTTGCACCCATAGAAGAAAACTAAATGGGACTGAGAGAGTCAAACTGGGAAGGAATGTCCTGGACTTGATTTAACCAGCAATGCCAACCAAATTCAATGATCTAGGAATATTCACAATATTGTGTACCAGAGGGGAGACCTTATTTTTTGATGCTATGATAGATTTATGTGCTTCCATTAATGAAATTCCTCACTCCATGTACACTTCTCTGCAGGTTGGAGAGCTTCAACCAACATGCATTGTCGTACAACATGTGAATCGAAGTTCTACACATCCAACTGGAGTGATTGAAGATGTCCTTGTATGAGTGAATAATCTCATCTTCTCTGCTGATTTGTACATTCTTGAGATGGAAGATAACTGAACCTAAGGACATGCTCCTCTCATACATGGGAGGTCATTCCTCAGAACAGCAAAGACGATGATCAACATTCACAATGGTATGTTTTCCATGGAGTTCGGAGGAGAAAAGTTAAGTTTTAACATCCTTGAGTTTATGAAACACCCCATTGAAGAGAACTCCACTCAACCTATCTATTCGATGGAAGTTCTCTCAAATAATGCACACACACATAATTATATCCTCAACCCATACTTTGATTCATTTTTCTCTTCTAACCCTTGGATGATTTGAGTTTTGATTCATTTTTGAGTGTTTTGTTGGTTATGAAAAGTGTAAATTTTTTTCTTTAATTGATGAGTGTATTTATTCTATGGTACCCATGATTGCTAATGATTCTGCAAATCTCATTTCAATACATTCTCTATCTTTAGAAAATAAACATGGGCATATATACAGTTTAATGGACCTCACTCCTCCTAAATCTCCTCCCTCAATCCAAAAACCACCGGTGTTGGAACATAAAAAACATCCTTCTAATTTAAAATATGAATATCTTGAGGGTATTGAGCAATTTCCTGTCATTATTTTCAATAACCTCTCTCCACAATAAAAATCAAAAATGCTCAACCTTTTGAGAGAGTGTAAAAAGGAAATAGGATGGACATTGGCTGATATTCCTGGGATTATCCCTTCTATTTGTATGTACCATATAATTTTGGATGGTGAGGTAATCCCATAAGACAATCTCAACACCAGTTGAATCCCACTCTCCTTGAAGTGGTAAAATTGGAAGTCAGTAAATTACTTTCTACGGGGATCGTTTATCCTATATCTGATAGTAAATGGGTTAGCCCAGTGAAAATTGTGTCAAAAAAATAGGAATAAAAGTTGTGTCAAATGAAATGAATGAATTGGTTCCAACACATGTGCAAAACAGTTGGCGAGTCTGTATTGACTACCGTTGACTGAATAAAGCCATGCAGAAGGATGAATTTCCTCTACCTTTCATTGACCAAATGCTAGAACAATTGGCTGGTAAGTCCCATTATTGTTTCCTTGTTGTATATTCGGGTTATTTCCAAATCCATATAGCCACTGAGGATCAAAGAAGACAAAATTTACTTGTCCATTCATCACATTTTAATATAGAAGGATTCCAATAGGTCTATGTAATGCTCCTGGTACATTTCAGCGATGTATGTTGAGTATTTTTTTGAGTACCTTGAGAGTTTTATGGAAGTCTTTACGGATGATTTCACAGTATATGGATCTTCTTTTGATGGTTGTTTGGAACACTTAGTTTATTTCCTCCATCGCTACATTGAAAAATATCTTGTTTTAAATTTTGAGAAATGGCATTTTATGGTCGAGTGGGGGATAGTTCTTAGGCATGTTTTTTCAAAAGAGGGAATTCAAGTGGATAAATAAAAAATTGAATTAATTTCAACCCTTCCATATCCAAAATGTTTTTATGAGGTGCGATATTTCTTGGGTTATGATGGTTTTTACCACCGATTCATTAAAGACCTCAGTAAGATTTCACTTCCCTTGTCTCGATTATTACATATGTATTTTGAATTTGTGTTTGATAAAAATTGTGAGAATGATTTCAATTAAATAAAAATGAGTCTCAAATAACCGCCTATCATCCAACCACCATGTTGGGATATCCCCTTTGAGCTTATGTGTGATGCCTCTAACTTTGCAGTTGGAGAAGTTTTATAAAAAAGGGTTGAGAAAGCACCTCATGTCATTGCGTATGCCTCTCGTACCCTTGACCATGCCCAAGAAAACTGCACAACCACTGAAAAATAAATTTTCTCTATTGTGTTTTCCTTGGAAAAATTCAATTCAAATCATATTGGGTCAAAAATCATTGTCTTTTCTAATCATGCTGCCCTTCATTTCCTCCTAAAGAAACCTGAAGCTATGCCCCGCCTCATTCAGTGGATGCTCCTACTCCAAGAGTTTTACCTTGAGATTAGAGATAATAGAGGAGTGGAAAATGTGGTAGATGAGCACATTAGTAGGATTTCCCCACCATTGGACCGTAATGTTGACTTACCCCTCCCCATTAGAGAATTCTTCCCTCATGAGAACCTTTGTGATGTTGTGGACCTTACCCCCTAGTATGCAGACATTGTAAAGTTTCTAGCAACATATAGGGTCCCCACTAATTTCAGAATTTCACAATCCCAAATACATAAGCATGATTCTCATTGGAACATTTGGGATGAACCATATTTGTGAGGAATTTTTGGTGACTAAGTAGTTCATCGGTGTGTCACTGACCATGATTTTATCTATGTTTGGACCTTCTGCCACACTAAGGCCTATAGGGTACACTTTGGCTCTCAATGTACAGATCGAAAGGTCCTTGACTCAAGACATTATTGGGAAACTTTTTATAGGTATGCCCATAGATTTTTCAAGTCATGTAATCATTGTCCATTCACAGGGAATATCTCCAAGAGGACCGAAATGCCCCCAACAACCCATGTTATTTTGTGAGATCTTTGATGAATGGAGAATTGACATCATTGGGCCTTTTACAAATTCATTTGGCTTTTTTTACATATTATTGGTTGTTGATGATTCATCTAAATGGGTGGAAGAAAATGCGACTGGGACCGATGACTCTCGAGTGGTTTTTGATTTTGTGAGGTCCCAAATTTTCAATAGGATTGGTTTACCGAGATTCACCATTAGTGATCAGAGTTCACATTTTTTCAATCGCAACATGAAAATTTTTCTTCATTAGTATGGGGTTGTTCATAAAGTCTCTATATCATATCACCCCCAAACTATCGTACAAGCAGAAATCTCAAATTGGGAAGTTAAGGGAATCTTGAAAAAACGGTACAACCCAACATGAAAGATTAGAGTATGCACTTGGATGATGCACTTTGGGAATACTGTACAGCTTTTAAAAACCCAATCAGAATGTCACCATACATAATTGTGTTTGGAAAGGCTTGTCACCTCCCAGTGTAGGTAGAAAACAATGCATATTGGGCTGTTAAACAATGAAATATGAATCTTTTAGATGCAGGTGAGAATAGGAAGTTGCAGATTCAAGAGCTGAAAGAAATTTGACATGATTTATATGAGAAATCCTGAATCTATAAAGAGAAGACAAAGGCTATACATGATTTCATGATTCATCATCAGAAGCTCTATATTGGTGAGAAGGTCCTCAAGTACAATTCCATTCTAAAGCTCCACCCAGGTAAGCTTCGTTCCCAATGGATCGGTCCTTATATTGTCACTAATGTTTACCCTTTTAGTGCAACATAGATTTTTCATCAGTAGAGTGGAAGAAGTCTTATCGTCAATGGGCATCAACTTAAACACTTCTGTGAGGATTTTCCAAAGAATATGGTGGAGGTAATCCACCTTATAGAAGCAACATACCAGTGAAACACTCCAATTGTTATCCTTCTTTCTCACATTATCAATTTTTACAGTGAGGACACTGCACATTCTAGCTGGGGGGGGGGGGTGGATAAATTCTTTTGGTCATTAGGATTTTAATTGTATTTCTTATTTATTCTCTTTTTTTCCTTCTTTATGGTATTTTCACTTTTCCCCATCTTTCTGGGTTCATTAGGATTTTCATTTTCTTTCTTCTTTATTCTCTTTTTCACCTTCTTTATGGTATTTTTACGTTCCTCCACCCCCCTTATGGTCATCAAATCGTGGAACTTACTAAAAATTCATGTTGAAATTTTTGATTCCATGTTGATTTAACAATTTTTGAAAACATTTATCTGTTATGGAATGAATATTTGTATGAATTTAACATTAGGGAGTGATTTTTAGTGAATTAGTTTACTGTCAATGATATCAATTTGTATCTCTGTGAAACCTTTGAGATGATTGATACCCCTTGTGTTAGTAGTTTTTAGGAAAACTATGTCACTAATATCTCCACACATGTTTTTCACCAAACCAAAATGTGTGAATATTTCTTACTTACTAGAAGTTAAATATAATTTAGGATAATATTTTTCAGTATAAAATGATATTTACATACGTTCGTTCCTTATCCGAACTGTTTCATTATTGTATCACATTTACCTATGCGTGTGTACCTGATATCAAACTATTGTATGCCATAAAAAACAATTCGTTTATGTCTTGGGTAGGTCAAAAATAACCCCTCTTCAACCTTTGATCTTGTTATAACTATTACAATTAGTGTCATGAGGAGATCAAACAAGGGTTGAGAGATGAGTTTGAGATTTGTTCCAAATGAAAATTCTGAAAAAAAAATGAGGGGAGTGATGAAATGTACAACATATGGGGATATCTAGGTTGGGAGATTATGGTTTTAATTCTGGGAATGCTTATGTGAGTGGGTCTTGAAATATGATTTCAATAGATGTAGGCAGGTTTGGTGGACAAAATCATTTAAGCTGAATAATGTTAAAATAACCTATATTTATTGGATAGAAAGTGGAGAGAATAGCATGGAATTTTTTTCACACACACACATGGAGAGTTAGTGGAATGGTTGAATTTTTAATTCCTCACTCAATTTGGTATCATTAATATCTTTTAATTTCATTGTGATATGATTTATGAGGCATATTTTTTCATTTTCACTAGGAAGATCTCCTTGGTGTGGTTTGTGCATTGATCACATTAATTTAATAAATTTAAATTTACAAAAATGTTAAAACTTTAGGATTTTGGGAATATATACATGCATCATTTTTTTTATATGTGAAATTTCCTAGGAGTGTGAATGTTTAGGTGTGGGGGTGTGATCGCATAGAGATTCACTATTCAAATCCACCCTTACACTGTTGTTTTAAACCGGTTTTGTAATGTTTATTACAAATATAATAATTAATTTAACTTTATATTTTAATCAATGAATTAATTTATATCACTGTTTAATAGGTCAATTTTACTTTTTTTGTTTTTTACATTGTTGGAGGAGGTGATTTGGAGAGCCTGTGATAGAATTCAAGCCAAATGGGTCAAACTGTGTGAGAGCCCAAACATGCATTTGGACAATTATTTGTAATTTGGAAAACATGTGCATCCAAATGGGATAAAAATGGGTGTATGAGTGAAAATTAATTTTTAATACATTTCTATATAAGATCATGAATCCCAATTCGTCCATTTGAAGGCCAAAAATAGGACAACAATGTGAAGAAATTATGGGCAGGCTAGATTGGACCACCCTTCTGTATTTAGGCCATAAAATGGGCCTCAGAGATTAAATTTGGCTAATTCTACCTCTGATGGATAGATACCTCAAAGTTTCACCTCTCCAGAAAATTTCATGACAATTGAACGGATTTTGGTCAATCAACCAGCCTAATAAAGAAGGATTAAAAATTCTATCCAGAATAGTGACCTAGTCCCTTAGGCACTTGACCTCTTTTGTGAAAAGTGTGATGTTTTTGTCCATAAAATCACTCCTATCCCTCATTATCTCATTTTTCAAGACCAGGGGTGAAGTTTACTCTAATTTTAGAGTTTTCTTCACCCATTCTATTTCTCTTCTCCCTCGTGTACTTCTAAACCTCTTAGTAATAAATTTGGGGAGTGTCCTTTGTTGTAATCCCGAGATCCACACTAGTAATATTCATAAGGTAATTGGTTTCTAGGTTTTTTGTCCATTTTTCTTCATTTAAAACTTCTAAATTTTTGTTTATTCTGGTATGATAAAATAAAAAATCATTGGAACAATAATCGATATGCTTCCATGCATAACTCGGATCTTGTGAAGATTTGAGTGTGGTTGCCTCTTTTCTCACCCCTCCCTTTCATGAGTGTGAAAATGAATTGCATCAGTTAATAAAATCCAGGATCTTTAACCATTTAATATTAATATTATGTTCATGTAGAATATTTTAATCATTGAAAAAAATCTGTCCATCTCATCATGTAGTTGATGTGATGCCTTGATTGAGTTCTGTTTATACATCGATTTATGTTTGTTGATTTTGAGCAGTTGTCGATAATCAATATCGTTGATCGATCAAATCCTAGGTGGTATCCTAGTAAGAACTCACATAGCATTACCAGTTTTTGTATGTATAAAATCAAGGAATCAATGATCCTTCTCTTTTCCTTGAGAGTGATGATGGAATGATCATCAAGGGACACTTACCCAGGTGGATCATGATTTCTACTACCGGTTTTTCCCAGTAGTAATATAATTTCAATTTATATTCTTAAAGAAACAAAACCCAAGTTTTATAAAAACCCATCACCCTTTTATTTTCATATTCATAACCTCATTTTGTAATTAATGATCTAAATCTCCTTCAAGAGATGACCTAGGGTTGCTGTTATACTGCAGAAATTCTAGGTAAAAATAAACATTTAATTTGATGCGCTCGACAACACGATCAAATTTTGCACCGTTTCTGGGGTTCCAAGATACTTTTTTCCTTTATTTACTTTTATTTATTTATTTTACTTCTTAATTAGTACTTTTTTAAATACCCCACCCCCATTTTATTGTTTTGGTTTTGGTTTTCAATTTCTATTTTTGGTTGTTTTTGTGTGTTATTCCTTTCTATCTCTCTATAATTCTATATTATAACATTCTATACTCCTTTCACCATTATTAAGTGATTCTATCCATATTAAATCATAAGAAAAACAAACTTCACAACTTATTTTCATGACCTGATCAGAAAAATAAAAACTGCTTGAATTTGACCCGAAAATTAAAAAGACACTTCACACACAAATCAAGGCATCTAGAGAAGGTCACTCAAGTAAAACTAAGGAACACCTTTTGTAACCACAAGTGGTCATAAACCAATAAATAATTGAACCCAATCAAACCCAAGAAAACATGGCTACAAATAATCGAACTTTAAAAGAACTGACCACCCTGGATGTGGAGTACTAACCTGTGTACATCCAATATCCCATGGAAGTAGCCAACTTTGAGCAGAGATCAGGCCTCATCCACCTACTTCCCAAATTCCATGGTCTTTCTGGTGAGGACCCTCATAAACACCTTAAGGAGTTTCACATTTTGTGCTCTTCCATGAAACCCCAAAATGTCTCTGAGGACTTAATTATGTTTAGGGCCTTCCCTTTCTCCCTTGATGGTGTAGCCAAATATTGGATATAATATTTGCCTACCAAAATTAGGGGATGGAATGACCTAAAAAGACTACTTTTATAGACTTTCTTCACTGCCTCCCTAGCAGAAACAACTTCGAAAGAAATTTGTGGCATTAGGCAATCACAAAGAGAGACCCTTCATGAATACTGGGAGAGATTCAAAAGACTCTGCTCAAGCTTCCCCCACCACCAGATTAGTAAACAACTATTAATCCAATACTTCTATGAGGGATTTAACCCCATGGACCCTGAATGATTGATGCAGAAGTTGGTGGTTCATTGGTTGATAAAACTCCTTCCGTTTTCCGTGACTTAATAGCCAACATTGATCAAAATGCACAACATTTTGTTACACGAGCTATTGCACTAACTCGAGGAGTTCATGAGGTAAGTCATTCATATCTAGAATAAAAGGTAGATAAAAATCTTGATAGGATGAATACCCTTCTAAGGATACTATCTCAAGTACAAGGTAACTCACAATCTCATCTTGTTCCATAACATTGTGGTATTTGTTCTGACAATACTCAATTTCATGATCAGGGCCAACAACTTCCAGATTCACTCGAGTATTGTGAAGCTATGTTCCCAGGGCGTCCATTCCAACAAGCACCTCCCTTCAAGCAAGAACAATTTAGGCCAAATCCAAATCCCGGGTGGCAAGCACAACCCCAACACCGACAAGGAGGAAACTCAAGCTAACTTAAGTAGAATTGGTATCAACAAGGACAAGGTATGCAACCTTATTATCCTTCAAATTCTCAAAATAATACTACTCCTACTCCCAAATGTGAACCAAGCCTCGAGGACATGGTGAAGAAAGTGGCATCCAAAAACCTCCAGTTCCAAAAAACCACACAATCATCTATTCAAGACCTATGATCTCAAGTATGGAAATTAGTAATCACCATCAGTGAGCTTAAGATGCAAGGTTCAAGACAACTACCATCTCAACCCATTTTCAATCTGAAGAAAAAAGTTAATTTATGTTCAGTTACACTTTGTAGTGGTAAATATGTCTCTCCTTCTACTGATTCTGCACAATAGGTATGTCGCCCTCTTGAGAACTCTCTTTCCCAACCATCAAAAATTTCAAGTAATGAAAAACAAGACAAAAAAGGGTAATCGAGTTATCATTGATGATTCAAATGAACAATCCATTCCTCTTCCTTTTACCCAAATACTCTCTAAATATAAGAATAATTTTGATAATGATATTGATAAATAAATAATGGATACATTTAAAAAGTTCAAGTTAAAATTTCTCTATTGTATGTAGTTAAACAAATCCCTCGATATGAAAAATTTCTTAAAGATATTTGCACCCATAGAAAAGACTAAAGGGGAATGAGCGAGTCAAATTGGGAAAGAATTTATCAGCCTTGATTCAACCAGCAATACCAACCAAATGCAATGATCTAGAAACATTCACAATACCATGTACAATTGGGGAGACCTTATTTTCTGATGTTATGCTAGATTTAGGTGCTTCCATTAATGTAATGCCTCACTCTATGTAAAATTCTCTACAGGTTGGAGAGCTTAAACCAATGGGAATTTTCATAAAAATTTCCAACCAAAGTACTACACATCCATCAGGAGTGATTGAGGATGTCCTTTTACAAGTGAAGAATATTATCTTCCCTACCGATTTTTACATTCTTGAGATGGAAGATACCTGAACCCAAGGACTTTTTCCGCTCATACTTGGGATGAAATTCCTCAAAATATAAAATCTGATCATCAACATTCAAAATGGTATGTTTTCCATGGATTTTGGAGGATAAAAGGTAAGTTTTAACATCCTTGAGGCTATGAAACACCCCGTTGAAGAGAACTCCACTCTTCATGTCTATTCGATGGAAGTGCTCTCAAATGACGCACACACACATAATTCTCTCCTAAACCCATACTATGATTAATATTACTCTTATTACACTTGGATTATTTGAGTTTTGATTCATGTTTTGAGTGTTTTGTGGGTTCAGAAAAGTGTAAATGTTTTGTTTTAATTGATGAGTGTGTTCATTCTGAGGTACCCATGACTATCGATGATTCTGCAAATATCATTTCAACATATTCTCTATCTTTAGAGAATAAATATGAGAAGATTGAAATTTTAATGGACCTCACTCCCCCTAAACCCCCTACCTTAATCCAGAAACCACCATTTTTGGAACTTAATCAACTTCCTTCTAATTTAAAATATGCATATCTCAAGGGTATTGACCAATTTCCTGTCATTATTGCCAACAACCTCTCTCCACAACGTGAATAAAAAATACTCAACCTTTTGAGGGAGTGTAGAAATGCAATAGGTTGGACATTGGCTGATATTACCAGGACTATCCCATCTATTTTTATGGACTATATAATTTTTGATTATGAGTCTAAGCCCGTAAGACAATCTCAACGCCGGTTTAATCCCACTCTCTTTAAAGTTTTAAAATTGTAATTTGGTAAATTACATGATATGGGGATCATTTATCCTATATCTAATAGTAAATGGGTTAGACCTATGAAAATTGTAACTAAAAAATAGGAATAACAGTTGTGTCAAATGAAAGGAATGAATTGGTTCCGACACGTGTGCAAAATAGTTGGTGAGCCTGTATTGACTACCTTCAACTAAATCAAGACATGCGGAAGGACCACTTTCCTCTACCTTTTATTGACCTAATGTTAGAATGATTGGTTGTTAAGTCCCATTATTGTTTCATTTATGGATATTTGGGTTATTTCCAAATCCATATAGTCCTTGAGGATCAAGAAAAGACAACACTTACTTGTCCATTCGGCACATTTTCATACAGAAGGATGTCATTCAGTCTATGTAATTCTCCCGGTACATTTCAGCGATGTGTGTTGAGTATTTTTTATGAGTACCTGGAGAGTTGTATGGAAGTATTTATGGATTGTTTCACGGTATATGGTTCTTCTTTTGATGTTTTTTTGGAACACTTAGGTTCTTTCCTCCATCGCTGCATTGAAAAGATCTTGTTTTAAATAATGAGAAATTTCATTTTATGGTTGAGTGGGGGATAATTCTTGGGCATGTTATTTTAAAAGAGGTAATTAAAGTGGATAAATAAAAAATTGAATTTATTTCAACCCTTCCATATCCAAAATGTGTTCGTGAGGTGTGATCTTTCTTGAGCCATGCTGGTTTTTACCGCCAATTCATTAAAGACTCGAGTAAGATCGGACTTCCCTTGTCCCGATTATTACAAAAGGATTCTGAGTTTGTGTTTGATAAAAATTGTGAGGATACATTCAATTCACTAAAAAGGAGTCTCACATCACCTCCCATCATCCAACCACCATGTTAGGATCTCCCCTTTTAGCTTATGTGTGATGCCTCTAACTTTACAGTTGGGGCAGTTTTATCACAAAAGGTTAAGAAAGCACCTCATGTCATTGTGTATGCCTCTCGTACTCTTGACCCTGCCCAAGATAACTACACAACCACTGAAAAAAAAATTATTTATATTGTTTTTTCCTTGGAAAAATTCCATTCAAATCTTATTGGGTCAAAAATCATTGTCTTTTCTAATCATGATTCCCTTCATTTCCTCCTAAAGAAACCTGAAGTTATGCCCCACCTCATTCAGTGGATGCGCCTCCTCCAAGAGTTTGACCTTGATATTAGAGATAAGATAGGAGTGTAAAATGTGGTATATGACCACATTAGTAGGATTTATCCACCATTGGACCATAATATTGACTCACCCCTCCCCATTGGATAATTATTCCCTCATGAGAACCTTTGTGATGTTGTGGACCTTACCCCCGGTATGCAGACATTGTAAATTTTCTAGCAACATCTAGGGTCCCCACTAATTTCAGCATTTCAAAATTCCAGAGACTTAAGCATGATTCTCATTGGTACATTTGGGATGACCCATATTTGTGTAGAATTTGTGGAGACCAAGTAGTTCTTCGGTGTGTCCCCGACCATGAGTTTACCTCTATTTTGACCATCTATCACACTTTGGCCTATAGGAGCCACTTTGGCTCTCAACATACAGCTCAAAAGGTCCTTGACTCAAGAATTTATTAGAAAATTTTTTATAGGTATTCCCATATATTTTGCAGTTCATGTAGTCATTGTCAATTCACTGGGAATATCTCTAAGAGGAATGAAATGCACAAACAACCCATGTTATTATGTGAGATCTTCGATGCATGGGTCATTGACTTCATGGGGCCTTTTAAAAATTAATTTGGATTTTTTTACATATTATTGGTTGTTGAATATGTATCTAAATGTGTGGAAGAAAAGGCCACTAGGACTGATGACTCTCGAGTGGTTTTTGATTTTGTGAGGTCCCAAATTTTCAGTAGGTTTGGTTTACCAAGATTCATCATTAGTGACCAGGGTTCACATTTTTGCAATCGCAACATGAAAATTTTGCTTCGTAAGTATGGGGTTGTTCATAAAGTCTCTACATAATATCACCCCCAAACTATCGGTCAAGAAGAAATCTCAAATCGGTAAGTTAAGAGAATATTGGAAAAAATGGTACAACCTAATAGGAATGATTGGAGTTTGTTCTTAGATGATTCACTTTGGCCATACCGTACAACTTTTAAAACCCCAATCAGAATGTCACCATAAAGAATTGTGTTTATAAAGGCTTTTCACTTCCTAGGGGAGGTAGAACACTATGCATATTGGGCTGTTAAACAATGTAATATGAATCTTTATGATTCAGGTGAGAATAGGAAGCCGTGGATTGAAGAGTTAGAAGAAATTCGATGTGATGCATATGAGAATTCCTAAATCTATAAAGAGAAGACAAAGGCTATCCATGATAGAATAATTCATCAACATAGGTTCTATATTGGTGAGAAGATCCTCATGTACAATTCTTGGCTAAATCTCCACCTAGGTAAGCTTCGTTCCCGATGGATCGGTCCTTATATTGTTACGAATGTTTACCCTTTTGGTGCAATACATATTTTTCATGAGCAGAGTGGATGAAGTCTTATCGTTAATGGGAAGTGACTTAAACACTTCTATGAGGATTTTTCAAATAATCTGATGGAGGAAATCCACATTATAGAAGCGACATACCAGTGAAACACACCAGGTTTTATCCTTCCTTCTCACATTCTTAGTTATTATAGTGAGGACAATGCACATTCTAGGTATGGGGGGTGGATACATTCTTGGGTTCATTAAGATTTTCATCATATTTCTTCTTTATTCTCTTTTTCGACTTCTTTATGGTATTTTAACTTTTCCCCATATTTTTAGGTTCATTAGGATTTTCATTGTCTTTATTCTTTCTTCTCTTTTTTTCCTTCTTTATGGTATTTTTCCCCCCTTATGGTCACAAAATCATGGAACTTACTAAAAATGCATGTTGAAATTTTTGATTCCATGTTGATTTAACATTTGATGAAAACATGTCTCTATTATGGAATGAATATTTGTATGAATTTAACCTTAGGGAGTTATTTTTAGAGAAATAGTTTTCTGTCAATGATATCAATGGTTGTATCTCTGTGAAACCTTTGAGATGATTGATACCCCTTGTGTGAGTAGATTCTAGGAAAACAGTTTCACTAATATCTCCACATATTTTTTGAACCAAACCACAAAGTGTGAATATTTTTGAACTACCAGATGGTAAATATATGTTAGGTTAATATTTTTCATCTTAAAATGATATTTACATACTTTCGTTCCTTATCCGATCTGTTTCATTACTGTACCGGATTGACCTATGTGTGTGTACCTGATATCTGACTATTGCACTCCCTAAAAAAAGTGGTTTTTGTCTTGGGAAGGTCAAAAACCACTCCTCTTCAACCTTTGATCTTGTTATAACTATTATAATTAGTGTCATGAGGAGATCAAACAAGGGTTGAGAGATGAGTGTGAGATTTGTTCCAAAATGAAATTTCTGAAAAAAAATGACGGAAGTGATGAAATGTGCAACATATGGGGATATCTAGGTTAGGAGCTTATGGTTTGACTTCTAGGAATGATTAATTGAGTGGGTCATGAAATATTATTGCAAAGTATATAGGGCAGGTTTGGTGGACAAAATCATTTAAGCTAAATAATGTTAAAATAACATATATTTATTCGATAGAAAGTAGAAAGAAGAGAATGGAATGGTTTTCACAAACATACATGGAGAGTTAGTGGCATGGTTGAGTTTTTAATTCCTCACACAATTTTGTATCATTAATCTCTTTGAATTTCATTGTGATATGATTTATGAGACATCTTTTTCCATTTTCACTAGGAAGAACTCCTTGGTGTGGTTTGTTCATTGATCACATTACTTTAATAAATTTAAATTTCCAAAAATTTTAAAACTTCATGATGTTGGGAATATATACATGCATCATTTTTTGGATATGTGACTTTTCCCAGGAGTGAAAATGTTTCGGTGTGGGTGTGTGATCGCATAGAGATTCACTATTCAAATCCACACTTACACTATTGTTTTAAACTGGTTTTGTAATGAATATTACAAATATAATAATAAATTGAACTTTATTTTTGAATCAATGAATTATTTTTTGTCACTGTTTAATAGGTAAATTTTTTTTTGGTGTTTACATTGTTGGAGGATGTGATTTGGAGAGACTGTGATGGAATTCAAGCGAAATGGGCCAAACTACGTGAGATTCCAAGCATGAATTTGGACAATTATTTTTAATGTGGATAATATGTGCATCCAATTAGGCTAAACATGGGTTTATGAGTGAAAAACAAGATGGGATAAATTTATCTAGAAGATCATGAAGCCCAATTCAACCCTTTGGTGGCCCAAAATAGGCCCACAATGTGAAAAAATTCTGGGCGAGCCAAATTGGACCACCCTTCTGTATTTGGGCCATAAACTGGGCCTCAAAAATATAATTGGGCTAATTCCACATCCCATAGATATCTAACTCGAAGGCTCACCTCTCCACCTAATTTCATGACAATTTAGCGCATTTTGGTTAGTCTAATAGCTAGATAAAGAAGGATTAAAAATTCTGTCCTGAATAGTGACCTAGTCCCATAGGCACTTGACCTCTTTTGTTGAAAGTGTGATGTTTTTATCCATAAAATCACTCATCCCCCTCATTCTAACAAATTTCACGACCATTGGTGAAGGTTAGTCTAATTAGAGATCTTTTTTCACCCATTTTATTTCTCTTCTCCCTCATGTACTTCTAAACCTCTTAGTGATCAATTTGGGGGGTGTCCTTTGTTGTAATCCCGAGATCCAGACCTATACTCTTCATAAGGTAATTGATTTCCAGTTTTTTTGTCAATTTTTATTCATTTATACCTTCTAAATTTGTGTTTATTCTGGTATGATCAAATAGAAATCAATGGAATAAGAATCCACATGCTTCCATGCATAACCTAGATCTTGTGATGATTTGAGTGTGGTTGCCTCTTTTCTCACCCCTCCCTTTCATGAGTGTGAAAATGGATTGTGTTGGTTGATAAAATATAGAATATTGAACCTGTGAATATGAATGTTCTTTTATTTTGGAATATTTTTATCATTGACACAAATCTGGTCATCTCATCACGTTGGTGATTTGATGCCTTGATTGAGTTCCGTTTTTACATCGATTCATGTTTGTTGATTTTGAGGGGTTGTCGATAATCAATATCATTGATCGATCAAATCCTAGGCAGTAACCTAGTAAGAACTCACATACCATTACTGGTTTTAGTATGTATAAAATCAAGTAATCAATGATCCTTTCATTTCCCTTGAGAGCGATGACAAAATGAGTATCAAGTGACACTTACCCGGGTTGATCACGATTTCTCCAACCGGGTTTTCTCAATAGTAATATACTTTCAATTTATGTTCTTAAAAAACCCCCAAGTTTTATTAAACCCCATCCCCCTTTTAGTTTCTTAATCATAACCTCATTTTGTAATTAATGATCGAAAGCTCCTTTGAGATATGACCTAGGGTTTCTGCTATAATGCATAAATTCTAGTTAAAAAACATCTAATTTGACACACTCGACAATGCTATCCCCACCACTGATGCTTTGGAATTTTGTTCTTCAAACCAAAAGGTGATTCATGATCCTCAGGTGGTAAAATTTTCTGTTATGGGCTTCAAAATGTATTTTCATCGTTCTAGGGGTCCAACTACATTCATAACCTCCCAAAAAATTAACGGCCTGACCACAAGGGTCCACTGACAAAGAACGTATGAAAAGGGGAAAAGAAGAAGAACATAAACACCCCATAGAACATACCATGGATTTTTTTGGTTGCATTAGTCCGTTCGTGTCAGCAGAATCAAAATAGAACAAGAGAAGAATAATCACCAAGATTTATTCCCTTTAACCCCGTAGTTTTAACTGTCCCACAAAAATGATCGAACCATGGATCAACCTATTCATGGTTTGGCCCACGTTATTTTTTAAACATAAGAACAGATTAATATTTCACCCAGAAAATAAACCCCCCACCTAGATGTTTGGATCTATCATTGGAGAAGAATAGAGTTATACCACCGTCGTTCGTCGATCCTCGGTTCATGATCCGTGATCCGCCGACGTTACTCATTTTCCAATGGGAGGAAATCACTCACCTCTCCTACAACATTCATAGGGAAGGATCAATAATCCTAATCCTGAATCCCTGCCAAAGGTTAAAGATAAATTTTAGTGTGACTATTTCACTTTGAAACAACATCGCCATGATGTATCATTTATTAAAGGGAACAACTGCTTTGTCGTTGTGTCGCAATGTTACTAAATCGTCATGAAATGGTAAAAGAAAATTAAAATAAAATTTTTAAGTTTATTTTTATTCTTCTTTAAAACATTCCAAAAAATATTTTCTACAATCGACCAACACCGGTCAAAGTTAGGTCCTACCTAAGAAAAATCTACATCTATGAACACAACAATGCCCTCAGATTTAAAATCTGAGAACTCGTTTAAAAGTTACTAAAACTAAGCATGCACACTATTTTTAATAAACTTAAAAATATTTCAAACATTTATTCTAGGAACCTTGGGACTTAGAATCACATGCCATATCAGTTCTTGGCCTCAAAATAATCCAATATAATTTTCAAAAAATTTACAAGGAAAATCCAAGACATTACAGATCTCCATTTCTATTTTTAGGAATAGTCAACCTAATATGTTGGATGAATGTACTAATAATTTATATTCCTCCACAATAATTATCATTATTATGGCTCCCTTTTCTCCTAGATCTCTCTCTCTCTATGGATTTATTCTCCGTGATATGGTTTCAAACCATTAATGTGGCACGCTCCTCTTGCATTTTGAGTTTCATCTCGCTCGAATCTGCACTATTGATCCTTGTGTTTCCTGCTACCCTCTCCGTTTCTCTCCCTTGAATCCAGTCTACCATTTTGTTAATGGTCAGAGTGTTTCTATCGAAGGTGGTTCATTTTGGAAGCCTCGGGCCACTCCAGCCTACTCTGATCTCGTGTTCCACCGCACCTCTCCAGGTCGGATCTGGAGCGATGGTTCATCGTGGTTTTGGGATTTTTGGTTTGGTGGTCGACGAATTTCAAGAGAACTCCTGAGTCAGGTCATCCTTTTCTTTGGATCTGGTTTTAGCTTTGCTGGGATGTCATCGTTTGGAACTGTCTTCCTTTCTTTTCTCTACCCTGACCTCATGCCCCTCGGCTCCTCTCGTGGTTGGATCTGGAGCGGTGGCTCCTTAGAGGTTTTTGGATGTCAATTTTGATGGTCAATGGTGCTCCTCATGCGACCTATTCTATTCTTCTTCCACGATGTTCATATTTCTCATCCTCTTTGCTGAGGGAGGCTTTCAAATATGTATTCAGCATCGCCAATGGTATGTTTCAGTTTTTTTTATGGATTTTTTCCTTAGGACATTTTTGAAGGATTGGTGCTTCTTCTACGATAGTTGATCTGCTTGAGTTTGTTCAGTGATGGACTCGTTTTGTGTTTTTTGAGTGGTTTTGTTAATTTTTGATTATGATGGTCGACAGAACCATGATGATAATTCTAATATGGTGAGATCACATATACTAGTGTTTGGGTTTCCTTTGGTTTGCTTTGGGATGACGACGAAATGGAGGTATTTTACCATCTCTGGCATTCTATTTTGGCTTTTACAGATGAATGGTGGTCTATTATGTTATGGTGTTTGATGGTGGTGATGTTTCTATGGAGACAGGTTTTGTGATTGTGACGACGGTGTTGATGGGATGTCAAGACGATGGTGGGTATGGTAGGTGACATGGCGTGAACTTGGAAGTTGGGATTCTCATGGACTAAGGAAACCTTGAAAGATGTGAATCTTTTGAATTTTGAATTTCATTTTGGCTGTTTTGATTCTGTATCACATGCATAAATTTTGGTTTTCGGGGTTACCAATCAGCCTTAAAGTGGTTTATTTGAAAATAAAAAAAGAGAATTGTTAGGATATTCCTCCCTGGAGATCACATAAAAAATTACTTGAAAAATTACTCCTTCCATTCCCAAAAGAACATCCTCCAACACTCTTAATGAAAAAATAGTGGACCAGTTTTCCAGTTGGAAGATGATTCTTGTGGTCTAAGATGAAAAAATGGAATGATACATCACATTAATAGAAGTTCCAAGATCATACAAAGCATCAGAGAATTTTAAAGAACCAATGGAGTAGGGAAAAGAGAATGTCTCAAGATCATAATGTTTTTTAGGAAAACGTTATTTGATCATATCTAAAACACTCCTCCCTAGGATGATCCTTTTATTATAAACAAGACTCTTTCTTTCGGTATAAATATTGTTTCCAACACTTTCTTCGGGGTGAACGCATCCATCTACTAAGGAGGATGTGAAATTATGAGACTCGAATTCCCTCTTTCCAAAGGTGGGTGGTATCCATAACTTCTTCAGTGATGTTTAATTCTTGATCAAAATGGGATGAGGGGATACCAACCTCTCCTTCTGGGGATTTCTCCTTGAAATTTGTTGCCTAGTTTGGGTCTCCCTTAAATATTAAGATGTTTTTCATGAAACTTTTCCCGATTCCATAACTTTGTGGGTTCAGTTTAATTAAACTACTTCTTTCAAGACATTCCATGTGGTCATGTCAGGGTAGCCACCTTTGGTTAGGGGAGTAGTCACATTGGGCACCGCTGGTGTGTCTGGATGCTGAAACACTAGTACACCTTGTTGTCTTCCCCTTTATGATAGGGCATCTCGTGGGTGTGGAAGCCTGAGGCATCCCACATTGAATGTAGGGTATATTATACCAGAGTAATTTCAATAAGATTTTCCTCAAATTCCCATGTTTAACATAGGTTATTTAGAGAGTTTAACATCTATCAGAGACAGATCGAACTGATCAGAACATGGATGAGAGTAGATCATATGGGTACATCCCTAGGAGGGAGTACCTGGAAGGTTTACCAGATGGGTGGATCAAGATGCCCAATGAGGATGGATTCGAGATGGTGTGTCCCATAGAGGGAAGATATCACACTGTGAAGGATGATATGGACATCTCAAAGTGTGGATCAAAGGATGATTGGGTCCTGACAAAGGGGATACCAAGGTTTACTAATGGTTGGGATTTCACCTCAATGAGGTTTCATATATACCCAAAAAGGGATCAAAACCCACGTAGTTTGAGGGCGTAAGGCATGGTATCAGAGTGCATGTGAAGGAAAAAAACCCAAGAACTTATTGGGACTAATGAATGGTTAGCTGCTCGGGTTCTACAAAGAGCAATGAGATGGATGGGTCTTACACATGGTTAGCTGCCTGAATGGATGGAATGTTTTCACTAGGATGTGGTGGCCCAGGTGGAATCAAGATGGATATGGATGAAGTGTCGAAGGATGGAATGAGTAGGGATAGAACCAAGTACTTGTGTGAAGGTGATGGTGTTGGGATTTAACCTCATGGAGGTTTCCTACATATCCCCATGGCAGGGAATTAAATTCTACATTGTTCAAGAATGGGGCAATGATTCACCTAAGGAGGTGACTCATGAGAATGGATGCGAGGATGAGGACTCGAAGGAAATGTAACCAATAGGTTAAGGCATGATATTCCTGAAACATAAAGTCTCAAGAGAGAGACCAGGATGAGACATGGGTGATAGTCTTGAACCTCAGGTAGGCTTCCTACATATCCCTCTAATAGGGAACCAAATTCCATGTAGTTCAGGATGGGGCATAGAATCAGGGTGTGTACAAAGGACAATGACTCAGATATATGTTGTGGATTATGCATGGTTATTGTCCTATCATAATAAGGAAACTCTTTTTTGGAGGAATATGGATTGAGTGTGGGGATTAAGTTCTAAGACATCATGGGAATTGGTCTAAAACCACTAAGGGTGGACCAAGGATTTGGGTCCCAATAAATGGGACACTAAGTTTTAACACTGTTTGGGGTTGTACCTTAGGGGGGGCTTCCTACATCCCTTATCGAGGAGATGAGGATCAAAAACCATGTAGTTTGAAATCATAAAATTTAACATCATTTGGGATGAAAGGGGAATATATTTTAACATTATGCGAGATGAGGGTGAACCGACATGAAGTGTTCAGGACTAATGGATGATGGTCTTGAACCTAGGGGAGGCTTCCTACATACCTTTCTTGAAAATGGTAAGGATCAAAGTCCATGCAGTTCAGTTAAGAGGGGAATGTGGATTACACACTAAGAAGGCCCATAGAGGATTTCATGGTTGATGCTCACTCTAATCCCACATGATTCATACTCGATGTGAGAAACAAGAGGAAAAAAATACCTGACGATCGCATCGCGAAAGGTGCATCCATGAGGAATGGATCTGGGATTACGCCTAGTTAGTGGCCTAGGGAGAGGCGTATTGGGACTTACTCTAAGAGGGAAGCCCGCGTAAGGGTTTATATGTATGAGGAGGGTATGACCACTATACTTGGAGCACCCTCTCAAGTATGGTTAGGGATTATATAGAGACCACTTGAGGTACACATGGTGACAAATCACAGTGGGAGAGGAGGAGTGAGAGGGTGCTGGTGCTCATCCCCTTCTTGATCCTCTCGAACATTTCTCTAATGTGGGGGTCAAATTTTAACATCATGTTTTGAGGAAGTGGGTTCTTGATAGATTAATGTCTTGCAGCTCGGATGATGAGGATTCACTCCTCACCCCATGAAATACATAACTGGTGCACTTTAACCCTTGGCGAAGGGAAGGAACCAACAATGTCATGGATTAATAGGTTTGTGGAGTGATCTATGGAAGGGTACACATTAGCATGGATATGCGAAGAAGTAATATCCATTAGTGTGCCTATGAGAAGAAGCATGAGTTAGGGAAATACAATATAAAGAACCACCCAAGGGACTTTGAAATCAATTTTTACTAGCTTGGAGGGTCATACAGAAGAGGGGTTTGTGAAACAAGAGGCCTCATAGAGAGGGAATTTGGAAATCTCAGGGTCTTGCAAAGGAAGGGGGCTCATAGAGCATAGGGATTTTTAGATCTTAGGGGATCACAGAGCATAGGGATTTGCAGAGAATAGGGCTTCACAGAGAATAGGGCTCATAGAGAACAAGGCTCACAGAGGATAGGGCTTCACAAAGGAGAGGGATTTATGAAGCATAGTGATTCAGCCTAAGCATGGAGTTCACAAGTGTTTGGAGGGTACTCTGCAAAGTTCGTGTGATTTGCGAAGTATTGAGTACCTGAAGGGGTCTCCATCTTTTGTGATGGACCAAAGGCTTTACAAAGGGCATCCCTCTTCAAAGAGGGGGTAAATCTGAGAAAAGGGAAAGGGTTTTCGCAATGCTCAAGTACCTCAGATGATTCATTTTTCTAATGCTTTGCAGAGAAAATGGTGCTTCGCAATTTGGAAATTCAGTAGGTGAAAGGTCGGGGTCCTGATCCTTCAAAGTGGGGGGAGACAGGTATTTATAGGAAACAAGGGATACATTTTTCTATAAGGGTGTTCCATGAAGAAACTTTTTCTCCATCATCAAAGGTATATTTCGTCAAGTTTTACGGAGTCGCGAAGCTGACCATCATCCCCTTTGCAGCGTAGAGGCTTACTTCATTCCCTCAGTGGAAGTCGAAGAGGATTCCATAAATTTCAAAGGACTCACAGAGGTTACCATCCTTCCCTATGAGGTGCAGAGACTTCTATAAATTTCCTCGGACTCGTATAGGCGACCATCTCTTTTTCTCTACGGCATTGGCAGTGACAACCCGAATCTTTGCGCTGGCCATGGTGCTGGTGGGATTTGCAAAGATGCATCATGAATTTTAACCTTTTGCAATATTTTTTAGTTTCCTTTGCTTATTTTTCTAAGGCCTAGATTTTGGAACCAAAAAATCCCCCCCCCTCAGAATGGGAGCTAAAGAGAAAAATGAGTATTGGATTCTGAGGTTAGATCACCAAAAAATTTCAGATCATGAAGTGGGAAACTGACAAGTGCGCACAAAGTGTGGGTTGAGAATGCCACAGATCTTGCCACAAAAAACGTTAGGATTATTGCAATGGATATGTGTGCTGAAAAGTTCCAGGTGTTCATCACCTATAAATAGATGACAAATACCCCTCTTTTTTCTACACATTCTTACAAATTTCCTTGCTTGATCTCTCGAATTTTGAAGCTCTGCAAGCCCCGTGAACGCACTTTGCAAACCGGGTTCATGAACTTGTGCATTACAAATACTGCTCAGCGAATTGCTTCATCACAATCCATTTTTTACTCTACACCGCACAACAAGTACTTAGACTCTACAATCATGCACTCTATGAGTTGTGTTTGCGAGTTCTATAGTAGAACTATGCGACCATGATCTGTGATCAACCTCTATGATCGAGCTCTCTGATCGAACATTGTAACCAAGTTTTGTAAACCATAACAAACAAATATTAAAGTCTTGGGAAAAAATGTTCAACCAAGAATCTGATCAGGAGGTCCTCGCAGGTGCTACCCTAAGGGAAGAGATGGAAAATAATATGGGCATCGTAGAATATATGTGAAGCCATTCATATCATGACTCACTGGTAGTGCTCCTATCACAAAGCCAAAAGAACCATCCTCTATACAAGAGGCTACCTTTGTATGGATTTGGTATGAGGGATGACGTTCTCATCCCTGAAGTAAGTAGGGATTCACTATATTACTTGTTCATGAGTACACCATGTTAGTTCATATGGATCAGGGCTACCAACAATCATACATGGGAGGATCACATGCCAGTTAATGTCAACTGTAAGTACGATCACATCAACAACACTGATAAGAAAGTGATGAAGCCATAGGAATCTCCCCCATACTACCATACCATCTTCAATGTCATATTTAAGGAATCCGGGGAAGGGGTGGACCGACTATTGGGACCTGTGTTAGGGTGGAAACATCTTAGAGGACTAGGCTTGGGATTACTAGGTTTGTCTATCCTGCGAGGAACTTGAGGCAGAGTTGAATCAAGTAGGGTTGTATGAAGCTACATGGGCCTCCCAATTCCACATTTACCAAATGAAACTCTTGATATTAGAGTTTATGAGTATATTGTTGTCGAGGTCCAACACTTTCCATCTTCACCATGGGGAGATCGACATCAGCCTCTGGGACCTTCATAAGATCTCAGGGGTTCCAATTATGGGGGATATGTATAACGAGTTCCTCCCTATGGAGAACACATGGGAGAATCCAAAGAAGATGTCATGGCTGGTTGATGAAATAATGGATCTGGTTCCCAATAAAGAAAAGCAGTCAGTGAGGGATGTACATTTCAGGGTGTGGTTTGGGAATTTCATAAACTTCCTGCTAAACCAGGCCGATGAAGGGGAGGAAGCACCCAGGAAGCTACTGGTCAGGACTCCCATCTTTCCAAAGGGATCCCAGCGTAGTAAAGAGAATTCCTACAGGAAAATACTAGATCACATCCAATGGAATCTATGGGGGTATAGTTTCAACATCGAGAATAAACTGGTGGTTAGGATGGCTGGGTTTATCTATATGTTTATCTACGGCTGGATGTTTCTGGTCAGGGATACAAACACGGGTGTGAGACTGAGAACATTCATTATGGCGTCCATACTGGAAATGGGGTAGCGTGTCAACTTGGGGATCCCAGTGTTGGCCAAACTATACAAGGTGTTGTAGCACATTAGTAAGGAAAATAATCCATAGAGGGTGTGCAGACCACTAAATTTCTTATATGGATTGATAGTGGAACATATGGGCATATATGAGTATTTAAACCCTATTTCTTCTCCCAGATCAAACTTCTGAATGACCATCCTAAATGAACTTGGGAGATGTTCGGCCAAGATGACTCCAACACTCATGCTGAACAATGTCTGGAAGGTGTTTGAATTCAAATTCCATCCATTTCCGCTGCAAATAGGTGTATTTACTGACAACAGATAGGGAAATTAGGAGCATCTGTCTTATCTCCTGGCCTTCTAGGGTGGAGTTCTGGTGGCATGGGTAGACTGTGAGCCTATCTATGATCCATACACCCAACACCACATTGCAAGGTAGTTCTAGTGCATGCATAGGTAGACCCCACAAGTCTACCTGGGAGTAGTCCATGAGGATCATTCGTGAGTGATGAGGCAGATGTGCTTCATGTTAACATGAGAGTATGAAAAAATGAAGAATGAACTACCTATTCCCATTGCTACATATGGGTTGGTCAAGGAATATTCCACGAGTTGGGAAGCATCCTACCCAAGGGAGATGACGAAGCGATGAATAATTAGTGATAATGATGGGGAATCCCCTAAACCTCAAGGTCGGGGTCGGAAAGTGACAAGAACACACCATGGTGGTGGATTTGATGCACATCTCAGTGTTGGGGATATGGAAGGGCCAATGATCCTAAGGCCTGCACCGAGTGGAGGGTAAGAAGAACCGATGGACCCGGCTGCCCCAAATGAGCAGGACCAGAAGAGAAGAAGGCTAGCTAGAGGGTTATATAGGATACCCACTAAGGCTCCTAGGAAGAGGTTGTTCCACATAGATATGCATCTGGATGTTGTCTTTCCAAATTCTCATCACAAATTGGAAGTCAACA
Organism: Viscum album; assembly: GCA_963277665.1. Classification (NCBI taxonomy): domain Eukaryota; kingdom Viridiplantae; phylum Streptophyta; class Magnoliopsida; order Santalales; family Viscaceae; genus Viscum; species Viscum album. Next base: position 798,532,122 of record OY728150.1, on the reverse strand, counting down.
AACAATTTCTTAGTCCTTCCAAGATGTGGGATCACATCAATCATCATGGGATGGGTCTGTCTGAGATTGTATGTTATGAGGAAGGGTTTTTGGTTTCTTGGGAGGAAGGGGAACAATACATCGCCAAATAGGAGGACTTTTTGCATTCTCTGGGTACTCAATGTCAAATTATGGACTGGTTGAAAGTACCGCTTAATAAAATAGTCCCACCCCAACCGTCTTCCACCAAGATGAGGGAGAACTTCCATTTACCTGATGAATCTGAGGGATCCTCCTGGGGAGAAGAGGCTGATAGGGGGAGTCCATTGGTGGAAGGAAAGGTTGCGGCCTCAGAGATGAAAGAGCTTGTCGAAACGCTTGAGATAAATTCAAAATTATTCCACTATGGTCCTCAGTCAGGTCATCTAGGATTTCTCAACTGACATTTTCCCAGTGTTGTAGAACCTTAAATGTAAAAACCATTCTCACACGATACCAAATGTATCTTCAAGGTCTGCACCTGGGACAATGCTGATTGTAGAATATAGCATGTATACAACCCCTAGGGTGGTTCTCATGGAGTCTTTGGAGTTACCGACACTATATGGGGGGCCACATCCTAGGATTCTGACAACAACTTCTCAAGAGAAAGACCCATTGTTTGACATCTGTATGTCCTCTCCCACACTGAATTTATAACTTATGTCTTTTGATCCTAACCCACTGACATCGTATAGTTCTATTTGAACAGATCTTTATATGGTGTGGTCCATACTGTTGAGGATGGTTGGGTCTACCAATGATCCTTCACCAAGGGGAATGCCATTTTTCATGGAAAAAATCATGGCAGTTGTGACCATGGGTTTGGTTACTGGAGAGACTGAACCATACATCATCGGGGTGGAATCCAATGACAAACACCAACCACATGACCTGGAGCGCAACCAACCTAACATGCCACCAGAGAAGGATCCTACTACCAAAATTCTATAGGTGTTCCCAGTATATGAACCAGCTGACCCAGAGGACCGAGATGAGACTGCTTTTGATGAAGAGGATAGTATGGTTGTCCACCGCCGGTCATGGAAATTGATCAAGTGGTTCATAAAAAACCCATTATTATAGTGGGTAATCCAGGTGGGAATAATTCACCCCCAATTATGAAAATTATGTGCAGTAGGAGTAGATTCACGATTCCCACACATGCTCATCCAAGATTACCTTGCCAAGAGCGTCAAAGAGCACACACATGGCTTCAGTGTAGACTGGCAGCGGAGGAAGTCGGTCAATGTATAGAGGGTTCCGGAGGTTGAACATGGGATCATGTGCTTGGAAGTGCATCTAAATGGGAGATCCTCTTTCATTGATACCCAAACAGGGTTTATATTTCAATTGCAGACTCAGCTAGAAAAAATTGATGAGAAGCCCAGGCAAGTATCCCATGAAATGGACAACATCCTCACTGAGATATATCATGCACTGATTAGGGCTAAGGAGATATTCCCTGTGGCCAATGAGGAATAGAGAGAGCTTGGAAGATGAGAGAAAATTATAGATTCCATGTACCAAAATAGTGGTGGAGCTAGAACACTCTATTCAAGCGGTTAATCCATCCATTGGAGGGGCCAATCCATGGGTGTTATAATTTTCATGAACTCACAAACTTACATTCATACTTTTCTGCTTATTTTAAGTGTGTGAATGGAAAACTTATTGGTTGTTTATTTAAATTAGCATATCTCAATAATAACCTATTATATAACCAGTGATCAATCCTTAATCTCACATGGGTCATACCTGATGTGAGAAACAAGGGATGACTTCATAATCATTCAATTTTGTGTGAGAGTGCCAGCCAATTTTTGGGAACTCAAGGCTCAAGCAGTCATTCGGTATATTTGGGACCAGTAGAGGGGTTGAAACTAGAGAATAGGTTTATTTAAGTAGCATAATTACCTTTCCCATATCACATTAGTACATCAGTGAGATAACACCAGTGTTGTTAGAATCAATTCGAACAAAGGGTAATGAGCAGTGTGAATCACAATACCCAAAATTTAGAACATAGTGAAAGGCAGCATGATCATGGAGGATAACTTTTGACCGTATTAAAAACATAGTATCCATATCATGTTATCCTGAAATGGGCTTAAACAGATGAGGGCCATCCACTGATCATATTCGAAAACAGAGGGCCTGACTCGAAATGTCTTCCAATATATTTTAGAATGTCATCCCTAAATAGTAGGTGAGCCAAAAGGCCAAGAATCCATGCCATTTTGGGGTCACTTCAGATGTTAAACAGAGTGAGGATCCGAATAAAGGTCACACAAATCATGGGGTGGAGTAATGGGTTGTTCGAATAGAGTCTGACACTCATAGAATTATTCCATTGTGAAAAAAATGCATTGGGTGAGCGTATCGGTCTAAATCAAGATCATGCCTAATTATGAGAGGGACCTCTTAGGTGAGGACCTAGTATGATCTACACTTTTACGTCGTGTAAGTGGGGGTGATAAGAACGCTGTTTAGCATCATACGGTGAGGATGATGCATGGAATATTTTTAACATCGTATGATCAGGATGTTTCACATAGTTTAAGGTCATACTACCTGGACCATGACCAATAGTTTAAAGTCATGTTACACGAACCGGGAACCCCTAGTTTATGTTCATAGAGTTCAAACCATGATTAGGGGAAAAGAACAAGGGAATTTAATGTTCATGGGGTTGGGCCCTATGTGTAATGCCTAGGTGTTTCTATGTATCCCATAAGGATGATAATCAAGATAAACGTAGTTCTTAAGCACATTGTAGTTAGATACCAACACTAGTGTGGGAAATCCTCTTTGGCAAGGAATATAACGCATCCCATTATTATCATAGGGAATCATGGACTTGTTTTGGTTAGGGCCGTAGTTTAAAGTCATGTGTCAAGGTAGGGGTACCCCAAAGGAGAAATTTGTTGTGTGGTTCATAACCTGACGCGAATGAAGAAATAAGTCCACACCACACCACACATTCCTGAAAGGGAATTCGAGGCCACGATAGGGAGTTTACCATTCAGTGGATGGACCCAAGGATCAAATGTATGAATGCCTCTATGTATCCTATAAGGGTAGGAATCAAGACTTACATAGTTATTTGGGTTCCAAATAGTTTAACATCATGTGGTGAGGATGATGGGGTAACAGTTTAAGGTCGTATGATAGGAAAAATTGGTTACACAATCTCATATATGGATATTACCATACCAAAACCCCTAAGCCTACGTGAGCCATCCTTGGTATAGGAGACAAGGATCATTGTCAGGACTTCCCTGTCTAATGATATCATGCAATGGTGGAAAGGAAATGTATGGTGGGAAAAATCCCAAAAGAACCAACATTCCAACTCAACGTGTGCTAATACATAGAGTTACAACACTGGGGGTGTTGAGGATCCATAAAACAGAATGTTTCATTAAACATGTGATTCATAACATCTGATATTTGGTACGCAATGGGAGCGGTATGACAATGCAGGATAACTATTGACCTTGTTCGAAACACAACATCCATTTCACATTATCCTATAATGCGAACAAACAAATGAGGGTCGACTATTGACAATATTATAGATGCAAGAATGGTATCGAATTTTTTTTCAAAAACCTTTGGGGAATTGACTGAGGATGGTAGGAGATCACTGAGGTCTAGAATCCATACCATTAGGGGGTCCCATGTAGTTTAATAATTATATAGGATGGTCACAAGAAGTGGTGATATTGAAGGAAGTACATGGTTCTGTTATTATAAACACAACTTGAATGAGTACCGAAGAAGTCCACACCACACCATGTACTTTTGGGAGAACCTTGGTCGAAAGGGGTTAAGGAGGGAAAATTAGTTGCGACTGGACCACAAAAAGGAAGAATGGGTTTCACTATATATCCCATAAAGACGAGAATCAAGCCACACATAGTTCTTGGAGGTGGTATGGAAGGTGGCCAATACCAAAAGGGAGTGATATCCTCTTTTAAAGAGGAACATCGTAATTGTTATATAGTTTAACTTCGTGCCAATATAGATGAGAATAATCCTTTCTCAAGGTTCTAGATATTGGACCATAAAAGTGACCAATTTAATATCATGTGCATGGTACATGCCTGTGTAGTTTATAATCATGCGGTATTGACAAAGGGAGAAGATATATTAAGGGCAGTATGTGGTGTGGTTATTACAAACCTGAAGTGAATGAGGACAGAATTCCACCTCACACCACACACTTCTGAGAGAATAAACAAGGTTCAAAGTCATGATAGTTGGAATTTGCGACCAAGGATCCTAGTTTATGGTCATAAAGTTCAGACTATAAGGTGTGGAGAGGTGTGTAATAGCACCATGAGGTAGAGACAACATGGGTAGGATAGAATAAATCCATACCAGATCACAACTTTCTAAGAAGAAAATACCCATACCCAAAAAATGGGGACAAAAAAGGTTCATAAATCTGTAGTTGGAACCAAAGGCAATGTTCTAGGTCATCGATACATATCCCACAAGGGTGATAATCAAGCCACATATAGTTTTTAAATGTGTCATAACAAAAGGCCAATGTCATAGGGACAATGTATTCTCAAATGAATACATCATATGGATAGGTAGTTATCAACACACAACCTGTATGAAGAAGATGTAGTTATATATTGTACGATAAGGATGTAAGAGATCATATTTTATGGTCATAGAACTCGGACCAAGAAAGACATGGTTCTTCCATGAAGGCACAAAACATACCCATATCCCTAAGCCCATGTGAGATATACTTGGTGTGGGAAACAAGGGTAGATAAGATCTTTACAACACATGGAATACTCAGTAGGGGGAGTGGTGTGGATTCGAAAATAACCCTACGATGTTGAATCATCCTTTTAACATGAAAAGGTGCACTGAGGGATAACACCAAGGGTGTACAAATTCAACTTGAACATGATAGAGTGGAAAGGGATGTGAATCACGAGAAAAATATTTAGGACATAATGAGGGTGGCATAACAATGGAAGATAACTCTTGACCATGTTCGAAACACATCATCCTTATCATGTGACATGAAATGGGAATAAAAAAAGAGGGTCGACTACTGACCAAACTTTCTACATTGGGCATGTCTCATAATGTCACTCAAAATCCTTCTAGACGTTGGCCCAAAATGGTAGGCGATCCATATGGCTGAGCATCCATACCGTCCAAGGGTCCTTTCGAACATGAAAGATGATGAAACCCCAAATAAAGGGAGACATGAATCATGTAAACATATGAAATCGTGTCCATATATAATCCAACACTCTAGGTCCTAAACTATAGTGCATCTAAGCATGTTGATGAGGCATAAAAATGGTCGAGGTCTATAGTTAAGGGTGGACGACTCAAGGAGGTGAGTGGAGGAAAAGGGGAAAAATGGATTGATGAACATGGGGTTGGACCCAAAGACAAAATGTATGGATGTTCTTATGTATCCCATAAGGATGGTAATCAAGCCACACATAGTTCTTTAAATGCCATGCAGTTTAACATCATACGGTATGGATGCAAGGGGTAGAGGTTTCTCAATAGAGAAACATGTATGGTATGGTAGAATAACCTGACATGAATGAGGATGAAATAATTCCACATACCACACCATTCACAATATCAGGAGAGAACCTAGGCCAATGGGTTGAGATAAGGAATAGAAGAACATGAGGCTGGACCTAAGGACAACATGTCCGGGCATTCCTACGTATCTCATATTGATGGGGAATAAAACCATACATAGTTATTGAAATCCGTGTAGTCTAACATCATGCGGTAAGGATGAGAAAAAAATGGAAGGTAGATCCAAAAAGGAAAGTAAATGGCATGGATATTGACGTGAATGAGAACCAAAGAAGTCTGCACCTCACCATGTGCTTCCAATAGAGTTTCGGCTAAGGGGCTAGGCCTGAAGGTTGGATTTGTGGTACCTAGGGCTAGGCCCAAAGATGAAATGTTCAAGTGTTACTACGCATCCCATAAATATGGGAATCAATCAATATGTAAATATGAAAGGTATTTTTTCAAAGTTCTGGACCATGCACTAAAAGAAGAGTAATTTGATGGATATTGTTAGTTTTTTAGTGTGGGTGTATTTTTTTGGTACAAGAGACCCAGGGTGGAGAATCTGAGCATCACTGAAGGAATAAATCCATATGTAGGTGTTGAAGCTCCTTTCCATAATATAGTTTAAATGACTGAAAAAGGGAGTACCTTAGCCCAAAGTGATTCATCCTTTGAAGAAACATAAAAAATCGACAAAGGCATGAAGAAGGATTTCTTCCCACTTGGGTCACGCAAGTTTCCTCATTGTCGTGCAAGTATACTTGCGCACCGCATAGTGGTCACGCAGGTGACTTGCGCGCCCTCTTTCATTCTCGCTTGGGGTCTTCAGCAGCCTATAAATACCCCAGGTGGGCCCCCCATTTGAAGACGGAAAAATTCCAAAAGTCAGATTTAAGCTCTGGTCGCCCTAGTCTTTTCTTGAAGTCTTCTGGTCACTTGTAATGTAATTTCTTACCTAGAATGGAAGATCTGAATAGGGGAAACAAGGCCTATGTGTGGAAACTCATCAACACTTGCACGCCTAAGTGGCCATCCCTTAAGGGAAATGGACACACTTGTGCGCCTCCTTATACTTTCAACATAAATTGCGCGCCAATATTTTGGAAGCCTTTAAGGATAAAACTAAGGGCTTGAGCCAAGCCTTTCCCAAGTATTACCCTAAGGGTTGACCGTCGCGTAGGTACCCATGTGTCGCGCAAGTATACTTGTGTGACCAGGACTTTCACGCCAACGCAGGACTTGCATGCCTCTCTCTTTTTGGGTGCCCCTCCGGCATATTCACCTCTCTTATTCAAATCCACCTCTCTTATTCAAGATTTAGTCTTCAAGACACTCCTCAAAGCCATTTTATGGGATATTTACTTGATTGAATTCCTTATTTGAAAGTAATTATGTGGAAAATTTCTCAAAACATAGTTATTTACATTTCTTTTATCACTAAAGTGAGAGATTTGATTCATTAAACCTCATTCATTAAGATGAGTGGATCTTTAACCTGGGACTCCTTTTCAGAAGTAATCCCCAGTCATTATTCCCAAATATGGGCTTCCTTATCAGGAGTAAGTCCCAATATCAAATCCCCAAATAAGGGAATCCTCCTTAGGAGTAAGCCCAAAATCCCCCAAATTGGGCCTCCTTTTCAGGAGTAAGCCCCAGTCCTCAAGTTCCCTTAATTTTGGGCATCCTCCTTAGGAGTAAGCCCTATGTTCCCAAAGTCTCCCAACACGGGCATCCTTCTTATGAGTAATCCCCAGTCATAAATTCCCAAATCTGGGAATCCTCCTCAGTAGTAAGCCCCAAGTTCTCAAATATGGGCTTCCTCCTCAGGAGTAAGCCCCAACCATAATTCCCTTAACCTGGGCCTCCTCCTTAGGAGTAATCCCTAGTTCTCAAGTCCCTTTAACTTAGGCCTCCTTCTCAGGAATAAGCCACAGTCATAATTTCTCTTAACCAGTCTTAATTTGCTTTTGATTTGGACTTCCTTATCAGGAGTAAAACCCAATCATAAGTCCCATCTAATTTGGGCATCCTTTTAAAGAGTAAGCCCTAAGTTAAGTATCCAAATCTCCATCAAGCACATAAACCTTTATGGACCTTGTTCCTGGGTTTCTTCCCTGAAGTAAATCCTAATATTCATCTATTTGGGAAGTCATACATACATAAGCCCCATATCATTTCTTATGAAGGCACAATTGTCAGGTTTTACCAATACCTCTTGTTTCTCACACCAAGTATGACTCACATGAGCTTAGAGTGTAAAAGTAATTCTGACATCTTTCTTTGATCCATCAATCATGCATAAACCTCATACTTCTTTACTCAAACTACGTGGGTTCTGATTCCTTTTCCAAAACAAAGGATACGTAGGTAGCCCATCTGCGGGTACGATCCCAACAATAAAATAATCTATGTCCTTATTAATGACAATAAACTTCAAGTACCTTGCTGAGTGGCTTTAAAACAAGTATGGTTATCATAATGACCAAGAGATTTATATATAATGTGTCGAAGGATACCATTGATTAAGAATTTCTAAGCAAATACAGATGATTCTCTATCGATGAAGAACCTCGAATACATATAAAAGATTCTCTAAATCTCATACATATTAATCATTGATTTTCAAATTTAAAGGAAATATCATTTTCATACTTGGTAATTTAATAAGGATTAATGAACATAAATTATATCTATAAAGAGAGTCCCAGAGTAGATAGTAATTCCCCTAAAAAGGTGTGATGAGTTCGAACTCTCATCCTCTTGACCAATGAAAATTCTTAAGCCTCATCAGTTCACGACTAATGAGCACCTACCTTTGGAAAGTAGATCCAAATGGATATGGAATCATTGGATGTTTCCAGTTCTATGAACAATCCCATTAGAAACTACTTGGAATGTTTGAACCTTAAATCAATGAGGTCATCCCCAATTCTAGAGGAAAAAAATGGTGAACCCGACATGAATCCTTAACCAAGTTAAAATTATGTTTTACTTATTTGTTAGGTCCCTATTTAAACTCAATGAGAGGTCCAACAAAATAATCAATAACATATGTGCTCATCCAAAAGATGTAGTGGCTGGACTTATCTTGATTACATATGTTATATCAAATAGGAAATATTTTCCAAGATCTTCTACATTACAGAAATGGCTTCTCTTAAGTTCACGCCTGTGAATACCTCTGATGTGAATGCCTCTATTGCTACTCCTGCTGGATCGTCGTCTGTTATGAGGATGACATCACCAACTCAGCGTCTTCAATGCTGGGTATCGAATGCGCTGGTTAAGGAATACCATCAAAATGGTACTATTCCGTCTCTAGAGGCCGCTTGACAAGCCCTCCAAGTCAATAATTCACCCTGGTCATCTGGACAGCGATGAACAACGATCAAGAAGTAGGTGGTTCCAACCACCATCTCCAACCATTTCGGGTCATTATCCCCAGAACACAATCACCAGTACCTCCCATATTATGAAGAGGTGAATGAGCAGGTCCCTCAGGGCCTTAATTTAAGGAGATTGGAGTCCTTCTCAAGGGATCCCATCAACAATCGCCACCAGACTAATGCAGCAGTGCACCCTCAACATGATGAGGGTATCATCTCCAGGCATTTGGATCAGGTTCCTCAAACCTGAGTAGGCAAGACGAACCGCTATAGGAAAAATCTTGTCAACAGTGAGCAGGTTCTTATATCTTCCATTTCTGGAGAAGTCCACCAACCTAACTTGGTGGAAAGCAACGAGTGGGCACACACACCAGTCCATTTTAATTCTGCTATCCAGCAGACTCGCCTAGAAGCAGCACGTCAATCCCGTCAGCCAATTCCGGTGGAGTACTATAGACTAGAACATACACCTGTTTATAAATCATCACCTAGTCAGCAGGCTCGTCGGACTACATACGATGGAGCCTGCCAACCCAATGTGTTGACAACTGGAAAACAGGCACATACACCTACTTACACTCATCAATCCTACCAATAGCCTCGTCTGTCAATATTGAAGGAAGCTCATCAACCACGTTCGGCGGAGTGCAATCAGTAGGCACATACACCTATTAGCATTGATCAAGCCTACCAATAGTCTCGTTTGGTAGAATCCGGAGAAGTCAGTCGGAAATCTCCGGTGACAAACAGGAGGAAGACTCAACTCTCTTCCCCCACACTTGAGTACTATCAGAATTCACTGACATGAAAAAGAGGACAGGAGCAGGCACATACACCTAATCTAATCACAGAATGGACGTATATCCCCGTTCCGGCAGCTGAAGTCACCAAGCACATTCTGTCAATGGTGAAAGAGAGGAAGCCAATCCCTACTCATATTTTGGATGCCTGCCAGGATATTATAACAACTTCAACAGTATCTTAGTAAAAAACAAATAAATCTATCCCTTCCAGTGGAGTGACACGTCAACAGTTCACTCTAGAATAGACACATACCTCTGTTCCAGTCCAAGAGGGTTGTGGGGCATACTACCCCATATCATACATACAACCAAGTCCGGCACATACACCTGATTTGAGTGGAGATAATCATCCTAAACTGATCATTTCTCCTAAGTAGGCACATACACCTTCTCATAATAACCACTTTCATCAACAAGTGGTTCCCAAAGTGAGTAAGAAGGCATCTAAGAAGAAGACCCGGCCAACATAGTCAAGAAATCAAGAGACGATCTGTAATAAGGCCTTGCTCGATGTTGGAGTTCTTGAAGCCCTCAGAAAATTATCTGTTGGAATTCAAGATTCTACTCCATCATTTCCCAATAGTGGGAACATTAATTCTAAAGTTCTTCATCAGAAAGTTCCTCATGAAGTCTTTCTTCATGACAATTCGGTCGATCTCGAAGATTCATCTTCAGATGAGAGCCACAGGAACCCTCTGTGTGGCCAGAAGACCAAGGAGAAAAATGTTTCATCTTTTTTTGTAACCCACCATGGTAGTCCTCCCCATGATGATGAATTTAGCTGCGAAAGTCCTCTCCACAGTAGTAATTCACATTGACTGGAAAATTCTCCAATGGAAAATGTAGTGAGAGAAATCCCTCTTATCTTGAGGCACTTGCAAATGTGAAACTAGTCATATCTGATGCTTTACCGCTAGCAGGTGAAATAATTTCTCAATCAGAAGATATCCCAGGGTGTAGGTCATTTTCTGAACCACCCCTGGTTCATTCATCTTCTAGTTTGATGAGTGAATTCTCTACCAATCTTGTTGAATCCGTTTAAGAAACAAGGAAGTACCATCTCTGGTCTAATCAAGTAGATAAATATTCATCTAATGATAAAGAGGAAATGCTGAATATGAGAAAACAACTGGAGAAAGGTGAAGTTCCAGTTATGTTTTGGCCTTTGGATGACTTTCAGTATGACATTCTAGAGATGTTGACGGAAGATGGAATTCATGATATTCGTCTCAACATATAGAAAAATATTTGTTAGTTGAAAAAGAAAATATTATCTTATGATGAATATGAAAATCATGTCAAGATAATTGAAGGGTTACAATGAAAAATTGACTTGGCATCTCTCTCAGTTTCTTGATATCCGAAGGCGGAAAAGCAGCAGAGAGCCCTTCAGTGTTCATGCCTTGGCGCACTAAGAAGATTGCGCCAGTTAATTTCCAATTCCCCATCTGGTATTCATATCAGGGGATGGGGTGTTCATGGAGCACTACATTTCACTGTACTCTCCAGTCATCAAAGCCCGCTGAAAATGGTCTCATGCAATGTTATTTCCCATGGCCAGCCACAACCAATTGGCTTTGTTTGTAATCAAAGGATCACTCAAGAATTGGCCTCAACTAGTTCTTCTCAAAATCAAGCATATAGAGAACAAGTTGTTGAATTACTCCTTCAACAAGCAAACGAGAATATTGAACATGCCTCTCATTTGGATCATGCACATCATCAAGTGACAGAAGTGTCAGAAATCATCAAACGGTCTTTTGAGTCGGGTGATAAAAGTGGATGCAGGTTGATGCATCCAGCCAATTTCCAGACTAAAGTCTGCAATATCAAGAGATATTTTAAGAAATTCTCAGATATAGCATGTCAAGAACCACCCCATCTCACTAGATTGGGGACTCTTTTAACCTAACCCTGAGAATCAACAAATAGGATTTGAGGAGTTGAGTAGGAACATCAGGAACAGCCCCAGTCCACCGGATTGGGGAATTTTTCAAATCATCAATCTCTTCCTCAGAGAAATTCAGTCTTCTCTCAATTAGGGAAGAATCCCCAAGAGGAACGAAGAGCCAAATTATCAGGATATTCTCTCCAAATTACGGTTCTTCAAGATGTTCATGAAGGATCAAATCGAAAAAAGGCAATGTCTCATCAGGGACATGGAAGAAGAAAATATCGCAGAAATTCTGATATAAGGGATGAAAAGAATTATGTATCAATTAATGTCATCAATGTTGTTGTTGTTGATCCCCTAGATGATGCTCACTCATAGGGATCAGATGAAGAGGTTCCTACTCAAGAAGTTTTATGCACAGACACAAATGAAGAAGGTGTGCATACATGAAATCAAAGGCTTACCCAAAATCTAGGTAATCCTTCAAGTAACCAACTTCCCCCTCTTCGAAAGGTTTCCAATAAGGGTAAAGGAAATAATCAGGTTATATACCCTTCCTCTGGAGAAGGTCAATCTCTCTCATTAGATCAATGATTTGCACAACAGGAGGAAGAAACAAAGGAGTTGAGGAGGTTGAATGCAGAACTACTTCAAGGTAGTATTCCTCCTAAGCGTGTTGGAGTTAGTCATCCAAGGGAATTTGTTTCAGCTACTGAGATGGATCAAGAATATCCTCCTTTATCAGTACACCCTCATAGGTCTAATTATAGGGGTCAAGTGCAACAAGAACCGGTGGTGTTATCATCAGTTGCAGTGCCAGCCACCACATCTGTCCAAGCTCTAGTTATCGCACCTTCTCAAATCCACGCTCATCCGGATGTTTCTCAAAAGTTAATAACTACTATTGAGTCATTAACAGCTCAGTTGAAAGCTATTGAGGGAAAGAGTGCCCAAATTCAACCGAAAAATAGAGCTTACCCTGAATGGTTTGATGTGATTCCCCCCCCCCATCAAATTCCGCAAGTACCACATTCCCAATATTTAATGGTTCAGGAGATCCAGAGAAACACTTAACACATTTTTTTTCTCATTGCGATTCTATGATGGTAACCCCTCAGCAACAGGAAGTAGTTAAGCTTAGGTGTTTTGTACAGTCATTACAAGGGCCTGATTTTGTTTGGTACACAAGCTTGAAATCCCATTCAATTGCCGGGTGGGAGGATCTCCGTCAATGATTCCTTCTTCAATTCAGCTCAACTTTGCCAAAGACAATAGTTTTTGATCTTACAAACTATAAGAAAAGGGAGAATGAAAGGGTTTCAGATTTCATTGCTCGCTGGAAGGGATTAACATATTCCCTAAGCTTAGCACTCCCTCAAGAGGAATTTTTTCCAATATGTGTGGCAAATCTTTTTGATGAATTACACACACCATTGATCCCTTTGAAATACACATGAGGGTTTTGAGACCTTACTTTAATCACTCAACAGATTGAAGATTATCTTATGAAGAATAAGTATAAAACTCGTGTAATTCCATCAGCTCCAGGAAGGAGAATGGGTAAAGCAGAGACTACTATTTTTATGCTTAAACAAGAACCTGTACCTACTTCTACTTAAAAGCATTCATCTTATCGAAGGGATCCACCTCCTGAAAGTCAACAATAGAGGCTGTTTCGTGAAGATGATCAAAGAGATCAAAGACGAAAACAATTTTAGGATTTTAAGAGAAAAATTTATTCTTTCCAAAATGAAAAAGTTCCTGGTTACTTCATTTCGGCTCTGGAGAATAATTTGGTTCAATTTTTAAGGACAAACGACCGAACAAGGAAGGATATGAAGACTGTCGCAACTATTTCCCCTTTCATCAGATGTTGGGGCATCCCATTCAAGAGTTTTTTGTCTTCAAGGACCTCCTGCAAAAAATGTTTGACTCGGGACAAGTCAAATTGAAAGGTTCTTCAGCTAAGGTACCATGTGTTACTGCTACAAATCCAGTGGAAGAATGCGAGTGGCGGGAAGTAAAAAAACAAAAATGCACAGAAATATGATGATTGGATGGTCAGAAAAACTATCAACTGAAATCATGCCATTTTTTGAACACAATTGAAGAAACCAATTGTGTCTTCTGCTATGAATGCCACAACAAAACCCTCTTCATCAGAGGGAAAATCCTCAAAGAAACGGCATAATTCAAATAAAGAGGAACAATCATAAGAAGATGAAATTGTGTCAAAGACGAAGTTGTCTTTGACTCTAGCAGATTTTATGCCATCTATTTTGAAGCCATGGGCACTGTCCCACCAAAGGACACAACCTAAATTGGCTAATCAGGCAGAGACTTCATCAGATGAAGAGTTGATCTTTGGTTCTGTTAATATGATTCATTTAACAGATCCTTATGCCAGTCACAGTTTCGATCCTGATGACCCTGAGTTCCCTATATCAAACAGAGGAATTAGAGGGAGTTTCAGAGGTCTGAGATATAGAGGAAGATGTGGATATCCCAGAATCCACTATTCCAATTCTACCCCTACCAGAACTGTATATGCAGCAGAAACTCATGGCAGAGCCCTTTGGCAGGCTCAACAAGAACAAGAAAATTATTCCACCAATAGTAGATTCAGTCCTGGCACAATTACTCTAGAGGATCTATTAGAGGTTTCACTTTCTCCCTCTCAGCAAGTAAATAGACCTAATCGGTCTAATACTCTAAGTTTGGGAGTATTTTCAACTCCTACCCTGATACAGGAAGCATCCACATCCAAAGCTTCAACTTCTAAGGCACCTGTGAAACCACATGTTCATGTTGGGAAACACAGACCGTTGGATAAAAAATATGATGTTTTGAAGCATTTGGCCCAAGTACCGGCCAAGTTATCAATTATGGATGCCTTCAATCTATCAAACGATCTTTGGGAGTCACTCATTGAGGCTTTGTCAAGTCCTCAAGAATTCGAAACTGAAATTGTTGTGGCTGAAGTCTACCATGTTGAGAATGGTACTACAGAATGCCATGTAGTGATATCTTTCACAGATGAAGATGAAGATGATGTCGTTCGTGGACATAATAGACCTTTGTACTTATCTGGAAAGGTCAATGGTGTATAAATCCAAAAAGCCTTCATTGATGATGGTTCAGGAGTCAAACTCATCCCCATTCATACACTTCATTGATTAGGCCTCACAGAATCTGATTTATCTCCTTCTACTTTGATGTTACAAGGGTATTATAAAAATGAACAAGAACCACTGGGCGGGATTACACTCAGAACTCAGTTTGGAGACCTTGTATCCAATTCAGATTTCATGGTTTTTGATCACGATACAGCCTTCAATGTTTTTCTTGGAATACCTTGGCTACATCAACATGCAGTTATCCCTTCATCATACCATCAATGACTCAAATATTTTTTCGATGGTCAAATTGGGACATTGTATGGTGATAAGTCCCCTTTAAAAACATGTAAATATCAATACACGGTCCATACATATGACCTTAAACTATTTGCATTTCTCTTGTCCAACATGATGTAAAATTGTGCCCCTATATTCGTCCAACATGATGTTAAACTGTGTTGTCCTTGCTGCAAGACTTTAAACTACATAGTCCCTTACTTCAAGTAAGACGTTAAACTGCACCATCCATGGTCCATGCATATGACCTTAAACTATTTTCATTTCTTTTTTCTGACATAACGTGAAACTGTATCGTCCCTTTTCATCGAACATGATGTTAAACTGTGAAAAAGTTCTTAATACGTCTTATATGACGTTAAACTATATTTTTTCCTTACTTCATGACATTAAACTACACAGTCCCCCTTTTCTTCCAACATGACGTTAAACTGTATTGTCCCCATCGTCTTAGCTACAGGATGCTAAACTGTACAACACCCTTATTGACCAACATTATGCAAAAACTGTGTTCATGTCCAACCTGAAATAAAACTGAACAAAGTCCCTTAATACATCCTACATGACATTAAACTGTATTTTGTCCCTTCTACATGACATTAAACTGTGCAGCACCAATAGTCCTCACTGCAAGACTTTAAAATGCATAGTCCCTTCATATGTCCTACATGACATTAAACTATGCATCGTTAAGGTTTTTGATACCTCTTATTTCTCACACCGAGTATGACTCACGTGAGCTTTGATTAAACTTAAACCATAACACCCTTTCTGGGCCGCTAACCATGTGTAATTCCCAACACCATTTTTTAGGTTGTTGTTCTCAAAAACAACTTGATCACAAATTCATTCTTTAATTGAACTACGCAAACTTTGATCCTTGAATTCTAGGCTGGGTACGTAGGAAACCTCCCAAGGTTCAATCCCAAAACCAATATATTCACATCGGTTCACCTCTATCTCATATGATGTTGATTTATGAAGCCACCCCCAGAATCAATCTCTTCACATTGGTTAACCTTTGTCCTTGCTATATGACGTTAAACTATACCACACTTTTTTCCTATATGACAATAAACTACAACATTCTTTTCCACCCTCACCTGAGAGGGAATCATTATTTACATTGATCTCCAATCATGTTATATTCCAAAGACTACATGCATACATGGCAATGCCTGAACCTTTTATCTTGGGTCAAACCATCATTGCACTAAAGTCCCCCTTTCACCCTTCACTTGTACGAACCAAATCTGTACAAAGAGTATTTCTTGAACTTCGTGCAGCTTGATTCCCATCCTTATGGGATAGGTAGGAATGTTCGAGTGTCCCTCGAACCAAGCCCCAAGTATTTGGGCCTAACCTCAAATTCCACTTTCAGTCCCCTGGCTGAAAAGTCCCCTTATGAAAACACACATTGTGTATTCATTATTTTGGTCTGAGATCTATGACCTTAAACTAATATTTCCTATAATTTTTTCCCACATGAAGTTAAACTGTATTTTAATAACTACGTATGGCTTGATTCCCATCTTTATGGGATACGTAGTGAATTCCAGCATCTCAATTCAGGACCCAGCCACAACTTGATTATGGTTAGCATTGGTCTATTTATCTCTTTCATGCATTGAAAAAATGCCCATTTTTTAGGTTTCATACTCCTAACCTTAAATATTTTCAGATATCCATAACGCTTTTTCTTGACTTCTGGTCACAAAATGTCTGATTCCATAGATTTCTTTTTCTTGACTATGCAGCATGTGCCCTTAGGCGACCTTGCATAAACAGTCTGCATAACTGAACTGTCAGCCAAAAGATTCTATTATTTGACTATGAAGCCAATTCCCTTAGGCGGCCCTGCATAATTCAACCCCCTAACGGGTTTTTTAAATAATGGTAACTTCATTCTTGGGAAGAAAACCTCTTTTGTCTTTAGTTGTCTTAATGAAAATATGTAGGGATCCGTAAAAATGGACATCCTTAACATATTTGTCCCATACACTTTTTCTTGATATGAAATTATTCAAGTCTATGGTTTATATTTCCCTTCCCTACATTTGGGCCAGACCTTCGTAGGAGTGACATTAATCTAGTTCTTAGACGATCTTGTTTGGAAATATCTTCTCCATGTTCAAGTACCTCTCTCCAGATAGCAAACTCTTTGCTTTAGAAAATTTGAATCTCCATAAACCTCGAATGGCTTTTTAGTAGTAGAAAAGTAAATTTCTGAGAGTTCTTTTTCCTTACTATGCAGCACGTGCCCTTAGGCGGCCTTGCATAAATAGTCTACATAATATACTTGTTAGCCAAAAGATGCTATTATTTGACTATGCAGCCAATGCCCTTAGGTGGCCCTGCATAATTCATCCCCCTAACGGGTTTGTTAAATAATGGTAACTTCATTTTTGGGAACTACTTCTTCTAATTCCTTTTATCCTTTTTTCATGTCATCTCTCAGATTCAAAAGTTCTGAAGTCATAGTTTACATATTTTCCCTCATACTTTAGTGTGGTAATAAGTTTTTAGAAAAATTTTCTAGGAATTGAGTAAACTTTAGTCCATTCGGTCAAAGCTATTTCGACCTTAAACATTAGCCTTTTTATGTCCGATGTGCATGAAATTAAACTGCCCACAAAAGACAAGGGAACTCTGAACAAAAGTCAAGTTCCATCTCACTAAACATACATTTCGTATGATTTAGGTAAAATTGAGTAATTAAAAGATTCACAGTTTGTAGGGTTATTTATAATAATCCCAGAAAAAATAAAACTATGTTTACTAGGCCCATTGGCTTAGGTAAAAATTTAAAGCAGGTAGTAAGAAAATACAGGTACAAATGATTGAAGGTGATAGTGTTTTTCATTGATGCACAAGAGTTAGAAGGACATCCACATATTGGAGTCTCTTCTCTTTTTTGAGGAATTACAAAAGACTTTCAACATAACTCTTCATTTTATTTACGGCATCCTGAGCTTCACCACAAGTCACTTGGAATTCATTCATTCAACTGGATACAATAAGAGATGCAATGATAACATCTCTTCTTGTAACAATTGTAAAATGATGTTCTTGAGTGCGGTTTGAGAAAAACTTTTTCTGATCAAACAATGACTATGTTTCTGTCCAAGAGACTTGGAAGATGGATACATGGATTTGAGAATGAAGCATTGGAAGTAAAGAGCCAATTTAAGAGGGTATTCTTTTTCAGATATGGTTCTAATACCATGATAGTCTTCTCTCCACCAACCAGCAGTGGAAAACATTTCACCCCATGAGTTTTCCATTTTCCTATCTGTAAGGAAATGGAATGGAAGAAAAATTTGAATGTTCACACCATTGTTCTTGTTCTTAATGCACAGCATAACCGAAATAGAGGAGTAGCAGTGCAGCTGCATCTCAGGAAGATAATTCTTTGCATCTGGAATGTTCACTCCTTGCAGATGACCATGGCCATACAGAGGTAGGAAGATGCTATGGGAATAATTAAGATGATATTTCTTCAAGAACTTAGCCAAATCTGGGAGAGTACTATCACATATCTCATAGTAATCATGGCCAACAATGTTCATCATTTCATCAATCCGCTTACTATCTTGTTCATCAGCCATTCCGATTCTTCTAGGAGCCATTGAATTTGCAAAAAGTTCAAATAATTAACTCTTAAGTGAGTTTATTTTTCATAAAAAATTGTGAATAAAAGTGAAAAAATGGCTAAGTCATTAAGGCACGCAAGTCCAAATTCGGCGTGCAAGTATAGTGTGCCGTGCAAGTTTTGGCACATAGGTATCACCGCGCAAGTCCAAATACCTCTACAGCAGTGCGACACAAAAGGAAGCAGCGGAAAACTGAGTAACTTGCACGGCAAGAGCTCGAAAGTTTGAAATCTGGGTGCTTTGCGCGAGAATGACCCCATATATATGGCCAAGCCGCAACCCTGTGCGCCTAAAGTCAGCACGCTCAACACCTGCACGGCGCCATTTGCGCGCTCAACACTTGCACACTGAATGTTCCTTGGTTTTCTTCTTTACCTCAGAGTCACATCCTCATTTTTATTTCGGATCCAACACTAAGGGGGGACTTTTTTTGACTCTCCTTTTCGTCACCGAGTCTAAACGACTGAAAAAAGGGAGTACCTTAGCCCAAAGTGATTCATCCTTTGAAGAAACATCAAAAATTGAAAAAGGCATGAAGAAAGATTTATTCCCACTTGGGTCACGCAAGTTTCATCATTGTCGTGCAAGTATACTTGCGCGCCACATAGTGGTCGCGCAGGTGACTTGCGTTCTCTCTTTGATTCTCACTCAGGGTCTTCAGCAGCCTATAAATACCTCTCGTGGGCCCACCATTTGAAGACGGAAAAATTCCAAAATTTAGATTTAAGATCTGGTCTCCCTAGTCTCTACTTGAAGTCTTCCGGTCACTTCTAAGGTAATTTCTTACCTATAATGGAAGATCTAAACAGGGGAAACAAGGCCTAAGTGTGGAAACTCATCAACACTTGCTCACCTAAGTGGCCAGCCCTTAAGGGAAATGGTCACACTTTCACGCCGCCTTATCCTTTCAATATAACTTGTGCACCACTCTTTTGGAAGCCTTTAAGGATAAAACTAATGACTTGAGCCAAGCCTCACCCAAGTATTACCCTAAGGGTTGACCATCGCGCAAGTACCCATGTGTCGCGCAAGTATACTTGCGTGACCAGAACTTGCGTGCCCAGGAAGGACTTGCGTGCCTCTCTCTTTTTGGGTCCCCCTTCGGCTTATTCACCTCTCTTATTCAAATCCACCTCTCCTATTCAAGATTTAGTCTTCAAGACACTCTTCAAAGCCATTTTATGGCATGTTTCCTTGATTGGATTCCTTATCTGAAAGGAATTTTGTGGAACATTTCTTAAAACATAGTGATTTACATATCTCTATATCACTAAAGTGAGAGATTTGATTAATTCAACCTCATTCTTTAAGATGAGTGGATCTTTAAGCTGGGCCTCCTTTTCAGAAGTAATCCCCAGTCATTATTCCCAAATATGGGCTTCCTTCCCAGGAGTAATTCCAAATCTAAAATCCCCAAATAAGGGCATCCTCCTTAGGAGTAAGCACCCAATCCTCTAAATTGGGCCTCCTTTTCAGGAGTAAGCCCCAGTCTTCAAGTTCCCTAAATTTTGGGCATCCTCCTCAGGAGTAAGCCATAAGTTCCCAAAGTCTCCCAACCTGGGCATCCTTCTTAGGAGTAAGCCCCAGTCATAAATTCCCAAATCTGGGCATCCTCCTCAGGAGTAAGCCCTAAGTTCCCAAATACGGGCATCCTCCTCAGGAGTAAGACCCAACCATAATTCTCTTAACCTGGGACTCCTCCTTAAGAGTAAGCCCCAATTCTCAAGTCCCTTTAACTTAGGCCTCCTTCTCAGGAATAAGCCCCAGTCATAATTTCTCTTAAATAGTCTTAATTTTCCTTTGATTTGGACTTCCTTCTCAGGAGTAAAACCCAATCATAATCCCCGTCTAATTTGGGAATCCTTCTCAGTAGTAATACCTAAGTTAAGTATCCAAATCTCCATAAAGCACATATACCTTTATGGACATTGTTCCGAGGTTTCTTCCCTGAATTAAATCCTAATCTTCATCTATTTGGACGGTCATACATACATAAGCCCCACATCATTTCTTATGATGGCACAATTGTCAGGTTTTACCAATACCTCTTGTTTCTCACACCGAGCATGAATCAAGTGAGCTTAGAGTGTAAAAGTAATTATGACATCTTTGTTTGAGCCATCAATCATGCATAAACCTCATACTTCTTTACTCAAACTACGTGGGTTCTGATTCCTTTTCCAAAAAAAAAGGATACGTAGGTATCCCATCTGTGGGTACGATCCCAACTCTTAAATAATCTATGTCCTTCTGAATGCAATAAACTTCTAGTGCCCTGCTGAGTGGCTTTAAAACCAGTATGGTTATCATAATGACCAAGAGATTTCTATATAATGTGTCGAAGGATACCATTGAATAATAATCTCTAAACAAATAAATATGATTCTCTATCGATGAAGAACCTCGAATACATATAAAAGATTCTCTAAATCTCCTACATATTAATCATTGATTGTCAAATTTAAACGAAAGATCATTTTCATACTTGGTAATTTAATAAGGATTCACGAACATAACTTAAATCTATAAAGAGAGTCTCGGAGTAGACAATAATTCCCCTAAAAAAGGTGTGATGAGTCCGAACTCCCATCCTCTCGACCAATGCAAATTCTTAAGCCTCATCAGTTCACGACTAATGAGCACCTACCTTTGGAAAGTAGGTCCAAATGGAAATGGAATCGTTGTATGTTTCCGGTTCTACGAACAAACCCATTAAAAACCACTTGGAATGTTTGAACCTTAAATAAATGTGGTCATCCCCAATTCCAGAGGAAACATTAGGACATTAAAAATAACATGGTGGATGACCAATTCCAAATGTGATGCCCTCTCAACCGAGGACACCACAATGCAGTACTGTTTTTGTTCATCGTGTAGCCAAGATGATAGTGTCACAGTTCAAGGTCGTATGTTAGGACTATCCCATGCACTTTAATGTCGTGTGACAAAAATGAAATAGTTTAAATTCATGTGGGACCAAGCATAATAGTTTAATGTCATATGGTTTGGATTAATTTGGAAAAACAAGTTTCTAAAGGGAATGTGCATGGAGTGATAAAGCATACCTGATATGAACGGGGACAAGGAATGTCCACACCGCACAATGCACAATCCCATGGGGGAACCTCAGGCTAAGGGGATAGAAAATATTGAGGGACATGGGGATTGACCCAAATATGAAATATCTGGGCATTCCTACATATCTCATAAGAATGAAAATAAATCCATATGTTGTTCTTAAAATGACGTGTAGTTTAACGACATGTTGTAAGGACACAAATAAATGGGGATGCTCTATAAGGAGGGGCGCATGGTGCAGTTGTTGCAAACCCAATGTGAATGAGGAAAAATTCCACACCTCACCACATACAACCCTAAAAAATAACTAAACCCATAGGTTGACAAATATATAGATAGGATCGATGGGATGGACCTAAAGACTAAATGTTTGGGCATTCCTACATACCTTTCGAGGATAATAATCAAGCCACATGTAGTTCTGAAAATGTCATGCAGTTTAATGTCATGTGGTAAGGACATGGAATAGAGAGATATTGAGAGATATAGATGGAATTTGTTTTTGCAAACCCATCATGAATGAGTACATAAGTACACACCACACCACATACTCTTGATATAGCATAAGCCAAGAGGCCAAGTGAAAGAGAAGGCTTCTAAAAACTAGGGATGGACCCGAAGACGAAATGTCCAGGCGTTCCTATGTATCCCATAAGAATGGGAATCAATCCACACATAGTTCATGAAATACAGTGAGGTTTAACATCATGCGGTTGGGATGATGGGCAGTTTAGTTTAAAGTCATAGAGCTCGGACCGTAGATGCCCGGTTTAATGTCATGTGCGTGGGATAGAAGGAAAAAAAAAAAGATGAATCACCATGAATGATATCTGGGAGATCATGGGGATGGTGATAATGATTGAAGATAACTATTTACCATGTTCACAAAACAATATCCATCTTGTGTGTCCTGAAATGGGGATAAATATTTGAGTATTAACCGCTGACCATATTTACAATACGGGACTTGTGTAAAATTGTCGTTCGAGATCCTCCAAAACGTTGGCCCAAAATGGTAGGTGAGCTAAGGTGGCGTGATACTGGGCCACTAAGGGTGTCCTTTCAGATGTTATAGATTATGTAGACCCAAATGATGGGATGCGTGAAGCATGGTGGTACCAGTGCAGTTTAATGTCTTGCGGTAAGGATGAGGTAGATCTTAGTTTAAGGTCATAGATCTTGGACTGTATATAGTTTATTGTCTTGCAGGGTGAAAAGGGTCTACGCAGGAAAAGTACTTCTTGAGGAATTTGGCATTGGTGGGAGGAGTTACATGCTCACCATCCATAGTAAATAGAGAGTATGCACCATTAGGGTAATCCTTGTGAATGATATAAGGTCTCTCCCATTTGGGATCTAAATTTTGTGGCTTCCTACCGGGTATCATTGGTGTTCTCAAGGCCAATACCATATCAACTTAAAGGAAAGAATGAATATGGACTTTATTATTGAAAGCTCTGGTTATCTTGTTCTAATGCCTCTCTAGATTGGGCAAGGCACAAAGCATGTTCTCATTGAGGGCTTCTAATTAAGCCAGACAGAATTCTGCTATCTTTTCTGGAATATGCTAATTGTGGATAGATATGAGAAGCAATGGTAACTGAATCAAATGGGGTAGGAATGCCTACGTTATATACACCCATAAATATGGGTTCACCTAGGTGGAATTACGAGTTGTCGTCTGGTAAGCCCAGAGAGAGTTGGGGAGTTTGTCTATCCAAATTATCTTGTTTTGAAAAACTATATTTTTCAGAATGTTAGAGAGGATTTTGTTGAATTCCTCTATCTACCAATTTTATTGCACATGATATTGATAGGTATGATTAGAATAGATATTGTACTTGGTGTACAATTTCTTCAGCTTGGCTTCTCGAAAGTTAGTGTCATTATCAGTGATGAATACATTAGGGACTCTAAATCAGGGGATGATATTGGAGCTCATGAAGTCAATGATGGAACAATCCTTGACCTTATAGCGTAGGACCGCCTCTCCCCACTTGGAAAAGAAATCCTTAGTTGCCGGAATGAACTTTCACTGATGAGTTGTCGCTGGTTGATTTGGTCCCATGACATCGAGTCCCCAGACTGCAAAGGGTGAAGAGTACTTGGTATTATGGAGAGTCTCTAGCAGCTGATACACAAAATTAGTATGGATCTAGCACACGTGACATATCTTGGATAACTCGATATAGTCATGAACCATGGTGGGAAAAAAGTAGCCCAATCTTCAAATCTAATGAGAGACCTTTGGCCCCATATGATGAGATCCATAGGAACCGACATGAAATATCAGCATAACCTAAGAAATATCATTCCCCTTGAATGAAACGGAGGATAATCCCATCAAAAACACATCTATAGAGGATATTCTCAAGATTGGGACCACTCTGGAGGGTAAATTTCACTACAGACTGACAGACTCACTCACGTTCGGCTCAGTCTGTTTGTAGATTACCGTGATGGAGATACTTGATAAAGGGTGTTTTCCAATCAGGGGTCTCTTCTAATACTATGGCTGGGGGTCTGGAGGTCCCAATGTGGAGGCATCAATGGTAAGGTTTATTACCTTCTATTTATCATCATCATATGGGGTGACAGGGGAAATGACCCTTCGATGTGCCACATGGATAAACAAATCATCATGGTCAATCTCTATAAGGAATGAAGAAAGGCTGGATAGGGTATTGACTCACTCGTTCTACGATCGAGGGACATGAGTAACTTTTGGACGAGAAGGGAACTGGGCCATCAACTGATGATTTTACTCTAGAAAGGGTACGGTCTCTAATTTTCTAATGAAATAGTTTTTGTTGCTCTTCTTGATAACCAGTTTAGAGTCCCCTTTCAAATGATGGTGGGGAACATCAATCTCTTGGGCTAGTTTAAGATCACTGATGATGTCTTGATACTCAACCTCAATGTTGGTGCATTCTTCTAATAATAATAATGAATATGGTAGGATAGCCTATGTAGGCGTGATGAAGATGATACCTATACCTACTCTATTGAGTCTAGGATCATTAAGTATCCTGTCAGTAGGGCTCTGTGATGTGCCTTCTAAGTGCATTTTCAGACATAGAATGGCTTGATCCACCGAGATAATTTCCTCATCTGGGAAATCATGATCTAGAGACTGCTCAGCGGGGACTGGATGGGTGACATGGAAGTCTACCAATGCCTACCCCTTGATAGCCTTCTAGGAAAAAACATGATGTCAAGCTATTGAAGTATCACTTCCCACTGGGCTAGAAAACCTATCAAAATATGGCAGTTTAGAATGTAATTCAGTGGATATACCTGGGACACTAGCTATATCTCATGGTGATGTAGTTAATGTCGCAATTTCTGGATTATGAATGCTAGTGCAAGGAAGAACTTCTCGATAGAGGAATATCTAGTCTCTGTATCTAGGATCATGAAATTGAGATAATATAAACTGTTCTCTATTCTCTCATTGTTCATCTTGGTGATAAGTTTGATGAGGGATCATTCTAGAGTGGTAACATAGAGGACCAAAAACTTTCTAGAAATGGGCAGAATCAGAAACGAAGGCTGCAATAGGTACTGCTTGATTTCCTCAAAAACAGTCTGACACTCCTCATCCCATTGATAATCAACACCCTTTTTAGGATCTAATAAAAGGGATTACACATTATAGCCAAATTTTTTATTAATAGGCATATGTAGGCTAGGTATCCATGAAAACCTCATAGTTCTCAAAGGCTGATCAAAGGAGGCATCTCGATGATAGCCCTAATCTTCTTTGAATTAATCTCAATGCCTTTGTATATAACAACAAAGTAAAGAAACATTATGAAGGTGAACCTAAAGGTGCACTTCAAGGGGTTCTTATTCAAATGGTGAGAATGGAGGAATCCAAACACTTTCTCAAGATCCTTGAGATGGTCCTGAAACTTGTGATATTTAACCACCAGATCATCTACGTAGAATTCCACCAATGTCCCAAGGATTGGCTTTAATATGTAGTGCATGGAATGATTATAGGTGGAACTTGAATTCTTTAGACTGAAAGTCATTACCTGGTAGCATAAAGTACCATGTGGTTCCTTGATGGTGGTAGACTCTTCATCCTCAAGGGCCATTAATTTTTTATTATATTCGGAATACCCTTCCATGAATGAGAGATCCTGGAACCCAATGGTGGTGTTAATCAATAGTTTTGTCACAAGAAGGGGGAAATCATCCTTCAGACAGTGATTGTTGAGATCTGAGAAGTCGATACAGACTATGATCTATTAATTCTTCTTCTTGATAGGCATAATGTTGGATAAACATCTGGGGTTCTGAACCTCCTTGATGAAGTTGGATTTGATGAGCTTATCAACCTTGGCCTTGACCATGAAACCCTGAGAGGTGTGAATATTTCTAGGAGGTTATTTAAACCCGTGATGGTTTATCAGGAGGCCAAGGTGGTGGACTGAAACCTGAGGATCCATTCCTGAAATCTCCCCATAGCTCCAGGAAAATACATCTCGATACTGTTTCAATAAATCCACATATTGTTATTTCTCTTTTATAGGCATTGCTAAGCTAATAAACATTGGCTTGAAATCCATCTTGGAGATGATATTCACCATTACTAACTCATCAACCATAGTAGAGATTCCCTCTTCAAATTTGGGAAGATCATCTTCCAAATCCTCTTCATCATCCACGATAAGAGGATCATCAGAAGGGGGCCACTCTTTTGAATTGGCTGATCCTGATGGGACACTGGTGTAGGCTTGAGTGGAAATGGAATCCCCACTATGAGACTCCTATAATACTGAAGCATTGGAGATAAATCATCAATCCTATTGCATCTGGCCTTCATCCCAATGGACACACATGATAATATCAAAGCAATAGTTGTGCATTGGCATGAGACAATTTATCCCAATCCTATGAAAAAAGAAAGTGTGACGTATTGTTGTTTCCATGGGGAGGAAATCCTGATACCTTATAGGGTTAAGGGGCTCTAGGATCCCCCTTGCCTGATTTTTTTAGGAATACGAGGGGATATTTTGACATTCCTTAGATTTGGGAACACACTTTCCCCTCATCCTAGAGACAACAAAGCATTTCCCTTGGTCCAGGGTCACGACTTCTAATTGCTCGATCAGTAGAATGTAGGCATCATCCATGTCTGTCCATGGGTCAGCCATAGTGGTAGTGTGTTCAACCTTATTGTCCTAAACCTTCTTATCCTTGCTCCTATAGTATTCGGCATCTAGGTAGTAGGCTTCATAAGAAGAAAATGGAGACACATCACCTTAGATTTCACCTAATCAACCATTAAGGGAGTAATTAATGAATTTGTGATATGAGGAAGTGACCACTGTATATAGGTGGATCCATGGTCCACTCATTAATTCATTATAAGCAGTGTCCTGTGAGACAACCACAAACTCAGTACTAGAGAATAATCCATTGAGTTGGGTTTTTAGTCACATCTTTCCAACTATCATCTACAATATCCCATAATAACCTTTAATTTTTAGGTCAAAGGGACTCAAATCTATTTTAGACAACCCCATCTTTCATAGTGACTGAGTCGGGATAAGATTGATCCCAAAGACTATGTCGAAAAGATAGTGGTGGACCTCCACACCATTAAACTGCATAGTGGTGTACCATGGGTAGATGTGCCCCTATATAGGTGAACCTTAATATTCTCATGAGAATGAAATGATTTAATAACACTCTTCTAGTTCTAATACCTCATCATGGAAGGCTTCTGCGTCTATGGTCTTAGTTTCAAACTGGAGGGTGATTCTTAAAGCCTCTGTGAGGGATTCACACATTTCTTCAGATAGGCAG
Organism: Viscum album; assembly: GCA_963277665.1. Lineage (NCBI taxonomy): Eukaryota > Viridiplantae > Streptophyta > Magnoliopsida > Santalales > Viscaceae > Viscum > Viscum album. The sequence continues at coordinate 798,504,474 of OY728150.1, read as the reverse complement.
AGATCCTTGAAGATCAAGATATGGTTAAGAATGCCGGAAAGATTCTTTAGGAAATCATATTTTCGTTCCAGGTTCACACTTCTTACAACATGAGGTCACTCAATGGTTGGAGGCATGACATGCACTGCTGGTCGAACCGGCGGATTCTGGCTGGTGCTGGGAATGTCTCATTACTCACTAGTCAAAATGCATAGAGTGACTACTAGCTATTGGCCAGGTGGATGAAATCAATCCAAAATGGAACATGAATGATCATAGAATGGTCATGGAGGATATTCTTGATCAATCAGTATAAATGGTAGAGGGGGTGAAATGGATGAAATGAGATGAGAAGGTTGCGCGTGATGAGCTCTGCACTGGGCCTATTGTCTTATCTTAGTGGCATGCACATCTTGGCTGGAAGCTCCGGCCAATGCATTCTGACGATTCACATAACAATTCCTTCATTTATGCTGGTGTTAAATGGGGATGTTGGGAGGGTCTGTCTGGTGGTCCTCCTCATCGAGAACCATGTAAGGGTTTACCAGTTTGATGGTATTGACCGAAGCGTACTCCTGGTTATCACTTGAATAATCCTCCATTATTGGGCAGATTTTAGGGGAAATCCCCATCTCTTGGGGAAAGAAATTGTAAAGAGTACAAGATGGGTTTTACATAAGTATATAGAATTTTTTTCCCTTGCATCTTAGCTACTTACTCCCCTGAGAGGAAGAAGGATGAGATGTTGATGTAGAGGTAGTATTCGAAGGTAGTGTAGTGACTTCTGAAGGCTTAGGCTGATTTAAATGTGAAAATATAATACCATGGGAATGGGATACTACCTTGAAATCCATACAGTCATCATATTTTTGAGACTTTTGGTTAGAAACCTGTTGTGATTCACCCGCACTATCGCTGTAAGGATTTATAAATTCACATACTACATGTGTCGGGGGTGGACCCAATCTGACTATGTTGTTATTAAAATGGTCTTGGAGCCAGTATTTAAACACATATAAATGCTTGAGGGTGTTCCCAAGGAATTGGTGATAGGGGTAGTAATTGTGGAATCAGTGAGATATGCCTCTTTGGGCCTCTTTCATTCTAGAAACCATAGCATTCTATGGTCTAAGGCACTTTAGAAATAACTAGGAACCTGAGCCATGTTAAATGAGTAGGTATGGTTCTTTGGATATGGGAAAGTAGATCTGGGAGCATGGCCCTAATGAGAGGATGTCAAAGCCTGATGAGGAGGTGGAACATGATTATCTCACCTAGGTGGTGGTGGTGCATTACGTGGTGGTGCTTACTGATTCTAATGTGGGCACTGCTGAGCTGGAGGCTGCACCTGAGGTGGTGGGTCTCGACAAGGCTGTAGAGGTGGCTCTACTGGAAACAATTATAGCTACCTGGGGGCCTTTATTTGTGAAACAACGGTGGTCTCAACCTTAGAGGATATTATTGCGGGAGCTACAAGAGGCAATGGACGCACCTGCTTGGCTTGTTTCAAGGCTTCTTCTAAATTTTTATATCTATCGTAGAAATCCTGAAAACCACCTGGGAAGTTCTGAGTGATGAGATAAGGGACCATTTTGGTCTTCACATTCCCTATGAATATCGTAACAGTTGTTCCTGAGTTAGGGTCATATTGATAGAATATGTGAGGCCCTTCCACCTGGTGATAAATTTTGCGACGCACTCACCAAGCCTCTACTTACACTTGAAGAGGGAATAAATACTTATCTTAAGGGTCATGGAACTGAATTGGTAGAGAAACATCCTATGAAGATCATCCCAACCATCTATTGACTCAATGGGTAACTGACTATACCAAAAAAAATGTGGGCCCTTCTAATGTTTATATGAAGCATCGGAGCTTAGTAGCTTCCTATTGTCCTGGAGTTCCCGTCATGGGCCCACACCTTGAAATAAAGTGGGTTAGATGATGAAGCATATCGCCCATCCCATTAAAGGGGGAGAAGGTAGGATTTAGAATACCCGAGGGTGCTGGAATATCATCCTCCCATACTAGACATGGATTTCCATCAGGCAGGATGACCACCTGTTGAGTTTTTAGAGCCTTGGGGTGAGAAATAAGTGTTGCCATCAGATCATATGAATGAGGATTTTGATCGTGACAAGGGTCCCTAACCACCAAAATATTAGAAGGTTCTTCAACAAGGTAATTGGGCTTAATGGTTCATGGGGAGACTGGAGGAATTACCTGAGGATATGGGGGAATAACTTGTGGAGTGGCCGGTGGAACCTAATCCGGGTCCTGGGTGGGTTTTCGTGCAGCTCGGGTGGATTTGGTGATGCATACTAGGGTCTTTTCCCATAATCAATGGATTCTATCATGTCTAGCTGGGTAGGGTTGTTGAGATCACTAGGAGGCAACTCCCTAAGAAGAATCTATACCTGCCCATGCTACCTTGGTTGAGGGTTATCGTAATCAGGTCATCGTTCCGCGACATGCTCACTGATGAACTTGTCAACCATCTTTTTCTATTCAACGAGTTGATGGAGTAGTGCAGATTTTTTAGGATCATCCTCTATCTTATGCATTGATCCAGATGGGTTGGGGTTTGATGGTCCCATTGTGCACTTTACCCTTTCTGGGGTCTCGACTAAGAGGCAATGACGCAGAAGGTATAAGAAGGCCAAGAAAAATTCTTTATTAGTGAGTATAGACACCTTCAGGGTCTGTTGAGTGTTGTACTTCCCCATCGAGCTATTCATCTTCTTCAGGCCTTGTGCCAGTTCCCCTTCTAGGTATATCTTAGGAACAACCATGTACACTGTAATGATTCCTGAATGCATATCCTTGATATCACTAAGTGAACTAGGTTGACATAGGATTGGACTAAAATGTAGGGCAGCGTACAACCCCTAGCCATGGATCTGGACATGAAAGGAAGCCTCCTTTATAAATTTGTGGAGCATAGTGAAGCTCAGAATGAATCATTTATGGAGGGTTTGATTATAATCAGGCGATGCAGGGTTCTAAGCAACAGGGAGTGCGTCCAAATCAACTAGGAGGCACTGTAGGCCAATGTCATCGAGGTGTTCCTGAATTTTTGGGTAAGCTATCCAGTAGTGATGGAGATATAAATGAATCATACCTAAGATTATGCAGAGTCACATAACCATGTCCTAGGTGATGGACTCTGGAATTTGATGTTTGTAGTTGGGATTGGATAGAACATCTCTGGAAAATGGTCCACTATAAGAATGTCCCACAAAATTCTTAGCTCAAACTCAAGATCCTGACCTTGATTGACCCATTAACTGATTGGGGGAGGTTGAGGGACCAGTAACAACATTTATGTGGACCATTGCAGTGGTAGGCTAGTCGGTGGAGAGTACGATACATGAGCTAACAAATTACTTCATCTTGGGCTGCTTCTTGAAGAATTCACTGATTGCACCACCACATCCCTGTAATATGGACTAATGAACACTACTTCGTGCAAAGGGAATGTGGTCATTGAGGGTGGGTCACACTGTTGATCATCCTTTATTGGTCCCCAAAACAACTCTTCATGATCTCTTGTTGAGGTAGAGAATGATCTCATCAACGATAAGGAGGATTACATGGTCAGACCTGAAAAAGGGGCCAAATCTTTCTCTTTATGTATGTATCTTTGGAGGGATACGGAGATCAGGTTGACCTAAATTTCTGAAAGGATGAGTCTTATACGCCTATTTCCTTCCCCATCCCCTGGCATAGAGGATCGGGGAGATGGTTCCATCATAAAATCACACTCCGCTTCAAAATCTGAAAAGCAGAGAGGTTTTATTATGGTGTGAGGACTCTCAAGGTTCTTCCCTTGGTGGTGATGACCCACCCTCCTACCCTAGGATGGTTCTTTAGGGAATGGTAGATCTTTGACATGGATAGTACCTCTTATTGAGTTAGTGATGGATCAGGGAGGACCTCCACTTGGAAAAACTGGGGTGTGAGGAGTACCTGGGAAAACATCAAATGGACACGAGGAGGACCTCTATGACTGAGGGAGCTAGAGCAGGGAGGGACTCCACTGGATCTGGTTAGTATATGGGGAGTAAATCCTTGGTGGTCATTCATAGCACTGGGAATACCTCCATGTCGGTCGGCTCTGGTAGCTATGGTATGAGGAGGGCCTTCGTACTAACCATACCATATACGATAAAGACCTTCGTGATGACCATCTATGAAGTGTGGAGGACCTCTGCTGGAGTTGGTGAGAACACAGGGATGACCTTTATGTTGGTAAGTGACAGGGTACAGAGAATCCTCACGTTGATAACCTGGTAGGCAAGGGAAGTAGTCATACTTGAGACCAGGGGCACGGGGAGGTCCTTTGTGCTAAGTGTCAACAAGATGGGGAGGAATTCCACTCGGGTTGACGGTGGTGGAATGGGGAGGACCCTTTTAATGGATGTGAGTGTAGGGAGGACCTCCAATCTGTCTAATGATGGTACATGGTGGACCTCCATGTTGAACATCATCATCGTCGGTCGACCTGTGATAGCTACTTCTTGCACTTATGACCATAGGAGTCAACTCAGCCTGCTTTTGGGGGGCTAGTCACTCACCCTAGACTAGGAATGAAAACACTCCTACTATGGTACATGGAGGTTAACCTACTCTGTTACAACAACTGGGGGCCAATAGCACACTATAGTGGTGGCTTGGGCCATATAAGCCATGGAAAATGATGCACCTTGGTGGGACTCTTCCTGAGCTTGTACCCGATGTTGACATTGGGTTCATAGATCTAGCAGTGTAGTGGTATGGACCACCTACTCCTTGGCCTGTGGGACCAGATGGAAATGATGACACAGCCAGTTGGGATCCCTCATCGACGGCTACCTGGCTGAATTCATAGTCGGGAGGACTCATACATCCCTTACTTCATCCTCATAAGGGAGTGAATCATAAGAGAACTTAGAGGATAGGCTCTGGAATCTATTGAAGGTCGGAGTGGGGAGAAACATCTCCCTACGCAACCCCTGTGGGTGGAATTGTTGTTGGGGAATGGAGTCCTCATGGTCTTTAAGGGACATATCCCTTATTGGGATAACCCCCTTCTATTCATATTGATAGAAAAGTGTATTAATAACCTTAATTTGAATAAATTTGGACAGTGAGATGGGGCGTGGGTGCCTGATAGCTGTGGTCATGGATGTTTTTGCAGAGGATAAGAAGTCGTGTGGGACTTTCATGTTATCATATACCTTTCCCCTATGTCTATATGTGGGAGGTGATCATTTTCCTGTAGCTGTAGCTTGGGTCTTGCAAAGCAGGAAAATTTATCAATCAATACAGATAGTAGGAAAGTGATTCTCAATTCCCCAACATCATTGAATATTAAATGGATAGATATAAAGATCCATGCTGATAACATCACATATCGAGATTCTCAATGATTAACTACCCCAAATCTTGGTGAGTTTCATGCCAAGCCCACTATTTTCTTGGCTGGACCTGACACCGAATAGCTGGATCTGGTGACATGCTTATCTACGGATTCCCCGAGCATTACGAATCCCCATATTGAGGAGAATAAATTCATGTTTGGTTCACCATTTATATTTCTAATGTTTTCACTAGGGCATGTTCATTCTTATATTAAGGAGGATGCGTAGATATGATCACTACAATCCTACTGTCCAAAGGTGGGTGTCATCCATCACTTCTACAGTGATGTTTTCTCCTTGATTGAAATGGGATGATGGAATGTTAGCCTCTCATTCTAGGGATTTCGCCTCAAAATTCGTTTCCTATTTTGGGTCTCCCTTAAAGATTAATATATTATTCATGAAACTCTTCTCGGTGCCATATCTTTATGGATGCTGGTTAATTACATTGATTTTGTCAGGATATTCAATGGGGGTATGTAAAGGCAGTAACCTTCAGTCAGGGGAGTAGTCATGTTGGTCATCAATTGCATGTCTGGATGCTAAAACACTGGTACACCTCGATTTCTTCCCCTTATAATAGGGCTTCTCGAGGGCACATAATCCCAAGGCATTCCACATAGCATGCAGGGTATCTTAAGCCATAGGCATGTCTCTAAGGTTTTCCTCATCTTTCAATGTTTAACATAGGTTATTCCATGATTTTAATGTCTAGAGGAGACATATCAAACTGATCAGAACACTTATGACAGCAGATCAGATGGGTACATACCTAAGAGAGAGTACTTAGAAGGTTTACCAGATGGGTGGATCAAGATTCCCAATGAGGATGGATCCAAGGTGGTGTGCCCCATATAGGGAAGATATCACACCCTGAAGGTTGATCTAGACACATCAAAGGTAATATAAAAGGATGATTGGGTCCCAGGAAAGGGGAAAACAAGGTTTACCATTGGCTGGGATTGCTCCTCAATGAGGTTTCCTAAGTACCCAAAAAAGGGATCAAAACCTACATAGTTTGAGGGGATAAGGCATGGAATCGTGGTGAACGTGAAGGAGAAAACCTAAGAACCTATTTAGACACAAGCATAGTTAGTATCATGGGTGATACAAAGAGAAATGAGATGAATGAAGCTTACATATGGTTAGATACGTAAATAGATGGAATGATTTCCCTAGGATGTGGTGGCCCAGGTGGAATCGGGATGGATATGGATGGAGTGTCAAAGAATAGAATGAGAAGGGACGGAATTGAGTACTAGCGGTGTAAAGGTGAAGATGTTGGGCTTGAACCTTAGGGAGTTTCCAACGTATCCCTGTGGTAGGGAATCAAACTCCATATAGTTCTGGAATTGGATGATGAGTCACTTGAGGAGGCATCTCATGAGAATAGATGCATGGATGAGGACCTGAATGAAATGAAACCAACAGGTCAAGGCAATATTTGTCATAAACACAAAGGCTCAAGGGATAGACTAGGATGGGACATGGTTGATGGTCTTGAAGATTAGGTAGGCTTTCTATGTATCCCCATGGTATGGAATCAATGTTCCCATAGTTCAGGATGGGGCATAGAATCAGGGTGTGCAAAAAGGGCAACGACCCAAAGACATGATGGGGCTTCTGCATAGTTAATGTCCCATCGCAAGAGAGACACTCTTGGTTGGAGGAGTACGGATTGAGTGTGGGGATTAAGTACTGAGATGGTATAGGAAATGGTCTGATACCACTAAGAGTGGACCAAGTATTTGGGTCCCAACAAAGAGGACACCAAGGTTTACCAGTGTTTGGGGTTGAACCTCAGGGGGGCTTATTACATACCTTGTCTAGGAGACAAGGATCCAAACCCATGTATTTCTAAAGAATACAGTTTAACATCATGTAGGATGAAATGGGAATACAATTTAACATCATTCGGGATGAGGTTTAATCGATTTGAAGTGTTTGGGACTGATGGATGATGGGTTTGAACATTGGAAATGCTACATGCGTACCTTGATTGAAAAGGGGAAGGATCAAAGTCCATGTAGTTCAGTTAGGAGAGGCATGGGGCTTACACACTAAGGAGACCCGTAGAGGATTTCATGGTCAATGATCACTCTAAACCCATGTGAGTCATGCTTGGTTTGAGAAACAAGAGGCATCAATGACCTGGAGATCGCATCGCGAAAGATGCATCCATGAGGAATGGAGCAGGATTACGCGTAGTTAGTGGCTCGGGGAGAGGCGGATTGGGACATAATCTAGGAGGGAAGCCTGATTAGGGGTCCAGATGTACGAGGTGGATATTTCCACCATACATGGATCACCTGTTCAAGTTTGTTCAGGGCCTATGCAGTGACCGAACGAGGTACGCATGGTGATAAAGAACATAGGGAGAGGAGGAGTGAGAGGGAATTGGTGACCATACCTTTCTCAATACTCTAAAAACTATCCCTCATGTGGTGGTCATAGTTTAATTTCATGTGTTAAGGATGTGGGTGCTTCACAGTTTAATTTCCTACAGCTCAGATGATAATGATTCACTCCTCAACCCCTGAACATACATAACAGGTGCACCTTAATCCTTGGCAAAGGGAAGGCACCACCAATGTTGTGAATTAATGGGATTGTAGAGTGATCCATTGAAGGGTCCATGTTATCATGGCTATGCAAAGAAGAAATACCCATTAGCGTGCTTATGTGAAGAAGCATGAGGTAGGGAAATGCAACATGAAGAACCACATAAGAGACTTTGAAATCACTTTGTACAAGCTTAGAGGGCCATACAAAAGAGGGGTTTGTGAAGAAAGAGGCCACATAGAGAGGGGCTTTGAAAAGATCAGGGGCTCACAAATGATAGTGGATCATAGAGCATAGGGATTTATAGAACATAGGGCTCCCAGAGGATAGGGCTTCTCAAAGGAGAGGGATTCACAAAGAATAGTGACCCAGCCTAAGCATGGAGTTCACAAGTACATGGATGGTGCTTTGCGAAGTCTGGGTGATTTGTGAAGTCTTGAGTACCCGAAGGGGAATCCTTCCTTTGAGATGGATCATAGGATTCATGAAGGGCATCCCTCTTCGAAGAGGGGGTAAATATGAGAAAATGGAAAGGGTTTTCATAATTCTCAAGTACCTCAGATGATTTATTTTTCTAATGGTTTTTAGAGAAAATGGTGCTTTAAAATTTGGGAATTCAGAAAGAGAAAGGTTAGGGTTCTTATCTTTTAGAGTGGGCGAGCTGGGTATTTACAGGCAATAGGGGGCAGTGTGATACTCTGAGGGCGCACCGTGAAGCAACTTGAACTCCACCACTGGAGGCCTATTTCTTAAAGTTTTTCAGATTTAAGAAGTTAGTTGTCATCCCATCCATATCCCAGAGGCTTCCTTCATTCCCTCTAAAATGGTTGTAAAGGATTCTATCAAATTCAAAGGACTCGTGGAGGTGATTGTCCTTCCCACAGTGGTATAGATACTTCTTCAAATTTCCATGGACTCACAGAGGCAACCGTCTCTTTTTCTCTGCATTATTCACAACGAAAACCCAGATCTTTGTGATGGTCACAACGTTGGTGGTCTTTGCAAAGTTTCATTGCAAATAATCCCCTTTTTCACTATTTTTTGTTCGCTTTTATTAGTTTTTCAAGGCCCAGATTTTGGCCCCAAAAAATATCCTTGTGTAATTTAGTGTATTTCAGAATTTGAAGAATGGATTCCAAGAGAGGTATGTAAATTTAAGACTTTTGAAATGTCTCATGGATCTCTCTTTGGAGTATCTCTTTCTAAATATTCATTGATTCGGTATAATTGGAAGGTAATGGAAAGGGAATGTATTTATTTTCCATTTTATTATTTTAAAATAGAGTTTCTAGTATTTCCTTCCTAAATCTTTTCTTGGGTTCTTTTTTCCTTCATTTTTTCCCCTTCTCTTGGATTATTAGGTTATTATTTCAGAATTTTTTCATAATTTCCATACTCAATTTCTTTTGGATCATCATGATATTCCTTTGGGTACAAAGGATAAATATCCTTTCCAATCCTTATGATGATCATAATTACACTTTCCTTTGGTTTTAGTATTGTATGAACTGGAATTTTTATTGGGTTTGTGGACAATAATTTAATGAGCTTATCAAATTTATTTGAAAAATCTTTCACTATATTTTTCAACTCCTAAATCTCTATTACTTATCGGAATTCAAATAGTGTTGTAATAAATGAGGTTTTTTCATAGGAATTTTATTAAAAATGAGTTTCTTGATAAACTTATTATTGGAATCGTTTCTTTTATGGTTTTTGAAAAGGGGTGGATTCTGGAATTGTTTCTAGAAAGGGGGATGAAAGGGAGGCATTGACTGGTTTTTTGGCCTCCAAATCCATATTGGGATTGAACATCTCTCGATGGTTGATTTTTTTTGAAATTTCCTTGGTTGTAATGTGGAAGTGAAACTCTCCATACCCTATACCTCAACACATTTTTTATTTAAGTTATGGGGTGGTGAACATAGACCATTTACCTGAATAGGGGTAGGTTGTACATTCAGTTGTTTCAAAACCATCTATTTTACAAGGCTTGTTAATTATTCAAGTTTTGTTTCAATTAAATTTGATGCGTCATAATTTTTTACCTCATAGATGCATCTTGATCTTATACCTCTTGTTCCAAACTATTGTGAATTATATGAAATCTTCTTGATTGATCTCTTATCTTCCATCGGTGACTTATCAATTAAACCTCCTCTGAAAGATAAATCAAAGAATTTTCTCCCATTATATATTTTAATCCATTTTAGAAAAATAATAGTAAGTGATGATCTTATATATATTTATGAAGACATCATTCACATATCTTTTTAAACAATTCCCCATATTCATAGAGGGTTTCTCCAGTTGATTTTCAGATGGTGTAGATCTACTCCCTTATTATTGTACTTTTAGAGTTTGGGAAGAATATTCTCATGAAAATTATTTTTAGATCATTTAAATCATAGATCTCTTTGGTTTGTAGGTTGCACAACCACTCTTTTCTAGCTCCCTTAATTAAACAGGGGAATTCAATCCAATTGAATTGATCCTTAGCTACACCTCTCAGTTTGAATATTTAGAAAATAAAGCTTAACTCTTGAATTTTACATTTGGGATCTTCACCTTTAAGGCCATGAAATTTGGGTAATAAATGAATCATATTGAAACACAGTCTGAAATCATTTTGTTACACAAGCAATGTTAATTGATTTTGTTGGTTTGAAAATAGTGGGGCACAATGTTCCCTTAAGGCTTGTTGTTTATTTAATGCCATTATTGGTGGCACGGGGTGAACACTTTATGTTTTACTCAAGTATTATAATTTAATTTCTTAAAAATTATTATCTATATTAATATTCGTAAGCCTAGTAAGAATAGTCCTTTCTATCTTAGGACTAAAATGGAACAGTTCCTCATTGGTGGTCATAGTCATGAAATTATAAGGTAATATTAGAAACTAGCTCTCTGGTAACAATTCTATGTTTTTACACTCACCGGTTGTGGGGTGTTTCAAAATCTATTTTAATTTCACTAAGGAATGTAGTATTAGTAGTAAACCAAAATTTTCTCTAATGAGCAATGATTAAAAAATTTTATCACTGTGTAAAATTAAATAATATAATCACATGTAATTTTAAATGGAGGTACAGGTGTTTTGAGAATCAAAATAAGAGATAGAAGTGATTTTGATTTTAGGTTGGATTCCTTATTTATAATTTTATCATAGTCCTTTTGAAATTAATCTGTTGTTTTGATAAATATATTTAATGAAAATATAAACAATTCCTTTTTCACCCTTGATCATGTTTTATGTTAATGAGAAAAACCCTCTTAATTTCATTGATTATATAATTCTCCTTCAAATGTGTGAAATAAAAAATGACCCCTCTTTGAATTTATTAGGCAATACCAAATTTTTTATTGAGATTCCCAAGAATCCAAATCAAAACACTCTTACCACCTCAAATGTTTATTAACCACTAAAAACTTCTCTACTTGACTTTAAATCAACCAATAAGAGTGATAAAAAATCAAGAAGAGGGAGACAATAATTATTTAATTAAGGAAATATTGAAATTTCATGAGTATATACAAACCCAATTATATTCATATAAAAATTATTGAATTTATATTTGAAAACCATTAAAATAAAGAAAACATATTAATGTATTTATGTAAAATGAAATAAACTCAAACATTAAAGATTTCGGTCACCTCCCCTTCACCTAATCACTTAAGGTTTCTACACCTCCATAACATAAGAAACAATGGAGGTATAAGGGGTATAAGTTATGATAAAAACAAAGAAAAATAAAAGTATAAAAAAAAGAAAGTGGTAGTAGTGGTTGTTCTCCCCTTCCCAGATCCTTAGATATCTTCTCAGTGGAAACAATCCTTATAGTTATAGAGGGAGGATTACCTTATATCTCTATTGTTAATATCTCCTTTATCTTGGGATAATGGATGGATATGTCTATAAAACTATCTTTTGTAAAAATATTATAAATTATCAGTTGTTTCCAAATTCCTATGTTGACTTGTATTCCACAGTAGAAGTAGCATCATCTATTATTACAGTTCAAAATGGTAGAACTTCCTATGCTACCTTTCAACATATACCACTACATTATGATGGTAGCACAATGATGGTAGCATAATCTACTTCTACTCAATGGTAAATCATTATAGTAGCACTCCCTATGCTCTAACATTTTTTTAATATCACAGTAAACCCTCATTTTTATTCTAGCGAAGGCCAATACCACTCTAGCCAATCCACCCAATAATGTGTCCATTTTTGCATGGAACTTTATGTAGATGATTCTTGAATATATTTATGTAGTTGATCCTTATTCTTCCTAGGTAGTTGAATATATACTTGAAGTAACCACACTAACAATCATCTACCATTTCACCCTCTATAATGGTACTATAATTCATATCTCCCATCATTAGATCTCAATGCTAGTTCCTCATATGATACATCCAATGTGATTCTTCATAAATTTTTTTATCTAATTTACCCACATCATCCACCTTCTCATTACATGATACATCATTGGTGCTTCCTCCATATCTACTATTACCTTCCTCAATGGTATCTTTCATCTATTGTGACCTCAATGGTAGATGAAAACTATCATTGCCTCAACTGTAGAATACATCTACCATCAGTTCTCCTTAATAAAACCATATAACATATCTCATCATAGTTACATCTTACTTTTTTGGTGGTATCACCTAACTCTTCATCTTCCTATGTATTTTTTGAGGCTTCAGACACATTTCCAATTCTATGCATGTTTTCACATAGTCTATTATTCTGTGGCATCACATTGCTATATACCTCCATATGTATTGTATCCGACTACCTTTCAAGGATATTTATGGCATCAAGTTGGTGAATCACTTCATCCTTGGACCTTCGGTACAATTTAGCATGCACCACGATGCCTGGAAGGCATGTAATGTTTGGTTGGATATGGTAATGGAAGATGGTCTGGATGGGAGGACAAACCTGATTGAAAGTTTAATAAAATAAATTGATTATTTAAATTAAATATCAAGGATAATTATTATAGTTAATTAGATATGGAAATAAAATAAATACCATTTTTATTTTTATTCTGGTTTAGTCCAAAGTAAACCTAGTCCGGTTATATACCTCTCTACTAGGTGAGAGATATGTTGTGCACTTCCTGATTTTTAAAGGGGAATCATAACCCAAATACAATATCCATTTCTAGTAGATGGATAACCATGAAACACTAATTTTTTAGGGAGAAACAACCCAAATAAAACCAGAATTTAGATACTAGGAGTCACAACCTAAATGTTCCTAACTTTAAAATCCAAGAGTTGCAACCTGATAAAGAGAAGATGAAATAATTATTTTGTATGTAAAAGCATAAATAGAAAATAGAGTGTGTGAAATTAAGGATGTAGTGTTACAGACTCAAGAAACATGATGACGTAGGAAGAAAAAGAATAAAAACATAGGTACTGGTTCTTGAGAATTGGATCAAATTGTCACATCAATGTAGTAGAAGTTAAAAAATATGCAATCTAGCACTTGAGAGATCATCAAAATTATGAAACATGTAATCACATAGAACTTTACAGATTGTACAGCTAGTTAAAAGTTCACAGCTTTATTCTCAATGAATAATTGAGTATCAAAGAAGTTATCCCATGTCATCTTGGAAGTGAATCTCAGAACCTTAAAATAGGATCTATAAAACAAAACTAACAAATCCAATCTCTGGGTAAATTATTTCAAATTCAAACTGGTGAATTATCAAGGAGATAGAAAAATAAATTTCATAATAATTATAATATTTTTTTTGAATTCAAAACATAAAGACCAATTCAATCCAATTTGAATAACTCATTAATTCATTCAAATAGTTTCCATAATAATAGGTTAATCATAATTTCAAATAAATAGTTCAAACTAAGTCAAATAATTCCATGAATATTGAATCCAAATTGAGTGTTAATAAAAACTTTAGAATGAAATATATATCAATAAATAAAATATAAATACATAATTTCCATGAATTTATTACATTGAAACATTTTAAAAATATTTATCAATATTAATAAATATTTTAGAAACAATTAAAATAATAAATATAGGCAATAAAAAATATTTTACACTAATGATGTAACTTTTTTCCAAATAATGAAGTATAATTCAAAACATATATTATAACCAACTAAAATACTTTAAAATTACTTTTCATGGAATATATATAATATATATGAGTTTTATAAATTAATAAACCACTTAAAATGATTATAATAAACAAATAGTAATTCAAAATAAAAAAAATTAATGAAAAATAGAGTATTACAAAAAAAATCAGAATAATAAAATTAACTAGAGATATCATAAATTTTTAACTAATGGTAGCATTAAAAAATATACCTAGAAATAACATAAAAATACCTTATTTTAACAAGAATCTACTACCTAGAACATATCTATAATTGTATATCAACCATTGCAGGTAGAGAATATTTCATTGATTAAAATAAATGATCTACTTTTGAGAACAAAAAAATGATCTACCATTGGCTTGAAAATAATATACCATCGGATTGAATATGGATCTACCCTTGGCTTGAAGATGGATATCTACAGTTGAGTGAAGATGGAGATCTATCGTTGAGGGAATATGGAGATCTACCATTGAATATAAATCTAACATTGACCAAAAAGTGATCTATCATTTCACTTTAAAAATTTGATCTATCCTTACTGTTGTATAAATGTGAGATCTACCATTGAATAAAATTGATCTACTGTTTCTGTTAAAAAAATGGATCTATCCTTTATATTTAAAATGGATCTACCTTTCTACACAATTGATCTATTCATGCTGAAGAATGGATAAAGGAGGAAGTAGAATCTTTATATGTTCAATATGGAAGTTCATCCTTTGAGGAAAGAAATGTGTGGAGCATGAAAATGAATATGAAAAATGTATAATCTTATGTACAAACTTGACACTCAAACTTTGGAGAAATTATAAACCTTCTAAACGATATATTCATAAGTTGGTACAAAATAATTAAATGAAGATAATTTCTATATGTTTTTATAAAATCAATAATATCTTTAATCTGATAAGAATATTAAGATATATGTTTAAAAAAAATATATACATAAAACAAAAAATATGAAAAAGTAATTAAAAATCATAGAATTTCAGAAATTTTTTAAGGCACCTAAATGAATTTTTTTGATTTCCATATAGTTTAAAGAAATTTAGAAAAAATTATTATATTTATAAATAAATAAACACTGATCATTTAAAATGTGAATCAAAAGAGATATAAAATAAATAAAAAATATTTTGAATTCAAGAAAATTCAGAATTCCAAAACTGTTAAAAGATCATCAAACAATTTTAGAACCATTTAAAAAACAAATTCATACTTATTTTCAATCTAATGAAATGTAAAAAAATGTATTTTAATTAAAAAATAACAAGTCTCATAAGAATACAATTAGTATAACTCATTTTATAATATAATAACGAAATAAAACTATAAAGTAGTTTAAAATGGAAATAGTTCTTGAAACCAAAAGCATACAGTAAGTTTAAACCAAAATTCTAACATGCTTGAGATAGAATTTGACTTCATCATAGTTTTAAAAAACAAAGATATACTTTTTATCTTTCATATGAAATTTGAAATATAAAATTATGATAAATTAAACTCATGTTATAATAAAAATATATATATAAATTAAAAATTGGTTTTCACATAAAATAATAAGTGGTTTTGGGATTGTTAAAAACATAAACTAACATGTAATCAAACAAAAAAAATATGCATGAACATTTAAAAAATTCCCCTCCCCCTTTGTTTGATTAAAAACCCTAAATAGTTAAAACAAATTTTCTCCCCCTTTTTGTAAATAAATAAAATATAAAACAAAAAACACCCCTATACATATGAAAAGATAATATAATAATTCTTTCAACTTGCCAAGCTCAAATTTAATTTTCCCAGGATGAGAAGAGTATTAAGGATTAGTAAATATTTCTTCTAGTTTATTTTTAGTATGGATAAATTCTAAAACAATTTTACCCATATTCACATTATCTCTAATAAAATGAAATCTAAGATCGATATGCTTTGTTCAAGAATGTTGTAACAGATTTTTTGAAATAGAAATTGAAAAAATATTATCAAAATAAATAGGAAATTTTTCAAGATAAATAGAAAAATAACACAATTTTTTCTTAATATATAATCTTTGATCACAACTGGATTAGCCAATATATATTCATCTTCTTCAGTAGATAGAGAAATAAATAGTTATTTCTTAGAAGACCAAGAAATTGAACTTTTTATAAGAAAACGAAACATACCTGATGTGCTTTTTCTATCAATGATACAAACTCTAAAATTAGAGTCATAATAAGATATTAAATAAAAATAGTTATATTTTAGATAAAATAAACCAGTGTAAAAAATTTCCTTTTATATATCTAATTATTCTTTTTATATTTTTAATATGACTCTATTTAGGATGAACTAGAAATATAGCATATAAACAAACACTAAACATGATATCGAGACTAGATGTAGTCAAATAAAGCAATATTTATATCATTCCCCTATAAAATTTAATATCAACAAATTTACCAGATGCATAAAAATATAATTTACAACTATAATCCATAGTATTTTTCATAGATTTAGATGAACCATTACCAAACATTATAAACAACTCTTTAGCATACTTAAATTTATTAAGAATTATCCAATATTTCATTTATAAATTTTAAGTCCAAAAATGAAATTTCATTCCCCCATTAAACTCGTCTCAAACACAGAATACATAAAAATAGAAAAATAATTACAAATAATTTCACTAGAAGAATAAAAAACTATATCATCAACATATATTTTCATAATTATAATATCATTGGAAATTCTATTAATAAAAAGTGTAGGATCAACATTTCCTTTCTTGAAACATTTATTTAATAAAAAAATAATTTCATACCAAAAATGGGGTGCTTGTTTGAGTAAATATAAATATTTAGATAATTTAAAAACATTATTATGAAAATTTTCATTTTTAAAACAAGGGGGTTGAGAAACAGAAACTTCTTCAGTTATAAAAACATTTAAGAAAGAACCTTTTATATCCATTTGATATAATATAAAACATTCAAAAGTAGAAAAAACAAACAAGGTTATAATAGAATCGAACTTAGATACATGTGAAAATGAATCTTCAAATTCTATACCTTCTTCTTGAGAGTATCCTTGAGCAACAAGTTTGGTTTTGATTTTGAAAATCTATCCAGAATCATCCAACTTGTTTCTAAAGATCCATTTAGTCATGATTACCATCTTATTCTAAGTCAATTCTAATAAAGACCAAAAATTATTTATAATATAATGATTTAGTTTATCTTTTATATCAATAATATAGTAAGAATCATTTAAAACATCATTGACATTATTAGGAATAAAATTAGAAATAAAAGAAGAATTGGCATACAAATTTAAAATATAATATCTTGTATTAATACCAGAATCAACATTACCAATAATATTTTCAATAAGATTATCTTTATGAATCTTCCATAATCTTAGATCAGGTCGATAATTATTATTCTCCAACTTAATTCAATCAACCATAATCATATATTTTTCTTCACCAAAATTAAAATCTTTAAACTCATAATCAAAAAAATTAGAATCAGAATTTAATTTAGCATTATTTTCATCAAACATAACATGAACAGACTATTCAATAATAATAGTTATTTTATTATAAACTCCATAACATTTAATATTATTATAATAACTAATAAAAATACCTTCATAACTTTTAGCATCAATTTTATCTAAATTAATGTTGGAATTTAAAATAATAAATTTTCAACCAAAAACTCTAAAGTAACCAACTTTTGGTTTTTTATTTTTAAATAATTCATATGGAATTTTCTTTTAAAAAGGTCCAATTTTTTTTCTAAAAATATAACAAGAAGAAAAAAAAAGTCTCATCTGAAAAATATCTAGGCAAATTATGTTGACTTAACAAAGTACTGTGTATTACAATTAGAGTTATATTTTTTCATTCAACAACACCATTTTGTTTCAGTGTTCTAGGAGTAGATAAATTATGAAAATAACCATTATTTTTATATAATTTTTTAAAATATAAATTATGAAATCCACCACCATTATCACTATGAAAAATAAATAATCATACAACCTTTTTCATTTTGATCTAAATTACAAATAGTAGTAAATCTAGATAAAGTATCATTCTTATAAGCAATAAATTTTACCCATATATTTCTACTATAATAATAAACAATAAATAAAGTATATTTAATTCCATTAAGGCTATAAATTTGAGTATGAATAAATAAATCAAGATATACTAATTTTATAGGTCTATTAGTACTTATCTAATTGATTGGTATAAAATAAATTTTATATTGATTATATTTCATGCAAGCATCATAAACATGGAGTTTTACTTTCTTTAAGGAAGTTAATTATAACACATTCTCATGTTTAGAGAGTTTATGTAACATTCTAAAATTAAAATGACCTAGACATAGATGAAAAATGATTTTATAACTATACAAATCATTTAAAAACTTAACATGTTCGACATTTAGTTCAGAAAAATTAATAGTATAAATATTTTTCTTTCGATTATCATAAAATAATAAATATAAATATTTTAATAATAAAAAATTATCATTTTGAAATTTCACTTCTATTTTATCATCACATAATTGAGATATACTAATTATGTTATATTTTAATCCTTTAACAAATAAACATTAGATATAAAAGTATAATTTGAAGTACCAACTTTAACAAAACCTTTTACTTTGCCTTTGTAATTGTCTCCAAATATAACAGTTCCTCCATTACATGTGTTTTAAGTGATAAAATTTGATGGGTTTTCAAAAATATACCCAGAGAATCTACTTTCCATGTACCATATATAATTCTTAAGATATCAAAGACATTGTTCTTCTAAAATTCAATTACTTGACAATTTTGGTACCCAAGATACTTTGGGTTTAATCATATTATTAATGAAATTTTTAGGTATCCATACAAAATTTAAAAAATTATTTTATATTACTATAGATAATAAACATTTATAAATATGAGTTTTAGTAAATCCTAAAGTTTAATTAAATCTAAGAGAATAATAATTTTTATAGTGACCTATCATGCCACATTTAAAATAATTAATAGTTGAAGTACAACCATTTTTTACATTTTAAAAAATTATTTTTATACAATTGAGGTAGTCTACGTTAATATCTAATACCATCTTCATTTTTATTTAATTTAATCAAATACATCATCTTATGAAATTTTTAATGAACATGAATAAAATAAGATAAGCTTTGTTTAAGACTCTCAACTTCCTTTTTCAAATTTTCATTTAAATCTTGAGTAGATTTCAAATGGTCATAAACTGTATAATGAGAATCAAAATCAATATTCCTTAATTTTTCATTATATTTTAAAATTATTTTATTTTTAAAAATAAGTTTCTCATTATTTTATTTAGGATTATTATATAAATTTTCAGCTTTGAAAATATATTTTCTTAATATTTCAATTTCATCATTTCATTCACCAACAATCATGTTTTCGGATTCATATTCAGAATGAGAACATCGTAAATTATGTTTATAATCACTAACCTTATCTAGAGAAGACATAAAGCACAAGTTAACAGATTCTTTCTCATTTGTAAATTGTTCAGTAGAATCATACACTTTTGTACAAATCCAATTTATTTTCAATTCCATTTTATATTTTTTTATTTGTATTTATTATTTAGTTTAGGACAGTCAATCTTAATATAGCCTTTCTTCTTGCACTCAAAAAAAGTAACATCTAAATATTTTTAATTCATACCACCTTTCTTATCTCTCTTTCATTTTTACTTTTTAGGGTATATTCTAAACCAGTTCTTGAATCCTTTCATTTTCATTTTTTTTAAACTATAGTGAAAAAATAAGGCATATATTTATTTTCACTATCTTTTCGATCAGAATAAAAAGATTTAGTAGAAACAACATTCACATATTTAAAAACTATACATGTTTTTCTTGTCTCCTCACTAGGTATGTTTTTCTATTCCAATTCATAATGAATTAGTGATCTAATCAGTTCATCAAGAGTATACTCTTTAAATTTATTTAATTTCATCAATGGTTATGTTCTTAGCATGATATTTATTTGGTAGTGCTCGTAGGACTCATTCAATGACTACTGGGTTTTCCAATTATTATCTAAGTGAATTAAATCTATTCACAATTATTTTCAATTGGTGGAACATTCATTTTACTTTTTTATCTTTACCAATATTAAAGTCTTCGTACCATACTTGAATAATTTAATGCTTGGTTCAAATCAATTTTTCTGAGCTAAGGTGAGTGAATTATAATATCTTCTAAATCTCCTAATATTTCATATAAGAAGATATAAGACTAATAAAACTTATGTTAATAACATAATTTAAAATGTTAATGACTTTTTAATTCAAAACATATTTAACAACATGATTTTCAGTAAGTGTGTCTTTGTTAGATTTTAGTAGTGTGCAATGTTTTCCCATGATAGACCAGTGTTCTGTGTTTAATTTATTGAAGTATGCCTCTATTCAGGATCTCTAGAAGCCATAATAATTTCCATAAATTTCTGGCGACTTATGAGGAATCCATGCATCATTTTTATTTTTTCCTATCATCTTAATGATATTTTCCTAAGACTATGAGGTCCAGGAATAGGTTATCATGATTAAATATAAATAATAGAATATATATAAGGATTTAATAATTTCAAAAGGAACAACCTTTGATACCAATTTTTTGGTATTGGGGAATAGAATGAAATTGATAAAGTATTCTTTAATAGGATTACCCAATAATAACAATTTTTAGGTTGAATATGGAAATGGAAGATGGCCTAGAGGGGGTGAATAGACCAGATTAAGAATTTAATCAATAAAATAGATTATTTAAATGAATTATCAAGGTGAACTATTACAATTAATTAATAGTAGAAATAAAATAATGAAAACATATATTTTTATACTAGTTTAATCCAAAGTGTACCTAGTCCAATCTTATTCCTCTATACTCGGTGCGAGATATATTGTGTACTACTAGATTTTTAAAGCTAAATAAAAACCAAATTACAAGATCATTTTCTAGTGAAGAGATAACCATGGAACACTATCTTTTATATGGGCGATTCACAACCCAAATACAACTTGACATTAGAAACTGGGAGTCACAACCCAAATGGTCCTGAATTTAGAATCTAGGATCTATAACCCAAAAAAGAGAATAATAAATGATGCCTTAGTATGAAAAATCATCAACATAAAATAGAGTGTGCATTAAAGGAATTAAGTAGAGTTACAAACTCAATAAAACATACAAAGTAGATAGATGTAGAATAAAATCACAGATATTGGTTCTTGATAAATAGATCAGGTCATCTCATCAAGGTAGTGGATTTCATAGAAGATGTAATTCCACACTTTAGAGATTGTTCAGATGATGAAATAGGGTATCATATAGAACTTTATAGATTTAAAAACGTGTTTAAAGTTCACATCTTTATTCATGAGGAAAAATAGATTATCAAAGGTATTAACCCATGTCACCCTTAAAGTGCATCATGGACCCTTTAAATAGGATCTATAAAACAAAAATAACAAAACCAATCTCAAGGTAAAGACAATTCAAATTCAAACTGGAAAATTATCAAAGAGTGATAAAAATAAAGTCCATAATAATTATAAAAATAATCATTAAATTAAAGATATAAAGACCAATTCAGACTAATTTGAATATTCTATTAAATCATTCAAATATCTTTCATAATAATAGGTTAATAATAATTTCAAATAAATAGTTCAAACTAAGTCAAATAATTCCATGAATATTGCAATTATATTGAATGTTAATAAAAACTTCAGAATACAATCTATATAAATACCTAATTTTCATGAATTTAATACATTAAAACATTTTTAAAATATTTAAAAATAATAATAAATATTTTAGAAATAATTAAAATAATAAATATAGGAAATAAATAAATATTTTACACAAATGTTGTAACTTTCTATGAATAACGAAGTATAATTTAAAACATATATTAAAAATGAATGAAATATTTTAAAATTAATTTTTATGGAATTTATATAATATATATGAGTTTTAGAAATTAATAAAATACCTAATATAATTATAATAAAAATGCATAAATTCAAAATATAAAAAAAATGATGAAAAAAGAGTATTAAGTTTTCTTATAAAAATAAAATTAATTAGTGGTAACATAAATGTTAAATAAAAGATAGTATAATAAATTATACTTAGTGGTAACATAAATAAATACCTAGCAGTTTCAAGAATCTGCTACCATTGTGATTCTATAGTTTCAAATGTACCGTCATAGGAAAAGTGGAGCTACAGTCATAGATCTATCATCGCAGATAGAGTAGAGCTACAACTACAGATCTACCATCACAGGTAGAGCATCTACCACTATTTAAAATAAATTTTCTACTATTGAAAACATAAAAATTATCGATCATTATCTTGAAAATAGTCCACTTTTTCCTTGAATATGGATATACCTTAGTCTTTAATAGGGATATATACTGTTGAGTGAATATAGAGATCTACCATTGAGTGAAGGAAGATATCCATCGTTGAGTAGAGATAAAGATCTACCATTGGATTTAAATATATTGTTGATATAAAATTTATCTATTATTTCACTTTAAAAAATGGATCAACCATGTCTACTATATAAAGGTGATATTAACCATTGATCGAAATTGATCTACTATTGCTATTTAAAAAATGGACCTACTTTTTCTAATTAAAATGGATCTTACATTGCACTTAATTTATTTATTATTTTTTAATGAATAAATAAGGAGGAAGTAGAAGTTCCTTATTATAGAGACCATACCTTTTCTTACATAAATATTACATCATTTTAAGGATAAATAGCATAATGGTGTTACAAAACCACGATCCAAAGGTTTAGTGTCATAGGAAAATTAGGACCATACATAACATTTAAATAATAAAAAATAA
The DNA here is from genome assembly GCA_963277665.1 of Viscum album. Lineage (NCBI taxonomy): Eukaryota > Viridiplantae > Streptophyta > Magnoliopsida > Santalales > Viscaceae > Viscum > Viscum album. Next base: position 798,481,438 of record OY728150.1, on the reverse strand, counting down.
ATATCATTTAATTACTTGTTCTATATATTCTTATTGAATATCATTTTCTTCTAAGTACATGTAGTCACCTAAGGATATTCATTAAAGAAAGGGATGATCTAAAATCCCGATAAGAGGATAGATAAGAATATGAATCAATATAACATGGGGTGAGAACAACCATCATAATCATAACATAAGCATAGTATAATAATCATAATAATTATAATAAGAATTAGATAAAGGCATCGAATGTGGAAAATTATAAAAATTAAACATCATGTCATATTGGTCAAATACCACACATAGTTGTGAAAAAACCTAGCTTCATGTTCATGCATAAAATATGTAAATCATGATATCATAAACATTGTGAACAAATATAGCATCATGTTTATTAATATTTCAAATTATCTCATGATATAAATCACTTTCCCAATGCATTGGAGTGTTATATAATTTATGGTGCACCAGTCACATCATAACATTTAAATAATAATGCATGTCACATAGAACATATAACAATATTTTCCATAAAAGAACACATTGAAAAGAAATTGTGTTTCATGAGAATTTCATAAAGCATAAACTCATGGATAAACTTTTAGTTTACCAAAATTAAAAGGGAATAATATACTTTGTATAAGAATCCTCAATCTTAAGTGAAGAAGAAATAATCTCAAGAGAAGTAAAAGGTGTGTTTTTAGAAGGAAGTGTTCTTTTGAAAAAATCATGGAATTTGTTGAAAATCATATTAGATGCGTGTATATACAAATGATTAAAATTTAAGTACAATAGAATTATATTTGAGTAATATTAAAATAACATTCATACTATTTTTTTCATGAAATAGGAATAACCCAAAGAAAGGAAATTGGGTTTGAGAACCTCCTTACCTTATGTCTAAAAACTTTAATCACTTTAATATCCTAGCTAATCAAATTAAATTCATTAATTAATAAATTCAGAACCTATTATACGTTTATTTGATTCATTATAGTTTCCTTAAGTTTTCTTATTGCAATTTTAATGAGTTATAGTGTTTAATTTCATTGTTCAGGAGTGTTTCTTTTCTTGGTTTAAATGATCGGTTCTCTTGTATACATATATTGAAGTTAGTGTAAATAAGGATAATTTTCCAAAATTGAGATTATATGTTATTGATGATATTTTAGAAGTTTAATTTTTTTTACATATTATTTTTTTAGACATGGGGATGAATCATTAAATATAATGTTAATGATAATCCTTTAGATTAATTTTAGTGGTTTTCGATCAAAACAAACTCATTTTGTTTTATTGTTTAATATTTTTTAAATATGTTAGTTTAAGAACATAAAAAAGGTTATAAAATACATTTTAATATAACTTTCAACCATTATAATGGTTTTATGCCTTGTATTTAAGGATTTATATTAAAATGAAAGTGTATCATCCATGAAGGTAGTAAATCGACACATCACGAACGATGATTTCATTTTAGAAGAAAAGAGAGAGGAGAAGGGGTTTGATGATGGATTATTCCATTAACATAATAAAATTATAGTATATTTAAAATACTATAGTTATCATGAAACTTGGATAAAGGTTTATGGGGATAAAACAATAATATAAAATAAATTTAAATGAAATTAAAAGAAAAGAAAGTGGATTTTACCTCTTGAATTCTACTCCTTGAGAACCTTGTTATGGGGATTTATCTTGTTCTTTTGTTGATACCAAAGGATCCTCGGAATGGGGGATGAGATTGGTAATATTATTGGTCATAAATTTTTCAATTTTCAAGGCTTTGGAGTTTTGAGGAGAAGAGGTAGTGAGGGGTGGTATTTATAGGGGAGGAGTGGGGTGTTTTCTCATTATTTTATCCACTAGTTTATTATTTTGGCTCAAGAATATGAATAGTTTGAACCTTATCACTAAATATATTAAAATAATGAATTAGATTTTGATATTGTGTGATTAAACTAGCCTTACATCATCAATGACTCAATAATTCATGTATTTAGCATATATCGTAAATTATCATATTTTTCTATTTACCAAAAAACCCAAGTATTTTAAAAAAACCAAAAATTAAGCCTAACCATTTTTTAATGTTTAAAATTAAAAAATGACCTTTGTTTTTTGAAAATATTTTTTTTAATATGAGAAATTTAGTTTTTAACTAAAATCATCATTTACCAAGAAAATACTGATTCTAAAATTATAACTGATTTTATAACCCTTTGAAAATTTAATTAAGGTCTCATAATATTATATTATAATAATAAGAAAACAAAATATTAATTTATAAATCTATTTTATGAAAATAAAATCTATTTTAAATCATTATATTAAATATAAAATTGAAAATAAATTGTTATGTTCTATAAAAATACCAAAACCTAATTAATAAATTTTAAAACATTTATTTACTTATACTATGATATAATTATATATTTTTTTCAATTATAAGATTCATAAATTTTATTTATAATTTCATAAGTGGGTTCACTATTCTATTTTTCATATTACTATTCTTTAATGGTCACATTACTGTTCCAAAGGTCAAGTAACTATTCCATCAGTATAGGTTCCTTAATTTCTTGAAATACCTCTTATTTCATTCATTCTCTATTTATAAAGATTTTATTTTGTTCACAATGTGATTTTATGTTGTTTATACAACATGAAATAATTATAAGAATGGAATTCTCATTAATAAAATTTTGTTTCATTACATTCTTACCCCCTTATAGAATTTCACCCTTAAATTTTTGTTTTACATAAATAGGTGGGGGTATTTATCCTTCATCGCTTCCTCTGACTCCAATGTTTCCTATTAATGCTTATGTTTCTTACATAGTACTTTGACCAGGTGAGTAGTCTCGTTGTGTATAACTTTATCTCTATGGTCTAAGATCTTTGTTGGACACTCCTCCTAAGAGATATCATTTTACAACTATACCACCTCTGGATTCGGTGCATGTGATGAATTTGGTAGGTACTATCTTTAGAGGGATACATGGAATACATCATGTACTTGAGACATGGTATGTGGAAGTTACATTCGATAAGCCACATATCTTACATGATCAAGAATCTCTAAGGGGATGATGTACCTAGGACTCATATTTCCTTTATTCCCAAATCTCATGACCCTCTTCCATGGAGATATGTGGTGGAATTTCATGTCTCCAACCTTAAACTATAGGTCATATTGATGATTGTATTCACAGATCTTCTGTTAATTTGGGATGACATTATGTGACACTGAATTATTTTCACCTTTTCAAAGGATGAAACATGAATGCTTATAACAAAGGATGAAACATGATATGTGGAACTGAATTATTTTCATGGACGATACACTTTCATTTTAGCATTGATAAAGGCCCAGGTTGTATTAGTGGATCTAATGAAAAAGGTGGAAAGAAAACTCAACCACTCACATGTAAAATCAAATCATGAAAACATACCTCATGTATACATTTATAACTGAGGCTCCTAGCCAGTCGTATGTGATGATCTCAGAAACAGCATCTGCACTAACGAAGTCTATTGTTTCCTCTCCGTACATATCTTTTTCACAAACAATTGTATGACTCTTTCCTTCTTTCATTTTCGTATCCACATGAGCTTGCAATGATAGTAAATGTGGATATAGAACAGGCGGGGTGAACACGCTCTCAGTAGATCATTTTGATCGGTTTGTTGATCCAATGTTGGATCCGTTATTTTGTTTTAGCTTCTCCATTTTATCCTTCTGTAATAACATTCATTAGTTCAGCCATTTTCTAATTTAATGTTAAAGGTTCTGCTTGAAAAATGAAATGGAAATGAATACCTCCTGCTCGACATGTTTTTTTACAAGATTCGACGGGCATGCAAGGAATGTTCCAACAGCTTTTTCCACCGTATGAATGTCTTCATCGTCATTTGGCATGGGTAGCTTGGCGCTCGGCTCATGAACTACGTTAATCGACACTTTGACATGACTGGTTGGAAGTGGTCTGGAGTGTAGCGTGTCATTCTGCATATTGAGCACCGTAACCCTTGCTACAAGGCGATGGGTGGGAGTTGACAGATATAAATCACAGTCATTTTCACCCTGCAGAATATCAATACATGAAAGGTATCAGTGTCTGTGATTCACATCTCACAAAAATGAATATTATAACATTGATTACCTTGGTTAAGTCAGGTCTTTGAGGGGAATGGCTCACCTCAAAGCTGGTGAGGGGTGGATCTTCTCGCGGGGGTTGTTCTTGAGTTGTTTGTTCTCTTCCCCTCTCCTCCATCAAACTCGTTAGCATCTTTCCCTGAGTTTGGATTAGTTCTTCAAGGGTAGCTACTTTATATCTCATTACATGAAATTCTTTAGTTTGTTCATCCTCTTGTTTTTTTTTCTGAAAATATGTCCAAGGTGACACCCCAAAACCCACACCTCTGACGCGGCCATACTATTCTGGCTGTTTCAAGGCCGTTGAAATTATGTCTAAATCTGGTGCGAGTGTTGTTGATTCCTGTGACTATGTCAAATAGAAAATATGAAAAAATAAGTAAGAATCGTTATATAATAGTTATTTAAAGCAAAACAAGTTTATATTATGTCATACTTACACATGTTTCCCACACTTTTTATGTGTTTTCATCTATCAGTTTCCCCTCTTTATTAACACGACCCTCCTTCCATAGCACATGGCATGGAATGGAAGTGACTTGAGATTTTGCTTCATCAATCTGCATATAAACATAAAAACATGGTTATAGTGTTGTTTTATGTCACATAAAATTATTACAGTACTTTTAAAATACATACCAATTGTTTTTCAATTGAAGCGTACCCTAACCTTGTTTTACGGTAGGGGTACGCTGGTTTTGCTGCCCGTTCTTTATTTTCAACACTCAGTTGCTGTTTCATAAATAAAAACCTATCAATCAACGTGATGAATACAAGCAACGTTACACAACGTGTAACCAAAAACAATATACCTGAAAATTCTGTTCCGCACGACGGTTGCAAAATGCATCCCACGTTCCTTGGGATATCAAGTGTGCATAAAGAGGAGGTGGGTGCGGCTTGATTTTCCCTTCGGCATCATTCAGATGATGTTTCATTAAAATGTTACGAAAGCCTCTATGAATCCTTCCTACCAGTCTGAAAACATATTCTTTGTGCGAAACATCTTCTATAAATGCACTCTACAAGAGATGATGAAGGGTTAGTCAATATTTCAATATTTTATTTTATTTTAATAAATTAAATATATGATATCGTAATGTTACCGTAATCTCTTCCCACATTAATGTTTTCAACCCACTGACAACATGGTGCCACGACTCTACGTCAATCGGCACGCGTTGTCGAGTGACGATTCCAATGTATCTACTAAACATGGCTTTGTTGGGGTTTACATGCTAGCCTAGCTTATTCCTTCCCCCCTCATATTTGATACCTTTTCCTCTTGCCTTAAGGATTTTTGCTAAAATTGTCATACTACGGCGCACCTGTTTTTTTTGTTTCGCTGGGGTTTCATCGCCTACCATTTCCTCAGTTTATACATCATCATTATGTTTCTCTGAAGCACTAGCATCGGCATTGACACCAGCTGAAATAGTTTGAGAGACTTGTTGTACGTCAGCAGTGGGACCAGCTGCAACAGGTTGAGAGAGCTGTTGTCTCTCAGCAGTGGGACTAGCTGCAACAGGTTGAGAGATGTGTTGTGTCTCGAGATTGGGTGCATCAGCAGGTGAAGAAGTCATTATCTGCAGAACTGGTTTAAAATTTAATTTAGATCACATAAAAGTAGCAGCGAACAGATAATAACATAATGTAACACAATCTATATTACAATAAAAATCAATAACCTGATTATTGAACTCCCTTTTTTTAAAGGCTGAAGGGATTTGACCCCTATATCAACTATCCATATCCCTTCATTGTGGTCTCCTCTGACATACAAAATGTCGTCTACATTGGGACCACTGCGAAATGATTGTGAAGTCCCAATGAAAGGGTCATATTCCACTATTCTACATGGTACTATCTTTATCATGTTCATTAGTATAAAATGTATAACCATTAACTACATAAGCATTGTAAGATAATGCATACACACTTGGTCCTCCAGCTAGCCATCAAAGTCGTTCCAAAATTGAATTTGGATTTTCATCTGACTTCTTAAAAATATGATCTCGAAACCATCCTATAAACTGTCGATTATGTGTATCCGATATCCATTTTTCATCCCTTGATGGATTCAAATGCCTAAGAATTTCTTTGTGGATTTTAACATATGGGTCAACGTCGAAACTGTTATGCAAAACATAAAGGTGGGCCTGCTCCTGATCTGTAATATTGATTGTGACAACCTTTCTTCCAGAAATTCCTTCACCCTCAAGCCGCCCAGTGTGACGATATTTCAGTAAGCCAATGCTTTCCACATCAGAAAAGTATTCGGTATAGAATTTAACGGCTTCCTCAACAATATATAGCTCTGCAATACAACCCTCTGGGCGACTTCGATTTTTTACATACCCTTTCAAAATCTTCATATACCGTTCAATGGGGTACATCCATCTGTAATGTACAGGACCACATAGTCGAATCTCTCTCACCATGTGGACCATAAAATGAACAATCATATAAAAAAATGAAGGAGGGAAGAACATTTCTAATTCACATAATAGGACGGAAATTTCTTTTTCCATAGCTGTAAATTTCGCCGGGTCTATAACTTTTCTACATATAGCTTTGAAGAAGAAACACAGTTTCGTTAATGTATGGAGGAAATTCTTGGGAAAAATGCAACGTAAAGCAATTGGAATGAGATTTTGTATCAAAACATGACAGTCATGTGATTTCAAACCTTTTAACTTCAAGTCGCTCATTGACACAAGGTTACTGATATTTGACGAATACCCCTCTGGAACCTTTACATCATTCAACAAGTTTCAAAACTGATATCTCTCCTGCCTGGAAAGAGTGTAAGTAGCAGGAGGAAGAAATGTTCATTTTTCACCCTTCACTGGTGCCAACTCTTCTCGTATTCCCATCTCAACCATGTCCAACCTAGCCTTAATTCCATCTTTTGTTTTGCCAGATGTATTTAGCAACATGCCGATAACACTGTCAAATACATTTTTTTCTACATGCATAACATCAATAAAATGTCTTACATACAAACAATTCTAGTAATGTAATTAAAAAAAATTGATCTCTTTTTCCAACTGATTTTCGTAAGGTTTTTCGAAGCCGGTTTACCAAAAGTAGTGTCCACATTTTTAACTTTCTCAAACAATTGATCGCCTGTTAGTGGAGACGGTGTTGTACGTTCTTCTAAACTTCCATCGAATGATGTCTTCCAGTAACGGTACTTATGTCCTCACAGTAGAAATCTGTGATGTACTAGAAACACGGTTTTCGATGAATGTTTCAACCTAATTGATTGTGTACCTTCTTCGCAAATGGGACAACCTTGAGTTCCTTTAATGCTATATCCTGAAAAATTTCCATAAGCAGGGAAGTCATTTATCGTCCCATACAACATGACTCTCAAAGTGAAATCTCCCTTTCTGTAAGCATCATACAATGTAACACCTGAATCCCACAATAATTTCAAATCTTCGATCAATGGAGCTAAATAAACATCAATATCATTACCCGGTTGTTTTGGTCCTGATATAAGCATAGATAACATGATGTATTTTCGTTTCATGCATAACCACAGTGGTAAGTTATAATTTATCAACATAACCGGCCATGTACTGTGACTGTTTCTCTGAAAACAAAAAGGATTCACTCCATCTGTAGATAACGCAAGATTAAGGTTTCTCGATTCGTTTCCAAATTCAGGATACTCATGATCGATTCTCTTCCACTGAGGAGAGTCTGCCGGGTGACGTAGTATCCCATCTTTAATTCTTGTATCTGCATGCCATGTTAATTGTTCTGCAGTCTCCTCACTTCTATATAGGCGTCTAAACCTTGGAATGATTGGAAAGTACCATACAACTTTAGTAGGACTAGATTCATCTTTCTTGTATCGAGAAGCACCACACTTTGGGCATTCTTTAAGTGATTTGTGGTCCTTGCGAAACAGTATACAGTCATTCGGGTAGGCATGTATTCTTTCAGAGATCATACCCATAGAGAGTTGCATTCGTTTGGCATCATATGTTCGGCTCGGGAGCTCATTTTCTTCTGGGAGCATGTCATTCAAGAGGGAAAGTAGTTTCGTAAAACTGTCGTCACTTATCTGCTTTCAGATTATACAGCTTCAGTATGGCTGACAATGCTGTATATTTAGTGCAACCAGCATACAATGGCATCTTTTCACAACTTTTTAACTTCTGAAACAATTTTGGGCAATCACGAAGTTCATCTTTGAAGGTCCTTGTCATTTTCTCAATACGATCATCATCATCATTCACTTATGTAATCACATCCTCCATACGGTCATCTTCATTGTTCATGTTTGTAATCATATCAAATGATCCATAAAACGTAGTGTCACCCCATTCACTACTTATATTTGTTGTTTCCCCGTGTTTATTCCAACATGTATAACTTTTATCTATTCCGTGACAGATCAAGTGTACCTTCAACTCATCTGGACTAATTTGTTTTGAATAACAACAGCGTAAACACAGACAAAGGATTTGAGAAGAGTCACATGCATGATCTTTTGCAAACTTGATAAATTCTTTCACACCTTCTTCATACTATTTTCTCAACCGATTGGCATTCATCCATTATTTATTTATATTCATCCTATTTGAAATCCATAGGTTGAGTATATAGGTTAGAGGAGAAATGACTTCTCGAACATTTTTTGGATAACCTAGAACTCCTTCCAAGGAAATAATGTGACCATGAAACAATACTTCTTAAACAAAATATGGGAAATTTATAATATTGTAATAAAGACAAAGCACACTAAAAACACCCAAAACAACCTCCAGATTATCGGATTACTCCTCCTATATATTGTAATACACCAAGAAGTATTCTAAAAAAACGAAAATGGAGGTGTCTAGAAAGATATTAAAGATCTAGTTCATCAGTTCCATGAAATAGATAGAGCATTGGTGATCCCAAATGGAATTCATAAATACTTTAAATTTCCATATCGACTTTAAAAATCTATCTTTTGAGCATCCTCTTCCCAAACCCTCAACTATTGGTACCCTGATCTCTAGAAAATTTTCAAAAACCAATAGAACCTTATAAGATGGTCAAACAAATCATCAATTATAGGCAATATGTAATTATTCATTACTGTCACCTGGCTATGACTATGGTAGACTATTAAAATGAATAGTCTATGATATGACTTCATTGAAAACAGAATTGGAAAATCTCATAGTGACATGATCATATAGATAGAACCATTTCCCTAAAGATCTTCTAGCTGATCTTTTAGCCCCTCTAAATCGGCCAGAGCCTTATGATGTGATGGAATGGAAAATGGGATCTTCCTGTGAAGCCAATAGATAGAAAACGCAAACACTCATTGGGGAGGTTATCCCATGAAGTCCTCTAGAAATGATTTTGTGTACTTTTCCATGACCACTGAAATTTCACATGAAGAACACTTCTCAACAACCCCAAGGAAAAACTTGGAAAAATGACATGATAGGAACCATAACATAGAAGCAACTTGTCATACCCTCCATGGTTATAGATCACAATCTCCATAAAAGACATGGAATCTCCTGTTAAGAGTAAGTAACTGAACCCAATCAAGGGTTGTGTGACCACACCCCACCACGAGTAGTATACCTTTAGTTATGTGATTCTTTATCCATTGTTGTTTATATGATCATTTGTATATGTATGAGTAGTATCTCTATCATAAATTGTATTTGTGGTGTTAATGTGTCAAATTTTGGGATATAATGCGCTTTATTTTAATTGATGTGCTTGTTTGGATTTCTTAATATGTCTATTAATTTATCAATGCAACCCAAGTGGGGGATGTTAAATCTAAATTATGTGTCTTTAATAAGATACAATTAATATGACGTATTAATTAAATACATCAATTCATTGATTTCTGGGTTACTCTGCATTCATGGTTTAATGCATTGATATTTCGTATACCACGTATTAGTGAATATTAAACATTGAATTTTATTTTATTGATACACGATGTATTAAATCATATAATATTTAGTTAATGAAAGGGCATTATATCCTCATTTATAAAATCCTATTTAAACCATTTCTCTATCAAGTGGTTTTTGTGTGTGTGACATAATTATGAACAACTTGGTAGAAAGAGATAAGTATGTCTTCATTTGTCTTTTGAAGTAAAGAAATGTCATTATTCAACATAAATAATAGACACATAAAAGATTCATGTTATTGTGTGTACAATTATCATTTTATGACATATTATAATCGTATATCTTGAATCATTGATTAATTAGGGCTAATCCATAATTGCTATTTTCTAACATAAATAAGATCATTTAATATTATTTTATATTTTTTTAAATTAGTATTTAAATGAAAGAATTAATTTATAAAATTAAATTTAAAATCAAGATTTTAAATTAGTATTTAAATTATAGAATTAATTTATAGAGATACTACTCATACATATACAAATGATCATATAATTTATGATAGAGATAGTACTCGTGAATCTTTTTTTGGAGTGTGTTGTTCTGATCGTGAAGGGTGGAAATTGTGAGAGTGTCGTCTGTTTATGGTTAACGCGATTAAAGGGACCAAAGGTACTAGTTCATGAAGGAAGAGGATCATGAAGGTGCTTATGCGCGGTGGTTGTAAATGCATAGAGGCCGGTCTGTGATGGGTGAGATGGAAAGGGTGTGGTTCACACTGGGATTTCAAATTAGTGGTTTGCTATGGAAGTGATCATGTAGGGGAAGGTTCATGCTGGGTTTTTGGTTCGGGCAGTGGAGCTTGTTTGTGTAGGGTCTGGTTCGTGTAGGGTCTGGTTCGTGCTGGGTCTTGGTTCGCATAGTGGAGTTTGTTCATGTTGGGGAAGGTTTGCGCTGGGTTTTGGTTCACACAATGGATCTTTGTTTGCGAGTGGGGAGTTATGCGGGTGTAGGGGTCTCAGTTCGTGCAAGGGAGTTTACTCTGGTTTTCACAGGAAAGTGTTGGTCACATTGAGGAGTTTCGTATGCGAAAGGGGTGGGCTTGTTAAGGGTTTTTCTCATGAAGGATTCGAACGCACGGGGTGGTTTTCGCAGAGGAGATCAACATTATGTTGGATCGCGAAGGGGTTGTCTTGTGAAAGTATCGGATCGTGGAGGATTTGTTCGCGAAGGATTTGTATGCATTTGAAATGCTCAAGTAGGGTGAGGCTCGCAAAGAATTGGGTCCACGGAAGACATGGTTTGGGAAGGGATGGCTTGTAATGGGTCTGGTTCACGAAAGATTCTGCTTGTGCTGAGTGTGTCCGCAGTGGGGTGTGAGATTTATGGGTTTGATCATGGAGGGTGGACCCGTGGTGGGGTGTGGTCACACAACCCTTGATTGAGAAGGTGGTTGTCGGTGACCGGTGATTCCCTCTCACATCAATACCTTGGGAAACACCTAAAAATAGGTTGGTAGACTTAGAACAATAAGAATAAATCTGATATATTTCCTCAAACCCATCTCAAAATTAATAGGCATAAGATAATAGTTCGTGGGGAGATAAAGAGATACATGAACCAAATGAAAACACTAAAACATAATAATAACTAAATAAATCTAATTAAGTAGTGGGAAATCATAAAAACAACCCATAGTCAGGATCAAAACATAACCACAATCCCAAACCACCCATGGAAACTGAAGATTCAACACGAAGAATAGTTGGCCAAACACTTACTCATTCCAAACATAATTAATTCATGAAAATTCAATTTGAATCAACTTAAGGAGGAGTAACCGATAGTGGAGGAGAAGGAGGTGTCGACAGTGGAGGCACCGGAGGCAGCGCAGATGCAGCGCGGAGGAAGGGCGGAGGCAGGGCAGAGGAAGCGGAGGAAGCAGAGGCAGCGGAGGAGGAGGAGGAGGTGGAGGAGGCCATGGTGGAGGAGGAGGCAACATAGTAGGTATAGGAGGAGGAGGCGCCGATGGAGGAGGAGGAGGATCAGGCCACGGACTTGGAGGAGGAGGAGGAACCGCCGGTGGAGGAGGAGCAGGACGAGGCCGCGGTGGAGGAGGAGGAGGAGGAGGCGGTGGCCGGAGGAGGAGGAGGCGGCGGCCGGAGGAGGAGGAGAAGGAGGAGGAGGAGGAGGAGGAGGAGGAGGAGGAGGCCGCGGCAGAAGAGGAGGAGGCGGCGGCAGTGGCGGCAGTGGCGTAGAGGAGGGCTTCTGCGAGAGCTTGACCGGGTGCAGGGAGAAGGAATAGGACCCGTAGGTTTTTAACAAATCCGCGTGAGCCTTTATCAGCGCTAGTAAAAATCACTGATAAAGGGTGTATTTATCAGTGCTAAAATGAAAAGCGCTGATAAATACAACCTTTATCAGCGCTTTTTTAGCGCTGATAAATAATCCCTTTATCAGCGCTTTACTGTTAGCACTGATAAAGGCAGGCGCATGCCTTGCCCAGTTTTTTGGTAGTGATCCATGAGCTTGAAACTCCATATTTTGTTTCTTATCACCATTGAAATGAGAATACTCTCCTAAATCCATATCCACTTTGAGATCACATTGAACAAATTCTTTATAACTACCAAATTCTCTAATGTTTGGAGCCTTTCAAATGTGTGGTTTTAAACCACTAAAGAATCTATGAATTTTTCTATCATTGTTGATAAAAAAACCTAAGCTGTACATTGAAATCCTTGTGAAAAATTATTTTTTTATGGTGTGATTGATTCACCTTTCTCTTTATTCTACTCTAATAAATATCTCTCTATCTATTTCTAAAGAGTATGAGGGAAACACTAGTTATGAAATAATTTCTTAAAGTCTTCCCAATCCATCTCTTCAATTTCATCCTTAGGTTTTGTGGTCCTAATCAACTCCCATCATTGATCGACCTCTCCATCTAAATGATAAATGACTAGAGTAACCGTCTCTATTTCAGAACAATAAATCATAGAACATATCTTCTCCATTGATTTGACCCACTAGTATATGACTAGTGGATCGAAAGATCCACTAGATGTCAACGGTCATTTTCGCATAAAATAATAAATATCCAATTTCTCCCTCTTAAGAAAAGGTGGATGTTCCACATTGTTTAGGTTATTTTTCAGGGGCTGATACATCTGGGTAAGTATCGCTATGAAATTTTTAACTCCACCTCCCAAGGAATTGGGGTGTCGTTCGAGCAATTGCTACATTACCCCTATCATGGGTCATTGGCCTGGTTTCTTCAAATTCCCATCATTTTCTAAAATTGTAATGTTTTGGAAAAAACATAAGTAAACAAGTCATGAATAAATAATTTATCCATTTGTTCAATTAACTCTAAAGTCATTTCTTCTTGGATCCCTAGGTTTATAATTTTCAAAAACAATGTTTATAGGGTGATTAAATATACTTAGTCTCATACTAAGGGTTTTTAGTAAGTTTTTATAATTATAATTCCCAATTAACTAAACTATGCTCCAATACCAACTATAGAGACATTAAAGTTTCTTACATAACTATTACATCATTTTAAAAATAAACAACATAATAGTGTTATAAAACTAGGACTTTAAGGTTTAGTGTCTTGTAAAAATTAAGACTATATATAAAATTTACATAATAAAACATAAAAATTATTTATTTCCTTCTTGTATTGATTGGTATTGGCCCTTATTTTCTCCTTAGTACACGTATTTACAAGAGGATATAAATCAAAGAAATGGATGAGCTAAAATCCCACTAAGAGGATTTCTGAGAATGTGAATCAATATAACATGGGGTGAGAATAATCATTATCATCATAACATAATCATAATATTATCATCATAATCATGATAGGAAGCATTAGATAAAGGCATGTAATGTGTAAATGTATAAAAATGAAGCATCATGTATTATTGGTCAATTACCACACATAGTTGTGAACAAAGATAGAATCATGTTCATGCATAACATATGTGCATCATCATCACATCAACATTGTGAAAAAATATAGCATCATGTTCACGAATATTTCTCCTTATATCATTATATACATCACTTTACCCAATTAATCAGATATCTATATAATTTTGACCACACCAGTCACATCATAACATTTATATAGTCATGCATATACCATATAGAATGTATAATAATCTTTTCCAAAATAATAAACCATAAAAAATAAAATTGGTTTCATAAGAATTTCCTAAAGCCTAAATTCATGGATAAGATTTGTGTTGTCCAAAATAAAAAGTTAATAAAATACTTGGTATAATAATCATCAATCTTGAGTGAATAGAAACAATCTCAAGAGAAGTAGAAGATATGTTTTTACAAGGAAGATTTATTTTGGGAAAATCATCGAATTTTTCATAAAATTAGATTGGAAGTATGTATATCAAAAAGATGAAAAGATAAAGATAATGAAATTATATTTGAGGAATGTTAAAATAACATCCATACTGAAATTTTGAATGTAATAGGAATAACCCAAAGAAAGGAAATTGGGTTTCAGAATCCCCATACCTTATGTCTGAACACTTTATTCATTTTAATATCCTTGATAATCAAATTATATTTATTAATTAATAAATCCAAAACCTATTATACATGTATTTTATTCGTTATAATTTCATTAAGTCTGGTTATGACCATTTTGATGAGTTATAGTGTTCAATTTCATTGTCCATGAGTGTTTTCTTGGTTTTCATGATCAGTTCTCCTGTATACATGTATGGAAGGGGAATAATTTTACAAATATCAGATTATATGTTATTAATGATCTTATGTAAGTTTAAATGTTGTTATATATTATTTTTTTCTATATATGAGGATAAATCATTAGTGATAATATTAATGATTATCGTTTAGATTAATTTTGACGGTTTTCGATCACAACGAACACGTTTTATTTTATTGCTTAATATTTTGTATATATGATAGTTTTAAAATATAAAAAAGGTTATAAAATATATTTTAAAATATTTTTCAACCATTATAATAGTTTTATGACCATACCTGAAGTTTTTATAATAAAATTAAAGTGCATCATCCACGAGGGTGGTAAATGGACACATCACATGTGATGTTTTCATTTTATAATAAAAGGGAGAGGAGAAGGGGTTTTATGATGGATTATTCCAATAAAATAATAAAATTATATTATTTTTAAAATAATTTATTTATCATTAAACTTATATAATGGAATATTAGGATGGAATAGTAAAAAAACAAAATTAAAGAGAAATTAAAAAAACAGAAAGAGGGTTTTACCTCTTGAATTATCCTCCTTGAGAACCTACAAAGGGGTATTGCATTTGGTATTTTGTTATGAAAACTTTATCCTGGATGTGGGGGAGTGTATTGGGTATAAATTAGAAAAAATTCATGGCTTTGGATTTGTGAGTAGAAGAGGTCGTGAGGGGCGGTATTTATAGGGGAGGAGAGGGGTGTTTTCTCATTATTTTATTCATTAGTTTATTATTTTTTCTCAAGACTATGAATATTTTGAACCTTATCACTAAATATATTAAAATAATGAATTATTGTTTAATATTTTAGGCTTACATCATCCTAACATAATTTATGACTCAATAATTCATGTATTTAGCTTATATTGTAAATTATCATATTTTACTATTCAATAAAAATTCAAGTATTTTAGAACGATACCAAATATTCACCCTAATAATTTCTAAATGTTTAGAATTAAAAAAAAATGAACTCAATTTTAAGAAAATAATTTTATAAATATGAGAAATTTAATTTTTAATTAAAATCATCTTTTACTTAGGAAATACTGATTTTAAAATTATAACTGATTTTATAACACTTCGAAAAATTAATTATGGTTTCATAAAATTATATTATATTAATAAGTCAAAAAAATTTAAATTTATGAATCTATTTTATGAAAATAAACTTTATTTTAAATAATTATACAAATTATAAAATTGAAAATAATAATTTATGTTTTATAAAAATAGCAACACTTAATTAATAATTTTTAAAATATTTATTTATGTATTGTATGATATAATTTTATAATTTTATATTTTATAAGATGCCTAAATTTTATTTATAATTTCATAGGTGAGGATACCATTATATTGGATAGATTATTATTCCAAAGGTCAATTCATTATTCCTTCGATATAGGTTTCTTAATTTCTAGAAATACCTCTTATTTCATTCGTTCTTCATTTATAAAGTTTTTATTATGTTCTAAAAGTGCTTTTATGGGGTTTATACTATGTGAAATAATTATAAGAAGGGAATTTACATTGATTAAATTTTGGGTCATTACAGTGATGTTCAAGTTGAAGTGCTTCCATGGAGGAAATATGTGTGTCGAGCTTGAACAAGAATGTGAATAGTGTATCATCTTATGCACAAAATTTAAACTAAAACATTAGAGAACTTTTATTCCTTATAAATGATAGAATCATATGTTGGGTTATAATAATTAAATGAATAAAATATGTAGATATTATCAACTAATCAAGAATTGATTCAATCTGGAATGTTTATTAAGACATACGGTCAAAAATACAAAAATACATCAAAAAAAACATCTAAAAAATTAATTGAAAAATTAAGTATTTTTTTCATTTTTAAGGCACATAAATGACATTTTTAGAATTTCATTTAGTTTAAAAAAAATTAATAAAATTCTTATATTTATAACCCAATAAACATTGAGTGATTTCAATGTGAATCGAAAGAGATATCAAATAAATAAATAAGATTCTTAATTCTGAAAAATCTAGAATTCTAGAACTGCTATAAGATCTTTGGACAATTTCTTCACCACTAAAAAAACTAGACCTCAATTTATTCTGATTAAATATAAATAAATGTGTTGAATTTCCAATGGAAAATGTTTTGAAGAATTATATCTACATAACTCATGTTATAATAAAATAATGAAAGAAAAATATAAATCTATTGAAAATAAAAATAATTATTGAAGCCAAAAGAATGCAGTAATTTCGGACCAAAATTAAAAAATTATAGAGATAGAATTATACTTTATTGTAGTTGAAGAAAATGGAGATATAATTCTGATCATTCATATGAAACTATAATTTTAAAATTATAATTACTATAACTCATGTTATAATAAAAATATAGAGATAAAGTAAAAATTTTCTTTCATATAATATAATAAGAGGGTTTTGTAATATTAAAAACATAAAATAACATGTAATAAAAAAACATCCATACACATGCACAAACACGGAATTGGTGAATAAATCCCCCATCAATCCATCCAGCCTTCATAGTGGCCAGATGGTATGAGCTCTTTCATTCATGGGTAAACTACATATTCAAATGGGCTTAGAAAAGGTTTCCCAAAGTCCCTGAGGTGTTTTAATGTGGTTTAGGGCCTCAGTATTGGGTACCAACTTGATTTTGGGTTTCCCAAGAATTAGTTATGGTATTTTATGGTGAATAAATAAGGAGAAAATCAAGGATTAAGGTTGTAGGTGGTGGTGAGAGAAAAATATATGATGTTGGATCGAGCTGCTAAAGCCAAAATGGTGGCGTTTTGGTTAGTTGAGTAGTGCCCGCAAGATTTTTGGCTTACATAAAAAAGGGAAGGGGGATACGATTGTTTATAAGAAAATTAACTCTATCATTGTCTCAGAAACCTACTTTGGGGATTGTCTCCTAGTTTTACATCCACACATAGATGGGGCACCCCAATGTGTGCAGAATGTGGCCCACCTATGTTCTATGGGCTCACCCTTGTGGTCTTTCACCCTCCTACCACCAGATCATGCACTCTTGATGGATTTATTATCCAACCAACTCCTTCATAGAGCCAGTTATATGGATTTCAGCTATTGTTTGTGGTCTAGCTCATGGTTAGCCAATTTTTTTAAACTTAAAAAAATATTAAACCTTTCAAAATATTACAAACAATAATTCCTCATGTAAATTTAAAATTTAAAATTCATTATTTTTTATCAATTTTAATTCCTTAATTAAAAATTCCCATTTTTTAATAAAGAAATTTATGATATGAGAATACTCATTTAAAACAATTCAAAATACTTATAAAAATTTTAGACATATGCATGAAAATATGTGTGCATCTAGATAATAATAATATAAAGGTTTTAGAAAATTCAAAAATGAAATCACACATCAAGAAGTAAGTTTTATAAGTGAAGATGGAGAAATTTTTATTGAGATGTAGGGTTAAGGTTTTAAAACAAATGAGGTTTTAGAAGAATTATAGGTTAAACAATATGGTTTAATAATTTAATTTTATGAATAACAACCTTTTTCATCTCATCCAAGGATGAGAAATCAAGTGGAGGTTCAAAATATCATTAGATAACAATGAAAATAGGTTTTTACTATAATAACATTGATGAAAGAAACACATAACTCACTATTTTATAAATTTGAACCAATATATGTGAAAGGGGATTTATATCAACTAGATTATAATTATTCTATGAATTAAGAATTAGATAATATTAAGTATAATAAAATATAGGAATTGTTACCCAATCTAACAAATAAAAATCTAATCACAAAAAGTGTCTATTTCATAACAAGTTGAATTAAAGAGGATAAATTGTTAGAAACAAGGAAATGTTACTTTGAAAAGGTACTCATAGGTTGAAGTAATTTGTTTTAATTAAACCTTTTTACTAGTTTTTATAATTTATACCATTAAGATATTTATTTCTATTATGGCACAATGGTGATACAAATTTTCCAAATGGATTCCAATTCTTCCTTACTAAATGGAGAGTTGGAAGAGGAAGTGTACATTAATAATTATGATGTTTTCTTTCTTGGTGAAGATGAAGGATATATTTCCAGGTCAAATAAGGCTCTTTATAGGTTAAAAAATCCTCTAAAGAATGATATTTCAACATACATACTTTCTTGAAGACTCTGAAATTCAAGAAAGGTAGAGTGGAAAAAATATCAACAAAAAAAAAGATTAAGAGGCGTCTTTGATTAATCTTATCTATGTATATGATATCAATTTTTTTGTAAATAAATAATATTTTTGTAAAAAAAAATTACTTTAGTAATGAAGAAGCTATTAGATATGTCCATGTTTGGATAGATAACATATATCTTGGGATTAAGAATTTCTCAAGAGGAAGATCACATATTTATATCATAATTGACTTATGCTCAATAACTTATAAATAAGTTTTTAATATAGGACATTAATATGCTTTCTATCCCAATTTCGGTGGAAACAAAGTTTTAGAAAGATAAAAAAGTAAAGGAAGTAGATCCAAGATAATTTTAGAAGCTTATTAGTAGTTTTATTTATTTGATAGCTTTAATAATAGATATAGTGTATGTTGTTACGTTATGTTCCAGGTATAAAATTGAACCAAAGGAGTCTCATTTCAATATTCAAAAGAGAATCATTAGGTAAATTAAAGTTATAATCAATTATAGTCTAAAATATGATATTAGTAGAAATATTGATCTATTTAGTTATACAGATGGGGATTGGTTTTGGAATATAGATGATCAAATAACAACATATATTGGATTTTTCCTTTTAGGTAAAGGGTTTGTAAATTGGATCATAAAAAAAATCTAAGTGACCATGAGTACTTTTGAAGTAGAATATTTGGTTGAAACTCAAGA
The DNA here is from genome assembly GCA_963277665.1 of Viscum album. Taxonomy (NCBI): domain Eukaryota; kingdom Viridiplantae; phylum Streptophyta; class Magnoliopsida; order Santalales; family Viscaceae; genus Viscum; species Viscum album. The sequence goes on along the minus strand of OY728150.1, from coordinate 798,461,749 downwards.
AGCAACCCAATTAATATAGATGAGGAATATATTAGAATATCTTAAGGTGGGAGTGAAGTTTCCATTACTCATTGGTTGTGATAATCAAAGTGTTGTAAATTTATCTAGAAACCTGATTCAAAGTTTCCAATCAAAGAACATTGATATATAATATCACTCCATCAAATATTTTGTAGACCAAAATGTGTTGAAGTTATTATTTTTTCCAATAAAGGTTAAAATGGAAGATGTGTTCACTAAACCACTAATAAAGGATATATTTCATATATTTATGTTGATGATGGGATTCCAACATCATTCCTTTCATGGCTAAGGTATGGTAATTTCACCCCTATCTTTATCAAAACAAATTTGTATAAATTTTCAAATTTTATATAAGGGAGTGGGAAACCAAACAAAAAGTGTTATGAACCATGGGTCTTGGACTAAGACCCAAAAATACCTTACAATAACCATTCATGACACCTTAAATCATAGGTTATTGATTTAGACCCTATGTAAACACTGCCTATGCCACCCCTATTTCATTTTTTCTATAGTTTTTTATTATCAAATGGAGATTAATAAAATATAAATATATTTTTATTTTAATTGTATAATGTGTATAAAAAGGGGTGGAAATTAATATTTAGGAGAATCCAAATAATTTTATTTAACCAAATAGGGGAGATATATCTTATTTAGGGGGATCATATATTTTTAGGTAGTTTAAAAAAGGCGTAATCTCTAAAGTCAGTGTGTGTGTGTGTGTGTGTTTTTGTAAACTATGAGTTACTCTAATAGTTTTGGTGACCAGGAATAAAAGAAATTTTTATGCACAGGTTCTATGAACAATTTTGATTATTGGATTCTTATTTTTTATAAAGTGGTTTCAAGGGCTATGAAGAAAAGGATGTAATGCACTTTTATGGATCACATGATTTTATTGTTCAGTGTTCTTATATCCTACAATATGTTCACCAGAGTAGTATTATAATTATTAAATACATAATTATTTCTATGTTTGATTAATTTCAATGTGATTTAGGTTTATTGGTTGGAATAAAATCAAAAAGGGAAGCTTATTGATACCAAGAGTTGTTTTTTGGGGGATTTTGAAATATAAGGAGTATTTTCTGAAATTTAATGTTGAAGAGGAATCCTCAAGCATATGGTGTTTGTCTAGAGAATAATATCTAGAGAAATTAATAAGTGCATTGTTTATGTTTTTGATTTTCATTTTAAAACATAAATCATATCCAAACATCAATAAAATAAAGTTTTAAATGTGAGCTAAATGTTTTTGATAAGTTTAAAGGAGTTTTAATAAGTTTGTTATTTGTTTAGAAGTATTTTAGTGGTTTTATAGTTAAAAATTTTTGTGAAGTAAGGAATTTTTAATGTCTTCTATACTGAGATTCATAATATTTTTATAATGAATACTTTAAATCTTCACAAGGTAATGAACATACTCTTATGAATAAGGTGTTTATATGTAGTGGAGTTGTATAATTGTAAAAGAAAAAAAACTAACTTTGATATATAAGTTTTTATATTCAGTACATAAGTTTTTTTCAGAGAACATAAATACAATAAAAGAGAATATTATAGAGATATGTAAGATATTATTATGATGTGTAATTTTTTTGATTGATAATTAAGGTATTTATATGAGGTGTAATTTTTTTAATATATGTATAAGATTATTATAAATATTACATTATATTTAATATATTTAGGGATAATTAATATTTTTTATCTGGTATATATTATTTTTTACTTGAAAAAAATATAAGATATTTATAAATTTATAGGGAGTTTTTGGAGATTATCAAATATGTTTTCAAAAGTCTTCTCAAAATTAGGGAGAATTTGTAAGAAGTATTTAAATAAGAGGATGTTTAAGTTATCCTTGTATAGATTAAATACCATAAAGGGAGTTTTTGATACCCATAATGGGATTATAATGGTTATTCCATGATAATACTATTTCACTATAATTATACTAATTTTAAAAGAATAATAGGATCCTTGAAATGTGATGAGAAACCATGAAAAATAAGATTTACATTGTTCTAAGTAAGATGGTCTACTTCATAAAGTATTTTCTACACCATGAAAGAAGTTTCAATTTGAGAAAAACTGATATTAATTTGTTGATACATGTAGTTATTCCATGATAACCTAAATATATTTTATAGTTTGAAGAATAAAAAGTAATAAAAGTTTAGAGGAATTTAATTATAGTTTATGGAACTTCATTATTTTAATTTTAATTTGAAATATCAAATTGAACATGAAGGTTGTTTCTTCTACTATTGAAAATAATATTTTCTAATATTGTAAAAATATAATAAATACACTGAAAAAAGAAAATATTGAGAGAATAATGTTAGGAAGAATAGATTACATGTTTTTTTATAAGTATAAAAAGAAGATAAAGTGGAAGAATAGAAAGGAGAAGAAAATCCATCATAAAGATAGATCAATGAAAGTATTATACAGTATAAGACTCTATTTTTGTTGAAAATCAAATATTATATCTTTAATTATGTGAAGGATCACATTACATAGTTGTGAGAAATTTATATAACATGATTTCAAGGATATTCCCTACTCATTTATAATCCACATGATGATACTTGTGAACTATATGGTCTTGAGTGATTACTGAATCATAACAGGTATTAGTTACTCATTTTGTATAGTTATACTTTTAAAATATAGTGTTCCTATTGTGTGAGTTATATGGTGAGTGTAATAGAAATCAATAATTCAATTTAAAAAAATTAAGAAGGTTTTTTCTAAAAGAAACAATAAAAGGAATTGAATTCACTAATTCACCCCTATCTCAGTGAATTCTCACTCATCGTGTTGGTTCTTTTAAACATAATTTACTTGGAAAGGTTAAAGATTAATTTTAAGACTTAAATCATGAAATCCCTCTTTAGATAGTTAATTGGTAAATATGTTTTTAACTAAATTATAGGTAAGCACATACTTAATCTTAATAATTCTATATTCACCATTCTCTTTGATCAAATGATATCTAATATCATTATATTTGGATCCAATATATTGTTCTAGATTTTTTTTATAGAATAATAAAAAGTTTATTATAAAAACAAAATCTTAGAGGTAATATGAACTTCTCATTTAACTCCTTCAACATGATAATTTTTTTACATTCTTGTGAAACACTCGACCTCTGAATTACTTTGTTCATATAATTACACCACTTAAAATTATAGTAAACACTTTTATTTATCAATAAAACTATTACACTAGATATAGATTTTATATCATCAATATTTACAACCATATAGATATTTTTATATCTAAATTTATCAGGATCCTTTAATCTTTATTAAAGATGCATGTAATTAATAGTTTTTTTTGATGTATTTCAAGATTCTTTTCTAATGATCGATGTGTGATTCCTTTAGATCACAATGAAATATTTTACATAGAGTAATTTAATATATATATATATATCCATATATATATATATATCAAATAAAAAAATATTTTCAATCAACATGATAAATTCATTTTTTTATACTTTATCCTTCTCCATCTTAGTTCAGATTCACGCTAATGAATATAGGTGCAAACACTTCCTTTTCAATTTAAATTTAAATATTTATCTTCATTTATTTTTCATATATTCATTATTTAAAAAATATATAATGATGTTCTGGTAATATATACTACTTAATGATGAATTAAATTTCACTCAACATTAACATTTAAAATATTTTCTTCATATTACCAAGAAATTCCTCATAAATATTCTCTTTGTCCCCTATAAAAATTAGAACATCATCCCAAATAATAATAATGAGTTTTCCTAATATCATTTCCCTCACTTATAGGTTATTATTGTAGAGACCCAATATTTAAGTACATGGAAATTACATTACTTTTGCGGAATACTTAACACATAACAAAAACTGACACCCAAGCATCGTAATAGTTTAGTTTCTTTGGAAACATGGAACACAATATTCTAATCATGGTGAAAGATCTTCAACATCTCCCATAAAGATATTTCCCTTTTTTTTTATTACCTAAAACCTTTCTTTATATCTAGGGGAAATGAAAACCTAAAAAAGGGTGATCTCAAATTCTCAGTAAGGGCAATCATGGAGAAAATAAAATAAACCATATACATTTGAACTTAAAAACAAGAACATAATGTTTAAACATCTAAAATATTGAGTTGGGAAATAAATATTGGCAGTACGTAAGGCATAGATCATAAAGAAAAATTAATCATGATAAAATAGAATGTAAATAAAACATGTAATTGTGGAAAACCATTATGTACATGTTATGATTTCCATAGTATCCAAGGCATTGTTTCCAAGACCATTATAGTAGACAAAGTCCATTAATGAACCGGGTTTACTTGCCGTTCTAGCCCTGTATTACTGAATCAGATTCAATTTCCATTCCAGTCATGTCTATCTCATGAGATATAAATCTTTACCCAATGCATGGGAGGGAGATATAGGTCCCACCCATCTCATAATTAAATCATTATTTCATGTGCCACAAAATAAACATAAATCATTCAATATAAACCAACGAATAAAATGGGTTTCATAAACACCATCCCTTCATAACAGAATCCATATAGAATAAATGGATATCATTTTATCATAATAAAAATGAAACCATTTAAATAATAGAGAAATTATACTTGAAACATAATCATATTAGATAATTTCATCTTACATGGAAAATGGTTTTGATAAAACACTTGAAATGAATTCTTGAGGAAAATATCATTTCTTCTTCAAAATCATTTTCTTTTCTCAAAATGCCAGGAAATTTTAAAATAAAAAGATTTTGTTGAAAATAATAATGAAATCGTGTAGATGAAGATTCATGGAAATAATTAATTATGAAAATGTAAAAATCCGTTCATGCTGTATAGGTTAAAAAACATTCTCCTCGTACTTTTAACGGAAAAGTAAAAAAGTACCACGTATGGTAAACAAAAAAAAGATTCCTTCCATAACATAAATTAAAATTCAAAGAGGGGTAAACATGAATTTAAAAATACATGGAAGAATATTAAACACTTTATGAAAAACATATTTATGGATATGGATGAAAAATATAACCCCAGTAAATACTTACATATAAGCAATCTCAGATAAAAATGAGATTACAGAATTATCCCTTACCTTAGGTCCAATTTCTACCGTACGTGTCCAAAAATCTGGTATAGTGGGTTTAAACATATTATTAATGTGTAACAGAACCATAATAATATTTATGATATCATATATGATTCAATTATGACTTTATATTACCCGTTATTTTGTCAATTCTATGTTAAAGCTGCGTTTTGGGTAAAATCATTTCATTTATCGTATGTGTTTGGACTTGTTGCTCTTGATATTATTACTTATATCCTGATTTAATTAATTCTACAATGTAAAAATGATTTATATATAATATATATTTGTCATATAAATATATATGATAGATCGATAAATGGAATGAAATACACCGTTCACGGAGACGGTAGTTCGTACGTACGCCTGAACGCTGTTTTTGTTTCCTTATTGAATTGAATGGAATTAAGTAAATAAAAAATATATTTACATAAATACCATATAATTATTATACCATGTAGTTCATTATTATTTATTATATATACTTTATAATCATTCTTGAATGGTTAACATGGAGAATGAATCTCATCGCGTCGTGGATACGGTAATCTGTTCGTACGCACGAGCGATGATATCGTTCTCATAATTATTGAATGGAATTGGAGTGGGTGATATAATATCTCAAAATATGTATGATGTTATAATAATAATATATATTTATTATTTACACCATTATACCCATCCAAGTAAGGTGGTGGTGGAAAACATATTACACCCCGACGTGGAGACGATATTCCGTACGTACACAAGAGCGGTGATTTCGTTTTCCGTAGGATGGATAGAAGGTGAAATGGGGTTGTTACATATTTATAATAACATATCAGTATATTATTTATACTTATGTTATTACTTTATAATTAAACAAATAAATAATAGTAATTAGAAGAAGAAATAAATTTGAAAGAATCTGTAAAGGATATTACCTCTTCTTTGACGCGCCTCTTCTAAACCTCCTCGTAGGGCACTACAGTTGGTCTTTGAAGAAGAACAAGACCTATAGTATGTTTCTATGTAAGTGGATAAGATAAATGGATAGGTTTTTGTAGATATAGAAGGCTAAAAATGTTGTGAATATGAGAGAGAAGAGGTGCCCTTTTTATAAGAGAGGAGAGGGGCACTTTTGGGAACCTCTAAAATATTAATTTATAATAAAATCAAACCCACATAAAGACTTCCAAAATGACTTAAATTAGGATATGAGGTAATATAATATTTTAATCTCATAATAAAATAAAATTTAGACATTTTTTTATTTTATTTTAAACCTTATCATTTTGATTTATCCTTATTTAATCTATTTAATTTTATTTGTGGTAATAATATTCTGAATTTTAAATGGTTATACATACTCACTTATGTGTTGTTAATTGTCCATAATTTGATAATTTATGACATTTTAGACCATATAAATTTCAATTTATACTTTTTAAATAATTATGTGATTTTTAAACAAATTAATAATATGTTATTTTTATAAAATAACAATAGTGTCAATTTTGACACTATTCATTTATTTGAATTTAAATAAAATCCACATAGAGGATATATTCCAAAAAAAATTTAATAGGTCCCTAACATGTAATATTCATCTTTAAAATTATTTTATAACATTAAATAGTTCATATAATATTTATTTTAATATTTATAAAAACATTTATTTGATATTTCAAATCAATAAAATAATTTATACATCACTATTTTGTCACCATTAATGATAATTATTTAATCCCTAAAAATTATAAATAAATTCACGTGATTCAGATAATTTTATTTTCTTTATGGTGACTATTTATTTTCTATGTTTTATGAAGTTTATCACTAAATTAAAATTATTACACTTATAAGATATAAGTGAGTGACATGTTGTCACTTTCTTTAGTTTTAATAGTAATTACATCCTTTTCATGGTAAAAAGTCTATGAAATGAATATATTCAGACCCTTAGGTGATATGGGTCTACTTTTATTCATCCAATAAATTTTTTGAACTTTTTAGGGTAATTTTATAATATTATGTTTACCCATAATTACCTGATTTACCTATAACAGTGGTAAATAAAATTTACCACAGTTACTATTCATAATGGCTAAAAATTAAAAGTATCCCATTAACATAATTTGGACCTACTGATTACAAATATGTAATCCTTTTTTCCAAATCCAATACACAAAATTTTCATTATTTAATTTAAAATTAATCCCACTGCTGAGAAAACGGGTTTTAAAAGTTAAAACATTATAAAAGATTGAAATGTTTTTACCTATGAATTCAATGTAAAATTAATGATAATATCATGTGTAATATTAAATGGTAAAATATATTCTATTTATACCTTAATGCCATTAAATATTATAATTTAACCATATAAATTATCTTGATGAAAAAAGTTGTTTTTAATTAAAATTTAGCGTATTTTTACTATTCATCAAAATTTGAAATTTAACAGAAAAATATTAAAAAATTATACAAAGTTAATTTTTATATCATTATTTCAATGAATAAGTTTATTTTTTCAAATTGAACTTATAAACATGTCAAAAACTATATTTAATGTGGGTGCACCATCAAAAGGCGGCAAAACTGCATTTTTTGAAAAATTCTTATCTTACATGAATTTTTTTTGTGTTATCATAACATGTTCTACAATATGTGTAATATGAATGATATTGTTATAAAATTCAAAATTTGGTTAATACTATTAATAACGGATAGTTAATAATAATATTATAACAATATATTGTTGTTTAGTAAAACCTGGTATTGCGTACAACACACGCTATTAAGTAAGGCCTCTCTTGAGTGCAACAAAAGCCAAGTATAGTGTTTGCATATACTACAAGATAATACGGTCTTGCATATAATACAAGCTAATATGGGTGTAGCGTACACCATAAGACATCAAAGAAATTAAAAAAATATATTTCTCATAAAATCTCCGGGTGTTACATTCTACCCCCCTTAAAATGAATTTCACCCTCAAAATTCATCGAGGTTATAAATAGTTTACTACTTGAAGGTTTCTTTCATGGAAACCCACATCGTAAAAAGTAATACAAAAAATTAATTTTAAAAAGTAATGTATGAAACTTAAAGGTTACCCAAATTAACTCGTCACTGGGTTTCCACATTCGTAGGTGAAAATATGGATGTGGAAGACAAATATAACCATTAAGTTATGATGGAGAGTGGTAGAGAACATGGCTATGAAAAATCCAACAATCACAAATCCATAAATTTGTGATGATCTAAGGTACCATATGATTCATCGGGTATGAGGGTACTAGTACAACATTTTTGGTTTTCAAGATCATTTCTCTAAAGTTGAAGAATTTGAATTAGAATAAATACTTGATTTTGGTTCAATCTCATTGTTGGTCATTCCTTGAACAATTTCTACTTCATATATTAAATAAATGAAGTTGAATTTGTTATTTGTGAAGTGTTAGCATATCATGTGATAGAATGATGGTTCATTCCATCTGTCTCAAACAAAAGTTTAGAAAAAGTTATTAAATATATATATAAGTCCATATATGGTGATATTAATCGTATATGGATCCAAAAATGGACTTATACTTCATATATCATACCACTTAATAAAATAAAAAAAAATTCTACAAACCAGGGGCTTCTTGTAGGCCAGTGAGAGGAAATAAAGGCCTATCGCAATTCGGTTGTGGGTTTGATTCACGCGTCCTTGTCCGACATGACATGTTTTCGCCCGTCCTATGGGTTTTCCTTTTTTCTAAAACAATACTATTATAACATTCCAGAACTAATGTCAAAAATTTATAGCCTTAAACAGTACTATCTGATGTCTAACTTAATCCATTCTTTAGGCTTATCCAAAATTCTTCTTTCCAATATCATAGTATAAAGAAAATGATTACCAGAGAGGTCATCTACCAAGAATGTAAATACCATCATTTTTCCCCAATATATCATAAGATATATCTTGTTGGTCACATTCCGAACATGTGAATACCTTAATAATGTATTATCTTGAAACATGAATTACTGTAGAACCTTAGTGAAAACATGAATGCTGTCAAAAGTTAAATCTTTCCACATACCAAAATCCCAAAATTTCCATATACTCAAACCATGATATAACTTTGTCCTCATATCAGTCATGAGCTCATTAACACTATCAAATATTTCATTTTCTCCTTATCCCTTCATTATGCGCATAACATCTACTTTCCAAAAATATTTAAATCACTTTTCATGGTTACCGGTACCATATAAATATTGAAAACCAATACATAGATATTCCAAAATTCCACGATACTATAAATGAGATTCCATAACACTATTATGGAATCCTGTTACATAAACACTTAATCATTTCACACCTTCATTGTCATACTCAACATCCCCAATAGTGATCGCATGTGACTTCCCTTTGTCCTTTACCTTAAGAGGTTTTTGATGTCGATCATCATTAACCCTTGGATTTGGTCATTGGTTATCATAATTCCCCATTTCCTTTCACTTGTAGCATTGATGTTTTGGTGGTGCATTATCTGTAGTATTTTTTCTATTCACATCATTAGAGATCTTTTTTTCATTACTTAGACACTCAACTGCTTGATTACCTTCTTTTCTACACTTAAACATTTTCTAGTCCCTTTAAGAAAATATCCACCATGCTTCTTTCCACACTTTGAGCATAAAGAAACATTCGTCTTCTTTTGACCACCATTGTTTGGAGATTTTTCCTTGAATTATATCTTTCTTTTCTTATCAAAACCATGAGATGGATATGTCACACCAACTTCCAGTTCTACCTTGATAGCACAATGCACAATTTCTTCATAGCTACTGAAGTCTCTTATAGCTAATGCCCTTCAAATAATTGGTTTTAAGACACTTAAGAATCAATCAACTTTACTTTTAGGTTGGATGATAAAGCCAGATGCATACCTTTCAAGATGTGTAAAATTCGCCTTGTATATACCAACAAATTCATCATCCTTTCACTTAAGCTCAAGGAACTCCTTTTCCATCTCTGTTTGAAGAATATGAGGGAAGTACTTATTGAAAAACAAGTTCTTGAACTCATCCCATTCCATGGATTCAATTTCATCTTAGGTCCTCATATTATTAATTAGAGTCCACCACTAGTCTGCTTCACCTTCTAAACGATAAATATCCATATTGAATTTTTCATATTCTAAATAGAGAATTATGGAAAATATCTTTTCAATGGTACTGATCCATTGTTCAGCAATAAGTGGATCAGAAGACCCACTGAAAAAAGGTGGACGTTGCCTCATGAAGGAATCCATAGAATATTGTTCCCTTCTCTGCTCATTTGAAAGTCCAGAATGATTCATATCTTATGTAAGTATATAAATGTGATTTTTGACTCCATTTCCCATAACATTGGTTTGTTTAGGAGTACAATCAATTCATTGTCCCTTACATTGATCAACACGGTTCCTTCGGGTTCCATCCATAGTCTAAAACCCAAAAAGAATAGTATGAGAGGCAAAAATCATGCTAGGAAAACAACATAATAAAGGGGAGTACTTTCAATCTCTAACATATTAGGTTTAATCCTAGGTTATTAATGATTTTTATAATAATTCTAGGATTGTAACCTATACTTATACTTAACCTTAGGGACATCCCTAGACATACCTTAGAAATATCTCTAGGGATCTCACAAAAGTTTTCGCATACTAGTTTCCAAAGGTTAACTAAACCTTTCCTCTGATACCAAATATATAGACCCAAGCTTGATGAAAATGAACATTACATTACTTTTGTGGAATACTTAATACATAAAAAAACTAACACCCAAGGACCATAATAGTTTAGTGTCTTTGGAAACTTGGAACACAATCTTCTAATCAGGGTGAAAGATCTTCAACATCTCCCATAAATATCTTTCCCTTTTGGTTTCTTACCTAAAACCTTTCTTTATATCCTGGGGAAATGAAAACATAAAAAGGGTGATATCAAATGATCATTAAGGGTATTAATGGAGAAAATAAAACAAACCATATACATTTGAACTCAAAACATGACCATAATGTTTAAATATCAAAAATATTGAGTTGTGAAATAAATCTTGGAAGTACATAAGGAATAGATCATAAAGAAACATTAATCATGATAAAATAGCATGGGAATAAGACATGTAATTATGTAAAACCATTAAGCACATGTTATGATTTCCATAGTATCCAAGGAATTGTTTCTAAGACCATCATATTAGACAAAATCCATTACTGAACTGGGTTTACTTTTTGTTCCAGCCCTGTATTACTGAACTGGATTCACTTTCCGTTCCAGCCATGTCTATCTCATGAGATATAAATATTTAACCAATTTATTAGAGGGAGATATAGGTCCCACCCTTCTCATAATGAAATAATTCTTTCATGTTCCACAAAATAAACATAAATCATTCATCATAACCCAACGAATAAAATAGGTTTCATAAACATCATCCCATCATAACATAATCCATATAGAATAAATGGATATCGTTTCATCATAAGAAAAATGAAACCATGTAAATAATAAATACAGTATACTTGAAACATATACATATTAAATAATTTCATCTTATATGTAAAATGGTTTTGATAAAACACTTGAAATGAATTCTTGAGGAAAATATCCTTTCTTCTTCAAAATCATTTTCTTTTCTCAAAATGCCATGAAATTTTAAAAGAAATGGATTTTTTTTGAAAATATTCATGAAATCATGTAGAGTAATATTCATGGAAATAAGTATTTATGAAACCATAAAAATACATTTGTTCCATATAAGTTAAAAAAACATTATCCTTGTACTTTTAACGGAACAGTCAAAAAGTACCACATATGGTAAACAAAAGAAAGATTCCTTCCATAAAACAAATTAAAAGTCAAAGAGGGGTAAGAATGACTTTAAACATACATGGAATAATATTAAACCCTTTATGAAAAACATTTTTATGGACAAGGATTAAAAATATAACCCCATAAAATACTTACATATAAGAAATCTCGAATAAAAATGAGATTGCAAAATTATCCCTTACCTTAGGTCCAATTTCTTTCGTACGTGTCTAAAACTCATTTATAGTGGGTTTAAACATATTTTTAACTTGTAAAAGAACCATAATAATATTTATTATATCATATATGATTCACTTATGACTTTATAATACCCGTTCTTTTGTCAATTCCCTGTTAAAGCAGTGTTTTGGGTAAAATTGTTTCATTTATCGTACGTGTTTGGACTTGTTGTTATTGATATTATTACTTATATCCTGATTTACTTAATTCCAGAATTTAAAAAATAATTTATATATAATATATATTCATCATATAAATATATATGATAGATCGATAAATGGAATGAAAAACACCGTTCATGGAGACGGTAGGCCATACATACGCATGAATGCTGTTTTTGTTTCCTTATTGAATTGAATGGAATTAAGTAAATGAAACATATACGTACATAAATACAGTATCATTATTGTGTCATATATTTTATGATTATTTATTATATATACTTTATAATCATTCTTGAATGGTTAACATGGAGAATGAATCTCATCGCGTTGTCGAAACGGTAATTTGTACGTACGCACGAGCGATGATATTGTTTTCATAATTATTGAATGGAATTGGAGTGGATGATATAATATCTAAAAATCCATATAATTTTATAATAATCATATATAGTTATTATTTACACCATTATACCCATCCAAGTAAGGTGGTGGTGGAAAACAGATTACACCTTGGCGTGGAGACGATATTTCGTACGTACTCACACGTGGTGATTTCATTTTCCGTAGGATGGATAGAAGGTGAAATGAGGTTGTTTAATATTTATAATAACATATCAGTATATGAGTGATACTGATGTTATTACTTTATAATTTAACAAATAAATAATATTAAGTAGAAGAATAAATAAATTTGAAAGAATCGGTAAAGGATATTCCCTCTTCTTTGACGCACCTCTTCTAAACCTCCTCCTAGGGCACTAAAGATGGTCTTTGAAGAAGACCAGGACCTCTAGTATGTTTCTAGGGAAATGGATAAAATAAATGGATAGGGTTTTTCGGAGCTTTAAGGCTCAAAATTTTGTGAAGAGGAGAGGGAGGAGGTGCCCTTTTTATAACAGAGGAGAGGGGCACTTTTTGAAACTTCTAAAATATTAATATATAATAAACTCAAACCCCACATAAAAACTTCCAAAGTAACTCAAATTAGGATATGAGGTAATATAGGGTTTTAATATCATCAACCCACCAAATTTTTACATGTTTTGATTTTATTTTAAACCTTACCATTTTGATTTTCCTTATTTAATCTATTTAATTTTATTTGTGGTAATAATTTTATCAATTTTAAATATTTATAAATACTTACTTATATGTTTTGAATTGTCTATAATTGGATACGTTATGAAATTTTAGACCATATAAATTTAAATTTATAATTTTTAAATAATTGTGTGATTTTTAATCAATTTAATAATATGTTATTTTTATAAAATAACAATAGTGTCAATTTTGACACTATTCATTTATTTGAATTTAAATAAAATACACACAGAGGATATATTTGAAAAAAAAATATTTATTAGGTCCCTAAAATATAATATTCATCTTAAAAATTCGTGTATCACATTAAATAGTTCATATAATATTTATTTTAATATTTTTTAAAACATTTATTTGATATTTCAATCAATAAAATAATTTCTACGTCACGATTGTGTCACCATTAATGATAATTATTTAATCCATAAAAATTATAAATAAATTCAAATGATGTAGATAATTTTATTATATTTTCTTTGACTATTTATGTTAGAAGTTATATGAATATTATCACTAAATTACAATTATTACACTTATAAGATATTAGAGAGTGACATGTTGTCACTTTCTTTGGTTTTAATAATAATTACATCCTTTTCATGGTAAAAAGTCCATGAAATGAATCTATTCTGACCATTAGGTGATATGGGTCGACTTTTATTCATCCAATAAATTTTTGACAGGTGTTATTGTAATTTTATAATATTATTTTTACTCTTTACATGATTTACATTTAACAGTGGTAAATAAAATTTACCGTAGTAACTATTCATAATTACTATTAATAAAAATTATCCTAGTAACATAATTTGGACCTACTGATTCCAAATATGGAATCTATTTTTCCAAATTCAATACACAAAAGTTGCAGTATTTAATTTAAAATTAATCCTATTGTTGAGAGAACGAGTTTAAAAAGTTAAAACATTACAAAAGATTGAAATGTTTTTACCTATGAATTCAATGTAAAATTAATGATAATGATATAAGTAATATTAAATGTTAAAAATATATTCTATTTATACTTTCAAACCATTCAATATTATAATTTAACAATATAAATTATCTTGATGAAAAAATTTGTTTTAGTTAAAATTTAGCGTATTTTTACTATTCATCAAAATTTGAAATTTAACAGATAAATATTGAAAAATTATACAAAGACAATTTTTATATCATTATTGCAATTAATAAGTTTTTTTTCAAATTGAATTTATAAACATGTCAAAAACTAGATTTAAAGTCGGCATGCCATCAATAGGAGGAAAAACTAGATTTTTTGAAAAATACTTATCTTACATGAAAGTTTTATTTTGTTCTCATACCATGTTTGAGAATATGTGTAAGATAAATGATATTTATATAAAATTCAAAATGTGTTTAATACTATTCCTAAAGTCCAGTTCATAATAATATTATAACAATATATCATTGTTTAGTAAAACTCGGTATTGGGTACAACAAACGCTATTGAGGAAGGTCGCTCTTGCATGCAACACAATCCAAGAATAGTGTTTGCATATACTACAAGATAATATGGTGTTGAGTATAGAACAAGCTAATATTGGTGTAGCGTACAACACAAGACATCAACGAAATTGAAAAAAATCTCATAAAATCTCGGGGTGTTACAATTGTAATATTTTACATTATAGAAAATCATTTTTAGTACCTATCAAACATTGAATAACATTCCCTTGGTGTTTTATTTAACTCATATGAATATTTTTTCAGTTTAGACATTGTTTTCATATATATCTAGGATAAATCCCATAAAAAAGTCAACAAACTCCTTTTCTTCTAGTTCTTTGTTAAGAATATTGAATTGAAATCCATTTGACACATTTTATAATATATTTGAGAAGTAATTAACAAAAATATATTCTAGTTTATCCGTAGAATTTTTTTTCTTAAATTCCATTCCCTCTATACAAGAATAACCTTTATATATTTTCAATTAATTCCTAACACTTATCCTTTTTCATTCAACTTGATTTTGAATACCCACTTTTTTCTAATAATGTTTTTCATTTTTGTTGTAGTTACAAGATTCCATGCTCCATATTTCATTGTTTGATTTAGTTTTTTATCCATATAATATAACCATTACTTATGAGAAATTATAAAATCATGAAAATATAAGTTTTATAAGTTTATATATTAAAGGGAATTTTGGTAATTTCAAACCAAGGGATGGTAGGGTAATTTTAACCTAGTAAACTTCCATTGAAAAAAATTCCAATGATTTCAGTTATATATGAACAAAGTATTTATCATTGGGTGGATATTTGGAATGAATCATAGGATTTTTTGTTTTTAGAAAATTTATACATTAATTATTTAATTAATTAACTTCCATGGGCACTTTATTTAGTTTTTATAGAAATAGTATGATATATTTAAAATCATATATCAAATTTAGTATTTGTGAGTATAATATTAGAGAGAATGGGATGAGTGAGTGGGATAAAGGATTTTTTTTCTATGTTTTTCTACAAATAAGTATTTTATATCATTTTTAGTGTTCTTTCTCATGTAGATTGAATGGTTAAAAATAAAGGGCTAAGTGGAGGTGACAGTTGTCCCCTGATGTTTATTGATGATTACCCTAACAAATATTGTTCTATAAATTTTTATTTATGTTATTTAGTTATAATTTATATTCTAGATCATTTACGGATTGGGTTAAATTCATTATAAATAAAATCAATTATTTCGTGAGTATTATTTATCTAATTCTAGTGTTTTAACCATATATTCTACAAAATGTTTTATTCATTTTTATAAACATTCATTCCATCCCTCAACCATGAATTTAATCACTATAAAATAAAATTCTATCCATTTCTAGTAGTGGTGACTAATAAAAATAAATAATATTTTTGTAATAGTAGAGGGAAGTTTATTTGAACATCCTCAAGAAATAATAATAGAAAATGGTGTATGAATATATGTATAGGAAGATTAGATCTAGGTTTTTTGATAAAGATTGAGTGATATCACTGCGTTCTATAGTTTTAAGTCAAAGATAAGTGAGTAGTGGTGGTATTTTCATGGAAATTTCATATGGATGGTGCAGTTAAAGAGTGAAAGAGGGGGATAAAAATAGAGAGAGATGAATATGGTGTTATGGGTCGTAGATGATAGAATTAATCAATATTTGAAGCTACCACATTCTATGGATTTGGTTGAATAGTTCCAATATGAAAATGATTGATATAGAGAGATAAAGAATAGTTAGTAGCTCTAGTGTAATGTGGTCACTCTAATCTAGCTAAGTGTGATTTTTAGTTTTGATTTGATGATGTGAGGTTTTTTGAGAAGCAGATTGAATTGGATGAAGGGAATACAATTCTAGACCTTGAAGTTGATAATTATGGTCACTAGTATAAGGAAATCAAGAGATATGAAGATAGGAGAGTAAGATGCTGGATAGGGGACCACCCTGTTTGGTCAATGAAAAAGATAAATTGATAGACCTGGTAAAGCTAGGTAGGCTGAGGATATTTGTTCTTAAGATACCCATTCTTCCTTAGTTACATTATATATATTTATATAATTCTTATTCTTATTCTAGTATTATATATTTATATATGTAATAATTGTAACACACCAAGATTTTAAAAGAGGAACATAATATTTGATAACACATATGACATGAAACACTGATACTAGAAGAGAATTTAATACCCCTAAACATTATGATAAATTTATTTCTAAATAAATTCAATCTCTTCAATAGATTATGATGCACGTAATGCTCAGTTTAAATGAAACAAGATACTCTATTAAAATATTATTATTTAAACAAGATCGTTATAACCTAGCCATTAAATTGGTAGGTACAAAAAATAATAACTGAATTATGGAAGTTATATATTTTTATACATGTATAAAATAAATTAAATGGATATCTATTGATTATAAATAAAAAAATAATCACTTTAAAATAAAAGAAATGTTTTTGGAAAAGTTGTATTTCTCTAAAATGCGGTTTAATGGTGCTTTGTGAACATAATTTTAAATTAATTTTTACCCATTTTAGAAACTTTATTTGGAAAATTATATTTAATATTTTAAATAATCATATCAAAATTTTCTTAGGGTGAATTTTTGAGATTTTTCTGAAAAGTTTCATATTTTTATGAATAATGAAAAGTACTAAATTTTAATTGATAACAACCATTTCATTTAAATTATTTATAAAGTTGAATTATATTTTAAATTGGTTTTAAAGTAAAATTAGTTCTATTATATATATATTAATCAAATTTTTTCATTTTAATAATTTCCATGTCAATTTTTTTCATAAAACATTTTTAATGTTTTGAAACGTTTCTCTTTGAAAACATGCTTTCTCATCGTATTAGTGGGAATAATTTTAAATTAAATTTTTCCACTTCTATGAATGTAATTTGGAAAAATGGATTCTATATTTGTAATCAGAATAATTTAAATTATATAATCTGGTCAACTTCATTTTTTAACCTAATTAATTGTAAAAACAATAAAAAATTAATTATTGGGGTTAAGGTAAAAATGGGTTTACTATGGGGTTAAACTAAGTAGATAAGGGTTTAAATGACATAAAAACATGTAAAAATATTTTTTTGTGGACATATTTCCACCACATGCTTCTAAATTAATAATCAAGGGTCATTTGGAAGGTTTTTTCATGTGAATTACTTTATCATTTTGGATTCTTTTGGGAAATTTCCAAATAAGTTCCAAGAAGATCCCCTTTCCCCACTCATAAAAGGGAACTCACTCCCCTAATTTTTGTCACCTATAAAGAATTTTTTTCATTAAAAACCTACCAAAATAACCCCCCAAATCCTTATCTAAAATTTATAGCTTATGTTCCTCCCAAAATACCATTACTAGGTTCCTTAACTGGAGATCCAAAGGAGGTTTCTCTTAGAGGAGGTGGTTATCTTAACAAATCTATTTCATTTTATTTATTTTGTTTCCACGTTAAATTATATATTAAAACATTTGAGTATAAAATTATGTTTATGTAATAATATTTATCCATATCCACTTTAATGAAATGGGAAACAAAATCATTGATCGTGTGTATGATGGATTACCACCTCACGAACCGACGTAGTTCGTTTTCCATCACCATATTTCAAGGCCAGATATAATGGTAGATTTATCAAATTTATATTATATTTATTATATTATTATACTTATGTAATTTTAATATCACATATACCTTTTTATGTTCAATCCTGTTTGAAATATGATAACGTCGCTCGTGTGTACGACGAACTACCACCTCACGAAGCGATGCAATTTTTTTTTCACTTACGCTTCACATGGAATGTAATAGGGATAAAAATAATGAATTTATGTTATATATATGAGATGATATTTATTATATAAAATTAATATATCACTCGCTTCCTTTACCTTTCACTTGTTAAGGGAATTATATCATCGCTCGTGTGTACGCACGACCTACCATCTCCATGAAGAGATGAAGTTCATTTTCCATGTCCAAATTTCCAAAATGGTTCTAAAAAATATATCTACTAAGTAAATATGATATTTATAACATTTTTATCATTATAAATATTATATATATATATATATTCAATTCACAAGAATAAAATATTTCATGACATAACACACATGAGAAAACAGGGCAATTAACCCCTAAAATAATGAAAATAATGAAATATTATAAACATGCGGGTGGTAAAATGTTATAATATGATCATATATGATATTATAAATATTATTATGCTTATGAGATAAATTAATAACATGATTAAAACCATTATATAGTATTTAAATACATGTATGAATGAAATTCGACCTGAGGTAAGGGTTATCATCTCACATTTACTTCAATGAAACATGCACAATAATCACCACATATTTCTTTTTTGTGGATAGTAAACCTTTTGATATGTTATATCATTAATAAATTTCAATTTATTGTATTTAATGTTTCATATAAATTTATTTCTTTCATGGGTCTTATGATTCAGAAGTTACCAAAGTGGTAAGAGTTTATTTCACAATCTCAACAATATTTGAGATTGTTTTTTAAGTGTCCCTTGTGGAACTTATTTGATATTTCTATCTTAAAATAAATATATTTTATTATAATATTTTTATTCATGAACATATTCAATTAATATTAAAAAATTTCTACTCTTGGGTACATAAAATTATTGATAAAATATTTTGGAGAAAACCCGACTTTATTTATCTATTTTTCATCAAAATACATGTTTTCTAAAAATGTTATCAAAAGTGTTTTTAAATTTTTTGAAATGATTTATTAAAGATATATCATTTTGAAAAAAAATCAAAGGAATCTTCATGTTATTTTCAAAATATGTCATATTTTTATTTTATAGAAAATATGGCAGGAATATTTATTTTAGCGTGTATAGAATAAATAGAATTTTCCTCTATCATGACCACTAAATGTTTTAAATGTTAGTTTAGAAGTATTGAAAGGTTATTTTAACATAAAATTATTTTCAAAATTTTTTATGAAATTCTTGTTCTAAAAAATTATTTTCAATGTGCAAAAGATAGTATCCTAAAAAATATTTTAAATGAAATTTTTATGGTATTTATATTAATCAATGACATAAAAACTTTATTTTAATTATGATCCACTAGAGATATGTTGTATTGATACCATTTTTATTATTTATATATATGGTTTATGATTAGTTTGACTAGGGATGTAAAAGTTTTAATATATTACTCTAAATGGTTCATTATTATGTTTATTTATTATGGTAAGTGTTAACATTTAATATATTAGTTTTTCAATAAAAATGTTTATATTGATTATGTTTCGCCCATTTAATATGAGGAATGCATTAGAAATATTAAGTTATTGGTGGGGGATAGAATTGCATAGCCCCTAGATGCCTCGGTGGGTCTCATGAGACAAATTATCTTGAGTGTTACCTTTTATATAAGATGGCTTAACATGAGGCCATAATGTTAATAAGTCTAGGAATGAGGCATTTATATTATGATTAAGATATACCTAATTATGCATTCCATCATTATAAATTAATTTCTTGATATTCTATGTGATTATTTGATTAGTAAGAATATCCATAGTTAGGTTTCAAGCTCATGTGATTTTTTATATAGAATTATTTGATCATTATTTATTCTAACCACATTATGATCAAGTGGTCCATTAAAATAAATATGTTTCAGTTGATTACCTTTTTTATATCGATTATGACTTATTTATTCATAGATTCCACTATACACATACCCTTAATAGTCATCAGAGCTCACCCCTTTCATATTTTTTTATTTTTCCCAGGGAACCACAGAATGTTTTTTGATTGATATGCAGGGTTACACTAAGGGGAATAGTGGTGTTATCAAATAAAATAATTTTTTTATTTTATATTTTAAATTGTAATTTGAATTTAAATTATTTATCTCATTTACCAATACTACTAAACTATACAGTCATTTACGATGTGATTCCTTGTATATTATGTCAATGTAATAAAGAATTCAACATATCTGAGCTACTGGAGTTGGGGTCACTATAATTGGTATCAGAAGAAGTTTAGTAGAATGCTTGGGAACTAGATTAAGGAAAACATAGATTAGGGAACATTACACTATAATAAATTTTGAGGATAAGAATATAGGAACATACTAATGTTTTGGTAAGGAATATATTTTGTGGTTTTTTCTAGAGATAAATCTATATTTGGATACTATAAGTTAACATGATTCAGGAACAGAGGTACCTAGGGATAATAAATCTGAAAAGGGAACATTGGGCTTGACCCAATAGTCACCTGGTGCATGATAATGCTCTTTACTATAAACATGGTTTCACACTTCTAGGGGATAGTCTTAAAATAATTCACATTTTCTTTATAAACCGTTATGAGGGATTTTAAAATAAAGATATACCTAAAGAAACCATTTTTTTATTATGAGATTATCCATGCATAAAATGTTCAATTTATGTTATGTGTTTGGATAGTTTTGGGATTATACATTATGAAACATAATGTTATGATCTAATCTAGTGTATTACATTGTTTAGAAATGGAACCTAGTAGAAGGAATGAGAACTGTATCAATGCATGCAATCCAAAGAGTAAGAATGATTATTTCCTTATTGGGCTTAAGACAATCCTTTAAAGGAAACTAGTCACCCAATCATTCTCATTAAATGAGGAAATAGTATCATATTCTATCAAGAAATAGAAATAATCATATAAGTATTATGGATTTAAAATGAAGAAATAGAATAGGATTATTATAGTAAAAAATGGTAAGGGGGAGAAGGAAAAGAAGATATTTACCACATGTGATAATTTTTAAAAGAAACACCTTGGTAATTTATTGAACGGAATGGGAGTTTACTTAAATTTTAGAGATAAATAACATCAATTAAATGAATTAAAGTGTACTAAAGAAACAATTTATGTTCAATATTTCAACTGTAAGGATAAGGGGAACTACATAAACAAATTACCCATGAATCAAGGGAATATACCTCAAAAGGATCCAAGGTATCAAGGTTGAGCTTATGCTATTACTACAGAAGAAGTGTAATGATTCATGTTCTTGGGTTTGGATTAAAGAATTATGTTATAGGAGTATTTTAATCAATGATGTTATAGTTATAATAATTATGAAATGTATAATAATTATATTGTAGTACCATTTCTTAAAGGATTTGAGATCATATGTTAAATGGTACCGATGACTAAGAAAAATGATTCAATGGTAAGTTTAAATTTTTTAAACCACATGATTTATGGAATATGGCCCTTAATATGGGGTTAATATTGAGATATTAATGAGTTGTTTTTGAGATATTATTGGTAAACCTGAAATTAGTTATAGGTTTGATGGTTTATGTCATCTTTGTTAGATATTACTACAAGTATTGATTTATGGAATATATTCAACAACAAGATGTTTTATTTTTGGAAGAATGAATGTCTTCATTAAAGTTTTATGGTGATATAGGTATTCACATATTGGGAATGCGAAATTAAGAGATGCTTTGTATTTTCTGAGGGATATAATTTTGATTTAGTGACCTCCATTCTAATTTTTTGGACTTTAAATTTGGCCAAAATATTTTTGGAAGAGTCTTAAGATTAACCATATATGGAATGGATTACGTTAAAAATGGGTGTTATCATAAAACTTATTCTAACCATTTTGGTTTTGGAAAATATATATAGACAGGATGAACAACATGTCATTATAATGGTTGGTTAAAAGTTAATTTTAGTGCTTCAAGAATAAATATTTCTATTGGATATTAATTTATTATAGTAATATAGGAAGTAGTAATTAATAAAATCATAATCAAATTATTAAAATTTTAAGTATATATTCTAGTTTTCCCAATCATAATGGTAATAGAATCCCTCAACTTTAGGAAAAATATACTAAGATAAAATATTCATCTTATTAATTTAATTTCTATTGAATTAATGGTATTTTAACTTATTAAATGGTTATGGTATTGGGGTAATTAACTTTATCATTACCATTTCCTCTATCACTCTCTATTAATCCTTGGGTGTTAATATTCTCTTCAATGTTCATGTTTAAATTTCCCACTAATGTTCTCCTACTTAGAAACCTAGTAGTGTGTTATTATAAATAACCTTCAAGATTCCTATTATATCTTATTCATAGGATTTATATTAATACTTACCATGATATGGTATTTAAATAAAGAAATTTTCAAATGTCAAACTCATGATTATTGAGATCAATATTATATTATGAGGACATGATTTATTTAAGGGGGTAGGATGTAACACCCTGAGATTTTAAAAGAGCAACATAATTTTGAATGGTGTATATGACACAAAACACCAAGATTAGAAGAGAATATAACCCCATGATACTTTACAATATATTTATTTTTAAGTAAATTAAATCTCTTCAATAGCTTACAATGTAAAAATCATTGGGTTTAATTGAAACAAGACACTCTATTAAAATATTACTATTTATACATGATCAATATAACCTAGCTGTTTAATTGGTGGGTATGAATAGAAATAAATAAATTATTAAAATCAGATCATTTACACGTGCATACAATAAATTAAATTTAAACATATTTTTTAGAAATAAAATAAAAATCATTTGAAAGTAGAAAAAATATTTGTTTGAAAAGCTGTATTTTTTAAAAGGTGGTTTAGTCGCGCTTTGTGCTCATACTTTATAATTATTTTTTTATAAATTTTAGAAAATTTATTTTAAAATATAAATTTTATAATTTAAAATATCACATCCAAATTATCTTGGGGTTAATTTTTGGTATTTTTTAAAAAGGTTCATTTTTAGATGAATAGTTAAAAATACTAAATTTTAATTGAAATTTGCCTCTTAATTTAAATTATTTATAAAGTTAAATTATATTTTAAATTATTTTTATAGTAAAATTAGTTTAATTATATATCTAGTAATCAAATTAAATCCATTGGAAGAAATTTTATATTGAATTTATATATATAAACTTTGTAAACTTTTGAAAATTTTCTCTTTGAAAAACCCACATTCTCATCACGTCTGTGAGGTTAAATTTAAATAATATTTTACAATTATGTTGATGGAATTTAGAAAAAATGATTAAATATTTTTAATCAGAATAAAATATATTATATAATAAGTTAAACTAAATTCATTACCATATTTAAAAGTAAAAAAAATTAAAATAAATTAATTACCACAATTAAGGTAAAATTTAGTTTAATATGGGGTTCAACTAAGAATATACTTGTTACAATGACCTAAAAACATGTAATGTTTTTATTTTAGGGACTTATTTAAACCTTATACTCTAAAATTTATAATATAAGGTCATTTAGAAGATTTTTTTTATAAATTACTTTATTATTTTAGATTCTTTTGGTAAATTTCCATGTAATTTCCTAAAAGGCCCTCTTTCCCCACTTATAAAAGGGAACTCACTCCCCTAACTTCTTAAAACCTATAAAACCATTTTTTATCGACCAAAAAATCATAAAATACATCTTAAAAATCATTATAAAAACTTTATAGATTCATTTTCTCCCAAAATACCACCCTTAGGGTCCTTAAGTGGAGATCTAAAGGAGGATTCTCTTAGAGAAGGTAATTATATTAAGAAATATCTTCCATTTTCTTTCTTATTTATTCTATATTAAATTATGTATTAACATATAAAATATAATAATACAAGTATATATAATATAATAATATTTTATTTTGTTGATGTAATGATATTTACCCATATCCACTTCTATCAAACAGGAAATGAAATCATCAATCATGTGTACAGAGGACTACTGTCTCGCAAACTGATGTAGTTCGTTTTCCATCATGACCTTTAAAGGATGGATATAATGATATATTTACCCCATTTATATTATATTTAATATATTATTATACTTATTTTATTTTAATATCACATAAACCTTTTTACATTACATTCTATTTCAAATATGATAACATCGCTCGCGTGTATGGCGGACTACCACCTCACAAAGCGATGTGATTTTTTTTCACTTACACTTTTAATGGAATGTAATAATTATAAAATTAATAAAAATATTTGATATATTTGATATTATATTTATTCTTTAAAATTAATATATCACCCACTCCCTTACCATTTTCTTGTTAAGGGAATTATATCTTCGCTCGTGTGTACGTACGACCTACCACCTCTATGATGTGATGTGATTGATTTTTATTTTCCTACTTTCATAAATGTTTATAAAAGGTATATAATGAGTAAATATGATATTTAAAACATTATTATAATTTTTTATATAAATTATATATATATATCCTATGAAAAAGAATTATAAATTTCAAGATAAAAAGTGCATGATTAAACAAAGAAATTCACATTCAAAAAAAAGAAAATAGTATTATATTATTAAATAAAGAGTGGTAAAATTTTGTAATAGGACCATATGTGATAATATAAATATTATTTTAGTTCTTTTATAAATTAAAAAACATTATTAAAACCATTATACATGAGGTACGAACACGTATGAATGAAATGAGACATGTGTTAAGGGTTTCTCGTCTCACTTTTACTTCTGTGAGAGATACACCATAATCACCACTTATTTATTTTGAGGGTTATATATTATGATCCTTTTGATATGTTATATCATGAATTTATTTATCTTTAGGTTATTTAATGTTTCATTTCATATTATTTCTTTCATGGGCTTATGTTCCAGAAGTTACTAAAGTTGTAAGGGTTTGTTACACAATCTCATCATTATTCATGTTTTTTTTGTTAAGTATCCCTTGGGATTTTTTTTAATTTTTACATATTAAACCCAATATATTTTATTATAATATGGTTAATAATAAAAATTTTCAATTAATAGTACATTTTTTATAATCTTTGATGCTTAAAAATATCGAGAAAATGTTTTAAGCAAATTCGACTTTATTTATTTCTTTTTCATAAAAAACCATTCGTTCTAAAAACGTTTTCCAAATAATTTTAACCATTTTAAAATGATCTATTACATAAATTCTTACCCATTTTCTTTCTTTTCTAAAAAATATTCAAAGGAATCATTATTGTTTTTTCATAACATGGCTCGTTTGGATTTTACTGAAAGCGTGAAAGGAATATTGGTTTTAACGTGCACAACATGAACATAATTTTTAGTCATCACGGACAATAAATGTTTTAAAGATTACTTTACAAATTTTATAAGGATATTTTAAATGAAAAATATTTATAAAATGTTTTGTGAACTTCTTGATTTGAAATGTGATTTTCAAAGTGCAAAGGATATTTTCCCCAAAAATGTTTTCATGACATTTTTATGGTAAATCTATTCATCAATGGAATCACCCCTTTATTGTACTTATGATCCACTGCGGATATTTTGTATTCATGACATACTTATTATTTATCTATGTGTATTATGATTAGTTTTACTGGGAATGTACAATTTTCAATATGTGATTTCGGATGGTGTATTATTGTGTTTATTGAATGGGATAAGTATTAATATTTTGTATGATAGTTTTTCAATATGAATATTTATGTTCATTATGTTTCACTTATTTTATATGAGGAAGTAATTGTACGTATTAAGGGATGGTTAGGGCCAATAATTACATTACCCCTTGATTCATCAGTAGGTCTCATGATACAAATTAGCCCGTGTATTTGGTTGAGGCCTTACCCATTTATGTAAGATGTCTTGGCACAAGGATTTGATGGCAAGAAGTTTTGGAATGAGGACTTGATAGAATTTTTATGATTTTAAGAATTATGTATTCCATAATTATGAATTTATTTATTGATATTCCATGTGATTATTTGATTAGTTATAATATCCATGGTTAAGTTTCAAATTAATATGATTATTTATATGGTATTATTTGATCATCATTTATTCCTAGAATATTATGCTCTAGTTATTGATTAAATGGAATATGTTTTATTTATTTACCTTTATATGTTTATTATTCTTAATTTATTCATATATTTCATTGTACACATACATTTACTGAGAATTTGAGTCCACCTCTTTCTTATGTTTTATTTTCCCCAGGATACTAGGAAGTGTTTTTTGATTGATATGTAGGGTTACACTAAGGGGAATAATGTTGTCCTCAAATAAAATAATTTTTATATTTTATGTTTTAATATGAAATATGAATTTAAATTATTTATTTATCTTACCAAGAATAGTAAACTGTTTATTCTTTAGGGGTGTGATTCCTTGTATCTTATGCCAATGTAATAAAGTAGACACTATTCCAGGCTACTGGGGTTGGCATCTCTAAAATAACATATATATATATATATATAATTAATCATATATACATATAAAAAATTGAGAAATGGGTATCTAGTAATTTATAATTAACATATCATTAAAATATGTTATATTCATAATTGTTTTAATAATAGAGATAATGACAATAATGTTAATTATAGTAATATTATTATTACTTTTTTTTATTTCATTTATATATAAAAATTGGTAGTGAAATATATATTTTTCATTGGTTTTTGATTATGATAAAAAAATAGTATTTTTTAAATTTTTTTAGTTAATAGATTATCATAACAATAATTTCAAGGATAAAAGAGATTATTAAATGGGATTTTATGATATTTTTAAATATTTGAAAATGAGATTGTCATAGACACAACATGATGATATTAAAAAAGTAAACCTTAACTTTTTCATGAGTATATTGAAATAGTGGCCTCTTTTGGTGGGTTTGTAGATCCTAGGATGGTGAAATATCTAAATTATTGCTTGAACATTAGTGTGAAATTGGGTAGTCTAGTGAATTTTATGACTACTACAATGCGTAAAGAGATTCTTGGTGGAGCCATGATCATGTGTATAGTTATAAAGAATTGCATCGATAAATGTTTTTTCAGAATTAAAGGGTTTGATGATGTCATTTATGATGGATAGTGGTGATGAAACTTAGTCTTGTACTATAAGATATGAGATGAAGGTGAATAACTTTAAATGGTTAATGTGTTTTGACATGAAATTTGATGATGAGATACTATTATTTCTCTTATATTTTTTAGGTGGAATTTACATGAAAATAAAATGGGATGGGAATCTTTATTGGTTAGAATTTTTCATATTGAAGATGTGTGATTATATTTGGATGCAATTTATATGAGTTCTAAGATCAATTATTGTGTTATGATATGATAAAAGATAAATTGAAAATAATTCATCCATATCATTCTCTAGTGTATAAGGGTAGTGCATTTGGGGTGTGGTTTTATGATTGGTGGATAATTATTTAATGGTTCATTGTGTAACTATGATGGGATGATTGAAATCTAATCAATTCTATTTTTACATAATAATGTTTGATCCGTTTGATGTATACATGATTATCTATAAATTTGTTTTCCATGGTTGATGGTAATGTTGTGTTGGCTAGTTTATTTACTCTTTTGGAAGAGTTAACTTGGTTTATTAATTTGGTTATTTTGACTATTATCCTTAAATATTAGATATTCATGTGGAGTAGAAAAATCATTTTATTATATAGTCATCTGGACTTGTTTACAAAGTTATATGGATATTCTTATGGACTAGTGGAATAGATATAAATTTTTGAAGACCTTGTTAGACTATGATATAAATTCAATTATAAAATGGGATCTGATCATGATTTATTATTATATTCTAATTTTTCATCATTTATGTGAGTTCCATTATCTTGTAAAAACACTAAATACATTCTTCTAAGGAGAGATACACCACTTATTTCATTAATGGAAACTAAATAGACTGCTTAGTAGGACGTACTTGTTTCATATTTGATACAAATATACTTTGTTCATGAAAATTGTATATGATGTGATTAACAATTTAGATTCAATAAGGAAGCTAAATATGGCATGATTATGATCATGGGTAGGTCATAGGACATTAGGCATAGGGGGGATACAAGGAAATATCTAGTTGGATTTGGTTTAAAGGTGGACTTTTATATTTTTATAGGGTATGTTATATTTTATATATATGGAAATTAATTCTTGTGGTGAGATTGGGAATGTAATACTATAGTGAGTTTTATGTATTAATAGGTATGTGTGTGTTTTTTTATAACAGGATAGATTCAAATGTATTATATTATGAAGTTTCGGGATAAAGTAGTTCACTATATAACAATCTACCTAGATTAACATTGGTGGTATTAATTTATAATTAAACAACAATATATTATGATTTTATATCTTTTATTCTAATTTATACATGATATTGACTTGGTTTTTTATCCGTAGGGTATTTTCAACTATGTATGTGAATATATTCACAACTAATTTTACATAAAAAGTTCTATATTTAATTGAAAGAGATATCAGGAAGTTTTATCTCAGTGACTGAGGTAGATATTAAGATCTTTCTCTATAAGGATTACTTCAAATTTCATTGAGTTATATGTGTTACTTTACTTATTTAATAAATTAGCCGTTCTTAGTAGTATTATTATTGTTATAACTACCTTTATTTTTTATATGGTATGGAAATCATGTATTTTTTATAGTATATATAACTTGCTTATTATAAATACTATACAATAAACTAAAACTAATAGTAGTGAGGTCCCATATAAGTATTAAAAAAGATGAGGGTAAATCAATTGATATAAATATTTTTTGATTCTTCATTAATAAAACATTATCATCGGTAAAGATGAATACACAGAATCCAACTTTCAACTTTTTTATCAACACCAAAATTAGGAAGTTAATAGATTTACGTCATTAATTTTATTTTTATATTTACACATCCAAATATAACATAATTATGTAAAAGGTTTATTATTTAAAATTAATGGAAACATTCTTGGATTGATATAGTGTCATCAATTCTCCCAAATCCACTATAATCACTAAATATATTGTAATGAGAAATTTTTATCTTTAAATTTATGTTTTTATAAATTTATATTGATAAGTACGATATGGGCCTCGATAATATAAGAAAACTCTTCATGATATACACCAATGAGGATATATTATCCTCAATAAAAATCTCCAAATTTATTTCCAATAGTGTATCACTATGACAACCCAATATTGATGTACATGTACATTACATTACTTTTGAGAAATACTTAATACAAGACATAAATAGACACCCAAAGACCGTATTAGTTTCTTGCCTTTGGAAACTTGGAACACAATCTTATAACTTGGTGAAATATCATCAAAATCTCCCACAAAGATCTTCCTATTTTGTTTTCCTACCTAAAACCTTTATTGATATCCTCGGGAAAATAAAACATAAAATGGGTGAGATCAAATGATCAGTAAAGGTAAACATAGAGAACATAAAACTAACCATAAATATAGGAATGTGAAAACATGATCATAGAGTTTAAATATCAAAATATTGAGTCATGAAATAAATATTCGCAGTACGTAAGGCATAGATTATAAAGGAACATTAACCATGATAAAATAGTATTGGAATAAAACATGGAATTGTGGGGAAAAATAAGAACACAATATGATTTCCATAGTATCCAAGGCATTGCTTACAAGACCATCATAGTGGAAAAAGTCCATTATTGAACCGGGTTTACTTGTCGTTC
Source organism: Viscum album (assembly GCA_963277665.1). Taxonomy (NCBI): domain Eukaryota; kingdom Viridiplantae; phylum Streptophyta; class Magnoliopsida; order Santalales; family Viscaceae; genus Viscum; species Viscum album. The sequence continues at coordinate 798,431,124 of OY728150.1, read as the reverse complement.
CATCCATGTATTACTGAACCGAATTTACCTTTCGTTCTAGCCCTATATTACTGAACCAGAATTACTTATCGTTCCAGTCATTTCTATCTCATGAGATATAAATATTTACCCAATACATTGGAGGGAGATATAGGTACCACCCATATCGTAATGAAATCATTCTTACATGTGCCACAAAAAACATAAATCATTCATTATAGAATAAACCATGAAATAAAATGGGTTTCTTAAGCATAATTTGATCATAACAAAATCCATATAAAAATATCATTCCATTATTAACACAATCAAATCATAGTAATAATAGGGATATAAACATAACCCTATTTATGAAATTAATCTTATATGTAAAATAATTTAGATAAAACACTTGAACATAATTCTTGAGGAAAATATCATTACTTCATTAAAAATATTTTCCCCCTTCAAAATGCCACACAATTTTAGAAAAAAATAATTTTATGTGAAAATAAACCTATAAGCCTGTAGGTGATGCTTCAAAGAAATAAGGGGTCATGAAACTGTAAAAATACATTCATGTCGTATAAGTTAAAAAAATATAATCCTCTTACTTTTTCCAAAAAAAATAAAAAAGTACCTCAAATCGAATAACGGAAAAAGATTCATTTCATACTGTTTAATAAAAATTTACCAAAGGGTAAAATTAACATTAAACAATTATAGATGAATAAAAATATTATTACATAATTAGGAATCATGGATGTGGATAATAAATATACCCTAATAAATACTTATGTATAAAAAAACTCGGATAAAAATGATATTGTAAAATTATCCCTTACCTTAGGTCTAATATGATTCTTATATATGTGAACCTCATCTTCATCGAATTTCTTCTTATAAATATCTTATTAAAGTGCTAGAGTTGGTATTTTATGTAACTCCCCGACCCTAGTTACCCAGAGTCGGTGCATTATTACATAACATTGGCATGATCACAAGAAAGATCAAATCTCGAAAGACCGATTGGTTTAGTAGCCTTGGAAACACTAGATATATTCATAAAGTTTTACATCACATCATAAAGTGAAAAACTACTACAACAACATAATGTCTCCATAGTCCACACTATTATCCCCTTATAATATCCCTGCAGGTCATTCATAATTTACTTCTTCACATCCTGTGAAAAATAAAACATAGAAAAGGGGTGAGCTCAAATGCCCAGTAAGGATAACAATATAGCGGAAACTTTCATAAATAAGAATAAACATTTAAGGCAATGTATAACTAAAACAAAAGCCTTTTAAACTTGAACTTAAACATAGTCTGGAAAAAGTAAAATGAAATAATGTCATTTACTTATTCACATGGATATTCTACTAATCGAATAATAACATGAAATATCAATAACCACTTTCATAATGATGGAATGCATAATGCCAGACTATCATAACCACATAGCCAAGGCCTCGTACCAAGACTAAAAATAAGATTTTTTCAAGGCCTTGTGCCAAGACACTAGTTTGTCTCATGAGACCGACCGATGCATCGATGAGCTATAGCGAGCTCCACCCGTCTCATATTAAGTCCAATGTATTCCCATATGAAAAGGTTTAAACATAACATAAACATTCGTATTAAAACTAGCATTCAAAATGTAAATACTTCATCCATAAACACTTAATGGTACACAAATAACATATCCATAGTCAAACATATCACAAAACCTTCAATACAAAATATAAGTTTTGTTTCATAATAAATCATCTCCAAATAAGCTTAAAATCCATCAAAGGATGTTGATATAGATGAAATCAAAACTCTTTTTAGAGAAATATCTCTTTTTATTTTGAAATCATTTAAGATTCATATAAAATGAAACATTTTCTTTGAAATTATTCTTATAAGCTTGTAAGGGAAGCTTCGACGATTTTATAACGGCGGAAAATAGTCGCACCCACCGTATAAGTAAAAAAACATTCTTACCTTAATTCTATCAAAAGGTTAAAAAGCACCTTATTTAGAAAACGACGGAAAGATTCCTTTATAAACCTCTTATAAAAGTAAAACAAGGTTATAAATGACTTTAACCCATATTCTTGTAAATGGTAAAAATGTTTTGAAATACATTTTGGAGAAACATGGATGTGGATGATAAAGAAATCGCAATAGATTATTACGTATAAACAATCTCGGATAATGAAGAGATTGTGAAATAAACCCTTACCTTGTACTTTTCCTTGGTTAGGGTAGGTTAACCTCTTGTATAATGGTGAAATAATTGTTATTAAATTATTCAATAATCATATTTATTAATATGATATCATATATGATCTTTTAACATTGCTTTGTTAATAATATCTTAGAATTTTGTCGTTCCAGGTGTTAACTTACTCATTTTCTTTTATATGTTTTGTTACGTAATCCATGTTTGTAATGGATATGTTGTATCTTAATCATATCCAGAATGATATCAAGTCCTTATATACTATTATTAATCATCAAATGAGAATTATACTTGAATGGATACGATGGAGAATGAATCTCATCGCGTTCGTGGAGACGGTAGTCCGTACGTACACACGAGCGACAATATCATTCTTTTGATATTAAAATAATATATAATTGGATGGTATATCATATATAAATAATCATTATCATGTTATATTTATTATTTAAATTAGTTACACGTCATTATTATACCCATCCAAATAATAATTTATTGAATAACAATTACACCACGACGTGGAGACGGTAAGTCGTACGTACGCACGTATGGTGACATGTTATTCAAAGGATGGATAGAATAGTGAATATGGTTGTACCATATTTATAATAACATCACAGTATATATATGATACTGGAGTTATTATTTTATAATGGTAATAACAAAGAAGTAGAAGTGGAAGAAGAAATGAATTTGAAAATGGGTGGTGAAAACATTACCTCTTCTTCGGGTTCTTCCTTTTGATTTGATCAAAAGGGATCCTTAGGTTGGCTTTCTGATCAAACTAAGGCATCTAGGTTGTATTGAGGTAAGTTGAGAGAGTATTTGGGCAGATTTTTGCCGAACCAAAAGGCTTTCAAGGTGTGAGTTAATGAGAAGGAGGAGTGCCCTTTTATAAGAGGGGTGAGGGGCACCTTTGGAAAAGCTAGAAATATTATTTTATAATAAATTCATATTCGGTTTCTAATGGCTCAAAAGTGTATTATTTTGAGGTTAAGGTGGGGATAGGTCAAAAACCACTCAACCAAAATAATTTAGACAGGTTTGGGTTATTATATTAACCATATCTTTAAGTATTAACTCTTAGTTAATTATTTTCACTTTTACAATGTCTCTTTGTATTTTTATATTATATAGTTAATAAACATAATATATACATCTAAGAGACCCCCAGGTGGTCCATTAATGGTACACCTATCATGGTATAAGTTTCTTGGCCGAACCTTAGATTTTTAGGAATTTAATATCAATTAATAATATAATATTTGTTTTAAAAACTCTTTTATGTCAATTTTGACACTATTCAATAATTGATTTTTGTGAAACTTATAAAAAAATTATTACTTAGAAAAAAGTTAATTAAATTAATCCTAATATGTCATATTATCCTATAAAATTAGTGTAATTCATTAAAAGTCTCAAATTATATTTATTTGTGTATTTATAATATCAATTATTTTAATTTTTCACTATTATGATAATTACTGCATCATCATTGTGTCATAAATAAATTAAATTATTTAATGTCTAAAAATTATAAATAAAATATAATTATGTAGTAAATATTCTTATATTTCTAATGAATATTTAAGATCGAATTTATCTTATGTATAACCCTATATTAAAAATGTTTTAGTAAATAAACTTTGATTTTAACTCTTTTAACTCTTCTTTGAATTAAATAATAATAAATGTCCTAATCTAATCCAAGTGGACCTAAATGATAATATTTTATTCCTAAGGTTGTTTTTGGTCTAGATACACTTGTCCAATAGAATTAGGACATGTGTTAGGGTAATATTAATATCATTTTTACCCTTAATTACCCTATTTACTTTTAACCGTGGTAAATAAAAGTAAAAAGCTACTATTCACCAAAAATTATTTTCATCTCATTGAACCACATTTTACTTCTTGATATTAACTGTGTCTCTCTGATTTTCGAAATTCCATTCACAGAAGCGGTAAAATTAAGTTTTATGAAAAATTCATTTTTTTAACTACCACTTAGTAGTTTCACTATTCATCAAAAATTGAAGTTTTTCATAACAATTCCAAAATTTCACCCTAAGCTATAATTGATATTCCGAATTCAAAAATTATGTCTATTTTACAAAATTCCAAACATATAATTTGCATTAATTAATTTTATAATTAATTCCCGCTGCTACAACAAATAGCGTGTTTTTAAGAAACAATATATACCAAAATATTGACAATTGTTTAGGTCCAATTTCAAAGTGAAATTAATTATAATGAAAACCATTGGATAAGATGGTAAAAATATATATTAATTATACTTTAAATACACTCAATAAAATAATTTATCACTATAAATTATTTTGATTAAAAAAGTTGTTTTAAGTATTTTTCACTATTCATAAAAATTGGAAGTTCTCAGAAAAATACCAAAAATTCATCTTAGGATAATTTCGATATTCCGAAACCAAAAATGAAGTCCATTTTGAAATATAAAATATATATAATTTCAAAAAGTCGGTATTACTATTCATAACGGCTAGTTTGATTGGTTGTGGTATGTTAGAACTCAATGTTGCGTACAACACATGCTATCGCATTATTCAAAGAGAAGTGTACCGTAGAAGCTTGGGGTGTTACATTCTCCCCTCCTTCAAATAATTTCATCCTCAAAATTTCCAGAATACTACCGCATGAAAAGACTAGGGTGGTTCTTCATCATAAGTTCCTCGGGTTCCCACGTTGCCTCTTTCATCTTATGGTTTCTCCACAAAACTTTTACCAGACGCGTCATCCGGTTTCACAGTACTTGTTCTCTTGTATCAAGAATCCTGACAGGATCTTCACAACAAGATAGATCAGGTTCCAGTTCTAATTCTTCATAGGTGAGTACATGTGTTGGGTCAGGCATGTATTTCCTCAACAGAGATACGTGGAACACATCGTGAACTTTGGAGAGACTTGGCGGCATTGCCAATCGGTAAGCTACAGCCCCAATTCATTCTAGAATTTCGAAAGGTCTGATATACCTGGGACTCAATTTACCTTTCTTACTAAAACGTATGACTCCCTTCCATAGAGATACCTTCAGGAAAACATGATCACTGACTTGAAATTCCAAATCCTTCCTTCGATTATCGGTATAGCTCTTTTGCCTACTTTGAGCTGCTTTGATGTGATTTTGGATTACCTTCACATTTTCCATCGTTTCCTCCACCAGTTCTGGACCTACAAGTTTTCTTTCACCAATGTCATCCCAACAGGTTGGTGTGCGACATCTCTTTCCATATAACGCTTCATATGTTGCCATCTGAATACTCGAATGGAAGCTATTGTTATAGGAAAATTCTACCAAAGGTAAATATTGATCCCACATACCCTGAAAGTCAAGTGAACAAGATCTCAGCATGTCTTCTAAGGTTTGAATAGTCCGTTCTGATTGTCCGTCTGTCTGAGGGTGGTAGGCAGTGCTCAAATGAAGTTCAGTGTCCAGGGATTTCTGAAGACTCTTCCAGAATCTTGAAGTAAAATGGGGATCACGATCAGAAATAATCGATAGGGGTACTCCATGAAGTCTCACAACCTCATTAATATATAGTCTTACTAGACGTTCCAGTGGTAGATCTTCTCTTATAGCAAGAAAATGTGCTGACTTGGTAAGATGATCAACAATAACCCATATTGCATCGTTCCTTCTAGGAGTCTTTGGTAGTCCCATGACAAAGTCCATCATAATATTGTCCCATTTCCACTCAGGTATGGGAAGAGGTTGCAACACTCCACTAGGCTATTGCCTTCCAACTTTCACTTGTTGACAAACCATACATCTTGACACAAAATCAGCAATCTCTCTCTTCATGTTGTCCCACCAAAAATGTTCCTTCAAATCTCTTTACATTTTGGTGCTCCCAGGGTGTATAGAGAAATTGGAACTATGAGCATCATCCAACAATTCCATTTTTAGATCAGGTATATCGGGAACACAAAGCCTCTTCCTGAATTTCAAAATTCCATTTTCATACACAAAATCTCTCAATCTCCCATCATTCACAGCTTTAATCTTCTTTTGAAATTCTCCATCATTAGTCTGAGAACTCTTAATCCTTTCTAGTAAAGATGGTTTGGAAACCATTTGAAAAAGCATTGATGTTTCACCTTCCCTGGTTATTCCCATGTCCATCTTCACTAGATCTATGAAAATTGGATCCCTTTCAATTCTCATCACGTTCAAAACTCCATGGTCTTTTCTGCTCAAAGAATCTTCCACCTTGTTTGCTTTACCCGGGTGGTATTGTATCGTACAATCATAATCCTTGAGTAATCCAAGCCATCTCCTTTGCCTCATGTTGAGTTCTTTTTGTGAGAAAATATACTTCAAACTCTTGTGATCAGTATAAATCTCACATTTTTCACCATAGAGGTAGTGCCTCCATATCTTCAAAGCAAAGATCACAGCTTCTAACTCGAGATCACGAGTAGGATAGTTTTGTTCATGAATTTTCAACAATCGTGATGCATAGGAAATAACCCTATCATTCTGCATAAGGACACAACCAAGTCCTTTCATCGATGCATCACTATAAATAACGAACCCATCATTCCCCGATGGTAGAGTCAATATAGGATCATTGACTAATCTTCTCTTCAGTTCTTCAAAAAATTCTTCACACTCTTTTTTCCAAACAAATTTAACCCCTTTACATGTGAGTTTCGTTAATGGGTTAGCCAATCAGGGAAAATTCTGGATGAAACGTCGATAATAACCTGCTAAACCAATAAAACTGCGTACCTCAGTTATATTCATAGGTGCTGGCCATTCTTGGATTGCCTTGGTCTTATAATGATCAATAGAGATTCCATATTTAGAGACAATATGGCCAAGAAAAGAAATCTCCTGAAGCCAGAATTCACACTTGCTAAACTTCCCATATAATTCATGTCTTCTCAGAGTCTTCAATATAATGCGCAAGTGATTTTCATGATCTTCGTAGATTTTTGAGTATACCAAGATATCATCAATAAATACCACCACAAATTCATCGATATATTCCTTGAAAACTCTATTCATCATATCCATGAATACAGAGGGTGCATTAGTCAATCCAAAAGACATTACTGTAAACTCATAATGCCCGTACCTGGTTTGAAATGTTGTCTTTGGAATGTCTTCCTTCTTCACACACAACTGATGGTATCCAGATCGAAGTTCAATCTTTAAAAAGTATTGAGATCCATGTAGTTGGTCAAATAAATCATCAATGCGAGGTAGGGGATACTTGTTCTTTATTGTTATAGCATTGATCTCCCTGTAGTCGATACATAACCTCATGGATCCATCTTTCTTTTTAACAAAAAGAAAAGGGGATCCCCATGGAGAAACACTAGGGCGAATAAATCCTTTATTACTCAATTACTCTAGTTGTTTCTTTAGTTAGACTAATTCTACAGTGGCCATTCTATAAGGGGTCTTTGATATAGGCCTTGATCCAGGATTTAAATCAATGGAAAACTCAACTTCTCGTTTTGGAGGATGTCCAGGTAAATCTTCCGAAAATACATCTACATATTCTTTCACAATAGGTACGTCATCTATTTGAACATTCCTTTCCTCACCCACAGTTATTTCATTCTCTTCCTCCTCAATAATTGAATTTAGTTGAGCTACTGGGGGTGGATCTAGATAAGAATTAGGCGGTGACGATTCTGCTCTAAAGATAAGGTGTTCCTTATCATCATCATCAAGAATCGTAACCTCTTTATTCTTACAATAAATCTTCACATCATAGTCCTAAAGCCAGTCCATACCGAGGATTATATCAAACTCAATCATAGGTATGACGATGAGATCAGCAGATAAAGAACATTTATGTGCTCTAATAGGGACTGACTCACAAAACATTGTTGCAATGATACTTCCCTTATCAGTTTTAACTGACAACTCCCTTGTTAAATCAAATTGGAAATATCTAATTTTCTTAGAAAACTAGGAAGATATGAAACAATGCAATGATCCAGAATCAAATAATGCATTTTCTAAACTTGAGGAAACCATTAAATTACCTGCCACCATGTCTTTCGGAGTTTCTACCTCAGCAGTAGTAATAGCATAATCTTGGCCTTGATCCCTTGGCATTTTCTGAGTTAAGTTCCTCTGACGCTTAGGACATTCATTTGCATAATTCCCCATCTCTCTGCAATTGTAGCACTGAACATTGGTATGTTCCTTCTTCCCTTTGCAATCACGAGCTTGGTGGCCTTTTTCACCACACTTGTAACAGACTCCCGTTCCCTTCAAGAAAGTACCGGGGTGTTTCTTCCCACATTTACCACAGGATGGATATTCAATATTTCCCTTATTCCGCTTATTTCAATTCCCAGATTGATCAGCATATCTCTTCTTCTCTTTCTTTTCTTTAAAGTCATAAGACTTAGAGAATTCCTTTTCGGTCTTGATAGTACATGAGACAATGTCTTCGTACGACGAGAAGGATTGTGATACTAATGCTCAACGGAGAAATGGTTTTAACCCATCAAAGAAATGATCAATCTCACTTCTTGGGTTACATATATAATCTACAGCATACCTTGATAACCTTGTAAAGTTAGCCTCGTACTTTGTGACATTCTCATCCTCCTTTTGTCTCACACTTAGAAACTGCCTTTCCATATTTGCTCGATGGTCACGAGGAAAGTATTTTTCTAAAAACAGATCTTTGAACTCCCTCCATTCCATATTTGATACTTCATCATCTTCCTTCGTATTTTGAATCAATGACCACCATTGATCAACATCTCCAGTGAGGCGGTAAACTGTCATGATAACTTTTTCCCTTTCACTACTCCCCAAAGCCTGAAATATTTTCTCTAGGGAAAATATCCATTGCTCAGCTACTAAGGGATTTGTACTCCCATTAAACATCGGTGGTTTTTTCCTCATGAAGCGATCTAATATTGATCCTCCACGCTGTGGATCAGGGTGCTCCATATGGGTAAGGTTATTATTCATAACCTGAGTAAGTTGTCCCAGTATGGTGATTAGCTGATCGGCACCAGTTGCATCACCAGCTCCACTATAATAATCTTGAGCAGGAGGAAAATCCCTACATGGAGTGCATTCATTGATAAGGTTTCCATTTCTTCCACTAGGCTCCATTTCTAAACAATGGTATAAACTAGATCAGTTTATGAATCAAAATACATAATCCCATACTTACAAAACACTTAACATAAATTAAACTATTTATGGATATAATCCATAATCAAAAGAATGTTTTCTTTGGGGAAGTATATACTCATAAACCCTTCATAATGATTTTTAAAGAAAATTAGATTTATCCTAAGCATATCCCCCGGGAGTGTCGTAACCAAGAGTGAAGCAAGGCCCGTTGTCGTGCACAAGTTCCCATTCGAGTCTAGCTCAAAGCGGTGTTTTCAGGTTTTACCCCTAGGTACATATGTGCCAGAGCCGCCTCTACCTACTCGTATCTAGACAGGGATGTATTGCTCGGAAAACTCACAAAATCTCTACAATACTAAAATTCTAGTAAGTTCTTCTATACTAATCCTCAAATTCCATCTTAAATCTATGTGCTCTAATCAGATTTTATCTAAATCTTGCTTCCAAGGTTTGTACTAAACTTCCTCTCATACCAACTGTAACGCCCCGACCCTAGTTACCCAGAGTCGGTGCATTATTACATAACATTGGCATGATCACAAGAAAGATCAAATCTCGAAAGACCTATTGGTTTAGTAGCCTTGGAAACACTAGATATATTCATAAAGTTTTACATTACATCATAAAGTGAAAAACTACTACAACAACATAATGTCTCCATAGTCCACACTATTATCCCCTTATAATATCTCTACAGGTCATTCATAATTTACTTCTTCACATCCTCGGAAAAATAAAACATAGAAAAGGGGTGAGCTCAAATGCCCGGTAAGGATAACAATATAGCGGAAACTTTCATAAATAAGAATAAACATTTAAGTCAATGTATAACTAAAAAAAATCCTTTTAAACTTGAACTTCAACATAGTATGATAAAATTAAAATGAAATAATTCCATTTACTTATTCACATGGATATTCTACTAATCAAATAATCACATGCAATATCAATAACCACTTTCATAATGATGGAATGCATAATGCCAGACTATCATAACCACATAGCCAAGGCCTCATGCCAAGACACTAGTTTGTCTCATGAGACATACCGATGCATCAAGGAGCTATAGCGGGCTCCACCCTTCACATATTAAGTCCAATGCATTCCCATATGAAAAGGTTTAAACATAACATAAACATTCATATTAAAACTAGCATACGAAATGTAAATACTTAATACATAAACCATGAATGGTATAAAAATAACATATCCATAGTCAAACATATCACAAAACCTTCAATACAATATAGACGTTTTGTTTCATAATAAATCATCTCCAAATAAGCTTAAAATCCATCAAAGGATGTTGATATAGATGAAATCAAAACTCTTTTTAGAGAAATATCTCTTCTTATTTTGAAACCATTTAAGAGTCATATAAAATGAAACATTATCTTTGAAAGTATTCTTATAAGCTTGTAAGGTAAGCTTCGACGATTTTATAACGGCAGAAAATTGCCACACCCGCCGTATAAGTTAAAAAAACATTCTTACCTTAATTCTGTCAAAAGGTTAAAAAGCACCTTGTTTAGAAAACGACGGAAAGATTCTTTTATAAACCTCTTATAAAATTCAAACAAGGGTATAAATGAATTTAACCCATATTCTTGTAAATGATAAAAATGTTTTGAAATACATTTTGGAGAAACATGGATGTGGATGATAAAGAAATCCCAGTAGATTATTACGTATAAACAACCCCGGATAATGAAGAGATTGCGAAATAAACCCTTACCTTATACTTTTCCTTGGTTGGGGTAGGTTAACCTCCTGTATAATGGTGAAATAATTGTTATTAAATTATTCAATAATCATATTTATTAATATGATATCATATATGATCTTTTAACATTGCTTTGTTAATAATATCTTAGAATTATCATCGTTTCAGGTGTTAACTTACTCATTTTCTTTTATATGTTTTGTTATGTAAGACATGTTTTTAATGGATAGGTTGTATCTTAATCATATCCAGAATGATATCAAGTCCTTAGATAATATTATTAATCATCAAATGAGAATTATACTTGAATTGATATGATGGAGAATGAATCCCATCGCGTTCGTGGAGACGGTAGTCCGTACGTACGCACGAGCGACAATATCATTATTTTGATATTAAAATAATATATAATTGGATGGTATATCATATATACAGAATAATTATCATGTTATATTTATTATTTACATGAGTTACACATCATTATTATACCCATCCAAATAATAATTTATTGAATAACAATTACACCACGACGTGGAGACAGTAAGTCGTACGTACGCACGTATGGTGACATGTTATTCAAAGGATGGATAGAATATTGAATATGGTTGTACCATATTTATAATAACATCATAGTATATATATGATACTAGAGTTATTATTTTATAATGGTAATAACAAATAAGGAGAAGTGGAAGAAGAAATGAATTTGAAAAAGGGTGGTAAAAACATTACCTCTTCTTCGGGTTCTTCCTTTTGATTTGATCAAAAGGGATCCTTAGGTTGGATTTTTGATCAAACTAAGGACTCTAGGTTGTATTGAGGGAAGTTTATAGAGTATTTGGGTAGATTTTGGCCTAACCAAAAGGCTTTCAAGGTGTGAGTTAATGAGAAGGAGGAGTGCCCTTTTATAAGAGGGGTGAGGGACACCTTTGGAAAAGCTATAAATATTATTTTATAATAAATTCATATTCGGTTTATAATGGATCAAAAGTATATTATTTAAATTTTAAGGTGATTATAGGTCGAAAAAAACTCAACCAATATAATTTATACAGGTTTGGGTCATTATATTAACCTTATCTTTAAGTATTAACTCTTAGTTAATTAGTTTCACTTTTACAATGTCTCTTTGTATGTTTATATTATATAGTTAATAAACTTACTATATACATCCAAGAGACCCCCAAGTGGTCCATAAATGATACACCTATCATTATATAAGTCTCTTGGCCGAACATTAGATTTTTAGGAATTTAATATCAATTAATAATAAAATATTTGTTTTAAAAACTCTTTTATGTCAATTTTGACACTATTCAATAATTGATTTTTGTAAAACTTATAATAGAATTATTACTTCAAAAAAAGTTAATTAAATAAATCCTAATATGTCATATTATCCTAGAAAATTAGTTTAATTCATTAAAAGTCTCAAATTATATTTATTTGGGTACTTATAATATCAATTCTTTTAATTTTTCACTATTATGGTAATTACTGCATCATCATTGTGTCATAAATAAATTAAATTATTTAATGTATTAAAAGTATAAATAAAATTTTATTATTTAGTAAATAGTTGTATATTTTTAATGAATATTTACAATCGAATTTATCTTATGTATAACCCAATATTAAAAATGTTTTAGTAAATAAACTTTGATTTTAACTCTTTTAACTCTTCTTTGAATTAAATAATAATAAATGTCCTAATCTAATCCAAGTGGACCTAAATGATAATATTTTATTCCTAAGGTTGTTTTTGGTCAAGATACACTTGTCCAATAGAATTAGGAAATGTGTTAGGGTAATATTAATATCATTTTTACCCTTAATTACCCTATTTACTTTTAACCGTGGTAAATAAAAGTAATGAGTTTCTATTCACCAAAAATTATTTTCATCTCGTTGAACCAAATTTTAATTCTTGATATTTACCGTGTCTCTCGGATTTTCGAAATTCCATTAACAAAAGTGGTTAAATTAAGTTTTATGAAAAATTCAGTTTTTTAACTACCACTTAGTAGTTTCACTATTCATCAAAAATTGAAGTTTTTCAGAACAATGCCAAAATTTCACCCTAATATATAATTGATATTCTGAATTAAAAAATTATGTCTATTTTACAAAATTCCAAACATATAAGTTGAATTAATTAATTTTATAATTAATTCCCGTTGTTACAACAAATAGCGTGTTTTTAAGAAACAATATATACCAAAAGATTGACAATTGTTTAGGTCCAATTTCAAAGTGAAATTAATTCTAATGAACACCATTGGATAAGATGGTAAAAATATATTCTAATTATACTTTAAAACCACTCAATAATATAATTTATCATTATAAATTATTTTTATTAAAAAATTTGTTTTTAAGTATTTTTCACTATTCATAAAAATTGGAAGTTCTTAGAAAAATACCAAAAATTCATCTTAAGATAATTTCGATATTCCAAAACCAAAAATGAAGTCCATTTTGAAATATAAAATATATATAATTTCAAAAAGTAGGTACTAATATTCATAACGGCTAGTTTGATTGGTAGTGGTGTGTTAGAACTCAATGTTGCGTATAACACACGCTATCGCATTATTCAAAGAGAAGCGTACCGTAGAAGATTAGGGTGTTACATTTTAAGAAGAATAGAACTTATAAAACTTTTATAGGGAAGTTGAGAAGGGTAATTGGCAGAGGATTATCAAGATTAAAGGCTCAAAATGAATTGAAAAGTTGAGGTAGTTCCATTTTATAATTGTGGTGAGGGACACTTTTAGAAACCTCAAAATATTAATTTATATTAAAAAACCCACATAAAAAATCCAAAATATCCCAATTTATATTATGATATGAGATATGGTTGTAATGTCATCAACCAATAAATTTTAGACAAGTGTTTATGCCAATTTAAGCATTATCATTTTAATTAACACTTAGTAATTCTATTTAATTTTTAACTAGGGTAACAAATATTTCAATATTTAAAAGGTAAAATATTTACTTATTTGAAGTCAATTAGACCATAAATGAATAATTTAGAACATTTTATACCATATAATAATAATTTTATATCTTTAAGAATGTTTAATGATTCTTAAATAATTTAAGGAAACCTTATTTTGACAAAACATCAATAGTGTCTATTTTGAAACTATTTATTTCATGGATTTTTAAAAATATTAAGATAAGTTGTTATCTTGGAAATAAATATTTTATCATATTCCTAAGGGGTAAATATCATCTATAAAATTAATTAGGAAAATTAATTAGGCCAAATTATATTTATTTTGTTATTTTTTATAACATTTATTTGATATTTTCCTTAATAAAATAATTTCAACATCAATTTTGTGTAATTATTTAATATACTTATTTATTGCATAAAAATTAAAAAAAATACTATGAGGAATTTAAATTTAATATATTTCATAATAATACTTTTAGTCGAATTTATCCTCTGGAAACTCTATTATTTAAAATGTTATATTTATTAGATTATGAATGTGAGAACTTCAACACCACTAGAAATAAAATAATATAAGTGTCGTAATCCCTTATGTAAAGCTCCAAATGGTCCCTAACTCAAAAATTGGATGATTTTGGTCGATATATACTCAACAAATAAAATTTTGTAGAGTTTCTTGGACTTTTAATGGTTATTATTATTTTAATAAAAATTAGTTTATTGATTTTTTTATTAATTAAATAATCTATGCTTCATCCATATATAAAATATTAAGGTAATTATTTCTTTCCTAAAAATTACAAATAAATTACCATGATAAGGAGAAACATTTTGGATTTTAAATTACTATTTATATTATATTTTAGATTCTTTATAACCTTATTTTAAAAATTATATATTATTTAAAACATGAAATGTGACATCTTCAAATTTTCAATAAATAAAATATTATAAATACCATAATATCTCCCAAATGGCCCAAAACCAAAAAATTAAATTTATATTATGGAAATTTGTTGATTAAGATAAAATTTACAATTTATATTTTTTGATATTACACATTTTTTCATATGTGAACATATAAAAGATATTAAATGCAAAGATAATGACACTTTGTGTCTTTCTTTGATTTAAATATTATTTAAGTCATTTTCATGTACAAGTGTCCATCAAATGACATAATTTCTATCCTGAAATTCTAAGGTTCTAATTTAATTCATAAAATAATATTTTTCCTTTTTTGACATTTTATTCATTATTATTTAATTTTTAGACTAAATTACCTAATTTACCCTTTATTATGGTAACAAAAATTATCGTAGTTACTATGCATATAGGTAAAAAACTAAAAGGTACCTACTTACCAAATTTGGAACTTTTGAATAAAAATTTTACATCCATTTATTATAATTCAAAACATAGATGATTTAGAATTAAATTTAAAATAAAACCTGTAAAATGTAACAAAAAACAATTTCTTGGAAAAATACCCCTTTTTAAAAGGAAAATGTTTTTATAATAAATTCATGTATAAAACCAATTTAAAATACCGTAAATGGATAAAAATTAAATAATTAAAATTTTAAACTAATCCAAAACATAATTTTACTTTGTAATGACTTTAAATGAAAATAAAGGTTTCAATAAAAATCTGTATTTTCACTATTCATCAAAAAATGAAACTTATCAGAAAAATACCAAAAAGTCAACCAAAGTAAATTTTTATAATACAAATTAAAATTAAAATTTTATTTTGTAAAAATAAATATAATAAAGTGTCAAAACTATATTTAAAATGGGTGCACCATCAAAATGCGACAAAATGACATTTTTTGAATAATACTTCTTTTATCTGAAAAATTAAATTTTTTCTTATATTATTTTCTAGAGAATACATAAGATGAGTGTTTATGTTATATAAAATTCAAAATGTGGTTAATACTATTCATTAAAGCTTTTTTTTATGCCATCAAATAATAATATTTTAACAATATATTGTTATTTAGGGAAACATGGTATTGTGTACAATACAAGCTATCGAGGAAGGTCGATCTTAGCTATAACGAAATCAAAGTCAATGTTGTATTTTGTGAAATCTTCCTTTGGTGTTGTTTATAAAATAATTAAAACATAGTTCTTTTATACATTTAACAAAATCTATACTCAGTGTTGCGTGAAATGAATTCAATCAAAAAACTTGAAATTGTGCATAACACAAGCCAAGAATAGTGTTTGGTATACTACTAGATAATATAGTGTTTCATATAGTGAAAGATAATCTTAGTGTAGAGTATAACATAAGACATAAAATAAATTAAAAATAATCTATCACATAAAATTTCAGGGTGTTACATTCTACCCCCCTTAAAATGAATTCCTCCCTCAAAATTCATTGTGGTTATAAAAGGTTCACTACTTGAATGTTTCTTTCATAGAATCCCACATCATAAAAATGAATACTAAAACATTATTTTAAAAATAAAATTTAGAAACATAATGGTTACCCAAAGTAACTCATCACTAGGTTTCCACCTAGGAAAATATAGGTGAGAAGTGAAAACATGGATATGGAAGAGAAATCTAACCATCAAGTTCTGGTGAAGAGTGATAGAGAACAAGGTTTGGAGAAATTGAAAAATGCGAAATCCATAAATCTATAATGATTAAAGGGACAATTTGATTTATAATATTAGAAGGTACTAAGATAAAATTTTTGGTTTTCAAGATCCTTTCCCTAAAGTTGAAGAATTCTGCATGAGAATAAATACTTACATGATTTTGGTACAATCACACCATTGTTTGTGCTTTGAAAAATTTCCAATTAATATCTTATTTAGAGAATGTAGTTGAAATTTTCATTCTTTAAGTGTTAGAAAATCTTGCGATACAATTATAGGTCATTCCATATGTCTCAAAAAGGTTATCACAAGTAATCAAATATACATAAGTCCATCTATGGTAAGATTAATTGTATAGGGTTCCAAAATTGGACTTGTACTTCGTCTATCATACTACTTAAATAAAATAAAAATAATTTATACTAACCAGGGACATCTCTTAGACTAGTGGTAGGAAATAAATTCATATCGTACTTCGATTGTGGGTTCGATTCATACAGCCATGTCTGACGTGATGAGTTTTCTCCCTTCCTATGGGTTGTCATCTTTCTAAAACTATAATATTATAAAATTCTAGAAATAATATTAAAAAATGTTTTATCCTTAAAAAAATACTATTAAATGTAAAACTTAATCCATTCCAATCTTTAGTCTTATCCAAAATACTTCTATCTAAACTCAAAGCACAAAAAAAATTATAAGAAAGGCTATATAACAAGTGTGTGAATACCTTCATTTATCCCCCATATATCATAAGATATATCTTGTTGGTCACATTTCAAAAAATTTAATGACTTCATCATGAATTCTCTTGAGTCATGGTAATAACCAAAATTACCATATATCCTTATTGAAAACATGCATGTTTATTTATTCCAAAATCTATTGGATATAATCCTTATGTCCCAAAAAGTTTTATTCTTTATACATGATAGTATAACACTAAATAAATAATTAGTTCCCATGAAACAAGAATCATCCAATTTAAAAATTCAAATACAACATATCATTATCCAAACATCATTATGTTAACATATTTAGGGTTATCATTCCCTTAATGTGTTTTCCAAAAATATCTTAATCACTTTTCATAGTTATTGGTACCATATACTTGTGGTAAAACCATAATGGACCAATACATAGATATTTCAATATTCCATACTACCATAAAATTACTTATACAACATTATTCCTGATAAACATGTAATCATTACACTATCTTCTTAAACCATTGACCGAGCTTCATCATTTTATTCCTTAACTCTTCTTTTATCTCATATATCGTTTGTAGTATCTTCACCATTATTAACATAAATACTACCCATAAGACCATATTTGTAACACCCCAAGATTTTATAGTATGTTATTTCTTCAAAATAATTCAATAACTTTCACTACACGCAACACCAAGTTCAATCGCACCATGACTTACCAAACAAGCTGTTCAAAAGAGGTTATGAATAGTGTTAACTAAATTTTAAACTTTATATAATCCTTATAATTTTAGAATCCATATTATGAGTTTCTTAGACATAATGTAAGAACAAATTCATTTTCAGTATTGCACTTTTACCAAATTTTAATAGTGAACCCTTTTTAGATACTATATTTTAATCTTTTTGACTAAATGGGGACATCAAAAATTTAAAATGAAACATCCCAAGCTTCCACGGTACGCTAGCGTGTGTTGTACGCAACACCGAGTTCTAACACACCGTAACCAATCAAACTAGCCGTTATGAATAGTAATACCTACTTTTTAAAATTATATATATTTTATATTTTAATATGGACTTCATTTTTGGATTCGGAATATCGAATTTAGCCTAAGGTGAAATTTTGGTACTTTTCGGATAACTTTCATATTTTTATGAATAGTGAAAATTACTAAATTTTAATTAAAAACAACTTTTTTAATCAAAATAATTAATAGTGATAAATTGTGAATTTGATTGGTTTTAAAGTATATTTAGAATATATTTTTACCATTTAATATAATGTTGGTCATTGGACATAATTTTACAATTAAACCGAACATAAACAAGTGTCAATCTTTTGATAGTTATTATCTCTTAAAAACACGCTTTTTGTTTTGACAGCGGGAATTAATTTTAAATTAATTTATGCCACTTCTATGTTTTGAATTTAGGAAAATGGATTCCATATTTGGAATCAGGATGTCCAAACTGTGTAAATAGGTAACTTTTATTTTTAGACATTTTGAATAATTACTGTGGTAAATATTTTATTTACCATGGTTAAGGGTAAATCCGGTAAATAAGGGTTAAAAAATAATATTATAATAATACAAAATTACCCTAAAACGTGTCCTAACCTTATTGGTGGACACATACCCGACCATGAGCATCCTTGGGTCAATTTGGGGACCCCTTGGAGCCACTTGTATGTGGTAGGGACACTTTATATTAATAAAGTTAAAATAAAAATAAAAATGGCATAAGCTTACATCTTTTAGAAGAACAACTTTTACATAGGGTTATACATGTTGGATTTTCGATTATAAATATTCATTAGAAATTTAAAACGATTTCCTACATAATGATATTTTATTTATAATTTTTAGACATTAAATAAGTTATTTTATTTATGACACAATGATGATGCGGTAATTACTATAATAGTGAAAAATTAAAATAAGTGATATTATAAATACCAAAATAAATATAATATGAAACTTTTAATGAATTAAACTAATTTTATAGGATAATATGATATATTAGGATTGATTTGATTGACTTTTTTCGAAGTAATCAATCTGTTATGAGTTTCAAAAAAATCAACTATTGAATAGTGTAAAAATTGACATAAAAGAGTTCTTAAAACAAATATTATATTATTAATTGATATTAAATTCCTAAAAATCTAAGGTTCGGCCAAGAGACTTATATCATGATAGGTTAATCATTAATGGACCACTTGGGGATCTCTTGGATGTATATAGTAAGTTTATTAACCATATTATATAAAACTACAAAGAGACATTGTAAAAGTGAAACTAATTAACTTAGAGTTAATACTTAAAGATAAGGTTAATATAAGTTCCCAAACCTGTCTAACTTCTATTGGTTGAGTTGTTTTCGACCTATCCCCACCTTAACATTTAAATAATAAACTTTGGAGCCATTATAAACAGAATATGAATTTATTATAAATTAATATTTCTAGATTTTCCAAAGGTGCCCCTCACCCCTCTTATAAAAGGGCACTCCTCCTTCTCATTTATTCACACCTCTAAGCCATTTTGGTTCGGCCAAACTCTGCCCAAATACTCTCCCAACTTCCCTCACTACAACCTAGGGGCCTTAGTTTGATCAGAAAGCCAACCTAAAGATCCCTTTTGATCAAATCAAAAGGAAGAACCCGAAGAAGAGGTAATGATTTCACCACCCTTCTCCAAGTTCATTTCTTCTTCCACTCCTTCTTCCTTTGTTCTTACCATTCTAAAATAATAACTCCAGTATCTCACATATACTGTGATGTTATTATAAATATGGTACAACCATATTCAGTATTCTATCCACCCTTTGAATAACATGTCACCATACGTGCGTACGTACGGCTTACCGTCTCCACGTCGTGGTGTAATTGTTATTCAATATAATATTATTTGGATGGGTATAATAATGATGTGTAACTCATGTAAATAATAAATATAACATGTTAATGATTCTGTATATATGATATACCATCCATATATATATTATTTTAATATCAAAAGAATGATATTTTCGCTCGTGCGTACGTACGGACTACCGTCTCCACGAACGCGATAAGATTCATTCTCCATCGTATCCATTAAAGTATAATTATCATTTGATGATTTAAAAATGATGTTAAGGACTTGATATCATTCTGGATATGAATAATATACAAACTATCCTTTACAAAAATGTCTTACGTAACAAAACATATGAAAGAAAACAAGTAAGTTAACACCCGAAACAACGATAATACTAAGATATTACTATCAAATAAATATTAAAAGATCATATATGATATCATATTAATGTATATGATTCTTGTATAATTTAATAACAATTATTTCACCATTATACAGGATGTTAACCTACCCCAACAAAGGAAAAGTACAAGGTAAGGTATTTTCTTATCTCACTTTCAATTCCGTGAGATTTCCATTGTTCTCCACTAAATTATTGAAAGTGGTGTATTGTGTACTGCCATTTGATACATATTATCATGATTATCTTTATATTCATGTTATTCTCTAAATAATTTGGTGGTTATTAACTTTTGGCCATATGACTCAGTTGATTAACGTGGTAAGGGGTTTTCATCTCACTCCTTATTCCCGTGAGATTCATGCCATATTGCCACCATCACCTTTTGTGTGGTGTATGTACTGCCCATAATTATATTCTTTGTGTAATACACTCTAATTTATGTGTATTTACATATTCATTGTATGATACCTCTTTCAGGGGTTATATGTTTCATAAGTTACCAAATTGGTAAGGGTTATTTCACAATCTCTTCATTATCTGAGGTTGTTTATACGTAATAATCTACTGCGATCTCTTTATCATCCACATCCATGTTTCTTAAAAATGTATTTCAAAACATTTTTACTATTTACAAGAATATGGGATAAAGTCATTTATACCCTTGTTTGACTTTTTATAAGAGGTTTATAAAGGAATCTTTCTGTCGTTATCCAAACAAGGTTCTTTTTAGCCTTTTCGACAAAATTAAGGTAAGAATGTTTTTTTATCTTATACGGCGGGTGCGGCTATTTTCCGCCGTTATAAAATCGTCGAAGCATCCCTTACAAGATTATAAGGATATTTTCAAAATAAAGTTTTTCTTTTATAAGTATGTGATTTTTAAATGATTTCAAAAAAAAAGAGATATTTCTCTCAAAAATATGAAAATCCAGTGCAAATGTATACGTATTTAATGCAAGCTTAAAAATGTTTTCAAAAAACCTGACTCTCGAGTGTGGTAGATAGGAAGGGATTGGGAGTGGACCCATCATGGCCTATAATTAGTCGAGCAGTCTCAGAATTAGTTATTTTGTTTTCAGAAGCTTGCATAATGATTTCATAAAAACACTGGAGTATTTTTTTGCAATTTTAAACGTAAGTATCTTCTAAAAAAAATTCATCGGTAGGTCTCATGAGACAAACTAGTGTCTTGGCACAAGGCCTTGACAAAATCTTATTTGTAGTCTTGGCACGAGGCCTTGGCTATGTGGTTATGATAGTCTGGCATTATGCATTCCAACATTATGAAAGTGGTTATTGATTTTTGCATGTGATTATTCGATTAGTAGAATATCCATGTGAATAATTAAATGGCATTATTTCATTTTATTTATGCCATACCATGTTGAAAGTTCATGTTTAAAAGGCTTTTGTTTTAGTTATACATTTCCTTAAATGTTTATTCTTATTGATGAAAGTTTCCTCTATATTGTTATCCTTACTGGGCATTTGAGCTCACCCCTTTTCTATGTTTTATTTTTCCCAGGAAGTGAAGATGTAAGTTATGAATGACCTGCAGGGATATTATGAGGGGATTATAGTGTGGACTGTGGAAACATTATGTTGTTGTAGTAGTTTTTCATTTTATGATGTAATGTAAAACTTATGAATATATCTAGTGTTTCCAAGGCTACTAAACCAATCGGTCTTTCGAGATTTGATCTTTCTTGGGATCATGCCAATGTTATGTAATAATGCACCGACTCTAGGCAACTAGGGTCGGGGCGTTACACTTGGTATCAGAGAAAGTTTAGTACAAACCTTGGAAGCTAGATTTAGATAAACTCTGATTAGAGCATGTAGACCTAAGATGAACTTTGAGGATTAGTATAGAAGAACTTCCTAGAATTTTGGTATTGTAGAGATTTTGTGAGTTTTCCGAGCAATACATCCCTGTCTGGATACGAGCAGGTAGAGGCGGCTCTGGCACAGATGTACCTAGGGGTAAAACCCGAAAACACCGCTTTGAGCTAGACTCGAACGGGAACTGGTGCACGACAACGGGCCTTGCTGCACTCTTGGTTACGACACTCCCGGGGGATATGCTTAGGATAACTCTCATTTTCTTTACAAATCATTATGAAGGGTTTATGAGTATATACTTCCTCAAAGAAAACATTTTTATGATTATGGATTATATCCATAAATATTTCAATTTATGTTAAGTGTTTTATAAGTATGGGATTATGTATTTTGATTCATAAACTGATCTAGTGTATTCCATTGTTTAGAAATGGCGCCCAGTAGAAGGAATGAGAACTCCAGAAATGCACATGATCCAAAGAGAAGGAAGGATCATATCTTTCATGGTCTTAAGCTAGAATTTATAAGAGAAATAGTCTCCCATGTATTATCATCATATGAAGAAATAATATCATGTGTTGATAAGATAAGTAAAGAGTTTACTGAGTCCTATGGCTTTGAAGGGAAGCAAGAGAAGAAAAGGATAGAAGAGAGAAAGATGGATAAAGGGAAGAGGGAAAAGAAGAATTTTCCCATATGTGGTAACTGTGGAATGAAACACCCTGGAACTTGCCTGAAAGGAATGGGAGTTTGTTATAAGTGTGGAGGAAAAGGGCACAAAGTACGTGACTGCAAGGGTAAGAAAATGGTTTCAAATGTACAATGCTTCATTTGCAAGGAGTTTGGACACTACGCGAACCTATGTCCCAGTCATCAGACTATGCCGCAAATGATGCTATTGGATAATAATCAAGTTATGATACTACCACAGATGAAGAGGAATGATTAGAGTTCTTATGTTGATTATGTCAATTGAGTGTTGTATCAACAATGTACTTGTTATAATAATTATAGAGTATATAAGGATTGTACTGCAGTACTATTTCATTAAGGACTTGAGATTGTGTGGAACAAAGAAATGTGACTCAATAGCAGGATAAATTTTTAGAAAATATATAGTTGAGAGAAAGATAAACCATAATATGGTTCTGATACCGAGGTAGTGATTTTAGAATAATACATGATTGATTTGGATAAATTATATTGGATATTCTTGACTACCTTGAAGCTGATTAATGATTTGTATATTCCATCATTATTGGGGTTTAAAACATTTTTTTGGATTAATGAAGTATATCCAGCATTCTATATGGAATAAGGGAACATGAATGTAATCAATAAGGAATATGGTAGTACATGATGAAGGTATTCATATGCTATTACGGGGTAAAAGGGATCTATATTATGTTTACCTTCCTTATAAATGTTGGACTGTGAGTTTGGATAGAAGTATTTTGGATAGTTCTAGTTTGGATTATTTTGGATTTCCATAAAAGGACAACCCGGAGGTCGGGCGGCAACCCGTCGCGTCCGGCAAGGCTGCGAGACTTGAACCCGCAACCGAAGGGCGACAAGGGTGTATCACCTACCACTGGCCCACGAGATGTCCTGGATTAAATAATGTAGTTTTTATTAAAAAGATCTTTTAGATGAATTATAAATTCGTTTATTTTGGAACCCTATACGAATAGTGTAAATAGAATTTTTTTACATTCTATTATCTTTTAGAGTGAAAGATGAGTATGTGGTAGAAATTTATTAATGGATAAAACTCTAATTATAAAGTAAGTATATCTCTATATGATCTTAGCCAATCTCATAAAAAAATTCCTCAATATTAAGAAAAGAAAATTAGAACAAAAATGTTTTCCAAGATGGTACCTTAAATCATCACTAATTTATGGCTTTGGGATTGTTGGCCTTTTCATAGCCATGTTCCCTACCACTCTCCATCAGGTAATTGATGGTTAGATTTTTCTTCCATATCCATATTTTACTACATGGAACCCTAGTATGTGTTATTTTCGGTAATCTTCATACTTTCGACTCTTTATTTTAAATAGAGGCCTCATTAATTCATTTTTCGATGTGGGATTTCAACTAAGATATTTTGAAATGTCAAAAATGTGTTATCCTAATACCCTATGTTTTGTTGAACCGATGGTATTTCAAATCATCGTAGATTGATGAATTTAAGGACCTCAATTTTATACTTGTTTGTGATTGATGACCTCAATCACTACCTATAAATATTTACGTTTTTCCTCCAATTATATGTCTCTAATTGCCACCAATATTCTCCTAATAGAGATCATAATTTGGTGGTGATCCTTTCATTTCTCTTTTCCTCATATTAAGATTAAATTTTAGTAACCCAATTTTCGATGTGGGTTTTCCCACAAAGATATTTTCTATTTTCAACCTTTAATTTTCGAAGAACAATTTCAAATTGCGAGGACGCAATTTATTTAAGGAGGGGAGAATGTAACACCCCAAGATTTTATAGTGTGTTATTTCTTCAAAATAATTCAATAACTTTCACTACACGCAACACCAAGTTCAATCTCACCATGACTTACCAAACAAGCTGTTCAAAAGAGGTTATGAATAGTGTTAACTAAATTTTAAACTTTATATAATCCTTATAATTTTAGAATCCATATTATGAGTTTCTTAGACATAATGTAAGAACAAATTCATTTTCAGTATTGCACTTTTACCAAATTTTAATAGTGAACCCTTTTTAGATACTATATTTTAATCTTTTTTACTAAATGGGGACATCAAAAATTTAAAATGAAACATCCCAAGCTTCCACGGTACGCTAGCGTGTGTTGTACGCAACACCGAGTTCTAACACACCGTAACCAATCAAACTAGCCGTTATGAATAGTAATACCTACTTTTTGAAATTATATATATTTTATATTTTAATATGGACTTCATTTTTGGATTCGGAATATCGAATTTAGCCTAAGGTGAAATTTTGGTACTTTTCGGATAACTTTCATATTTTTATGAATAGTGAAAATTACTAAATTTTAATTAAAAACAACTTTTTTAATCAAAAAAATTAATAGTGATAAATTGTGAATTTGAGTGGTTTTAAAGTATATTTAGAATATATTTTTACCATTTAATATAATTTTGGTCATTGGAAATAATTTTACAATTAAACCGAACATAAACAAGTGTCAATCTTTTGATAGTTATTATCTCTTAAAAACACGCTTTTTGTTTTGACAGCGGGAATTAATTTTAAATTAATTTCTGCCACTTCTATGTTTTGAATTTAGGAAAATGGATTCCATATTTGGAATCAGGATGTCCAAATTGTGTAAATAGGTAACTTTTATTTTTAGACATTTTGAATAATTACTGTGGTAAATATTTTATTTACCATGGTTAAGGGTAAATCCGGTAAATAAGGGTTAAAAAATAATATTATAATAATACAAAATTACCCTAAAACGTGTCCTAACCTTATTGGTGGACACATACCCGACCATGAGCATCCTTGGGTTAATTTGGGGACCCCTTGGAGCCACTTGTATGTGGTAGGGACACTTTATATTAATAAAGTTAAAATAAAAATAAAAATGGCATAAGCTTACATCTTTTAGAAGAACAACTTTTACATAGGGTTATACATGTTGGATTTTCGATTATAAATATTCATTAGAAAGATAAAAAGATTTCCTACATAATTATATTTTATTTATAATTTTTAGACATTAAATAAGTTATTTTATTTATGACACAATGATGATGCGGTAATTACTATAATAGTGAAAAATTAAAATAATTGATATTATAAATACCAAAATAAATATAATATGAAACTTTTAATGAATTAAACTAATTTTATAGGATAATATGATATATTAGGATTTATTGGATTGACTTTTTTCGAAGTAATCAATCTGTTATGAGTTTCAAAAAAATCAACTATTGAATAGTGTCAAAATTGACATAAAAGAGTTCTTAAAACAAATATTATATTATTAATTGATATTAAATTCCTAAAAATCTAAAGTTCGGCCAAGAGACTTATATCATGATAGGTTAATCATTAATGGACAACTTGGGGGTCTCTTGGATGTATATAGTAAGTTTATTAACCATATTATATAAAACTACAAAGAGACATTGTAAAAGTGAAACTAATTAACTTAAAGTTAATACTTAAAGATAAGGTTAATATAAGTACCCAAACCTGTATAACTTCTATTTGTTGAGTTGTTTTCGACCTATCCCCACCTTAACATTTAAATAATCAACTTTGGAGCCATTAGAAACAGAATATGAATTTATTATAAATTAATATTTCTAGATTTTCCAAAGGTGCCCCTCACCCCTCTTATAAAAGGGCACTCCTCCTTCTCATTTATTCACACCTCTAAGCCATTTTGGTTCGGCCAAACTCTGCCCAAATACTCTCCCAACTTCCCTCACTACAACCTAGGGGCCTTAGTTTGATCAGAAAGCCAACCTAAAGAGCCCTTTTGATCAAATCAAAAGGAAGAACCCGAAGAAGAGGTAATGATTTCACCACCCTTCTCCAAGTTCATTTCTTCTTCCACTCCTTCTTCCTTTTTTCTTACCATTCTAAAATAATAAATCCAGTATCTCACATATACTGTGATGTTATTATAAATATGGTACAACCATATTCAGTATTCTATCCACCCTTTGAATAACATGTCACCATACGTGCGTACGTACGGCTTACCGTCTCCACGTCGTGGTGTAATTGTTATTCAATATAATATTATTTGGATGGGTATAATAATGATGTGTAACTCATGTAAATAATAAATATAACATGTTAATGATTCTGTATATATGATATACCATCCATATATATATTATTTTAATATCAAAAGAATGATATTTTCGCTCGTGCGTACGTACGGACTACCGTCTCCACGAACGCGATAAGATTCATTCTCCATCGTATCCATTCAATTATAATTATCATTTGATGATTTAAAAATGATGTTAAGGACTTGATATCATTCTGGATATGAATAATATACAAACTATCCTTTACAAAAATTTCTTACGTAACAAAACATATGAAAGAAAACAAGTAAGTTAACACCCGAAACAACAATAATACTAAGATATTACTATCAAATCAATATTAAAAGATCATATATGATATCATATTATTGTATATGATTCTTGTATAATTTAATAACAATTATTTCACCATTATACAGGAGGTTAACCTATCCCAACAAAGGAAAAGTACAAGGTAAGGGATTTTCTTATCTCACTTTCAATTCCGTGAGATTTCCATTGTTCTCCACTAAATTATTGAAAGTGGTGTATTGTGTACTGCCATTTGATACATATTATCATGATTATCTTTATATTCATGTTATTCTCTAAATCATTTGGTGGTTATTAACTTTTGGCCATATGACTCAGTTGATTAACGTGGTAAGGGGTTTTCATCTCACTCCTTATTCCCGTGAGATTCATGCCATATTGCCACCATCACCTTTTGTGTGGTGTATGTACTGCCCATAATTATATTCTTTGTGTAATACACTCTAATTTATGTGTATTTACATATTCATTGTATGATACCTCTTTCATGGGTTGTATGTTTCATAAGTTACCAAATTGGTAAGGTTTATTTCACAATCTCTTCATTATCTGAGGTTGTTTATACGTAATAATCTACTGGGATCTCTTTATCATCCACATCCATGTTTCTTAAAAATGTATTTCAAAACATTTTTACTATTTACAAGAATATGGGATAAAGTCATTTATACACTTGTTTGACTTTTTATAAGAGGTTTATAAAGGAATCTTTCTGTCGTTACCCAAACAAGGTTCTTTTTAACCTTTTCGACAAAATTAAGGTAAGAATGTTTTTTTTGTCTTATACGGTGGGTGTGGCTATTTTCCGCCGTTATAAAATCGTCGAAGCATCCCTTACAAGATTATAAGGATATTTTCAAAATAAAGTTTTTCTTTTATAAGTATGTGATTTTTAAATGATTTCAAAAAAAAAGAGATATTTCTCTCAAAAATATGAAAATCCAGTGCAAATGTATACGTATTTAACGCAAGCTTAAAAATGTTTTCAGAAAACCTGACTCTCGAGTGTGGTAGATAGGAAGGGATTGTGAGTGGACCCATCATGGCCTATAATTAGTCGAGCAGTCTCAGAATTAGTTATTTTGTTTTTAGAAGCTTGCATAATGATTTCATAAAAACAGTGGAGTATTTTTTAGCAATTTTAAACGTAAGTATCTTCTAAAAAAATTTCATCGGTAGGTCTCATGAGACAAACTAGTGTCTTGGCACAAGGCCTTGACAAAATCTTATTTGTAGTCTTGGCACGAGGCCTTGGCTATGTGGTTATGATAGTCTGGCATTATGCATTCCAACATTATGAAAGTGGTTATTGATTTTTGCATGTGATTATTCGATTTGTAGAATATCCATGTGAATAATTAAATGACATTATTTCATTTTATTTATGCCATACCATGTTGAAAGTTCATGTTTAAAAGGATTTTGTTTTAGTTATACATTGCCTTAAATGTTTATTCTTATTGATGAATGTTTCCGCTATATTGTTATCCTTACTGGGCATTTGAGCTCACCCCCTTTCTATGTTTTATTTTTCCTAGGAAGTGAAGATGTAAGTTATGAATGACCTGCAGGGATATTATGAGGGGATTATAGTGTGGACTGTGGAAACATTATGTTGTTGTAGTAGTTTTTCATTTTATGATGTAATGTAAAACTTATGAATATATCTAGTGTTTCCAAGGCTACTAAACCAATCGTTCTTTCGAGATTTGATCTTTCTTGTGATCATGCCAATGTTATGTAATAATGCACCGACTCTAGGCAACTAGGGTCGGGGCGTTACAATATTGATTCTTTTCATGTCCTTTTCCCTTAGGGCATTGAATTTCATAATTCATGTACATTCCACATTTAAAAAAATTAACCTCCATTGATGTCTTAGTAATACCATTATCCCTTTCCATTGTATTAATTGAACCTTTTCTTTTGCAATTATTGGCTTAGTGTCCTTCTTTTCCACACCCAAATCATCTTTCAGTTCCTTTGAAACATTCCCCTTGGTGCCTCTTCCCACATGATTTACATGAAGAAAATTGAACTTTATTTCCCATATGATCAAAATGAAACTCCATCTTTATCTTATTATTTGGGTTAGGAAACTCACCAAAGATGAGATTAATGATCATATTATGAGATTGTGGATAGGGATAATAATGATGTTTCGCCTTCCAACTCCCATTTAATTTGGTTTCTCATGAATAATATCATTCCATTTTTTCATCATATTCTTAATTAACATGAATCCTACTGTTTCCATCCATTTTATGAAACCCAAAAAGAATATTCTGAGAGGAAAAAATCATATTTGGAAAACAATATAATCAAGGGGGAGTAATTTAAATCTCTAACATCTTAGGTTTAATACTAGGTTATTAATGATCATTACCATAATTATAGGACTATAAACTTTAGTTATACTTACCCTTAGGGACATCCCTAGACATGCCTTAGAAATATATTTAGGGATCTCACTAAAGTTGGTGCATCATAGTTTTCAATGGATGAATAAACCTTCGCTCTGATATCAACTCAAATGATCCAAGCTTGACGTACATGGAAATTACATTACTTTTTCATAAGACTTAATACATGACCCAAATAGACGCCCAAATACCGTATTAGTTTAGTGCCTTTGGAAACATGGAACATAATCTTCTAACTTGGAGAAAGATCTTAAAAATCTCTGATAAAGATCTTCCCCTTTTGTTTTCCTAACTAAAACCTTTCTTTATATCATAGGGAAAATAAAACATAAAAGGGATGAGTTCAAATTCTCAATAAGGGTAAAAATGGAGAACATAAAACAAACCATAAACATAAGAATATAAAAACATAATAATAAATTTTAAATATCAAAATCTAGAGTCATGAAATAAATCTTGGAAGTACGTAAGACGTAGATCATAAAGGAACGTTAACCATGATAAAATATCATTGGAATAAAACAAGGAATTGTGGAAAAAAAATAATCACATATTATGATTTCCATATTAGCCATTGTATTACTTCCAAGACCATCATAGTGGATAAAGTCCATTACTGAACTGGTTTTACTTTCCATTCCATCCATGTTTTACTGAACCAAATTTACTTGTTGTTCCAGCCCTGTATTACTGAACCATATTTACTTGTCCTTCCAGTCATGTCTGTATCATGAGATATAAATATTTATAAAATTAATTGGAGGTAGATATAGGTCCCACCCATCTCATAATGAAATCATTATTACATGTGACACAAAAAACAAAAATCGTTCATCATAGCATAACCCATGAAATAAAATGTTTTTCTTAAGCATCATTCCATTATAAAAAATCCATATAAAATATTATTCCATCATTAACACAATAAAATCCTAATAATAATAGGGATATAAACATAACCCTATTTAAGAGTTTCATATTAGATTGAAAATAATTTTGATAAAACACTTGAACTTAATTCTGGAGGAAAATATCGGTTCTTCTTCAAAATCATTTTACTTCCTTAAAATTCCACAGAATTTTAGAAAAAAAATAATTTAATGTGAAAATAAACTTTCAATCCTCTAGGGGAAGCTTCAAGGAAATAAGGTGTCCTGAAACCATAAAAAACCATTCATGCCATATAATTAAAAAAACATTCTCCACATACTTTTTCTAGAAAAATCAAAAAATACCTCAAATTGAATAATGGAAAAAGACTCCTTTCATACCGTTTAATTAATATTTACCAAAGGGTAAAATTAAATTTAAAAAATTGTAGAAGAATAAAAATAATATTAAATAATTAGAAAAAATGGATGTGGATGATAAAAATACCCCCATTAAATAACTATATTTAAATAATCTCAGATAAAAATGAGATTGTAAAATTATTCCTTACCTTAGATCTGATATGATTCCTATATATTCAAACCTCCTCTTCTTCGACATTCTTCCTCTAAATCTCTTCTTAGTGCACTAGGGTTTGTCTCTTAAGAAGAACATAACATCTAGAATATTTCTAGGGATGTTGAGAAGGTAAATTGGTAGGGGTGGTCTAGCTTGAAGGCACAAAATGAAGTGATGATTTGAGGGAGGAAGTTCCCTTTTATAATTGAGGTGAGTGGAACTTTTGAAAACCTCGAAAATATTAATTTATAATAAAATAAAACCCCACATAAAAACCTCCAAAATGTGAAAATTTAGAATATGAGATGTGTTAGGGTTGTAATCTAATCAACCAATAAATTTTAGACAAGTTCTTATGTCAATTTAAGCATTATCATTTTAATTAAAACTTAGTTGTTCTATTTAATTTTTAACTAGGGTAACTAATATTTCAATATTAAAAGGGATAAATATTTACTTATTTGAGTCCAATTAGCCCATAAATGAATAATTTATAACATTTCAGACCATATAATAATTATTTTATATTTTTTAAAATGTTTTATGATTTTTAAATAATTTAAGAAAACCTTATTTTGACAAAACATCAATAGAGAAGAATTTATAGTCATGGTAAGTCTTTCATAGAGAAGCATTTATCTTGTGTCATATAGACATCTTCCTGGAGGTTCCTATTAAGGAATGTTGTTTTGACATCCATTTTCCAAATTTCATGGTCATGGTAAGCGGTAATGGCCAATAGGATTCTGATGGATTTCAGCATCGCAACCAATGAAAAGGTTTCATCATAGTCAATTCCTTGACGCTATCTAAAACCTTTTGCAACCAGTTGTGCCTTATAGGTGTTTACTTGTCCCTATATGTCCAGTTTCTTCTTGAATACCCATTTATTACCAATAGGCTTTACATAAACTGGAGGATCTACCAAAATCCAAACATGGTTTTGGTACATGGAATCCATTTCAGAATTCATGTATTTTTACCACTTGGCAACATCTATGCCTTTAACTACTTCCTTTAAGGTAAGAGGATCATCATTATCAACCAATAATGAGTCACCATACTCAATGACAAGAAAACCATATCATTCTAGTTCTCTCACCTCTCTCATGCTCCTACACAGTTCTTGTGTCTCTGGAACAGATTGTTCTTCCACGGGGCTTTGTGGAATCTTTTCTTGTACCAACTCCTATTTATCTTGAGACTTTACTTCATCGAAGTCTATCTTGCTTCCACTATCTCTTTTTGAGATGTTCTCCCTCTCAAGGAATATGGTTTGTCTTTCCACTACAACCTTTTTATCTGAGGGGTGGTTAATGTCCCCTTGTTTCCTTGGGATATCCTATAAAGGTACAATTTGTGCCTCGGGGTGTAAGTTTTTTACCTGAAGCGGCCTTAAAAAATTCTTCTCTACCCTGCACAAGTAAATTTGATAACATGGATTTGCGTCCACTCCATAACTTGTATGGAATACCATTTATCGATTTAGTTGGTACTTGGTTTAGTATGTGTGTTTCTGTTTGTAATGAATATCCCCAAAAGGATAATGGAAGACTCTCATGACTCATCATCGATCTTACCATGTCCAACAGGGTGTGGTTTCTCCTTTCACTTACACCATTCCACTGAGGCGTGTAAGGAGGAGTGAGTTGAGATTGAATCTCAAACTCCCATAAGAAATCAATGAAGTCCTTATTAAGATATTCTCCTCCTCTGTCTGAGCGGAGTTTCTTAATATTATTACCAAGATGGTTCTCAACTTCATTCTTGTATTCTTTGAACCAATCAAAAGAATATAACTTATACCTAATTATGTAAATATGTCCATATCTACTAAAATCATCAGTAAAAGTTATGAAGTACAAGAACCCACCCCTTTCTTCAACTGGAAATGGTCCACACACATCTGTGTGAACTAATTATAGAAGCTCTTTATCCCTTTCACATTTCCCACCAAATGGGGATTTGGTCATTTTTCCTTGTAGACACGCATGACATACACCAAGTGGTTTTAGTTCGAAAGAATCTAAATACCCATCTTGATGTAATTTTGTCAAACATTTCTTATTGACATGACCTAGATGGTGATACAAAAGTTGGGTGTGGTATGAGTCATGTGAATTAACTTTGTCATTGATTTCCATTACTTGGTTTGTGTAGTCTAACACATAAAGGTTTTTATATAAATTTACCTTACCAAATCAAATTCTATCTTTATAAAAGTAGCAACATTCATTTCCAAACATGAAGATGAATCCATCAGTATCTAATTTGGATACTGAAATAAGTTTTTTGGTTACGGAGGGTAAATAATAATATCTTTTTAATACCAAGACCATCCCAGTAGGAAATGTGAGGTGGTTGTCTCTAACAGCTACAACAGCTAGTCTGGCTTCATTGGCTACTCGCAGATCCACCTCACCTCGGTCAATCTTTCAGAATCTAATTGGTTCATGTATTTGGATACAGATGTGAGCACCACAAGTAGTATCTAATACCCAATTGGTATAAATAGATAGACTGCATTCGATAAAAAATGCAGCTGAAGCTTCCCCTTGCTTCCTTGGCTGGGTGCAGTTTTTCTTCTAGTGGCCCTTCCTGCCACATGCGAAACAAACAACCTCATATTCTCTTGCCCGCCTTTGATCTTCCTTTTCTTGTAAGTCCATGAAGGAGATTTGGGCTTAAAGTTCTTCTCCTTCCCTTTCCTTTTATTAACTATAAGGAAATAAGGCTTTTTTCACTTTATATCATTGTCCACTTGGCGAATGAGGATAAGAAGATCAGATAGAAACTTCTCAATGTAGTTCATATTGAAATTTACAACAAAGTTGGAGAAGCTCTGGGGAAGTGATGAAAGAATAAGATCGGTACCCAGTTCTTTGGGGAGTTTAAACCCTAGCACCTCCAAGCGCTCAATGTATCCAATGAGATTGACTACATGAGGCCCATATGAGGCACCCTCTCCAAGATTGCTCTGAAATAGAGCCTTGGAGATCTCAAACATTTCATGTCTTTATCTCTCCTGGTATAGACAACAGAGGTGCTCGAGCATGCTATATGCATCCATGTCTTCATTAGACTTCATGAGCTCACTAAACATTAATGACATCATCAAAAAATGAATTTCGATTGCATCGCTCAAATTTTGATCATAGACCAATAAATCTTCCTCACTTTCCCCTTGGGTAGGAGAATTAGGAAGTGAGGACTTCAGCAGGTAAAACTTTTGTTCATGGCGTAGGATAACTCAAAGGTTCCTAAACCATTACTGAAATTCACTATCAATGGGGATATTGTCCTTATCCAGAATTGATCGCAGAAAAAATGTGGTTGAAAAGTTTGTTATATTGATTCTACAAATTAATAGATCATATTTATCAGTACTTTCTTGATTACATTTTTTTAGAAATAATAAATTTTATTAAGTCTCCCACTATTTTATCAAGTCCCAATGGACATCAACATTGAACTCGGAATGTCTAGTTTCCATGAAATTCTAGTGGCAAGGATCCATATTACCCTTCACATAACCCCAACAAGTGTTGTTCAAGCTATTTAAAGGTATTTAGGTAGGCAGGTCTTTGCCAACTGTGAGCTTACAGTTCCTTGATCTGTTGAGTGTACTCCCCAATCCTTAAATCCTAACTTATATTTACTCAAAACATACCTCCATTTTACAACAAGTCTAGCAAGGGATACTCCTATTTATGTAAAATGTTTAAGTCAACCCGAAACTTTCATAAGATATTCCTTTATAAAAGTAAGTGTCCCATCAAGGGTTGGTCAAACACATAGTTTTATTGAGTCTTGCCCTTAATCAAGTAATGGAAGGCTTTTTATGACATAATGTGATATTTGAGGGATTTTAATACTTTATTTGTAGTTTCTCATTATCACATGCTTGTTAATATTAAGTGATGCTTTATTGAGAGCCCGCCTAGGCTTCTCTCCTCCGTCCTCGTCTTTCCGGGTCTCCTCCCTCCTCTCTCCAGAGATCATCCAGAAGACTCTTATGAGTAGTCTCATTCTGGACGTGGAGGGGTTAGCTAAGGAGGATCGCCCCCCTTCTGGGACGACGAAAGAACTGGTGATCACGCGGCTCTCTCCGCATCGTCGTCCTTTCTCCCCCTCTATCCAGAGAGAGGTGGGCTTGTTCTCTATTGGTGATGTTGTTGTTAAAGGGAAAGCTCCGGTGGAAGAGGAGGTCTTCTCGTTCAAGAAGGTGGTCCTTACTCCCAAACCGGCGTCCCCTGGAGCAGTGGTTTCTGGCCCTATCACACATTCCAGATCCAAAGTCTTTGGGCGCTTTGAGCCGGCCCCCTCTTCCTTGTCCTCACCTGCCTGTGCCCGGAAGGGCCTGCTGCGATGATCCCTATTCTTATCTGGAATGCTCAGGGCTTGGGGGCTCCAGCAAAGCGTGCATTGCTGGCTGCTGAGGCGAGGTCTTATCTGGTTCAAGTTATTGTTATTTTGGAACCCAAGCAGGTATCCAGCAAAGGTCTTTCTCTTTTCAGGAAAATGGGCTTCCCCAACTTCTTCTAGGGTGGTGCTGAGAACCCTCATATTTGGATTGGCTGGAAAAGTAATGTTTCTATTGATATCTTGAGTTTCTCATCTCAATGCATCAACACCAAGATCACCACCTCAAATCATGTCTTGATGTTTTCCTTTGTCTATGCGGCAATTGAGGTTTCCAAGAGGAGGGAGCTTTGGCATCTCCTGGGGAACCTACAGACGGGATCTCTTCCCTGGTTCGTTGGCGGTGACTTCAACGTCATTGCGGACATCTCTGAGAAAAAGGGGGTCATTGGTTTTAACTTTAGTGGCATAATGGAATTCAATGACTTCATGAGGGGTGCAGGGCTCTTGGACTTGGGTTTCTCTGGGCACAAGTTCACCTGGTGCAACCAACATAAGGGAGCAGAGCGCATTTGGTGCCGGATAGACTGTTGTTTATCCAACCTTCATGGATTGGACTTATTTCCAAAGAAATTATTATCTCCTCTTCAACGGGTGCTCTCTGACCACAGTCCTATTTTAATCAACATAAAGAGGGAGGAGGCTGCGAGGGATTTCTTCGCCTACTCGTCTACATGGCATGGGGATGATGGTTTTTTAGATATTATCAAGACGTCTTGGGCCAAAGGTGATGATATTAGATCGTGGGGTGGCCTGGTGAATCGCCTCAGATGTATTATATTGGACTTGCAAAGCTGGGTGATATCGAGACCTGATGTTGCCCAAGGTATTGATAATCTCAGGATCGAAGTCGATAGATTGGAAGATTCTCTCCAAAACTGTTGGGATGAGAATGCGTTCATTGTTCTGTGTGATAAAAATAATCTCTTGGGCGAGAGGCTTATTTCTTTGGAGAGGGATTTCAAACAAAGGTCTCGGATTCGATGGCTTAAGGAAGGGGATCGAAACAGTTCTTTCTTCCATGCTTGCATTAAGGAGAGGAGAAGTTCAAAGATCAACCTCAGAATGGAAAACGGAGACTACACTTCAGATGTGAACTCTGCGGGGATGATTGTTATGGATCACTTTGAGAAGATCTTGGCAGGGGAGTCCGCGGCTTCCTTCGAGAGGGGGTTTCATGCTTCGGAGGACTTTTTCATCCTTATTCCCTCAACGGTTAGCCAGGAGGATAATTCTACTCTCTCCTCCATTCCTTCGGCTGAGGAGATCCGGATGGTTGTCAGGAAAATTCCCCAGGACAACGCACCTGGTTCTGATGGTTTCCCAGCCAGCTTTTTCAGTTTCTCCTGGGAGATTGTTGGTCAGCTTGTTGTGGAGTCGATCCAGGACTTTTTCAAGGGTGGTTCGCTCACTAGGGGCATTTCTGCATCCATACTGGTTCTTATTCCAAAAATTAATGATCCTACTCTCATTATCCAGTACAGGCCTATCTGTCTTTGCAACATTGCTTATAAAATTCTTGTCCCTGTTATTGTTAGTAGGCTGGATAAGGTTCTCCCGCGTCTAGTCTCAATGGAACAGCATGGCTTCATCAAGGGTAGGAACATTCAGGGTGCGGTGGGCATTGCTAATGAATTGGTTCAGGACATCAACAGGAAATCGGTTGGTCATAATGTCATCTTCCAAGTTGATATGAACAAGGGGTATGACACGCTGGAATGGAGCTTCATCATACGGGTCATGCGGAACTTTGGGTTTAGCGAGGTTTTTTGTGATATTTGCTTTAGATGTTACTCTTCCCCATGGCTTTCCATTGCTTTAATGGGCAAGACCTTTGGTTTCTTCAAGACTATACGTGGTGTTCATCAAGGGGATCCCTTGTCCCCGCTTCTTTTTGTTATCTCCCAAGATGCACTCTCAAGAAACTTGAAGCATAGGATGGACATAGGTCTCATGATTCCCTTCCGGGGGAGGAATGGTGTTGTCATTTCTCATCTTATGTTTGTGGATGATATTCTGATTTTTATCAATGGAAGGAAGAGATCGTTGAAGTCTCTCATGGACTCCCTTTCCTCTTACGGAAAATGGAGCGGGAAGTGCGTCAACCCCGCTAAAATTCATTTCTTCACTTCTAATAAATGCCCAGCTTCAAGCTTAAAGAAATTCCAGAAAACTCTGGGTTGTTGTAGGCGGCCATTTCCCATGTTATATCTTGGTGTTCCGATCTCCTGTGGCCACGTTAAGAAGATTCATTTCTCTACGATTCTTGATCGTATACTCGGCAGAATATACAATTAGAAAAATAATCTCCTCTCCTTTGGCGGACGGATTACGTTGATTAACAGTGTACTCACGTCCATTCACATGCACATGTTTTCGGTGATCCATCCTCCTAAGGGTACGGTGGAGAGGATGGAAATCATCCTAAACTCCTTCCTGTGGGACGCCAAGGAGGAGGGAAGGTTTCACTGGGCTTCTTGGAGACGTCTTTCCAGATCATTGGAGACAGGAGGTGTTGGCTTACGTGATATACAGGGTACACTCCAAAGTTTGCAGGCACGTCTCGCTTGGGATATTATCGTCGGGGAATCGTTGTGGGTGAAATTCTTTAAAGCACGTTACCCGGGGCTTGAAGCAAGGGGTCTTTACAGATCCATGAGGCTGGAAAGATGTATGTTCTCCCTCGTCGACACTTTGTCAGGTCATGCGAGGTGGGTTATCGGTGCTGGAAATATCAATTTTTGGGATACGAACTGGTCGGGGGAACCCCTACGTTACCCCGGTTTTCCTTCCCCGGATATTAACTTCAGTAATGCATGCGATGATTTCGACTTGATTAATACCTCTTTGAATGAGAACCAAATGTCTGTGTTCGAGAATATTATCATGAGTGATGAACCCGACAAATGCTGCTTCTCGGCATCTAGCTCAGGGAGGTTCTCCTCACAAGGTTTCAGGAGTATCGTCCAGGAAAGTAGCAGCTCCAATGCTTGGACTCCAGTGCTTTGGTGCAAAGATATTCTTATTAGAATGAATTTCCTTCTCTGGAGGATCAGAAACAGAGCGTTACCTACGGAGGACAGCATTCAACTCCGGGGTGTTACTTTGGCCTCAAGGTGCTTCTGTTGCACCAATCACATATGCGAAACGGCGAAACATCTGTTCTTTCAGAGTCAATGGGCACTTCATCTTTGGTCCCTGTTCACGTATAATCCATGCAGAGGCGTTGGAGAATTCTCGCTACAGGATTATGTGGAGTGCTCGTTTTCCGGTGCGGGGGCTTCTGAACAGGAACAGCTGGTTAGAACAATCATCCTTGTGGCTCTGTGTTGGGTTCTTTGGGAGGCACGTAACCAGGTTTGGAGAGGTGATATTTGGACGCTTCTGTTTCTACAGGTTAGCCTCAAGTCTCTCATTTTTGAGATTGCTTCTCAGATAAGAGGCAGAGCGACGACTACTGTGATTAACAACCTTCTTCATCGCCCCTATTTTCGGAAAAAAAAAGAGTGGTCGGTGGGTTAAATGGAATCCGCCGGTTGAGGGACTTAAGCTTAACGTTGATGGGTCATGCATGGGAGGGATCATGAGGGGGAGGCATGCTACGGGATTCCTCTGGATTAGTTCTCGTCACCTTCAGTGCATATTATGGGCCTGGAAACTCCTTTTGTGCGGAAGTGCAGGCGCTGGTCTCGGGTCTATTGGTATGCAGAAGGCAGAAGATGGTCGTGTCCGAAATAGAAACGGACTCAGATACCCTTGTGAAGATTATGAAAGGGTGGTGTGGGGTTCCGTGGGAACTCACGTACTTTATCAGAAGGTGCAGAATGGGAATCCCACTTGGAGTTCGTCTGTCTCACAGCTGGAGGGAGGCAAATTTCGCAGCAGATTCCCTTGCCCGCTTGGGTAGAAGTGATGACCCTCTCATCCTCTATAACTCTCCCCTCTCTCTCCCTGCAGAATGTGCCTCCTTTGTGTTGGGGGATGTGCTCGGGCTTCACCATTTCCTCCCCCCTTGAGGGGTCTTGCTTCCTTTCATTATTTCTTTTTGAATAAAAAATGAACTACTACTACTAATAATGTTTATGCATAGTCTAGTTTTTATTTTATTCTAACTTTGTGTGCTTGTTTATTTCATTAACTATGTGATTGAGATAACACATACATAATAAATAAACCATGAAATCAGACAGAAATAAAATAAGATGGCATGATCATGAGCTTCTATTGGTTTGTTTATCTAGCGGTTTTGATACGCTAACCCTAACCTAGGGAAAAACACCTTGAACCTGATGGTTCATGTTTTGCAGCTCCCACCTGTCCACATTTGTATCTTCTTGGGTTGGTTTTGCCTCAACTTTGGATTTCGAACTATCTCCTATGGCTTGGGAGATCCTCCATTACATGGGGTTTACATTAAAGAAACCATGGGAATGTAGGCCCTACATTTTATTGTAATAAGTCTTGTAGGCCAATGAATTTAAATGAAACCATACACACACAAAGGGTCTTTGGTATTGCTCATGATCATCCGTATCATGCAATGAAATTTACGAATATTTATTATTATAATTCTTTTAATAATTCTTTTATTCAAGATAAGTCATGTTTGAATTCAATTAATTATGATCTCATAATTATCAATTTTTTTATCTTAAATTCATTTCTGAATTTCCTTGAGATTCTTCTCATCCATATTCCTTGTACATGTCATTGTAATTTGGAGGAAACCTGGTGAAATTCCATTTCTGGAAAGTACACAACATGTAGGCTATATTACATAGCGTGTATTTGTTTTCACCCTTTATCCAAAGTACATGCCAGCAGCTTTGGTGTGTTTTCTATACTTTTGAAATTTTAGAGTACACAGTGGGTAGATTAATCTAACACGGCGTGTACTTCCTTGTTATACTGTTACCAGCCAGGAAATCCCGTGTGTGTGGTACATGGCTTCTCCTTGAACATGGTTTTACCTGGGCTAGATCGGACTACACGACATGTTGATTCAACATACACGCCATGTATTCCAGTTTCCACATACCGTTTATCTCTAGTCAACACAGTGTAATAAAAACTTAGGTATGCTCAATTCACACGATGTGGTTTGGCATACCAGTACTGGTTCGTTGAACCTAAGTACACTGCATGTAGATTTCACTACACACCATGTATTCCTGTGCTGTACAGATAGAATGAGAGGCTCCTCTGAATGAGTTCCTCATTTTTATTTTAATCAAAATTAAAATTAAAAGGACGTTTTGGTGATGTGAATTGAGAAACGAAGGAGGAAGAACATATCTCGTTCATTCAGTGTTATAGAATAATTTATCTTGAATTGAATCAAATATAAATGCGTAAATTATCAGTGCAAATTAAATAACTATAATAAACTTTTTATCCTCGCTCTGATACCAATTGAAGGTTCTGGGCGTAGTGGAAGCTCGTGGGTGGATGTTCCCACTTGGCTTTTTGACATTAGAAATGATCAATCGAGGATCAATACGATGATAAACGCCAGACTCCACGGATCGAATCACAGAAATATACAAAGAAGAAAAATAGTCTCGGAACCACAAAAGGAGGATCATCACAGGTTGATTATAATTAATTTAATTAATTGACAAGAAGTACCTTTTATGGCATTAATTCTTCATTGATATTTCTAATCACGTTACGATGAGATTTTTCATTGAGTCGTAGAAGCCAAGTGTAGACTTCCTCTAGTGGTGATCCACACGTGCACCCCGTATCTCTAGATGTTGCCAAACGAATCTCCGGGTGCTAGTGTGGATAATCCTTTACTTGCGTTGTCCACCTTAGATCACCTCGATCTGATGGAGGAGGATCTCTCTCGGTCTTGAGATCATTCTTGGAGGAAGGATTTCTTTCGGCCTTGAGATAATTCTCCATATTTGTTGTGCACAATGATTAGGGAAAAGTGTTGGGGTTGTGAGGATATTTACAATCTGGTTTGAGGTTATAGAGTTATGACAATAAATAAACGTGTTATGAATTTTATTTATTTCATTAACTCTTATTGAAAACCCCCATGTCGAATCCTTAATTTCTTGACATGTGTTATAGAGTTATGATAATAAATAAATGTGTTATGCATTTTATTTATTTCATTAAATCTTATTGAAAACCCCCATGTCAAATCATTAATTCCTTGACATGTGGCAACACTGATTATAATAAATATCATTTAATAAAAAAATATTATTTCCTAAAAATCCCAACTGGAAAACTACACGGTGGGTAATCATTAATACACGGTGTGTACTTGTTTTTCATTTACTTTCCAAAATGAAAACTAAACGGAATGTACATTCAATGTACATGGCGTGTATATATTGTTCTCATTTTATTCTTCCTACAACATTTAAATGATTTAGGCTTCCTTGAATAATTATTAAACCACATATTGGAATAATCTTTATTCTACTTGAGATACTTGGATACACTTATTGTGTGACTCTCTAGGCCTCTTTCTTGTTGGCATTAGGCGAGATTGCCTAAAGTCCAAGATTACTGTCTAGTAACGGGTCAAGGCGCCCAAGAAAAATAAGTTGACTCGGCATTGACATGTCACCTCATACGAATGCTTACCATGTAATTTAATCCCTTTGACTCAATATCTTATCAAGCAGGTTTCATGGTAGTGTCATAAACTTATATGCTTGATCTGACATTCTTTTACTTCCAGAAATAAACTTGTCGTAACACCATGGCCATTGAATTTGGGTGACAGTTCTATTTCAATCAAAGGGCCCAAGATATCTACTTCCATAAATATGGAAGGGACAAATTCTTCCTCGA
This sequence comes from Viscum album, assembly GCA_963277665.1. NCBI lineage: Eukaryota > Viridiplantae > Streptophyta > Magnoliopsida > Santalales > Viscaceae > Viscum > Viscum album. Next base: position 798,388,418 of record OY728150.1, on the reverse strand, counting down.
CTTATCCATTAACATCATTTCATTCGTGATGCACCCAACGTACCCTACTTCCTACCAATTGTTTTAATGATGGTTTTTGTCAGCAATTCTAAGTGTGTGAGTCATGACATGAGTTAACGATAATCTTCTAGTCTAAGGACCATTACACACTCTCATAGATAGCAATGCCCGATGACAACAAGACAGGTACAATTACTACTGGCAGGTTTGTTCTCATAATATCCCATCTTAGAGATTACCAAGTGTGAACTCCATGAGAGAGAGTCTCGTCTTCTTATGAGTACTCACACATGACGGTCTGTATACTATGTGTCATATCATAGTATGTCATCCAAATGTAGAACATTATTTAAGAATATTTTTATAGCATTTCAAGTATCTCATCATAGCGTGGATCTTCTATGAATTTATTAATGCAAGAAATATTCCAGGACATTATTATATTATAGTCATGTAGAACAATAAACAATATATAATAAGTGTACATTCATGTAATCAAAGTATAAATAGTTGGTTCTCAGGACACCAACTCTAACACTACCCCATAGCTGAGAGTGAGTGGGTAAGAGAAATTCATGTTCTCTCAAAGAAATATAGAATTACTATGATCACCAATGAGGTTGGTGAACTTCTCCCCAAAAGGTTTAGTAGTGGATGGAGAGTTTGTATTGACTATAGGATGCTCAACTCTTGTACCTAGAAAGACCATTTCCCCTTTCCCTTTATTGATCAAGTCCTTGAGCGAGTGGTGGGTCATCAATTCTATTTCTTCCTAGATGGATTCTCAGGGTATAATAAAATAGAGGTCTCCTTAGTGGATCAAGGAAAAAAACCTTCACTTGTCCATTATGCACTTTTTCCTTCTATATCATGCCCTTTGGGTTATGTAATTCCCCTGGTACCTTCCAGCGGTGCATGATGGAAATCTTCTCAGACATGGTGGGGGATTGTTTAGAGGTCTTCATGGATGACTTCTCTATCTTTGGTGATACTTTTTAGGGATGCCTTATAAGTGTTGAAAGGGTTTTTTCAAGATGTGAGGATAAGAATATCATCCTAAATTGGGAAAAATTCCATTTCATGGTAAAGGAAGGAATTCTTCTAGGCCATATAGTATTTGGTAGGGATATTGAAGTTGATAAAGCCAAGGTTGACATAATTCGTCACCTTCCATCACCCAAAACTATCAAGGAAGTGAGGTCCTTCTTAGGACATGCTGGTTTCAATAAAAGGTTCATTAGGAATTTCAGCTCTATTTCTCAACCACTTTGTGCTCTATTAGTGAAGGATGATCCATTTTTATGCACACAAAGATGTGAGGAATCATTCTCTATACTCAAGTCATCTCTTATGTCTCCACCTATCATGAAATCTTCAAATTGGAAACTTCCTTTTCAGCTCATTTGTGATGAAAGTGACTTCGTTGTAGGATCAGTCTTAGGGAAATGGTGTGAGAAAACTTTATGTGTCATTTATTATGAAAGAAAATCTTTAAATGATTCAAAAATCAACTACACCACCACTGAGAAAGAGTTTCTTGTTTTTTCCTTACCTTAGATAAATTCAGGTCCTATCTCTCAGGATCACATATTATTGTCTTCATTGACCATTCAACCCTAAAATTACTTTTCCAAAAACAAGATACCAAGGCTAGATTGATATGGTGGGTCCTTCTTCTTCAAGATTTTGATTTAACCATTAAGGATAAAAAGGGTGTTGAAAATTTTGTAGCTGATCACCTCTCTAGGGTGGAATTCAAAGACAACTCAAATAACCTTTATGTGTCTGATTAATTTCCCGATGAGAACCTATATTTTTTGAGTGACTGCCCTTGGAATGCAGACATAGCCAACTTATTAGTTACAGGAGTCACTAAAAAATTATTAGGGTCGCAAGCTAGAAGTAAATTCTTCTCTGATGTCAGGAACTATGTGTTTGATGATCCATAACTCTATAAGTTTTGTCCTAACCAAGTCATTAGAAGGTGTGTCCCAGAATCTGAACAAGAGTCCATCCTTAAATTCTATCATAGTGAGGTGTGTGGAGGTCACTTTTCCTCTAAAAAAACTTCTTCTAAGTTTCTTCAGTGTGGAATCTTATAGAAAACCCTCTCAAAGGAATCCTACACATTTTTCAATGTTTTCCTAGGTGTCTACAAGTATGGTCCATCACAAAAAAGAATAAAATGCCACTCACTCTAATCTTAGTGATTGAAATCTTTTACTATTGGTGAATTGATTTCATGGGTCCCTTACCAAAATCTAGGGGATATCTGTACATCCTTTTAGCTGTTGATTATGTCTCCAAATGGGTTGAGGCCATCCTTACAAAATCCAATGATCATAAAATTGTGATTAGATTTCTCAAGGAAAACATCCTCTCTAGATTTGGAATTCCTAGGGCTATCATTAGTGATCGTGGAACTCATTTTTGAAATCTTCCATTATCATCAATCATGGAAAAGTATGGAATTTCTCAAAAAAGTGTCCACTGCTTACCACCCACATACCAATGGTCAAGCTGAGTTAGCCAATCAAGAAATAACACAAATTCTTGAGAAAACAATTAACCCATCTAGGGAAGATTGGTCGAGAAAACTCTTAGATGATCTTTGGTCATATATAAATGAATATAAAACCATTTTTGGAATGTCCCTATATATGTTGGTTTATGGAAAATCATTCCATTTACAAGTTGAAATTTAACATAAGGCTTTTTGGGCAACTAAGAAAATGAATTATGACCTCTCATTGGCCGGAACAAAAAAGAAAATTATATCTCAATGAACTTAAGGAACTTAGGATAGAGGCTTATGAAAATTCAAGGATAAATAAAGCAAGATTTAAAGCCTACCAAACTCTAAATATTAAATCCAAACACATTGTACCGGGTAAACCTATTATTTTTTATAGCTCTAAACTTTATTTACACTTGGGAAAGTTGAGGTTCAGATGGTCGGGTCCATACATAGTGCATAAGGTGTACCCCCATGGGGCTGTATAAATTCAAGATCCCACCAATGCTCAAACCTTTAAAGTTAATGGTCTTAGAGTCAAACCATTCATTGAACCATTACAAAAACATGAAGTAGATGAATATTTGTGTGAACCAACCTTAGATGAGGAAAATACTTAAACAATTAGGGGTCTATGTCGAGCTAGCGATGTTAAACAAAAGCACCGTATGGGAGGCAACCTGTGGTTTTCATGTTTTTAATCTTTGTGCATCATATTTGTTTTTCAAATAGAATTAATAAATAAATTTTATATTAAAAAAATATTTAACTCTGAATATGATAGTACCATAGACTGTTGACCTATTCTTCTATTATGATTATGGATGGGTATGAAAGGGGAGCACTATATTCAACTGTGTCACATGGTGCGATCCTTGAGTAATACTTTACACGGATATTTAAAAAGAAGACAATGTATCTCAAGTTTACTTTTATTTTTATGTGTTTGTAGGTTAAAAAAATAAATAAATATATATATATATAACAATAATTAAAAAAAATTATTAAAAGGAAACGGTGTAGGTCATGGGGCAAACCCCATCAGAACCAGCAAAGTCGTGGGGACTCAAACCCAGGATCGAAGCGAGATAGGGGCACACGCTTTCCACTGACCTACGAATTATAGTGCTTCCTTCTTCTATAATTTTTATATATTCTTATATTTGACTTTTATATACATATATATGTATAATTAAAATTATTTTAATTATTTTCTTTTATTTACATGATACTAGTATCGATCTTTGGTATGCTAAAATAAATAGGTATGTTTTTTTATCTTGGTATGTTTTTAATTAAGTGAACCTCTCGGGGTTTCCATGGTTTCTAATTTAGTTTGTGAGTTAGAAGAAAAGGATATTGAGGTCAAAGAGTTTTATAGGGAAATAAACTATATCCATAACTTCCAAAATTTCATACCATCTTCCACTGGGAGTCCATGAGTAGTATGGAGATCAAAGTAATAATCCGGAGTGTCATGAACTTCAAAAACTAGGTGACTTTGTTCCATGTTTATTTATCCAAATTCTTTTTAGAACTCATCTATTATACATTTACCCCCTTCTAAATTCTAATTTCTTCAAACACTGGGGATAGTTTTATTTAAAGTTGGGGGAGATGAAATAAAAAAAATGTGTGAAAAAAATGATTTAAAAAAAATGTGTTCCTTAATGGAAGGAAACGTTCCATTAACCATGAACATGATAATACACATTGCACACTTTGAAATTGAATATAAAATAATTTAGAATGCATTAATTTTGATTTTAATCCATGTATATTTCATGAGCATATATTTTAGAAAATGTGGCTATCTAATGTGATATTTCATCATTTATATTTTCATCCAAATAAAAAAAGAATCACAACACACGTCCGTTGGATAGTGGGGTATTATTTTTAGTTCAAGGGGTCCCCCAAATAAATAGCATAGGTTTGGTGATCATTTTAGTTTTAATATCAGTATTCAAATAAATCAAAAAAATTAAAAATAATAATAAATTTGCACATAGAGCAATGAAATGACCTAATTCATGGCTTTAGGAACTTGGGGATCCTGAATCCATAGTTTTCTAGCCAAGAGTTAGTAATTTTATCTCTATTTATGGTAATTTGACATTGTTTTTAACTGATTTAATGCAAGATGATTCTCGAGTATGTGGGCTTCACTTGGTGCCCTAAGGTCTTTGAGCCTAGGAGTCATCAGCAAAGTCTCGCTACATGGGTTGACTATGTTGAGTTCAATTTCAATTAACATAGAAAAATTGCAAATATATATATATATATATAATTAATACTCATATTAATATTGAAACTTTATTCCACCTTGCTCTTCCATCATTTGCCCCTTGAATAAAGATGAACCCCCCATGTCTATTGTAATACACAACACATCATCATGCTTAATTGATATTGGATGAAATATGGCGAAGAATTTGAACAAAGGAATGGACATGGGATTGAGATATTCTTATGAAAATATCTTGAATTAAAAGAGTTTTATGGGTTTCATAGTTGTTTTATATAATGGTTCTTGGTGATCATTGTGTATTGAAATGTTTTTGGAAAAGGGAATTCAAATTTCACATTTTTGAGATATATTTTTCTAGGGACTAGAAAAACTCAAGTTGGGGGGGTGTGATTTTCCACTGAATGAGGATATTGTTAATTATTTTAATATATAAAATATTCATGTGATTTATTATTCATAAACATCATTTTGGTGCATTTTACACTTTGAACATTGATTCACATTATGTTTTTAATTACCTCTTAAAATGATATATTACATGGAACATTTGAACACCTCCTAAAATAAAAAATGGTCATGATTTTATTTTAATATTTAATTTTAATGTTTCTCATTACATTGGGAATAATTCATAATTTTGGAGTACTTGAATAATCATATTGGAAGACCACCAAAGTTGGCCTTGAACAAACAACATTCTGGGTGAAGTGAACTGAACAACAGCCCAATAAAACCATTGTAGCAGCCAAGATCCAATACCAATGATTCTAAACATTTAAATGAAGATAGATGAAATAATTTTGAACATTTAATACAACATTTAAAAAAACTGATTCGGATGTTTTAATGGAGTTACAGGCAGCCCATGTGGGAAATAAAATTCTAGGCCAGATTTTGTGGCCCAAAAAAAACATCCCACCATTTAGATAATATCTCACAAAAAAAATCCATTTGTGATGAAATTTTACATTATTTTATGATACATACCTATATCCATTTAAAAATTCTATGGACCACTCTAATTCGTCCATCTAGAAGGTCATTTTGATGCATCTGTTCGGTGAATGCAAGTTGGCTTCCACTTCGGGTCAAGAGTGGAAAAGTCTAAGTTACACAAGCTTTCCACCACCCTAAGCCTACCATACTCAAGTGAGATGACTTTAACTATTTTAGGATCTACCCAAGGCTCCCAAAATATCTATTTAAGTTAGAATTTTTTTAGTATTTAATCATCTTTGGTGTTTTTCTTAATTGTAATGTTATGCTGCAATTTTATTGCCTTGAGTTTGTCTTTCTCGTGTAAGTTGTACAATTTACCTTAGTTTCTTAATAAAAATTATTCATATTCTCTTATAATGTTCTTATTATTATCACATTTATAACATATCTTTATGGTGTGAATTTATTCATACCAAACCTTGTGAAATTACTCACACAACGATGGTGTGATTGTTTTATTTTTATTGTTTTTTTACTTCTTCAATTCCTCCCTCATGAGTCTACTTCTCGCTTCAATTGAAACCTTAGAATCAATAGAGGGATAACCCACTTATGTGATGATTAAAGGGAGTATAAATGGAATGTATTGGATGTTATTTATCACCCCATTAATATTTAATCACTTGTTTTAATTGAGATGTCTATTTGATGATTTTAAAACTTCTTCGTCCTTGATGAATTTTAAGGCCACATACTTCAAGTGATAATATGAACCTTTAACTTAGAGTGATCATAGATTTTATCTTCCAATGGTATAGGTGATTATTATTATGGTGTGTTTTTATAAAACCAGTAAGGGATGAAGTTTTTTGATCTTCTGGAATAAACCCATCTCGAATATAAAAAATTGAATTCGTTAAAAAATATTTTCATCCAATCCACCCCTTGTAATAACCTAGGATCAACCCTTCTCATAATTTTATTTCACTTACGTCACATAGTGTTCACTTAAACATATCTAAAATAAACCAAAATTAGTCCACTTAATAGTAAATATCAATTCATATAATGTGCATCCCTATAGGTTTCTTTTTAGGTCTCTGAGGAATCGACAACCCAAGTTACCCTAAATTTGACCACTTAACCCTAAAATCTTGGGTAATTTTTGGAAATACCAAGCTTCATATTAGATAGAAAATAATTTTTATAAAACACTTGAACTTAATTCTTTATGAAAATATCCTTTCTTCTTCAAAATTGTTTTCCTTCCTCAAAATGCCACACAATTTTAGAAAAAAATCATTTTATGTGAAAATAACCTTATAAGCCTATTGGGAAAGATTCAAGGAAATAAGGTTTCATGAAACCATAAAAATCCATTCATGTTTTATAAGTTAAAAAAATTCTCCTCATAATTTTTCCAGAAAAGTCAAAAATTACCTCAAATCGAATAATGATAAAATATTCATTTCATACCGTTTAATAAAAATTTTACAAAAGATAAAATTAACTTTAAACAATTTTAGAAGAATTGAAATAATTTTACATAATTAGAAAACATGGATATGGATGATAAATATACCCTATTAAACAGTTAAATATAAAAAATCTAAGATAAAAATGGGATTTGTAAAATTATCTCTTACCTTAGGTCTGATATGCTTCATATGTATCCAAACCTCCTCTTATTCGACGTTATTCCTCTAAATCTCCTCTTAGTGCACTAGAGTTGGTCTTTTTTGAAGACTAGAACATTTATAATGTTTCTAGGGAAGTTGAAAATTTAAATTAGTTGGGGATGGTTGAGCTTTAAGGTTCAAAATGAAGTGAAGAGTTGAGGCACGAAGTTTCCTTTTATAATTGAGGTGAGGGGTATGTTTGGAAACCTCAAAAATATTAATTTATAATAAAATAAAACCCCACTTAAAAACCTAAAAAATGTCTCAATTTCGAATACAAGATGTGATATGATTGTAATATCATAAACCAATAAATTATAGACAAGTTTTTATGTCAATTTAATCATTATCATTTTAATTAACACTTAGTTATTCTATTTAATTTTTAACTAGGGTAACAAATATTTCAATATTAAAAGGGTGAAATATTTACTTATTTGAATTTAATTAGGCCATAAATTAATAATTTATAAAGTTTTAGAACATATCATAATTATTTTGTATTTTTAAATTTTTTTATGATTTTTAAATAATTTAAGAAAACCCTATTTTGACAAAACATCAATAGTGTCAATTTTGACACTATTTAATTCATGGATTTTTTAAAATATCAAGATAAGTTTTTATCTAGGGAAAAAATATTTTATCATTTTCATAATGGGTCAAGGTCATCTATAAAATTCATTGTAAAAATTAATTATCCATAATTGGTTTTATTTTATTATTTTTAATAACATTTATTTAATATTTTTCATAATAAAAAAATTACTAAATACATTTTGTGTAATTATTTAATATAATTATTTGTTGTATAAAAATTAAATATAAAATAATATAATGAATAAAAATTATAATATTTTATAATAATGATTTTAGTTAAATTTATCCTCTATAAAATATTCTATTAAAAATGTTATATTTATTAGATTATGAATCTGACAACTTTAACACCACATGAAATAAAATAATATAAGTGTCACAATCTCTTATATATGGCTTCAAATGGTCACTAAATCAACCCTTGGATTCTTGTGGTAGATATATACTCAACAAATAATATTTGGTAAGGTGTTTTGTCCTTTTAATGGATATTATTATTTTAATAAAAATTAGTCTATTGATTTTTTTATCAATTAAATAATTTATGCATCATCCATATATAAAACATTAAAGTAATTATTTCTTTCCTAAAAATTACAAATAAATTACCATGATAAGAAGAAAAATTTTATATTTCAAATGAGTATTTATTGCATAATTTATACTCTGTATAACTTTATTTTAAAATTGATATATTACTTAAAACATGAATGTGACAACATTAAATTTTCATTAAATAAAATATAATAAATACCATAATATCTCCCAAATGGACCAAAACGTCAAAAGTAAATTTATATTATGGAAATGTGTTTATTAAATTAAAATTTACCATTTATATTCGTTGATATCACCCATTTATTCACATGTGAATATATAAAAGATATTAAAGACAAAGAAAATGACACATTGTGTCATTCTTTGATTTAAATATTATTTAAGTCATTTTCATGGACAAGTGTCCATTAAATGGTGTAATTTCGATTATTAAATGTTAAGGGTCGAATTGAATTCATAAAATAAATTTTTTCCACTTTTTTGACATTTTATTGTCATTATAATTTTATTTTTATCCTAAATTACTTAATTTACCCTTTACCGTGGTAACACAAATTACCGTGGTTACTATTCATATAAGTCAAAAATAAAAGGGACCTACTTACCAAATTTGGACCTTCTTAATCCAAATTTTATATCCATTTATCATAATTCAAAATATATAAGTTTTAGAATTAAATTTAAAATAAAAGAGTCAAAATGTTACGAAAAACTATTTCTTGGAAAAATACCCCTATTTAAATGGAAAATGTTTTTATTATAAATTCATGTATAAAATCATTTTCAAAAACCATAACGGGATAAAAATGAAATAATTAAAATTTAAAACTAATACAAAACATAATTTTACTATTTAATGACTTTAAATGAAAATAAAGTTTTCAATAAAAATTTGTATTTTCACTATTCATCAAAAAATGAACCTTATTAGAAAAATACCAAAAGGTCAACCAAAGTAAATTTTTATAATCCACATTAAAGGAAGAAGTTTATTTTGTAAAATTGAACATATGAAAGATTCAAAAACTAGATTTATAATGGGCGTGTAATCAAAAGGCAGGAAAATGGCATTTTTTGAATAATACTTCTTTTATCTGAAAAATAGAATTTGTTCTTATATTATGTTCTAGAAAATATATAATATGAATGTTGATGTTATATAAAATTAAAAATGTGGTTAATACTATTCATAATGGCTAGTTTATATCCAATATTTCAATAATATATTGTTATTTAGTGAAACTCAGTATTCCATACAACGCAAGCTATCGAAGAAGGTCGCTCTTGCGTGTAATGAAAATTGAGTCAGTGTTGCATTTAGTGCAAGATTACTTTTTTGTTTTGTATAACATAATTCAAATATAGTTATTTTATACATTTAATAAAATGTATAATCATTGTTGTGTGGAATAAATTCTATCAAAAGAACTTGAAATTGTGCATAACACAAGCCAATAATAGTGTTGTGTATACTACAAGCTAATACAATGTTTCATATAGTGCAAGAAAATCTTGGTGTAGATTATAACACAAGACATAAAAGAAATTAAAAATAATCGGTCTCATAAAATTTTGGGGGGTTACAATCACCACTTCTTCTTCTCCATGATCAATAAAACTATAAAATTATGCTATTAAATAGATCTTATAGACATATTGGCATATTTTTTATTCATATAATAAGATATATTGATGTATATATGAATTATTGGTCATCAAGAAATAAGAAAAATCTCATAAATAAACTATAAAACCAAAACAGATTATCTTTTTCTAAAAAGGCCTTAAATATTAATAATTTTAGGATTCCTTCTTCAAGAACCTATGATGACGAATAGTTATAATTATTATTCACTTTTTTGTCCCTAATTTTTATATACACTTTATTATCTCTCATTAATTTTTTCATATATAACACAACAACAACATACATTCACATTCATTGAATGTCAAATTTAAAATTTAAAAACTAAAAACTATTACAACTTAAAAATTCTACAAATTATTTTTTATCCATTAGATCAATATTAATATTAATATTACCTTTAGAACATTAAAGTGATGTTGAGTGTTGAAAAATAATGAATCCATGTGGTATACATAAAGAAACAATAACAAACCCATTGAAAATGAGGATCTTATATAAATCACTATGTAATCATATATGTTATGGTGTAATGTATAGAGTAACTAATTTGTTAGATCAAACTAATCTTAAGTACTAATTATATATAAAAAACAATATAAAATATTTGATCTACATTATTTTACAATATCCTTAACTTCAAAAGTATGCCTCTCAATAATGGTGCAAACCACTACCCATAATGGCCATCAGTTCCCAACTTTCATTTATCCCTTATATTATAGCATAATGTAGAGCTTCACAACATAAATATTTCCTTTATAGAATAATAATATTCCATCTATATCAAGTTTGAACACATGTGAATTATAACCTCTAAATTACAGTGTGACACAAATTCCAGGATAACCAGAACAAACATTATCACCTCTAAAAAATAAATCATAATATAATATCTAATCAATAAATAATTATTTTATTATATTTGATAAAAATATATTTTATTCCTTATCAAATAATCCAAATATCCCCACCCCTCCTTATGATAATCTTAAATATGTTCCTTAGGAAAAGAAACACCTTAACTGATCTTAATCACCAGATTTACGGTCAAATAGGTTGAAAATAAAATACGACCCCAGAATTTGAAAATATTGTTCATTTCACTCTCATATTTCATTTAAAAATATTCCCCTTATCTAATAAAATTCCTCATGAAGAAAAAAACTCTTTTTAAAAGATATTGTAAACAAAAAACCCACCCTTTGGATTTTTTTCAATTAGAAAACATATTTTTCTCTCAAACTTAGTAATTTATTATTATTAAATCATTCTAAGTCTATATAAGCATAAATGGAGTTGTAAATAAGAATACTAAATAATAATTTCAATTTTTATTTAATATTGACTTATATTTACTTCCAAACAATCCCTAAAACATATTTTAACAACTTGTACATATAAAAAACATCCCCTATAAATTTACAAAATATTAAATATATATATACTAAAATAAGTAATATCAATTCACATGAAAATACTCACACAAGTTTAATTCATAGATTTACACACACACACCACTTATTTATGATAAAATCATAGTATTTTTCTTTTTGAAAAAATTCAAAAAATATATACTCTTCCTTTTTAAGATATTTCTCCACCCTTCATGAAAATAAAAATATTTAGTTTTTTCCTTTAATTATCCACATTTGATAAAAAAAATTCAAATAAAAACTGTGATAAGGGATGTTAGATCATGCCAAATATTTGGGAATATTGAGGTTGAATCCCATCATTAACCTCAATTTATGAAATACATCCTTAGAGAGTGGTTTAGTAAAAAAACTTCTATATTCTCCTTTAAAGAAACATATTCCATATTGATGACTCTTTTATCCAATTTCCCTTTGATTAAATGGTACTTGATATCAATGTGTTTTAATATATATTATTGAACTGGATTTCTCAAAATATTATTGTTACTTTTATTATCACAGCTCATGAACAAGGTTAACATCACTTCAACTCTGATATTTTCAAGTTGAGGCTTTATCCAAATTAATTTAGTTTTTTCTAGGGTGGAAAATTATATTATTATTTCATTGTTCTCAAGATAATAGAATTATACTTTATTTTGTTCAATATATAAAAAACTATCTTAATAAAATCACTCCACTGGACATGGAATTCTGATGTTCAACACTTTCAGTTTAATCTACATCAGCATATCTAAATAGTTCAAGTTTTCATTTTATTTTATATAATAACCCATAGTTTTTAATTCCATTTTTTAATTTAGAATCTTATTTTTTCTATAAAATTATATATCTTAATAACTCTTTTATATCTTTTATATAATGTAACAAGAACAAAAAAATTGGTATTATAGTTGTCAAATAGATAAAACTACCAATAAGTTTATTCATTATATTTTTAATAACTTACTTTCCATTATCATATTTAGAAATCTTAGTTCCAACTAAAATCGATGTAGAAACTATATTTTTAGATTCTATTCTAAAATTCTATTAAATAAAGGGAGTTATGAAATCACTCAAGAGGGGGGTAAATTGAGTTCTTAAAATATTGACCCCAAATAAATCATTCCTCAAACTAATATTAACTCTTTTATCAAATGAAATTGGAAAATAAAAATAGGAAATAGAATAATGTAACATAATAAATTTATAACGGTTTAGGGAACATTACTACCCCAATCAACTCCACCAATTCACTCTCAAGGAGATTAGTTATTTTCACTATGCAATTAATTTTCCCAGGGACCAGAATAGTTAAGTTTAAGAAACAGAAACATGTTACACAAAGGTACCAAGATATTTTACTGGGATATACCCTTTTACAATACCTATACATGGTGTCTACAAAAGATAAAAGGTTTAGAATAGATATTCATATTCAAGTCATATTTTCAATATAATAGCAAAAAAATATTATATGTTCTTCTAGAGAAAGAATATAATATTGACGATTAGATATGGAAGGTATATTGACTGTAGATAATAATTTATTTAAATAACTAGATTATAAATTATTTCTTTTTCAGGGAATTCAATGTTTTTTTGTATGTACAAGAAAGCAGTGTAACATTTGTGTTCATCAGATAGATCTTTTTTCATTCACTCTATTGAGTTTTAAATTTTAAACATCATATATACTCTAGAGGCCAAGATCATATATAATAATCTTAGAATACAATATTTATTCCTACATGTGTCCTTTTATTTGTAAAATAACAACCACATAGATCAATGTTGATAATAACGACAGTCTCCATTAAAACTGGCACATTCTTGGAAATAAACATATTATTTAATTCACCTTTCTGTATCCATCCATCAAAATTTTTGATAGAAAGGAAAGTAGGAATGGACTCACTCGAGTTTCTAAAATGGTAATAAATACCTAAAAAGAGTGAATAACTACCCTTAAAATAATTGCTTCAAAATAATTTAGCTTTAGAGGGAATTATATTCTTTTTGGGTCATTTATATCTTCAAATCTTCATGAGACTTATCAATATTCCTAAAATGAAACTTTAGAGAATAATTTTACTCTAATAGAAATAGTTTACTTCATAATATTAGCTCTTATGTATAATATTTCATACTTATATAATATAATATAATCTTATCTTCATAAGATAATAAAACTGGGAATATTGTTTTCTAAGATGATTTTTTTTCTCATATGATTGTTTGATCATCATATGGTAAATATTCACTTCATATGATAATTTATTTTATCAATCACGGACATAATGACAATTTGAGAATGTAGGAAAATTTAAAACTATTTATAATAAACTAATATTCTTATGACAATTTTAATTTAGGAAATCATATATCATAATATATTCTTTTAATTTGTATAATAAATCTCATACTTAAGACTTTAATGTGATAATTGAATTATATTAGAAACTAAAAACTATAGTGAAGATATTTTTCTTCTCGTACGATGATTTCCTTTGATGAAAAAAAATAATCTTTTAAGAAAATGAAAAATAACAAATTTTATGATAATGTATCACTTCATATGATAATGTATCATCCCATATTATATTTTTATTAGGAATTTTCTTCAAACATGAAAAACAAAAGTTTAACTAAAACATATAAAAATGAAATATTACATTAATAACACATGTAATACACTAAAAACCTATAATTTCATAGGCCTTAAAAGACCATTAATTTTATAGTTTTGGTGGGTGGAGAGTGTTGGGGTGCTTTGGAGGAAGCCCCAGTTGGTTTGGTGGGGGATGGAGCTATAGGAGTTCCATAGAAAGTGGTTCATGACATGAAACAGGTTCACATCATGAATTGATGATTCACAAATAGTATGTGTGGTGGTGGAATCCATGAAACCGATTTCATTTTTGAAATTAATTTTTGAAATGTAATTAAATAAGGATGAGGTGATGAAAATTTCAATAGAATTTTGTATTTTGTTAATTCCATTGGAATTCACTTCATGAACCTAATTCATGACATTAGAGTTATGGGATTGATGTATTAAATTATTTTTTCAATAAATTTTTATTCATCTGGTCATACCCATATCTCTCTATCTTCTTTTCTGGGTGAAAACTGGTCAATTTTAAAAAAAAAAATCCAACTCACTTTATCCTGATTTGATCCATTTGTTCTGGTTGATTCCTATTGGTGATCTATTATGAGTTCTACTCTCTTCCACAAGTTTTGACTTTCATTTTTCTATGGAGATATTTTGTAGTTGTGTAGTTTTGTTTTGTGTTCTAATTTGGGATGAATTTCTGATAACCCTTAATGTAGTGTAGGATTATTTATGGGTTTTTCATGTGGTTCTAGTTTTTAGGCATTTATTACTCCGCTCTAGGGTGCGCAACAATATTAGAAAGCTCTTTTGTGGTATAGAATTCATCATTTATCACTTTTTTGTATCATGTAGGATTGGTTTACCCTTATTTATCTATGGGGGATTTTTTTCATTAGCCTAATAAAGATAAATTAATTAGTTAATTGAAATTTAAGGTGAAAGGGGAATGATTCAAATGATTTTATATATTTTATATTATTATGATATTGTGTTGGTACAGGCTGAATGCCTTATTAATAATTATGCTTATTGGGAGCTTTGTTTGCATTAATATGACATGATTTGTGGAACCCTTCCTTATTGTGATTGTTTGGAATCACCTTAAATAAATTTAAATTGGATAATCAATTATATTTGGATAATAAAATAGTTTCCCAAATATTTATGGCTTGTGTGATAACACCCCTAAAATAAAGTGAAATGTGATAAAATATCCAATGTTAAGTCAGGAAAATTATATGTGATGTATTTTGGTTTTTTTTCATGCTTTTGGGGTGGTAAGGTAATGGTTTATTTGGATATTATTTGGGGGTGATGAGGTGATGGTTTATTGGTCCGTTCTTTTGGGGTGATTATGTGATGTTTTGTTTGGTTGTGATTTTTGGGAGGTGATGTGATGGTTTATTTGGATAGGATTTTGGGGTGGTGAGGTGATGGTTTGTTTCATTATGCTTTTAGGATAGCGAGGTGGTGGTTTCTTTGGACATGATTATTGGGTGGTGAGGTGGTGTTTTTTTGTCCCACTTTTGGGGTGGTGATGTGATGGTTCGATGTGGATGACGAGCTTCTTGTGATAATGGTTTTGTTGTGATAGATTTCTAGGTAGTGAAGGAATAATTTTTTAATGATGTTTTAAATGGATAGGTAAAGTTTGGATAATGGTATGGAAATGATTAATGATCAAATAAATAATGGGTTGTGTGGTTAAATGTTATTGTTGATAAATAATGAAACAAATGGGATGGATAATGGAATTTTTTGGAAATAAAGAGTGTTGATTGTGATTTGTGTGGTGTTATTTATTTAGAGGTGGAAAAGAAAGTGGGGATATTGTGATTAGGTTAGTGTCTTTTTGTGAACCTATAGTTTGGAATTATGTGTTGATATATGTATATACTTTTATATTCCATGTTATTTCTATACGTACCACACTCACATAGAGAATTATATTTTGACACCCATATATTCCCACAAGGGGTTTTTTCCAACATCTTGGTGATGAGAATGGATGAATGCTTATCTGTTCTTTCCATGTCTCTCTTCCAAGGGAGTATATATGCATAGTATGTGATGGTTGAAGTTTTTTTAGTGTACTAGGTGATGGCCAAGATGTCTTTAGTTGAGATGTTACAAAATTGTGCTATGGGGAAACTTATATTTGATGTCATACATCATAGGAGGAGGGAACAGGGTTATTGGCCTTCATGTTCATGATACTATACTACTATAGTTTTGGAAGTGGTTGTGATGTGATAGACCAATTGTTTTTGGTAGAGATAATATGTGACTGTGTTATAGGGAGGTGGTCCAAGTTTCTATAAGAATGATGTAATGTAACTATGTTATGGGGTACTGTTAAATGTTATACGGAATAATGGGGGCTCCAAGACATACGATGTTGGGGTTTGAGAGAAAAAAAATTAGTGGGAAAGCATTATGAGGTACCCTTTATCAATATGATTCTTGTTATGTTATTATAAATGGATGAATTATTTGGTTATAATGCCTTGGTGGGGATATATTTGTATAGTTGACATGTTTATGTGTTTTTTCTTGTTTTTGTTGTTTTCTCATGGGTGAATTAGTATGCTTCTTTCACATGTGCATGAGAGACTTTGGTTATCCTACCGAGTATGCTTGTATGCTCACCCAATGTATGTAAAATGATTTTTAGTTTTCCAATAAAATTACATGGACTATATTGTAAATTACTTTATTGGCCTTTTGTAAAGTTGTTGTGTAGTTTCTTTATCTCTACTTTTTTAGACTTTTATCTGTATCAATTTTATATATACCTGAATTATGGGATGATTTTTGTCTTTATTTTTATACTATATCATAGATTTTACTTCATTTGATTCATCCCATATCCTAATCTTGTTTATTATATATGGTAATTCCTCCCATTTATGATATTTCTATGCCCCCGGTGTTAGTTTCCAACCCGAGGACTACTAGAGGCAGGACTCGGGGTGGTCATTATCTCTCTCCTTTCATTGAGGTATCTTTGGTGGGAAGTGGTAGTGATAGATTGGTATCCAATGAGATGGTTGAGAGATAGTATGGAGTTTTTAGTTGGGCACAGTGAGGATTTCATGGGTTGGTATTCCACCATTACCAGTTGACCTTGGTGTGTGAAATAGGCTCGGGATATCAGCTTGGAAATAGGATTTTATCCCCCTATGATCCAGTTCATATACTCTAAGCTTATTTAATAACTAAGTGATATAGACTTGTTTTCAATGTATAGACCTAGGAGAGGTATATACATTATTATTAATGGGTTTATTATTTGATTTTGGTTTTTTTGGAAAGGCTAAAATGAATAAAGTGAATTAAAATGAATCTAAATAAAATTACATAATAGCAGGCATATGAAATTCTTATTTTCCTATCAAATATATCTCCTAGACATTGTCATGTGTGGCTTAGATAGTTATGGTTCGGTAGGCTAGTCTAGTGGATCCTTTTAGGGTTGATCTAGTAGAGGAGGATAAGGCTTGGTAGAGTTTGTTCTGTGCTTTTTAGTGGTAGGATTTGTGGAATTGTGAGGGAAGTGATTTGGATATAGATACAGAGAGTTGGATAGAGGAGATTGAGATTTCCTTCAGTTTGATCTAGGCCTTAGTGGAGTACTAGTTACTTTTAGTAGTTAGTCAAATGTGAGGATATGCACTTCATTGGTGAATCTAATATCTTTGTAAGAATAATGAGGCATATGTTTCATGGGTTGAATTTTTTAAAGTGTTCTGGGAAGAGTTCATTTCGTTGACCATGAAGGTAGTGATGTGGAAGAAGCTTATTTCTCTTTATTAGGGGAGTATGTTAGTGTAGGATTTGTGAATCAATTTCAAGATCCTTATGTATTTCTCCTCATATCTTTTTTCTCAAAGAGGAGTCTCATGTGAGATGTCTTGAGGGGGTGATTTTTCTTTTTTTCTAGTAAGTAGTTACTCCTTTTACATTTCAAATATATTTGGAGGTTCATAAGAATTAAGAGGTGTTTGATTAGATGAAATCATAAATAGGTTTATCGTGATATGGGATTCAAAAGGTTTCCTTGAGAAGAATAGTTGTTAGTGATATGTCTCTAGCACTAGGGCCTTCGAGGTTTCAACTATTAGGGAGTTGACCTCATCTTCTTTCTTTCTGGATTTATGGGGCCAGTGGTTTTCATGATTTTCCTTGGGGATTAGGGCCAACATGTTTTGTTTATGGGTTTTATATCCATCTCCAAAACCAGTTCCTAGTGGTTCTTCATCCTCAGTTCAATGGAGGGAGTGGGATTTAGTTCCATCCTTAGTAGTAGTTTCCAGTGAGGCTATTTCAAGAGAAGGGTAATCATTATTATTCTTTATCAAGGGGAGATGGAGTAGTTAGATTCTGACCTCAGGATGTTCCTAAAGCTAAAGGACCTTGAACCAAGTGTGTTCTTAGAGATGTTCAACATCCAAGAGGTAGAGGAAATGGATATGGTCAGTTTTACATAGTGGAGGAAGTATTTCCTTGTCTGATTCAGGATCTTCACACTATTTTATTACACCCTATATAGTCCAAAATCTAGGAATATATGTATAGAGGCTTCTCATTCCCCTAGTGCTGACTACTCCATTCAAAGGTTAGGTCATCTTTTTTTATGTCTATCGGGGGTGTAGACTAATGATGGGGCCAAATCATTCTCAAGAAGATATTTTCTTAAATCATATATAGCTGTATGATATCATTATTAGCATAACTTTGTTGTATTATATACATTATATTATAAACTAATTTTGGAGGGGAGTCGTGTTCTTAGATGTGGATGGATAATGTATGGTTTTCATTTTCAAGAAGGGTTATAAGGTAGGAAGTTGGAATATGGAGCCCATTCTTTCCTTGATGGATAATTGATTTTGGAATTAACGGATGAAGGGATGATAGAGGTTCCCAAATTTTTTGGAGAGTTTTTGTTCATTTTTTCAAAGGATTTGATGACCCTATCCCCTCGATGCGATGTTAATTTTGGGACAAAGTTTTATCTTGGTGCATATCTATTTTTGATGGAACCATATCAGATGACACCTTATAAGTTACATGAGTTTATGTTTCAAGTGGATTATCTGATAGAGATAGGTTTCATCTACCCTAGTGTGTCACCAAGAGGTGTTCTAGTGTTATTCACTAAGAAGGTGGATGGTACTCTAAGGATGTGTATATACTATCAGAGGTTTAATCATATAATGACCATGAACCATTACCTTCTTCTAAGGAGAGATGATCTTTTCAACCAATTGATATGGATGAGTTGGTTTTCTAATATCAATTTGTTATCAAGTATCACTAGCTGAGGATGAAGGAGTATGATATCTCAAAGACTACCTTCAAATGTAAGTATGTTCACTTATATTTTTAATTTATGTCATTTAGTGTCATGAACTCACTAACAATGTTCTTGGGGATCATGAACTCAATGTTCAGTGAATTCCTAGACCATTTCATAGTCGTTTTCATCAATTAAAACATGATATATTATAAGTAATAGGAGGATTATTTCGGTCATCTTAGATTCATTTTATAGGTTCTTAGACACCACCAACTCTATAAGTAGGTTTACAAGTGTAATTTTTGGACATGATAGGATTGTTTCCTCTGGAATGTGGTGTCTCATCAAGTTGGTTAGTATACCCATCAATGTTTGAGGTAGTCTTTTCTTTGGAAGAACCCAAGAATTTGGTAGTGGTTTCATTTTCCTTTATATTTTAGTATATTATTGTATTTTTGTTCCCAATTTCTATTGATTTTCATCCCCATTGAAAATGTTGACCAAGAAGGAATATGATTTTTTTTGCGATCAGCGTCACGCGTCTTTTGGTTACCTAAAGGGGATTTTGGTTAGTTCATCAGTACTTAATTTTCCTAAGGGTGTATGATGTTTGAGGTGTTTTTTATTCTTACTACCTATAATTGGTATGTATGTAGATACATAATATGTTAGTGATCTTATATGGGTCTAGGAAGTTTCACCCCTACACGAGTAACTATGCCACCCATGATCTAGAGCTAGAATCAATCATGTTTACACTAAAGTTATGGTAGCATTACCTCTTTAGGGAGAATTTTTTGGTCTTCATGAATCATAATATTTTGAGTTATATTTTTTCTCAGTGTGATCTAAATTTTTAGCAGTGGAGGTGGATTTATTTTCTTCATGATTTTGATTTTGAGTGTCCTAAACCTCATGAAATGGGAATGTTGTGGCTGATGTTTTGAGAAGAAATTCATGGAAGGATGTTGTTTGGGATTCAAGTATGTTTGGATACGAATGGAGGAATTGGTATCCTTACACTTATATATAAGGGTGGACGATGGAAGAGGATATTTGTTTCATATGATAGTGTATTCTTCTCTGATGCAACAGGTGGAGGAGTCTTAGTGGGAAAACACAGAGGAAAAGTTGATGCACGATCATGTTGGTTATGGTGATACTCTGAAGGGATGGTTGGAGTATGGTTGGAATCAGATATTATTTATTGGAGGTTTATTGTTCCAGTAATGATGTGTGAGTGAGTCCTTCATGAGTTTCATACTCACATTTAGAGTATACCCAATAGTATTCAAGATGTATTGTGGCTTGAGGATTCAATTTTGGTGGACTGGTATGAAATGAATGATGGCAGAGTTCATGGAAATGTGTTTGGTTTTCTAGTAAGTAAAGGTTGACCATCATGTTCCTAGTAGTTTGTTATAGAAATTGGATGTTCCTAAGTGGAAATTAGATGAGATCATGATGAATTTATTCATAGTATTACCCATATATCATGGAGGTTTTGATTCTATTTGGGTGATCATGGATCAGTTGATGAAATCTTCCCACTTCTTAGTAATCAAGGAGTTGGGTGTAGTGGGTGCTTTGGATAATAGGTATTTGGATGATGTGGTGTCGTTGTATGGATTTCCAAGTCCTGGTATCTTTTATCAGGATGTGTGTTTTACTTTTTGAGTATGTAATGGATTATATAATTCTTTTGGCACTTAGCTACACCTCAGAATTGCTTTCTACCCTCAGACGAGAATATAGATAGAGTAGACCATCCATACACTAGAGGACATTATTAGAGTGTGCATCCAATACTTTGGTGGATATTAGGTGTGAAATTTTCCTTTGGTTGAGTTTTTTATAACAAAAACTATCACTCATCCATTTATATGGACCCATTTTAGGATTTTATGAGTAGTTATTTCATTCTATGTTCTGCTGGATTGAGGTTTAGGAGGAAATAGTTCTTGGTCTCGATGTGGTGTAGAGAACAAAAGTGAAAGTTCAACTTGTTCATGTGACGATGAAAGTAATACATGATCAGAAGAATACCTACATAAATCATAGGAGTAATCCCTTATAGTTATATGTTAGAGACCACATGTTCTTAATGGTCTCCTCTCGATGTGTGAAGTGGAGGTTTGGCAGGTGGAGTAAGCTTTCTCATAGGTTATTTAGAACCTTTGAGGTGCTAGAGAAAGTTGGCGATGTTTTGTATCGGTTGGCATTGCCATGGATAGAGATTATCCATGACATCTTCCATGTCTCTCATCTTTTTCAGTATCTTCAAGATGAATCTCATGTTATTTAATGGGGATATTTGGATATTGAGGATGAAACGACATTCATGGAGTGGCCAGTAGAGATCTAGGATCTCCAAGAAAAGGCGTTGCATGGATAGACCATTCCCTTTGTTTCCATGTTGTGGAGGTATGTTGGTATATAGGTGAGTATATGAGAGCGAGATAACTAGATGTTTTCCTGGTACCTGGAGTTATTTTGATTTTTTCTTTTATCTATTTTGCATTATGATGTGATGTTTTGACCTTATTGTTTCATAAGATGTGTTTTTTGTTTTTTTTGTCATATAAGATAAAGTTCCAACATATGGAAAGGGGAGGAACTGATTCCTAATTGAGACACATTAAATTTCATGTGATTAAACTTGTGTGAGAAAGTTAGTGTCACCCAGAGTGGATGACATCTTGACATGGAGGATAATAATCCCTGATTTGTGTGCTCAAGTGAGTGTGGTTTGTAGGATGCGGTAGTTGTTATATTATCCCATATAGAGGATGATATGGTGAGAGGTGGATGTTCAGTGGTTGTTCAAGAATGTTATGGTTTTTTTCTAGTACCGTATATTTGGTTTTTTACCAGTGATAAGTGGTGATGTGGTTGTGTATGGTGTAGTTTTCATGGTCTATTTTTGGGTGTTTGGATTTCGTGTGTTTGGATAGCTATAGTGCTCAAGGTGTAACAAGATCCTTGAGAGGTATATTGCATGTTGTTTGTTTTGAACCATTTATTTTTTTAGGTTTGGTTTTGATTCTAGGGGATGAGTATCATTTGAAAGGTTTTTAATGTAACAATAGGTTCCTTCCTGTCCCTTTACTTCTCCTATTTTTGTGGTTGGAGAGTATTCGAAGTGCTTTGGAGGAATCCCCAAACAGTTCAGTGGGGGATAGAGCTGTAAGAGTGTTGCAGTAAGTGGTTCATGATGTGAACCGAATCCACCTCATGAATTGATGATTCATGGCTTGTATTTTGTGGTGGAAGAATCTATGAAAAATATTCATGTCATGAAATTAATTCAAAACATGTAATTAAATCCGGTCAAGGAAACATGAATTTTTATGGAAATTGGAATTTTGGGAATTCTTATGGAATTCATTGTAATGGCCCAGACCCTCATGGTCCATCCCTTTTCCAAATTCTGGATCCTAAGGGTGGAATCTCGGTAGCAGGACGTCATTACGGTGTGCGACCGATCGGTGTGACACGATCAGTGTGACAAGATCGATATGACACAATCGGTGTGTCCCCGATCGGTGTGACCGATCGGTGTGAAACGATCGGCGTGAAAAAATCAGTGTGTCACTGATCGGTGTCTCACTGATCGGTATGAAATGGTCGGTGTGACACGATCGGTGTGTCACCGATCGGTGCGACCGATCGGCATGACACGATTGGTGTGTCCCCGATCGGTGCGACACGATCGGTGTCACCCAGCCTTGTCGGGTTTTTCTTCTACAGTTTTTCCCATAACGCTACTTTTAACCTTTTTTTGGGAAGTGGTTCAAGGCCTTTTTTAGCCCTATAATAAATTTTAAAATTCATAAGAGTGGGGCGACCGTCAACGGACCCAGCTGTGTGTCTGCGTAATGTTCCCACTATTTATATAAAATCCTTTAAAGTCACAGTTGTTACCACCTTTTCCCGATGAGAGTTATTAAATAACAATTAATTCAGTCATTTGTAACCACCCAACTATGTGGTGAAACCACGATACGACTTTAAAACCCTTCAAATTTCCATATCCCATAACAACTGGATCTCATCCTTATATCGCACGGGAATTCCTCCTCTTTCTTCCTCTTGGCTGGTTTCCTTTTTCTTCCTGGTGCGTTTGGAGTTTCCCTTCCCGAGGCATGTGGTGCGCCTACGCTGGAGCCTTTCTGGTCATCCTTGGAGTCCCTGAAGTTCCTCCCCTGCAACTCGTGCATCCCCAGTACTTGGCACGTGGAGAAGAACTTTGATCCTTGATCAACCAAGTAAGGATTTCCCTTCATCTCTCCTTACTGTGTATCATGCGAGGTGGGTACGCTACTGTTTCTGTGTGAATGGATAAAACCAAACCTTAACAAAGATAATAAAGAGACTATTAAAGAATTATGGGGTGTGTTTGACAATTATGTTGTACTCCTTTATAATTGCAATATTTTGTGAACTGTATGGGATTATTATCACTGAAAATCATGTTCGTTGGTGGTCTTTCCTTGTGCACTAATGAACCATTGTCTTCTGTGATGATTAAATAACTGTAACATGGAAATTGGTTAATCACCTAAACTTGGTTGGTTAAATGGATAACTAGTGAACATCAATCCTTGTGTGGTAACCCCGGTTAACCAACTGAAAGAAGAACCTATTGAATGATGTTCTTGAACCTAGAAGTTTCCCTACTCTGTTTTGAAAGTAGGTGTGTTGTTCTGTTTAATGCTTATAGGGTGATGTGGATGGGGATGGGATCCTATATTGTGGAATTATTGTTGGTTGTGAATCTGAAACTGTGTGGGTCTATATCTCAAGGATTGGTTTGGTTCCAGTACTTTGAGGGATCTCAATGATTCCTTTGTTGTTGTGACTTCACAAGAGAACCGGGTGTGAATGCGTAAATTGATGTATGGCTATTTCTCTTTCTCTGTCTTGTAGGTATGTCAGTTAGTTTCCCAGTAGTGCAGATTTCACCTAAATGGGATCACTTGAACATGAAAACAAGAATGGGTTAAATGGTGAATTGGTTTTGCGAATGAGTTGTGACTCGGTCGTGAATGTTGTGCCTTTCTTTTATGAATGAATAGTAATGAGGGTGTTTGTACATAGGTTTTGGAACCCCTAGGTTGGGATGAGTTCTTGTTACCTATACATATATTAGTAGTTTTTATGTTTCTTATTCGCGCCCCACCCAAGTTGAGCACTTAGTGTCAAACACCCACATTTCATGGGAGAGGGTGTTTTTTCCAACACTCCTATGAGTGGTTGGTTATTATTTCCTTTTCTACTCCCTTTCCCGAATAGCCCAAGACACTTTGGGTAGGTTGTGATGGAATGAGGTCCATTATTGCCCAAGATTCTTCAGGCAGGGTAGTTGTGGTGGTTGGCCCAGGTGTGTGCGGGCATGTCGTTTCCCAAGAGTCTTCGAGATGAGGCCCAGGTGTCTTCGGGCATGGCAGTAGTTGTTCTGGCTCAGGTGTTTGCGGGTGTGGTTAAAAGTGGTTTTTGTGGCCTAGGTGTTTGTGGTCGGGATGTGTTGTAGTGATGGCCTAGGTGTGTGCGGTCAGGGAGTGGTAGTGGGAATATAGTGAGAATGGCAGGAGAGGTTCGATGCATAGGATGTCTTCAATAACCAGTGGGAAGTGGCGCAGGGTACCCAAATGTTGCTGTGCTATTACTATACATTACTTGACTTGTGTTATTTGGATATTGTTCCTTGGTGAGGCTTGGGTGGATAGTTTTCCTTGCTAGGTTCTTGGGTTATCTCTTTTCTCACATGGCATTAGAATGCCTCCCCACTTGTGCACGAGAGTCTTTGGTTTTCCCTAATGAGTGTACTTGTATGCTCACCCTACATATATAAAACTGCTTTTTGGTTTCCAGGAGGAATTCAGGGACTATGCAGGGCTATACTAGCTCAGACTTTGGGATAGTTGTTGTAGCTATTTTTCTTTCTTTGGTACTTTACCTTTGTAGTCTCCTTGCACTTTGTTGTATTTACTTTTATAAAATGCATATGGGAATGGTTTTCATTGGTTTTTACTTTTACCCCTAGTTTTGGTGTTGTTGGGTTTTACTATCTTATATCCCAATCCTATTAAAGAAAAAAATAGTAATGCCTTCCATATTGTGTGTAATTGTATACCCTTGGTGCTAGTCACCACTCCAGGACCTATTTATGGCGGGTCTTGGGGGTCATTATCTCTCCTTCAACTTGAAGAATGAAGGGTCTGACAATCTGTTGTCCCTTCTCTCATCTTGGTGAAGGCGGGTCGTGACATAATGGTATTAGAGGGAGGTTGGTGTTGAGAGATAGGATGGAGTCTGGGGTTAGGCACAGTGAGGATTGCATGAGATGGTAGGAAAACATTGTTGGGTGATCTTGGTGCGTGAAATAGGTCAGGGAAGACCGGCTATGACATTGGATTTTAGGTCCCCTCGTGATCCGATGCAAGGACTCTAGGGCTACTGAATGACCAAGTGAGGCTACACTGATTTCAGGGTAGAGACCCTAGGGAAGGTACATGAATCATAATGAATTGTGTTCTTATGTTTCATGGGTATTTTTTTGGATTTAAAATTAATAAGAAGTCTAAGAAAATTTAAAAACAACATTCTACACTACTCGAGCTTAGGCATTTCTTGTTTACCTTGCAGCTATGGCACCTGGGAGACGACCATGAGTGGTGTGGGTGATCGAGGCCCAAGAGGTTGACTTGTCTGATCGATAGAGGGCTGACCAAGAGGAGGAGGACGATCAATGGCAGAAGACGCTTCATGCCTTTCAGCAGCAGACCCTCGGGAATTATGACGAAAGCATCTCTGAAGTGGAGACAGAGAGCTGGATATAGGAACTTGTGATAGATTTCAGCTTGATCCGGGCTTCGACGGTTTACTGGGTTCCTCTAGTTGTAATCCAAATACGTGGAGCAGTGCATTAGTGGTGTATGCTTTATCTTGGGGAGAAGAGGGAGGCTTAGGTGATGTGGACTGACATCGAGAAGGAGTTCAGGGTGGAACTCCTCTCTTCCACGATGAAGGTTGAGCATAGGCAGGAACTACTCTCCCTCTAGCAGGGGAATATGTCAGTAAGAGAGTTGGGGTTCAAGTTCAAGGATCTCCTTCACTTTGTTCCTGACCTCTTTCCAGATGAGGAGTCTCGGGCGAGATGTTTGGAGGAGGCACTTCGACCTTCTATCCAGTATGTTGTTACTCCCTTCACCCTACTTACATACATAGAGGTCCAGAAGAAGGCTGAAGTAGTAGAGAGGATGCGCACACTGGGAGGTGTATCATGAGAGGGAATCCAATTGTGCTCATAAAAGGGGAAGGTTGTAAGTAGTAGGCCTCCAACATCAGGACCCTCTAGGTTTTGACTAGTAGGAAGCATGCCTCATCAGTTCCAGATCCGATCTCCCGGCCCTCGCCCTTTTCTTTCGGGCCCAGGGCCGAGATGCTTCATCTGTGGAAGCCATGAGCACCTTCAAAATCAGTGCCCGGACAGATTACAGTACGGCGGGGGTGGGCAGGTTCAACGCCCACCTCAGCAGTAGCAGTTTCCAGCTAGGCCCTTTCAGCAGCAGCAGCAGCAGGGGTAGCAAGCTCCCGCTCCTCCGAGGGCAGGTGTTGCAGGAGGGGGCCGACCTCAGGGCGCTCCTCAGGGACCTCGACTAGGGCACGGTCGGGGAGGTGGCCGACAGCTGAGGGACAGAGGAGCTGGGCGTGGACTGTTACACGTTGCGGAGGCAGTGGTTCCAACAGGGCCGAAAGTCTTTCGAGGTACGATCATCATGTTTAGTACTCTGGCCTATGCCTTGTTTGATATAGGAGATTCGTACTCCTTTGTTACACCCAGTCTGGCCCGCTCTCTGGGTTTAGACATTGAGAGACTTCCAGTGCCCCTGGTGCTGAGCACGCTAATCGAAGGTCAGAAAAGCTTGTCTTATATTTTCTGAGGGTGTAGACTGATTATAGATCCACATCAGAAAATCAGGGATCTTCTACTATTGCAGATACATCCATACGATTCCATCCTATGCATTAACTGGTTGTTCTCTGTATGTTCCATCATTGACTACTTCTGAGTAAGGGTCGTGTTTTCAGATTCGGGCGGCTGACGTGTAACTTTAATCGGTGGACAGGGTTTCCAGAAAAGCAGTAGGAGAGAGGAGCCCCTCCTTTCCTTGTTAGCTGAACTACCAGTGGAGTCAGTGGATGCAGAAATGGTGGAATTCCCAGGGATCATCAGTGAGTTTATGTATGTCTTCCCTAAGGAGGTGGTGAATCTACCCCCTCGACGTGATGTTGAGTTCAGGATAGACTTACAACCTGGTTCCCGTCCGATTTCGATGGCTCCCTATCGGATGGAACCTTCCAAGTTGCGGGAGTTGCATATTCAGATTGACGATCTGAGGCTGTGCATAGACTATAGGAGATTTAACCAGGTAACGGTCAAGAACTGTTACCCCCTCTCGAGGATAGACGATCTCTTTGACCATCTCAGGGGATCAGGTTGGTTCTCTAAGATCAATCTTCGGTCTGTCTATCACCAGTTGAAGGTGAATGAGGTCGACATCTCAAAGACTTCCTTCAGATGTAGGTATGGGAACTTTGAGTTTGTAGTCATGATGTTCGTCATTACGAATGCACCAGCTGTGTTCATGGGACTCATGAACTCTGTCTTCTGGGAATACCTAGATCGGTTCGTAGTCATGTTTATTGATGACATCATGATCTACTCAAGATCATATGAGGATCACGCTAAGCACCTAATAACGGTTTTAGAGGTCCTCCGGTAGCACCAACTCTATGGGAAGTTGTCCAAGTGAAAGTTCTGGAAGCAATAAGTGCACTTCCTTGGGAATGTGGTGTATGAGTAGGGAATAGCGGTGGACCCATCAATGGTCCAAGCGGTTGTTTCTTGGGAAGCGCCCAAGAACGTGGTAGAAGTTTGTAGTTTCCTTGGACTAGCAGGCTACTATCGTAGGTTCATGCCCAACCTCTCCCGAGTTGCAGCACCTTTGAAAGCTTTGACCAAGAAGGACCAGGCTTTTGTGTGGAATGGGCAGTGTGAGGCAGCCTTCATCTATCTAAAGAAAAATTTATTAAGTGCCCCAGTGCTGAGGTTTCCAAAAGAAGGGGCGGCGTATGAGGTGTTCTGTGATGCTTCAGGACAAGGCCTCGGGTGTGTGCTGATGCAATGACAAGGGGTGATCTCTTATGGGTCTAGAAAGTTAAGTCCTCATGAGTGTAATTATGCCACCCACGATCTAGAGCTTGTGGTGGTCGTGTTATCACTAAAGTTGTGGCGGCATTACCTCATCCGGGAGTGCTTCGTGGTCTTCACAGATCACAAAATCTTAAAGTATATCTTCTCCCAGCAGGACCTGAACTTACGGCAATGAAGGTGGATGGAGTTCCTTTAGTAATATGACTTCTTTATTTCCTATACCTCTGAAAAAGGGAATGTGGTGTCTGATGCCTCTAGCAAGAAGTCGCAGAGGGATGTGGTTCGAGAGTCGTAAGATACTTGGAAGGTGATGGAGGAGTTGGTTACCCTGCAGCTGGATGCAAGGGTGGATGGTGGTAGAGGTAGCCTATATCATATGACAATGCAGTCTTCTATGTTGCAGCAGGTATAGGAGTCTCAATGGGGAGACTTAGAGAGTGAAGTGATGCACGATCGGGCTAACCAAGGCAATGCGCTGGAAGGATGGTCGGAGGATGGTCAGAATCAGATTCTTTTCTGAGGGAAGATGATTGTACCAGAGGCGATGAGTGACAGTTTTCTTAGTGAGTTCCACAACTCACCCCTAGCGGTGCACCCAGGAGTTTCCAAGATGTACTAGGGTCTGAGGAGTCAGTTTTAGTGGCCCGGGGTAAAGCGGGTTGTGGTAGAGTTCGTGGCCAAGTGCCTAGTGTGTCAGCAGGTGAAGGTTGAACACTGTGTTCCAGGCGGTCTGTTACAACCTTTATATGTCCCCGAGTGGAAGTGGGATGACATCTCGAGGGATTTCTTCATAGGGTTACCCAAGTTTCAAGGAGGTTGTGATGCTATATAGGTAGTGTTAGACCAGTTGACGAAGTTGGCTCACTTTCTGGCGATCAAGGAGTCGGGTGTAGTGGATGCCTTAGCATAGAGATAGGTGGATGAGGTGGTGTGGTTTCATGGAGTTCCGAGGTCCATAGTCTCGGATAGGGATGCACGGTTTTCCTCTTGAGTATGGAAAGGATTGCAGCATTCTTTTGGCACCCAGCTACATCTTAGAATTTATTTCCACCCCTAGATAGATGGACAGATAGAGCGCCCCATCCAGACAATGGAGGATATGCTATGGGCATGTATTCTGGACTTTGTGGGATCGTGGGTGCGACACTTGCCTCTGTAAGAGTTTCCTACAATAATAGATATCAATCTACCTTGGGAATGGATCCATTCGAAGCTTTGTAAGGGAGGCCATGTCGCTCACCCGTGTGCTGGACTGAGGTTTGGGAAGTAGGCGTTCTTGGCTCGGAGGTGGTGCAGAGTATGATAGAGAAGGTTCGGCTTATACAGGAGAGGATGGAGGTGGATCAGTACTGGCAGAAGTCATATGTTGATAATAGGAGGAGACCCTTGGAGTTCGGGGTCAGGGACTACGTATTCTTGAAGGTCTCCCCTCGGCATGGACAACGGAGGTTCGGCAGGGGAGTAAGCTTTCTCCAAGGTTCATC
This sequence comes from Viscum album, assembly GCA_963277665.1. Taxonomy (NCBI): domain Eukaryota; kingdom Viridiplantae; phylum Streptophyta; class Magnoliopsida; order Santalales; family Viscaceae; genus Viscum; species Viscum album. Next base: position 798,358,184 of record OY728150.1, on the reverse strand, counting down.
AGACCATTCGAAGTGCTGCGGCGGGTCAGAGAAGTGTCTTATCAGCTAGTGCTACCACCACCGCTATGGAGAATATATGACGTCTTCCATGTGTCACAACTCCAATGGTATCTACACGACGATTCACATGTCCTTGACTGGGGAAAGCTGGACATCAAGGCCGACGTGACTTTTGTGGAAAGACCAGTGAGGATCAAGGATCGTGAGGAGAGGATGCTCCATGGATGGACCATTCCTTTGGTTCGTGTGTTTTGGAGGCATGGTGGGCTCAAAGAGAGTACCTGGGAATGGGAGGCACAGATGTGCGTCCAATACCCGGAGCTGTTTTGTGCTTTCTTCTATTTCATTTTGTGCTTGTTTGTGACGTAATGCTGACCTTGTTGGTTTATGAGGTGTTTTGTTCCCCTACCTTGCAGAGGTTATGAAAATTCCTGATATGTGGGGAAGGAAGGACTTGATTCCTAACCAAGACGCATTAAGGTGGATGCGATTAAACCCTTGTGGGTGAGTCATTGCCACCCAAAGCAGATAGTATCATTACATGGAGGAAGGAACTCCCAGAATCGTGGGTCGGGTCAATATGGACCTTGAGTTCAGCGTGGCTGTTTGGGGTGGTTTATCCCCGAGGGGTATCTTTTGAGGAGGGTTTTTTGAACCCCTATCTTCTCTTCATGTATTTATTTGATTCTCGGGGAAAAGAATAGTTCAGGGGGTATCTGATGTAATGGCTCAGACCCTCATGGTCCATCCCTTTGACAAATTACGGATCCTAAGGGTGGCGTCTCAGTAGCAGGACGTCATTACGGTGTGCGACCGATCGGCGTGACACGATCGGTGTGTCACCGATCGGTGTGACATGATCGGTGTGTCCCCGATCGGTGTGACCAATCAGCGTGACACGATCAATGTGTCACCAATCAGTGTCTCACCGATCGGTGTGACACGATTGGTGTGACACGATCGGTGTGACGTGATCGACGTGTCACCGATCGGTGTGACCGATCAGTGTGACACGATCGGCGTGACACGATCGGTGTCTCGCCGATTGGTATGACACGATTGGTGTGACATGATCAGTGTGTCACTGATCGGTGCGACCGATCAGCGTGACACAATCGGTGTGTCACCGATCGGTGCGACATGATCGGTGTCACCCAGCCTTGTCGAGTTTTTCTTCTACAGTTTTTCCCATAATGCTAATTTTAACCATTTTTTTGGGAAGTGGTTCAATTCTGTTTTTAGCCCCATAATCAATGTTTAAATTCCTAAGAGTGGGGTGACCCTCATCGGACCCGGCTGTGTGTCTGCGTAACGTTCCCCACTATTTATATAAAATCCTTTAAAGTCACAGCTGTTACCACCTTTCCTCGATGAGAGTTATTAAATAACAATTAATTCAGTCATGTGTAACCACCCAAATGCGTGGTGAAACCATGATCCGACTTTAAAACTGTTCAAATTTCCATATCCCATAACAACGGGATCTCATCCTTATATCGCATGGGAATTCCTCCTCCTTCTTCCTATTGGCTGGTTTCCTTTTTCTTCCTGGTGCGTTTGGAGTTTCCCTTCCCGAGGAAAGTGGTACACCTATGCCGGAGCCTTTCTTCTCATCCTTGGAGTCCCCGACGTCCCTCCCCTACAAGTCACACATCCCCAGTACTTGGCACATGGAGAGGAACTTTGATCCTTGATAAACCAAGTAGGTATTTCCCTTCATCTATCCTTACTGTGTATCATGCGGGGTGGGTATGCTACTGTTTCTCAGGGAATGGATGAAACCAAACCTTAACAGAGATAATAAACAGACTGTTAAATAATGATGGGGTGCATTTGACAATTCTGTTTTACTCCTTTATAATTGCAATATGTTGTGAACTGTATGGGCTTATGCTCACTGAAAATCATGGTCGTTGGTAGTATTTCCTTGCGCACTAATGAACCCTTGTCTTTTATGATGATTAAATAACTGTAACATGGAAATTAGTTAATCACATAAACTCGGTTGGTTAAATGGATACCCAGTGAACATCAATCCTTGTGTTGTATCCCCGGTTAACCAACAGAAAGAAGAACCTAATGAAATATGTGCTTGAACCTGGAAGTTTCCCTACTATTTTTTGAAATTAGGTGTGTTGTTCTATTTAATGCTTATGGGGTGATGTGTATGGGGATGGGATCCTCTGTTGTGGTACGACTGTTGGTTGTGAATCTGAAGCCGTTTGGGGCTGTATCTTGAGGCTTGGTTTGCTTCCAGTACTTTGAGGGATCCCACAGATTCCTTTGTTGTCATGACTTCACAAGAGAACCGAATGTGAATGCTTAAATTTCTTTTTGGATGTTTCTCTTTCTCTAGCTTGTAGGTATGTCGGTTAGTTGCCCAATAGTACATATTTCACCTAAATGGGATCACTTGAATATGAAAACAAGAATGGGTTAAATGGGGAATTGGTTTTGGGAATGAGTTGTGACTCGGCCGTGAGTGTTTTGACTTTCTTTTATGAATGAATAGTAATGAGGGTATTTGTGCTTAGGTTTTGGAACCCATAGGTTGGGATGAGTGCTTGTTACCTATACATATATTTTTAGTTTTAATGTTTCTTATTCGCACCCCACCCAAGTTGAGCACTTAGTGCCGAATACCCCCATTTCATATGGGAGGGTGTTTTTTCCAACACTCCTATGAGTGGCTGGTTATTAGCTCCTTTTTTGCTCCCTTTCCCGAATAGCCCAAGACTCTTCCGGTAGGCTATGACGGCCTAAGGTCTATTATAGCCCAAGATTCTTCGGGCAGGGTAGTTGTGGTGGTTGGCCCAGGTGTGTGCGGGCAGGTTGTTTCCCAAGAGTCTTCGGGATGAGGCCCAAGTGTCTTCGGGTGTGGCAGTAGTTGTTCTGGCCCATGTGCTTTCGAGTGTGGTAACAGGTGGTTGTTGTGGCCCAGGTGTTTGCGGTCGGGATGTGTGGTAGTGATAGCCCAGGTGTGTGTGGGCATAGAGTGGCAGTGGGATTGTAGTGAGAATGGTGGGAGAGGTTTGATGCATAGGATGTCTTCAATAACCAGTGGGAAGTGGCGTGGGGTACCCAAATATTGATGTGCTATTACTATACAATACTTGACTTGCTTTATTTGGGGTGTGTTCCTTGGTGAGTCTTGGGTGGATAGTTTTCCTTTCTAGGTGCTTTGGTTATCTCTTTTCTCACAGGTCATTAGAATGCCTCCCCACTTGTGCATGAGAGTATTTTGTTTTCCCTACTGAGTGTACTTGTATGCTCACCCTATGTTTATAAAACGACATTCAGGTGTCCAAGAGGACTTCAGGGACTATGCAGGGCTATACTAGCTCGGACATTGGGACATTTTTAGTTTCTTGTTTTCTTTCTTTGGTACTTTACCTTTGTAGTCTCCTTGTACTTTTTGGCATTTACTTTTGTAACATGCATATGGGAATGGTTTTCTTTGGTTTTACTTTTACCCCCAGTTTTGGTGTTGTTGGGTTTTATTATCTTATCTCCCGATCCTATTAAAGAAAAAAAGGGTAATGCCTTCCATCTTGTGTGTAATTCTATACCCTTGGTGCTAGTCGCCACTCCGGGAACTATTAAAGGCAGGTCTCGGGGGTCATTATCTCTCCTTCAACTTGAAGAACGAAGGGTCTGGAAATCAGTTGTCCCTTATCTCATCTTGGTGAAGGCGGGTTATGACATTCATTTTTTGAACCTAATTTATGATGTGAAAGGTGTGGGATCCATGTTTTAAATCCTTTTTTCATAAAACTTTTGTTCATTAATCTTTACCCCCTCTCTATCTCATTTCTAGGATAACCCTAGGTGATTTAAGAGGATCTTCTAACCCTCCTTCTCTTACTATGATTTGTTGGTTCTGATTGATACCCATTGGTGATCCTTGGCATGTTCTCTTATATTACTCATAATTTTTCTTCCATTATTCTTCATATATTCATTTTAGTGGTGTGGTTTTGGTTTGGGTTGTGATTTGGGATTCATTTTTGATAACCCTTGATGCATTTTAGGTTGATCTATGGGTTTTGTGTGTTTTTGTGGTTTGCGGTTATTTATTCCTCTTCTTAGTAGTGAGCATCATGATCAAAAATTTCTTTTGAGGCCTGGAATCCCCCGCTTCTCACTTTTTTGTATCATGCAGAATAGGTTTAATCTTTTTTATCTATGGGGGATGGTTTTTTCTATCCTAATCAAGATAAATTAATATGTTAATTAAAATTAAATGGGATAGGAGAAGGATTTTCATGCTTTTATGGCTTTGATATTATTATGATATTTTGTTTGTATGGGCTGAATTCCCTGGTGAAAATTATGGTCATTTGGGGATTGGTTTGTGCTGATATAACATGACTTGTGGAACCCTTTCTTATTGTAATTTTATTGAATCACCTTAAATAAATAAAAATTTAAAAACTATTTATATTTGTATAATAAAACTATTAACATTGGATTTATGTCTTCTATGATAACACCCCTAAAATAATGTGAAATGTGATAAAATCCCCTTTCTAAAATTAGTAAAATATTATTTGATGTGTTTTGGTTTGTTTGGTAATGCTTCTGGGGTGGTGTGGTGATGGTTTATTTTTTCATGCTTTTGGGACAGTGAGGTAAAGGTTTTTTGTTGTTTTTTTGTCATTTTTTGGGGTGGTGAGGTGATGTTTTGTTTGACCATTCTTTTACCGTAGTGAGGTTACAGTTTATATTTTTGTTCTTTTGATGTAGTGAGGTGATGGTTTGTTTTTTCATGCTTTTGGGGTGGTGATGTTACAGTTTTTTTGGATTTCATTTTGTGGTGGTGGTTTGTTTGGCCATGATTTTGGGATGATGAGGTGATAGTTCGATGGGAATGATGAGCTACTTGTGAGAATGGTTTCCTTTTTCTAGATGCATTGGTAGTAATGAAATAATTGTTTAATAATGTTTTCAATGGATTTTGCTGGATTGGTTAATGGGATGAAAATGATTAATAAACAAATAAATGATGGGATGTATTATCAGATGTTGTTATTGATAAATAATAAAACGAATGGGATGGATAATGTAATTGGTTGGAAATATAGTATGTGGCTTGTGGTTTCTGTGGTGTTATTCATTTAGAGGTGGAAAAGTAAGTAGGGATTTTGTGAGTTGGTTAGTGTCTTATTTGGAACCCATATGTTGGGCTTTTTTGTGGGTATATGTATATACTTTTATATTCCTTGTCATTTTTATATACACTCCACCTATGTTGAGAACTGTGTGCTGACACCCATATATTCACATTAGGTGTATTTTTTCCAACATACCGGTGATGTAGATGGATATGCCATTACCCACTCTAGGTGATGGCCTTGGTGTCTTAGGGAAAGATGAGATGTACACATGTTATGGGGAGGATTATGGTGGGTTTCATGAATGGTAGGAAGAGGGAATGAGGTTTATACCTTTCATGTTCATCATACCCTACTACTATGGTTATGGAAATGGTTATGATGTGATGGACCAAGTTTTTTTTGGTGAGATGAGATCCGACCTTGTTGTGGGGTGGTGGACCAGGTGAATACAGGTGTGAAGTGATATGACCATGATGTGGGGTTGTGGTATATATTATATGGAAGATATGGGAGTGTCAGGACATATGACGTTGAGGTGTGAGAGTGGAAAACCTACAGGAAAGTTTTGCAGGGTACCCTTTATCGATATTATTCTTATTATGTTATTATACTTGGATAAATTATTTGGTGATTATTCTGTAGTGAGGATAGGTTTTGATAGTTGACCTATTGATGTGTTTTTTTGTTCTAATTTTTTCCCACAGATGCACTAGTATGTTTCTTTAATATGTGAATGAGATATGTTGGTTATCCTATTCTATATACTTATATACTCACCATATGTATATAAAATTATTTTGAGGTTTCTAGGAGGATTACGTAGACCATTCCAAACATTACTAGCTCAAACATTTGGAATGTTGTTATTTCACTGCTTTATATTTAATTTTGGATAATTTTATCTATATCATTTATATTTATACAAGCATTGTGGGATGGTTTTTGGATTTCTTTTTATACTATATCATGGAGTTGATTTTGGTTGATTCATCTTATCTCCCAATCTTATTTATTAAAAAGAGTAATTCCTACCATATAGGAGATTTTTGTACCTTCGCTGATAGTTTATAACCTATGGCCTATTGGAAGCGGGACTCAGGGTTAATTATCTCTCTCCCTTAGTTATGTTATCTTTTGTGGGAGGGGGTCATGGAAAAATCACTTCAGAATAATATATCAGAAAAACAAATGGGGATTTTTTTTAACATACAAACATATGAAATATAAATATATATTGTAACAACATTAGTAATTACAAAAATATCCCCCTTTTTATGATTACAAAACCAATGATAAATTAACCCAAATGATTTATATTGTATAATAAATGTAAATTTTAATATTAAATATATTCTCCCCCATTTTATTAAATAAAAAAGTATAATTGGTGGAATGAGATAATACATTCAATATAGAAAAATGATTTATGAACTAGAAGAATATAAATTACTAAAGTGAAAAAAAATTGACATTTGAATTTGAGAAATAAAATTTGAAAACAAGAATATGAAAATAATAAAGCAATGTGAAAACACAAAATATTGAATTTTAATAAGTCAAATAATTGGATTATATCAGTACAGTTTAATATAACCAAAAATTTCAATCAATTAAATAAATATATCATTCTCTTGGATCAATATTAGGCTATGAAGAGGTAGAGTCTAGACAAAAATTTCCATGTTTTTTTAATAGACCAAGGAGGTTTAGTCCTATTTAAACCAAGATCAGAAGTCTCACCAGCCATCTTCCTAATAATATACATGATATCATCATGAATCTTCCTAGAATTTTCAACATCAAAATCCTCATCAGTAGAAAAGGGTGAGTTGAATGTTGTGAAATGTATTTTTAGGCCAATAATTGAGGATTCTATCTAAATTTATGATTCTATGGTAGCATTATGTCTCTCTATCACAGCAGACTAAGGAAATAAATTGTGAATACATTCACTGATATCTCTAGAAAATATAGGTAGATTATCCCCAAGAGGCATCGTTACCCTATGATGAAATAAATAATTTCTTTACATTTCTAATCTTGAAACAAGAGTATATTAAAATAATTATATCAAATAAAAAATTCCTTTATTTATTTCATCTCTAAAATACTATTTAAGACTGAAAAGACCATATTTGGAAACTCTATTCTTATCATTAAAGTTATCATTTAGTACTTGAATTATATAACATTTAAACGTTAATAGCTCAACCATATTCTTTATCACTTGAAGACCATCACCAGAAATGATATGTTGTGAGAAAACCATCTTTCCTTTTTCAACAACTGTCTCCACATTCACTATCTAGAAAATATTTCACTAGGTTCAAATCCTTTATCAGATTGAGTAGTCTCAGAATCCAATTAAGAAACATCTTGAACTTATTTTAGAATTTATTATGGTGAATAATTAAAATATGGTATAATCTTATTAAGGTAAAATACCCACTGATAAATAAAATTATATATAATCTTAATCAAATCTTAGGTTTCCACTAAATCTTCCATGAGATAAGAAAAAACATCTTCAATAAAACTAATCAATTCAACCATATTCTTATATATTCCTTCTATCCCTCTTTGAGAATAAAATTTAATAAGATTCTATTCAGAAATGATATATTTTATTAAATATTTAATAGTATCCATATATAAAATATAAAACTCAAGTTTATGAACTTCTCCATCCAGTATTATAATATATGAGCATACATTATTTAGAAGATCAAAAAAAATTGGAATCCATTTTTGATGCGACAACAAAAGATGTAATTCTCTTAACAAATTAAAACTAAGAATAGAAAACATTCTTCAAATATTTCATGTCTTTCTTGATAGATTTTAATTATTATTGAACTGGTGAAAATATTTCTAATAATCTACTAGAATATTATTCAATGTCTATAACTATACTTTTAACAATTATTTCATCTCATCAAAATATGATTTAAAATTTGAATTTTTCTTTATATCATTCATCTGAATCTTTATATTACCAATTTTAGATTTCATGGAGTTAAATGTATGAAGAATTTTATCTGTAAAAGTATTCATATATTCATCTATCTTAGAGATCTCATGATCTTCTATGGTAGGAAATTAAAATCTTTTTCAATACACTATAAGAGGAGTAGGTTCCTCAGGTGGTATTCTCCTTTTAGCCTTCATGATAAGAGAAGGTACTTGAACAAATTCTTCTTATTCTTCTTTGGATATAACATGTTTTGATATATGAAGTATTCCTCCACTGTATTAATAACTTGATGATACCAATCAAGATTAAACTCATTAAAATAGATCATTTTTTCAAAAAATAGTGAATATTGGAGTAAACGTCACCATGAAATGAGATATTCTTTGACTCTCTATATTTTAAAAAAAATATTCTTATAAAGGAATCACCAATGGATTCATTGGATTGGTTTCTTTATTAATTAGCTTCTTCAACAATAGGAGTGTCACTGACAACATATTAAGGTTCATAAACATCTATGATGTGTTCTTGATGCTCAAATAGATCATACATAGATTTAATTTCTTATTCAGGAGAAACTTCCTTAAAATAACTTATATTCATACAAGTTTTTTACTCAATCCTTACTTGAGTAATAATAAAAGAAGGAATTTCTTCATAATAAATTCTCCTTATATTTATTCTAAAAACTAGAATCTCATTATCTAAAGAGTTCTCTAAATCTTCTTAAACATCAATAGTAGTAGTAGAAACAACATTCTCCCCCTCAACATGAGTAGGTATATATTTTGTCTCTTCAACACCAATACATATTAACATTCTTAAGAAGTGGTTCCAAATATAAAACAAATTCTTAACTAATCCATATATATTAGTATTTAGGACATAAAATGTAACACCCCGAGATTTTATAAAAAATATTCTTTTAATTTCATTGATGTCTTATGTTGTAAGCTACAACAAGATTTCCTTGCGCTATACGCAACACTGTAAGAGTTTGCAGTATACACAACACTATTCTTGGATCATGTTACACACAATTTTGATAGTAGTTATTCTACGAAACATTGAGTGTATATACATATATATATATTCAATGTATAAATGAAATATTTTTGGATTCTGTTATACGAAACAACAGAGGAGTCTTTCACAACACGCAACCTTGACTTGGCTTGCATTACTCGCAATCGCGACCTACCTCGATAGCGTGTGTTGTACACAATACCAGGTTTCACTAAACTAACGATATATTGTTATAATATTATTATGGACTAGCTTTTATGAATATTATTAACTAAATTTTGAATTTTATAACATTTTTATTCATCTTACACATTTTCTAGAATATGGTATCAGAACAAAATAAATGTTTTGTGTAAAATATGTATTTTTTAAAAATTGCAGTTTTCCCGCCTTTTGATGACGCACCAACCTTAAATCTTGTTTTTGACATGTTTATAAGTTCAATTTGACAAAATAAAATTCTTCTTTGGAATCAGGATATAAAAATTTACTTTGGATAAATTTTTCATATTATTCTGATAATTTTCATATTTTAATGAATAGTAAAAACACGCTATATTTTAATTAAAAACAAATTTTTTCATCGCAATAATTTATATGGTTAGATTATCTTTTTAATTGGTTTTAAAGTGTAATTATAATATATTTTTACCATTTAATCCAATTTTGTTAATTGGAATTAATTTCAATTTGAAATTGGATATAAACTACTATCAATCTTTTGATTGTTTTTGTTTCTTAAAAACACGCTATTTGTTTGATAAAGAGAATTTAATTTAAAATTAATTAATTCCAATTATATGTTATGAATTTGGAAAAATAGAAATTAATTTTTAATTCAGAATATCAAATAATTCTTAGGCTGAATTTTTGGTATTTTTCTGAAAAACTTCAATTTTCGATGAATAGTGAAACCACTTAGTGGTAGTTAAAAAACTGACTTTTTTTTAATTTAAATTAAATTTTACCACTTATTTGAATTGAATTTCAAAAATCCGAGACACACGGTTAATATTAATGACTAAAATGTGGTTCAATGAGATGAAAATAATTTTTGGTGAATAGTAACTTTTTACTTTTATTTACCACAGTTAAAAGTAAATAGGCTAATTAAGCCTAAAAATGATAATATGATTACCCTAAAACATTTCCTAATTCTATTGGATAAGTTTAATTTGATAAAAAACAACCTTAGGAATAAAATATGACCATTTAGGCCCACTTGGATTAGATTAGGACATTTAATACTAATTTATTTAAAGAAGGGTTAAAATAGTTAAAATCAATGTTTAATAAGTAAATCATTTTTAATATAGGGTTATACATGAGATAAATTCGAATATAAATATTATTAGAAATATAAAACTATTTCATAAATAATATTATTTTATTTATAATTTTTAGACATTAAATAATTTAATTTATTTATGACACAAAGATGATGCAGTAATTATCTTATTAATGAAATATTGACATAATTGATGTTATAAATACCAAAATAAATGTAATTTGAAACTTTTTATGAATTACACTAATTTTATAGGTTAATATGACATGTTAGTAGTGATTTAATTAACTTTTATAGAACTAATCATTCTGTTATGATTTTCAAAAAAATTAATTACCAATTAGTTTCAAAATTGACATAAAATAGTTTTTAAAACAAATATTGTATTATTAATTGTTATTTTATTCCGAAAAATCTAACGATCGTCAAAATGACTTATATAAGGTTATATATATTAATAATAAACAACTTGGGGTTCGTTTGTCTTGTTATAGTAAGTTTATTAACCTTATAGTGTAAGAAAACAAGACGACACAGTAAAAGTAAAATTATTTAACTTAAGGTTAAATCTAAATGATAAGTTTAAAATTGAAACCTAAACTTGTCTAAATTATATTGGATGAGAGGCGTTCGACCCATACCCACATTATCTTCAAAATAAATCAATTTGGAGCTATTAAAAACCGAATATGACTTTATAATAAAATAACATTTTTAGTTTTTCTAAAGGTGCCCCTCTCCTCCCTTATAAAAGGGCACCTACTCCCTCTCTTCCTCACACCACTTTGAGCCTTAAAGCTCGTCCAACCCCTGAAAAATTATCTTCTCCACTTCCATATAAACATCCTAGAGGTTATGGGCTTCTTCAAATACCAATTTTAGTGCCCTAAGAGGAGGTATCAAAGAGGCGCTTCAAAGAAGAGGTAATGTCCGTTACCGATTCTTTCAATTTTATTTCTTCTTCCACTTATTCTTATTTAGTTGTTTCATTATGAAGTAATAACATCAGTATAAATAATATACTGATATATTATTATAATTATGAAACAACCCTATTTCACCATCTATCCATCCTACGGAAAATAAAATCACCACGGGTGCGTAAGTACGGAATACCGTCTCCACGCCGTGGTGAAATCTGTTTTTCCACCGACACTTTACATGGATGGGTATAATGGTGTAAAGAATAACTATATATGGTTATTATAACATCATAATGATTCTGATATATTATACCATCCACTCCAATTATATTCAATAATTATGGGAACGATATCATCGCTCGTGCGTACGTACGGACAACCGTCTCCACGACGCGATGAGATTCATTCTCCATGCTAACCATACATGAATGATCATAAAGTTTTTATAATGAATAATAATGAAATATATTAAATAATAATGCTACTGTATTTATGTATATATATATATATGTATTTCATCTATTTAGTTTCATTCAATTCAATAAGGAAACTAAAACAGCGTTCATGCGTACGTACGGCCTACCGTCACCATGAACGGTGTATTTCATTCCTTTTATTGATCTATAATATATATATGTATATGATGAATATATATTATATATAAATCATGTTTCACATTCTGTAATTAAGTAAATCAGGATATAAGTAATAATATCAAGAACAATAAGTCCAAACACGTATGATAAATAAAACGATTTAACCCAAAATGCTGCTTTAACATGGAACTTACAAAAGAACGGGTAATATAAAGTAATAAGTGAACCATATATGATATCATAACAATGAATATGATTCTGTAATAAGTCAATGACATTATTTAAATCATTATACAGGAGGTTCGGAAACGTACTGAGCATATCGGACCTAAGGTAAGGGATAATTTTACAAATCTCATTTTTTATCCGAGATTGCTTATACATAAGTATTTACTAGGGTTATTGTTATCGTCCATGTCCATGTTTTATAAAAGTGTCCTTATGTATGTCCAATATCCTTTTTACCAATTTTTCAATTTTAGTACAAGGTATGTAAGGAATCTTTCTTTTTTTCCATACGAGGTACTTTTTGACTTTTCTGTTAAAAGTACGAGAAGAATGTTTTTTTTAACATATACAGAATGAAAGGATTTTTTACAGTTTTATAAAGCCTTATTTTCAAGAAGCTTCCTACAAAATATTTCAGGACTATTTTCAACAAAATCCTTTTATTTTAAAGTTGCAAGACATTTTGTGAAAAGAAAATGATTTTGAAGAAAAAAGGATATTTTCCTCAAGAATTCATTTCAAGTGTTTTATCAAAACCATTTTCATCTAAGATGACATTATTTTACATGTGTATTTTTCAAGTATCATGTATATATGATTTAAATGGTTTCACTTTTCTAATGATGAAATGATATCCAATTTGTTTGTATGGATTACGTTATAATGGAATGATGTTTATGAAACCCATTTTATTCTTGGGTTATGATGAAGGATTTATGTTTATATTGTGGCACACGAAAGAATGATTTAAATATGAGATGGGTGGGACCTATATCTCTCTCCAATGCATTGGGTAAAGATTTATATCTCATGAGATAGACATGGCTGGAAAGGTAAGTTAATCTGGTTTAGTGTTACAGGACTGAAACGATGAGTGAACTCGATTCAGAAAGGGACTGTGTCCACTAAGATGGTCTTGGCAGAAATTCCTTGGCTACTATGGAAATCATAACATGTGCTGAATGGTTTCCACAATTACATGTTTTATTCCCATTATATGTTATCATGATTTATGTTCCATTATGATATATACCTTACGTACTTCAAATATTTATGTCTTTGCTCAAGATTTTGATGTTTAAATTTTATGTTCAAGTTTTTGCTTTTCAAATGTTTATGGAATGTTTTATGTTCTCTATGTTTGCCCTTACTGAGCATTTGATCTCACCCTTTATATGTTTTCTTTTCCCCAGGATTTAATGAAAGGTTTTAGGTAAGGTGACAAAAAGGGGAAGATCGTTATGGGAGATGTTGAAGATCTTTCACCACGATTAGAAGATTATATTCTGAGTTTCCAAAGACACTAAACTATTACGGTCCTTGAGTGTCTGTTTTTGTTTTGTACTAAGTGTTTTGAAAATGTAATGTAAAGTTCATGTACGTCAAGCTTTGGGTCTCTACAGTTGGTATCAGAGGAAAGGTTTAGCCAACCTTTGGAAACTAGGATGTGAGAACTTTAGTTAGATCCCTAGAGATATTTCTAAGGTATGTCTAGGGATGTCCCTAAGTTCAAGTATAAGTATAGGTTATAGTACTAGAATTATGGTAACGATATTAGATTAAACCTAAGATGTTAGATATTGAAGTTACTCCCCCTTTATTATGATTTTTTCCTCTCACACTATTCTTTTTGGGTTTTAGAAAATGGCTGGAAACAAGATGATTCACGATAATAGAGGATATGATGGACAATGGAATGATATTCTTCATGAGAAACCAAATGAAATGGGATTTGTAAGTCCAAACATCATTATTATGCCGAATCATCATTCTCATAATATGATCAATAAACTCAAATTTGGTAAGCTTCCTGACTCGTCTAATAAGATAAAGATGGAGTTTCATGATGATCATAGAGGAAAGAAAGTTCAATTCCCCCTATGTAAATCATGTTGGAAGAGGCATCAAGGAGAATGTTTCAAAGGAACTGGAAGATTCTTTGGGTGTGGAAAAGAAGGACACAAAGCCATTAAGTGCAAAGGAAAAGGTTTAGTTAACACCATGGATGAGGATAATGGTATTTCTACGACATCAACAATGGTTAAATGTTTTAAATGTGGAATGTAAGGGCATTATGCAAACCAATTCCCTAAGGGAAAGTCTCATGAAGAGAATCAGTATGGTCGTACGGGTAGTATTTATGTTGATGATGATGAAGATACTACAAATGATATGTGAGATGAAATAATTGTTGATGCTCAGTCAATGGTTTAAGAAGGTAGTGGAATGATTATATGTTTATCAAGTGTAATGTTGTATAAGTAATCTCATGGTACTATGGAATAAAGAGACATCTAAGGATTATTACAATGTTGTCTTTACTTAAGTTTTGAAAGTGTATGATGAATGGTACCAGTAACCATGAAAGGTTATTCAGATATTTTTAGAAAGTAGATGATACGCGCATAATGAAGGGATAAGGAGAAAATTAAATGTTTGATAGTATTCATGAGCTCATGACTGATATAAGGAGAAGGTTATATCATGGTTTTAGTATATAGAATTTTTGGATTTTGGTATGTGGAAAGAGTTAACTTTTTACAACATTCATTTTTTCACTAAGGTTTAATGGGTATTCATTTTTCAAGAGAATACATGATTAAGGTATTCACATGATTGGAATGTGACCAACAATATATATGGGGGATAAATGATGGTATTCACATGATTGGTTGATGACATTTCAAGTAATCGTTTTCTTTATACTATGATCTTGGACTGAAGTATTTTAGATAAAGATTGGAATGGATTATGTTGTACATAAGTTAGTATTGTTTAAGGATAGAACTTTTTTTTATATTATTGATGGGATGTTATAGTGATGTAGTTTTAGAAAAAGGAAAACCTGTAGGAAGGACGACAACTCGTCGCTTCGGACAAGGCCGTGGGAATCGAACCCAAAACTGAAGTGCGACTGGCCTTTATCGCCTACCACTGGCCTACAGGAAGTCCCTATTTAGTAGAAACTATTTTTATTATATTAAGCAGTATGATATATGAAGTATAAGTCCATTTTAGGAACCATATATGATTAATCTCACTATAGATGGACTTATGTATTTTTGATAACTTTTATAACCTTTTGTTTGAGACAGATGGAATGACCCATCATTCTATCACATGATCTGATAACACTTCACGAATGAAAAATTCAACATCATTTCTTAAAGAGATGAAGTAGAAATTGTCCAAAGAACGACGAATAGTGAGACTGTACCAAAATCACGAAAGTATTTCTTCTAATTCCAATTTCATCAACTTTAGGGAAATGATCTTGAAAACAAACAAATGTTGTCCTAGTGCCCTTATATCCGATGAATCAGATGGTACCTTAGATCATCACAAATCTATGGCTTTATGATTGATGCCTTTTTCATAGCCATGTTCTCTACCACTCTCCATCAGAACTTGATGGTTAGATTTTTCTTCCATATCCATATTTTCACCTGTGTTCTCCTATATGGAAACCCAGTGATGAGTTTCTTTGGTTAATCATTACATTTCATACTTTAGTTTTTAAAATTAGGTTTTAGTATTCCATTTTACGATGTGGGTTTCTATAAATAGTAAACGATTTATAACCCCGACGAATTTCGAGGGAGAAATTCATTTTAAGGGGGGTAGAATGTAACACCCTGAGATTTTATGAAAAATATTCTTTTAATTTCATTTATGTCTTGTGTTGTAAGCTACAACAGGATTTCCATGCACTATACACAACACCATATGAGCTTGTAGTATACACAACACTATTCTTGGATTATGTTACACACAATTTTGATAGTAGTTATTCTACGAAACATTGAGTGTATATATATATATTCAATGTATAAATAAAATATGGTTGGATTCTGTTATACAAAACAATAGAGGAGTCTGGCACAACACGCAACCCTGACTTGGCTTGCATTACACGCAATCGTGACCTACCTCAATAGCGTGTGTTGTACGCAATATCAGGTTTCACTAAACAACGATATATTGTTATAATATTATTATAGACTAGCCGTTATGAATAGTATTAACTACATTTTGAATTTTATAATATTATTATTCATCTTACACATTTTATAGAATATGGTATGAGAACAAAATAAATTTTTCGTGTAAAATATGTATTTTTCAAAAATTGCAGTTTTTTCGCCTTTTGATGACGCACCCACCTTAAATCTTGTTTTTGAAATTTCTATAAGTTCAATTTGACAAAATAAAATTATTATTTGGAATCAGGATATAAAAATTTACTTTGGATAAATTTTTCATATTATTCTGATAATTTTCATATTTTAATGAATAGTAAAAACACGCTATATTTTAATTAAAAACTACTTTTTTCATCGCAATAATTTATATGGTTAGATTATCTTTTTAATTGTTTTTAAAGTTTAATTAGAATATATTTCTACCATTTAATCCAATGTTGTTAATTGCAATTAATTTCCCTTTGAAATTGGATATAAACAAGTATCAATCTTTTGATTGTTTTTGTTTCTTAAAAATACGTTATTTGTTTAATAACGGGAATTAAATTTAATATTAATTAATTCCACTTATATTATCTGAATTTGGAAAAATAGAAATAAATTTTGAATTCTGAATATCAAAAAATGCTTAGGCGGAATTTTTGGTATTTTTCTGAAAAACTTCAATTTTTGATGAATAGTGAAACCACTTAGTGGTAGTTAAAAAACTGAGTTTTTTTAATTTAAATTAAATTTTACCACTTCTGTGAATTTAATTTCAAAAATACGAGAGACACGGTTAATATCAAGGACTAAAATGTGGTTCAATGAGATGAAAATAATTTTTGGTGAATAATAACTTTTTACTTTTATTTACCACGGTTAAAAGTAAATATGATAATTTAGTGTAAAAATGATATTATTATTACCCTAAAACATGTCTTAATTATATTGGATAAGTTTAATTAGACCAAAAACAACCTTAGGAATAAAATATGACCATTTAGGCCCACATGGATTAGATTAGGACATTTAATACTAATTTATTTAAAGAAGGGTTAAAATAGTTAAAATCAAAGTTTAATAAGTAAATCATTTTTAATATAGGGTTATATATAAGATAAATTAGACTATAAATATTAATTAGAAATATAAAAATCTTTCCTACATAATGGTATTTTATTTATAATTTTTAGACATTAAATAATTTACTTTATTTATGACACAAAGATGATGCAGTAATTGTCTTATTAATGAAATATTGACATAATTGATGTTATAAATACCCAAATAAATGTAATTTGAGCATTTTTATGAATTAAACTAATTTTATAGGTTAATATGACATTTTAGTATTTATTTAATTAACTTTTATCGAACTAATCAGTCTGTTATGATTTTCAAAAAAATTAATTACGAAATAGTGTCAAAATTGACATAAAATAGTTTTTGAAACAAATATTATATTATTAATTGTTATTTTATTCCTAAAAATCTAAGGTTCGGACAAATGACTTATATAAGGTTATATATATTAATAATAAAAAACTTGGGGTTTTTTTGGCTTGTTATAGTAAGTTTATTAACCTTATAGTGTAAGAAAACAAGAAGACACAGTAAAAGTAAAATTATTTAACTTAAGGTTAAATCTAAATGATAAGGTTTAAATAGAAACTTAAACTTGTCTAAATTCTATTTTATAAGAGTCTTTAAACCCATCCCCACATTATATTCTAAATTAATCAATTTGGAGCTATTAAAAACTGAATATGACTTTCTAATAAAATAACATTTTTAGTTTTTTCAAAGGTGCCCCTCTCCTCCCTTATAAAAGGGAACCTCCTTCCTCTCTTCCTCACACCACTTTGAGCCTTAAAGCTCGGAAAAACCCTGCCAAATTATATTCTACTATGACATATAAACATCCTATAGGTTCTGGTCTTCTTCAAAGACCAATTTTAGTGCCCTAAGAGGAGGTCTCAAAGAGGCGCTTCAAAGAAGAGGTAAGGTCCATTACCGATTCTTTCAATTTTATTTCTTCTTCCAATTATTCTTCTTTAGTTGTTTCATTATGAAGTAATAGAATAAGTATAACTCATATACTGATATGTTATTATAAGTATGAAACAACCCTATTTCACCATCTATCCATCCTATGGAAAACAAAATCACCACGCGTGCGTACGTACGGAATACCGTCTCCACGTCGTGGTGAAATCTGTTTTTCCACCAACACCATACATGGATGGGTATAATGGTGTAAAGAATAACTATATATGGTTATTATAACATCATAATGATTCTGATATATTATACCATCCACTCCAATTCTATTCAATAATTATGGGAACGATATCATCGCTCGTGCGTACGTACGGACTACCGTCTCCACGATGCGATGAGATTCATTATCCATGTTAACCATACATGAATGATCATAAAGTTTGTTTAATGAATAATAATTAAATATATTAAATAATAATGCTACTGGATTTATGTATATATATATTTATGTCATCTATTTAGTTTCATTCATTTCAATAAGGAAACGAAAATAGCGTTCATGCGTACGTACGCCCTACCGTCTCCATGAACGGTGTATTTCATTCCTTTTATCGATATATAATATATATATGTATATGATGAATATATATTATATATATATCATGTTTTACATTCTGGAATTAATTAAATCAGGATATAATTAATAATATCAAGAACAACAAGTCCAAACACGTACGATAAATAAAACGATTTAACCCAAAACGCTACATTAACATGGAACTTACAAAAGAATGGGTAATATAAAGTAATAAGTGAACCATATATGATATCATAAAAATGAATATGATTCTGTAATAAGTCAATGACATTATTTAAATCATTATACAGGAGGTTCGGAAATGTACGAAGCATATCGGACCTAAGGTAAGGGATAATTTTGCAAATCTCATTTTTTATCCGAGATTGCTTATACATAAGTATTTACTGGGGTTATTGTTATCGTCCATGTAAATGTTTTCTAAAAGTGTCCTTATGTATGTTCAATGTCCTTTTTACCCATTTTTTGACTTTTACTACAAGGTATGTAAGGAATCTTTTTTTCCATATGAGGTACTTTTTGACTTTTGTGACAAAAGTACGAGAAGAATGTTTTTTTAACGTATACGGCATGAAAGGATTTTTACGGTTTTATAAAGTCTTATTTTCATGAAGCTTCCTCCAAAATATTTCATGACTATTTTCCACAAAATCCTTTTCTTTTAAAGTTTCATGACATTTTGTGAAAAGAAAATGATTTTGAAGAAAAAAAGGATATTTTCCTCAAGAATTCATTTCAAGTGTTTTATCAAAACCATTTTCATCTAATATGACATTATTTCACATGTGTATGTTTCAAGTATCATGTATCTATGATTTACATGGTTTCAATTTTCTAATTATGAAATGATATCCAATTTTTTTGTATGGATTACGTTATGATGGAATGATGTTTATGAAACCCATTTTATTCTTGGGTTATAATGAATGATTTATGTTTATATTGTGGCACACGAAATAATGATTTCAATATGAGATGGGTGGGACCTATATCTCCCTCCAATGCATTGGGTAAAGATTTATATCTCATGATATAGACATGTATGGAATGGTAAGTTAATCCGGTTCAGTGTTACAGGACTGAAACGAGGAGTGAACTCGATTCAGAAAGGGACTTTGTCCACTAAGATGGTCTTGGCAGAAATGCCTTAGATACTATGGAAATCATAACTTGTACTGAATGGTTTCCACAATTACATGTTTTATTACCATTATATTTTATCATGATTTATGTTCCATTATGATATATTCCTTACATACTTCAAATATTTATGTCTTTGCTCAAGATTTTGATGTTTAAATTTTATGTTCAAGTTTTTACTTTTCAAATGTTTATGGAATGTTTTATGTTCTGTATGTTTTCCCTTACTGAGCATTTGAGATCACCCTTTATATGTTTTATTTTCCCCAGGATTTAATGAAACGTTTTAGGTAAGGTAACAAAAAGGGGAATATCGTTATGGGAGATGTTGAAGATCTTTCACCACGATTAGAAGATTATATTCTGAGTTTCCAAAGACCCTAAACTATTACGGTCCTTGAGTGTCTGTTTTTGTTATGTATTAAGTGTTTCACAAATTTAATGTAAATTCCATGTATGTCAAGCTTCGGGTATCTACATAAAACATGGTTTTCATAACCTCACTCAGCTTCACTTCTATCTTTTTAAATAATATGGTTAAAATTCTCCAATACTGATCAAACATCCATGACTTTTGGAAGGAAATATACATATATCTAAAAATTTACCTTGAAATATTTATTTTATTCTCAACTAAAAACATATAGAGGAGATGAATATCTTATTATATAATTTTATCAAATTCACCATTCTTATGAACGATTTCAATTTGAATAAAATTTACTAAGATATTACGGTTAGATAACAAATACTCAACATCCATCCTCTCAATTTCCAGAGAACCAAATAGATATTTCATAATATCAATGGGTCTTATATCATTTAAATTATCCAACACTGAAATAAACTCAAAAAATAATCTATGGGGACAATGAAGGACTTCAAAAAATTAAATAGACGATATCAAGAATCTCTTCTCATCCTTGGAAGTTCAAAAATTTATTTATCAAAAAATCATTAAAATACATCTAGAAAACATCTAAATCTTTTCCACATAAAACTATTCACAAAACTTTCAGTCTCTTAAATCTCTCTGAAGCACTCTATACAAATCTCTTTTATTTTTCCATTCTCAATAAGAAAAAAATGGCATAATATTTGAAGGGTCCGATAGAGTGTAAAGGGTTTGAGATTAGAAGAACGAAGCTAAAAGGTTTCAAAATAGGATCAGAGGTTTCAATAAATTGATTATTTACTTTTTTTAATATAATGAGTTTCTCTACACAGGTGATGTAATAAAATAAAATAAAATAAAAATTTAAATACGATAGGGCACATGTTATTTTATTACTAATTAGATAAATTAGGAACCTTAAATATAAATTTATCAATTTAACACATATCATAAAATATTTAGGAAATATATATAAAAAAATATAATTAAATTTGAAATTAAATTACTTAAAATTAAATAAATATAATTATATTTTAATAAAATCGAATTGGTCAGAAGATAATGGTTTAGTAAATTTATCCACCAATTGATTTTTAGTACAAATAAATTCAAGAGAAATATAAACCTTTTGAGAATAATCTCCTATGAAGTGATGTATCAAATCAATATACATAGTCCTTGAATTATTTATCATATTTTTAGAAATATCTGTAGCATTAGTGTTTTTACATTTCATTAGGACATGATTAAAATTAAATCTGAAGTCCATTAAGGTGTGTTTGACCTACAACACATGATCACAAAAACTTCCAGCTATAATTTATTCATCTTTTAGGGTTTATAATAATGAAATATTATGTTTTTTACTTGACCAAGAAACTAAAGATTTCCCAAAAAATTGAAAGGTTCAAAAATTTATTTTCTTCTCTAGTCTACAGTCACTAAAATCAGCATCATAATATGAAGTTAAATAATAAAAAATTGTTTTTGGAAAAATTAAAGACAATTAAATTGTTCCTTTAAAATATCTTAAATTTCTTTTATCATATTTTAAATTATATTAATTTGGAATATCTTTAAATATTGCACATAAATAAAATAAAAACACTATATTTGGTCTACTTGAAGTTAGATAGATAAGTATTCCAATTATTACTCTATACAACTTGTTTTAAACTAGTTTTATATCTTCATACAAGTCAATATTAATATTGTAAATCATGGTATTTGAATATGTCTTACGATTTTTGAGTCTAAAACATTTTAATAAATCTTGAATATATTTACTTTTATTTAAAACAATCCAAAAATCATTTTGATAAATTTTAAATATAAGAAAATAGTTTAAATCACCCCTTATACTCATTTTAAATTACTTTTCATGAGTTTTGAAAATTCATTACAATGTTTTTGATTTTTGGAACCAAAAATATCATCATAAATTGATATTTATAGAAGTAAAAAATATTTTTATGACTTTTATTAAATAGAGTGGTGTATTCTAAACCCATTTTAAAACCATTTGATAAAATAAAATAACTTAATCATCCATACAAATCTCTAGGTACTTGTTTAAGAACAGAAAAAGCTTTGGTAAGTTTAAAAGAATAATTTTGAAAATGAGGGTCTCTAAAACATTGAAGTTTTTCAACATTTTATTCCTCCATTAGAAATCCATTTAGAAAATTATTTTTAACAAACATATAATATAATTAAAAAACACATATGTTGTATATGATAAAAAAATTATAATTTCTTATAACCTAGAAACTGGGGGAAAAGTTTCTTCATAATAAATTCCTTCTTCTTTATTTTAACCTTTAGAAACTAATAAATCATTATTCATAGTGATCACACCTTGATCATTATTATTATTTATAAATACCTACTTGGTTCCAATAATTGGATAATTTTAAGATCTATAAATTAATTATCATATATTGTTTCTTTTGAACTATTTTAATTTCTCTTGCATATAAATCACCCAACTATCATCATCTAATACTTCTTCTATGATTTTAGGTTTTATTTTGGAAAACAATTCTGAAAAAATTACAAGATTTCCTACACTTATTCTAGTTTTAACTCCTTCATCTAGGTTTTTTATAACAGTTTCTTGAAGATGGTTCTTAAGGGTTTTATTTTTTCTAGGAAGTACACTTTTTGATTCATTAGTAAATTCCATTTAAAGACTAGATTGTTCATAATCATGTACCAAATAATCATCCTTTGTATTATTAAATAGAGGTTAAAGTATCAGGTTATCCATTAAATCACTCAATTAATCAACTTGATTTTGGTTGTGATTAAAAGGGTCACTTCCATTAAATTTCACATGAGTATATTATTAAACCATCCTTTACTTTTTATTGAAAACTCTATAGGCATCCTTTGTATTACAATAACCTAGGAATATTTCCTCATAATACTTTCGATCAAACTTACAATGATTATATTTTTTGTTCAAGATATAAACTTCGAATCCAAATACATTAAAGTATCCAACCTTTGGTTTTCTATTATTTCATATCCCATATGGGTTTTTCTTCATGATATGACTAATCAAAACTCTATTGATGATATAGAATATTGTGTTAATAAATTTAGTCCAAAAATGAGTATGTATTCTATATTCACACAGTATTGTTCAATCAATTTCTTACAAGTTCTTGTTTTGGTCAGAGTGAGTAACTCAATAGGGGAGTTAATTGAGTACCCCATAAAAAGTTCTGTTAAAAAAAGTTTAAAGAAAATCCACCAATTCAAAATAAGTGTCCAGTTAATCAAAATAGTATATCGATATAGATTATAATATTTTAAAATATTTATCAAGGAGTGACTATGTTTTAGTTAAAATAATATGAATATTATTATAACATCTAAAATAAATTTACTGAATCAAAAATTTATGTAAACACTAGTTAAGTATAACAATCAAAGTAGCAGTTTTTTTAGAGTTAAAAAAATAGTTTAATGATTTGAATTAAAATAAAAACAAAAAACACAATGAAAAAAAATAAGGGGTCCAGTCTCAAGTCGAGACCTAATACCCTACGAATGGAAATAACCTACAACTAATTAGATTATATAAATATAATCTTGATATACAACCTAGATTGGTTATACACAAAAACTAATTAGTTGTCCAGGTTATGCAGGGGCCTCATTCACAACAACTGTGGGAAGTAAAAAAATATAGTTCACACAAGGACCTCTTCCACAAAAACCATGGGTATAAAGATGTAAAGAGAGTGTAGAAGATATCTTGTATCTTAAAATTATAGAGAAGGAATAGTGTACATTGAATAAATAGTGTAAACTGCACACAACTAGTAATGTAAATGTAACAAGAAGAAATAGAAAGTATAAAGGAAGAGAAGATATTTTTATACTTAGTATAAAGTGTTTATGAATCTTGAGACTCCTTGCATGTAGCTTGGAAAGAATCTTGAGCCAATTATTTGAAAAATACATCAAAATATAGAATTGTAATATCTATTTTTTATGACTATGGGAAAGGATTCACATGTTAATAGGCTCCTCTATTTCACATTAAAAATAAAAACAAGTATCCAACATATAAGTACTCATGGAATGATCCTTCTTGAATTCATCAAGTATGAGTTTTCTCTCGGGTAGCACACATGCAGTTTGTGTATCTCTCTCTTTGTATCACACATGATGGAGTTTTCTTTTTAATAAATGTCACTACATGATGGAGAGTCCTTTGAATAATAATCCTCATGATCCTCTATATCCTCTGATTGAAGTCTTACATTGACTTTAATGACCTTTGAAATATTCAATAATAATCATTAAAATAATCCTCATCATTAAATTCAATAATATAGCCATTAGAATCATTTAATTCAAATATTATAGATTAGTAATGGTGATTCAAGCTAATAGTGACTCGTGTATAGCGTTGAGTCATGCCAATAGTGATTTATGCTGGTGGTAGGTCATATGGTGGTATTTCATTCCCTACAGTGACTTATCTCAACTGTGACTCATCTCAATGATGACTCTTCTCAATGGTGACTCATCTCATTTGTGACTCATCTCAGCAGTGACTCATCTCAATGGTGAATCATCCTAATATAGACTTATCTTAATGGTGACTCATCTCAATGGTGACTCATCTCAACAATGACTCGTCTGATGGTAGGTAAAGTTTGAAGTTAGGTCATCCTTGTAGTGAGTCATTATTGGTGGTGACTCTTTTTTGATGATAAATCAACTTCAATAATGAGTCCTTTATAGTGTTGACTCAACATCAATGGGGATTATTTTCTATTTGTCACTCAACTTCTATGGTGAGTCTTTTCTAGTAGTGACTCAACTTTAATGGTTAGTATTTTCTAGAGGTGACTCATTCTTGATGTTGAGTATTTTCAACACTTATCAAAATTTATATCAAACTACCTTATTCTATAAAATGATATCATAAAACTCATTAAAACATAATTAATAATATTTTTTATCATAAAAACAAGGTTTCCAATAATCTCCCCTTTTTATGATAAAAAATCAAAGAATTTTAAAAACCATGCATGAAATAATCTTTGGCTTAAATAGATATGCTTAACACTTTAAAAATATAATGTAAGGATTTTATATTTCAATTTAAAATAGAAGATAAATAAATTAATATGGTATCAAACATATTAAATAAAAAAGGATAGAAGATATGTCAATGGCATGGTATGATAGAATAATATAATCATAAAAAGACCCATAATTAATAAAATGGTATCAAAGGAATAAATAAAATATAACTTAAATACTTATGGTATCAAGGAATAACAAAAATAAAACAAAAATTCCATATGCATAAATATTATAACCTTTTGGGATTTTCAAAAAGTAAATAAAATAAATAGTAAAATCAAAGAGACAAAATATGAATAGTAACAGAATTTCCATTAAGGATAAAATTGATTACAGCCAAAAAATGAGATATATAAAAAGTCATACAGAAGTCTCTATGAGAAAGAAAAAGGCAATATGAAAAACTTGAAGCCTAATTTTGGGGATATATACATTATTTTCCCTTATTAGAGGTAGAGGGAACAAAAGAAGAAGTTGAGGTTATAGGGATATAAGTGGTGGCTGGAGGAGCTGAAGTAGAAGGTGGAATATCTATAATGATCACGGGATAAATTTACTAAATTCCTTCAACTAGAGATAAACTCAGAGGATGAAATTGAGTAGGAAGAGGTGAATTTGGATCTCAAGTAATAACTACTCTGAAATACTTAGGAGTAGTAATTAGAGGATTTAAATGACAAGTCATTTGTATGGATTCATGTGTGACCACTGTAGTCCTGAACAAATTAATAAAAGCTTCGTGTAATTGATGAAGTCCATGATGATATTTCCTCCTCACTCCATAGCACCAAAAATGTATTGCTTCTCCTACATAAACATCTAAAGAACTGGTGTAATTTCTTTCAACTGACTAACTTTCTCCTTGAAATCTATAACAACTAGAGGCAACCAAATGTTTTCAACAAGAAATTTAAAATCAGAGTTTGTATCATGCTTGGTATAGATCATAGAAAGATAATACTTTATTTCCTTTTGATAGTTTCTTTATCATTCCTTATACAAGTCATATATTATCTTACTATCTTATACACATGATCACTATTATGCTAAATCTACCTTAAACTCTCTGGAGGTTAATCAGGAACATCTATTGAAAAATCATGAAGCTCCTCCGTAACAACTGATCTGATCAACTCAATATACAAGGAATGAGTTGGAGCACTAGAAGTATAAGGTGGTGAAGATAGAGACTCAAATATATCCAATATAATAGACATATTCTTTTAAAAAGAGGTGTTTATTTATTCCATCATTGTCTTGAAGGACTCTAACTCATTAGAAAGACACCTATTTTCTATCTTAACTTCTTGGATGTGATACATTATCTTATGTTGGATTTGGTTTATCACAAGATCCAAAAAATATCATCTCTTTCACTAAGATTTGTGACCATAGGGGGTTTATTCACTAAATCCTATCAAAATAAAAAATAAGAATTTCCTTGAAGGACTCAAGGTCAGTTTTGGTAATTGCATCTATAGGTACAGGAGCAACCATAGGGGAAGGGGAAGATAATATCTCAACAATAGCCTATACTGGATCAGGCCTAGCAGGATCATCTGAAACAAATATCTGAATCTCCTCTATAGTATCTATCTATTTCACCATAGATCCCTTAGAATATATCTCCTTATGAACTGGGATAATATTCCCACCATGCTTTGGTGGACTGTTATAATCATATGAGTTAGGGTAGTCTAATCTTAGCCTCTCATATCTTGGATACATTTCCCATTCTTCAAGAGAAGAAATACCTACTCTAGAAGAAGATTCAACAATAGGCTCAATAATTATCTGTAGAAAAACTGCAGGCTCAACATGGTGACTAAAAAGGCTTGGGAAATCCCCCCCCCCCAACTAATTCCCTCTACTCATCTTTCTCATCCTCCTTAAATGCTTGGACCAAGATGGGTCTATCCTTAGAAATAGAAGCAATAGCCAATCCTAGATAAGAAACATGTACCTAATGCATCTCATGTTAATTAAGAATATATTTTTCCAAACCATCTCTATCTCCACTTAAATTTATATCACCATCTCCTTTATCCTTTCCATCTTTTTCACTTCCATCATATTCTTCTTATTGATTTTATTCTTCATCTTCTTCTTCATCTCCATTAACTTTATCACTTCAATTTTCTTCATCATATAACTCAAAAATTTCTTTAGAAACCATAGTTTCTTCATCTTCAATTCCTTTAGATAAAATAGTCTCTCTAATATGTAGGACCCAGGAGGACTAGTTGGACCAAAATTGAAAGATGGATGACTCTAGGGGGTATCAAGTTCACTACCCTCCTTAATTTAAAACTTCAGATCCTCACTATTAGAAGCAGCGACCTATTCTTCTTCCTGCTCCTCATCTGAGTACACAACCACCTCATCTGGATCTAATCTATGACCAATAAGATCTTTCATCCTAGAAGGGTGATCAATAGGATTGAACTCCTCATACATCTTATCATCATAAACAACTCATTTCCTCTTCCAGGGGTTCCAATTTACTTTCATTCTCTTTCAAATGACTTTGTTCAAACAATAATCTAAACAGTTTACCTCGGTATCTTCTTCACCATCAACCAAACCTTTAGCCTCCAGCATGGACGAAATGAACTTGGGATATATTAGGGAGTTTGACCTGAATGATTTCTTGCACATATCTATTATATAAATCATCAAATATCAACATAGGTAGATTTTATATGTTCTTCTCATTATGTATAGTATATATACATCATGGTACTATATTTTACTAAAATATCATTTTCTATATAACAACATATGTTGTATGAACTTAGAAAAAAACACTCACCATCAATCTTGGTTGCATCTAGTATTCTTAAGGTTTCATATTTAGTCATCTCATCTAAGGAATTCTCATATTTGAATGAATTACAATCACTTGGAATCATCACTTGATAATAATTTGAAACACCATCATGAGGTACTTTAACATATCTACCCCATGAATTTGAAGAAAACATATCCTTGTTACAATTTATTTTTCTTTGAACCGAGCATTTATCTTCCCCGAAACTAAACTCAACATTTATATAAAAAAGTGCACTAACCTAGGATAGAACAGCCTCTATTTATTTTAGAATAACTATATCCATCCCTAGGTTTTGATCACTTTAATCACCAACAATTTTCTCCACATCTAACACTTATCATTTAATTCCCTCTCAGGTACCACTATTTATTTCGTGAGTCGCGGGTTTCATGGCTTGACTATAATTCTGCTCAAATCTCCTTTCATCTTCTTCAAAGTACGCAACCCCTCAAAAGTTGAATCAGTTTCTTGCTTCATTATAACCATAAAAAATGGTTTGTAAGGTTAGGATGAGCTTATGGGAAGGTGAAATGTTGGGAGATAAGGCCATTGAGTTTTTCGAATGTGAGTCTTTAGAGAGAGAGTGTGTTGAAATTAGACTAAGGGTCTAATTTATATCATTTAGGGATTTGAAAATTGAAAATTTAAATAATATATTTAAATAATAAATAAATGAAATAATTAACCCATAAATAAAAATTAAAATGATGACTTGATTACAATGGTGGATTATTACCAAGAGTGTGTTATCCAATGGTGGGTTATCTAATAGTGGGTTATCCAACAGTGGGTAATTTCCAACGGTGAGTAATTTCCAACAGCAGGTCCCCAAAATTAATGTTTAACCAAAATTTATCATTCCTAAATCATGTTTAATATAGTTTATAATCTCATAATTCGATTTCTTAGTAAAGATATCAGCAAGATGATGTTCGATTATAATGCATTCAAGAGTTATACCACCCTTTTGGAAGTGGTATCTCAAAAAGTGATGTATTACATCAATGTTCTTTGTTATAGAGTGAGATGAAAAATTCTTAGAAATATTTAGATCACTTGTGTTGCCAAAATTTATAGGTACATTCTTGAATTGATATCTATAGTCTAGTAATGTGTGTTTCATCCAAAAAATTTGAACATATAAACTACCTGTAACTATATATTCATCCTCTGTAGTAGATAGTGCAACCAAATTTAGTTTCTTACTACACTAAGATACAAGAGACTTTCCCAAAGGATGACATGTTCCATATGTTTTTTTTCTATCTAACCTACAACAAC
Source organism: Viscum album (assembly GCA_963277665.1). Lineage (NCBI taxonomy): Eukaryota > Viridiplantae > Streptophyta > Magnoliopsida > Santalales > Viscaceae > Viscum > Viscum album. The sequence continues at coordinate 798,328,708 of OY728150.1, read as the reverse complement.
CAAAACCAAAATCTGAATAACTCACTAAGTAAAATTTTTATCCTCTATGGTAGAAAAATCCTTAATTGTTTGTATGCTTGAGGTATGTAAAAAATCATTTCAACTGCAATTAAGTGTGATTATTTTGGGTTTTGTTAAAAATGAGCACACGTACACACACTAAAAAAAATGCCAGGACAACTAGTAGTTTTGTATAGAACACTACTAATCATACCTCTATAACTAGTTTGATCCACTAGTTTCCTAGATTCACAAAGATCCAATTTATAGGTAGTACTCATAACAGTTTCATTACCTTTAGTGATATCTAAACCAAAACATTTTAGAATATATTTGGTGTACACAATTTGTTTTAAAATGATTCCTTATTTATTTTGAAAAAAATGAAAACACTTAAATAATTTCAGTTCACCTATTAAAGTTATTTCAAATTCATTTAGCATCATTTTTGAAAAATCCGTACAAAAATAAATTTTAGAAGATCCAAAAATAATATCATCTTTATAGATTTTAGCAATTAAAAAATATTTTTAATTTTTTTATAAAAATGATATAATCCTCTATACCTTTTAAAAAATTGAAATTTTAAAATAAATTATAATATCATAAAAATATCTAAGATGTTTTTTAAATCATATAGTTATTTTTTAGTTTGAAAAAATGATTTGGGAAATGGGTATTTTCAAAACGAGGGTGTTGTTCAACAAAAACATCCTCAATTATATAACCATTCAAGAATGTACTTTTGACATCCATTTGATTAAGTTTGAAATCAAAATATGATACATAGGAAAGCAATATTATTATAGATTCAAATATGGATATAGCTGAAAAGGTTTACTTATAGTTTATACCATGTTCCTAACTATATCCTTGTATAACTATTTTTTCCTTATTTCTTATTATAGTTTCAGATTCATCAACCTTATTTCTAAATACCCATTAATTCAAATAGTTAAGGTTTCCTTAGGTTTATCAATAAGTTCCAAAACTTTATTTCTTTTAGATTTATTATGTTCTTATTGTATTGAAACCACCCAAAATTTATCATTAATTTCCTCAGTGGTGTTCTTAGGTTCAAGTTGTGACAAAAATGCTTGATGTTTAATCTAGTTCCTTAGAGAATATCTAGTCTACATAACTCAATATAAGTATCAAACTATATTATCTAAAGGATGGTATTTACGAGTCATAAAATCTATAGGAAAAGAAGGTATAATTACCTCATGGTATTCTATAGATTCAGGTTCACGTTATAGAAGTTCCTTAGAACTGGATGAGTTTTCTACAAGTTTTACAGCAATATCGAAAGGATTATCATTAATATCTAGATTTGATAAATCATATTCAAGGTTTTATAGGGGATTTTTAGGATTATGTGGTTCAATATCATTATATTTTACATTAATAGAATCTTTCATAGTGTCGGGTCCCTTATTAAACACTCTATAAAATTTTGTAGATGTTGAATAACCAAAGAAAATTCCTTCATCTCTCTTGGAGGAAAACTTGTCAAGATTATCGTTTGTATTAAGAATAAAGACTCTTCATCTACAAACAATAACGTAATTAACCTTAGGTTTATTATTATTCCAAATCACATAAGGAGTTTTCTTTGAAAGATGTAGAATTAAAACTCTATTAATTATATAGAAGTATTTATTCATAGCCACTGCCCAAAAGTAGACAGGTAAGTCACATTCATTTAGAAGTATCCTAGAAATTTATTGAAGGGTATTATTTATTCTTTCTATAACACCATTTTTTTGGGCGGATCCAAGGTGTATATAATTTATGATTATAGCTATTTTTTGAGAAAAATGATAAAAATTATTGATTTTAAAACTCACGACCATGATCACTTCTTAAGGTTTTAATCCTAATTTCACTAAGGTTTTATATACATTTAGAATACATAGTAAAGTAAGTTCAGGGTTCACTTTTTTGATCTAAAAAGTAAGCTCATATATACCTAGAAAATTCATCTACTAGGATATAAACATAGTGATTCCCATTTGAGCCCGAATAGCCTAAATGCCTTATTTTTTATTTTATTATAGATAATCCCCTTTTAAGGGTTTAAGGGGAACCTGTACGTGACCCGTAGGCCCACGGAAAATGGCCCGACTGACCCACAATACATAACCCAAAGGCCTAGAGGCATACCATGCCCATAAAATGAACTGTAGGCCCAACCCACTAGAACTGCCCCTCCCTAGATTTTGCATCATTGATCACCTAACTCCCCACCTTGCATTGCTGATCGGCAAGCATTTCCCCATACAAAGCTGCACGATACCTGGTCCTGATAGCAGTTACCATACCCTCTCATTCTTCTAATCTGGTTAGCTCGGCTTCTGGTGGCAGCTACTATTGTTTCTCTAATCCTTTTATGGTGCCTATTCTTGTGAACTGGGCTACTCCATGGACTATGTGGCCTGAAGGCCCTATGTCCCGAAGTCCTTTGATGACCCAAAGGACCTTGAGACCCATAGGCCCAAACTGGTGACCTGAAGTCCCAAATCATGTGAATAGTTCCTGCTGCTATAGTATAGAACAGTAATTACTACAGTACTACTACAGTACTGCTACAGATCCTACTACAGTAACCCAGAAATTTTCCTCCACCAAGTTTGGAACTTGGGTCTCTTGGATGTAATGAAAGTGCACTTACCACTCGAGTAAGGGCTAGTTATCCATAGTGATTCCCATTTAAACTAGACACTCTAGATAAACCAAACAAGTCCATGTAAACCAACTCAAGATGTTGAGAAGTTTAAACTTATTTATTTGATTAGAAAGATATTTTGTGTTTTTTCCTTTTTGACAGGGGTATTAAATTTTGTAGTGGTATAGTCTCATATTCCAAATCCAAGATTCCTTATAAAAGGCACTTAATCAAGAAACATTTTGTGAAATTGAATAATGAAGATTAAAAAAATCATATTTTCATTTCTCAAAACAGTAAAAACTAAAGAATTTTTGGAATTAAAACATTACAAGAATTGTTCCCAAATTTAAAATAAAACCCATAATCACATAGCTGTGAGATAATAAGTAGATTTTATTTTAAACCATCATCAAATAAAACATTAGAAATTAAAACTAAATTAGAGTTACTAATTAGGAAAAGGCTGATGATTTTCCCTTTGTCATTATCACCAAAGGTGGCATATCCACTATAAAACATTATTAACTTATTGAAGGTTGATTAATCTCCTATAATATGTCTGGAATAGTCATTTTCATGATACTATAGACTTTTTCAAGAGATCTTCAAGTAGTTCCCATAAAAAACAAATATTATACCAAGAATTATTTTGGTACCTAGATTTTTTTAGGTCCAAATATATTAGTGATTAGGGCTTTTGGAACCCAAATTTTCTTAATGGGATCCTTATAAGAAGATTGTAAAATATTATAAATAAATACTTTATTATTTCATATTAAAAAAACTTTAAGAATAATTTCCATAATTATATTTAGGAATAAAAGTGATCTTAACAATTCTCCTCTATCTAGGTTGGGAACCTAAAACAGTAATATACTTAAGTGCAATCTGTTTTCCCAGTATTCGAGTGGGAGTTTATCTTCTATTAGTAAATCTTTCTAAATCATTATTTAAATACTCATTATACAATTTTAATTTATTATTGTCTTTCAAAAATTGATCATTATTTACTCTTTCTATAGAAAAGTTGGATTTAACACTAGCAGATAAAGCATGTTGTTTCTTTAAGGTTTTGTATTTATCTTTAATATCATTAAAGGTAACTTCAAGCATATTAAATTATTTAATAATTTCTTCATTTTTTATATTGTCATCATTATTCTCATCTTTATAATGATTTGAACTATGTATAGAAGATAAAAATGGTTCCTTATATTTGTTTTTTATGAAGCACATATTTTCTATATCAGGATTTTCTTCATGAGTTAAGTCTGAGTCACTAGAGCTATCCTCAGAGTCACTCCATTTGGATTTCATTACATTATTATATCTTATATCCTCGTAATCATACTTCATATTGTATTTTAACTTGGTACAACCATCCTTGACATGTCCTTTTATTTTTTACTCATAATAGGTAATCTCATTTGAATTATCATCTCTTTTCCAATCTCTCTTCCAATTCCCTATATTATCATATTTTCCCTTGTTTATTGGATTCCTAAAAACGTTATTCTTGTTATATAATTTCATAAACCTTATGACCAGATGGTCCATTTCATCATCACTATCAGCTCATGATTCCTCATCACTAGATCTTTCATCTTGAAATTTATATTTCTATTTTGAAGTAGTAGTCTTGAAGGCTACAGATTTTTTCTAAGGTTATTATTCCTCTTCTCAATTATCTTTAATCTCTTATTCATGCATAATTAACTTTTCAATCAATTCCTTGATAGTTCGTTTACTAATGTCACATGATTATATTATTGAAACTAATGTTCCCCTCCATCTTTCTAAAAGACACCTCAGAAGTCACAGGATTTGGAATTTGTTTGAAACTATACTTCCCAAGGACATCATTGTATTCACTATCTCATTGAACCTAAAATGCATATCAGAAATAAGATCATCAGGTTTCATCTTAAATGTATCATATTTAATTATTTATGTATTCAATATCATTTCCTTAACATTATTAGTTCCATCATGAGAAATAGCTAATGTATCCAAAATTTCACATACGGTTTTACAAGAAGATATCCAATTAAACTCTTAATATCTTAAAGAACATAAAATAGTATTCATGGATTTAAAATTATTATAATAGGTAGTTTTAGTAGCACCATCCCATGTAACTCTAGTAGTTGTAGGTATTTCATATTTATCTTCTATATGACTCCATATTTCATAACCCATTCTTTCAAAATGTAGTTTCATATTTATTTTCCATTAAGCATAGTTATTTTCATTAAATAAGGGCGGTATATTAGAAGAATAACCTTATTGACTACTATCTATTTGAAGAATATATATTTAGGACAAACAAAAATTTATAATCTTTAGAACAAAACTATAATCATAGTGGAAACGATTTTGAAAAACCTATGATACCAAATGTTGGTTGGATTGAGTAACTCAACAGGGGGTTAATTGAGTACCCAATAAAAATTTCTGTTAAAACTAGTTTAAATAAAATCATCCAATTAAAAATAAAATTTTCCATTTAATCCAAATAACAGATTGATATAAATTATATTCTTTTACAATATTTCTCAAATAGTGATTTTGAATCAATTAAAACAATATGAATATAGTTATAGATTTTTAAATAAATTTACTTATTCAAAAAATTATATAAACACCAGTTATGACTAAAAATCATAGTAGTTGTTTTGTTTATAGTTTAAAAAAAATATAGTTTAATTATTTGAAATGAAACAAAACATAACACATAGTAGAATTAAAGGAAGGGGTTCAATGTCAAGCCGAGACCTAATCCCTTCCACTTGGAAATAACCTTACACCAAGAAGATTATATAAATATAATATTTATCCACAACCTGGATTGGGTACACACAATTGCTAATGAGTTGTCCAGGCTGCACAGACACCTCTTCCACAACAATCGTGGGAAGTAAACAAACATAGGTCACACAGGGACCTCTTCCACAAACAATATGTGTATGCAAATGTAAAGAGAGTGTAGAAAATATCTTGTATCTTATAGTTATAACATAGGAAAAATGTTCATTGAATAAATAGTGTAATCCACACATTGCTTGAAATATAAAGGTAACAAGTAGAAATATTAAGTATAAAGGAATAGAAAATATTTTTATACTCATTATGAATTTCTTTAGAGGATTGAGACTCCTTTGGTGTATTTTGGAAAGAATTTTGATCAGATCCAATAAAAAATGAAGAAAAAATGATCATCATAATCTCTATTTATTATGAATTTTGGAAAGGATTCTTATTTTATGTAAGCTCCATTATTTAGTAGTTTAAATGATAACGAGGTTCCAGTTTGTAACCACTTGTGGAATGATCCTTCTTGAATTCAAAAATTATGGGTTTTCTCTTAGGTGGCACGCATGTAGTCTTTGTTTTTCTTTCTTCTTCCATGCAAGGGGGGGTTCCATTTAAAATATGGTCTTACATGATTGATATTATTTGGAAGAATAATCATCAGAATCCTCTTCATCCCCACACTAAATTCTAACATTGACATTAATGATCCCTAAAATATTCAATAATAATAATTAAAATAATAATCATCATTAAATTCAATAATATAAACTTTAAAATCATTTAATTCAAATATCATAGAATAAAAATGGTGATTCAAGATGATGGTGACTAATGTATGGTGGTGAGTAAAGTTAACAGTGACTTAGGCCGGTGGTAGGTCATCAAGTGGTAGTTCATCCCCAACAGTGACTCGTCTCAGTGGTGATTTGTCTTAATGGTGACTTATCTCAATAGTGACTCATCTCAATAGTGAATCGTCTCAACGGTGACTCATCTCATTGGTGACTCATCTCAATGGTGACTTGACTCAATGCTGACTCCTTTGATAGCAGGTGAATTCTAATGGTAGTTCATACTAGTAGTGAGACATTCCTTGAGTAGAATGTTTTCTAGAAGTGAGACAACTTCAATGGTGAGTCTTTTCTAGTGTTTGATCATGCCATGATTTACTATTTTATTTCACCCTTACACCACAGCATTAAACTGATTTTATATTGTAAATTATAAAACTAATAACTAATTTCACTTCATGTTTGATACAATTATTTAACATTTATCACATTTAAAAAGTAAAATTTTACTTTTTTGTTGTTTTTATTATAGGTGTAGGTGATTTGGAATGACAAGGTTGAAATTGAAGCAAAATAGTTCAAACTGCATAGGAATCCAAGCACACATGTGGAATAAACCACACACTTTAGCTAATATGTGCATCCAATTGGGCTGAATTTTTTTCTTGATCCTAAATTTAAAAGGGATATAACTGTTATGAATACACCCAATCCCAATTCATCCATTGATGGTCCCAAATTAATTGATATATCCAATAAAGAGAATATGTGCTAAGTCAAAATGTTGGTTCTCAATTTTAGAAATATCTCCCATTTTATACATTATATGGCCACCAAATTTGACATGGAGATATAGAAGAGGTATTAAAAATGTTTTTGCTTTTATCCAGGTGGTGATAAGGCTGTTTACTAGCCCAAAATTATGGTCTAAGTTGTATCTCAAAATCTGGATGCCCAAAACCACCTACCATGTTGGCTATAAAAGGTCACATTGGGAACCTCATTTAGGAGTTCAACTAGGAAGAAAAAATCTACAATTTTGGAGACCCAAAGTAGTTACATCCCCATACTATAATTTCTTAAGTCTTTGGTTTGTCCTTCTTCAACATCTATGGTTTTTTCCTTTTCCATGGAGTTCTAAACTCCTTGTGATCACCCAGGGAGGAACATGATGTAAATTCCGAGCTTCTTGTTTGTAATATTTGAATGATATTTTTAATTATAGGGTTGTATGTTGTTTTTATTAATCATATATTCTTATATAATTGAGTTATATATTGTTATTTCATGCTCAAAATCATGTTATCATGTGTGGGGGTACCCTTTCATGTGATGTTCCACACATCGTTCACTATTTCTTCTTCCCTCTTTTAATTGTGGTGTTTTTGAGATTCATATTTTTCAATTGAACTCCCATAAACACTATCAATTCCATGTACATTTATGTTATAGTATAAAAATTAAATAACATACAAAATTGGAAAACATTTTGAGTTCTTTATATGTTTCTTTAGTGAGTTTTGCTTATGAAGTCGGACACAAATCACTATATCATCGGGAGTAGTTAGTGAATCAATTTGTGTTTTCTTAATGGGTTCCTTATAAGAAGATTGTAAAATATTATAAATAAATACTTTATTATTTCATATTAAAAAAACTTTAAGAATAATTTCCATAATTATATTTAGGAATAAAAGTGATCTTAACAATTCTCCTCTATCTAGGTTGAGAACCTAAAACAGTAATATACTTAAGTGAAATATGTTTTCCCAGTATTCGAGTGGGAGTTTATCTTCTATTAGTAAATCTTTATAAATCATTATTTAAATACTCATTATACAATTTTAATTTATTATTGTCTTTCAACAATTTATCATTATTTACTCTTTCTATAGAAAAGTTGGATTTAACACTAGCAGATAAAGCATGTTGTTTCTTTAAGGTTTTGTATTTATCTTTAATATCATTAAAGGTAACTTCAAGAATATTAAATTATTTAATAATTTCTTGATTTTTTATATTGTCATCATTATTCTCATCTTTATAATGATTTGAACTATGTATAGAACATAAAACTGGTTCCTTAGATTTGTTTTTTATGAAGCACATATTTTCTATATCAGGATTTTCTTTATGAGTTAAGTCTGAGTCACTAGAGCTATCCTCAGAGTCACTCCATTTGGATTTCATTACATTATTATATCTTATATCCTCGTAATCATACTTCATATTGTATTTTAACTTGGGACATCCATCCTTGACATGTCCTTTTCTTTTTTACTCATAATAGGTAATCTCATTTGAATTATCATCTCTTTTCCAATCTCTCTTTCAATTCCCTATATTATCATATTTCCCTTGTTTATTGGATTCCTAAAAACGTTATTCTTGTTATCAAATTTCATAAACCTTATGACCATATGGTCCATTTCATCATCACTATCAGCTCATGATTCCTTGTCACTAGATCTTTCATCTTGAACTTTTTATTTCTATTTTGAAGTAGTAGTCTTGAAGGCTACAGATTTTTTCTCAGGTTATTATTCCTCTTCTCAATTATCTTTAATCTCTTATTCATACATAATTAACTTTTCAATCAATTCCTTGACAGGTCGTTTACTAATGTCACATGATTATCTTATTGAAACTAATGTTCCCCTCCATCTTTCTAGAAGACACCTCTGAAGTCACATGATTTGGAATTTGTCTGAAACTAGACTTCCCAAGGACATCATTGTATTCACTATCTCATTGAACCTAAAATGCATATCAGAAATAAGATCATCAGGTTTCATCTTAAATGTATCATATTTAATTATGTAAGTATTCAATCTCATTTCCTTAACATTATTAGTTCCATCATGATAAATAGTTAATGTATCCAAAATTTCACATACGGTTTTACAAGAAGATATCCAATTAAACTCTTAATATCTTAAAGCATATAAAATAGTATTCATGGATTTAAAATTATTATAATAGGTAGTTTTAGTAGCACCATCCCATGTAACTCTAGTAGTTGTAGGTATTTCATATTTATCTTCTATATGACTCCATATTTCATAACCCATTCTTTCAAAATGTAGTTTCATATTTATTTTCCATTAAGCATAGTTATTTTCATTAAATAAGGGCGGTCTATTAGAAGAATAACCTTATTGAATACTATCTATTTGAAGAATATATATTTAGGACAAACAAAAATTTATAATCTATAAAACAAAACTATAATCATAGTGGAAACGATTTAGAAAAACCTATGATTCCAAATGTTTGTTAGATTGAGTAACTCAACAGGGGGTTAATTGAGTACCCAATAAAAATTTCTGTTAAAACTAGTTTAAATAAAATCATCCAATTCAAAATAAAATTTTCTATTTAATCCAAATAACAGATTGATATAAATTATATTATTTTAAAATATTTCTCAAATAGTGATTTTGAATCAATTAAAACAATATGAATATAATTCTATATTTTTAAATCAATTTACTTATTCAAAAAATTATATAAACACCAGTTAAGAATAAAAATCATAGTAGTGGTTTTGTTTATAGTTTAAAAAAAATAAATTTTAATTATTTGAAATGAAACAAAACAGAACACATAGTAGAATTAAAGGAATGGGTTCAATGTCAAGCCGAGACCTAATCCCCTCCACTTGGAAATAACCTTCTACCAAGAAGATTATATAAATATAATATTTATCCACAACCTGGATTGGGTACACACAATTGCTAATGAGTTGTCCAGGCTGCACAGAGACCTCTTCCCCAACAATCTTGGGAAGTAAACAGACACAGGTCACACAGGGACCTCTTCCACAAACACTATGTGTATGCAGATGTAAATAGAGTGTAGAAAATATCTTGTATCTTATAGTTTTAACACAGGAAAAATGTTCATTGAATAAATAGGGTAATCCATAAATTGCTTGAAATATAAAGGTAACAAGTAGAAATATCAAGTATAAAGGAATAGAAAATATTTTTATACTCAGTATGAATTTCTTTAGAGGATTGAGACTCCTTTGGTGTATTTTGGAAAGAATTTTGATCAGATCCAATAAAAAATGAAGAAAAAATGATCATCATAATCTCTATTTATTATGAATGTGGGAAAGGATTCTTATTTTATGTAAGCTCCATTATTTAGTAGTTTAAATGATAACAAGGATCCAGTTTGTTACCACTTGTGGAATGATCCTTCTTGAATTCAAAAATTATGGGTTTTCTCTTAGGTGGCATGCATGTAGTCTTTGTTTTTCTTTCTTATTCCATGCAAGGGGGGTTCCATTTAAAATATGGTCTTACATGATTGATATTCTTTGGAAGAATAATCATCAGAATCCTCTTCATCCCCACACAAAATTCTAACATTGACATTAATGATCCCTAAAATATTCTATAATAATCATTAAAATAATAATCATCATTAAATTCAATAATATAAACTTTAAAATCATTTAATTCAAATATCATAGAATAAAAATGGTGATTCAAGCTGATGGTGACTAATGTATAGTGGTGAGTAAAGTTAACAGTGACTTAGGCCGGTGGTAGGTCATCAAGTGGTAGTTCATCCCCAACGGTGACTCGTCTCAGTGGTGGTTTGTCTTAATGGTGACTTATCTCAATAGTGACTCATCTCAATAGTGAATCGTCTCAACAGTGACTCATCTCATTAGTGACTCATCTCAATGGTGACTTGCCTCAATGCTGACTCCTTTGATAGCAGGTAAATTCTAATGGTAGTTCATACTAGTAATGAGACATTCCTTGAGTAGAATGTTTTCTAGAAGTGAGACAACTTCAATGGTGAGTCTTTTTTGGTGTTTGATCATGCCATGATTTACTATTTTATATCACCCTTACACAACAGCATTAAACTGATTTTATATTGTAAATTATAAAACTAATAACTAATTTCACTTCATGTTTGATTCAATTATTTAACATTTATCACATTTAAAAAGTAAAATTTTACTTTTTTGTTGTTTTTATTATAGGTGGAGGTGATTTGGAAGGACAAGGTTGAAATTGAAGCAAAATAGTTCAAACTGCATAGGAATCCAAGGACACATGTGGAATCAACCACACACTTTAGCTAATATGTGCATCCAATTGGGCTGAATTTTTTTCTTGATCCTAAATTAAAAAGGCATATAACTATTATGAATACACCCAAGCCCAATTCATCCATTAATGGTCGCAAATTAATTGATATATCCAATAAAGAGAATATGTGCTAAGTCAAAATGTTGGTTCTCTATTTTAGAAATATCTCCCATTTTATACATTATATGGCCACCAAATTTGACATGGAGATATAGAGGAGGTATTAAAAATGTTTTTTCTTTTATCCAGGTGGTGATAAGGCTGTTTACTAGCCCAAAATTATGGTCCAAGTTGTATCTCAAAATATGGATGCCCAAAACCACCTACCATGTTGGATATAAAAGGTCACGTTGGGAACCTCATTTAGGAGTTCAACTAGGAAGAAAAAATATACAATTTTGGAGACCCAAAGTAGTTACATCCCCATACTATAATTTCTTAAGTTGATGGTTTGTCCTTCTTCAACATCTATGATTTTTTCCTTTTCCATGGAGTTCTAAACTCCTTGTGATCACCCAGGGAGGAACATGATGTAAATTCCGAGCTTCTTTTTTGTAATATTTGAATGAAATTTTTAATTATAGGGTTGTATGTTGTTTTTATTAATAATATATTCTTATATAATTGAGTTATATACTGTTATTTCATGCTCAAAATCATATTATCATGTGTGTGGGTACCCTTTCATGTGATATTCCACACACCGTTCACTGTTTCTTCTTCCCTCTTTTAATTGTGGTGTTTTTGCGATTCATATTTTTCAATTGAACTCCCATAAACACTATCAATTCCATGTACATTTATGTTATAGTATAAAAATTAAATAACATACAAAATTGGAAAAAATTATGAGTTCTTTATATATTTCTTTAGTGAGTTTTTCTTATTAAGTCGGACACAAATCATTATATCATCGGCAGTAGTTGGTGAATCAATTTGTGTTTCCAACCAAAACCTAGGAGTTATCCTAGTATAAACTCATTAAAATTATGGTTCTACATGTTAAAAACTAGATATTAAAATATCTAGATTCTATCTTTTAAACCTATGAAGTATGATCATCAGGAGATTTCCCCAAGTTGGTCACACTTAATCAATTCTGTTAATTTTTTCGTTGTTTAATCACTTTCATTTTTCTATTGGATTATTAAATCATCAAACCCCATGTTTTAAAAAAACCCTTCCCATTTTATTTTTAAAATCACAACCTAGTTTTTTAATTAATGATCGAAGGCTCCATTGAGAGACAACCTTGGGTTCCTTCTATAATTAATAAATTCTAGTAAAAACAATTTTTAATTTCATGCACTCGACAACACGATCAATGGTGACTCAACTTCAATGGTGGGTCTTTTCTATTGGATACTCAACTTCAATGGTGAGTCTTTTCTATTGGTGAATCAACTTAAATGGTGGATCTTTTCTGGCAGTGGCTCATTCATTATGTTTAGTCTTTTCAACACTTGTCCAAATTTTCATTAAAAAACCTTATTCTATATAAATGCTATCATATAACCTAAAAATCACCCAAAAAATAAGTAACATGATTTTTTAATAATAAAAACAAGGGTTACAGCATGTTATTTTTTCTTTCAATAACAACATTATGTTGAGGTGTTCTAGGGGAGAATAAGGTATGTTTAATGCCATATTTTAAGAAACATGAATTGAATTCATGATTCTAAAATTATCCCCCATGATCACTTCTTAAGAAAACAATTTTAAAACCTTTTTCAATTTGAAAAATCATAAAAAATAATAATAATAATTTCAAAAGCTTCAATTTTATGACTTAATAAATAAACCCATTTAAATTTTGAAAAACATCTACAAAAACATAAAAATGATTTTATAGATAGTCTTATAGTTCAAAAAAATCAAAAAGATCCATATGTATAAGTTTAAGTGGTTTGGATGAAGAAAATTCCTTATTTGGCTTAAAAGATGATTTCTGTTTTTTTTCACACGTGACATGCATCAAATAAATTCTTTTTATTCACTTTGAGTTGAGGAAAATATGAAGTCGACTTTTTATTATAAAGTTTTCTTAAATAATAGACATTATAATGTTAATGCCTCCCATTCCAAATACAAGATTCCTCAATTTCAACATTCAAAAATTTCACATTCTATTTACAAAAGGAATAAATATATACTGTATAAACATTTTGAGTTCATGGTTCCCTAAATTTAAGTAAATTATTTCTAAAAAAAATATGCATTATTAGGAAAAAAACTTAATATAAATCATTGAATAGTTGAGAAATTATTAATAGGTTATGCTTTAAGACATTGAACTAAATTACTCTGCTAATGAGCATTTAATGAGGACCTCCAATTGATTTAATACCAACACATTTCCCTTTGGTATGTCACAAAATGTGATATGTCCTCTATGAATCTTAGATAGAGAGTGAAATTTAGAAACTTTTTACACTTATATATCTTAAAACACAATTTCTATAAACTATTTGGAATTTTCTTTATATTCTCTATTCCCTAGAAAAAATATTATGAAAAAATATTTTTTGTTACCCAAATGCTCTTGGGTTTAGAAATGGAAATAGAACAACTTGAAGCAGACTCATTTAGTTTAACTTTGAGTTCAGAAATTTGTTTGTTTAAAACTTCCTTTTCATTGAAAATAGCATCAAATGATTTCGTTGAAGATTTTATATTTTTCTTCAAAGACACAAAGTGGTATTATAATATAGAACAATATTAAATTAATTTTTTATTAGATCACTTATTATATTTAGATTCAAAATAAGAATAAGAGGGAAAATATACCTCATCTATTTATGACATAAAAGAACATTTTTATTCTAAATAGATACTTCATCTTTAGAATCATAAATAGATTCATTATTGGATTCCTCTGAGGAACTCCACATATCCTTCATATCTTTCTTATCCTTTTTATAGTTCAATTTTTTTTTATTTCTTTTCATACTTATTATCATTATTTTGGGGGAAATCGTGATTAATACGCCTAATATTACTTTACTCATAGAATATTATTTATTTGGTGTTTCCACCAAACATATTATATAGGTTAAAGTATTTTTTAATCCTCTCCACTTATTATAAAGAAATTGAGAAAGAACATAACTTGACTCTGAATTGCTTTAAATTTCTTCATCAAATGAGCATAAAAATGATGTCTATTTTTTTCTTCTCATCCTTTAAAATAGATAAATTTAAATAATCATTATATCATTTTATCCTCTTATGATCTCTATCCTAAACTTCCATATATTTTTTATACATTATGAGTATTCTAATAAGATCTATTATTTTTAAATCTTTCACCGTAGTAGATTGCATAGTGGTAGTTGAAATTCCACTCTATTTGGATGGTAGAATTATAATAAATTTATGATCTTGATTGTGTTCAGGAATAGGAGTTTCTAAAGAAACCAAATTGTTTATTATTTTAGTCATCCTTTCATTCATCATATTTTCACTCTCTTCATTAGCTATTCTAAATATATCAAACTATAACTTCAAGTGTTGTACTTGAGTTGTCTCATATCATTAGTACCTTCAGAAGCTACTGATATAGTTATCCACATTTCATTTGTTTTAGCACGTTTATAAACACTATTGATCTCATATAGACCAATTCCACATATAATAACATTCATAGATTTAGATTTTAGATCATATTGCAATTCTACACCTTCTGTAACCCAAAGTGTTCTCCATTGAAATAATTGTCCCTAATCATAAATATTCCCTATCTATTTTCATCCAGTATAAACATTTTAAAATGATATTCATGACTTCAATATTTTATAGTTGACAACTCTTGAATATATTCCTTTGATACCAATTTTCTAACATAGTCATAATGACTCGATAGGGGGTTAATTTAATTCTTAAAATTTTGAACCCACATAAATCAGTCCTCAAACTGATCCTAACTCTTTTATCAAATCTCCTAAAAAAATAAAAATAGAAAATAGAAGAATATAACATAAGGAATTTATAGTTTTTTGGAGCATATAAATCACTTGGTTCACTCCATAAATTATCTCTCCATGAACATGGTGATTTTAACAATGAAATTTCTTTTCTCAGGGACCTCGATAATTGATGGAACGAAATTACAACTTATTACACAAAGGTGTCAAGAGATTTTACTTGGATCTCCCTTTTTAAAAGACCTATATATAATCTCTAAAAAATATAAAATATGAAGAAAATATTTTCACATTTAGATCATAGTAACAATATTCAACTAAAAAATAATATATGTTCTTCTAGAGAAAGAATACAACTTCAATTATTAGCTCTGGAAGGTATATTGACTTTATATGGTAAGTTCTTCAAATAATAGAATCAGTAATTATTTCATTTTCATAGAAATCAAAAAGTCACTTGTATATTTATAAAATCATTGTAACATTTTTGTTTGTTAGATACATATTTATTTGTTCTTACTATGGAATTTTGAATACAAAACTTTATATATACTCTAACAATCAATAGAAAATAGAATAATCCTAAAAGATGATATTTTTTCCCATACATGACCTTCAATTCTGAAAGTAAAAATCATTGAGATAATTGTTGGTTGTAATTATAGTTTCAATTTAAACTATAAAATTCATGGAAATAATGTAGTATTTAATTCAACTTCCCTATCGAGTCATCATAATTTTCAAGAAAAAGGAATTTAGTTATAGGATTTTCATGAGTTTCAATAATGGTAATAAATAACTTGAATGAGTGATTAAATACTCTTAAAATACTCACTTCAAAAGACTTTAACTTTATAGGGAATTATCTTCTTCATGGGTAATTTAAATCATCAAAACATCCTAAGACTTATCTAAATTCCAAAAATGAAACTTCATAGAATAATTTTCCTATGATAAAAATATTTAACATCATAAGATAATCTATTCTATATGATATTTCATACTTTCATGAGATAATATTATCTTCATAAGATAATTGAAATAGAAACACTACTCTGTAAGATAAATTTTTTCCTCATACAATGTTTTGATCTTCATATGATAAATATTTACTTCGTATGATAATTGACTTTATTGAGTACCGACATACTAACTTTCTGTTCACATAGGAAAATTTGACAATATATAGGATATAATGATCTTCATTTGATAAATTTCTTTACCAAAAGTTCAGATCATAATATATTCTTATACTTCATATAATAAATCTAATATATAAGGATTTTATAGGATAATTTACTTAAAATAGAAACTGAAATCTAGTGTGAATATATCTTTCACATCATAAAATTTTTTACATTAACCAAAAATAAAAATTCTATAAGCATGTGAAAAATAGTATTTTATGTGATAAATTATCACCTTGTATGATAATTTATCATCTCCTGTGGTGTTTTTTTAGAAAATTTATTCAATCTTTAAAAACACATGTTTAACCAAAACATGTCAAAATGAAATATTACTTTAAGAACACTTGTAATAGATTGAAAACACTTAAGAAAATTTAATCAATAAAAAAATGGGGGTTTTTTAACATCAAAACATATGAAACACTTAGATATATTGTAACAACATTGGTAAGTCTAACAAATTCCTCTTGTAATTTTTGGGTATACTTCTCTTGAGAAAGAATGATATAACACTTATATTCAGAAATTAAAAATCTCATTAAGTACTTCTTGTTCCCCAATGTCAAGATCTCAATAAAATAATTTATTTTAGTAAAAAATTATTTGATAATATCTTATTAATTTCAATTAAAGATAATTTCATCAATATAGATTTAAAAATAAGAGGTGATTACTTGATTTCTTTGATTTGGAGGTTTCTATATGTTGGATACACTAGGGTTAATACCCTAAGGTGGGATTGAATCAGGGTATGAGAAATCAAAACACTCCCTTATTTGGATATTATTTTCTTTCTAAAAAACACACATCTCTCTTCTTCCTATAGCAATGTATGAAAAAAATGAAAACACCCACATGATACAAAAAAATTTACTTGGTTCATCCATAATTAGGATAATCCAATGATCATAAAATGATAATGTGTCATTGTACCAAATAAACTATAGTTCACTACTGTTAAAATTTTCAGAAAAGACTCATTACCCCTCCTGATTCAAAACCAGTCACACATTGAAAACTCATTGCTCTATCAATTGATGTATGCTCACTGCTCCTCCAGATGATTATTTTATTGATTTCTTGAATCAATTTTGTTTACACACCACTTAGTGTATCATGAATATCAACTTTCATCCACATGGTGAATATCAATTTACCCCATAATGTTTTGGAAATTCCTACTGGTTTTCATAACTTTCACTTCTATGAAATAATTTCACAACTTTCACAAAAAAATCACAAATTTTGTACAAATTTTTAGTTTGTCGTGTAATTCCCAACTTTTGTGCATCTTTTTAGTCTTTCATAGAACTCCAAACTTCCATGAAATTTTCAATTTTTCATGGAACTCCAAATATTCGTATAAATTTTGGTTTGTTATGTAACTAAATTAGTCATATAGATCCAAGTTCCTTTCTTCATCCAACCGATTCTTGGGAAACAAATTCACATAAAAAATTAATTTTTGTAACTTTTAAAGGATTTTAGAGTCCTGATATTATATATGGGTTGTACACTACAAATGAGGGTGGTGGAATCCTATTTATTGGCATGGATGATCCTTCACAAAGCTTCCATATGCACAATTAACTTTTAATGAAACTTTCTTGGTTCACATAATATAAATTATTTAATATCACTTTTATCACAAAACTCACTGCCTTCATGAAACTTTCATATATATTTCCCTAGTTCACACAACCCCATTTGTTTTATGAAACTCTTACTTTCAAAAAACTATAGAACTAATTAAAAAACACTTTATTTTTCTATAGTTTGATAAGGTGAATTTGAATCTAAACTTTAACACAACTTCACAAATCTCTTTCATGTATTTTTGAAAAAATTTCACCACCACAAAAATATTTCCTTTCCTTTAAAATCAAGTTTCCCTTTCCTATAAATTTTAAACCCCAAAAATTTGGAAAATACTAGGGAATGTTTTCACATTATACACACAACTTTATGCATGCCTTTTAGATATTTGATACTTCAATGTTCCTCATTCATGGATAGGTTCAACCCATATCTCAGTATAGATTCTTAAAACTTGTAAAAGTCTCTACTATCTTACAGCTTTGTAAACATACATTCTTAACAACTGTGATGGAATTTGGTATCCAACTTTGTCAATAATATTTTTTAACAAACAAAAATAACCCAAAAATGCTATAATGTCACCTTGAGGGATTTTTTTCCAATAATCTTCTCATTTGGGTTTGTTCACAACTATACACACCTTGATACCCCCTTTAACCCTTCTATTTCCATCTCCTTGATAGAACTATTTTCTTTTACTTCTTTAATCACAATTTACATCTTGAAACTCTATATGGTGATAGAATATTTAATCAATATAAACTCTAATACCACATGATATATGATCATTTTTAGAAACAATAGTATCATGCAAAGTTCATCAATGAATCAATTTGTTCTTGAAACCACCTTTCATGAAAATTTAACTTTATAACTAAACTATTTCATCATCTCCAAAAATTATTATGGAACTCAAGAATAAAACTTTTTCAACCCCACTCAGTAATTTCCTTCATCATAAACCCATAGGTTAAACTATTTCAATATATCTACTTTAGACAAACATCTTCTGCAACATCAGATTTAGAAACTCCCACTATTTCTCTACTCACTTTATCAGCTTCTCTCCCTTTGTCAATAAACCTTAAGGTCTCACCTTTGTGGTCTACAATAAGGTAAAAATATATATCAGGACATAGGAAAAAACATACCATACCTAGGGGAGCTAGGGTTTTATATCCACATTGTTTAAGTCTAGGGGTTTGAATGGAATCCAAGATATAACCTATTTATTTAAAATGATTCCTTTGATAATTCCTTTATCCAAATGTATAGAACCTAATGTTCTGTAGGAACATATTCTAACTTCACTAACCCATGCTCTACCTTCTCCTTGATAAAATGATACTTTATTTAAATTTCCTTCATCCATGAGTGATGGATTGGATTTTTTCCAAGGTTAACAACACTTTGACTATCACAATTGATTATTATTAGAGACTTCACTTAAACAATCATATATTCAAGCTGGTACTTCATCTATAATAACTTCATGATGGCCTAAGTTTCCATAATATATTCTGCTTCTATAGTACTCAAACAAATAAAATATTTTTTCTTAATTATCAAATAAATACAAAGTATTCTATGTTATAATACACCACCTTAAATTGGATTATTATTATTTTATAAACCAAACCAATCTATATCTATATAACCTAATATCTCTTGTTGAGATTTTTCATTATATAAAAACTGAAATCCACTGTGACTTTGATATACCAAATTATTTTTTTCATAACAAGTGGGTTTACTTGGTATTATAGTGATATTTTTTTTCTTGGAATATGAAAAATAATATCAGGTTGTCTCCCTATTAAGTACAGTAGGATCTCAATGATCCACCAATACTTTGTGACATTGAATTATTTTCCTTCATCATCCTTTGATATTTTCATTTGGGTAACAACTATTTTTTTCATCTACTTGGAATTTTTCATTACAAATATTATTCAAACCTCATTGAAAATTTTTTATTAATAAATAAATGTGTCATACGTTCCTTATGTTACCAGTAAACTAAGAAAAAAAATTAGATCTCTAATCATTGACATTTAGAACTCACATTCCTGAAACTCAATAAATTGTTTTCATTTCACTTCATTTTATCTACCAAAGATTATGCCATCGACATACACCAACACCATCATTATTTAATTACTCTCATTATTAACATATATATATTATAATAAACTCCACCATTCTAGAGATTGAACTTATTCAAATATTGATCGAGTCTTTAATAACATTATCTTGATGCCTAATTTAACCCATATAGTAAATTCTTCAACTAATAAACTTTGTTCTCATATTCATGGATAATAAAATCATTTGGTTATTCAATATAAACATATTCCTCCATAAATCCATTAAAGAATATATATTTTATATCCTTGTAGAGAACTTTGGACTTTCTTTCACTATTATGGATAAGAATAGATGAATAATCCCCAACCATTCAACAAGTTAAAATGTCTCATATATAGCAATTACATTGATCTAAGAGAATCCCTTGCACACCATCCATGATTTTTTTTGAATAACCATATTGTATTCATTCGTTTTATTTTGAAAGAACCATTTTTTCCCAATGACATTATTATCTACCGACCATGAAACAATCTCCCGAACCTAAATATTTACAATTTGGTCAAGCACTTCATTAATTTCCTAAACCTAAATATCATATCTTGTAGCCTCTTCAACCAAAAGGAACTACTTATGATAGAGATGAATTTTTCTATAGAGACTTCATCCACCTCATCTTTAATGGCGTTAATTGGTCATAAATGATATTTTTATTACCAATTTTATCTATCCTATTCATCTTATATGCATTATAATATCTAAATTCATATTTCTCATAATTAATTTCTTCTTATAAATAATTTTCAGTAACTTTCACTCCCCTTGAGCACCTCATATCTTTATCACTATCCTCCTAATATTGTTCACTAATTTTATGAAGATTGTTCTCATTCTCTACCATTACATCATTTCTCTTTACAACCTTTCATAGCCACTTATTTAAGAATTTATATTCTTTTATTTTTCCTGAGTAGATAAAAAATATCCCTTAATATCCATGAGATTCAAACTTCCTGTTTTTATCCTTCTTAATAATGAAACCCATATTTATAAAGACTCAAAATTAATTAATCATTATCTTCTTTCCATACCAACTCTATTATAGAATATCCTCTTCCCAAAAACAAAGAAAACATTTGTTATAAATATAGACTAATGTCAAAAATTATTCTTTCTAAATTTTCTCTAGTAGTTCATTCTCTATAAGCATTGTTCTTAAGATGTTGTTTGTGATCCTATTTATCCTTTAAACCAATATATTTTCTAAGGACTTATCATTTCTGAGACTTGGTACCCTATCCCATGCTTCTTGAGATAATATTCCACCTAGATAATTGAAAACTTTGTACTATTTTTTATTCATAACTTTGGAATTTTATATCCAAGAATCATTTCAGCCACTCTCTAGTATTATGTTAAGAAATTGAACACCTCACACTTGTGTGTGATGATGAATATCCATGCCATTATTCTATAATCATCAATGAACAAGACATATTATATCTTATAACCAATGGATATTAGTGATATAGGTCCCCACACGTCAATATATACTAATTCCAACACTCTTTTTCACTTTTGTTATTTTTTATTATAATTATTTTGAGTTATATTTATTTTTTAAAAAGAATCTCTTGTGTATGTATAATCATGTGATAACTTAGGGACATATTGATCTCGTTCACTTTTCATTAGTTATTCCAAGGATGTTTGGCTCAAATAACTAAGAATTGTATACCACAACATGTTCTCATATTCCATTGATATAAATCACATATCTTCTTCTCTATTAAAAATATATATATTCACCTTGTATGCATCCCCTACATAACCATTTCAGAATATTTTTCTTTAATGATATACATATTATTGTTAAATATTATTGCATGTTATGAGTCACATAGTTAATTGATGTTAATAAAGTTGTAATTAAGACATTCAATTACTAAGAAATCTATGCATTTCATATATTTTTTTCCAAAACATAGATTTTCTTGATCCAATAATCACTAAGGCTGCATCGTTTCTAAATTTGATGACACCTTACTTGTTCTACCAGATGCCTATGTTAAGGTCCTAATTTCTATTATATAGGGAGTGTATCCACTGTCAAAGATCCATATGAAAAAAATATCTATTATTTTTTGGTAAATCTCTACAACCATTGCCTGATCATCTCTTTTTATTTTGATCCATGTATTTGACTTCATACATGATGTTGATTTGTACTCTTGATCTTCCTAGAGTATAATGTACAAATCCATATTGAAAATATGAAAATAATTTTTTCATTTTCATCTAATTATATTATTCCTTGAGCTTATGTATACAACCACATTGGGTATGCTTCAATGCATTCCTTCTCATTATCTAGGATAAATATATAGCAATGTGTCCAAATCCAACACACCAAAAATGTTGACCATAAAAAGCATTCCGGGAATATTAAACTCTATATGTCTACCTCTACTTATCTTTTTCCCTTATAAATATCTTGTCTTTGGGATATACATTTTAGTAAATTCGCATATTTCTATAATAATAACACATAATATGAGGTGCATTCCCGTATTTCATTGTTTCAAAACCCGTTTCCCCTTGTGTTCTATGAATCCTTTGATTCTAATTCATACCTAAATTAATCGACAACATTGGAGTGGGTGTTTTTAATCTAATACTAATCATCACTGAACTCTATTTTTGATCAATACCTATACTACTTGTTTGATTTTTATTTTTATTTTTCCTCCCCTAATGATTATTTCATTGTTTTTTTGGACCTCCATACTCTAATTTTCCTTTTTCTATCAAATGTGTTACCTTCTTTCCTGATATTATACTAGGTGTCAAGAGTCTCTACTGATCTTATACATTTGTTTATAGGTTGAAAAATTCATACTCGTGTTCTTTGATACATTTTATTATATATTTCAATATGTTAGTCAATTAAATAATAAACATGGTCAGTTGTTCAACTTTGAGCTAGTACTCAATGACCTTTTATAAATTATTTATCATTTTACACTTAAAATTTTAAATTTTTACGTTCAAATAAAACTTATTATCCTTTTTCATTTTTCATATTGGGTTTGGAATCATGAATTACCCTATTTTATATTATTTTTAGCTATAAAAACGTCTATCTCTTCAAGAGAAAATAATAATTAAACCTAGAGATAAAATTTTCCTTCCAATTCCCCTTTCTCATTATCACTCTATTCCATTTTATAAGAATTACATACAACTTCACCACATAATTTTCTTTGTGTTATTTTCAATTCTCAATTTATTTTCCATCGGTTTATTTTAAACTATCATTTTCTTACAAAATCATATTTTTTAATTGAATAAACTTCACTTAGTTTTTTCCTACCTTTCACATTTTATGGATACTTCTTTATGGTAATCTCATAATCATCTTAAAACTTCTTAGGATACCTTAATTCTAGGTTCCCAACCTTTTCATATCGAAATAATTCAAGTGGAAGATTCCCTTTAAACATTCCTTTTTTCCTTTTGTATATTTGAGGATATGACTGATAAGAATTCATCCAATTCATATTCTTCATGTTCAACCTCTATGGTGAGCTTATTCATGATCTTTAATTCCACATTATTAAACTTCCCCTTTTCCATATCCTCATTATCTTCATTTCACATATCATATGTGGAAAAAGTACTATGAAAACTACCCAATTTCATATCCCTTGGATCTTTATCCTCAAGAATATAGACTTTTATATTAAATTGGGGTGGAAATCATCTCAAATTGTGTTTGAAAATCTTCACATCATTGAGGATTTCTCTAATACAATGAGTGTACACCAAAATCACATTGACCCAATAAAAGAATGCATCAATATATATTTTTAGGGTGCATCCCCAGGTTCTCATATTTTTTCTAAAGAAAATTAAACTTAAATTATCAAACTTTTGAAACAATTTTGTTTGTATTTAACTACTTTTACCACATTTCATGTGAGGATGTACATGGAATTAATTTCATGTATATTATCTTGGATAGGGATCCCCTAAAACATTGATTATCATGGAATATATATCCAATTATCTTTATTTGGTATCTAAAAAGGACTCTAAATCCATATCAAATGATATCCCATGTATCATAGTTGTATACAAATCTATACCTAAATATTGGAATAAGTGATGCATCTTATTCTTAAATATTTATAAATTGTTTCCCTCAATGATCAGAATACATTTGATATTGAAAGATGTTGTATATTTAACTAATGTAGAAATAATCACTTTAAACTTTCTCTCTGACATTAATTATTGGATACACTAGGTTTAATACCCTAAGTCGAGTAAATTAGGGTATTAAATATTAAAAAACTCTCCAATTTGGATCTTGTTTCATTGTTAAACTAAAACACTCTTCTCTCTTCTTTCTATGGAAATGTATGAGAAAAAAATAAAAAAATACCTAAGACACATCAATTTTACTTGGTTCAACATTAATTGGTTTATTCCAAGGAGCGTACAATGATAATGTGCTAATGTAATAAAACCACTATAATGCACTATTGTTACAATGTTCAGAGGAGACTCATTTTCCCTCATATTTCACTACCAGTCACACTTTGAAAGCTCACTACTCTCTCATTAAAGTGTTCTCACTACTCCTCTAGAATATTATTCTACTGATTTATTGAATTAAAGTTTTTTAAACCCCATATAATGAGTCATGAATATCAAATTTCATTCATATGATGAATATCAATCTACTAAAAAAATTATGGGCAATTCCTTCTGGTTCTTAAAACTTTCACCTTCACGGAACTTTTTCACAACATTCATGAAACTCTGCAACTTTCATAAAAAAATAGTTTGTTTTGTAACTCCTATATTTATTGAAACTTTTTTATATTATCATGGAACTCCAAAATTTCACAAAATATTTCAATTTTTTTCAAAACTCCAAAATTTTGAAAAACTTTTGGTTTATGACGGAACTCACTTGTTCATATAGACAAAAGTCTATTTTCTTCATGTGACTAAAATTTATGTAAATTATTTTTATAATAAATAACATCATTCAAATCTTACTTGATTATAGATCCCTGATATTCTCTAAGGGTTTTATAAAACCCTGATATTTTAAAAGAACACTATGTTTGGTATTTTACATTACATAGAGTACTAAGCCTAAACAAACTCCAAAATATTATTATTTTAACACTATTGTCATAAACTAGAAATTAAAATGAAAGGTGTGAATAATATTACATATATTATGAAATAAATATTAATTTCATATTCATTAAGAATTTAATTACTCTTAGGAACCCCCCACATTTGGTTGGGGTGGCAGGGAGGTAGGGTTTTTGGGTCGTCGGTCGTCGGTCATGGGGTCAAGTCCCCAAGATTTTTCTATGTGGATTTTCTTTTATCATGCAGGATCTATTATTTTATGGTTATAACCCAATTTTTTTAGTTATTCTTAATAAATTAACATATAATTTTTAGTTTTCATTTTATTCTTCAGATATATGTTTTTATAAAAATGTATTTTTTATTGATTTATATGAGAAAAAAAAATTAATTTTTGAAACTTTTAGAAAATTTATTTTACAAAATAAACTTAATTTTTGGACTCATCACATCAAAATTATCTTAGAGTAATTTTTTAAGAATTTTATAAAAAAATTACTTTTGGGTTAAAAAGTTAAAATACTGTTTTTAGGAAATACCATAACTCTTATGAAATAATTATTATATGATCATGATTTTATGTTTATTAAAATAATTATTTATAAAAAGTTATGTATGTAATTAAATAATACATAAGGTGTTACATTTATAAAAACATGCTTAGTAATTTTGAAAACCACGATTTTAACCTTAAAAAACTATTTTTATGAGTTATACACATTATTTATTTACAATTAATTTTTATCACTTTTATAAATTGAATAATTTAAAATGGATTAAATATTTGGAATAATGATTTCCAAATTAGTTTATATGGTCATTTTTATTTTTTGGCATAAAAAATTTACTATGGTAAAAAAAAAATATTTACTGCAGTATAGGTAAAATAAAGTAACGGGTTAAAGTTAAAAGGTAAACGATAAAAATACCTAAAAAATAAAAAATTAAATGAGTGTTTAATAAGTTTCTCAACATTAACCATGATTTAAAAAATTGATTATAAAT
Organism: Viscum album; assembly: GCA_963277665.1. Taxonomy (NCBI): domain Eukaryota; kingdom Viridiplantae; phylum Streptophyta; class Magnoliopsida; order Santalales; family Viscaceae; genus Viscum; species Viscum album. The sequence continues at coordinate 798,302,332 of OY728150.1, read as the reverse complement.
CTAGTTCATTGGAGTTAATTCCACCCAAATGTGGTTGGATTTAAATATAAAATAATTATTATTTAATCACTTAAACCCACCCCTCCTCAAGTATAAATACCACTCCTCACCACCCCCTTTATTTTCAAAAGAATTTAAGATCATAAAATCTATACCAAAACCTCTCCTAAACACTCTCCTCCTGTCCAATTTCTTCTGGTCTCACCCAAAGACCAATTCCAAGTTCCTTAAGGGGTCCTTTAGGGAGGTGATATTCAAGAGGAAACTTTCTCAAACACCTCTCTTAATTTCTTTTATTTTTATACCTTATCTTCACATTATTCATCTATAAAATAATAATAACTCTAGTATAATTTATATACTATAATGTTATATTTATAATTTAATATCTTCTCCCCACCCCTTTTCTCATCTCCTCTTATTCAATGAAACGAAACAATTGTCCAAATTATGGCAGTTAACTATATCTGTGAATAATAATTTTTTTTGGTTCCCATTACCTCCTTCAAAGATGGTAATAGAATTACTATTTGTGTAAAATAATTTTTAATAATTATATTATAACCAATTTATTGTTTTGGAACTAATATATACATAATATTAAATAAAATGAAACTAGTTCTTGACGGTCAGAAAAACCACCAAAATAAACTAAACATTTATCATTAAATTTTATCGAATGAATTGTCATCATGTAAGAAAAAAAATTATTTATGGGAAAATTTAAAATTATTTGTGTAAATTAATTCCATTTAATTTCAATTATTTAGTTTTATCTTCCTTTTATAATAAAATTTATTATTACACACAATTTAACCAACCATAAAACCATGAAACAGACGCACCCAAAACAATGAAAATAATTAAATGTTATGAATGAACAAGAGGTAAGATGTTATAAAAGAATCATATAAGTTATTATAAATAATAATATGGTTCTTTAATTAATTAATAACATTATTTAAACCATTATAAAAGGGTTTTACATATGAAAAACTAAATGGAATCATGAGGTAAGGAATTTCTTAACCCAATTTCCATTCTTGGGGTTAAACTTCTACTTCATTGATTATGAAATGTTAAGATTATGTGTGAGATGAATTATGATTATGTTATTTTTTATTTCCACTTCTTTATTTTTATTTATATAATATACACATAATTTATTAATTTGATTAATTCTCACTTTAATGACGTGATCTTTATAAGGAACATTCTTTTAAAGAATTGTTTTTTTTAAGTATCCATTAAAACTCTCTTTTTCTTCAATGTTCATGTTTTTTATATTTGTTTCCAGAAGTTTTTTACTATTATAATATTATTGTTTAAATTAATTTTTTTACTCATGTTTTAATTTTTTTTAAACGGTTTGAAAGTTATATTTTGTCATTTTCTAAACAAGGTTCTTTGGAATTTTTCCGACAAAAATATGAAAGGAATGTTTTTCTTTAACTTATACAATTTGATCAGATTTTACCACTGTCATGACTCCTTAATTATTTGAATATTCATTTACAAGTTTACGTGGTTATAATAAATAAAATTATTTCTTTTATAATTATGTGGCATTTTAAAAATAAGTGATTTTCAAAGTGAAAATGGGTATTTTCCTCAAAAATATTCAATGATATCATTTAAAATATTTTCATCAATGTTAAAAAACATTGTTGAATATTATAATTCATTGAGGTTGATCTATTATGATTCTGTGTTACATGTTTTATTAAATGATTTACGATCTGTTTGACTTGGGATTTACTATTTTGAAACCATTCACCATATTATTCTGGATGGTTTGTGATTATGTTTACTGATTGGGGAAGTTATTTACATTTCATATTCTAGTTTGAATAAAAATGTATATATTTATTAAATTTTACCCCTTTCATTTGAGAAATAAATTACACTTATTAAGTAATATGTGGGTCCTGTTATAGCCTCTCGATGCATTGGTATACCTCATTAGACAAATGTTTTTTGGGTATTGGCTAATGTCTTACCCGTTTATGTATGTGTCTTGGATGAAGCCTTGATGGTATGTTTATGATGTCATAGAATATGAATACCCTAAAAATAATATTATTTATTGATTTACATGTGATTATTTTATTAATATAATATTTATGTTTATGTTTTCAAGCCCATGTGATTATTTATATGACATTATTTGATCATCTTTTATTCCAGCCATATTATGCTCAAGTTAATAATTAAATTCAATGTGATTACATTTACATAATTATTTATGATTATTTATGGTAGATTACTCTATAATTAACCCTTATTGATCATCTGATCTCACCCCTTATGTTTTACTTTCCCCCAAAATTCCAAGAAGATTATTATGATTGATCTTCAAGGTTAAGCTAGAATAATATGTGTGTTCTAAAAGGATTCAAAATTTTGTATTTTATATTTTCATTTGTAATGTAAGGTTAAATTATGTATTTAGTTCTCCAAAACTACGAAATTGTTCAGTCCTTCGGGATGAAATTCCTTAAATATTATGCCAATTTAATAAAGTAACCATCGAATCTGGGCTACTGTGGTCAGAATATGTATAGTCAGTATCATAGGTAGGTTTAGCATAATCATTGGGAACTAGATATAGGAAAACATATATTATATAATGAAACCATAAGAAAGAATTTGGAAATATATCCAAATAAACTAATCCTATAATTTAGAGATTATTTATACCTAAATTTTCAATTTATGTTAAGTGTATCAACAGTTTTGAGATTATAAATTTTGTTTCATAATGTTATGATCTAATATAGTGTATTACATTTTTATAGAAAAGGGTACTCAAGGAATAAATTGAAATTGTATCAATTCACATAATTAAAAAGTTAATAATGATCATTTATTTGATGGGTTTAATCTATCCTTTCAAAAGGAACTAATCTCTCAAACATTATCATCGTATGAGAACATAGTATCGTGTACTAACAATATATAAAAATAATTCTTCAAGTATTATGACTTAAAAGGGAATAAGTTAAATGAGAGGAAGGTATAGAAAATTAAGCATAAAGGGAATAAGGGAAATAATGATTTTCCAACATGTGATACTTGTGGAAGGAAACATCATGGTATATGATTAAAAGGAAAATGATTATTCTTCCAGTGTGGGGAAATAACCCACCATGCTCATGATTTAATGTTTAAAAAAGAATTTTACATTGTAAAATTCTTCCAATATAAGGATATGGAGAACTATGAAAATAAATACCCTAAGATTCATTGGAATATACCTTAGAAGAATCTATGGAATCAAGGTCAAGCTTGTGATATTTATAACAACCATGAGCTTTATTACACACTTAAACATGACTTATTACATAAAACCTTAATTTGATACAACATAGAAGATCAAGAGGTCATGTTTATTTGGGGATTATGAACATTACATAACAACTTAAAGCACATAATGCATTATATTATTTAAAACATCCTTTACATGACCACCACATTCCCTTGTACTTAGAATTGCATAAGATAACCTGAGGACATGCATAAGAAAAGGGTGAGCTATAAAGCCCAGTAAGGGAATAAACATCAAATAACATGAGGAATAAAATACAAGTTAGAAAATAGGAATATCAACGGAGAACAAGATAAACATGAACATAAAGGAATGATAAAGCATGATAATCATAACATGGAAGTGTGGCAACAACACATAACATGGAATTAGCATGAGCCAAGTCTCATTGCACATGGAGCATGATTAAACCCGAATTGCACATGAAGCACAAGTAAACCCTCATTGAACTTGAATTAGAATGATTCAACACTCATTGCACCTGAAGTATCATGATACTATACTTTAGCCAGCGCATTGGAGCGCTATCAAGGTGCACCCTTCTGAAACATTTCATTTCATGCATAAGTGTGCCGCATGTATCATAAAACATGGATTCATTAAACATAATACTTTATTCTATGATAAAGGGATGTGGAATAAATAAATGAATATTTATAATCAATAAGGAAATGTTCATAAAGGTGAATACCCTTGATAGAGAAATGGTCATGGTATTCACTATACAATGACATTGGCTTGGAAAATCGTAGTGCAATTTCGGCAGCATAACGGCGTAAAATAAGAACTCATAAAAAATGGTTGATGAGAGAGAAAGGGGTGTCTCATTATATTTATATAAAATGGACAGTAAAGGGGTCATATAGATACATGTACCAACAAACATAATGGAATTTAGATGCATAATACAAAATAATTAATTGGATGTAAAAGAGGAGAGAGAAATCCCTCTCGGAATTTTGGCATGGTAACGGGTGTACATGGGAGGAATTAATGAGATATAAAGGGGTATCCCATCATAAAAACATAAATAGTTAAGTATGGGGGGGTTTTAAATCATATCCCAACATTTTAAATTGAAAAAAAGGGCATAACAACTTAAAAACAAATTAGACAAAAATGAGAAAGGAAGAAGTCCCTTACTTGGAAGTGTGATCCCAAAATCATGGGAGAGGCTTGAGAGAGGTTTCATTGGAGCTTGGGGCACCTTGGGAGGATTATAGAGATAGGAGGTCTGGGTTTAGTCAAACTCCAAAGTCTTTGAGTGAATAGAAAGTGGGAGCTTGGGTGGGTTTATATAGGAAATAAGAGGGAATTCTTTATTATTTAGGTTTGGGACACCTCACATTAAACTAATCAAAACCACAAAACAGCCCATGGTTTTTGCCCATTTTTTTCCAAAGGGTAGCGGAAAACAATTTTTTATAATTTCAATGGCCTAAATTCTTAAAATAATATGGTTTCTTATGTGGAGGTGGGTCACACTCTAAAGGAAAACAATTTAAAAAGATAAAATGTTTTATAATCCTTGAAGGGTCCACTAAAGCTTTGTAAAATAAATCAAAAAAAAATCCAAAATCACATTATTTTAATTTAAAAACATACATTTTCCGAACATAATGTTTATATTATTTTATTACATAACTATTTGGTCGTTATGATGTCATAAAACACATTATATATTTAAACGGTATTTAATTTTTACCTAAAAATTCAACTGTCTCAGAAAACTATGTAAAATTCACCGTCGGATAATTTCAAAGTCCTAATTAAAAAAATAATATTCATTTTATCTAAATAATTTTCTAATTATGTGAATTTTTACTTTTAAAATAAAAACCAACATTTATCAGAAATTCATGTGTTTTGACAAAAACAGCTTTCAAACCTTAATAAAAATTACAATTGCATTCATAAAATTATTAGATAATTTATATTTAATAAAAATTAATTTAATAATAATAATAATAATTTATTAAAATATTATTTAATTCAAAAATTCATTAATTCTTCATAAAATATTTCTTAGTTGAATATTAACTAAAAATTCTATTTATGCTTTAAAAACTATTTACAAAGTAACAATAAAAAGAATGTATATTCTCTATACAAGAATAATGTATATAGTCATAGTGCTTGGGTCTCATTACATAACCCCTTATAACACCCACATAATACCGAATGGTAAGGTGTGCAATAGTGACAGACTCTTGGGGTGTCTTGGATAACATCACTCGGGTGGTAATCTCTATTAATTACCACTTCTCCCGTAGTCGGTTCCTCTTAATCTTAACGTGTTCAAGATCGGCTTGGGCTTGGTCAAGAGTGAATCCCAATGATTCCACCTCCTTTTTGAGCTCTGACAAATGGGCTTCATATGGGTAAAGTCAACTAGATGAGGCCATCGCTTCCTTTGTCTGGGTAAATTGGATTTTTTAAAGTCCTATATTTATACTAATCATGTGATCACTATTTAATGGCTATATTAGCAACAGTCACAATTCTTAACAACAATTTCAAATCTAGAAACATAAAACTAATGAAGTTAAAATTTTATATAACCATAATAGGACATTTAATTAGATCAAGAGGAATTTGCATTAATGACATTTTGGGTCGTTACAATCTTCCCCCCTTAAAAAATTTCATCCTCGAAATTTTCTTTTCCCAGATGTGGGTAACTCTACTTCATCAGTTATTCTAATTCCCACATTTCTTATTAAAACTTGTGGTTTTTTCATAACACCTTAATGGGGGCATTGTCTTATTTTGTAGAACATTTTCTCTATGATCTAATATCTTCACTAGTTTCTCCTCGTAAGAAAGATCATCCTCTAGCTGTACTACCTTTGAAGAGAGTACATGTGAAGGGTACGGTATGTACATATTTAAGTGGGATACATGAAAGACATCATGTGCATTGGCCACAGTAGTTGGAAGTGATACACTACTAGAAAATTAACATATACCAACGGTTTGGAACCGTTGGTATAGGCCTCCAAACCGTTGGAATAACCTATACCAACGGTTTGGGGAACCGTAGGCAAGTAAGTCGTTGGGATAGGCCTATACCAACGGTTTTTGGAAATCTGTTGGTATATACCTATACCAACGGTTTTTGGAAATCCGTTGGTATATACCTATACCAATGGTTTTTAAAACTGTTGGTATAATTAATATGAAAATTTATACCAACGGTTCCATAAAACCATTGGTATATGTATTTCCAAAAAAACATTCGCTGGGATTTGATCCCAGGACCTCCAGCTTATCATTGAACGACCTAACTACGAACCTAACATGACTTTTGTGAACATAATTTCATAAATATATATATGTATTATCATAATTATTTTAAATTTTTATTTATAGAATGTTTTGGTTAAGAGGATCTGATAAAAAATCAAGGGACCTATACAAACAGTTGTCAAAACCGTTGGTATAGACCTATAACAACGGTTTTGACAACCGTTGGTATAGTTTCCTGGAATCTGGGAGTTGATGTTGATATATTGGGGACTTTTCCCAACAGTTAGGCCAAACCATTGGGAAAAGTGGCCACAAATTGGACCTTTACCAATGGTTTGGCCAAACCGTTGGGAAAGCCTACCCTTTCCCAACGGTTTTCCCAAACCGTTGGGAAAAGTGGCACAAATTGGACTTTTCCCAATGGTTTGGCCAAACCATTGGGAAAGCCTACCCTTTCCCAACGGTTTTGGAAAACCATTGGGAAAAGTGGCCACAAAGTGGGCTTTCCTAACGGTTTGGCCAAACCGTTGGGAAAGGTGGTATAAAAGTGTTGGGAAAGGTCACATTTCCAGTAGTGCTAGTTGATAGGCCATAACCCCGACACGATCAAGAATCTTGAAGGGGCCAATGCACCTAGGACTTAACTTCCCTTTCTTTCCAAACCTCATGACCTTCTTCCATAAAGATATGCATAAAAACACCATGTCTCGAACTTTGAACTCAAGGTCTCATCGACAGTTATCTACATAACTCTTCTATAGACTCTGGAATGCCTTGATATGTTGATGAATGGTTTTCACCTTCTCTATCATTTATTTGACCATTTCTTTTCCTAGTATCTTACGCTCACCATCTTCATCCCACCATACTGGTGTTCTGCACTTCTTCCCATACAGGGCTTTATAAGGTGCCATTCAGATGATCAAGTGGAAACTATTATTATAGGAGAATTCAACTATAGGAAGATGTTGATCCCAACCTCCTTTAAAATCTATTGAACATTATCTTAACATATCTTCCAGTGTCCAAATAGTTTGCTCAGATTGGCCATCATATTGAGAATGATAGGTCATACAGAAGTTCAGTTCAGTATCCAGAGCATGTTGAAGACTCTTCCAAAACATAGAGGTGAATCTTGGATCTCAATCAGATATAATAGATAGTGGTACTCCATGAAACCTTACCACTTCCCTAATGTATATCCATTCTAGTTTATCCAATGAGAAATCCTCTTGAATTCAAATGAAGTGTGTAGACTTTATAAGATGATCCATAATAACCCAGATTACATTTTTTCCTTTGGATGTCTTTGGAAGTCTGGTGAAAAATTCCATGGTGATGTTCTCCCATTTCCATGTTGGTATGGGTAATGGTTGCATCCTACCCTTAGACTTTTGTCTCTCATCCTTTACTTGCTGACACACCAGGAACTTTGATGCAAATTCAGAGATCTCCATCTTCATATTATCCCACCAATAATTCCCTCAGATATCTTGATACATCATTGTGTTTCTTGGGTGAATAGAGAAATTTGAACTATGTGCATCATTCAAAAGTTCCTTCTTCAGATCTGAAGTTTATGGAACACATAGTCTTCTCCCAAATCTCAAAATTCCTTCTTCATTAATATTGAACTCTGAGGATTCCCCTCTTTTGATAGCTTCCACTTTCTTATGAATTCCCACATCATCCTTTTGATAATCCTTTAACCATTCCAAAAGAGACGAATGAACAATTATATGTGAAAGGATTGATGATGTTCCTTTTTTTATGATTTCCATGTCCATATTCATCAAATCTAAGAAGATTAGATACTTTTCAATTCTCATCAGTGATAGAATCGTTGGTTCCTTCCTACTTAGAGCATCTGCAACCTTGTCCGTATATATTTCACACTTCTCCCCAAAGAGATAATGCCTCCAAAATTTTAAAGCGAAGATCACTGCAACCAACTCCAGATCATGTGTTGGATAATTATGCTCATGAACTTTCAATTTCCTTGAAGTAAATGCAGTGACTTTTTCATTTTGCATCAACACACATCCCAGGTCCTCCTTCGAAGTAACATTGAATACCACAAAAAGTTCTCCACTTGTGGGTAAAGTGAGCACGAGCGTAATGATAAGACTCCTTTTTATCTCCTTGAATTTTTCTTCGCATTCATCACTCCAATAAAACTTTACTCCATTCCGAGTTAGCTTGGTAATAGGGTTGGACAATCTTGAGAAATTTCTCACAAACTGTTGATAATATCCAACTAACCCCAAGAAGCTACGGATATCTGTTACCGATGTTGGCCTCGTCCATCCCTCAAATGCATATGTTTTGGAGGTATCTATAGATATCCCATTGCCTATGATTATATGGCCCAAGAATGAGACCTACTTCAACCAGAACTCACACTTGTTTTACTTTTCATAGAGATTCTCCTTTCACAAGGTCTCTAGTACAATTATTAGATGCTCCTCATGATCCTCCTTGGTTTTTGAGTATATCAGAATAAAATCTATAATGACAACCAAATATTTGTTGAGTTAATCCTTAAAGACTATATTCATTAATTGTATAAATATTTCTAGATCATTACTGAGTCCGAAAGGCATTACTATGAATTCATAGTGCTCTTATCTTGCATGAAACGTAGTCTTGGGGATATCTTCCTTCTTCACCCTTACATGATAATATCCCAACCGAAAATCCACTTTGGAGAGGTATTTTGTTCCACAAAGCTGATCAAACAAGTCATAAATTCATGGGATAGGATACTTTTTCTTTATTGTGATTTTGTTAAGCTCATGATAATCAATGAAAAGGATCATTGACCCATCTTTCTTCTTGATGAAGAGGACTTGTGCACCCCATGGTGAAGCACTTGGTCGTATAAACCCTTTATCCAGATTATCATGTAGTTGTTTCTTCAACTCCTCAAGCTCCACAAAATCAATTCTATATGGATTCATTGATGTTGGAAACGCCCCAGGTATAAGGTCAATTGAGAATTCAACATCTCTTCTAAGAGTAAGAACAAGAAATTCCCTAGGAAACACTTTAGTGAGTTTCCTCACAATAGGCATGTATTCAAGGATGGTTTCTTCCTTGGACTCAATCATCTGAGCTAGATACACGTGCTCATAGGGTAATAATATCAATTCTTGAGATGATGGAGCTAAAGAAGATTCATCTTCCTCCTTGCACTTGTACATAATCAGGGGGGTCGATTCTCCACATGGAGAGTGATTTCTCTCTCACGAAAATTTATGTTGGCTCTATATAAGGAAATCCAATTCATGCCAATAATTGCATCAAATTCCACCATAGTGAGTATGATGAGGTACGCTGGGAAGTTCAATCCACCAATTAAGATATGGGAGGAGTTGTATTCATGGGATACAATGATTTCCCCATATTCCGTACTCACCGACATCTTCACTTACATGATTTTTGGTGGTGATGGTATTGTTCTACTAAACTTTTGGGATATAAAAGAATATGTAGAAACTGAATCAAAAAGTACATTCTCTATTCATGAATGAATAACTAGTGTACCTGTCATCACTTCATTGTCGGGGCTCACTTCGGAAGTAGTGATGGAAAAATATCTCCCTTGCTGCCTTGGAGGTTTTTGGTTGCCTCCGAAAACCCTTGGCTTAGGGCACTAGTTTTCAAGGTGCCTAGTTATTTGTAGTTGAATCAATGAACAATGCATTGAGAGTCGAACAGAGCATTCATATCCTCTGTCACATCCGCGTGTTTTTCTTTCCGATAGTTAATAGAAAGGTTCCCTTCTCTTCCCCCTTCAAGAAATATCCGGGGTTCTTCTTTCCGCACCTTTGGAAAGTGGGGTACTGGATTTTCTTAACACCATTGGATTTATCCATTAGACCATAAGAATTGAATTTCACCTTACGGTTCTTGTCTCCATGATACCCCTGAGATTCTCTGATCTCCGTTTCGACCATGAGGTCACATCGGACAATTTCTTCATAGCTGTCAAAGTCACGGATCACCAGGGATTTCCATAGGCTAGGTTTTATCCCACCAAAGATGTGGTCAACCTTGAATTTGGGGGTAACGACAAATACATAGGCGTATCGTGAAATCCTTGTGAAGTTTTCCTCGTACGCTCTAATGGATTCATCTTCTTTTTTATTGAGGACAAGGAATTACCTTTCCATCTTATGTCAGAGGGTGTGCGGAAAATATTTATCAAAAAACATCTTCTGGAAATCCTTCTATTACAATGCCTCAATCTCCTACTCAGGCTTCTTATTTTTTATCAATTTCCACCATTGATCAGTTTCACCCTCCATATGATAAGAAGCCAGGAGAACCTTCACTTGTTCGTAATATTGAAGGATGGACAAGATCTTTTCAATGGAGATGATCCATTGTTCGGCGATTGAGGGATCAAATTATTCATTAAAAGTAGGAGGTCTTTGTATCATTAATATTTCGATAGCAACTTGTTATTTCTTATGGGGGGTTGAATGCTCCTCTTGACCCATGTTTCTATTAAAAGCTTGATTTAACTGAGAGAGAATTGTGACAAAGTTCTTGATTCCCACTCCCATCAGATTGTGCATCTTATTAGCACAGTCATCACATTGATCTTCACATCAGTTGTTAGCCTGAGTCCTCCTATTACCGGCCATTGGATGGAATAAAGGGAAATTTAGGGGTAACACATAAAGGGTAATCCAAGGAAAAAACTTATGACTTATAAATAAATTTTATTTCCCTACCTTATGAATCCATAGGCTTCAATCTATGATATTCATGATCTACTTTCTAACATATATTCTTAGGGGAATTTTTTTTAATTCCCTTAACAAGGGTTCATACTAAGATTATGAATTTACCAATGCATATCCCCCAGGGGTGTCATAACCAATAGTGTATCTAGGCCCATTATCGTATACCAGGATACCCTAGGTCAAGCCTGAAACTCCTTGTCGGGGTTTTCACCCCAAGGTACATCTATTCCAGAGCTGCCTCTACCTGCCCGTTTCTAGACAGGGATGTATTTTCTTGATAAACCACTTACTCAATACTCACCAAAACCTAATGATGTTTTTATTATACTTAGTCTTGTATTTAACTCTTTACTAGGGTTTTCTAATCCTAATCCAAAAAAAACTAAACTTATCCTCTCATATCAACTATAACAACCCTGAGATTTATTACACACTTAAACGTGACTTATTGCATAAAACCTTCATTTGATACAACATAGAAGATCAAGAGGTCAAGTGTATTTGGGGCTTAGGAACATTACATAACAACTTAAATCATAGAATGTAGAATCTTATTGAAAAATTCCTTTACATTACCACTACATTCCATTGTACTTACCATTGCATAAGATAACCTGAGGACATGCATAAGAAAAGGGTGAGCTATAAATCCCAGTAAGGGAATAAACATGGAATAACATGAGGAATAAAATACATGTTAGAAAATCAGAATATCAATGTTTAACAAGAGAAACATGAACATAAAGGCATGATAAATCATGATAATCATAACATCGAAATGTGGCAACAACACTTAACATAGAATTAGCATGATCCAAGGCTCATTGAACATAGAGCATGAGTAAACCCTCATTGCACATGAAGCACGAGTAAACCCTAATTGCACTTGAATTAGCATGATTCAACACTCATTTCACATGATGTATCATGATACTATACTTTACCCAATGCATTAGAGTGCTGTCAGGGTGCACCCTTCTTAAACATTTCATTTTATGTATAAGTGTACCACATGGATCATAAAACATGGATTCATTAAACATAATAATTTATTCCATGATAAAGGGATGTGGAATACATACATGAATATATATAATCAATAAGTAAATGTGAATAAAGTTGAATACCCTTGATAGAGAAATGGGCATGGTATTCACTACACAAAGACATTGGCTTGGAAAATCATAGTGCAATTTTGACAGCATAACGGCATGAAATAAGAACTCATAAAAAATGTTTGATGAGAGATAAATGGTTGTATCGTCATATTTACATGAAATAGACATTAAGGGGATCATATAGATACATTTCCCAAAAAACATAATAGAATTTAGATGCATAATAAAAAATAATTACTTAGATGTAAAAAGGAGAGAGAAATCCCTCATGGAATTTCGGCATGGTAACGGGTGTACATGGGAGGAATTAATGAGAGATAAAGGGGTCTCCCATCAACAAAACATAAAGAGGGCGGTATGGGGGAGGTGAAAAACCATACCCCAAAATTTGAAATTGAAAAAAAATAGGTTATAACAACTTAAAGAAAATTGGACAAAAATGAGAAAGGAAGAAATCCCTTACTTAGAAGTATGATCCCAAAAGCTTGTAAGAGGCTTGAGAGAGGATTATTGGGAGCTTGGGGAACCTTGGGAGGATTATAGAGAAAGGAGGGAAGGGGTTGTTCAAACTCTAAAGGCATTGAGTAAAGAGGAAGTGGGATCTTGGGTGGGTTTATATAGGAAATGAGAGGGAATTCTTTATTATTTAGGTTTGGGACACCTCACATTAAAATAATAAAAACCATAAACCAGACCATGGTTTTTTCCAAAGGGTATTGAAAAACAATATTTTATAAGTCCAATGTCCAAACTTCTTAAAATAATAGGGTTGGTTATGTGGAGGTGAGTCACACTCTCAAGAAAAACAATTTAAAAAGACAAAATGTTTTATAAGCCCTGAAGGGTCCACCTAAGCTTTGTAAAATAAATAAAACAAACAAAAAATCACATTATTTTAATTTTAAAACATATATTGGTCGAACATAAGGTTTATAGTATTTTATGACATCAGTATTGGGTCATTATGATGTCATAAAACACATTATATATTTAAACGGTATTTAATTTTTACCCAAACATTCAACTATCTCAGAAAATTATGAAAAATTAACTGTTGGATAATTTCGACGTCCTGATTCCAAAAATAATATTCATTTTATCTAAATAATTTTCTAAATATGTGAATTTCTACTTCTAAAATAAAAATTGAAATTTATAAAAAAATCATGGGTTTTGACAAAAATAGCTTTCAAACCTTAATAAAATGTACAATTGCATTAATAAAATTATACGATAATTTATATTTAATAAAAATTAATTTAATAATAATATTATTAATTTATTAAAATATTATTTAATTCAAAAATCCATTAATTCTTCAAAAAATATTTCTTAGTTGAATATTAACTAAAAATACTATTTTTTCTTTAAAAGATATTTACAAGGTAAAAATAAAGAGAATGTATATTCTCTATCCAAGAATAATGTACAAAGTCATAGTGCTAGGGTCTCATTACATAACCCCTTATAACACCCGCATAAGACTGAAGGGTAAGGTGTGCGATGGTGACAGACTCTTGGGTGGCTCAGATAACATCACTCGAGTGGTAATCTCTATTAACTTTCACTTCTCCCGTAGTCAGTTGCGCTCAAGCTTAAAGTGTTCAAGCTCAGCTTGGGCATGGTCAAGAGTGAAGCCCAATGATGCCACCTCCTTTCTAAGCTTTAACAAATGGGCTTTGTATGGGGAAAGTCTACTGGATGAGGTCATCACTTCCTTTTTCTAAGTAAATTGGATTTGTTAAAGTCCTATATTTATACTAATCATGTGATCACTGTTCAACAACTATATTAGCAATGGTCACAATTCATAACAGTATTTTAAAATTTAGAAACATAAAACCAATGAAGTTCACATTTTATATAAACATAATAAGACATTTAATTAGATCAAGAGGAATTTTCATTAATGAAATTTTGGGTCGTTACAATATTGATATATCTAAAATGGAATGATTATTATGCTAGTGTTTTTGGATCCAAGAAACATGTTTTATGAAATTATTGTTATAATAATTATAAAATATATAAGGATTTTATTGTAGTACATTTTCTTTATGAATTTGAGAGAATATGTTGTATGACTAAGTAAAGTGATTTAGTAGAAACTTGATCTTTTTTAAAACCCATGTTTGAAGGAAATATAACTGTTAATATATTCCTAATGTTGAGATAATGATGTTGAGATGATTTACAAGGATAAATTAAATTGGATAGTACTGACTACCCTATATATAATTAATGATTTTTTGAAAAATTGGTTTATGCTACCATTGATGAAGTTGAAAAAAAATTAATTAAAATATCAAATAATATATGTTTTACTTGAAGAATAAGGAAGCATGCATGTTTTCAATATGGTTTTATGATAATAAATATTATTACCATGTTTCAAAATAATACACAAATAAGGAATTCACAAGTTTAGCATTTGATGATTAAGATATACTTTATATTGTTTGAGAGATTAAAGTTATGTTTATTTTTGGAAATTTAGTAAAATTATTTATAATGTTTTATCTATTGATATTTTGGAAAAGTCATAAGGTTAAAAATTTATAAAAAAATTTATGTTGAACTTTGTATGAGGTTTTAAATTTTTATTTATTTATGAATATTGGATAACTTTTTCAAACCATATTGGTTTTGTAAAATATTTTCATTCATATGGAACAAATTTTCACTATTTATGGATCTTATGATCCAATAAAAGTTAATTTTACTACTTCTGGAATAAAAAATTCATTTTTGGATGTTCATTTCTTAGAGTAAGGGATGAAATTACAATAGAATTTCTCAAAGACTTTCCAAAGACTCCAAGAAATAATAATACACTATTTAGAATGAAAAATAAAACATATGAGATAACCTTTGAGGTTAAAAAATTTTTTTAATGTTCGAAATATTAAAGTTATTTTTGGAATTTTTTAAGGATTATATTAATATAGTTTTAGAAAAATGACAACCCATAGGTCAGGAGACAACCCATCACATCAGGAAAGGCCACTAGGCTTGAACCAGCAACCGAATATAGACAAGAGTGTATCATCTACCACTTTCCGAAGAGATTTCCTAGTTAGTATAAAATAGTATATTATGACATATAAAGAATAATTTCATTTTGGGAACCCTATATTACTATGACTTATAGAATATTTTGTAATTTTCTGAAGAATAAACATTGAATTGTATTCTGGAGAAAAATATGTGTTTGTGGTGGAAATTATTTAAAAGATGAAACCCTACCTGTCAAGTAAGTATATTTCCTTATGCTATTACCCTAGGAACTAATATGATTCCTTAAATCTTGGAAAATTATTTTCGGAATAAAAACATTATTCTTTTAATTATCTTACAGAGAAATCAATGGACTTTTAACCCATCATATATTTACAGTTTTATAATGGTAAACTTTCTAATGACAATGTTCTCTATCACTCTCCATCATAACATGATAGTTATATTTATTCTCCATGTCCATTTTTTTAATTCCTACTAATTTTCTCCTATACAGAAACCTAGTTTTTTGGTGACCTTTGTATTTTCCTTCCCTTCTTTTTAAGTGGAAGTTTTTTTAACCTTTTTTATGAAGTGGAATTTAAACAATGGTGTTTTAAAATGTCAAATACATGATTAAAAATAATATTTTTAAATTTAAATGATTCAATTTATTTATTTAGGGGATAATTTAATACCTCGAGATTTTATAATAACACTACGTTCAATAGCATACGTTGCAAAAAACAGTGTGCTTAGATGAATGCCAAAATATTATTATTTTAACATAACTATTATAAAATAGAAATTAAATTAGAGGCTGTTAATAATATTATATATATTATGAAATAAATATTAAGTTCATATTCAAAAAAAAATTAATTATTTTTGGGAAATAAACACATAATTTTTATTCAAGTCATTTTATTCTTCAAATCTATATTTTCTTCAAAATATGTTTTTTATTTATTTCTATAAAAAAATAAATATAATTATTTTTTGAAATTTTTATAAAATTATTTGAAAAAATAAACTTATTTTTTGGACTCATAATTTCAAAATTATTTTTGGTTAATCTTTTGGGAATTTTCTAAAAAAGTTGATTTTTGGGTTAAAAAGTTAAAATGTTGTTTTTAAGCCTGAATGGCCCGAATGCCTTCTTTTTTATTTTATTATGGGTAATACCCATTTTAAGGGTTAAAGGGGAATCCGTACATGACCCGTAGGCCCAAGTAATAAGGCCCAATTGACCCGCAATACATGACCCAAAGTCCCAGAGGCATACCATGCCAATACATGACCCGTAGACCCAGCCCACTTGAACTGCCCATCCCCAGCTTATGCGTCATTGATCACCTAGTTCCCCCACCTTGAATTGATGATCGGCTAGAATTTCCCCATACAAAGTTGCACAGTGCCTGGTCCCAATGGCGGCTGTCATACCCTCTCATTCTTCCAATCCAGTTAGCTCTGCTTCTGGTGGCTGCTACTCTTATTGCTTTGATCCTCTTCTGGGGCCTGTTCTGTGTGAACTGGGTTACTCTATGGTCTATGTGGCCTGTAGGACCTATGGAATAATTATTATATGATCATGATTTCAATTTTATTAAACCTTATTATTGATCAAAATATATTTATGCAATTATATAATACATAAGGTGTTACATTTAGAAACACATGCTTAGCAATTTTGAAACTCACAATTTTAACCTTAAATTTTTTTTATGAGTTATACATGTAACATATTTAGAATTGATTTTTATAAATTTTATACATTTATTAAATTAAAATGGATTCTATATTTGTGACCTTGAGTTCTAAATTATTATATATGCTCATTTTCATTTTTAGGCGTAAAAAATTTACCACAGTAAAAAAATATTAACCGCATTATAGGTAAAATAATATAAAAGGTTGAAGTTAAAAGGTAAAGACTTAAAATACCTAAAAAAATACAACATTAAATGGTTGTTTTCTGTGTTTATAAACCTTAAAAAGACTTTAAAAAATTAATTATCAATCTAATTATTTGGAAATAATTCCACCCAAATGTGGTTGTCTTTAAATATAAAATAATCATTATTTAATCACTTAAACCACGCCTCCATAAATATAAATATCAATCCTCACCACCCCCTTTATACTAAAAATCCTTTAGTCTATTAAAACATCTAAAAATTCATCTCCTACCCACTCTATCTACTTTAAAGTGCTTATATTCTCACCCAAATACTAATTCCAACTTTTTTAAGGGGTCCTTCAAGTGGGTGGTATTCAAGAGGTAACTTTCTAAAACCACCTCTCTTAATTTTCTTTCACCTTATACCTTATCTTCACCTAATTCATCCATAAAATCATTATAAATCCACAATAATGTATATAATTTAATTTTATATTTCTAAAATAAGATCCTCTACCCACCATTTTCCCATTTCCTCTTATTCAAAGAAATGAAACCATTGTCCAAATTATAATGGTTAACCATATCTGTAAATAATGATTTTGTTGGTTTTACATTACTACCTTCAAGTATATTCATAAAATTATTAATTTGGTTAAATAATATTTGAATAATTATATTATAACCAATTTTTTATTATGGAACTAATATAAACATAATATTACATAAAATTAATCTAGTTTGTGATGGTCGAAAAAACCACCAAAATAAACTAAGCATTTATCATTAACTTTTATCACATGAATCATCCTCATGTAAGAAATAAAAATGATATATGGGACCATTTAAAAATATGGATGCACATTAATACCATTTAATTTCACTTCTGAATTTTTATTTCTATTTGATAAGAAAATATGTAATTATACACAAGTGAACCTACCATGAAACCATGAAACAGACACACTTGAAACAATTAAAATAATGAAATATTATAAATGAACGGGTGGTAAGATGTTATAAAAGATTTATATAAGGCATTATAAATAGTAATATGGTTCTTAAAGTAATTAATAATATTATTTAAACCATTATACATGTTTTTGAAGTATGAAAAAATGAAGGGAAGCATGAGGTAATGGATTTCCTAACCCAATTTCCCTTCTTTGGGTTAAACTTGTACTTCATTGATCATTCCATGTTAATATTATGTGTGAGATGAATTTTGATTTTCTTATGTTTTATTTAAACGTTTTTATGTGTATTTATAGTAGATACACAAAATTGATTCATTTAATTAATTATCACTTCAATGATATGATATTTATAAGGAACTTTATTTTAAAAAAATATATCGTTTTTAATGTTTCCATTGAAAATCTATTTTTCTTCCATGTATGTGTTTTTTATATTTTTTTTCAAAAAATTTTTTACTATTCTTGTATGGTTGTTTAAATTCATTTTTTTACTCATCTTTTAGTTTTTATAAAATCATTTGAAATTTATATTTTTTTTTAAAATTTTCTAAACAAGGTTCTTTGATACTTTTTCAACAAAAATACAGAAGGAATGTCTTCTTTAACTTATACAGCATGAGCATGTTTTATTAAAATCATGATGTCTTAATTATTTGAATCTTCCTTTATAATTTTACATGTTTATTATCAAATAAAAAAATTCTTTTATAATTGCATGATTTTTTTAAAAAAGTGTTTTTCAAAAAAAAGTGTTTTTCAAAGTGAAAAAGGGTATTTTCCTCAATAATATTTCAATTATCACATTTAAATTATTTTAATTTATGTAAACATCCATTATTTAATATTATGATTCATTTAGTTTGATCTAATATGATACCATATTCAATACTTTATTAAATGTTTTATGATCTTCTTGATTGGGGATGCCCTATTTTGATACCATTCACCAAATTAATATGAATGGTTTGTGATTATGTTTATTGATTGGGGAAAGTTATTTACATTTTTTATTATAGTTTCAATAAAAATGGATATTTTTTATTAATTTTCAACCCTTTAATATGAGTAATGAATTTTAAATTTTAAATGATGGGTGGGGTCCGCTATATCCCATTGATGCATCAGTAGGTCTCATGAGACAAACTAATTGGGTATTGGCTAATGTATTACCTATTAATCTATGGTGACTTGGATAAAACCTTGATGGTATTTTTATGACCTTCTTGCATTATTAATTAACTTTTAATGTGTTTACTTATTTATTTCCATGTGATTATTTGATTTGTGGAATATTCATGTTTAAGTTTTATAGCTCATATGATTATTTATAAGGAATTATTTGATCATATTATATTCCAGCCATATTAAGCTAAAAATATTGATTAAATGGAATTTTTTTCACCTAGATAGAATTTTTTATGATTATTTATAATATATTTCTTTATACTTAACCCTTACTAAGAATATGATCTCATCCCTTCCTTATTTTTTATGTTTTCCTAGAATGCTAAGAATTTTATTATGATTTATTTTAAAGGTTAATCTTGGAGAATATTGGTGTTCTCAAAGGATTCTCTGTGTTGTATTTTATATTTTCATTTGTGATGTAAGGTTAAATCATTGATCTAGTTTTCCCAAACTACTAATCTATTCGGTCCTTTAGGAGATGATTCCTTGTATATAATGCCAATGTAATAAAGTAACCACTAACTCTAGGTAATAAAAACCTACAAAAAAACTGGATTATAAGAAATTCCATAATTGTATATGAATCATTAGTCTTTGTGGCACATGATTCTACCCATTTTGACACATAATTCACTTCCAAAATAATGTACAATTTTCCAAAGTAATTGGGAAATGGACCCATAAAGTTAATTCCCCAAACATAAAAAATGTCATGGAAGAGCCAGGGTTGTTGTGGAATTTCATTTCATTTGCAGAAATTACCCATTCATTGAAAGTGTGGAAAATATTTACAAAAATCATGGGAATTATAGAATAATTTTTTCCAAAAGATAATAGAATCTAACACATTGTGAGTTGTACATTGGGGACAAAAGTGGACCCCACAAGAAAGAGTGTGGAATAACCTAAGGATGGACTGAAACTTGCAATCGTGAACACAACACCTAAGGACTTGATCACTACATGTGCAACAAAGGCAGGGGTCATCCCAGATATACCAATGGGACTCATTTTTTAAATGGTCATCTTGGTTTTTGTTGAAATCAACATGAATTTAAGATGCTACCAAATAATTTAAAATTTCAGCATACCAAGGAATAACATCTTGCACTTAGTACAACTTCTCATAAAGAAACATTTCATTTATGGGAATACATGGGGATGAGTCAATGTCCAAGTATGGGAGGATCCTACTGACATGGTCTACCACCACATTTTCTGCTCCATTTTTATCTTTAATTTCTAGATTGAATTCCTAAGGTAGGATCATCCAGCAAATGAGATGTGGTTTGGCTTATGATTCTTAAGGAGATATCGGATGGCTACATGATCTGAGAACATAATGAATTTTTACCCTAAAAGGTATCACCTAAATTTATCCAAGGAAAACACAATGTAAAGGAATTATTTTTCAGTCGTAGTGTAGTTTTCATGGGAAGGGTCTAGAGTACATGAGGTATAGGTAATGACATGTGGAGCTCGATCGACCCTTTGTGATAAGACTTCCCCTACTGCATAGTTAAAGGAATCACACATGATCTCAAATATTAAATCATACTGATGTGGTTGGATTTCTAAGGGTGATGTGAGACTCCATTTTAATTTGTTAAAAGCTTCCTCAAATTCATTACCAAAAAAGTTCTTTTCTTTTTGGAGTAATCGGAAGAGGGGGAGTGTAATTTTACTAATTTAATGAATGAAATGATGGTAAAATATAGTATGACCCAGGAAAGACCACACGTCCCATAAATTGTTTGGGGAATGGTAGGGAAGAAATTACATCCACTTTTGATTTATCAAATCTGATACCATCCCTAGAAATGACATGTCCCAAAACTATACCTTTTCATACGATGAAACAGAATTTCTCATAATTAAATATGAGATTATTTTAAATACAATAACATAGTACAGAACCTAAACTACTCAAAAATTCATCAAAGTATGGGCCATATATAGTGAAATCATCCATGAATACTTCAATTAAATTCTCTAGGTAATTAAAAAAAATACTAACCATGCATCGCTGGAATGTACCCAGATCATTGCACAGAATAAATGGAAACCTTCAATATGCAAATTTACCAAAGGGGCAAGTGAATGTCACCTTTTACTGATCCTTAGGGGAAATATGGATTTGAAAATATCCATAATATCCATCAAGAAAATAGTAGTGGGACATCCCTTCTATCCTCTCTCGAATTTGGCCAATGAACGACAATGGGAAATGGTCATTCCTAGTGTGTTGGTTTAGTGGATGATAGTCTATAAAGACACGACAACTATTATGAACATGAGTTGGAACCAATTCAATGTTTTTATTTTTAATTATCATTAGACTAATTTTTTTAGAAATTACATGTACTAGAATAACCCATTTGCTATCAAAGATGGGGTAAATGATTCCAACTTCCAATAACTTTGTTACCTCATTTCTAATAACATCTAAAAGGTTTGGGTTCAGTCGACATTGTTCCTGCCTCACTGGTTTATCCTCATCATTTAATAATATATAATGTGATAAAATTGATTGGATAATACCAGTAATGTCTCCAAGTTTCCATCCCAAATCTTTTTTATACTACCTCAAAAGTTCAATTCACCGTGATTTATGTGCTGGAGGGATTGAACTAGAAATGGTGATAGGTAGATTATTTCCAATCTCAATATAGGAATGTTTTAAATCTTGAGGCATTTATTTTAGTTACAATTCATGTATATTTTTTATTTATTGGAGTGAATGTGATAGTGAGAGATCAATGATCTCATCTAAATTCTAAATGGTAACATCCTCAGAGGAAGAATAAGATTTTACAAGCTTAGAAGTATCATTGATGGTCATTATATCCTTAATGTTCAAGAAAATTATCAATTAACAAACATACATGACATTTTTCTATACCAGTACAAAATTTAATGCATGATTCATTACCTAACATTTCAGTCAATGATGAAAACTCAAAAAGGGTATTGGGGGAAAGAAAGGATGTTTTTTAGGGGAAGGTAGTACATCTATAGAGTTAATAGAGAGAGATGAATTTTATTATAAGGGGTGATTCGTGGCATCAAGGATGTGTAGGTGTAAAATGTCACCACCAAAATCCATATATATTGTACCATTATCGACATTAATTATGGTTTTAGAATTTTTTTAGGAAAGGTCTCCCTAATATAATTGGGGAATTTCCATTCATCCTATCATCTTCTATTTTTAGCACATAAAAATCAACATGAAAATTAAATGTTTGCACCCTCACAAGAAATTCCTCTAACACACTTAAGTGCTATAGAGTACTTAGGTTTTCTGGTGAAACAACAATTCTGGTGGGCTTCAATTCTCTGACCTACAATGAAGAGTAAATAGAGTGAGGCATCACATTTATAAAAGCACCCAAATCAAGCATAGCATTGGAAAAGGAATACTCCCCTATGGTGTGAAGAATTGATAATACTCCCAGATCATTGATTTGGTGGGAAGTGATGGATATATCAATGATGAAACATCCCTCCCCAAGTTCATATTTTCATCATCTCAAAGTCACCATCAGTTTTTACACAACTCCTTTAGAAACTTGGTGTATCATGGAATTTACTTCACGCCATCGATCAATTGGATGTTAACCTATACTTTTTTGAAAGTTTCCAATATTTCTTTATCAATTTCAGTTTCTTTTTGTTTTCTTGGATATATGAACCTTTGGGGAATTAGAAGAGGAATGGTTGGTCTAGGTGACTCATCAACAAACACTCTCTTTCCTTTGTAAGGGCTTCTCTCAGCACAAGGTTTTTCAACATTTGGACTAATTACAATGGTTGTGATGGTGTTTTTCTTAGGATTGGATGACTCTAAAGGAGAATTCATTTGGACTTTAAGTTGATTTCAAATCCTAATGGTGATGTAATTGAAATTTCTCTTATCCCTAGGGTTGACTAGTGGTAGAGAGGGTAGTTTACCCGACCCATGACTTTGGATTTCCCCCAGTGAGTTGGTTAGTTGGCCTAATTAGTTTTTTAGGCCATGTGTGGAATCTTGGGTGGTGTTTTGGAATTAGAGACTTTTGGAAGCCATTTTATTCATCGTTTATTCTAGGTTAGGATTATATTTTGGAGAGGGTTGTTGGAAAGGCCATTGGGTATGTTTAGGAGTTTCTGGGTGGTGGTGGATGGATACTCTTCCCTAGTTGGTTCCATGGTTTTTTAGGTTGGTTTGAATACCACCTTTCTTTTAATATTGGTTTTATTTCAACCTAGGGTTGGATGGATAGTAAGTTTCTTTCCTAAAGGTTTGGTTATAGTGGAATCCTGAAAATATTACGTCATAACTCTCAAAATTTTCTCTAAGTTGGGGGAATTGGTTATAATATTGGGTGTTAAAAGAACGTATACCATAATGGATGGGAGGAGGAGATTGGGATTTACCTTGGGAAAGAGAAATTTGTTGAATAAGGGTACTGACCTCTTCAAACTTTATGTCCACCTTCTTCTTGAAATCATTACTTTGCTCCTCATGGACTCCTCGAATGGGTGCACTGGACCTTCAACCAAATTATTGTTTATTCCATACCATGTTATCAATTAGGTTTATTAATGAAATTGGGGTCTTATCAACTAGAGATCCACCTACAATAGAATCAATCATATTTCAATCAATAGGACTTAAACCTTCATCAAAATGTTGTATTAAAAGTTGATCACTTATTTGGTGGTGTGGGAAACTTGAATAAATCCTTTTAAATATTTCTCAGTATTCAAGAAGTATTTCCCCTTGAGATTTCATAATACCACAAATTTCTTTCCTTATTTTTGCAGTTCTAGATCCTGGGAAATATTTTTCAAGAAAAAGTTGTTTCATGTCCACCTAGCATCTAATTGGGGAATTAATAGAATATATCCAATCCTTTGCAGTTTCTTCTAATGAAAATAGGAATTCCCTAATCTTTACTTGTTCTTCATACACATTAGTGGGTTTTAATGTAGAATACACAGTATGAAATTATTTTAAGTGATTATGTGTATCTTCTCCTTTGAGTCTATGTAATCATGGTAATAAGTGAATTAAACCGGATTTTAGTTCAAAATTAGGTGCCTCAACTTGTAATTGAATATAAGTGGGTCATATATAAACATCAGAAGATGTCAGTTATTTTAGTGTATGATTGTTTTCATTCATATTATGTTGGTTTAATTCAATTTTAATGTGGGTTTCAGAAGAAAAATAATGATTAAGAAGAGTTTCTATATTTTGTGTGTCCTCCTTCAAAGTGTTCTCTTGTGTGTCTCAGTGTCGCTGATGTAGGATCCTCTTTGGTTCAGGTTCAAATGGTGGTAAGTCTCCCAGAGTAGAACCCATCATGCATAGAACCTACAAAAGAAATAAATCAGATAAAAAAATATAGTTAAATTTATATAATAAAACAAATAAATATTCACAAAATTTACAAAAATCTTATAAAAACTCGCACTAAAAACAAAAGAATTCCCTGAAAAAGGTGCCAAATTTTGAACGTGTTTTCATGAAACGTCAAATTGATTAAGTTTTAAAGGTTGATTTATAGTATAAGGAATACCCTAGTTCATCACTAAAAGATATTTGGTATTCTATAGTGTGAATTTTTAATAAAAAGGACCAAAAGAAGGAATGGTTTTGAAAACATTTTTAAGAATATAACATGATTTAAAGAGTTTAATAGTTGATAAATTAAGGTGGTATTTTAAAAATTATGAGAGAAGTAATTCATTTCAATTTCACTACATATATTGGATAGTTCATTGTTCTTAAAATTTTATATGTTTTAGTGTAATTCTTTGGTTAAGGGTTTTCAAGATCTTGATTCCCATCTTGCATCTTAAAATAATGCACAAAGAAAAAACCCTTGACATAACAATCATTATATCAAGGTTTTAACCTCAAGAATTGAAAAAGGGATACTAAATAATAATGAAATCTCATGATTATTTATGATAAAAATGATTCTTGTGTTGTCCAATTGAAACAACCCAAGATCCCCACTTGAAATATCAACCCAATCGGTGTTGAGATAAAGAGTGTTTCGCATAATTATAGCAAAAGAAATGAATTCATAGGAGAAGAACATAAAAATTAATCATAATTTGAATATTTAAAACACAAATTACACAAAACTAGTAGAAGAACATGTGTCGTAACTACCTCTCAAGTATGTGTATCTCCCTTGAATTGATCATCCACCATTTAGCTCACCATCGAGAGGAGGAGAAGGTTGGGGTGAACCTTTTCCTTAATCCTTGACCCCCCCCCCCCATGAAGATATGGGGCTCCATAACTTCTTGGATGAGGAGAGGAATTATTTGGGACTCCAAAATGGCAGATATTTTCTTCTAGTTTGAACTTTCAAATGGTAAGCTCAAGGTTCCCATTTATAGGAAATGTTGAAGGTGTTTTTTGGAACCCTGATTTTTAAAAACCACTTGGTCCATTGTTTTAGATGTAAAAATATTCTTATTTCCCTTTTGAAAAAACTAAAAAGTTGCATCCCCACCTCCTGAATATATCCATATAATGTTTTGAATCATTTTAAGCACACAACTTTTGAGTTCGTGCAGATTTGGTATCTTGGATAGATTAGTATAGATGGGCCACAAGATGGCCAAATTGGGATTGGGTTCCTTAATAAGAAATTTATCACATTTATGTTTGGACTAGACCAAAAATCTAATCCAATTTGGAAGCACGGTTTGGTAGTAGTGTGAGATTTTTCTCACTGGTGTGCTTGGATCCTGTACAGTTTGTCCTATTTTTCTTAAAATTCATCATGGGTCCTCCAAATCATATCCACCTATAATGTAATTATCAAAACAAGTAACATTTCCCTTTTTAACAGTGAAAAATAAAAATTAATTTAATCAAACATAAAGTTCAATTTGTTATTATTTTTATAATTTTCAATACAAAACTAGTTTAGAAAAGTAGTGTAAGGGTGAAAAGGAAACAATTAATATTGGTGCAATCAGCATCCCCCTCATCTTTTCCTCCAATCATAGATATCTATCAAAATGTATTTCTAGTTGAATTCATAGAAATTCCTTTTGATAGAGTAGTTGAATATGATATAGGGATTGTGTTAGTTGTGAAACCCAATTTGATACCCCCTTATCATATGAAACTAGTTGATATAAATGAGCTCAAGGTACAACTTGGGGACTTGGATCAGAAGGGCTTCACTAAGATAAGTACTTCACCATGGCGGCACATGTCTTGTTCGCTAAGAAGGTGGATGGTAGTCTTTAAATCTATGTCAATTACCAAAATCTAAACTAGGTGATTGTGAAGAATAGATATCATTTTCTCATGATTGATTATATTTTCAATTAGTTTTTGGGAGACCGGTGGTTCTCAAATATTGATCATTAATTGGGCTACCACCATTTGTGGGTTAGAGAGGAGGAAATTCTGAAGACAATGTTTCAGATTAGGTGTGGGTTATATGAGTACTTGGTGATGATGTTTGGAATGAAAAATGTGTTGGTAGTGTTCATGGATATCATGAATAAGATCTTCCACCTATATATAGACTTTTTTATCATGGTGTTTATTAGATAAATCCTTATCTACTCTCTAACTCTGAATTAGCATGAAATACATCTTGAGATAATATTGGGTATACTTTGAGCACATTGACTTTACTCCAAGCTGTAAAAGTGTCACTTTTGGATTTATGAGGTAATTTTCTTAGGTAATGTGGTGTCTGAGATTAGAATATTTATAGACCTAGAGAACTTATATATAGTTATTCATTATAAACATCCTCTTAATGTGTTTGAGATCAGGTGATTTTCGAGCTTGTCAGGATATTACCAATGTTTTATCAAGGAATTATCTCAATTATCATCCCGCGTGGATATGCTGAAAAAGAAGAGAGTAAATTAATAATGGTAAAACTAGTGTTAAGGGACATTTCTTTATTTAAATAGTAGGTTTACTATAGCTCCAATATTGATACTTCCCAATCTTGGGATCAGATGCGCAGTATACTTCAATATATCAGGAATTAGTTTGGAAGTGGTACTAATTTAGAAATATAAAGTAGTAGATTATGGTTTATTGATGTTATTAATATTTTCAGGACTTATTATATACTCCCTTTACTGATTTTATATGAAATTTTCATAATTTTTGTGAAATATTAATGTTTTAATACTAAGTATAATTTTTGAGAATTTTTAGAAGTAGTCCAATTGAGTGTGTTTACTATTTTATTTTTAACTCTCACCCTAATGATCCAAATTGTGTTGTTATTGTTTTTTATGATTTATTATTCAATTTAACACATATAGTTTGAAGGAATAATTTGTACATTCTTCCATTTTAAGGGTCGTATGGACCACACAAGAAGGCCCACAAAATCTGTGAAGAAACTGGACCATCCATGAGGATTGAATTACTGGGATCGATTGAGAAGTGAAAATTAATTCATTCTCCTCTAACCTTCAGGGGAAAATTTAAGGAGTCTTGGATAAATATTGTAATCCCAAATCCAAATATAAGTGGCCCAATTGATTCATTTAAACTCATCCCACCATTATGGATGGGAAATAAAATCAGTACAATATTTATGACATATCTCATGATGTAATCATCAAATCAAGCTGAGATATTTCAGTGTGAAATAGGAGATATATTTGGACTACTTTGTTGAAAAAAGAGTTTGGATTTGAAGGCATATTTCTGTTGATAAACCCATTCACATTTCGGCCTTCTAAAAAGTATGGATTGAAATGGACAGTTTAACTTTGTTTAATCAAATCACCATAACTTTGGACACATAATTCTAAATGAATCAAAATTTTGAGATAAGTCGACCAAAATTATTTTCTAAAACTTTTAAGAATATCCTATCTCTAGATTCAGCTGCCGGAATATCCAAATTGGTGATGAAAGTGGAGTGACAGATTGGGAATGCAAACCGTCCACTTCCTTGGGCTATAAACACATCCCCCTCTTCTCCTTTAAAGGGGTTGGAATTTCAGAGAAAAGTATGATAGGTTGGCATGACCAAGGCTCTAAAAAATGATTGATAGGATCTTCCATACTCATGTTTTTACTTGAGAAACCATTCCTCATTTCTTCCTTAAACTGGCCTTTAGATAATGAAAAAAAATGATTTGCAGTCATTTACTTTTGTGTTGTTCTTCGTTTGTAATCGTACAAGTGTTTGTGTTTTGTAATTATGTTTTAATGAAAGTTTCTTCTTCAATATAGCTTATTCTAATCCACCTTATATAGTTTAATATTAATGTTCTTAAAATATTTTAAATAAAGTTAAAACCCTTTCCCTTCTTTTGCTTCCTCATTCAATAAAAATTCTTTTTTTAACTCTCTTCATCGATCGTGTGTGTTCGATGCACTACTCTTTTCTTATACCGTTCTTTTTGTTATATTTATAATTCATCACCATAATCATATATTACCAGATTAATAACCATCTTAATGTATGAGTAAATATAACATTTTGGTGAGTCATTATTTAGATATGTTAAGTGATTGAGAGCTTTTTCTCGATGAGTATTCTTTAATTTAACATTGTGTATGTTGGACTTAACATGTCATAGATTAATGACATGTTTTGATTAAATGTGTGGTTTCCATGGATTATTGGAACTATAAATACACTACCATCAACAATCTCTAATTGATATTATAACCATATGTTAATTTAAGTCTTGTATTAAAGCCTTAACACTTAGGAATTCCAATCAATGTTATCTTGTGAAGTGGGTGTTAATTTAAATGCAATATAAAGAAAATATCAAGGATATCACAAGATTAACTCCTTAAAAATGAACTCTCCATAATCTTTATCAAATTTTTAAATCAAACAAAAATCATTAATCACTTCATTTAAGCTCTGCAAACAAACCCACCCAATCAAAATACAATCAACTAAAAACATTCGACTATTAAAAAGGTATCATCGCCGAGAATTTGACCCAAGTGATGCTATACACATTAGAAGAGCATCTCAACTTTGAACGGTCAATAGGAAACAAATGGATGCACTTTCGGTTATAAAAGTTGTGGCCCCATGAGTGGAAATACCCTAACCATAACTTATAGATGGCAGTTTTGGTCCATGCACTGAAGTGTTAGACACACTATATCTTCTATGATAGATTTTTATTATAAACTGAATAAAATAACCTACATTATATATTCACACATTAGGAACTACAACAGAGGAAAAGGAATTGGGTATATTATCTCCAAACATTTGACTCTGATATGGATTATGCAGTAGGGAAAGGTAAAATTGTTTTATATGTTCTTTGTTGTAAGATGCAGGTTGAGAAAGATCTTGGTGAGCGGCCTTTAGAGGAGAAATTGTGTTGGATGATATTATTGGATGACTAGTGGATATATGATTCTAAGGATCAAGGATCGATGAATTATGCTTAATTGGTGGTCAAATATTCTCTAGTAGACAGGTTAAAATATGGATTGGTCACTGACCTAGAGTGTGATGTGATATGGGAATAGCTAGTTGGAGGCGACTTGATACCTGAGTGGTCATTAGGCGATGATGATGTGATCCTTGTGCATGGTAGGGAAGTAGTCCCTACATCAATGCAAGAGTATCTAAATAGGTACTTCTATATTTCTATATGGGTGATACATCCTGGTGTTACAAACATATACCATGACTTCAGACGATAGTTTTGGTGGCCTGGGATAAAGAAGGACATCACTGGTTTTGTTTCTCAATGCCTTGCTTGTATGAGGGTAAAGTTTAATCCCTAGAATCCTGGTATTTTTCTCCAGAAACATATAGTTACCATGTGGAATTGGGAGGATTTCATAATTTAATTTATGGTTGTGTTACCTAGGACTCCAATGAGTCATGATGATGTTTGGGTGATTTTCAATCAGATGATGAATGTTGTAAAATTATTACCAATCTGGGCGACTCAATCAATGTAAGAGCTGGTAAAGTTGTATGTATATGAGATAGTATTATTAAATGGAGTTCCCTTGAGATTTTTTTTGAAAGTGATGTATATTTGTTTCGCATGTCCTTGAAACATGATATTCTAGATTTAAGAATCCATGTTTACAGGCGATTTCTATTGGATTTATTCATGGAACCGGAAACTTCCAACAGTTCATTATCCAAAGAGGACCTACTTTCCAAAGGCAGGAATTTGTTAAGTTTTGAACTTTACGATACCTAAGAACATGCATTGGTTGAGAGGATGGGAGGTCAGACTCATCACACCCTTTTGAGTGGAATTATTATCTAATCCGGGACTCTCTTTGAAATTAAAATATTTTCATGAATCCTTATTAATTCACCAAGTATATCATACGTATCCCTTGGAATTTAAAATCACTTATTTAACATGTATAAAATTTTAGAATTATGAGTATGTATTCGATGTTTTCCATCAATGGTATCCTCTAATATACTGATTAGAGATTTTTTTAATCATCATTTATTATGATACAAGTTTTTAAGCCACTCAGTGGGGCACTATGGAGTTTATTGTCATCCATGGAGACGAAGGTTTGTTTTGATCTTTGGATCGTGCTCATAAAATGATCTACCTACATATCCTTGTGAAAGGAATCAAAACCCTCATAGTTCGGTTCCACTTAATGGGACACATCATACATTTTAAGTTCATGTGATAAGGACCTATAAGTGGAAGGTGCTTAGTTACAACTTAGTGTGGGACTTATGTTAAAACATCCCAAGGAATTTTGGAAAGGATATAGGTTTCCAAATAGGATAAAACCCTATTGAGAGTATGGCCCAAAGGGAACAGGGTTTATTTGAAGTGTTGGGTTTGAACCTCAAGGAGGATTCCCATGTATCCCATATGGATGGGAATCAAATCCCACGTAGTTCGATGAATCTCATAGGAGAATATAGTCCTCTTAGAAAGATGATTTTGGGATTACTTCCGGAAAAGGGATGCCTTGATGATTTGAGGATTGTATTTGGGACTTATTTCCTAAGTAGGATGCCCAAATTGGGTAATTAGGGTTGGATTCCTAAAGAGGATATCTAGTGAGCTCGGGCCCTGAAAGGTCTTCCTATGTATCCTGGATTGAATAGGAATCAGAGTTCTCATAGTTCATTAAGTGAGTCTTTGTGCAAATGTTACAACCATCGCGTATCTCTATGCCCATGTGAGTCATGCTCAGTGTGAGAAACAAGAGGATGTGAAATATTCAACAATGACACTTCATACTTTTCCTCCTCCGCTAATGGAAGAGGGCGTGTTGACTGTGTAAGAGGGTGAGGCTACGAACCTTCATTTGTTCTAATTACTTTGGATAAGGGTACAATGTAAGGAAGAAGGGGTGAAGGTGAGGGGATTATACCAGGATGGATACCCTAAAATTGGTTCTGGTAGGGGAGGGAGACTTCTCCTATACTTTCGCGGAATGGAAAGTTTGAAGTGTACCTTCCCTACTGGATAACTAAGGTCCTGGGTCACCTCTTTGAAAAGGGAGAGGCCGGAAGCCCACCATCTTCTAAACTGGGAACTTCCCAACACTGTTACTGGGAGAAAATTCCATGTGACTGCGGATATAGAAACACATAAACATCCCCTGAATCTTAACCCCATTGTGAAACAAATGTGGGAAACATCTGACTGCGGAGATACAAACCCAAATTGGAGACACGTTGATGTGCCTTATCCAATGGTCTGAGAAGTCAGGAGGTTTTGGGGGAGGCTTCAACTTACATCCTTTCAAGTAAGGGAACCAAGGAAAGAGATACCCTTCCATGAAAGGATTCAAGGGTATTTGAACTGGCCGCGTAGGTACTTCACGCAGATGTGTCATGTCGATACCCCGTGTTTCCCTATTGTGCAGGTATGGTGCGCAGATGTGTCGTGTAGGTACAGCGCGTAAGTATGGATGAGGACTGAAGAGAATGTTAAGAACTTCCAAATATTCCTATCCCTTTTAATTATCCCTTATTTTTTAGTTTAGAGAACTACCTGAGACAATTTGAGAGATCTAGGTGAAAGAGTTACGCACTGGGAGCTTTAGAGAATCTTTCACATTTTTTTCAGTCCAAAAATGGGGAGCCCAAGGGTCCTATTTATAGGCACAGATGTGACTGGTCAAAGAAACTTTGTTCATGCAGATATTCCATGTAGATCCACTGTGTAGGTGCTCCGCGTAGAGGTATCCCAAATCTTCTCGCGCGTAGTTCTGACACGTAGATGTGGCATGAAGCTCGTCCATGTAGCCCTGCTGCAAAGCTGGGCCACGTAGCTCTTTTGTGAAGCTGGTCTAGGTATCTCTTTCATGAAGCATTGCTGCATAGCTCTCTCACGAAGGTGATAGATATTTTTTTGATGTTTCCTTTGAACTTCTTGAATCTCTTTAAGTAGTGTCAACAAAATCCCACCCCCCCCCCTCAGGATTGGATCCGAAATATATAAAGAGGGTCAAGTCTTGAGGTGAATGTCTGGGGAAAAGATCACGATTGATTAATGAATTGAAAAATTGGGCCGCGCAAGAATTTTGCACAGAAAAGTCGTGTAGATATATCATGCAGTAATGGAGCATAGGTACGCCACATAGGTATGGCGTGTAGATCTTCGGTTTTCCTATAAATAGGTCTCAACCTTTCGCATTTTTTTCTTCAATTGTGCTTTCCAAAGTTTGGTGCTCTCGTTGTGTAGCTCGTCCGTTCAGTTGTATTGCATTGTGCTCTCGTTTAATTATCTTGAAATTTCTTCAAGGTAATATTATTTAAGCGGTAGATCTATGAAAAAAGTACTTCACCGATGGATTTGCACTGAGATCTCTGTCCAAGGACTTACGTGACTGACTTTGTCGAAGGACCTTGTCGAAGGACCTATGCGAAAAGTGTCCTTTTCCAAATTTCTTACTTTCTTCTTTAGAAATATGATCTTTAATTTTGGTCATTCTTTTGAAGGAATGAATGAATCATTTGATGACCCATACTGAGGAAGCTAAGGCTAGCCAAAGTGAAATGATGAGGATCGTCGGGCTAGATTATTATGACACTGTTGAGAGTACTTTTCATGGGCTATGGAAGGGTCTAATTCCATACCAGTGTGACTATCCACAAAGTCCTTACTTACCTCTGTACGGGAATGGACTTTTGCAAGATTCCCATTTTCCATCTATTAAGAAGTACTTTCCCAAGAATTGGTTTCTTCAGTATTCCAACTGTAACTGCATGAATATTAATGCAAGGGGTTCCAATACAAGAAGGAACAGTCCCTATTAGTTGCATCCTTCATCACAGTGGTTGTACTCCAGATATGAAGGATCATGTTGTATAACCAAGACCACATTGTTATTATTTCACTTTTCGATCTTCTCAAATAGATCAATTGAATGGTTGGAAAGGATATTGGGACCTTCGTTCTGGAGGGGGTGTGAAACCCGAGTGGATGTGGGCATTCTGGGTACGTCGGACTTGTGTATAATTCATAAAATAATTATCATACGTTCAAATTTATGAAGCTGTCTAGATGAGGCAAGATTATGTTCACAAAAATGAACTCATTCCGGAATTACTGAGCCAATAGATCCCACAAACAAACTCCTTTCATTTGACGCATGGTGAAGTTGGTATTAGTCTCTGGGATGTTTACCAAATAGATGGAATTCCTATTCTTGGGGAAATATATGATGAATTCATCCCGCCTAATTCAACATGGGGTGATGTTACCAGAACACCACCGCTGGCCCATGAATTATTTAAGATAGTGAAGAATTTACCCATGGATAAGAAAGATATTCATGCAAGAGTGTGGATGGATGCTTTCTTAGAACCAACAACAGAGAAAGGTCCAACCTGTGGACATCCTACTATTTGTCCTTCTGCCGATAACCGAGGAAGTTAAGGCACATATTGTCCTACACTGGAAAGAGGTGATTACAAGAACTGGGGTTATATAGTCAAACCTGATATAGATGAAAAAGTACTCTTATCTACCTTCCTTGATATGTGGCTAAGTGTTTATTTTCTTTCATTTCATGAATCTGGTGGTGGTGTTAGATCAGGGACTTTTGTAATTACTGCTAAATTGGTATAGGGGAAGTATATTGGGAAAGAAACCCCATTTTGGCAAGAATTTACCATCTCCTGCTGCATTTATAAAATGGGAATTCTCCATTTAGAATTGTGGGGCCATTTCAAGTGTTTTGGGGCTGGATTGCAGCACATTTTTCTTCATACTCAGTATTTAACTCAGTCAGAGTTCCTAATGGTCGATTCACCCCATTTTTATAGAATTTTTCTTCTATTAAGCTTCTGAACTTGAGAACTGAGGAGGTACTAAAGGTATTTAATGTCTCAGGAGAATTCAACTTATTTCCTTTTGGTAATCCACCAACTAGAACAATTATTGATGATGGTAAAGAAGAGTATGAGATAAGATATTATATTATGGCATTCCGGGATGGTGTACTATCAACTAGGATTGATGGTGAAATTATCTATGAGTCTAATGTGCCCTATAGGTTTGCTCGTCAATTCAGTTGTCTTCAACAATCAAGAACCTTTACACCCACATATGTCAGACATGAGAAGCACCCATTGGTAGCACGAAAATTATGGATTATCATAGTTTTAGACGTATCCAAACTATCAATTACATTACCTCCACCAGATGCATCAATCGGATTGGAAGATGGGTATGTCAAAGCTTGGGTTTCTTCATATCCTCAAGGGGCTCTGACAAAAGGAGTATATCGAGTGGAGGCTACAATGACTATTGCATGTGGAAATCCTGGCAGGATGTCCAAGGACAAATATGATATAGAAATTTCAGAGGTTTCAGATCCCTCAAAGAGTCTTCGCAGGAAGTACACCAGGAATTCCAATGCTAAAGAAGCAATACCTCCAACGCCAAGGCGATCCAGTCACAGCCATCAAATAGAGATTCTTATTCCACCTGTTGAATTTTCTGGGGAAGAAAGGTCTGAAGAAGATCTTCAATCAGAAGGTGTCGAACCTCTTCCACAGTCAACCAGGCCAAAATAGAATTATGTGCGACCTTCATCCATTCATCATTGGGAGATTATAACCCGTGATCTCAGGGATTCCTGGGGATTTATTCAAAATGGAATTCAAATACCAGATATTGGTGA
Source organism: Viscum album (assembly GCA_963277665.1). Classification (NCBI taxonomy): domain Eukaryota; kingdom Viridiplantae; phylum Streptophyta; class Magnoliopsida; order Santalales; family Viscaceae; genus Viscum; species Viscum album. Next base: position 798,266,695 of record OY728150.1, on the reverse strand, counting down.
TATCAAGACACCTTCTGATTTCAATCTGGAAAATAACATATCTGAAGTAAAAAAGTATATCGCGGATCTAGAGACTTTTATATATGAAACTAATGAACAAATCCTAGCTTCTAAACGAGTATCTCATATTCTAGACTTAGGAGTCTGCGAAGGGGTACTTATCGACTCTTAGGAGGAATGGTATATTTAAGTTAATACTGAGAATGTATTTACCTTTTTCTTTCATCTCAAATCTTCTTTATCATTTGACATCATTAATCCTGATGAAAATGTATTTCTGCACCTTGAATGTAGAGAAGGAAGATCTGGACTGACTCTTGAATTGCCTCAGTATAGTCTTGCAGGTTCTCCCATTGGTGCAATGAATAATCCTCCCAAGTCTCTAGAACTTTCTCTAGGAGCAAGAATCGTGAATGGGGTAATGGCAGCAGATAATCCTCAACCATTACCTCAAGTTTCCCCTACTAAGAGAAGTGTTTCAATCTCTCCTCAATATTTTGAACAGAAACACAAAAGAGAAATGAGATTTCTTCAAAGCGTTCACCAAAAGAGTAAGTATTTATACAATATTTAGGGAATACAATTTTCTCAAGACATTCTTGTAACCATACTTTATCCTCTTGTAGGATCTATGTATCTTTCCTCTCTCAAGGGATTAAGAGTTAATGCTTCACAACCAGAAAAAGAAGTCCCAAGGGAAACCCAGGTTCATGTTGATGTATCTATACCGTCAACAGATTCAGCTATACTTGCTTCTGGCTCTGTTGAGAGAGAGGAAGGCCATGGTAATATTAAATACATTCCCCAGTTACTTTTGTCAAAGGATCCTGAAAATAATCAATACTGATATTCCTATTGCTTCAGAAGAAAGGACTAAATGGTGAGGATGTTGTATACCTTAAATGGCGAGGATGCTGTAACATTTCAGGTTGAATACACTGAAATGATGGACACCCTTAATCCGAATATTGATATTCCAGGTTCAATCAAAGAGTTTGGATATTTCCATGTGGAATTTCAAGGAAGTAAGTTCCTATTCCTGCATTTTCCATACATAATTTGTTCTTTAACTTGTTTTTTTACATAAAAATTCACTTTATTGATCTTTATCTGCAGAAAATGTCATAAAGGCTCTTCAAGAACACGGTGTTCCACTTTATCCTTTTGCTGGGGATAAAGAAATACTTACAGAGGATCCTTCATCAAGAGACGTTTCGTAGCCTTCAAATGTCATATCTGAACAAATTCATCCCCCTACTCAAGAAACACCTTCTCAAAACACCAGAGCTGAAAATACAGGAGATGAATCCAATCAAGTAGATGAATTATTGTAGGGTAAATATAGTCAGTCTTCTGATTCATATTTGTTTCCTCTATTCGAAACTAATAATGACCTTGATTTATTTTTTAGGGTTATCTTCTCCTAGATCAGAGGGTGAAGCTTCTACCATCCCAAGAGAAGTAGAACAAAATGATTCTTTAAGAAACCTATTTCTAGAGTACATTTTACCTCATGGTAGTGACTTAGATTCATATTTAGAGATACAATATGCTCTTGGTATGGCATGTAAGAAGACATGGTTGAAGATCTGGAACATAATTGCTAACAATCCTTTGGATGAATTATCATCCCATTTTTCAAAACTCCTAGAATTATTTTGTGTGTTGGGATTTGGTGGGATCAATTATCGGCCGGTCTACGATGCCATGAAAGAGACTATCCACCTACGGGAGCAGGAGCATAAGCTGTGATAAGATCTTGAATAGTCTAAAAAAATCATCAATATTAAGGTCTTTCAAGCTGCAGTGGTTGAGGCGCAGGACAAATCAAAATAAGAAATCACTTGAGATTATCCAAAAAATCAAAGAAGCCACGAAAGAGTTATTATCTCTTCAACATCAATTGGATGTTGTTCATAACAAGCATGAGCAACTGAATCAGACATAAGGAGAAACCCAATTAGAGGGGATAACTTCCATTTCAACAGCTAAGGAAGCACTTCGTCAGGAATAAGAGGCTGGAGTTGCTCAATTATCTCAACTTCAACAGGCAGCTGAAAAAGCTTATGAAGTGGTTCAACAAATGAAAATTCATGTTGAAATTTTTTTTTAAAACATGATAGAGAGGCTTTAGTTTGTGGATGGCCCTCCATTTTTACATGAATGAATGAAATTTTTTTTCCAATAATATACATGCCTTCATTCCTGTTCTTATTTCATGATTACAATATGAAAGGTAAATGATGATAAGGATTCCTTTATGTTAAACAATTATCATTATAATAACAAGAATGAGGTGCTTAAATTTTTCTTATTAAGCTGAGGGATTTAAGGAGCATAATTTTATTATTTCTAGGGTTACATGGATAACCCCACAAAGTTTGTATCTTTTGACTTTTCGTTGCTCAATATTTCCTAAATCATATAAAAAATGTATATTTAGTGAGCTGGGACTCGACTTTTGTTCAGAGAGACCTTTGCGGGTTCTTAGTCTGATGAGTATCAAGACTTTTGTTACTAGCAATTTAAAGTCATGCATATTGGACTATAAAGTGCTAATATTTAGGGTCGAATGACTTTGACTGTAAATTTTGAATTAGATCTCAAACAAAACTTTTTCGCTAATAATTTCTTTAACATTCTTTAAATATTTCCAGGGGAAATCTTGGGCCATGATTTTTTTATGGATACCAAATCTTAAAGCATGAATCACCATAATGTGTGTATTTTCTAGGAACTAAGTTACCATTACTTGAAAAACCTGTTTATGGGGGCTACATCATGCAGGGCCAATTAGGGAATATACTGTATAGCCAAATAGTGGCATCTTTTGACTGACAGGCCTGTTATGTAGGCAACTTATGCAAGGCTGCCTAAGGGCATGTACTGCATAGTTAGGAAAAAGAGCTATCAGAAGTTTGACATTCTATTGCTAAAAAGTCGAAGAAAGTTTATGGAGATTCAGATTTTCCAAATCATAGAGATTGGTTTATGGAGAAATGTAGCTAAATATGGAAAGGTAATTTCTAATTAAGGTATCCAAAGAATTAGAGGAATAAGTCTTTTTCAATGGTCTAACCCAAATGTAAAAGATATGGTGTTTGTAGTTTTAGGTCATACAACTAGGACCAGAAATGGAAAAAATATATAACATATGGTCAAGTGATTTCAAGATTATTTCATAGTGTATCGAGCATATGATGAGGGAAATGTGTAAACCATGGTCTTGAAGACTTTCAGATTGTGAGAAAGATAATGGGACAAGAATACTTGAATGACTATTTGAAAATACAGATTCTTGTATATTGTCATCAAATATTAAAGGGGACAAAGATACTATAACCAAGAACGAAGTTAACATTATTTGAAAAACCCATTAAGGGGGCTATATTATGCAGGGCCAACTAGGGAACATGCTACATAGCAAAATAGTGGCATCTTTTGACTAACAGGCATGTTATGTAGGCAACTTATGCAAGGACACCTAAGGGCACATGCTGCATAGTCAGGCAAAAGATCTCTCAGATATTGAAAACCTTGTTACCAGAAACCATAAGAAAGATTATGAAAATTTGAAAGAAAATTTCAAGATTAAGAGTGTGAGATATGGAAGGGGGTTATTCCCAATGTATTTGATAAATATTTGAATCAATATTCTCCATAAACTTGATTTCCTTTACATATATCTAACTCATATGTAAAATGGAGGCTTTCTTTGTTTCCCTTGAATGAATATGGTACTATACAGTTTTAAGTCAAGCAATGAGTACATTATAGTATGCAGTTTCACATCATGCAGTAAGGACATTGATAACCCCATAAGAAATTGAAAACACCCTATTTATATAAAGAATCAATTCACCCAATTCCTAAGCCCGCGTGAGCTATGGTCGGTGTGAGAAATAAGTAACATTAAGGGTTTCTTTTATAATATAAAGGTGATCCAAGTGAGAAATAGGGGAGTTAAATTTCCATGCAGTTTAACGTCATGCGGTAAGGATGAGAATGAACCAATATGAAAGAAAAGACACATTGTAACTGGATTAAGGGATAAAACCTAAATTTCATTCTGTGTCTTGCTAGATAAGGAATCAATTCATGCATAGTTCTGAAAACATTTCCTATGTAGATTTGATTCTCATACAAGAAATAAAAGGGGGGATTTTTTATCGCGGCTGGGCCCAAAAATTGGAGATTTAGTCGTCTCTATGTATATCATTAAAAAAAATGATAATCAAGACATACGTAGTTCTTTAAACAATAATTCCTCATGTTAATCAGATTTGGAATGAAAAATGAGGGCTTTTAACACATTCTAAGAGAATAGTAAACCTTAAGGCATAATATGGTATATAGACCAAATCATATATCTTAAGGAAACACTATGTATAGATCTGATTCATATACAGGAGGAGAAAATAAAATAAGAAAATTGTGTGATTGTGGTTGGGCCTCGAATTGGAGATTCAGGCATCTCTACGTATCTCATTGGAAAATGAGAATCAAGCCATACATAGTTATTGAAACTTAGTCTCTGCATATCTGACTCTGACATGGGAAATAGAGGGACTCATGTACTAATAAGGAGTAGTGATGATTTCAATAACATTTTCTTATGGAAACTTATAACTTCTTATAGAGAAAACGTTAGCTGTACAAATGATGTCATGCAGTTTAACGTCATGCGACAAGGACGACAATGCTATACACTTTAACGTCATGCAGCATGGACACTTATGGTTGTTATGAAGTTTAATGTCTTGCAACTAGGACATGGGGGATGTGCAGTTTTAAGTCTTGCAGCAAGGAAGTGGTACCGTGCAGTTTAAAGTCTTACGGTGAGGACTAATTATGCAAAACTATATAAAGTATTTCTTCAAAAATCTAGTATTGGTTGGGATTGTGATGAGCTCTCCATCCATTGAGATTAAGGCATATGCTCCATTTGAATAAAAATTATCTATGGAATAAGGTCCTTCCCACTTTGGTTCAAGTTTTGGAGGTTTCTTTCCTGGTATCATTGAAGTTATAAGGACCAATACCAATTCTCCTTGAAGGAATGAACGAAGAAGAAATTTCTTATTAAAAGCTCACGCAATTCTGTATGGATAGACTTCTAGATGATGCAAAGTATGCAATATTTTCTCATCTAATCATTCCAACTCACTGAATCATTTCCGAGACCTTTCATTTTTAGATAATTGATCATATATTTCAACTCTTAGTGAAGGAAATTACATTTCAATTGGTAAAACCGCTTCAGTTCCATATACCAATGAAAAAGGAGTTGCTTGGGTGGAAGTACAGATAGTTTTCTGATAAGCCCATAAAGCATTCAAAAGTTTATCAGGCCATGATTTCTTATCTTTATCCACCATCTTCTGGAGTATATTTGATAGGGTTTTATTGAAAGGCTCTATCTGTCCATTGGCCACCACATGATAGCAAGATGAATGGTTGGATTTGATATTATATTCCTGATATAACTTTCTTACTTCAGCAGAACAAAAATTGGTTCCATTGTCCATCAAAATAGTATGAGGGATGCCAAATCTGGTGATGATATTAGTTTTAAAAAAACTAATGATGTTTTTAGCTCCAACTTCCTTGAGAGGTATTTCCTTATCCCACTTAGAGAAGAAATCAGTAGCAGTGAAAATATACTTGAACTGCTTAACTGTGGCTGGAGGATAAGGCCCTACTACATCCATTCCCCATGTGGAAAATGTACAAGAGTATTTAGTTGTATGTAGTAACTCTGGGGGTTGATGAATGAAGTTGGCATGCACTTGATAGGGATGAAATTTTTTTGTGAAGTATGTACAATCATGTGTCATTGAAGGCCAAAAGTATCAAAGCCTTTGAATCTGATTGGAGAGTCTATGCCCAGATTAGTGGGCACCACAATCTCCTGAATGAACTTCTTTCATGACAGTCACATTTTCTTCTCCATCAATACATCTGAAGATAATCCCATCAAAGCCCCTCTTATAAAGGATCTTTCGGTGGTTTGGACCATCATAAAGAGTAAAATTATCCGCTCGTCGCTGGATCTGCTCCTTCTCAGCCCTATTTGGTGGAAGTATCCCATTTTCAAGATATTCGATGATGGATGTTCTCCATCCCGTGGTATGACCATACGGTTTAAAAATAGGGAAAATTTCATTGATTTCCTCCCTCATGGTTTAAACAAAAGGTGAAACCATGTGGCGATGGGTTATGCTGATAACTATCCCATCCTGATTTGGATCTGCCAAGGCTATAGCTGCATTAGCTACTGCATCTGCTTGGGAATTTTGTGATCATGAGACAAAGGAAAACGTTGTATTTGAGGAAAATTCAGACATTAATTCTCTGACGTAATCACAAAAAGGTGTTAAATCTTCTTTTCTGATATAATATTCCCCATTGATTTGTTTGATTACCAATTCTGAATCACCTTTTACCTTTAAATGACCCATTCTCACCTGAAGGGCCAATTCCAAACCTGCGATGAGAGCTTGATATTTTGCCTCGTTGTTGGTACCACCTTCCGATAATAGAAAAGAATAAGGCAATACTGCCTTTTCTAGGGAAATAAGGACTATTCCTAATCCAACCTTGTTGAGTTTAAGATTTTCCAGTCTCTTCTATGTTGTAATTCTAGAAGCACAATAAAAATACATTTCACATGTCTGGGAATTATCTTTAATAGAGAAGACATCTTCATCAGGAAGTTCAGTATTAAATGATGTATCTTCTGCGAATGGATGCTCAGCAAGGAAATCATCCAAGGCTTGACCCTTTAATTCCTTTTGGGGAACAAACTGAATATCAAACTACTGAAAAATAAATTCCCACCATTCTAGACGTCCTGTAAGCATAGGATGACTGAGGATAAATTTGAGTGGGTTATTACAAGATAACAATTTCACCTCATGATGTTGTAAATAATGCCTCAATTTCTGAACTACAAAGATTAATCCCAGAAAACACTTTTCAAAATTTTAATATCAAGTTTCCGCATCAAGAATAGTACTACTGAGATAGTAAAGGCTTTTTTCACTCCCAACATCATTCTTTTGGGCAAGGAAGGCACCTAGTGATCACTCTAAAGCTACCACATAGAGAATAAGTGGTCTTCCTTCAACAGGCGTCATTAACAATGGTGGAATCAAGAGATATTTCTTAAGTTTATCAAATACCTCTTGGAAATATTCGGTCCATTGGTAGGTAACTCCCTTATTCATTAATCTAGTGAAGGGTAAAAATTTTCTTGCCAAATTGGTGATACAGCGCTGAATATAGGCCAAGTGTCCTTGAATTCCTCTTAATTATTTCAAATTTCTAGGAGGTAACATACCAAGGATTGATTTTGTTTTCTCAAGATCAACTTTAATACCAAGATGGCATAAAAAACCAAGGAATTTTCCTGAGGTTACCCTAAAAGCACATTTCAAGGGGTTTATCTTCAAATTGTGTTGTTGAAGTTTGTTGAATATGATTTCTAGATCATCCAAGTGATCAGAAAATTGTCTGGATTTAACCACTAAATAATCCACATAAAATTCAACAAATTTCCCTAAAAAGGGTTTGAAGATATGGTGCATGGTAGTTTGATACGTTGCACTTGCATTTTTCAGGCCAAAGGGCATTACCCGGTAGAAAAACACACCTTGAGGAGCTCTGAAGGCTGTAGAATCCTCATCTTCTGGAGCCATTCGGATTTGATTGTACCCAGAATATCCATCCATGAAGGAAAATGATTCATATCCAGCCATTGCATTAATTAGATGTTCTGTAATCGGGACTGTAAAATCATCTTTAGTACAATGCCTGTTAAGATCTCTGAAGTCAATCCAAAATCTAATTTGTCCATTATTCTTTTTCACAGAGACAATATTAGCCATCGATTTGGGATATTGAACATCTCTGACAAAGTTAGCCTTAATAATCTTATCAACTTCAGATTCAATTTTGGAGGCATAAGTTGGGTGAGTTCTTCTTGATACTTGCTTGAATCCTCGATGTTCTTCTAGAAAACACAAATGATGAATGGAAACATTGGGATCAAGACCCGTAATTTCTGTATAATTCCAAGAAAATACATATCGATTTTTCTTTAGAAATGAAGTGTTCATTTCTTGTTCTTCAAGAGTCATGGATGCACTAATTAAAGGGGCGTGGATCTTCTTTTGTACCCAGATTTATTTTTCTGAGTTCATCCACAATGGTAGAGATACCCTCTTCAAATGATAGAGGAGCATCCTTGAGATATTCCCCTTCTTATTCAATATGTGTTACTTCTTCTGTTTCTACATTCATAGTATCTGAAGAAGCAGAATATCCATGGTTAGGGTAGAAGTTGAAATTTGACCATCTTGAAGAAGAGGCTTCCATTTCTGACCCTATTGATGATGAAGGGTCTTCCTAGGGTGATAGAGAGGAGATGATGGATTAAGAATTAACATCATTGTTTTCCTCTGGTATTGTCATACCTTCTTCTGTCCTAGTTGATGAAGTATAGAATTGATGGACTTAAGTGGATGAAATGAATACATATCCATTTAAGCTTTCATCACTTCTTGGTGAATCAACAATTTCTCCCATACTGTCTTGCTTGGTAGCTGTAATTGACATTAGGTAAGTTTCCATAAGAGTGTCTAGATTTAGGTCCATCATGTCAATTTGAGTGATAGGAAACACATAATCTGTACTCACATGTATGAATGGTTTTACTGGAATCTTTTCTAAAACACTTGGAGCATTAATTTTGGTGACCTTCTTTGTCGTGGATTTTTCCTTTCCCTCCATGTGATAAAAGTTTTCCTCAATGTATTGATATTCACATGTTTTTAATGGGTCCTTGTCACCATATAATGTCCCAATTTGACCATTGAAACAATATTTGAGACATTGATGGTATGAAAAAGGCACAGCCGCATGTTGATGTAGCCAAGGTCTTCCAAGAAAAATGTCGAAGGCTGTGTCCTGACGAACAACCATGAAATCTGAATTAGACCCAAGGTCTCCAAACTGAATTTTGAGTGTAATTTCACCCAGAGTTTCTTGTTCATTCTTATCATATCCTTTTAACATCAAAGTAGAAGGAGATAAATCAGATTCGGTGAGGCCCAATCGATGAAGTTTACGAATAGGAATGAGATTGACTCCTAATCCATTATCAATGAAAGCTCGTCGGATGTCTATATCATTGACTTTTCTAGATAGATACAAAGGTCTGATATGTCCATGTACAACATCATCTTCATCTTCATCTTCATCTATAAAATATATCACTGCATGGAATTCTGTAGAATCATTCTCTATATGGTAGACCTCAGCCGCATCAATTTCAGTTTTGAATTCTTGAGGACTTGACAAAGCCTCAATAAGCGCCTCTCAAAGATCTTTTGATAGATTCAAGGAATCCATAATTGATAAATTAGCCGGTACTTGGTCCAAATGTTTCAAGACATCATAATTTTGGTCCAAAGGTCTGCGTTTCCCATCATGAAAATGTGGTTTTTCATGTGCCTTGGAAGTTGATTCTTTGGCAGTAGATGCATCCTGTATCGGGGTAGGAGTTAGAAACACTCCTATATTCGGTAGATTAGACTTACTAGGTCTATCTATCTGCTGAGAGGAAGAATGTGTAACCTCTAACCGGTCTTTCAAAATAACTGTGTCAGGACCAAATCTTCCATGTGTGGAAGAACTTTCTTGTTCCTGTTGATCCTTCTAAAATGCTTTTCCACAAGTTTCTGGTGCATATACAGTTCTAGCAGGGGTAGGATTTAAATAGTGGCTTCTGGAATATCCACGTCTTCCCCTATACCCTAGACCGTTGTCTCTTCCTCTAACTCCTCTGTCAGATATAGGGAACATTGGATCATCATGATCGAAACTGTCATCGGCATAGGGATCTGTTAAATGAATCATGTTAATAGAACCAAAGATCAATTCTTCATCTGATGAAGATTATGCCTGATGAACCAGTTCAGGATGTTCTGTTTGGTGGGATGGTGCCCGTGCTTTTGAAGCAGATGGCATAAAATCTTCCAGAGTCAAAGATAGCTTATTCTTTGACACGAACTCGTCTTCTTCTGGCTAATCTTCTTTCTTCAAATTACACTGCTCTTTGAGGATTTTCCTTTTGATGAAGGGGGTTTTGTTGTGGCAGAAATAGCAGAAGACACAATTGGTTGATTCAATTGTGTTTGTAAAATGGCATGAGTTTGATTGATCGTTTTCCTGACCATCTGATAGAGCAAATATTTTCAATTAATTTATATTTAATATAATTGTTTTAAACCCACAAAATTGTTCCTTTAAGATGAATTGTTTCATTTTTATGATTTTGGTGTTATTTTGAGCTGAATAGTAAAAATGGGCCATTTTGGATTTTTAACAGTTTTATATTATTTCTGTAGTTTGTCCATAACATTATCTACACTAATCCAAATTGAAAAATTGTTTCTTTTCCAGATTCTACACATCCAGGGATTCATTTAATATTTTTTGACTAAAAGTTTAATCAGCCATATGGAAGCTTAAAAGAAGCTCGCAAGTGGGAGAAAGAAAACCGTTTGCAGTTCTGCCTATTTTTTGTGTGGGATCCATAACTCATTCATGGTGGGCCCAAATGTTATTCTATTATATGGGTGGACGCAAAAAGAGTTTTATAACATCTTTTATGAAGGAAAATCCATGGGATTTGGCCGATTGAGGGTCCATTAAAGCTTCTTAATCTGGGGGTTGGCATTTTGGAGAGTGTGATTGGACAGAATAAATTTTCAAAGTCAAATGGCCATAACTCTCGAAATATATGTCCAAATACTATAAGATTGTTAGGGGAAACACAAAAGATAATTATGAACAACATTTAAGAAGGGATCAATGCGTGTAGAGTTCATTTATTAGGTCCAAAACGCGACAACATTCGAATGATAGAAATATGGCTATAAAAGGAGGAGAACTCTTCCTCCTCAAAGCATCCCATATTCCATCCCATTCCTTATGGGATACCACAATCGGAGATGGGAAGAATCCAAGGGACACTCAGGGAAATTATTCTTCTGCATCATTCTGTTTATTTATTTTATTTTTCTTTATTTTAAAATGTCTCTCCTCTCTCGCATTATCTCTCTTACCCCATCCATGGAGGGGTAGTTTCATTTGATTGATCGAAAAGAGGGGAGGCTGGACCTATGTGTTGTGTTTGAGTTTTTGTGCCTGAAATGAATAAAATTTCTTCTTCTTTCTTATTTTGGTTTCAATTCTTAATTCAGTATTAAATTCTGAATGCATTAGTGTTTTGTTTTTGATTCTGAAATTATTAATTGCTTTGGTCGATAATCACATCTCCCTCCACCCAATTCTAATCTGTATACGGTGGAACACGATTAGGGTCTGGTGGTGATTGCTCGGTGGTTGTCAAGAATGTGTCTTGGATTATATGTCGAAATCTTGGTTTATTAGGGAACAAAAATTCCAGTTCTGGGATTGCTCTAATTAATCAAGAGACATTCTACAACCCTAAGCACATTGGAAGGAGGATAGACCAATCTAATGTTTTAGAAAGGAAAATTCTCATCACATCTATCTGAATAAGGGAGAGAGAGGACTCGGTAGATGAATCTATCTCTTACAAGTTTAAGGAATAATAAGAGATAAAATTTGGAAACCATGATGGCACAACACTAGGTCTAGCCGAACCCAATCTGATCACCATCTTTATCATTTGTTAAAATCAATCAATTTATGTTGTTTGTTTCTCTAATAGTCATTAAAATTAATTAAAACCAATCTTTTTAAGAAAACCAACAAAAAGTGACAACCTTGTTTTGTGTGCACTCCTCTTCGGGAGACTACCTAGGATCAACTGATATACTATACTTAGGTAAATAAAATATTGGTTTTCCATACCCCATGATAGGCGTGCGTCAAACTTGGTGATGTTGCCGGGTAGGCAGTGCCTCAAAGATTTTTTTAAAAAAACAATCTCTTTTGAATGACCCATAGTTCAAATAGAAATTTATTAGAATTTGATCCAGAAATTGAGTTCACAATAACCAAATTGAGAAATCAAAATCTTCCCAAATATTTCAAAGAAATCAATCGTACTGATTAAAGTGATACCTTGAGTGAAGACTTTGAACCTTTAATAATGGCTGTAAATCCCAACCGAACCCTACGTGACAGTTGTGAACCTCAATTTGTCAATCAAAATTATCAACATGCAATTCCTACCTTAGAAAATGATTTTGAATTGCGAATTAACAAGATCCAAGTGCTTCCTAAATTTCATGGTCTTGCAGGTGAAGACCCGAATCGACATATTCAGAAATTCACCTATGTCTGCTCCAGCTTCAAACCTCAAACAGTCACGGAAGAGCATGTGAAGTGGAGGGCTTTCCCCTTCTCACTAGAAGGAGCAGCAAAGGAATTTTTGTACAATCTGCAACCGGGGGAGATCAGTGACTGGGAAGATCTGAAAAAATGCTTTCTACAAAGATTCTTCCCAACATCCAAGAGAACTGTAATAAAGAAGGAGATTTATGTTATCCATCAATCAACTGGAGAAACACTCTATGAATACTGGGAACAATTCAAGAATCTTTGTGCAAGTTTTCCACACTGAGAAATAGAAGAGGACCAATTACATGTGTGCTTCTACCAATGATTTCTTGACAATGATAGGAATCTACTAGATTCCTCGTCAAGAGGAGCCCTCATTGACAAATCACTGGCAGATATACGAGTTCTGATTGAAAAGATTGCACAAAATTCAAAGTAGTTTGGCACTCAAGGTACGATAACCAGAGGAATCCATGAGGTAAGAACATCTGATTCAGTAGATTTAATTAGGAATGAAATGGGTGAACTCACCAGGTTGGTGCGACAAATAGCTGTGAACCATGTGAAGGAACAACAAGGACTGAATCAGGTATGTGGTTTATGCTATTCTAATTCTCATTACACTAATCAATGTCCATAAGTGCAGGGGACAGAAAGTTGTGATGCAGCCTATCAAAAAGGAAATACCAACCGCAAACCCAACCAGGGTATGGGTTTCAACAGAACCAAGCCAGAGAACCTTTTCAGCAGCAATATCAGAACCCGATACCATTCCAACAACCTTATTAGAAGACCTCCCAACAACAAAAAACTTTCCAACCACCACCTTTCTAGCGGAATAATTATGAGAAACCACCCACAAGTGCACCGACAAATGAATACCAATAGCTGAAGACAAGAGTTGCGGGAATAGAAGATAAGATGGACAAGATAGCTGATCAATTTTCAAGAATTATGGATGCTCACACCAAGAACCAAGGTAATCTTCCTGCACAAACAATTCCCAATCCAAAAGAGAATGTTAGTGCAATCACAACCTGAAGTGGGAAGGAGCTCACACCACCAGAACAATGTGAGGAGGATGAATCTAGGGAACCTGCTGAAGCTCTTCCTATCCAACCAAAAGATAGAGTCAACAAAAAAGTATAAAGAACAAGGTTCAAGAAAGAAAGACTGGAAACACCATTGCAGAAACAAAAAAGGGTGAAAAATGATATCCCAGTACCATTCACATCAGCATTGGTTGAGTCAAAGAAGGGAGAAGAAGAATGACTTAAACGGGAAATTCAGGAAACATTCCGAAAAGTTGAGATTAAAATTCCACTACTGGATGCAATCAGACAAATCCCTAAATATGAAAAATTTATGAAGGAGTTGTGTAATAAAAGAAAGAGGTCGGATTGAAATGAAAGAATCAACTTAGGAAGAAGCGTCTCAGCATTGATCACACCACCAATACCGCAAAAATGTCAAGATCCAGGGACTTTCTCTATTCCCTACACTATCGGTTCTTTAAATTTTACTGATGCACTATGTGATCTTGGAGCTTCGATAAATGTGACTCCTCACTCAGTGTTTTCATCTTTTCATATCAGAGAACTAAAATCAACTTGGGTGGTGGTACAATTAGTAAATAGATCCACCATTTTCCCAGCTGAAGTAATTGAAGATGTACTTGTAGGAGTAAGAGGATTAATCTTTCCAGCAGACTTTTATGTCCTTGCCATGGAGGAAGACCGAGCACCGTCCCAATCTCCCATCATCTTAGGGATACCATTCATGAAAACAGTGAGGACAATCATCAACGTGCATGAAGGAACACTCACTATGGAGCTCGGAGATAGTACGGTACACTTCAATATTCTTGATACGATGAAACACCCGTCTAGCAATCACTCACTTTTTGCAATCTCCCATGATGAAGGTATAGAACCAATTGAAGACTCAGGTATGCTTCATGACTTTTTATCTATGGGATAAAACTCTTAATTGTAATTTTATAACTCCCATGAACCTGAAAATTCTGATATCATATTGGAGGATGAGGTAAAATATGATTTTTTCGATGATTTGTTAAAAAAAGTGAGATTATTCCAGAGAATTCAACATTAGAAGTAGGAAACCTAAATGCAATATCATCCCCTGAACAACCCCCATGTTTAGGGCTGAAGCCTTTGCCATGTGACTTGAAGTATGCTTACCTAATGGAAGGAGAAAAATTTCCAGTAATCATTGCCAATAACCTATCCCATTTACAAGAAAAAACATTGATTAACCTTCTCAAAAGGAATTTCAAAGCTTTAGGATGGAGTTTAGGTGATATTCCTGGAATCAACCCTAAGGTATGATATCACAGGATATTTTTAGAAAGTGATTCTCAGCCAGTTAGACAACCTCAAAGAAGACTCAATCCCACAATCATGGAGGTCGTTAAGAAAGAGATTGAGAAATTGTTAGCAGCTGATATCATTTACCCAATCTCTAATTCTCAATGGGTCAGCCCAATTCATGTACTCCCCAAGAAAACCGGCTTGACCACTGTTATAAATGAAATAAATGAACTGATCCCCATGAGAATACAAAATAGCTGGAGAGTGTGTATAGATTACAGGAAGCTAAATCAAGTTACCAGAAAACATCATTTTCCTATTCAATTCATTGATCAGATGCTTGAAAGGTTAGCTGGAAAAACTCATTACCATTTTTTAGATGGATTCTCAGGATATTTTCAGGTACCAATTGCACCAGAAGACCAGGAGAAGACAACCTTCACCTGCCCTTTTGGAACATTCGCCTATAAAAGGATGCCTTTCGGGCTATGCAATGCCCCAGGTACATTTCAACAGTGTATGGTGAGTATTATCTCAGACCACATTGAGGATTTCTTGGAGGTGTTTCTTGATGATTTCACAATTTTTTGGAAATTCATTTGATCATTGCTTGGGAAATTTGGAAAAAGTTTTGAAAACATGCATAGAAAAGAACCTTGTCTTAAATTTTGAAAAATGTCATTTCATGGTTGAAAAAGGGATAGTGTTGGGGCACATAATTTCACAAAATGCGATTGAGTTTGATAAATCAAAAATGGATGAAATAAATTCCTTGCCATATACAATTTGTGTCAAACATGTTAGATCCTTTTTAGGTCATGCATGATTTTATAGAAGATTCATCAAGGATTTCAGTAAGATTTCTCTCCCTCTATCAAGATTACTTTTAAAGGATGCTGACTTTAATTTTTATTATGCGTGTTTGGAATAATTTTATGATTTAAAGGAAAGGCTGATAACATCACCAATAATACATCCACCCAATTGTGATTACCCTTTCAAGCTACTTTGTGATGTATCCAACCAAGTAGTGGGAGCCTCTCTATCACAGAGAATTGACAACAAGCCTCAAGTCATCTCATATGCATCAAGAACCTTGGATGAAACACAAATAAATTACACAACCATAGAGAAGGAGTTCCTTGCATTCATTTTTGCACTAGATAAATTCCGATCATATCTTTTGGGCACTAAAGTTGTTGTTTTTTCTGATCATGCAGCTCTTAGGTACTTAATGAAAAAGGTGGATGATAAACCATGGTTGGTGAGATGGATGCTACTCTTACAAGAGTTCAATTTGGAAATCAAATATAAGAAGGGGACTGAAAATCAAGTGGATGATCATCTGAGTCGACTACCCCACACCACTGAAACAGAAATCCCAAAGCAGAGCCCACTTAATGATGAGCTTCTTGGAGAACAACTCTACATCATCAAAAGTGAAGTACCATGGTATGCCAACATTGTCAACTATTTGGTAACATCTCAGGTACCCTCTCATCTAATCTTTCATCAACAACATAAGCTTAAATATGAATCAAGATTTTACATTTGGGAAGACCCATTTCTGTGGAAAATTTGTAATGATCAAATCATAATAAGATGCTTTCCAAGAAGTGAAATTGAATCAGTATTTGAATTTTGTCATAAATTATCTTATGGAGGCCACTTTGGACCTCATATGACTGCCCGAAAGTTTTTAGAATCTGGAATCTACTGGCCCACCTTATTCAATGATGCATATGAATTTTGTAAAAGATGTGAAAAATGCCAATTTTCTGGTAACATATCCAAACGAAATGAAATGCCACAAAAACCAATAACCTTTTGTGAAATTTTTGATGTTTGGGGCATAGATTTCATGGGACCATTCCCAATGTCATTTGGAAATTCAAATATTATTCTGGTTGTAAACTATGTTTCAAAATGGGTGGAAGAAAAAGCAACCAGAACTGATGATGCTAAAGTTGTTTGTGATTTTTTCAGGGCTAACATTTTCGGTAGGTTTGGTATGCCACGAGAAATCATCAGTGATCAGGGAACTCATTTATGCAACAGGAAAATGGAATCATTGTTAAAGAAGTATGGGGTGAATCATAGAACATATTCCTCATACCAGCCCCAAACAAATAGCCAAGTAGAAGTCTCCAATAGAGAAATCAAAGCCATTTTGGAGAAGACTGTTAAACCCAAACAGAAGGACTGAAGCCAAAAGTTAAATGATACATTATGGGCATACAGAACAACCAACAAAACACCGATAGGGATGAGTCCATATAGATTGATCTATGGAAAGAGTTTCCACCTTCCTGTGGAGTTGGAGCATAGAGCCTACTGGGCATCCAGAGATATGAATTTGGACCTTGAGAAAGATGGGAAAGAAAGAAGATTGCAGTTGCAGGAGTTAGAGGAAATTAGAAGGGAATATTTTGAAAACTCAATGATCTATAAAGAGAGAACAAGTATGGCCCATGAAAAGATAATTCAACCAAGAACCTTCAACCCTTGAGATCACGTGTTACTCTTCAAATCTAGACTTAAGCTTATGCCAGGTAAACTTCATTCCAGATGAGAAGGCCCCTTTACTATTATTCATGTATACCCCTTTGGTGCTGTGTAGATTCAAAAGGAAGGAGGAGTAATCTCATTCACTGTAAATGGGAAGAGGCTGAAGAAGTTCCATGGGACCGTACCTCAAGAACCAGTGGAGGAGATCGCACTCTTTCACCCTGAATACAAATGAACACCTACTAGGTTGTATCATTCCTTTACACTTGATTAAATGAAGTAAATCCATATTTTTGAAACTTACATAAAAAATTCCATTTACATTAATTGAGGACACTGCATCAATTAAGTGTGGGGGAGAGAATATTGTAGTCCAAGATATTTTTCGAAAATTTTAATTTTTTTTTGTTTTGTCGAGCCAACGACATTAAACAAAGGTGCTACCGAGAGGCAACCCGCATTTTCCCCCATTTTCCACTTGTCCTCTTAGTAATTTACCAGCATGATTGAACAGGACTGCACTATCAATTTTTTTCATTTTTTATATTTCATGTCCATTAATGAAGAAGTTATAGTGGGACTATACGTCGTGAAGAAAAGAATCCATTTGACAGGGGAGTAAGAGTTTCAATTCTATATTATCCAACTTTATTCCCTACATTTTTAGTCTTTTAAATAATTAATCAAAAAAATGCATGTCCACGCTTGAATTCATGTTTTAACTGACGTCTCTAGGAGACATGAGTTCCATAGGAATCCAGTGATTCCATGTTTTAGATTTCAATGTTAATGAGATTGAATGATTAAAATGGATAATTGGATGATTAAAGTGAAGCATGGATATTGAAATAAGGACTCGTGATTTGAGGGAATTAATTGATTCATGTAAATGAAATTTCCCTTCCATTTTTCATTCTTTGAATTTCTGAAATTCATGTGAATTAATTTGTTATTATTAATCATGCCATGAGTGATTGTCCAATATCATATTCTCATTACTGAGAGGATTTCTAGACCAAATATTTCCTATTTTATCTTGAGCATATTTCTTGAGTGATCTTGGGACGTGCCACCTGCTAGAACTTGTATTGAAACTTTTCAAAGCTATGACTATACAAAACCACATTTAAAATGATTGAGGCACTACATTGGCTAGTCACATATTTACCTGATACCCACCCTTACATTTATCCTTCATTATCCCATAGAATCCATGAATTTCCTTATAGGTTTAAGCCACATTACAAGATGATATTTCCTTACCTACCAACACTTTTAGTATTTTTGCATGGTAATTCAAGTTTGAGTGTGGGGGAAGGTCCTTTCATGTGTTTTTATTGGGATATGTATAATTTATGGGTGGTGTAATGTGTGCGTCATCATTTTGGGAAATTTATTATTAGAAAATTGGGCATGAGTCATCATTTCATTATGCTTCTTTCATTTCACATGGTTCTCCATAAAAAAAGAGAGAGAAAAAAAATAAAAAATAAAGTTGTGCATGTCTGGAGCTTTACAAAAAAAGAAAATAAAGTTGTTCATTTCTAGAGATTTACAAAAAATGGGGAGAACTTGGATGATATCATTCTTTGTAAATCATTTATTGACTCATGACCCATGTCATTAAAAGGGGAGCAGTGTTGTGATTAACATTTCAAGGGGATTTGAGTGAGGTTCATCTTGTGTTTTCACTTGATTAATCATGCATTGTACTTAAGAGTCAAACATCCTACTTCTGGCCTTAAATTATTTCGATCATTTACCCACCAACCCTAAGTCATAGAGTCATTTGAACCTTTATTTCAAGTCCTCATGATTTTATGTCTGTTTTGTCTTTACAAAGTGGAGAAAGTAGTTCTTTTACAAGACTATCGGTAAGGAGCAAGTTATCATGATATGAGCATAACTCCACTATTAATTGTATCATGAGTGATGAGAGAAAAGATTAAAAAGTGAGGTAGATCATGATTTGGCATGTTTAATAATAATAAATTGAGAATCTTGAATGAATGAAAGGAGAAGCTCCATTATTTTTCAAAGGGGAAAAGTAAAATGCATGAATTGATTGTTTCTTTGAAAAATGGAAAATTAAATTGGTATTTTTGTGGAACTGGAAAATTTTATTGGACATTGATAATCATTTGATTTTATTTCATTTGAAATTTAAATATTGGTGACATTGGTGCCCTTTGAATTCCATGTTGAGATTTTATGCTTGAGGACAAGCATAGTTTAATTGTGGGGGAATTGATATAGAAAATATTTTCAATTAATTTATATTTAATATCATTGTTTTAAACCCAAAAAAGTGTTCCTCTAAGATGAATTGTTTCATTTTTATGATTTTGGTGTTATTTTGAGCTGAATAGTAAAAATGGGCCATTTTGGATTTTTAACAGTTTTAAATTATTTCTGTAGTTTGGCCATAACATTATCTAGACTAATCCAAGTTGAAAAATTCTTTCTTTTTAAGATTATACACATCCATTTATTCATTTACTATTTTTGGACTAAAAGTTGAATTGGCCATATGGAAGCTCAAAAGAAGCTCACAAGTCGGAGAAATAAAAATGTTTACAGTTCTACCTAGTTTTGGTGTGAGATCTATAACTCATTCATGGTGGGCCCAAATGTTGTGATATTTGGTGGGTAGACGATAAATGAGTTTTAGAACATCTTTTATGAAGGAAATTCCGTGGGATTTGTCCGTTTGAGGGTCCATTAAGGTTTTCTAATTCGGTGGTTGGCGTTTTGGAGAGTCTGACCGGACAGAATAAATTCTCAGAGTCAAACAACCATAACTCTCAAAATACATGTCCAAATCTACTGATATTTTTATGAGAAACGCCCAAGATAATAATGAAAAACATTTAAGAAGAGCTCAATGCGTGAAGAGGTCATTTATTAGGGCAAAAATGCGACAACATTCGTAGGACAGAAATCTAGCTATAAAAGGAGGAGAGCTCCTCCTTCTCAAAGCATCCCATATTCCATCCCATTCCTTCTGGGACACCACAATTAGAGAAGGGAGTAAGCCAAGGGACACTCGGGGAAATTATTCTTCAGCATCATTCTGTTTCTTTCTTTTATTTTTCTTTACTTTAAAATGTCTCTCCTCTCCCGCATCATCTCGCTTACCCCATCCATGGAGGGGTAGTTTCATTTGAGTGATCGGAAAGAGGGGAGGCTGGACCTATGTGTTGTGTTTGAGTTTTTGTGCTTGAAATGAATAAAATTTCTTCTTCTTTCTTATTCTGGTTTCAATTCTTAATTCAGTGTTAAATTATGAATGTGGTAGTGTTAAGTTTTTTATTCTGAAATTATTAATTGCTTTGGTTGATGATCACATCTCCCTCCACCCAATTCTAATTTGTATACGGTGGAACAAGATTAGGGTTGGGTGGTGATTGCTTGGTGGTTGTCAAGTACGTGTGTAGGATTGTATGTGAAATCTTGGTTTATTAGGGAACAACAATTCCAGGTCTGGGATTCCTCTAATTAATCAAGAGACCTTCTAAAACCCTAAGCACATTGGAAGGAGGATAGACCAATCTAAGGTTTTAGAAAGGAAAATTCTCATCACATCTATCTGACTAAGGGAGAGAGAGGACTCGGTAGATGAATATCTCTCTTACCAGTTTAAGGAAGAAGAAGAGATAAAATTTGGAAACCATGATGGCACAACACTAGGTCTAGCCGAACCCAATCCGATCACCATATTTATCATTTGTTAAAACCAATCAATTTCTGTTGTTTGTTTCTCTCATAGTCATTCAAATTAATTAAA
This sequence comes from Viscum album, assembly GCA_963277665.1. Lineage (NCBI taxonomy): Eukaryota > Viridiplantae > Streptophyta > Magnoliopsida > Santalales > Viscaceae > Viscum > Viscum album. Next base: position 798,245,731 of record OY728150.1, on the reverse strand, counting down.
ACCAATCTTTTTAAGAAAACTAACAAAAAGTGACAACCTTGTTTTGTGTGCACTCCTCTTCGGGAGACTACCTAGGATCAACTGCTATACTATACTTAAGTAAATAAGATATTGTTTTTCCATGCCCCACGACAGGCGTGAGTCACCATCCCATCATCATATTTCTACACATTTTTACTTTTGACTTCGTGCCACTCGTTCTCTTCCTTTGGATCAGTAGCAGTAACACATGCTACCTAGGCTGAAGAACCTTTCAGTTTTACTTGTCCAGATTCCACCATCTTTTGCAGGAGGTCTTTGAACAGAAAACACTCCTGAATGGGATGCCCCAACATCTGATGAAATGCCCAATAGTTGGGTAGGTATTCATTTTCTTCCTTGTTCCGCCTTTTGGGCCTTGGCAAGTGAACCAGATTGTTTTCTAGAGCCGAGATGAAGTAACCATGAACTTCTTCATTCCGTAAAGAATAAACTTTGTTCTTTAAATCCTCAAACTGTTTCTTCCATTGATATTTTTGATCATCTTGATGAGTAATCCATTGTTGTTGACGCTCAAGAGGTGCAGTCCATCGATATGATGAAGGTTTTAAAGTGGAAGTAGGTACAGGTGCTTATTTAAGTGTAACTGTAGCAGTCTCTGCTTTCCTTATTCTCCTTCCCGGAACTGATGGAATTACACGAGTTTTAGCCCTAGTCATTATAAGAGATTATTCTATCTGCTGAGCGATTGAAGTAAGGTCTCGAAACCCTCATGTGTATTTCACAGGGATCAACAGTGTGCGTAATTCATCATGTAGATTTACCACACAGATTGGAAGCAACTCTTCTTGAGGGAGTGCTAAACTTAAGGAATATGTTAATCCCTTCCAGCAAGAAATCAAATATGAAACTCTTTCATTTTCCCTTTTTTTACAATTGGTAAGATAAAAAAATATCGTCTTTAGTAATGTTGAGCTAAATTGAAGATGGAACCTTTGACGGAGATATTCCCACCCAGTAATTGAACGAGATTACAAACTTCTGTTCCAGACAAAAGAAGGTCCTTGTAATGACTGCACAAAACACTTGAGCTTAACTGCTTCTTGTTGTTGAGGAGTTCCCATCTTAGGATTACAACGAGAAAAAAATGTGTTAAGTGTTTTTTAGGATCTCCTGAACCATTAAAAATTGGGAATGTGGTATTCGCAAAATTTTATGGGGGAGGAATTGCATCCACCCATTCAGGGTAAGCTCTCTTTTCTTGTTGAACTTGTGCACATTTTCCTTCCATAGCTTCCAACAGAGCTGTTAATGACTCAATGATAGGCATTAATTTTTGAGAAACATCTGGTTGAGCTTAGACCTGATAAGGTGCAATAACTGGAGTTTGAATGGGCATGGTGACCGGTACTTCCACTGATGGTAGTATTGTCAGTTTTTGTCTCTCATGACTCATAGGATTCGACCTGTGAGGGTGTACTTGTAAAGGGGAATATTTTTGATCCATCCCAGTAGTTGTAACTAATTCCCTTGATTGATTTACTCCATCATGCTTAGGATGAAGACTACCTTGAAGTATTCCTGCATTTAACCTCCTCAATTCCTTCATTTTTTCTTCTTGTTGTGCGAACCTTTCCTCTAATGAGAGTGATTTGTTGGGCGGAGAAGAGAAGAAGTGATGGAAAGAGGGGGGGTGAATTGCCTTTCAAAAAATAATTAACAATTTAAATCAAAGTGAAAAGTGCAGCAGAAATAAAAGAGGCAAGACACGCAACTTGATAACGGAGTTCGGCTTAAACCCAAGCCTACGTCTCCGCTCCCAACTCAACCGTTGAGAGATTTACTACCGCTTTCTTTTTAATGGTTTTAGCAAGAAACCCACTAGACTTTAAGGTTAGTCTAGAACCTATTACAACTTGCTTTTATTGGTTGAGCAAGAACCCACTAGCCTTCTTACAGGTGAAGGCTAGTTCACCTATGTCTCAAGCCTTTTAAAGGAAAGGCTTGACCAACCTCTTCACACCTTGAAGGTGGTGTGAAAACCCAAATGAAAGGGAGATGAGAGAAAGAGGGGTTTGTAGGTACAAACCCAAATTGATGCTCAAAATAATTAAAACAAGAAAAACCGTAATAAGGAGAAGCCTTGGGCGCCAAAGGATTGATGGAGTTGATGAAGAGTGCTCCCAAGCTTCTATGGTGGTGCTCCTTGGATGTGCAAGTGAGTTGGAGCAAGTGGGGTTCCTTGGAAGGAATCTGCCGGAGGTTCGCCAAATGATGTAAAATGTGTCCCGTGGGCTTCCTTACGTTTCGCTAGTATTCCGGGGCTTCCTAGTCCTTTATTTATAGAGGGGGAACCCTCAAATGGCCTTTGGGAGCCTTCGGAGCCGTTGGAGAGGTCTTCGGAGCCGTTGGGAGGCAAGTGGACAAGCCTGGTCAAAGCCCAACGGCTAGTTTGACTGGCTCCACCGGCTGACCGGTGCTAGGCCATCGGTTGGTCGGTGCTTTGAAAATGGAAGAGGGCTCGGGCTCAGGCACCACCGGCTGGCCGGTGAGGAGGCCACCAGTTGGCCGGTGCTGAGGCAGTAGCTGACACTGTTCTGGCTGGGTTCCACCGGCTGGCCGGTGCTGAGGCCACCGGTTGGCCGGTGCTGAGGCAGTGGCTCAGCCTTCTGTCTGGGTTCCATCGGCTGGCCGGTGGTGAAGCCACCAGTTGGCCAGTGGACTGAAAATCAGTCCACTTTGGCTTCTTGCTTTCTTGGCCCAATTCCTTGGCCACCTGAAATCATGCCTATCATCCAAAAACACTTAAAACAAGATTAGATAAATAAGAGAGTGATTGTGATCATGAAAATTAAACCACGAGGGGTACGAGAGGTACAACAATCTCCCCCTATTTTGATGATCACAATCACCAAAATAAGCAATGTAAAAATGAAATGAAAGGCATTCTTTAAAGGATAAATTGAAAAGTAAATCAAAGCATGAGAAAAATATTTCTCCCCCAATCAATCAAGAATTTCTCCCCCTTTTTGATTATCAAAATAGCACGGGGCATAAAACTTGATTGAGGTAATAGTTGAAAAACAAGATAGAAATTTTAAACCAATTGAAAATTTTGAATTGAAAGGTTGAATTGAAATTTGAATTGAAAGTTTTGAATCGAAAGTTTTAATTGAAAATTTGAAAAGGCTTAAACAATCCTAACTCCCCCTAAATAAAAACAACAAATCACCGGGGAGTGGTTTTTGAAACCGAGACAAATTTTGGCCCGGAGAGACTCGCTAAAAGGGATTTTTCAATCCACACTTTTCTAGTGGCGGGTCTTCTCCTAAAAAAATCATCATTAAAGAAAATAGTTTTGGGCCTTCCATACCGGGAATTTTTGCAATTGCACTCATAGATTAAGTGCCCGGGTTTTTTACAATAATTGAAAAATTTATTTTGAGAGCTCCCCCTTACAAAAATAGGTGGAGCATGGGAAGAGGAAGCTTGCTTGGAATAGCCAAGCCCTTGGGTGGTTCTTGATATGCGTTGGGAACCAAGTAATTTGGTTAGATTTTGTTCCCCTTGGGTGAACTTAGCAAGAGATTCCCTTAAATCTTTGATTGTTGATTCCATGGAATCGACATCGGGAAGATTTTGGACCTTGAGGGACAACTCCTCCTTTTCTTTGAGAAGTTGTTCCTTTTCGGAAGAGATTTTTTGGAAATTCTTTTTTAAAGCAACAAATTTGGAAGAACGTTCATGAAAACCTTCCTCCAATTGATCTCTAGCATGTTGGAGATCCTCATAAGACAAATGATTAAAAGAATTTGAAGAACAAGAGGATGACGAGTCGGAAGATGTTACCTCATGAAATGCCATTAGGCATTTTTTACCGTTGTCACTTGAGGAGGAGGAGGAGGAGGATGTGGAGCTATCACTCCATGTGGCCTTGAATGCCTTCTTCTTTTCCTTTTGCTTGGCCTTTTTCTTGTTGAGTGGGCAATCGGGCTTGTAATGGCCTTTCTCGCCGCACCCGTAACATGTTACCTTGGGCTCGGATTTTTCGTTGGGATGAGCCTTGCGGGATTTCTTCTTCTTGTGCTTCTTCATGAATTTGTGCATCTTGCGGGCAAGATTCTCCATTTCGGAATCGCCGCTTGAAGAGGAAGATGATGAGGAGGAGGAGCTTTCTTCTTGTTGAACTTTGAAGGTGATGTTCTTTGGAACTTTGATTGGTTTGCCTTCCTTTTCAGCTTGCCTCCTCATGGTGACTTCGTAGGTCATGAGGGATCTGATGAGCTCCTCGACCGGCATGTTCTTGATGTCTTTTTCTTCTTGGATTTCCGTGACTTTTGGTGCCCATGAGCTTGGTAAGATCCAAAGGATCTTCTTGACCATCGTTTCTGCCGAAACATCATCACCAAGAGACTTTCTACCATTGCAAACGTTAGTAAAGCGTGTAAACATTTTAGTGATATTTTCATGTGGGTGCATGGTAAAAGACTCAAAATCTTGACGGAACATATCCAATCGAGTATCCTTGACTTTGTTGGTCCCCTCATGGGTAACCTCCAATAGTTTCCAGATTTCATGTGAGGAGGTGCATGTGGAAACTCGATTGAATTCATTACGATAAAGGCCGCAATGAAGAGCGTTCATGGCTTTGCCATCAAGCTCGGAATTTTTAATATCGGTTTGGGTCCATTTGGATTCATCGGGAGAAGAGAGAGAGTAACCATGCATGACAATTATATAAATGGGATAACCTATACTTCTAAGAAAAGTGGTCATGCGGGTTTTCCAATATGTATAGTCGGTTCCATCAAAGAATGGAGCACGACTCAATGAATAACCTTCGGGGGCGAAAGAGGTTGATGCCATCACAAAGGATCTTGAATTTGAAACCGGTGAAGGTATTACTCAAATTTTGGCTCTGATACCAATTGTTGGGCGGAGAAGAGAAGAAGTGATGGAAAGAGGGGGGGTGAATTGCCTTTTAAAAAATAATTAACAATTTAAATCAAAGTGAAAAGTGCAGCGGAAATAAAAGAGGAAAGACACGCAACTTGATAATGGAGTTCGGCTTAAACCCAAGCCTACGTCTCTGCTCCCAACTCAACCGTTGAGAGATTTACTACCGCTTGCTTTTTAATGGTTTTAGCAAGAAACCCACTAGACTTTAAGGTTAGTCTAGAACCTATTACAGTTTGCTTTTATTGGTTGAGCAAGAACCCACTAGCCTTCTTACAGGTGAAGGCTAGCTCACCTTTGTCTCAAGCCTTTTAAAGGAAAGGCTTGACCAACCTCTTCACACCTTGAAGGTGGTGTGAAAACCCAAATGAAAGGGAGATGAGAGAAAGAGGGGTTTGTAGGTACAAACCCAAATTGATGCTCAAAATAATTAAAACAAGAAAAACCGTAATAAGGAGAAGCCTTGGGCGCCAAAGGATTGATGGAGTTGATGAAGAGCGCTCCCAAGCTTCTATGGTGGTGCTCCTTGGATGTGGAAGTGAGTTGGAGCAAGTGGGGTTCCTTGAAAGGAATCTGTCGGAGGTTCGCCAAATGATGTAAAATGTGTCCCATGGGCTTCCTTACATTTCGCTAGTATTCAGGGGCTTCCTAGTCCTTTATTTATAGAGGGGGAACCCTCAAATGGCCTTTGGGAGCCTTCGGAGCCGTTGGAGAGGTCTTCGGAGCCGTTGGGAGGAAAGTGGACAAGCCTGGTCAAAGCCCAACAGCTAGTTTGACTGGCTCCACCGGCTGACCGGTGCTAGGCCACCGGTTGGCCGGTGCTTTGAAAATGGAAGAGGGCTCGGGCTCAGGCACCACCGGCTGGCCGGTGAGGAGGCCACCGGTTGGCCAGTGCTGAGGCAGTAGCTGACACTGTTCTGGCTGGGTGCCACCGGCTGGCCGGTGCTGAGGCCACCGGTTGGCCGGTGCTGAGGCAGTGGCTCAGCCTTCTGTCTGGGTTCCATCGGCTGGCCGGTGGTGAAGCCACTGGTTGGCCGGTGGACTGAAAATTAGTCCACTTTGGCTTCTTGCTTTCTTAGCCCAATTCCTTGGCCACCTGAAATCATGCCTATCATCCAAAAACACTTAAAACAAGATTAGATAAATAAGAGAGTGATTGTGATCATGAAAATTAAACCACGAGGGGTACGATAGGTACAACATTATTGGCCTTCTCCAGAGGTAGGGTGGAATATAACCTAACTTTTACCCTTTTCCTTGGCATGTGCCTTTCTGAATTATGGAAGGGAATTACCTGAAGGAATGTCTTTCCTTTGGGAAACCCTCTGGCTTCTGGTACGCACACCTCCTTCATTTGTTTCCGTGTGTACAGCCTCTTGAATAGGAACTTCTTCATATAATCCCTCTGAGTGAGCCTCATGTTCTGTGGGATTAGTGACAATGACATTTATGAAATTTATCGATTCATAATGCATTGATGGCATTTTGTCAGTTCTTCTGCTAGATTTTCTCCCTTTGTGCCTTCTATGAGACTTCATTCTCCTATATAAGGAACTCCCTAGAACTGTTTAGCAGACATTAATCTGAATGGAATCATTGGATAAATCAGTTATATGTTTTCCTTGTGGATTCTTCCCTAATTGGGAGAAAACTGACTTCCACTGAGGAGGGGATTGCAAATGTGAAAAAGACCCTAGCCTTGTAGGATGGGATTGTTCTTGTTCTTCTTCTTCAAATATTTGAACATTGTTTAATGAATTCAAATATTTATTTAGATGATCCCCCAGCCTCGCAAGCTGGGGTGATTCTTGAACTGCTATAGCTGAAATCTGTGCAACTGCTCTTCTGATTTTGTGGATTTTGGTTCGGACATTAGCTGGGTGCATTATCCGACCATCATTTACACCACCTGTTTCAGAAGATCGATGTGCTATTTCAGACATTTTCATCCTATGAGGACTGAAATCCTCTAAATGAGATGACTGCAAAAGATTCTCAGAGGCTTGATGTAAAAGTAGCTCAATAACTTCTTTTCTTTGAGCCTGATTCTGTTGAGAACTGGTTGAGGCATGTTCTCTAACATACGTTTGATTACATGCAAATCCTATTGATTGGGGCCGGTTGTGGGAAATAACATTGCATGAAACCACTTTTGGCAGAATTTTCTGATTTCAGAGTGCAGTGAAATTCAATACTTCATATACACCCCATCCTCTAATGCGAATATTAGATGGGGAATCAGAAAATAATTGGTGTATCCTCTTCAGAGCATTGAGAAATGCACGTTGAAGGGTTCTATATTTTTTTTCAACCCTTGGATGTTGGGAAACTGAAAGATATGCCAATTAAATTTGGAACTGAAACCCTTCTATTACCTTAATATGATTTTTATATTCATCATATGTTAAGACTTTGGTTTTCAAATGATGAAGAGTTTTCCAAAAGTTGAGATTAATGTCATGAATACAATTTTCTGTCATCAATTCTGGAATATCAAACTGAGAATTTTCTTAAGGCTAGAACATGACTGGTATTTCTCTTTTAGCTAATTGTTTCCTCATTTTCAACACATCTTCATCATATTCTACTAGAGGTTTCTCGACTTGGTCTGACCAAAGTGGATGCTCTGAATTTTAGGATAAATGACCTAGGGGAGGTTCTGAGAATGACCATTCCCTTAATATGTCCTCTGAATGAGAAAGTGTTTCACCCGTAAATGACAAGGAATCAGACATGACTGGCCTTGTGTTTGCAAGTGCCTCAAGATAGGAGGGCTTTCTTGTTACTACATCATCAATTATAGAATTGTTTTGACAATGTGAAATACTACTGTAGAGAGGAATTTCGTAGTGAAAGCCATCATGGGGAGAATATCCATGGTGGATTACATAAAGGGATAAATCTTCCTTCTCCTTGGTCTTCTGGCCACACGGAGGGTTGTCATGGCTCTCATACAAATATAGGCACTCTGGATTGATCGAATTTTTATGAAGCAAGTTTTCATGATGAAGTATCTGATGAGAAGCTTCAGAATTACAACTACCACTCCCAAAATTTGGTAATGGGAGGGTAGGATCTTGAGCAGCAATAGATAAATGTCTGAGGGCTTTAAGAACTCCAGCATTAAGAGGAGCTAAATTACAACTTGACTCTTGATTTTCCAATGGTATTTTGTGATATTTATTCATGGATGTTCTCTTATACTTAGTTTGGGATAATTGCTGGGAAAAGTGGTTATCATGGGTAGGTATATGTGCCTGTCTTAGATTAGTTACCAGAAAAGACCAGTTACCTACAATTGGAAAGGGTGTATGTTCCTGAACTTTTTGTCCGTATGATATGGGGGAGTATGCCCCATGACCCTCCTGGACTAGAAAAGAGGTGTGTATCTGCTCTAGGATGGAATTTCATTGTTTCATCCCATGTGTGGGGAAAGATTTATGTGTCTTCTCCCCTGATAATGCTAAAGTAGTTGTTAAAATATCCTGACATGTTTCTAGAATATGCTCAGGGATATGAGTCTACCCTTTCACCATTGACAATATGTGTTTAGTGACTTCAGTGGCCGGAACAAGAATATATGTCCATTCCATATCTGGAGTAGGTGTATGTGCCTAATCCTGTCCTCCTTTTCCTGTCAACGGATATTGATAGTACTTATGCGTAGGGGTAGAGAGTTGAGCCTCCTCCAAATTTGTCATCGGAGCTTTCCGACTAACTTCTCTGGGTGATACCAAACAAAACCATTGGTAGGATTGATGAACATTGGAAGGTGTATGTGCATTCTGGATATTCTTCGTCAAGTATGGTTGATAGGTTTCCTTCAATACTGGCAGACGAGACTGCTGACAGAATTGGTGATTGTAAACATGTGTATGTTCCTGCTTACCATTTTCCACCATATTAGATTGGCGAGCTTTTTTGGTTGTAGTCAGACGAGCCTGTAGACTGGCTGATGAATTATAAACAGGTGTATGTGCCTGCCTATAGTACTCCGCTGGAATTGCCTGGTGGTATTGGTGTGTTACTACCAGATGAGTCTGTTGGGCAGTGAAATTATAATGGACGGGTGTATATGCCCGCTCGTTGTTTTCAATAAAGTTAGATTGATGGAATTATCTGAGGGAGGTAGTTGTGAGAACCTACTTCCTGTTAACCGGACATTGTCCCTGGTGGTTTGTCTTGCGTGCCCGAGTTTGAGAGACCTGGGCCAAACATCCAGAGGAAACATCCACATCATGTTGGGGATATATTACCACATTATTCTGGTGGCGATTTCTGGTGGGAGTCCTTAAGAAGGACTCCTATATCCTTGAAGTGAAGCCTTCAGTGACCTCTTGATCTACCTCACTGTAGTATGGGAAAGCTTTATTGTTTCATTCCGAGGATAAAGACCTCAAACGGTTGGAAATGGTGGTTGGCACCATTTTCTTCTTGATCATTTTTCATTCTTGGCCAGATGATCGAGGATTATTGTTGACCTAGAGGTCCTATTGAGTAGCCTCCAAAGTTAGAATTTTATCGTGTTGGTGATATTCCTTTATTAGCACATTGGAGACCCAATGTTTAAGATGTTGGGTTGGTGATAACGCCCTTCCCGTGGATGTAGATCCAACTTGAGCAGGAGTCAGGAAGTTCACAGATGTTGTCTTTGAGAAATCCTTTCTTTGTATTGAAGGAAATTCTTTGGAAAACTGAGAACAACAACAAGTTATATTAAAGTGACATCTTGTCTGATAGATACATGCATGATTAATTCCTTTGTTTGGCCTTCCTTTATAAATTGATAGGGGCCTAACATGTGGGTAACATTATTAACTTGGTTAAAGATTCATGTTAGGTTCACCATTTTTGTTTCGCATGTCCTTGAAACATGATGTTCTAGATTTCAGAATCCCTGTTTCCATGCTGTTTCCATTGGATTTATTCATGGAAGCGGAAACTTCCAATAGTTCTTTATCCAAAGAGGATATGCTTTCCAAAGGTAGGCATTCGTTATGTTTTGAACATTACGATACTTAATAACATGCATTGGTCGAGAGGATGGGAGGTCGGACTCATCACACCCTTTTGGGGGGAATTATTTTCTACTCTGGGACTCTCTTTGAAATTAAAATATTTTCATGAATCCTTATTAATTCACCAAGTATATCATAATTATCCCTTGTAATTTAAAATCGCTTATTTGACATGTATAAAATTTTATAATTATCAGTATGTATTCGATGTTTTCCATCAATGGTATCCTCTAATATACTGATTAGATATTATTTTAATCATCATTTATGATTATACTGGTTTTTAAGCCACTCAGTGGGGCACTCTGGAGTTTATTTTCATCCAGGGAGATGAAGTTTTGTTTTTATCTTGGGATCGTGCTCATAAAATGAGCTACCTACGTATCCTTGTGAAAGGAATCAGAACCCTCATAGTTCGGTGCCACTTAATGGGACACATCAAACCTTTTAAGGTCGTTTGATAAGGACCTCTAAGCGGAAGGTGCTTAGTTATAACTTAGTGTGGGACTTATGTTAAAAAATCCCAAGGAATTTTGGAAAGGATATAGGTTTCCAAATCGGATCAAACACTATTGGGAGTATGGCCCAAAGATAACAGGGTGGATTTGAAGTTTTGGATTTGAACCTCAAGGAGGATTCCTACGTATCCCATATGGATGGGAATCAAATCCCACGTAGTTCGATGAATATCATAGGAGGATATAGTGATCTGAGAAATATGATTTTGGGATTACTTCTTGAAAAGGGATTCCTTGATTATTTGAGGATTGTATTTGGGGATTATTTCCTAAGGAGGATGCCCAAATTGTGGGAATTAGGGTTAGATTCCTAAGGAGGATATCTAGTGAGCTCGGGCCCTAAAAGGGATTCTTATGTATCTTGGATTGAACAGGAATCAGAGTTCTCATAGTTCATTAAGTGAGTGTTTAGGCACATGTTGCAACTATCATGTATCTCTAATCCCATGTGAGTCATGATCAATGTGAGAAACAAGAGGATGAGAAAGATTCAAAAATGACACTTCATGCTTTTCCTCCTCCACTGATGGAAGAGGGCCCGTCGACTGTGGAAGAGGGTGAGGTGACGAACCTTCCTCTATTCTATTTACATTAGACAAGGGTCCAATATAAGGAAGAAGGGGTGAAGGTGAGGGGATTATACCAGGATGGCTGCCCTGAAATTGGTTCTGGTAGGGGAGGGAGACTTCTCCTATACTTATGCGGAATGGAAAGTGTGAAGTGCACCTTCCCTACCGGAGAACTGAGGTCCCAATTCACCTCTTTGAAAAGGGAGAGGCCGAAAGCCCACCATCTTCCAAACCAGGAACTTCCCAGCACTGTTACTGGGAGAAAATTCCATGTGATTGCGGATATAGAAACCCACAAACATCCCATGAATCTTAACCCCATTTTAAAAAAAATATGGGAAACCTCTGACTGTAGAGATACAAAACCAAATTAGAGACACACTGATGTGCCTTATCCAAAGGTCTGAGAAGTCAGGAGGTTTTGGGGAAGGCTTAAACTTATCTTCTTTCGAGTAAGGGAACCAAGGAAAGAGATACCCCACCATTAAAGGCTTCAAGGGGTATTTGAACTAGCCGTGTAGGTACTTCGTGCATATGTGTCATGTAGGTACCACGTGTTTCTCTATTACACAGGTATGGTGTGCAGATGTTCCGTGTAGGTACAGTGTGTAGGTATGGATGAGGACTGAAGAGAATGTGATGAACTACAAAACATGTCTATCCCCTTTAATTACCCCTTATTTTGTAGTTTAGATAAATACATGAGACAATTTGAGAGATCAAGGTAAAATAGCTACACAATGGGAGCATTAGAGAATCTTTCACTTTTTTTCAGTCTAAAAATGGGGAGCCCAAGGGTCTTATTTATAGGCACGGATGGGCATGGTCTAAGGAACTTTGGTCGTGCAAATATGACGTGTAGCTCCACTGTGTAGGTTCTCCATGTAGAGGTATCCCAAATCTTCTCGCGTGTAGTTTGGACGTGTAGCTATGGCGCAAAGCTTGGCTGCGTAGCCCTGTCGCAAAGCTCGGTCGTGTAGCTCTTTTGTGAAGCTAGGCCGGGTAGCTCTTTCATGAAGAATTGCCATGTAGATTGCTCGCGAAGGTGTTGGATATTTGTTTGATGTTTCCTTTTAACTTTTTGAATCTCTTTAAGGAGTTTCAACAATATTTCACACCACTCTTTTATTAGATATTTCATAAATCCCAAGGGACTCATCTGAGATTGAGAATAATGTAACATTCTCAGATAGATGGATAGTTAGAGAAAATGATTCAAATACTAGTTGATATTCTCTAATCTTGTGTTTTGGACATAATTGTAACTTGGTATGAGTACCCAGCCTTGGTAAAGTTTTCTTACAATAATATTTTGTAGGAATCTATAAAGATGGAACCACTTGAGGATCTCTATGGATGGCCATGCAACTCACCGTTGTGTTAGCATGAGGTGGGTGAGTTGGTAGTTGTTATACCTAGTATGGTATAGGAGACCATGAAGAGGGTGCATTTGATCAGGAAGTTGTTGGTGACCCCTCAGAGAAGGTAGTGATTTCATGCAGACTAGAGGAGATAACTTTTATAGTTTGTTGTTGGAGAAGGTTTTCTTACAAGTATCACATCGATTCAGGAATCATCATTAAAAAAGGGAAACTAAAACCATGATTTATTAGACCCTTTTTTATCACCAAACATGTTAGGAAAATGGAATAACATCTAGACCTTCTATCGCATTATCGAGGCATGAATGATGTGTTCCACATTTCTCAACTTCAGAGGTACACACCTGATCATGCGCATGTTATAGAATATAAGGATGTTGAGTTATATCTAGATGTATATTATGAGGATATTTTGGTGTAGATTATATACTATATTTACAAGTTATTATGGGGTAATATGACTCTAGTGGTCTGGATCTGATGGCATCATGGACCAATCCAGGAGGAGATGTGGGAGGGGGAGTTTGATGTTCAAGCTTAGTGGGATAAGTTTTTCAAAAAAGACTGCTAGAGATACTTCTCAAGGATTATAATACATTATAAGGGTATAATTTTAATATTATATTTTTTCTCTTAAAAACCTCTTTTAAGTATAATTTATAATAATTTTTTATAAAAAAAAGTAAACAAAATCAAGTAAATCCTTACACTTACACAACAACTATTCTTTGTGTAAGGGTAGATCCCTTTTTCAAGGGTTTCATAAGATTAAAATAGTAATTGAATAAGGGTAAGGGATTTATATAGCCACTATATAAGGGTAACCACTTTTTTCAATACACTTCATAAGGGTAATTCTGAGTTTTCTTAAGTTGTGTAAGGGTAGCTACTGCATAAGGGTTCCCTCTATTCATGTAAGGGTAAACCTTGTTTGCATAAAGGTAATCCAGGATGTACATAAGGGTAACACCCTATTTTATTATGTTTTGTAAGGTTAATATATTTTTTTATAAGGGTAAATTATAGTTTCTAAAGGCTATGTAAGGATACCTTAGGTGCTACGTAAAGGTAATCCAAGTTGCATAAGGGTACTCTAGAGTTTCCTAAGTGTAACCTAACTACCGCATAAGTGTGGAATGAGCTGTATAAGGGTTGTTCCATATTTTCAAAGGATTAATAAGGTTAAACTAGTACCCTTATGTGACACATAATATTTACATAAGGGTAATCCATAATACCCTTATGCAACACCCTTATTGAGAAAAATTATTTTAAAACCTATGTTATTGTCTCTTTCCTCCCTATTTGAACCTATAATATGTTTTTATCTATTTTAATAGAGTAAAATCTTGGAAATTAATTCTCTTTACTCGTTAAAGTTCATAAATATTGTTTTAAAGAAGTTAATTAGTCTAGTTTCAATATTCATGTGAAGAATTAGTTAAATGGTAATTTAATTTTGGGGTTTCCCAAAACTATGAACTATAACACCTAGGTATTTTCTTAAAATACCTTAACCTTTGTTTTATTTTTTTGGTTATTCTCTTGAGTTAAGAAGTCCATATTTCCTCTGTTCAAGTTTGGTGAAACCTTCTATGAATAATATGAGTTCTTCATTTGGTCTCTAAGTATGGAAGAAACTTCAGCTACCTCTTCTCTATTATTGGGTGCATCTTTTTAAAAAGATAATTCTAGTTTGGGTTATGTATTATTCTCTTCTCCTTATTTCATAAAAAAATTACAATTTTTCATTTTTGAAGATTTTTGGTGAAATGAAATGAATTATTAAATGATAATAATATATAATTATTGAGAAAAATAATAAGGAATTATCTTGTTTATCTTAGATTATCTAGGAGAGAGAAACTATTATCACATGTGGGTTTTTATTTCTTTTGGAAATAAAATAATTAAATCAGATATTGGAATCATTGGTAAGAGGTTTATGCTAATGAACTCATGGATGTAATTCAGGTGAAATTTACCAAATGAACCTTAACATTGACATAAAAAACCTTGAGCTTGGAAGTTCCTTAAAATTTTCAATCCTTATGTATGATATTGTCATGAAAAATAGTTTATGATTAATAAATCATTCTTGTTATTTGCTTTCATGTGGGTGTATGAGTGGCCTTGAGACCTTATTTTATTGTGATAATATGTTTGTGTGTAGCCTCTTGAGATTTGTTCTTGAAATTACTTATTGTTACTTACTATAAAATGTATTAGTTATTGTGTTGCATAGAATATGGAACATTGCTTCAGGTATTGGGATGACTAGGTTTTAAGACTTGGTTAGATGACCCCGTGTAGGAGAAGTGTGATGAAGTGATGAGGGATACAGACTATGGATCATTTAGAGATATGGGTCAGATCATGGACATCCTTGTTGACATGGGAGTAGACCATGCATGGGATTAGAATCTTTTGGCTATTGATAAAGTGGTATAATTCCATGAAATGGGTATATGGGTTATCATATTACATCAAACATGTTAGGTGGTAGTTACCATAATTTTAGGATAACGACCAATGATAAGGTGGTTCAGGAAGAGTCTTGGATAATGACCACCATCATGGTGGGGCATGTAGTGTAACTGATAAATACCCCCATTAGGGTGGGGAGTGCAGTGTTACTGATAATAACCACTGTCAGGGTGGGGATTTTGGCGTTTATTTAAATTTGGTACTTATTTTGAATTACCAAAATGTCCTTACCAGAAACTAGCTGAAGAAAGTGGGGTCGAGGTTCATGGTGGCTTGGTCAGCACACGATGACTCAACACATGTGTGACTATATGTTTATTTGAGAATTTAATTTTTTCATATCATACATTATTATATATATTTTTTACTAATTCTAAGGATGCATTGGTGGTTTCTTACTGGTTTTATTACTCACATGCTACAAGGGAAGCTTTGTGTGTGAGAAGAATTTATGACCAAGGACCCAGTGATGGGAAAGGTCTCTATGAAAAGGAGTTGATGATATAGAGGATTAGAGACTGAGGTGATCTTGGGACATAATCCAACCATTTATTTTTCATTTACTTTTCCACAATTGATATACTCTAGTTTGTCTTGCAACTTTTAGAGCCTATTTAGTTATTATTATAAGACATGTATACCATATAACATTATGGTTATTTTTTTTACACATGTTAACATGAATTATTGTCTATTATATTCCTTTATATTAGTATGTTTCTTATGATGTGATACTGAGGGTATAGTCTTCCCACTTATAAACTTAGAACATTTATACTAGTTAACAGCCTATTTCATATGGGGAGGTGTGAATTAGGTCTTGTGGAACTCTGGTTCAAAACTTATGGTATGGGTCAGGGAATTTCAAGGGAGTAGAGGCCTATTTATAGGTGTGGTTGACCCTTCTCACAACTACCTTATGTTACACTGACTTTATGAAAAAAATTCATGGTTAATTGAACATCAATGATTTGACATCACCTTTAGAACACAAATCACTACCTTCACGAAACTTCCATCTATATTGTTTAGGTTCAAGAAACTCTATATGCATTACATAACTATAAATTTTGAGAAACTATAGAACTTTCATGAAAATATTTCCTTTACTATATTTTGATGAGGTGAACTAAAATATTCAATTTTACACTACATCAAGAAACTATTTCATCTATTTTTTAAACTTTTTCACTTATGTGGAAATATATCATTTGCTTAAAAAAACTTCCTCCCTCTTCTAAATTTTAGAAAGAAAAAAAAATTAGAAAACATTGGGAAACTCTACCAAATTATACGCACAACTTCATAAACACCTTCCATATATTTCATACCTCAATGATATTCTTTCATGGATATCTTCAACCCATATCTTGGTATAGATGATTCAAAATTCTATAGGTCCCCACCATCTAGGATTTTTATCAACCTAATTTGTAAATAACCACATTGGAACTTCACAACTGACTTTGTTAATTAATCTTATCAACAAACACAACAAAACCAAAAACACTACAATGGTGACTTGAGGGATTTTTTCCAATCACTATGATGGTTATAGGAATAACACAGGCATGTGTTGGGCTAATGGAAAACTCCAAAATTGTCAGATTTAATGGATAATTAGCAATGTAAAAGTTGTAAACGTTATGACCAATGAATTTTATTAAAAGAATATTGAAAAATAAAATGCTAGAACAAAGAGAATATCTTTTCAAATAAATTTTATAATTAATTTAAGTACAATAATAAAGGTTACCTCAATATTGAGTTATTTATTCATTGAGGATATTGATTGTTCTAATCTAATCATTTTAGTTTTTTTTTGCATTGTGAGTACCCAAAGTAGAGAACCTCTAGCAGTGATCCACATGTAGTACTTCAATCTCTGAACAATGTCAATGAATCACCAGGGGATAACATGATCAATTTATCATCTTGTGTTATTAACCTTAGATCACTTCACATTCCTTTAGGATTGAAGGAATCTCTCTTATTCTTCAAGTTCTTAAGAGGATGAGAGTAGGATGAATATTTTGAGAGGAATATATTATGTATAATGATTATTAGTTTTTGATTAACATTATCAAGAATGTGATATCCGTCTATATATAGACCTAGGGTTAGGGTTTTATTTTTATAATTAATTTTACAATTTCCCTTAATAAAATATTAAACCCATTTAGGACACCATACCATCAAAAGAAAATAATATTATTATTTTATTGCATGGTGTGTGCTAACCTGCATAATGAAAATTGTTTATTTTACAATATAGTACATAAATATTTTTCATCAGTCCCAAAACTCAGTCCTTTTTTCCTCTTCTTCATTTATTGAATTATCAAATAAATATTTAAATAAATATTATCCATTCAATAAATAAAATGCATATTCTATTCACAATATAGTGAATAAATATTCATTAAATATTCACATATTTGAATAAATTATTTATTAAGGAATAAATAATTATTTAATATCTTAAAAATAAAAATATGTATAAAAATATTATATATTCACATTATAATAAAATTACATTAAAATAAATATTTATTTAATATTTATGATTGATTGATTTATCTTAAATAAATATTACTTCTCAATCTAGAGAATATTATTTATTAATATTTTTAAATAAATAATATTTAATTGATATCAATAAAAACACTTTACATGTGACACTAGGCCTCTTCAATAGTGGAATTATATGGTCTTTTCTAAAGTTCAAGATTATTATCTTGCAACGGGCTAAGGAACCCAAAAAGTAATAAGGTATTTTGCAATGACAACAACCGCACATGAATTCTTACTATGTAATATAATCTTTTTTCCATGATATCTCATCAAGAAGGCTTCAGACCCATGTCATCAACCTATATGATTGATATATCTTTCTTTTTCTATCTGAAATAAACTTTTCATTAAACCATAGTCATGGAATTTATTACGATAGTTACATTTCAATTAATGATTTGTGATATCAACATTCATAAATATTAAAGGGAAAATCCTTCCTCAAATTATTCATTAATAACACATCATTCATGATGCACCATACATAACTAAATTCACTATGAATTGTATCATCGTGGATTATAGAAATACATCAAAGTGTGTGAGTAATGACATGAAGTAATAATAATCTTAAAGTTGAAGGACCATTACACATGCTTGCATATGGGAATATCTGATGACATAAAAACCTGAGGAATTCATATAGGTAGTTTTGTTCTCATAATATTATGTCTTTGAGATTACCAAGTGTAAACATTATGAGATAAATCCTTGTTTTCCTTTAAGTACTCACACCTAATAGTCAACATAATATGTTTATCATTATAGAATGTTATATGACTATAGAATAATATTTAATAATATCTTCATGGAACTTCAAGGTTCTCATAATTATGGGAAACTACTATGAACTTTTTAATGAGACAGATATTCTTGTACATTAACACATTAATGTCATAAAGAAGAATAATAAATATATGATGAGGTAATAATTTTCAAATCCATGAATGTATAGGAAATCTAAGTACAAATTAGTTATTTCTAGGTAACCAAATCCAACTAACATCCATTTTCTCTAAATCCCAGTGCTAAAGACTGGTTAGTTATCACATGTTAAACAAACTTCTGTTGAGTTTGTTTGTATCTGTTGAGAATACCATGTTTCCATGACTATGGTTGGTAAATCTACATGTTTGGGTGGAGAATATAGTTACTATAATATAACCATGATGATAAAATACCTTAAGTGGTGATATAACTGAATATACACCTATTATTCTCTTCTTAGAAACCTAGAATCATGATTACTTACATAGTCAAATATTATCATAATTATGATAAAAAAAATCAGTTGTTGCAAAACCACCTCTTAAGCTACATCAAAAGCTAAAACATACTCAAATATTATAATCATGGAATCCATCATTTTTAATAATATTGTATTACATATTACCTTATACTTACTATGATACTAGATCAAACTGAACCAATTGAAGAAAAGTTTTCAATTCCCTTGATCACTAGTATTATCACTTGTCCAGACACTAGGAACTTATCTAGTTTTACTTGTCCAATTAATGTCATATAGTTCTAACTGCAAGTTCGTGCATTTATGTTAGATCTATTTGATATTCACATATTATGCATCTTACATCAATAATATCACATATTATTACATATCATAGAATATGACTTAAATTCCTTGAACTTAGGCTTGTGAAATTATTTTAATCTCAATAATATCTTCATATTCCCAGGAATGTCCTTCTAGAAGTATTATATTCCAATAACAATTCAGTCTTGAATTGTTTTAACATGTAGTTTTCAATAATTTGTTGATATATTCACTATGACTAGATTCACTAAACTCGTGGATATATTTTTATAGATATTGTTCCCTAGAACATGGTTGTTAATTTAATCCATTCTGAGATAAATGTATTTCTTATTCTTAATAATTTGGAATGAAATAACATTTGTTTCTCATATGTTATCAACATATCTATCTTGAAAACTTATTGTACTCCCACTAACTAATTAGAGACACATTTCATTCATTCATTTCCAAAATGAATATTCTATTATCATTATGCATAATTTATCCATGAATGAATTTATATCATCTACATATCTTATTGGAATTTATTTATGTCACCAACCCTTTCTATGTATGACTTATAAACTTATACCATAAGGTCACCTTATTTTTCACATAATATATTCATCTTATATAAGGTTTCCTCTAAATGATGTGGCCTTGACAATCACTATCCCATTAGTATGATCATATAAGGATACTTTGAAAAGTTTTATTCAAAAGGATTGTAGTCATGATAATTGTTGTATTGGTCTTGTCATAGACTAAAACTTTCAACCATAAATCATGATTTATTAGTACCAACTTATACCATTCATGTATTTTTTCTCTTGAATACTCATTGGTAGTATCAAGTCTTAGAAACATTCAAAATATGGAGTCCCTAAATATTTATACATAAAGACCATTATTTAAATTTATACATACTTATAAACATTATCAAGTTTCCATTTACTAATTTGTTTTAAGAATCATTATTCTGAAAGAATAATATATGTATCACCTAACACGGTGAACATAAACCACCTCTTTGGTTATGAATTCTTATATAGTATGTTTCTATGTAACTACTCCTCCTACTAAGCTTAGTGGGTTGCAGTATTCATATGATAACTCATGTTCATCTAAAGACTTAACTGATGGAGGTTAAGTCTTATCCCACTATCCTTAAAGAGATAGGTTTCCTTAATGGAAACATATTCTATCTTTATTATATGTTAATATCCTTTGTATCTATATAATTATTAATTGAGATACACCTAGTATTTGATTCTCATTTATAGATAAATCCACTTTTTAAAAAATAGTTTTCAATAAATACTTTTTTTCCCCAAAATATTTTTATCATATCACAATTGATATGATATCCATTGGTCAATATAGTTGGAATATGGTTAGTTGTCACACTTCTATTTTCAAAACATGTCTTAGAAGAAATTATGGAATATTTTCAATTTATTTAAGACACATCATTGATATTATTTTTACTTCCATAGTTAAATTTATGTATATAATGAAATGTAATATTATAAATACCTAATACATAATTACTTGGATAATATTTTCTCTGAAAATACATCCCATAGGTTCCTCTAACTTTACCAAGTTCACTAATTTACTTCACTAAAAAATTCTAAAATTTAATATAATCTCATGAACTATATGAATTTACCTCTATCTTTAGAATAGTTCATGTGGCCATGTTGAACTAACTCTAAAATATTTGTGGTATACCATTATTTATAAAGGTCTATTTATCTAAAACATTAAATGTAGTTTATTATTATACCTAGTACCTTAGCTCAATAGAGACTAAAACACTTTTCTAGGTATAAACAAGTCAACTACTTTTAGTTTTATTTTATAAATAATTATCTCACCATAATCAGGTAAGAATCTTATATTTTATATTCATCATTCATTTTTCATGGATATCTGTGATTCAAGAATTACTGAACCATTGGTTTAGTATGAAGTGCCACAAAAAAATTATTCCAAATTTGAAATAATGTCTCATTGTACCTAGATATACATTGAGATAAAATCTTTGGTAAAATTTAATATAAAATAGAATTGATAAATTATGTAAATTAGAAGTATTGATCTCCCCTTTACTAACATAAGAAACTAATTTTCTCATCTTAGTTTGAGTTTACTCTATAAAATTTTTATTCTTGCTTGTTTCCTGTATTAAAATAATTATATGTTGTAATTATATTGTATTTTAATAAAAAAAAGTGGTGAATATAAACTTGATGAATATACCCAAAGTGAATTTTTTTTATTCAATCCATTGAAACTTATTTTCTAGTGTCGATTATTTCCGCATAAGAAGAAAATACCCTCATGTTCATTCTTCTTCCAATGAATAAGTTTTCTCTTTTAAGGATGCTTAAAATAATATTTTTGATTTATATTAGCCATGGGATCTCAAACATTGTTTTTCAATCATTTCATCATAATAGATGGAGAAAAAAATTTCAACCAATCCTTATCTACTTGGTAAAGTATGAACGAAAGTTTCTTGAGCATATTATCTATTTAGTTTATCCAGAATTGGACTAATAAGGATAAACATGGTGGTAAGGATGATAAAATAAGATTAAATGATAAATTATTATCTAGGTGAAAGCCTATTTGTAACGACCCGAAATTTTAAATAAATATTGTTTCCTAATTTTATGCGTTATTTTTATTACTCAACAAATGTTTTATTTGATAAACATGATTATAATTAGAATGAGACCATTGGTTTTGACTGTTATATGACCATCGGTCAATATGACCGCTATGAACAAAATGTTTTGATTATTGTCTCTATATATAAGTAATCTTGGTTGATTATTATAGAAAGAAGATTTGATGGCCTCACCTAGTAGTCATGGACCGATCGAAGCCCATCTAACAGAGCTTGGGAAGGAGGTAGCACCATTGGCCTTTGCTCTGGACCAAACCCAAGCCGAACTTCATCATGTGAAGCTAGAACGGAATCGCCTTCGCGAGAAGTTCAAACTGATAGAAATTACTACTCGGGCAATGTTGACCGAGCCGCCCCAAGATTCTATCACCCTAGCACACCTTACTCTTAGGTCCTATGCTGGTATTATAAGGGGCTATGTAACGAGACCGTAACTGCCTTGTGTAATCCTTGTTTTAAATAAAAATTGGCATTTCTGCTTATGATGAAGTTTATGAATTTTCAAATGACTGGATAAAAATAGTATGCATATTTTTGATGAATTTTCAAAAGAATATTTTGAAAAAAAAAATGTTTATGTAAACCTTAAATAACTTAAAATGTGTAATGATTTTCGAAAAAAGGTCTTCTACAATTATGTTCAGTACGAAATTTGGAGTCTAATAAGATCAACTTGATTTTCGATGAATAGTAAATTATGAATAGTGATTTTATGATTAGGATTAGTAATATGACCAAATGGATTAGTAATCTCACTTAAAGAAAGTTTTAAAATAATCTAGGCACCTTAATTAAGTAATGTGATTCAATAAAATAGTTAAATAACAGTTTCATTAATTATTATTCAAGTATTAGTTTTTTCGGGTGAATAGTGTTTTTTAATTAAAAATTTAATTAAAAATAATTAGAAAATTATTTTTATAAAAATGACTTTATTTTTGAACTCAGAGCATCGATATTATGTTATGGTAATTTTTGGGGTTTTTTCTGAAAAAATGAATTTTCGATGAATAGTGTTTTTATTTAAAAATTAAATTAAAAATATTTAGAAAATTATTTTTATAAAATGGATTTCATTTTTGAAATCAGAGCATTGATATTTGGTTAATATGAAATTTTGGGATTTTTCTGAGAATGTTGAATTTTCAGTGAATAGTAAAAATACAGTTTTAGGGTTTCGGTATGTTTAATGACATCATAACTGTGTCATGATGATGTCATGAGTTTTTTTAAGGGTTGGATGGCCAAGGGTGATGAATTATTGTTTTTGGGGCCCCATGTGGCCTAACTCCATGATAAATGCCAAGGGAGAGCACATGGGTTTGAGAAAAGCACATGTGAGGTGTCCCTTGGTCATTAATGCCTTGTCCCCTCACTTTCCCTATAAATACCAAGCCCTCCTCTCATCCATTCAACTCCCCGCTCATTCCCAACGAATTTCTGGTCTCATTACCTCCCAAGGAGTCCTCCCAAGGTGCCCCCAATCCCTCAAGGTCCCAACCTTTGAGGTTTAAGAGTTACATTTTAAGGTAAGGGATCCGACCTCTCTCTTTCTTTTCAAGTAATCTCTTTTATGTCATTTCTTTTATACTCCATGTTCTTATGTTGGAGGATGTTATTTTATATTCATCCTACTGCCTATTTCATGTTCATATGATGAGAGACCCCCCTTGCTCTCATCAATTCGTTTTAAGAATGTTTAAGTGGCGCCGTTAGGCTGCCGAATTTTTAAGGGATTCTTTCACCTTCCTCGTTTTCAAGTTCTATTTTCATTCAAGTCTTTCATGTTCCTTTTTATTATGTTGGGGTATGATCTCTAAATTTATCATACTAGACTCTTATGTTCATATGATGAGAGACCCCATTTGATCGCTTCAATTCAGTATTTTTAAGTTTTAAGTGGCGCCGTTAGGCTGCCGAATTTTTAAGTGGTTCTTCACCCTTCTCGTTTTGAAGTTCTACTTTCATGTCAATTACTTCAAGTTCCTTTTTGTTATATTGGGGTATGATCTCTATATCTATCATACTGTACTCTTATGTTCATATGATGAGATACCCCATTTGATCGCTTCAATTCAGTATTTTGAAGTTTTAAGTGGCGCCGTTAGGCTGCTGAATTTTTAAGTGGTTCTTCACCCTTCTCGTTTTGAAGTTCTACTTTCATGTCAATTATTTCAAGTTCCTTTTTGTTATATTGGGGTATGATCCCTATATCTATCATACTGGACTATTATGTTCATATGATGAGAGACCCCATTTGACCGCTTCAATTCAGTATTTTGAAGTTTTAAGTGGCGCTGTTAGGCTGCCGAATTTTTAAGTGGTTCTTCACCCTTCTCGTTTTGAAGTTCTACTTTCATGTCAATTATTTCAAGTTCCTTTTTGTTATATTGGGGTATGATCTCTATATCTATAATACTGTAATCTTATGTTCATATGATGAGTGACCCCATTTGATCGCTTCAATTCAGTATTTTGAAGTTTTAAGTGGCGTCGTTAGGCTGCTGAAATTTTAAGTGGTTCTTCACCCTTCTCGTTTTGAAGTTCTACTTTCATGTCAATTATTTCAAGTTCCTTTTTGTTATATTGGGGTATGATCTCTATATCTATCATACTGGACTCTTATGTTCATATGATGAGAGACCCCATTTGATCGCTTCAATTCAGTATTTTGAAGTTTTAAGTGGCGCCGTTAGGCTGCCGAATTTTTAAGTGGTTCTTCACCCTTCTCGTTTTGAAGTTCTACTTTCATGTCAATTATTTCAAGTTCCTTTTTGTTATATTGGGGTATGATCTCTATATCTATCATACTGGACTCTTATGTTCATATGATGAGATACCCCATTTGATCGCTTCAATTCAGTATTTTGAAGTTTTAAGTGGCGCTGTTAGGCTGCTGAATTTTTAAGTGGTTCTTCACCCTTCTCGTTTTGAAGTTCTACTTTCATGTCAATTATTTCAAGTTCCTTTTTGTTATATTGGGGTATGATCTCTATATCTATCATACTGGACTCTTATGTTCATATGATGAGATACCCCATTTGATCTCTTCAATTCAGTATTTTGATGTTTTAAGTGGCGCCGTTAGGCTGCCGAATTTTTAAGTGGTTCTTCACCCTTCTCGTTTTGAAGTTCTACTTTCATGTCAATTCTTTCAAGTTCCTTTTTGTTATGTTGGGGAATTATCTATATATCCATCATACTTATCTCTTATTATAATATGATTAGGGACCCTATTTGATCTTTTCAAATCATTTTATTTTGAAGTTAAGTGACGCTGTAAGGCTGCCGAATTTTCATAAGAGAAATCTAAACTTTTTTTTTCTTCCATGTTTTTCATTTCAAATGGTATGTCCCTAAAATTTCATTACCATGTCCATATGTCCTTCTTATTCCTTCACCCTACTGTTTTATGGATCATTTATGAGTGGGTGACCCATGTCCCCTCTCATTTCAATGTCTTCTAAAACCCCGAAACTTAGCCGTTATGCTGCAGAATTTTCCCCTCAAAATGCCTCTCTCTTTTCTCAAAAATTATTTTATGTTATAAAGTGAATAATCAAAGCTCTTATTTATACAAGGGTATTCACATATATATCAAAATGTTCCATTTTAAATTCTTGGATTTACATACATGAGACCCGCTTTCCCTTTCCGTGGGTTTAAAGTGACGTAAAGATCATGTCTTTAAAGCAGTTTTTAAAACGTTATGATTATGAAATGAAACCCATTTATTTTATGCTATGTGGGTTATTTATGAAATGTTTGATGATGATATATGTGGCTCACATGATAATAAAGGCAAATTTAAGGGTGCGCCCTGATAGCGCTCCAATGCATTGGGTAATGATGTAACCACTAGAGATTACAATTTTAACGATGCCTTGGTGAATAACCTTGGTAATTTTTAACGACACCTTGGGGATGGACCTTGGTGAAACGAAACGATTGTCAATATTAAATGTTGCAGCCACATTTTCAAGTTATAAAAAATGTTATTTTTATTATGATATGCCTCATGATTTCATTTTCATGCATTAAAGTCCTTTTCATGACTTTATTGATGTATCTCAAGTTCATATGTAAAATGTTTCACTTGTTTCCCTTGTTGGGCCTTCTGCTCACCCTTCCTTTTGATGTATGTCCCCAGGTTATGAGATGCAGTAATGAGCCTAGGGTGAACATGAGGAGAAGCCTTTCAAGTGTTTAAGAAGAATGTTTTTTTTTGTTTCATGTTTTATGTTCCTTGTTTCCAAGACACTAAACCTTAAAGATCCTCAGTTCCGTGTAATGGAATGAAAAGTTATGTTATAAAAAGACGGGATGCTATAGTTGGTATCAAAGGATGGTTTAGTTATTTGTGGAAATTAGGATATGAAAACTCTAGGAGGAACCCTATAGAAAAGTTTAATATAGGAAATCTTCCTGGTATTTTGGTGAGTATTGAGTAAGGGGTTGCCAAGCAAATACATCCCTGTCTGGATACGAGCAGGTAGAGGTGGCTCTGGCACAGATGTACATAGGGGTAAAACCCGAAAACACCGCTTTGAGCTAGACTCGAACGGGAACTGGTACACGACAACGGGCCTTGCTTCACTCTTGGTTACGACACTCCCGGGGGATATGCTTTGGTAAATTCATAAGCTTGGTATGAACCATTGTTAAAGGAACAAAGATAAAATAAAATAAAGGTTCACATAAGAATATATGATCATTCATAACCTAGATGGGAACCTAGGAGATCACAAGTTAGGGTATACCTTTCATATACAAGTTATCCTTATATGCTTTCAGTTCCTTTTCATGATTATTAGATAAGTACTTAAGCCCCTAATTATGCTTCTCTCCTTAGTTAATGGTGGGAAATGGAAGAACATGTTCCGACAACCAATGTGATAGGAAATGCGACAATTTTCGTATTAATATGACAGGGATGATTAGGGGATTAAAATATGATTATTATTTTGGAAGACGTTCATTATTTTGGGAACCATATTTGATCGAGGTAAATAGATTACTACGGTATTTTCATTGAGGGGTAAGGTTGACTTATATTTTGAAGAATCGATGAATTTAAGGTGAACTTATAGTAATTTAGGTTACTTAAGGGAATGACTAACCTATCTTGGGTAAAATATGTTTAGGTTAGCTACTTTTTATAAGATGTTAGGAGTGGTTGATGTTGTCTGGAGATGAACAATGAAGTTGTTCTGGAAGACTATGTTATCAAATCCTTATTGTATTTGGGTTTCAATCTTAGTTTGGTTTGTTTTGAGGAATTTTAAGGACCGTTATTTATGGAATGGTCTATGATGAACTTTGGGTAGTACCATGGAACTTTGATGATTTAAAAGTAGTTTCCATTCCTATGGGATTCTTTCTTTTTGAAGAGTTGTTTTACCTTAACCTTTCTGTTTTTGGGATAATGTTTAAAGATAGAAGAAATAGATAGTTAATCTTTTGTAGATTATGTGATTCTATAGAAGATGATTCTTGTGCTTTTATGAGACCAAGTGTTTTTGAATTCTCATCATTTGGAGAAAAGATTAGTGTTGGTAGGGACTTGTTAAAGGATGAAACTCTACTTGAAGGTAGGTATATTTTCTTATGTTTTTGTTCTATGTAGTAAATGAAATCCTCAAAATTATGAAAAGAAACATAAAACAAAAATGTTGTTGGTTTACATTTCCTACTAGGTAATCAAAGACCGTTTACACACATCATAAGTTTGGGATTTTCTCATGGTTAACTTTCTCCTAATCATGTTCTCTATCACTCTCCCTCAGAACTTGACCCTTTGTTTTTTCCTCCATGTCCATGTTTTCCTACATGGAACCCTAGTGTGGGTTAACTCGGGTGACCTTTGTACTTCCCTTTCTTTCATTTAAAGTAATAGTTTTACTGACCCCTTTTCCGATGTGGGACTTTCAATGAAATTTCAAAACCCAATTTTTAAAAAAATTGCGAGGACGCAATTTCTTAAGGGGGGAAGATTGTAACGACCCGAAATTTTAAATAAATATTGTTTCCTAATTTTATGCGTTATTTTTATTACTCAACAAATGTTTTATTTGATAAACATGATTATAATTAGAATGAGACCATTGGTTTTGACTGTTATATGACCATCGGTCAATATGACCGCTATGAACAAAATGTTTTGATTATTGTCTCTATATATAAGTAATCTTGGTTGATTATTATAGAAAGAAGATTTGATGGCCTCACCTAGTAGTCATGGACCGATCGAAGCCCATCTAACAGAGCTTGGGAAGGAGGTAGCACCATTGGCCTTTGCTCTGGACCAAACCCAAGCCGAACTTCATCATGTGAAGCTAGAACAGAATCGCCTTTGCGAGAAGTTCAAACTGATAGAAATTACTACTCGGGCAATGTTGACCGAGCCGCCCCAAGATTCTATCACCCTAGCACACCTTACTCTTAGGTCCTATGCTGGTATTATAAGGGGCTATGTAACGAGACCGTAACTGCCTTGTGTAATCCTTGTTTTAAATAAAAATTGGGATTTCTGCTTATGATGAAGTTTATGAATTTTCAAATGACTGGATAAAAATAGTATGCATATTTTTGATGAATTTTCAAAAGAATATTTTGAAAAAAAAATGTTTATGTAAACCTTAAATAACTTAAAATGTGTAATGATTTTCGAAAAATGGTCTTCTACAATTATGTTCAGTACGAAATTTGGAGTCTAATAAGATCAACTTGATTTTCGATGAATAGTAAATTATGAATAGTGATTTTATGATTAGGATTAGTAATATGACCAAATGGATTAGTAATCTCACTTAAAGAAAGTTTTAGAATAATCTAGGCACCTTGATTAAGTAATGTGATTCAATAAAATAGTTAAATAACGGTTTCATTAATTATTATTCAAGTATTAGTTTTTTCGGGTGAATAGTGTTTTTTAATTAAAAATTTAATTAAAAATAATTAGAAAATTATTTTTATAAAAATGACTTTATTTTTGAACTCAGAGCATCGATATTATGTTATGGTAATTTTTGGGGTTTTTTCTGAAAAAATGAATTTTCGATGAATAGTGTTTTTATTTAAAAATTAAATTAAAAATATTTAGAAAATTATTTTTATAAAATGGATTTCATTTTTGAAATCAGAGCATTGATATTTGGTTAATATGAAATTTTGGGATTTTTCTGAGAAAGTTGAATTTTCAGTGCATAGTAAAAATACAGTTTTAGGGTTTCGGTATGTTTAATGACATCATAAGTGTGTCATGATGATGTCATGAGTTTTTTTAAGGTTTGGCTGGCCAAGGGTGATGAATTATTGTTTTGGGGGCCCCATGTGGCCTAACTCCATGATAAATGCCAAGGGAGAGCACATGGGTTTGAGAAAAGCACATGTGAGGTGTCCCTTGGTCATTAATGCCTTGTCCCCTCACTTTCCCTATAAATACCAAGCCCTCCTCTCATCCATTCAACTCCCCACTCATTCCCAACGAATTTCTGGTCTCATTACCTCCCAAGGAGTCCTCCCAAGGTGCCCCCATGCCCTCAAGGTCCCAACCTTTGAGGTTTAAGAGTTACATTTTAAGGTAAGGGATCCGACCTCTCTCTTTCTTTTCAAGTAATCTCTTTTATGTCATTTCTTTTATACTCCATGTTCTTATGTTGGAGGATGTTATTTTATATTCATCCTACTGCCTATTTCATGTTCATATGATGAGAGAGCCCCTTGCTCTCATCAATTTGTTTTAAGAATGTTTAAGTGGCGCCGTTAGGCTGCCGAATTTTTAAGGGATTCTTTCACCTTCCTCGTTTTCAAGTTCTATTTTCATTCAAGTCTTTCATGTTCCTTTTTATTATGTTGGGGTATGATCTCTAAATTTATCATACTGGACTCTTATGTTCATATGATGAGAGACCCCATTTGATCGCTTCAATTCAGTATTTTGAAGTTTTAAGTGGCGTCGTTAGGCTGCCGAATTTTTAAGTGGTTCTTCACCCTTCTCGTTTTGAAGTTCTACTTTCATGTCAATTATTTCAAGTTCCTTTTTGTTATATTGGGGTATGATCTCTATATCTATCATACTGGACTCTTATGTTCATATTATGAGAGACCCCATTTGATCGCTTCAATTCAGTATTTTGAAGTTTTAAGTGGCGCCGTTAGGCTGCTGAATTTTTAAGTGGTTCTTCACCCTTCTCGTTTTGAAGTTCTACTTTCATGTCAATTATTTCAAGTTTCTTTTTGTTATATTGGGGTATGATCTCTATATCTATCATACTGGAATCTTATGTTCATATTATGAGAGACCCCATTTGATCGCTTCAATTCAGTATTTTGAAGTTTTAAGTGGCGCCGTTAGGCTGCCGAATTTTTAAGTGGTTCTTCACCCTTCTCGTTTTGAAGTTCTACTTTCATGTCAATTATTTCAAGTTCTTTTTTGTTATATTGGGGTATGATCTCTATATCTATCATACTGGACTCTTATGTTCATATGATGAGAGACCCCATTTGATCGCTTCAATTCAGTATTTTGAAGTTTTAAGTGGCGCCGTTAGGCTGCTGAAATTTTAAGTGGTTCTTCACCCTTCTCGTTTTGAAGTTCTACTTTCATGTCAATTATTTCAAGTTCCTTTTTTTTATATTGGGGTATGATCTCTATATCTATCATACTGGACTCTTATGTTCATATGATGAGAGACCCCATTTGATCGCTTCAATTCAGTATTTTGAAGTTTTAAGTGGCGCCGTTAGGCTGCCGAATTTTTAAGTGGTTCTTCACCCTTCTCGTTTTGAAGTTCTACTTTCATGTCAATTATTTCAAGTTCCTTTTTGTTATATTGGGGTATGATCTCTATATCTATCATACTGGACTCTTATGTTCATATGATGAGAGACCCCATTTGATCGCTTCAATTCAGTATTTTGAAGTTTTAAGTGGCGTTGTTAGGCTGCTGAATTTTTAAGTGGTTCTTCACCCTTCTCGTTTTGAAGTTCTACTTTCATGTCAATTATTTCAAGTTCCTTTTTGTTATATTGGGGTATGATCTCTATATCTATCATACTGGACTCTTATGTTCATATGATGAGAGACCCCATTTGATCTCTTCAATTCAGTATTTTGATGTTTTAAGTGGCGCCGTTAGGCTGCCGAATTTTTAAGTGGTTCTTCACCCTTCTCGTTTTGAAGTTCTACTTTCATGTCAATTCTTTCAAGTTCCTTTTTGTTATGTTGGGGAATTATCTATATATCCATCATACTGATCTCTTATTATCATATGATGAGGGACCCTATTTTATCTTTTCAAATAATTTTCTTTTGAAGTTAAGTGACGTCGTAAGGCTGCCGAATTTTCATAAGAGAAATCTAAACTTTTTTTTTCTTCCATGTTTTTCATTTCAAATGGTATGTCCCTAAAATTTCATTACCATGTCCATATGTCCTTCTTATTCCTTCACCCTACTGTTTTATGGATCATTTATGAGTGGGTGACCCATGTCCCCTCTCATTTCAATGTTTTCTAAAACCCCGAAACTTAGCCGTTATGCTGCAGAATTTTCCCCTCAAAATGCCTCTCTCTTTTCTCAAAAATTATTTTATGTTATAAAGTGAATACTCAAAGCTCTTATTTATACAAGGGTATTCACATATATATCAAAATGTTCCATTTTAAATTCTGGGATTTACATACATGAGACCCGCTTTCCCTTTCTGTGGGTTTAAAGTGACGTAAAGATCATGTCTTTAAAATAGTTTTTAAAACGTTATGATTATGAAATGAAACCCATTTATTTTATGCTATGTGGGTTATTTATGAAATGTTTGATGATGATATATGTGGATCACATGATAATAAAGGCAAATTTAAGGGTGCGCCCTGATAGCGCTCCAATGCATTGGGTAATGATGTAACCACTAGAGATTACAATTTTAACGATGCCTTGGTGAATAACCTTGGTAGTTTTTAACGACACCTTGGGGATGGACCTTGGTGAAACGAAACGATTGTCAATATTAAATGTTGCAGCCACATCTTCAAGTTATGAAAAATGTTATTTTTATTATGATATACCTCATGATTTCATTTTCATGCATTAAAGTCCTTTTCATGACTTTATTGATGTATCTCAAGTTCATATGTAAAATGTTTCACTTGTTTCCCTTGCTGGGCCTTCTGCTCACCCTTCCTTTTGATGTATGTCCCCAGGTTATGAGATGCAGTAATGAGCCTAGGGTGAACATGAGGAGAAGCCTTTCAAGTGTTTAAGAAGAATGTTTTTTTTTGTTTCATGTTTTATGTTCCTTGTTTCCAAGACACTAAACCTTAAAGATCCTCAGTTCCGTGTAATGGAATGAAAAGTTATGTTATAAAAAGACGGGATGCTATACTAATTTCACTAATGGATCAATAAACCCTAGAATTTTTAAACCATTATTGGTAGCTAGATTTTTTTTCTTCTAGTTTACACTGATATTGTAATTTGACCATCTTATTTATCTCAAGCCTTTTCCTCTCTTTCTCAGGAAAAAAATATGAGGTGTTATGGTGTATGAATCCATGTCCTTATATTGTATCATTACCTCTCTGAGCATAGTTAAAAATATAATACAACAGACATAGAAATAATCCTCTTCATATCTCTGGTTGGCATATTTTTCACCTTTTCTCACCTATTGGGGTATTAAAACAGGAATAGGGGATTCCAATACATAATCCAAACATTCTGATAATAATGAATTTCATAAATGATTATACCATATCTAAACATTTATACTTGTAATTACATACCTTATGTTAATGAATATTTATATTGTTTTCATGGGTTTAATTTCCATTATTCCTATAATAATAAAATGAATAATATTTTAGTTTTATCTTAATTATTAACTATGTGATACATAATAATTTTAATTTTTTTGAGTCTCTCACTATTTTTACAAATCCCAAAGGCCCTCACCATTGAACTCGAAATGTCATATCATGAGGAAATTAATGTGTAAAGGATCCATATTATCCCCCTTATTATCCATACCATGGCCATGAAAACCATAAAAAGATTTTTAGTTAGGTGATCTTGCCAACTACGATTTTTAATATCCTTATTCTGTTGAGTAAACTCCCCAATCCTAAAATCCTGAATCAGATTTCATCAACACTGGAATAAAATTATTTATGGAATAGACTTTGGATGTTAAATTCAATATAGGTTTGGTTAAGTCTACCCATAATCTTTGTTAAGACTCTTTGATAATTTAAAGTTCTCCTAAATATGGACCAAACTGACACTTTAACTATGGTTTTCCTTAATTCAGATAATGGAAGGCATAATTAATTAATATTAAATTAAGGTATTTTTTTGTCTTTTATTCATAAATAATATTATATTATCTTTTACAGGTACTTTTAATATTAATTGGATTTTACTTAAGTGATTAACCATGTTCTAATAAAACATTTATACATAATCTATTTATTTTAATTCCATCTTTACATATTAGTCCATTTATTTATATGATCATGGTCTTGCATCCACAAAATAAATCATGAAATGGAAAAAATAAAATAAATAAATGAATGAAATAATCATGATATTTATCTAATGGTTGAATTATTGAGTGGATAATAAATCAACCTATAAAACTAAGAGAAAAATCTTCTCATCGGTCTTGGCATGAGTTGTATTATTCCACCGGTCCACCTAAGTATTTCCAGGGTTGGTTTCACCTTGATTCCATCTTGAACTGCCTCTACCTCAACTCCACTTGATCTGACTCCATGAACCTTAGGGTACTTATTTTGTTACATATTTTTTATAACTCGCATGAATGTGAGAGGAACCAAAGTATTGGTAAATGGGAATTATATAAAATAACTTTGGACACGAGAGTCCTACATAATAAAGGAGGAAGGGATAACATGTAGTTCATAATATTTAATTTAATAAAAAATAATTTCAAATCCATGAAAAAATAAAATTAAATAAAACCAACATATACATAGGTATGTTAAAATCATATGATTGGTTATATGCGGGCACCGAATATGTATTTAAAATAACTAGCTAGAATTTATTTCAATTTGTTCTTTGATAAGATAAAACATGAATGAATCAATTTTATTAATTATATTATTACTTCATTAATTCATTTTATCTTATTCCATCCAATTTTCCTTCTGATTCTCATCCACATTGATTTTAAATAAAATAATAATTTAATTTAATTTTAAATTCAATGAAATAGTACACAAATGTTTTCTTGGAAGTAACTCGATGAGTTCCCATTCTAACTACTATGTATGTATTGATATCACATACAATTTACTCATGTGGTTTTTAGAATACACTTTTTATCACATAATTACATAGCATGTATGATTTAATTAAACGTCACATGGAACACATGTTAATTAAAATAGTGTGTAATTATTTTAAATGCACATGGAGTGTCCAATGTATTGTGACTATACATAGTACGTAGTTAAAATTTTATACAGAAATTAATTAATCATTTAATATCATATAAAATCTTCCATATGGATTGTACAAGTCAAATTAATGACACACATAACACATAATGATGAGTTTTATGGAGTAATTAATAAAATTTAATATTTCCATGTAAATAGGTAAATTACATAGTGTTTTCAAGCTAGCCACATGGTGCATACTTTTCTTCACTGAATTTCCACAATATGTGTCTAGGGACTTGATGTGTACTTTAAATCAATATTAATGAGGTACATGATAGGTAGGAATGATACACAGTGTGTAATTCAAGTTTAAATAATTCCATCCTATACCCGGCGTGTATTAAATACACACGGTCTATAAATTAAATGATGTGTCTTTAACCCTTATTTTCCACCTTGAAAACACATTTATTCCATAGAATATAGGAAATATACATGGTATATAGTCTATTACAGCCTTGTTCCACTATGCCTTATCTATATGTAGTGAATTTAATGCATGTATCATGTATTCACTACATGATAACATAGATTCCACATGGGTTCCCTGGTGCAATGAAAAAGTATACACGACAAGCGATAGAGGAGGAAAAAATGTGTTATCTTATGTTATATTTCTAGAGTTATTGGTAGCTCTAGATGGGTTCTTAAAATTTTTTCTTCATTGATTATTAAATAATCTTGGTAATATGATTGAGAAATGAAAAGTATAAAGAAAATATCTCAAATATGGATCAAGAATTAATTAAAACATGAAATGAAATTTAACTTGTAAATTTATAATAATCAAAAATAAAATAAATAATTATAATTTTTAAATTAAACCCTTTAATATCACTTAATAGTTATAGGAATAGTTGAAGCATGTGTTGGGCCAATAGACAATTCAACAATTTTTGAATTCGATTGATCATTCACAATGTACAAGGTGTAAACATAATGACCAATGAAAATTTTTTTGTATAACATTGACAAATAAAAAAACCAAAAGCAAGAGATGATATTTTCTTGACAATTTTATAATTAATTTAATCATAAGAAGAAATGTTACATCAATCTTGATATTTTTATTCATTGATAATGTTAATCATTATAACACGGTCGATGTATGTAAGGACCTGACCCCAGTTGCCCGGAGCTGGTGCCTTGTTTGATTATGTTGGCATACATACAAGGAATACGAATCCTGAAGGACCGAGTAGTTTAGTATTATTGGAAACAAGATTCATAAATAAGTTCAATATTACAACATGAAGATAAATACAACGTGGAAACTCCTTAAAAAACACCCATAACTTCTAGGTTATTTCATCATGTCATTAATAATAAAATTCTTCATGTCCTGAAATAAATGATACATAAGAAAGGGGTGAGATCAAATGCTCAGTAAGAGTAAGAAATACAACAGAAGATAGTACAAACATAATACATGGTGTATAATCGAAAACACATGCCTTTAATAATAAACTTGAACACATTATGGAAGGGAAATAAGCTGAGTAAATAATTCCATAATAAAACATAATCATGGGTATTCTACTAAATGAATAACCACATGGAATATCAATATCTAAACTCATAATGATGGAATTCATAATGTTGTACATTCTGAAACATTTTTTCAAGGCCTCGACCAAAATCCATATCACATTGGGAAAGGCCTCGGCCAATTCCTCATCTAGTTGGCTCATGAGACCTACCGATGCATTGAGGGGCTATTGCAGGCCCCAACCGTCACATAATAAGTCCAATGCATTCCTCATATGAGTAGGGATAAACATAAACAACATATACATTCATATTGAAACTATCATATGAAATGTAACTATCTTTCCCCAATCATTAAACATAAAACACTAACCATTTGGAATAATATGGTGAATGGTTTTAGGATAGATCATCCACAAGAGAGTTAGTCATAAACCATTAAATCAAATATAGTAAATGACTTCATAAATGATTAAACCCAATAATACCATGGAAACAACAAGAGTGTTTAATTAGACGGAAACACTCTTATAAAATCATTAATCAATTCTTGAGATAAATACTCATTTATTTTGAAAAGAAGAGTTATTTTGGAAAAATATTTGTATAAAACCAGAAGTGAATTAATATAGTATTTTCATAATAAAATGAGTGATTTTATAATGATAATGGTTCCCAAAAACAGATTATATAGTTCCCTTGAAAATAGATAAGAATTTGAGAAATTCCCTTGAA
Source organism: Viscum album (assembly GCA_963277665.1). NCBI lineage: Eukaryota > Viridiplantae > Streptophyta > Magnoliopsida > Santalales > Viscaceae > Viscum > Viscum album. Next base: position 798,209,323 of record OY728150.1, on the reverse strand, counting down.
TCGGGCTTGTTCTTTGGAAACAGTTTTGAAAGTTCCTTTTAAAATGTGTAACTATCCATAAAATAAGGAAGGTTTATGGTTTTTACACATATATATGATACTAAATCAGAATATATGATGAGTATATAACAATACATAATAATTTCATTGAGGTAATTAGACAATGAAAGTATCCCGAATGAAAATGGAAGTTCAGGTGGAAAAACCCTTACCACTTGTAATCAAATGATTCATATGCCCGGAAAATTAATAATAAAAAATTATAGATTTAATACCATGAAGATAAATATATTCATGATATGTGAAGTAAATGGTCAGTATACATACACCATAAAAAATTATTAGTAGTGAATATAGAAAATCTCATGAAAATGGAAGTGAGATGAAGAAACTCTTACCTTAACTCCAAACGTGTTCCGCTCTTGTACATAAGCTCCTGGAATATGAAATTATACTTTTCAATAACTTATTTCAGAACCTATTATACATTTATTTTTTAATATCCCAGGTAAATAAAGAATATTACTTTTTCATATTTATCCATATTTGTGAATAAAATTTTAATATTAGTTTAAAGGGAACACTATGCTCGATGGTGTACACAATACGCAACAACGAGTTTCTTTGAAATCTTTCATTGCGCTCTAATAATAAAATAATATTATTTTAAATGGTAGTTAATGCCTAGCCATTTTAATGGAGGTAATAAACAAAACTAACTACAAAATTATTATATATGTTTGTCAAATATTTTTACTTTTTTCCAATAAACGTTAGAGGCTTAAAATGAGAATGAATCCAATTTTATGCATAAATCTTCTAATATTATTTAAAAGGTCGATTAACCGTATTTTGATGGAGAACCTTTTTTAAATATACTTTTGAAGATTTTATATGTTATATTTGACAAAATAAAATCCTTCTTTATAATCTGGACATCAAAATTTACTTTGTGTAAATTTTTGTTATTTTTCCGATAAAGATCAGTTTTAGTGAAAATGTTGTATTTTAATTCAAAACCTCTTTTTAATATAATTTATTTATATGATTAGATCATCTTTTAAATTGGTTTTAAGGTTCAATTAGAATATATTTTTACCATTTAATCCAATGGTGGTCATTGGAATTAATTTCACTTTGAAATTGGACTTAAACTAGTGTCAATCTTTTAATTGATATTGTTTCTTAAAAACACGCTATTTGTTTTGACAGCAGGAATTAATTATTAAATTAATTAATGAAACTTTTATGTTTAGAATTTTTTAAAATAGAAATCATTTTTTAATTTTGAATATCAAATTTATCTTAGGGTGAATTTTTGGTATTTTTCTGAAAAACTTAATTTTTTGATGAATAGTGAAACCACTAAGTGGTAGTTAAAAAATAGATTTTTCATTTAAATGAAACTTTACCACTTCTGTGATTTTAATTTCAAAAATCCAACATACATGGTTTTCATTAGGATGTAAAATTTGGTTCAATGGGATTAAAATAATTTTTGGGTGAATAGTAACTTTTAAGTTTTATTAATCGCGATTAAAGGTAATTAGTGTCATTTAAGGTAAAGATAATGTTATAATAATATTAAATGACCTTGACACGTGTCCTACCCTTATTTTATGAGTCATGGCCGACCAAGACAATCCATGGGTCAACTTGGGGACCCCATGAAGCCACATTGGTAGGAAAATGACATTAATAACTTTTTATTTAAAGTTAAAATAAAAATGTCACAAACATGTATTGTTTTACTAAAACAATTTTTACATGGGGTTATACAAGTCATGTTTTTGACTATAAATATCCATTAGAAATATAAAAATATTTCCCACACCATAGTATTTTTTTATAATTTTTAGAAATTAAATAAATTTATTTATTTATGACACCATGATGATGCAATGATTACCTCATTAATAACCGATTTAAATAAAATGAAAAGATATGGTAAAATCTAAGACTTAAACTTGTAAAAAACCTATTTTATGGGTGGATTTAGAACCCTTATCACCTTATCCTAGAAATATATAATTGTGGGACCTTTAATATCCAAAAATCATTTTATAATAAAGTAACTTTTCAATACATTCCAAGAGTGCCCCTCCTCCCTCTTATAAAAGTCCCCCACCTCTACCCCCTTACCCACACCTCAAAATCCTTTGGCTCGACCACACTCTACTCATTTTATCTGTCCACATCCCTATCTTTATCCTATGAGCCTTACCTTTGGTATAAATCTCTTCAAGAAACCCTTTTGGTTCAAACCAAGAGGAGTTACCCTATTTAAAGGTAATGTCTTCACTTGTGTTCTTTTGTTTTATTTTGCTTCTCCAACCCCAAAAACACTTTTTATTCCTTTATTTTGTAACAAAACCCGTATATTAAATATACTAGTATGTTTTTATGTGAAGGATTCGAGATACACGTACACACAACTTCATCTAATGGTTAAAGAACATATTGTTTCTATGGATGGAAAATTACTGCCTCACGAAACGATGATTGTTCAATCTTCTCTTAACACCTTTCATGGTGGCCATTATGATGTCACTATATTTTATATATGATATATATGTAATTTATGTTTTCTATATGCTTCTTTATTTTATATTTAAAACATACCTTTTTGCTTTGCATGTTGTGCAAATGCGATAATTTCATACGAGGAAGTGTGGACTACCGCCACATCAAGTGATGTGACTCGTTCATGCAATACATGGAATGTATAAACAATGAAATTAATGAACATATGTTACCTATATAACATATATATTATACTGGAATTATAATATATATATATATATATATATATCGTCTATTTTTAATTCCATTAATGTGCCAAATCAATGAAAGTAGCGTTCATGCGTACGTACGGCCTACCATCTCCATGAACGGTGAATTTCATTTCTTTTATCTCCAAATATTATGGAATAAGTATAAAACATATATATACTGGATATATATGATATTTAAATTATTAATACTATTCTGGATATGATGTACATACAACTACATTGACAATGCTTTTCAAACAAGATCATTTTTGACTCATGTACCGAACATCGACAAAACGTATGATATGAACTCACATAATTAACTAATTATTATAACATGATAATATATTATATTAATTGAATAATAAAATTTAAATTATTTCCTTATGAAATTATAAATTTACCAAAGTTTATTATTCAGTAATAAAAAGAAATGAACAAGACAAGTCGGACTTGAGGTAAGGGATCCTACATCTCTCTTTATTTTTAAGTAATCTTTTTTATGTAACTTACTTTAATATCCTATTTATTATGTTGGGAGATGTTATTTTATATTCATATTACTGTAATTTATATTTTCATATGATGAGAGACCCTATTTTATTTCATCAATCCATTTTTTGGACGTTTTAAGTGGCGTCGTTAGGCTGCCGAGTTTTCGTAAGGAATTTTTCATCTCACTTTTATTCCTGTGAGATTTATGCTACATTTTCCACTATTTATTTTGAGCGGTGTATGTACTTCCCATTATTATACTCTTTGTGTAATATAATTTCTTTTATGGGTATTTACATCAACATTGTACGGTCCTTCTTTCATGGGGTGAACGTTTCGAAAGTTACCCAAATCGGTAAGGGAACCTTTCACCCACCTCTTTTTAAAAGACTTATTTTGTTATGTCTTTTAATTTACATCTTTTTATGTTGGGATATGTTATTATATATCCTTATTGATGTAAATTTTATTTCCAAGTTATGAGATACCATTTTCTCTCTCATCAACTAATTTTATGGATTTTAAAGTGATGTCGTTAGGCTGTCGAATTTTACCAAGGGAACTTCTTAACCCAATTTTGATTTCTTTGGGTTCAACATGTAGTTATTGAATATGTCATCCTTTGAATATGTTTTAATGACCTTGGATTGTTTTAAACTTAATATCCACTTATATTTGGTGTATTTATATTTGTCACACATAATTATGAGATTGATTTATCCTTAATTTAAGGATACCTTCTTTATAAGGGATTTCATCTCATTTTACATTTCTATTGAGACTTTATTGTTTTTATGCACAAATTCACTATTATATGGTGTATATACTATCCTTTGGAATATTATATCATGAATCCCTTTATTACCATGATATTATAAAGTTATGATTAAATGTTATTCCTCAATTATTGTATTCAAGTGTCTCTCATTTTGTTAAAAACCCTTTAACTAAAATATCATTTTAAATGTTTTAATGATTTATTCTTATAAATATTTATCATTAATATCCATGTTTTCAAAATGGTTTTAAGTATTTATTCATATGGATATTAATGGTTTAAAATGTTAAAATCTTCAAAGTGGTATGAGACACTTTTATTCAAAAATATCTTTATTAAATGTTTTAAATGGTTTTGAAAATGGTTTTTAGAATAGATTCATTATTTCAATATCTTAAAATGTTATATTGTTATTTCAATATGGTAATGTTATCTTTCATTTATGCTTAAGCTATGTGTTATGATAATGTTATGGTTCTTGAGCATTGTTTATGAAGATGGGTGGTTTCGTGATAAACTAAGGGCGGGTGAGCATGATATAGCTCTCCAATGCATTGGGTAACGTGAAGGGGTTAAACGTTAAGGTTTCTCCGAAGAGATTTAGGGAATATACTGTGATGGGTATTCCAAACATAACCATGAGGGTTACTCCCTACGTAATAATGTTATGAATTCCTCAAGTTACCTTTATGTCTTAGGATTTCTTTGAGTTATTAATAAATCTTATGATTTCATGAGGTATGTTACCGTGCTTATGTTTTATGAGTAAAGTATGATTTCATTGATTCTTATGTATACATGTACTAATGTTTCCTTCCCGTATTTTTATATCCCTTACTGAGCTTTTTATGCTCATCCCAAGTTTTTTGAAATGTTTTTCACAGGTCAAGGGAAAGGTACATGATATGATGATAGTGTCAAGGAAGGGTCAAGAAAGAATCCATGTTTTATTTTAAATATGTTTCCGTTGATGGGAAAAATTAATACTATCTTTTATGTAACCACTTTGTTTAAATGTGGAATGTAATGCATTATTTATGATCTAATTCTCTAAAAATAAAAACCTGAAAAGATCCTCAATGTGTAATCTTGAAATAACTCAAGATTAAGTAAGGTTTAATGCTGGTTCCTTATAGTTGGTATCAGAGAGAGGTTTAGATAACTTTAGAGGTTAGAGTGTTGTTTAAGCATAAGTTAAAAGTTGTGTATAACAACAATGGTTATTATATTAGATAGAGTCATTGTTATTTTTGAATGTTGGAATGAGTTTGAGATAACTTGGATAAGTATATCTTAGTGTTTATCTTCTTCTTTAGTACATGATTATTTTGTCGATATACTCAGACTGACCTTTTTGGTTTTAGTAAATGGATGGATCTAGTAGGAACCAAAGTGACAATGGGTTTGAAGGAAACTGTGGTGGTTCTTTGATTAATAGACTGGATGAAATGGGGGATTCAATAAAAAAGCTCGTGGTTATTCTAAACCAACTATCAGGAGTCATGATAAACCACTTGAACCTTGGTGAGTTCTCTAATGCATCTTGTAAGAGATAACCAACTCGATGTGGAAGTTCATGTGATAATTATAAAGGTAACCATTAGGGTTTATATGATCCTTACCTTTGAGGTAATTATGGGTTACTATATTTTATGATGGAAAATGAAAGGCATGATGTAAACTTGACGTTAAAATATGTTATGATTATTTTTGAATATTTTATCTCGTTTTGGGGAATGTTTTAAGAATTATATAGTTTTGGAAAAAGGACAACACGCAGACCTTGTGACAACCCGTCGCGTCGGACAAAGCTGCGAGAATCGAACCCACAACCAAAGTGCGACTGGTATTTATCGCCTGCCACTGGACTACGTGAATTCCCTGGTTAGTTTGACTAATTCTTTTTAGTTATATGATTTTATGAATCAAGATTAAGTTTATTTTGAATTATATATGGAAATTATTAACCTATCATGGAGGATATGTGATTAGGTTAATTACTTTTCAATATGAGACTTTAAGAGCAACTGATGTTATTTGGAGATAAATGTTAATTTGTACCTTGGAAGAATATGTGATTAAATCCTTCAAATATTTGGGTTTCAATCTTAGTTTGGTTTACATTGAATAATTTTATGGAAAATTTGTTTATTGAATGGTCTTGGTTGAACTTTGGGTTTGTTGGACAAATTTTGGAGATTAAGAATAGATTTTCTTTTTTATAAAGGATTATCCATTTTTGGATTATCTGATCTTGTTATAACAATTTTGGTTTTGGTTAATGTCTAAAGACATGGGAAATATATAGTTCTCTTTTGTGGATTAGGTGATTCTCTAGAAGTTTATTATATCTCTTTAATGTGAGAAAGTCATCCTAAATACTCATCTTTTGGAGAAAATATGAGTTTGTGTAAGAAATATAGTAGGAGATGAGAGTATACACGAAAAGTAAGTATGTTTCCTTATGATTTAGTTAGGCTCATAAATAAATTCCTCAATGAAAAGTAATGTAAAAACAAAAATTTTGTCTGTTAACTTTTTCTAATGGGGAATCAAATACCATTTAACCCATAACCAGTTTGTGATTTTCTGGTGGTTAACTTTCTCCTAAAAATGTTTACTATCACTCTCCCTCAGAACATGACCCTTTTTTTTCTTCCATATCCATGTTTTCCTACATGGAATCCTAGTATGGGTTAACTTGTGTGACCTTTTTACTTCCCCTTCTTTCTTTTAAAGTGACAGTTTAATTTACTCATTTTCCGATGTGGGGCTTTAAATGAATTTTCCAAGCCCAATTTTAAAAATTACGAGGATGCAATTCCCAAAAAGGGGGAAGGATGTAACATCCCAGGTAAATAAAGAATATTACTTTTTCATATTTATCCATATTTGTTGATAAAATGTTAATATTAGTTTAAATGGAATGCTATGCTCGATGGCGTACCCAATACGCAACAACGAGTTTCTTTGAAATCTTACGTTGCACTATAATAATAAAATAATATTATTTTAAATGGTAGTTAATGCCTAGACTTTGTAATGGCAGGAATGAAAAGAACTAACTACAAAATTATTATATATGTTTGTCAAATATTTTTACTTTTTTCCAATAAATGTTAGAGGCCTAAAATGCGAATGAATCCAATTTTAAGCATAAATCTTCTAATATTCTTTAAAAGGTCGATTAACCACCTTTTGATGGAGAACCTTTTTTAAATATAATTTTGAATATTTTATATGTTATATTTGACAAAATAAAATCCTTCTCTAGAATTTGGACATCAAAATTTACTTTGTGTACATTTTTGTTATTTTTCCGATAAAGATCAGTTTTAGTGAAAATATTGTATTTTAATTCAAAACATCTTTTTAATATAATTTATTTATATGATTAGATCATATTTTAAATTGGTTTTAAAGTGAAATTAGAATATATTTTTACCATTTAATCCAATGGTGGTCATTGGAATTAATTTCACTTTGAAATTGGACTTAAACTAGTGTCAATCTTTTAATAGATATTGTTTCTTAAAAACACTCTATTCGTTTTGACAGCGGGAATTAATTATTAAATTAATTAATGAAAATTTTATGTTTTGAATTTTTTAAAATAGACATCATTTTTGAATTCGGAATATCAAATATATCTTAGGGTGAATTTTTGGTATTTTTCTGAAAAACTTCAATTTTTGATGAATAGTGAAACCACTAGGTGGTAGTCAAAAAACTGATTTTTCATTTTAATGAAACTTTACCACTTCATTGATTTGAATTTCAAAAATCCAATATACATGGTTGTCATTATTATGTAAAAGGTGGTTCAAAGGGATTAAAATATTTTTTTGGTGAATAGTAACTTTTAAGTTTTATTAATCGCGAGTAAAGGTAATTAGTGTAATTTAAGGTAAAGATAATGTTATAATAATATGAAATGACCTTGAAACATGTCCTAACCTTATTTTATGAGTCATGTAAGACCAAGAAAATTAATTCTTCATCTTGGGGACCCAATGAATCCACATTGGTAGGAAAATGACATTAATAACTTTTTATTTAAAGTTAAAATAAAAATGTCACAAACATGTATTGTTTTACTAAAACAATTTTTACATGGGGTTATACAAGTCATATTTTTGACTATAAATATCCATTATATATCTTAAAAGTTTTCCTACACTATATTATTTTTTTTATAATTTTTAGACATTAAATAAATTAATTTATTTATAACACCATGATGATACAACGATTACCTCATTAATAACTGATTTAAATAAAATGAGAAGATAAGGTAAAATATAAGACTTAAACTTGTCAAAAACCTATTTTATGGGTGTATTTCTAACCCTTATCACCTTATCCTCGAAATATATAATTTTGGGACCTTTAATATCCGAAAATCATTTTATAATAAAGTAACTTTTCAAGACATTCCAAGAGTGCCCCTCCTCCCTCTTATAAAAGGCCCCCACCTCTACCCCCTTACCCACACCTCTAAAGCATTTGGATCGACCAAACTCTGCTCATTTTATCTCTCCACATCCCTATCTTAATCCTAGGAGCCTTAAATTTGGCAGAAATCTCTTCAAGAAACCCTTTTGGTTCAAACCAAGAGGAGTTACCCGATTTAAATGTAATGTCTTCACTTGTGTTCTTTTTTTTATTTTGCTTCTCCAACCCCCTAAACTCTTTTTATTCCTTTATTTTGTAACAACAACAGTATCTTCAGTATACTAGGATATTATTATATGAAGTATTAGATCTAAACTTACACACACCTCCGTCTAATGGTTAAAGAACATATTGTTTCTGTGGATGGAAAATTACTACCTCATGAAACGATGATTGTTCAATCATCTCTTAACACCTTTCATGGTGGCCATTATGATGTCACTATATTTTATATATGATATATATGGTATTTATGTTTTCTATATGCTTCTATATTTTATATTTAAAACATACTTTTATGCTTTTCATGTTGTGCAAATGCGATAATTTCATACGAGGAAGTGTGGACTACCGCCCCCTCAAGTGATGTGACTCGTTCATGCAATACATGGAATGTATAAATAATGAAATTAATGAACATATGTGACCTATATAACATATATATTATACTGGAATTATAATATATATATATATATATCTCATCTAGTTTTAATTCCATTAATGTGCCAAATCAATGAAAGTAGCGTTCATGCGTACATACGGCCTACCGTCTCCATGAACGGTGCATTTCATTTCTTTTATCTCCAAATATTATGGGATAAGTATAAAACGAATATATAATGGATATATATGATATTTACATCATTAATACTATTCTGGATATGATTTACATACAACTACATTGACAATGCTTTTCAAACAAGATCATTTTTGACTCATGTACCGAACATCGACAAAACGTATGATATGAACTCACATAATTAACTAATTATTATAACATGATAATATATTATATTAATTTAATAATAAACTTTAATTTATGTCCTTAAGAAATTATAAATTGACCAAAGTTTATTATTCATGAATATAAATAAATGAACAAGACAAGTCGGACTTGAGGTAAGGGATCCTACCTCTCTCTTTCTTTTTAAGTACTCTTTTTTATGTAACTTACTTTAAGATACTCTTTCTTATGTTGGGGGGTGTTCTTTTATATTCATCTTATTTTAATTTCTATGTTCATATGATTAGAGACCCTATTTTATTTCATCAATCCATTTTTTGGAAGTTTTAAGGGGCGTCGTTAGGCTGTCGAGTTTTCGTAAGGGATTTTTCATCTCACTTTTATTCCCATGAGATTTATGCTACATTTTCCACTATTTATTTTCAGTGGTGTATGTACTTCCCATTATTCTACTCGTTTTGTAATATACTTTCTGTAATGACCTGAAATTTTGAATAAATCTTGTTTCCTAATTTTTTGTGTTATATTATTTTTCATACTCAACAAAACTGTTTCATTTGATAACAAGAGTATAAATAAAATGAGACTGTTGGGTTTGACTATTATATGACCTTTAGTCAGTTTGACCGTTGGAAACTGAATGTTGCAAATTTTGTCTCTAAATAGAAGTGATCTTGGTTAATTAATATAGAAAGAATATTCGATGGCCTCACCCAGTAGTCTTGGACCGATCGAAGCCCATCTAACAGAACTTGGGAAAGAGGTAGCACCAATGGGCTTTGCTCTGGACCAAACCCAATCCGAACTTCATTATGTGAATCTAGAATGGAATCGACTTCGCGAGAAGTTCAAACAGATAGAAATTACTACTCATGGGATGTTGGTCGAGCCTCCCTCAGATTCTCTCACCTTATCACACCTTACACTTAGGTCCTATGCTGGTGTGATAAGGGGCTATATAAGGAGACCGTAACTACCTTGTGTAATCCTTTGTTTTAAATAAAAAAATTTATTTCTTCTTATGATGAATTTTATGAATTTTCAAATGTCTGAATAAATATAGTATGCATATTTTTGATGAATTTTAGAGAAAGGATATTTTAAAAAATGTTTATGTAAACCTTAAATAATTAAAAATGTGTAATGATTTTCAAAAAATGGTCTTCTAAAATTATGTTCAGTACAAAATTTAGAGTCTAATAAGATCAACTTAATTTTTGATGAATAGTAAATTATGAATAGTGATTTTATGCTTAAGATTAGTAATGTGACCAAATGGATTAGTAATTTCACTTAAAGAAAATATTAATATAATCTAGGCACCTTGATTAAGTAATGTGATTCAATAAAATGGTCAAATAACAGTTTCATAAATTATTAGTCAAGTATTAGTTTTTTCAGGTGAATAGTGCTTTTTAATTAAAAATTAAATTAAAAATATTTAGAAATTTTTTTTTATAAAATGGACTTTATTTTTGAATTCAGAACATCGATATTGTGCTAAGGTAATTTTTGGAGTTTTTTTCTGAAAAAAATGAATTTTCGGTGAATAGTTTATTTATTTAAAATTAAAATATATTTAGAAAATTATTTTTATAAAATTGAGTTCATTTTTAAAATCAGAGCATCGATAGTTGGTAAAGGTGAAATTTTGGGAGTTTTCAGAAAAAGTTGAATTTTCAGTGAATAGTGAAAATACAGTTTTTAAGTTACGGGTGTTTAATGAAATCATTAAATGATGTATTAAGTATGTAATAAATATGGTCGACTTATGAATAGTAAGATAAGGTATTAGGTGTCCCAAGTGGCCAATACCATGGGAAAGCCTATGGTTTTTCCAAAACCACCAATGAGGTGTCCCTTGGCCATTAATGCCTTGTCCCCTCACTTTCCCTATAAATACCAAGCCATCCTCTCATCCATTCGACTCCCAACTCTCCCCCAATGAAGCTCTGGTCTCATTAACTCCCAATTAGTCTTTCCAAGGTGCCCCCAAGCCCTCAAGGTCCCAACCTTTGAGTTTTAAGAGTTACGTTTTAAGGTAAGGGATTTAACCTCTCTCTTTCTTTTCAAATACTCTCTTTTAAGTCATTTATTTTATGATCCATGTTCATATGTTGGAGGATGTTCTTTTATATTCCTATTACTTACCTTTTCATGTTAATATGATGATATATCCCCTCTTACTCTCATCATTTCGTTTTATGAATGTTTAAGTGGCGCCGTTTGGCTGCTGAAATTTTTGTAACGGATTCTTTCACCCTTCTCTTTTTCAAGTTCTATTTTCTTGTCAAGTCTTTCAAGTTACTTTTTATTATGTTGGGGTATGATCTATATATATATCATACTGATATTTTATGTTCATATTATCAGATACCCTATTTGATCTCATAAATTCATTTTTTTTTGAAGTTCAATTGACGCCGTTAGGCTGCCGAATTTTTAAGGGATTCTTTCACCTTTCTCATTTTTTCAAAGTTCTACTTTCATGTCAAGTATTTCAAATTCCTTTTTATTTTGTTGGGGTATGATCTCTATATCTATAATACTTATCTTTTATGTTCATATTATGAGAGACCCTATTTGATCTCGTCAATTCATTTTTGTTGAAGTTTAAGTGAGGCCGTTAGGCTGCCGAATTTTTAAGGGATTCTTTCACCTTTCTCATTTTTTTCAAAGTTCTACTTTCATGTCAAGTCTTTTAAGTTCCTTTTTATTATGTTGGGGTATGATATCTATATCTATCATACTGATCTTTTATTTTCATATTATTAGAGACCCTATTTAATCTCATCAATTCATTTTTGTTGAAGTTTAAGTGATGTCGTTAGGCTGCCAAATTTTCATAAGAGAAATCTTTTTTTGGTCTTCCTTCCATGTTTTTCATTTCATATGGTATATCTTTCAAATTTCATTACCATGTTTTTATACCCTTTATATTCTGTCCCTATACTGTTTTATGGATCATTTATGAGTGGTTGACCCATATCCCCTCTCTTTTCAATGTTTTCTAAAACCCCAAAACATAGTCGTTATGTTGCAGAATTTTCGTCTCAAAATGTCTCTATCTTATCCTCAAATTCATTTTATTAAGTAAATATCAAATCTATTTCTTATAAAGTGGTATTCACATATATAACAAAATGTTCTATTTTAAAGTCTGGGATTTACATACATGAGACCCGCTTTCCCTTTCCATGGGTTTAAAGTGACATAAAGATCATGTCTTTAAAGCAGTTTTTAAAACGTTATGATTATGAAATGAAACCCATTTCTTTTATTCTATATGGGTTATTTATGAAATGTTGATGATGATATATGTGGCTCACATGATAACAAAGTCAAATTTAAGGGTGTGCCCTGATAGCACTCCAATTCATTGGGTAAAGACTTAATCTCTAGAGATGACCATTTTTAACGACGCCTTGGTGAATAACCTTGGTAATTTTTAATGACACCTTGGGGATGGACCATGGTGAAATGGAAATGATTGTCTATGTTAAATGTTCTACCCACATATTCAAGTTTTGAAACATGTTATTTTTATTATTATATGCCTCATGATATCTTTCTCATGCCTTAAAGTTATTTTTCATGACTTTTGATGTATCTCAAGTTCACATGTAAAATGTTTCCCTTGTTTCCCTTACCGGGCCTTCTGCTCACCCTTTCCTTTTATGTATGCTCCCAGGTTATGAGATGCTGTAATGAAATTAGGATAAACAAACAAAGAATCCTTTCAAGTGTTTAAGAATAATGTCTTATGTTCTCATGTATTAAGTTCCTGGTTTCCAAGACACTAAACCTTAAAGATCCTCGATTTTGTATAATGTAATGAAAGTTTATGTGATAAAAAGGCGGGATGCTATAGTTGGTATCAGAGGATGGTTTAGTTATTTGTGTAAATTAGGATATTAAAACTTTAGGAAGAACCCTATATAAAAGTTTAAATATAGGAAATCTTCTGGGTATTTTGGTGAGTATTGAGTAAGGGGTTGCCAAGCAAATACATCCTTGTCTAGATACGAGCAGGTAGAGGTGGCTCTAGCACAGATGTACATAGGGGTAAAACTTGAAAACACCGCTTTGAGCTAGACTCTAATGGGAACTGGTACACGACAATGGGCTTTGCTGCACTCTTGGTTACGACTCTCCCGGGGGATATGCTTTGGTAAATTCATAATCTTAGTATAAACCATTATTAAAGGAACAAAGATAAAATAAAATAAAGATTCACATAATAATATATGATCATGGATAACCTAGATTGGGACCTAGGGGTCACAAGTTAGGGTATACTTTTCTTCTACAAGTTTATCCTTATATGCTTTAAGTTTCCTTTTCATGATTATTGGATAAGTATTTAAGCCCCCTAATTATACTTTCTTTTCTTAGTTAATGGAAGGAAATGGAAGAACATGTCCCAACAACCAATGTGATAGGAAATGTGACGATTGCCCTATTAATGTGACAGAAATAACGAAAGATCAAGTTGAACATATTGTGATTATTCCAAACCAGCTATCAAAAATCACAATTAATAATTGGTACCTAGTTGAATGCCCAAATTCATCAAGGAAGAAGAAGAAGAAAAAGTCTCAAGGATGTCCATATGATAAAGTTGATAAGGGAAAGAAGACCCAATTTATTTTTTGCAAAAATTGTGGGAAGAGGAACCAAGGAGAATGTCACAAAGGAACCGGGAGATATTTTAAGTGTGGGACGATAGGGCATAAAGTATCCAATTGCTTTAAAAAAATGGATAATGTGATGAATGGAGATAAGGTTCGATCTAATGTACCTTATACTTTTCGATGTCGTAAATGTGGAGAAGTTAGACATTATCCAAGGAAATTCTCTCTTGGAATGGATGAGAAGCATGATGAGCATCAACAATCTTCTAGGACAAGGGAACAATGCAAGTCCTATGCTGAGATGGATCATGATGAATGAAGTACATGTAACTTCTTCGCAATAATTGTCTATGTCATGTTGTATTTTAGTTTGTGCTCTCATTTTATGTTTTCTAAGATAATCGAGTCACTACCTAAGATTATTTTATATCATTAAGAAAAACATCTATCTTTATGTACCACGTGTTGATGTAGTGAAGCAGTTCTTCTAAAAAAAGGTGATTAGGGGATTAAAAGATGATTATTATTTTGGAATACGTTCACTATTTTGGGAACCCTATATGATCGAGGTAAATAGATTACTACAGTATTTTCTTTGAAGAGTAAAATTTGACTTATATTTTTAAGAATCGATGAATTTAAGGTGAAATTATGGTAATTTAGGTTACTTATGGAAATTATTAACCTATATTGTGGAAAATGTGATTAGGTTAGACATTAAGAGTGGTTGATGTTGTTTGGAGATGAATGGAAAAGTTTATCTTGGAAGACTATGTTATCAAATCCTTCTTGTATTTGGGTTTCAATCTTAGTTTGGTTTATTTTGAGTATTTTTAGGGACAGTTATTTATGGAATGGTCTATGATGAACTCTGGGTAGTACTGTGGAATTTTGAAGATTTAAAGTAGTTTCCCTTCCTCTAGGGTTCTTTATTTTGGAAGAGCTATTTTATCTTACCATTTCTGTTTTTGGGATAATGTTTAAAGATAGAAAAAATAGATAGTTAATCTTTTGTGGATTATGTGATTATCTAGAATATGATTCATGTGCTTTTGATGAGACCAAGTGTTTTTGAATGATCATTGTGGGGATAAAAGATTAGTTTTGGTAGAAACTTATTAAAGGGTGAAGCTGTACTTGAAGGTAAATATATTTCCTTGTGTTTTTATTCTATATAGTAAATGAATTCCTAAAAAATATTAAAAGGAACATAAAACAAAAATGTTGTCTGTTAACATTTCCTACTAGGAAATCAAATACCGTTTTACCCATCATAATTTTGTGATTTTTTTGTTGTTAAATTTCTCCTAATCATGTTTTCTATCACTCTCCCTCAAAACGTGACCCTTTGTTTTCTCTTCCATGTCCATGTTTTCCTACATGGATTCCTAGTATGTGTTAACTCGGGTGGCATTTTTACTTCCCTTTCTTTCTTTTAAAGTAATAGCGTTACTGACTCTTTTTCAGATGTGGGACTTTCAATTAAATTCAAAGCCCAATTTTAAAAATTGCGAGGACGCAATTTCTTAATGGGGGAAGATTGTAACGACCCAAAATTTTGAATAAATCTTGTCTCCTAATTTTTTGTGTTATATTATTTTTCATACTCAATAAAACTGTTTCATTTGATAACATGAGTATAAATAAAATGAGACTGTTGGGTTTGACAATTATATGACCTTTAGTCAGTTTGACCGTTGGAAACTGAATGTTGCGACTATTTTCTCTAAATACAAGTGATCTTGGTTAATTAATATAGAAAGAAGATTTGATGGCCTCACCCAGTAGTCTTGGACCAATCGAAGCCCATCTAACAGAACTTGGGAAATAGGTAGCACCACTGGGCTTTGCTATGGACCAAACCCAAGATGAAATTCATTGTGTGAAGCTAGAACGGAATCACCTTCGTGAAAAGTTCAAACTGATAGAAATTACTACTCGTGCGATGTTGGTCAAGCCTCCCTCGGATTCTCTCACCATAGCACACCTTACACTTAGGTCATATGCTGGTGTGATAAGGGGCTATGTAAGGAGATCGTAACTGCCTTTTGTAATCCTTTGTTTTAAATAAAAAATTTGATTTCTTCTTATGATGAAGTTTATGAATTTTCAAATGTCCGGATAAATATAGTATGCATATTTTTGATGAATTTTAGAGAAATTATATTTTAAAAAATGTTTATGTAAACCTTAAATAATTAAAAATGTGTAATGATTTTCAAAAAATGGTCTTCTACAATTATGTTCAGTACGAAATTTATATTCTAATAGGATCAACTTAATTTTTGATGAATAGTAAATTATTAATAGTGATTTTATGCTTAGGATTAGTAATGTGACCAAATGGATTAGTAATCTCACTTAAGGAAAACATTAATATAATCTAGGCACCTTGATTAAGTAATGTGATTTAATAAAATGGTTAAATAATGGTTTCATAAATTATCAGTCAAGTATTAGTTTTTTCGGGTGAACAGTGTTTTTTAATTAAAAATTAAATTAAAAATATTTAGAAAATTATTTTTATAAAATGGACTTTATTTTTGAATTCAGAACATCGATATTATGCTAAGGTAATTTTTGGGGACTTTTCTAAAAAAAAATGAATTTTCGGTGAATAGTTTATTTATTTAAAAATTAAATATATTTAGAAAATTATTTTTATAAAATAGAGTTCATTTTTTAAATCAAAGCATCGATATTTGGTTAAGGTGAAATTTTGGGAGTTTTCGGAAAAAGTTGAATTTTCAGTGAATAGTGAAAATATTGTTTTTAAGTTACGGGTGTTTAATGACATTATTAAATGATGTATTAAGTATGTAATCAATATGATCGACTTATGAATAGTAAGATAAGGTATGAGGTGTCCCAAGTAGCCAATACCATGGGAAAGCCCATGGTTTTTCCAAAACCACCAATGAGGTGTCCCTTGGCCATTAATGCCTTGTCCCCTAACTTTCCCTATAAATACCAAGTCATCCTCTCATCCATTCAACTCTCAACTCTCCCCCAACGAAGCTCTAGTCTCCTTAACTCCCAAGGAGTCCTTCCAAGGTTTCCCTAAGCCCTCAAGGTCCCAACCTTTGTGTTTTAAGAGTTACATTTTAAGGTAAGGGATCCAACCTCTCTCTTTCTTTTCAAATACTCTCTTTTAAGTCATTTCTTTTATGCTCCATGTTATTATGTTGGAGGATGTTATTTTATATTACTATTACTTCCATTTTCATTTTAATATGATTAGATATCCCCTCTTACTCTCATCATTTCGTTTTATGAATGTTTAAGTGGCGCCGTTAGGCTGCCGAAATTTTTGTAACGGATTCTTTCACCCTTCTCTTTTTCAAGTTCTATTTTCTTGTCAAGTCTTTCAAGTTCCTTTTTATTATGTTGGGGTATAATATCTATATATATCATACTGATATTTTATGTTCATATGATGAGATACCCTATTTGATCTCGTCAATTCATTTTTTTTTTTGAATTTTAAGTGACGTCGTTAGGCTGCTGAATTTTTAAGGGATTCTTTCACCTTTCTCATTTTTTCAAAGTTCTACTTTCTTGTCAAGTATTTCAAGTTCCTTTTTTTTGGGGTATGATCTCTATATCTATCATACTGATATTTTATTTTCATATTATGAGAGACCATATTTGATCTCGTCAATTCATTTTTGTTGAAGTTTAAGTGACGTCGTTAGGCTGCCGAATTTTTTAAGGGATTCTTTAACCTTTCTCATTTTTTCAAAGTTCTACTTTCATGTCAAGTCTTTAAAGTTCCTTTTTATTATGTTGGGGTATGATATCTATATCAACCATACTTATCTTTTATGTTCATATGATGAGATACCCTATTTAATCTCATCAATTCATTTTTGTTGAAGTTTAAGTGATGTCGTTAGGCTGCCGAATTTTCATAAGAGAAATCTTATTTTGGTCTTCCTTCCATGTTTTTCATTTCATATGGTATATCTTTAAAATTTCATTACCATGTTCTTATACCCTTTATATTCTGTCCCTATACTTTTTTATGGATAATTTATGAGTGGGTGACCCATATCCCCTCTCTTTTCAATGTTTTCTAAAACCCCGAAACATAGCCGTTATGCTGTAGAATTTCCGTCTCAAAATGTCTCTCTCTTATCCTCAAATTCATTTTGTTAAGTGAATACTAAAAGATCTTTCTTATAAAGGGGTATTTACATATATACAAAAAATTTATATTTTAAAGTATGGGATTTACATACATGAGACCCACTTTCCCTTTCTTTGGGTCTAAAGTGACATAAAGATCATGTCTTTAAAGCAGTTTTTAAAACGTTATGATTATGAAATGAAACCCATTTATTTTATTCTATATGGATTATTTACGAAATGTTGATGATGATATATGTGACTCACATGATAACAAATGAAAATTAAAGGGTGCGCCCTGATAGCGCTCCAATGCATTGGGTAAAGACTTAATCTTTAGAGATGACCATTTTTAACGATGTCTTGGTTAATAACCTTGGTAATTTTTAATGACACCTTGGGGATGGACCTTGGTAAAATGGAAATTATTGTATATGTTAAATGTTTTAGCCACATATTAAATTTATTAAACACATTATTTTTATTATTATATGCCTCATGATCTCTTTCTCATTCCTTAAAGTTATTTTTCATGACTTTTGATGTATCTCAAGTTCACATGTAAAATGTTTCCCTTGTTTCCCTTACTGGGACTTCTGCTCACCCTTTCATTTTATGTATGCTCCCAGGTTATGAGATGTTGTAATGAACTTAGGATGAACAAATTAATAATCCTTTCAAGTGTTTAAGAAGAATGTTTTATGTTCTCATGTATTAAGTTCCTGGTTTCCAAGACACTAAACCTTAAAGATCCTCGGTTTTGTATAATGTAATGAATGTTTATGTGATAAAAAGGCAGGATGCTATACTTTCTTTTATGGGTATTTAAATCAATGTTGTATGGTCCTTCATTCATGGGGTTAACGTTTCGAAAGTTACCCAAATCGGTAAGGGAACCTTTCACCCTCCTCTTTTTAAAATACTTATTTTGTTATGTCTTTTAATTTACATCTTTTTATGTTGGGATATGTTCTTCTATATCCTTATTGATGTGAATTTTATGTCCAAGTGATGAGATACCATTTTCTCTCTCATCAACTAATTTTATGAATTTTAAAGTGACGTTGTTAGGCTGTCGAATTTTACCAAGGGAACTTCTTAACCCAATTTTGATTAATTTGGGTTCAATATGTAGTTATTGAATATGTCATCCTTTGAATATGTGTGAATGACCTTTGATTGCTTTACACTTAATATCCACTTATATTGGGTGTATTTATATTTTTCACACATAATTATGAGATTTATTTATCCTTAATTTAAGGATACCTTCTTTATAAGGGATTTCATCTCATTTTACATTTCTACTGAGACTTCATTATTGTTATGCACCAATTCACTCTTATATGGTGTATATACTATCCTTTGGAATATTATATCATGAATTCCTTTATTCCCATGATATTATAAAGTTCTGATTAAATGTTATTCCTCAATTATTGTATTCAAGTGTCTCTCATTTTGTTAAAAACCCTTTAACTAAAATATCATTTTAAATGTTTTAATGATTTATTCTTATAAATATTTCACATTAATATCCATGTTTTCAAAATGGTTTTAAGGATTTATTCATTTGGATATTAATGGTTTAAAATGTTAAAAGCTTCAAAGTGGTATGGGACACTTTGATTAAAAAATCTCTTTATTAAATGTTTTAAATGGTTTTGAAAATGGTTTTTAGGATGGATTCATTATTTAAATATCTTAAAATGTTATATTGTTATTGAAATATGGGAATGTTATCTTTCCTTTATGGTTAAGTTATGTGCTATGATAATGTTATGGTTCTTGAGCATTGTTTATGAATACGGGTGGTTCCGTGATAAACTAAGGGTGGGTGATCCCGATACAGCTCTCCAATGAATTGGGTAACACAAAGGGGTTAAACGTTAAGGTTTCTCCGAAGAGATTTAGTGAATATACAGTGACAGGTATTCCAAACGTAACCATGAGGGTTACTCCCTACGTAAGAATGTTATGAATGCATCAAGTTACCTTTATGTATTATGATTTCTATGAGTTATTCATAAATATTATGATTTCATGAGGTATGCTAACATGCTTATGTTTTATGAGTAAAGTATGATTTCATTGATTCTTATGTATACATGTACTAATGTTTCCTTCCCGTATTTTTATATCCCTTATTGAGCTTTTTATGCTCATCCCAAGTTTTTTGAAATGTTTTTCACAGGTCAAGGGAAAGGTACATTATATGATGATAGTGTCAAGGAAGTGTCAAGAAAAAATCCATGTTTTATTTTAAATATTTTTCTGTTGATGGGAAAAAATGAATACTATATTTTATGTAACCACTTTGTTTAAGTGTGGAATGTAATGCATGATTTATGATCTAATTCTCTAAAACTCTAAACCTGAAAAGATCCTCAATGTGTATTCTTGAAATAACTCAAGATTAAGTAAGTTTTAAGGTCGGGTCCTTATATATTTAGTTTACCATAATTCTGGTTAGTTCATTTATGTCTGTATTGACAAGTTATTGTATTGAATTTTTTCGTTCTGGAGTGTTCGTTTCCTCTATTTTCATATTCGGTTAAATTTATTTTAATTAATGAAGTGGAATGGATATAGATCTCCATAATTGAAATTAAATATTATTTATGAACATAAAGAATTGTTAATGTCCATTTCTATCATTTGGTTACAGGGAATGAGGATGAATCATTAGATGATCACCACTTCGATTATTCGGCGGTATTTGGAATATTATTAACTAGTTTTGTCATATAACTTAATTCTATGTACATATTATGGTTAATGAATATTAATTAGGTTATAACACATGTATTATAGTCTGGTTCAACCATTAATATAGTTTAATGACCAGTAATGAAGAATAAATTGAAGAACAAAACTTCATCGTCCACGAAGGTTATAAATCGGAACCTCATGGATGTCGATATTGTTTATAAAATAAAAGGGAGGGAGTAAGAATATTTATGATTTTTCTTCCATTCACATGATATAAATCCAGTATATATATGTTACTAGAGTTATCATGATCATTTGGACAGATATGGTGAGGAGAGGATAACAAAAGAAGATAAATTGAAATGAAACCAAATGAAAAAGAAGGGTACTTTACCTCTTGAAATAACCTCCTTGAGAAACTCCTTAAGGGAAGAGTTTTGGGTATTTTGGAAAGATAAAAAGCTTCTTGGACGTGGGGAGAGACTATGGAAGGGTAATTGGGCAGAACTTTGAGGAGCTTCAAGGTTTAGAGGAGTGAAGAGAAGAGGGAGTGGTGAGGGGTTTTTATAGTGGAGGAGAGGAGTAAATTTTGAATATTTAATTTATTATTTTATTATTTCCCTCAAGAGAGCCAATATTATTGTTTCATGTGACCCCTAATAGTAATAATGGAATTTTAGTTCGAACCAACTGGCCTTACATCACATATGATGTCATAATTAGTGTATTTAACTGATAATTTGTATATACGGTATTTTATCGTATTTCCCTATTCATCAAAAATTATAGAATTTCAGAAAAATCCCAAAAATTCACCAACACCATTTTTTGATGTGTAGAATTAAAAATTGAAATCCATTTTTCAAAAATAATTTTCTAAATATTATTTATTTAATTTTTAAATAAGGTCATAGTTAATTCAAAAAATAACAATCTTGAAGTGCAATTAGTTTTATGTGACATTGAAAAATTAATTAAGATCCCATTATCATATAAAATAATATTATTATTTACTATTAAATGGGCATATTACTATTCATATTACTATTCATATTATTATTCATATTACTATTCATAAGGGTATGTTACTATTCACCAAAAATCAAGTTTGTTCTATCAGACTCCAAATGACTTACTGAACACAACTCTATATGACCATTTTTAGAAATTCAAAACATAGAAGAGGAAAAGTCGTATTTATAAAATTGAATTCTATATTTATTTTCAAAACCTTGGGGTGTTACATTCTCCCCTCCTTACAAAAATTTCATCCTCGAAATTCACAGTATATTACCTAAAAAGATTCAAGTATGTCTTTAACATAAGCTCCTCGGGCTCCCATGTTGCTTCTTCCATCTTATGGTTCCTCCATATAACCTTTACCAGTCTAGTCATCCGATTTCTCAATACTTGTTCTCTAGTATCAAAAATATTGATAGGATCTTCACATTAAGATAGATCGGGCTCAAGTTCCACTTCTTTATAAGTGAGTACATGTGTTGGGTCTAGCATGTACTTTCTTAACATTGACACATGGAACACATTGTGAACCTTGGAGAGACTTGGCAGCATTGCCAAACAGTAAGCTATGGCTCCAATTTAGTCCATAATTTCAAAAGGTCCGATGTACCTGGGACTTAATTTTCCCTTCTTACCGAATCGTATAATACCCTTCCATGGAGATACCTTTACGAAAACATGATCACCTTCTTGAAACTCCAAATCCATCCTTCGGTTATCTGCATAGCTCTTTTGCCTAATTTGAGCTATTTTGATATGGTTCTAGATAATCGTCACCTTTTCCATTGTTTCTTCAACAAGTTCTGGGCCCACGAGCTTTCTTTTACCAACATCATCCCAGAAAGTTGGTGTACGACATCGCCTCCCATATAACGCTTCATAGGGTGCCATATGTATACTTGAATGGAAGCTATTATTGTAGGAAAATTCTACAAGAGGTAAATACTGATCCCACATGCCTTTAAAATCAAGTGAAAAAGACCACAACATGTCTTCCAATGTTTTAATTGTCTATTCCGATTGTCCATCATTTTGTGGGTGGTAGGTAGTGCTCAAACGAAGATCAGTATCTAGGGACTTCTGAAGACTTTTCCAGAATCTTGATGTAAAACATGGATCACGATCAGAAACAATCAGTAGGGGTAATCCATTAAGTCTCACAACTTCATTAACATATAGTCTTGATAGATGTTCAAGTTTTAGATCTTCTCTTATAGCAAGAAAATGTGCTGACTTGGTAAGACGATCAACAATGACCCATATTGCATCGTTCCTTCTAGGATTATTTGGTAGTCCGATGAAAAATTCCATCATGATATTATCCCATTTTCACTCAGGTATGGGAAGAGGTTGCAATACTCCTCCGGGATATTGCCTTCCAGCTTTCACTTATTTACAAACCATACATCTTGACACAAAATCAGCAATCTCCCTCTTCATGTTGTCCCACCAAAAATGTTCCTTCAAATCCTTATACATCTTAGTGCTTCCGGGGTGTATATAGAAATTGGAACTATGAGCATCATCCAACAATTACCTTTTTAGATCAGGTATATCGGGAACACAAAGTCTCTTCCCAAATTTCAAAATTCCATCTTCATATACGAAGTCACTCAATCTCCCATCATTCACAGCTTTAATCTTCTTTTGAAACTCCACATCATCAGCCTGAGAATTTTTTTTCCTTTCTAGTAAAGATGGTTTGGAAACCATTTGAAAAACCATTGATGTTTCACCTTCCATGGTTATTCCCATATCCATCTTTACTAGATCCATGAAAATAGGATCCCTTCCAACTATCATCTTGCTCAAAACTCTATGATCCTTTCTATTCAAGGCATTTTCCACCTTATTTTCCTTCCTCGGGTGGTAGTGTATCGTGCAATAATAATCATTGAGTAGTTAAAGCCATCTCCTTTTCCTCATGTTGAGTTCTTTCTATGATAAAATATTCTTCAAACTCTTATGATCAGTATAAATCTCACATTTTTCACCATAGAGATAATGTCTCCATATCTTCAAATAAAATATTACAGCAGCTAAATCAAGATCATGAGTATGATAGTTTTGATCATGAATTTTTAGCTGTCGTGATGCATAATCAATAACCCTATCATTTTGTATAAGGACACAACAAAGTCATTTCTTTGAAGAATAACTATAAATAACAAACCTGTCATTCCCCGATGGTATAGTCAATATAGTAGAATTGACTAATCTTCTCTTCAGTTCTTCAAAAAATTATTCACAATCTTTTTTCCAAACAAATTTAACCCCTTTATGTGTGATCTTCGTTAGCGGGTTAGCCAGTCAGGCAAAATTCTGTACGAAATGCCGATAATAACCTACTAAGCCAATAAAACTGCGTACCTCAGTTATGTTTGTTGGCATGGGCCAATCTTGGATTACCTTTGTCTTTGTAGGATCAACTAGGATTCTATCCTTAGAGACAATATGGACAAGAAATGAAATCTCATGAAGCTAGAATTCACACTTTCTAAACTTCCCATATAATTCATGTCTTCTAAGAGTCTTCAGGATAATTTGTAAGTTATTTTCATGATCTTCATAGCTTTTGGAGTATACCAAGATATCATCAATAAATACCACTACAAAATCATTGATATATTCCTTGAAAACTCTGTTCATTATATTCATGAAGACATAGGGTTCATTAGTCAATCCAAAAGGCATTACTGTAAACTCGTAATGTCGATACCTAGTTCGAAACGCTATTTTCAGAATGTCTTCCTTATTCACACTCAACTGATGATATCCAGATCGAAGTTCAATCTTTGAAAATTATTGAGCTCCATGTATTTGGTCAAATAAATCATCAACGCGAGGTAGGGGATACTTGTTTTTATTATTATAGCATTGATCTCCCTGTAGTCGATACATAACCTCATAGATCCATCTTTCTTCTTAACAAAAAGGACAAGGGCTCCCCATGGAGAAACACTAGGATGGATAAATCCCTTATTACTAAATTCCTCTAGTTGTTTCTTTAGTTCCAATAATTCCATAGTGGCCATTCTATAATGTTTCTTCGATATGGGCCATGAACCAGGAATTAAATCAATGGAAAACTCAATTTCTCGTTCTGGAGGATGCCCAGGTAAATCTTCTGGAAACACATCAACATATTCTCTCACAATAGTTACATCCTCTATTTGAACATTCCTTTCCTCACCCACAATTATTTTATTATCTTCCTCCCCAATAATTGAATTTAATTGAGCTACTGGGGGTAGATCTAGGTAAGAATCTGGTGATGATGATTCTTCTCTAAAGATAAGGTGTTCTTTATCATCGTCATCAAAAATTGTAGCCTCCATCTTCTTACAATAAATTTTTTGCATCATGATCAGAAAGCCAATCCGTAGCAAGGATTATATCGAATTCAATCATGAATATGACGATGAGATCAATAGATAAAGAACATTTGTATTCCCTAATGGGAATAGATTGACAGAACTTTGTAGCAATGATACTTCCCTTAGGAGTTTTGACTGACAACTACCTTGTTAAATAAAATTGGAAATATCTAATTTTCTTAGCAAAATGGGAAGATATGAAACAATGCGATGATCCATAATCAAATAAAAAATTTTCTAATCTTGATGAAATGATCAAAGTACCTACCACCACGTCATGCGTAACTTCAACCTCTGCAGTTGCAACCGCGTATGCTTGTCATTTCTCCCTTGGCCTCTTCTATTGCATATTTCCTCGACGTTTTAGACCATCATTAGCATAGTGCCCCATCTCATGAAAATTATAGCATCGAACATCATTGGATTCCTTCTTTCCTTTTCAATCACCAGCAATATGGCCTTTATGACCACATTTATAGCATACTCCTTTTCTTTTTAAGCACGCACCGAGGTGTTTCCTTCCACAATTGTCACATGGTGTAAATTCAACTCTTCCCTTCTTCCTCGTTTCCTTATTTCCTTTCCCATAGTTTTCAGCAGCCCTCTTCTTTTCTTTCTTTCCCTTAAAGTCATAAGTCTTTGAGAATTCTTTTTTGGTCTTGATAGCACATGAAACCATGTCCTCATATGATAAAAAATTTTGGGAGACCATTTCTCGTCGGAGGAATGGCTTTAGGCCATCAAAGAATAGATAGATTTTTCTCCTTGGATTTCATATGTAGTCTACAACATGTATTTCTAATCTTGTGAAGTTAGCTCTATACCTTGAAACATTCTCATCTTCCTTCTACCTCATATTCAAGAATTGTCTCTCCATATCTGCTTGCTGCTCACGAGTGAAATATTTTTCTAAAAATATTTCCTTAAATCCCTCCATTCCATCTATTCTATCTCTTCCTCATCCTTTGTGTTTTGGATTAATGACAACCACTGATCCACATCTCCCAATAGACGATATACTGCCATGAAAAACTTCTCTATTTCATTACATCCCAAGTAAAGAAATATATTCTCAAGGGAACATATCCACTTCTCTACTATAAACGGGTTTGTAGTCCCGTTGAATGATGGAGGTTGTTGTCGCATAAAGCGATCTAGCATGGCTCCTTCACGTGGTGGATCCGAATGCTCTATACGGGTAAGGTTATTATTCATAACCTGAGTAAGTTTTCCCAATATATTTATGAGTTTCTCTGCACCAGTCGCATCACCAGAGCCAACATAATAATCATACATTGGAGGAAAATCCCTACAGGGGACACGTGCATTCGTGCGATTTCCATTTCGTCCAATAGGCGCCATATCTAGATAATGGCATACACTAGATTAGGTTATGAATCATAATATATAATCTTAACTTAAAAATACTCAGAAAAATTGAGATCCTACGCATGGATAATCCCATATTCACAAATATGGTTTCTTTGAGGAATATTTTACATTTAAATCCTTCATAATGGCCTATAAAGAAAATGTGAATTATCCTAAGCATATCCCCCGGGAGTGTCGTAACCAAGAGTGCAGCAAGGCCCATTGTCGTGAACCAGTTCCCGTTCGAGTCTAGCTCAAAGCGGTGTTTTTGGGTTTTACCCCTAGATATATCTATGTCATAGCTGCCTCTACCTGCTCATATCCCGACAGGGATGTATTGTTTGAAATATCCACATAATCTATTCCTTACCAAAATACCAGGACGTTATTGTATGTATATCCTCAAAGACTAACTTATGGGATCTTCCCTAATTCTACATTTTCTAAATCTAGTTTCCAAGTATTCTACTAAACTTCCTCTAATACCAACTGTAAGGACCTGACCCCAGTTTCTCGAAGTCGGTACTTTGTTTGATTACGTTGGCTTATATACAAGGAATACAAATCCCGAAGGACCTAGTAGTTTAGTATTATTGGAAACAAGATTCATACATAAGTTCAATATTACAACTTGAAGAGAAATACAACGTGGAAATGCCTCAGACAACACCCATAACTTCTAGGTTATTTCAGCATGTCATTCATAATAAACTTATTCATGTCCTGAAATAAATGATACATAAGAAAGGGGTGAGATCAAATTCTTAGTAAGAGTAAGAAATACAGTGGAAGATAGTATAAATATAAGACATGGTGCATAATTGAAAACACGTTCCTTTAATAATAAACTTGAACACATTATGGCAGGAAGATAAGTTGAGTAAATAATAAGATAATAAAACATAATCATGGGTATTCTAAAAAATGAATAACCACATGGAATATCAATATTTGAACTCATAATGATGTAATGCATAATGATGAACATTCTGAAACATTTTTTCAAGGCCTCGGCCACGACGTCTAATGATTAAGGCCTCGGCCAAAATCCTTATCACATTGGGAAAGGCCTCGGCCAATTCCTCATCTCGTTGTCTCATGAGACCTACCGATGCATTGAGGGGATATAGCGGGCCCCAACTATCACATAATAAGTCCAATTAATTCCTCATATGAGCGGGGAGTAAACATAAACAACATATACATTCATATTGAAACTATTATATGAAATGTAACTATCTTTCCCCAATCATTAAACATAAAACACTAACCATTCAGAATAATATGGTGAATGGTTTTAGGATAGATCATCCACAAGAGAGTTGGTCATAAACCATTAAATTAAATATGGTAGATTACTTCAAAAATGATTAAACCCAATAATACCATGGAATCAACAAGAGTGTTGAATTATACGGAAACACTTATAAAATCATTAAGCAATTCTTGAGATAAATACTCTTTTATTTTGAAAAGAAGATTTATTTTGGAAAAATATTTGTATAAAACCAGAAGTGAATTAAGATATTATTTTCATAATAAAATGAGTGATTTTATAAGGATAATGGTTCCCAAAAACAGATTATAGAGTTCCGAAGAAAATAGATAAGAATTTGAGAAATTCCCTTGAATCGGGCTTGTATTTTGGAAACAGTTTTGAAATTTCCCTTTAGATGTGTAAATATCCATAAAATAATGAAGGGTTCTGGTTTGTACACATATATATGACACTGAAACATAATATATGATTAGTACATAACAATACATAATAATTTCATTGAGGTAATTAGACAATGAAAGTATCCAGAATGAAAATGGAAGTTCGGGTGGAAAAACCCTTACCACTTGTAATCAAACGATTCGTATGCCCATAAAATTAATAATAAAAAAATTATAGATTTAATACCATGAAGATAAATATATTAATCATATGTGAAATAAATTTTCAGTTTACATACACCATACAAAAATATTAGTAGTGAATGTAGAAAATCTCACGAAGATGGAAGTGAGATGAAGAAACCCTTACCTTAACACCAACCGTGTTCCTCTCTTGTACTTAAGATCCTGGAATATGAAATTATACTTGTTAATAAATTATTTCAGAACCTATTAGACATGTATTTAGTTTACCATAATTCTGGTTAGTTCATTTATGTCTTTATTGACAAGTTATTGTATTGAATTTCGTCGTTCTGGAGTGTTTGTTTACTTTATTTTCATATTCGGTTCACTTGATTTTAAGTAATGAAGTGGAATGGGTGTAGATATTCATAATTGAAATTAAATATTATTTATGAATATACAGAATTGTTAATTTCCATTTCTATCATTTGGTTACAGGGAATGAGGATGAATCATTAGATGACCACCACTTCGATTATTCGGCGGTATTTGGAATATTATGAACTAGTTTTGTCATATAACTTAATTATATGTACATATTATGGTTTCTGAATATTAATTAGGTTATAACACATATATTATAGTCTGGTTAAACCATGAATATGGTTTCATGACCAATAATGAAGAATAAATTGAAGAACGAAACTCCGTCGACCACGAAGGTTATAAATCAGAACCTCGTGGATGTCGATTTCGTTTATAAAATAAAAGGGAGGGAGTAAGAATATTTATGATGGTTCTTCCATTCACATGATATAAATCCAGTATATAGATGTTACTGGAGTTATCATGATCATTTGTATAGAGGAGTTGAGGAGAGGATAACAAAAGAAGATAAATTGAAATGAAACCAAATGAAAAAGAAGGGTACTTTACCTCTTGAAATAACCTCCTTGAGAAACTCCGTAAGGGAAGGGGTTTTGGTCTTTTGGAAAGATAAAAAGATTATTGGACTTGGGTAGAGACTAGGGAAGGTTAATTGGGTAGAACTTTGAGGAGCTTCAAGGCTTAGAGGAGTGAATAGAAGAGGGAGTGGTGAGGGGTTTTTATAGTGGAGGAGAGGAATAAATTTTGAATATTTAATTCATTATTTTATTATTTCCCTCAAGACAACCAATATTATTGTTTCATGTGACCCGTAATAGTAATAATGGAATGTGAGTTCGAACCAAGTGGACTTACATCACATATGATGTCATAATTAGTGTATTTAACTGATAATTTGTATATACGGTATTTTATCGTATTTCACTATTCATCAAAAATTCTAGAATTTCAGAAAAATCCCAAAAATTCACCCCTACCATTTTTCGATGTGTAGAATTCAAAAGTGAAATACATTTTTCAAAAATAATTTTCTAAATATTATTAATTTAATTTTTAAATAAGTTCATAGTTAATTCTAAAAATAACAATCTTGAAGTGCAATTAGTTTTATGTGACATTGAAAAATTAATTAAGATCCCATTATCATATAAAATAATATTATTATTTTCTATTCAATGGGAATATTACTATTCATATTACTATTCATAAGGGTATGTTACTAATCACCAAAAATCAAGTTTGTTCGATCATACTCTAAATGACTTACTGAACACAACTCTATATGACCATTTTTTGAAATTGAAAACATAAAAGAGGCAAAGTTGTGTTTGTAAAATTGCATTATATATTTATTTTCAAAACCTTGGGGTGTTAAAATGTATCTTTGATGTATTGTGAGGAACTGAAGTAGATCCCCTCGAGTGGTGATCCACACATGCTTATTTGACCTCTGAACAATGCCAATGAATTTTATGGTTATGGCATGGTTAATTGATCTTCTTATTTTGTTCTCCTTAGATCGTTTCATGTTCCTTTGGGATTGAATTAATCTCTCTTGTTTTTCTTTTTCTTGAGAGGATGAGAGGAGGAAGTAGATCTTGAGAGGAATTCATTGTGCATAGTGATTATTGATTCTCAATTAAACATATCAAGACTGTGATATCAGTAAATATATAGTCCTAGATCTAGGGTTTAATAATTTAATTAATTTCACAAGTTCCATTAATAATATATTAAACTCATGTCTGAACCCATTCTATATAATAAAGTATTATTATTATTTTATTTCATGGTGTCTTCTAACCCATGAAATGACAAATATTTATTTTCCAATTTGGTAAATAAATATTTTTCATGAGACCTGAAGCTTAGTATGTTCATCATACTCATAATCTATTTACCTTTCAAATAAATATTTAATTAAATATCATTAATTTAATAAATAAAATGAATATTATATCCACAGTCTAGAAAATAAATATTCTTGTATTTGAATAAATTAGTTATTAATGAATAAAAAATTATTTAATACCTTTGGAATAAAAAGATATAAATAAATATTATATATTCGTGTAATAATATAATTACCATGTGAATAAATATTTATTTAATAATTTTGACTTATTAATATATCCCGAATAAATATTACTTCCTAGTATAGAGAATATTATTTATTCCATTTTTTAAATAAATAATATTTAACTATGATCAAAGGAAACACTTTATGTGTGACCCTTTAGGCCTCTATCTCAATGGTATTAGGTGATCTAGCCTAAATTCCATGATTACCATCTTGTAATGGGCCAAGGTACTCAATGAGGAATAATGTATGTCATAATGAAAACTACCACATATGAATGCTTGTTGTGTAATATAATCCCTTTCTCTCGATATCTTATCAAGAAGGTTTCACACTTGCATCATCAACCTATATGATTTATACGTCTTTCATTGACTATATAGAATAAAATCATCATTATGTCATGATAATGGAATTTATTATGACTGTTTAATTTTAATAAAAGGGCTAAGATATCAACCTCCATAAATATATAAGGTAAAAATACATCATTGACTTATTCATTAATAACACATTATTCGTGATGCGCCCAATGTATCCAAAATCCCTATAAATTTTATCATCATATTTTATGAATATAAATAAAAATTTATGATTCCTGACATGCATTAATAGTAATATTAAAGTCTAAGGACCATTACACAAGCACACTAATAAGAATATCCAATGAAACAAAAACATGTGTAATTTCTACAGGCATGCATGTTCTCATAATCTCCCACATTAGAGATTACCAAGTGTAAAATTTATGAGATAAGTTATCATTTTCTTAAAATTACTCAAACCTGATAGTCAACATACTATGTGTCCATTCATATAATGTTATCTAACTCTAGAACAATATTTAATGATATCATCATGGAACATCAATGTTATCATAATAGCGGGGAATTGTTATAACCTTTTCAATGTAACAAATATTCTAGGACATTATCACATTAATCGCATGTATATGAATAATCAATATGTGATAATGTAATAATATTCAAATCCATGAATTTTCAATAAATCTAAAGTACAAAGTGGTTTGTTCTATGGAACTAACTCTAATACACAATCCACTCTTCCATTTTTGGTTATAATGACTTTAATAATAAATCAAATTTCAAATACCATGATTTATGATATTTTTTAATCTATAAATTTCCTTCTTAAAACTAAAACAAATATTTTATCATATCTAAGTACAAGTCCTTTATGTTGGTTAATATGCACTTCCTCTTCATTTTCTCTATTGAGAATGGATGACTAATCATCCATTTGGAAAATAATATATCTTCATTGAGAAGAAATAATAATAATAAACCTTATAGTTTTTATCTCAATTAATAAAGAAAATGTTTCATTCAATTAAATGCCATCAACCTATGAATATCTATTGTATATAATCCTTTCCTTATTCCTCATCCTTTCTCTTATTAAATTAAACTTGTTATCGAACATCAACTTTGTTCCAGTAAAATTCATGTTTGATGAAATTGGAACCAACTTCAACATGTTTTTCTTCCGAATATGATCTAATTATTTATTCATAGATTAAATATTATCTTTATAAATAAATAAATGATTCATTCACATTACTTAGTTCAACATGATAGATTAATGTAAGTTTTTATGATATTATTAATGGCCTCCAAGTTTGACTTTAATTTCCATGATCACCAACGATGTTATAGGCCACCAAATTCTTCCTCAATATGGACTAAATTTAAATATTCTTTTCGAATAAATATAATTTAATTATATTATTCTTCATACCTCATTTCTTATATCTTCCACTATTCAAGAATTGTTTTCCTCCTATCCAATTAGTTCTATATTTTTTATATCTATATCAGAATGTGTTATTTATTTTTTACACCCATAAAGTGATCACTCAAACTCCACTACATCAGTAGATTTAGTAAGGCTTTTGGATTATATGTTGTAGCTGTAATATCCTCTTAATTTTTATTATTATCCATGGAAAACTATTTTTAACATTTTTTTAGAACATTTTCATATTGAACCAATAACTTTAATGATTTAATGATTTACAAACATCCTTAGATACTTCAATATTGGGATATTATTTTAATACATCTCAATAAATATACATATTGATGTGTTTATAATATCAATATTAGTTTTAAATTTTTATTGTAATCCCAGTTTCTTTCCTATAAAATAAAAGAGAAGTAAAATGTTCAACTAGTATGGATTGATCCATATCAATACCGCATTGATTCTTTATCTTAGTGAAATCAATGTCTTGGGGAATATAGTGCACTATAATGATAATGAATTACATTCTTCTCTAAATACTTGGTATCCATTTCACTTATACATTCCTCTTTATTATCTAAATGGAACATCTCTAAGGAATAAAAATATTCAATTTTTACACTTATTTTCAAACTCTTTAACATCTATAATGGTTTGTATTTATGATTCATGAACATGATTTTTGTGATTATAATAAATTCATCAATTAATAAGATAAAATATTTATCCCTATATATTGATTTTTTACTCACCAACCAAAAAATATCAGAATAGATAAGTTCTAATGGATGATTTGTTTGAATTTCCACTCTTTTCGATAAAGAATTAACAGTAATTACTTTTTCACATGTAGTCAAATAACATTTATTCCGACTCATTAAAAATTTAACATTATGAACATTTTAAACTTAAGTCAACTTATTCATTATCTTTTGACCAATTTTTCCATACTACCAATACCATAACTCTTTCACATCTTTCATACTCAGGTAAAATTAATTTTTAGCTCATCTTACTTGAAACGGGTTTAATTTAGTTCATTATTCTTCATACAGAACACATTTATCCTAAAAAATCATCACCACTCAAAAATATTTCTATAAGTTCACTTCATTCCCTTCAACACATAGTTAAGAAACACTCAAAAGGTTATTTTTTAAACTATATGGAAAGATAATACTCTTCAAAATCATCTTCTTATCTCCAATTTATATTGAGGTAATAACTTTGATTTTAAGTTCACTATAATTATGACTCGTGTATTATCTGTATTTTTACTTCTCAAATAATTTTATCAATCTCAAATCGCATTCCATATGTGATGAATAACCTCTATCAAGTATCTATGGGAGAATATTTTGAGATGATTTCAAAGAAACTTCCACTACAAGAACTTTCTTGTTTATTATTTATTTATTATTATAAATTATTTAATCATTATACATACTTAATTTTTCTGGTAAAATTGTAAATAATTCCTAGGTGAACTAGCCCAAATGATCACATCTTATTTAAACTTTATTCAAAACATGAAACTGATTTTCAACTTGAACTTATAAATTTTAAATCTATTAATATAAATTTTATAATTATTTAAATATCTATAACTAAGGAAAAAATTCTTAAAAAGGCCTATAACTAGGAAAACACCAACAATTGTTGAAAAATAAAAAATTTCAATCATGCGGGGCTTACTTTTATGATGTTGATAATTTCCTTCTATATCCATTATGAAAACTTTTTCAGATATTTTTGTATAAACTAAATTATATGGTGTTCCTACCATATTTTAATAAATTTCATACATATTTCTTGGATTTTACACCTTTCCATTTATATAGTATTTCATATTTAATTATCCACATCCAAAAAATTTAAAAGTTTGAAATTCATATTATGCGATTACATTTTCCTTTTATTTACCTTTATTTTCCCTGAAATATTTTTTTACTTAATTTAATAAATTTTATAATCAATTGAATGATATTTTTAATGATATAAAAAATTAGTAACATTAGTGGATGTTTCACTGATCTTCTCACTAATTATGAATCTTTCACTAACTTTATGGATATATTTCTTGAAAACTAACATAATACTATTTAATTGATCTTTAGATAATAACACATTTAACTAATAATAAATATGTTATTTTTATATTTCTTTCATATTATCCTTTATTATATCATTAAAATTATTCAGTTCAGTAAGTAGTTCTCTTAGAATTTCATCTTTTTTCACTAATCGCCCTCTCTTTATCTTAGAATATTCTCAACTTAATTTAGAACTGGAGGTATCATAAACAAATTATTGTTCACATTTTTTAGTTTAGTTATTTTAATAAGTAATTCCTTAAATTATCACTTCAATATGAGTCTTATTAATTCTTCATCCCATTTACTGTAGAATTTATCTTTATTAAACTTAATGATCTGAAATTTCTCACTATGATCACTAGAAGATGAATCAATTTCACATTCTCTAACACCATATTCTACTATCTATATTTTAAAAAAAACCCATCCGCCTAAATTTATAAAAGTACATTTCTATTACCTTTGAAATATATTTTTTCTTTATTAATTTTAAAGTATTATTCATTGAATAATTCTTTGATTACATAGTTTCACTTTCATTCCCCTCTTCCAACATTGAAAATTTATAAAAAAATATCCAAGACCTCCACATATGAAAAATTTTAAGGAAATTTTCTAGGATATATACCTTTTCCCCTTAAAATACTTCTTAATATAAGTGAATTCATTATTTGGATCCTTGAAAGATATTTTAATTTATCCTTTACTTCTCTTGATAAAATAAAAAATATCCTCATATCATATAAAAACAGTTAACAATTAAATTCATTTAGATAAAATTTATCTAGATCCCAATCTTTAAGATATGAAACTTTAGCAATAAGAATATATGGTAAGATATAAAGTAACTTCTTTATTATAATTTAATACTCTAATTTCTCTATAAATTATTATTGATCCTAAAATATAATTAAATATTTTAATGAAATCATACATAGTTTAATTTTTAGACATATGAATGTATTTGAATTTGGTATACTTGATTTTATGTTTTTCTTCTTTAACTCAATCATTCCATTCACAATTATTCTGAATCTTATACCTTATTACTTTTTTTTATCTTTATCCCCATGAAATTTTTGAACTATTTCCTAAAAATTGTGGTTGATAAATAATTTATTATATATCAATCAATTTCAATAATCATTCTATTAGCTGGATTCAACATTTTACCTTCCATGACTTGATAAAAACCATTGCTTGTAATGTTGTTTACTTCCACACTTAATAATATAATTTATAGTGGTACTCATTACTTATAAACTTTATTATTTTTAATTTAAATGTGTCTAATAATTCAATATTGAATAAATTAATATAATCCATGAAATAAATATAAATTTAGACTAATAAAAATAATATCAAATTTATAGAACATATACCTTAAACTTGAAACAACCTTAAGGTGTTTAAAGGAAACACAA
Source organism: Viscum album (assembly GCA_963277665.1). Lineage (NCBI taxonomy): Eukaryota > Viridiplantae > Streptophyta > Magnoliopsida > Santalales > Viscaceae > Viscum > Viscum album. Next base: position 798,173,019 of record OY728150.1, on the reverse strand, counting down.
ACATTTTTGTGATATCAGTCATAGAAAAATTTACCATTGAATAGTAGTATAGTCATACATAACTATTCACTAAGAGGTTGGAGGGTGAATTAGTGAATATAAAATTTTTATGATTCTTCAATAATAAATATTCCTCACCATTTAAGATGAGTATACATAAATTTTCATTCAAATTTATTCTTCAACACCAAACTTTATAATGTTAATATACTTAATTCAGTAATATTATTTTCAAATAATCACAATAAAAAGAGTACTAAACTATGTATAATTTTCACCATTAAAAATGAATGGATATATCCTTAGTATAGAAAGGTATCATCCATTTTCCATGATCCACTCTTATCACCAAATGTATTATATTGACAAAGGTTTATCCTTAAAATAGTTTGTGTACAAATATATCCTAAAAATTATGACATAATCCATAACTCTAAAAGATAACTCTTCAATATATACAATAATTCAGATCTTCAATCATGAATAAGAATCTTAAAATTAACATTCAAAAAAATATTACACTTTTTCTTCTATTTGATCACTAGAAATACAAAATTTAGTAACCAAACACCTCTTTTACACCACCCAAATCTTACTTCTTCTTTTCATGAGAGATATTAATGTATAGATTAATCTATGATCATCAAATTATAAGAAAAAACTAATAAATGCACAAAAAAATGAAACCATTTTATATTCTTTAAAGAAATCATTCAATTATAAAATTATATGGACTCATCCTTTAAGAACATATGTAAATGAATATATAGACTTATTATTCACTTAGTTGGGTTTCCATTCACTCTCAATACTCTCTATTATCTCTCAAAGTCATGCCGCATAGACTATTACAGTAAAAAACATTAATTTTTATTGAATTCTAAAATTAAATATTGGAATCCAAATCACCATTAGTATATAAAAAAGATGTTGAGGATGAGAAAGAATAAATCCACATCACCATTACACAATACCAAACTAACTAAAAACTATTATCTTATATAATTAAAATCACAATCATATTCTTTATGGTGTAATGAAAGTAGTTACCACGAATTTACATTAAACTACTCTTGAAACTTATATATACTTAAGAATATCTAAAATATAGTGGATTACCATTATTGTGTAACATCCTTAGAACCTATAATGACAAATAGTTCACCACTTTTACTACACCCCCTTATTTCAGCATAATTTAGAGTATTGTGATGTAATCATTTTCATTATGGTGAAATAATTTACCCAGAACATCCAAATTGAACTTATGAAAATTATTTCATCTTACTTACAGTGTAAAAAATATGATGGGAAAACTAGTATAAGAATACTCTCCTTAAAACAAGAAATCATGGTGTAATATTTGATCATTTAAATTTCATTTATTCCACTTCACCAAAATCATCACCTTAATCATCTCAACTCTTCTAAAGAGTATCACATCTAATTAGGAACATATTCAACATGTTTTTAAGACATCCATATGCTTAAACTGATCTAAATCATCTAATTTATGTTATGATGAGTTAATAAAAAATACAATACCAATATTCCACAAAACTATTCACTTAATTACTTTTTCAAACAATAATATCCCCCATTTTCTAATCAAAAGACACTTTAGGGAACAACGCTCTTCTAAATAATATTCTTATCTGTAATATATACTTTATTTGGTATGGTTTAGTGGTTTGAATTTGTATTAATAGTCTTATATTATGTTATTTTAATGGGTATTTCCCCTATTCTTGAAAAATATACCCTCATTACTATTCACAAAAATTGAGACCTATTGAATTAAATATTTATGGGTTACACTCATTCCTATTAACAATATATGGAGTGATCTCAGTGGTGATGATTTTAATAGATTATGATCATAGAATTTGGTATAAAACTATGTTATAGATTGGAATTAGGAAAATTTGAGGTTAGACAAGTAATTTCAGAGGTATTAGAGTTTAGTTTGATTGGATTCAAAATTATATATAGGGTTTGGCAACCAAATAATTCCTAGTAAAGGACTCTAAATATTTATTATGTGACTCGAGTACTTGAGGAATTAAATAAAGGGTACAGTAAGGTTGGTATAAAAATCATATAGTCGTTAAAACATGATCCATGATGATGCCTTATTATGATAGGAGAATTGTTTTTTGATTAAAAGTTGGGAAATTATAATTATTTATTTTCAAATCTATGTCTTCATTATACAGTAAATTTATCTAGCTTTTTTGTATCTTTTTAATGTTATCATGTAGTGCAGAAAAATCTATGTGAATTTATGAGATGATGACTGTCAATTATCCACATAAATGAGTGTCATCCATGATTTATCATATTAATGGTGTGGAATAATTCTATGGACATATATATATATATATATGAAATTTACCTACTATCATACTATAGTTTGAGATCACTATAGATACTGGTGTGAGGGATATTATGACTAATGTTTGTACTGTTTGCAAAATATTTATTACATGATGCTACCTAAATGGGGTGAGCCTTATCAACATTATAATTTACTATAATAAGGGATTATGTGTTCATAATACTTCTCTTTACTGACAGTATTGATTCATTTTTTTGTAAATAGATAGTGGATGATTATTATTTTTTCTCAGGGGATCAGTATCTTGGCCTAAATATAAAGTCTCATTATGGGTAAGATCATTATGGGATCCTAATTATGAAAATGAATAAATTTCTTAAACTATGTGATTTATGATGAATTATTTGGAAAGTGTAAAAAATACCTTTGATGAATGATTCTTCATTTTTTATGAGGTGTGAGTTATGATGTTCTAAGGAATCATTGGTGTGGGCATGGGTTGTTGTAGATATAGGATGATGATATAACTTCCTGATTTTCTTCAAGCTCTCATAATATATTATTTGAGTTGATAAAATTATTTTAGGTTATATATTAATAGTGTAATACCTTAGGAAACCCAATCCAAACATATCCTTATTTTACATCATTTTAATAAGTTAAAAATTACATATCACAAATGATCTCACAATCCCAAGAACTGAAGGTTTAGTGTCTTTAATGATTAGGTACGTAAACATATTATTACACATCACTACTTAAATATATCTGATAAATAAACTATACCTAAAACTTACTTCTACACATAGTTCTGTATATATTTTCATGGAGAATGGAAAACAAAATAAGGGGGTTAGCTCAACCACTTAGTATGGGAAACTTATAAATGATCCATAAAGGTTTTGATCGTAAAAATTATTAAAAATGAATCATAGGATAAATGTCTTATTAAAAGGACACTATAATCATAAGATATAGTCATAAATAAGAATAGAACAATATATATAATTTAATGAGATAAAATAATCATTATGGAAGCATAAAAATACACCATGGATTGGAAACAAATGAAAATAATCATAATCCATAGAAACATAACATTAAATCATGGAATAACAAAGAAATTTTTCATATACTATAAATGAGGAACATATTTATAAATGTTTCATAAACATAATAATAGGAAAACAATGTGATAAAACCCAATCATTCCCACATTTTGTGAACAAATCTAATCATTCCCATGCTTTAAAAATTTGCACAAACACAATCATACTCACACCTTTCATTATCTGATGAGGTATAAAACCCTAAATAATGCATTGGAGGGATATATAGGAATCCACCTATCATCATACATACATATATTTTCCACATGAAAATAATAATTTTTCATATCATAAACAACACATGTAAAGAAAATGGGTTTCATAATATTTCAAATTATAATCACATAAAAATTGAATCAAGAATTCGATCAGATGGCACAAAAATATAATCACCCAAAAAAATTATTTCATAAGATAATAATTTTAGAAGGTGACCAATGAAATTTCTCTATAATATATAGATAATATAGATGAAAATGTAAGTGAAATGTAAAACATTTATAAAAAAAAATTAATGTTGACATAAGAGACGAAATTATATGTTACTCTCAAAAATCATATTTTATTTTGAAGGAAAAGAGAATCATGTTAAAATTTTCATCCTAAAAATGATATTCATTAATTTTTAATTAAAAATAAATAATTATCAAGCTACTAAATATGTATTGGAAGATAAAAAATCATGCCTTGAAAATAAATTATTTTATTATTTTAAAATAAATTTATTGAAACTCATATCATTAAAAGGATAATAAAACCTATATTTAAATAAATTAAAGGGAAATATAAATTTCATAGAATCTAAAACATATTTTATTTTATTATTAAGAAAATTATAACATTGTGAAGTAGAAAAATATGGATATGGAATAAAATGTTCCATTAGAATGGGTAGAAATTATTCTTAACAACATATCATTTTTAAGATGGAAGAAATTGATCAAAGGGAAATATTTTGATGATAAAATATAAATTCTATAGATAAAATGTAAAAAATAATAAGTAAAAAATATAATTTGGAATAAAATAATCTTTTAAGATCATAATCAAGAAAATTAGTTTATAACTCAATGAAAAAAATTGAGCCGATGAAAACCATACCATGGATTCCTTCTCAATCGAATGTGTTCTAAATTCCTGTATAATAACTTTAGACTCATTAATCAGATATTTAAGAACCCAATTAATATTTATTATCTTTTTTAATAATATTTTATGTTTATTTATCACATAATTTTTACCTTTCTAGTTAATATTAATTATTGGTAATTTGTGGTTTTAACCATTCCATGTTTCTTTTGGTATAATAATTTTGGTTTTCACCCCATGTTTATAATATTTTCATATAAAAAAGGTAAAGGTAATAAAAATATAAGTTTTATAATTTCTTAGGAAGTTCCATGTTCATTATATGGAACTTATAGGTGTGATTTTTAAAGGCAAAATTTAAATGGTTTTTTAAAGTTTATCGTATAAAAGGTTGTTTATCAGTATTGAGTTTAAATATTAATATTACCATTCTAGAAAAAAATAAATATTATTTAAATATTAATATCATATATTATTATAAATTAATTTCCATAACCATCCATGATAAAAATTCAAAGAATCCTTTATGTAAGCGGTAAAACTGACCAAAATAAGAACATGCTAGAATTAATTGGATAAGTATGATTATGGAAAGATTTTATTATAGTGTAATTATTCAAGATTTATGATAAAATTAATAATTATTATATAATTTTACTTGTATTTAATATTTCATAATCATTCATTGTATAATCATTATAACTGTGTTCGCATAGGTGGTAAAACTAACCCAAACTGGTGCATATTATAATGACTAAACGAAAAAGAACAAGATATTTATTAATGGTACTATTACTTTTCAAGAAGATTAATGATTTAAAAAACAGGATAATATAGTGATACATAATTTTTTTTAGAATATATGGAATAAGATGAAATGGAAGAATGATAAGAGAGGATAAAATACTTATAATGAAGAATTTAATCTTCTCTTGGAAACCTCTTTGATTATGAAGAGATTTGGGAAATTTCTAGGGACTAAAAGTTCAAAAAAATGGGATAGGATTAATTTTTTGGAACTTAGATAGTATAATGGGGATAATTATAATTATGATAGTGTATTTTAAGGTGTGGTGGAAGTCTCTTTTTATAAGTAAGGGGAGTGGAACTCCTGTAAATATTAAGAACTTTTAAATAAAATAAATTTTTTTCTCATAGAAAGTAACTCCAATTTAGTAAAATTTAAAATATATGATATTTTAAGGTGTAAATAAACATAAAAAACCAATTTTTATCTTTTTATACTGATAATTGTGGTATTAAGTTTACCTCCCCCCCTGAACCCTTTTAACCATTACCATGGTGACAAGATTTTACCATGGTAACTTATTTTTGTGACAAAAAATTGAGTTAACCTTATTACATAATATTTATTAATATAATTAAAAATATTGAATAAATTTTAAAATATTAAATATATAGATTTGAAAAAAATAATTTTAATATAAGTAAACATTATATAATAAAAACAATATTTTTCTTATTCACTAAAAAATTCAACTTTTCCAGAAAATTTATAAACTTTAACCTTAAGATAATTTTGATATGATGAATTTAAAATGAATCCTATTTTATCAAATTTAAACTCTAAAGTTTATAAAAATTAATTTTATTATAAGAATTCACAATTTATAAAAAAATCAAAAGGACAATTTAAGCATAAAATGAATGAGTGGTTTATTATAAAAAAAAATATTTCATTAATAATTACATGTTTATACCACCCTAGATCCTAATAAAGACCCTTAATATGTATTCATAAGATATAAGTGAAATATAGTAAGTGGTATCCAGTACATGTGGTGGTCATCTAGCATGGATCTTATAGTGATTTCCAAGATCTTGAACTTCTCTGATAAGAAATTTCACTCAAGATATACTTCTTGAAGTTCAGCTTAAGCCTGGTATATAGAAAAACCTTGAAATGATACCTTCTTTCTAAGATAAAAAACGATCTTCAAAAATAATAACCTTAATATTTGACACCGTTGATTATCATTTCAATATAAATTTTATAATTCAGTTGTCTCTATTTATACCTACCAATTCAATAGTTATGTTATAAAAATCATATTTAATGATTTTATATTATTTATTTACTATAGTTAGTTTTAGATAAATATTGGATATAAAATAATTTATTAAATACAATAGTTATTTAAGTATGGATGCTTAATAAAATTATAGTTTGTTTCATTTTACCCCCTCTAAAAGAATTTCACCCTCAAAATACACTTACTGGATAAAAACATGTTAGGGTAATTCTATCTTATTACATCAACATGTTCCAATGTATCTTCCTAAAACTTGTGATTATACCATACAAAATTGACCATATGGGTGGTATTGATCTTTAGTACCTCATCTCTTTGATCCAAAATCTGAACTAGTTGTTCCTCATATGAGAGATCATATTCCAACTATATGGATTCTGATTTTAGTACATGTAAAGGGTATATAATTCCTAAAAAATGATACATGGAATATACCATATACTTGGGAGAGGTGTAGAAGAGGTGATAAGTGATAATATATATCCAATACATGATCAAATGTCTCGGAGGGATAAAATATACCTAGGGATTGGCTTCCCTTTCTTCTCAAATCTCATAACCCACTTCCAATGAGATATCTGGAGGAATACCTTTTCACTAAATTAAAACTCTAGATCTCATCGATGATTATATATATAAATATTCTATTGATTTTTTTTCACTTTCATATTATAATAAATGGTTTTAAACTTCCCTCTAATTTCTTTGAAAAGGTCAGGTCCTATCAGCTTCCACTCTCCAAATTCATTTCAACATATTGTAATCTTGTATCTCCTCCCATATAGAGCCTCATATGATTTCATCTGAAAGATAGAATGAAAATTTTTATTATATGAGAACTCTATCAGGAGAAGGTATTGATCCCAATATACTTGTAAATTTAATAAAATATCAACATATCCTCTAGAGATCAAATGGTCCTTCCATACTGACCATCCATCTGAGGGTGATAAGAAGTGTTGAAGTTTAAATCTATCTCTAATGGTTTTTGAATACTTCTCCAAAACCTTGAGGTAAATCTTAGAATTTTGTTAGGTATAATGGATAGTGGTGCTCCATGTATCCTTATAACTTTCCTTATATATATATATTGTTGAGATGGTCAAATGAGAAATCTTACTTGATAGTAAAAATATATGATAACTTAATAAGGTTATCAACTACAAACCAAATATAATTATGCCTTTACAAGTCCTGGGGATACCTATAAAATATCAATGGGGATATTTTCGCACCATAAGTTTTTATTTAGATCTTTATACATATTTTTGATTTCTAGATGACTATAAAAGGTTGAGCTATATGCATTATCCAAAAGATCCTTCTTTAGTTATGGTTTTTATGGGACACATATATGGGTTCCAAACCTTATACCTCTATCTTAATCTGATGTATTAGACCCAAATCACTCCTGAGTAGCCAAAACCAATTAGCCACATGGCCTCAATCATGCCTCCACATATGCTAAAGGTTGTTGACTAGTAGAAAGGGACAATGGCGTGTCCATGGAGAGACTATTCCCTTATGTCAGATTAGAGCACATTAGTGATAATAGATGTATAAATAGAAAAATAATAATAATGATGAATAAGATAGTGGGATAAAGAAAAAACAACCATGTAATAAATAACCAACCCAAGATCTGTAAATTATATCATACATAAAATAATGATGTCATGTATCTACAAAAAATTAAATCATACATACATGGAAGCTGATAGATAGTACAATAAATGATGTATAAATGAACCAAAAAGTTTGAAAAATGTCCAAAAATCCCAAGAACTAGACTAATCATCTACTACCAAGCACTTATCCTAAAGCAATTAAGTCATGTTTCCAAAACGGGATGCATCCCTTTTTCCATGTCTGTGATCATGTAAAATGATAGGGTACCAATGACCACCTAGATAGGGTGTGAGATAAATCTTAGTAGGCCACCACCAATGAAATTTATAAAAATCCAGTCGGTTAATATAGTCTAGAATAGTGTGTATGTATATATAAAAGTAAATCAGTGTAAAAATAAATAACTCATTACTACTTCAGCCTCAGCTGGTAATGTCTATGAACAAGTAATAATTTAATTCATTAATTATTGTTCAGTTTAGAATAAATATATCATTTTTACAAGTTATTTTAATTATAATAAAAATTAATTAATAATAATAAATTATCCAAGGTGTAACTAAGGAATCCTTAACCTCAGGGGTCAATCCAACTCATAGTAGTAACTCATGTAATCTGACTATAAGGGTATGAGTGTAATCCAAGGGTAACACCCAAGTAATTCCACTATAAATGAGTATATCCAAGTTTATGAAGATTATTTATAGTAATATAAAGATAATAATTATTGGTCTTAATGGGTTAAATCCATGGTGTCACATGTTTGAAGACATCAAACTGAATCCAAGGAGTTTATCCAAGGAGTTCTAATAATTCAGAAATGAATTCAAATGTATTATTGGTACATTACTGAAGCATTCACATAATAATACAAAGACCAATTTCCAAGGTGGGTATCTCCATTTGCAATCAAGTCAATGAATTGGAATTTATTCCTTTTAGTTCTTAAGAAACTCCCTCAAGAATACAAGGATGGATCAAATCTAACCATTCCTATAAAGATAAAAAAACTCCATATGTTGTAGGCACCTTATACATTTAATGTCATAATTATTTTTTTCCATTTAATAAACATAAAAAATAAATTTCATTAGGTTCAATCCATTACCATTCATCACAAGTTAAAAGGTAAATAAAGGACGTGAAACCAATTATCAATTCAGTTACTTAATCATTTAATAGGTTCATTCCATCACCTTTCATTAAATATGATAAGGTAAATTAAGGAAAATCAACCAATTTCAATTCAATTTATAATTTAACGATTCCAAGTGATATCTATAAATATATACTTTCCATATCATTCATTTAAAGATTCATTAATTATGAAGAAACACTTACCTTATCAAATGTCAAGTCAAACACACCTAAACGACATCGTAGGTAAACCCAACATAGGTTACCAAGGGCATAAAAAAGAACGCATCCTACTTGGGGTGGTTAAAATTGAGGTATCTAATTATGTCAACATGTTTCAATATGGTGTTAGAGTATAATTTAGTCAATTGAATTTAAGGAAGATGAATTTAAGGGGAAACACCTGGTGAAACTAATGTGTGCACAATGGAAATAATTTATAAATGGAGAGAATTTTAGGGATAATTCATAGACCACCAACCTTATTTCTTTAGTATATGAATAATATAGTATTATACCATATTTTTTCCTGAATCATAAGAAAATTTATGAATAGAAAAACTCCCTAAAAATCGGACATATGATCTCATACTATAATAACTCCTTCGATATAAAGATAAATGATGAAAGGAAAAAATTGTAATGAATCACTTACTAAGGGGAATCCAATGAGTAGAATATATATTGATATTGAGGTTGGATAGAGAAGTTATTTAATAACATAGGTATATTATGTGGAGGTAGAGATCAAACAGGATAAGGGAGAGGGGCGTTGTTTTCTAAAATAAGAAACAAAGAGGGGTTAGGTATTTTAAATAAGTAAGGGGAAATGGAAATTTCAACCAAATTTAATAGGGTCACATGGTTTGGATTCATGGTTGATCAAACTATGTACCAATAATTTATGTCTTACTTTTCAAAGAGGGGGATCACATGATTCATGCACACGACTTGAGAAACCATGCGAAAAACATTCCATTTCCTATTTTAAAAATTGTAGCATTTCCGCATGTACGTGTAGCCTGGGGCGCATGATTTAATCAAACCATGTATCCTTAGATATATTTTTGTACCACCCCACCTGGTTTACTTTAACCATGAAAATTGTGTGGCATGGTTTCTACTAACTGTATGACCCAAATGTTTTCTCCAAAATGAGGGATACGGACCCTAAACAAGCCACGGACACCCTTGTTTCCTATATAGCCTTATTAGGCATTAATATTAAGTGAAAACTAAGGATTTAAACTAAGAATAAAAATATTCATACCTAAAATAAAAAATGGGTTCTTATAGTCTTCCCCATTAAAGGAACTCATCCTTGAGTTTCCCTTCCAAGGGTGGTAAAGATCCGTCTAAGAATAACTCTGGCCACTGAGCATGTATGTTGGCCTCTCGCTCCAAAGTCTCATCCTATACATAATTTTTCTACCACAACACATTTAATAAATGTATATAATGAACTTATTAGAGAATTTTTTCTTGTTCAATAATGTGTATAAGATACTCCTCAAAATAAGAATAGTAATCTAATTCAACATCCTCTGAAACAAAAGTATGATATGGGTCGACATGGTAGTAGTGAAGTTATAAAATCTGGAAGACATCATGCATGGCATGGAACCTCTAGGGTAATATAAACTAATAAGATACCATCATGTCTCTATCCAAGATCTCAAAAGGCCTTAAAAAACAAGGTGATAGCTTCCATTTCCTCTGTATCCTCCTATTCCCAAGTTTGGGAGATACATGCAAGAAAACACAATCCTCAACCTCAAACTCTAGAAGTCATCTATGGTGATCGACATACAATTTATTTCTAAAATAATAAATAGCCATATATTTCCTAATCAACTACACCTTCTTCAAATTCTCCTTCACAAGATGAGGACCTAATAGCACTCGCTACCCTGTCTCTAGCTAGCATAGAGGTGAACAGGATGGCCTACCATACAAGGCCTCATAAGGATCCATCTGAGTTGTTTCCTAAAATCTATTATTATATTAATACTCAATGAGAGAAATATTCTTCTCACAAGAACTTCTGGATTCAAGGACACATGCTCAGAGGATTCCCTCTAACACCCCTATGTCCGTTCTGATTGGCCATCATTTTGAGGGTGAAAATTTGTTCTCAGAAGAACCTATGTACCCAAAGATTTCTATAACACTTTCTAGAACCTTGATGTGAAAGAAGCATCCCTATCTGAAAATATGTATTAAGGTACCTTATTTAGGAATAAAATCTCATGCACATACAATCTTCCCAATATATAAGTTGATAAACTCTCCTAGTAGGAAGGAACTAGGCTACCTTCATCAGTCAATCCATGACTACCCAAACCACATTTCTACCTCAAGGAAAACTCTATAAAACAGTCAATAAATCCATTTATACATCATCCCATTTCCATTATGGGACCAATAACGGTTGTAGAAAACCATCTGGATACTAGTGTTCAACCTTCTCCTGCTAATAGGTGGAACACCTAGTGATAAAACCTACAATCTAAAGTTTCATTCCAGGACACCAATACTGGTGATGCAAATCATGATACATCTTGGAGATACATGGTTTCACTACACACTAAGAAACATGGTATTATCATGTCATATTCTATCACATTTCTATAGGAACCTAGATATTCCCATGTATATGTAGGATGTCTTCTCCATCACCTCACTAGAAATACTCTCTCATAGGATCAAACCTTGAAGATTTGAAAACAACCTTGTCTTCACCCTATCAAGGAGTGATGAGGTAACTATTAAGGATATAATAAAAGGTTTTTCATGTTACGACCAAGATGATAAGGAATATTGTTTCATTCAAGTATTATCTTTTGTTATCAAGGAATTTTCAAAGAAGGAGAAACCACCTCACTTTATTTTTGGTGAAAATTGGACTGACCATCATATTCAAAAAATGAAACTCACTTTTCTTAAGAAAGTCCATTGTTTTAAGAAATTACATCATATTGAGAATATGGTTTCTGTAATAAAAGGTTCATCAGAATCACTCTTGGGTCAGGAATGATGTTTGATCGTAATGAGGAAATGAATCAGATTCATTATTAATCCAATAGAAATCTGACGATGCTTTACTGTTTTTTATTTCTCAAAATTCATAAGTAAGTTGTAAAACATTTGATGCTCGATTGAAAAAATAATGGTGAAAAAAAGTTTTTGATGATTGTATTCAGGAAAATCATATTCTGGATGATTGGGAATGAAATATGTTTTTGGATGAATAAGAATCTACAATACTTTCTATTATAAGTTAAACGATGCTAAATATAATCTTAAGTGTTTTAAAGTAATGAATAATTCATGACTACAACAAATAATCTAAAGAATAATAAAACTTGAATTATATTCCAAGTGGGTCAAGATAAAATAAGAATAAGAATATTTTTGTTTTTTCATGTGTCTTCATCGTAGCGAGGCATATCATAATTGGAATCTGATTGTAGATTTTTTAAGCTTGTAGTTTCAGTTTAAGAATTTTAAAAAGAAAAAAAATTATTGTCAAAGGGGAACTTGAAGCCCGAAAAATAGGTTTGTTTTTGTTTTCATAAGTTGTTTTGTAGAGATCAAAATTGATAAATCAAAACGGATAAATTGAAATAGATAAATTGGAATACAGAAATCAGAATAGATAAATAGGAATAGATAAATCCAAATGAATAAATAAGAATGGAGAAATTTTAAGGGATAATCTAAATCAGACTAAAGTTTTTTTAAGAATTTGGGAGTGAGATAAAGTTATTAGAAGAATAAAGAAGGTTTGAGAAGAGTTTAGAAATGTTGAAGAAGTTAAGGAAAGATCTAAATTTTAAGAGGAATAAAATGATTCAAAGAGAGATCTGATATTTAAGGAATATTAAAGATTCATGAAATTTGGTGAATAAGGAAACCCTTTTCATAATCCCACTTAAACCATTATTTTGATCCTATAAATATGAGGATGGTACTTCATGTATTCTGTGACTTTCATCGCTCATAAAAGAGGATAGAGAATCTCTGGAATTATAGTAAGTGAAGAATGTTTCCAGATTATGATTTTTTAAAGAAGTTAGTCAGATAGAAGAATAAGAAGAGAAAGATTATATTTAGTTGTTTATAATATTGTGCTATATAATCAGACTAGGAAAATCGTATTGTGATTTCAAAAATGAGGAATAAAAAGTTCATATTTGTTTCAATCAGTATTCTTTCAAAGTTAAATTTCTTGTATTGAACAATCAGAATTAGGAATCAGAAAGAGGAATTATACTGGAATTTCTAGACTCAGATTAGAATTTTTTCATAATTGTCTCAGTGGTATTTTGAAAAAAGTATTTTCCATATTGAGGAAATCAGACTAGTGAATCAGACTGGGGAATCAGACTGAATATTATTACGAAGTCCAAGAAGTTCTTACCTGCTTCTAGGTAATAAATTTAATAATTGTTCTGAATGTTTCTGTTTTTGTGAAAGTTGATCGGAAAGCACTAATATTTTATTACATCATTTTATTCTACTTAAATAACATGCACTATTTTATTGAATATAGTGTTACACGAGTGTAAGGTCATATCCTATTCATTGTATTCCATCCAAAAGGATTTTTTTCTAGTGTATTGTGTGGAATTGGATTGGTTCTAAACCATACCAAGGATGTAGCTACTCTTGTTGAGTACTAAACCTTGTAAATTATTGTGTTCCTATAGATGCATGTTTGAATTTTTTTTAGCATGGAAATATATCTTTACCAGGAGGTGAAGGTTGTTTCTTGAGTAAGGAAACATAAAATCAAAAATATATCACTAATTCATCCACTCCCCCTCTCAATGATATAAAAATATTGATTGGGAAATTTCAATTGGTATCTGAGAAAAAGTTCCCTTCATTTACTCTTTGCTAATGTTTTTAAAAGAGAAGTTGTGACAGAGAACTTGAATTATGTGAACTGTAAGGGGATTCCAATATTAGATGATAATAAATATCATGTCTAGAAATATATAATGTTTCCTTATCTTATGTATCTTCATTATGATGTTCAGGAAGTTACAATATATGGATTTCCTCCTTTTGATGATAAGTTTCCTCTTACACCTATTGATAATAAGAATCTTGAGAATGATGGAAGATCTAAATTTTTTTTACACTCATCACTTTTTGAAATTGAGTTTTTAAGAATGAAAGGTATGAACACTACCAAAGGTATTTGGGATATGTTAAAAAATTTATGAAGGCAATACAAAATTTATGAAGGAAAATCTACAAATATAGAGGCTGAAGTATGAAGATCTTAAAATGGGTGAGTATAAATATTTTGGGGACTTATTTACTAGGGTGAATGACATTTTCAACACTATTATACATCTTGGTGAAAATTTAAAAGATTATACTATTGTTGAAAAAATCTTAAGAATCCTTCCTGACAAGTTTGATGCAAAAGTCTCATCATTAGAATATAGAGATCCTGAAACTCTATATCTGGATGATCTTTATAGTACTCTCATTACTTATGAAATAAGAAGGGAAAAATTATGAAGTGAAAAATAAAAGCTAATAGAAAAATGTCTTTCAAATCTACTAAGATGGAAAAGTCTAAAAAGGTTCTTGAGGAAGATGATGTTTCTAACACTAACTTCGAAAATGAGGTATGTAAAAAACTTTATGAAATTTTATCATTATTTTCTAAAAATGTGAGAAGAGGTATAAGTAAATATAAAGGGAAACCTCCCTTGAATTGTTTTGAATGTGGAACCATTGGGAACTTTTTAGTTAATTGTCCCCAAATAAAGAAAGAAGAGGACAGTGATGAATAAGAAAGATGGCCAAGAAGGTCATGGAAGAAATAGGGTGATAAGGAAAATTCTTTTCCCAGAGGTAAAGATAAAAAGTTCTTCAAACCTAAAAGTATAATATTTTTTTCTAAAGATGAAGAAGAAAAACATAGTGAAGATAAATCTAAGAAATACATTAAAAAATATGCAGAGAATAGTTTTATTTCAACAGAAAATAATGAAGAATTTGGAAGAAGAAATTATAAAGAATAAGAAGAAGAAGAAACTCAATTAGAATTTAATTTTAATGAATAATTGAAAAAGTGTCTGAAAAAAAATTTAAGGTAAGAGAAACAAATTAGAAAACTATAGAATGAAAACTCTTCAATAAATTATCAAGAAGGTTTTCCAGATGTGAACTTCAAGATGATAAAATAGATTAATTATTTGAATAAATCTCTTGAGAATGAAAAAAATATTAATGATCATCTGGAAGTAAAGATGAAGGCAAAAGAAGAAGAGTTGGAACTTTTCCAACAAAAACTTTCTAAAGCTGCACAGTAGAATATAAGTCTTCAAAACACTATCTCTGAAGTTGGTGAAAGTTATCATAAGGATAAACCTAAGAAGTATAAAAAATCACCTTTAAAGTTTGAAAATAAAGTTTAAATTTTTCTTGATAATAATAAATTTGGGAATGTTACATATGTTTTAAAAGTTAACAGAGTTGAAAAATCAGAAGTTTCTAAAAAATCTGAGTCTGAAAATGTTTCTAAAATACCTTAATACAAAAAAGTTTCTATTAATTCTAAATCCAATAAAATAGGAAATAAATATTATCCAAAGAATAAATTTTCTTTTTAAAATAGAAAGTTTGGTGGTCAATAATTTTTTGTTAGAAGGTTTTTGAGAAACATACTCACAACACCGATCAATCTGAAAATCTCATAGGAAAATAATCTTTTTATGGATATTTCTGGTATTGTGGTGGATTCTGACATACATAAAATATGTTTTAGTTCAACCAAAAATATTACTACTATTCCATAGGTTATGGAAGGAAATGTTTTAGGGGGATTCAGTTCTCTCAAAAGAAGATATCTAAGAAGGAAGTTCGGAAGAAACTCAAGAATGTGGGTGTGAAAGTTGAAAATGGGTTCCAAACCCTAGAAACTATTTTAGAAAGAATTGAACAACTTGGATATCTTACTAAGTCTTGTCTTGTTTTATTACTAGAAAAAAAAAGTTTCTTAACAATTCTCAAAAGATGGATGTGAAGAAAGAAAAGGGAAATGAAAAGGCTCTGGTTGTTGAAACCACTTTGAAAGCTATAAAAGAAAAACAACCTTGGATTCTTGATAGTGGGTGTTCTTCTCATATGAAAGGAGTATTAAAGTTGATTAAGAATGTGAAATACTTAAAATAATGAATGGTGACATTTGTAAATGATTAATCTTTGATAATAAAAGGTGTTTGATCAGCCATCATTGGGAAAGAAAAGATAAATTTTAAGAAAGGTTTATATGTTTATGGGTTGAAACACAACCTACTGAGTGTTTCACAAATTTTTTAAGAGGGTTACAAAGTTATCTTCAGAAAATATGGTTTTTTGTGAAAATTTAAGTATATGGAAAGATAGATATAAGAGGCCAATGTACAAAAAAAACTTTTTCCAAGTTTTTGAAATACAAAAATATTGTTACTTAGGCATGGTGGAATAGAATCAGTTGTGGAATAAAAGGCTGGGAAACATGTGTCAGAGAAACATGATTAATTTATCAAAGAGTTATAGTGTCTGGGATATTTTTGATATGTCAATAAGAATATATTGGTTTTGTTCTATTTAAAAGAAAGGATTACAAATTTTCAACATAAAAAAGTTGACATTTGTTCAAAACAACCCCTAGAACTTATTCATTCTGATATTTGTGGGCCAGTGAAAAAAAATAAACTAATGGAGATAAGTACTTAATAATTTTTATTTATGACTTTAATCACATTACTTGTGTTATGTATATAAAAAATAAATCAGATTCTCTAAAAAAATTTATAAGTATTAGGAAGATATATGAGAAGGAATTTGAGTATTTTATAAAGAAGATGAGAAATAATAATGGTGGTGAGTATAAGAATAAATAATTTGAAATTTATATTTAGAATCATAGAATTATTCATGAGTTCATATCACCATATACTCCTAAAAAAATAGGATTTCTAAAATAAATAATAGAAGTTTTGTGGAACTGGGGAGAACTATGTTACATGAACATGGTCTTTCTCATTACTTTTGGAGGCAAGACATGAGTACTGATGTGTATATCAAAACTAATATTTTTATAGGACAAGTTAAGATATGACTCCATATGAAATGTTTTATGATAAAACTCCAAGTTTGAAATACTTAATAGTTTTTGGGAGTCCATGAATCATAAAGAAAAAAGGTGGAAACCTTGGAAAGTTTGAGCAGAGAAGAGAAGATTGAATTTTTCTTGGCTATGCTCTAGAAGGAAGAGGATACAGATGCTTCAATAAAGAAACAGGGATAATAGTTTATTCTATTAATATTAAAGTTATTGAAAATCAAAGGAGGATAAATAGACTCATATAGATAATAAATTTGAGCAGGATAAAGAAGTTTTTATTAACATTTCTCATAAGGATACAAAAAATTATAATCTTACTCAAGAAGAAGAATCAAACTCAACTTTTTAATGTGATGAGGATGAAACTAAAATAACTCATCCTAGGCTGAGGAAGCTATTGGAGGCTCGTAACATTATTGGTGATCAATAACAGAAGGTTCAAACAATAATAACTTCAAAAATTATTACACATACTTCTTTGTATTCAAAAGTTGATCCAAAAGATGTTAATGAAGCTTTGGAGCATTTGGAATGGGTTTTGGATATGAATAATGTTCTCGATCAGTTATAAAAGAATGATACATGGGAAATTATACCCAAATCATATAATAAAAATGTTATTGGTAAAAAGTGGGTTTTCTGGAACAATATGAATAAATAAGGTGAAGTGATTAGGAACAGAGAAAGATTAGTGTGAAAAGGTTACTCGCAAATTTAAGGTGTTGATTTTGATTAGAACTTTTCTCCAGTGTCAAGTTTAGAAACAATTAGAATATTTCTTTCTATTTTTTTAAAATGGAGTTAAAAAATCATTCAAATGGATGTAAAGTTTTCATTTTTTAATGGTGATCTTGATGTATAATTTTACATTGAACAACCTTGTTGGTTTTTTATTAGTAAAGACGCAAATTATGTGTGAAGGTTGAAGAAATCCTTGTATGGGATGAAACAAGATCTGAGAGAATGGTATTCCAAGTTGGATACTTTCTTAAGTAATATGATTTTTAAGAAAGGAAGAGTTAATAACAATATTTATATCAAATAAATTCATGATTTTTCCCTCATCATAATTATTTGTGTTGATGATGTTATATTTTTGGGTAATGACAAAAGATGTAGGGAATGATTTTATAAAGAGATGAAAATGAGTTTTGAGATGTCCAGGATGGGGGAAATGAAATAATTTCTTGGGTTAAAAATTTTTTAAAAGAAGAAAGACATTTTTATTTCTCAAGAAAAGTATTCTAAGGAAATTATCAAGAATTTCTGTATAGAAAACTTGAAACAATTTTCCACACTAATTTCAGTGGGAACTAAGTTGAGTAAAGATGTAGAAGGTGAGGAAGTTGATTAGGAATAATTTCGAAAGTTGATTGGAAGTTTGTTATATTTGACTGCATCAAGACCTATCATTGTTTATGTTGTTACCTTATGTGCAAGACTTTAGAGTGCGCCTAAAGAATCAAATTTAATTTCTAGAAAAATAATTCCTAGATATATCAAAGGCATAACAAATTTCAAAATCTGGTGTGATAACTCAGAAAGTATTGACTTGTTTGGGTATTCATATGTTGATTGGGTAGGAAATGTTTATTATAGAAGATCCTCATCTAGTATAGTTTTCTTTATAGGGAAAAGTTATGTTAGTTAGCATACAATGAAAAAAAATTAAGTAACTCTTACTTAGGATGAAGTTGAGTATGTTTCTTCCACTCAAGACACTACCCAACTTATGTGGATGAAGACTCAGTTGGAAGAATTACTTGTTGAAGTAAAGTTACTCTTTCTCTAGGGTTGTGATAATCAATGTGAAATCAACCTTACCAGAAATCCGATACAAAATTATCATTCCAAACATATTGATATCAAGTAAAAATTCATCAAAGAGAATGTGGAGAAGAATTAATTGAATATGGAGTACATTACTACATCAGAACAAGTTACTTGCATATTCTTGAAACCATTATCAAAGGAACCTTTTTATAAATTGAGGTTGAATATGGGAGTACAACCTACTTCTCATCAAGGTTTAGGTATTTTTTTTATCCCTTCTATCATATTTCCTTTTGATAGTGTTCTAAAGGGGGAGAATTGTTTCGTAAATCTATCTGTATATCTTGAGGTTACAAAGTTCATTGATTTATGAATCTTGGTTGAAAATAAAATCCAAAGAGGGATATTGTTAGGATTAAGATGATATGGAAGATTATCTTATTCATGTATTGTATTTTTTGTCAAATAATTATCAAAGAAATAGAAATCGCTTCACTTTGTTTTTGGTGAAAATCGTACTAACCATAAAATTCTAAAAATCAGACTCACTTTGCTTAAAAAAATTTAATTTTATTAAGAAATTCCATCATATTGAGAATATGTTATCTATAAGAAAAGGTTCATCAGAATCCCTTTGGGTTTTAAATGATGTTCTGATCATAATGAGGAAGATAATTAGATTCATAATGAATCTGATATAAATCTAATGATACTTTATTGTTTTTTATTTCTCAAAATTCATATGTAAGTTGTAAAACTTGTGATGAATGATTGATTAAAGAAAGGGAGAGAAAAAGGTAATGACAATCATATTTAGGAAAATTGAATTTAGGATGAGTGGGAAATAAAGATAATGTTGGAGAAATGGGAAGCTATAATAATTTTCATTATAAGTAAGATGATATTGAAGTTGGTCTTAAATATTTCAAATTCATGAAGAAGTCATTATTACAAGAAATAAGTTGAAGAAGAAGAAAATTTGAATTGTATTACAATTAGTTCAAGAGAAAAGAATGATAAGAATTTATTATTTTACATTTGTCTTCATCGTAATGAGGAAGATCGTAATTGGAATCGGATTAGAGTTTAGTTAAGCCTAGAATTTTGGTTGAAGAGTTTGAAAAATATAGAAAAGTTTTTTCAAAGGGGAAATTGAATCTCTAAGAATATTCTTGTTTTTGTTTTAATTAGTTGGTATGGAGAAATTAGAATGGATAAATAATAATAGAGAAATTGAAATAGAGAAATCGGAATGGGGAAATTAGAATAGAGAAATTAGAATAGATAAATTGGAATGGAGAAATCATAATGGAGAAATCAGAATGGAGAAATTATAATAGATAAATCAAAATAGATAAATTGGAATGGAGAAATCAAAATGGAGAAATTGGAATGAAGAAATTAGAATAGAGAATCGGAATCGGACTAAAGTTTGTTAAATAATTCATAAGCGAGATGAAGCTATTAAAAGATTTGATAAGGTTTGAGAAGAGTTGAAAAACGTTGAATAAGTTAATGAATGATCTATATTTTAAGGGGAATTGAATGAGTTAAAGAGAGATCTAAGATTTAAGGAAGATTAAAGATTCGTGAAATTTTTTGAAGTGGTAAAACCTTTTCAAAATCCTTCTTAAACCATTCTTCTGAGTCTATAAACACGAGTAGAGTACTTTATGTATTCTTTGACTTGCATCACTCGGGAAAGATGAGAGAGAATCTCCACATTTCTAGAAAGTGAAGAAGGTTTCTTTATTGTTATTTCTTAAATAAGTAATCTAGACATAATAAGAAGAAGATAAAGACATTATTCAATTGGTTATAATATTGGGATGGATAATCTGACCTAGAAAATCATGTTGATATTTCCATACAGAGGAAGAAATAAGTTCATATTTTTTTCAAGAAGTATTCTATCAAAATTTCTTTTTTTGTATTGAAAAATAGGACTTGGTTATCAGACTGGGGAATCAAAATGAAATTTTCAGACTCAAATTAGAAGTGGTTCAGAATTATCTTAGTGGTATTCTAATAGAAGTATTTTTCTATATTGAGAAAATAAGACTTAGGAATCAGACTGGGGAATAAAACTAATTATTATTATGAAGTCCAGGAAGTTATTACCTACTCCTGGGTAAGAAAGTGAATAATTTTTTTGAATGTTTTTGTTTTTGTGAAAGTTGATTAGGAAGCACAAAAATTTTCTTACATCATTTCATGCTATTTTAATCACATGCATTATTGTATAGAATTTTTTTCTACATGAGTGTAAGGGAATATCCTACTCCTGGTATTCCACACAAAAGGATTTTTCTCCTAGTAGATTGTGTTGTATTGGATTAATTTCAAACCATACTAATGTCATAGCTACTTTTTTTGAGTATTGAACCTTGTAAATTCTTATATTATTTTTGTTGTGTGTTAAAATTGATTTTAGTAGGGAAATGAATATTTAGAAGGAGGTGAAGGTTGTTTCTTAAGTAAGGAAACATAAAAGAAAACAATATCACTGATTCACCCTCTCTCCCTTTTGATGATTCAATAATCCCATCTACGTAATTTCATATCATGACTCTCTTGAACCTCTAGATGAAGCTCAGAATAGAGGTTCATCAACTTCTATTCATCAATGGATTCTTGAATAGATTGTGTCTATGTTTAACAGCTCAACACATCAGCTACTGTATTTCCCTTTCCAGGCATAAAGGAAAGATCAAAATAAAATGACTGAATATATTCAACCCATATTCACTGTATAATATTCAATTCATACTAAGTAAAGAAATATTTGAGTCTTTTGTTGTTTGTATACACCAAAAGCGCTCTCCCATCAGATAATGCCTCCAACAATGCAAGTCATGAACAACTACTACAAGCTTGAGGTTGTGTGTTGGGTAATTGTGCTTGTAAGGTCTTAACTGGAAATATCTAAATGAAATAACTCAATATTCCTACATCAATACTACACCCATCACTATTCTCGATACGTCACAGAACACTGTATAGCCTCTATTAGGATCTAGATAAATCGGGATCTGTGTTGGATTAAGCCTTTCTTTCAGCTCTTGAAAGGCCTTCTCACACACTTCAAACCACAAGAACTTCACATCATTCTCGTTAAAACTGGTAATAGGTTCTATAAGGTGTGAAAAGTTATATATGAAATGTATTTAATATCCATATATCCCAATAAACTCTATATATCAAACACGTTCTTTGGATACTCCTAGGAAAAAATAACACTTGCATTATCTAGGTCAACTGATACTCCTGATTATGAGATTATATGACCCAATAATTGAACCTTGTTGATATAAAAGTGGAACTTTTTGAGATTATAATATAACTATTTCTATCTCAGTGTACTCAATGTGATCTTAAGATGTTTTTCATGGTCGCTTCGAGTATGATAATACACCAATATGTCTTCCAGAAAAACCATAATGGAGGAATCAAGTTAGGGGTGGAAAACCCTATTCATCAAGGCCATGAAAATGGTAGGCACATTCATAATACTAAATGGAATAACCAAATTATTATATAAATTCAACCATCTTCAGAAAGAAGTACGTGGTATATTTGAATTTCAAACTCACACCTGGTGAAAGCCTGATCTCAGGTCAATTTTTGAGAACACCCTATATTTATGGAGTTGGTCAAAGAGATCATATATTTGAGGAAATGGGTACTGATTCTTAACCATAAGCTCATTCAAACATCACTAATCTATACAAATCCTAAGGGTCCAATCCAACTTCTTGGAAAAACCATGGGTGAACCCCAAGGAGAAGTACTGGGTCGGATAAAACCCTTAGATTCTAAATCTTTCAACTATATATTAAGCTCTTGGAGATTAGTAGGTTCTATATTGTATGGAGGAATGGACACTAGAGCTTCTCTTGGGATGATCTTGAGAGTAAACACAACCTCTATCTTGGGAGGTAGTCCAGAGAATCCTTCTTGGAATACATCCCTAAGAAAATCCACCACTTGGAGAAAATATATCAGAATTACTATCTAATCATACTAGAAAATTCTAGCAATATGGTTTATCACTCCTTCTAGCACATGATGTTCTGGTCTAACTCAACAAGTCTGGACACTCTACTCACCCTTTTTAATATGATTATCACCATCTAGTGATGTAAAAAATACCATGCAGTGATAGCAATCTACATAGGCATGATAGGTGACTAACAAGTCTATCCTAAGAAAGAAATCAAAGTTTGTCGTCTTGAGGGTGAAGAGGTCCCATAAGAATTGATAACTACCTACTTCAAGAGGAAAGTCCTTGAATTGGCATATACCTTCTTATCACACCCCCAATGGCATGTCCAGTGCCATCACCCCACAAAAGTACAGAATTTTCATCCTAATAATTTCCATAATAGATACATAGATAAAGGAGTGTGATGAACCTATATCAAATAAAGAAGATATGATATTAGAGGATACTAGAATAATACCTCATACAGTAGAAGATTTTGGACTCTGATCCTCAGGTATCTTCTATAATGCATGTAACTGGCCTAATCCAGGGCCCTAAGCTATAGCTGAACTAATTTGTGTAGATTTGCTTTGTTGGCACTGAAAATCAAAAGTTTAGTTACCCTGGCCATGACCTCCCCTTTATCCTTCTTTCCTAATTCCACTCCAACTTCATGCCTGACGAGAAGTCACGAATCTTCTCCTGAAAGTGGGATAGGTGTGGGACCTCTTATACTATAAATGGGTGGTAAGTTCAATAAAAACCTCTAAATATTATTTGTACATCTATAAGAATATCACTCCATAGGGTCTCTATCACACTAAGGATTCACATTACCCTACCAGCCACACAGATAGCATATAATAGAACTTCTGGTGTTGATACTCTGACTGCCACTACTATAAAGAAAAACCTCAATACTACACTTCTTTCTGCTAGAATAACTACTTCCATTTCTTAGCATTAAACGTTGGTGTATGATACTATCAAATTCCCTCAGGTTGTGCTCAGTGAAAAGAACTTGATTCGCAATCTTAGAAATGGTGGATATTTGATAGACATTCACTTGAGTAAATATAGAATACTTGATCCCATTATTGAAGTTTCTCTCCTAGGATAACTCATCACCAATAAGGATCGATGCAAAGAATTAAAGCTTGGTAAAACGTGTTGAATAGTCCATGATGGACATAGCACCCTACTCCAGGTGAATGAACTTTCTAGATCAGTCAACTCTCAGCATCTAGGGAAAAAAGTGGTCATAGAAGGTTGTCTATAAGTCCTCCTAGTCAATTTTCTAATAATGACCATCTTGGGTAATCACATACCACTATAACTTGGCTAAATCACGCAAAATATAGGTGGAAATATTGACAATCCTCTCTGGAGAAGTCTCTATATGCTCAAATATAGATAGAATGGATTCTATCCATGACTCATCATCATGAGGACTGACATCCCCTAATAATAGGGGAGGATTATACTTCTGGAACTCATGATTAATATCATAAATCATAGGTGTGGGTCATAGAGCACCCTAGATATACTTCATCATGTATAGAAAACCCTCTCAAATCTAAGTGTCAGTTCCCATTTCAGGAACAACAAGTTATACCTCAAGTAGAACTATCAGAGGTAAATCTAGTGGTTTATGCCCTGCCATCTTTGGATTATGGTCATTTCCACCCTCCCGATTCATTAATTGAGGACATCATGGTGGAATATCTCTACAAATTTCAAGAACACTCCCTATAAAAATACACCAAATAAGGTAGGATTACTAACGAAAGTATAAAAAATAAAAGGGTTCACTACCCAACACACTACCCAAACTACCAACTTAGATGTCTAGGGTATTGGTAAGTGTTTAATTTTTTTTAAGGGGTTCTAGTAGATAGAGGTCCAATTTTAATTTAAGGAGAAAAACACACTTTAAATTTAACTTGTCTTATCTATTTATTGGAAAACATTTCATTTATAAATCAAAATTTATAGTTTAGTTTTATATGTACTTATATATACATAATATAACGTTCAATTAAATGGGATCCATTCCCAAATTATAAAGGTCCAAGCACTTTATAAACTGAAATTGGCACTCATTTAATTATAACAATCCCCCTTACATTTGGTATCAGAATTTAATGGGTAAAATAAGACGTCTTAATTAGATAAATTACCTATTCTAATTTATAAGGACCTATAAACCTTACAAACTGAAATTGGTGTTCATTTATCAGTTCCAAATCTTAGCTCATGTTACCGGGTTAACATAGATTACATGGGTTAAAGTTGTCTATTTAAGATGTCATTATCAATCTATATATAAAAACACCATTTAGATTGATGCTGACACTTTAAACAGGCAATTCCCCTTCTCTATAGAAGAATTTAGTGGCACATGCATATATCACAACCAAGGAACACTCAAAAATCATAGATAACATAGGAAATTAAAGGAATAAAATGCACCAATATAGCATGGCTTGTGAATTATAGGTGTTTATAATGATGAATGTAACAATGCTCCTTACTATACTAGGACAAGGTAGAATATCCATAATACATAACAATCACCACAATTCATGTGCATCACCCAATGGTGAAAATATATCAACTGTAATAAGATAAATACAGAACAACAATTTCTCATTCCCAAGAAACTTGGAATTTACCCCAAACGTGGGTTAGCTACTCCTAGGAATAACTTATGACCAAGATAAAACAAGTTTCTAATATCCTTTATATGTTTCCCAAAAAAAATGATAAGAAAAAAATGATTTGATACCACTTTTTTAACATCTCGGGCCCACATCACTCCTGAGTAGAAGAATTTGGTTGGCCACATTATCTCAAGAGCGCCTCCCCATATGCCAGAGGCTACCGAATAGAAGCAAGGGCCTAGGGTGTGTCCATGGGGATAATATTACATTATATCATAGTGGATCATAGCGATGATAATATATGGATAAATATTTAAAGCGTAATAAAAATGAATAAGACAATGGGAGAAAGCATAAAAATCCATGTAATATATTACCAACTCAAGAGCTATAAATTGTATCATATAAAAAATTGTGATGTCATGTCTCTACAAAAATAAAATCATGCATACCTAGAAGAAGGAAGATAGTAAAATACATGATATACAAAAGAATCAAAAAGGTCAAAGACTATCCAATCATCCCAAGCACTAACCCAGTCATCTACTACCAAACTCCCATCCTAAAGAAAGAAATTCAGGTGTCCAAAATGGTATTATTCCCTTTATCCACACCTGTGATCATATAATATTTTTGGGTACCAATGGAATCCCAGATAGGGTATGATATAAATCTCAATAAGCCACCACCAATAGAATATATACAAATATAGTCTGTGATTATAAACTGGTATAGTGTGTATGTATTTATAGAAGTAAAGTAGTGTGAAAATAAATAACCCATGGTTTCTTCAGCCTCAACTAGTAATGTCACTAAACAAGTAATAATTTAATTCATTAATAGTGGTTTAATTTATAATAAAAAGATCATATATACATGGAATTATTAGTATTATAAAATATAATTAATAATAACAAAGGATCCAAGATATAACCAAGGAATCCTTGACCTCTAGGGTAAAGCCAACTCATAATAGTAACTCGTGCAGTCTGGCTATAAGGGAATAAGTGTAATCCAAGGGGTTCACCCAATGTAGTTCGCTATAAATGGGTCTAAAAAAGTCTATAGGGATTTTACATAGTAATATCATGCTAATAATGACAAGGTAAAATGGGTTGAATCCATGGCACCACATGTCTGAAGACATCAAGCAGAATCTAAGGAGTGTATCCAATGAATTATAATAATCAATAAATAAAGTCAGGTAAATCATCAGTACATCACTGAGGCATTCACATACTAAGATAATTACAAATATCCAAGGTGAGTATCTCCCTTTGAAACTAGATCAATGAATTGGAATGGATTCCTATGAGTGCTCAAGGCATTCCCTTAGGAATCCAAGGTTAACTTAAGTCTAACCATTCCTATAAAGATGAAAAATATCTATATTTAGTAGCCACCTCATACATTTAATATCATAATTCATTTTAGGCCATGTAATACTCATTCCAAATACATTTCAATAGGTTTAATCTATTACCTTTAATCATAAGTGACAAGGTGAATAAAGGATGTAAAACCAATTATCAATTTAGTTACTTAATCATTTAATAGGTCCATCCCATTACCTTTCATTAAATATGAAAAGGTGAATTAAGGACATGCAACCAATATAAATTAAATTTATAATTTCACTAGGACAAGTGATATCTATAAATATATACTTTATATATCATGTATTTAAATATTCATTAATTATGAAGAAACACTTGCCTTATCAAAGGTCAAGTCAAACGCAACTGAATGGTGTCGTGGATAAACCCAACATCAGTTACCAAGGGAATAACAAAGAATCCACCATACTTGGGGTGGTTAACATTGTGTTCTCAAACTCCAATGATTTCAAGATGTGTCAATAAAGATTTAGAATACAAATTAGTTAATTGAATTTAAGGGATATGAATTTAAGGGTAAACACCTAGTAAAAATGATGTGCGCACAATAGAAACAATTTTTCAATGGCTGGAATTTTAAGGACAAATCAGAGAGCACCAACCATATGTCTGCATTTGATGCCTCGTCTATTATTGGCCCTAATTTTTCCCCTGATAAGAAGAAAATGAAAGAATAGAAAAACACCTTGAAAATAGAGCATAGGAGATCACACCAAATTGATAGGAATATAAACAATTAAAGGCATAAGAGAAATGAAACACATATTGAGAGGAATCCAACAAGAGGAATAGATATTTATTCCATGTTTAGTTATAGGAGTTATTGTAGAACCAAAGTGTATGTCATGGTGGGAGAGATAAAATGGGAGAAGGGATATAGATGTTGTCTACTTGAAATAAGAAATAAAGTGGGGTGGGGTATTTCAAATAAGGAAGTGAAAATGTACATTTCACCCTAACTTTACAGGGTTCACATAGTTTGGCCGCATGGTTGTCCAAACCATTCTCCAACTATGTGTGGCTTACTATCCAAGGAGGGGGATTGCATGGTTCATGATCATGGTTTGAGAAACTATTTGCAAACCAGGTAATTTTCCTCTATTAGAAACTACAACATTTTCGCACGGTCATGTTTCCTAGGTTTCATGCTTTCATCAAATCGTATGATTCCAGACAGAGTTCTAGACCACCATGCATGATTTACTCTAATTGTATCTACTACTCAGAATCTTCGACACCTCCCAATGGAATATCTAATCATTATTAACCTATTATTAATATGTTTAACATCAAATGAAACTTAACTAAAGCATATTAATTAAAAAAACATATTCATTGACTTTTCTAATAAATCATAAATAAACAAAAAATGAAAAACTAAAAATAAATCATATATTAAATCAATTAATAATTACAATTTATAAATTATTATGTATCCATTTTGATTCCACATAAACGTTCCTAGATGTAGTGAATGTTTTTAGGCCCATGCCAAAAAAAATTCATCGAATCCTTCAGATTTATCCTTATAAATAAATGAATTTCACCCCTAGAATCCAAAAGATATGTTTATAACATATAATTTATAATTAATTTATATAGATTAACAATTATCTCATGCTGGAATTATTTCTTTTTTGATGAATTAGTTGAACAATTATTGGTATACCATCATTTTAGAGAGAGGATTCAAGGGTAGAATACATCTATTGGTGATCCACACTTTATTTGTGAACCTCTAAAAGACACCGTAGAAATATATGGTTTATAGCACAAAAGATTATAACATTTTCATAAAATTTTTGATTGTAATGGAATCTTTTGAGGTGAGAAGGAATTGCTTTGGTTCTCTCTACTCTTGAGAGGGTGATAGAATAGGATCACTCTCTATTCTTGAGAGTTTCCTAGAAGAAGACCTCTCTTGGTATAGAGAAGATTCTATATAATTTTTTGTACCCAATGATTATAATGACATGACTAGGGATAGAGAAGTGATATAACCAAGTATTTATTAAAATAAATAAATATTATTAAATAATTCACCGATAAATAAAGAAATATTATATTCTATAAATTTTGAATAATGATTTATTAAATATTCATGTAAACAAATAAATAAATATTTGTCACATTGTGAATAAACCAAAATAAATCAATATTATATTTACATAATTAAATAAATTATTACTTGGAAAATAAATATCTATTTAATATTCAACTCACATAATATTCTCTCGTATAGTTGTCGATTGAATATATGCGATCAATTCAGGATGATTAATTATTAAACAATATACAAGAATATTATTTATTTAATATGTTAAATTCAAAGAGAATTTAACTAAGGTTCTAAATAAACTTTGTGTGTGACCCTCTAGACCCCTTTATATGTGGCATTATGTTGTTATACATACAAGATTAGCATCTAGAAACATTCTAAGTCACCCATAGATAAAGAAATTAAATTTTTTGATGAAAATAACCATATACAAATTCACACTATGTAATATAATTCCTTTTTCTTGATATATCTAATCAAACAGGTTGCTTACAAGTTTCATCAACCTATGTGTTTGATGTCTCTTTATTTGAATTCCAAAAAATAAAAATTCTAATAGAAATCCCTGGACATGGACTCAATTAAAAATTTTCATTACCATAAAAGGACCTAAGATATCAACTTTTTTTAAAGAATAAAAGTAAAAAATATGTTCTCTTATTTTCCATTAATGCAATATCAATTGTTACACACCCAAAATATCCTACTTCATCATGCGCATATGTCATTATGGTTTTCATCAATACATTAAATAACCTAACTCATGACATGAATTAATAATAATCTTAAATTATAAGGATCATTACACATGTCTGTAGATAAGAACATCAAATTACACATATAAATGTGGATTTCTAAATTTCTTATTGAAAAGGAATGATTTTCTACAACTTATATAATTTTTTAAAAAAACTAAATGCAAGTGTTTTTTTAGAAACAAAACAAACATCAATTGTTTTTTAAAATCACTTCATTAAGAGTACTAAGAGGTATGAACTCTTTTATGAGTTATCAAATGAAAATAAAGTCATCAATTCCCTTTTTAGTGGGTATTTTTGCTTGGAATTATTTAATATCATTTATTTAATACCACTTATCACTTATATAATTTTTTCCATGCTGATTTTTTTAAAATTATTTTGATATCACTTAACAATATGGAAACACTTACACACAAACACTTAATAAGTGATTGAAAAAGTTATTTCAACACAAAACTTGTATTAAAGGATTTATCTATCAAGTTTTAAAGAATTTTCTAAAATAAACAACATTAAAATATTTTCTTGGTTTCTTATATTCAATTTTAATTATTTGATTCATATATTAAGGTTTCCTAGATTGAAATAAAAGATGATTGATGATTTAAATAATCAATTGATTTTAAATTATAGGTGGATTAAAATTATTCCTTATTTATTTAAAGACATTTATCTTTATAATATAGGTAAAATTATATTTGTGTGGAAGAAAATCACACTGGAAGTGCAGTTTGTAATCCTTTTCAAGAGAGGCAAGAAAAATTAGAGTCTTATTTCACAAAAAAGTTCCTCATATAATTCTAAACCTCCAAGAACATAATAAGAATATAAGGGGGGAAAGGTTCACTTTGACTGTTCCCCCTATAGGGTTACACAAAACCTCTAACTTCACCATTAAAAATAAAAGGGGTGAATCCGGTCCGAACGACATGGACCTAACACAATAAAGAATGAAAAGATAAATATTGAGAAAGAAATGTTATTCCAAAAGAAGAAGAACATAGAAAAAAAAGAGTGGTGACAAAAACTAAAACAAGAATCGTAAATAAGTATAGGAAAGTAAATAGACAAGATTATTTACATTCTTTGGACCTCATCGATACTACATGCATGTAGGTTGGAGGAGATAAAGACCTAGATGGAAGAAACAATTAAAGCAGAGAAGGAATAATTTCATACCTTAAATCCTGAGAGAATCAATTTGTTGATGAAGAGTGGTGAGGGTTTGTTTCCGCTAGGGTTCAGTTCCATGAGGATTCAGTTCTTCCAGGGTTAGGTTCCACAAGGGTCTCAGGGCCTTCGGGTCACTTAAGGCCTACGGGCCTCAAGGACTTCGGGCCACTGAGACCGTGGAGTAGTCCAGTTCACACAGAGCAAGCCCCAGAGGAGGATCAAAGAATGTAGCAGTCACTAGATTCAGAGCTAACCAGATTGGAAGAATGAGAGGGTATGGAAACCGTCATCGAGATCAGGCACCATGTATCTTTGCATGGGGAAATACAAGCTGATCAGCAATCCAAGGTGGGGAGTTTGGCGATCAATGATGAATAAGCTGGGGAGGGGAAGTTCAAGTGGGTTGGGCCTACAGTTCATGCAATGGGTATTGTATGCCTATAGGCCTTCGGGTCATGTATTGATCTTCGGGTAATGTCGGGCCTTGTGCCTTGGGCCTGCGGGTCATGAAAGGGTTCTCCTTCATCCCTTAAAAGGGGGATTATCCATAATAAAAATAAAAAACAAGGCCTTGAGGCCATTCGGGTAGGGTGAGTCTGTTAGGGTTCCTTTTATAAATCAGGTAATGATTTTATCAGCGCTTTCAAAAAAAGTACTTATAAAGATACATTTTATCAGTGCTAAAATAGTAATCGCTGATAAAACTATTCTTTATCAGCACTAAAATTTTAATGCTGATAAAGACTGTTTTTATCAGTGTGCTTTTAACATTGCTAAAGATGTATCATTATAAGTGCTAAAAAAGCACTGATAAAGATTTAATCTTAATAATATATTTATTTATTTATAATTATAATTATAAATAAATATATTTAAAACTATGTCTATATATTTATTAATTTTTTTATATAATTATATATATTTATATTAATATAATTATATATATATATATATATATATATATATTAATATATAAATATACATATTTAAAAAGTTATAATAAATATATTTATTGTAATTTTATAATTATTTAAATATATATATTTATTTCTAATTATAATTATAAATAAATATATTAAAAAATATTCCCATTTAATTATAAATATATTTATATATTTATATATATTTATATAATCATATCTCATGGTATTCAATGCTTTGGTATGTTTATATAATTATATATATTTATATCAACATATAAATATATATAGTTAAAAATATAATAAATATATTTATTATTTAAATATATTTATTATAATTTTATAATTATTTAAGTGTATATTTATTATATTTCTAATGATAATTATAAATATAATAAATATATTTTTTATAGTTTTACAATTATTTAAATATTTATTTATTTATTTATAATTATAATTATAAATAAATATTTTTAAAAAGTATTTATATATAATTATAAATGTATTTATATTAATATATATATATTAATATATAATTTTAAATGTACAAATATATTTATTATTTAAATATATTTATTATAATTTTATAATTATTTAAATATATATTTATCTAATTATAATTTCATAAATAATTTTTTTTAAAATTATATATATTTATAATTGTATAATTGAATCTTTATATTTTAAAATTATGAAAAAGTCATTTAAATATATTAATTATATAACTTTCAAACATATTTTAAATTTTAAAACTAAAAAATGGAAATGAATAAATATTATTCACATAAATTACAAACATATTGAAAATATTACACTTATCATAAATAAATATATGGATAAATAAATATAAGGAAATGATTAAAAATATTTTTAACATTATTAATGAATATATAATAATAAATGAATATATTAAATTAAATAAATTACAAAAATATTAAAAATTAAATTCATAAAATTTACTTGAATTACAGACATACATATGTACACATACACATCTATACACACAGATACATACACTCATGTATTTACACACATACACATGCATACAGGGATGCAATTAATTTGGTATCCTAAAAAAACACGAGGAAGGGAGACACATCCTTTACTGAAGCTTCTCAAGGCATCATAGCAGAGAAGATTATGGAATGTAATCACTCTATCATTACTCACATTTCTCTGAAAGTCTAAGAATTTCACTAGAACCTCTATGAGCTTAAGAAACGTCTTATTTCTATTTGGGGTTCTGACGGTTGTCCACTCACCTCACTGGGGAAGGGGTTCTTTCACATTGTATTTTTGAGTGTAGTGATGATGTCAAGGGCATGGGGATTTTTCCTTGTCAACTTGAAGCATGGGATCCTTCAGATTGAAGACTAGGATCATGTATTTAATCCATTGAGGGAAAAAATTCTCTAACCCATGTTTGGGTTAGAATTCATGGTCTTAGCTAGTTTCTTTGGAATCCACAGATTTTATGGGAAGTTACCTTAGCTATAGATGTTCCGATTAAAATGGATATGGAAATATAAAGGGAAATATATAGTCATTTTTCTCGACTACTTTTGGATAATGATCTCACCTCCCCTCTAATCAAAATGGTGTTGTTATCTACTAATGATTACTGGTTGATTTAGCCATTGAGTTTGAAAATGTTCATGATCTCTTCATGGGTTGTCACAATATTGGGAATACCTTTTATTAATGTAGAAAAATGATTGTTTTTAGTTCATGTTGGATGGAGGGGAATGCAGTTGATAAATACATGATATGCTATGTGACACTCTACTCTAAAGGCAGGGAAGGAAAATGATAATGTGCTCCAACAACATCAGGGTGCTGAAGGAGATTTAGATGCTCATCTCATAAAGCAGGACTTGGCCAGACAAGTGCATAAGGAAGGAGATATGAATGATATCAACACTGTAGAGTATGGGTTTTATCACCCTAATCATTTAAATCTTCTAGTTTATTCACACTCAAGGATGTCTTATAGCACTGTTTTTCCTATCAAGACTGATTCGTTTAAAGTAGTTAAAGTCACCGAGCATGTTTCTAAGGAGAAACATTCAAATGTAGATGAGTATGTTTCTTTTATTGGATTTTATTTGGAAGACCATCCAATTTTAGATGTGGTGGATAAGGTTTATTCTTCTGATAGTAATGAGATGACTGTATCTCTGGTGATCACCCTTGATAAGGGTCTATCCTCAACTTCTCTAGTAAATATGATGGTACAACCCATGCAATCAGATGATGATGGTGCTTGGAAAAGTGATGCTCTTGGTGGCTCTTAGCATAGAGGTATCAGCGTGAGGATTTCAACTTATACTAAAAAACATGCATGCTCTGTCTGCACTAGAGTCTTCAATATAACCAGATCAGAGCTTCCTTGTATGGGTAGCACATTCATATCTCCAACAGGAGTCTCATGTGATTTAACAGATCCTTTCCTGAATTGGAGAGGGATGATTCAGAAGGGGCATGGAAGAATACCAGTTATTGGAAATGGGGTCATCATCCAAAATATCATAGTCGGGGACATGGTCGTGATGATTGGGATGCAACACAGGGGCATGGTCGTTATACGATTCAACTCACTATGGACCCAAAAAAGCTTAGGGAGAAGTATTTTGTGCTCTTCAATCAGAGTAATTCATAGTTATAGTGGGAATTTGCTGGTGATTCCTCTGATCATGATTATGGAGATGCCTAATTCCCTTTATTTGTTGTTTTCTTTTATGGATGAGGGAATGTCTTTGTTTGACCCCATCCTTATTTCCTTTTTCCTCTTTATTTTCTAATATTTTTTTTAGGAGCAGGGTCGCCTATCTCCTGAACCTTTTGAGTAAATTTATTAATGTGTATATATATATATAATTATAAATATAATAAAAATATTTATTATTTAAATATATTTATTATAATGTTGTAATTATTTGAATATATATATATTTATTTAAATATATTTATTATAATTTTATAATTATTTAAATATATAAATATTTATTTATTTATTTATAATTTTAGAAATACTTTTTAAAAAACATTATATATATATATTTTAATTGTTAAAAATTTATATATTAATATATCACATTTATATTAATTATAAACATGCGTTGTTTAATTAATGTATATAAATAAACATTATTTTTTAATATAAATATGATAATTTTATATATATTAATAATATTTTTTATAAAAAAAAATTATCAGTGCTAAGAAAAGCGGTAATAAATGGTACACATTTATCAATGCTTTTGTTAGTGCTGATAATGGTACCCCTTTTATCAGCGCTTTCTATTTAGTGCTGATAAAAGCAGGAACTATATATGTTGCAATCTGTGGTAGTGTCTAAATATATATATTAATAAATATGTATAAATATATATATATATATATATATATGTATATATATTAGGTGGTTAGGGGTACAATTACAATAAAACACACACACATCATACACCCACAGCCAATAGGAAGGTCATATCCCCTAAGGGATAACTCACCCATCAAGCCTTTCTTATTTTATCTATTATGTAGATCATAAGCCATATTCCATTACTATGGATTAGCCCAACCTACAATGCCTAGTCCATAAACCCCTTTTTTAGGAAGGATCGCATGCACCCCCCATGCTGCCATCACCTCGCATGTCTCCGCCTTTCATCACCGGCCTACTGTCGAGGCCCCCCATCCACACCACTACCTTCCGTCATGTAGCCTCATCCATCTTGAACTTCCCTCTACCTTTCCCAAATCATCCCCATCTCCTTCCTCCATACAACTTTTACATCAGCAGTGGATTACCTCACACGTGATGGCTATCATTCCACCAAAACCACCCTCAACCTTCACCTAATGGGCCTCACTGCCTTCCTTCATGCATCTCTGACTTCAGAGGTGGTTTCCCTCACATGTGGCAGTCATTATTCCTATGGAACCACCCTCCTTCTTTCCCAGATCAGCTGAAAAAATTCACACCCATTTTCGATCATCTCCAAAAAAATCAATCACCCTCGTCAAACGGGCTCACTCGAGGTCCCTTCCTGCATGCAGCAAAATCACCAAATAAACACTCGTATATAGGGAAGGCGGAGATTTTAACCTCTATTATGATGCAGTACAGAAGGTAACCGGACCACTCATCTGGTACCTTAACTGCACCCAATATATATATATATAATCCTCAAATATATTTAAAAATTATTTAAACACCAAAATTAAAAAAATAAATGATATATAATTTTAATATAGAATATAAGATATCAATAAAAAATATTTACATTTTAAAAAAATAATTTTAGAGATCGTAAAAAAAATCATTACCATTTAATTCCAATAGAAATAAATAATTTTTAAAACCAACATTTATTCAAATAATGTTTATATTATTAAACATAATTCCAATAATGAAACACAATTATTCAAATGAAACAATTAAATGATTTTAAATGGAGATTTGAAAATAAAGGCATTTTAAAAAAATGATTTTTAAATAAATATATTTAAATTATGTGATTTTTAAATTTATTTAAACAAATAAAATATAGATAAAATTCTCAACACTAACATGATATACCTACTTTCACTCTCATTAAACCCTTTCATGAATCCTTATGTATGCCTATTATGATGCTAAAATTATCTTGTGATTTTTCATGCCAAATTTTTTTTAGAAAATAGCCATCCCCATTTTCACTCAAGGTAATTCATCTAGATGAACCTATCCTTCATTGATTGGGGAATTCCATTTATCTAACCCACACTCCTTAATCTAGGATTAAAAGTGATGAGAGGCATTCTTATGTTGTATGATCTATGTGGCACACAAATGCATGTACATGATATGAGTGCGATGGGTGGGTCCAATATTATATATCCCCCCAATGTATTGGGTAATTTTTTTTTCTCATTATATACCATATATGGTGCATGGGAGGTTATCCAAGGATTCTATGTTATGATGTCTCAGCAGTTAGCCTTGACTTATATTTATGACGTCATGTTTTATGTTGTTGTCACATTCATATATTTTCTTGATGTTTTCATCTTATATCATGATTTTATGTTCATGTTTATTATTATAAACCCTTATATGTCACCATGATATGCCTCCTAACTCACATTTATTACATTCATCATTCTATGCTTTGATTATTCCCTTACTAGGCTTTATAGCTCACCTCTTTATTATGTACATCCCCAGGCTATCCCATGCAGTATTAGAAGATCGACTGAATATAATGGAATGTTCTAAAGTTTTTAAATAATGTTTTTGTACCCATGTTCAAGTTATTGTGTTATGTACTTAATTTTACAAAGATAGTAGACCTCATGATCTTTCGAGATTTTATTATGTGCACCTTTATATTCCAAATCGTTAAATAAAGTGTATGAAAGATATGGTTTGTCATGGTTGGTATCAGAGGTAGGGTATAGTTATTTTTGAGGATTTAGATTAGAAAACCTTAGTAAAAGCCTTAGGGATAAGACTAAAACATAGGAAATTTTACCTAAATTTTGATAAATTATAAAGTCGGTTGTTTACAAGAAACAAATCCTTGTTCGAATAATACAATTGGATGTTGTGTTGGCATAGTTATACCTATGGATAAAATTCCCAAAATGGTGCATTGGGTATTAACTCGATCTTTAACTGGTGTATGATAAAGAGGCCTTATTGCACACCTATTTTGGCACTCCTAGAGAAAATATTTGGTAAATTCAAACACTACAAAAAAGGTTGTTGTTAGAAGGGTTTTTTTTAATTTAGTGGGGGTTATAACCCACTCTAAAGGCTTTAGCAGCAGTTATGAGGAACTACCGCTAAAATGGTCGTAATGTGTGGTTAGTGGCATTTTTCATCAACCATTGGTATATCTAGATGAACATTAAAGGTAGTTAAATTAGAAGGGGTTTAAACCCCTTCTAATTCCACCATAAATATACTAGAGATAGACAATTTAAAAGGGGTTTAAACCCCTTCTTAATAATTTATCAATTTAGGGGTGGTTAAGACCACCCCGAACCACCCCTAGTTTTCACCATTTTTTTCAAATATATTTCCCTGATGCCCCTAGGGCGTTGGTTGAGTGGTTCACTGGTTGGGACATCTCGCTATCTGGGGGAACTGGCATAGGCTTGAGTACTGCCAGATTCGAACACTATTCATATTATGAACTAGGGAATTCAATGCCATTTTCCTAGTTGGGGAACATGTGGTGCATGTTAACTTAGAGAATCCCCCAATGGGCCCAAGCATGTGACTCATTCACACATTTTATAGTTGGGGGATTACCCAAGTGGTAAAGGCTCCTCGTAATCCTACATCAGACCCGTGTTCAAATCCGGGTGGAAGCGAATTTCTATAGGTACTGTAGCATTGTAGTGATATGGGTACTATAGAAAGTACTATAGAAGGGGTACTTTAGTAGCAGTACTATTCATCCCAAATGGGATTTCAAGCTACTGGACCTTTGGGCCATCAAGGGGGAAGTGATGCAAGCATGACGTGCAGGTGGTGATACATGCGTGATGCAAGAAAGGCATTTGGGACATCTAGTGGTGGACCTAAGGGCCATGTAATGGGTTTTACGCCCACTAGGCCTTCAGTATATATATATATATATATAATGTAATAAAGTAGCTGGTTGGGTGGGTTATCCCTTAGGGGGGATATGACCTACATTTTAGGGTTGTGTGAGTGCAGTGTGTGTGTTTAAATGTAATTGTACCCCCAAGCACCTAATATAATAATATATTGCCCCCTCCCCTCACTTTTGTGCCTCCCTTTCCCCTTCCTACTCCCTCCCTTTCACTCCCATTCCCATCCCCTCCCCCTTTCCTATGGTTCCCCACACCCATCCTTTCCCTCCATTCATCCTCGTTCCCCGCTCCCCTATCCCTTATTTCTTTCCTCCCATTCCCTGTGTCACTCTCTCTTTCACTGCCTCCTTTCCTCATGTATTTAACCTCTCATTTTGTGGGTCCCAACAAAGCCACATACACCCCCATGTAAAATATAATCCAGGTTGGATTCAAAACCTCAAACTGCCTTCCCGAGAACCCACATGCTTGCACAACTTACTACTACGCCAATTCTACTTCTTATATATATGTACACATTAATATATATATATATATATATTTGATTATCTATTATAATAACTATTATTTAAATAATATATTTAAATACATTTAAATATATAAACTATATATAAATTTACATAAACTATATATTTATATGTATATACACATGTTTATTTATTTATTATATATAAATAATTATATATACATATATAAATATATATTTATAATTACATTTATATTTTTGTCTGTCAGTTTATGTATTTATATAATATTTATAGATATAATATAATTATAATATATTTTTATTTAATTATTTTTATTTAATTATATGTGTGTGTGTGTTTGACAATAATAATATTATTAATTATTATTATTATTACACATTTTTTTTAAACAATAAAAATTATAGGTTGGTTTTATAAATACTATACATTTATTTTATGATTTATATCATACATATATTATATTAAATACATTTATATTATATATTTTTGTAAATTATTTATATACTAAAATACATATTTATATATTATATACATGTTTATTTAAAGATTATTTATGTAAAGTGTTCAAAAATATATTTATATAATGTATTCCAATACATATATTTATTTTTATTTTTATTAATATATAAATTTTTTTGTATAAACATTATAATATTATATATAATTATTATATAATTAGTTTTATATAATTATTATTATATGAAATACAATTTATTCAAATATTTATATTATATATAATTAATATTATCTGAAATGTGATCTATACAAATATTTATATAATGTTATGTGAAGTACAATTTTATATTATATATAATTAATATGTATAATATATATAATCAATATTATATGAAATACAACTTTATATTATATATAATTAACATTATATGAAATAAAAATTATATAAATATTTATATAATGTCTTTAAATACATATATTTATTATTATGTACATTAATATATATATATATTTCAATAAATATAATTTATAATATTGTGTACATTAAAATATACTTCTTTTTATAAATTCTATTTCATATAATATTAATTATATATAATATAAAAGAATAAACACATTATATAAAAATATATTTATTATTATTATAATATAAATTATAAAAACTACAAGCTTTGATTTTTAAATGATATATTTTTTAAATAAATTATATTTATGTATATATTTATATAATATGTTTAAGCTTTTATATTATAAATAATTAATATTATATGAAATACAATTTATACGAATAAATATGTATTAATGTACATAATATTATACAATTATATTTATGTATACATATAAACACAATTAAATACAATCATATAAATATTTTATATAACATGTTCATATAATGTATTTAAGTACATTTATATATTGTTTTTTAATTATATATATATATATATATTATGGAATTTTCTTTTTTTTAAGAGTGGGGGTTGACAACCCCCTTTAATCTCTTAAATTATATGGGGTTTTAATCCCCTCTAATTTAAAGACATTAAAGGGGGTTTGAACACCCTCTAATTTAAGACATTAGAGTTAGTTTTCAACCCCCTCTAAAATCTAACTGTATATTAAAAAAATAATGTTAAAAAATTTAGAGGGGGTCCATAACCCCCACTAAATTCGATGATTAGAGAGGGTTGTACATAAACCCCCTCTAAATTTTATATAAAATGAATTTATAGGGGGTTCATAACCCCCTCTAAACTCGATGATTAGAGGGGGTTGTTTAGAACCCCCTCTGATTATACATAAAATGAATTTAGAGGGGGTTGTACATAACCCCCTCTGAATAACCCCCCCTAATATGGTTTTTTTGTAGTGAAAAGATATTTATGAAACATTATGAAGGAAACAAAATTCCTATAAAATTTTATGTAAGAAAATAGAACATGGATAACTTAGATTGAAACCTAGAGATTCATAGGTTAAGGAATATATTTCATTTATGGTTTATACCTTCAATGTTCATAGTTTCACTTATATATGTTTAATAGTTTGTAAATTTTCATCCCTAAGCCTATTTGGGATTAATTAAATGATTAAAACTAGAATAAAATAGTGAAATGAAATTTTATAATTCATTAATTAAATTCAAATGTCTTATGTGACTATGATTTTATGCATTCTTTTATATCATGCATGTTTAGTAAAACTATTCAAACACCCTCAAAACATGGAAGTGGGTCTATCTATGAAAATAATAAATGGGGAAACTATTGAATCCCAAGTATATAACCCTTATCCATATTCGTGGGATGAATTTCCCAATGAAACTTGTGATACTCCCTTTAGAATAATTCAATGTGATTCTAGGTATGTATTGGCTTTCCTTTTATAGAGCCAACATCAATTATTGAGAGAAGTAAATCACCATCTGTATTGTGAATCTCCCTCCAATTATATACAATTGAAAGGAAGATGATTAATATACTTTGGAAACATTATATAAATCATGGATATTATTACCTTATAAGAAATTTTTTCTAGCTCAAATGATTGATACTGATGAAAATGTCATCCAT
The DNA here is from genome assembly GCA_963277665.1 of Viscum album. Taxonomy (NCBI): domain Eukaryota; kingdom Viridiplantae; phylum Streptophyta; class Magnoliopsida; order Santalales; family Viscaceae; genus Viscum; species Viscum album. Next base: position 798,131,173 of record OY728150.1, on the reverse strand, counting down.
GATGACATGACCATTGTGAGAGAATACACTAAAATGATTCCTAGAGAATTTCTTGGTCTTCCTCCTAGCTGAGAGGATGATTTATCAATATAACTCATACTCTAAGCTTTTATAATATCCAACAATCCATATAGAATTATGACAATTTAACTTGAGGAGCTGAAGAAGAAACTATAAGAGAATATTGATAAAGGGTTTATAAAGCCAAGTGTTTTATCATAGGTTATGTCGGTCCTCTTAATCAATAATAAGGATGGTTCAATGCACCTCTAAATTTATTATGATGAGCTTAACAAAATCAAGAAACAAAACATGTATCCTTTTCCATGGATTGGTGACTTGTTCAATCAGCTATGAGGAATTCAGTACTTCTCTAAGGTATATTTTTAAGTGGGATATTGTCAAGTAAAGGTGATGGAGGAATATATCTCCAAGACTACTTTTTGTACAAGTTATGGTCACTAAAAGTTCATATTGATTCTATTTAGACCCACTAATTCTCCATTCATATTCATAAACTTGATGAATAAAGTCTATATATATTAGCTCGATAAATTTTTGGTAGCCTTTATATATGTTATTCTTATCTACTCCAAAATCAAGGGGGGCATGAGGAGTAAATGAATGTTGTAATGAAAACCTTTCAAAAATAAAATTTTTATGAAAATTATTTAAAATGTGAGTTTTGGATAGAGAAAGTAACATTCCTAGGGAGTTTTATCACCAGAAAAGGGATGTTTATGGATCCTTCAAAAATAGAGGCAATTAAAGGATGGCCTAAATTGACATGTGTAACATAGATTTGTAGTTTCTTTAGATTAGTTGGGGATTGAATTTGATTTTTGATAAAATTATCAAGTTTTTCAAGACCTCTAACCAAGCTAACTCATAAGGAAGTGAATGTTTTATATGACGATGAATAAAAATATAGATTCAAAGTGTTAAATAAGAGTCTAATTAATTCACCTATGATCACATTACCCACTAGTGGGGAAGTATTTGTGTTCTATAGCGATGCATCCAAAAAGGGATCAAGTTGTAACTCATGCAAGATGATAAAGTTATAGCCTATTACTCCCACAAATTAATGATCTATGAGTGTAACAACCTAACCCATGATCTAGAATTGGCTTTAGTGATATTCTCATTAAATATTTGGTAGAATTATCTCTATGGGGAGAAGTTTGACACATATACAGATCATAAAATCCTCAAGTATATATTCATACAAAAGGAGCTCAATATGTGACAACAAAGGTGGTTAGAGATTATCAATTATTGGGAATGTTCAATCCATTAACATACTGGGAAGGAGAATAAAGTGATAGATGCTCTGAGTAGAAATAATTCTACAACCCTATCCAAGATGAGGATTGAAAGGGATCCAATATATATGGACATGCAAAGTATAGACATGAGAATAATAAAAGGATATTAATCCTACCTTTATCAAATAACTACTCAACTGTCGATTCATGATAAGATTAAAGAGGCCCAGAAAGATGATGAGGTTCTATAGAAAAAGGTTGCGAATATTCTAAAGTTCAACTTTACTAAATATTGATTCATAAGGTTTGGAACTTGGATATGTTTCCCATCAATTCCATAGTTGAAGAAGGAACTTTTGGATTATTTTTATATCTTATCCTTCTTTATTCATCCAGGAAGCACTAAGATGTATATAGATATGAAGAAAAAATTCTGGTAGGATAACATGAAGAGGGAGATTTCAGAATTTGTATCTCGATGCTTGGTATGCCAACAAGTCAATTTTGAACAATATAAGTCTTACGATGTGATGAAACCATTTACCATACCAGTATGGAAATGGGAAAGCATAGCCATAGATTTCATCGTAGGACTCCTCGATACATATAAAGGTAATAACACCATCTGAGTGAAATTTGATCACCTTACAAATTCAATTAATTTCATTGCTATCAAGGAATATTTATCTCTTGAACAACTCACCAATATATACATATCAAAAGTGGTAATTATTCATAGAGTGACACTCTCCATTTTATTTGATTGAGATTCAAGGTTTACCTTGAGGTTCTATAGAATATTTCAACAACTATTGGATAAAGAACTGAGTTTCAGTACTTCATATTACCCTTATATAGATGTATAGTATGAAAGAATCATTCAAACTCTGGAGGATATGTTGAGATCATGTTGAATAGATATCCAAGTATATTTCTATTAACACCTTCCCATAGTGGATTTCTCATATAACAATAGTTTCCATTCTAGTATTCAAATGGAACCTTATGAGGATCTTTATGGGAAAAGGTGTCAGACCCCAATATCCTAGGATGAAGTTAGAGAGAGGAATATTATTGGACCTTATCTTATCCAAAAGTTGGAAAATAAGGTTCAAACAATTCAACATCATATGAAATCTTCAAAAAGTCGACAACAAATCTATACAGACAATCATCGATGAGACCTAGAGTTTAATATTGGAGATAAAGTGTCACTTCATATAACACTATGGAATAAAGTTATGAGGTTTGAGTAAAATTTAATTCATGATCCTAGATACATCAACACCTTTTAGAACCTTGATCACATCAGAGTCGTGTCTTATCGACCATCACTCACACCTAACATATCCCAAGTACATGATGTGTTCCATGTATTCCTTTTGAGGAAGTACATATCGGACCCCTCACATGTACTAAGTCCAGAGCTGGTACCCTTGGATAATGATATTTCATATGAAGATTAGCCAATGAATATCTTAGATCATAGAGACAAAATTCTACGAAAAAAGACAACTCATGTGGTTCAAGTACTACGGAGAAACCAAAAGTTTGAGGAAGTGACATGAGAACTAGAAGAGATGATGAAATAGAAGTACCCTAATATATTTTAGTATATAAAATTAAATTTCAATAGAAATTTTTTTTAAGGGGGGAATAATGTAATAACTTGAACATTTATAAATGAAATTCCCATTTAAATGAATAAATTGTATATTAAGTAATGTAGTTATAAAAAATACATGCACTAATTTGTTTATTTGGACCATTATAGAATTTCATATTTAAAATATTATTAAGTTTATTAACCTTTCATAATATATTTTTTATATAGTGACCATTAAAATCAATATATTAAGGGTTATGATAAAGTCCAATTGAAACAGATGAATGAAGTGATTACCTCAACCAGTAGGATTGTAACTTATGAAGCCCATTTATTAGAGCTTCTAAGGGATATGGAATCACTAAGATTTTCCCTTGATCAAGCCTAATCTAATATTAAATAACTAAATATCAAGAAAAACCATTTATGGTATAAGTTCAATCTTATCGAGAACATGACTCAAACAATTTTTGTTGAACCACCCCAAGAAAGCACCACCATCACACTCCTTACCCTTATGACATACACTGGTTTAATCAGGGGTCATGTCTCTATACCCTAATAGTATGAATTTTATATTTTATTCTTAATAAAATAATGATTATATTTATCTCGTTTCATTATTACTTTATAAATTATTAAATGATGAATTTGATAAAAAAAATAGATTTTGTTATGAAGAAACTCAAATTGTATTTTTAGAACATATAAAGATTAAATTAACACAATATTTTGATAAATTCAAGAATTTTTTAAATAAATTTTATTTTAATATAATATATTTATTAAATAATATTTATTTAACTATAAATGATAATATAATTTAATGAGGTCTAATGTAATTTTTATAAGGTTTAAAAAGTGGTTACTATCATAAAAAATAGTATTTTACAGTAAATACGAATTTTTATTTAAAAGTGTGAATATTTATATTTGTAAAATTATTTTGGTAAAATAAATATCATTTTTTAAATTAGTACGGTGAAATTATCCAATGGTGAATATTTCATAATTTTATGAGATAGTTCAATTTTTGGGTAAAAATTAAATACGGTATAAATATATGGAATGTATTATGATATGAAATTCAAAAAATGATGTAACTAATACCATATATGGAATATATCATCAAATTAAGATTTATCCTTTAAAATAATATTCTTTATTTGGTTAATTTTATAATCCATTAATGAATCCTCTAAAACTTATATTATATTGTAAGGTTTTAAACTAAATTATTTATGAACATGAATCACTTGCACATAAAAATTGGTATTATTTTAATGATTTCACTTATTATATATATAATATTTTAAAAAGATCCTATTTTCCAGAAAATATGTGCAAAAAACATGGGAAGTTTTGTTTGTTTTTTTGATTATTTTAACATATAGAGTCAAAAACCTAAGTTTAGAAATTAATAAATAATTCCCATCTCTTTTGCTATAAATACCCACCCAACCTCTCTATCCACTTCAATAAAAACCAATTTATCATGAATTTACCCTTCATATACATCTCTAAATCCCTCCCAAGGTGTTCCCAATCTCTTAAGAAGATTCTCTTAAGCTTTTAGAAGCACCCTCTAAAGGTAAGAGATCCTCTCCTCCTCTTTATTCAAGGACTTTATTTGTATTATACCTTTTGATTTCTAATTTTTTCATGTTTTCATATGTTTTTACACATCCCTTTTACTATCCTTATTTTTTAAAAGTAATTATAGACCTATTTTCACTCTCATTAAACCCTTTTATGAATCCTTATCTACACCTGTTATGATGCCAAGATTATCCTATGATTTTCCATGCTAAACATTTGTGTAGAGAATAACCATCCCCATTTCAAATCAAGTGTATTCACCTAGATGAACCTGTATTTAATTTATTTTGGAATTATATATATGTAACCTTAACTCCATATTCATGGGATTAAAAGTAATGGAAGTTGTTCTTATGTTGTATACACTATGTGGCACACAAATGCATGTACATGACAAGAATGTGATGGATGGGCTTGGAATTATATAGCCCTCAAATTAATTGGGTAATGTTTTTATCTCATGAGATACCATGTATTGTATGGGAGGTTATATTAAAAATATTATGTTATGATGTATTGGTGTCTATCCTTTACTTACGTTTATGATATCATGTTTTATGTTGTTTCCACATTCATGTGTTTCTTTGATGTTATTATCTAGTATCATGCTTCAATGTTTGTGTTTATGATTCTCACACCTCTAATGTTGCCATGAAATTCCTCTTGAATCACATGTATTATTTTCCTCATTTTATTCTTTGATTATTCCATTACTATGATTTATATCTCTTCCTTTTCTTATGTATGTTGTTAGGTTATCTCATGCAATATTAAAAGATGAATAGAATTTAATGGCTTGTTTTAGAGTTTTTAAATAATATTTGTGTACCCATGTTCAAGTTATTATGTTATGTACATGATCTCTCAAAGACACTATGCCTCATATTGAGGTTATTTTATATAATAAATCATCAATTAAAGTGTATTAAAAATATGGGTGTCATAAGTTATTTTCAGGTATGTTGAAGTTGGATCGTGCACATGAGTTTATGGAGTTTTAGTATGGGGAGATGTCAGTGTCCACATACTCCTATTGTTTCATGAAGTTACTTTTCTTCAATCCACTCTTGGATGGTAATGAGGCATAAAAATCCATAACATTTTAGATTAGACTTCATCTATAACTAAGGCATCAAGTCCAGAGCTTTAACCTAAAAAAATATCCATATTTATTCACAATGACTTGAAGAATGAGAAGGGTATGGAGGAAGAAAGAGTTTTAGATATTCTTCCACGTCTTAATACATTTACTGGAAGATTTACTAGTGTTATGGTGGGTGCCTATTATAGTAGAAAAACAAGGAAGTTTGAGGAGTTTCAGTAGGGCGATGGTGGGTAATTGGAATAAATCAAGGTTTCTTCATCCCCCTTTATAGGAGGAAGAGGTTCGTAGTGTTTCTATTATGGATAGAGTGGGTTCTATCACAAATTTTTTCTAATACCTCAGAGAAAGTGTCATTTGTATAGTAATTTAGATAATCTTCAATAGTATTGTTTGAGGGTGTTACAGAGAGGTTCTCATAGGGGTGTGGGGAAAGAGCAGACTATAACTCAGGGATCTGGCCAGGGTCATTAGCTGTAGACTCTGACCCATAGCCTCTAGTGACCCAAGAGAGTTAAATGCCTCATGGGTAGGTTTGTGGAACTAGTTCATATAGATTTTATGCAATGGATCAGGTCCTAAGTGATTGCGGAGAGGGGCCATCAAATTTTTGAGGCTCGGTTTTCATCACATATATGTTATCTTCTACCTTGATTGATATAGGAGATTCTCATTCATTTATATCTTCTCAAATTATTGTTGGGATTGACTTATTGATCAAGTTATCTTCTAAGTTTTTGTCTCTTGACACACCCTTGGTGAAGAAAGTGGATTATCTCCAGAGATGTCCAAAATCTTCCATGATAGTTACCATCTATGTACATATATGGGATTTCATGATTCTTGATACCACTAGTTTTGATGTGATTTTCAACATGAATTGACTGACCAGTTACTAGGAACACATCAACTATTATAGGAGACTATTATCCTTTACTATGCCTAAAATTGATAAGTATGTTTTCACTGGTGAATGGGATGTTGGAGTAGGTATAATGGGTATGAACCTGAGCCAATTTGAAGCTTTTACAGTGCAGATAGAAGGCATAGTTCTTAAAAAAGATCAGGTAGTATCACCCTTATCTTTTCCTCCTATAGTGTACCTTTATCATGATATATTTTCAAATTAATTTTCTAGAATTTCTCCTGACAGTGAAGTTTAATTTGAGATAAAACTCGCATCATGAGCATAACTAATAATGATTCCTCTATATTTTATGGTAGTGGTTGAGTTAAAATAACTTATGGTGCAACTTGTGTATTTAGAGGTGAAGGGTTTTATTATACCGATCATATCTCCCTAGAGTGCTCTGATGTTGTTCACAAAGAAGGAAGATGATAGTATTCGATTATGTGTAGACTAAAGGAAGTTGAACCAAGTGACTATGAAGAATAAATATTCATTGATGAGGATTGATGACTTGTTTGATCAATTGCGGGGAGCCCAGTGGTTCTCCAAGATTAACCTATGGTCAAGATGCCACATGTTTCTGGTCAGAGAGGAAGATATCCCTTAGACAATGTTTGGGAGTAGATATGGACTATATGAGTATCTTTTCATGCCTTTCAGGTTAAAAAATTCACCAGTGGTGTTTTTGGATCTCATAAATTGGATCTTCCATCCATATATTGATTCATTCATCATGGTGTTTGTTGATGACATCCTCATAAACTCACAAACCTCGAAAATACATGTTAGTCACTTGGATGTTGTGTTGGGTACACTTTGAGCACATTGGATCTATTTCAATCTCTTAAAGTGAAACTTAGGGATCTATGAGGTATGTTTTCCTGGTCATGTGATATCTAAGGTGGGAATTTCTATGGACCCAGATAAGGTAGAGGTTGTTATGTATTGGGAACGCCCTAGAAATTTGTTTGAGATCAGAAGTTTCCTTTGGTTGGTGGGATACTGCCAATAGTTCATTCAAGAATTATCCTATTTGGAATCACCTATGAATGGGATTACCAAGAAGGTATTTAAGTTTGAATGAAAAAACTAGTGTTAAGAGGTATTCCTATATTTAAATAGAATACTGATGAAAACTATGATCCTAACATTTCCAGATCTTAGTATTGGACATGCAATTTATTGTGATGCCTTAAGTGTTTGTTTGGGAGTTTTTATAATGCAGAAGGATATGGCGGTGGCTTATGGGTCATGTAAGCTACAACACCATGATAATAATTACCCTACGCATGACTTAGAGCTAGAATTTGTGGACCATGCTCTGAAGTGTTGTCACCATTATCTCTTTAGTAAGATATTTTTCATATACATGGACCAAAAGATCTTGTGTTATATATTCTATTAGTGAGAATTGAATCCTAAATAGAGTCTTTGGGTGGATTATCTATAGTCCTTTGATTTTAGATTACTTATTCTCTGGGAAAAGGTAATGCTATTACAAATTATCTCAATTGGAAAATGGATGATCTTGAAGAGTGGACCTTCAGAAGATGAATAAAGGTTGATGATCTTGGTGTATTAGTAGTTAGTGGATGCATATGAGGACCAAAGTGGTAATTAATTGTGATCCTTTAGTGTTCATGTTGATATGGTGGATTGGGAAATGATTTTCTAGAAGTCATATCCTGAATACTTAGTGATGCGGGAATGGTTGGTGGGAAGTGACCTAGTTCCATGATGGTTGATGGATAGTGATAACGTGATCTCTTTCTATGGGAGATTTGTGGTTATTTATTATTTGATGGAAGATTTGATGACGTAATACCATGCATCTTAGTGATCAATTCTCCTAGGTTTGATGAAGATGAATTTGGATATCAGGCAATGCTTCTAGTGTCTGAGAATGAAGAGAGACATTGTGATCTTCATCTCCCATTACCTGACCTGTCATAGGATCAAGACAAAGCATCGGTGACTAAGAGGGTTACTTTAGACATTTATCATTATTTTGTGGAAGTTGGATAAGGTGATTATGTACTTTGTGATGGGGTTTCCCATGAACCTGAGAAGTTTAGTTTTTGTTTGGGTAATATTTGATTAGATGGAGAAAGTGGCACATTTATTTTTTATCTATGAGACTCACTCAGTATATGAGTTGGGAAAGATTTATGTCTGAGAGATTGTAAAACTATAAGGAGTAACTTCTAGTATCATATTAGATAGGGATACACATTTTATATCATGGTTTTATTAAGTCTTGTGGAAGGCATTAGGGACTTCGTTGAATCATATTATAATGTATCATTGGTAAACTGATGGACATCCATAGAGGATGATCCAAATCATGGAAGATATGCTTTGGTCATGTATCCTAGACTTTAGCATATAATGGGATGATCACCTATCCTTTATGGAGTTTTCATATAATAACAGTGACTAGGATTCAATTTAGATGGCAACTCCGGAGACTCTTTATGTTCGGTGATTTCGTTCACTACTATGCCAGCATAAGGTGGGTGAGGCAGTTATTTTTGGGTTGAGTATGATGTAGGAGACCTTTGAGAGAGTTTTTTTGATTAGGAATTATTTGGTTACCAATCAGAGTAGATAGTGATTATATGTTGAGTGTAGGAGATTACCTTTGGAGTTCTCTATGGGTGAGTGAGTTTTATTGAAGGTTTCACCATGGTTAGATCATCGTCATTTGTGGAGGAAGGGGAAACCAGCATCACGGCTTGTGGGACCATTTGAGATGAAAGAGTGTATTAGACTAGTGGCTTACCAACTGGACCGTTTGAGATCAAATAGTGTATCATACTAGTAGCATCTCTGACTACTATAGCGGAGCTGACTGACCGACACCGACAGGCACTGTAGCAGTGCGGACTTCAGAGTCAACTTTATTGTATCACTTTTGACTTCCAGCCGGAAGCCACTGTAGCGCTTTTGACAAAGCTGGCCATCGTTCACTGTAGCGACGTGGACTCACTCTTAGAAAATTGATTGTCTTCTCCATTGTTTTATAGACCATTTTCTGGCTAGGGTTACTACTAAAAAACCTCTGTAATTTTTTCTCCTGATATAGTGAAATTCTGCCTCTCCTGTGGATGTAGGGATTTTTTCCAAACCACGTAAATCACTGTGTTCTCATTGTTTTCTTTTCTTTTTCATTTCGTTTAGTTTCTCATTTCTGTCTTTATGACTCCCGATGATTCCGAAACACTTAATCCATGATATCAATGTCTTTATAACATGTTCTATGTGTCTCAGCTTAGAAAGTATGATCCTAACCCTTTGCATATTATTGACTATTATGGTGTTGAGTTGGAACTAGATGAAATATTTAAAGAGTTGATAGTGAGAAGTATAGATCATGTCTACATGGTTTTGGAGTGGAAGATGATACCACTTGTTCTAATTATATGGAAGCATAGTTGGATCCAAGAGGAGATTTAGGATTGCAAGTCAAATGTGTAGGTTTAGTGGCCTGAGTTGTTCAAAAAAACCTCTACATATGCTTATTGAGGAAAAGAATCTATTAGAGGGGATATTTGTAACATCCTCAATTTAAAAGGTATTAAATTTTGATCCTCGTGATGGTTAAATTCAGGTTTGGAGAATTTTTTAGGTTTCTTGGCGGCTTAAACTAATTTTTAAGAGTTTTTAGGTGCACCACAGGTTGGACCACGCCATGGTATAGGCCATTTTAGGCTTGGAACCCACCTGTGTGACACAGGCAGGAACAATATACCCATGGTAGGGTGTTGTCTCAAGCGTGGAGCACTATGAGGCCTCATGTGGACCACAACTAGATCATACTCACTACACCATTGTTGAAGGTGTAGTGATTCCAAAACAGGAAAGGTTTTGACACTACACTATAGAGGTCGTCATGTAGGGTTGTCGTGGATTGGTGTGATCAAGGACATCGTGGTCATGGTGGGTATCACCACATCATGGTGATGGTTTTTTCATAAATTGAAATGGATGATTCAGTCATTGATCATTTGGGGGGGAAGTTATGACCATAGATGTAAATTCATGGAATCATTAAGATAGGATGTTTAATTCATTCTTAACTCATTTTCCTCTCGATTAAACTTTTCAACCTCCTCTTGTTAATCCTTCTGATCCAGATGATTTTGGGGGAGGTTTTTGGACGTTCTTCTTTCTTTGAGAAATGAACTAGGGTAATTCCTTCTTCTTAGGCCTATTCTTATTGATCAAGACTTGTAGGGATCTCAGCCTCTTCTTCTCCAGTCACCATTTCTAAGAGTGATAGGTTTTCCTCCTTGAACAAGATATAGATATACCATTGATAGTGGTTTTCATTAGGTAAGTTGAACTGATTATAAGTCTATTTCACTATATCCTTCTTGAATATTATTCTAAAACCCCATTATGATGAATTGGGATCAGTGTTAGGGATCCTTGTTGTGTGAGTTTGATCTGGTTGGTGTGCGGGCATAGCTTGGATATTGACACTTGACAATATTGGTGTTTGTCATCAATGTGCTTGAGGTAGGAAGTTCCTTTACATATAGAGCCCTTGTAAAAGTATGTTTCCTTGATAATTAATGTGTCTCTATGTGTGAGTATCACGTGATACCTATGCTTGATAATGATCACATGTGTTTGTGTGTGTGGATTCTAAGACTTATGCTTGATATGTTATGTTTTTGCTTTTATGTGTTATGCCTTATTGTATGTGAATGTGTGGTCTATGGAGGTTTTTCTTCTAGTATCAAGTGACAAGTGGACCCTCATGGATTATTTAGACCTTAGAGGGAGATCATGTGTGACATTCAAGTATGAAGAAGAATTATTGAGACACGAGCGGGGTGTAATATCCTTGAGGCCTCACATATGACAAGAGAAGGGGATAAATGGCCTTGTGGGATGACATGAGACTTGTTGAACTTTTGGTGGGGATTGATGGCCCTATGGACTTACCTAATATCATTATACTTGTGTATAATCAAGGATATGTGTGGTGGACTTGTGGATGACCCATGATCACAACTTCCATTATGGCTATCCTTCCAACATGGAGCCAAAGTAGGTACGGTTGGGGTACATGGTGGATTGGTTAGAATGTGATCGCTCAATACATGATTGATTGTTGTTTTCTTGTACATTTACTTATTTTCATGGAATATACCTCATATTCATGTGAACTTATGTTAAGGATGCATTGGTGGTGTCATATTGGGTTATACTCACACCCTACATGGGCATCTCGATGCATGTGCAGACTTCATGACTAGGGAATCAGGAAAGGACCCAATAAGGAGTTGAGGAGACAAAACATGGTGTTTGTAGGTTGTTCTAGGATGGATTCTAAAGTGATTCCATGATTTCTATTTATTTTATTGTTTTTTATACTCTAGGTTTGACCTACCATATTGGGGGTCCTTGATATATTACATTGTATGACTATGAGATACAAGACATGTCATTTGTTATAGCATTGATATTATTTATTTATGTTATTCCATTTTGGGTTATTATTATTTTATTAATATGGTTCTAGTGTATGGATTTTGATACTAAGGGTATAGTCTCCCCACTTCACCATTCAGACCCTCGCTTCTTGTCAGCAATCTCTTGCATATAAGGAGGCATGCATGAGGTCATGTGGTACTCTGACTCAGACCAGGTGATTCAGTTCGGGGTGTCACAAAAGTCATGTGGAGGTGTTTCTTAAGAGGATGAAGATAAGTGGAATATGATAGAGTATCTTTCATTATTATATCTAGATATGGGGAAAGTAGGTGGTGCAATTTTCTTATTCCAAATTACAGTACATTCATCATTATAGCAGTAGGTGGAGGAGTTTTAGTTGGGATATCCTAATGTTTAGATTGTAGAGATCATGTTATATGTAGAGATGCACCTTAGGGGTGTTCTAAGGATAGTGATCATTGTTTTTTGTTCCATTGAAACATGTCTTTTCATCAGTGATGTGAGAGGTGGTCTTCTGTGAGATTTATAACTCACCTTTAAGAGTACATCCTAGTATATATTGGTGTATCATGCCTTATTGAGTCATTTTTAGTGGTTGGTGATAAAAATATCCATAACTGAGTTCATGCCACAATGTTTGGACCATCAATGGTTAAAAACTAGGCATCATGTTCCTATTGTCTTGTTATAGCAATTGAATATTCCTCAGTAGAAGTCTGATGATATTTTGATGGATTTCATCAATATTTTTCCTTATGTATAGATAGGTCAGGATGTTATCTAGGATTTCATGGACTGATTGATGAATATAGATCACTTCTTGGAGATCATAGAGTCGAGTTTAGTGGATTCCTTATCATGGATTTATGTGGATGATGTGGTGTGGTTTCATAGAGTTTTAAGAATGATCATCATTGATAAAGAACCTTATTTTACCATGAGGGTGTGGAAGAGTTTATAACATGCTTTTGGACCTCAATTATTCCCTTTCACTTCTTTTCATCCTTAAATAGATGGTCATATTAAGAATACTATCCAAACACTAGTGGACGTATTAGGTGTATTTATTCTTGATTTTGGGGAATATATTATACAGACTATGTTTTAGTATGATATATAACATACATATTTATTTGAGGAATTTTATTTTAAATTATCATTTATAGATTATTGGTGGTTATATCTTATTTTTCAATATTTATGAGGGTAACACCTTCCATATATGTGTTTTATACCCTCAATGCAAATTTCCAACATGTGTCCTACTGGATGTGTGCTTCGGGGATCACAATCAAATTTTCTACCAGCATAAAAGTGGTTCTATCTGGGAAAATTTATGAAAGAGTTGTATTATAGTTTTAGTTGAGAGTTGGGGTTGATTTTGGAGTCAATAATTGGTGAATAAAACATAGGGTTGGTAGGAAAATAGTATCAATTAAACATAGTATGTAATATAGGCAAGGGAGACCACCAAGGACATAGATTTTTTAGGCCCTATTGTGATATGTTTCAATGTATTTAAGATTACTAAACATACTAAAGTGTGATTATGTTAATTTTATGGTAGAGACCAAGTTTTGGAACATATATCATATTGTGTGCCCGTGTATTTTAATTAGTTATGATGATGGGAGAGTTTAAAATTAACTTAACTAAATGATCATAAAATGAATTCCATGTCCTCATTTTAGGAGTTCATATTATGTTTATAGATATGGTTCAGCTATGGTTCAAAAAGATAAGGTGTAGTAGAATATTCCATTAGATTGAAAGGAGATTGATCCCCGGGAGGCAAATTCTTAGCGAAATGCACTCTATGAGTTTTAGCATTAGAGTTTACAAAAATATGAGGTGTTGGATTAGAACATAAAGTAGTGGTTGGAGGAGGTTAATATTGAATTTGGTATCATTCAATATTAATCAGAGTGTTGAATTCCATTAGCTGTTAGTTTTTTTTTTGTGTTTCCAGCCAGTTTTGGAATCTTTTTTATAGTGATCACGGTATTTTAAATGTGATGTGGGTGTCATTTTTTAGTTTTCTTTATGAAGAGTTTATTTTATTGACAACAAATCCATCCAAGTTGAAGGAGTTTCTTAATATTTTTTTAGGGTAGTTTGAGTGTGTGGTAGATTGGGGTCAGGTTCATGAATCTTCTTCATTATACTCTTGATCATCTTTAAATGATGAGGTGGGTTCTTAGAATTTTGAGGAATCATTGTATCCAGAGATATAACACCAGGTAACTCCTTTAAAGATGTTGATGTATTGTAAGTTACTGATGAATATTGACATGATTGATAATAAATTATCATGGACCGGTTTATCTCTTAAGGATAATTCATGACTAAATGGGTTATCAATGTTTTGATCAGTGATTCATTGACATCAGTCTTACCTCTCTAGTTTTTCAGATCTATTAGTTCTTTGAATTTTATTAGGATCTTCATTGTTGCCTCTTATCCCCTTTTGGGATATAGGCATTGAAAATTTTAGGTACTGGCTTCACTTTCCATTCAACGTGGAGATATCAACCCATGTTAGGTGAAACCTCTACAGTATTTTCCTCTAAGACCTAATCAGAATCAATAGTAAGTTCAATAGGGTTTTGGACCATAAAAGATAGATTAAGCTGGAAAAGTTTTTCCCTAAGATACCCCCATCCTCTAGGACCTGGGTCTGCTTTTGAATGAGGTGGTGATTGTCTTTAAATATATAGAGTTAGTGGAGATGGTCATAGTTAAATGTAAGCTATGGAGTTGCTAGTGCTAGATGGACCTGATATTTTCAAGGTATATTATTTTTATATTTAACTTAGATTATGTAATGTTTGATTTGGGATATTATCACCACTTCATTGTGCCTATCTTAGATCGAGCATTGAGACTTAAGTTCAGGAGGCTTCCAATGAAATTGGTGTTGAATACACTAGTTAGAGATCATTCTCACTTGTTTGAGGTGTGTTGATGGTGTGAACTAATAATAGGGTGGAATCAGTTGATCAAAGATTTTTATTATTGTATATACAACCACATGATATTATTTCTATCATAGATTGGTTTGATTTAGTGCACTTTATTATTGATTGTTATCTTGGTAGTGTTGCTTTATCTAGTGTAGATAGTACATGTGTGGTGTTCATTGGTGAGAAAGTTCAATAGTTAGACAATATATACTTGGATCCTCTTTATTCAGACCTAGTGGAGTTGATGCTAGGTTTAGTAGATGTGTAGGCAATGGGTTTTCCAAGTTTTTTCATCGAGTTCGGTGTTTTTTCTTAAAGAGGTTATGAAATAACCCCCTCAACATCTTGTTGAGTTTAGGATAGTGTTGAAACCTGGTGTCTCTTTAATTTTTATGCCTCCTTATTGAATGGAACCTTATAAGTTATGGGATTTGAGAATTTAGATTGATGATATATTGTAAAAGTGTCTTATCCATCCTAGTGTATCTCCATCAAGTGCTCTAGTTTTTTTTCAAGATGGTGGATTGTAGTTTTTTGTTGGGTATTGATTAACATTGATTGAATTAGAAGATGGTGGAGAACCAGAATCCCCTCCCAAGAATTAATGATTAGTAAATTAGTTAAAGGGGTATTTCTAGTTCACAATGATCGATAAGAGGTCAGGGTAAAATTAAATGAGGGTAAAGGTAGAATACATCTTGAATAAAACTTTCAGATGTCATTATAGTCACTTAATGTTCATGGTTAGGCCTTTTTGTGTCGTAGATACCCCAACTATTTTCATGGCCTTTTTGAACTCAATATTTCATGAGTTCTTGGATAATTTTTTGGTAGTGTTCATCAATAAAACCCTTATAATGTCCCGTATTTTTTGTGAATTATTTTTAAATATTATATGGATTAATTTTGAGACCAGGAGCTGAGACGGCGTGTGATTCTGAGGCCCATTGTGCCCTGAATAAATGTTTGAATAATATTAAAATTTAAATATCATGTGCACATAGCTTTCCTAAAAAGGTGTAATAACATCTAAACGGGTGCCTAGATCAGAAATCTAAGGGCACCGTTGCGTTCAGAGCAGCAGCTTTAACTTAGGCGAGGCCTAACATCGATCGGTGCATGTTAGCTATGAAAAATAGTTTTTGGTTGTTTTAATGAATAAAATAAATTGCATATTTATTTTATTTTGACGTTACGTTGATTGAATAATGTAGCAACACAGTGATTCTATTTATTTTAAATAAATAGCTAGGCAAGGACCCGTGGTTAGATTCGTAACCCTAAAAGTTCCCTATAGGCTCTGGAGAGAATCCATAGAGAATTTTCTCATCGGACGTTGACAAGAATGTGATCAGAGATCATTCTTGAAGAATCGTCAGTGGAAATCAGTCTTCAACAGTGAACGATCCAATTCCTAGGTAGGACATGTTGTTTTGATTTTCTCTTTCCCCATTCTTGGATTCAACGACGAATGCGGACCAACCAACAAATAGGTTGATCTGTGGTTCGATCGTTCTTGTGGGGTGGGTTTTGATTGCAGGAAAATTATTGAGGATGGTTATTATATTGATTTAGCTTTGTTGTTCATTCTCATAGGAACGGATCAAGGTCGGAGCAAATAATGGGTGAGGTTCATCCCTCGGGTTTGTTCCTCATGAATATTTTCTCCCCTATTTTATTCTATGTGTTCTTCGTTATTCATGGGGTTATGAACAAATGATCATTACACCTTCGTTTCATGGAACAATGATCCAAAATTGAAGATCCATCATCTGGACAACCTAGAAGAGGTGTGACGGTGACAGAGATGGATGAATCAAAACAATTCGGAAGATATCGTTCTTCGGGTGGTTTTAATTGGATGGATTTAAAGTTGTTTTATGAGCCGATTAAAGGCCCAAGACACCTTAATTCAGTGTTAGGGTGATGGAAAAAGGCTGGATCTTGAGTTTCCCGGCAAGGCACAGTCAAAATGGTTGTCAGAGAAACAAAGGAGACAACCGAAGCATGAACCAGGTATTCTGTAAAATCCAGATGAACACGGTGTGTAACCGGAGTTACACTGAATGTAGCCCCCATAGAGAAATGTCTAGGGTTCAGAAGATAATTAAATGCCACACATCATGTGACCCTATCACACGGCATGTAGGCCCTCCCCTGAGACTCGGCGTGTATCTATGGAGATACACGAACACAAGGTGGAGTACACAGGTTGCCTACATGGTGTGTACCACACCACACAACTTGTCCTTGACCAAGTACACTGGCTACCCCATGAACTGGTACACAGGTAGAGATACACAGGTTGAGACCATGTACTGGCACATGACCAGAGTACACGAGTGGACCTCAGATGGGAGGACACGACATGTGACCATTCTATATGATGTATACCCATATTCTACATGACATGTTCTAAATGACACGGGTCATTGTACATGGGAAATAATCAGGGTCAAGGGACATGGTGTGTGACCCTACTACATGTTGTTTATCCCTTTATACATGGCTTGGTTCTTTTTTCCACCATATCTTGGACAAGTTTCATTAGGGTTTGTTCCCTTTATCGCTTCCCTGAAGGTTGGTGGGTATCGTTTCCTACATAGAGGAGTATGATCCCATCTGCGTGACTTCTTAGATCGAGTTGTTGTAATCCCCTGAGAGGCTCGGTGTTGGATCCTCTATTCATTCTTTATGCCCTAGGTACAGTCCTTGGTATTGACGTGACCAACTTCACCGGGCATCGATCCTCTAATTAGCAGGTTAATCTAAATGGAGTTGTTGGTATCACCCCATGGCCCTGGCTATAATCCTCATCTATTGTATCGTATCTTTCTCTTCATATCTATCAGGGTATCTCTCTCTCATGATGGTTCCTGATGAATAGTACTTCTCGGATGAACGCCATTAGTACTATCAGACTCAGGAGTTTTTTCTCCTAATTGAGTGATTTTTGGAATCTTCAGACTGAATCCCTAGCATTGGTATGTGGTAGTTGTGACTTACCTCCAGACTGTGTGTCTTGGTTTTGAGTATATCTAGATATTATTGTTATATGTTTTATAGACATATATTGTGTAGATATGATTGTACCTCTTTCTTTGTGTATTTTTTTGTGGTTTCAGGGTGTCCTTCTGAGTATTGTTATACTCACCCGTGCACAGGCTTTACCCACACGTGTCGTGTCTTGTGCAGATGAGCAACCATTTGACATAGTCCTAGAAGAATCTCGACTGGACGAAGCTTTGTGAGTTCAGAGAGTCGAGGTCCTTGTGGTTATAGATAGAAACCCTAGTACCTTTTTCTTACAGGTTGGACATTGTGGTTTACAAACTTATTTTTGGGTGGGCTTGTATTCTGGCCTTATTTATTTTACTGCACTTTACTTTCCTATCATACTCTGTTGGGATAAAGTGGTATGAATGCATTTGGTTATTAGTGGTTTTTACATTTCAACATTTTGTGGGTTTGAATATGTGTGTGTGTGCATACAGGTACATAGTCAATTCCTCCCATGTTAGTGGTATGCCTACTTGGTTCTAGTTACCTGCCCCTAGCCTATTGGAGGCGGGCTTAGGGAGTCGCAGCACGGGCCCCACTAGGATGGGTTGTGATAGAGTGGTATCAAATCTAGTTGATTGATTCTACCATAGGACTAGAAGTCTGTGAGATTGGTTTGGGGAAATAGTGTTAAGTGTTTAGAGTTTGAATTTTAGGCCAGGTATCCAGTGTTGGTGCAGGAAACCGACGTATCCATACACCAGGACTCTGACAACCTTATTTTCGAATTGGTACATGATAACACTAGTTGTAGGGAAAATAATGGTACATGCATCGTATAGGAATGGGTTGTGGTTCCATGTCCTTATTGAGTCAGCACTCCTGATATACTCATTGACTGTGGTACACATTGTTTACTTATAGGAAGCCCCCAAGATGCATACCATCTAGGATTTAGTAGCTCGATCATGAGGATGACCCCCTCAGTGATGAGGCTTTGATATAGAGACCAATTCCCCAGATTTCACTTCTAGGTGGTGCACCAGCCATACCGCCACCTGTGGAGAAGTACATGGTACCCACACTACCAGAAGATGAGGATCGCAGGCTGAGTATGCTTAACAAGTTTCAGAGATAGAGACCCCTTAGGATCCAAGAAGATCCCAACCCTCGGGTGGCTAAGGACTAGCTTGAGGTGGTGACTGGGTTTTTTGTCTAGTTAAGACCATAACATATCAGAAGGTAGTCCTATCAGCGAGCCTTCCACATGGCTCGATAGGTTGATGGTGGAGTTTGCCTATCCAGACTCATGATAAGGCAACTCTTTCATGGATATATTTTTAGCGCCTTTTTCGAGAGTATTTATCACTAGTTACGCTAAGAGTTGTGTGTATACAGGTGATTATTCAGCTTTAGCACGGTAGCATGATAGTGGCTGATTATTCATCAAGGTTAACCAACCTTTCCAAGTACTCGATAGATATGATTAGAGATCATTACATCAGGGCTCAGACCTTCGAGCGAGGTCTGCATAGAGATATTCGAGATAGGGTTATCCCTCTATGCATTCTGACTTATGCTGGGGTGCTTGAGCAAGATTTGGTGGTCGAAAGATTCTTAGATGACTAGATACATCCGGTGATAGTCAGCAATAGATGAGTAGGTGTAGAAACCTTGACAGTAGGGAGCTGATGTCAGCCCCAGGGATTCGAACGTGGGAGATGCTTCAGGATGAGGTCCTAAGATAGAGGATCTGCAATTCAAGAATCACTGGATGGGTCCAGTTAGCATAGAGAGGTTTTTTTATTCATGTGACGGTAGGGGATATCTCACTTGAGATTGTCCAAAATGTCGTACTATTGATAGGGAGAAAGTGGAT
This sequence comes from Viscum album, assembly GCA_963277665.1. Lineage (NCBI taxonomy): Eukaryota > Viridiplantae > Streptophyta > Magnoliopsida > Santalales > Viscaceae > Viscum > Viscum album. The sequence continues at coordinate 798,111,380 of OY728150.1, read as the reverse complement.
GGACCAATAAAGTAGAGACAGTGACAAAAGCAAGAAGATCCATAGGGCAGTGGATGTGTAAGAAGAGCTAGGAGAGCATTAGGAGGTGGTCGATGTTTTGACTTGTTACCACCACTACCTCCATGAGGTCCACACTAGGCTCAGGGGGGTGAAGGATAGGGGCAGGGACAGCTGCATGTGGTCGAGGCATATGACCCAAGGGCTCTAAGAATGATTCAGGGTATTATTTGTGTCTTTTCAACTTTAGCTATAGTACTGATAGACATAGGTGCTAGTCATTCCTTTCTCACCACATATCTTGTTCAAGACCTAGAGATTTTGATTGAACCATTGAATCGACCCTTATGCTTGGAGATGCCTACTAGAGAAGACTTAGTGATCACATATCTGTGTTGACATTGTGACCTGACCCTTGGCGGTGAGAGTTTCAGTTGGAACCTCTTGGTGGTGGTGTTTATGCCTTACGAAATCATTCATGGTATGGATTGGTTATCCACAGTCCAAGCTAGATTGACTGCTTTAGACAAAGGGTTCGGTGTATCTGCAGCAATGGAACAAGGTTTTACTTTTTTAGTGAAATGGAAATCCAGGAAGCATAGGATGGACTCACGCATAGGAGGTTGAAGACAATTACTCATTAATTAGATATACTGACCCCAGTGTAGTAGATGTTATGAGCTTCCAGTTTCCAGTAGTGGTGGCGGAGTACGATGATGTCTTTCCTAAAGATGTTCCAGGATTACCTCCATACCGAGAAATAGACTTCTGGATTGATTTACACCCTGGAAAGACACTGATATCTACACTAGTATACCAGATGGCTCCCAAAAATATTTCCAAGATGAGGCTGTAGTTGGTGGACTTGCAGAATAAGGGCTTCATGAGACCCAGTATTTCACCTTGGGCAACCCCAATAATGTTTTTGGAAAAGGAATATGGGAGCTTGAGGTTGTTTGTGGACTACCGGCACTTGAACCAAGTGACTGTGAAGAAGAAGTATCCACTACTGAGGATAGATGACCTCTTTGATCAGTTGAGAGGGGAACAATGGTTCTCTATGGTTGACCTTCAATTAGGCTATCACCTATTAAGAGTACGGGATGAGGATATACCGAAGACGGATTTCAGATGTTGCTATGGTCACTATGAGTACTTGGTGATTCCCTTTGGCGTGAAGAACACCCCAGAAGTTATTAACTAGATATTCTATTCCTACTTAGACAGGTTCATCATAGTCTTCATCAATGATATCCTTGTGTACTCGACGTCTGAGGAAGAGCACGCGAGACACTTAAGGATGGTTCTGGATGTACTCTGAGAGCACCAGATTTATGGGAAACTCTTGAAGTGTCGGTTTTAGATTCAGGAGGTCCACTTTTTGGGACATGTTATCTCAGCGGATGGAGTGGTGGTGGACCCAGACAAGGTTGTGACAGTGTTATCATGGGATCCACCTAGGAGTGTGACAGAGGTGCGAAGATTCCTTGGGCTAGCAGACTATTATTGGAGATTTATACCTGATTTATCGAGAATATAAGCATTGGTGATAGTTTTGACTCTAAAGGGGAAGCCTTGCATGTGGACAGAGAAGTGCCAGTAGGCTTTTCAATAGTTGAGGCAGAGTTTGATGGGTGCTCCAATCTTGAAATTACCGGAGGAGGGTGTCAAATACGTAGTGTTCTATGATGCATCATAGACTGGGCTTGGTTGTGTCTTAATGCTGAGGCAGGCAGTGATTGCCTATGGTTTGCACCAGTTGAGACCACATGAGCAGAACTACATAACCCGTGATATTGAGTTAGCGATGGTAGTCTTCTCATTGAAGATGCGGAGACACTACCTGATGGGTGAGTAGTTTATCATATACTCTAATCACAAGAGTATCAAGAATATCTTCTCTAAAAAGGATCTGAACTTGAGACAGAGTTGATGGCTAGAGTTCCTCCAGGATTATGACCTTGAGATTGTCTATACACCTAGGAAGGGGGACGTGGTGGCAGATGCTCTTAGTAAAAGATCTAATTCGTAGTTTCTGAATAAGGCGTCAGAGCAGTTGGCCTCATTTCAGTTATCCTTTTGTGGATAGAGATAGAGAAGCTTACATCTATTTGATGGTTGTTACCCCTCCACTCATAAAGTGAGTCAGGGAGGCACAACTTGGGCATACATACTGTGAGACTCTACATTCTCAGATATCTACAAGTCAGGCTCCTGATGGTAGGGGTGTCCATGGGTTGGGTCGGGTCTGGTCAAAGGTGATTCTAGACCCGGCCTGGGAAAAAATGTTCAGGTCGGGTTGGGTCACATGCTACATGGACCAAAGGACCTGACCCAACCCAAAAATTTGTGGGTTGGGTCAAATAGGCTTGGGTTAAGTGGGAAGAACAGACCCAACCTAAGGGATACCGATCCAAACCTAACCCAACCCAAAAGATACAGGCCCAACCTGACCCAGACCCTACCTGGCCTAGACTAACCCGACCCAGACCCTACCGAGACCCCACCCAGACCAACCCGATGCAACAGATTGGTTCCAAAAAAATGCCGAAAAGAAGCATACAAAATTTCAGCAGGGGTATGCAATTCCAAAATCTAGGAGGATCCAAATGCAATTGGAAATTCATCAGTAGCAAAATCAAAAAATATAACATCACACACACAATGGAAAAAATATATAACATTGACATCATTTCATCAGAGGTCCCATAGTAGCTCACTTATATCAGAAAGAAAATTAATGAAACAGAGTAATATCAAATTCCTTAAACAAAAACACAAGTCATAACAAAGATATATATCATAAATAAACTAACACATGAAATAGTTCAAATGAAAAAACAGCAGTAGTAGATGAAAACGCTACAAAAAGAAATCTTATTACAAACTAACACAAGCATTTCAACAAGGAAACCCAAATAATTCCCCCCTTGAATAAAAAAAAATATTTAATTTGATACATACATGCAATCATCTCTTTATAAAACATGGTGACCTAGATCCACATTAATTTTGATTTATTTCCAATAAAAATACACAATTAGTATGATCCAAAAACAAAATTCCTAAAGAAAGAAACAAAGGGATGTTTCAATAAAAAAATATATACCATGTGGATCCTCAAGATGAGATTAATGGTAGCTCAAAAAAATGGTAGAAATTCTAGACCACTTCAATGAAACCCCTTTCCATTTATCAAATATGACACTACCAGGAAAACACCTACAAAAGCTACCCTAGCTCACAAATCAAAATGATGTAAAACATGGAGGATGAACAAGAATACGAGTACCTTTATCAATAAAATAGATAACATAGAAGGCTACAAAATAGATAACAGAACCATAATTATAAAATAAATAGGATTTAGGAAGGTCACTTCTCCATAAATGTGAGCATAATAGATTCAACAAACCAAACAAAACAAACACCCAATTAAAAACACAACAAAGCAGGGGAAAACTAAAGTGAAATGTGGAATGAAAGGGAAACTACCTAAGAAACACCAGCATTCATTCAGAAATGTGATCCTCTAGCTAGCAGTTTTGTAGCAGTCCAGTCTAGACAAACATGGCATCTCTTAAAAATGAGGCCAGAGAAACAAAATCCTAGACAGGCAAAGTGAAAGGAACCCAATAAATACACAGCACAATCATGATAAAGAAAATTTAAACAAATCAAATTCTCATATGCATGAAACAAAATCACATTTGATACCAACATATATCTTAATTTAATTAGTAACTATAAAGAATTTACACACCATGAAATTATAATTGAAGTACCACTTCATAAAACATGAATGATTCCAATTTTTCAGAGATGCAATGTCATTTTAATATATAAAAAGATGCACTTTCATTACCATGAATCAAGAGAACCATCTTTCAATCTAATAATCAACTAGATGAACTTACACCTTATAATTGGATACTATCAAGAAGAGAACTTGAAATATATTTTCATTTTAAAGAAAAAAAGGGTTGGAACCAGACCCTCATATATTAATTTTGGTTTCAATCTTTGATAAAACTTATATCATTCACATTCGCTATATATCAAGGTTATAAATCATGTATTTATATAAATGAAAATCATTGAAAGAACTAAAAAATTTCAATAAAGGACCTTTAACTACTCATATTTCTAAATTAAATCACCTATAGTTAATCCAATTATTTTTTCCCTAACTATTGTAGAATAGATGATATCTCCACCACCCAGTTATTTTTATTCAGTATTACAAGAAAAAAATTAGAACAATACATACCAGTATAAATGGAGTCCCACTATGTGGGGAGGGGAGGTCACAAATGCAGTAAAAGGGGGGAGAGGAGAAATTACAAGTCAATATTTATAGATAGTGAAAATTTGATCATGATTTGTGGATGATCGTATATCTAAAAAGCACAACAGAAGAAATAACAAGTCAGTATTTTTATTTTTCAAATAGAGGTTTATAATTGAAAAACATGAACTAATAAAAAAACATAATATTTTTAATGATATCTGATTCAATCAATTCAACTTATTCTAGTTACTTTCGAATGTAAACTGGTTTAGACTTTCTAAACCAATTTTGGGAGCAAATTAACTCCTCGATGGTATTAGGATCTAAACAACTACAAAACGAATCAAGGAATCATCCTCCTATACTAAATGCAGACGCCAAAGATGATGTAGTTAAAGGAATTTCTAGAATATCTCTAGAAATGCATGAGAGAACATGATACTTGCTTGATTTCCATTTCCACCAGCTTAAAATATCAAATCCATTGAAATCATCCTCACAATCATAAATCTCTAGATATATTTCCAATTCATTTATTTGTTATGTCAATTTTCTTTTCCTTTTCTTTGATCTATAAGCATCTTTCAATTTTTCATCATCCTCACTACCGCTAGTGTCATCATGAATATGTGCATCTTGATAGGAACTTGACTCACATTGATCAACAGGGATGAGATATTTGCATTTGTAAACCTCAAAGAGATTATTCATAAGCTTTGTTAATTTATTGATCAACTCATTCTTGTCTCCATCATCAAATATCATTTCAAAACTACCCCGAACATATTCTAATTTATATCGGGGATCAAGAAAAACTACCACATGTAAGAGAGAATTTAAATTCCAACCAATACCCTAATATTTTTCCAATTTCACCTTCATTTAAATAGCCATTGAACTCACAGTCATATCATTACTCTTCATCCATTTCTTGATTTTCCTATATGTCACAAACAGTATGAAAGAAAGTGTGACATGTCACATGCATAGAACTAGAAAATTAAAGAGTGATATCATAAAATATCCTTAAAAACTTGAAAAATACACGAGTATGCTCCCAATCACATGTTGTTGGAGCCCCGCCTTCAAATACAAGTTCACTCCTAAAACTTGAATCCTCCTCAAGATGAATAAATACATTCTCATACTTTTCTGCAATATCCAACATAAAATAACAAGAATTACACCTAGTTGGCACATCAAGAATTATAGCCTGTTTACTAATAATTTTTAACTCCTTGGTAATGCTCTTGAAAAGATCCAATCTAGAAGGTGAACTTCTCACAAATTTACAAGAAACTCTAATTCTAGCAATTGATGTTGATATTTTCTTTTTCTCATCACTAACAACAAGGTTTAAAATATGTGCACAACATATCATATGCATATACTCTTCTTTAAGAATAGACCCATTCCAATCATTAAATCACTTCACCAAATAACTGATCATTGTATTATTAGAACTAGAATTGTCCATGGTAATAGTATTAATCTTTTCAATCCCTCATTGTTTCAATGTCTGTTCTAATAACCGATCAAATTTTCCCCTTTATGATCTACAACAAGACAAAACCTGATTATTTTTTTATTCAACATCCAATTATCACCATTAAAATTTGCAGTCACACACATATAATTCAGATTTTGAATTGAAGTACATGTGTCGGTGGTAAGACATACCATATGAGAGAACACATCAAACATAGACTTCAATTTATCTTTCTCATTCAAATATAACTGCAATCAATCTCTAGCAATTGTTTGTCTGGACATAACTTAAAACTAAGGTTGACCAACTTCAATAAATTCTCTAAATCCTTGATTCTCAATATATTTAAATGATAACTCATCAATGATTATCATTTTAGCAAGAGCAGTTCTGCACTCTTCTTGATTAAAATGAGATACTGAAATTTTAATCATTCCATCATCCTCATCTTCACACTTCCTTCTAAGAATAAGAGTGGCTTGACTTTTCTTGAGATTTTTGTGAGGATTTTTGTTGCACCTTGTCAAATTCCTATTAAAATTACTAGTTCCATGCTGAATAGACGTTCAAACGTAAAATATTCCTTCCATTTTTCTTATGAAAATGATCCCAAGCGTGAGAAACTCTAAAATTGGTAGGAGTTTTAGGAATTGTTACCTTTTTAGGAGACTGCTTACCCTCAGTTTCATCAACTAGTTTGCTACAACTCCCCCTCCTATTTCTGTAATTGAATGTGTAGTTGGTACAGACCATGTCTGACTTTGAGTTCCGACTGTGGAAACTAGGGGATTAGAACCACTTGTTGTTGGACCACCTTCCATATGAATGAATTGCTAGCTACATCCAATAATAGTGGAAGAAATGGTAAATAGATTTATATGACTAATAACAATTCCTCTACACCGCCATCAACCATTGAAATCTTTATTTAAATATATATATATATATATATATATATATATATATATATAGTAATTATTGGGCACAAATGCAAACAAAGAAGGAGTAAAAGTATGAAAGGAAATTTTCCCCTTTTTAAACATGATAAAATCTGGAATCAAATCTTTCCCATGACAAAGAAAGTCTTATTCAAATAAATTTTACTACATTATAACAGTGAAGTTAACAGCTAATACATTCCTCTCCCTCACTTCTTAACCCAAGGTTAAATTTTCATGATAGGTAGTCTGTATCATTAAATTTCAACTTTTAAAACAAAATGAGTTCCAATGTATTGTGAATACGGCCAAAAAAATCTAGCTACGTAAAACCAGACAGACCACACGCACCACACTAGGAAGAGGAGGTGAATCAGTTATTAAAATTTCTCCCAATGGCCCGTGAGGGAAGGTCAGGGGAGGAGGCGATTGATGAGGGGTTTCTTAGCTAGTGGGTGGGTGATTTATCAGAGGTGTGAGTGAAAGGAGGCGGGATAGGAGGTTGGAGGAGGAGTAGGGTTTCGAAAAAGAAGGAGAAGAGGCGAGTTAGGGTTTTCTAGTAAGGGGAGGAGCTCGGGGGAGGTGGGTGTGAAGGAGGAGGAGGAGATGAGGATTCGCCTATTGCTCGTGAGGGAAGGATGATGAATGAAGGAGGGTTTCTCCTTGAAAGGGAAGGTCGGGGTCAGGGTCGGGGGGAGGAGGAGGAGGAGGAGGAGGAGGCCAACATGAGCAAGAGGGAAGGAGGGGAGAGAATGAAATGGAGAGGAGGGAAGCCCGCCAAGCAGAGTTGAGGGTTTTTTTCTTAGACAGTCATGTCGCCGGGTCAAAGGGTCAGGTTGGGTCGATATATAACCAACCCGAGATCCAAACTGACCCATGCATGGTTCAACCTGTGAGAAGCCCAACCTAGGTATTTTTAGTATAATCCAACCCAATCCGACTAGTTTGGGTCGGGTCAGATCTGGACACCCCTACCTGATGGATAATTTAAAGGTGGGGAGCACATCATCCTTTTTAGAGGATGTGTAGTAGTACCAATAGTGTTACAGGAGGAGGTTCTAAGGGAGTTTCATACATCCCATTTGGCGGTACATCTTGGTGTGGAGAAAATGTACCAGCACCTCTGATGTCAATTCTAGTAGCTGGGAATGAAGAAGGGAGTTGCAGAGTTTGTCTCTCAATGCCTTACTTGTCATCAAGTGAAGGTTGAGCACTAGGTTTTAGCGGGTTTAGCTCAACCCCTTGAGGTGCTAGAATGGAAGTTAGATGAGATATCGATGGAATTCTTGATGGGTTTACCACTTACATCCAGGGGACACAATGTCATCTAGGTGATTGTTGACTGACTGACCAAGTCAACCCACTTCCTAACTATCTGAGAGAAGAGTTCAGTAGATAGCTTGAGATGCCTCTACGTTTAGGAGATAGTTCGACTCCATGGAGCTACATCAATGATTGTTTTAGATCGTGACTCGTTTTACATCTCAACTGCGGAAGGGAATGCAGGAGCCGTTTGGGACCTAGTTACACTTGAGAACAACGTTTCACCCACAGACGGAAGACCAAATAGAGAGGACTATTCAGATTTTGGAGGACATGCTACGAGATTGCATATTGGACTTCGTCCATAGTTGGGAGGGTCGCCTACCACTAGTGTAGTTTGCGTAAAACAACATCTTCCATTCCACCATTGGTATGACACCATTCGAGGATTTGTATGGGAAACCCTAACGGTCACCCCTTTGTTAGATTGACCCAGGAGAGTCAGCACTTATAGGCCTAAAATTGATGTGATCTACTATAGAGAAGACATAGATCATACAAGAGCAGATGAAGACTATGAAAAGCTTTCTGAAATATTATGTTGATAGACGGAGGAGGCCTTTGGAGTTTGAGGAAGGAGACCATGTCTTCCTTCGGGTTTCACCTCAATGAGAATTACGAAGATTTCGTTGGGGCAGCAAGTTATCTCTGAGTTTTTTTTTGCCATTTTCAGATACTGTGTAGAGTTGGTGAGGTGGAATATTGTTTATCTCTACCCCCACAGTTGGACTGGGTAAACAATGTCTTCCATGTGTCGCAGTTGAGCAGGTACGTGCATGAACCATCGCACATCATTGACTGGAGTGAGCTGGATATTAAGGATGAAGAAAATTTTACTGAGTACCCAGTGGAGATCAAGTTTCGGCAGGAGATGATCCTCCATGGGTGAGTGATTCATTTAGTGTGTGTCCAGTGGCAGCATGGGAATCACCAGGAGAGCACATGGGAGTGGGAGGCTCAGATTCGTGTTCAATACCATCATCTTTTTTAGTAGCCTTTGTTTCGGATTTTATGAGACGTAAATCCCCAAGGAGGGGAGAATGCAATGTCCCAGATTTTCTATGTATTATTTTTAAATATTATATGGATTAATTTCAAGACCAGGCGTTGAGACAGCATATGATTCTGAGGCCCGATGTTCCCAGAATAAATGTGTGAATAATATTAAAATTCAAACATCACGTGTGTACGATTTTCCTAAAAAAGTGGAATAACTTCTAAATGGGTGCCTAGATCAGAAATCTGATGGCACTGTTGCGTTCGGAGTAGTGGTTTTACCTTAGGTGAGGCCTAACATCGACCGGTGCAGGTCGACTATGAAAAATAGTTTTTGGACATTTTAATGAATAAAGTGAATGCATATTTATTTTATTTTGATGTTACATCAACATAACAACGTAGAGACACTGTTTCTTTTAAATAAAAATCTAGGCAGGGACACATGGTTAGATTCATAACCCTAAAAGTTCCCTAGAGGCTCTGGAAAGAATCCCTGGAGAATTCTCTCGGCGGACGACGATAGGACTGGGATCAGAGATCGTTCTTGACGGATCACCAGCAGAAATCAATATTCAATAGAAAAAAAAATCCAATTCCCATGTAGGGCATGTTGTTTTGATTTTCTCTTTCCTTGTTCTTGGATTCAACGACGAACGCGGACCAACCAACGAATAGGTTGATTCGCGGTTCGATCGTTCTTGCGGGATGGGTTTTGATTGCGAGAAAATTTTTGGGGTTGACTATTATATTGATTTATCTTTGTTGATCATTCTCACATCAATAGATCAAGGCTGGAATAAACAACAGTCAAGGTTTGTTCCTTGGGTTTGTTCCTTGTGAATCTTTTATCCCCCGTTTTATTCTACGTGTTCTTCATTCTTTGTGGGGTTATGAACAAATGATTTTTTCACCTTTGTTTCATGGAACAATGATCCTAAATTGAAGATCGAACATCAGGATGACCTAGTGGAGGTGCGATAGTGACGACCACAGATGAATCAAAGTGATTTGGGAGATATCTTTCTTCGGGCAGGTTTTCTTCGAATGGATTTAAATTTTTTTTCCAAGCTAATTGAAGGCCTGAAACTCCTCGATTTGGTGTTAGGGTGATGGAATGTGGCTAGATCTTGAGTTTCCCAACAAGTCATGGCCAAAATGGTGGATGGAGAAACTGAGGAGATGACTGAAGCACAAACCAGTGATTCTAGAAAATCCTGATGAACACGGCATGTAACCGGGGTTACACGGCGTGTGGCCCCCACTGAGTAGTGGTTAGGGTTCGAGAGATAGTTAAAAGTAACACAGTGTGTAGGTAATTCCCTAAGACCCAGTGTGTATCTAGGGAGATACACGAACATAGGGTGGAGTACACGGGTTGATTACATGGCGTGTACCCCACCACATGACTTGGCATGGACCAAGTACACTGGCTACCCCATGTACCGGTACATGGGTAGAGATACACGAGTTGACACCATGTACTGGCACACGACCAGAGTACACGAGTGGACCCCAAATGGGAGGACACGACATGTGAACCTTCTACACAACGTGTACCAATATTTTACACGAGATGTTCTAAATGACACAGGTAGTTGTACACGAGCAGTACTCAGGGTCAAGGGACATGGCGTGTGACCCTACTACATGATGTGTATCCCTTTTTACATGGATCGGTTCTCTTTTCCACCGTATCTTGGACAAATTTCATTAGGGTTTGTTCCCTTTATCGCTTCCCTGAAGGTTGGTGGGTGTCATTTTTCTACTCGTTGGAGTATGATCCCTTCAGTAGGACTTCTTGGATAGAGTCATTGGAATCCCTCAAGAGGCCTGATGTGAGATCCTTTATTCATTATTCATGCCCTAGGTAGAGTCCTTGGTACTGATGTGGCTATCTTCACCGGGCGTCGATCATCTACTTAGCAGTTTAATCTAAATGGAGTTGTTGGTATCACCCCTTGGCCCTAGATGTGAACCTAATCTGTTGTATCATATCTTTCTCTTCATATCTATCAGCGTGTCTCTCTCATGATGGTTCCCAATGAATAGTACTTCTCGGATGAACATCATCAGTACTATCAGACTCAGGAGTGTATTCTCCCAGATGAGTGTTTCGTTGAATCTTCAGACTGAATCCCTAGGGTTAATATGTGGTAGTTCTGACTTACTTCTAGACTATGTGTCTTGGTATTGAGTATATCTTGATATTCTTGTTATATGTGTTGTAGACATATACTGTGTAGAGATGAATGTGCCTATTTCTTTGTGTATTGATTTGTGGTTTCAGAGTGTCCTGCTGAGTATTGTTATACTCACACCTACACAGGCTTTGCCCGCACATGCCATTTCTTATACAGACGAGTGACCTTTTGACAGAGTCATAAACGGACCAGGACCGGACGAAGCTTTATGAGATCAGACAATCGACGTCCATGCGCCTACAGATAGTAGTCCCATTACCTTTTTCTTATAGGTTGGACTTTGTGGTTTACAAACTTCTTTTTGGCTGGGCTTGTATTCTGGCCCTGTTTACTTTACTACAGTTTACTTTCTTGTCGTATGCTGTTGGGATATAGTGGTATGCATTAATTTGGTTCATAGTGGTTTTTACATTTCATCATTTTGTGGGCTTGGAGATGTCTGCATACGTACAAGTACATAGAAAATGTCTCTCATGTTAGTGATATGCTTACTCGATGCTAGTCAACAACCCCTAGCCTATTGGAAGTGAGCTTGGGGAGTCACGACATAGGCCCCACTGGGACGGGTCGTGACAACCTTCATGTATTTGAGATTATTGGAGGATCACACTAGTGCAGAAAACATTTTTTACGTCGGTTATTTTTCATTATTTACGTCGGTTTTTAGGCGACGTTAATACGGACGACGTTATAAATAACGTTTTTTACGTCGGTTATTTAAAACCTGACGTAACATCCCTAACATCACGGTGTTTATCACGTCGGTTCATTAATAACCGACGTGATAAATATGCGCGGGGGGGGGGGGGGGGGGGGTTTATCACGTCGGTTATTTTCTAAACCGACGTGATAAAACGCCTGGGATATCGTTTATCACGTCGGTTATGACATAACCGACGTGATTAACCCTTCCCCGGGCCTATTATCACGTCGGTTTCTTAAATAACCGACGTGATAAAAAGGCCTGGGAAACATTTTAGCACGTCGGTTATCCAATAACCGACATGGTAAATCGATTCCCAGGCCTTTTAGCACGTCGGTTATATTAAGAACCGACGTGATAAACCCCTACCGATTTATTTACCACGTCGGTTATAAAATAACCGACGTGAAAGAGATATTTTTTTTTAAAAATAATTGCACTGCTCTCACCAAAAAGCAAACAGAAACCAAACAAAAATAACCATGCCAGCCCTCCACCAAGCCCCAACTGAACCCCACCCTCATCTATACCCACCTAACAACCTGGCCAACCCTCCCCCACCACATTGGAGCCCCACCACAACCCTTGGACACCCCCCCCACCCCTTGGACAGCTCCCCCACCCTCATTTACACCCCCACGACCCCTAGTACAAGCCTCAAACACCCATTGGACACCCCTCCCATATCCCTTGGACACCCCCACCCCTTGGACACCCCCCCCCCACCCTCATTTACACCCCCAAGACCCCTAGTACAACCTCAAACACCCATTGGACACCCCCCCACACCTTGACAGCCCTCCCAGACCCCTTGGACACCCCCCCCCCCCCGACCCCTGGACACCCCCCCCCCCCCCCGAGCCCTTGGACAGCCCCAAACACCCCTTGGACACCCCTCCCATATCCCTTGGACACCCCCCCCCCCACCCCTTGGACACCCCCCCCACCCCTTGGACAGCCCCCCACCCTCATTTACACCCAACCGGCCCCTTGGACAGAACTCCCAGACACCTTGGACACCACTCCCATATCCCTTGGACACCCCCCCCCCCACCCCTTGGACACCCCCCCACCCCTTCGACAGCCCCCCCACCCTCATTTACACCCCCCGAACACTAGGACAGCCCCAAACACCCCTTGGACACCCCCCCCCCCACCCTCATTTACACCCCCCCTGACCCCTAGGACAGCCCCAAACACACCTTGGACACCCCTCCCATATCCCTTGGACACCCCCCCCCCCCACCCCTTGGACACCCCCCACCCCTTGGACAGCCCCCCCACCCCCATTTACACCCAACCGGCCCATTGGACAGAACTCCCAGACACCTTGGACACCACTCCCATATCCCTTGGACACCCCCCACCCCTTGGACCCCCCCCCACCCACCCCTTCGACAGCCCCCCACCCTCATTTACACCCCTCAAACACTAGGACAGCCCCAAACACCCCTTGGACACCCCTCCCATATCCCTTGGACACCCCCCCCCCCACCCCTTGGACACCCCCCCACCCCTTGGACAGCCCCCCCACCCCCTGGACACCCCCCCGACCCCTTGGAAACCCCCCCTACCCCTTGGAAACCCCCCCATCCCCTTGGACTGCCCCAAACACCCCTTGGACACCCCTCCTATATCCCTTGGACACCCCCCACCACTTGGACACCCCCCCACCCCTTGGACAGCCCCCCCCCCCCCCCCACCCTCATTTACACCCAACCGACTCCTTGGATAGCCCCAAACACACCTTGGACACCCCTCCCATATCCCTTGGACACCCCCCACCCCTTGGACACCCCCCCACCCTCATTTACACCCCCCCCCCCCCCCCGACCCCTAGGACAGCCCCAAACACACCTTGGACACCCCTCCCATATCCCTTGGACACCCCCCAAACACCCACCCACCCCCTTGGAACCTCTCCCCCCATACCAAAATCCAGACTAGAAAAACCATCAACAGTAGACCAAAACAAGAAGTAGAGAAAAATTAAACATTCACTTATATAACATTCAAAACTTACACTATCAACTTCAAAAAAAACTAAATCCAACCTAAACGACTACGAAATACACAATTACATTGACAATATTCAAAATTACATTTTACATTACAAACAACTAAAAGTCAATCAAACCTGTAAAATAATTTGACCACTCCACTTGTAAGTGTTTGATATCTTCAGCAGTAAAGGGTTGAGGGTCATCAAAAAGCTACAAAGGAAAAGGATAGTAGTCAACGTGTATAATGAATAAATCAAATTGAAATATTATGAGAAAGAGGAAATCTTACCAGGTCAAAACTCAGAACTGTCCCAGTTGTTATTATTTCATACATAAATCTTAACATGTAATATCCTCATTCGATGATGCCTTGTTGCTCATGACATTTCTGTTTGAATGAGTGTAAATTCAATATATTATTTTTATGTAATAAATCAAAATGTACAAATTATAAATGGATATTTACCTTCGCATGTACATATTTGATCTTGAAATTCCTTTTCTTTGCGCTTTTTCGAAAGTGGACCCATGCCCTGTTAGAAAATAATACGAATGGGGTAAATTTAAAATTCATTATAATATATAAAACTATTGTGAAATTGAAACTTATGTTTCCAATATATTCTTAAAACTTTCTCGCACATCATCATGGAGAGAGCATATCCAATAAAGTGTTTTCTCCCTAGGGCAAAAAACCCCTAACATCCAATGATCCCTGATAAAAGGAAATTTAACGTTAGTGGTTTTTTATGTTAAAAGATAATTAACTCTTTGAGAGGGATGTGTTTCATACCTCTCACAAAAAGGCATCATCCAACACTGTGTGATTACATTCTTTTCAAATCTATCAGCAATATAAAGCATTCTTTGTTCCTCATCCAATGCACATGCTTCAGGGGAAATCAATTGTGGGTCCACGAATCCATATACATCTGTCAGCTCATTCCTCTCACAAATTTTATACAGATACCTAATACAAAGCCGACATAAGTATACATTTTTAATAAATATAACGCAAGGAAAAGGTGTTAAGACTTACATGATAAAAATTTGCACCACGTTGATGCCCAACTTATCTCCAGTGACAAACTCCATGATATCAGTTTTCATAATCCCCACACTTAGTTCACGTCCACAGACATGAGCTTCCATTGTAAAGTCATAATGATCCGCCAAAAAATTTGAATATCTTGACAATTTGTCAAGACTGCTAGTATCTTCATCTGATGTCATAGCTATCTGTCTTTGTTGTTGTCTATACAGTATTTCTTTACCTTTGAAGTATTCCTGTAAAAATAAATTGAAAAATATATTAGTTTTCAAATGATAAAACATTAATAAAAATATAAAATAAAAGATATAACATCCATACCTCTATGGTAATGAGTTGAAGAAGTCTGGATGGCCAAAGTAAAAAATGGCCGATACTATGTCCAACTGTCGTCACCTCATCTGTAGGTAATGGTATCCGAGCTGATCTATCAATAATATCCTGTACAGTGACCCTTTGATTCTCTACCTCTAACTGTTGATGATGAACTGTATCTCCTATACAATATACCATCCCATATGCAACTATATGATGTTGAGGATCATCAACATACAACTCACAATAAGTAGGTATCTGCGGCGGAGGAGGAGGATCAAAAATGGGGTCCGCAGGCTGAGGTGGGGGAGTGGGAGCTACTGGGAGAGGTGGAGTGGGAGCTGCACCCTGAAATTGTCTTTGCAAGTCTGCAAACATAAACTGCACCGATGCTCTAATCTTGTCCTCCATTGTCGCATTAATATTATGGACTTCAGCCTCCAAGGATTCTATTTTTTTTTATAAACTCCCTCAACGTTAGAAGTTGAGGAACGTGACAACACTTTTCTTACCGATACACCTGCCGGATATCCTCTTACACGGCCAGGATGTTCGGGCTTTCCCAATGCCACAGATAAAATATCTTCCCTCCCAGATGGTGTAAATGTCCCCTGTGAACTCTGCTCCTCAAGAGATTCCTGTAATAATTAATTGAACATTTCTATAATGATTGGAAATATATGACGAAAATAGTAAACTTAAATAAATAAAATAGATATCTTACAATCCTCTCAACTACGAGTCTCGATTCTTCCGAAAGATATTGTCCTTTTTTTCCCTTCCGAGCTCTTTTCCATTTCTCATGTCTAGATGGAGGGGATGGAGGGGCCACCTCTCCAGAGCTTGAAGACTCAGCTCTTAGTTGTTGAAATTTTTCTTCCATCATTTGTTCTTCCAATAATGCATACCCTCCCCGAGATAAACTATGAGGGTATACATTTTTAGATTGGATCTCTTGATGAGCTTTCCTTGTTTGCTGTAAATTAAGAATAAGTAATCATTAACAAAACAATAATAAGATCATTTATATAAGAAAGCTTATAAAAGTTTACATTGCCCTTACCAAAAATGATTCTTTTCTTCTACTTTCAAAAAATTGTCTCCATGTGTCTTCATCTATAAAAGGATATATACGACATGGATTCTCACGACTCCTATGACCATAAATGAAATCAGATGAGAGGGTTGATTTGAAATCCCTCCATCTCCTAGCAGCCAACGATAATCATATCTTCCTGACTCCTCCAGTGTCAGGAATATCAAATGTCATCTGATAAAAAAGAGGTTAAAAATATTATATATACTAGAAACATTTAAAGAACAGTCAAACAATAGCAAAAGATCTTACCAAAATGGTCTCCCACAGCTGAGAAATTATCGCCTTATCCACACTTCTCCAATCATCATAGAGAATGCTTACTTTTCTCTTAGCCTGAGTTGCTACAAAACCCTTAAAATCTTTAGCATTTGGACCTCTAGGAAGATCATCATCATCAAACTCCACGACTATCCTCTCCTCCTTCGTACGGGAAAGTGATAATTTTGGTAAACGTGTGCACCCACGCTTACCAACCTTTGAACTCTTTTTCGTAATAGGAGCATGTGAATGTTCCTCCCCAGATGTATGACCAATATGCTCATCTCCAGAATCATGTGGCTGATCAACTGATTGATCTGTCATTTTCCTTCAAATCAAAAAAACAAACATTAGTTCACAAATATACAAATTCAAATATTGTAGTACTACTTAATCAGAAAATAGAAAAGTGTACTAAATTACATAATAGTAAACATTGGTAATATGGTAAGCATGTTAAACAATGATAAACATGGTAAACACAGGCAAAAGGTTGCCAAGGAGTTGGCCCAAGAAAGCTGAAAAGTGGACTCACTGAGTCCACCGGTCAGCCGGTGTGCGCTCACCGGCCAGCCGGAGGACCCAGGCAGTAGACTTGCCCACTGCCTGGTGCCACCGGCCGGCCGCTGGCTCATCACCGGCCGGCCGGTGGACCAGACAGAGCCTTCCTGTCTGGACCACCGGTCGGCCGCTGGATCACCACCCGTCGGCCGGTGGACCAGACAGAGAGCCTTCCTCTCTGTCTGGACCACCGGCCGGCCGCTGGATCACCACCCGCCGGCCGGTGGACCAGACAGAGAGCCTTGCTCTCTGTCTGGACCACCGGCCGGCCGGTGGACCAGATAGAGAGCCTTCCTCTCTCTGGACCACCGGCCGGCCGCTGGCTCATCACCGGCTGGCCGGTGGACCAGACAGAGCTTTGCTCTGGACCACCGGCCAACCGGTGATCCACCACCGGCCAGCCGGTGCGCCCAGGACTTCTCCTCTTTACGATTTTTATTGTTTTATCGTTTTGGTTTGATACATGTTTTAATAAGTAAAAAATTTACAATATCTAACATTATATGAAAAAACTAAATGTAAACAAGAAATAAACATGTGTTACCTGTAATTTTAGGAATGTACAGTTGGATTGTTTTCCCAAATTCCTTCATCGTGATCGTTCCTTATGGCACAAACCATGTCTTCAACATACTCATCATTATGTTCTATTAATCTTTCCATGGAAGTAGGGATCTCACATAAATCAGCATCTTCATCAAATTCATCCTCACCAACATATTGTTTTTTCCCTTGTAAAACAACAGCCCACTGCATATCTGATTGATCTACTACATAGAAAATTTGTTTGGCATGTGTTGCCATTATAAAAGAATCAGCTGTGTCTTCCAATCTATTCAGATTAACAAGTGTCATTCCAAATTCATCGTGTCTGACACTGTTGTTACCGATAAACCATTTACAGTTAAAAATAGGGACTTTAATTTTAAAGTAATCAGCCTCCCATATGTCTTCAATCACTCCATAATATGCACTTGATGCCGAAATTGGGTTTCTGTCCTTAGCACTCGAAAAATGCATTGCTTCTGCAAACACCAATACACCACTATTCTGAACTGCACTTCTGTTGTCCTGAGCTTTCGTATGAAATGTATAGCCATTAATGTCATAAGCGGACCATGTTATCACATTTAAAGATGGACCACCCACTATCCATTTTAATGTCTCTGATACATCTGATCTACCAAGCAAGGTCTTTTTA
The DNA here is from genome assembly GCA_963277665.1 of Viscum album. Lineage (NCBI taxonomy): Eukaryota > Viridiplantae > Streptophyta > Magnoliopsida > Santalales > Viscaceae > Viscum > Viscum album. Next base: position 798,092,951 of record OY728150.1, on the reverse strand, counting down.
AACCATGGCAAAAAAGTTTTGTTGTGCTCATTCAAAATCCACATTTCTTTCTTCTTTGGATGACATTGTTTCAACTCATTAATATGCAATGTGATATACGGTTGAACATCAGCTATGTTATTCAAGATGTATGATTCTAACTTCTTCATATGTTCAGCTGACAGTGATTTGACTTTCAAGCCACGAATCCCCTTTCCCTCATTATTAACCCGTTCATGGCGAGATGGAGGCAAACCTATGTGTTGCACCGTAGCCAAGTAGCTCGTACAAAACTCTGCTACCTCCTCAGAAATATACTTTTCAATAATGGAGGCTTCAGGTCGATATGGATTTTTAACATATCCCTTTAATATTTTCATATAACTTTCAAAAGGATACATCCAACGAAGATATACAGGTCCACAAAGCTTTATTTCTCGAACCAGATGAATCATTAAATGCACCATCATATCAAAAAAAGTTGGAGGAAAATACATTTCCAAATGACAAAGTATAAAAATTTCATCCTTTTCCAAAATGTTCAAAGCATTCACATCAATCGCCTTGTTACAAATTGAATTGAAAAAATAACACAACCTCATTATAGTCTTTCTGACACGGATGGGCAATATTCCACACAGTGCAACTGGTAGAATTTGTTGCATCATGACGTGACAATCATGTGATTTCATACCTATCAACTTCAAGTCTTTCAATGAGACAAAATTTTTTACATTTGAAGAATAACCTTGAGGCACTTTGATATCATGAAGACACTGACAGAAACTACTTTTCTCCCTCTTCGATAATGTATGAAAAACCGGGGGAAGAAATGTTCATCTTCCTTTAGGAGTGGGAGCTAACTCCAAACGTATTCCCATTGATAGTAGGTCTAACCTTGCATTCAACCCATCTTTTGTCTTTCCTTTAATATCTAGCAATGTTCCGATCAAAGAATCACAGATATTCTTCTCCACGTGCATGACATCAATATTATGTTTGACTTCATGATACCTCCAATATGGTAGCTCAAAAAATATTGACCTTTTCTTCCAAATATGTCTATCATTACCAGATTTCTGTGTCTTTCCCAATGTCACATCAAGGTTTTTCACCCTCTCAAAATACAAATCTGGGGATAAAGGTTTTGGAGCAGTATCAAATTCTTGTGAGCCATTGAATGCCTTTTTTAGTCTTCTATAAGGGTGATCCATAGGCAAAAACTTTCGATGACCCATGTACACTGTTTTCCTCTCATGATGCAATTGACAATATGACGTCTGTTGTTCGCAAATTGGACATGCTTTATGCCCTTTAACACTGTATCCAGACAAATTTCCATATGCTGGGAAGTCATTTATAGTGAATAGAAGCACTGCATGCAGTTGAAAATATTCCATTTTATAAGAATCATACACCCTAATACCATCATCCCATAACAGTTTCAAATCATCAATCAGCAGTGACAAGTATACATCAATATCATTGTCGGGTTGCTTTGGACCAGAGATCATGATACTCAACATGACATATTTGCGCTTCATACAAACTTCAGGAGAGAGGTTGTAAATTACCAATAAAACAGGCCATGAACTATGTATGCTACTGAGGGTTCGGTATGGATTCATTCCATCTGTGCACAAGCCTAGTCTCAGATTTCTAATTTCATTTCCAAATGTAGGGTACTGGGCATCAATTTTCTTCCATTGTGGACAATCAGCTGGATGACGTATTTTTCCATCACATACCCGCTCATCAGCATGCCATCTTAACCTTTTTTCATCATGTGAATTAGCAAATAAACGTTTGAAACGAGGAATTATAGAAAGATACCAAAATACCTTTGAAGGGAGCTTTGTAATCTCTACATCAGCTTGTGATTTTTCTTTCACCTTATACCGTGATGTCCCACATTTAGGACACTCTTTCAGAAATTCATATTCCTTCCTATATATAATGCAGTCATTCGGACAGGCATGTATTTTCCTGTATCCCAATCCCATCGGGCATAATATTTTTTTGGCCTTATAATGTGAATCTGGAAGATCGTTATCTTTTGGAAGAATGTCTTTCATCAATTGTAGCAGCTCTGTAAAACTTCTGTCACTCCATCCATGTTTCGCCTTCAGGTTAATCAATCTTAACACCGCTGACAAAACCGTAAAATCTGTACAACCAGGATATAATGGTTTTTCGGCATCACCATATAGACGTGCAACTGTCGGTTCTATCTCAATTTGTTCTGCTACAATATCGTGAATCATTTCTTCAATTCCATCAGAGTTACCATCTTGCGATTCATTATCATCAATGACATTCTGTCCAGTTTCGCCATGCCAAATCCAAGGGTTGTAACTCGGATTGAAACCATGACAAATCAGATGATCTTTTATCTCTCTACTTTTCAACTTCTTCATATTCAGACATTTCAGGCATGGACAGAAAAAAATGTCACTACTTGGAACATTTCGTTTAGCAAATTCCAAAGAGGCATCAACACCTTCCTCATATTCATTGCTCATTCGATGTGTCGTAATCCAACTTCGACTCATTATTACCTATAACAAATAGCAAAAATATATATATTTTTTAGATAAGACAAATATATGTTTATATGAAAAAAATCATAATTTGAATGTAAACAATTTTGAAATATAAAACAAATCGATGTGTAAACCCCCCTGGACACCCCCCAACCCTCTGGACAGCCCCCCCACCCCTCCTAAACACCACCCCCCACCCCCTACCCCCCTGGACACCCCCCAACACCCACCCACACCCTTGGACAGCCCCCCACACCCACCCACCCCCTTGTAAACCCCCCTGGACACCCCCCCGACCCCTCTGGACAGCCCCCACCCCTTCTGTACACCACCCCCCACCCCCTACCCCCTTGGACACCCCCTGGACATCCCCCAACCCTCTGGGCAGCCCCCCACCCACCCGGACAACCCCAAATACCCTCTGGAGAGGCCGCCACCCACTTGGACAGCCCCCCGCACCCATCCACCCCCTTGGACACCCCCCTGGACACCCCACCGACCCCTCTGGACAGGCCGCCACCCCCTTGGACAGCCCCCCACACCCACCCATCCCCTTGGACACCACCCTGGACACCCCCCGACCCCTCTGGACAGCCACCGACCCCTCTAGAAAGCACCCCCACCCCTCCTGGACACAACCCCCCACCCCCGACCTGCTTGGACACCCCCCTGGACACCCCCAACCCTCTGGACAGCCCCCCCACCCCTCCTAAACACCACCCCCTACCCCCTACCCCCTTGGACACCCCCCTGGACACCCCCCAACACCCACCCACACCCTTGGACAGCCCCCCACACCCACCCACCCCCTTGTAAACCCCCCTGGACACCCCCCGACCCCTCTGGACAGCCCCCCGCCCCTCCTGGACACCACCCCCACCCCCTACCCCCTTGGACACCCCCCATGGACATCCCCCAACCCTCTGGACAGCCCCCCACCCACCCGGACAACCCCAAATACCCTCTGGAGAGGCCGCCACCCACTTGGACAGCCCCCACACCCATCCAACCCCTTGGACACCCCCCTGGACACCCCACCGACCCCTCTGGACAGGCCGCCACCCCCTTGGACAGCCCCCACACCCACCCATCCCCTTGGACACCACCCTGGACACCCCCCGACCCCTCTGGACAGCCCCCGACCCCTCTAGAAAGCACCCCCACCCCTCCTGGACACAACCCCCACCCCCGACCTGCTTGGACACCCCCCTGGACACCCCCCAACCCTCTGGACAGCCCCCCCACCCCTCCTAAACACCACCCCCACCCCCTACCCCCTTAGACACCCCCCTGGACACCCCCCAACACCCACCCACACCCTTGGACAGCCCCCCACACCCACCCACCCCCTTGTAAACCCCCTTGGACACCCCCCGACCCCTCTGGACAGCCCCCCGCCCCTCCTGGACACCACCCCCCACCCCCCACCCCCTTGGACACCCCCCTGGACATCCCCCAACCCTCTGGACAACCCCCCCACCCACCCGGACAACCCCAAATACCCTCTGGAGAGGCCGCCACCCACTTGGAAAGCCCCCCACACCCATCCAACCCCTTGGACACCCCCCTGGACACCCCACCGACCCCTCTGGACAGGCCGCCACCCCCTTGGACAGCCCCCCACACCCACCCATCCCCTTGGACACCACCCTGGACACCCCCTGACCCCTCTAGATAGCCCCCGACCCCTCTAGAAAGCACCCCCACCCCTCCTGGACACAACCCCCCACCCCCGACCTGCTTGGACACCCCCCTGGACACCCCCCAACCCTCTGGACAGCCCCCCCACCCCTCCTAAACACCACCCCCCACCCCCTACCCCCTTGGACACCCCCCTGGACACCCCCCAACACCCACCCACACCCTTGGACAACCCCCCACACCCACCCACCCCCTTGTAAACCCCCCTAGACACCCCCCGACCCCTCTGGACAGCCCCCCGCCCCTCCTGGACACCACCCCCCACCCCCTACCCCCTTGGACACCCCCCTGGACATCCCCCAACCCTCTGGACAGCCCCCCCACCAACCCGGACAACCCCAAATACCCTCTGGAGAGGCCGCCACCCACTTGGACAGCCCCCCACACCCATCCAACCCCTTGGACACCCCCCTGGACACCCCACCGACCCCTCTGGACAGGCCGTCACCCCCTTGGACAGCCCCCCACACCCACCCATCCCCTTGGACACCACCCTGGACACCCCCCGACCCCTCTGGACAGCCCCCGACCCCTCTAGAAAGCACCCCCACCCCTCCTGGACACAACCCCCCACCCCCGACCTACTTGGACACCCCCCTGGACACCCCCCAACCCTCTGGACAGCCCCCCCACCCCTCCTAAACACCACCCCCCACCCCCTACCCCCCTTGGACACCCCCCTGGACACCCCCCAACACCCACCCACACCCTTGGACAGCCCCCCACACCCACCCACCCCCTTGTAAACCCCCCTGGACACCCCCCGACCCCTCTGGACAGCCCCCCGCCCCTCCTGGACACCACCCCCCACCCCCTACCCCCTTGGACACCCCCCTGGACATCCCCCAACCCTCTGGACAGCCCCCCCACCCACCCGGACAACCCCAAATACCCTCTGGAGAGGCCGCCACCCACTTGGACAGCCCCCCACACCCATCCAACCCCTTGGACACCCCCCTGGACACCCCACTGACCCCTCTGGACAGGCCGCCACCCCCTTGGACAGCCCCCCACACCCACCCATCCCCTTGGACACCACCCTGGACACCCCCCGACCCCTCTGGACAGCCCCCGACCCCTCTAGAAAGCACCCCCACCCCTCCTGGACACAACCCCCCACCCCCGACCTGCTTGGACACCCCCCTGGACACCCCCCAACCCTCTGGACAGCCCCCCCACCCCTCCTAAACACCACCCCCCCACCCCCTACCCCCTTGGACACCCCCCTGGACACCCCCCAACACCCACCCACACCCTTGGACAACCCCCCACACCCACCCACCCCCTTGTAAACCCCCCCTGGACACCCCCCGACCCCTCTGGACAGCCCCCCACCCCTCCTGGACACCACCCCCCACACCCTACCCCCTTGGACACCCCCCTGGACACCCCCCAAATGGACACGCCCCAACCCTCTAGGGGATTTATAGAAAATGAGGAAAAATTAGTGAAATCATAAAATTAGTCAATATTGCAAGTCGAACTAATAGATCTAGGGATGATAAATAAGATTATGGTGCCAAAACGAGTTAAAAGGGTTCGCAATCGAAGAATCTTAGCTAGTTTCAACAAAAAAATCACAACACATATATATATACTATCTGCGAAAAAAAACGAACGAGTGAGAGGATTACCTGAGTGCTGCGAGTTTAGATGATTGATCCGAGGAGATTAAATATGAGAAACGATGATCGCAAAACGAATCTAAACCAACGAAATGGACGAGCCGATTCGGGTTTACGCGCGAGAGAGACGAGTCGCGACTGTCGAAGGTAAACTCGCGAATGACAATCCACGGGTCTGGGTAAATTTTTAAATGAGTTATCACGTCGGTTATTCAATAACCGACGTTATAATTGTTTTAAAAACATTTATAACGTCGGTTATTGAATAACCGACGTAAAAACCTTCCTCCGATTCTTTTTTTACGTCGGTTATTTTATAACCGACGTTATAAAGGGCTCAAAATCCGCGTTTTTTTACGTCGGTTATTCCATAACCGACGTCAAAAACATCTTCAGATTCTTTTTTTACGTCAGTTATATAATAACCAACGTAAAAAGGCCTTCAAAAACCGCGTTTTTTACGTCGGTTATTAAATAACCGACGTAACAAACACCCCCCGCTTCTGTTTTTTACGGCGGTTAATGTATAACCGACGTAAAAAACGAAGCCGCGCGATTAATAACGTCGGTTATAAAAATAACTGACGTTAAAGGTGTACCGAACACAGGTTTTTACGTCGGTTATTTAATAACCAACGTAAAAAACCTCGTTTTACATATTATGACGTCGGTTTTATATAACCGACGTAAAAAATGGTGATGTAAAAAACGTTTTCTGCACTAGTGTCATGTTGAGCAATTGAGGGATGTTCTGGATTCCATTTGAATACATATTTTGTATGGGAATCTATCCAAGTATAAATTCCAGGACCATGTATTGAATTTCCTTAGACATGTCATGTCTTAGTAAGGAGTAGCTTTGAATCATTTAAATATTGAGGTAGTTGTTTCTTGGGTAGCTCCCGATAATGTTATAGAGGTTCATAGTTCTTGTGGCCTCTCAGACTATTATAGAAGGTTCATATCTAATTTCTCAAAGATTGTGACACTTTTGAAATCCTTGACCTGGAAGGATCATCCATTATTTGAACAGATCAATGTCAAGTGGTTCTTGAGTATCTGAATGAGAAGTTGATCCATGCACATTTTCTCCATTTAATGAAAGAAGGGGTCTTGTTTGTGGTCTTCTTTGATGCTCCTTTCCTTGGCACTGGTCATGTTTTAATTTAGTAGAGGGTAGTTATCTTCTTTAGGTCTCGACAATTATGTCTCTATAAGCATAACTAAACTGCCCATGATCTGGAGTAAGCAATGGTGGAATTTTCATTGAATTTGTGGTAGCATTATTTCATTAGTGAGTTAATGAGAGCCCTAAATTTTGAAATTTTAAGTCATTTTTAAATGAAAATTAACCCCATAATTTTTATAAAACCTGGTTAATTGATGTGTTTCTTTTTTGTAATCTAGTGAGATCTAGAACTTCCTTGATAATTGGCTTAAGACATGGTTTTTAACAAAATTATTCAATTTTTGTATTTAATGATCAAATCCATATATGGATTCAAGTTTTAATGTTGTTGTTTTTTTGTAATATTTCAATTCTAAAATTATATTGTTTATTTAATTTTGAAATTAATATGGATATATAAGATTTTTATGAATAAATTGAAATTGGTCTAAACAGATAAAATTTCAATTTTGAATTTTAATATGCTTTTAAATAATGAACTTCGATTATTTGTGTATAAATGTAAATTGAAATTATAAAATGTGTTTGAATTGGAATTTTATTTGTATTAAATAGCTTATGCAGGTTGAGAGTGAAATTTGGAAAACTTCCCAAGTGACTGCAAGAAGCACCTCCCAACTCGCGATCGCTCAAGCTATCACAACCAACTCATCAACTAGCCACAAGATCGCCTCATAGTCAATCAACTAACCATGGCATTGAAGCTGACAAAATGCATCCCCATGACCCGTAAACTTTCAACCTACCATGAGAAGGTCCAAGAAATCATATTGACACAATGCAACATACTATAAAAAGATAGAGCATGAAGAATCCAAGCTGCCAAAAAATTGATCCTCAATCGACCGCATCCGCACTACAAACCAAACTGCCATAAATATAACCCTCAACCGACCGCAGGCCCTCATCTTGACTGATTGTGCCCTAATGAGCTGCTACCCATCTATTCAAATCCATCTAGGGAAGCTCGAGCAGTCATTATGATAAGAAGAATTGGCCCAAGTTCATTGTTGAAAATTCCAAACTAAGTCACAAGGGGATCAAACTACAACTATTAGAAAAACTTGAAGTCATGGATGTTGATTGAAGAATATGAATTTTCTATTCAAATGAAAATCGAACCCAAGACCTCATGGTTGAAGATTAAATGAGGTCGAGGCTTATCAAAACCAAACTCGGTCGAATTAGAAATTGTAAACGCTGACTCTAATCGACCTAAGCTTGACTGATAACATATGATGAGTGTTATGATTCAATAATCACTAAGGGAATGGGTAGAGAAAAAGAAAATTATATTTCAGAGAGAAGAAGTATTAAATGAATTTCCCCCACCCACTCCTCTCTTTCTTTCTCACTTAGAGATCTCAAGGCTCTCACAATACAAAAAAGCTCTCTGGATTTCATTGGATGATGAAAGATCCTCCTCAAGGACTCCTTTTATAGCCATGGACAATGTGTTTCATTTAATGAAAAATTTGTTGGCCATATTGATTACATTTTTTTTATTGACATGTATTCATTGAATATTAGGGGAATTTAATCCATTCTATTCATGCAACTAAATATCCAATGAATATGTCAGCTAGGAAAACCTCTCCAATTTTCTCCCTCTAACTACAATCCACTAGAGCATCTTCAAAAGTCTGGATTCTCCCAAGCTACCACCTTTGTCAGCATGTATGTCAAGTTATCCTTCGTGTGGATCTTCACAAGTCACAGTAATTGTCGATCCATCACCTCACATATCAAATTATAGTGAATGTCGATGTGTTTCATCCTGGAATGATACATAGAGTTCTTGCTCAAGTCCAAAACACTTTAACTATCACAATGAACATTGTACTTCTTTTGGTTGAATCCAAGCTCTTAGAGGAAATGCTTTAGCCAAAACATCTCCTTGTAAGCCTTTGTAGCAGCAATGTACTCTACTTCAGTCGTAGATAAAACGATACACTCTTACAACCTTGTCTCCCATAATACAACTCAACCTGTAAAAGTATAGATGTATCCTAATGTAGACTTCCTACTTTCAGGATCTTCAGCCATATTTGTATCTGTATAGCCCTCCAAGAGTGGATCAGCTCCCCCATAGCACAAACATAGTTTCAATGTTCCTTTAAGATACCTCATAATCCACTTGACTGCATCCCGGTGCTTCTTCCTAGGATTGGAGAGAAATCAACTCACAGTCACCACTGTATGAGCAATTTCTGGCCTTGTACACACCACAACATATATCAAGCTTCCAACTTCCGAAGAGTATAGTATCATCTCCATCGCCTTGATTTCTTCCTTGAACGGTTTCTCAACTTCATATGATTGGGTAGAGGAATGCTCACTGGTTTGGCTCAATCTATGTTGAAATGTTATTAAACACATTCAACATACTTCTCCTGAGATAGCCATAACATCCTCCTATTTCGGTCATTAGTGACCTGTATCCCCAAAATCTATTGAGCCACTCCCAAATCTTTCATATCAAAATACATTGATAACTCCTCCTTCAACAGGTTGATCTTTGATGCATCCTTTCCAATGATTAACATGTTATCAACATAAAGTAGGAGAGTAATAAAGTTACCAGTCTAAAATATCTGGAAGTAAACAAAATGGTCCACCTGTGTTCTCTTATAGCCACGCCTTACCATGAATGAGTCAGACTTCTTATACCACTATCTCAGGGCTTGTTTCAGTCCGTAAAATCTCATTCTTCAATTTTCAGACGAGGTTTTCTTATCCAGGATCCTCAAAACCTTCAGGTTGCTTCATGTAGATTACCTCGAACTGGTCACCTTGAAGAAAATTTGTCTTCATGCCCTTCTGTTCAAGCTCCAGGTCCAAGCTAGCCACCAATCCAAAAATGACTTATATTGAAGCCATCTTCACCATGAGTGAAAAGATCTCATCAAAGTCAACTCCTTTCATCTAAAGGAATCCCCTGACCACTAATTGATATTCATACTTGACCTCTTTTTTGTTGTCATCCTTCTTCAACCTCAACACCCATTTTTTCATTAATGCCTACTTACCTTTGGGTAGTTCCACCAATTCATATGTCTAGTTCTCAGTTAAAGACTTCATCTCATCCTCCATTGCATACAGAAACTTGATTTTTTTAGGATGATACATTGCTTCCTAGTATACTTTCCCCCCCCCCCTCATTAGTCGGTAATAGGTACTCCGACTTCAAATATTTTATTGATGGAATCCTTCCTCGTCAAGATCTTAGAAAAATGTTAGGTTCATGAGGCACAACATCACCTAACTCTAGTGATGGTTATGTGAGTTTTGGTGGAGAGGTTTGAGTCGCCCCTTGCTCAATATCCTCCTTCACCACCTCCTGATTTGTTGATGATGAATCTTCTTGCACCTCCTCCTCGTTAGTGGAAAGTGGTGCTAGTATAGGTGTTAGATCGGGAATTGATTCCTCGGCACTTTCACTTCGATAAATTCTATGATTTTGAATGTCCTTGATTATCTAGTTCTCATGGAACATGACATTGATACTTTTGATCACATTCTTCTCCTTCGGATCCCAAAGCTTGTATATGAACTCCTCATCTCCATAACTGATGAAGATGCAAGGAGTAGATCTATCGTCTAGCTTCTTTCTGAGCCCTTTTGATACATGTGAAAAAGAAAAACATCTAAATACTCATAAATGAGAGTAAGAAGGATGTTTACCAAGCCATCTTTTCAGTGGAATCTCAAAATTCAGGGGAACTGATGGTGATTTGTTGAGGAGGTATCATGAAACTTGAACGGCTTCTCCCCATAACGGCTTAAGAAACTTATCCAAACTCATCAAACTCGTGACCTTCTCCAGGATGGTTCTTTTCATCCTTTCTGTAACTTCTTTGTGTTGTGGGGTGTGTGGGACCATCCTTTCATGTCGAATGCCTGACTCCAGGAATATGCATCAAACCCTTTAGGTGTGTACTCTCCTCCATTGTTTGAATGAAGACACTTCAGGTTCCTTCCAGTTTCATGCTCCACCATGGCGTGGAACATCTTGATGTAGTCCATCGCCTAGTCATTCATTCTCAAGAAGAATACCCACACCTTTTGAGATTCATCATCAATAAATTTTAGGAAATATTTGTTGCCTCCCAGTAATTCCACCTCCATGGGACCGCATACATTATAGTGCACCAGATCTAGCAACTCTGATAACCATAATGAAGCAGTACTGAATGAGACTCTATGTTGCTTCTTGTACAAGTAGTATTTTCAATGATCGAGTTATGTATCCTTGTCAACACTAATGTACTTATTCTTCTCCAGGGTAGATAACCCTCTTTCACTCATGTGACTGAGTCTCTTATGCCACAAATTGGATGGTGTCCCTCTTTCCACCGTGTTGAGGCTATCAGCACATATCCTCACATGAGTTTTTGTACAACGTACCACATACGTGTCCTCGGGCAATTATGATGGCTCCCTTCATCACGTTCCATGCTCTGTTAGTGAAGATGTTTTCATAAACTTTTCTATCAAAGGTTATCTCTGCTAACAGGTTGAGGCGAAGACTTGGAACATGTTGAGCATCCTTTAGGGTGATTATGTATCTAACGTTAATCTTGACTTGGATATCACTCATGCCAATGATCTCCACCGAACTGATATTCACCATCTTGATTTCACCAAGGTCACCAACTTGATAAGTCAATAAATACTAACGATGTAGAGTGACGTGGTACGATGACGTAGTATCGACCACCCATTTTATGTCATGGCCTAATGTATGAAAGCAGGTATCTTCTTCATCTATGGATCAAGGTGCAATTTCTTTGGTGATGGTCATGTGTGCACCTTCATTTCTTCTTTGTTGGTTACTACCTTGGTCATTCTCTTGTAGTAACTTTCAACAATTCTTCTTCAAGTGTCCCACCATGCCACAATGGTAGCATTTATATGTTGGTCTCTTGTTATCCATGCACCTTCCTCTGCTCATGCTTTGACCACATATTCCTAACCCTCGACCACCTCTTTGTTGTCTCCCTTGCTTCTTCGGGACAAGAGTCTATGTCTGGTTGTAACTCGTGTCCTTCCTTCGGGCCTCTTCATTGAACAATGCATCCTTTACCATTGTCACGATAAGTTTGTCTTTGGGTGTTGAGTTGCTGAGGGAGACTACTAATGTATCTCAGCTATCAAGAAGTGTGTAAAGTAGATAGTGTTCCTGATCTTCATCAATTAGAGTCTTATCGGAAACCACTAGTTGATTCACTAAGCTCTGGAACTCGCCGGTGTGTTCGACTATAGAGTTCTCACTTGGTAGTCAAAGATTCATCAACTGCTTTAACAAGAGAATCTTGTTTCGAGTGGTCTTTGACAAATACATAATCTCCAACTTCATCCAAAGTTTGTACGCGCAAGTCTCTTGAGCAATGTGGTGGTAGACACTGTGATTGATCCATTGGCGGATTAGACCGATCGTTGTCTTGTTCAGCTTCTTCCACTCGGCTTCCTTGATGGCATCAGAGTTGACTCCCTTGTTCTCAATGGGGTCAAAGAGATATTTGTCATTAAGTAGATCTTTCATTTGAGACTTCCAAATCGAGTAGTTTGAGGAAGTCAATATGAACATCCCTCCCATGAATGGTCCCTCTATTGGATTTAAATTTTGCACAAATTAGCGCAGAATTTTGAAAAAAAGAGTATATGTTGCATCCGAAACGATCAAAAATGGTAGAATTGATTCTTGAATCGTCAAAATCGAAATTTGATTGATCAAGATGTGATAAAAAGCGTTCTCGGTGGTCGAGATTGACCGATGATGTGGCACACCGGAGCACCTGTTGGAAAAGTCACCGTCATTGGAACGATATCATCTTACTACAGCTTTGTCATCGAACCTCCCTTTGATACAACTTATTGTGATTCACCGATCACTAAGAAAGGGAACGAGTAGGGGGGGGGGAGAAACTTTATTTCATGGAGAAGAAGGATTGCATGAATTGCCTCCACCTACTCCACCCTTTGGTTCTCGGAGCTCTCAAAGGCTCTCACAATACAAAGAAGATCTATAATTTTGTTGGATGATGAAGTATGATCTCCAAGTCCTCCTTTTATAGTCATGGTCAATGTTTCATTTAATTAAAAATGTGTTGGTCATATCTAATACATTTATTTTTATTGACACTTATTCATTGAATATTAGGGACATTTAATTCATTCAATTCATGCACCAAAATATTCAATAAAAGATGGGAAAACCTCTTCAATGAGGAGCCGAGTTCGTTTGTTGGGTGTTGTTCCATGTGCAGGGCTGAAGATGAAAATTGGAGGGACCCCAGCATTCCATATACACCCACTGCATATTCGAAGATGGATGCACACAATCTGTTTGAAGAAACGCCCCAGCCAAAGCAATTTGATTGGTCAACCCGGATAGCATTAAGTGCTTCGTGCCTGTCCGACCTATTCTCTGTCTAGATTCACCAAATTGGAGCAGATTTAGACAACAGGGTATCCACCCGATTGAAGCCCGGTCTCTTCTTAGCCATGGTGTAGATCTCTCAAGCACTGCACGGCACCAGTAAATCCAGGTATTCGAATTCCAATTTAGTGCGTCCATTCGTGACTAAGTGTAGAGAGAACCAACGCCAAGCTTGATCAAACTAGAGCCTGAAGCTAATTGAAGAAATATGAAAATCAAGTTACAGTATAATCCGAGACTCATCAAACCTGAGAGAAGCCCGATCGAATGACAGAAGCCAAGTGTCGCGCAGGTGAGGCTGTATGAACTTCTGGTCTGTTACAATGAACATGATGCCTAGTCCGGAATCGTCTATGGATCTAGATTGATGACGATCGAAGAGGCAGCCCTAGCTTGATTAGGACGAAGCTGAAATCTGAGTTGGCTATAGAGATTTATAAGATGAGCTCGATAATATGTATGCTGTCTGTGGAAGATCGAAGGAGTTACAGATGATGGTGTACCGATCGAAGCTGCCAACAAATGTGTTCGTCGGCGTGTTCTCTGTTGCAGGTGTTGATTGAAGAAGGTGCGACCTCGAGCTTTCCCAGGTCATCGGTTGTAAGGACGATTGTTTACGCACACAACCTGCTCGATGATATGTCGATGAGGGGATTCCAGCTCATGCTGCGATTCTGCGTGTAGAATTGAGTGTTGTGTGAGGGCTGATTGTAGGGTGGAGCTCTAGTTGTTGAAGCTGAGTTCATTTGAAGAAGACGGTTTGACTGGAACAAATGTTGAGCCATAGAGAAAGAAAATCGACGAGCTTGATTGCAGACAAGGCCAAACCGAGGATCTAGGTTTCAAGAATCCGCCTGACCGGGGTGTGGGATCGAATTTTACCATTCAAATACCACCCAAGCGGGGCCGAGCTTAATTGCCCGGCATTGAAAACACATTACCACAGACAGTGGCCACCCCTTTTGTCAAGGAAGGCGGGCGTGGGTGGCGGTTGAGCCGATGAGGTGGGTGGCCCAAACCCACCAAACCCACCAATGGAGAGAGAACTTATAAATGTGGCTCTCTCTCACGGATCTCATCACCAATCAGCAACTTCACCAATCATTCTCACTATCAGTTCATTTTTGAGTGGTATTTTATGAGACAATTTTCTTCACTTATTCAAAAGAGATATTTACGGGGGGTTTCTCCTTATAATAGTAACCGAGTGTGTACCTACTTTTACCTATAGTGATCCTTTTATTTGCTCATGGGTTTTCACCTCTTTCATTCGGGAGGTTTTTCCACGTTACATCTAATGTCATTTATTTCCGTAATTTTACACTTTATTTTATCTCGTGATTATCGTCGCACTAATAAGTCATTCATTTTTGGTCCCAACAAGTGGTATTAGAGGCAAGGTTCTGACCCGGTGCTATTCACATTTTCAGGTATTAATAATTCTCGTAAATTTGAGTATGCTTTGTGATTGTGACTCCGATTGAACTTTCACATCAGAAAAATATTTATTGAGATTATTAAATACACTATTGTGAAATGGAGGAGGTTCTAGACTTACAACGTGTCCAGATGGCAGCGAAATTCAAGATTAAGGAATCCAATGGGAATAATTTTTCGTTGTGGAAAATGAAAATGCATGCGATGTTTCGGAAGGATAATTGCTGACTAGTAATTGACGAAAGATCAACAGATGTGACGATGAAGTTTGGTTCCAGTGGGAGCCAGAATCATGACATGGGAGGAAATGTGGCGAGTACTTCTGGAAATGGAGACATTTTAGTTAGTGAAGCCGCAACGACGGTTGGAAGCAGACAACATCTCAACGATGCATGAATAATTGACTCGGGAACAACATAACACATGACATCTCGACAGGAATGGTTTGATCAGTATGAAACTGTCCCAAAAAGACTTGTGTACATGGGGAACGATCACACCCTGAAGATCGTTGGAGTCGGTACCATCAAATTGAAGATGCATGATGACATGGTATTAACCATCCAAGGAGTGCACCATGTGAAGGGTCTGAAGAAGAATATATTATCTTTGAGACAATTTGATGATATCAGATGCAAAACTCGTATCGAGAATGGAGTGATGGGAATTGTGAAGGACACACATGTGGCAATGAAGGCAGAAAAGATCTCAAATAACTTGTATGTGCTTATGGGAAAACGTACAAGGAGGCATAGATAATTGTTGTATCAACTAATCCGATGAAAGCGTTGACAACATTGTGTCATTAGAAGCTTGGCCATATGTCAGAACGAAGCCTGAAGATTCTAGCAGATCAAAAGTTGATGCCCACGCTTACAAATGCATCCTTACCATTTTATGAGCATTGTGTTTTGAGCAAACAACACATGTTAATGTTTAGGACGTCAACAATAAGAAGTCAGGATATCTTAAAGTTGATCCATTCCGACGTTTGACAAGCACCAATTGTATCCTTGGGAGTAGTAAGATACTTTGTATCCTTCATTGATGATTATTCCCAGAGATATTGGATGTACCCTATCAAGTGGAAAACAGATGTTTTTAAAGTCTTCAAAACATTCAAAGCACAGAAGGAGTTTGAATCTAGAAAGAAGATCAAGTGTCCGATGACTGATAATGGTGGAGAATATACAAGTGATAAGTTTGATACTTTTTGTCAACAAGAAGGAATCAAGAAATAGTTCACCGTGGCGTACACTCCTCAACAGAATGGAGTGACAGAGTGGATGAACAGAACCCTATTGGATATAATAAGGGCGATGTTGAAGACTACAGGAATTGCCAAAACATTTTGGGCAGAAGTAGTGAATACCGCCTATTATATGATCAAACGATCTCCTTCAATGACGATTGATATGAAAACACCGATGGAGATGTGGACTGGTAAACCCACTGACTATTCTCAGTTACATACTTTTGGAAGTCTAGTATATACAATGTTTAATGACCAGGAGAAGGAGAATACAAAAGATACAACAGTCGAAATATAGGACAAATCCAAGGAAGAACCAGTTTCCTCTAAGGAATTACCAGGGCACAAAGATCAAGTACTGATTGAGTCTAGACCACAATGGTCAAATTAGGAGAAAAGAGCAACAGTATGACACTCAGACTATGTCACTGAGAGCAGTATTGCATACTGCTTATTGATGGAGGATGGAGAACCATCTTCTTTTGTGGTGGCGACCCAAATTCCAGATGCATCGTCATGGATGGCGGCAATGCAGGAGGAACTTGAAGCCTACATAAGAACAAGACTTTGGATCTTATTCCATTACCTCATGGATGGAAGGGTGTCAGAAACAAATGAGTCTTTAAGATCAAGCGGGGTGGAAAGGACCAGGTGGAAAGATATCATGCATGACTGGTAGTTAAAGGATATGCTCAGAAGGAAGGTATTGATTTCAATGAAATATTTCCTTCTTATTAGGACTAAGCCGATGATTAAGGTGTTTATTTTCAAATGGTGTCTTTTGTTGTCAAGGAATGTTTTTGGAGAAAGAAAATCACATCACTTTGTATTTGGTGAAAATTGTATTGATGGTTGTTTTCAAAAGAATCAGACTCGCTTTGTTTAGGAAAAATCCATCGTAATGAAAAGAAGGTGGTTGAAGTAAAATATTCTGATCAGACTCACCTTAGGTCCAGAATGGGAGAAGATTGTAATGAGAAATTGATCGTTATTTAGAATGATAGAATCGGTCGCATGGAGAATGTATCTTGTTGGAAGTAAATGGTCATCAGATTCACTCTGAATTTGGTATGAAAGAAGTGACTATTTTGATGAAGAATTAGAGTCTACATGACTACGATTAATTAAATATGATGATTCTTTGTTGACTTTTATTTCAAAAATCATAAGTTAATTGGAGAAATTACGATGCAAGCTTGGTGAAAGAAAGGGGGAGTGAAAAAGATTTAGGACAATTGTATTATGAGAAGAAATGGTTGTTGGGAATCGTACTCAAAATATCGTACCTAGGAAAATCGTACTCAGTCTCAGGAAGAAAAAGATTGTACCCATAATGATTAGGATGATCGTATCTAGGCCAATTGTACTCAGAAAGATCATAATCTTAACAATCGGATTTGAGAACTATAGCAGCCAATCCGCAAACGTATTCATAGGTATGAGAACGAAGTTGATGGGAAAAGAGAAACAAGTTTTAAGTGGTATCGTATTCAGAATAGAAATAAGTTGTTGATCAGACTTGGTATGCCATCGTAATCAGAGAAGGAATTGATTGAGATCGATGAATGAAAAGAGAATAAAAGAATGAGATCAACAATGTGGTCAACCATTTCAAAATGGTTGAATTACTTTTTAGGTTTCCAACTAGGTCAAGAGAAGAAGTGAATAGGTAAAAGTGGTTTGTAAGTGGATATTGTTGAATGAATTGTCAAGAGGGAACTTGGAATTCAAAAGAATGATTGTATTCAACATTCAGAGTGGTATCCATTTCTTTATACATTTACATTCAATTGATGCAAAGCTTTGTATTAAAGAAATCATATTCAGAAAATTGGACTCGTGAATTGAAATCGGACTGGAAATTGAAATGAAAGTCTAAAGAAGAAGTGAATATTGTAGAAGATTCGAGAAGAATCGAGAAGCGTTGACAAAGCCAAAATGCACTAGAGATTTTAGGGGAAATTATGATTTGGGTTAATTTGATTAAGCGGGAAAGATCTTTTAGATTCCCTCCAAATCTCTCATGGGTAACCTATAAAAGGAAAAAAGCACATTGTACTTTTATAACGACTGATGTACTATTCACCGTAGAAGAGAGATAAGCTTCGAGTTTTAAAGAGAAGAAGAAGTTTATGTATTCCCTTGTGCTGAAGAAGTTTTGAAGGAGAAGTGAAAGGTAAGAGACAAGATCACAACGTTGTATTCAGCTTGTCATCGTACTTAGTGATTATTGTACTCTGCTAATTACCGTATTCGGTTGATCATCATATCGAACTGGATAATCAGGATTGGGATTTTCATATTGAGATTTCTGGACTGAGGAAGAATCATACAGGGAGAATCGTACTAAGTTTTTCATACTCAAAATTAAAGTGGTGTCGATTCATCTCTACCGTATTTTATCAAAGTCATATTTTTTGTACCTGGGAGAATTGTACTGGGAAGAATCGTATCAGAGAGAATTGTGCCTCAAAGGAATTGGACTGGGAAAAACGAACTGGGAATATCGGACTTGGGTTTTCCTTAAAAATTTCAGGAAGTTCTTACCATCTTTTGGGTAATAAAGTGAGGAAGTGTTTTAAATTGAATATTTTTGTGGAATTGAAAAGAAGCATAGGTAACATGAGTTGTTACATAAATTTTATATTACCCTATTTGTGCTAAGAGGGTGCACATGCATTATTGGAATTGTTTACATAGTGTTACATGAGTGTAAAGGTATATCATACTCATTGTATTCCAAGGATTGATTTCCAGTGGATTGTGTGGCATTTGATCATTTCCAAACCATACTAAGGATGTAACTATTCTTATTGAATAGTGAACCTTGTAAATTTTTGTGTTCCCTTGGAAGTGTGGTTGAATTGTTTTCAGAAGGGATTTAAATATTTAACAGGAGGTGAATGTTGTTTCTAAGAAACATAAAAGAAAAAAGTATCACTAATTCACTCCTCCCCCTCCCAGTGATACAATTACATTGATTGGGCACTTTCACTCTTGTTGTTATACTGACGACTGTTCGGTTAGTTCTGGTGACTTGTGCTACATACAGTTCACATCTAGAGCAACTGGATGTGAAGACTACTTTTCTCCATGGTGATCTTGATAAAGAGATCTATATGCTCCAACCGGAAGGATTTTCATAAGAAGACAAAGAGAACTTGGTTTGTAGGTTGAAAAAATTTCTGTACAGTTTCAAGCAAGTACCAAGGTGTTGGTATAAGATATTTGATTCCTATATCATGAGCCTTAGATACAAAAGACTTCATTTAGATCCTTGTACATATTTCAGGGGTTCAGATGATAATGATTTCATCATTCTTCTTTTGTATGTGGATGACATGT
Organism: Viscum album; assembly: GCA_963277665.1. Lineage (NCBI taxonomy): Eukaryota > Viridiplantae > Streptophyta > Magnoliopsida > Santalales > Viscaceae > Viscum > Viscum album. The sequence continues at coordinate 798,073,438 of OY728150.1, read as the reverse complement.
TGGTTTCAGGCCCCAAAAAATATCAGATCCACGAGACGAAGGCATAGTTGGATGGAGAGTTTGATATGAAATACTTGGGACCATCATACAGGATTCTTGGGCTGCAGATTTACTGAGACAAAAATAATGGGAATATTTGTCTATCACGGAAGAATTACTTACAGAAAGTCTTGGAACACTTCAACATGCAAGACTGTAAGCCAATATCTATCTCACTTCCTATTAATTTCAAGTTATCCTCTATGATGAGTCCTAACAGTGAAGTAGAGAGGATGAAGATGTCTCAAGTATTGTATACATCAGTAGTGTTTAGTTTAATGTTTTCCACGGTTTTTACTAGACCAAACATTTCACATGCAATGGCAGCAATTAGTTGGTACATGTAGAATCTAGGACGGGAGCATCAGAGAACATTGAAGAGGATCCTGAGATACATCAAGGAGACCTATGATGCTGTATTATGTTACTGAGGACCAAATTTCACTATCAGGGGCTATTTTGATTCAGATTTTTCAGGTGATTATGAACATAGGAAATCCAATACTGGTTATGTGTTTAATCTTGCAGGGGGAGCTGTGAGTTTAATTTCAAAGTTACAGTCAGTTGTGGCACTATCCATGACAAAGGTAGAGTACATTATAACTACATAGGCTTGCAAAGAGGTGATTTGGATGACAAGGTTGTTGGAGGAGCTTAGGCACAAACAAAGGCAGATTTCATTGTTTTGTGATAGTCAGAGCACCTTATAAATTGTAAGGAATCCATCTTTTCATTCTAGGACGAATCGTATTGGGGTACAATATCACTTTTTCTGAGATGTGGTGGAGGAAGGAAGTATGGACATGTCGAAAATTCACACTAATGAAAATTTGGCGGATTTCCTGACAAAGGCGGTTGACTTTGATAAGTTTAGATGGTGCAGATCCTCGAGCGACCTTACAGAGATGTGAGTAGCATGATTTGGCAGATAGAAAGGATGTGTGGAGATGTGATTGGCTCTCAATAAAATCTCCAAGTGGGAGATGTGTCGGTAAAATTATTCCACATACGGTGGCTGCCCCTTGCTTTGTCAAGGGAGGTGGGCGTGGGTGGCAGTTGAGAAAATGAGTTGGGTGGCCAAACCCCACCAAACCCACTAGTGAAGGATGAGCAGGAGGGGGGGGGGGGTATGAAACCTATAAATGGGGCTCTCTCCCAACAGATCTCATAAAAAATCTACAACTTCACTGATCTTCTCACTATCAGTTCATTTTTAGTGGTATTTTGTGAGGTAGTTTTCCCCAATTATTCAAGAGAGATATTTATGAAGGTTTTCTCCTTGTAATAGTCAGGGAGTGTGTACCTACTTTTACCCATAATGATCCTTCTATTTGATCATAGTTTCTTACCACTTTCATTTTGGGGGTTTTTCCACGTTACATCCAGTGTCATTTATTTATGCAATTTTACACTTTATTTTTTCTCGTGATTATCGTTGTACCAGTAGGACATTCATTTTTGATCCCAACAAGTTTTAGCATTCAAATACCACCCAAGACGGGGACAAGCTTAATTTCTCGACATTGAAAACACATCAAACCAATGATGCCCAATACCACCCTCACATGAAGAAGTGCAGCACCTCCCCATTTCCATCACTCAGGCTTGCCTCCGTTGGCGCCCACTAGATAGTTGAACACCATCTCACATCTGAATCCATCCAGAACCTCAAGTTGGACACATGCTGATTACCGGAGGAAGTAAAAATCCCTGGATATCGACATTGAATTTGAATAATATTCCAAAAAATCTAGAATCTCTTGAGGAATTAAAACAGATCCGTGATTTGGAAGCATGCCAAAGAACCTAGATCATCCTACTAAAAGAGAATTGTTTACAAATACGGGGGATTGCTTCCGCAATTACTCAATCAAGATATGAGCTATTATTTTACTATTTTCCTATTTCATTTTACTATAATAAATCTTTTGATGACACACTATTGATCTTTATAGGCCAAGCCGAGGAGATTATCCCCCTATTGATTAAATCAATACTTAAATGTTAATTATCTTATATTCATATCTCATGAATTTTTTAACTACATTTAATATTATGATATCTCCTTTTATTCTATGCAATTGAACTCTTCTTTCTCCCTGGTTTATATGCATAGGCCACTTGAAGCTTCTTCATCGTTGTGGTTATAAGCAGTGTGATGAACCATGAGTGATCGAAGTTATTCGATCACACACACCTATTGTGAGGTGTGGAAAAATCTATTTATTTCTCCCTATGGAATGTAGTATTAGTAGTAACCAAAACTTTCTCCAAGGATCAGTTTTTAAATCTAGTTTTTACAATGCAAAAAAATTAAGTGGAATAAGATGGCTAGGACTATCAAACAAAGAAACAAGTGTTTTGAGAATAAAAAGGAGAGATAATTTTTTGGGGTTTTTGGGTTGACTTCCCTTTTGTAATGCTATCACAGTCTTTTCAATTTGAGTCTCTAAACTATGTTAATTGATTAAACGAAAGGATTAATAATCGATTTTCCTTTTTTCACCCTTGATTAGGTTTGTTTGGTAATGAAAATAAACCTCACAATTTATTTGTTTGGACTATTCTTATTCCAATGCGTAAAAGTAACAATAACTGTTCTTTGAATTTCTAGAGTAATTCCAAATCTAGTATTGAAAATCCCAAGTACCCAAATTAGGCCACTATTTTTCCTCACGTTCTTAGAAATCACTAAACACTCTCCATTTAATTCCAATCTTATCAATCGATATGATTTTAAATTAATTGGAGGGAGAAAAGATATCTAAACCAAGGAAATAATTCAAACTCATATTTAACAGTAAACACAATCACATTCATATTAAATTATTAAATTAAGAATTGAAAACCTTTATATAAGGAAAAAGATCCTGAAATTGAATTAAGCTCACGATTCAAACATTCCAATTAGGTCATCTACCCTTCACCCAACCACTTAAGGTTTTTACCCCTCCACTATATAAGAAACAATGGGAGATAGAGGGGTAGAATACATGTTAAAATAAAATGTTGGAATCCTCATGTTTTAATGATAAAAAATTGTTACTCCTGTTTAATCTATCTCATATCATGTGTAAATATGCTTTGTTTCTTTATGATTCAAATAAATGTTCTCAAGATCTTGATTCCTACAAATCAATACTGATTATTGTAAACTATATTTAACTTTGGTCTATAATGATTTCTTTTATGAATGATTAAGTCTAATTCATTTGGTGAATATTACTGCTTAAGTCTATATACAGATATTTGACTAAGTCTAAGAAATTGTGAGTCTGCCACCGGTTCTGGTTTTCTGGCAAAGGACCCAGACATCGTGACCTATGAACTGTGACTCAGACACTGTGACCCAGTCACCGTGACCCATACACCATGACCAGACACTGTGACCCAACACCATGATCAGACACCGTGACCAGACACTATGACCCAAACACTGTGACCCAGACACCGTGACCAGATACCGTAACCAGTTTCAGATCTCATGAAGTCTATGACACCGGTTCCTTACTAAGACACCATTCAAAGTTTGGAAAAGGACCAGACATTGGGATCCTAACACCACATCTTTGCTATCGGTTCCTGATCTCAATACAATTATGCCATCATGATTATCTCACCACTGAAAGGCTAAGAAGAAGACACTATTTCATGGTGACATTGTTTCTAGATAGACTGTGACACCGTTCTTTAATATGTTTTGTCATTTTTAATTTAATTTCTAAGGGTCATATTTGAGTCTTTTAAATGCACTAACATAATTAATATTTCTTTGTAGACATGTCGCCTAACGGTATGAGGCTTGAGGTGCAGGATACATGCATCTTTTCGGCTCCAACACATGCATGCCAAGAATAAAAAGAAAATCATGGCCTTGAAACAAGTGACGTGAAGTAGTGAGTAGCAGAAGCACAAGCATTTGAAAAGTGGACTGATACATGTAATAAGAAACAACTCAAGAACATACAAAACACTATTGATTATAAGGTTGGACTACCATAGATAATAACCCACAATCATCTTCACAATACCAACTCCACGAAGAACATGAGCTAGATCTAACTGGAAACCAGAGCACCAAACTTGTGATACTCTGTTTCTCACAAGAGGACTCGATACTTGCATCTGCTTCATCCTATAAGCCCAGAGTTTCATAGAATAACACTCAGAGCACTTCTAATATTTTCTCATCATCTTTTCTCTATTGTGTATTGTTTTTATTTTTTGAGCAATGTATGTGTGTTGTATTAAAAATACACACTGTCTCCTGCACTTAACTGAAGGATAAAAGATATCCTTCCTCTCATATCTTTTTACACTTGTTTACTCCCATAGATAAGGGTGGAAGATATCCTTGTGTGACCTGATGGTTTTTATCCACGAGAAAATGTGGAAGAGGTCATGTGACTTGGATAGTCCTGTGCACTATTTTTTACCCCGATCTAGGGTGTGGATCAAGTTTATTAATATAAAATGCTTGGTGGCAGGTGATCGCCAAGTGGAGTGGATTATGTCTCGGCTTGAGACTGTACCACTTGTTTTATCCGCTATGTTGTTTAATTTAGTTTTTCTCTGTTTTACAGTATAATTTAGAAATCGCTAGATTTACTTTGATAGTTAATCTTGGATAGAAGTTATAATTGTTTTTCCTTATTAGAATAACTTCAAAAGTAATATCAATAACTCAAATTGAGATTACTGAGAATTAATCTATCTTCAGAGAAGTTATTTGAACATTCAAACTTTTATAACCGTATTACCTTGATTGAATGGGCTGTATTCAATTTTGTTGGGGAACCTTTTTAATAAAACTTTTTAACAGAAATTTTTATAGATACTCAATTCACCCCCCTCTTGAGTAATCTACTCTGACCAACATTTGGTATCAAAGGAGTTTATTAAGACTGTTGTTTAAACTATTCAACTGTGATTTTAGTTGTACTTTAAGGATCTGTAAATTTTGATTAATTCTAAATTTCTAGCTCTTTCAAAGAATTTCTTTATTATGGATAATAGAATGGAAGGTGCTGCAACAAATCGACCACCATTCTTTAATGGAACTAATTATTCCCAATGGAAGATTAAAATGAAAATTCATTTAGAAAGTATGGGTTTTGAAATTTAGTCATCAATTATAGATGACTATAAGATTCCTGGTACTGATAGAATTACTTGGGATGACCCAACCAAGACTACCTATAATAATAATTACAAAGCCATGAATTCTTTATATTTCTCTTTAGGATATGATGAATTTAATAGAATTTCTGTATGCAAAAGTACCCATGAAATTTGGGATACCTTGTCTATTTCACATGAAGGAACTTATAGTGTGAAAGAAATGATACTTAATACTTATACTATTAAATATGATAACTTTAAAATGAAACATGATGAGCCTATTTTTGACATGTATCTCAGGTTCAATGAAATTGTCAACACAATGATTTTTCTTGGAAGAGAAGTTACTACTAAAGAAAAAATCATGAGGATTCTCAGATGCCTACCTGATAGATGGAGAGGAACCTCTGTCTCTATTAGAGAGTCATGTGACATCAAAAAATTACATGTCAAAGAACTCATTGGGAAAATAATGATGTATGAAGAGGAGTTCAAAGTCAATAAGGAAGAGGGGGATGAAACCAAAAGAAAATCTATTGCATTTAAGACCACCACCTCTAAACCGAAAAAGGGGAAATTGGAAGTCTCTGTAGAAAGTTCCAGCAGTGAACAATCATCACCTGACAGTGATGAGGAGATGGCTCAATTAGGCATAAGGTTTAAGAAATTTTACAAGGAGAATATTTTTTTTAGAAATCCTAACTTCAAAGGAAGATATTATCAAAAGGGAAGCTGGAAGAGAGATTGGAAAAGAAGTGACTAGTCTGATGAGATAACATGCTATGAATGTAAGCAAAAGGGACATGTAAAGGCTAACTGTCCCAAGCTCAAGTGTAAAAAGAAATATGAGGACAAAGATAGAAAGTATAAAAAATCAATAAAAGAAACTTGGAGTACTTCTGAGGAAATTTCAAGTGACTCAGAGTCATCACATGATGAATAGACTAACAAATCCAATATGCATTTCATGACAAACACATATGAGATAACCCTGACATCTCCTGTACAAAATTCCTATTATTCTGGAGATGAAAGTGATTTTGAAAATATGTGTAAAGAAGAAATGTTTGAGTATTGTAATATGATTGAAGAGACATGTAATGAACTAAAAGATAAATACAATTCTTTAAAGAAACAATATTCTCTTACCTCAACTGTTAAATATGAACTTACTATAGAAAGAGAGAAAAATGTTTAATTACTCAAAGAAAACAATGAACTAAAGATATATAATGAGCAATTGAAAAAGTACCGTGAATGGTTTACTAATGATAAAGATAATTTAGTAAAAATGCTAGGTAAAAAGATTTCTCTTAAATATACTACTACTATTGGCTATCAACCTGGTAAATAAATTTTAGAAAAACCAATTTTGTTTATAAATCTAGAACATACAGCTTTACTTTTAGTTTTGGAAAAGATTATTATAATTTAAATTATGATACACTCTCTACTGTTTCAATATTTTTTTGGACCAAATAGAGTTTATTTTTCAAGAACTTTACATAATTATTATAGTAAACCTATGAGGCAGACGTGGGTTCCTAAAGCAGTAGTCACTAATATTACTGGACCCAAACAAATATGGGTACAAAAGTCTATTTTTATTTGACTATTTTGTAGGAAAATTGTTTAAATAGCTCCTGTAAAAGCTTATGGTACTTGGACAGTGGGTGTTCAAGACACATGACAGGAGACTATTCATGCTTCAAGAACATAATAAAAATTGATGGTGGACATGTCACTTTTGGTGACAATGCTAAAAGAAAAATCATTGGACTTGGCCAAATCAGTAACTCTAACTCAGTTTTAATTTCCAAATTACTTTTTATTGATGGATTGAAATATAATCTGTTTAGTATTTCACAACTATGTGATGATGGATTTCATGTTAAATTTAAAAATAATGCTTGAAATGTTTTTAATTCTAAAAATGAATTAGTGTTTTCTACATTGAGAAATGAAAATGTATACTCTATTAACTTAGATTATTTAGTTTCTCAAAATTCTTCACGTTTAAGTGTATTTCACAAAGAGTATTGTATTTGTCATATGGGACTAGGACACTATAATATTAACTCCCTTAGAAAGATAACTATAAAAAAGTTAATCAAAGACCTACCCAAATTTGAGTTTCTAAATGATAAAGTGTTTAATCATTATCAGAAGGGAAAGAAACAAAAAAATTCCTTCAAACGGAAGAAAGAAGTGTTAAATTCTCAACCTCTCGAACTGGTTTACATGGATTTGTTTGGACCATCTAGAGTTTCAAGTTTAAATGGGAAGCACTATGTTTATGTTCTTATTGATGACTTTTCTAGATATACTTGGATTTTATTTTTGGCTCAAAAAAGTGAATCCATCTCTCATTTCACCAAATATGATAAAACTGTAGAAAATATTAGTGAACTTAGAATTAAATCCTTAAGAAGTGATCATAACTGTGAGTTTGAAAATCAAGAGTTTGAATCCTTTTGTTCCCAAAATGGCTATAGTCATAATATCTATGCCCCTAGAACAACTCAACAAAATGGAGTTGTAGAAAGAATAAATAGAACCTTGTAAGATATTTCTAGAACCATGATTAGTGAATATGAATTACCTATTCATTTCTAGTCTAAAGCTGTAAATACAACATGAAATATCATTAATAGAGTGTTTATTGGACCCATTCTTAAAAGAACTCCATATGAGTTATGGAACAATAGAAAACCCAAAGTAAACTAGTTCAAATTTTTAGGTTGCACAATTTATATCCATAACACTAAGTAAAATCTTGACAAGTTTTCATCCAAGAGTGATGAAGGAATTTTTCTAGGATATTGAATATCTAGTAAATCCTATAGAGTGTTTAATAAAAGAACTAAATCTATGGAAGAATATGTCCATGTCATGTTTGATGAGACAGATCCACATGAGCCTAAGACCACTCTAGAGAACTTGGAGGATGATATGTTAAATCTGGACATCAATGCAAATCCTCTAACCATCCTATAAAAGAATATGTGAAAACATCCAGTTCTTTAAATTCTCTAGATTCAAGTCAGAATGAACTATAACCTACTAATGAACCTAAAATCACTATTCCCTCTTTTTCTAGAGCTGTTAGATTCCTTAAGAACCATCCTTTAGATGTTTTTGTAGGATATTTAGATAAAGGAACTCAAACTAGAGATTCTCTTAGAAATCAAGTTGAACATCAAGTTTTATTGTCACAACTTGAACCTACAAACATTAATGATGCTATCAATGATGAATTTGGGGTGATGGATATGAAAGAATAACTTAATCAGTTTGAAAGGAACAAAGTTTGGAAACTTTTTGACATAACTAAAGACACATTTACCATAGGCACTAAGTGGGTGTTTAGAAATAAGGTAGATGAAGCAGGTAACATAGTTAGAAATAAGACTAGATTGGTTGCATAATGGTATAATCAAGAAGAAGGAATTGACTAGGAGGAAACCTTTTCACTAGTAGATAGGCTTGAAGCCATTAGAATTCTACTTACTTATGATGCTCATCTGAATTTCAAACTATATCCAATGGATGATAAGAGTTCATTCCTAAATGGGTATATAGATGAGGATTTCTTTGTTGAGAAACCCCCTAGTTTTATAAATCCTCACTTTCCAAATCATGTTTTTAAATTATCAAAAGCATTATATGGTTTAAAACAAGCTCCAAGAGCTTGGTATGATAGATTAAATACTTTTCTTATTTCTAAAGGTTTTACAAAAGGAATAGTTGATCCTATCCTTTTTATAAAATGAATTTCCAATGATGTTTTAGTAGTTCAAATTTATATAGATGTCATTATCTTTGGATCTTCAAAAAATTATTTTTTGTATTGAATTTTATAAAATGATGCAAAATGAATTTGAAATTAGTATAATGGGTGAACTAAAAATATTTCTTAGATTTCAAATCTTTCAAAATAATGATGATATTTTTTTAAATCAAAGAAAATATACTAAAGATATTCTAAAACATTTTGTCTTGGATATAACTAAAAGTAGTGACACTCTAATGAGTACTAATTGTAAGTTGGATCTTGATGAAGATGTAAAATCTATTGATCAAATCACTTACAAAAGAATGATTAGAATCTTACTCTACATAACTGCTAGCCGACCTGATATTATGTTTAGTGTATGTATTTGTGATCATTTTCAAGCAAACCCTAAGGAATCTTATTTAAATGTTGTTAAAAGGATTTTTAAATACCTCAAACATACACCCAATCTAGGAATGTTCTATCTCAGAGGAAAATCATTTGAGTTAGTTAGCTATTCTGATGCTGATTTAGGTGGTTGTAATCTAGATAGAAAAATCACCTCTGGAACATGTCACCTTTTAGGAAAGTCTCTAGTATCATGGTGTAGTAAGAAACAAAACTATGTTGCATTATCTACTGCCGAAGCTGAATACATAGCTACTAGTAGTTGTTGTGCACAAATTTTGTGGATGAAACACAAATTACTAGATCATGGATATCAATTTAGGCATGCACCTATAAATTGTGAGAATAAAAGTGCTATTAACATCTCAAAAAATATTGTTTCACACTTTAGGACAAAACATATTGATGTAAGACATCACTTTTTGAGAGACCATTATCAAAAAGTTGATATCACTTTGGAATTCATTAGAACTGAATATCAACTTGCTGATATATTCACCAAACCATTACATTCTGAAAGAATAGATTACATCATACATGAATTGGGAATGATAAATCTTAAGTATGAAGTGTACTATTTCACAGCTTACTGTTTCATAGTTTACAGTTTCACGAGTCACTATCTTAGAATTACTGTCTCACTCTCATAGTTCTGCAAGTTATTGTCTTAAATTTTCCGCCTCATGTTTACAGCATCATGGTTACTATATTCTAGTTACCATTTTTCACATACTATTTCAAAAAATACGGTCGCACCGTTTTGAAGTCACACAGTAGAGATGATACCATGAAAACCTATTATGGTCTCACTGTGAAAGTTTGTTTAGGTCTCACCATTATAAAACATTTTGTTTTATTTATATATTATTACCCGTATCACTGTAATTGATTATTTTATTTCTTTTCTTTCCCATGATTTTGAATTTGTGATGATTGATATCCCTAAATGATAAAAATGAAAGAGGTTTCACTCTTTTCATCACTCGGGCTCTCTTCTCTCAAACCATAAGTCCTCCTTCAACCATTCAGTTCTCTCTCTCTCTCTCTCTCAAACCTTCATTGAATTCCTAGAATGAGACGTCCGTCATCATCAAATCCTGCGAATCACAGATCAAAGAAGAAAATGAAAAGAGCACCGAAGATAGCACCCGAAGGTCCTTTGAATCCAGATCTTGTACATAGAATAGTGGTATTAGAAAATGAGATCTACCCTAAGTGGTTACTATCAACTAAGTCATTGGTATTGAAAATACTGATAGAGAAGGGATGGCTGGCCTGGTTCATAAAATAGAAAAGGCTGATTTACCCAAATCTAGTTGCTCATTTTTATCAGTTTGTTCAATTCTATTTCAATATAGAAGATGATTTTGTTGTAAGAAGTTGGATCAATGGCCAAAGATGTACCTTTTCTTCAAGGTTATGGGATGCTTACCTAGGGATACCTCATGAGGGAATTTTTTAGGACTACCAGAGAGGTCCTCCTCCTCCCAGTGATATCTTTGTTTTAGAAGAAGCCTTGAGAAGCTTGACTGGAAATAAAACAAATAGAATAGATATTACTGCTGAGTTGGATGGTGAAACCAGATTGTTGTTTAAGTTTATTCAGAATCTAATTAGTCCAAGAAAAGGAGGGTTTTCTACCCTCAAATATCAAGATGTATTTTTGATACATCTAATGAAGAATAGACACAAGATTAACCTATGCAAGTATGTTATACTTCATATGTGTGAGTTGATAAAGACAACCTCAAAGTCTACCTCCTTGTTCTACTCAAGGTTAATATCTGCTATGTTGTATGCTAAAGGAATGGTTGTACTGAATGAAGAAGTCATCAAGGACTATGAATTCTATATCTCAAAGGTTACAGTCAAAAGAATGAAAATCAGTTGAAATCCATGGAAAAAGGATTGGGTGGAGGATAATGAAAGGTTGTATGAAAAGTTTAATTCGGTTGAGAATTATTCAAGACCTAAGGACATCTCTGATCCTGGTTTGGAATCTGATGAAATTTTTGTCTATCCCATTGAAGAAGAAGAGGAGGAGGTTGTTTCACATACATGGGAAATTGTTTTAGATAGGGAAGACAATGAACCTATTCCTCAAGACATAGTTGAGAAAGAAGTACCTGTTCCTGAAGAAACTGTTGATTTGGAAGAAGAAACTTCTTCTAGAGAAGAGTCTGTTGTTAATGTAAGGGAAAAAGCTGTTCTAGAAGAGCATCTAGAAGAAATTTCTCTTGACAAAGAAGCTGCTTTTGAGGAACACTTAGAGGAACAAGCTGATCCTGAGATTATCCTCTCTGCTGAGGAAATAATGATGCAAGCCTTTTAGTTTTCCAGAGAAGAAATGGGTGAGGATATTGAGGATGAAAAATTGGAAACAGATCAAAGAACTAAATCTCTTAGACCTATGATAGATGCACTTGTTGAGGTAGAGCATCACCCTAATCTAGAAAGTATTGAAATTTCTAACCCTATTGATCAAAGCACTTTGGAAACCTACTACAAGTTCCCTAGCTACTTTGATTTTAATGATACCCAGGAAGCCTCAGTTAAAGGCATAGACCTATCTATTGTGTTTCAATTGAAATCGGTCTCTGCTCCTGAAGTAATCTCTACAAATGAAACTAAACCTGTCTCAACTCCTGTTCCTAAGCCTTCACAAGAACCTCCAACTTTCATGAGTCAGAATGATCTGAAAGCCTTTGGAGATACTTTATTGGCTGGAGTTGAAAAGATCATGAACTCTCAACCCACTCCTAAAACAAACCTAAGTGAAAGAGATTTTGACCTACTATTATAAAAGATCATATGGTAGATTAAGCCTAAAATGATTCATGAAATTAAAGAGGTTATAATTGAGAACAAACAGTTTAGTGATGAAGTGAAGTCTCTTAGAGCTATGGTTGAAGATATGCAGAAAGTGTTGAAATCAGAACCAGATCCTATTTCTCATCTTGTTGAGGATGTTAGTGGTCAGATTCCACAGGAAGTTGCCTCTCTGATTCAACCAAACCTAACTTCCTTAGATGACAAGGTGGTTGAGAGAAACAAGTAGATAGTTCAAGAAATGTTTGATCTTGTTATTGGTCTAAAAAAATTGACTGATGAGTATAAGGGATATATATAGAAAGTTTTAAATCAACTCAAGTCCCTCTCTATAGCTGTTGCAGCCTCTAATACCTCTGGACAGTCATCTCAACCCTTTGATAGTGATCTGATCAAAACTGTTATTAAGGAGGAACTTTAATCAGTGCTAAGTGGATTTGACAAGGATATTATATCTATGGTTGTCAAAAATAGAGACAAAGTCCTTGATTTGGTAAGGATTCATTCAAAAATTTCAAATGATTCTTAGGAAGAAATTACTAAGAAGGTTGATTTCTACTTCAATAGGATTTTCTCTAATCAGGATTTGATAAACCATTTCAAGTACCTTGTAGAGAATTCAAAAATTTCTCCTGTCACTCAATCTTTCAAAACTCAAGTTCAAAAGCTGAAATATTTAACTCCTATGTTAGAAAAGTTTATGGAGAACAAATATAATTTTGAGAAAACGATGCAGTATGGTGGTGAGATTATTACTAAATTCATCAAGTTATTGAGCCTTATCTTCATGTGCAGAGCACTGTTATTGTGGCTCTTATAGCTACACCCTTGTGGCCTAGTTTACCTTCTTCCTCATCCACTACCTTTGCCTCTACCTCTATGTATGTCTCTCAAGATTTGAGTCAGATCAGACCTATTATCCTTGACCAATAATTACCTCAATCTTCCACCAAACCTACCTTGGCACCCTTTATTTATTAAGGGCTCCCTCTTCCTTCTCTGATAGTTGGTTCACTACCTTCTTCAACTTCTACCTATGCTCCTGTGGCTCCTCTTAATGTTGCTTCCAAGTGAAAAGAGAAGACATCCAGTGTTGAAGAAAAGTGAACAATATCTTTTGATAGGGATATTTTTTATTTTTCGTTACCTACTTCTTGTAATGACACACCTTTCTCCATCTAATGCACTGTGAACTCTTATTGTCTATTCTCTTATTTAATTTTTCCATCCTTTTGATAATCCCAAAAGGGGGAGAGCGACATACACTAAGGGAGAGACACATACACTAAGAATAGATATCTCACTCATATGATTTGTGATCATCAAAAAGGGGGATATTGTTGGACTCCTCATGTTTTAATCATGTTTTAATGATCACAAATTATTAATCCTGTTTAATCTATCTCATATCATGTGTAGATATGCTTGGTTTCTTTATGCTTCAAGTAAATTTTATCAAGATCTTGATTCCTATAAATCATGACTGATTATTATAAACTATATTTAACTTTGGTCTATAATGATTTATTTTATGAATGAATAAGTCTAATTTATTCGGTGGCTATTACTGCTTAAGTCTATATACAGATATATGGCTAAGTTTGAGAAACTGTGAGTCTGCCACCGGTTCTGGTTTTCTGAAAAAGGACCCAAACACCGTGACCTAGACACCATGACCCATACATCGTAACCCAAACACCTTGACTAGACACCGTGACCATAAACCGTGACCAGACACCATGTCCCAGACACCGTGACCCAAACACCGTGACCAGACACCACAACTAGTTTCAGATCTCATGAAGTCTGTGACACCAGTTCCTTACTAAGACATTATTTGAAGTTTGTTAAAGGACTAGACACCGTGATCCTAACACAACATCCGTGCTACCAGTTCCTGATCTCAATAAAATTATGCCATCATGACTGTCTCACCACTCAAAGGAAAATTAAAATACACCGTTTTGTGGTGAAACTATTTCCAAGTGACACAGTTTCTAGATAGACCGTAACACCGTTCTTTAATTTGTTTTGTCATTTTCAATTTAACTTCTAATGGTCATATTTGAGTTTTTTAAATGCACTAACATAAATAATATTTCTTTGTAGACATGTCACCTGACAGTATGAGGTATGGGGTGCATGATACATGCATCTTGTCAGCTCCAACACATGCACTCTAAGAATAAAAAGAAAATCATGCCCCTGAAACAAGTGACATGAAGTAGTGAATAAAAGAAGCAGAAGCATTTGAAAAGTGTATTGATAAATGCAATAAGAAACAAATCAAGAACATATGAAGCACTCTTGATTATAAGGCTAGAATACCGTAGATCAGAACCCACAGTCATCTTCACAATACCAACTACATGAAGAACATAAGCTAGATCCAACTGGAAACTAGATCACCAGACTTGCGATACTATGTTTCTTGCAAGAGGACTCGATACTTGCATATGCTTCATCCTATAAGCCCAGAGATGCATAGAATAACACTCAGATCACTTCCAATATTTTCTCATCATCTTTGATCTGTTGTGTATTGTTTTTAGATTTCAAGTAGTGTATGTGTGTTGAATTAAAAACACACACTGTCTCCTACACTTAACTGAAGGATACAATATATCCTTAATCTCATATATTTTTACACTTGTTTACTCCAACAGATAAGGGTGAAAGTGATCCTTGAGTGACATGATAGTTTTTACCCACAAAAAACTGTGGAAGAGGTTGTGTGACCTGTACAGTCCCGTGCACTTTTGTTTACCCCGATCCAGGATGTGGATCAAGTTTATTAATATAAAATGCTTGGTGTAATGTGATCACCAAGTGGAGTGGATTAGGTCTCATCTTGGGACCAAACAACTTGTTTTATTCGCTGTGTCTTTTAATTTAGTCTTTCTTTATTTTACAGTATAATTCAGAAATAACTATATTTACTTTGATAGTTGATCTTGGATAGAAGTTATAATTGTTTGGATTATTAGAATAGCTTCAAAAGTAATATCAATAACTCATATTGAGATTACTGAGTATTAACCATTCTTCATAGAAGTTATTTAAACAGTCAGACTTTCATAACCATATTACCTTGATTGACTGGGCTGTATTCAATTTTATTAGGGAACCTTTTTAAGAAAACTTTTTAACAGAAATTTTTATAAAAACTCAATTCACCCCCCTCTTGAGTAGTCTACTCTGACCAACATAGAAAATAGAGCAATATGAAGAATAAAATAGAATTATCCAGAGAAGTAGTAGTGATCCTCTCTCCCCTCTGCATATCAGCAAGCACCCCCTTTTTATAGAGGGTGGATGTTCTTCTATCTTACTTTGAATCTTCATTAGTTTTCTTTCCAAAAAAATTTAATTACCCATCAAAGATATATTTTCAAATTCTATGTATCTTCTTATTTCCAATTTTAAAAGAAGGAATGTGATTTGTTCCCGCTTAAAGGGGAGATTAAGATTCCTTAAACTTGGACCAGATCCAAGTTTCCATTTTTCTTCTTAATTTCTCCCTAAGACTAGGGTTTTATATCATTATTTACCATGGATATAAATTGTTCAAGTTTTGTTGCACTGTTGTGGTAGATGAATTCGACACTGATTTTCCAGTGTTGTTTACACCCATAGGCATCACATAGCCATTTCTATGTGACATAGTTGAACTCTTCACCCCTTATGTACCCATTTTTATTCATGGTGTCACATAGCCAATTCTTCTATCCCTCACATAGTCGAATCCTTTCATGGATTCACATAGCCATTTTTTCATGGAACACATAGCCGATATATGTGGCCAACATGATGTAGCTAATTTGGAAAATCTTCATGTAGCTGTTTCCC
This sequence comes from Viscum album, assembly GCA_963277665.1. NCBI lineage: Eukaryota > Viridiplantae > Streptophyta > Magnoliopsida > Santalales > Viscaceae > Viscum > Viscum album. Next base: position 798,057,417 of record OY728150.1, on the reverse strand, counting down.
AAAAAGCATGATGTAGTCAAACTTCTTCTGCGACTATCACATAGTAGAATATCCTTGAATGAAACATAGCCATTTCTCGACCCTTCCTTGGTGCAACAACTTTTCCTTGGTGATCTTGTGGTGCAATTATGATGGTAACAGTGAAAGGTGACTCACCATTCTCATTCGGCCTTCCTTGTGGCCGAATATGGCTCTTGTAATGACCCAAACTGTTATAAATAAAATTCCCCATTTTAATTTATTTAAATTACTCATCCTAAAATATGGTTATAGAAAACACATGCACTTATATTGTTTTATTATATACAATTGGATTTAAATGACCATTAAGTATCATTTTTGTTGATAATATAGTCACTGAATAGTGATCACATGCTTAGTATAAATATAAGATTTTAACAAATCCAATTGACACAGACAAAGGAAGTGATACCCTCAACCAATAGGATTGTATTTTATGAAGCCCATTTATTAGAGCCTCTGAGGGAGATAGCTTTTCTGGGATTTTACCTTTTCCAAGTCCAAGATGAGATCCACTAACTTAATCATGAGAAAAACCTTTTATGTGAAAATTTCAAGCTCATCAAGATCATGACCCAAACCATGTTCATTGAACCACCCCATAAAAGCTCAACCATCACACACCTTACTCTTAGGGAGTTTTCTGGTGTATTAGAGATATATGTATCAAGACCCTAATAATATGAACATATGCATTTTTTTAATAGAACAATGAATATATTTTCATCCTATTATTGTTACTTTGTAAATGTTTTTTATTTTGGATAAAATGAAGAACAAATTGTATTATTGGATAATATTCATATTCAATTAATCAACTTATGAATTAATGGATTTTTGAAATAAATAATACTTTAATAAAATATTATTTTTAAATATTTTTTATCAAATATAAAGGAATATATAATTTTTATAAAGTCAAATGTAATTTTTTTGTAAGGGTTTGAAAACTATTATTGTTATATAAACCCAATATTTATTAATAAATGTCAATTTTATTTTAAAAGTTAAAATTAAAATATTTATAAAATTATTTAGATAAAATAAATATTATTTTTTGAATCATAATATCGAAATTATCCAGTGGTTAATTTTTCATAATTTTCTGAGATAATCAAATTTTCGAGTAAAAATTAAATACCGTATAAATATACATTGTGTATTATGACATCATAATGACCCAAAAATGATGAAATAATAACTATAAATTATATTAACGACCAAATATATTTTTCCCTTAAAAATAATGTGATTTTAAGTTTATTTGATTTATTTTTTAAATCCATTATGAATCCTCCAAAACTTATAATATATTTTAAGGTTTTAAAATCCATTATTTAAGAGTGTGACTCACCTGCACATAAGAAAATAAATTATTTTAATAAGTTTGGTCTTTGACCTTATAAAATAATAAAACTAATCCTATATGGAAAAAATCATCGGCAAAAACCATGGGATGATTTGTGGTTTTTTATATTTTATTATGCAGAGTCCAAAACAAAAATAATAAATAAATCCTAATCTTTTCCTATATAAATCCACCCAATCTCCCAGTTCTATTCACTCAAAATCCTTGAAGCACGTCCATACTCTACCATCCACTCTCTAGAGTCCTCCCAAGGTTCCCCCAGCTCCCAATAATCCCCTCTCAAGCATTTGGAGTCACACACTTAAGTAAGAGATCATCACCTTTCTCTTCTTCTTTCAATTCAAGAACCTTCATTGAAATTAGTCTATATAATTTTAATTGGTTATATTATAATTCATTTATTATCATTACCTTACTATCAAATTAGTTTTATTTTAATGATATACCATTTATACTCTCTCATTTTGACTCTTACCTAAGTTGTTACTATGCTGAAATTTCGTAAGGGATTTCTCTTTTCTCATTTCCATTCAAGAACTTTTTTATGTTATGTTTCTTAAATTACATTTTATTATGTTGGAATATGTTCTTAATTACTATCCATTTAATTTATAAATTATGAGACACCTTTTCGCTCTCATTAATCCCCCCATTATCATTTATATACACCAATTACTATGCCAAAATATAGTTAGTAGTCTTTTCTTTCTTCAAGTTTCTTCATTACCTTATGACTTTTATTTACAAATTTATAATATTGGGATATGATTTTCCATATCCATATTATATCCTATTTTATTTACATGTTATGAGATACCCCTTTCTCTCTTATCAACCCATTTTTACAAATCTTTATGTGACACTGTTATGCTGCTGAATTTTCATCATAATCTTCCATGCCAAAATAATTATATAGTGAATACCATATCCATTTCTTATAAAGGGTGTTCCCATCTATTCACATATACTTTTTGAATGGGGAATTAAAAATATTTATTCTACACTCCCTAATTGTGGAATAAATTATAATGATGAATTAATCCATGTTTTATAATCTATGTGTCACACTTAAGCACGAGAATGAAATGAATATGATGGGTGAACCCAGATAACACTCAAATGCATTGGGTAATGTTTATTATCATGATATGTCATGTTAGGACATGGAGTGAACCTAATTCATTTATGGTACTTTGTCCACCATGATGTATTGGTGGGTTTTTCCTTGAACTATGTTTATGATTTAGTGTTTTAAGTTTTTTCCACATTTCCCATGATGCCTTTATGATTATCATGTTATATCATGTCTCATGATTCATGTTCATGATTCCTACTCTTTTATGCCCCATTGATATGGATATTGTATAAAATGTACCTCCTTATTACTTTTTTATTCACTTATTGGGCTTTATAAATCACCCCTTTCTTATGTTTTTTCCCAAGTTATCCCATATAGTTTTAAAATCTATGGAATTTTAGAAGCATGTTAAGGAAGTTTGTAATATTGTTGTTGTATCTCATGTTCAAAATGTTATTCTATGTACCTAATTCCCAAAGACACTATACTTATTGATATTTCAGGTTGTATTAAGTGTAATTTTAGGTAATAAATCTTGTATTAATGTGAAATAAAGAGCAGAGTTTCTATAGTTTGTATCAGATAAAAAATTTATTTATTTTTGGGATTAGGATTAGAAAACTCTAGAAAAAGCCTTAGGGATAAGAATAAGTATAATAAAACATACCTATATTTTGGTAAGTATAGAGTAAGTGGTTTATCAAGAAAATACATCCCTGTCTTGATACTACAAGTGTACATGGTTATGGCACAGATGTATCTAGGGTTAACAACTCCAACAAGGTGTCTCAGGCCTAACTTGGGGTAGCATGGTACACAAAAACAGACCTTAATGCAAACCTGGTTTGACAAACCTGGGTGATATTCTTTGTAAAACTCATAATCTCATTACGAACCATTATTAAGAGAATAAAAAAATCCCATAAGAATATATGATAGGAAATAGATCATGGATAACATATATTGAATCCTATAAATTCATAAGTTAAGTAAATAAATTTAATCCATATGTTATCCGTTTAATTTTATTGGATTCCTATTTATGTTTTTAATGGTTTTAAAAGTAATAATACTTAATTCTATATTAGATAAATTATAACCAAAATAAAAAAGTGAAAGGTAGGGTTATCGTCCATAGTTCTATGAATTCCTTTATATCATGAAAGTTTAGTAGAACTATTCAAAAACCACTACAAATCTTGGAAGTGGAGCTTTCAGTGAAAATGGAAAATGGGGAAATTATTTCATCCCCAATATATTACTCTTCCCCTATCACAATTTGTAGGCTAAATTTCCCAGTGAACCTTATCATACTACCTTTGGGGGAATTTAATGCAATTCAGGGCATGGATTGACTTTCCCTTTAGAGAGCCAACATAAACTACCGTGGGAAGTAAATCATTCTCTGTATGGTGAATTGACCCCCAATTCCATACTAGTGCAAGGAGGAGGATGAATCTTCTTTATTACAATCATCTCAAACATGGATATTATTTCCCTATGAGAAAACGTATCTAGCTCACATGATTGAGCATAAGGAAATGATCATCCTCAAAGACATTCCTATTGTGAGGGAATACGCTAATGTTTTTCCCAATGAATTGTATGGTCTTCCTCCTAGCTAAGAGGTTGAGTTTTCTATTGAGCTCACACCTAGGGTGTTTCCGTTATCCAAGAATCTGTATAGAATGAATATTGCAGAACTTGAGGAGCTGAAGAAACATCTACATGGAAATATGGATAAAGGGTTCATATGCCCATATGCTTCACCATGGGGGGCACCAGTCTTATTTTTCAAGAAGGATGGTTCAATGTGACTTTGTATTTATTATTATGAGCTTAAAAAGATCATGATAAAGAAAAGTACCATATACCTCAAATTGATGACTAGTTTGATTATCTATGTGGGCCGAAATACTTCTCCAAGATGGATCTTTCGTCAGGATATTATCAAGTAAGGGTGAATAAGGAAGATATCCCCAAGATTGCTTTTTGTACAAGGTACATACACTATGAGTTCATAGTGATTCTATTCAGACTCAATAATGCTCTAGCAATCTTCATGGACTTGATGAATAGAGTCGTTAAAGATTACCTTGACAAATTTGTGGTAGTCTTTATAGATGATATTCTAATATAATCTAGAAACCAAGGAGGAGAATGAGGAGAATTTGAGAACTATGCTAAAGACCTTGTAGAAGGAGAATTTTTATTCCAAGTACAAAAAATGTGAGTTATGGTTGAAGGAAGTTTCATTCTTGGGGAATATCATCACAAACATTGAGATATCATTGGATCCTTCAAATACATAAGTAATTTAAGGATAGATGATACGAATATCCATAACATATATCCATAGTTTCCTTGGATTAGCTGGGTAATATCATCAATTTTTTATAAATTTATCATGATTGTCAAACCCTCTAACCAAGATAACTTGTAAGAGAGTCAAGTTTTCTTGGAGTGATTAATGTGAAGAAAGCTTTAATGAGTTGAAAATAAGGCTTATCACTACCCTTGTTCTCACACTACCCACAAGTGGAGAACTTTTCATAATATTTAGCGATGCTTCAAAGAAGGATTGGGTTGTCCATTGATTCAAAATGAAAAATTCATAGCATATGATTCAAGGCAGTTGAATGTTCATAAATAGAACTATCCAACGTATGATCTGTAGTTGGCTGTAGTGATCTTCACTTTGAAAATATGGTGGAATTATCTTTTGGAGGAGAAGTGTGAAATATATACAGATCACAAAAGTCTCAAATATATATTGACATAGAATGAGTTGAATATGCAACAACAAAGATGGTTAGAGTTGATCAAGGACTATGACTGCTCAATTCACTACCATCCCGGTAAAGTGAATAAAGGGGAGGATGCTCTAAGTATAATGGATCTAGTAATTTTATCATTGATGAGAATTAATAAGGATCCAATATTCTTAGAATTGAAGAGGATGAACATGGGAATCATAAAAGAAGGAACATCATCAATCCTTTCACAAATTAATTCTCAACCGTCTCTTCTTGAAAGGTTAAAGGATACTAAAAAAATGTCATGGGAATTTATAAGAAAGTGAAAACTATAAGAAAATGGAAATACTTGGAGTTCAATGTTAATAAAGAAGGTGTGAGATTTGGGTCAAGACTAGGTGTTCCGTCGAACCCTGAGTTAAAGAAGGAACTATTAGATGATGCACATAGTTTGAATTTCTCCATTCACCTAGGAAACACAAAGATGTATTGAGATATTTGAGAGCACTATTGGTGGGACAATATGAAGAAATAGATTGTGAAGTATACATCAAGATGTCTTGTATGTCAGTAAGTGAAAGAGGAAAGGAAAAAAATCAAAGAGGATGATACAAACATCACCCATACCCACATGGAAATGGGAGAACATCACCATAGACTTTGTCACCATACTTCCAAATACATCTTATGGAAACAATGCAATATGGGTTGTTGTGGATCATCTTACAAAGATATCTCACTTTATCACAATTCGAGATGATTTCTCACTAGATCAATTTGAACAGATATATATCATAGAAGTGGTAATGCTGCATGGAGTACCACTATCAATTGTATTTGATCGAGATCCAAGATTCACCTCTAATATTTTGAAGAGTATCTAAAAAACTCTGAATACTGAGTTGAAATTTAACACAAATTATCACCCTCAAAATAATGGCCAAACTGAGTGGACTATCCAAATACTTGATGACATGTTGAGAGCATGCTCAATTGACTTCAAAGGAGGATAGGACCAACACCTTACTCTGGTTGATTTATTTTACAATAACAGTTTACACTCAAGCATCCAAATGGATCCCTGTTAAGATCTTTATGGAAAGAGGTGTAGAATACCTGCATGTCAGGATGAAGTTGGGGAAGGAAAACTGCTAGGCCATGAAATGGTCAAGGAAATGGTGGAAAAAGGCTAATCCATTCATAATCACATCAAGGCTTCTCATATTCAAAAAAATAGATATGCTAACAATCAACAATGATACTTAGAGTTTTATTTTGGAGACATGTTATTCCTTCATATATCTCTATGGAATAAAGTGATGAGATTTGGGAAAAAGGGAAAGCATAGTCCAAGATAAATAATCCCCTTTCAGATCCATGATTGCATTAGAGAGATGGCCTATCGACTAGAAATATCACCAAAATTATCTCAATTAAATGATTTATTCCATGTATCCCTCTTGAGAAATTACATACCGGACCCCTCACATGTACTCAATCCAGAGGTAGTACCATTGGAGAATGACCTTTCTTATAAGGAGAAACCAATGAAGATATTAGATCGTAAATAAAAAGTTTTACAAAATAAGACAATACACCTTATCAAAGTACTGTGGAGGAACCAAAATTTTGAAGAATTAATGTGAGAACTAGAGGATATGATGAAGCAGAGTTACCCTCATCTATTTTAGTGTGGTAAATGAAAATTTTGAGGGAAAAATTTCTTAAGGGGGGAATATTGTAATGACCCGAACTATTATAAATAAAATTCCCCCTTTTTATTTATTTAAATTTCTCATTAATGTTATTCATTTATTCATAAATTTTTGTCTACTCCCTTTAGTAATTTTAATGTAAAAGTTCATAATTAGTGTGAAATACTCATGCTTTAAAACTAAATATAATTTTTGAGCATTATTTGAATTAATCCATTCGATTAAGTTTACTATTTTATTTATAACTATCACCCCACTTATCCAAATTGTATTATTCTTATTTAGTAAGGTTCCTTATTCAATTTCCAACATATCATTAGAATGAATCTTTGGAAAATTAGGGCATTTTAAGGGTCATATGGGCCTTATAAGAAGGCCCAAAGAATCTATAAAGAAACTGGACCAACCATGAAGATAGAATTTTTGAGCTCAATCCAAAAGTAAAAATTATTTCATTCTACACCAAAAGTCAAGGGAAAATACAGTTTTTCTTGGATAAAAATTTCACATCCCAAATCCACCAAAAAGGAGCCCAAATGATTCTATGAATTCCAGCCCACCATTCTGTCTAGGAATTAAAACCAACACACAATTATGGAATTTTCTCATGATATAAACATCAATTAAATCTGAGTTTTTTAGTTTAAAAGATAAGATATAGAAGTCTGACATTTTATATGATATTATTTGTATTTGATGGAATCTTCCTATTAAAAAACTCATTCACATTTAGGCCATCAAAAAAGTATGGGTTGAAATTGAAAGATTAATTTTTTTTAATCAAACCGCCATAACTTTGGATCATAAAGTCCAATGGCCACCAAATGTTTAGGGTAGACTTTAAAAATTCAGGTATACAACTTTGAAAATGATTATTTCTCTATATTTGGCTATCTAGAGTATCAAATTGGCAACCCAAGTGGAGGGGTTGAAAAGAAAACAATCCACCTCTTTGGGCTATAAATACATTCCCCTATTCTCCTTGAAAATAGTTGTAATTTCAGAGAAAAGGAGGATATATTGGAATGACCAAGGCCTTGAAAAAGGATTTTTAGGATCTTACACACTCAATTTTTTACTTGATAGAACCTTCCTCCTCTATTTGTTTTCAAGTTATTTTGTGTTCTTCTTATTTGTAATCTTGTAATTTTGTTTTCATTTCAATAGAATTTTAATGTGTGTTTCTTCTTTTTAATCTCATTTAATCATAAAACATATTTTCTTAAATATTAATTCTCTTAAAATAGTTTAAATCTAGTTGAAACCCCTTCCCTTTTTTTTCTTCATCATTCAATAAAAATTCCATTATTAATTCTAACCACTGTTCGTGTATGTGTTCTATGCACAACTCTTTTCTTATCTCATTATTTTAATTCTACTTATAATTAATCACCATAAACACATATCACTATATTAATAACCATCTCAATGGATGAGTAAATCTACTATTAGGGTAAGTCATAATTTGGGGATATTAAGTGATTTAGATCATTTTCTCGATGAATATTCTTTAGGTTAACATTGTTTATGTTGAACTTAAAATGTCATGGATTAATGATAGGTTTTGTTTAACTTGTAGATTCCATGGATTATTGGAACTATAAATACACTACCATAAATTTTTTTTGAATGATTATAACCCTATGTTAATTTAAGGCTTGGATTAAGGCCTTAACACTTGGTAATTCTGATCAAAGTAATCTTGTAAAGTGAGTGTTAATTTAATTAAATATAAATCAAAGCTTAAGGATATCACAAGCTTAAATCCCTAATTATTAACTCACCCTAATCATTATTAAATTTTGAAATCAGTCTTAATTAATCAATCATTTCATCTATGCTCATCAACCCCCCAATCAAAATACAATCAATTAAAAACAATCAACTCTAAAATTTATACCATCACTAAGGATTATACCTGAGTGACGCTATACATATTAGCAGAGCACTGGATATTTGAATGGTTGATAGGCGATAATCGGACACACTTAAAATAGAACAATTTCTAGGGATGGTGTGTTGAGTAGTCAGTAGTTTTTCATTTTTTTTAAAAAAAAACAAAAAAAATTACAAAAAAAACCAAAAAAATCTGAAAAAAACACAAAGAAAAACCCACCTTCCTCATAAAAATCATATAAAAAAAAGAAAAACCTGCCTTCCTTATCCTTAAAAATTCTCTCTGAATGCCTCATATCCTCCCAAACAATTTCTCAGAACTGTTTGACCCTAAAATAGAAAAAAATCTTCACCAATTTAGGAGGAACCTTAGGGATAATCAAATCACTCCTGAACTAGTCATTTTCCAACCAATTGAACTAGATATGAACAATCCCAGTGAACAAACCCTTAAGGAACTCACTTCCCCTGATATAAATTACCAACCCCTTGGTATTAAATATCCAAATATTGAGTATGATTTTGAACTCAAATTGGGTTTGATTCTTCTTCTACATCATTTCCATGGGTTAACTGGTGAGGATCCAAATCTTCATCTCAAAGAGTTCCAAGTGGTGTGCTCTACTATAAAGCCTCAAGGGTTTTCTGAATCACAAATCAAACTTCAAGCATTCCATTTCTCCCTAGATGACTCTACCAATTCATGTCTCTACTACCTCCCCCTGGTTATATAAACTCATGGACTAACATGAAGCATCTATTTTTATAAAAATTATTTCTCACTTCTCGTAACACTTATATCTGAAAGGAAATAAGTGGTATCTGTCAATTCCCTAATGAATCACTCCATGAGTATTGGGAGTGGTTCAAAAAGCCCATGAAAACCTACCCACACCACCAAATACCTGACTAACTCTTGATCTAATACTTATATGATGGGTTATTAGTTATGTAGAGAACACTCATTGATGCCGCAAGTGGTGGTGCTCTTATTGATAAAACTATTGCAGTTTCACAAGATCTCGTAAGAAATATGGCTAAAAACATGCTATAATTCCATACTCAAGTACATACTCAAGTCAAACAAATATAATAGAATCAATCCATAGAGCCCAACAAGATGACTAAGTGTATGAGTGAACTTACAGGTCTTGTGTGACAACTAGCGGTGTCTACCAAAGCCCCAACCTCATCTTCTCCACAAACTTTGTTCCTTTGACCTATCAAGAATTGTGGATTCTGTATCTTGACAGTTCATCCAAATGACACATGTCCACAACTTCAGGAGGATCCCTCTGATTCAATGAAACCAATGTAACTAAATGAAGCATATGTTTAGAGGAACACCAACCCTCAATAATAAGGTCAGTTCATTAGAAACTTCAACCAACCCCATTCTGATACCTGCTCTTCTACCTTTAACCTAGGCTTGAGGTATGGTAATCCCATTTCTCATCCCCCTCAGTTCCCTCCTAAAAATCCAAACCAATTCCAATATGGTCAAGGTGGTGGTAACTTCCAACAAAATCATCCTTTTTTCCCTCAACCTCAAAGGATCAATCCTCCTTTTTCTCCTCTTGGATTTCACTATCCTAATGAGCCTTTCCAATTCCCAACCCAATACATGAATTTTCCGAAGAACCAAAATCAAGGAAATACCAATTCGGGACATGCCTCTTCTTCAAATAAACCATGGGAAAGTGATGTATAAGATCTTTCCTCCTTCACCCACTCCATCCTTAAAAACATTGAAACCCAAATTGGTCAAATTGCATCCCACTTAATCCAACAACAACAACAAAATTATTCCCAACTCCCAGCTCAAACATTACCAAACCCCAAGGGTAATGTAAGTGAAATTGCACTTATATCAGGAAAGAAAATTTCAATGCCTAATGAGGAGACCTCTAAATCCCATTTAAATATTGATCTGAAAAATGAAAAGAAAAATAAAATAGAAAAGGAACCTGAAGTCACTCCCCCACCTCTTTCCACCCCTATAAGGAACCCAATTCCTTTTCCTCAATCCATCTATAAGACAATGAAGTCCTTTGAACTCGATCCTGAAATGCTCAACATGTTTAGACATTTTGAAGTGAACATCCCAATCTTAGATTCCATCAAAAAATTTCTAAGTATGATATGTTTCTTAAGGAATTATGCACCCATAAGAGGCAAATTAGGACCTTTGAGAATGTTTCAACCCAACAGTCTATACCCATGAAGTGAAAAGACCTAGGGGTATTTACTATTTCATGCCAAATAGGGAGTTCCAACTTCTATGATGCACTCATAGACACAGGAGCCTCAATAAATGTCATGTCCAAATCTATCTTCTCCAACCTTGGTCTAGGTACCTTGAACCCAATAGGTGTTGTCATCCAATTAGACAATCAAAGCATAGCCAGTCCTTGGGGAATAATTGAGGATGTCCTTGCCCAATATAATGATCTTATCTTCCCATATGATTTCTATGTCCTTGACATGTAAGGTGAGGCTAACTCTTCTTGATCTCCCCTAACTCTCAAAAGACCATTCCTATTAAAAACAATAACTAAGATGGATGTCCATGCGGGCATTGTATACATGGAATTTGGTGACCAACTGGTCAAGTTCAATATCTTTCAAGCCACACAATACCCATCATAGGATCACTCTACCTTCTCAATCCATGTTTCTGAGGACACTTATAAGAGTAAATTGAACCCAATTTCATCATGTTCCAATGAGATTGGAGCCTGTAAAATTTTTACCATGATTAACCAAGTCATTAATGGGGAAGTTTATGTTGACCTTTCATTCATTGACTACATAAATCTAGAGGATCTTGAAAACTCTCTTGAATCCCATCTCAACTCTAATATATGCTATTCCACCTTGGACAATATTAAGTAAAATGAATCAAAATAAACTGAAAGCCCTTCCTCCATTATTGAGTTGTCTAACCCAGAAATGAAAGATGAGACTGATCTGAAACCTCTTCCTGCACACCTTAAATATGCATTCCTTTTCCATGATCACTCTTATCCTGTCATTGTCTCTACCACACTTACTGAAACCAAGGATTCTAAACTTGTTCAGGTGTTAGAGGAAAATAAAAAGTGCTTAGGTTGGAACCTAGATGACATACCAGGAATCAAATCTGCCCTTTGCATGCATCGCATCAATCTTGAGGAATCATCCAAACCAATTAGACAACAACAAAGAAGACACAATCCACTCATACTTGAGGTAGTTATATAAGAGATTACCAAGATTCTCCAATACGGTATTATCTACCCAATTTCTGATAGTGAATGGGTTAGTCTGATTCATGTGGTACCAAAGAAGGGTGGGATGACTATTGTCACAAATGAACATGGAGGGTGGTCATAACTCAAGTGAAAAACAAATGGTGTGTGTACAGAGATTATCGGAAATTGAATACTGAAACATGAAAAGATCACATTATTGATTTCTTGATGGATACACTAGCTATTACCAAATCCCAATAGCACCCTAGGACCAAGAAAAGACTAGTTTCACTTACCCCTTTGGAACATATGTGTAATACCCCAAGATTCTGCACATAAATTTAATGTTAAATGCATGAAACACTAAGTCTCTACAAAACACCACTTTTTTATAACCTAGCCATTAAAACATAATTTTACCACCTTTGTGATTTGAATTTCGAGAAATTGACACACACAATTACGTTCAGTAGGATATTTAGAGTCGAATATGACAAAATTATTTTTTTATGAATAGTAACATATCCTTATGAATAGTAACATACCCTTATGAATAGTAATGTTACTCTTATGAAAAGTAATGAATAGTAAATCATCCAAACAAATAGAAACTTCACCCATGAATGTATAAATATGATTTAGAAATCATATAAGTGAAAAAACGATCGTAGAATATTTTTGTATGTCATAAAATATTTTAATTACAATTTATGATTAATTTAATAATTTAAAATGGAAATATATTTTCATAAAATTTAATTATAAATCTTTACTTTATTGTCTTATGGTTATAAGATAATTTTATGGGACCTTGATTAATTTCTCAAGGTGTTATAAAATGAGTTATAGTTTTAAAGTTGTTTTTTGGAATAAATTATGATTTTATTTAAAAATTAAATTAAAAATATTTAGAAAATTATTTTTAAAAAATGGATTTCATTTTTTAATGATACATGTAGAAAAATGGTTGGGGTGAATTTTTGATATTTTTTTTAAAATACTTGAATTGTTTGTGAATAGTAAAATAAAGTTTTGAGTTTTCGGTATGTTTAATGACATCATAATGATGTAATAATTAATATAAAATACTAGTAGACTTGTGTAAATTAAAATATTATATGAGTTGTACCAATTTTCTAATACCATGGTAAAATACCATGGGAAACCCCATGGTTTTTCAAAAACCACTAATGAGGTGTCCTTTGAAATTAATAAAAAACTCTCTCTCTTTTACTATAAATTCCCTCCCATTCCTTCATTTTCTTTCATTAAAAACTTTTCATCCTCGAATCTCTGGTAGTTTTACCTCCATAGGAGTCCTAAAAAGATGTCCCGAAGCCCCCAAGGTCCCAACCATCATGTTTTAGGAGCTACTCTACAAGGTAAGGGAATCTACCACCCTTCTCTTTTTCAAGCACTCTTTTTATGTTATTATTTTTAATTTATTTTAGATTATGTTGGGATATGTCATTAAATATCTACCTTAATGTACATATTATTTATGAATGATGAGATACCCCTTTTCTCTTATCAGAATATTTTATGAATTTTTAAGCGATGTCGTTAGGATGCCAAATTTTCGTAAGGGATTTCTCAACTTTTCTTTTATTTCAAGTTCCTTTCTTTTCTTTTCTTTTTCTTTCATCACCTCCTTTAATAAAAAATGTTATGATAGCTCCAATACCTTAAATGTACTGATTTTTTTTTGATACTGTAATAATTCATCATCATCTCTCCTTTCCCAATATTTTATACTAAAAATGAAAACACCATCCAAGATGTGTTAATTTATCACATTCAAGGACGATGAATTTTCAATTTCTATTATAGTATTCAATTGAGGTCATTAAACCATTTTTATGGTTGAACCAGACTATAATATATATTATATAAATTAATTAAGGTTCTGGAATATTTTTTTAAACATGATATTAATTTATAAATTAAATTGAGTTTGCTGTGATCAAAAACCACCAATTAACCCAAACATTTATCATTAAAGTTTTATATAATAATTTATATTCACTCCCAATAACCAGATGAATTTTATAACTATATAATATTCTGAATGTTCACTAATAACATATAACTTCAATTCTGGACAACCATTCTCATTCTACATGTTTATTCACACATGAATATAAGTAATCCAATCATGAAAACCTAGGAAGAAAACGCTCCCAAACAATGAAATTGAATCTCTTAACCTATCAAAAGGCCATGAATGAGCCTAATAAGGTTATAAAAAATAAATTAAATTTAGAGTATTTTCTATAATTATTAATTTATGGACCTAAATTTTATTATTCACGTTGTTAAGATCAAGTGAGGAACACCTTCGTACTTAAGGTAAGGGTTTTCCACCCGAACCTCCATTTTCATTCGGGTTAATTTTATTATCTACGTACCTAACTTAAATTATTATTAATTAATATTTCCTCCTCATAAATTCTGTTTTAATGTCCTATATATTTGTACCAACCATAATCCTACCTTCATTTATAGGGAATTATATGTTTTAAAAGGATCCTTCAAAAATTCTTCCCGAAATACAAGCCCGACTCAAGGGAATTTCTCAAATTCTTACCTATTTTCAAGGAGAATCTATAATATGTTTTTAGAAACTATTATCTTTATAAAATAAAAAAATTTATTATGAAAATAATAACTCACTTAAATTATGGTTTTATAAAAATACTTTTCCAAGATAACTCTTCTTTTCAAAGTAAAAAACTATTTTTCTCAAAAATTACTCAATGATTTTATAAGAGTATCTAAATCTATTTCAACAGTCTTATTTATTATTATTTATTATTGGGATTAATATTTTATGATATCATCCACCATATTTAATTTATTGGTTTATGATTAGTTTGACTATGGATGTGCTATCTTAAAACCATTCACCAATTTACTATGAATGGTTAGTGTTTAGGCTTAATTTTCGGGGAAGGTTATTACATTTTATATGTTAGTTTAAATATGAATGTATATGTTGTTTATATTTATCCCAATTCATATGAGAAATGTATTGGACTTAGTAAGTGTTGGGTGGAGTCTGTTATAGCATCTTAGTGCATCGGTAGGTCTCATGAAACAAATTATGGTCTTGGCACGAGGCCTTGACAAAATGGATATTTATGGTCTTGGCATGAGGTCTTGACAGTATGGTTATGATGTCCCACATTATGTATTCCATCATTATTAAAATAGTATTGATGGTTCATGTGATTATTCGACTAGTAGAATTTACATGATTATGTTTTATTATAGAATTATTTATTTAGCTCTTAATCCTTCCATATTATGTTCAAGTTTATTTTTTTAAAGGCACATGTTTTTAGTTATTCACCATGCCTCATGTTTATGTTTTTGATATATTCCACTGTATTTCTTATCCTTACTGAGCATTTTATCTTACTCCTTTCTTATGTTTCATTTTCTCAGGACATGAAGACATTTATTATGAATGACCTGTAGGGATAAACTTATAGTTGTGGAAATTCCCAATAAAAGTTATGTTTTGTATATCATTCCAAGTTGTAATGATGAATTTATGTATATATATTGTTTACAAATCTAATAAACTACTTATTCCTTCGGTATGCATATTCCTTGTTTATATTCCAATGTAATAAAATAAGGCATAAGCTCTAGGAAATTGGGGTCGGGTCCTTACAGTTGGTATCAAAGGAAGTTTAGTAGAAAACTTAGAAACTATATTTAGAAAACCTAGATTAGGGAAAAATCCCTAATATAGTTTTTGAAGATAAAAATACAAGAACATACTGATATTTTGGTAAGGAATATATTATGTGTATATTTCTATAAAATACATCCCTATCTGGATACTAAAAGTGTACGTGGTTTTGGCACAGATGTACCTAGGAGTGAAAACTCCAACAAGGAGTTTCAGGCTTGACCTGGGGTATCCTGGAACACGACAATGGGACTTACTACGCAACTAGTTTGAAACTCCCTAGGGATATTCTTAGGATAATTAAAATTTTCTTTATAATCCATTATGAAGGTTTTAAATGTAGTTTTTTTCCTCAAAGAAACCCTGTTTATGATTTTGAGATTAGCTATTCAGGCTAAGTATTTATCTACATTGAGATTATACATTATGATTCATAACCTAATCTAGTGTATACCATTATTTAGAAATAGAACCTAGTTTAAGGAATAGAAACTGCATGAACGTGCATGTCCCATGTAGGGATTTACCTCCGATGAAAGATAATGATATTGGCTCTGCAGCTGCGAGTGGTGCAGAGCAACTTATAACTATACTGATACAAATTACTCAGGTTATGAATAATAACTTTACTCGAGTGGGGCATCTAGATCCAAAACATAGAGAATCTATGTTATATCACTTTATGTGACAAATACCCCATCATTCAATGGGACAACAAACCCATTTTTAGCTGAGCAGTGGATAAGTTCTCTAGAGAATATATTTCTTACCTTGGGATGTAATGAAAGAGAGAAGGTTGTCCAGGTAGTTTATCGTCTATCAGGAGATGTAGACCAATGGTGTCCGTTAATCCAAAACAAAAAGTAGGAAGAATAAATATAAAATATGGAATGAAGTAATTTTAATAAAATTTTCCTAGAAAAATACTTCCCTTGTAAACAACGAAACAATATGGAAAGGTAGTTTTTGAATCTGAAGAAAAAAGAGGATGGAAATGTCGCAAAGTATGAAGCTAACTTCACAAGGTTAGAAATGAATGATGTGGACTACATACGTAATCCAAGGAGTAGGATTTATCATTTCTTTGATGGATTAAAACCATTCCTCCATAGGGTACTAGTCTCCCAGAATTTCTCATCATATGAAGATATAGTCTCATGTGCTATCAAGACATAAAAAGAATTTTATATGTCTTATGAATTTAAAGGAAAGAATGAGAAGAAGAGGGCTACCGAAATCTCTGGAAAAGGAAATAAGAAAATGGGGAAGAAGGGAAGAGTTAAACTTCCACCCTATAGTAATTTTGGGAAGAAACACACCAGCACTTTCCTAAAGGGAATGGGATTTTATTACAAGTTTGGAGAAAAAGGCCACCAATCTCGTGATTGCAAGGGGAAGAAACAAACAAACAATGTTTAATGATATAGTTGTAAAGAGATGGGACATTATGCACATGAATGTCCTAAGATTCATGGAAATAGTCCCCAAAGAAGGCCAAGGGAGAAAGACCAAGATTATGTGGTCATAACTACTGAGGTTGAAGTTCCTAACGATATGGAGATAGGCAATTTAATTGTTTCCTCTAACTTATAAAATGCTTTATTTGATTCTGGATCATCTCATTCTTTTACATCTTCTAAGTTTACCAAGAAAATTAGACATGTCCAATTTGATTTAATAAAGGATTTGTAAGTAAAAACTCTTAGGGGGATGTATAATTAAAACAAATACGTGTCGATTAGTCCCCCTTAGGACACATAAACGTGCTTTAGTTGATAACCTTATCATAATACTCATGATTAACTTTTATATAATCCTCAACATGAGTTGTATTTCACGTTATGATGCGAAGATATATTGCAAGAAGAGGGAAGTTATGATTTTTGAGAATAGTGTTGAATCCATTATCTTTAGAGCAGAAACCTTTCCAGTTGATTCTTATCTAGATCTAACCTCAATATCCCCCACTGAATTCAATTATTGTGGAGGAAGGGAATGCAGTATCTATGGGTGATTAAAGGAATTTTCAAATAGAGTATGTACCTATTGTGCAAGAATATGTTGATGTGTTTCCATAGGATTTACCTAGACATCCTCTAGAGCAAGAAATTGAGTTTTCCATTGACTAAATTCTTAGATAAAGGCCTATATCAAAGAATCCTTATAGAATGGACACTGTGAAATTAGTATAATTGAAGGAAAAACTAGAGTAATTAAGTGATAAAGGATTTATTCTCCCTAGTGTCTCTCTATGGGGAGCGCTTATTCTTTTCATTAAGAAGAAAGATTGATCTATGAGGTTTTGCATTGACTATAAGGAGATCAATGCTATAATAATAAAAAATGTACTCCCTACTTCGCATTGAATATTTATTTGATCAACTTCATGGAGCCTAATATTTTTCAATGAATGACCTTCAATCTGGATATAATCAGTTGCTAGTAAAGAAAGAATACATTCCAAATACAGTGTTTCAAACCAGGTATGGGAATTATGAGTTTATATTAATGCCTTTTGTACCGACTAATGCACCCTATGTCTTTATAGATCAAATGAATAGGGTTTTCAAGGAATATCTTGATGAATTTTTGGTGGTATTTATTGATGATATCTTGGTATAATCCAAAATCTACGAAGATCATGAAAATCACTTGCACACTATTCTGAAGACTCTTAAAAGAAATGAATTATATGGGAAGTTTAAAAAGTTTGAATTTTGGATTCAATAAATTTCCTTTCTTGGACACATTGTTTATAAGGATGGGATATCTGTTGATCCTACAAAGATAAAGGCTATTCAAGAATGGACTACTCTAATGAATATAACTGAGGTACATATTTTTATTTGTTTAGCAGGTTATTCTCAGAATTTTTTTTCAGAACTTCACCTATTTAGCCAACCCAATGACCAAGATTACACATAAAGGGGTTAACTTCGCATTGAAAAAAGAATGCGAGGAATGTTTTGAGGAATTGAAGAGGAGATTTTTGAATTCTATGATCCTGACTCTACCATCAGGAAACGATGGGTTTGTGATCTATAGTGATGCATCAAATAAAGGAATTGGTTTTGTCCTTATATATAATCATAGAGTTATTATCTATGCATCAAGGTAATTCAAAATTCATGAAAAAAACTATAATACTCATGATATTGAGTTAGCTGTTATGATCTTCTATCTAAAAATATGGAGAAACTATCTCTATAGTGAAAGATGTGAGATATATATGGATCACAAGAGTTTAATGTATATATTCTCACAGAAAGAACTCAACATGATGCAAATGAGATGGATTGAACTACTCAAGGATTATGATTGTTCTATACACTAACCCCAGGAAAGGAAAATATGGTAGCTGATGCATTGAGCAGGGATCATGTATTCATGGATCTAATAAGGATGGGCATGGGAGTTATCAAAGAAGGTGAAACATAATTAAATTTTCAATTGGTTTCCCAATCATATTTATTAAAAAGTATTAAAATCTATCATCCTGATGATGATAACCTTCAAAAGAAAATTTATGCTGTGAAATATGGGAAGTTGGATGAATTTTTATGTGAAGATTTAATTCTGAAATTTGGAAAAAGGATATATTTTCCCTCTCTAATCAAGATAAAATGGAGTTATTATTTGATTCTTATTAGACTCCTCATGTGTTAATCATGTTTTAATGATCACAAATCCTATACATTCTGTAAATCTTATTAATCCTATTTAATCTGTCTCAAATCATGTGTACAGATGGTTGGTTTCTTTATGCTTTAAATAAACCTATACAAGATCTTAAGTGTGTTTGATTATTTTAAACTAATTTTAATTTGTGTTATAATGGATTTAAGTCTAATACATTATATGAATATCAATGTTTAAGTTTTTATACAGATATTTGGCTCAGTCTGAGAAACCATGACCCCGACACCGTGACCCAGACACCGTAACCCAGACACCGTGACCTAGACACCGTGACCCAGATAGCATGACCCAAACACCGTGACCCAGAAACCGTGACCCAGACACCGTGACCCAGACACTGTGACCCAGACACCATGAACCATAAACCATAACATAGACATCGTGACCTAAAACTGTGACCCAGAAACCATGACCAGACACCAAAATTAGTTTCAGATCTATTGAAGTCTGTGACACCGGTGACTTGCCGAGACACTGTTTGAAGTTTGGAAAAGGACCAGACATCCTGATCCTAACACCGCATCTATGCTACCGGTTCCTGATCTCTATACAACTATTTCATTATAACTGTCTCACCGCTCAAAGGCAAAGAATGAGACACTGTTTCATGGAGACACCGTTTCATGAAGACACCATTTCCATACAGACTGTGACACCGTTCATTAATCTTTTTTGTCATCTTTAAATTTAATTTCTAACAGTCGTATTTGAGTCTTTTAAATGCACTTACATAATTAATATTTTTTTAGACATGTCACCTGATGGTATGAGGTACAAGGTGTGGAATACATGCATCCTTTCGACTCCAACACATGCAATCCAAGAATAAAAAGAGAAGTGTGTCCCAGAAACAAGGGAGCATGATAACGAATAAGCATGATAAAGAAAAACCATGAGAATTATTGAGAAAAGAACTAACACATGATACTCAATACATCTGAATAACACACAAATCATTCATGAATCCAAAAGCTGGGACACTATAGATTAGAGTCAAGAACATCTTCACAATACCAACTCCATAAAGAACATGATCCAGATTTAACTAGAAACCAGAGCACCAGACTTGTGATACTCTATTTCTCACAAGAGGACACAATTCTGACATATTATTTATCCTAGGAGTCCATAGTTACATAGAATAATACTCAGAGCACTTCTAACATTATCTCATCATCTTTTCTCTGTTGTGCATTGTTTTTTAGCTTTCGAGCAATGTGTGTATGTTTGTATAAAAACACGCATTGTATCCTGTATTAAACCGGAGGATACAAGATATCCTTCCTCTCATATCTTTTTACACTTGTTTACTCCCACAAATAAGTGTGGAAGAGGTCCCTGTGTGACCTGTTGGTTTATACCCATGAAGAACTGTGGAAGAGCTCGTGTGCCCTGGACAGTCTTGTGTACTTTTGTTTACCCCAATCTAGGGTGTGGATCAATTTTATTAATATAAACTTATTGGTTCCAGGTGATCACCAAGTGGAGTGGATTAGGTCTTGGCTTGAGACTAAACCACTTGTTTTATATCTGCTGTGTTGTTTAATTTAGTGTTCTATATTTTACTGTATAATTCAGAAATCACTATATTTACTTTAATAGCTAATCTTGGAAGGAAGTCATAATTGTTTTGACTTATTAGAATAGCTTCAAAAGGAATATTAATAAATGATATTAATATTATTGAGAATTAATCAATCTTATGAGAAGTTATTTAAACAGTCAAACTTTCATAACCGTTTTACTTTGATTAATTGGTCTATATTTATTTTTATTGGGGAACCTTTTAAGAATACTTTTCATATAGAAATTTTTATAGATACTAAATTTACCCACCTCTTGAGTACTCTAGTCCGACCAACATTTGGTGTCATGGGAGTTTTTTATTCCTGTTAAGACTCTGTTTTTGAAACTATTCAACTGTGATTTCAGTTGTACTTTAAAGATTTGTAAGTTTCTCTTAATTCTAAATTTCTAGATCTTTAAAAATATTTCTTTATTATGGATAATATATTGGAAGGTGCTACAACACAAAAACCACCATTAGTTAATGGAACCAATTATTCCCAATGGAAAATTAAAATGAAAATTCATTTAGGAAGTATGGGTTTTGAAATTTGGTCTTCAATTATAGATGAGTATAAGATTCCGGCTACTGACAGAATCACTTGGGATGACCCAATAAAGATTGTCTACAACAAAAATTTAAAATACATTAATGCTTTATATTTCTATTTAGGAGATGAGGAATTTAATATAATTTCTACATATAAAACTACACATGAAATTTTGGATACTTTTTCTGTTTCACATGAAGGAACTTCTAATGTGAAAGAAACGAGACTTAATACTTATAATATTAAATATGATAACTTTAAAATGAAACCAAATGATCCTATTTATGACATGTATCTTAGGTTCAATGAAATTTTCAACACAATGATTTCTCTTGGAAGAGAAGTTACTGCCAAAGAACAAATTATGAGGATTTTCAGATTCCTACCTGACAGATGGAGAGGAACCTCTGTCTCTATTAGAGAGTCATGTGACATAAGAAAGTTACCTGTAAAAGAACTCATTGGGAAACTAATGATGTATGAAGAGGAGATAAAAGTCAACAAGGAAGAGAATGATGAACCCAAAAGAAAATCTGTTGCATTTAAGACCACCACCTCTAAACACAAAGAGAAAAGTCTCTGTAGAAAGTTCCAGTAGTGAACAATCATCACTTGATAGTGATGAGGAGATGGCTCAATTAGCCAGAAGGTTTAAGAGATTTTACAAGAAGAATAATTTTTTTAGAAATCCTAACTTCAAGGGAAGATATGATCAAAAAGGAAGCTGGAAGAAATATTGGAAAATAAGTGACAATTCTGATTAGATAATATGATATGAATGTAAGAGAAAGGGACATATAAAGGTAGATTGTCCCAAGATTAATTACAAAAAGAAATATGAGGACAAATATAGAAAGTATAACAAGGCAATGAAAGCAACGTGGAGTTCTTTTGAGGATAGTTCAAGTGACTCAGAATCTTTACATGATGAACAGGCCAACCAATCCAATATGTGTTTTATGACAAACACATCTGAGGTAACACTGGAATCTCCTGTAAACAATTCATATTATTTTGGATATGAGAGTGATTCTAAAAATATGTCTAATGAGGAAATGTTTGAGTACATAAATATTCTTCAAGAGACATGTAATTAACTAAAAGATAAATACAAATCTCAAATAAACAACATGCTCTTACCTCGACTGTTAAAACTGAACTTACTATAGAAAGAGAGAAAAATTCTCAATTACTCAAATAAAACAATGAACTAAATCTATCTAATGAGAAATTGAAAAATGACCTTTAAAGGTTTACTAATGGTAAAGATAATTTGGTAAAAATTCTAGGTAAATATATTTCTCCAAAATATACTATTGGTATTGGCTATCTACCTGGTAAAAGAAATTTTGGAAGAACTAATTTTGTCTCTAAATCTAGGAAATATAGCTTTACTCCTAGTTCTGGAAAACATTCAGCTAGTTCAAATAATGATACACTCTCTATTGTTTCAATATTTTCTGGACCAAATAGTGTTTATTATTTAATCACTTTACATAATGCTTATAGGAAACCTATGAGGTAGATGTGGGTTCCTAAAGAAGTAGTCACTAATATTACTAGACCCAAAAAAATATGGGTACCAAAGTCTATATTTATTTGACTATTTTGTAGGAAAGATGCTTAAAGAGCTCATGTAAAAGCTTATGGTACTTGGACAGTGGGTGTTCAAGACACATGACAGGATACTATTCATGCTTCAAGAATTTAATAAAAATTGATGGTGGACATGTCACCTTTGGTGACAATGCCAAAGGAAAGATCATTGGCCTTGGCCAAATCAGTAACTCTAACTCAGTTTTAATTTCCAAAGTACTTTTTGTGGATGGATTGAAATATAATATGCTTAGTATTTCACAATTATGTGATGATGGATTTTATGTTAAATTTGAAAATTATGCTTTCAATGTTTTTAATCTTATAAATGAATTAGTATTTTTTTCCTTAAGAAATGAAAATTTACATGCTGTTAACTTAGAATATTTAGTTTCTCAAAATGATTCATGTTTAAGTGTATTTTACAAAGATTCTTGGTATTGGCATAGAAGACTAGGACACTGTAATATTCAATCTCTTATAAAGTTAACTAGAAAGAGTTTAGTCAAAGACATACCCTAACTTTAGTTTCCAAATGATAAAGTGTGAAATCCCTATCAAAAGGGAAATCGACATAAAATTCCCTTCAAACCAAAGAAAGAAGTTTCAACTTCTCAACCTCTTGAAATGGTTCACATGGATTTGTTTGGACCATCTAGAGTTTCTAGTTTAAATGGGAAGCATTATGTTTATGTTTTTGCATATGACTTTTATAGATATAATTTGACTTTCTTCATAGATCAAAAAAGTGAAGCCTACTCTCATTTCATTAAATATGATAAAACTATAGAAAAAATTAGTGGACTTAGAATTAAATTCTTAAGAAGTGATCAAGGCCGTGAGTTTGAAAATCAAGAGTTTGAATCTTTTTGCTCACAAAATGGCTATAGTCATAATTTCTCTGCCTCTAGAACACTTCAACAAAATGGAGTTGTAGAAATAAAAAATAGAACCTTGCAAGAGATTGATAGAACTATGCTTAGTGAATATGACTTACCTATTTATTTTTGGGCTAAAGCTATAAATATAACATGCTATATTATTAATAGAGTGTTGATTAGAACTATTCTTAAAATAAATCCATATGATTGATGGAACAATAGAAAACCCAAATTAAACTAATTCAAAGTATTTGGTTGCAAAGTTTATATCCTTAATACTAAGGACAATCTTGAAAAATTTGCATCCAAGAGTGATGAAGGAATCTTTATCAGATATTAAATCTCTAGTAAATCCTATAGAGTGTTTAATAAAAAAACTAAATGTGTGGAAAAAAAATTCCATGTCAAATTTGATGAAACGTATCCACATGAGCCTAAGACCTCTTTAGAAAACTTGGAGGATAATGTATCAAATCTGGACATAAATTCAAAATCCTATGACTATCCTGTAAAGGAATCTTTGAAAACTTCCAATTCTAGAAATTATTTAGATTCAAGTCACAATGAATCTGAAATTAAAAGTCCTTCATTTTCTAGAGCTATCATAATTCTTAAGAACCATCCTTTAGGTGCTATTGTAGAAGATTTAGATAAAGGAACTCAAACTAGAGCTTATCTTAGAAATCAGGTTGAACATCGAGTCTTCTTGTCACAAAATGAAACTAAAAACATTAATTATACTATCAATGATGAATTTTGGGTGATGTCTATGCAAGAAGAACTTAATCAGTTTGAAAGGAACAAAGTTTGGAAACTTGTTGACAGACCCAAAGACACATTTACCATAGGCACTAAGTGGGTGTTTAGAAATAAAGTAGATAAAACTGGTAACATAGTTAGAAACAAGGATAGATTGGATTCAAAAGACTATAGTCAAGAATAAGAAATTGACTATGAATAGACCTTTACACCAGTAGCTAAACATTAAGCCATCTGAATTTTGCTTGCTTATGCTACACATCTAAATTTAAAACTATATCAAATGGATGTTAAGAGTGCATTCGTAAATGGGTATATAGCTGAGGATGTCTTTGTTGAGAAACCCCTGGTTTTACAAATCCTCATTTTCCAAATCATATTTTTAAATTATCAAAAGCTTTATATGGTTTAAAACAAGATCCAAGAGCTTGGTATGATAAATTAAGTACTTTTATTATTTCTAAAGGTTTTAAAAAAGGAATAGATGATCCTACCCTCTTTATAAAACGAATTTCCAATGATGTTTTATTAGTTAAAATTTATGTAGATGACATTATCTTTGGATCTTCAAAAAAAATCCTGTATTGAATTTTCTAAAATGATGCAAAACGAATTTGAAATGAGTTTAATGGGTGTACTAAAATTATTTCTTGGATTTCAAATCTTTAAAAATAATTATGGTATTATTTTAAACCAAATAAAATATACAAGAGATCTTCTAACATTTTTTGTCTTGGATAATAGTAAAAGTAGATACACTCCAATGATTATTACTTGTAAGTTGGATCTTGATGAAGATGGAAAATATTTTGATCAAACCACTTACAGAGGAATGATTGGAAGCTAACACTACTTAACTACTAGATGACATGAAATTATGTTTAGTGTTTGTATGTGTGCTCGTTTTCAAGTAAACCCTAAGGAATATCATTTAAATGTTGCTAAGAGAATTTTCAAATACGCCAAGCATACACCCAATCCAAGAATGTTCTATCCCAGAGGAAAATCATTTGAGTTAGTTAGATATTATGATGCTGAATTCGGTGGTTTTAAGTTAGATAGAAAAAGAACCTATGGAACATGTCACTTTTTTGGCAATTCACTAGTATCATGGTGTAGTAAGAAACAAAACTCTATTGCATTATCTACTGCAGAAGCTGAATACATAGCTGCTGGTAGTTGTTTTGCACAAATTGTGTGGATAAAAAAAAATTACTAGATTATGGATATCAATTTAGGCATGTACCTATAAATTGTGTTAATACAAGTGCTATTAACATCTCAAAAAAACCTATTTCACACTCTAGAAAAAAACATATTGATGTAAGATGTCACTTTTTGAGAGATCATTATCAAAAAGGTGATATCACTTCAGAATTCATTAGAATTGAATATCAACTCAATGATATATTCACCAAACCATTAAATTATTAAAGAATATATTACATCATACATCAATTGGGAATGAAAAATTTTAAGTAGTAAGTATACTATTTCACAGCTTACTGTTTCACAGCTTACTATTTCATAGTTTACAGTTTCACAAGTCATTATCGTAATATTACTGTCTAACTATAATATTTCTATAGTTTAATATCTTAAAATTTGTTGTTTCATATTTATGGTCTCACAATTACTATCTCTCAGTTACTACCTGGAACTTACTGTCTCGATCAATACGGTCACACAGTTTAGAAATCACACAGTTACGATCTCACCATGAAAGCCAGTTCTGGTCTCACCATAAAATTCTATCACGGTTTCACCGTAAATACACTGTATTGTTTTATTTACATACTATAACCCATATTGTGGTAATTAATTATTTTATTCTTTTTTACTTTCCTGTTCTTTTTATTTTGCAATGCTTGGTATCCCTAAATGATAAAAATGAAAGAATTTTCTCTCCATTCTTCACCCGAGCTCTCTTCTCTCAAACTGTAACCCCCCCATTAAAACTCTCTCTCTCTATCGAACCTTCATTGAATTCACAAAATGAAACGCCCGTCGTCATAAACTCTTGAGAAGCACAGATCTAGGAAGAAGATGAAAATAGCACTGAATTTAGCACCCGAAGGTCCTTCGAATCCAGACCTGGTGAACAGAGTAGTTGTACCTAAAAAGGAAATATTCCCTAAGTGGATTCTGTCAAGTAATTATTTAGTATTGAAAGTACTAAAAGCGCATGGATGGTTGGATTGGTTCACAAAGGAGGATAGACCGATATAATCAAAACTAGTTGCACAGTTTTATCAGTTCATTCAATTCTATTTTGATACAAAAGATGGGTTTGTTGTAAAAATCTCGATCAATGGCCAGAGATGTACCTTTTATTCGAGGTTATGGGATGATTACCTAAGGATAACTCATGATGGTATTTTTGAGGACTACCATAGAGGTCCTCCTCCTCCAAGTGAGTTATTTGTTTTAGAAGAAGCTCTGAGAAGCTTGACTAGGAATGAAACAAGGAGAAGAGCTATTGTTGATGAGATATATGGGGAAACCAAACTTTTGTTTAAGTTTGTTTAAAATCTGATTAGCCCCAGAAAAGGTGAAATTTCTACACTCAAGTATCAGGATGTATTTTTATACATCTTATAAAGAATGGGCACAAAATCAACCTATGTAAGTATGTTATACTTCATGTGTGTGAGTTGATAAATAAAACATCCAAGTCAACCTTCCTATTCTACTCAACGTTAATCTCAACTATGATTCATGCAAAAGGGTTGGTTGGACTAGATGAAGAAGTCATTAAGGACTATGAATTTTTTATTTCAAAAGTTACAGTCAAGAGAATGAAAATCAGTTGGAATCTATGGATAAAATCATGGGTGGAAGATAATGAGAGGGTCTATGAAAACTTCAACCTGGTTGAGCATTCTTCAAGACATAAGGATATTTATGATCTTAGTTTGGAACCAGATGAAATCATTGACTATTATGATGAGGAAGAAGAAGAAGAGGCTGTTGCACCTACAAGGAAAACTGTCCTGGATGAGAAAGATAGTGAACCTGTTCTCCAAGACATAACTGAGAAGGAAATACCTGTTCCTGATGAGATTTTTGATATGGAAGAAAAACCTACCTCTAAAGAATAATATTTTGATGTTGAAAAATAAAAGGATGTTCTGGAAGAACATTTAGAAGAATATATTTCTCTTGATAAAGAATCTACTCTCTGGGAACACCTAGAGGAACACAATATTCATGAAATTATCCCATCTGTTGAAGAAATAATGAAGCAATCCTTTTAGTTGGCTCAAAAAGAAATGAGTGAGGCTATTTGGGATGAAATCTTGGAAATATATCAAGTATATAAATCTATTAGTCTTGAAAAATATTCACATGTTGAGGGGGATCAGCACCCAAATATAGAAACTATTGATATTCCAAATAAAATTGATCCAAGATCTGTGGATACATGGTATAAATTTCTTAGAAATTTTTATGTGAATGATTCCCAAGAAGCCTTAGTTAAAGGTATATATCTGTCTACTGTGTTTCAATTGAAACTAGTATCTCCTCTTGTTGTTATAGTTTCAAAAAAAACTTGAGCCTATCTCAGCTTCTATTCCTAAACCTTCATAAGAACCTTCAAACTTGGTGATTCAGAGTTGAGAAAAAATAGCTCAGTGATGTAGTGAAGTCTCTATGAGGTATGGTTAAATATATGCAAATAATTATCAACTCAAGACCAAAACTTGTTGATCATACTATTGAGGATGTTGGTAGTCAGATTGCACAAGAATTAGCCTCCCTGATTCAACTTAACCTAACTTCCTTAGCTGACAAGTTGGCTGAAAGAAACAAGAAAATAGTTTAAGATATACGTGAGCTTGTTATTGGGCTTAACTAGCTGACCGATGAATATAAGGGTTGTCTCTAGAAAGTTCTAAATCAACTGAAGTCTCTTAATTTAGATATTATAGCTTCTAGTGCCTCCGGACAATCATCTAAACTATCATTGGATAGTGATCTACTCAGAATAGTTGTTAAAGAAGAATTTCAGTTGGTGCTCAGTGGATTTGAAAAAGAGTCTCTATCAGTGATTGTCAAGAAAAGTGATAGAGTTCTTGATTTTTTGAGAATTCATTCCAATATTTCCAATTATTCTCAAGAAGAAATAACTAAAATGTGGAATTCTACTTCAATAGGATCTTCTCTAAGCATGATATGACAAACCACTTTAAGTACCATGTAGAAAATCTGAAAATACCTCCTGTCACTCAATCTTTCAAAACTCAGGCCTAGAAAATAAAATATTTCACTCCTTTGTTTGACAAGTTCATGGAGAACAAGGATGACTTTGAGAAAGCAATGAAGTATGGTGGTGAGATTATTGCTAACTTTATCAAGCTTTTGAGGCCTTATCTTCATGTGCAGAGCACTGCTATTGTGGCTCCTGCAGCTGCACCCTTGAGACCTGGTTTTCTTACCTTCTCATCCTCTTCCCTTGCCTATAATTCTATATCTGTCTCTCAGGCTCTGAGTCAGATCAGACCTATTATCCTTGAACAAAAATTGCCTCAGTCTTTCACCAAACCTACCTTGAACCCTTCTATTTTTGAAGGGCTCCCTTTACCTTCTCTGTCAGTTGATTAACTTACTTCTTCCACTTATTCATCTGCTCTTGTGGCTTCTAATGATGATGCTGCCAGGGGAAAAGATAAGACAACCGATGCTTAAGAAAAGTGACTACTATCTTTTAATAGCTATATTGTTGTATTTTTGTTGCCCACTGTTTGTAATGACACTTTTTTATCCATCTAATGCACTATAACCTTTTATTGTCTCCTCTCTTATTTAATTTTGTACTCTTTTTGATAATCCCAAAAGGGGGAGAGACATGCACCATCAATGCACAATAAGGGAGAGACACAATAACTAAGAATAGATATCTCACTCACATGATTTGTGATCATCAAAAAGGGGAGATTGTTGGACTCCTCATGTGTTAATCATGTTTTAATGATCAGAAATCCTATACATTCTGTAAATCTTGTTAATCCTGTTTAATCTATCTCAAATCACGTGTACAGATGGTTGGTTTATTTATGCTTTAAATAAACCTATCCAAGATCTTAAGTGCTATGTCTGATTATTGTAAACTAATATTAATTTGTGTTATAATGGATTTAAGTCTAATATATTCTATGAATATCACTGTTTAAGTCTGTATACAAATATTTGGCTAAGTCTGAGACACCATGACCCAGACACTGTGACCCAGACACCATAACCCAGACACTGGGACCCATACACTATGACCCAGACACCATGACCCAGACACCGCGACCTAGACACCATGACCCAGACACCGTGACCAGACACCGTGACCCAAAAACTGTGACTAGACACTAAAACCAGTTTCAGATTTGTTGAATTCTGTGACACTGGTTCCTTGCTGAGACACTATTGGATGTTTAGTAATGGACCAGACACCGTGATCCTAAAACAACATCTGTGCTATCGGTTCCTGATATCTATACAATTATGCCATCATAACTGTCTTAACACTCAAAGGAAAATAAAGAGACACCATTTCATAGAGACACCATTTCATGAAGACACTGTTTCCAGATAGACTATGACACCATTATTTAATCTGTTTTGTCATTTTTCAATTTAATTTCTAACGGTCATATTTGAGTCTTTTAAATGTAGTGACATAATTAATTTCTTTGTAGACATGTCACCTGATAGTATGAGGTACGAGGTGCGGAATAAATTCATCCTATCAGCTCCAACACATTCACTCCAAGAATAAAAAGAGAAGTGTGTCCCATAAACAAGGGTGCATGATAACGAAGAAGCACGAGCATTCTTGAGAAAATAACTGACACATGTAACTCAATACATCTGAATAACACACAAAGAATTCACGAATCCAAAAGCTGGGACACCATAGATCAGAGTCAAGAACATCTTTTCAATACCAACTCCACGAAGAACACAAGCCAAATTTAATTGGAAACCAGAGCACCAGACTTGAAATAATCTGTTTCTCACAAGAGGACTCAATTATGACATCTACTTCATCCTAGAAGTCCTGAGTTTCATAGAATAACACTCAGAGAACTTCTAACCTTATCTCATCATCTTTTCTCTATTGTGTATTGTTTTTATCTTTTGATATGTGTGTGTATGTCTATATAAAAACAAGTACTGTATCCTATATTAAACTTGAGGATACAAGATATCCTTCCTATCATATATTTATACACTAGTTTACTCCCATAGATAAGTCTGGAAGAGGTCCCTATGTGACCTGTTGGTTTATACCAACAATGAACTATGGAAGAGGTTGTGTGATCTGGACAGTCCTGTGTACTATTGTTTACCCCAATCTAGGGTGTGGATCAAGTTTATTAATATAAACCGCTTGGTGGTAGGTGGTCACCAAGTGTAGTGGATTAGGTCTCGACTTAAGACTGAACCACTTATTTTATATCCACTATGTTGTTTAATTTAGTTTTCTATGTTTTACTGCATACTTTTAAAATCACTAGATTTACTTTGATAGTTAATCTTGGAAAGAAGTTACAATTGTTTTACCTTATTATAATAGTTTCAAAATTAATATTAATAACTAATATTAAGATTACTGAGAATTAATAAATCTTCTGATAAGTTATTTAAACAGTCAAACTTTCATAACTATATTACTTTGATCAATTGGGCTGTATTTATTTTTATTGGGGAACCTATTAAGAATACTTTTCAAATAGAAATTTTTATAGATACTTGTTGGCGAAAAAATTTAGGAAGAATAAGAACAAAAGGAAAGCCTTAAGGGCTACCTTGTGAAGCTTGTTCATAGAGCCCTTGCAGCCTCATGACCGGTGCAAAGCTTCCCCTTTGTGAATGAGCCACAAAGAAAGGAGGCGGGAGGTTTCACAAGCCCCTTTGACATTTGTGAACCCGCCATGGAGCAAGGAGATGGGAGGATTCATGAGCCCCTTTGATATTGGAGAACCTGCCACATAGAAAGGAGGAAGGAGGCTTCACGAACCCATTTGATGTTCGCGAACCCACCACTAAGCAAGGAGGCGGGAGGCTCCGCGATACCATTTGACGTTCCCGAGCCCACCATGGAGCAAGGAAGCGTAAGCCTCTGCAATTACGACAAAGTGTCATGTGTATTCCCACCCAGATTGCTCTCGTTCACAACGCCTCTTGCCTATAAATACTGGGCTCCCCTCGAGACCAAAGGATGGATCCTCTTACCTTTCTTCTTCTTAGCTCTCAAATCGAAAATCAAATTCTGCTCTACGAACCATGAGATCCTCAAGGTACTTTAGTATCATGAAGTGCCTCTCCCATGTTTTGAATTCATCCCCTCTTCAAAGAGGGATGCCCTTCATGGAGCCCACGAGCCTCTATAAAGGAAGTGGATTCCCAAGGGGACTCAGGTCTTCGTGGAGCACTTATGCTTCGCGAGATACCCTCCATGTACATGTGACCCACTTACTAATGCAGGGTCATTGTGCTTCATGAAGCATATTGCTTCGCAATACTATGCTTCACAGGTCACCCTTACTTCGGGAAGTACTGCCCCACAAATGCCTTTCCACTTCGCGAAGCCCCTTCAATATGCACCTATTCCCTACGCCTAGGCTAGGCCACTTCACTTTGCGAAGCATACCCCATCGCGAAGCCCCTCCACTACATGGAGCACCAGAGCTTCATGAGACTTCTACCTATGACCCCCTTTGCTCCACAACTTCTTTTCCTGTGTGACCCTCCAGGTTTGCTCGAAGTAATTTCAAGATCCATTGGGTGGTACTTCCTGTTGCATTACTTCGCCTCATGCTTCTTTGCATAGGCATGCCAACGATTATTGCTTCTTCACATAGCCACGATAACGTGGAACCCTCAATGGATCACTCCATAATACCCCCTCACCATGGCGTTGCTGATGCCTTCCCTTCCCCAAGGGTGGGTGGGTATCAGTTATGTAAGTCCTAGGGGTACAGAGTGAACCGGCCTTGTCCGAGCTGCAGGATGTTAAACTGCCAAGCACCATTGTCCTCAGCACATGAAATTAAACTGTGGCCTTGCCCCATGCATTATATGTGGGGTGCCCCGTCTCAGACATTCTCTACACCCACTGGCCTCCATGGGAGTGAGATCATTCCTCACATGGAATGAGATTCTCTTTATCGGAGCGGAATCTATCTGCAGGGAAAGGGCAACCACCTTGGTGTAAGCCCCTAGAATTTCTTGCAGGAGGTAGAACCCCTACTCCTCCTCTCTTCCTCAGTGCCAAATCCCTCTCCCTTTGGGCTTTGTCACCATGGGGCCTCCACTCTAGAGAAAGTCCCGGTCTCTATCTCCCTGGGCTACGGACCACACGTAATCCCCTATTTCCATTTTGAGTTACTAACTACGTGTCAGCCCCATTCCACTTCTCACGGATGTACCTTTTGCGACGTGATCACCAGGTCTTTGCTGCCTCTTATTTCTCACACTGAGCATGACTCATGTGGGCTTAGAGTAAGCATCAACCAAGACATCCTGTCAGAGTAGCCTAGAGTGTAAGCCCCAAACACAGTCCTGAACTACGTGGACTTTGATCCTTGCCAAGGCAAGGTATGTAGGAAATCTCCCTGAGGTTCAAGTTCACCTACAGGTTAGCCTAGAGTGCAATCCCCAAACACCATCCTAAACTACGTGGACTTTGATCCTTTCCAAGGAAAGATACATAAGAAACCTCCTTGAGGTTCCATCCCACCTATTGGGATGCCTAGAGTGTAAGCCTCAAACACCAGCATGAATTATGTGGACTTTGATACTTGCCAAGGAAAGGTATTTAGAAAGCCTCCCTGAGATTCAGTCCCAACAACCGTTGGTTTCGACCCCCCTTCACATCAGTTCCCACTCCTTCTGAACTACATGGACTTTGATCCTTTCCAAGGTAAGGTGCATAGGAAGCCTCCCCAAGGTTCAAGCCCAACAACCACTAGCTCTAACCCCCTTCACGTCGGACCACCTTCGTCCTGCATGACGTTAAACTGCATGCCCCCTTTTCGTCCTTCATGACGTTAAACTGCATCCACCATTCTAAACTACGTGGACTTTGATCCTTGCCAAGGAAAGGTATGTAGGAGACCTCTTCAAGGTTCAAGACCAACAATCATTGGTTCCGACTACATCATGTCAGTCCACCCCCATCTTGAATGGAATTAAACTGTATGCCCCTCTTGTCCCGTATAACACTAAATTATCCCCTATATAGTGGTAAGACATTGTGCCCCCATCCAATAGTAAGACGTTGTGAACCCCATTCAGCGATAAGCCGTTGTCAACCCAAACCTAGCGGTAAGCTACTGTTGTCCCTTCTGTTAGGACCTATATCGCTGGTTTATTCCAATGGAGTCAGACCAAACTTAGGCTACTAACCATGGATAAGCCTCAATATATCATTGGGTCAGTGTCCTTTGCACACACCCTGATTATATACCCCTTTTCTAACTATGTGGACTTTGATTCCCTGCCACGGGGATACGTAGGAGGTCTCTTTGAGGCTCAATCCCAACATCACCATCACCCTCGAGTCGACTCCATCTCACTCCCCATACACTTAACTTAACCATCCATTATCCATCTTGATTCTTACCCAGGCCGCCACATCCCGGTGGGATCACACCACCTCGTTTCCCATTCCCTTTAGCAACAATCGGGTAACTAACCACGTGTTTTACCCAATATCAGCGTGTCCTCTAGGGGTTACACCCATTTGATCCACTCCAATCAGTGTTTTTATCAGTTCGATCTATCTCCTTTAGACATTAAACTTTAGGAATACCCTGTGTTAAACATGAGATACTAAGGAAAACCTAAAAGACATGCCTATGGAATATAATTCCCCGCATTCAACGTGGGACACATCATGATTCTGCACCCTCGAGAAGCTCTATAATAAGGGAAAGAAACCCAGACGCGCTAGTGTTCTAGTGTCCAGACATGCCAGTGATGTCCAACGTGACTACTCCCCTGACCGAAGGTTTCTTCCCTGACCGGAACCCTTGGAATGTCCTAACATATGCAGTGTAATTAATCGACATCCATGAAGATATGGCACTAGTACACTATGGCAAAAAAGGCATTTAGCTGCGGTTTTTTTCGTTTCGCGGCGGTTTAAACTGCCGCTAAATCGATTGGCGGCGGTTTTCAAAAACCGCCGCTAAATCATGCGTCGGGAAACTATTCGCGGTGGTTTTCAAAACCGTCGCAGAACATTTAGCGGTAGTTTAAACCGCCACTAAATGATTCAGCGGCAGTTTTTTTTGTTATTTTTGTTATTTTTGTTATTTTTTATTTATTTTTTTTATTTTTAATTATATATATATATATATTTATTTCGTATTTATTTTATTTATTTATTTTATTTATTTATTTTTTGTATTTATTTATTTATTTTATTTATTTATTTTATTTATTTATTTATTCATTTTTCATATTTATTTATTTTATTTCGTATTTATTTTATTTATTTATTTTATTTATTTAATTTCGTATTTATTTTATTTCGTATTTATTTTATTTATTTATTTATCCATGCATGTACATCCCATGCACACGCATGCCCATGCAATATAAAGAAATTCTGCGTTTGGTGAGATTTGAACCCCCAACCTCTTGCATATTTTTCAAAGACTTTACCACTCCAGCAAGCTCACCATGTGGTTAATAAGCAGAATTTAATATACTTATATATATTAATTGAAAAAACAAATAATACATAAATAATAGATATAAACTCGATAATAATAAATAATAAATAATAAATAATAAATAATAAATAATAAATAATAAATACATAATAGATATAAATAATAAATAATAAATAATAAATAATAAATAATAGATATAAATAATAAATAATAAATAATAAATAATAAATAATAAATAATAAATAATAAATAATAAATAATAAATAATAAATAATAAATAATAAATAATAAATAATAAATAATAAATAATAAATAATCAATAATCAATAATGAATAATAAATAATAAATAATAAATAATAAATAATAAATAATAAATAATAAATAATAAATAATAAATAATAAATAATAAATAATAAATAATAAATAATAAATAATAAATAATAAATAATAAATAATAAATAATAAATAATAAATAATAAATAATAAATAATAAATAATAAATAAGAAATAATAATTAATAAATAATCAATAATCAATAATGAATAATAAATAATAAATAATAAATAATAAATACTAAATAATAAATATTAAATAAATAAATATAAATAATAAATAATAAATAATAAATAATAAATAATAAATAATAAATAATAAATAATAAATAATAAATAATAAATAATAAATAATAAATAATAAATAAATATAAAAAATACATAATAAATAAATATAAATAATAAATAAATATAAATAATAAATAATAAATAATAAATAATAACTAATAAATAATAACTAATAAATAAATATAAATAATAAATAATAAATAATAAATAATAAATAATAAATAATAAATAAATATAAATAATAAATATTAAATAATAAATAAATATAAATAATTAATAAATATAAATAATAAATAATAAATAATAAATAATAAATAAAGATAAATAATAAATAATAAATAATAAATAATAAATAATAAATAATAAATAATCAATAATCAATAATCAATAATGAATAATAAATATTAAATATTAAATAATAAATAATAAATATTTAATATTATATAAATAAATATAAATAATAATAGAAAAAATTAAATAAATATAAATAATAAATAATAAATAATAAATAATAAATAATAAATAATAAATAAATATAAATAATAAATAATAAATAAATATAAATAATAAATAATAAATAAATATAAATAATAAATAATAAATAATAAATACATATAATTAAAAAATAAAAAATAAAAAATAAAAAATAAAATATAATAACTAATAAATAATAACTAATAAATAAATATAAATAATAAATAATAAATAGTAAATAGTAAATAGTAAATAGTAAATAATAAATAATAAATAATAAATAATAAATAATAAATAATAAATAATAAATAATAAATAATAAATAATAAATAATAAATAATCAATAATGAATAATAAATAATAAATAATAAATAATAAATAATAAATAATAAATAATAAATATTAAATAAATAAATATAAATAATAAATAATAAATAATAAATAATAAATAATAAATAATAAATAATAAATAAATATAAATAATAAATAATAAATAATAAATAATAAAAAATAAAAAATAAAAAATAAATAATAAAAAATAAATAATAACTAATAAATAAATAATAAATAATAAATAATAAATAATAAATAATAAATAATAAATAAATATAAATAATAAATAATAAATAATAAATAAATATAAGTAATAAATAATAAATAAATATAAATAATAAATAAATAATAAATAATAAATAATAAATAATAAATAATAAATAATAAATAAATATAAATGATAAATAAATATAAATAATAAATAATAAGTAATAAATAAGAAATAAGAAATAATAAATAAGAAATAAGAAATAAATATAAATAATAAATAAGAAATAAGAAATAATAAATAAGAAATAAGAAATAATAAATAAATATAAATAAAAAATAATAAATAAAAAATAAACATAAATAATTAATAAATATAAAGAATAAAGAATAAAGAATAAAGAATAAATAATAAATAACCAGTTACAAATAAGATAATAAATAAATAAAAGTATATTATAAATAATAAATAATAAATAATAAAGGAAACACATGAAAAAGTATGAAAAGATGTGATAAGGGATTAAAAATCATGAAAACGCATGAAAAAGGTTGGAGAGGGATATGAAGAATGAGACATTAGAAAGAATGAGAACGCATGAAAACTCGTGAAAACTCTGGAAAACTCCTTAATAATTCAACATAATCATCATAATAACCCACAAAAAACCATTGATAAAGATAACAAGTCATGGAAACCCAAATAAATAGTAATAAATAGAGTTACCGTTAAAACCCGTCAAAACGGTCATAAAGAGATAAAAACATTGGACTCACATTAACAGAGATAACTTATGATCCGAGAGTCTGTTTAAGATCCGCGACCTGTCAAATCAAAGATCTTAAAACAATCTTCGACCTGAAAGGTGAAAGTGTCCGAATGGACAGGTGGATCGGAAGTTATGACCATTTAAAAAAAAGCTGACGGGGAACGGCTGCTAGAAACGAGGCACTGAAAAATATAACAAACCCGATACCCACTAAAAAGGCCATAACATATGATCTAGGATTGCATGTGGGCGCTGCGACCAGTAAAACTGAAGCTCATGGAACGATCTATGATCTGGCAGGAGGAGGAGGCCGAACTGATACGTGGATCGAAAGTTAGGTCTGTTTGAAGACAAGTTCGACGGGACACCGGTGACGGAAACAGGGTTTTGGAGGCCTTCGGAGGGGTTTTTGGGGTTGAAAAACATGAAAGAAGCTAGCTTGTGTCGATCTACTGCATAGCTCTCTTCACTGGATTCGATTTGATATGTGTTAGAGCCCAAACGGACACCCGGAGCGAAAGTTATGGCCGTTTGAAGTTGGAGAACTTTTTTCAACTTTCTTATAACTCTAATATCTTCTGTACCTTAGACCGTCTCATGGTTTTGATTATATGTTCCTCTATATCTCTTTATGAGCTTTAATTTGACTGGTCGTGGCGCTTCAACAGATGCCCAGATCAAAAGTTATGGTTGTTTTAGTGATTTCAGGGTATCTCGTGTTTTTTTTTTATTTTTTCATTTCATTTTGCAGCAGTTTTACTGAAACTGCCACTATTTTGCGGCGGTTTTTAAAAAAACCGCCGCTAATAATCGAATAAAATTAAAAAAATAAACAATAAATAAATTTTTTTTGCCGTTTAGCGGCGGTTTTAAAAACCGCCGCGAAATGCCGGCCCAAAACGCATTTCGCGGTGGTTTTTAAAACTGTCGCGAAAAAACCGCCGCTAAACGTCGGTTTTCTTGTAGTGGTAAGAGTTTCACGAACAACATCTTAGTCTATAAGGGAGACCCGAACTAGGTAACGAGTTCTGAGGAGGAATACATAAAAGGAAGAAATGACATCCCATCATCCCATTTCGATCAAGGGGAAAAAATCCTTGAATAAGGAATGGATGCCACTCGCCTTTGGAAAGAGGGAATACGGGGCAATAGTCATCGTGTCCTCGTCATCCTCAAAACAGTTAGATGCGCGCGCCCCGACAAAAGCGTTAAAAATAGAAATGTTGAACCCAACGTGAAAGTATTATCCTCAAATGTGGAGATTAGTAGAATTTGAGACATCAGTGGATTGGCATGTCCCTGGATCTAGTTATCCGGTGCCAATTCCCGCCAAGAAAATAGTGGGCTTGGCGTGAAACTCACCAGAAGTTGGGGTAGTCAAAACATTGGGCATCTCGATCTTCCACATTGTTAGTGTGGATCCCTCTTACCATCCATGGAAGATAGAATGGATCCAGGGCACTAAACATTGATTTCTTTGTTTCAGCACTAATGGCTTAATCTCCCTACTTGCCAGGAACCAAGCTACTGCATCAAGAATCCAATCGCCACCCACTCACCAATGTAAGGGAAGGGGCAACGCCAATGTGGAAACCCCATTTAACTCCACTGCTTCTATGAAAATCTCCACAAACACAGCTTCTGGGCTCACACATCCCATTTCCCTTTCTGAATTCATTCAATGAAGGGTGATAGATACGAGGAGGAAGGGATTACCCCGTTTTAGGATATGGCCTGCCCGAATTTAGAGGAATCTGCACCTCATTGCCACTTCCACCCCAAGGGCTGATTAGGGAGCCACTGAACCCACTCCAACATACAACTGTTTTAGGAGCCTCTCCCCGGAATGCCTCGATGATTCCTTCCCCTACGCCAATGAGGTAGGGGATGTCTAGGCCAGCCCGGTCGGGATCCTATTTTAGGGTCTCCCAAGGAGGGCTCCCACTAGGCTGCGCTAGCACTGCCACCTGGTCTCATGAGTCGCGGAGCAGGTAAGCAATGCACTTGCACTACTGTCCCTAGTCTGGTTGACCTGACACCAGCGTCAGGCACAAGCCGAGGAGGATGCACGCCAAGGGGCATCAACTTTAGGAACTACTATGGACCGGGCCACTGCCAATGTATATCATCAACCCCATGTGTATGCTAAGAAGGTGCACTTATATACCTGACCCAGATTGAGGCCCCAACCACCCCACAAGCAGGCTGGATCGACTCTCTTGGTCATCGGCGCAGGGAGTGCCCACCGTGGGTCGACCTACAACAAAGACACCCAGTACGGAGGTCCTCCCAATATCTCTACCATGGAGAACTCGGGTCCTCCCTGCTTCCAAGCTTGGCATGAAGGTCTTCCTTGTGCTACCCTTAATCCAAATGAGGGTCCCCCCCCACGATAGTGACACTCAGTACAGAAGCCTCTCTCGTGCTCATTACATCGGGTATGGAGTCATTCCTCATTCCACAAATCACCAGTGTGGGGAAATTTTACATTCAGTCAATCTACAGCATGGGGGGGGGGGGGCTCCCCATGTCCATACAATAGCTAGAGAAGGTCCTCCTCACCTCATAAATCAAAGGAGTGAAGGCCATCTTCGCCTCACCAGTACCCAACATGGAGGTCTTACCCATGCTCAGCTTCACCAGTATGAGGACCCTCCTCATGCTGATGTTGCTAGGGGAAATAAGCATGAAGGTCCTACATGTACTCCTATTAGATCCAGTGGAGGTCCTACCCACTCCAGCACTTCCCACAAAGGTCCTCCCCATGTTCTCTTTGATATCTGTCCTAGTGATCCTCGCACCCCAGCTCACTCAGGTGGAAATCCTCTTCACCCGATCACTAGTACGGCCAAAGGTCCTCCTCATGCTGAAAATCTACCCTATCCTGAAGAAACATCCTGGGGAAGGAGGGTGGGTCATCATCGCCATAAAAATAATACAGAGAAGATGCAGACCGAGACTAAACCAGTCTACTTATCAGATTAGGAGGTGGAATACGACTCAACAATGGAACCCTCTCCTAGATCCTCTATGTCAAGGGTCGGGGTAAGAACAAGGTGCATCAACCTCATACTTCTAGA
Organism: Viscum album; assembly: GCA_963277665.1. Classification (NCBI taxonomy): domain Eukaryota; kingdom Viridiplantae; phylum Streptophyta; class Magnoliopsida; order Santalales; family Viscaceae; genus Viscum; species Viscum album. Next base: position 798,016,433 of record OY728150.1, on the reverse strand, counting down.
ATGTGAGGTCCATCAGATTCCCTCCTCCCTCTGCAAGTACATCTAGGAAGATGAAAATCTGGCATTTCTTCAAGGTCTGGTCACGCAATCACCACCATCATCACTAGAAGAACTCTCTACCTCAACAAGAGATCATATAGAGCTATTCTGGGGACCAATGGCCGATGAGCAGTAGCACAGTCCATCCCTAACAGTCGTAGTCCCTGTAGTGGAAACTTAGGCCATCAGCCCATCTTATCGTGATGTGGTGGCTAAGTCACTACACTCTTCGGAGGATAGCCCGAGGTGTGGCAATTTTTCAGCTTGCTCACCGTATTCTCCCCTGGCCAGCCTGCCATCTCAATGGTCTGCCTCAGTAATGATACTGGTTCCCTAGCCTCCAACAGTTGACGAGTGGGGAAATGAAGGGATAGACCCCAAATATGGACCAAGAATCTTGTGGGATATTCACACAGCGGACCATTTCCCTGAGATGTTTTGGCCAGTTGCAACACCGAATTTCAGTGCACCAGAATCGCTCACCCAGGAAGAGGTAGAGTTTTTCCACCAGACCCTCTGGTAGACTCATTTCCATATTCATCATTGATGGGTGGCCTACCCCAAGAGTCAGGCGCACTTCAAAGACATCATCCAACAATGTCGTTTGGTTGATTTGGCCGCACTCCCCATGACCCAATGCCCTAAGTCACCAAGTCGCCATAGGAACCTCCAACAATGATGCGTCTAGAGCTATAATGTGCTTCGTAGGATACTCAAGGAGGCTTCTCCCCATATGAAAATCTGTGGTTGGAGGCAGTACACGACCCTCCATTTCAGTTCCATCTGACGTCATCCCGATTTGCCGGGTGACATAGAGGATATGCCTTTAGAAAGGGTCACAGTTAACATGGCCGACCTGCCGGGGGGTGATAATGAGCTAGATCTTTTTGGAGAGGATATACCCCCCAAGGGATTTTCACACTTCTTGGATCCATTGGGAAAATTAATCATCAACATAGGAATCTACTGGGTCTTCCCATGCCCACTGAGGTGTTGGTCCTCAGCCGAAATCCCAAAAAGGGTAAAGAGAACCTTAGAGCCTTAAAACCCTATGACCCATCTTGCTTAGTGCAGAAGGTAGAAGACGATCCCGAAAAATCCACGTTGCATCAGAAACTCGCCGAACATAAGAAGATGGTCGACGACCTCCTTGATGAATGCATTGTGAAGCGATGTCCAGACTACGATGATCCTTGACCGGGGCATCAGAGGCAGGCATAAATTCCCCTCAACGAATTTCCTCTAGGTGAACCTGACCATCCTACCCCCACAGACAAGGTTGAGGCTGGAAAATACAGCAAGAGGGAGCAGTATGTGTCGCCAAATCCTCATGAACAACGTGACAATCCTCGGGACCCAGCTCAGGTTTCCCCAGCTGCTCCATAGGTCATTCCGCTAGCCACTCCATTAGCTGATGGGCCCACTTATCGTGTTGAAGAGCCTTCCAATGTGCTGGTGTTCAAGGATCCCCGTCAAGACAGGAACCCTCATCTAGATGATCCGATGGCGGCACTCATTTCCCATCTCGAGGCATTGGAAATGTGACAGGTGGAAATCCTGCCAGATGGAAAGCCATATCTAGCATGGGTGGATGATATGCCATCATTCCATAGTTTCAGAAATCCCACGTTTTCCCCCTTAAATGGGACAGGGGACCCACTACAGCACTTGGACCACTTTATCTCAAGGTGTGGGCCCATGTTGGGAACTTCTATACAGAAAAAGGCCGCTAAACTCCGATGCTTCATATAAACCTTGTCGGGGCTGACGTTTTTTTGGAACAACCAGCTCCCCATCGGATCAGTAGTCGGTTGGGAAGACCTCTGTAGGGAATTTCTCTACCATTTAAGTTCCACCACTCAGAAGATGAGTATCACAAACCTCTTCAAGTGCAAGCAGAGGTCTGACGAGCATGTTACATACTTTTTCGCCTGGTGGAAAGGGCTCATGTACTCCCTTGACATGCCACTGACTCATGAGCAACTATTGACGATGTGCATAGAGAAAGTCATGATAGAACTGGTCCCTTCTCTAATCACCCAGAACTACCCTAGGGGATTATGAGATTTCTTTTATAAGGCCCAACGCCTAGAAGTATCATTGCATCAGGCTAAGTAGGCATGTCCATTGCCTCCTGCAATCCCCGTGAGAAGGGACTCCAGGGCCGAGCCTGCCATAGTGGATCAAATAGAGGCCCCCAAGAAACTAGAGTTTCTTTTAGTGGAGCCACCTCTACAGCTTCGTAGAGGCCCTCCACCTCCGGCACAGCCTCTGGCCCAGTAGCGCCCACCTCAGAATCAGTAAGTTCCCCCGTGCAATGCACCACCACCACCAGAAGAGATAACCAGACTCCACCTCCTTGAAAAGATCCTACAACCCCTCATTAGGATCAAGCTCCAAGTTCCCCCTTTCCAGACAGGAGAAACCATACCTACTCATTCAATGAGGCCTAGGTCTTTGTTTACTTCCGTAGTGCCTTGTAGTAGGGGATTGTACATTTTCCTGAGTGCAGGAGTCCAGAAGAGGCAAACCTCACTGATCACCCTAATTACTGCCCCTATCATTGAATCCTGGTGTACAACCTCAAACAGTCCTATGTGTTTAAATACTAGCTTCAATAGTAGGTGGATAACAACATATTCCAGTTATCCTCATCTCCAGCATAGGTGGTATGTGTCTTCATGAGGCCAGATAGTAGCAGTGATAGCGAATGCGAGTGGCATCAGGTTTCTAACAGCAGGTCCCAGAAGTATGATGACTTTATGGATCGTAAAACAGTCACCCATGCCCATGGTGTTATCCATGCATGCCTGAAATGACCAGAGCCTTTAGAATCTGCAGCTACTACTTCTGCATCGTCGTCTCATTCATCCTCTTCCCAGAAGAGAAAACACCGACGGTGTAAGGGAAAACAAAGTCCTCTACCAATGCCATCATCATCCCGTACTCTTGGCGACTTCATGCCCTCAGAGATGATGATTCCTCCAAGAATCCATCCATTAGTGGATGACTCTTCGAGTGACAGGATAGGGTATTCCTCAGTTAATACCGTAGAGCTGGTAAACCCCTACATGATTCCTGACGATGAGGAGCGCCAGATGGGTCCTCCCAACGTCCACAGCCGTCGCCAGCATCGACATAACCATGGATATATGGGACATCAGAGTGCCTCGATCAAAACTTCCAGCCATGATATTCATGCTACCAAAACTAGGCAGTAGGCCCAACATAGAGCTCAACACGCGCAACCTTCTCATCTGGTGACATCAGGTCTGCCTTCGTTGTCGTTCATGTTGTTGGATCGGGTAGATCCACCTCGACCATGTCATGACCATCCAAACTTTGATACGAACCGGTATCAGTCATTGGGTCCTCATCCTATAGTCACTCTATAGGCCTCGACTAGTTAACAATGAGATATCCCTAGCATCAGTCAGTCGCTAGTCTAGCCGGAAGGGCCCACCATACCTCCTATCATCGAGCGACCTACTGTAAGTATAAGTTCACGCCTGACATGGATGTATGATGTTCTAAAGAATCTTTATAACATTACAACAAATCTATCTATCCTTGAGGCCCTTTGCCGGTCATCAAATATGTGCAAGGCCCTCGCCAAGGCTTTAAGAAGCCCCCTCCAATTTGAGATGGAGGTAGCAGCCGCAGAAGCCTTCCATGCTGAGGCAGCCGAGCATCCTAAATGCTAAGACATCATCTAATTCTCTAGAGAAGATGAAGGCTCTCCCATACAAGGGAACATTCACCCACTGTACATCACTGACCAGTTTAATGGTTTAGAGGTTCATCACTGTCTTGTCGACACAGGCTCTGGAATCAACCTAATCCTGACTCGGACACTGTGAAAACTGGGGTTTTCTGAGGATGTTCTATGTCCCTCTGACCTAATAATCCAAGGTTATGATAGGACCGAGCAGACACTGGTCAACAAGATCCATTTTAATACCTAGTTCGGTTATCTAGTTTCCAGCACCGAGTTTATGGTGGTCTCCTAGTACACCACCTACAATATGTTGATGGGAAGGCCATGGATCCACCTGCATGTGGCAGTTCCCTCATTGTATCACCAGTGCCTCAAGTACTCCCTTAATGGTCGAATGGGAGTGCTCCAAGGATATGAGTCTTCCTTTTCCTCATTTTAATACCTCTATTTGGATGTTGACTATTACAAGATCAAAGACAAGCAGATTCAGGCTAATGAGGTTGAGCATGCCACGGCCGCGACCGACCCATGGACAGATCTAGATGATGCCTACATCTTTCCAATCCATTGATTGGAGGCTAAAACTCCAGAAATGGGACAATGATTCATTATTTCTGGAATGAGGGGGGAAAAAATTCCCAAGTCTAAGTGATGTTGGAAGATCACCTCACACTCCTACACAAATCAGGATTGAGTAATCCCAGATATCCCTACCCCCATAAGGTATAGGGATGTCCACCCCATGGCAACGGTGATACATCACACTTTCTTGTTTTGATAGACTGGAATAAACCGGATCAAGTTGAAGTGCCATTATTTCTTTGATATCATCAAGCATGGACCCTTGGTCTGAAGACCAGATGAAATCAGATCAACAACCTTCATCGCTATGGTTTTGGCAGCATAAGAGTTCCCCAATGTGGTGTCCACTGCCGCTCAGGTTGGTACCAGCCTCCAATCGGGATCTGTCAACTCATAGAAGACTCCTCCCACCGAGGATCCCCCCTTTATAAGTGAAGAAGAGGATTTAGAGGATACTCCCCTACCTTCTTAGGGGGTGTCTTAGCCACGATAGATGAATTGGTATAGGTGAACCTCAGTTGTGAGGCAGACCTAAAACCCACATTGATCAGTGCCGCGATGCCCCTTGAGGAGAAAAAACAATACATAAACTTCCTTAAATAGCACCATGGTGTATTCACCTAGAGTTATAATGGGATGCTAGGACTAGATCCTCAGGTAGCCATCCACCACCTCGATCTCCCGATAAATCATCACAAGTTCAAGCAGCCTCCTAGAAAGATTCACCCTTCTCACAGTGCCATAGTTGAGGCAGAAGTTGATAAGCTCATTAGATCCAATTTCATTAAGGAGGTCCAATACCCCAAATGTCTAGCCAACATTGTACCAGTCAGGAAGAAGAATGGATAGATCATAGTCTGTATCGACTTCCGGGATCTCAACCATCACTGTCTGAAGGATGATTTTCCCCTTCCTATGACGAAATTGTTGATCGATGCTACAAATATGTTCCAAGCCCTCTCTTTCATGGATGGGTACTCTAGGTATAACCAGATCCAAATAGCCCCCAAGGATGAGGAGTCTATAGCCTTCAGGTCACCACAAGGTACTTTCTGTTACCAAGTTATGCCCTTCGGTTTAAAGAATGCAGGTTCCACCTATCAACGAGCTATTCATCGCATATTTATGCCGATCCTCAGAACGTTGGTGGAATGTTACATGGATAATCTAGTGGTCAAATCACACCATAATCAGGACCATCTTAGATACCCTGAGAAAGTGTTTGTCTTCCTATGTTCCTGCCACCTGAAGATGAATCCATTGAAGTGCGCCTTCGGGGTCACCTATGGAAAGTTTCTCAGCTTCATTGTCAGATACAAGGGAATTGAGATTGACTTAGAGAATATTAAGGACATCAGCCAGATGTCTCCCCTGAGTAATATTTGGGAGCTTCGAGGCTTCCAAGGCCAATTGTACAACATATGCCGATTCATCATGAATTTGGCCAGAAAGTGTAATCCCTTTTCATGGCTCATGAAGAAAGACACTATCTACGAGTGGGGCAAAGAATTCCAGACTTATTTTGAGGAAATCAAGAAGTACCTACTCCATCCTTCAGTCTTAATGCCACCTGTCTCTGTAAAGCCGCTGGTCCTTTACATGACCGCCCTTGAATGGTATCTCAACACCCTTCTCGCTTAGAAGAACAATGAAGGGAGGAAGAACAACCTCTACCACCTCAGCTGTATGCTCCTTGATATAGAGACTAGATACTCCCCTATCTAGAAGAGTTATCTTGCACTGGTATTTGTGGTACAAAAATTGTGGCATTACTTGAAGAACCATGAGGTACAGTTGGTGTCCTAGGTAGATCTGTTGAAGTATATCCTGAACTGCCCCATGTTGACAGGTTGTCTAGCTCGTTGGGTAGTAATACTTCATCAGTTTGACATTAGGTTTGTCCCTTAGAATTCTATTAAGGGGAAAGTGTTGGAAAACTTCCTTGACACCAATCTAGCTCCTGTGGACCAGTCAATGGATCTCAATTTCCATGGTGAAGTGATCCTCTTGGTAGACCAAGCCATGTCATGCTGGAAAATTCACTTTGATGGTGCTTCCTGAAGCCTCATCGACAGAAGGCTCAATGACCCCAGGCTCAAAAGAGTGGGCCTGGGTATCATCTTCATTACCTCAGCACAAGCCATTCTTTCGTATTCATTCATGTTGTCAGAAGGCTGCACTAGTAATGAGGAAAAGTATCAGGCTCTCATTACTTGCCTCAAGCTAGGCCTCGAGATTGATGTGACCCATTTGCATGTTAAAGGGGAATCCAAACTAGTCATAAATAAGATCAATGGTGACTATGTCATCAGAAAGCTAGAGCTCATAAAATTGTTGAATCACAATCTCTAGAAAATAACCAAGTTCTCATCCCGGCCAGAAGTTACTCATGTCCCTCAATCTCATAATGACTGAGCTAATGCCCTGGCCAGCCTAGATGTATCACTTGTAGAGACCAAACATGATGATATGATTATCCACATGGCACACCGGAGAGTCATTTCTCCCATCATACCAGATGATGGTGACAACCCATAGGTAAGACACCTTACCATCGGCGCCTCCATGTCAGGACCCCCAGGTTCCCTGGATGTAGTTATTGAAGTGAATCCTGACCGGAGAACCTCCTTTGTCGAGTACCTCCAACGCGGTAATCTTTCGACAGATCGGGATGAGCGTGAGTGAATTCGACATCGTGTGTTATAGTTTACCCTCTAGGATGGTCTTGGTCATGAGAAGATACTCTACAAGCATGAGTTTGATGGGGTTCTCCTCCATTTCATTCAAGGGGTTGAGATTTACCAAGTCATGAAGAAGGTTCATGCCAGTTCCTGTGGGGCTCATCAGACCTGTCCAAAACTATCTCACCAGATCCAGAGACTAAGATATTTTTGTCCCTCCATGATCCATGAATGCAGAGAGTTCTCCAAAAGGTGTCATGCATGCCAAATTCATTCCAACTTTATGCATCGGCTGCCAAAGCCTCTCCACACTACCAAGTACTCTTGGCCATTTTTAGTATGGGGACTTGATGTCATAGGACCATATCCACTGGCGATAGCTCTCCAGTGCAGGTTCATCATGACCGCTACATATTTCTTCTCCAAGTGGATGGAGGAAGTTCTACTTAAGGAGGTTAAGGCCCATTCTATCATTGATTTTGTGATCTCCAACATCATATACCGATTTGGAGTCCCTCATTCCATCCTCACTGATAACGGTACGAACTTTTGGACAGTTTAGATGAAGAAACTATACTTTAAGTAAAACATCTGTTCTAACCATACCTCCTGCTATCATGCACAAGCAAATGGACAGATCGAGGAGTTAAACAAAATGCTCTCTAACATTCTGCAGAAAATGGTTGGTCAGAACAAGAAGAGTTGGCCAGAAAAGCTCCCCAATTCCCATTGGGCTTATCAGACGATGGATATTAATTCCACCCAGGTGACCCCATATTCCCTGGTGTACGGAACAGAGGTCGTCCTACCCATAGAGATTCTGTCGCCCTCACTGTGCACAACTGTTTATGATCAATGAGTTCTAGATAAAGTAGATTAAATCCATCTAGTTGAGTTGGAAGCACATGACGAGAATAGGCTTCATGCCCTGCACAAGCTGGAAAGGCATTAGAATAAGATAGTTAAAGATTTCAACAAGAAATTTCACCTCCGCTCCTTCTTGAAAGGAAAATTGGTATTGGCCCTCAGGACACCAATGATACATGGTAGGAAAACACCCAAGTTGGAGCCCAAATGGGAAGGACCTTACATCATTCAAAAGGTTTACTCCAATGGTGCATACTCCCTGGTTACCATGGATGGTGAGCATATAACCCCTCCCACCAATGCCAAGTTCCTCAAGCAATACTTTTCCTGAGTTAAATGGTCCTGCATGACCTTAAATTGTATGGTCCCACATGACCCTAAACTACATTACGATCCTACATGACCTTAAACTGTGAAATTTCATCCTACATGACGTTAAACTGTATGTAATCCTACATGACATTAAACTATATGTCATCCCGCATGACATTAAACTATGCGTCGTACAACAAGACATTAAACCACAAGAACTACATATGGCTTGATTCCCATCCTCATGTGATACGTAGGAACACTAAGATGCTTCATCTCGAGTCCAACTCCAAGTTTCCTCTTTGACTACCCCCTAGGCATAGCTCTTTTGGAGGATCCCACATGGTGTCATGTAGGATTATTTGGCCCCACTCATGTCAGGATTACGATGACTACACCATGTGACCTCCCTTGTTCTTATCTCCTCCCGCATCATCACTACACGACGTTAAACTACATGGCCTTCAGAACTATGTATGGCTTGATTCCCATCCTTATGGGATACATAGGAATGCCCAGACATTTCATTCGAAGGCCCAACCCCAAACTTCAGGATCTCCCATTGGGTCGAAACACATGGTGTGGTATAGGCTTTTTCCCTCACTTACGTCGATCTCATCATGACCATACCATGTAACCTTCCTCCCTAAAGATCCCCACCTATTTTACTACCCAGATTGAATTTAAGTTGCATGGGCACATTTATGCTTCACACACTCCATAATTTGGGTTTACATTATCTATTACATCTGAAAGGGCCCCTGAATGATATGGATACTTAGCCTAAGCGATATATTATCATTTTGGGCCAACACCCTTGAGAATTTCGAACAAAAAATTGATACAAGTCCCGCATTGTGAATATGGTCAGCAGTCGACACTCATTTTTTATTCCCATTTCAAGTAACAAGATATGGATTCTATGTTTAAAACCTGGTAAACAACTATCATTTGTCATTATCACCACCCTATATGTCCCAAACATTAATTTTAGTGTATCATTTTGCCCTGCTGTCTCTTCAAGCTTTGGTCTACCTCGGGCCGGAGTGTGATTCCAGCTGTCAGACCCTTATATGATGGGAAGAACCTAGTCCTAATCCATGTTTCCCACACCTAGAATTTCTCATGTGGTATTAGGAGATAAGGTATGGAAATACCCACATGATAGGTCATATGGTTACAATTGGCTGGGATACCCAGCCTTAGGTCCCTCAACCTTTTCAGTCCCTAGCCTAAGTTCTCATCTAAGAGTGTGCGTTGTGGTATGGACTCACGTCTTTATTCACGTTGGGCTATTTTTCCATGCCACACATACCCCCTTTGATACATTCCTTCATTCATCATTCTTTCCACAAGCACATGCCTACCATACTGCGCGAACCCCATCATTTGGGTTTCCATCATCTTCTAGATCCAAAAGGACCCCTGAATGGCATGGATGCTCGGCCCAAGGGCTCTCCTAACATTATGGGCCAACATCCTTGTGTATTTTGAACAACAAATTTATACAATTCCTATGTTGTAAATATGGTCAATGGTCAATGCTTAATTGTTTTCCCCTGACCTACGGTCACACAAATGCGGATACTGTGTTGTGAACATGGTCAAAAGTTATCCTATATCATTGTTTTAGTTTTGTGGTTTTCCACAGGCGCAATGATTTTACCTCTTTACTAAGCTATCCCATGCATATGAAATTAAACTAGGCATATGGTCTGAGCCCTATGACCTTAAACTAAGAGCACTATTGTCCTCGCTGCATGACAATAAAACTACACAACATCCTTCTCCCAGAACTATGTATGGCTTGGTTACCATCCTTATGGGACACATAAGACGGCCCGAACATCTAGTCTTCAGGTCCATCCCCATCTCTTAGAAACCTCCCTATCATCTTGTCACCTTGTTCTATGTTCTTCCAAGAGGGGGGTATGTGGCGTGGTATGGGCTTATTCCCCCATTCACTCGGGTTTATAACAACCATGCCACATACCTATCTCTCTCTTGAGAACCCTTCGATAACTTTCCCTACACTCATCTTTTCAAGTCAGCTTCTCTTAAGTTGGGTCCCTCAACCCTCTTCAGTGATTCTCCAATGTGCCCAAGAGTACCCTGGTTTGGTCCTAGAGTGTCAGATTCTACCTAGACATGCTTTCACCCATTTTTTAGGCTTTGTGTTCCCCTTCATTTGGGATTTCATTATCTTTCACATCCAAAGGGACCCTCAAATGGAATGGATTCTCGGCCCAAGGGCTCTCCTACCATTATAAGCCGAATTCCTCGAGGGTTTCGAACAAAAAATCGATATAAGTCCCACATTGCGAATACAGTTAGTGGTCAACACTCATTTGTTGTTCCCATTTCAGGTCACATGATATGGATGCTATGTTTTGAACACAATCAATAGTTATCCTCCATCGTCATGCCAACCCCTTCAAGCCTTAAATATCGGTTACATGATTCACATCATTTTCCACCCCAGCATGTCCAAGTGGAATTTTTATGCTCTTAGTACCATTACTCAGCGCACAGTTGCATATTAGGAGGATAAAGCTGTGGTAGGGTGTTATTTGCAGATCCACACTGAATTCCCCTTTATGCGTGTCCCATGTGTTGCAAATACCTCTTCCTCCCTTGTTTCCCACACCGATTTTGACTCACATGGTCTTAGGGACCGGATCGAGGTCTGTGCTCACTTGGAAGAGTGCCACATCTTCCATGGTCTGAGCTCTAAGACCTTAAACTAAGATCTCCTTATAATTCATCTTCAAGAACTACTTCTATCTTGATTACCATCCTCATGGGATATGTAGGAATGCCCAAACATCTCGACTTTGGGTCCATCTTAAGTGAGAGCGAGTCTCTCCTGCCTCATATTCTCTAAACCTTTTTTGGCCCCTTGGCCCAAGGATTTTTTGTTGGAATTGTGCGCAGTGTGATGTGGACCTCGTCCTCATTCACGTCGGGTATGCTTTATCACGCCGTGCCTATTCCCTCTTGAACCTCATCTCTCCTGTATATATCTAATCCATATGACTTTAAACTATACTTCCTAGTCCTACATGACTTTAAACTGTTACGTATATACTTTACAATGTTAAAGTGCATGGTTGGTCCCATCACATGACCCTAAACCATGACATTATCGTCCTAGCCACACAACAAAAAACGACACTACATCAAAGTGTCCTAACTTGAGGGGACATCATATTTGGTATCAGTCAACCACTATACCATTTTTCAATGCCTACATACGGCTTGATTCTTATGGTGATTCCTGGAATTTATATCCTAGGTCCATCGCTTTACAAAAAAAAACACATTCATCCAAAAGGAAAAACAAGATCTATCAAATGATGCTTCTTTGGGTGCGAGGTCCAAACCCACATGAAATTATTATCTCCGGAACTGGTATCTTACCATGAAAACTTCAGAACTACATATGTCTTGATTATCATCCTCATGGGGTATGTAGGAACGTTCGGGCACTTTGCCTCGGGCCCAACCTAACTTTCACTTTTGGTCCCCTGAACTAGAAGTTTACCGAGGAATGCATTGTGGTGATACAGACTCATACTATCCTCACTCACGTCGGGTTTAGTAATTATTTCACCATGTGTCTCCCTTATTCAGTCCCATCATGGTCTTAGCTCTATGACCGTAAACTAAGAGCACTCCACATCCTAGCTACAAGATGTTAAATTGCATGACATCTCCCAGAACTATGTATAGCTTGATTTCTATCCTCATGGGATACGTAGGAATGCCCAGAAATATCGTCTCCGAGTCCATCCCCAGGAATCTAAAATCCTGCCCCCTCTATTTCAGCCCCTAGGACCGAACCCTTTTGGTAACATGTGGTGTGGAGACTACCTCATAGGTTCTCATTCACGTTGAGTTTTTCAATATCCAGACCATGTGCCTCCCATGTCTTTTCCCAACCTATTCTGAGTTCTATGACCCTAAACTAAGATCTCCCTATAGGAACTATGCATCGGATTTGGATACTTCACCGCCCTGTGCACTGTTCATTAAATAGGCCCCCCTTTATGGCCCATGCAATGACCATTAAGTTGGAAGCATGCGACCCTAGGACCCTTGTCCTTGGAAAGGGACCTGAATCCCTCTATCTGATACACCTTTTTTTCATACTCAGATTCATCAGGACAACGAGCTTGAAGTGTGGAATTTTCATGGGGACATTCCCCTCATTCTATGTACAAGATTTGTGAACCCATTATTTGGATCCTCATCCTCTTCCATGTCTGAAAGGGACCCCCTTTATGGAATGGTATCATGCCACATTGTATTACCTATTGTCTTGGGCCAACGTCCCTGAGGACCTCAAACGACATTTGTGATAGGCCCCATGTTTTGAACATGGTCAGCGGCCAAACCTCATTTGTCTGTCCCCATTCCAGGCTAATGTGAAATAGATACTGTGTTTCAAACATGGTCAACAGTTATTCCCTATCATCACACCACCATCATTATGGTCCAGATATCAGGCATCATGATTCACATATTTCCACTTCCTTATGTTCAAGTGGAATTCCAACATACTTAGATTTACCCCTTCATGCATCTAGGTGTATCAAGTAGGTGGGTTGACATTATTTGGATGTTGTTCACCTAGAGTCCCATCGCCCCTAACATGTTCCTTCCTGTGCTAGGTAATTATCATCACTACTCCTTGTTTCCCACATCGAGCATGACTCATGTGGGCTTAGTAGTTCTGGTAGGACATGTACTGGTGCAACCATGACGCACATGAATTTCTTCGTCCTGCATGATGTTAAACTACGCTCTCAGAACTACGTACAACTTGATTCCCATCCTAATGGGGTACGTAGGAACACCTGAGAACTTTTCCTCAGGCACAACCTAACTTTCACTTTTGGTCCCTTGAACTAAAGAACTTCCCTTGGGGATATGTGGTGTGGTGCAGACACCTTATGTCCTCATTCACATTGGGTTTATAGCTACCACACCGCATAATCCCTTCCTGGGATATTATCTTTCAATCATATTACTATCGTATTACGTTAAACTACATGAGTAAATATGTCCTTGATGCATGAAACTAAACTGCGGTTCTACCCCGAACAAGTTTAGGATGCCCCATGTTAGTCATAGAATGCACCAGATCCCTTGCCAGATAGGATTTCCCCTACCAGTGTTGGACTTTGGCCATGTTTCGCTTAAGAACTACATTTGGATTGATTCTCATCCTTATGGGATACGTAGCGATGCCTAGACACTTCGTCTTAGGCCCAACCCCAGGGTCATTGACCCTTCTGGCCCCTCGGGTCCGATCCTGATCCAGGCTGTGTGACCTTTAAACTATGTGCGTCGTCCTCACCATACGACATTTAAACTATGCGTTTATCGTCTTTATTGGTATGACATAAAACTACAGAGAATTATAGGTCCTTTCCATAGAGGTCCTGTTCAGAAGTACGTTTGATCCCAGATCAGATAGATACACCCACCTAATGTGTTTCCACCACAGTGGCGTGATTTCAAGAGCATTGGACTCTATTCGAAAAACCCATCACTCCACAATCCACGCTTTGCATACCCTTTTTTCGGAACCTTGTACTCTTTCACATCAAAAAGAACCCCCTAATAGTATGGATTCTCGGCCTATGGCTCACCTACTTTCCTGGGCCAACGTTTTGGAAGACTAATGGATGACATTTCAAGTCAGGCCCCGTGTTTTGAATATGGTCAACGGTCATACCTCATTTATTATCTCCATTATAAGATAACACAATAAGGATATAGTGTTTTGAACATGGTCGGCGGTTATCATTCATTGTGATGCCACCCCCACATTGTTCTAAATTTGAGGTATTGTGATTCACACTTTCCACTTCATTGTGTTCAGGTTGATTCCAAATGCCCCTGAAGTTACCCCTCTCACGCACTAGAGCACATTGGGAAGACGACACGTCGATTGTTCTGAGGTCCTCATCCTACATTTGGGCCTCTCCCTTTCTTCCTGGAAATCCAGATTGGTTATTCAAACCCTAGATGTTCAGAGCTCAATTTTCACTCTTATATTCGGATGGAATGGAAAGGTGGTCATCCCTTGATTCTCGCATCGGGCCTAACCCACATTATCTTAGGAACTGATCACTAGATGTTCCATGAATGTAACAAAAATGAAATAGACCAAAAAATGGATAACAGAACTCATGCATGCATCTAACATTAAAAATAAAAACATTAAGGCATGTTCAAAGTTACATGCATCACAGTACCCAAGTGTCTACCCCTACCATGGATGGGTTGACCCTGTCAAAAGAGCGTTACAACTTTTCCACCCTCTGGATTGTGGCGTCTAGGATTCAATGTTGCCTATTCAGTTCCCACTCCTCCTCGGTAGTGATGGGGCGTAGTTCGTCAGCTGTGATCTGGGCCCACTCCTCGTTGGTTCGGATAATGGTCATCTCCTCGGAGGCTAGCCTCATGCGCTCTTTGGCCTCCGCCAGCTGGACCTTCATCCATGATATAATATCTGACTGCACATTGAGGGAAGAAAAATGTTCATCTGCCCAGATGTGCAGCTGCTGAATCTCGGTTTCATCCTCCTAGAGCCTCTTGATGTTCACCGATTTTCTCCACTACCAACCCACACCAAGACTGCAGTCATACTCCCGGATCTTCTCTGCCATGTGATCTCAGATGATCATGTAAGGAAGCTGGGCATCCACTCCCCTAGAGCACAATTCGTGCAGTCACGAATGAAGTCTCTCCATCTGGTCTATCCATTGAGCTTGAGGGGTGTCATCGATAAAGCGCTCGATCAGATTCCATGACTGGCAGCAGACTATCTTTCTATCCTCTTCATCAGTGGTCATCTTGTCCCAGTTCTTGGGGTTGGAAGGTTCATACATGGGGAACATCCCTAAGAACTCATCAGTAGGGTCCGCATCTGGTGTTTGATCAGGTATGGTAGGAACTACACTGTACGATCGATCATTGTCATCAGATCAAACCTCAATAATCTTAGGCTCAGCCCCACTAATGGTCCCACTAGTGATCAGGAGCACCACATCTTGGTCGGTCTGAATATTCGCTTCCACGACCACTAGCATTACCCTAAGAAAGGAGTCACCAAGAGTACCAACTAGCCTCGCCAAGGCAACCCACACCATTTGAAGAACTGTGCACACCAAGAAGCTCACGAATGTTAGTAAACCTAATTAATGGGTGGAATGATTGAATTATTTTTCAAAGGGCCTTACAAAGATTAAATTTTCGGTCTCTCTTCTGGGTTGTTTCCATTGGGACCCCGAGGCGCGATCCTATGTATATTTTAGGGAAGTATGAAGACTCTGGGGGAACCACCTCGAATTTCTTGGCCCTGCTAGATGTAATAATTGTCGTAGACATGGGCATAGATCCCAAAGGTCCCGCATCTGTATCTATTGAGGAGAAAGAACAAGTTCTATGTAGGAGGCCCTCCTGTACAGTTTAAATATTAGTGAAGGGGTCCAAAGTAGCCTGGAATCAGATCCTAGAGAAGAGACTCAGGGTTTTACCTCGAGAGCCTCTGAAAACTCTTCAAGATATGGATCTAAGTCACCAAATTTACCCTCCTCCAATGGGCTCCTCTACTGTCCTCCCCCTAGGAGGACTCATCCAATTATTCCGAAAAAAGGAAGCGCTCCCTCAATTATACAACCGACAGTTGTGGATGGGTCGTTCAATCCAACAACACCTTCACCTGGTCTGTAATCGGATGCAGGGCACCCCAGGAGTGCATGAAGTCATCCAACTCTACCAGGTATTGCTCTGCCTCTGCCTGGGATACTGCAAAACTGGCCCTGATGGGGCCGATTCCCAAAAAATCCATCCCAAGATGGTTCAAGTGTTGCCACATCTCGGACGGGCCGAGGAATTGCCTATTGACATCCTAGATGTCCCACGCCTCCGGGAAGACAACATTTTTCGACATGTCTATATGGCACAACCGCTTCCCCGGAGCTTGGGTGGATATTCTGTAGAATCGTCTTGGTGGACTCCCCTCTAGATTACTCTGCTCTTCTGGGACCACTGGGTCTATTGCCGCTGCTGGATCCACCGCTGCTTCCTCCTCATCAACCAGTGCGGGCCTCACCGCCACAGAATCCCCACCACCAGGGGATGTCCTTATCGCCTTTCGGCCCCAACATTGAGGTTGGGGAGGCACACCATCACCATCCCGAATGGTTGGATACTTCAACATCTCCCCCATGTAGGCCACCTCCCATCTTTTTTCATACTCCTTCACCAACTTGAAGACGGATGTGGGCAGAGGTAGATCGTTCCTCATCTTCTCATATTCCCATGTGAACATGAGATAAATTTTCCTCATTAAACATTAGTTCTCATTATAGTGCACCCCTAAATAGACTTTTGGGGTCAGTTGCTTCATGAAATGAAATTTCATGGAGAATCGGTGTGGGGTGTACGGATCACATAGGGGCTCGTGGTCCACCCATGTCACCAAGACTCCACCTCAAAAGGAAAAAAAGGTAGGACCGATTCTCTTATATTCCCTGGCCATTATCGGTGAATATAATCATTGGAAATGGGAACAGGTGAAAGTTGCACTCCTCTACCTTCCAGACCCGATTCAGTACCGCCTGCACGGTTAGCTTGGCCAGAAAGCTCCCGATGACATTCAGAATGGACAGGAGGAAGTTTGATCCTTGAGGGGAGATGGGGTTCAGATATTCCTAGATCCCCTTGACATGCGCCACTATCCACCCATACAAGAGGTTGAATGACCCGCATATTATCTGTGGCTTTTTCCCCTCACTAATATTTCATAGCATCTTGTACATCTTGGTGAGCATTGTGATCCCGAGGTTGACCCGCCCTCCTGTCGCTAGTATGGATGTCCTGATAAAAGTGCTTGGTCTCATGCCCATGTTCGTATCTCTCACTAGGAGGATCCAACCACAGATGAGTTCCATATTGAATATAGCCAACCTGACTACCGGTTGCTGCTCGGTGTTGACGTTGAATCCCTAGGTTTTCCACTGGTTGTTCTCTAAGAGCTACCAGTATGAGCACTCCTTGCCCCGTTGGGCCCCCTTTGGGAAATTTCGAGGCCTTACCAGAAACTTTATATCTTCCAGAAAGTTCAAGAACTTCTTAAACCACCATTTGAAGTGGACATCCCCCACTGACTGCTTGTCCTCTCCCGGTACTAGGTTCATCAACACCATCGCCAGTGGTGGCATTTTATATGGATCCTCCCACGCACCCATAATAGGGAAGAAATCATCATACATCACCCCCAGTATCAGGATCCCTGTGATCTGATGTAGGACCCATAAATTGATACCGACCTCTCCATGGTAAAAATGAAAGGTATTGGTCCTCGATGACCATATACTCAACAACTCCAGCATCAGCTTCATCAGCTAATAGATATGGAATTGGGAGGCCAAAGCCACCTCATGCAGGCACACTCTCCTCATATCTGCCCCAAATTCCTCACATGAGGCACCTACCCAGTAGGCCTAGACCCAGTCATCTATGAATTTTCCACCCTGGCACAGATCCCACTCATCAGAACACATCTTTCTCAAGTTCCTTAGGGCCACCTTCAATGTAGTATGATACAATAGGGAAGACATCTCTGACTGCAATTCCTTCCCATCAACACTGTTCAAGTGATTATATAGGAAGTCAGTGTTGACAGGAATGAAGTCCTCCCAGGCATGGCCATCAGCTGCCCTGAACCATTGGTGCTGGCACGACGTGCTCCTGAACCAGTAAGCGGGCTCGTTCCTACTTTCTTTAGGGATGAAGACGCCATCCCTCAGTCCAAATCCATATAGAGGAAACCTCTTACATAGGAGATAGTTATTTTGTATTTTTGAAAGTAGCTCCACTAATGAATTATGTTCAAAATGGCTCAACACAAACTCCCCTATACCTGAGATATCCACTATCTCCTCCCTCCGGAAAGTATCCGCAAGGACCCCCTAGTAGCCTCTTGGTGAGCCATTTAGTTTTTCAGTTTGGGATTTCATTGGTTTTGGTTCAAGAATCTCTTTCACAGAGCTCATTTTTAGAGGTCATTCGTGAATACTATTCATGAATCCCTTCCCTGGCCTTCAGACACAAGTTGCAGAGTGCACTGTCATGAAGTCAAAAAACTCGTTGTGTGTCGCGAAGCAGAAGGCCCGATTCACAGCGAGCAATTGTGGAGTACGCAGAGCTTCACAGATCAAGAGTTCTAAAAGCCAAAATCGTGGATATGATAAAGGAAAAAAGAGAGGTCAAACACCCCTATTTATAGGTGAGGACCGTCGGTGCTTCGCGGCACGTCCGACCGAGGTGAAATTCACAGCGCGCTTAGCCCGTATGTCTCCCCTCCGCTTCATGAGCCTCCTTCGTGAGTCATCTTCACAATTGGCTGAGTAATTTTGGCGATTGACCCTCATTCATTGACCCTAATTTTCTCCTCAGATCCCATTCTTAGGGTGTTATTTGTTGGTGCCAAAATTTGGGAATAACAAGAATAAAAGGAAAGCCTTAAAGGTTGCCTCGTGAAGCTTGTTCGTGTAGCCCTCGCAGCCCCACGGCTGGCGCAAAGCATCCCCTCCATGAAGGCACTGTGGAGAAAGGAGGAAGGAGGTTTCGTGAGCCCCTTTGATGTTTGAGAACCCACCATGGAGCAAGGAGGTAGGAGGCTCCGTGAGCCCCTTTGATGTTGGAGAACCCGCCGCGGAGCAAGGAGGCGGGAGGCTTCGTGAACCCATTTGACATTCACGAACCTGCCACTGAGCAAGGAGGCGAGAGGCTCTATGAACCCATTTGACATTCACAAACCCACCGCGAAGCAAGGATGATGGATGCTCAATGATTATAAAAAAGTTCCACATGTCTTGGCACACAACAAGCTCTGCTTTACGGTGCCTCTTGAATATAAATATCAGGCTCCCCTCGAGCCGAAAGTATGGATCCTCCAACCTTTCGCCTTATTATCTCTCAAATCATGAAGAAAATTCTGCTCTGTGAACCATGAGATCCTCAAGGTATTTATCATTGTGAAGTGCCTCTCCCTTGGTTTTAATTCAGCCCCAATTCAAAGAGGGATGCCCTTCATGGAGCCCATGGGCCTCCACGAAGGAAGGGGATCCTCAAGGGGACTCGGGTCTTCGTGGAGAACTTATTCTTCGTGAGATACCCTCCATGAACATGTAACCCAATTGCTAAAGAAGGGTCACTATGCTTCGCGAAGCAAATTTCTTCACAATGATATGTTTCATAGGGCACCCTTACTTCTTGAAGCACTACTCCGTGAATTCCTTTCCACTTCACGAAGCCCCTTCCATATGCACCTATGCCCTATGCTTGGGCTAGGCCACTTCACTTCGCAAAGCATACCCCTTCGCAAATCCCCCCTACTATATAGAGAACCAGAGCTTCACGAGGCTTATACCTATGAACACCTTTTCTCCGCTACTATTTTTCCCATGCGACCCTCCAAGTTTGTACGAAGTGATTTCAAGATCCCTTGGTTGGTACTTCCTGTTACGTTGCTTCGCCTCATGCTTCTTCGCATAGGCATGCTAACAACTATTGCTTCTTCGCATATCCATGCTAATGTGGACCCCTCAATGGATCACTCCATAACACCCCTCAACATAGCGTTGCTGATGCCTTCCCTTTCCCAAGGGCGGGTGAGTATCAGTTATGTAAGTTCTAGGGGTGCGAAGATAACCTGCCTCGTATAAGATGCAGGATTTTAAACTATGAAGCACCATCGTCCTCAGAACATGACGTTAAATTGTGGCCTTTCTCCATGCATTATACGCGGGGTGCCCGGTCTCGGACATTCTCTAATCCCACTGGTCTCCACAGGAGTGAGATCATTCCTCACATACAATGAGATCATCTTTATCAGAGCGGTGTCTGTCCGAGAGGAAAGGGAAACCACCTTGGTGTAAGCCCATAGCCTTTCTTATAGGAGGTAGTACCCCTGCTCCTCCTCTCTTCCTTAGTTACAAATCCCTCCCCCTTTGGGATTTGTTGCCACTGGGCCTCCACCCTAGAGTAAGTCCCAGTCTCCATCTCCCTAGGATGTGGACCACGTGTAATCCCTTGTTTCCATTTTGGGCCGCTAACTACGTGTCAGCCCCATTCCACTTCCCACAGATGCACCTTTCACAACGTGATCTTTAGGTCTTCACTACCTTTTGTTTCTCATACTGATCATGACTCACATGGGCTTAGAGTAAGCATCTAACATGACATCCTCTCAGGGTAGCCTAGAGTGTAAGCCCCAAACACCATCCTGAACTACGTGGACTTTGATTCTTGCTAAGGCAATGTATGTAGGAAACCTCCTTGAGGTTCAAGCCCACCTATTGGGTAGCCTAGATTGTAAGCCCCAAAAAACATCCTCAACTATGTGGAATTTAATCCTTGCCATGGAAAGGTACATAGGAAACCTCCTCAAGGTTCAAGCCCACCTACTGGGAAACCTAGAGTGTAAGCCCCAAACACCAGCCCGAACTATGTGGACTTTGATCCTTACCAAGGAAAGGTATATAGGAAGTCTCCCTGAGGTTCAAGCCCAAAAACCATTGGTTCCAACCCCCATTCACATCAGTTCCCACTCCTCCTAAACTACGTGGACTTTAACCCTTTCCAAGGTACGGTATGTAGGAAGCCTCCCCAAGGTTCAATCCCAATAACCATTAGTTCTGACCCCCTTCACGTCATACCACCTTCATCCCGCATGACATTAAACTGCATGCCCCCTTTTCATCCTGCACGATGTTAAACTGCATCCACCATCCTGAACTACGTGGACTTTGATATTTTCCAAGGAAATATACGTAGGATACCTCTCTGAGGTTCAATCCCAAAAACCATTGGTCCCAACTACATCATGTCAGTCCACCCCCATCCTTTATGGTGTTAAAATGTACACCCCTTTTTTCTTGCATGACACTAAACTGTCCCCTATCTAGCGGTAAACCATTGTTCCCCCTTCCAACGGTAAACCGTTGTGAACCCCATTCAGTGGTAAGTCGTTGTCAACCCAAACCTAGCAGTAAGACGTTGTCATACCTTATGTTGGGACCCATATTGCTGGTCCGTCCTATTGGCGTCAGACCAACCTTGGGCTACTAACCATGCATAAGCCTCAGTATATCATCGGGTCATTGTCCTCTGCGCACACCCCGATCCTATACCTCATTTTGAACTATGTGGACTTTGATTCCATGCCACGGGGATACGAAGGAGGTCTCTTTGAGGCTTAAGCCCAACATCACTGTCGCCCTCGAGTTGACTCTATCTTAGTCCCCATACACTTTACTTAACCATCCATTATCCATCTCGATTCTTACCCGGGCCGCCACATCCCGATGGGATCATGCCACCTCATTTCCCATTCCCTTTAGCGATAATCAGGTAACTAACCACACGTTAGCCCCAATATCAGTGTGTCCTCCAGGGGTCATGCCAATCTGATCCACTCCAATCAGTGTTATGATCAGTCTCATCTATCTTCACTAGACATTAAACTCATGATATGCCCTGTGTTAAACATGAGAAGGTGAGGAAAACCTCAGAGACATGCCTATGGCATATAATTCTCTGCATTCTACGTGGGATGCCTTGAGCTTCTACACCCTCAAGAAGCCCTATAATAAGGGAAAGAAACTTAGATGTGCTAGTGTTCTAGCATCCAGACACGCTAGTGATGTCTAACATGACTACTCTCCCGATAGAAGGTCGCTACCCTGACTGGACCCCTTGGAATGTCCTGACAGAAGCAACGTAATTAACTGGAATCCATGAAGATATGAAACTGGGAAGAGTTTCAAGAACAATGTCTTAGTCTATAAGGGAGACCTGGAATAGGTAACGAGTTTTGAGGAGGAATCCACAGAAGGAAGAATAAACATTCCATCATCCCATTTCGATTAAGGAGAAAACATCCTTGAATAAGGAATGGATGTTGCCTACCTTTGGAAAGCGGGAATACGGGTCAACAGTCAGTGCATCCTTGTCGTCCTCAAAATAGACTGATGCGCATGCCCCAGTGAAAGCGTCAGAAACAATACTCAATTCACCCCCATCTTGATTACTATACTCCGACCAACAATGCTCATAGCTCAAATTTCTCTATACACCCAGGTATCACTAAAATGTATAGATATTTGAAGGAACATTAATGGTGGGACAACATGAAGGGGGAAATTGACGATTATGAATCAAGATGTATAGTCTATAAACAAGTAAAGGCTGAAAGAAAACATCCTAGAGGATTCATACAACCTTTACATATTCCTACATGGAAATGGGATGACATCACCATAGATTTTGTCACTGGATTACCAAAAACTCCAAGAAAGAATGATGCAATATGGGTAATTGTGGATCAAATTACAAAATCTGCACATTTCCTAGCTATAAGGGAGGATTTTACACTGGATTAGCATGCATGACTCTATATCAATGAAGTTGTAAGAATTCATGGAGCACCTTTTTCAATAGGGTCTGATCGCGATCCTTGATTTACATCAAAATTCTAGAATAGTCTTCAGAAATCTTTGGATACTGAGCTTCATTTGAGTACTGCTTATCATCCTCAAATTGATGGGCAATCATAAAGGATGATCTAAACCTTAAAGGACATGTTGATATCATCATCACTTGACTTTCAAGGTATGTTGGATCAATATTTACCTTTAGTTGGATTTTCTTACAATAATAGTTTCCATTCAAGTATTCAAATGGCACCATATGAAGCATTGTATAGAAAGAGATGTCACACACCAACTTTCTGGGATGAAGTTGGAGAAAAGAAGCTTGTGGGACTATAGTTTTTAAAGGAAGCAACAACGAATGTAAAGACTATTCAAGTCCATATCAAAGTAGCTCAAAGAAGACAAAAGATCTATTCTGATAATTGATGGAAGGATTTGGAATTTCAAGTGGGATATCATGTTTTCTTAAAAGTATCTCCATGGAAAGGTGTCATAATATTTAGGAATAAAGGGAAACTGATCCCTAGGTATATAGGCCCTTTTGAAATTCTTGAGAGAATTGGAGCTGTTGTATATCGTTTGGCTATGCCAACAAGCCTGTCTAAAGTACACAATGTGTTCCATGTCTCATAGTTGAGAAAGTACATGCCCGACCCAATGCATGTCCTCACTTCTGAAGGTATAAAATTGGAACCTGACCTATCTTATTATGAAGAGCCTATCTGGATTATGGACCCTAAAGAACAAGTGTTGAGGAACCAGATGTATCAACTAGTAAAGATATATCAGAAAAATCATAAAATCGAAGAGGCAACATGGGAGACTAAGGATCTTATGATGAAGAAATACCCAAATCTCTCTGCGAGGTAACATTTTAGTAATTTCAAGGAAAGTTTTTTTAAGGAGAGGATAATGTAATGCCCCAAGATTATGCACATAAATTTAACATTAAATGCATGAAACAACAAGTCTCTACAAAACACCACTTTGTAATAACCTAGCCATTAAAACATAATTTTACCACCTCTATGATTTGAATTTTGAGAAATTTATATACACAGTTGCATTCAGTAGGATATTTAGAGTCTGATAAGATAAAGTTAATTTTTGATGAATAGTAATAGACCCTTATGAATAGTAACATGCCCTTATAAATAGTAATGTTATAATTATGAATAGAATGAATAGTAAATTGGCCAAAAAATAGAAACTGCACCCATGAATGTATAAATATAATTAAGACATCTTATAAGTGAAAAAATGATCATAGAATAAGTATTGATATTTTTATATGTCACAAATATTTTAATTAATTTTTTTGATTAATTTAATAATTTAAAATGGAAATTTATTTTCATAAACTTTAATCATAAATTTTTTACTTTATTTTCTTATGGTTATAAGATAATTTTATGGGACCTTTATTAATTTCTCAAGGTGTTATAAAATGAGTTATAGTTTTAAAGTTGTTTTTTAGAATAAATTTTGATTTTATTTAAAAATTAAATTAGAAATATGTAGAAAATTATTTTAAAAAAATGGATTTCATTTTTAAATTATAAACTTCTAAAAATGGTTGGGGTGAATTTTTGAGATTTTTTTAAAATACTTGAATTGTTTGTGAATAGTAAAAATAATGTTTTTAGTTTTCGGTATGATTAATGACATCACAATGATGTAGTAATTAATATAAAATGATGGTCGAATTGTGCACATTAAAATATTATATGAGGTGTCTCAAGTGGATAATACCATGGGAAAATACCATGGGAAAGCCCATGGTTTTGCAAAAACCACTAATGAGGTGTCCTTTGAAATTAATACACTACTAGAAATACAAAACCGTTGGGAAAGGCTGCAGAACCGTTGGTATATGTTATACCAACGATTCTGCAAACCATAGGGAATTAAGCCGTTGGGAAAGCTTTTCCCAATGGTTTATAGTGAACCGTTGGGATAGGTTGGGGAAAAATTAACCTATCCCAATAGTTGCACCAAACCGTTGGGATAGTTTTTCCCAACGGTTTGGCTCCATTGGGAAAACCAAGCACTATCTTCTTTCCCAACGGTTTCTAAACCATTGGGAAAGAATTTTTACCAACGGTTCTATAAACTGTTGGTAAAAAAAATACTCAGAGAGGTTATGCCAACGGTTTGAAACTGTTGGCATAGCCTATGCTGTGCAAATTGCACAGCAGCCTGCAATTTGCACAACAGCTCTCATTTTGTGAAATTTTCACAGCAGGTCTCATTTTGTGCATTCCCTCTCATTTTAAATCCAATTATTGTACCTACAATAAATTAACACATACATATACAATTATTTTACCTGCAATAACCAACTAACACATACATATAGAGAACAAATTCATACAAATTTAACATATAATGCATCCTGGAACTATACACATCCATAATTAAATTAGAATTCATAACATAATTATAAACATACATAATTCATTTAGAATTCAATTTAAAATTTAGATGAAAATTATATGTGGGATCCGGAATTCAATTCATAATTTGATCGGTTTTTCATATACCATATATTTTTACCTGAAATGATGTCCATTTTAAACAAAATACATACACCTGGAGTGATACCGGTCACACCGTGCCTCGGATTGAGGCAAGGTTAACTCGTACGTGTCACAAATGACCCATTGATCATTGTCCTAAAATATCAACATATTTCGAAAGCGTTTGGTCAGTTTTCCGTATGTCAGTTGTTGTTTTCACTTAAAATGAAGTGCTTTTTAAATAAAAGAGAGACACTTTGAATCATGCTGGCCACACCGCACCTCAGATTGAGTCGAGGTTGACTCGTACACATCACAAATGACCCATGGATCGTTGTGACAAAATATCAACACAATCAGAATTCGTTTGGTTGGTTTTCCGTATGTACTTAAAATGTTGTCCATTTTAAACATAAGAGAGACATTTTGGGTGGTCCCGGCCACACCGTGACTTGGATTGAGGTGCGGTTGACTCGTACATGTAACATATGACCCATGGATCGTTGTCTTAAAATTTCAATAAATTATGAACGTGTTTGGTCATTTTTCCGTATGCCAGTTGTTTTTTTCACTTATAATCGTGTCCATTTTAAATAAAAGAGACACAGTTAGAGTGGTACTGGCCACACCGCATCTCAGATTTAGATTTGGTTGACTCGTACACATCTCAAATGACCTGTGGATCATTTTCTTAAAGTATCAACACAATCCGAATGCATTTGGTCGGTTTTCCGTATGCCAGTTGATGTTTTTCACTTAAAATGATGTCCTTTTGAAACAAAAGACATACAATTTGAGTGGTTCCGGCCACACTGCATCTTATATTGAGGCCGGGTTGACTCGTACATGTCACATATGACCCATGGATCATTCTCCTAAAGTTTCAACAGAAATCGAATGCGTTTGGTCAGTTTTCCATATGTACTTAAAATGTTGTCCATTTTAAATAAAAGAGAGACACTTAGACTGATCCCGGCCACACCGTGACTTGGATTGAGCCTGATTTAGATCATACACGTCGCATATGACCTATGGATCGTTGTGATAAATTATCAATATATTTTAAAGGCATTTGGTTGGTTTTTCGTATGTCAGTTGTTCTTTTCACTTATAATCCTGTCCATTTTAAACAAAAGAGACACAGTTAGAGTGGTGTCAGCCACACCGTGCCTCTTATTGAGGCGGGGTTGACTCTTAAATGTCACATATTACCCATGGATCTTTTTTCTAAAGTATCGACACAATCCGAATGCGTTTGGTCGGTTTTCCGTATGCCATTTGATGTTTTTCACTTAAAATGATGTCCTTTTGAAACAAAAGACAGACACTTTTAGTGGTGCTAGCCACACTGCATCTCAGATTGAGGTAGGGTTGATTTATACATGTCACATATGATACATGGATCATTGTGCTAAAGTATCAACACAATCAGAATCCGTTTGGTGAGTTTTCCGTATGTACTTAAAATGTTGTCCATTTTAAACAAAAGAGATCCACTTAGAGTGATCCTGGCCACACCATGCCTCAGATTGAGGCGTTGTTGACTCGTACACGTCACATATGACCCATGGATCATTGTGATAAATTATCAATAGATTCTGAATGCGTTTGGTCAGTTTTCCGTATGCCAGTTATTCTTTGCACTTATAATCCTGTCCTTTTTAAATAAAAGAGACACAGTTAGAGTGGTGCCGGCCACACCGCATCTCAAATTTAGATGGGGTTGACTCGTACATGTCTCAAATGACCCATGGATCATTTTATTAAAGTATCAACACAATCTGAATGCGTTTGGTCAGTTTTCCATATGCCAGTTGATGTTTTTCACTTAAAATGATGTTCTTTTTGAAACAAAAGACAGACACTTTGAGTGGTGTCTGTAACGCCCCGACCCCAGCTACCCAGAGTCGGTGCATTAATTACATAACATTGGCATGATCACAAGAAAGATCAAGTCTCGAAAGACCGATTAGTTTAGTAGCCTTGGAATAACTAGATACATCCATAAATTTTTACATTACATCATAAAAAAAAACATCTTGTCTTCATATCCCCTCATACTATCCCTGCAGGTCATTCATAAATTACTTCTTCATAATCCTGGGAAAAAAAAATAAAACATTGAAAGGGGTGAGCTCGGATGCTCAGTAAGGATAACATTATAGCAGAAGCTTTCATAAATAATCATAAACACTTAAGGCAATTTATAACTAAAACAAAAGCCTTTTAAACTTGAACTTCAGCATAAAATGGAAAAGGTAAAATGAAATAATGCCATTTACTTACTCACATGGATATTCTACTAGTCGAATGATCACATGCAATATCAATAACCACTTTCATAATGATGGAATGCATAATGCCAGACTATCATAACCACATAGCCAAGGCCTCGTGCCAAGACTACAAATAAGATTTTGCCAAGGCCTTGTGCCAAGACACTAGTTTGTCTCATGAGACCTACCGATGCATCGAGGAGCTATAGCGGGCTCCACCCGTCACTTATTAAGTCCAATGCATTCCCATATGAAAAGGTTTAAACATAACGTAAACATTCGTATTAAACTAGCATACGAAATGTCAATACTTTCACCAGAAACCATGAATGGTATAAAAATAGCACATCCACAGTCAAACATAATTCATTCGATACAATATGGAAGATTGTATTGTATCACATTAACCTCAATCAATAATAATGAAGGATGTTGACATAGATGAAAATAATCATCAAAACTATTTGAGAGAAATATCCCCCTTTTCTTGAAAACATTTAAAAGTCACACTATTTGTCAAGAAGCCATTTAAAAGTATATTTTTGAATCAAAGTGTCCCATACCACTTTGAAACTTTTAAAAGGAGTTTTAATTTTAAAACTTTAATGTCCATATAAATAAATCCTTAAAACCATTTTTAAAATATGGACATTAATGAGCATGATTTAGAAGAATAATTCTTTAAAACATTTTAAAATGGTATTTTGGTTAGAGTTTCTAACCAAAAGAGAGACACTTGAATACAAATAATTGAGGTAATCAAAACATTGTAATATCATGAGAATAAAGGAATTCATGATATACTATGTCAAAGTACATTATATACACCACATAGAAGTGATTTGGTGTATATCATCAAAGAAGTCTCAATGGAATGTAAATTGAGATGAAATTTCTCAAAAAGGTTGTATCCTTAGGTTAAGGATAAATCAATGACATAATTATGTGTGACAAATATAAATACACTAAATATGATTGGATATTCAGTGTAAAACAATCAAAGGACATTCACACATATTCTTGTAAAAAAAACAATACCAACGAATTGGATGTTTAACTCAACAAATGGAGAATTACTCTTATCAAATTCATATCAATGACTTGAGAATTACCAATGGAGTGATTATGTGTATCAAACTTCTATCCACAGGAAGGGGAGTGGAAATTATGACATAATCAAATGAATAGTGATTCCACACATAATCTTGGGGTAATATAATCAATGAAATATGTGTAAAGCCAAATGAGTGGAAATTGAAATCTCAAATTCCCTTATCGATTAGGTAACTTACGAAACATACACCCATGAAAGAAGTATCATACCATGATGATGTAAATACCCATAAATTAAAGTATATTACACAATGAATCTGATCATGGGCAGTGCACATACACCACATGCAATAATTAAGTGGTGATCAATGGAATTCTCACGGAATTAAAAGTGAGATAAGAAAACCCTTACATTGTACTTTTTCCTTGGTCGATGGTAGGTTTACCTCCTGTATAATGGTTAAATAATTGTTATTGAATAATAAAAGAATCATTTACTTTAATATGACATCATATATGATCTTTTATCATTGATTTGTTAATAATATTTTAGAATTATCGTCATTTCGGGTGTTAACGGGTTCATTTTACTTTATATTCTTTGTTATGTGAGACATATTTGTTATTAATGGGATGTATATTATTCATATCCAGAATGGTATCAAGTTCTTAAACATCATTTTTAAATCATCAAATTATACGATGGAGAATGAATCTCATCGCGTTCGTGGAGACGGTAGTCCGTACGTACGCACGAACGCTACTTCCATTTAATTTTTATTTTAAAAGAATCGAATCCAAATTATACATAGGTATATTACTATTCCAGTATAATATAATATTTTATATATGTTACTTAAGTTCATTTACACCATCCTTTATACGTTCCATGTGTGGTATGAACGAGTCATATCATTTTAAGGGGGCGGTAGTCCGCACTTCCTCAAATGAAATTATCGTATGTATATACAACATGAAACGAATAATGGTATGAAATAAAATGGAATTACAGAAGCTTATATATAGAATATATATCATTAATATCATATTTAATTACAGTGCCATCCTAATGGCCACCATGAGAGGCGGTAAGATGTATTTGAACAATCATCGTTTCGTGAGGCGTTAGTTTGCCATCCACAGAAACATTATGTTCATCATCCATTAGATGGAGTTGTGTGAATGTGTAGTTTGAATCCTTCTTATAACAACATCCTAGTATATTGAGGATACTGGTGTTGTTATAAAATAAAGGAAATAAAAAGATTTTGGGGGTTGGAGAAGCAAAATAAATGAAAATACTTTAAGAGAAATTGTTACCTTTAATTTAGGTAACTCACTTTGGTTGGAACCAAAGGACTTCTTGAAATGCTTTATGCCTAAGGGGAAGCTTCAAGGAGGAGGAGAGGGATATGGGGAGCTTAGTTTGGCAGAGTTTGGACGAGCCAAGTGGCTTGAGAGGTGTAAGGAAATGAGAAGGAGGAGTGCCCTTTTATAAGAGGGGTGAGGGGCACCTTTGGAAAAGCTAGAAATATTAATTTATAATAAATTCATATTCGGTTTCCAAAGGCTCCAAAGTTGACTATTCAAAGGATGAGGTGGGGATAGGTCGAAAACAACTCATCCAATAGAATTTAGACAGGTTTGGGTACTTATATTAACCTTATCTTTAAGTATTAACTCTAAGTTAATTAGTTTCACTTTTACAATGTCTCTTTGTATTTTTATATAATATGGTTAATAAACTTACTATATACATCCAAGCGACCCCCAAGTGGTCCATTAATGATTAACCTATCATAATATAAGTCTCTTGGCCGAACCTTAGATTTTTAGGAATTTAATATCAATTAATAATATAATATTTGTTTTAAGAACTCTTTTATGTCAATTTTGACACTATTCAATAGTTGATTTTTGTGAAACTCATAACAGATTGATTACTTCGAACAAAGTCAATTAAATCAATCCTAATATATCATATTATCCTAGAAAATTAGTTTAATTCATTAAAAGTTTCATATTATATTTATTTGGGTGTTTATAATATCAATTATTTTAATTTTTCACTATTATAGTAATTACTGCATCATCATTGTGTCATAAATAAAATAAATTATTTAATGTCTAAAAATTATAAATAAAATATCATTATGTAGAAAATATTTTTAGATTTCTAATGAATATTTATAATCTAAAATCCAACATATATAACCCTATGTAACAATTGTTGTTCTAAAAGATATATGCTTGTGTCATTTTTGTATTCATTTTAACTAAATTAAAATAAAGTGTCATTATCACTTACAAGTGGATCCATGGGGTCCCAAAATAGACCCAAAGATTCCCATGGTCGACCATGTATCAACCAATAGGGTTAAGACACGTTTTAGGGTAATTTATTATTATTATAATATTATTTTTTTTAACCCTTATTTACCGGATTTACCCTTAACCATGGTAAATAAAATATTTACCGCAGTAATTATTCAAAATGTCTAAAAATAAAAGTTACCTATTTACACAATTTTAACATCCTGATTCCAAATATGGAATCCATTTTCCTAAATTCAAAACACAGAAGTGGCAGAAATTAATTTAAAATTAAATCCCGCTGTCAAAACAAAAAGCGTGTTTTTAAGAGATAATAACTATCAAAAGATTGACACTCGTTTATGTTCGGTTTAATTGTAAAATTATGTCCAATGACCAAAATTATATTAAATGGTAAAAATATATTCTAAATATACTTTAAAACCACTCAAATTCATAATTTATCACTATTAATTATTTTGATTAAAAAAGTTGTTTTTAATTAAAATTTAGTAATTTTCACTATTCATCAAAATATAAAAGTTATCCGAAAAGTACCAAAATTTCACCCTAGGATAATTTCGATATTCCGAATCCAAAAATGAAGTCCATTTTTAAATATAAAATATATATAATTTCAAAAATTAGGTATTACTATTCATAACGGCTAGTTTGATTGGTTGTGGTGTGTGTTAAAACTCAAGGTTGCGTACAACACACGCTACTGTTTTATTCAAAGAAAGCGTACCGTGGAAGCTTGGGATGTTTCATTTTAAATTTTTGATGTCCCCATTTAGTCAAAAAGTTTAAAATATAGTATTTAAAAAGGGTTCACTATTAAAGTTGATAAAAGTGCAATACTGAAAATGAATTTGTTCTTGCATTATATCTAAGAAACTCATAATATGGATTCTA
The DNA here is from genome assembly GCA_963277665.1 of Viscum album. Lineage (NCBI taxonomy): Eukaryota > Viridiplantae > Streptophyta > Magnoliopsida > Santalales > Viscaceae > Viscum > Viscum album. Next base: position 797,984,642 of record OY728150.1, on the reverse strand, counting down.
AAATTATAAGGATTATATAAACATTAAAATTTATCTAATACTATTCATAACCTCTTTTGAACGGCTTGTTTGGTAAGTCATGGTGTGCTTGAACATGGTGTTGCATGTAGTGAAAGTTATTGAATTATTTTGAAGAAATAACACACTATGAAATCTTGGGGTGTTACATTCTCCCCTCCTTCAATAAATTGCGTCCTCGCAATTTGAAATTGTTCTTCGAAAAAAAAGGTTGAAAATAGATAATATATTTGTGGGAAAACCCACATCGGAATTTGGGTTACTAAAATTTAGTCTTAATATGAGAAAAAGAGAAATCAAAGGGTCACCACCAAATTATGATCTCGATTAGGAGAACATTGGTGGCAACTAGAGACATATAATTGGAGGAAAACGTAAATATTTATAGGTGGTGATTGAGGTCATCAATCACAAACAAGTGTAAAATTGAGGTCCTTATAATCATCAATCTATGATGATTTGAAATACCATCGGTTCAACAAAACATAGGGTATTAGGATAACACATTTTTGACGTTTCAAAATATCTTAATTGAAATCCCACATCGAAAAATGAATTAATGAGGCCTCTATTTAAAATAAAGAGTCGAAAGTATGAAGATTACCGAAAATAACACATACTAGGGTTCCATGAAGGAAAATATGGATATGGAGGAGAAATCTAACCATCAATTATCTGATGGAGAGTGGTAGAGAACATGGCTATGAAAAGGCCAAAAATCCCAAAGCCATAAATTTGTGATGATTTAAGGTACCATCTAGGACAACATTTTTGTTCTATGTTTCTTTTATTAATGTTGGGGATTTTATTTATGAGATTGGCTAAGAACATTATGAGATATACTTAAATTTTAAGTAGATTTTCATTCTTTAATAAATTTCCACCACTAACTCAATTTTTTTTTAAACGATGAGTATTCAAGAAGACTTGGTCACACTGGAAGAGCTAGAATAAACTTCTATAGAATCACATGATCCATGTAGGATAAACCATATATTAATCAAAACCAAAATGGTTATTGAATGATCTAATGATCCCCCAAAAGGATATTCATTGAGATAAATATGCACTAATCTTAATTTCTAAAATTAAACCAACAATACCCCAAAGTTAAATAGATACCATTCAATAACCAATTGTCCTTAAAATCCTTTAATATAATCCAAACTAATATTGAAACCCAAAACATAGAATAATTTGATTATGTAGTCTCCCATGTTACATTGTATCTCCAAATTACATCAAATACTCTTAAAGTCACATACTTAAAAGTAATCATCACATATTCTCTGTTATAGGTTAATCATTTCCATAAATAACCCAAATCACTATAAATCAACAATAAAAATGTAGATAAAAATCCACCATTACTCTACAAATGAAACCTCATTGTATTCTATTTTCCTTGGGCATATAGTGTTCCTAACAAAACGAACATCTTCCAAAATAACATTTATCACTTAATCACCAAATCATTTTCCTATACCAAGGGTATTAATTTGATAAGACATAAGAACCCAAATCATCTTATTATTGATCAATAAAATCATTTAAAAAAAAATAGTCACACTAACCAGGGACTTCACGTAGTCCAGTGGTAGGCGATAAATCCCAATCGCACTTTGGTTGTGGGTTCGATTCCCACGGCTTTGTCCGACGCGATGGGTTGTCACACGGTCTACGTGTTGTCCTTTTTCAAAAACTATATTTTATAATATTACCAAAATGAGATAAATTCCTCAAAATAACATAATTTAACCACAAATGTTATATCATACTTTGCATTTTCATCCCAAATTATAATAACTTATCATTTTCTCAAACCCCAATGATCATATAAAACCAAATGGTTATTTATACCTATATCCACAAGAGAAGAGACAATTCTTCCTCAAATATCATTCTCACATGGCAAACTGCGGGGTTACAAATACAAGAGAAAATTATTCCAAAGCAAACCCATCAACAAGGAGTGCTAATACTTTTTAAATTTTTCTCCAGCCATTTATTTCCACATTGCTTCTTCTTTGACCAAGAAAATATCCTATAAAATAGGACATTCACTCGGGTAATGGCTAGGTCCCCTACATTTACGACAAATGACTGTAAATGGACTCTTGGGACCATTTTTATCTTCTTCCATAGTACTCTTCATTTTTCTTCGGCAATTCTTCACTTTATGTCCTTCCTTCCCGCACGTAAAACATTTCGTTGTCCCATTGAGACATTTTCCTGGGTGTCTCTTTCCACAATTCCTGCATGATGAAAATTGAGGTTTCTTTTCTCCATGGTCTCCATTGCTGGAGATCTTATCATTTATCACCTTTCTCTTCCTTGTTGAGTCTGGGAGTTGGTTAATATATATGTTGTTGATCATATTTTTGGAAAACTGATTTGGCATAAAGACGATATCTTTCACGCCTATCAACATTCCATTTTGTTGCTCATTGCCACCACTGTTCCCAACTTGTACATCATTCTCAAAGTCACTATGACTTCCTTGGAATCCAGCCATTGACTAAAACCAGAAGGCATTGTGTGAGTAATAGTAGTCGTAAAATCATTTAGAGATTAAAATGTCACCATATTCTCAATTTGAAACATATTAGGATTAACCAAGGTCATTTTCTCTCATCTTATGTATATATTAATTAAATCGGTTTGTAAAGAAAATGTAAATTATCCTAAGCATATCCCCCGGGAGTGTCGTAACCAAGAGTGCAGCAAGGCCCGTTGTCGTGCACCAGTTCCCATTCGAGTCTAGCTCAAAGCGGTGTTTTCGGGTTTTATCCCTAGGTACATCTGTGCCAGAGCCGCCTCTACCTGCTCGTATCCAGAGAGGGATGTATTGATCGGAAAACTCACAAAATCTTTACAATACCAAAATTCTAGGAAGTTTTTTTTTATACTAATCCTCAAAGTTCATCTTAGGTCTACGTGCTCTAATCAGAGTTTATCTAAATCTAGCTACCAAGGTTTGTACTAAACTTCCTCTGATACCAACTGTAACGCCCCGACCCCAGCTACCCAGAGTCGGTGCATTAATTACATAACATTGGCATGATCACAAGAAAGATCAAGTCTCGAAAGACCGATTAGTTTAGTAGCCTTGGAATAACTAGATACATCCATAAATTTTTACATTACATCATAAAAAAAAACATCTTGTCTTCATATCCCCTCATACTATCCCTGCAGGTCATTCATAAATTACTTCTTCATAATCCTGGGAAAAAAAAATAAAACATTGAAAGGGGTGAGCTCGGATGCTCAGTAAGGATAACATTATAGCAGAAGCTTTCATAAATAATCATAAACACTTAAGGCAATTTATAACTAAAACAAAAGCCTTTTAAACTTGAACTTCAGCATAAAATGGAAAAGGTAAAATGAAATAATGCCATTTACTTACTCACATGGATATTCTACTAGTCGAATGATCACATGCAATATCAATAACCACTTTCATAATGATGGAATGCATAATGCCAGACTATCATAACCACATAGCCAAGGCCTCGTGCCAAGACTACAAATAAGATTTTGCCAAGGCCTTGTGCCAAGACACTAGTTTGTCTCATGAGACCTACCGATGCATCGAGGAGATATAGCGGGCTCCACCCGTCACTTATTAAGTCCAATGCATTCCCATATGAAAAGGTTTAAACATAACGTAAACATTCGTATTAAACTAGCATACGAAATGTCAATACTTTCACCACAAACCATGAATGGTATAAAAATAGCACATCCACAGTCAAACATAATTCATTCGATACAATATGGAAGATTGTATTGTATCACATTAACCTCAATCAATAATAATGAAGGATGTTGACATAGATGAAAATAATCATCAAAACTATTTGAGAGAAATATCCCCCTTTTCTTGAAAACATTTAAAAGTCACACTATTTGTCAAGAAGCCATTTAAAAGTATATTTTTGAATCAAAGTGTCCCATACCACTTTGAAACTTTTAAAAGGAGTTTTAATTTTAAAACTTTAATGTCCATATAAATAAATCCTTAAAACCATTTTTAAAATATGGACATTAATGAGCATGATTTAGAAGAATAATTCTTTAAAACATTTTAAAATGGTATTTTGGTTAGAGTTTCTAACCAAAAGAGAGACACTTGAATACAAATAATTGAGGTAATCAAAACATTGTAATATCATGAGAATAAAGGAATTCATGATATACTATGTCAAAGTACATTATATACACCACATAGAAGTGATTTGGTGTATATCATCAAAGAAGTCTCAATGGAATGTAAATTGAGATGAAATTTCTCAAAAAGGTTGTATCCTTAGGTTAAGGATAAATCAATGACATAATTATGTGTGACAAATATAAATACACTAAATATGATTGGATATTCAGTGTAAAACAATCAAAGGACATTCACACATATTCTTGTAAAAAAAACAATACCAACGAATTGGATGTTTAACTCAACAAATGGAGAATTACTCTTATCAAATTCATATCAATGACTTGAGAATTACCAATGGAGTGATTATGTGTATCAAACTTCTATCCACAGGAAGGGGAGTGGAAATTATGACATAATCAAATGAATAGTGATTCCACACATAATCTTGGGGTAATATAATCAATGAAATATGTGTAAAGCCAAATGAGTGGAAATTGAAATCTCAAATTCCCTTATCGATTAGGTAACTTACGAAACATACACCCATGAAAGAAGTATCATACCATGATGATGTAAATACCCATAAATTAAAGTATATTACACAATGAATCTGATCATGGGCAGTGCACATACACCACATGCAATAATTAAGTGGTGATCAATGGAATTCTCACGGAATTAAAAGTGAGATAAGAAAACCCTTACATTGTACTTTTTCCTTGGTCGATGGTAGATTTACCTCCTGTATAATGGTTAAATAATTGTTATTGAATAATAAAAGAATCATTTACTTTAATATGACATCATATATGATCTTTTATCATTGATTTGTTAATAATATTTTAGAATTATCGTCATTTCGGGTGTTAACGGGTTCATTTTACTTTATATTCTTTGTTATGTGAGACATATTTGTTATTAATGGGATGTATATTATTCATATCCAGAATGGTATCAAGTTCTTAAACATCATTTTTAAATCATCAAATTATACGATGGAGAATGAATCTCATCGCGTTCGTGGAGACGGTAGTCCGTACGTACGCACGAACGCTACTTCCATTTAATTTTTATTTTAAAAGAATCGAATCCAAATTATACATAGGTATATTACTATTCCAGTATAATATAATATTTTATATATGTTACTTAAGTTCATTTACACCATCCTTTATACGTTCCATGTGTGGTATGAACGAGTCATATCATTTTAAGGGGGCGGTAGTCCGCACTTCCTCAAATGAAATTATCGTATGTATATACAACATGAAACGAATAATGGTATGAAATAAAATGGAATTACAGAAGCTTATATATAGAATATATATCATTAATATCATATTTAATTACAGTGCCATCCTAATGGCCACCATGAGAGGCGGTAAGATGTATTTGAACAATCATCGTTTCGTGAGGCGTTAGTTTGCCATCCACAGAAACATTATGTTCATCATCCATTAGATGGAGTTGTGTGAATGTGTAGTTTGAATCCTTCTTATAACAACATCCTAGTATATTGAGGATACTGGTGTTGTTATAAAATAAAGGAAATAAAAAGATTTTGGGGGTTGGAGAAGCAAAATAAATGAAAATACTTTAAGAGAAATTGTTACCTTTAATTTAGGTAACTCACATTGGTTGGAACCAAAGGACTTCTTGAAATGCTTTATGCCTAAGGGGAAGCTTCAAGGAGGAGGAGAGGGATGTGGGGAGCTTAGTTGGGCAGAGTTTGGACGAGCCAAGTGGCTTGAGAGGTGTGAGGAAATGAGAAGGAGGAGTGCCCTTTTATAAGAGGGGTGAGGGGCACCTTTGGAAAAGCTAGAAATATTAATTTATAATAAATTCATATTCGGTTTCCAAAGGCTCCAAAGTTGACTATTCAAAGGATGAGGTGGGGATAGGTCGAAAACAACTCATCCAATAGAATTTAGACAGGTTTGGGTACTTATATTAACCTTATCTTTAAGTATTAACTCTAAGTTAATTAGTTTCACTTTTACAATGTCTCTTTGTATTTTTATATAATATGGTTAATAAACTTACTATATACATCCAAGCGACCCCCAAGTGGTCCATTAATGATTAACCTATCATAATATAAGTCTCTTGGCCGAACCTTAGATTTTTAGGAATTTAATATCAATTAATAATATAATATTTGTTTTAAGAACTCTTTTATGTCAATTTTGACACTATTCAATAGTTGATTTTTGTGAAACTCATAACAGATTGATTACTTCGAACAAAGTCAATTAAATCAATCCTAATATATCATATTATCCTAGAAAATTAGTTTAATTCATTAAAAGTTTCATATTATATTTATTTGGGTGTTTATAATATCAATTATTTTAATTTTTCACTATTATAGTAATTACTGCATCATCATTGTGTCATAAATAAAATAAATTATTTAATGTCTAAAAATTATAAATAAAATATCATTATGTAGAAAATCTTTTTAGATTTCTAATGAATATTTATAATCTAAAATCCAACATATATAACCCTATGTAACAATTGTTGTTCTAAAAGATATATGCTTGTGTCATTTTTGTATTCATTTTAACTAAATTAAAATAAAGTGTCATTATCACTTACAAGTGGATCCATGGGGTCCCAAAATAGACCCAAAGATTCCCATGGTCGACCATGTATCAACCAATAGGGTTAAGACACGTTTTAGGGTAATTTATTATTATTATAATATTATTTTTTTTAACCCTTATTTACCGGATTTACCCTTAACCATGGTAAATAAAATATTTACCGCAGTAATTATTCAAAATGTCTAAAAATAAAAGTTACCTATTTACACAATTTTAACATCCTGATTCCAAATATGGAATCCATTTTCCTAAATTCAAAACACAGAAGTGGCAGAAATTAATTTAAAATTAAATCCCGCTGTCAAAACAAAAAGCGTGTTTTTAAGAGATAATAACTATCAAAAGATTGACACTCGTTTATGTTCGGTTTAATTGTAAAATTATGTCCAATGACCAAAATTATATTAAATGGTAAAAATATATTCTAAATATACTTTAAAACCACTCAAATTCATAATTTATCACTATTAATTATTTTGATTAAAAAAGTTGTTTTTAATTAAAATTTAGTAATTTTCACTATTCATCAAAATATAAAAGTTATCCGAAAAGTACCAAAATTTCACCCTAGGATAATTTCGATATTCCGAATCCAAAAATGAAGTCCATTTTTAAATATAAAATATATATAATTTCAAAAATTAGGTATTACTATTCATAACGGCTAGTTTGATTGGTTGTGGTGTGTGTTAAAACTCAAGGTTGCGTACAACACACGCTACTGTTTTATTCAAAGAAAGCGTACCGTGGAAGCTTGGGATGTTTCATTTTAAATTTTTGATGTCCCCATTTAGTCAAAAAGTTTAAAATATAGTATTTAAAAAGGGTTCACTATTAAAGTTGATAAAAGTGCAATACTGAAAATGAATTTGTTCTTGCATTATATCTAAGAAACTCATAATATGGATTCTAAAATTATAAGGATTATATAAACATTAAAATTTATCTAATACTATTCATAACCTCTTTTGAACGGCTTGTTTGGTAAGTCATGGTGTGCTTGAACATGGTGTTGCATTTAGTGAAAGTTATTGAATTATTTTGAAGAAATAACACACTATGAAATCTTGGGGTGTTACAGTGTCGGCCACACCGTGTCTCAGATTGAGGCGGGGTTGATTCGTACATGTCACATATGACCCATGGATCGTTCTCCTAAAGTTTCAATGGAAACCAAATGCATTTGGTTGGTTTTCCGTATGTACTTAAAATGTTGTCCATTTTAAACAAAAGAGAGACACTTAGACTGATCCCGGCCACACCGTGACTCAAATTGAGCCCGGGTTGGCTCGTACATGTCACATATGACCCATGGATCATTGTGATAAATTATCAATAGATTCTGAATGCATTTGGTCAATTTTCCGTATGCCAGTTGTTCTTTTCACTTATAATCCTGTCCATTTTAAACAAAAGAGACACAGTTAGAGTGGTGTCGGCCACACCGTGCCTCATATTATGGCGGGGTTGACTTGTACATGTCACATATGACCCATGGATCGTTTTTCTAAAGTATCTACACAATATGAATGCGGTTGGTCGGTTTTCTGTATGCCAGTTGATGTTTTTCACTTAAAATGATGTCCTTTTGAAACAAAAGACAGACACTTTGAGTGGTTATAACCACACTGCATCTCAGATTGAGGTGGGGTTGATTAGTACACATCACATATGTCCCATGGATCATTATTATAAAGTATCAACACAATCAGAATCCGTTTGGTCAGTTTTCCGTATGTACTTAAAATGTTGTCCATTTTAAACAAAAGAGAGCCACTTAGAGTGATCCCGGCCACACAGTGCCTCGGAATGAGGCGTTGTTGACTCGTACATGTCACATATGACCCATGTATTTTTGTTATAAATTATCAATAGATTCTGAATGCGTTCGGTCAGTTTTCCGTATGCCAGTTGTTCTTTTCACTTATAATCCTGTCCATTTTAAATAAAAGAGACACAGTTAGAGTGGTTTCGGCTACACTGTGTCTCAGATTTAGATGGGGTTGACTTGTACACATCTCAAATGACCCATGGATCATTTTACTAAAGTATCAACATAATCCGAATGTGTTTGGTTGGTTTTCCATATGCCAGTTGATGTTTTTCACTTAAAAAGATGTCCTTTTGAAACAAAAGATAGACACTTTGAGTGGTTCCAGCCACACCGCATCTCATATTGAGGAGGGGTTGATTCGTACATGTCATATATGACCCATGGATCGTTCTCCCAAAGTTTCAATAGAAACCGAATGTGTTTGGTCTGTTTTTCATATGTACTTAAAATGTTTTCCATTTTAAACAAAAGAGAGACACTTCGACTGATCCCGGACACACCACGACTCAAATTGAGCCCGGGTTGGCTCTTACATGTCACATATGACCCATGTATCTTTGTGAAAAATTATCAATAGATTCCAAATGAGTTTGGTCAGTTTTCCGTATGCCAGTTGTTCTTTTCACTTATAATCCTGTCCATTTTAAACAAAAGAGACACAGTTAGAGTGGTTTCAGCCACACCATGCCTCGTATTGAGGAGGAGTTGACTTGTACACATAAAATATGACCCATGGATAGTTGTGCTAAAGTATTGACACAATCCGAATGCGTTTGGTCGGTTTCCCGTATTCCATTTGATATTTTTCACTTAAAATGATGTCCTTTTGAAACAAAAGACAAACAATTTGAGTGGTGCCGGCCACAAAGCATCTCATATTGAGGCGAGGTTGATTCGTACATGTCATATATGACCCATGGATCGTTCTCCTAAAGTTTCAATAGAAACCGAATGCGTTTGGTCGGTTTTCCGTATGTACTTAAAATGTTGTCCATTTTAAACAAAAGAGAGACACTTAGACTACTCCCGGCCACACCGCAACTCAGATTGAGCCCAGGTTGGCTCATAAACATCACATATGACCCATGGATCATTGTGATAAATTATCAACAGATTCTGAATGTGTTTGGTCAGTTTTTCGTATGCCAGTTGTTCTTTTCACTTATAATCCTGTCCATTTTAAACCAAAGAGACACAGTTAGAGTGGTGTCGGCCACACCATGCCTCGTATTGAGGCGGGGTTGACTTGTACACATCAAATATGACCCATGGATCGTTGTGCAAAAGTATTGACACATTCTGAATGCGTTTGGTCGGTTTTCCGTATGCCAGTTGATGTTTTTCACTTAAAATGTTGTCCTTTTAAAATAAAAGACAGACACTTTGAGTGGTGCTGGCCACACCACATCTCAGATTGAGGCGGAGTTGATTCTTACGAGTCACATATTACCCATGGATCGTTCTACTAAAGTTTCAACAGAAACCGAAAGCGTTTGGTCGATAATCTGTATGTACTTAAAATGTTGTCCATTTTAAACAAAAGAGAGACACTTAGACTGCTCTCGGCCGCACTGCATCTCAGATTGAGCCCAGGTTGGCTTGTACACATCACATATGACCCATGGATCGTTGTGATAAATTATCAATAAAATCCGAATGAATTTGGTCAGTTTTCCATATGTCAGTTGTTCTTTTCATTTATAATCCTGTCCATTTTAAACAAAAGAGACACAGTTAGAGTGATATGTTAGTTGTTTATTCACATTATTCAAATACTCTATTTGACTATGGGTCTTTAAATTAATTTATTTATGAAAAATTTACATTTTAAATGAGAATATCAGAAAATTAATAGAAGATAAAACTTTTACTAAAAATCCTTGTGGAAATATTAAGGTAAACATGATTTATGAGAATCCTCATGTGTCTATTAGTGGAATGGTATTTACTTTAAATCTTGTGGAAATTCATATAGAATATTTTTATATCATTTTTAGTATGGATTATATTTTAGTTTATCATGCTATGAAACATTTTAGAGCTAACAATGCCATGCCCAATGAATACATCCCTTTTATAACATGCAATATATAAAAATAACTCAATTGCAATACTATACTATAGGTCTGGATAAAACCAACAACTAGAATAGATTAAACATCAAATCTCAGTAATATTAGTCAAAAATGTAATGGATAAACTTGTCCTAAATCACCATCACCATCATCACCATCATCATCACCCACGTCCTTGTCCCCATCATCGTCCTTGCCCTCCTCCTCGCCCTCGCCCTCTGCCTCGCCCTCGCCATCCGCCTCGCCCTCCTCCTCTCTCTCCTCTTCCGCATCAGACTCCTCACCATCATCATCGTCAGCCTGGAAATCATCTTGACCACCACTAGAACTTCCACCTGGTTCTCAATATATAGAACGTATTGATGACATATATTCATCAAAATCTGGTCTGAACTCTGGTGGAAGTGTCGGATGTAGAACTTCAATAAATTTCATAAATGCACTGTTTGCCCTAGCAGACTGTTCTTCCATCTCTGTGGCCCTTTTGTTAGACTTTTCTTCCTGTGCCCTAACTTTCTACAGCTTGGTGGCACTACAACTCGTACCTAAGGAGGGCCAATACCTTGTCGGGGCTATCCTAGGTCGACAACATACTCTGCCAGGATGCTCCTCTCCCAAAACCTGATGTAAGTGATCAGTTGGCCCAAAATTGTCTGGTTCTTGGGCATCGAGGGCCTCTAAAGTAGCTAGTTACAAATATAAATATATTATTAAGTTACAAAATAGATATTAAAATATAAAATAAATATATTAAAACTTACAATCTGCTGTTGAGTCGCTTCGTTGATGGAACTTCCACCCTTTTTCCGTCTACTCGAGCAAAACAGTTTTGCTCGAGGCACACGTCCTTCAATATTTTGTATTTTCCTCTACAATGACATTGAAAAATAAAGTTATATGAAAATTTTAGAAAACTATTAAATAATTGAGGAAACAAAAGAAAGTGTAAGTCATAAAGAAAACTTATAAAAAATTGTCATACCTGCTTCCTCTCATGATCAGGCATCGTAGTGCGTCCCAGTGTGTGGAGGTATTTTTTGCATCAATTTTCTTTTTATTTTTTCCAGATGATTCCTAAATAAAATTTGAAAATGCAACAGATATTATTAATGAAAAAAATGAAAGCTATTATTTAAATACCTCAAATTTAATTAATACCTTAAACTGGGTACTCGTCCAATGAGTAATCATATGACAATACTGCTCTATAGGACAATCATCCACCACTGGTACCGCCTCTAAATCAGTGACAACTCTATAAACCCAACCAATATACAAATAATTCTTGTAGGCTCTCCAAATATCTCTTAAATCCTTTAGACGTTCTGGTCGTGCACCCTCGCCATCGGGAAAATTAAATCGAAGCTGACATCAAAATATTAATTCATATAAATACAAAAATAATTCATGGCATTAAATAGAACAAATTTTTTACCCATATCTCTGCCCAAGCTCTGTCCTTGACCTCATGTAGAAAATGTCTCCATGATAGTGGGCTGGTGGGAATGATGTCGGAGTATTTGGTAAGCATCTCCAAAAAACTCCGACATTGCTGCCCTGTTTTCTCAACCATTTGGTTGTCTTCATTATAACCCACCATAACACGTGTGCGGAGGTTCCACACCAAACTCATGCGTGTACGCCCCCTCCCACTCCTCCTGTCAGTAGATGTATCTATCATGAAAGAAAAACAAATATTTTATCAAAACATGTGATAATGAAAAAAAATATTGCTATAAAAATTTGTTAGGGTTCTATAAATATACCTGCACCGGTCTGATCGATGAGTGCCACTGGATCCATAGAAAATGATGAAACACCCTCTGGTGGAACAGGAGTCGAAGACGATGGAATATAGAAGCTCAGAGAGACAGAAGTAGAAGGAAAAGAAGATGGGACAGCTGTCTGACTGGATTCTGACTGGGGAGTGGGAATCATCATGGGATGTGAAAATGATGGGCCAGAAGATGCAGAAGGTAGCAAAAACATGGGAGGCCTAAATTTCCCATGTGTCTCTAACGACACACCGAGTTTAGAATGTGGGAAGGATGACATGTCAGTGGGAGGGGAAGGGTCTAGTCTGGTACGTACAGCTGCACGTCCACCTCTAGTACGAACCCTCCTCATACCACCGGCCTAAGTACTAGGACCAGTACTAGGCTCCTCGTCGAATAACTGTCGACGTATAGGTGGATCCTACAAAAATGTTTACAAAAAAATTAATCACATGAAATTATATATTCTTTAAATATATCTATTTGAAATAAAGTACTCACTGTAGGCACTAATGATGGAATTCCCAACTCCGCCATTCGACGATTGTTCTCCACCATTTTTTTCCTTCATCTCCCTTCAATTGGCTGCATTTCCTGCTTTTGAAAACAAATATGTAATTAATTAGAAAAAGGAAACTAATGTGTAACCCAAAAAACTAAATATATGAGGGAATAAGGGGATTCATTGGTAATTTAGCTATCAATTGTTTTAGAAGATCTTGAATGGATTTAATAAATCATACAAGTTGTCATGTTCACCAAGTTAGAAATATTGTTTGACTAGGTTTGAATACCGTTAAATTCCAAATTAGAAAATGAAATTCAAATAAAACTGCAACCAATAAACATTGAAAATTCACATAACAGTCAATTCAGCTAAAACATATTTGTGATCAACACTAAATCAATTTGAATATTACCAACCTTAACAACCCAACTTGAGGTAAACCAAAAAAATTGAGAACATAGATGAATGATTCTATATATTTTCAACCACAACTTCAGGTTCACAATCAACTATGACAATTATTCTATTGGAGTCATCAAAATAAATAAATGGATTGGTTCAAATGGCACTAGGGATAGTGTCAATTCCATCATCACCATCATCAAAAATATGTCTTGGAATTACTTCAACTATGACACCAAATTCAGGTCGAATTTGGTATTTGACATAAAAAACTTGTTTAGCCATTGATGACAACACATATGGATCTTCAGTAGCAAGAGTGTGAGTCATATTAATTAATCGAAATCCACAATCATCAATAAATGTTCCATGTCTCGTCATCGAATCAAACCAATGGAATTTCATCATTGTTACTCATCCATGAGATTAATAATCCAATATTATTATTTTCTCAACAACTCCATAATAACCCACATTTTCAAATCGCGGTCTACTATCTGATTCACTGGCATAACAATCTATTGTGGTAGTAACTATAACACCATCATGTTGTGTTATCATGTTCTTTGCTCGTTCAATGATAATAAATTTGTACCCATTGATGATAATTGATTTACAGTCACGAACCACGGTATTAGGACCAAAAGCCAAAGCTCTTATTTCCTCAGAGACAGAGTCAGTAGAAAAACTCAATACCTTCAATATAAATGACTATTAAACTTAATTAAATATTGATATAATTATTTTAAACAGTAATATTTTTACCTTCAATTTTAACCAAGAAGAAAACTCTTTGCTATGCAAAATATCTCTCCTTCTAAAAGACAAAGAACGATGCTTCCTATTTATCATTGTTTTATGTTCCCTATTGATAAAAAATATAAATAGTTTAATAGATATATATTTAAGATATATATAATAAATTTAGTTACCTGATATAGTCATCAAACAAATCACAGTTGAATAAAACCGTGCGATGTTCCATCTCCCTCTACTCATGGATTAATGTCTTCAATGTAAATGATCCAGGAATTCCTTCTATTTGAGGAAGTGATGGAAAACTGGGGTTTATTTGATCATACTGTTCTTCTTCATTTCCAATTGGTCTGTTCAATCTTGAAGTAAGATCAGACAAATACATCAAGCAGAAATCCATACATTCTTGAGCCAAGTAACCATTCATGATAGAACCTTCGGGATGATTTCTGTTTCAGGCATAAGAATTTAATGTGAACATATTTAATTCAGTTGGATACATCCAACGAAAAGAAACAGGTCCTCCGAGAAGTATTTTAGTGGGAATATGGACAGTCAGATGCATCATGCATGTAAAAAATGATGGAGGAAATATTTTCTCCAACTCACACAAAATTAATGGGGCATCTGTCAACATTTTTTTGCAAGAACGACTTAGAAAACATCTTAGCACAAAGATATCTAAAAAAATTGCACAAACGAATAACATTGACCCTTACATTATTGGACAAAAGATGACAGATTTATATTGGAAGCAACTCATGCAGTAGAACATGATAATCATGAGTCTTCAAAGATTTTAGCTTCAACTCTCTTATTTTGACCCATTTAGATATGTTTCTTAAATATCCATCAGGAACTATAATAGTCTCTTATACTTCCAGATATTGTTTTTTTCCATAGGTGTCATCACATAAGAAGAACACAGAAGTTGCCATTTATTTTCACTGATACGCACAGGATGCAATTCTGGTCTGATGCCCCAATCCACCAAGTCACGCCGAGATCATAAATCATCTTTTGTCTTCCCCTTGACATTTAGAAGAACCAAAAGCAAAATTTCACATATATTCTTTTCAATATGCATGACGTCTAAGTAATGACGTAACAAATTGGTTGACCAATAAGGCAAATCAAAAAAGATACTCCTCTTCCTCCAATTGTAGCAGGTTTTAGTGGAAACATTCTTTATCTTTCTAGATTTCATTTAACACTTCCTGAATGAAAAATTGAAATCTTTCAATTCATTAAGCACATCAGTTCCAGACATACGCTGAGGTGGATCATCGGTCTCTATGGTATTATCAAATCTTCAACGATTCATTCTATATGGATGATCCTTTGGTAAGAATCATCGATGTCTGAAGTGGCCTTATTTTTACTCAGTTTGCCACATCTTTTTATTAATTTTTATACAAGTTATTTAATTATTTTAACACTTTTTAATAAATAAATGTACTTTTGTATTTTTATAATTAAATTTGTTAATTATACATTTTTTTTGTAATTTTAGTCTTTAAAATAATAAATTTATTCTTTCTTTATTTTTAATATAAGTAAGTATCAATTAATTAATTAATTTTAATCTGTTCATTTAATATAAAATTTTCATTTTTATTAATTAATTAATTTGTTAAATAATTTACTTTGTAATTTAAAATTGTTCTCTATCGGTAACCAGGTTACCGTTAGTCAGGTTACCGTTACCAATATTGCATTAACAGTGACCTTTGTCATTAATAGTGACCTTTTCACCTCACTGATATAATTCTATCAATGACCTTTGATGCTAACGGTGACCTTTTTCAGGTTACCGCTTTATTGCTAACAGTGACCTCTGTCACCGTTACCCTTTTTGTCCTAACGGTAGCCTTTAAATACTACCGGTGAGCCTTTTAGCGGTGAGTTTTTATTTTGGTTTATTATAAATCTGCTTAACTTTATAATAGTTAATATCTATTTAAATAGTTATTTAATTAACATAATTCTAATTAATTAATTTAGACTTTGTTTTTATTAATTAATCTTTCAATTAAGTTACATTAGAATAGGTTAATTTTATTATTTTATGTGTTTAATCACCTGCTAGTCATTTAAGTAAATAATTTGTGTTTTTAATTTAATTTAATAGTTTGCTTCTTTAATTTATGTGTTCAATTAGTAAATTAATTAATTAATAAGACTTATTAAGCATTAATTATATTATTTCATATATGCAGATTAATTTTTAGTTTATTTAATAATTGTCTTAGTCTACCGGTGAGGTAATTTAAGAGCTTGCAGTGATTTATTTAGGTGACCGATGTTGTTATCTACTGCTACTTTTTAATAAATTTATTTAGTTATTTTTAATTTTAATTATTTTATTAAGTTAGTTTAAAAATTTATTCATCTTATAATTTTGGTGTTGCTAATTAATTATTTTAATGAGTTAAAAGTTTAATAAGAATTATGCTTTAAATTAATGATGTTTAGTTTTCTTTTTAATTAATTATTTTCAATCCTTCTTTAAAAAAATAACTTATGTTTAAATTTTTAAAGTTTCAACAGTAGAAAATTATACCGCTGACTTTATTTTTATCGGTAGCTTCTTTTTGTCTAATGGTGACACTTTGATCTATCAGTGACCTTCATTTAGTTTTATCGGTAGCTGCGGCCCTGCCCGTCCCTTTTCATACCTCACTGATATTTTACTTTTTCTATCGGTAGCTTCAGCTACCGATACCCATTCCTAACGGTAGCAGCTGCTTTGCCTCTCATCCTTACCGTTACAGCAACTTTCATCCTCACTGTTACCGCGCTTTTCCCAAACCTCAATATTAGCCCCTTTTTCCTTTCTCACCATTACTATTATTCCCCACTGCTCAATCCTCACCGTTGCTGGCACGGTCTACCGTTTAGATTCTCCCTTCTCCATCTCCCCACTGCAACTCCATCACTTCGCCGCACCATCAACTTTAGTAGCTCGAACCTGAATTAATCTACACCACCGCAGATCTAAAACCTTATAGAAAATATACTTTCATTCAAACCAGTTTTCATAGAAACCAGATCTTCATCATTCAGACTCTCAACCCCTGTTCTTCCTTCGATTTGGGAAATTCATTTTTGGAGTCTGTCGCTGGTCTTGATACTGGAAGTCGCGCTGCCGATGATAAGGAGCCACGAGCCATCGTCCGTCGTCGTTGCGAGCAGAAGAGCCGAGGATGAACCAGAATCCACCTACGCCACTGTCTGTGAAAGTCGAGGGGAGCTGCGCTACTAGGAGTTTCCATCATCGTGTGAAGATTGAATGGTGCGAGCCACCACGGGTGGAGGAAGAGGGAGCCGCGTCGGGAGGAGCAGACAGGAGTTGCAGGGTTTGGGGGAATAAGTCTCTAGAACCACCCATCCCCTGCGTGTGGAAGAAGAAAGGGGGTGGGGTAGAAAGATAATTAAAAAAAACAAACGAAGTTAAAAAAAACCCCTCCCCATGTGCAGCGTGGATAAGGGGGGGAAGGGTGATTAAAAAAATAATAAAGTAATAAAAGTATAATAAAATGAAAAGCAAAATCAAAAGTGAAAAAGTAAAGGAAAAGAAAAATATAATAAAAGTAATTAAGTAAAAAGTAAAAGAAGAAAGTAAAGTTTACTTTACTTTAAAGTTGACTTACAAAGTCAAATTAATATAAAATAATTATTAAAATTTTAAACTAATATAATATTAAATAGATAAATTATAAATAAAGATTATAAAACTAAATTAATAACAAGTTTTAATAATTAATTAATTTCTATTAATAGTATAAATATATAATTAAGAATAATTATAAATAAACTATAAAATATTCCAATTAATTTAAAATATTTTGAATTTAAGTATTAATCCTAATTACTAAATTAAAATAAACTAGTTAATAGATTAATGGAATAATTTTATTTCTTAAATATTAATTACAATAATAATAATTAATGAAGTGAGTAAAAATAACTAATACAAGCTAATTTTTTCTTTTAATTACCTCTTTAATTATATCGTAATTTTTAATAACTTAGTTAAAAATAATAAAATTAATAACTTATTAATTATATCTATTGACTTAATTTAATTAATAACTTGTTAATAACTTATGTTTTAGCGTAGTTAATAATTTAAAGGCTAATAATTATCAATTAACTTAAGTTAACTTGTTTCAAGTAATTTAACACTTAACCTAAAAAATAACCATTTTTCATCCTTTATGTTCATTTTTATCTATTTCTATTTTCTAACTATGCAGGTTCAGCTTAGGGACTTAAATGAGTCCAGGTTCATCCAACTAACTCTTCCGGAGTTAGTTACAAGGGAAAAATTCGCACGACGTGCCTGTCGCGGGTTAAGCACACGTGTGCAGTGCGTGGGTGAAGAACTAAAAAAGTCGGTGGAAGTTGTGGTGATGACATGCAGTGAATTACAGAAGTTATTTAAGCAGAGAAAGCAGCGTTCTTGAGGGAGGGGGGAGATACGCGATTGAATGGAAGGCGATTTATTTTACCTGGAGGGACGAGGCTGAGCAGTGCAGTCCAGGAACTTAGGAGCAGAGCATTCTTAGGGAGTTTCTTCTCCCTCAAGATTTAAACTTTTGTACTCTATTTCTGTAATGTTTCCTATTACTTCTGTAATAATGAATAGTATAGTTAGCTAAGTATTTTAGTTCAAGGAGAGTTCTAGCTCTACTGGTATCTCTTTCATCCTTCTCATTAATCAATTCTTCTGTGATTATAATTGATCGACGAGATCAAATCTATATTCATTTATCTGCTTTGTACCACAAGCACTGAAATATTCTAGACTCTGTAGTCATTCGGCGAGTTTGGTTATAGAGTTATCTTTTTAGTAAAAAAATCATAATGAAAACTTCAGTACTTACGACGAGTTTGTACTGTTGTTCATCTTAAGACATCTTTCTGGAATTGTACTTCTCAGAGTGGCGAACTCTAGTTGTACAATATCCACAACTTAACTCCTGGCGAGGGAAGTAAGTCGTCTCTTTAATCTAGTGGTATGAAGCAATACTTTACATGAAAAGGAAAATCAATTCAAACCAGTAGACTAGAATGAACCCCGAGCATTCTTTACTATTGTCTTTTTTTCATCATTTTTTCTCTGTTGTTGCACCTTGTTCCCAACTGTACTCTATTTTAGTAGTGGTCAAACAATTTTACTATAGAAGTGTAGTTTCACAGTACATAAAATCATAAGAAAATTAAAAGATATAAAAACTTAAAAAGTGAAAATTTGAAAAGAAAAACACTCCACTGCTGACAATAGTGGAGTTTTCCATGTTTTTAGTTTAGTAGTGGCCAAATTTTACCTTCCCTGTGAGTTCGACCCTACTTTCCACATATACAGTAGTCAGTAGGAATATAAATTTTAAAATTTGACCGACTTCAATGATAGTCAAGGTAAATGTTCCATAAAACTGAAACTACAGTGATGTTTCAGTCTTCTAGATCGTGTATTCTTCATACAAACTGGACATGATATTTTTCCCTTCGTTCTCCATCCAGACATCATTTCATAAGCTGGAAAATCATTGATCGTCCACATAAGCGCAACACACATATGAAATATGTCTTTCGAACATGCATCGTATGTGCACACACCCACATCCCAAAGAATTTTCAACTCTTTTATTAAAGGTTGCATGTATACATCAATATCAATGCTGGGACCAGAAGGACCAGATATGAGTATACTCATGAAAGTTAAAGGTTTTTTCATACACAACCATGGGGGAAGATTATAAATGTGTATAAAAACTGGCCATGTGCTGTGCGAAGTAAGTATCTGCCCAAAAGGATTAAAACTGTCGCATGGAAGACCCAGCCTCACATTACGCACGTCAGCTGCAAAATCAGGATGTCGAGCATCAAATATCTACCATGAAAATCCATATGTAGGATGAACCAACTCACCATTAGTCTTCTTTCTCTTGGTATCATGCCATCTCATTTTTATTGATATGTCATCAGACATAAAAAGATTATGGAGTATGGTGATCAATGGAAAGTTCCACATTACTTTATGTGGAACGCAGGATGGTGTTCCATCAGATTTTGACTTCCAGTGGGATGTGACACATTTTATATAATCATTTCATTCTACAGTTTCCTCCCAGAATAAACTTCAATCTCTTGGGAAAGCATGAATTTTATTTCTTAAAAATCCAAGTTCCTCAACTAACTTCCATTCCATATAGTGTTTTGAGGGAATATCTACATCATATGGAAGTAAATCCTTCAAGAGGTTAAGAATGTAATTGATTAATATATTAGAAATCCCATACATAGTTTTTCCATGAAAGAATCAGATTAAAAATTCTAGCTTTTTCATTTTATTTCATTGTCGATATACTGGAGTCGTGGCAGCATCATTCAATTTTTCCACCCTATCAATATCATCTTTTTCACTATATGCATCAGCTGTTCTCATATCGAAGTCTTCTTGAGTTGAAATCCTTTCTTTTTCATGATGAAAAATAAACGGAAACCGATCATCTAACAAATTCTCCATTACTGTCCTTTCATTTCGATCATCATGAATTTGAGATTTCATTTTCTCCCTATTGTGATACCACACAAAGTAGTTTTCTTGAAAACCATTTTTGGTTATGTGGTAGATGACTTCTTCATGGCTCAACCAAGGTCTACCAGCACAATTGGAACATGGGCAGTGTATGAGACCACTATCTGAAGCATTGTGAAATGCAAAATCTATAAAGCTCTCCAAATTGTTTTGAAAATCTCTTGAGATCCGATCAGTTTCATACATCCAACTTCTTTACATTCTGTAAAAAGAATTTATATAAGTCATTTTGTCATAAAAAATTCAATAGGATTGAACTTTAATATAAAATACATTTAAGTAAATGATTAAGGTTGAAGTTTATAGTCGATGTAGTGAACTATTAAAATAATGTAAAGAAAAAGTACTCATAAATTAAATTAAAATTTATTTATATTCATTTTCATTAGGTCTATAATAGGCACATGCCTCAAGTCCCATCATGTGTTATAGGCATCCCAAATCATTCACTCATGTTCAATAACTCATTATTGGCACCTCTATGGCCATACCTTTCATTAACCAATTACTTCCCCAAGTCAAGCGCACCCCATGGGTGAATAAATTTTAGGCTTCTACACTAATAGGTTGTTCATGGCTTGTAAAAAGATTTAATTTCATTAAGTATAGACAAACACATTTATTTTTAAATTTGAGATTAATAATAAAGTATGTAAATGATAACAACATTACTGAATTAAACTTCTGACTTATCTAACATTTTTATGGATGTCTACACATGCCAGAATGGGTAGTGAAAATCACCCCACCCTCATAAAAGTGAGTATTGGACAATAAGGATGCATAATATACATCATACAATGAGAACCATATTTAATTGACCCTAAATTTATATAAGTACAGTCATCTTTGGGGAAATGGAATATATGATCCTGGTTAACTGATGAATTCAAAAGCTTATATTTCAAATGTTGGACACTATCTAAGGTAAGAAATCACGTGAGGATGGGTTTACATCATTCAATTTCTTACATGCTAGTGAGAATGAAGGCTTGAATTAATGACTTGAGTTCATTGATTAAATGAGGGTAGAGTTTGCATATGATGTGTAAACAGAATGATTAAATAGGTAAATATCTCAAAATATCTTTAAAAAAACTCATTAATAGGCTCAAAACACAAATATAATCTTGAACCAACCATGGAATGTCTTTCAAAACACATTCTCACACACCAGTTATCTCATGTGTTACTTAATACCAAACATAGTCACATAACAAGTGTACTATAACAAAATACATTACACAATCCTTATTAAAAAAATTATCATTTTAATAAAACACTTTCCTCAAGAGTAAATCATTTCTGAAATATCTTTTGAAATCCATTTTAAATAATAAAATCCCTTTGATCATTTTTAACAAATACTTCGAGTATTATCAAGGCACCCCCATTTGGAAAAGTCACATTAAATGCCCAATTTCCACGCCAAACCATTGAAAACAATTAACATGAGACAATCATCGACCACAAATAACTTAACTAGAAATTAAAAAAATAGAAACCAAATGTGATATAAAATTTAATGTTAAGTTAGGAGAAATGAGATTAAATAGAGACAAAAACATCATAAATGGTTCCAACATCATAACTTTTTATTAAAACCACCCATAATTGGAATGGGAATGCCTCATACACCTAATAGCTAATAAAACAAACCAAATCTCCAATTAAAACATTGAATTTAGGGTTTCCACCCCACTTGGATAGCCCTACCCCCACCCCACCCACCCCACTTGGACAACCATACCCCCACCCCACTTGGACAACCCAACACCCCCACCCCACGTGGACAGCCCTACCCCCACCCCACATGGAAAACCCAGCCCCCCCACCATACGTGGACACACCTACCCCCACAACCCACTTGGAAAACACATCCACCCCCACCCCACCTGGACATCCCTACCATCACCCCACTTGGACAACCCATCCCCCCACCCTACCTAGACAGCCCCTCCCCCACCCCACCTGCACTCCCTCCCCATCCCACTTGGACAACCCTGCCTGGACACCCTCCCCCACCCCAAACAGCCCTACCCCCACCCCATTTGGACAACACATCCCTTTACCTACCCTACCTAGACAACCCCTCCCCCACCCCACATGGATAGCCCTCGACATCCTCCCCCACCCCATCTTCACAGCCTCCCCTACCTCAAATTGAAACATAAATTCATCCAAATCAAAATCCAATTTTCAACTAAAATAAATTCCACCAAAAGTATCATATCACCCCACTAAACAAACCCTTTACCATGTTTGAAGTGTAGAAAAAAAAACAGAAAACAAATCCAAGGGTTCCGTAGACAACAACCCTAATTTAGCCTAAATCAAAACATAAAAAACCAAAAAAAATAGAGGAATAATTCTAAAACTAAGGTAAAAAGTACTAATTTGAAGTGTGAAATAATATTTTGTTTGATTGAAGATGGATCTTGGCTGGAAGGAGTGTCGCGACCGAGAGGAATTCAGAAGCTCGATTAGGTTCTGTCTGCAATCGGGCTGAGTGGGGGTTCGGGTGGTCTGTATTTGGGGGAAATCTTTCCCAATGGTTTTTAAAAACCATTGGGAAAGATAGAGTTTTCCCAACGGTTTCATTAAACCGTTGGAAAAAATGGTTTTTTCCCCATCTTTCCCAACAGTTTGATGAAACCGTTGGGAAAAATAATTTTCTTCCAATCTTTCCCAATGGTTTCATCAAACCATTGGGAAAAATAAATTTTTATAGATCATTACCAACAGTTAATTCAAAATGTTGGTAAAGATCACATATACCAATGGTTCAAAAGAACCGTTGGTATACAACTGTTTGGAAAACCATGATTTCCAGTAGTGATAAAAAACTCAATCTCTTTTACTATAAATACCCACCCATTCCTTCATTTTCTTTCATTAAAAACTCATCATACTATAATATCTGGAATATTTACCTCCCTAGGATTCCTCACGCCCTAAGGTCCCAACTATCCAGTTTAACGAGTTACTCAACAAGGTAAGGGAATCTACCAACCTTCTCTTTTTAAATAACTCTTTTTATGTTATTCTCTTTTAATTTCTTTTAGATTATGTTGGGATATTTCATTTCATATCCCCATTACTATTCATATTATTCATTAATTATGATATACCCCTTTTCTCTCATCAAAATATTTGATGATTTTTTAAGCGACGTCGTTAGGTTGCCAAATTTTCATAAGGGATTTCTCAACATTTATTTTATTTTGAGTTCCTTTATTTTCTTTTACTTTTATTTCCTCACCCCATTTCATTCAAATGTTATGATAACTCCAGTACCTTACATGTACTAGAATTTGTTTGTGATAATGGAATAATTTATCATCATCTATCCTTTCCCATTCTTTTATACTAAAAATGAAAACACCATCTGATATGTGTTAATGTATCACATTCAAGGACAACAAGTTTTCAATTTATATTACCATCTTCAATTATAGTCATTAAACCATTAAGATGGTTGAAAAAGAATATAATATATATAATATAACTTATTTAAAGTTCTAAAATCTTTTTATACACACGATATTAATTTATAAATCAAAATGACTTTGTTGTGATCAAAAACCACCAATTAACCCAAACATTTATAATTAATGTTTTATATAATGATTAATATTAACTCCCAATAACTAGATGAATTTTATAAATATTTAATATTATTCATGTTCACTAATTTCATATAAATTCAATTCTGGACAACCATTCTCATTCTACATGTTTATCCGTACAGGAATACAAGTAATCTAATCATGAAAACTAAGGAAGAAAACGCTCCCAAACAATGAAATTGAATATCTTAACCTATAAAAAGGACATGAATAAACCTAATAAGGTTATAGTAAATCAATTACTTGTAGAGGAGTATTTGGAATCATTAATTTATGAACCTAAATTTTATTATTCAGGTCGTTAAGATCAAATGAAGAACACCTTCAGACTTAAGGTATGGGTTTTCCACCCGAACCTCCATTTTCATTTGGGTTACTTTTATTATCTAATTATCTAAATTAAATTATTATTTATTAATATTTAATCCTCATAAATTATTTTTTAATGTTATATATATGTTTACCAACCATAATTTTACCTTTATTTATGGGTAATTATATATTTTAAAAGGATCTTTCAAAAATTCTTCCTAAAATACAAGCCCGACTCAAGGGAATTTCTCAAATTCTTACCTATTTTCAAGGGGACTCTATAATATATTTTTAGAAACCATTATCTTTATAAAATAATACATTTTATTATGAAAATACTATCTCACTTTACTTCTGATTTTATAAAAGGACTTTTCCAAGAAAACTCTTCTTTTCAATGTAAAAGAGTATTTATCTCAAGAATTACTTGATGATTTTATAAGAGAATCTACATCTATTTCAACATTATTATTTATTATTATGTATTATTAGGATTAATATTTTATTATATTATCTACCATTTAATGTTTTATTATTAGTTTTACTATGGATGTTCTATCTTAAAACCATTCACCAATTTACTCCGAATGGTTAGTGTTTATGCTTAATTTTCGGGGAAAGTTATTTACATTTCATATGTTAGTTTAAATATGAATGTATATGTTGTTTATATTTATACCCTTTCATATAAGGAATGTATTTGAGTTATTAAGTTTCATATGGGTCTCTCTATAGCCCCTCAGTGCATCGGTAGGTCTCATGAGACGAACTATGGTCTTGGCACGAGGCTTTGCAAAATGGATATTTATGGTCTTGACACGAGGCATTAACGGTATGGTTATGATGTCCTGCATTATGAATTCCATAATTATGAAAATAGTATTGATGGTTCATGTGGTTATTATACTATTAGAATACCCATGATTATGTTTTATTATGAAATTATTTATTCAGCTCTTAATCCTGCCATATTATGTTCAAGCTTATTTTTTTAAAGGCATGTGTTTTTATTTATTCACCATGCCTCATGTTTATGTTTATGATATATCAAATTGTATTTATTACCCTTACTGAGCATTTGATATCACTCCTTTATTATGTTTCATTTTCTTATGACATACAGAAGTTTATTATGAAGGACCTGTAGGGATAAATTTATAGTTGTGGACGTTCCAAATAAAACTTATGTTTTGTATATCATTCCAAGTTGTAATGATGAATTTATATATGTATCTTATTTACAAAGATACTAAAATACTCGGTTCATTAGGATGCATATTCCTTGTTTATTTGAAAATGTAATAAATTAAGGCACCGACTCCAAGAAACTGGGGTCAGGTCCTTACAATGTGCATATAGGAGAATGCCTTTTGACCTTTTCAATACCCTTGAAACATTATAGAGGTGTGTGATGAGTATATTTTATGAAATAATTTAGAATTTCTTGGAGTTTTTCATGAATGGATTTACCATTTATGGAGATTCATTTGAATCTTACTTACACTCACTCTCTCTAGTCCTTGAAAAGTGTGTCAAATATAACCTTGTGCTAAATTTTGAAAAATGTCACTTCATGGTTACAAATGGTATCATTATAGGGAACATAGTTTCACAAGAGTGTATTGAAGTTGATCCTACCAAAATTTAAGTGATCCAATAACTTTCTAAACCCACATATGTTCGAGACATCCATTCATTCCTTGGTCATGCTGGTTTCTATCAGTGATTCATCCATAACATCAATAGGATGGCACTCACACTCACTTGACTATTCCAAAATGATGTCACATTCATTTTCGATGAAGCTTGAAAGAGAGACTTTTTTGAACTCAAATATGTTATTAAATTTGCCTCGATAATCCAAACCCCAGATTTTTCCTTACCCTTTCAATTGATGTGTGATGCTTTTGATAGGGCCATTGGAGCCGTTATTGGTCAAAGAAGGGAAAAGATTACTCATGTAATATATTATGCCTCAATTTTTTTGGATGAAACTCAATCTCACTACACTGTGACTGAGAAAGAAATTTTCTCTTTAGGTTTTCTATTGGATAAATTCTGGCCCAATCTCTTAGGTTCTAAAATCATCATCTCCACATACTATTCTTCTATAAAGTTCTTACTCAATAAATGTTATTCCAAACTAAGGCTAATAATATGGATCTTCATTCTCCAAGATTTTTACATTGTGGTTAAATATAGATATGGAAAAGAAAACCCTATTGCTAATCACCTAAGTAGAATTTCAAATTCATCTCATTCTAAAATAATTGATCCTAAATTCCCCAATGAGAACTTCTCTCACTCAAAAGTCACCATGGTATTCCCCAATTGTAAAATACTTGATTTTTGGTGTTTTCCTAAGTTTTTTTCAAAATAAAAAAAAATTAAAGCTGAAAAGTGATTCAAAATTCTATTTTTGGGAAGATGATATACTTGGAAAATTGGGGATGACATGGTAAATATAGATGTGTTTATAAAGATGAATATTCCTACATCTTGGAATTTTGTCACTCAATGCCTGGTGCTGGCCACTTTGAATAAAAAAGGACATCCCAAAAGGTCCTTGAATCGGGATTCTTCTGGCCTTCACTCTGCAAGGAATCACATGAGTTCTATCAATCATATCCCACTTGCCAAAAGTTTATCCCAATTTCCAAAAGAAATGAAATCCCCAAAAATCCCATAATATTTTGTGAGATCTTTGATGTTTGGGGCATCGATTTCATGGGACAATTTCCCCCTTTTAATGGATTCTAATATATTCTTCTTACATCTGGTTATGTTTCTAGGTAGGTTGAGTCCAAACCCACTAGAAAGGATGATTCACATACTGTTAGTGAGTTTTAAAAACCCACATATTCCACCATTTTGGAACACCATGTGCTTTGATAATTGACTTAGGAACTCATTTATGTAATTGTACCATGGAATCTCTTTTGAAAAAGAATGGGGTTTTATATAAAACTTCAACTTAATATCACCCCAAACAAATGGAATGGCTGAATTTTCTAACATAAAAGTGAAAAGAGTACTTGAGAGAATTGTAAAACCCACCAGAAAAGACTGGCCTGAAAGAGTTGGTGAAGCTCTTTGGGATTATTTAACTACCTATAAAACACCCATTGGGATGTATCCATTTAGGATAGTTTTTTTGGTAAATCATGTAATTTACCAATTGAAATCCAACATAAGTCTTTTTGGGCTATGAAAAATTGTAATTTTGATTGTAAAAAATCTGGTGAAGAGAGATTATTAGAGTTGAATGAATTGGAGGAGCTTAAATGAGATTATTTTGAGAATTACAAGCTATACAAATAAAAGATAAAGGCACTCCATGACAAACATATCCTACAAAAGGTATTCCATGAAGGTGAAAAGGTACTAATATTAAATTCTCAATTTCAGCTTTACCTTGGGAAAGTCCTTTTATTATAACTAATGTTTACCCATTTGGTGCAGTTAAAGTCCAAGACCCCACTTCCAAAAGGAAATTCATGGTTAATGGACATCAGTTAAAGAATCACCATGATAGGAAAAACATCTCGGGAACCACATTGACTTACATCAGATCACCAACTTCTATAGTTAACCCACCACTAGATAGAGATGGAAAACCCCCAAATCCAAACTAGGGGGAACCCCTTTCCCTTTAACTCTCTCTATATCTCTCTCTACATATCTTTATTTATTTATTATTTCTCATCTCTCATTCTCATTTTTACCAATTTATTCATTGAACTTTTTATTTACTCTTTCTCTTTTGTGTGGATGTGCCTTTATAAAAAACTAAAAAAACTTCAATTTTTTTTAAAAAAAGAGTCATAATCACTCACCATCCACTTTTAAAAAATTTTCCAAGCATTTTTGAGTTTAAAAAGACATGTTTTCATCTCATTTTTTTTATTTTCATTATAAATTTGGATAAATAATCTTGTTTCAAAACCAAAAAATTTTGAATGATTATTTTTTGATTTGGAAAATGATTATTCTCCAACCATGAGGAACAACATTAGATTTCATGACAAGGTAACCTATGAAAATCTTTTCATCTTGTGTGTTTTAACCCCCAATTTTGAGTCGTGAGAGTGTGGAACTTCAAGCTGAATTTCCTACTTTAGTGTCCATTAATATGATAGAGGCATTTTTTGAACCACATGAGGATCACAAAATCCAAATAGCCTCCCATTAACCTTACATTAATCCTCCTTTTGAAAGACCCTTTGAGTCTATGTAAACCTTTTCTTTGATATCCAAATTAAAATCCCAATACCTTATCCCACACAACATATACATGAATTACATTGCATAATTTATTTAAATTTAAGTGTGAGGGGAATGGATTTGATTTTTGGTGCCATTTCCTAGATTTTAAATGTGCTATCATATACTTGAGGGAAAGAATCCGTTTTAGTGTGGGGGAGAGGTTTTTATTCAGTAAGTTTGGGGAATGTATTTTCATTTATGTAATTTTTTAAATTTTATTGAAAAGTGTTCAAAAAGAAAATAAAAAAACATGTTATTGAAAAGTGTTAAAAAAAAATAGAAAAAACATAAAAATGGGTTGTATCTTGGGTGGGTCAAAAATTACTCTTCCTCAACATTTTATCTTGTTATAACTATTTTAAATGCATGGATGATTGTTTACTATTGACCAGTAAAAGATCTGATGCTCTACTAATGTGTATAGCAGCACTCAGGTCGAATCCTCGATGATGATACTTTTTTTAATAGTCGATTGTTTTTTTGATTCGGGGGTTTGTTTACAGATCTTATGAAATAATTTATGGATGATGTTTGATTTAAAAAATTGATAAATATTGGGGTGATTTCATTATTAGGGAGTTAATCTTTTGATATCATTGAGCTTTTCTTTATATTGAATTTAAATTAACAGCCACATCACAAGATAACGTTGATTGGAATTCCTAAGTGTTAAGGATTTAATACAAGCATTAACTTAACTTAGGGTTCTAATAATTACCATTACTTGTTTATGGTAGTGTATTTATGGTTCCAATAATCCATGGAAACCACATTTTAAATAAAATATGTCATTAATCCATGACATGTTAAGTCCAACATATAGAATGTTAAATTAACGAATACTCATCGAGGAAATACTCTCAATCACTTAGCATCCCTAAATTTTGACTCACCCTAATGAGAGATTTACTTAGAAATTTGGGTGTTTAATAATATGGTTATAATGATTATGATGGTAAATTAATAATAGAATAAAAATAAAGGGATAAGAAAAGAGTGGTGCGTCGAACACACACACAAGAACAATGATGAGAATTAAAAAACGAACTTTCAATTGATTGAGGAAGAAAAAGAAGGGAAGGGGATTCAACTGTATTTAACATATTTTAAAAACATTAATATTAAACTACATAAGGTGGATGATAATAATAGATATTTATTAATAAACTTTCATTAAAACAGAGTTAAAAAACACAAACTTACAAGATTACAAACGAAGAACAACACAAAAGTGAAAGTAAACAAAGAGAGGAGGAAGGGTATCTCAAGTGAAAAATTGAGTATGGAAGGTCCTCCCAATCCTTTGTAAATTATTTGGTCGTGCCAATATGTTCTCCTATCTTCTGAAATGCCAACTCATTTGAAGGAGAGGATGAGGATGTATTTATAGCCTAAGGAAGTGGACTCTTGACATTCCCAATCTATCCCTCCACTTGGATCGATGATTTGTACATCCAAAAAACTGAATATCAAGATATATCCTTATTCAAAGTTGTAGATAATAATTTTTTCCTACCTCTCTCAACATTTGGAGTCATTTGGACATATGGATCCAAAGTTATGGCCAGTTGATTAAACAATTTTAATCTGTCCATTTTAATCCAATATTTTTGAAGTTCAAAATGTGAAAGGGTTTTTGAATAGGAAGATGCCTTCAAAGCCGAATGATGTCTTCAAAAAAGTCTTCTGCCTATATATCCTCTTTAACAATGAAAAATATCAGCTCAATTTGATGATTACATCATGATATATGTCATTAATAGTGTCCAGATTTTAATTCTTAGCCAGAATGGTGGGCTGGACTTCAAGGCATTATTTGGGCTCCTTGTTCTTATATTTGGACCTTAAAATTTCTATCCATGATTATTTTTGAATATAAAGAACATATGGTGGAGTTTAATAAAATTTGGACTTCGAGATTTAGAACAGTAACTCAATCATCATTGATGGTCAAGTTTCATCACAAATTCTTTGGGTCTTCTTATGTTGACCATATGAGCCTTCAAATGGAAACATTGGACCATGAATACTTCTAATGATATGTGAGAAATTGAATAAGGAATCCTATAAAATAATAACCACATAATTTTAATCAGTAGGGTGAGAGTTATAAATAAAATAGTAAACTGACTCAATTGGACTACTTCTAAAAATGCTCAAATACTATACTTTGTACTAAAACATTAATATTTCACACAAATTATGAACATTTCATATAAAATATGTAAAGGGGGTATATAATAAGTCATGAAAATATTAATAACATCAACTCCCCCACACTTAGTCTTGTGAATGTCTTCATGTGAAACAAATATAAAAACATAACAAAATCATTTTCACTCCCCAACAAATATTAAAATTTTGTTTTCTCTAATCAGGGGAGGTTTAGACTATTTCACTCATCCATTTTGAATTCCACCACAAGTTGTTACAGAAAAAATGTTCCAAAACTAATTCATTTTTTCATGCCCAAATTTAGAAATGGAAAATGTGGACACTAAAAACTCACACCTCTCAAGATGATAAAATTCATTGTGGAGGTTCACTCTTTCACCAACCAAAAGTGAAAATCTTAGAGTTTGAAAGAGATATCAGCTTCCAATACCTATAAAAAGTTCATAAGAATCAAGAAGTATTTTTAAGGGGTTTTTATGTGGCTATGGTATGGTAGGAATATAATGTCCAAGAGAGATAAGAAGAGGGGTAAAACACCAACATAGAATAAGCAATACACATTTTTTTTGAAATAAAACATAGAAAGAAATGAAAACACATATTTACAAGGGAATGATTGTGTGAGTAAAGACACAATAGAGGATGAAAATTTTAAGGGTATGAGAAGATGAAATACTTACAAATCCCAAAACTTCTCCCAATGACATAAGAATATAATGCAAGCGTTATTTTTTTTTCTTTTTTTCCTCTTTTTTTGAAAGTTGAACTTGGAAAAGATCTCACAATCACATCCAAACCCACGATTGATCTCCTCAAAACACTAATTTTAATAGTTATAATAAGATCAAAGGTTAAGGAAGAGTGATTTTTGACCTACCTAAGAAACAACCCAACTTTTTTTTGTTCTTTTTATTTATTTTTTTTGATTTTTTTTTTGATTTTTTGAACACTTGTCAATAAAATTTACAAAATTACATAAATGAAAGTACATTACATTCCCCAAAACACACTAAATGAAAACCTCTCCCCCACACTGAAATGGATGCTTTCCCTCAAGCATATGATGACATGGTGAAATCAACAATGGGTACCCAAAATGAAATCCATCCCCCCACACTTAAATTTCAAAAAAAATTATGCAATGAAAATCCATGTTGATATTGGGTGGGAAAAGGTATTGGGATTGTAATGTGGCTATCAAATAAAATGTTTTCATAGGCTCGAAGGGGATTTCAAAAAGAGGATTAGTGTAAGGGAAATGGGAGTGTATTTGGCTATTGTGATTCTCATGTGGTTCAGAAAATGCCTCTATCATATTAATGCACACTAAAGTAGGAAATTCAGCTCGAAGGTCCACAAACTCAAGACTAACAAATGGGGGTAAAAACACATATTTTGAAAAGATGTCCATAGGTAGCCCTGGCATGAAATCCAATGTTGGTTCTCACAGTTGGGGAAAATCATTTTCCAAATAAATAACTGAGTATTAAAAATGTATTATTCTTGAAACAAAAATTCTTTATCCAAATATATGATGAAAACAAAATTTTTTTGAGATGAAACCATATCTTTTGACTCCCCAAAATGGTTGGACAAAATTTAAAAATTGAAGGTGAGTAAGTATGACTCTTTTGGTTTTTTTTTAATTTTTTTTAATTTTTTTAATTTTTTTATTCTTTAAAATAAACACCCACACAAAAGAGAAAGACAAAAAGAAAGGGTTTGATGAAGAAAGTGGTAAAAAAATGAAAGATAGAGGAATAAGAATAAAGAATTAGAGGGAGGAAGAGAGATAGAGAGAGTTAAAGGGAAAGAGGTACCCCCTGTTTTGGATTTGGTGGGTTGCCATTTCCATCTAGTGGTGGGAAAACTGTAGAAGTTGGGGATCCGATGGAAGTAGAGGTGGTTATTGGGATGTGTGTACTTTAATGGTGATTCTTTAACCAATTTACGTTAACCATGAATGTTCTTTGTGAAGAGGGGTCTTGGACTTGCACTACACTAAATGGGTAAACATGAGAAATAATAAAAGAACCTTCCCAATGAGAATTAAGCTTACCTGGGTGAAACCGAAATCAAGAATTGAAGATCAATAAATTTTAACCTTCATGGAATACCTTTCTCAGTATGTGTTTGTCATGGAGTACCTTAGCCTTTTCTTTGTACAGATTGGAATTCTCGTAGGATTCAAGTCGAAGCTCCTCCAGTTCATCCAATTGCAACAATATTTCTTCACCATATTTTTCACAATCAAAATTATAGGTTTTCACAGCCTAAAAAGGCTTATGTTGGATTTCAACTGGTAGATGACATGATTTACCAAAAACTAGCCTAAAAGGAGACATCCCAATGGGTTTTTTATATGCAGTTCGATAATCCCAAAGTGCTTCACCAAGTCTTTCAGGCCAATCTTTTTTGGTGGGTTTTACAATTCTCTCAAGAACTCTTTTCACTTCTATATTAGAAAGTTTAGACATTCCATTTGTTTGGGGGTGATATGTATTTGAAGTTTTATGTACAACCCCATTATTTTTCAAAAAAGATTCCATGGTTCTATTACAAAAATGGGTTCCTAAGTCACTGATCAAGTCACGATGCGTGCTAAATATGTGGAATATGTGTGTCCTTAGGAACTCACTAATAGTATGTGAATCAGATTTTGTAGTGGGTTTGGACTCGACCCACCTAGAAACATAATAAACTACAATAAGAATGTATGAGAATCCATTGGAAGGGGTGAATGGTCCCATGAAATCGATACCCCAAACATCGAAGATCTCACATAAAATTAAAGGCTTTTGGGGAATTTCTTTTCTCTTGGAAATTGTCTCAAAATTTTTTCAAGTGGGAAATGATTGAAATAACTCATGTGAGTCCTTGAAGAGTGAAGTCCAGAAGAATCTAGAGTCTAGGACCTTTCGGGAGGTCCTTTGTGGTCCAAAGTGGCCACCACCAGGCATTGAGTGACTGAATTCTAATATGGACGAATGTTCATTTTCATCAACACATCTCCTTATTACCATATCAGCCCTAGTTTTTCAAAGTTTATTTTCTTCCCAAAAAAATTTATTTTGAATCACTTTTCAACTTCATTTTTTGTTCTTTTAAAAAAATTTCAGGAAAAACACCAGAAACAAAATAATTTACAATTGAGGCATACCATGGTATTTTTGGAGTGAGAGATGAAAGGTGCTCAGTGGGGAATTCAGGATTAATGATTTCTGAATGATAAGAATTAGAAATTCTACTCAGGTAATCAGCCACAAGGTTTTATTTTCATGGTCTATCTTTTATTTCAAGGTCAAAATCTTGGAGCATTAGGATCCATATTATTAGCCTCAGTTTTGAATCACTTTTCTTGAGTAAGAGCTTTATAGTAGAATGGTCTGTGTATATGATGATTTTGGAACCTAAGAGATAGGGACGAAATTTATCTAAGGAAAAAACCACTGTTAAAAGTTCCTTTTCAGTGACAGTGTAGTGAGATTGAGTTTCGTCCAATGTTTTTGAGGCATAATAGATGACATGAATAATCTTTTCTCTTCTTTGACCAAGAACATCCCCAACGACTCTATCATAAGCATCACATATCAAATCAAAGGGTAAGGACCAATCTGGGGGTTAGATTATTGGGGCAGATATTAGAGCAATTTTGAGTTCAACGAAGGCTTTCTTACAAACCTCATCAAAATGGAAAGTGACATCATTTTGGAGCAATTGAGTGAGTGGGAGGGAAATCCTACTAAATTTATGGATGAATCTCCGATAGAAACCAGCATGACCAAGAAATGAATGGATGTCTCAAACAGAAGTGGGTTGAGGAAGTGATTGGATCACTTCAATTTTGGCAGGATCAACTTCAATACCATCTTTTGAAACTATGTGCCTAGAACAATCCCATTTTCAACCATGAAGTGACATTTTTCAAAATTTAACACAAGGTTACACTTGACACACTTTTGGAGGACTATAGAGAGTGAATTCAAACAAGATTCAAATGACTCACCATAAATGGTGAAGTCATCCATGAAGACTTCCATGCAGTGTTCAATGAATTCTGAAAAGATACTCATTATACACCTATGGAATGTTGCAAGAGCATTGAAAAGTCCAAAAGGCATTCTGTTATATGAATATGTTCCAAAGGGGCATATGAAAGTAGTATTTTCTTGGTCCTGAGGTGCGATTGGGATTTGGAAGTAGCCAGTGTATCTATCAAGAAAGCAATAGTGTGACTTTCCAACTAATCATTCCAGCATTTGATCAAGGAATGGAATATGGTAGTGATATTTTCTTGTTTCAACATTCAATTTCTTATAGTCGATGCACACACACCATTTGTTCTTCACTCGAGTTTTGACTACCTATCCATGTTCATTTTTGATAACAGTTATCCCACCCTTTTTAGGTACAACTTGAATTGGAATAACCCATTCACTATCGGAAATTGGGTAGATAATACCAGCTTGAGGAAGCTTGGTGATCTCTTCCCTAACTACCTAATTTATGAGTGGATTGAGTCTTCTTTGTGGTTGTCTAATTGGTTTGGATGATTCCTCAAGATGAATGTGATGCATGCAAAGAGTAGGGTTGATTCCTATTATGTCATCTAGGGTCCAACCTAGGGCATTTTTGTTTTCCTCTAACACCTGACCAAGTTTGGACTCCTCGGTTTCAGTAAGTGAAGCATATATAATGACAGGATATGAGTGATCACGGAAAAGGAATGCATATTTCAGGTGTTCAGGAAGAGGTTTTATATCATTATCATCTTTCATTATTGGGTTAGACAACTCAGGAATAGAAGAATGGAATTCAGTTTCTTCAGATTCATTTTCCTTAATATTATCCAAGGTGGAGCAGTAGAGATCAGAATTGATGTGGGATTCAAGAGAGTTTTCAAGATCCTATAGATTGATAGAGTCTATGAATAAATGGTCCACATAAACTTCACCATTTATGACTTTGTCAATCATGGTTCAGATTTGACAAGATCCTTTTTCATTAGAACATGAAGAACATGGTGGATTGGGGTTCGATTGACTCTTAGAAGTGTCCTCATAAGCATGTATTGACAATGCAGATTAATCCTCAGATGGGTATCGCATGGCTTGGAAAATGTTGAACTTGACAAGTTGGTCATCGAATTCCATGGATAAGATGCCTGAATGGACATCAATCTTGGTTCTCACAGTCATGAGGAAGGGTCTTCCTAGAATTAGGGGAGATCGAGAAGAGTTCGTCTCACCTTCCATGTAAAGGACATAGAAATCACCAGGGAAGATAAGATCATTGACCCGGACAAGGAAATCCTCAATTATTTCCTTAGGACTAGCTGTCTTTCGATTAGCCAATTAAATGACAACACCCATTGGATGTAAGGGACCTAGACCAAGTTTGGAGAACATGGATTTGGGAATGACATTAATTGAGGCTCCTAGGTCTATTAGTACATCATCAAATTTGGAACTTCCAATTTGTCATGGAACCATAAAGGTACCTGGATCTTTGCACTTAATGGGTATGGAATCTTGGGTTGAAACATTTTCAAAGGTCCTAAGTTTCCTATTGTGGGTACACAACTCCTTGAGAAACTTGGCATAATTAGGATTTTTTATGGCATCTAAGAGGGTAATGTTGACTTCAACACATCTAAACATGTCTAAAATTTCAAGATCGGGTTTAAAGGACTTATTTGGCTTAGAAACGGCTTAAGGAAAAGGAATTGGGTTTCTATGTGTAATAGAAGGAGGTGAGGGAATGGATTCAGGTTACTTTTCAAGTTTCTTTTTCTTTTCATTTTCTAGGTCAACATTTAAAGGTGGTTTATATGACTTATCTTGAGGTATAACAATTTTCTTTCCTGATCTAAGTTCAATTGCACTTACATTAACCTTGGGGTTGGGTAATGGTTGAGCTGGGAGTTGGGAAGAAATGGATGGCTGCTGCTGACTAAGGTGGGATGCAAGTTGACCAATTTGGGTTTCATTGTTCTTGAGGCTGGAATGGGTGAAGGAGGAAAGATCTTCCACTGCACTTTTCCATGGTTTCTTGGAAGAAGAGGCTTGTCCCAGTTTGGGATTACCTATATTTTGGTTCTTGCGAAAGCGGTTGTATTGGTTTTGGAATTGGGAAGGCTCACTAGGATAATGGAATCCAGGAGGAGGATTGTTCCTTTCAGGTTGAGGAATAAAAGGATAAGGTTTTTGGAAGTTACCAACACCTTGACCATATTGAAACTAGTTTGGGTTTTGAGGAGGGAATTGAGGGGGATGAGATATGGGATTACCATACCTAAGGCCTTGGTTATAGGAAGAAGAGAAGGGCTCATAGTGAGGTTGGTTGAAGTTTCTGACAAACTGACCTGATAGTTGAGGGTTGGTGTTCCGCTGAGCATATGCTGAATTGAGATCCATTGGTCCAGATGAATTAGATTGATCCTCTTGAAGTTGTGGACATGTTTCTATTGGATGAGATGAAGAGTTGCAGATTCCACAGTTTTTGATAGGTCCAGTAAACATTGATTACGGAGAATATGGGTTTAAGGATTTGGTAGCCACAACTAGTTGTCGTACAAGACCTATAAGTTCACTTATCCACTTGGTCATCTTGTTCGGATCAATTGATTGATTATCTTGGGCTTGTATGACTTGAGCATGTGCTCAAGTATGGAATTGTTGTGTGTTTACAGCCATGCTACTTATGAGATCTCTTGCACCTGCAGGAGTTTTATCAACAAGAGCACCGCCACTTGTAACATCAATGAGAGTTCTCCCTATAGAAAATAACCCCTAATAGAAGTATTGGATCAAGATTTGATCAGGTATTTAGTGATGTGGGAAGGTTTCTACAAGATTTTTTAACCTCTCCCAGTATTCATAGAGTTATTCACTTGGGAACTGACAGATACCACTTATTTCCTTTTGGATAGAAGCAGTACGAGAAGAAAGAAAAAATTTATCTAAGAAGAGTTGCTCCATGTCATTCCATGTGGTTATAGAACCATGAGGAAGGTAGTAGATCCATGACTTAGAAGTGTCATATAGGGAGAAAGAGAATTCTAGGAGTTTGATTTGTAACTCAAAAACCTCTTGAGGCTTTATAGTAGAGCACATGACTTGGAACTCTTTAAGGCAGAGATGTGGATCCTCACCGGCTAGCCCGTGAAAATGAGGAAGAAGATGAATCAAACTTGATATGAGTTCAAATTCAGCCTCTATTTTTGGATATTGAATACCAAGAGGTTGGTAATTCATATCAGGGGTATCAAGTTCTTTAAGTGTTTTTTCCCTAGGATTGGCCATATCTAATTCAATTGGTTGGACAAGGACTGGTTCTTGAATTATTTGATTATCTCTTATGTTCCTCCTAAGTTGGCGAAGTGTTCGCTCAATTTTAGGGTCAAAAAAATCCGAGGGGTTGTTTGGGAGGCTACAAGGCATTTAGAAAGATGTTGGAAGAAAAAGGAAGATGGGTTTTTCTTTTTGTGTTTTTTGTTTATGATTTTTATGAGGAAGACGAGTTTTTCTTTGTATTTTTTTTCAATTTTTTTAAACTTTGTTTTTTTTGGTTTTTTTACAATAACCAAAAACTAATGACTACATAAAGAACCATCCCTAGCAATAGTGCCATTTGGAATGCGCAGCCGATTGCCACCTATCAACTGGTCAAAGATCCGATGCTCTGCTAATGTGTATAGCATCACTCGGGTCGAATCCTCGGTGATGATACTTTTTTTAATATTCGATTGTTTTTTTGTTGATTGTTTTTTTGATTGGGGGGTTTGTTTGCAGAGCTTATGAAATAATTTATGGATGATTTTTGATTTAACAAATTGATAAATATTGGGGTGAGTTCATTATTAGAGAGTTAAGCTTGTGATATCCTTGAGCTTTTCTTTATATTGCATTTAAATTAACACCCACATCACAAGACAACGTTGATTGGAATTCCTAAGTGTCAAGGCTTTAATACAAGCCTTAAATTAACTTAGGGTTATAATCATTACCATTAATTATTTATGGTAGTGTATTTATGGTTCCAATAATCCATTGAAACCACATGTTAAACAAAATATGTCATTAATCCATGACATGTTAAGTCCAACATACACAATGTTAAATTAAAGAATACTCATCGAGAAAATACTCTTAATCACTTAACATCACTAAATTTTGACTCACCCCAATGAGAGATTTACTCAGCCATTTGGGTGTTTAATAATATGGTTATAATGATTATTATGATAAATAAAGAATAAAATAAAAAGAAAGGGATAAGAAAGGATTGGTGCGTCGAACACACACACACGAACAATGATGAGAATTAAAAAACAGACTTTAGATTGAATGAGGAAGCAAAATAAGGGAAGGGGATTCAACTGTATTTAAAATATTTTAAGAACATTAATATTAAACTACAGAAGGCGGATGAGAATGAGAGATATTGAAGAATAAACTTGCATTAAAATAGAATTACAAAACACAAACTTACAAGATTACAAACGAAGAACAACACAAAAGTGAAAGGATACAAAGAGAGGAGTAAGGGTATCTCAAGTGAAAACATGAGTATGTAAGGTCCTCACAAGCCTTTTTAGAGTCTTTGGTAGTGAAAATATATTCTCCTCTCTTCTTAAATGCCAACTCCTTTGAAGGAGAGGAGGGGGATGTATTTATAGCCCAAGGAAGTGGACTGTTGGCATTCCCAGTCTATCCATCCACTTGGATCGACAATTTTTACATATAGAGAACATAATATCAAGATATATCCTTATTAAAAGTTGTATATAATAATGTTTTCCAACCTCTATCAAAATTTTGAGTCATTTGGATATATGGATCCAAATTTATGGCCGGTTCATTAAACAATTTTAATCTGTCCATTTCATTCCAATCTTTTTGAAGTCCAAAATATGAAAGCGTTTTTTAATAAGAAGATGCCTTCAAAGATGAATTATGTATTCAAAAAAGTCGACCAACTATATCTCCTCTTTCTCAATGAAAAATATCATCTCTATTGGATGAATACATCATGAGATATGTCATTAATAGTGTCTGAATTTTAATTCCCGATCAGAATGGTGGTCAGGAATTCAAGGAATTATTTGGGCCCCTTGTTCTTATATTTGGACCTTAAAATTTTTATACGTGATTATTTTGAATAGTCACGAACATATGGTGGAGTTTCATAAAATTTGGGCTTCATTATTTAGACTAGTAACTCAATCATCATTGATGGTCAAGTTTCATCACAAATTCTTTGGGTCTTCTTCGGTTGACCATATGAGCCTTCAAATGGTAGAATTAGCCCATGATTCCTTCCAATGATATGTGAGAAATGGAATAAGGAATCCTAAAAAACAAGAACCACACAATTTGAATTAGTAGGGTGAGAGTTATAAATAAAATAGTAAACTAAATCAATTGGACTACTTCTAAAAATGCTAAAATATTATACTTTGTATTAAAACATTAATATTTCACACATATTATGCACATTTCATATAAAATAAGTAAAGGGGGGTATATAATAAGTAATGAAAATATTAATAAAATAACTATTACAATTAGTTTTGTGATTAGATAAAACATTGGTTTTGAGATGAGTGTGAGATCTGTTTCAAGTTCAACTTTTGAAAAAATGCAAAAAGAAAAGAAAAGAAAAAAAGAACACTTATATCATTGGGAGAAGTTTTTGTGTTCTGTAAATATCTCATTTTTAATCACCTTTAAATTTTATTCCCCTGTTATGTCTTTCTTCACACCATCATTTCCTTGTAAATATGTTTTTCCATTTCCTTCCATGTTTCATTCCAAAAACAATTTGTGCATTGTTTTACCCATGTTGGTGTTTTACCCCTATTTTACACTATTTTGGACATTAAATTCCTACCATTACATAGACACAGAAAACCCCCTAAAAAATACCACCTAATTAATATAAACTTTAGAATAGTTAATGGAAGATGACAACTCTTTCAAACTCTAATATTTTCCCTTTTGGCTGGTGAATGAGTGAAACTCCATAAATAAATTTTTATCATCTTGAGAGGAGTGAGTTCTTAGTGACCATATTTTTCATTTCTAAATTTGGGCATGAAAAATGAATTGTTTTTGGAAATTTTTTTCTGTAGAAATTTTTGGTGGAATTCAATATTTATGAGTGAAATGGTTTAAACCTCCCCTAATTGGGGAAAATGAATTTTTTATATCTGTTGGTGAGTGAGAATTATTTTGTTATGTTTTTATATTTATTTCACATGAGGACATGAAAAAGAATAATATATGGGATTTAATGTTATTAATGTATTCATAACTTTTTTTCTACCCCCTTTATTAATTTTCATGTAAAAGTGCATAATTAGTGTGAAATACACATGTTTTACTACTAAATATAATTTTTGAGCATTATTTGAATTAATCCAATCAATCCAATTTACTAGTTTATTTATAACTGTCACCCTACTTATCTAAATTGTATGATTATTTTTTTTATGATTCCTTATTAAATTTACAACATATCATTAGAATGAAGATTTAATCACTTCGGCCATTTGAAGGGTCATATGGGTCCCATAAGAAGGCCCAAAGAATCTGTGAGGAAACTGGACCAGCCATGAAGATAGAATTTATAAGCCAAATAAAGAAGTAATTTGTTTTTCATTATAAAACTAAATTCAGGGTACAATACAATTAATATTGTATAAAAATTTCAAGGCCCAAATCCACAAAAAAGGGGACCAAATGATTCTATGAAGTCCAACACATTATTCTGTCTGGGAATTAAAACTAGCACACAATAATGGAAGTTTTTCATGATATAGACATCAATTAAAGATTATATTTTTCAGTGTGAAATAAAATATATATTATTAATACTCTTTAGGAGAAATCATTTGTATTTTATGGAATATTCCTATACAAAAACCCATTCACATTTCGACCTTTGAAAAAGAATGGATTGAAATGGACATATTAAAATTATCTAATAAAACCATCATAACTTTGGATCCTTAAGATCAATGGCCTCCAAATTTTTTGGTTGGACTTTAAAAATTTATATATACAGCTTTTAAGAATACTATTTCTATAGATTTGACTTTATAGAGTATCAAATTGGCGACCCAAGTGGAGGGGACATTTTTAAAGCAAACAGTCCAGCTTCTTAGGCTATAAATACATTCCCCTCTTCTCCTTGCAAAGAGTTTGAATTTCATAGCAAAGGATAAAATATTGGCATGAACAATTCCCTAAATTATTCTTGGTATGATCTTCAATACTCAAGTTTTCACTTGAGATACCCTTCCTTCTCTCTTTGTTTTCAAGTTCATTTGTGTTCTTCTTATTTGTAATCTTGTAAGTTTGTTTTCATTTCAATACAATTTTAATGCATGTTTCTTAATTTTTCTTCTATTTTAATCATCCAACCTATGTTATTAAATATAAATTCTCTTAAAATATTTTAATAAAGTTGAAACCCATTCCCTTATTTTTCTTCCTCATTCAATTGAAAGTCCATTTTTAATTCTCATCATAATTTGTGTGTGTGTTCGATGCACAAAACTTTTATTATCCCTTTATTTTCATTATATTTATAATTAATCATCATAAAAAAATATTATCATATTAATAAACATATAAACGGATAAGTAAATATACCATTAGTATAAGTCATAATTTGGGGATATTAAGTGATTGATAGATTTTGCTCTTTGCATATTCTTTTGGTTAACATTGTTTATGTTGAACTTAAAATGTCATGGATTAATGATAGGTTTTGTTTAAAATGTGGATTCCATGGATTATTGGAATCATAAATACACTACCATAAACAATTTTTGACTGATTATAAACCTAAGTTAATTTAAGTCTTGTATTAAGGCCTTAACACTTGAGAATTTTGATTAAAGTCATCCTGTGAAGTGGGTGTTAATTTAATGCAATATAAAGCAAAGATTAAGGATATCACAAGATTAAATCCCTAATTATGAACTCAACCCAATCATTATTAAATTGTTAAATCAATATTAATTAATAAATCATTTCATTTTAGATCTGAAAATAAACCCTACCAATGAAAATATAATCAATTAAAAAAACTCTAAAATTTGTACCATTGCTGAGGATTTGACCCGAGTGCCACTATACACATTAACAGACCACCAGACCTTTGAACGGTTGATATGCGACAAACAGATACTCTTCAATAATCATGAAATATGGTTATAGAAGACACATACACTTCTTTTTTTTATTATATCCAATTGGATTTAAATTACCATTAAGTTTCATTATCAGTGATTATATAGTCGTTGAACAGTGATCACATGATTATTATAAATATAGGGTTTTAAGAAATCCAACTAACGTTGACAAAGGAAGTGATAACCTCAACTATTAGTATCATA
Organism: Viscum album; assembly: GCA_963277665.1. Taxonomy (NCBI): domain Eukaryota; kingdom Viridiplantae; phylum Streptophyta; class Magnoliopsida; order Santalales; family Viscaceae; genus Viscum; species Viscum album. Next base: position 797,941,105 of record OY728150.1, on the reverse strand, counting down.
CCCTATGAATCCCATTTATTAGAGCTTCTAAGGGAGATAGAATTTCTGGTATTTCCCTTATCCATGACCAAGATGATATCCAACAACTTAATCATGAGCAAAAATGTTTACCTGAGAAGTTTAAGATCATCAAGATCACAACCCAAACTGGGTTTGCTGAACTACCCCATGCAAGTTCCACTATTGTGCACCCTACTCTTAGTAATTTTTCATGTTTTTTAAAGGGATATGTATCAAGAACCTTTCAATATGAATATGTATATTTTTTATAGAATAATGAATATATTTTCATCCTATTATTGTTACTTTGTTTTTTTTTATTTTGGATAAAATAAAGCACAAATTTTATTTTTGGATAATATTCAAATTAAATTAATCAATTTATTAATTAATGGATTTTTTTAAATAAATAATATTTTAATAAAATATTATTTTTAAATATTTTTTATCAAATATAAAGGATCATATAATTTTTATGAAATCAAATGTAATTTTTTTTCAAGGGTTTGAAAACCGTTATTGTCATAAAAACAAAAAATTTCTTAATAAATGTCGATTTTATTTTAAAATTTAAAATTAAATATAAAATTATTTAGATAAAATGAATATTATTTTTATATTGTGAACATTGAAATTATCCAATGGTAAAAGTTTCATAATTTTCTAAGAGAGTCAAATTTTCAGAAAAAAATTAAATACCCTATAAATATACTTTGTGTATTATGACAACATAATGACCCATAAGTGATGTAATAATTACAATAATGGGATAAACGACAAAATATATGTTTTCCCTTAAAAATAATGTGATTTTTAGTTTATTTTATTTATTTTGTAAATCCATTATGAATCCTCCAAAACCTATAATATATTTTAAGGTTTTAAAATCCTTTCTTTAAGTGGGTGACTCACCTCCACATAATCAAGGATATTATTTTAATAAGTTTGGATATTAACATTATAAAATAATAAAAACCATTCATATTTTATATAAACTATGGTAAAAACCATAGGATGGTTTGTGGTTTTGTATATTTTATTATGTATATTCCAAAACAAAAAAAATAAATAAATCTTCCTCTTTTCCTTTATAAACACACACAAGAGCCCACTTATATTCACTCAAACTCCTTAGAGCACGTCCATAATCTTCCGTATACTCTATAGAGTCATTACATGGTGACCCCAAGCTCCCAAGAATCCCCTCTCAAGCATTTGGAGTCACACACTCAAGTAAGGGATTATCACTTTCCTCTCCTTCTTTCAATTCAAGAATCTTTTTTTAAACCAGTATTTATAATTTCAATTGGTTATATTTTCATTCATTTATTATAATTTCCTTACTATCCAATTAATTTTATTTTAATTATAGACCATTTATAATCTCTCATTTTCACCCTTACCTAGGCCGTTACTATGCTGAAATTTTATAAGGGATTTCTCTCTTGTCATTTCCATTCAAGCACTCTTTTATGTTATGTTTCAAAAATTCCATTTGATTATGTTAGAATATGTTCTTCCTTATTATTCATTTAACATATAAATGATGATATCCCCTTTTCAATCTCATTAATCCTCCCCTGACCATTTATGTAAACCCATTACCATGCAAAAATATAGTTATAATTCTTTTCTTTATTCAAGTTTCTTCATTACCTTATGCCTTCTATTTTAAAATTTATAATATTGGGATATGATTCTCCATGTCACTATTATTTACCATTTTATGTTTATATTATGAGATACCCATTTCTATATTATCAACCCAATTTTACAAATCTTTTTTGTGACACCGTTATGTTGCTGAAATTTCATTGCGATATTTCATGACAAAATAATTGTATAGTGAATACCATACCCATTTCCTATCAAGGGTGTTCGCATTTATGCACATATAATTTTGATTCTGGAATTACACATATGTATTCAACACCCCTTAATCGTGAAATAAATTTTGATGATGAATGAATCCATGCTTTATGATCTATGTGGAATACTTAGGCATGAGAATCAAATGAATATGATGGGTGTACCCAGATAGCTCTCCAATGCATTGGATAATGTTTATTATCATGATACGTCATGTTGGGATATGGAGTGAATTGGATTCCTTTATGGGATTTTCTCTATCATGATTCCTTAGTAGGCTTAGCCTTGACCTAGGTTTATGATTTAGTTTTTAAAGTTGTTTCCAAATTTCCCAAGTCACCTTTAGGATTATCATGTTATATCACATCTCATTGTTTATTCCCATGATTCATACTATTCTATTCCCCACTAATATGGCTATTGTATATCATGTATCTTATCATGCCCTATTTATTCCTTTACTGGGATTTATATCTCACCCCTTTCTTATGTTTTTCCCTAAGTTATCCTGTATAGTTTTAAAAACTGTGGATTTTTAGAAGCATGTTAAGAAAGTTTTTAATATTTTTTTAAAAGAGAAAGCAACAAAGCTTCATTAATGAGAAAAAGAAAAATATTACATTAGTCTAAAGGTAATAAATTTACATTTATCTCTTTGCAAAATAGTGAGCAGATCACCTGTGAGGATGGAAATATGAGTACGAGAGTGTGTAGAAATCCCCATGTTAGCAAGGCTACCAGAAAGACGATTGGATTCATGATAGACATGAGTTATGATATATTACTTTGAAGAAAGGATATCAAGGAATTTAATCCATTTGGATGTGAGTCTCCAATCAAGATGAATTTTCCCCATTCTGACTGCTTGAACAATTGTGGAATAGTCGCTTTCAAACCATATTCTACCCCAATTATTTTTTTGAGCCACATCCACTACGATGATAAGAGCCATCATTTCTACTTCCAGAGAAGTAACCTGTCCACAAGGTCCAAAGATCCCTTCCAAGAAATCACTATTATAATCCCTGAAGGCAATACCAAATCCAAAAGGTTTGGGGTTGCCTCGCGAGGCACCATCCAAGTTACATTTTATACATCCTGCAAAAGGAGGAGTCTAGAATACTTCAAAAGTGAAAAGTGGTTTAGGATAATTACCTTGAAGTTGCAATTTACTTAAGACAACAAAGTCTCTAAAGGTGTTATTACAATGTGCAACATAGAGGTTGTTAGCCATTTGCATTGCCAATTGAATCTTTGATAGAGAAGAATTGTAATTTAAAGTGGCATTCTCATGTAGAAATTTATTCCCGATCATCCAAATAATGTATATAGTCTCTTTACATGCTACCAAAAAAAGAATACGAATTTGTTTTGAGATAGGTATCACTAAAATGTATAGGAGAAGGTCCATAATTTCCTGAACCTGTAGCAGATGAACTTCAAAGATATTAAAGACCGAAGTCCAGAGGGATAAATCCATCTTGCAGGATAGAAATAGATGATTGATATCATATCTGTGCTGATGACACAATGAACACCTAGAGAATAAGGAGATTCCCACCTTCTATAGATTTCTATCAACCGGAAGCTTCCCCAGGTGGAGGCGCTATAAAAGTGTAAAATGAGAAGGTTTTATCCACTGTTTATAACAATTTAGAAACCGAGGGCCAGTTCTTGGTAGCAGGTGATTGTAAAAAAGTTTGGAATCTAGAATTCCATTTTTTTTCTCGGTTCCCATATAATCATATCTTCAGTCTTGAGGAATCCATAATCGGAGACTGTCTGTGCAATTTGAGGTGGTAGGGAATTGATCTACTGAATCTGCATTTGAATGAAGGCATTATAATCAATATCAATCTCAGTAATATCTAAATTATCAATCAAATGAGATCCTATCCAATTATCATTATATAATTTAAGAGAATAATTAGCACGGACCAACCAATGTGAATGCATATTAATCCTTTGGAAGATCTTTCTCAGACTTGGCCACACTGAGTATTGCATATATCTAATCTTCCCTTCATGGAGTTTTCCTAGAAATTTATTTCTGAGAAAACTAAGGGATTGAGATTTAACATTAATCAGTCTCCATATAAATTGATCCCAGATGGATTGATTGAAGAGTTCAATGTTTTTTATGCCCAATCCACCAAGCGCCTATAGTAAACAACATTTCTTCCAAGGTGCAATAATGAATTTTCTTTCTAGTATGCTACCAATCCATACAAAATTCATTATAAGAGAGTTTAGAGTTTTAATTATGGAGGAAGGACAAAGATACAACATGAAGGAGTAAACCAATTTGGAAATAATCACATGCTTAACAAGAAAAATCCTTCCTGCTATTGATAGGTATTTTCCTTTCTAAATAGAGAGGGTTATTCTAACCCTGGTCACCACCTCATTGAAGTAATAGGAACGATTTCATCCTAGAAACATAGGAACCCCAAGTTAATTAAAAGGCAGGGACCCCTATCTTATTCCAAGATCTTGCATCACGCGGTACTTCCTAGTAACATCAATAGTTTTACCAAAATAAATTAAAGATTTGCTCCAATTGACTTCTGATACTGATAATTTTTCATAATAATGAAGTGCCTTCTTAATTTGTTGAATGTTCCTTCTGTCCCCCTGAGTGAAAAGAATAATATCATCCACTAAATGTAAGTGAGATGGGGCACAAATACCTCTGGTTACTCTAATTGATTTGATTTATTCTTTTTCAACTTTGTGAGTAATGAGTCTACTGAGATAGTCCTCTGCCATAGCAAAGATAATAGTAGAGAGAGGGTCTCCCTACCTCACACCTCTTGAGCACTTGAAATAACCTTTCGGTGAGCCATTAATAAGGACGGAGATGTGAGCAGAACTGAGCAACATATAAATCCACTGTATAAAAGTTGTGTGAAAGCCAAACTATTACAAAACTCGACAAATAAAGCTCCAGTCAATCGTGTAAAAGGCTTTCCTGATATCCAGATTATGAGCAATGTTCCCTCCTCTTGTATGCTTCTGAAGAATATTAATGCATTATGAGGCTCTAAAAAGATAGTCTTGGATCCTCCTTCTGTTGACGTATCCATACTGTTGCCAAGAGATGATTTTATCATAGATTTGAGAAATATTATTTGCTAGAATTTTAGTAATGATTTTATGTATAGTATTTATCAGAGCAACTGGCCTGAATTGACCAATGTCACTAGAATTCTCAACCTTAGGAATTAAGACAATGAATTGAGCATTAAGGCCATGAATGTGAGAGCCATCAGTGAAGAAATACTTCAAAAAATTTCAAACATCATCTTGAATATCATTCCAATAAAATTGAAAGAAGTGATTGGTGAATCCATATAGTCCCAACGAACTTCCTTTTTGAAGTCCCATCACTACCTCTCTGATTTCAATGACCGTAGGAATTTGTGTGAGGAGGGTGTTGTCAGCTTCAGTGACAAGTTTCGGGATAATACCTTCCATTAATTGATAAGAAGTGCTAGGAACATTGAAGAGAGTTTTATAGAAGGAGACAATATGATTTGAGAGACTTTTTCTGTCATCCAGGATAACATCCCCATCCTTCAATAGAGATATAGGTCTACTGGCCCTTTTGGATCTTTGAAGCGCATTGTAGAATTTGGTATTTCTTTCTCCATCTGTAATCCACTAAACCTAGAATAGATCCTTATTAATCTTGTCTCTAAGATCCAGCAAATTTCTCAAATCTGAAGAAACTTTATCTTCTTTCTCATCCTCTCGAGAGAAATCATTGATGGTCTTTGATAGCTGTATTTCATGTAAAGTGTTTTCAATAGCATCAATCTCTTGATCAAGAGTTTTGAACCTAATATTACTCCAGTGTTTCATTTTTATCTTGAGAGTTTGAAGATTCAGAATACAAGCTAGTGGATTATTGTTGAAATCTTTAATGGCCCAAGTATCCCTGATAAGTTGGGAGCATTCTAGAATAGTGGTCCAAGCATTGTTAAACCGAAAGGGGAGAGGATGTCTTTCACTTTTCATAATAAAGTTTGTCATAATTGGATGATGATCTGAGTTGTGCCTTTCTAGAGTGACACATGAAATGGTTTTCCATATATCAAGAATGTTCTCATTAATGAAGGCTCGATCAAGCCTGCTAGCTCTCATGCTATTCAAATATTTTTTGTACCAAGTGTATTTGGCCCCAAGCAGGTTAATTTCATTTAGATTTGATTCTTTAATATAGGATTTTAAGTCTTTCATGGACATGAAACCAGAAGCATTCCCAAGCCTTTCATCTGCATGGAGGATGTCATTGAAGTCCCCCATAACCACCCTGGGATCATAGATGGAAGTGGACAGATTCAGGATGTGATTCTAGAGAGATATTCGATTGTAATAGTAATTAGAGGCATAAACCATAGAGCAGACAATATTATAATTAGAGATAGTAAACTTTCATGTGATGACCTACTTGTCCATTGAGAGAATAACAGGATTGTTAACACTATTATGAACCAGAAGCCGTAATCTATCTCGATCATTGTCCTTTATAGATCTAATCAAAGAATATCCATGTCCATCAAGAGTAGTACTAGAGCTGGATGCCTCAGTTTTAGGTTCAGAAATCACAATAATATCAAGTTTATATTTACTTTCTGGTATCCTAAGGGAACTTAGAGTACCAGGATTGGGTAACCACTGGAAGTTCCAGAATATAATCCCCATTATGATTTCTTCTTGGGGGTGCGGCCCCCTTTTTCTGTAGTTTCTAAAACTTTATTCCTACCAGATCTTCTTAATTCTATATTTCTGGAATCATCAAGAGGCTGTGTCCACCTTGGGGTAGCTGTATTGCAATGATGAATAGAATTCTCAAATGTATCTCTGATTTCTATTCTAGAGTGTACATCCACATTCTGGTTTGAAGTTACATGTAAAATCAGTGCATTCTTTATTGTCCATGGAGGAAATGTACAACCAATTATCCCTTTAGTGTGTTTTTCTAAGTCCTTCATGATATTTTCACTAATTATCTCCAGCATGAACTTGTCATATTGTGTATTGAGCACTAGCTGATAAATACTATCTGAGAAGACCTGTTGTTAAGAATAGTCATACTGTTCAGATATACCCCTGAATTGATGGGATTTGTTTATACAAAATTGCTCTTCTTCTTCAACAAGATCATCCTAGGACCTGCTGGCCTCGCCTGCTTGCATAAAAGAAACTTGCTTTGAGGTCCCAATATCATATTTCCTAACATACTGCCTAGAAGCAGCAGTTTCTTTTCTTGGGGCTTTATTCCATGAGGTGTATTTTGATTTACTTTGGACGATATTTTGAACAATGCGACATTTTTCAATAAAATGACCCATCGCCCTGTAATCCTCACAATATTTGGGAAAGTTTTCAAATTCAAACCTAATCTCAATAAGATGATCATTGACATCCAGTGAAACAAGCTCAGGGGGTGAGGAATCCATATCAATCTCTATCAGCACTCTGGCATATATTCCTAGGTCTCCACTAATCGATATTTGATTAATTCTTAAGAGTGTACCGATGCTAGAAGCAAGATCACTATGTATCTTAGGATGCCAATATATCCATGGAAGTCCATGAATTCTCTCCCAAACTTGAGAAATAGATTTCTTTTGTGTAAATAGATTAACGTTTGCATCCCATTCAGAGAGACAAAAGAATCCTGGTTTAAGATTTAGATTTCCATAGCTCCATATGTCATTCAAGTCCTCCTGTTTCTGAAAAATGACATGAAAGTTTCCCTTTCCTAGAGGAATTAGATACTAGTTGCGTAGATTCCAAAAATTCGAAATGCAATGTTTAAGATCTGATAATGACCAAGGCCTCACACCCCTTTCAAGATTTTATATTATGTATGTAATTCCCAAAGACACTAGAATTCTCGATCTTTTAGGTTATATTAAGTGTAATTTTATGTAATAAACCATTTATTAATGTGAAATAAAGAGTAGAGTTATTATAGTGGGTATGAGAGTAAAATTTTAGTTATTTTTAGGATTATGATTAGAAAACTCTAGAAAAATAATTAGTGATATGAATAAGTATAAGAAAACATACCTAAATTTTGTTAAGTATAGATTAAGTGGTTTATCAAGAAAATAAATCACTATCTAGATACTACAAGTGGACATGGTTTGGGAAAATATATACCTAGTGGTAACAACTCTAACAAGGTGTCCCAGTCCTAACTCAGGGTAACCCGGTACATGAAAACATACCTTATTGTGCACCTGGTTCAACACTCCTAGGGGTTATACTTTGTTAAATTCATAAGATCATTAAGAACCATTATTAAGGTGACAAAAAATCCCCATAAGAATATATTAGAGGAAATAGATCATGGATAACATAGATTGAGTCCTATAAATTAATAGGTTAATTAAATAAATGTAATATATATGTTATCCATTTAATGTTACTGGATTCCTGTTTATGTGTTTAATAGTATAAAATTACTCATACCTATGTCTATATTGGATAAATTAGAACTAGAATAAAAAATTTAAAGGTTGGGTTATCATCCATAGTTCTACACATTCATTCATATAATGAAAGTTTAGTAGATTTATTAAAACACTACCATAGAGTCAAGTAAGGGATCCTCACCTTCCTCTCCTTCTTTCAATTCAAGAAACTTCTTTGAAATTAGTCTATATAATTTCAATTGGTTATATTTTCATTCATTTATTATCATTCCCTTACTATCCAATTAATTTTATTTTAATGAGATACCATTTATACGCTCTCATTTTAATCCCTACCTAAGCCGTTACTATACTGAAATTTCGTAAGAGATTTCTCTCTTCTAATTTCCATTCCAGTACCTTTTTATATTATGTTTCTTAAATTAAATTTGATTATGTTGGAATATTTTCTTCTTTATTTTCCATTTAATGTATAAATGATGAGATCCCATTTTCACTCTCATTAATCCTCCCACAATTCTTTATGTACACTCGTTACCGTTCCAAAATATTGTTAGGATTCTTTTCTTTATTCAAGTTTCTTAATTACATTATGCCTTCTATTTACAAATTTATAATATTGGGGTATAATTTTCCATGTACCTATTACCATCCATTTTATTTCTATGTAATGAGAGATCCCTTTCTCTATCATCAACCCATTTTTACGAATCTTTATGTGACACCATTATGCTTCTGAAATTTCACTACGATATTTCATGTCAAAACAATTATATAGTGTATACCATACCCATTTCCTATATAGGGTGTTAATATTTATGTACATATACTTTTTGATTCATGAGTTAAACATATTTATTCCACACTCATTAATCATGTAAGAAATTATGATGATGAATGAATCCATGTTTTATGATCTATGTGGCGCACTTAAGAATGCGAATGAAATGAATATAATGGGTGCACCCAAATTGCACTCCAATGCATTAGGTAATGTTTAGTATCATGATACATCATGTTGGTACATAGATTGAACCTGATTCCTTTATGGTAATTTTTACACCATGATGTCTTGGCGGGTTTAGCTTTCACCTATGTTTATGATTCATTGTTTTAAGTTTCTTCCACATTTCCCATGTTTCTTTTATGATTATCATGTCATATCATGTCTCATTGTTCATGTTCCTGATTCCTACTCTTTTATGAACCATTGATATGGATATTTTTTAATATGTATCTCCATAATCCCTATTTATCCCCTTATTGGGATTTATAGCTCACTCATTTCTTATGTTTGTCCCCAGGTTATCCCGTACACTTTTAAACTCAATGATATTTTAGAAGCATGTTATGGTAGTTTTAAATAATGTTATTGTATCCCATGCTCAATATGTTACTCAATGTAACTAATTCTTAATGAAACTAGACTTATTGATATTTTTGATTGTATTAAGTGTACTTTAATTTAATAAATCATGTATTAATGTGAAATAAAGAGCCGGGTTGTTATAGCTCATATCGACATGCTTGATTTATTATCCTTGAAGTGGGATTCATGGTGATATCCTGATATTCCCAAGGTCATATGTGGTGGTAAAAATCCTTTTAAGTGGACATACGATTGAACTCAATACCACCTAGTATAAAAATGGTGTTTTCTAGGGAGTTGAAGATGGTGATCATTTATATTGATCATGAAGAGCGGCGGCGAGGTGTGTCTAAGGCGGGACAAGATAATTTGATTTAAAATATGAATAGTAACTACATTTATGTTATCCTTCATTGAACTTGAGTTCATATGGATGATTACTTATATTATAAGGCCTCCCATTCCCAACTTAGATGCCTACACCAGGGATGGGGTCCAACTACACTACACCCACACACATGGTTCGTGCCTCCTCACATGGAATTCACAGACCTTGGCCTGAAATATACTCCTTGAGACCCTCTTCAAACGGATCATGCTTTCTCTACTAATGGGAAGAACCGCCATTGGGGCTTACTTGGTTGGCTGGTCGACTAGGGTTGACTATGTGGCTTGCAAGCCTTTGAGGTTGAGAGCCAGCTTAGTTTGACAGTTTTTTTGGATTACAAAAAAATTTAAAGCATTAATAAGTAAAATTTCAATATATTTTCATAGTTAAATTTCAAACTTAATAAAATTAAAATTTTTATTCATCTTAATACAGATTAATTCCTTAATTGTAAAACCCCATATTTTAATAAAACATTGAAATGCATAGGATTATTCATTAATATCTATTAAAAATCATGAAGAAAATACTTAAATGTATACATGAAAAATTAGTGTGTCACTAGGATAGGTGAGATTAGGGATTATAGTGATTAGTTAATCTCTTTGATTATGTCTAAATAACCCATGGTGGGTAATAATATGAGGTTTTATTTTACTAAAGTTAGAATGGAGGAGAGAAATGGGGTATTCAATGTTATGAAACTTCCTTTATAATTGAATTAAAAAATCAATCTAATTCAATTATTTAATTCATATTATGAACCCACTAAACAAGAGAAGAACACACCCCTAACACTCTCCTCTCTGGATAAAACCTAAGTCTAATATTACTTCATTTAATTCAGATTCAAACTTCATTTTTATGGCCCTATGATAGGCCATCTATCAACCGAGTGACATTTTAAGGGAGGTTAGTGTTGTTTCTCACATTTATTTAAAATTAAAATCAAAACATGTCTAGATTTAGTTTATCTCACCATGTTTGTTTTGATCAAGAGGTTGGACACATTGTACTGGTAAGACTCAGGACCCCAAAATTCACTAAAAAATAGGTAAGATAATTTTTTATTATATCATTGACACATTCTACATCATCATACAATTATTTCATAAGAAACACTATATGAAGTGAAAACATGGATGGAAATATAACTCAATTAAATAGGACCTTGATGAAATTATATGAACTCAATTTCAATAATGACAACTGGCTTCAACAACCAAATAATCAATAGGAATTTGAACTTAGAACAGAGATGATCCAACTCCTGCCAAGGTTTCATGGCTTGGAAGGAGAGGTTCCTAATTGATATATAAGATAGTTTTCTAATTTCCATGGTAATTTAAAACTTAGATGAGTCTCATAAGATTAATTCAACCAGAAGTACTTTCCCTTATCTCTTGAAGGAAAAACCAAGGAATGAACATATAGTCTACAACCTAGGGAATTCACCACCTAGGATGAAATATGAATAGATTTCCTCTAGAAATATTTCACCGTCTCAAGGATTAACCAACTAAGGAATGAAATTTTTGGGATCAAGCATGCAAGTTAAAAAAACCCTCTATGAATTTCAAGAGAGATTCAAGAGACTGGATGCATCTTGACCACACCAGACTTTTGACGATAACCATTTCCTACTATTATTTTACTAGATATTAATGAAAAGTGACTAGAACCTCATAGATACTTCCTCTATAGGATCACTTATAGACAAGACCCCTACTAAAGTCAAAGAGCTGATATAGTGAATTTACCAAAAATCATAGTAATTAGTTAAAATGACTACAACAAGAGGATTCCATGAGGTTAAAATTTATAACTTCCCTTGAAAATAAAACTAAAGAACTAACCTCTCTAGTGATATAGTTAATTATGAAAAGGTATAGGAAACAACAATTTCCAAGCCTCCAAGGGTCTGCCACCTTTTCTTCTCTCAAGACCACTACACTGATGGTCACCCTCAATTTCAAGTAACATAAGGTTTTAATTCCATGTACCAAAGAAAGTTTCAATAACGACTATCAATAAATCAAGGATTCAGAGAGTATTCCAATAGTTAATTTGGAATTAGGAACAAATAGTCACAAAGACCACCCATATAACATGGTTTTCAACAACCTTTTCAACCACTACCATTCCTAAGAGGAAACTCTTAGACCTACAAAAGCTACCAAAAAAGGAAAACTAGGGAAACTTACATGAATGAATTTGTGAAACAACTTTTGGAGTCTTACACCACTCAATAGAATACTATCTGCACTCATGGATCATCACTGAAGGAGCTCCAAGGATAGTACAGCTAGGAAAATCTACTATTAATGATTTAAAAAATCAAGTTTTTGGTAAGCTTACTACTCAGTAAATTCATAACCCAAAAGGTAATGTAAGTTATATTTCATTGAGGAGTGAAAAAGATATTAATAATAGTAATGAACCCTCATATAATACTGAATATGAAAGTGGAAATATCACTAAATTTGAAGAATTTGTCCCTGAAAAATAACTATAAGAATAAGTACTAGTGGAGACACCCTCATTAAAGGAGGAAAAGGAAAGGCCATGGTTGAAGACTCAAATCATCCCCAACTTCCCTTCTTGTATATAGTAAAACCACCCAAGAGAACCAATGAAGACACACTAGAACAAGAGATTCTGTAAATATTAAAAAAATTAGAAATCAACATTCTTTTTCTAGAAGCCATTAAACAAATCCAAATATATGAAAAATTTATCAAAGACCTATGCACAAAGAAGAGATGATTGTAAGGGAGTAAAAAAGTAAATTATGTAGGAATGTATTTACCCTTGTCAACCTAGAAATACCTAAGAAATGATAAGGCCCAGGTACATTCACTATCCCTAGCACCATTATAGAAATCACTTTTTCCATCACACTATATGATTTAGAAGCATCTATTAATGTAATGTCCCACCCTGTCTATTCTTCCCTATAGATAGAAGTGCTCAAAACCACCTGAGTTATTTTGAAACTTGATAAATGAACCAATACCTATTCAGTTGGAGTTATAGAAGATTTTTGAGAGTGTATAAGTATTTTTATTCCTAGATAATTTCTATATTATGAACATGGAGGATGAAAGAATTAAAGTTAATTCCTCTATCATTCTAGGTAGGTCATTTATTAAGACTACCAAAACAATAATAAATGTTAATGTGGGAACTATTTTAATGAATTTTAGAGAACAAATAGATAAATTTAATATTCTTGATTCAATGAAAAATCCTTAATAGGAGAAAACTGTGTTTAAATTGAACTTTCTAAAGAGGTGTTCAAAATTTTTTATGTCATAATTAGATTAAGAGAAGCACTAGAAACACCTGATTTCTCCGATGAATATGTTTTTGAGAATAAAATAAATCGAGAAATCATTATGTGTGATGATGAAAGTTATTTTAATTATATTTATTTTTTTTATTTTCTTAAAACTGTCACCGAAACTTCTACTTTACATGTGCAGGCTACCTGCATGGATAACTCTAAGTTTAAAATGTCATTAGAAAACCCCCTAAACTGGAATTAAATCAAATTTCATCCAACTTAAAATGTTATTTTGTTAAGTAACATTAGAAAATTCCATTAATAATTAAAAATAATCTAAAACCCAATAAATAAAACCAACTTCTTGAAATTTTGAAAAAAAACATTAGGTCCATAGGCTGGATAATAGGAGACATTCTGGGATTATCCCTAACACCTTCATGCATAAGATTTTACCAGAATCTAAATCCAAACCTTTGATTGAACCCCAAAAAAGGCTCAACCCAACCCTCTAGTAAGTTATGAAAAATTTAAAAAATACCTTTAGTGGATGGAATCATATACCCAATATCAGACTCCCAGTGGGTAAATCCCATTAAAATTGTCCCAAATAAAACAGGTTATATAATTTCACCAAATGAGAATAATGCATTAGTACCCACAAGGATTCAGAATAGATATAGTGTTTGCATTGACTACCAGAAATCGAACCATGTAATAAGAAAATACCACTACTGCATTCCATTTGTAGAACATATGTTAGAAATACTAGCAGGCATGGGTCACTACGATTTCCTTGATAGTTTTTGTGTATTTTTTGGTTTCAATAGCTTTGAAAAACCAGAACAAGAATATATTCAACTACCACTTTGGTATGTTTGATTTTTAAGGATAACCTTTGGTCTTTTACATGCCCCATGTTCCTTTAAATTGTGTATATTGAGTATCTTTTAATATTTTTTTGCAAGCTGTTTTGAGGTATTCCAAGATGATTTCCCTATTTTTAGAACTTTTTTTGAAACATTTATTAGGAGTCTAGAAAAAGTTTTAAGAAAATTAATTGAGAAAAACATGGTTTTAAAATTTGATAAATCTCATTTTATTGTAGTAAAATGAAAAGTTTTAGGCCATATAACTTCTAAGGATGATATTGACGCAGACAAGGAAAAAATTAATGTGATTTCTACAATGCCTTACCCCACCTTTGTGAGGTATGTTCGGTTATTTGTAGGACATGATGGGTTTTAAAAAATGTTTATTAAGGAATTTATAAAGAATGATTTTCCCCTAACCAACCTACTCAAAAAGGAAATTGATTTTGTGTTTGATGATTTGTGTAGTACTTCTTTTTACAAGATCAAAGAAATCATGATCACAACCCCCATAATCTTCCAACAAGACTGGAATTTCCTCTTTGAGATACTGTGTGATTCCTCTAACAAGGATATTAGAGCTATGTTGTCCCAAAAAATTTATGGATACCCAAAAGTGATAGATTATACTTCTTAGACCCTAGATATATCCCAGATAAATTATTTAAAAATGGAAAAGAAGTTTTTGTCGATTTTTGTTACTTTAAAAAAAATTGGTCTTATCTATTCAGATGTAAATTAACTGTTCAATCTCATCACAAAGCACTAAGATATCTGATCAAGAAGGTTGATGAAAAACCAAGACGGGTAAGGTGTGTGTTTCTTATATAAGATTTTGAATTAGAAATCAAAGACAAAAGGGGCAGTAAAAATCTGGTTGTTGGCCACCTAAGTAGATTACCACACACTTTTTAAGCAGAGCCACCAACTGAAACAAAGTTGGATGATTCGTTTCTTCGTGATAAATTGTACAAAGTCACCCAATTACATCGATACACCGATCTAGTCAATTTTATAGTCACATCAAAGGTAAAACATTATTTAATAATCCCCAATAACATAAATTAAAATCTAATTCAATGTATTATTTTTTGGAAATCCATATTTATTGAAAATTTATAATGACTATAATTAAAAGGTGCATACCTAAGGAAGAGGTAAAAATGTGCATACATTTTTTTTCATACAATTGAATTTGGAGGCCGTTTTGGTCCTCAAAGAACTATTAAGAAGGTTTTAGAAGCTGTTTTATTTTTCCCTTAATTTTTCAAAGACTCACACGATTTTTGTAAATCATGCCCAAACTGATAGTTTACTGATGTAATATTCAAAAGATATAAAATACCCAAAAACCTTTGATTTTTTATGAAATATTTTATGTATGAATATTAGATTTTATGGGTCAATTTCCTATGTAATTTGGTTTTACCTATATATTATTAGTAATGGACTATGTTTCAAAGTGGATTGAAGCAAAATAAACCATCAATAATGTTTCTCAGGCTTTTATTAAATTTCTAAAAAAATAGTTTAATAGATTTAGAATACCATGAGAAATAATTGATGACCAAGGCACACACTTCTATAATAATAATATAAAATCCTTGATGAATAATAATGGAGTAAACCATAATAAATCAATTTAATATCATACACCGATAAATGGGTAAGTATAGGTTTCCAAAAATAGAGATAAAGAGGATTCTAGAGAAGATAGTATAACCCACTAGAAAAGACTAGAGTAAGAAGTTGGAGAATGAATTATGAGTATAGATAATTTCCTATAAAACCCCCTTAGGTATTTACACTTATATAATTATTTATGGAAATCACTTTCACTTTTCTATTGATTTACAAAACAAGGGCTATTGAGCCATGAAAAAGGTAAACCTAGAATTTGGAAAAGCCGGGGAATAGAGAAAGCATCAGATGATGGAGCTTGAGAAAATAAGAATAGATTCTAGTGAGAATTCTCTAATGTACAAGTATAAGTCCAAATCCATCCATGATAATCTCATCCAAAAAAATATTTGATATTAGAGATAAAGTTCTACGATTCTCCTTAAGGATGAATTTCATGCCTAATAAACATCATTCCAAATAGACTAGGCCATACATAGTGACTAAAAAATTTCCATTTGGTGGAGTTGAGATCAAACGAGAAGATTAAAAGAATCCATTCAAGGTGAATGGCCAACAAGTTAAGCATTACCGTAGGGAATTTTGGAAAGAGGAAATGGAAGATCCCAAACACCTCCCAACTACCATTGAGTAAATCACTACCAGGTTGTCTCTTTCCTCTACATTAATCTAGATACCTTTCATGTTTTTAAAAAAATCATGAGAAAAAATGAATGCTATAATTAATTATAATAGTGTATAAGAAAAGTTTGGGGGAGAGGAAAAGTAACATAGGATGTAAATAATTTTACTTTTTTTATGAATCTATTTTTAAGTGTTTTTGGCTTAAAGTAAAAAGTGATATGGAAAAACCTATATTCAGAGTCTGAATATAAATTATGCTTGTATTAATTTGAAAACTTTTAAATTGTATTTAGATAAGAAAAATTGAGTTCAATGTTTCCCATCTTATGAAAAATTGTATTATAGAATGGAGGAAGTTCACTGGTTCTGAAATTATGAGAGTTAAATAATCATTGAGTGAACTTGTGTAACATCCCCCAATTTAGAAATCTCTCACGTGGAAAAAATAGGCTGGTTATGAGACCTCAAGCACACCTCCCCATACACCAGAGGCTTTCCACTAGTATCAAGGTTGTGATACGTATAGTGGGGAGACTATACCCCTTGGTATAAATTACAATAAAACATAATAATAGGTATCAATAATCATTAGAGAAATAGAATAATATTGTGAAAATGAATATCATACAACTGGGAAATAAAAGAGAATCAAATAAACCAATAATAATGAACCATGAAATGATAGGATGAGATGTATCAAAATGTAAAACTAAAAACAATACAAATAAAAGAATCAGCAAACCCAAAATAATCTTAAAACACACTGGTCCCGAACCCAATAGCAGTCCCATATCCAAACTCCATCCCATCCTAAAATCAACAATTAGTCACAAGGTCCCATTCCCTTGTCTAAACATGTATCCATTTAATCTACTCAGGTACCAAAGAATGGATAAGGTAGGGTATGAGTAAAACTCAGTAGGTCAACACCACCATGTCTAAACAAAACTAGTCTGATAATAAGTTCATGAAATAAAGTGATAAAAAGTATATTAATTAATCAATTAATATAATACATAAACCAACCTAATTTAGAACCATGATAGAATATATTTGATCATGTAGCATAACCATTCCAACCAATAACCACATTACTATGGAATATATCACAAAAAACTTGGCCAATCCTGCTATATAAGAATTTCAGCATGGGACTGGGAAGATCCCACTCAATATAATCATTACAGCATGGGACTGGGAAGAACCCGCTCAATATAAGCATTATAACATGATACTAGGTAGAGCTCACCCAATATGAGCATTACATCATGGGACTAGGTAGATCCCACTTAATACAATCATTACAACATGAATCACAATACATGTCATAACAACAAGGATATCCCACTATGACATCATATGGTTCAATTCATAATTCTAAAAATTACTATTTATCTTTCAATTACACATTTCATTTATAAATTTGTTATTAACCCATTAACATGCCTTCCATTTCAATAATCAAGGCTAATTCCATGGTAAATCTATATCAAGAAATCACCAAATCTTGTGTCATGGTAAACACACTTTAAGACATTATCTAATTCACACACACACATACACATATTCAATGGTTTTCTCACCTAATGGGTATCCATAAGTCAAGCCACTATCATTTAGATCTAATGGAGTATAAGGAATAATCCAATTCCTCATTTAATTGATTAAAGTACACAATATGTAAGAGAAATAGAAATATTACATATACTTGAGAATTAAGTAGACCATAGGGTTATGTTTTAGACCCCATACCTTTAACTAGAAATTAACATAGTGCTTTTAGAAATAAATGATAATAAGGGAGAATCCATAGAAGATCTCATGAATAACCCAAATCAACCCAAGTCAAGATCAAAACCCCAAAATAAACCTATGGTCAAAAGGCTTACACTGCTATAATAAGGAAAGATAGAAGAGAAAGGAAACCTAAGCAGAAACACTCACCAGGGATCAGATGTGTAAACGAGACATCTGAAAGGAAGGAGGAGACCCCAAAATTACCTGGAGGTCACCTTGTAATTGAGAGGAAAAGGATGCACATGATAGAATGAAAAGAATCATATACTCGATAGACTTAAGGTCTTTGGGTCTGAGTAATAAACAACTTTCAATCCTTTCAATTCATGTATTTATTCATTTTTAAGTTACATTAATAAACCCATATCCTCAAGTTAATATTTATCTTGATTGAAATTTAAATGGTGTGAATTATGTTTACAATATGTAACCACTTCACATCATGAACCATTTCATGACATGTGTCTGGTGGTAGCTACACATCATGTAATATGTACAAGGTGAGTAATTTTCCATTGAATATTTTTCAGCTTGACTTTCATGAAAATTATCAAACCACATCTAAAGCCTCTCAAACTCATGAAAAACCCTCATAAAACCCTTTAACAAGTTTATAACCAGGCTTCATTAATTAAAAAAAACATAAATCCCTAAAATTTAGGTCATTTTACATAACAAATTATATCCATTTTCAAACAAGACTCATCCAACAAGGATCAACAAAAAAGTCAAAGAGGGATATACCTAAAAAATATGGGATCTTACAACCTCCCCACCATAAAAAAACTTATCCCCAAGCAGATCCAAACATCACTATTTTGTCTCAGTAAAAAATTCTAGCTACTGTCATCACATATTAGACTCCTTCTCCTAAGTATCCTCCTTAACATTCCCATGATGCCACTACAATCGAACCATAATTATAAACCTACCCTTGATATTCCTCTCACAATGACCTAAAATTCGTATTGGATGATACTCAAAGTATGAATCAACACAAAGATTGATGTACTTAATGTCTACTATATGAGAAAGGATAGGATAATACTTATGAAGATGCGACATGTGAAACACGTTGTGCATGGAACTGTAGCATTATGGAAGGGATAATCAGTACACCACTAGAACGACCCTATCCACTATTTCAAACGGCCCAAAAAACCTAGGAACTAGATTTCACTATTTTCTGATATGTAATTTCCCCAACATAGGAAACACTCATAAGAAAACATTGTGACCAACCTTGAACTCCAACGGTCATATCTGATGGTAAGTGTATGATTTATGCCCGCTCTTCATGGTCACCAACCACATCCTAATCAACTGAATCTTCTCAGAAGTATCCTACATGAGACTAGACCCAAAAAGTGCCGAATCACCTAATTTTAACCAAAAAAGAGGAGAATGACACGAAATTCCATAAAAATACTTTAAATCTTCCATCTAGTTTGATGCCTCAAAGCTGTTATTATATGAAAACTCCACAATTTCCACATGATGCTCCCATGAACCACCAAAATCCAAACCATAGGCTCATAAAATATCCTTTAGAACCTAAATAGTATGATCAAATAGAACATCATTATGAGGATGATAGGTTGTGTGCCAAAAAATATGTGACCCTAGAGTTGTTTGAAGACCCTAACAGAACCAAAATTTGAAACGAGAATCTCTATATGAAACGATACTCATCGGAACATAGTTCAACTGAACTACCTCATACATGTAAATAATTTTCAGATCATCAATGATGAAGGTCAGACTAATAGTAAAGAAGTGGTATAAATTCATCATTCGATCAATGATCACCTATAATACATCATTCTCAAGGGGTTTTATGGGTTTTCTTATCAAAAAATCCATAGTGACATTATCCCATTTCCACTTGGGAATGAGAAAAGGCTACAAAAGCCCAACTGACCTCTGATTCTCAGCTTTCACCTATTGAAAAGTGAAACATGTATCTAGAAATACCAATACATCATTATTCATTCCTAACCAAAAATAATATCTATATAGATTACGATACATATTTTTCAAACCAAGATGTACAACCCATTTAGAATCATGAAACTCTCTCATCATCTCCTTACGTATGCCCATAGGAACCCATACTTAGCCATGGAAAAGAATAGAATTGTTTCTTCCAAGAGACCATACCGATGGTGTCTCCCCACCATATAATCCATCTTCATAAATAATACCTTTGTATTAGATAACTTCTCTATCTTGATTTGGTCTAGAAGAACAGGTATAACATATGTAGAAGTCAGAGTTACTCATCCCTATGAATCTTGAAACATCGAGATTCTTGTCTATAAAGAATTCCATCATCCTATACTTGTTACAAGACTCCCTCACTACCTATATCTATATATTTTGGCTCAAATCATCAAAAGATATGTTTCCCTTACCTGGTATATAAGACAACATGAATTCGAAAGACTGTAGATACTCAACCCACCTCCTCTACCAAAGGTTCTGGTCCCACTGAGAAAAGATTCTCATGAGGATATTTTGGTCTATATATACCACTAAAATCTCACCAATAAGATAATTTATCCAACATATCAGGGAATTTAACACCAAAAATAATTCCATATCCTGATTAGGGTAATTCCTCTCGTGCGATTTCAGCTGTCTAGAGTTATAAGAAACAACTCAATCCTCCTATGTTATGATTTCTTTGATTACAACTCCAGACGCATCAAAATACATGGTATATACTTTACCCGACATAAGTAAAGTTAGTATAGGTGCTGAGGTCATCCCTCCTTTCAGCTCCTGAAAACCTCTCTTGAAAGAATTCGACCAAAAAAACTTCACTCCCTTTTGGGTTAGCCCAGACATCGATGCTTCCAAATCAGAAAAGTCTTGGAAAAAGTGCCGATAATAACCTACTAAACCCAAAAAACTATGAATATTGAAGTCATTATTAGATAATTCCCATGATACCAAGTATAAAACTTTCTATGGGTCCAATGACACTCCTACCTCTGAGATAAAATGGCCCAAGAAGTTCACTTTATCAATAAAAAATTGGATTTGGTTAACATGGCCTAAAGATGATGCTATCTCAATGTACACAAGATGATGTCAAGATATTGGAAATGATCATTTTATTACTAGGAGTGCAATAAGTTTTCATAAAAAACCACAACAAAAATATCCAGATAAAGGATGAAATATTTGATTTATCATGGCCATGAATAATACTCATGCATTGGTCAAACTAAACAATATCACCACAAACTCACACACGCCCTAACTTATCCTACAAGCAGTATAAGGTATGTATGATGTTCTCACACTAAAATTGAGGTATCTTGATCTCAAATTGATATTGGATAAGATCATATGACCTATCCTATGATCAAATACATTGTAAATGAAAGGAAGAAGATATCAATTATTGACCATCATCTGGTTCAATATTCGATAATCCACACATAATCATAAAGTACCATCTGTATTCTTAGAGAAAAGAACTGGAGAACCCCATGGAGAAGTACTAGTACATATTAAACCTTGAGCTTCAATATCTTCCAACTCTAGAAGCTCTGTTGGTGCCATTCTACAAGGAAGGATTGAAACTAGCTCTACTCCAAACACCAAATTGATCATGAACTCGATCTCCTACTCGGGCAGTAAACCATAGAACTCATTAGTAAATACAGATTGAAAATGTTATACCATTTTAGTAAAAGAATATTGATCCATTACACCATCATCAAAATCTAGGATTTCTATCTGAGTCATGAGAAAATCCAATCTGTATTGAATTGGTCCCACACAACCAGCTTGAAGATCCCACTCACCCTGGTGATAATAACTGCCCATTTCTAGAGATATATTGGTAAATATCTTCTAGTGATAGTCTATATGAGTATGGTATAGAACTAACCGATCCATACTATGAATAAAATTGAAACCTATAATTTTCATTACAAACAGTTCCCATGAGAAATGGTAACCTCTGAACTCTAGAGAACACACCTTGCAAAATTTTATATTCCCTTTACACACTCTCAATGGTGTGTTGATTGTAAAGAAACCATCTAAGATCTCCACAAAAAATCCCAAAATATTTTAAAAAAGTGCATATAAAAAGGAATTGAATTATCTCGTATAAAAAAACACAACCAAGGGTAATTGATACAAGAACCATACCTCTGATTGTAAAAGGTCATTCATTCACTCTGGGAGAAATAGTTTTCATAATATGTAACTAACCATACCCTCTTCCTTGGACTCTAGCCTAACTCCCATGAGCTATTACCTCTACCTGGTATTTTCATTCCTACATTAGGGTACAACATCCCTTACCTTGACCTGAACATCATGTGGAACTCCAGCTACCTATCTATCGAGGAGTAGCTGAGTCCTTCCAAGAATCCAATATCTATCCTAACCCCTACCACTACTCTTATATGATAAGCTCTGAGAAAATATCTGAATATGTCCCATCCTAATGCAATCATGACACTCTAAAGTGGGGTATATACACTAAGGTCACTTGTGATCCAAATTTCCTTACTAATATCATTACAACATAATACAGTCCTGATATATATGCCCACTACCCTGAACACTCTTCCCATAATTTTCTTAGAAGAAACAATCATAGAAGTGATTCTTTCCACTAGAAGTAGTGATCCCAATTTTTTCTCCTAAAATAGCATGGATGCTTCTCCAGGACTCTCTTAAATTCCCTTGTATGATGAGTGACTGATACATCACATACTCAAATATGCTCACACAAAATATGTTCACCTATGAATTGATCTTACAGAGAAGCTCATCCTAAAAAAAGATTACCCTATAGACCTCATAAATAGATAAATATGGAACAAAGAACTGTAGTTCAGTGAAATATTAAGTATAGTCCATCACTAAAAATCTCTCTTATGTCATATGCATGAAATCAAGAGCCTTCTAATTCCTCAACATCTCTGGATAGAAGTGGATCAAGAACTTTACCTCAAATTCCTTCCAAGATTACCTCTCATACTACCCGGACTACTTTAGAATATCCCACTAATGTTGGAAGGTTTGTGGATCATATATGAATTTAGATTCAACCTCCTATATGTAGGTTTATTGTGATTATTTAAGATCATCTAGATTGACTCAATATAAAAATTGGATGCATGGGGGCCTTCCTCCCTAGTGAATATAGGTGGATTCTGTAGTTGAAACTCTCTCTTCATCTCAAACATTGAATGAACGGTGCAAAAAATCTTCATTTCCATGGATCGAATGACCCTCAAGAATCTATCATGAAGATGAACATCCATCTGATCCTCATAATCCATAGGAAGCTTTGGTTTGATTATGTTGAGAGAATAGTGAATTTCACTCTCTAGAAATTTAACCTAAATTCTACGAGGAATAATTTTCTCTACAAGATAGACACACTCCTTAAAATACTGGCTATAACAATAAGGTCAACCTCAATAGGTGACAAAAATATAGAACCACTAATCATGGTCTATCTATACATGGATTATATGTGTTTAGCATGAAATAACAGTTCATTTCATTCCATTTATCAGATATAAAAGGTATCTCTTACCACAATTCATATAGGCTTGTATATAGAACATGCAATAAATATGTCCCTATCATGAACAATGAATGTTAACATATATCCCTAAATTCCTATCATGATGCATTCATACTCATATAACACCATAACAGGCCATGGGTATAGATCTCAAGAAACAATAACACCATGAAACAATAACATCACACAACATGTGAATCACTTAGGGTGAAATAACATCAACTAAAAAAAGTGAACAACATAAACAAAAATCCCATCCCTGGGAACTTGGATTTCCCTCGTACATTTTAAGCTAATCCAATGCACATGCTTATTACCAAGTCCTGACACATCCTAGTCTCCTTTCTACCATTATCAAACCTCAAATAAATAGAAAAAAAAATTTACTTCCTTTGATACCACTTTATATCATCCTCGGATAAATCACTCTCTCACATGGTCAAAATGGGTTGGTTACGAGACCTCAAGCACAACTACCTATGTGCCAGAGGCTTCCAACTAAGAGCAAGGTGTGATATGTATAGTGGGGAGACTTATCCCTCCAATATAAAGTAAAATAAAAAATAATAATAACTATCAAAAAAATAAGAGATATAGAAAAACATAGTGAAAATGATATATCATACAACTGGGAAATAAAAGAGAATAAAAAAACTAATAATAATGAACCATGTAATGAAAAACTAAGATGTATCTAAATCTCAAACTAAAAACAATAAAAATAAAAGAATCAGAAGACACAAAATAATATCAAAATACCCCAACCCCAAACCCATTATCGATCCTATCTCCAAAATCAATCCCATCTAGAAATAAACAATAAAAAACAAGATCACTTGGCCTTGTCCAAACCTACATCCATGTAATATGGTCGGGTACCAAATGAAGACTCGAGCATGGTGATATTAAAACTCAGTAGGTTGACACCACTATGTATAAACAAAACCAGTATGATAATAAGTGCATGAAATAAAGTGATAACAAGTGTATTAATTAATCAATTAATACAATACAAAAATCAACCTACTTTGGTACCATGATGAAATATCTTTGAGCATGTGGCATAACCGTGAGAAACAATATCTATATAACCATGGAGTAAATCACACAAAATTGGACCTAGCCCACTATAAAATCATTTCAACATTGGACTCGGTAGAGACTACTCAATATAAGAATTACAACATGGGATTGAGAAGATCCCACTCAATATAAGCATTACAGCATGGGACTGGGTAAAGCCTACTAAATATAATCATTATATGATGGAATTGGGTAGATCCCTCTCAATATAATAATTACAACATGAATCACAACACATTTCATAGCAAAAATAATACCATAATATCACATCATATGGTTCAATGGTTAATTATGCAAATTACTATTTATCTTTCAACTACACATCTCATTTATCAATTTGGTATTAACCCATTAACATTCCATCCATTTAAATAAACAAGGAATATCCCATGATGAGTCTATATTAAGGAATCACCTAATCTTATGTCATGATAAACACACTTTAATACATTATTCAATTCAGATATATATATATATTCAGGGGTTCACTCACCCAACTGGTGTCCATAATCTATGTCACTATCATTTAGACCCAAAGGAGTATATTAAATAATTTAATTTGTCATTTAATTGACTAAAGCACATGATATGTTGGCACAATCACAATATTGAACATACTTGACAATTAATCATACCATAGGGCTGGGTTTTAGACCCCCTATCTTTAACTGATGATTAACTCAGCGCTTCCAACAGAAAATGATAACAAGAAAAAATCTTTAGAAGATCACATGAAGAACCTATATTAACACTGGTTAGGATCAAATCTCCAAAACAAACCTCAGGTCAAAATGTTTACACTTCCATAACAAGGAAAGATGAAAGAGAAGGGAAACTTAAATAGAAACACTCACCAAGAATCAGATGTGTAAAAAAGATGTCTATAAAGGAGGAGACTCCAAAATATTCTAGAGTTTTCCTTAGGATTAATAAGAGAAGGGTGTATTCAATGGAATGAAAATAATCATATGCACAAAAGACTTAATGTTTCTAGGTCTGAGGAATACACGACATGTAATCCTTTCATATCGTGTATTTATTCATTTTTAAGTTACGCTAAAAAAAACCATCTCCTCGGGTTAATATTTATTATGATTGACATTTACATGACATGAATTATAGTCGTGAAGTGTACCCACGTCACTCCATGAACTAGTTCACAACATGTGTCTGGTGGTATTTACACATTGTGTAACTTGTACATCGCATGCAATTGTACAAGGAACGATTTTCAGTCCAACTTCTATGAAGGTGCCCAAACCACCTCTAAAGCCTCCCAAACTCACAGAAGTCCCTCATAATCCTATTTAACACATTAATTCCCAAACTACACTAATTAAAACAAACATACATCACATAAATTTAGGTCATTTCCCCCAAAAAAGGCTCTTTGTCTCTGAACAAGACTCAGTTCGAAAGGCTCAATGAAAAAATCAAAGAGGGACATACTTGAAAAGGACGAAATCTTATAACTTAACACTTATTTCATGGACATGTTTTATTTAGAGATGGTAAAAGAGTTATAAATGAAAAAAATAAAATTGTGGAAAAAAATCATAGCTTAAGGGAACTAGACCGACGAAACTAAACCTAAGTAACCGAACCTTTGTGATTGAGTAACACCTCAGGGAGCCTCCATAAAAGAAAATAAGATATCTCATGTGAACTGGAGTAAATCAAGCATATAAGATCTAATATATAAGCCTTCCTAATTCAATATAAGCACATGTGTGTGTGTGTTGGCTATCAAATAAGATTTAAAGTGACTTGAGGCTTGTCTTCCCAAGAATTTCTTTTATTCCTTGACTATTATAATTTGTCTCAGGGGATACATTCTATCTTGGTATGGTTTTGTTCTAGGATTTTCAATACTCATTCAATAAATGAAAATTGAACAAGGGGATGGGTGGGTTTTTGGAATTATGAATTTGGAAGAAGAAGTGGTAGATGATATATTTGGATGTCATTTAGGAAGTATCAAGAAAGTGTAAAAATGATGTTTGGAAAGGAAGATTTGGGGAGAAAGAATTTGGACATTCCTGCTCAATAAAATATCTACTCAACTATGATCCATTCCATTTACAACTAAAAACTAAATATTGTGTGTGAATTAAAGTAAAACAATGAATTAAATTCATAAAATCCGCAAGAAAATTCAAACAATAGAGGAATCTATAATTTTATTATTCTCTAGATTGTGTACTTAAGTCTAGGCAGGACTATCTCTTAAAATAATTGAATTCACAGAATTGTCTAGGAGTGTAATAATTCAGTTGTGGGGGAGTTATTAGAGCCAAAAAATTCAAAATTTTAAGTTTTTTTGAATAATAATTAACCTCATTATTTTTATAAAACTCATGTAATTGATTTATATCTGTTAATTTAGTGAAATTTAGAACTTCACTAGTGATCTAGTTGAAACATGTTTTGTAACACCCTGACCCCAGTTACCTTGAGTCAGTGCATTATTACATAACATTGGGATGATCACAAGTGATCAAATCCTAAAATACCGATCAGTTTAGTAGCCTTATAAGTACTAGATACATTCATATGTTTTACAATACATCATGAAATAAAAACATCAACAAAATTTTTTCCCCATTGACCACACTTATATCCTTATCCTATCCCTGTAGGTCAACCATAAAATATTTCTTCACATCCTGGGAAAAATAAAACATAGAAAGGGGTGAGATCAGATGCTCAGTAAGGATACAAATATAGAAGAAACTTTCATAAATAAGAATAAACAATTAAGGCAATTTATAAGACTAAAACACAAGCCTTTTAAACATAAACGTCTGCATAATATGGCCAATATAAATCAAATAATTCCATTTACTTATTCACTTGGATATTATACTAGTCTAATAATCCTATGCAATATCAATATCCAATTTCATAATTATGGAATGCATAATGTCATACTTCATAACCACATAGTCAAGGCCTTGTTCTAAGAATACAAATAAGATTTTTTCAAGGCCTGTTCCAAGACACTAGTTTATCTCATGAGACCTACTGATGCATCGAGGAGCTATAGCGGGATCCACCCATCACTTACTAAGTCCAATGCATTCCTCATATGAAAAGGTTTAAACCTAACATAAACATTCATATTAAAACTAGCATACGAAATGTCAATACTTTATCCATAAACCATGAATGGTATAAAAATAACACATCCACATCCAAACATATCACAAAACCTTCAATACAATATGGAAGATTTGTATCATAATAAATCAACCTCAATCAAGAATAATATCCCTTAAAGAATGTTGACATAGTTGAAAATGATCAGTTAAAAATCGTTGAGAGAAATATCCCTTTTTCATGAAATCATTTAAAAGTCATATAAAGGAAGTAATTTAAAAGATATTTTTGAATCAAAGTGTCCCATACCACTTTGAAACTTTTGAAAGGAATTAACATTTTAAAACATTCATGTCCATATAAATAAATCCTTAATACCATTTTGAAAACATGTACATTAATGAGAAAGGTTTAGAAGAATAAATCTTTAAAACATTTAAAATTATGTTTTAGTAAAAAGTACCTTATAAATAATCTCTTTTAAAACTCTTTTATGAAACTTGGACATGGATAATAAATATGTCCCAATAGATACTTTCGTAAAAACAACCTTGGATAATACAAAGATTGTGAAATTAACCCTTACCTTGTGATTTTCCTTGGTCAAGTGTATGTTAACATCATATATAATAGTTAAATAATTTTTATTAAATTATAAAATAACTATATACATAAATATGATGTCATATATGATTCTCTAATATTTCTTTGTTAATAATATTTTAGTAGTATCATCGTTTCAGGTGTTAACTTATCTTTTTTCCTTTCTATTCTTAGTTACGTAAGCCATGTTTTTTGTGGATAGGATGTATTTTATTCATATCTAGAATTATATTAAGTTCTTAAACATTATTTTTAATCATAAAATAAAAATTATTCTTGAATGGTTATGATGGGGAATGAATCTCATCGTATTCGTGGACACGATAATCTGTACGTACGCACGAGAGACAATATCATTATATTGATGGTGAAATCGTATGTAATTAGATGGTATATAATATATAAAGAATAATTAACATTTTATATTCATTATTTACATTAGTTATACTCATTATTATACCCATCCAAATAATGAAGTGTTTGAATAACACACTATACCACGACGTGGAGACGGTAAGCCGTACGTACGCACGTATGGTGACTTTGTCATTCATATAATGGATAGAATAATGAATATGGTTGTAACATTTTTATAATAACATTATAGTATATAGAAGATACTGGATTTATTATTTTAGAATGGAAACAACAAAGAAAGAGGAAGTGGAAGAAGAAAAGAACTTGAAAGAGGTGATGAAATATTTCCCTCTTCTTCGGGTTCTTCTTTTTGATTTGATCAAAAGGGATCCTTAGGTGGGATTTATGAACAAAGGAAGGCATATAAGATGAAGGGAAGAAAGTTAGGAGGTTATTTGTTCAGGTGTTGGATGAGAAAAATGGCTTTGTAAGTGTGAAATTAATATAAGGGGAAGTACCCTTTTATAAGAGAGGTGAGGGTCACTTTAGGAAAAGCTTGAAATATTATTTTATAATACAATAATTTTCGGTTTATAATGTCCCAAAAATGATTTATTTATATGATAAGTTGGGTATGGGTCTAAAACCTCTCAACCAATAGGTTTTAGACAGGTTTAGGTCACCATATTAACCTTATCTTTTAGATTTAACTCTTAGTTAAATAGTTTGACATTACCACGTCTCTTTGTATTTTTTTTATTATATGGTTAATAAACTTACTATAACAATCCAAGAGAACCCCAAGTGGTTAATTATTAATATATATAACCTTATATAAGTCCTTATTATGAACCTTATATTTTTAAGAATATTATATCAATTAATAATATAGTATTTTTTTTAAAAACACAATTATGTCAATTTTGACACTATTTAGTATTTGGTTTTTGTAAAAAACATAATAGCATGATTACTTCAAAAAAATATTTAATCAACCCTAACAAGTCATATTAACCTAAAAAATTAGTGGAATTAATCAAAAGTCTTAATTTAAATTGTTTTGGATATTTATAATATCAATTATTGTAATATTTAATTAATAAGGTAATTACTACATCATTATGAAAAAAATAAATTAAATTATTTAATGTCTAAAAATTATAAATAAAACACCATTATTTAGGAAATATTTTTAGCTTACTAATGAATATTTATAGTATAATTTATATTGTGTGTAACCCTATATTAAAAATGTTTTAGTTATTAAACATTGAATTTAACACTTTTAATTCTTCTTTAAATAAAATAATAATAAATGTCTTAATCTAATAAAAGTGGACCAAAGGGGATAATATTTTATTCCTAAGGTTTTTTTGGTCGAATTACACTTATCCAATAGAATTAGTACATGTGTTAGGGTAATTATAATATCATTTTTACCCTTAATTACCCTATTTACTTTTACCCGTGGTAAATAAAAGTCAAAAGTTACTATTCACTGAAAATTATTTTCATCTTATTGAACTGAATTTTACTTAATGATATCAATCATGTTTCTAGGATTTTTGAAATTCAACTCATAGAAGCTGTAAAATTAAGTTTTATGCAAATTTTCAAATGCTCCTAGAAGGTGGGTAAAAGATGGTAAAAAGTTCATTAAAATTTTATATATCTAAACTTTTTATAAAATGAATCAAATAAATTAAATTGAAAATATATAGGTATTATGTATCTGTTTTGATATGAAATAAATTAAAATAAAATAACTAATTATTTAAATAAAAAGTCAGTTTTAAACAATAACGTAGTATTTTTCACTATTCATAAAAAATTGAATGTTTTGAGAAAAATACCAAAAATTCACCCCAAGATATTTTTGATATTCCGAATCCAAAAATGAAGTCCATTTTGAAAATTAAAATTTATAAAATTTCAAAAAGTGGGTATTACTATTCATAACGGCTAGTTTGACTGGTCGTGGTGTGTTAAAACTCCAAGTTGCATACAACGCAAGTTACTGCATTATTCAAAGGGAAACGTACCATGGGAGCTTGGAGTGTTACATACTCCCATCCTTAAAATAATTTTGTCCTTGAAATTTTTCTAACATTACTGCATAAAAATATTCAGGTTGTCTTCATTATAAGTTACTCAGGTTCCCACGTAGCCTCTTCCATCTTATGGTTTCTCTCTAGAACTTTTACTAGACGAGTCATCTGGTTTCTCAGCAGTTATTCTATGGTATCAAGAATTTTGACAGGCTCTTCATAATAAGATAGATCAGGTTCCAGTTCAATTTTTTCAAAGGTGAGTACATGCGTTGGGTCAGGCATGTATTTTCTCAACAGTGATACGTGGAACACATCATGAACTTTGGAGAGACTTGGAGGCATTTCCAAATGATAAGCTACAACTCCAATTTGTTCTAGAATTTTAAAAGGTCCAATGTACCTGGGACTCAATTTACCCTTCTTACCAAAACACATAACACCCTTCCATGGAGATACCTTCAAGAAAACATGGTCTCCTACTAGAAATTCCAAATCCTTCCTCTGATTATTAGCATAGATCTTTTTCCTACTTTGGGCTACTTTGATGTGGGTTTGAATAATCTTCACCTTTTCAATTTTTTCCTCAACAAGTTCAGGGCCTATGAGTTTTTTTTCACCATCATCATCCCAACGAGTTGGTGTGTGGCATCTCTTTTCGTATAATGCTTCATATGGTACCATCCGAATACTTAAATGGAAGATATTTTTATAGGAGAATTCTACCAGAGGTAAATATTGATCCCACATACCTTGAAAGTCAAGTGATCAAGATCTCAACATGTCTTATAAGGTTTGAATAGTCTGTTCTGATCATCCATCAGTTTGAGGGCGGTAGGCAGTTCTCAAACGAAGTTCAGTATCCAGGGCCTTTTGAAGACTTTTCTAGAATCTTGATGTAAAATGAGGATCATGATCAAAAACAATCTATAGGGGTACTCCATGAAGTCTTAAAACTTCATTAATATATAGTCTTTCCATACATTCAAGTGGTAAATCTTCTCTTATAACAAGAAAATGTGCTGACTTGGTAAGATGATTAACAATGACCCATATTGCATCATTTCTTCTAGGAGTCTTTGGTAGCCCCATGACAAATTCCATCAAAATATTATACCATTTCCACTCAGGTATGGGATGAGGTTGCATAACTCCTCCAGGTTGTTTCCTTACAGCTTTCACTTATTGACAAACCATACATCTTGACACAAAATCAGCAATCTCCCTCTTTATGTTGTCCCACCAAAAATTTTCTTTCAAATTTATATACATCTTAGTGCTACCAGGGTGTATAGAGAAATTGGAGCTATGAGAATCATCCAAAAATTCCCTTTTTAGATAAGGTATATCGGGAACACAAAGTCTCTTCCCAAATTTCAAAATTCCATCTTCATATATGAAGCTGATCAATCACCCATCATTCACAGCTTTAATTTTCTTTTGAAATTCCTCATCATCAGTCTTAGAACTTTTCATCCTTTCTAGTAAATATGGTTTGGAAACCATTTGAAAAAGCATTGATGTTTCACCTTCCATGGTTATTCCCATATATATCTTTACTAGATCCATGTATATAGGATCCTTTTCAACTCTCATCTTGTTCAAAACTCCATGATCCTTTCAGCTCAAAGCATCTACCACCTTATTTGCCTTCCCCGGGTGGTAGTGTACAAAGCAATAATAATCCTTGAGTAGTTCAAGACATCACCTTTGCCTCATGTAGAGTTATTTTTATGAGAAAATATACTTCAAACTCTTGTGATCAGTATAAATCTCACATTTTTCATGATAGAGATAGTGTCTCCATATTTTCAGATCAAATATTACAACTACTTACTCAAGATCATGAGTAGGATAGTTTTTTTCATGAATTTTTAGCTCCTGTGATGCATAGGAAATAACTCTGTCATTTTTCATAAGGACACAACTAAGTCCTTTCTTTGACACATCACTATAAATAACAAACCCATCATTCCCTGATGGTAGAGTCAAGATAGGATCATTGAATAATCTTATCTTTAGTTATTCAAAACATTCTTCATACTCTTTTTTCCAACCAAATTTAACCCCTTTACGTGTGAGACTGGTTAATGGGTTAGCCAACCGGGGAAAATTATGGATGAAACATTGATAATAACCTGCTAAACCAATAAAACTGTGTACCTCAGTTATACTCGTTGGTGCTGTACATTCTTAGATTTCCTTGGTCTTTGAAGGATCAACATAGATTCCATCCATAGAGACAATATGACCTAGAAAAGAAATCTCCTGAAGCCAGAATTCACATTTGATAAATTTCCCATATAATTTATTTATTCTAAGAGTCCTTAGGATAATTATCAAGTGATTTTCATGATATTATTAGATTTTGGATTATACTAAGATATCATCAATAAATGCCACTACAAAGTCATAAAGATATTCCTTGAAAACTCTGTTCATTAGATCCAGGAAAATAGAGGGTGCATTAGTCAACCTAAAAGGCATTACTGTAAACTTGTAATGCCCGTACCTAGTTCAAAATGGTATATTCAGAATGTCTTACTTCTACACACACAACTAATGGTATCTAGGTCATAGGTCAATCTTTGAAAAATATTGATCTCCATGAAGTTGGTCAAATAAATCATTAATGCGAGTTAGGGGATACTTGTTCTTTATTGTTATAGCATTGATCTCCCTGTAGTCAATGCACAACATCATAGATCCATCTTTCTTATTAACAAAAAAGACTGGGGATTCCCATGGAGAAACACTAGGGAAAATAAATCCCTTGTTACTCAATTCCTCTAGTTGTTTCTTTAGTTACACTAATTCCATAGTGGCCATTCTATAAGGGGTCTCCAATATGGGCCTTGAACCAGGAATTAAATCAATGAAAAACTTAATTTATCATTATGGAGGATGTCAAGGTAAATCCTATAGAAACACATCCACATATTCTGGCATAATAGGTATGTCCTATATTTAAACATTCTTTTCCTCACCCATAGTTATTTCATTCTCTTCCTCCCCAATAATTGAATTTAGTAGAGCTACTGGGGTGGATCTAGATAAGAATCAGGTGGTGATGTTTCTGCTCTAAAGATAAGTTAGTCATTATCATCATAAAAAATTGTAACCACCTTCTTCTTATAATAAATTTTCCCATCATGGTCTGAAAACCAATCCATACTGAGGATTATATCAAATTCAATCATGAGTATGATGATGAGATCAGTAGATAAAGAACATTTATATACCCTAATGGGAACTGATTCACAAAAATTTGTTGTGATGATAATTCCCATAGGTGTTTTGACTGACAACTCCCTTGTTAAGTAAAATTCAAAAAATCTAATTTTATTATCAAACTGGGAAGATATGAAACAATGCGATGATCTAGAATCAAATAAATCAGTGGCTAAACTTGATGAAACCATTAAATTACCTGCCACCACATCTTTCAGAGCTTCAACCTCAGCAGTAGTGATTACATAAGCTTGTCCTTGATACCATGGCCTTTTATGGGGTAAGTTTCCTTGGAGATTAGGACATTCATTTTCATAATGACCTTTTTTTTAAAATTATAGCATTTAACATTGACAACCACTTTCTTCCCCTTAATATCATGAGCTTGGTGTCCTTTTCACCACACATGTAATAAACTCTCATTCCCTTCAGGAAAGTACCATGGTGTTTCTTCCCACATTTACCATAGGATGGATATTCAACTTTTCCCTTCTTCCCCTTATTTCCATTTCTAGAGTGTTTAGCAGATCTATTCATCTCTTTCTTTTCTTTAAATTTGTAAGACTTAGAGAATTTCTTTTTTGTCTTGATAGCACATGAGAAAAATATATTCGTACAATGAGAAGGATTGTGAGACTAATTCTATATGGAGAAATAGTTTTAACCCATAAAATAATTGATCAATATTACTCCTTGGGTTACGTATATAATCTACTGCATGCCTTGCTAACCCTGTAAAGTTAGCCTCATACTTTGTGACATTCTCATCCTCCTTTTGCCTCAGACTTAGAAATTTCCTTTCCATATCCGCTCGATGGTCACGGGGATAGTATTTTCCCAAGAAAATCTATTTGAAATCCCTCTATTCCATGTTCAGTACTTTTTCATCTTCCTTTGTGTTTTGGATTAATAACCACCAATGATCTGCATCTCCCGTGAGGTGATAAAATTCCATGACAACTTTTTCCCTTTCACTACTCCCCAAAGCCCGAGATATTTTCTCTAAGGAACTTATCCTTTTCTCAGCTACTAATGTATTTGTACTCCCAATGAATGTTGGTGGTTTTTGCCTCATGAAGCGGTCAACATTGATCCTCTGCATTGTGGACCAGGTTGCTCCATATGGGTAAGGTTATTCTTCATAACCCGAGAGAGTTGTTCTAATATGGTGATAAGCTAATCCACACCAGTTGCATCACCAAATCCACTATAATTATCTTGAGTAGGAGGTAAATCTCTAAATAGATTACGTTCATTGATACGGTTTCCATTCTTTCCACTAAGAGCTATTTCTAAAAAATGGTATACACTAGATTAGTTTATAAATCACAATACATAATTCTAAACTTTCAAAAAAGTTAACATAAATTGAATAGTTTATGGATATAATCCATAATCATAAAAAAGTTTTCTTTGAGGAAGTATATACTCATAAACCCTTCATAATAGTTTATAAAGAAAATGAGAATTATCCTAAGCATATCCCCTGAGAGTGTCGTAACCAAAAGTGCAGCAAAGCCCGTTGTCATGCACTAGTTCTCATTCAAGTCTAGCTCAAAGCAGTGTTTTCAGGTTTTACCCCTAGGTACATCTGTGCCAGAGCCACCTCTACCAGCTCGTATCTAGATAGGGATGTAGTTCTTAGAAAACTCACAAAATCTCTACAGTACCAAAATTCTAGGAAGTTCTTCTATACTAATCCTCAAAGTCTATCTTAGGGTAGTGTTCCCTAATCAGAGTTTTTCTAAATCTAGTTTCCAAAGTTTGTACTAAACATCCTCTCATACCAACTGTAATGACCCAACCCCAATTACCTAGAGTCGGTGCACTATTACATAACATTGGCATGATCACAAGGGATCAAATCTCGAAAGACTGGTCAGTTTAGTAGACTTGGAAGTACTAGATACATTCATAAGTTTTACATTACATCATGAAAAAAAAAACATCAACAACATTTTGTCCCCATCTACCACACTTATATCCTTAACCTATCCCTATAAGTCAACCATAAAATATTTCTTCACATCCTGGGAAAAATAAAACATAGAAAGGGGTGAGCTTAGATGCTCATTAAGGATAACAATATAGAGGAAAATTTCATAAATAAGTATAAACAATTAAGGCAATGTATAAGACTAAAACATAAACCTTTTAAACATAAAATTATACATAACATGGCCAATATAAATCAAATAATTCCATTTAATTATTCACATGGATATTCTACTGGTCGAATAATCACATGCAATATCAATAGCCAATTTCATAATGATGGAATGCATAATGCCAGACTTCATAACCACATATCCAAGGCCTTATGCCAAGACTAAAAATAACATTTTGTCAAGTCCTTGTTCTAAGACACTAGTTTGTCTCATGATACCTACCGATGCATCGAGGGGCTATAACGGGATCCACCCGTCACTTATTAAGTCCAATGTATTCATTATATGAAAAGGTTTAAACATAACATAAACATTCTTATTAAAACTAGCATATGAAATGTAAATAATTTATCCATATACCATGAATGGTATAAAAATAACACATCCACAGACAAACATATCACAAAACCTTTAATACAATATGGAATATTTGTATCATAATAAATCAACCTCAATCAAGAATAATATCCCATAAAAGATGTTGACATAGTTTAAAATGTTCAGTAAAAAATATTTGAGAGAAATATCCCTTTTTCATGAAATAATTTAAAATTAATATAAAGGAATTCATTTAAAATATAGTTTTGAATCAAAGTATCCCATACCACATTGAGAATTTTGAAAGGAATTAACATTTTAAAACATTCATGTCCATATAAATAAATCCTTAAAACCATTTTGAAAACATAGACATTAATGAGAAAGGTTTACAAGAATAAATCTTTAAAACATTTAAAATGACATTTTAGTAAAAATTACCTTAAAAATAATCTCTTTGAAAAAACTTTTATGAAACATGGACATTGATAATAAATATGTCCCAATAGATACTTACGTAAAAACAACCTTGGATAATAAAGAGATTTTGAAATTAACCCTTACCTTGTTCTTTTCCTCGGTTGAGGGTACGTTAACCTCTATTATAATAGTTAAATCATATTTATTAAATTATACAATAACTATATACATAAATATGATATCATATATGATCCTCTAATATTGATTTGTTAATAATATTTTAGTAGCATCATCGTTTCGGGTGTTAAATGATATGTTTCCCTTTATATGCTTGGTTATGTAAGCCATGGCTGTTATGGATAGGATGTATTTTATTAATATCTAGAATGATTACGATGGGGAATGAATCTCATCGTGTTCGTGGAGACGGTAATCCGTACGTACGCAGGAACGACAATATCATTATATTGATGGTGAAGTCATATGTAATTGGATGTTATGTCATATATATAGAACCATTAACATTTTATATTTATTATTTACATTAGTTATAATCATTATTATACCCATCCAAATAATTTAGTGTTTGAATAACAAACTACACCACGACGTGGAGACGGTAAGCCGTACGTACGCACGTATGGTGACTTTGTTATTAATATGATGGATAGAATAAGGAATATGGTTGTACCATTTTTATAATAACATCATATTATATATAAGATACAGGAGTTATTATTTTATAATGGAAACAACAAAGAAAGATAAAGTGAAAGAAGAAAATAACTTGAAAGAGGTGATGAAATATTTACCTCTTCTTCGGGTTCTTCCTTTTGATTTGATCAAAAGGGCTCCTTAGGTAGGATTTTTTACCAAAGTAATTCCTCTAGTATGAATGGAGGAATGTTTTGAGGATATTTGAGAAGGGTTTGGCTGATCAAAATGGCTTTGGAGGTGTGAAATTAATAGAAGGTGAAGTACCCTTTTATAAGAGAGGTGAGGGTCACTTTAGGAAAAGCTTGAAATATTATTTTATAATAAAATTATTTTAAGTTTCTAATGGATCAAAAATGATTTATTTAGTGTGTAGTATGTGGATGGGTCTGAAAACTCTCAAAAAAAATGTTTTAGATAGGTTTAGGTCACCATATTAACCATATCTTTTAGATTTAACTCTTAGTTAAATAGTTTGACATTTACAATGTCACTTTGTATTTTTATATTATATAGTTAATAAACTTACTATAACAATACAAGAGAACCCCATGTGGTTCATTATTAATATATATAACCTTATATTATCCCTTTGGCCCAAAATTATATTTTTAGGAATATTATATCAATTAATAATATAGTATTTGTTTTAAAAACTCAATTATTTCAATTTTGACACTATTTAGTATTTGGTTTTTGTGAAAATCATAAAAGCATGATTACTTCAAAAAAAAAACTATTTAATAAACCCTAACATGTCATATTAACCTATAAAATTAGTGTAATTCATTAAAAGTCTCGATTTACATTTATTTGGATATTTATAATATTAATTATTTTAATATTTCATTAATAAGGTAATTACCGCATCATCATTGTGTCGTAAATAAATTAAATTATTTAGTTTCTAAAAATTATAAATAAAATACCATTATGTAGAAAATATTTTTAGATTTTTAATTAATTTTTATAATATAATTTATATTGTGTGTAACCCTATATTAAAATTGGTTTAGTTATTAAACTTTGAATTTAACACTTTTAACTCTTCTTTAAATAAAATAATAATAAATGTCCTAATCTAATCCAAGTAGACCAAAGGGGGTCATATTTTATTATTAAAGTTTTTTGGTCTAATTAAACTTATCCAATATAATTATGACATGTGTTATGGTAATTATAATATCATTCTTACCCTTAATTACCCTATTTACTTTTAATCGTGGTAAATAAAAGTCAAAAATTATTATTCACCAACAATTATTTTCATCTTATTGAACCAAATTTTACTTACTGATATCAACCGTGTCTTTTGAATTTTTTAAATTCAACTCATAGAGGCGGTAAAATTAAGTTTTATGCAAATTTTGAAATGCTCCTAAAAGGTTGGTAAAAGACGGTAAGAAGTTCAATAAAATTTTATATTTCTAAAATTTTTATAAAATGACTCCAATGAATTACATTGAAAATATATAGGTATTATTTATCTATTTTGACCTAAAATAAATTGAAATAAAATAACTAATTATTTAAATAAAAAGTCAGTTTTAAACAATAACACAGTATTTTTCACTATTCATCAAAAATTGAAAGTTTTCAGAAAAATACCAAAAAATCACCCTAAGATAATTTTGATATTCCAAATCAAAAAATTAAGTCCATTTTGAAAATTAAAATTTATAAAATTTCAAATATTTGGTATTAATATTCATAATGACTAGTTTGATTGGTAGTGGTGTGTTAAAACTCTAAGTTGCATACAAGGCATGCTACTGAATTATTCAAAGAGAAACATATCGTGGGAGCTTGGGGTGTAACATGTTTTTAACTAAGTTGTTCAATTTTTGTATTTAATGATAAAATCCATATATTGATTCAAATTATAATGTTATAATATTTTTTGTATTTCAATTCTAAAATTCTATTTTTTATTTGAATTTGAAATTAATCTGGATATATATGATTTTGATGAATAAATTAAAATTGGTCTAAAATTTGAATTTTAAACATATAGAAGTTAAATTTAGAATTTTAATATGATTTTAATTGAAGAAGTCGAATTATTTGTGTATAAATTTAAATTTTAAATTATAAAATGTGTTTGAATTGGAAATTGATTTGTATTAAATGGCATATACTGGTTGAGAGTGAAATTTGGAAAACTTACAAGTGATATCAAGAAGCACCTATCTCACAACCACTCTTGTTACAGCATTGCCACCTCACGATCAACCATGCCCCCCATGATTAGTAAATCTGCCACATAAAGTAAATCCAACCAGTATTACAGTCACTCAAATAACTATGACACCAGTTTCAAATAACCTACCACATGAAGATATCAAGTTACCGTGTCTACCACATGAATCCACTTCATCAAATGATTTCAATATTAGTTGATGATAAATCAATTGACCATGGAATTTAAGGTGAAACACTACATCCCCATAGTTAGTAAACTGAACATAATAATACTTTTAACCCACCTTGATAAGGGACAAGATACTATGTCCATAAATTTAAACCTACCTCAAGGATTGAGTGCATGAATAAACCAAGATTCAACAAAACTAATACTCCATCAACCACATCACCAATGTAAACCAGGATACCAAAAAATTGATCCTCAATCAACCAAAGGTCCTCATCCAGACTAATAATTCCATATGGAGCTGTTACACATCTGTTCAAGTTCATATAGGGAAGCTCGAGCAGTCATTATGAGAAGAATAATCAACCAGTGTTTGATTTTGAATATAAAAAACTGAGTCAAAAGGGGATCAAACAAAAATGGTTACAAGTACTCAAATCATGGATATTGATCGAAGAATATGAATTCACCAGTACAATGAAAATAGAACCCACTCTTTCCTAGTGGAAAATTAAGCATGCCAAGGTCTATCAAAATAAAACTTGTCAGAAGTGGAATGTGTGAATGTTGAAGCTGATCAGCCTGTGTTTGATTGATAACATATGGTGAAGAGTCAAGTTTGTTTTTTTTATGTTGATCCATGTTTATTGATCAAAGATACAAAAAATGTGTTTTCTAGTGTGATTTCTATTGCATGTGTTGATTGAAGGAGGGGTCTTGAGCTTTCCTAGGTCACCATTTGTATGAATGATAGTTTATGAATGTAAAATTCTCAATGATATGTTTATGAGGGGATTCCGGATCATGTTATGATTCTACATGAAAAATTAAGTGTTGTGTGAGGGATAATTATAGGGTTATTCTCAGGTTGTTAAAGTTGAGTTTATTCAAATAATATTCTTTAATAAGAACTATTTTTATGCCACGAAGAATGCTGGTGAGCCTGATTTTAGAGAAGGTTGAACTTAGTATCTAGGTTTGAAGAAGATTCTTGATTGAGGGTGTGCTAATGAGTTCAATAATTCAAACACCACCGAGGATGATCCTAAGCATAATTTACTAGAATTGAAAAGACATCAAACCAATGATCCCTAGTAACTCCCTCACATGAAGAATTACAACATATCTTTATACCCATCACTCTAGACTCACTCTATTAGGACCCACTATCCAGTCAAACACCATCTCAACCCAAGTAGGACCATTAATTTTAAGGCATTTCCATATAAATTCCAATTCCAAATCCTGAGTCTGCATGTGAATCATCTTCCTCATATGAGAATGCTGGTCATATCATAATTTCAATTGTATCCATAAAGAATGGAAACACGTATAATCTAATTATTCTCAAAGGGTATGGATCTAAATTGTGGGAAGAATTATCAGGTTGGGAAGGGTCATAAAGATACACACAATTGAATCAATCTAGACCCTCAAGCTGTACACTTGCCGATTATTAGAGGGATAAAAATTCATTGGAGATCAAAATTGAATTTGAAGAATATTCCAAAAAAATATGAATCTCCTAATGAAGTAAAATAAATCAATTTCATTTACATGGAAATAATTTTGAAGTTCTCCAAATACCCCAAATCATCCTGCTATATGAGGGGGAACTATTCAAAAAGATGGGGGTTTCTTCCATGATTAATCAATTGAGAGTTGAGATTCTATTTTATGGATTTCTTATTTCATTATGCTATAATAACTCCTGTGATTAAACACGAGTCCCTTAGTGGTCAAGATGAGGAGATTCCCCTTCCTCTTATTGATGAATTAAATACTTAAATGTTAATTCTATTTTATTCATATCTTGAGAATTATTTAACTACATTTAACAAAATTATATTTCCTTTTATTATATACACTTGAAATCTTCTTTATTTCCCCCTGATTTGCAGGCACTAGCCACTCGGGGATTCTTCATTACTGTAATCGTAAGCAACATGATAAACCAGGAGTGATTGGAGTTATATGATAACCAGGATAAGTGGGATTAAATATTGAAGTTATTATTTCATCCCCTGAATAAGATAAAATAAAAAGGGTTGGGTAATTAGTTTATGTTTTATTTGACTATAGATATAATATAATAGAGAAATGGAATAATGATCTAATGAGTATGGAGGGGGATGTATGATGTTAGGCCACTTTCATAAAAAATTTAATTAAAAATCAATCTAATTGAATTATTTATTTCATTTTATGAACCCATTAAATAAGAGAATAACACACCCAAAACACTCTTCTCTACATATACAAACCTAGTACATTATTATTTTACTTAATTTAGGTTCAAAAATTCATTTGTTAGAAGCCCAACGAAAGTCCATCCATCAAGTGTGTTTTGTGTCCATCAAAAATTGAAGTAGTTTGAGATATATTTTATCTCAACATAATTTAAATTTATGCCTACATATGTGGTTGGAGTTTATGTATGACTATGACTTCGAGATATCCAACACCCCAATAAAAGACAATGTAGTAGTTGATGCACTAAATTAAAATCTATATACAAATGTTTCTTGAGAAGTTTAAGATGAGTGGAGGATGATGGAGGATCTGGTAACATTACATCCATATTTAGAGAAAGTTTGGGGCATGGTTTTCCCATACCAACTGATAGTACATTTTTTATTATTACAGAAAGTGGGGGAGTCTTATTTGGGTGATCCTAAAATAGGGTTACAAAGTGATCACATTATCTATGGAGATGATTAAGATGGTTAGTCTTGGTATGGTGGCCATCAAGACTTGTTTTGTGGAAATATGTTTGTTCCATCGATGATTTAAAAGGTATTCCTCCATTAGTTTCACTACTCAA
The DNA here is from genome assembly GCA_963277665.1 of Viscum album. Classification (NCBI taxonomy): domain Eukaryota; kingdom Viridiplantae; phylum Streptophyta; class Magnoliopsida; order Santalales; family Viscaceae; genus Viscum; species Viscum album. The sequence goes on along the minus strand of OY728150.1, from coordinate 797,898,008 downwards.
ATCCAGTAGTTTATACCAGGATATTAAATATGTATCATTCCTTGAGGAGTCAATTTTTGTTGTTATGGATGACATAGAATATAACTGATTTTATGTCATGGTGTTTAGTATTTTAGAAGGTTAAAGAAAATAATCTTGTTCCAATTATATTTTTAAAACCATTAGATGTTACATAGTGGAAATGATAGGATATTTCAATGGATTTCATCACTATTTTCTACATGATCAAAGAGGTCATAATGTTATCTAAGCTATCATGGGATGACCGATGAAGTTGGATCACATCTTAGTGGTTAGGGAGTCATGTTCAGTGGATTCCTTAGCATGAATTTATATAGATAAGGTGGTGTGTCTTTACAGAGTTCTAAGGATGATCATCCCTAATCAAGATCATCAATTTATCTTGAGGGTATGAAAGAGTGTGTAGTATGCTTTTGGATCTTAGTTATTCCTTAACATTAATTTTCATCCTTAGATGAATGGGAAGATGGTACAGACTATCTTAACACTAGAGGAAATGTAGTAAACATGTGTTTTAGATTTTGGGGTATTTACTTTGGATACAATATTTATTTATGAAATCACATTAATTATTAAGATGGTCGATATTATTTCAAATTATTTTTTATAGTTGATTTGTGGTTTTATGTTATTATTCTTATGGTTATAAAGGTAATTTCACCTATATATGTATTTTTTACCCTTGGTTATAGTGGAAAAACTATGGACTACTATAAGAGGTATTCTAAGGTTACACTAAGCTTTTCTACTAGCCTAGGATGGGTTCTATCAAGGATAGTCATGACTTGTGAGTTACAAATGATTCCATTTATAATTTTATACTCAAGAGTCTATTAAATTAGTTATCATTTAAATTCATATATTTATACATTTTAGAATAATTAAAATGATATTTTACAATGTAAATATATGAGTATGGACCATATCAATTTATTGATTAAGCATATTCCTCATAGTTTTTTATTATCCATCTCATGGAAGAATTTTAATGTTGAAAAGAACATAAAAACACATACAAAATAAAAAAGAATAATTTTTTAATTATTCTCTAGAACTACATACATATCTTTCCCTTCACTAGGATTAAATATAAATCATTTTATGAAATGAACTTATGATAATGTTATCCATACAAATACTAAAAAACGAATATTCAGAGGAAAATAATGAAAATAGAGTCTCACTTATGATTCATAGATCCTCCTTCAATATTACAATCCCACATATCAATCCTCTCTATACCTTATATGCTTCTCAAATTATCTTAAAGGGACTCTATATCTTTCTTCCTTGGTCCTAAATTAGCCTTCATCATTATTTTAAATGATTATACAATGGTTTCCATTATCTTTTATTACCACACATAAATTTGAATTGTAGTTTTATATTGCAATCAGTAGTGATCATGTTATATAACCATGATCCTCACCATTAATGTAATGATATAATACAATGTATGTCATGATCCAAAAGATTCTCTATTAATGGATTCAAATGACCCGACCTTAATATCCACTCATGATGGTGACATACCATTTTGATCTTTTATGCAATTATTTCTCTAAAAGTATCCAAAAATAATCTATGGAAATATTCTACTCATGATTACTTTAACCCTCTAAGGGTAAATTCTAATTTCACTTGGTAGATCCTTTGCAGTCACCAAGAAACTCTTTATAAATCACTTTGCAGTTCCTTTGAAGTCACATGGTAGATACTCTGATGTCACATTTAAACTCCTACAATGTTACCTTATTTCTTCTTTAAAGACACTTAATATCATTACTCATAAAATTTGATTTAAAAATTTTGTTGTTTTTTTTTAAATTTTAATAAAATTATAAATTGACGTGAATTTATCAATAAAATTTCAAAATTTTCCAAAATTCTAGTTATATATAAAAATCTCATGAAATATCAAAAACCATATATTTAATATGTATTATTGTTTTAAAGAAATATAAACACATACTAACTAATATTTAAGTTATGTATTAACATCATGTTGTTAGATATCCCCACACCAATGATTTTACTTATCTCAAGTAAGTTGTTCCACAATGATCATAAAGGATTGATAATGTTGTAAACTTAATCATCAATTCATTTAATTTTTACAACATGGGAGTTTTACTGAATTATCATGCAGTCTTAAGATTCAACATCCAAATTATCTAATATCCAATAAGATAGAAAAACTTTTTATTTTATAATAAATAAGATCAACCTATTTATATTAATTGAATATTATAATTTATTTATTCATAATTTGAGAGTTTAGTCCGTTTTCCCTTTACTTACTCAACCAGTCAGAAATATTTTAATTTCATTTTAATTGATATATATATATATATATATATTATTCATTATATGAAATAAAACCTCGTAATGATTTTTGTTTCCTATGATATATTAACCCTATTGAATATTTATTATAGTTATTTCATAACAGGGAGGCGTTTGATTAATTTCATTATTAAATTTATGTGTTTCAAACAATAATAACTAAATAGTACACACCATAGGATCAACCTAATATATTATTTATATTTAAGGAATAAATGGAACTAGAATTGTATTATATCAATTAAGTTTACCATTCATTCATTATTTTATTTTATTACAAGAAATGTCAAACCAAAAACCATTATTTTCAAATCAGGTTTCTATCTCTAAAATTACAGTAGAAATAAATTTATATATATCAAATCTTTCTTTACAGTAAATTTTTAAATTTTCACTTCAATGATAAGATATCCAAATTTGATCAAATCTATTTATTTAATTATTCTTAAATCCAAAATATGGTCCAATCAAAGTCTAATTAATTCATTTCAAAACTAATGATACTCAAAAAAAGTGACAAAGTAAATCATAATGTAACATGTTTACACAATCAAGAAGGAAAATTATATTTTTAGGTGTTACCTACCACCCAATACCCCATACATATATAAAACTATAAATAGTGTTCAATATGAGATTAGTGGTATTCGATTAAATTTACATTCAATTCATTCTATAGAGTAAATGAATGTTTAATGAGTAAAAAATTATTTTCTTTAGAATTTGATTCCCTTCGTAGGTGTTGGATAATTTCCTTCATTTTCATCTTCCAGTAAGTCTCTCTACAATGGTTACAAAAAGGGTTAGGGTTAAAAATTATTATTATTATTATTATAAAAAATTTAAAAAAAAGAAATTTTAAAACTTGTTTGATCATTGGTTCTCTCTCATTTATCATTGGGTTTATTATCCTCACCTAGTCATCCTTACCTCTAGATATCAAAATAGTATAAGCAATCCAATAACTTTTGATATCATTCCAAGAATTACTTTATGTGTTAAATATTTATAAAAATAACACATTATATTGTTCCAAGAGATCAATAGCTCTATAATTTAGTTCATGATAAATTTGTTAATGTTTAGAACACCTTTTCCTTAACTTCTTAGGAAATTACTTCACTTGAGCGTGCAATAGTGACACATTTTTTCAATCTTTGAAATCTATCTTTTCAATTATTTTTTATTTATTTTTTTGTCATTTAATTATAAATATTAGTGTTTTTAAATGTATATTTCTTAATATCAACTAAATAATTTAGTTGGAGTAACCTATATTCTCTTGCACTCTTTATAACACAATTTAATAAAATAATAACCCAATAAGAAAATTTCTCAATATCATCAAGAAAGTGATGTGACATAATATAATGTTTCCTATATTAAAACATTTATTTGGGTGATATAAAGTATGTATGATATGAGCAAAGTGCCTCATCCAATTTTTATGGAAAAATTTCCCTTGAATTTCCAATTAGTTTCTCTAAATTTTTATTATTTCCCTATTTGAGATTTAAATATTCCCATTTCACTAAGGGTGATATGTTTTTCAGTTTTGTAATGGAGCCCATATTGGTTCTTCAATGATCGAAACTTATATTTCATGAAATGTACACCATTTTCATTAGTGATAGATATTGTTACCACAAACCTTGAAAATATGTTATTCTTAATGAATCTGACCACACTTGATGATTGATTGATTGGGAGAACCACTTTATCGACCCATTTTGAGACACATTCAACTCCCAACGAATTTTAATCATTCCCAAGAGATGAAGGAAATTATATTATGAAGTATAGGGAACCAATATAAAATACTCACACTTCTAGAATTCCCTTTTTAGGTAATTTATATTTCATTATAATGGTTACATTTCTTTAGAGAATCCAAAATGAAAAAAAAACTTTTGGTATCATTGAAAAGTGCTTTCCTATAAAAGTAATATTTTAATACCTTTTCAACTATTTTTTCACCTCCATGACATCATATATGATCTGATAAATGAATTAAATCTTTTATAGAAACCATTTATTCCTTGGGAACATAAATTCTATAAACTATATTTGTGAATCTATTAAAAATAATTGGATCTTACCATAAGTAATTATTAACATAAATAAAGAATTGTTTCCTTTGGTTAAATGTTAAATCATTGGGTAAAACCTTTAAAACTAGGTAGTTAACCATATCACTAAGCCATGGTCCAAGAGAATAGTAAATAAATATCAATTCTTTATGAGTTAAAGAACTATATATCATTTAATATTTACATCCTTAAACTAGGGGTATCATTAAGAGATGATCACTCACTACATTTTCCCCCTTTTGCCACTTGATTTAAAAATAAAATTCTAATTTCAAGAGTTGGATTTGTATAATTTTTTTTTCATAATATACCTTAAATATACATATTTTTAATACATAATAGTTTTGATTTTACAGAAAAAAATAACTTAAAATTCTTAAAAAGCATATATAATTGATAGTTCTTCCTTCTCTATGGTTTTATAACTATTATAACCCTTTTCTAATAGATTACCAACATAGTATATAACATGAATCCTTTTATCTTTTTCTATATAAAATATAAAGCTCACTATTTTATCACTAAAATCATATATATATATACATATATATTAATTTAGTAATCTCTATTATAGTCATGTAATGATTGTAATAGGGATATACTTTTCATTAATAAGATTAAATGTTTCCAAACTTAGCTTATAAAAATTGAATGGTTTTTCCTTTACAGATAGGAAAATTATTTCCCAAGTTTATTTGGATTATTATTTGGTAAATATAATGTAAAATTAAATTTCTCTATAAAAAATCAAATACTTTTCAATTTTTTTGAGAAATATGTAGGTTGAGCCTATTTTATTAAAATAAAGAAAAAGATAGGAATCAAAAAGAGTATGGAAAAAATAAGGAAAACCCCGAAGAAAAAATAATTACCTATCTTTTTAAATAATCATGAACTTATCCTTTTTTCTTATTCTCAAATTGCATTCCAGTCCACCCTTCCATGACCATGCCCCTAACCTCTTGATCTCTCCTACTTGAAGGAAGAGATTGAAGCCTTTTGTAAAGCATCTCAGCATGAGTTCTATCAGAATCCAAGCTATCATCTGGTCATTCCTTATATTTTTCAGGAGAAGTGTTCCTTATCACTAGAATCACCATCCTCTCTACTTCTGCTGCTTCAGCCAGACCCAAAATATCCTGATGATTTTTCTCATTAGGAGAGCTCAGAATTGAATCCTGCCTCTAAATGGCACCATCAATATTCTAATCATAGAAAGAAGCAGTGTTACCTGAAATCGATTTATCAACCACCACTAGAGTGACAGTGGAAGACATTGTATTATTATAAGAGACAATATGAAATTACTCATTATCCACAATAGGATTTGAAGAAGCAAGGAAGGTTTTAGAAATGACTGTAGAGTCAGACTTGAAGGATCCCAGAACACCCTTAGAGGGGAGGGATGAATCAGATTATCAATTTTTTTAAACTAATGGATCTTATTCCCATGTTGGTAAGAACCTGTTAAATCTATATGAAGAGGAAGTGAAAAAAATAAACAATCACATGTAAAAAAATGACACAATAATTTTACTTGGTTCACCACTAAGGGCTACGTCTAAGGAGCATACACCGACAATGTGTCGGTCGTACCAAAAACCACTAATCTTCAAAATTTGTGGATTATAAGAATTTAACATAGCCACTATATGCCAGTCACACTACTTTTACAAGGTTTTAGGGATAACACACTGTATCCCTCAGATCACTTCTGCTGACTCCCCCTTGTTGACTGCGTTGGAAGAATCTTCACTCAATTTAACAACTTGAAGGTCGCTTCAATGGTTTGGCATTAATTCATGCATAATAAACTATAAATGGATGCTCTGTTGAAGTACTATAATCACTCATAGATGTAATTTATTTTCCCATACACTGATATGTTATGAAAATTAATTTCACAAACTGATTTGGCCAATTTTCAAGCTTCCTTGGGTATTCAGCGTACTGCTGCTGTCTCCGCGTACCACTGCTGTTTTCGCATACCATCCAACTCCTACCCATACCATCCATATCCTCCATGAACTTCCCTTATCTATGTACATCCCTACTCTTCATATTCCTCCACTCCTCCATGTACTATCCTGCTTTGCGTACTACCTTGCTCCACCGCGTACTGCGAGAGCTTCCTGTGCGAACCACACTCTCTTCCGTGAACTGTTTCCTTACGCGAATGATTCTCTTTGTGTACTATTTTCTCCTCTGCATACCACTTCAGACTTCACCAAATTTATTGTTGAAATTATAATATCCAATAATTTCCCTTAACAAAGGTGATTAGTGTTCCTTAAATAGGCATGTAAATCCACAAATTTTGCTAATCCAATTTACCCAAATGTTCAATGTGGTAAAATCTTCACTATATACTAAACTTTGTCACATATGATTATCCTGCACCACTTAACACTTCCATTTCATGAACTGCTGTAATACTACCAACCTTTATCATTCCATGTACCTCACAACTTCACCACGTACCATCACTGTGAACCGTTTTTGAGAGCATTTCGGGTACTGCATGCCTTCACCGCGTACCGTTGCTGCGAACTATTTTCGATTCCGTGCACCATTTCATGTACCAAATGCCTTCTCTACATACTAAATGCCTTTACTACATACCGTGCACCTTCACCGCATACCGCATGCCTTCGCCACATACCATTGATGCAAACGGTTTCCAAACTCTTGATTTTTTAGGACCAAAAAATTAGAAAACACTGGGAAACTATGCCACCTTTGATACTACTTTCATCATCAAACATATGACCCTATTATTTGAAAACACCCTAGTTATCCATGTGAAGATTGAAAACAGACACAAACTAACCTACATTATTATCAAAGAGCATCCTTGGTTCCAACAATATCCCCTTTTGGGTTTTTTGGCAATCTCATGATAAATTCACTGATGTGCTAGCCATGATCAAAACCTGAAACTTTAAGAAACAACTCAACCATCACTCTATGTATACATGAGCAGTTCTTGGTGTATAAACCCAGAGAGAGGGCATTAATTGAGTTCTCATTCTTTTATTTTCTCTATTAATTTAGTTCTTATTCCTTTCTTTTCACCTCTTTCATTGTTGTAGTTTCTGGATTTTTCCTATATCTAGAAAAAAATAGATCACTTTTCCATTGAATTTATCCATTCTCCCCCATTGTAAATAAACTTGAAGACTGGTATTTAAACCTTTTAGAGATCAGAACATACTCCCCCTAGATCATATCTCCCTCATAAACCTACAACACTTTATACAAACAGATTAAAACCGTTAAAACAACTAGGGATAAGGGAATCTCATAACCTCCTTATGCACTGGGAGGTGGATGAACACTAAGGTTCAAGAGATGTTTCTCAAACACAGTCACTGACGATGGCTTGGTCATAATGTCAGCCACTTGTTTATCAGTTCCCACATGATCCATTTTGTTCACACATTGATCCAATTTTTCCTTGATGAAATGATATCTGATCTCCGTATGTTTCATATAAGAATGATGGACATGATTATTCATAATATCAAATATGCTCTTATTGTAACAATAAATCACTATTGGTGGTTACACCTCTTCACCTATGTCACTTAGTTGCTGCTTCATCCTAAGTAACTGAGTGCATGCCTTGGTAGCAGATATATATTTATCTTTAGCAGTACTAAGTGAAGTACTTTCCTATTTATTTATTAACCATCCCACACATTTCTTCCCAATATAGAATGCTCCACCAATGGTAGAATTTCTATCCACTACATCTCCAGCCCAGTCAACATCAGAAAATGTTGATAGTTCACTATATCTTCCTGCAACAAAGTATAGCACATAATTATGTGTACCTTGAATGAATATGATGATTATTTTCACTACCACCATATGTTCTTCTGTCAGATTACTCTGAAAGAAGGCCGCAAGGAAAGTTGAAAATACAATATCTGGTCGTGTCTCTATTAGGTACCGTAGGCTCCCAATGATTCTTCTATACATGGTGGGATCCACAAAAGTACCTTCCTCATGCTTTCCGAGCTTTGATCCGAATACAATTAGAGTTTACATTGGTTTGGAATAATGCATATTGAATTTCTTTAGTAGCTCTCTTGCATACTTTTCTTGAGAAATGAAAGTGAAATCCTTTTTCTGAAGTACCTTCAACCCTAAAAAGTATGTGACTTCACCAATCATGGAAATTTCAAATTTTTATTTCATGTGATTGGAAAATTCATCCACTGATTCATGTCTGCTTGAACCAAAATAATATCATCCACATATACCAATACCATGAACTGATCCTATTGAGTGTTCTTCACATAGATATTGTGATCCACTCCTCCTCTCTTAAACTTAAGCTTTCTCAGATAAGAGTCAAATAGAGAGTATCATGCCCATGGTGCCTATTTCAGTCCATAAATAGCTTTCTTTAATTTTCACACCTTTAGTTCATAATTTCCAAGCAATAACCCTACTGGTTGTTCAATGTAGACTTCTTCTTCCAATACTCCATTTAATAATTCTTTCTTGACATCCATTTGATACACTTTATAAACTCGTTGGATTTCAATGGAAAGAAGTAGACTGATTGACTCCAGTCTCACTACAAGATAAAATGTCTCCTCAACATCAACACCTTCGATTTGTGAATATCCATTATAGACCAAGCACATCTTATTTATAATCAAATTTCCATGTTTGTAAATTTTTTTCTTGAAAATACACTTCGTACCAATAACATTATGGTCTTCAGGTCTTTTAACATGATCACATGTCTGATTTTTGTCAATCTAATTTATCTCCTCATTCATTTATTTCACCCATGACTCATCCTTTGTAGCCTCTTCAAATGAGGATGGTTCCACAACTAATAGAAATGTAGATTGTGAATTATTCCTCATTATAATTATTTGTGTAGGTACATTCTAATCCCCAATAATATTGGACTGATCAATCTTTACTCATCAATTTATCCTTTGGGGTTTGACTGAATTATCTCCAGCTATGGATTCCTCTTCCAATTCTTCTTCAGAGTCAAAATCATGATGTGAATCTTGAGAGATTTTCACACCTTCCTCTACCCCTATATTATCATTTGTTTCATATTCAAATTCTTCCTCATCTTATATTACATCTGCATAATAATTCCTTGAAGCATTCAGGTTTCTCTCTTTGATGATATTTACATCAATGATTTCCACAATTCTTCCCATGTTCTCATTGAAACACTTGTAGGATTTGCTGTTCATTGAGTTTCCATGAAATATTCCTTCGTCTAGATTGTATCCATACTTCCCTTGATTTACTTCTTTATTTCAGATAAAAAATTTGCTTCAAAAAACAAAAAAAATATTTCAAATAGGGATTCCTTACATGCCACAATTCATATGGTATCTTTTTTTCACCCATATATAGACCTGTTCGATTTTGAATATACACTGCAGCTTATACTGTCTCTTTCTAGTAATGTTGAGGAATATGAATCTCAATCAGCATTGTTTTTTACATGTTGTTTACCTGTCGATTACTGTGATCAACAACTCCATTTTGTTGTGGAGTTCTCACCGCTACCACATCATGTTTTATCCCATGCTTCTCTAGGTAATTTTTAAATTCAATGGATATGTATTCCCCTATATTGTCAAACTATAAGACTTTGATATTCTGTCTAGTATCATTCCCGGTGATTTGTTGATAGGATTCCAGGCAATCAAGCACTTGTCGCTACCTATGTATAATGATCAAACATGCCATTCTACTATAATCATCAATGAAAAGAACAAATTACCTCTCTCTATGTGTTCTAGAAACATTTATCAGGACACATACATTTGTATGAATGAGTTCAAGGAGATTTGATGCTCTTTTCTTCTTTGGATGGTAGGAACTGCATACCAATTTCCTTCACATGCAAGCATCACGGGTATTTTCTTGTTCATGATTTAGATCAGGGATATACATGAATATCTTAATCTTAGATATATTTTCAATCTATTTATTATTGATGTGCCCAATATATGATGCCATAATTTGTTTTCCTCTCCAACTGTTAGGTAGAAAATATTTTCTTTGCTGTTAACCTAATATAAGTTTCCTTCTGTTCTACATCCTTTCAAGAGAGAATTACCAGAATTTACTCTTACAGTACAACCATTCTAATTGAATGTCACAATAAGAACTGAGTCATAGAGTTGAATCACACTAAGAATATTATGACGCAGACTTTCCACATACAAGACTTCAGTTTTCTTCAGCTCTCCATTAGCTAGCTCAGTACTTCCACTGCCTTTTATCTTTAAAGCACTATTGTTACCGAACCTTAATGTTCCATCAACCTTTTTCTTGACATTAATTAATATGTCTTCATTACCTATCATGTGGGATGAACATATGCTATCAAGAATCTAGGTGATTTTGTTCTTTGTATCTTTGAAGTCTACTTCTGCAAAATTGGACTTTTTAATTTTCCTCTTTTCTTTCCATGAGATATTGGATTGAGAATAAGACACCGATGGTCTTTCAATTCTCTCTTTTGTGTACATGGGTTCTTTATATTCAAATTATTCATTCAGAGGAGAAAACCTATTTGAAATAGAAACATTGTATGGATGAAGAGTATTGAATCATCTTTGAGCAATGAAAGAATTTCTCATGTCATACCTTTGCTTGAAATACATAGCTTTATGGCCAAAGTTAGAATAGTGAAAAAATATCTATAGAAATTATTTCTTCTATAAGAAGTAGGATATGAAAATTTTCTCTTTTTTTGAACTCCTAACTCTTCCCCATTCATATAGCTCCTTGCCTCTTTACAGTATGACATGGTATGCCCCAGATAGACACAAAACTGACACTTCATGAAAGGAAATGTCTTCTCACTTCTATTACTCTTCATTCCTTCTTCCTCAGGAAAATAGTTTTACTACCTATCATTTATATAAACTCGAGGATAATCTTCAGTTCTCCTTTCAGTTTGATTTAATGGTTTCTTTTTTAGGACTTCTGGTTTCTTTTCAACATGATTAACTATCATCTTCCCTTCATTCTGGATGACTTTATTTATAGCATTTGCGGTTTTATCATGACAACCAATTCCACTATTTCCCATGAATGTGAGTCTTTGATTACTCAAGATCTTTTCAACTCAATCAGAAGAATGTTTTTTTCTATCCAGAACCTCAGCATCTGAGAACCTTCTAAATTGTATTTTCTTCTTTGATTCTTTTGAATTTGATTCACTTTCAAGTTTACTTCTCAGAGTAACAACTTATTCTTTGAGTCCCTCAATAGTCTTGGAATTCTCCTCCAGTCTTGAGGTAAGGTCATTGATGACATTTTCTTGTTCTTCAATTCTAAGTTTTAGTTCCATAACATCATCAGTGCTTTTAAGGATTGATGATTGAACTTTAAACAGTTCTTCCAGTTGTTCAATTTCTGCTTTCAGCTGATCAATATATTCTTATTATTCCTCCACCATTTCTTTCCACTTATTGCATCTATTGCATTTAATCTCAATATTTCCAAAATAATATTTAAGTTTCAACTCATGATCAGAATTAATAGTCAACTTATTATCTCTATTTTTATCTGTAAATGGTTCTAACTTTTCATTGGTAGCCATCATGGAGGCATGGTTTCTAGTCTTAATTTTTGGTTCTTCTTCCTCACAGAATTCATTATCATCATCTTCCTCATCATAGACAAAACTTTTCTTCTGTATTTTATTTTCAAATTTGAGGTTCCCCTTTTTTAAGAATCATTTTCAATCCTTCTACATGTTTTCAACCTCACTATCTTCATCATTAAATTTTCTTGAGCATTGAGAGGCAATATGCCGAACTCTTTCACAATGAAAATAAGCCAGAGGTATCCTGCCTTCAAATTTATCTATCCATTTCTTGAGCTTCTTGGAAATGAGAGAAAGAGTTTCTTTTTCCTCATCATCTTCCTCATTAATATCTCCTAAAACTTTTAGGTTTTCCATGGATTTGAATGCCATTTCTTTGCTCACATGAGTCATAGCTTTTTCTTGTTTGATTCTCATTTCATAAGCTGTTATATTTCTTAGAAGATCATCCACTGAGAGTTTGGAGAGATTTATTTCCTCAAGGGATGAAACTTTTTCATTGTAAAGGGGTGTAATTATTCTCAATATTTACTTCACTATTTAAATGTATTTTATTTCATTTCCCAGACCTCGCTTTGCTCCTATAACATTAGTAATTTTATTGAAAAATGAGTCTTCATTCTCATTAGGAAGCATATTCAGATCATCGAACTTGTTGTGTAGTACTTGAAGTTTTTCCTCCTTAAATTTTCTATCTCTTTCATAAATATTCTCTAGTTTATCCCAAATTGACTTGGAATATGTGAAACTCATTAACTTTAGATAAATATGATCAGAAAGGGATACCGTTTGATCATTCTGTGCTTTTTCATCAGCATCAAGTAATTTTCTATCTGTATCTATCATCGAAAGTCCTATAGGATCAGTGACTTGTATTACCTACACATTAGAAAATAATACTTCCATTCCAAGATATATTAGGTGATAACTAATCTTGTTTTTTTCCATATTTTAAAATTACTTCTATCAAAGAGTGGAACTCCCCTAATGTTGACTGGATTCTCCATGATAGATAGATTCAACACCAACAACCTTGCTCTGATACCACTTGAAGGACCCCAGAATACCCTGAGAGGGGAGGGGTGAATCAGGGTGTCAAATTTTTTTATTCTAAACTAATTAATCTTTTTCCCACATTGGTAGAAACCTATTAAACCTATCTGAAGAGGAAGTGCAGAAAATAAACAATCACATGTAAAGCAATGACACATCAATTTTACTTGGCTCACCACTAAGGGATATGACCAAGGATCATATGTTGAAAGTGTGTTGGTCACACAAAAAACCACTAATATTCACAATTTGTGGATTTAAAGAGTTTAGAACATTCACTCCATACTATGCACACTTCCTTTACAAGGTTTTAGGGATATCACACTATGCCCCTCAGACCACTTCTGCTGACTCCCCCTTTCTTACTGCGGTGGAAGAATCTTCACTCAGTTTAATTACTTGATGGTCACTTCAATGGGTTGGAATTAATTCATGCATCCTAAAATGTAAATGGATTCTCTATTGAAGTCCCATAATCACTCACAAATTTAATTTATTTTCCCATAAACTGATATGTTATGAAAATTAATTTTGCAAACTGATTTGGCCAATTTTCAGGATTCCTTGGGTATTCCGTGTACTACTTCTATCTCCATGTACTACTTTTGTTTTTCTGTACCATCTAGCTCTGCCACATACCATCAAGATCCTCCGTGAACTTCCCTTCTCGGCATACTGCCCTACTCTATGTACTGTTTCACTCCTCCGTGTACCATCCTACTTCGCATACTTCCTTGCTCCGCTATGTACTACGAGAGCTTCTTGTGCAAACTGCACTCTCTTCCACGAACTATTTTCTTATGCAGATGATTCTCTCCGTGTTCTATCTTCTCCTCTACATTCCAATTCAAAATTCACCAAATTTATTCCCAAAATTTTAATCTCCAATATCATACCTTAACAAAGGGGATTATTATACCTTAAATAGGCACGTAACTCCATGAATTTTTCTAATCTGATTTACCAAAAATATTCAATGTGGGAAAATATTCACTGTATACTGAACTCCGCCACATATGATCAGCCTCCACCACTTACCACTCCTATTTCATGAACCATTGTAATCTTGTCAACCTTCAACATTTCGCGTACCTCACACCTTCACCACGTATTGTCATTGCAAACCATTTTTGACAGAATTCCACGTACTGCATGCCATCACTGCATACTGTTTATATGAACTATTTTCAGTTATGTGCACTATTACAAGTACCACACACCTTAAATGCATACCATGTGCCTTCACCACGTACTGTGCGCCTTCACCACATACTGCATTCCTTCACTGCATACCATTGCTGCGAACCATTTCCAAACTCCCAATTTTTGAGGACCAAAAAATTAGAAAACATTGGGAAAATTACTCCACCTTAGATACTTCTTTTAGCCTCAAGCATATGCCTCTATTCTTTTAAAACTCCCTATTCATCCATGTGTATATTGACAACAAACACAAACCAACCTCCATTATTAGCAACGAGAAGCCTTGGTTCCAAAAAGAATCTAAAATTTTCTTACACATTCAGTTCCCTGAAGTAGCCATCCTTTCCTATGAGAGATGATAATCAACCTCAAGTTGGACTTCAATCACTTTTCTAGCTATTAATTCATCATCATGACCAGACATTTTAGGATTTGAACAATATTGAGTTTGTTGTAATACAGAAAATTTTCCTTTTGTATCGGAATCAACATTATGAACATTCACCTCTTGGAAAAACATATCATCCCAAGACTTTGTCTTATTATCATAGGTGGAGGCATGGACATTAGGTGAGTCACTTGGGTGGTCACCCTTCTCATCAACTATTGGCTTGGATGCATCCCCAAGAACAACACCCTGCACAACTTTCTTATGCTTGAAATTATTATCAGAAATTCACAGTTCATCGTCACTCATACAAAGGTATTTTCTATCATCATGGTACTATAATTGATGAAGATCATCATCTTTCCAAATAGATTCACCTTTTCTCTTCTTGAGATAATTTCTCATGTCATGTCTAGGAAAATAACAAAATCTGAAAACTGTGGATCACCTATAGGTAGATGCTTCATGACCAATAACATTTCATTCCTTATAGAACTTAGGAATTTTTTCATAAATGATCTTCATCTAAATAATATCATCATCAGTTTCAAGAGTTACTTTGTCAACAAGAGTTGATCCTAGTTCAACCTCAACCAAAAACCTGATGAAGTGAGAAAAACGACCCACTTCCATTTCCTTGTCAATTTTTATCAGGATGCTGATGGATAGAGCAATATAATACAATATTTTAGGGTGCTAGAGTATCCAATTTAACCCATAAACCATTACCCAAATTTGATTAGTGGTGTTACTAACCTCAAATGGGTTGAATTTTTTTATCAAATTCACACAAGTGAATAATCCCGAGTTTATGGGAAATGGATGTAAATCCCCATGCTCATATTTTTAATTCTTCCATAGGGAAGAGCATATGAAATTACCCCCATACTAGTGAGACACACTTATAGGATGAAAAACCCCAAATCAACAAAATCCTCTCCTTGAGTTCATAAATTTTCGGAGGCTAAGATCCTTCAGGAAGAAATAAATGAGTAATGATTGAGAACTCACCCATTTTGAGCTGCTCTGAGACTGCATAGGGGTTAGCTTTGATGTGCACAATGTCCCCTTTTCCATGAATGGAAGAATAAATTACTCCATTTAAGCTAGAAAAAAATGATTAATAGAGGTTCCTTCATTAGGAACACCATGGATCACCTGGATCTGGGTCCATGTAATAGGCCCATGAGTGCCACCCACCACTACGCCCATAATCGTCTGAGGTAAAACTGCCACCTAAAACATCCGAGAATAAAGAGGAACTCTCATAGAATGACCCACAACATACTTTACAACCACCCCTTTATCAAATCAAGGGAACCCGACCTCTATTTACTGAGATCCATGCTTCATGAACGACGTAAGCTCAGGAGAAACAACCACATCAGTTGCTGAGACATCTAACACACACTTTTCTACCCCAGCCCCATCTGATGAGTGCAACACCATATTGTGGACTAAGAAGTTAGGAACCATCGTGGATCATATATTGAAACCCCAACTTTCTGCGACACCATCTAAGAAGACAACCCATGCTCTCATCATGGCCCCATTCAAATATATTTCATTGAAATATCTAGAGGTTCATTCTATATGAATAAATGTTTTCTCTATCAACTCAAATTCCTCACTTGTAAATCTTCTTTCCAATAATGATTCCTATATCTACAATGAATCGATACTTCTCCAAATTTAGTATTAGACTGATCATTTTTCATCATGGAGGTAGATTATCAATCATCTCAAGATAGTTTTCAAACATTTTCTTAATAGTAAAAAATCAATAATGAAAATCACTATGGTTATTTCTAAAATATCGGTTGAAATAGGAATAATAAACCCCAGGAAGAAATTTGGTGTTGAACGTAACATGAATAAAATTTTCTTTTATATCAACATTGTAATGTGACATGATAATTTTTTTCATAATATTTAGGAGAAATAGTAATATTTTTTATCCAAATTAACTATCCAAGTATTAAAACTCATTTGTTGCTAATCCATATAGTAATATATTTGGAAAAGGAATAAAAAATGACCTTTCTCAATTATCACACTGATATTTATATAATCAATGCATACTCTCCACTTAATGATCTCTTATTTTGTATCATCTCATTATTCTTATTTTCCACACCTATCCTACGTTCACTCTTTATAACCACTATTGATGGATCACTTATGGAATATTAGAAAGAGGTTAGATGATGACCACATAATTAAAGATGAAATACTATTTTTACTAAACTTATTTAATTTTTAATTTAATAATCCTTTTTTCTTTCTTATCTTGATGTAAAATATCCATTGAATAAAATATGGTGTATTCATAAATAAGGATCGGTTCCTTTTATGTTATTCATAGCTCCTAAAATGGTTCTTTGGTATTGTATAAAAATTTATACTATATTTTTTCCCTATTAATCTCCCAATTTAGATGATATAATGATTATTAGTGTGAAGTTGTCTCTTATGAACTTACATTTAAATGATTAACGTGACACCCTTGAAATTACAAGGTGTATTAATTTATGTTTTTTCATAACTTAGTTGTACTTTTGAGACATGTTAGAGGTTTACATGGGCTGGGAATCAGAGATAAAGGGGCATGATGCACCGATCTATAGCTTGAAGCTGTTGGAGTGCCACCGGCTAGCTAGTACAAATCCACTAGTTAGATGGTGGTGATGTAATAAGATCTTCATTCTTTCATGTCACATCAGCTAGTCAATGGTTTAAGCCTAGGTGAAACACCATTTCTAGGAAATCCATCCAGCCGTAGACCTAGAACTAACCAGCCGATGGGGCCAATATAGCCCAGTAAGTATATGTGCCTTTATAATTTCACCATAATGCATATTTTTTGTCTATCTCTCTATGATAAACCCCCATTAATCTAAAATGACCCTATGATATATCTTTCAATGAATCTGGTCTTCTCTTTCTCTTCCCTTTGGTGCATGAAGCCTACATCGATCTATTGACCTCCATGGGTTATGGTTCATCTGTTCTAGCCTAGATATTATTCTCCTTATGTAATTGGACATAGATCTAATCCATGTTGGTTAAATATATAGATTATATCATGATCTAATTAAGGATTCTCAGTCCATTGATAAATCGACATCAAATATAGAGAGTCGGTGACCCTTCTTTGGACTAGATCTAAATATACCATTAATAGTGGTTATTGTTGCATAAGTTGTATTGTTTCTAAACTGACGTCTCCATATAATTCTTGAATATTGTTCTAGAACCCCTTTTGTGATAAATTGGGTTTGGTTCTAGGATCCTTGGTGTGTGGGATTAATATAGTTAGTGCATGAAAAATATTTAGGTATTGAACCTTAAAAAAATTTGATATTTGGCATCAACGTGCTTGAGGTAGGAAGTTCCTTACTATATTGGGCCCTTGTATGAGTTTTTCCCTTGATTTGATCACATGTGTGGGTGTGTATCCCATGATACCCTGATTGATAATGATTTAATGTATATGTGTGTCCCATGAGACCATGCCCGATTATGATATCATGTGTGTGTGTGTGTGGCTATCGAGACCCATGCTTGATATGATATTTTATGCCTATATGTTTTATGCCCTATTGGGTGAGAATGTGTGGCCTATAAAGGTTTTTATTTTGATAGAAAATGAAAAGTGTAATGTTATGTATTGGTTATCCCTAATAGGTGGATCATGTGGGGCTTATGATGATAATGATAAGGGATATAAACATGGGGAATGGGTATGATGACCTTGAGTACAGATCTGAATCAGATATGGGATACGATGGACTTTAGGTCTGACCCATGACAGAGATGGGGTGTGATGTCCTCATGGCCTAACTCGTGATAGAGTTGGGGCTTGACCACCGTATACCCCAATGCAAGGCTTGTTGTCCATGTGTCTAATCAGATACATAGAGTGGACTTGTGGATGAACCATGATCATGACTTATGTTATAACTTTCCTTTTATAATGGGGCCGAAGTAGGTACGACAAGGGTTTGTGGCGACTTGGTCAGTATACGATTGCTTGGTACATGATTGATTATTTATTTATTGGGAATTTACATATTATCATGGAATAAAGCTATTATGCATGAGAAATTATGTTAAGGATGAATTGTTGGTGTCCTATTAAGTTTATACTTACACCCTACATGGGAATCTCAATGCGCATGCAAACTTCATGACAAAATATTCGGGAAAGGGAAAGGGCCCAATGACATGGAGTTGAGGTGAAGGAGTATGGTGTTTAGAGGTGGTACCAAGATGGACTCTGAAGTGATATTTCAATGTATTTATTTAGTTTCCCATATCTTGATTATACAATGGTTTGACCGACCACATTGGGGGTCCTAGGTTTATTCTTTTGTATGACTCTGAGATATCTAACATTCCATTGGTTATAGTATTATTATTTAGTTATATTATTCCCTATTATATTATTTTTATTTCTTGATATGATTCTATTTTATGGCGTTTGATACTTTGGTTATAATCTCCCCAGTTTTCAGTTTAGACCCTCACTACTAGATGAAAACATCTTGCATATGGGGAGGTGTGCATGAGGTTACGTAGCTCACTGGACCAAAAAATATGATTTCTGTTAGGGAATTACAAAGTGGTATTCGAGATTTTTTTTATTTTTTTATTAACTATGTTGGGAAAGGTAGAAAATAGTTAGGCTATGTGGAGCTTAGGTAGGGGTGTCACATAAGTGTTTGTCCAGATCTTATATAATAGAACATTGAGTTATGAGTGATAAGACTGATTTTACAATTATGAATTTATAGCTGCATTCTAATATTGGGTAAATCGTGTTGCTAAAATTTGTGGGATTTGGGTGTTTCCATGCATCATGACTCATTATATAGGATCACATATTATATATATATATATATATTACTTGCTCTATATGGTAGTTCATTAAATTAAATTTCTTGTTCTATTCTTGTGATTCTGTGATATATTGTGTTAAAGTTTGGATTATTTAAACTTGAGAATATATATTTTTATATACATATGACCATAACTAATGTGCAAGTATGGAAGATGAGGCATATACCTTTAATAGTACTAGGAGGGTTAGGTCTTATTGTTGTGGGTATCCTGTTAGGATAAGTCTTCCTATAGAATTTCCTTATTTGTGCCTATAAACTACTTGAGTTTATATCTTAAGTAAGATGTTATAGGTATTATAAAAATTCATTTGACATTAACGATAATTATGACTAGGATACGTTTGAGGGTACTACTGATAGAAGAAGGTCAGAATGATCCTACAAGGGAGAATTCTTATATTCCACCACTAGATATACAAGAGGATGCATCTGATCATGATATTATACATTCTATTGAGGTTAATATGGTAGAACTAAAGTAGAAAATAGTATTATGTATAATAAAAGTTTAAGGTTGAGGAGTTCCTAGGATGATGGTTGATTATGTATGAGACTTCCATCTCCAACATCCCCTAGCCTACCAGGGCACTAGAATCCCACATGATGCTAAGGAATGTATTAATGCCATCAAGGGGATATTAAATCTAGCAGAACCCTCAAAGGATTAATGGGTAAATATAGATTCATTCATGTTTTAGGGACCCACAAGGAGGTGGTGGGATGTTATGAACTGGGTAGGAAGATGCGAGGATCTTACATAGATGACCTTCAAGGATCTATTTTTTGAGGAGTTATTTCCAAACATGTTAAAGTTGGATCACACTTATGAGTTTATAGATATTTATCATAGATCCATGTTAGAATCTGATTAATCTTCTCATTTTAAATAGATTATTAACTTCGCTCCTCTTATGTTTGGGAATAAGGTGAAGAAGTCTTGGAAATTTGATATCGACATCTAACTAGAGTTGAGGCATCATGTCATGAGCTTTGTCTTGATGACATATCCAGAGGTGCTTTATAACATCTTAATGAATGAGAAAGGTATGGAGGAGGAAATAACTATATTAATTCTTCTAGATCTTAGTGTATTATCCAAAATAATTCCTAGTGTTGCAGTGGGTGTCTCTTTTGGTTGAAATAAAAGTAAGACAAATGAGTTATAGTAGGGAGGTGGAAAGAAATAAGAAAAGAGAAGGGTTTCTTCATCCCCCGCTATGGGAGGTGGAGGTACTTAGTGTTTTAATTGTAAATAGAGTGGGAAATATCACAACATTTTCCCAAGTCCTCAGAGAAAGTGTATTCAGTGTGGAAAGATGGTGCATCTTCAACAATTATTTTAGACGGTTTTGTAGATAGGTTCTTATAGGGGTGATGGGAAGACATATACTATAACCTATGGATCATTTCAAGGTCTTAATAATTGGAATCATACCATACAAAATTCAGTGACCTAGGTGAGGCAAGTTCCTCATGGGTAGGTCTGCAGAGCTAAGGTAAACAAAGTTTATGCAGTAGAATAGGTCCTAGGTGATGGTGGAGTGGCACAATCAATTATTCGAGGTACAATCCTGGTCACATCTATGATATCTTCTTCCATGTTTAATATATAATCTTATCATTTTTTATATATTCTCAAGATTTTGTTGGGTTTGAAATTCCAATCAAGTTATCATCTGAGTTTTTATCTCTTAATACACCCTTAGTAATGAAAGTGGATCATATATAGAGAAATCCAGTGTGTCCCATATTAATCTTAAGCTATGGAAATATATGGGATTTAATTGTTCATGAGATGAATAGATTTGAGGTGATATTTGGTATGAATTGGTTGAATTATATAGTTTTCATCAATTCATACATGAGGGAGAAAGTTTTTTTTGACTGTTGAATGGTATGTTGGAGAAATTGGAATGGGTCCACACCTGAGTTAGTTAGTAGATATTATAGATTAGTTAGTGGGCATGGTTCTTTCAGTGGACCATGTGGTAGATCCCTACCATTTTCTCCTATAGTGGACCTTTACTAAGATGTCTTCCTTGATGAACTCTCTAGATTTATTCCTGATAGGGGGTTGATTTTGAGATCAAAATCATTCTAGGGTTGCAACCTATGTTGATTCCTCCGTATCATATGGAATTGAATGAGATGAAAGAGATAAAGGCGAAGCTCTAGTATTTTGAGGTGAAGGGTTTTATCATACTAAGAACATCTCCCTAGGGTTCTCTATTATTGTTCATAAAGGATGATGGTAGCCTTTTATTGTGTGTGAACTATAGGAAGATGAACTTGGGGATCTAGAAATATTGATACTCATTTACAAGGATCGATGGATTGTTTGATCGGTTGTAGAAAGCCCAATTATTCTCTAAAATTGATCTATAATCAGGTTACTGCTAGCTTTGATTCAAAGAGGAAGATATTCCTAAGTCAACATTTAGGAGTACATACATATTGTATGAGTATCTTATTAATCCATTTTGATTTAAAAATAAACCATTGGGTGTCATGAATCTCATAAATAGGATCTTTCATCTATATATTTACTCCTTTATTATGGTGTTTTCTGATGATTTCCTCATATACACACAAACCTTAGAGATGCATGCTAAATACTTAAATATTGTGTTGAGTACACTATGAGCACACTGAATCTATTAAAATCTCTCAAAGTGACACTTATAGATCTATAAGGTATTTTTTATTGGGAATATAATCTATGAGTCCACAATCTCAATGGATGCATAGGAGGTAGAGATTGTGATGTCTTGGGAACACCTAAGAAATGTGTTTGAAATCAGGAGTTTAATTAGGATGTTAGGATACTATAAAAAATCCATTAAAGATTTCTACAACCTAGCAGTGCCTATGAATGGACATACTAAGAATGGGATGAATTTTAATTTACTAAACAGTGTGAAAATGATTTCTTGGAGTTGAATATGATATTGAAAAAATATATGATCCTAATATTTCAAGATCATGGGATTGGATATGTGGTTTACTATGATTCCTTAGGTGTAGATTTTGGTTTTTTATAATGAAGATGAATTATGTAGTGGCTTATAGAGCTCATCATCTATGACCCCATGAGAGAAACTACACTAAAAATTAATTAGAGTTGCTAGCTATGGTCTATGATTTAAAGTGTTGGTGACATTATCTCTTCGATGAGATATTTTTCATATACAACGACCACAAGAGCTTGTGTTACATATTTTCTCGATGGGAATTAAACCTAAAGTAGAGGGATTGGGAGTATTATCTGTATAAATTTTATTTTTAGATGGATTATACCACAGGGAATGGTAATATTTTTGAATATTCTCTTAGCAAAAAAACACAAGAGAAAGGAGAGAGATCTTTAGAGGAGGAATAGTGGGTGATGATATTGTTGGATGAGTGGTTGGTGGATGTATATAATGATTGAGGTATGATGAAATGATCTCCATTGGATATCATGTCTGAATTGGTGGAATGAATAAGGAAAATATATGATTCATATTCCGAACGTATAGTGATGTGGGAATAGTTTATGGGAAGTAACCCAGTTTTGGGATGGTAAATGGTCAGTGATGACATGATCTACATTCATGGAAGAGTTTTGGTTCCCTCTTCCATAAGGGATGAACTAATTATGGTCTCCCATGATTCTCAGTGGGTAGTTCACTCATGTTTGATGATGATGTATTGGGACATAAGGTGATACTTCTAGTGTCTAGAAATAAAGAGATACATTATGGACTTTGTATCTCATTAACTTAAATGTCATAGGATCAAGGAAGACAATTAAAGAATAAGAGGATTAATTTATCAACTTCTCATTCCTGTATAAAAATGGGATGAGGTGATGATGGAATTTTTATGGGGTTTCCTAGGACCCCAAGTAGCCAAGGTTTTGTTTGGGTGATAGTTCATTTGATATCAAAAGTTGAACATTTCTTATCAATTTGAGAGATTCATTTTGTTGATGAGTTGGGAAAGAATTATGAATGGAAGATTTCATGGATTCATGGAGTTCCTTCTATAATATTGTTATATAGGGACATATGTTTTACATTATGATTTTGGAAAGTTCTGTAGAAGGCTTTGGGGATTCAGTTAAAGAAGAGTACAATATATCATCTATAAACCAATGGATGGTCAGAGATTATGATACATATCTTAGAGGAAATTCTTTGGGAATAAATATTAGACTTCTATAGAGCATGGGATGATCATTTTTCATTTTTTTATTTCACATACTATAATCTTTTCTTGGTTTTTATATATATTCCACCATTTTAGGCTCTTTATGATCAACCGTGTTGCTCACTATTATGTTAGAACGTGGCCAGTGAGGTAGCTTTTTTTAGGAAGTGCATAGTATAGGAGATCTATAATAGGGTTCAGTTGATTAAGAAGTGTTTGGTTACCACTTATATTAGATAGTGATTATATGAAAACCAGAGGAGACAAAAATTGGAGTTTTTTGAGGGTGATCGAGTTTTCTTATGGGTGACACCTCAGTTGGACCATTATCAGTTGATGAGAGAAGGGAAACCAGAACTGTGGTTTTTGGGACCATTCAATATCATCAAGAATATTAGAGTAGTGTTTTATTGACTAGAACTTTCTCTATGATATTGAGGTATGCATAATGCCTTCCACATCTCTCAGGTTTGGGGTATGATCCTGACCCTACACATGTGTTCGACTATGAGGATTTTGATTTGGAACCATATGAATTATTTGTGGAGTTCCTAGTGTGAATTATATTCTAGAGTGACAAGGTATTTATGTGGAAGATAAAACCACTTGTTCTAGTATTTTGGTAGTATGGATGGATCCAATAGGATATGAGGGAGCATGAGTTTTATGTTTAGGCTCAATGAACTGAGTTGTTGAAGCATGATAGCTGGAGGAACTTATCGAGGATGAGAAATCAATATAGGGGGAGATTAATGACAACCTATAAATCACAATGTGTGTTAATTTAAGTTTTTTCATACCTTAATTATGTTTTTGATACTTTTTAGAGGTGTACAGGAGTCAGGAATTTGATTCAAAGGGGTTAGAGGCATTAACCAAGAGCTTAGAGTTAGTAGTGTGCCACCATCTAGCTGATACAGAGCCACCGTCTAGCCGATGGTGATAGTAGTGGACCTAAAAATTTTAGGTCACACTATCCTAAAAGTTTAAGAGGAATAGGTGTTGCACCTCCATCAGGTACACTGAACAATTGGAGACCCAATATCGACTAACAGGCGATACCCAGATGGCCTGGTAAGTAGAGGTACCTATGTAATTTCAATACAACACAACTTTTAATTATCATTATCTTTAGGATTGACCCCCATTCATCCAAAAAGACCCTATAACCTCTATTCTAGTGAAATTGGTCCTCTACTTATCCTATATTTGGCGCTCGAATCCTAGATCGAATGAGTAGGATCCATATGGTAAGATAATTCCATTATAATCTGAATGTTGTTCTTCTATGGGAATTGAAAATAATATGAGCTATGTTGGTTATAAGTATGTATTTTTTCATGATATAATGAAGGATTCTTGGTTTTTTATATATTGACATCTAATCTAGAGATTTTTTGACCCTTCCTTAGACTAGATCTAGATCTATCATTGACAGAAGTTGTTGTTTCATAAGTTTTTTTTATAAGGCTATGTCATCATATACCTCTTAAATATTATTTTGTAACCCCTTTTGAAATGAATTAATATTTTTTATAGGATCCTTGGTGTACAAGATTAATCCATTTTAAGTACATAAATGATTTAGGTATCGAATATTGACAAATTTTAATGCTTTGCATCAACATGATTCAGGTAGGAAGTTACTTACCATATAGAAACCTTTTATTAGTTGTTTCCTTGATTTGATCATATGTGTGTGTGTGTGGCATGTGAGACTAGGATTGATAATGATTTCATGGGTGTGCATGTGTATCCTATGATAACATTCTTGATTATAATCACATGTGTTTGTGTGTGTGGTTGTTGAGACCCATGATTGATATGGAATGTTGTGAAGATATGTGTTATGAAGTTTTGTTTGAAAATTTATGGACCATTTAAGTTTTTATTATGGTATAAAGTGATAGGTGTATGATCATTTCTTTGTTATCCCTTAAAGGGGGAGCTTGGCCAGGTTGTGATGATGGTGAGGAGGGACCTAGACACAGGGTAGGGGTATGATTTCCTTGAAGCCCTACCCAAGGTAGATATGGGGTACAATGTCCTTGAGGCCTAACCCATGTTGGAGATAAGGTAGGATAGCCTTATGGACTATCCCATGAAATTAACTAGTATTGATGACCTTGGGGCCTGACCCAAGGCTTGTTGGATATGTTGCTACTCAGAGACATTGGTTGGCCTTGTGGTTGACCCATGATCATGAATTATGATTTGAATTTCCTTCCAGCATGTGTTCAAAGAAGGTATTTCTAGGGTACATAGTAGCTTGGTCAATGCACGATCTCTCAGTACATGATTGATTGTTTTTCTCTTATGCATTTACTTATTATCATAACATACACCTACTATGCATGTGCACTTATGTTAAAGATGCATTGTTGGAATACTACTGGGTTTATACTCACACCCTACATGGGAATCTTGATGCACATATAGACTATATGATCAAGGATTTCGGAAAGGGAAAGGGCCTAGTGATTCGAAGATGAGGAGAGAGAGTTCAGAGTTTGAACAAGGTACCATGATTGTCTCCAGAGTGATGTTCTAGTGTCTTTATTTATTTTTTTATATCTTACTTGTACATTGGTTTGACCTTAAAATTGGGGATCCTTAGATTATTATTTTTCATGAATCTGATAAACCTAAAGTATCATCTATTATAGTATTATTTTTATTTACTTTTTGTGTGATCACATGTGTTATTATTATTTCTTAATATGATTATGATGTATGGATTTTGATACTAAGGGTATAGTCTCCCCACTATACCATTTAGACCATCACTGCTAGTTAGAAAATTCTTGTGTATATGGAGGCATTCATAAGGTCATATATCTCACTATATTGGACTAGGTGATTTGAGTTAGGGTGTTACACCAAAGGTAATTCCAAGAGCTCAAAGTAGGGTTTTTATGGAATTTTTGTTAACACTTTCGAATTTCCTACTCTTAGATATTTTGTCAATGACTTTTAGAAGTGATGTTACAAAAAAATATCAATCTCTATACCACCCTTGTATTTTATTTTACCTTAATTATGTAATAACTAAAAATCTAAAAAAACATTTAGGGATAATAAAAGTTCTACTTATAATGTTTGAATTTATAGAATGTGCTCATATGATGAGTGTTTTATTACTATTTCAACCACATTAATTTTTTATTTTTCATATATTTTATTGAAGATAAACTTTACCCTATTTATATATATTAATTATCCTCACATATCCAATAATATTTATCCTAATATGATAGAAACCACATTTTTCATTGAATAAACATTATAAGTATATTTTATGGAAGAAAAAATTTGTCTACTTCGACTAGAAATTCATCCAGTCTTCTCATAGTGTATATGATTGATCTATCCATATATTATGGGGATAAAGTGTTTGGATTGATGTCACTAATTTCTAAGTACTATAATGATAAATATAAAATGAAATTTATGCTTTTTTCTAGGACACTGGGATATCAATGGTATTCCATCCATTGTAAATGGTATGAAATGAAAAAACTTCATGGATCTTATAATGTTGAAAAACTGTGTTCCTTCAATAAAAAACTAAAATATTAAATATGTGACATGGTTAAAAGCTCCTAATATATGTTTTTTCAATAAATAATTCTCTTGAGGAATTTTGAATGTTCAGAAATGTGGCCTATAACATTCAAAAATGGTATGTTAACTTTAATTATTTAGAATTGTTCCAAAATATTCTAATTTTTTTTCTCATTAACCCTATGTTTCAACCTCTATTAATAGGGAATAGTTGAACCCATGTTTTTTATTTTAGTGGGTTCACTTTATTAATTAATTATTTTAATTTCCTTTAAAAAATTAATTTTAATTCTTTGTGTTTATAGATTTGATGGAATCTAACCATTTAAACATATTATAATAATTATTTTTGACTTATTCTGAATCAATTTTCACTCAAATACATCTATTTATCTTCTATACATAGTCTTAACTAGTACAGTAACTTTAATTTTAACTTCATGAGTATTGAGTTCATTCCTTTGGGTAATAAACTCCACATTATATATTGGGTTCACTTCAATAATTCTAGAAAACATAACTTTATCTATTTTAATAAATATTTGATCTAATTTTAAATTTTGTTTCACAAGGAATATGATAGAGGAATGGTTTTAATTAATTTTATGGATTTATTACTTAAACATAGTCCAAAATATGGTTATGAATTTTATCATCCCCTCTTAAAAAATACCTCAAGATCTTGATAAAAATGTTTTTTGATGATATTGATACTGATTCACGTACTCATATCAAACTAGCATATAGGTTTTTCATTCCTAAACCCACTATCAAATTTTTTTAATGATTTATTTAGCTTGTACAATAGTTGTTAGAGATTGGATCAAAATTTCTATATTTTCTACTACCATTTACATAATCATTTAAATTTTATATAGAAAATAATGGAAAATCAAAACTAGTTAACACAAATTAATGTGAAAAAAATTCGATAAAATAAACACTTCTCTATAAGATATTTATGTATGTTTTTGAAAAGACTCTTTAACCTTTTGATTCATTAGAGATAATAATTTTTTATAAAAAAAAATTAGTAGAGAATTAATATATTAAACCCAAGTAATTTTATTCTTAAAGGATTTAATTACATAAATCTTTATTGGTTATTTAATAATTGGGTATTATAGATATTCTTAATCTATTCATTGTATTTTTCTCCATAGTTTTCTGTAGAATGTTGATTAACTAAATTTGAACATAATGGTGTAAAAACATTATAAAATGAGTTTTTTAATAGATTATAGGGAATACAATGGTGAATGAATTTTATTTTAAAATCTTTTAAAAATCCTAAATCTAAAAAAATATATCATCCTCTTCTTGAAAGAATCCTATAGTATGATTCCTAAGATATTTGGTATTGTTTTTAGGTAAAATTTCATCACATAGGAAGAGTAATATTTCTCCCATGTCTACCAAATATTTTTATCCAACTGAAAAAACTAGATCCAAACATTATTTTTAGAAAAGTTGGAAAATAGTTTTATTATATGTTCATGCTCAGTAATACCTTTTAAATGTTATTAAAATATAAATCCTTAATAAAGGCTTGTTATTCTTCACCTGTAATTCCATTGATTGTAGGCATAAATGAAAAATATGATTAATTCAATTAATAATGCATACTTTTTTGAGGAACCATAAAGTATGATGGGTTTCCTAAAATTATAGGGAGTTAAAAATTTCTCAATACAAGCCTCTAAAAATTTTTATTCATCAATTATCAAACCCAGAGATGTTCAGTTAGTTGTTCAATAGTTTTTATAAATATATTTCCACATTCTTATATTATTAGCCATTTATTGGGTCAAAGAGCACTACAATGTAATTCTATTTCATGAATCAATGGGATTAGTTTAGTTTGATAAAAAAATATAGTATAACTTAAATTATCATGAATTCATAAAAATAAAACAATGAAAAATATATTTCAAATTGTGTAAGATCCAATACATATGATCATGCCATTTCTAAATCCAACACCAAATTTTGATCGGTTATTATAATAAATGATCTTAAAAATTAAATTTATAACATTAAAACATAACAATAGAATTTTAGTGTTGAAGGTTTGATCAGTAGGGATGGAGTTGATTTGTAAAGTATTTTAAAAAAATAAAATGTGGAAAATAAAAAGAATAAAAATATTGAAAATTATGTGAGTGTGTGAATGTGTCTAGGTGAATAAATTAAAAATGAATAATTTTTAGTGGTGATTGATTAAAAAACTATATCAAGTGTAACTAAACATAACTAGGAACACTAATGAGAATATTATGGTGCTTAGGATCAATACCATTTAATATCAAATAATTACATTATTTTTTTTAAAAATTCATTATTAGTTTCTCCACTCCTCCAAAATTGTTATCAATTTCTCTGTCGAGTCAATATACTATTTACTAAGTCAATTATAATGTCCTATAAAAATAGAGGCCTATATCTATAATTATGAATGAGGCACGATTAGTGAGTCATTAGGGAATCCATCTATCACTGTGAATGGAAAAATTTATTATATTAGTTATCATTGATCATATTTTATCAATAATTCATTCAATTATTGAAATGTTATTCTACCATGGAAATACATGGGGTTGATCCCTCTCTTTAAGTTCATAATCCTATTTCTTAATATTTTTATATTAGTACACTCACATAATCATTGAAAACTAAAACAAAATAGATAATCACATACAATGTAAAATAATACAATGGTAATTACGCCATCGACCTACCTCAATCCTCTTCCCCTCATTAGTATTATCAAAAAATCATGTTATGAAATGAATTAAAGATAATTCTAAGAATCCATTGTTTAAAATTAAACAAAAATAAAAGTAAAATAAGAAATTATTTTCACCCTTACTATCTATTAACCATCCTTTTAACCTATAGTCTCCTAGGTCAATCCTCCTCTCCATTTTTATTCCCCTAGAGTTATCATAAACTGCCTCAACAAATTTACTCTTCAATCACATAATGATATACATGCATATTTTTATGCTTCAATAATGGATTTGATGGTATCTAATTACTCAACAATGATTTAGATTGTATTTTTATTTCACAATGGTTCGAGATTGAGGTGTATGACCACGATCCTCACCATGCATAAAATTATCAGTGTCCTGTATGCCATGATATAAAATATTCTCTATCAAATATTATGAATAATTGGGTGTTAATTATTTAGGATATTAGTGGATAATTAATATGGACATTCTTAGATGCTAGTAGATATATCTTTTCAAGGAAATTTATGTTTTATCTCTCCTTAAGAGTAGATCCCTCCCCAAAAAATCGGTTGTACTATGTGTTATTAGTAAATACTCTTTATGATACAATTATGGATCGATACTCAACACAAGGAATTTGTGGAGAGTATCCCTTAAAAAAGATTTGGAAGAAAAATAGTAATATAATGATTTTTTTGTGCACCAAAATAATTCTTTTGATAATTATTGAAGAATTATAGAGAAATATAAAACTATAAGAAGAAATAGAGTGCTTGAGAATGGTTGTTGTTAATTTTCCTCATCCAATAGGACTCTATTTTATAGTAATGTAAGCACCAATTTTGATAAGGAATCACATACCCTGGAATTAGGTTGATAACTTTCATAGGAAGTCATGTATTTTTAATATTTACTCATATCCTCGATATAACAACCGATCAAATAAGTAGACCAAATTGAACTCTCTAGTGAACAGACAAACCTATCAGTGAATAGATATATAAATTATAACCCATTTTATAATGTGGGATTTAAATAAAAACAAACCCTTTAAAAGGAATAAATTAAAACATTTCAAACATTTTAAAAAATATTAAAATCCAATAATTCCCCACCATTTTAAAATATTTAAAATTTCATTTTAAAAATAAATCATTATAATCTCAGAAATAACTTTCATAAATAAATGAATCTCTCAATTTAAACCTTTATATAGTAGATAAAAATAAAAGTTGAATTGAGAAACAAGTGAAAACTAACTTGAACATGTAACACCTATTATCAACTAGATTCATCCAAAAAAAATATATTCAAATTCCTTAGTTCATTATCTACCCATAGACACCATTATATCCATGTTTAAATTATCTTTTCATGAATTTTTAAGATCCAAATTCATAAGTTATTTGGTGCTCCCCACTCTTACATTCACATAGGTGTACTAAAATGTTTTCCCATGTTTCAACAGTTATTTGAAATACTTGGTTCATTAAGAGTTATAAACCCACCCTCATTTTCCTCATGGGAACGAAACACCATTTTCCTAGGATGTAATATACCTTTGGTTCTGCCTTCACTCATATGAAAGAATTTATCACATTGAACTTATATATGTGAATTTATCACATGTTAAGTTAAGGTCCTATCATTAGTAAATTTTTTACAAGGACTTTAAACTTATCCCTAATGATGTTTTGTATACTAAATCCCTTGAAAATACCTTTGTTAGTGGGTTTTAATTTTTTTTTCTTGATCTAAAAAAGTCCACATTTATGATAGCATCATGCATCAACTGCCTCACATAGCTATGTATGAGGATAATGTGTCTTGGTTTTGTATTATAATTATTATTTTATGTCTTAACCAATGTTTCTTGACTATAATAGTGTATAAAAACTAGAGATATTGGCATAGAACATAATGGTAGATATGATAAAAGATATCTAATTCATTCCACTTCATTCATAGTAGATTCTATATCAACAACTCAGAATCCATTTTGGAGTATTTTATATAAGTTTCTTTAAACCTTAAGAGATAGCTCCACCTCCAAGTGTAAAAATACAACCACTCATAGAAGAGTGATCATCTATATTAGTTATCTAGCTCTCATCAAAAAAATCTTCCAATATACTTGGGTTTCCACTGTAACATATATACTAATCCATAGTAACATTTAGATACTTGAGCACTCTTTAAACCACATTCTATTGGGTATAACTCGAATTAATCATATACCTTCTCAACTTTACAATAACATATGTAATATCAAGCCATGTACATGCCACGACATACACGTTACACTTGATTTCTATTGAATATTCTAATTAAGTAACCTCCCTAATAGGATTTGGTAGAATCCTACTCCCAGAATCATATGGGGTAGAAATTGGTGAAAAATCAGACCATTCAAATCTCATTAATACTTTTTAAATATAATGATATTGATAAAGCATAATTAAATTCTAATTTCAAAAAATATTCATTCCCAAAATAACACTATCTTCACCTAAGTCTTTCATATCAAAGTTTCGAGATAAAATAGACTTAGGCTCATTTATTTGAGCTAAATTAGTTCCAAATATAAGAATTTCCTCAATATATATTCAAATAAAAACACCATGGTTATTATGGAAGTTATTATAAACACATTTATCAACATGGTTAACTAAAAAACTATTTGATAAAATTACTTCATTAAAATTATTATTCAATTTTTTGGAGCTTTTTTAAATCATATAAGTACTATACCAATCTATAAAACTTTTTTTATGAGTTATTATGAATTATTCTAGTTGTTACATATATATTTATTCATCAAATTAACCATTTCAGAATGTTTCCTTAACATCCATTTGATGAATTTACAAATTATATATATAAGCTAAAGTGAGAAGGATTCTAATAGAAGTAGACCTAGACACATGAGAATAGGTGTTAAAATAATTGGTTATTTTCTTTTAAGTAATCCCCTTGGCTTCCAATATGGATTTATATTTTTCAATTATACCATTTTTTGGTTTTTTTCTAAATACCCACTTATAACCTATCAGTTGTGAACCTTGAGGAATATCAACTAATATCCAAGTATTGTGTTTAGCTATATATTCCATTTAATCATTTATGGATTCATTCCAAAGTGATTCATCAGAATATAACATAGCGTCTTTGAATTTTTTGGTTCAGTCTCAATATTTAGCAAAACTAGATTTTGTCTAACAATACTATACTTGGTTCCTTCCAACATATAAAGAAATCATATATATATGTCTTGGGTAGCTGAGTTTGTTTACTCTTATAAACCTCCTTGATCATATATATGAGGACCAAAGGATGGATATGTTATACATAATAGGGAAAATCGGTGTAGTTCCAATTAATACTTTGTATCCCTCTCCTCTTAAACCTCTTTCAATGGTTAAGTTGAACTGATTATCTTATTCTATTTATCTATATTACATTAATTATTTCTTGAAAATCCACACACAAACAACCATAGGGAAATAATTATTTACAAGTTTAACCTCTAAATATGATAAGATTAATCCTTGGTGTGATCTAGTAAAACCTATAGTCACACAACCCACTAGTAAAACCCTATGATCATTACACTACTGTCCCCCAACAGGGTATAGAATGTATCTGACACACTTTTTTAGTGCATCCCACACTCATGTATATCCTGTAAATTTAAAATTTAATATTGGGGAAATAATATGATATTCTGACATTAATAAACAATATTTTATTACTATTGATGTATTGATACTTCTTTTAATTTCCTTTCTTAGTAGCAAGTATCTTTTTCTATTTTTTTACAAAACATTGCACACTTCCTCTTCTTTTCTTTATAGTAAATAAATGATATGATACTTATTTTTTCCACTTCTCCCCTTGTATTTTATTCTTATTATTCTATGTAAATAAGAGTGCACAAATTTCTTATTCTCTTTATGAACTTCATGGACAACTTGGCCAATTATTATTCTAATTATTCTTCTTATTCTCTTGAAAACAGATATGCACAAATATCTTACACTCTTCTCTCTTCTTCTATATTTCTTCTTCAGTGCATAATA
This sequence comes from Viscum album, assembly GCA_963277665.1. NCBI lineage: Eukaryota > Viridiplantae > Streptophyta > Magnoliopsida > Santalales > Viscaceae > Viscum > Viscum album. The sequence goes on along the minus strand of OY728150.1, from coordinate 797,863,819 downwards.
TATTGAATTGGATATACTTATTCTTATTTGACTATTTATAATATATTTTAATGATCAGAGTTGGGTATTACTTTTCTTATTTGATACCGGAAAATATTTCCTTTTAAATATGTATCAGATAAAAAATTATTTTCACAAATTTCTTCAGCAACATGTGACATATATGTATATGAAATTAATAACTGAAATTTCATTTACTACTTCACACGATCCTCTCTATCATATTTTTATCCATGATTTCTTCTTAATAACTACACAAAACCACAAGAATTTATTCTTCCTTTTAATTTGGTTATAATGAATCCTTGATTATCTTTTCAATAATTCTAGATATTATTTGGCACATAATATCCTAGAATTATCCTTTACAAAATGTGATAGGAATCACAATCCAGATATCATGATATTCTTCATTTGAAATCTTAGCTCAATGTCATCATCATAATTAATTCTTCCAAAATCTTCCTCATTTATATATCCCATGGAATTGGGTTTTTTTACATTCTGTTAATTCAAAAAATATTTTAATATTCAAGAAAGCTGCAATTTCTCAAATCTCGCTTCTTCAAGACCAGTTGGGATTTTCACATCTATATAAAACTTCCTACATGAATTGTTCTTAAAATGTATATATAGAAATCTGATATGTTAACTTTTATCAAAATTTCTACTTAGAAATTCACTATGTGAACTCTTCTCAAAACGCCTACATTATCATTCAGCTATATAGACCCCTAAATGACCATTCATCTATGTAGATTGACTATATGATCATTTGGATATGTATATCGCCTATGTGACCATTAAAATACATGGTCATAGTAGCTCAGAATATTGTAAATTTTAATGGTAGTATATATAATAATATTTTATCATGTCATAACCCATAGTTTCATAAAACTCCAATGCACTTTCACTTCAATATGTTTATACAACAACTTCTACTTCACCCAGTTACTTATTATTCATATGGTAGCTTCTATTTCACATGGTCACTTAACTCTATTTGTGAGGAAACTTTTACTTCACATGGTAACTTCAGTTTGTTCATGCAGAAGATTATTCTTCACAAGGTTACATAACTTATTGTTCTAATGTGGTCACTTATTCTCTATATGGTAACTTTTACTTATCTTACCATGATCTTTCAGTCACTATAATTACTCTAGGATTTGTTTTTTTCAAATACTTGACTTCATTACATGAAATGTTAGCTTTGATTCTTCATAACTATACACTTTCATTAAGATCAGATCCACTAATATCATATACAGAGTCATCCTCGAGATCAATTTTTCATCAAAGGAAAATAGTTCAATCATGGGCTCCTCCTCTAACTATGCATAATGCTCAGCATGATCACTGGGTAGTATAAATAGTGGATAAACATGGAAATAATAACCCTAAAGTGAGGGTGGAGGTAGAACATGATGATCATCTTGATCATAAATCTCGAATAAATAGATCAAACAATGTATGTTTTATGAATACATTTTAATGATGAGTAAATAATACTCATCACTTCATAATCCCACATCTGTCATCATCTTTATGGATATCTTCTTGATAACTAAAGCACTTCCATCATCGGCTTGATGGGAGTAACCTGTGGTATTCTCCTAGAACCATACTTCATACATGGTATTCATGGGTTTTTCTTCCCCATGTTTCCCCATATGCCCATCTGCATGCACACTCACACCTATGTACACCCCAAGGGGCTCTATATAGCCCTTCATGTGCACCTCTATACACTCACCCATGTTATCATGGGCTAACCAGGTCAAATAACTCTCATGTGGTTGACCCCTAGGGACCCACATGTGTTTAAGGTAGACCTTGGTTGGATTATGGTTGGCCATATTTTTTTTGAAAAAATTCAATAGAAAGAGTTATCCATATCTTTAACATAAGTGATATATAATTCTAAACATAAACTTCTAAACCAAATTCTCATCATTATTCATGAAATAAATTTCTTTTTTCATGGTCTTAAATAGAGTTCCTCTTCTTTATCTAGCTACAAAAAATGTTTCATCCTTGACAAAATTCATAGGAATTAGGTTCAATTAAATAAGAATCATAATGTATTGACATTACTTTGACAGAAAACACAATTTCCACAAAGTGAACTCAATAATCCCCCCTTTTCACTTTCTAGTCAATAAAAATGTAGAAATTTTATATCGATATTTTTTGTTCATTATCCCACATTTTCTAATCAACCTTTCATTTCAATTTCATCTCCTCTTTATTGATAAGATATAAAAAGTAATTGGGAAATTAGGTATCAATTTTTACTTAGATAATTTCTATCAACCATTTCACTCTATGCCTACTTGATTCATGCTTTATGTAGAAAATAAGAGGGTTTGATCTTGATAAAAAAATTTCCCTTGTAAAATTCAATGATACCAAATAAAATTAGAACTCAAAATCTCATTCATGGACTACACAACTGTATTATAGGATAAGATAATTGATAGATACAAATTGAAATATTGAAATATCAACATGAATCTCTTACACTCACTTCAACAAGTAGATTAAAACATTTTAAGTACAAATAAGATGATACAAAAGTCTTGTAACATAATTAAATATATACTATTGGTCATTGATTAAGATTCTTCCCCTTTGTGTTTAAATATTATTTTTTAGTAGGGATAACATAGTTAAGGAACCATACATTATAAATAACATTCTCCAGGAATAATATTCTAGAATATTTAAATTTACATGAGATGGATAATTCTAGAAACTTTTTCTTCACTTATCTCCCCCTCAAGGGAAACACACATGAACATATTCATAATAATGAATATATTTCAAGGTTTTCCTATTTAGATAAAAATTACAAAATGAATTCCTTCACGTGGCTATCTAGATTTAACAACTTCCATATCTTGATTAAGGATGATCTTCCTTAATAAATACTCTTAAGAAAAAGATCAAATCAAGATGGTATCTTATTCATCCTTTCAATAAAAAATTAATGGCACTCAAAATTTCTTAGTTTCTCCCCCTGAGTGCATGATTGACTTTCAATTCCCTCTATTTTAAGTGTAAATATAACACATAAAATTTTAAGGGAATAAGGTCATCCTTTTTTATTTATCAATGAAAACATTATGGTTGATATTTTCTCAACCAAGTTGTTCCATTTTCTTCAGTAGTCATGATTCCACATGTGATTTTTAGATCTTTTTTAGCTTCTAGTAACATGAATGTCATTAAAAATTAAAACTCTTTTTGTGAAATGGTTCTTCACTCTTTATCCATTAGATAATAAGAATATTCTAATGAAATATCTATTATCTTTATATCTTCTTATTTTCCTGGTAATGTTGTTGAAAAACCTTTTGAGACATGTCCAACTTTACCACATCTCTCATATAGAACTTATTTAACACAAGGGGTTTCATTTGTTGAAAACCTATCATGAAATTCATATTCTTCATGTTAATACTTATTTTAACATTTAGAATTTTCTTTTTCTTATGCTTCTTCCAACTTTTTTTCTCTATAAAAATAATCTGTCTAAACCAAAAAAATGTATTTGGGAACACTAGAATATTTCATGGAGTTTCCACATGGATTATCATGAGTGACTTTCATTAAATTTTTATTCTAATATGTATAAATATTTTTGAAAATCTTCTTGGTACTATTCCAAATCCATTTTTTCTTATACATTATTCCCAAGGATCATTGCTTCTAAAACTTCTTGGGTATTATTTGTTTTGAAAATTTAATCAAAATTATACCTAAGGTTTATTATTAAATATTTTGTGGTCTTATATTATCATTTTAATTTGATACATGTTGAGATATCATGAATCACTTTTATTACCACTATCATGTCCTGACCAGGTTCACTATAAGAACAATAATAGAACTAGTTGGTGATAAGGCCTTAAGGGTGCCTCCCCTTATGCTGGAGGCTACTAGATACCAGTAAGGATATAATGGAGGTACAATAGGAATACTATACAAAGAAATATAACATAATAAAAATAAATATAATATAATGAAAACTTACAAATAATAGTAAACATAATAACTAGGAAAATGCTAAATAATCCAACCATGCAAGAAAATTTTATTCCCAAAAGTATTTGGTAGCTAACAAATATTATAAAATACACACAAAAATAAAGAATGATAAAATAATAAATAAATAAAATACCCAAATCTTATAGGTAGATCGAGTACGTTCTTGGCCCCCAGATCCCATGTTAAGTCTTAGTCCAGATAAGTAATAGAAAAACAACACTTTCTAAGTCCTAACATGAAACCATAAAGTCTATCCGGGTGAAAATCGAAGACCTGAATAAGGTGTTATTAAAACTCAATATTCCACCACCAATGGTGTATAAAACTATATATTTTGTGAATATATAATGAGAAGTGTGTATTAATAATTAATAAAGGGGATAAATAAACAAAATACATTGATCCAAGTTCATAATGGGATACCCATATGATACTACCTGCTTCAACTAAAGCAGGAATTTATCTAAAAAAATACATTTTAAACTTATATTTATATGTTTGGGAACCAAGAAATATAACCACTGTTTCAAAGTATAGTGATAATTATTTAAGTTTCCACAACTTTCCATGTAATTTATGTTTTATATGATGGGTGAAATCCACAGGGGTTCACCCTTTCCATTTTATGCTAAGGGGGATGTTCTAATCAATCCTTAAGATCATATCCCAGGTATATTTAGTGATATACTTTAAAAGATCCCAAATAATAGTATGAGGTGGTTTGTAACATTATGATAAATACAAGGATAATCATCCAAGTAATTCATTTTTATTTTTGAAAATATTGGTGTACCCTCAGGGCCAAGATGAGGAATTAAAAATCTAAGAAACAACCAAATCCAAGTGTGGTCTTTAACTTGGAAGATGAATCAATGAATTATTTGTAATACCATGAGTCTATCCAAGGGAAATCATATTGGGAATCAGAGTATCTCTCAGGAAATTCCACACATTTTAATAATTTTTGGTATGTGATCATAACCAAGTATGATATAAGAGTGCATAAGGCCATGTTAATGTCTATTCCCATCATCAATTAAATTATTAAAATTGGTTCATTCCATCTATAAATAAGTGAAAAGGTCCATTAGAAACATTAATTCTATTTCACCTTTAATTTAATACCATTTTTCCATGAGCATAATTCATAGTGTAATAAGGGACAAGTAACATGGTCTTTCCCTATAAAAATCCAATACAACCATCTTCCAATTCAATATCAAGTTATAAAAAGGGACATATAAATATACATATCACTTAGAAATTAAATTATTTTAATTATTAAATCCCATTAGAAAGTTTGAAGATCAATACACCCAAGGGGTGGTTTGATCAAATGGTGGGAAAAATAACTATGAATATTTAATTGAACCCACCTCAGAAAGTGGTTTGGGTTGAGTTTGTGAACCTAAAACAATGAAAAAGTGTTTAGGGAAACATCAAGGTCACGATAAAATAGAAATAAATTACATTAAATAATTTTAATGTGGGTCAAGTTTCACGTTCTTACCATTCATATTCCGTTTAATTTATTTAAACATTCTAATTAATATGAGGTGAGTCAAAACACCTCAAAGGTGGTCTAATTTCATATCCAAAGAATGAGGGTTATGGGAATATAAGCAAAACACCATAAAGGAGGCGGTTTTAACTGAGGTGGATAACCTATAAAGATACATTTAGGTGTATAAAGACTATCCAATACAGGGTATTAACAATTTATTTGATTAATTTACAACTTTTAGAGGTGACACATGGAAATTATAGCACACGACATAATCACACATGATATAAAAAACTATAATTTTTGGTAAAAGAGATAGACCATGAACCTTAGACCAAGGAAGATTCACTCATCTATTATTGGGATTTGATTTGATCTATAATAATAGAAATTATAGAAATATAAAAATTACTTGAAAGTAGGGAATATTTAATAACGTGAAGATATCATATAGTACAACAAGATAAATAGAGAAAATAAACAAGGGGAATGATAGAATAACCATTGGATATATAATATTATGAATGATAGTCAATTCTGAGCTCATATGAAAAAGGAAGATAAAAACCTAGAGGGGAGGAAAAGGGTATTTTGAGAGGCTTATGTGCATATGGAATGAGGGAGAAGGGAGAAATAACGTTAAAGGCCTCAGGAAAAAATTGATCATTTTACCCCTTTTAAAGGGGCATGTGGTTTGAGTGCATGTTTTTTCAAACCATTACACCAATCACGAAACTCACTATATATAAGAACCACACCTCATATGGTCCGTGGACACAGTTTGAAAAACCATGTTCTTGGTACTACCAAAGTGACAACCCCAAACATGGATAGGTGAACATTTAGCCAAACCATGTGTAGCCCATGTGATTCACCACTACAATCCTTAATATTTTTTTTCATAGCCATGATGCCCCCAAGTGCATGGTTTGAAAAATCATGTGACATCCCTATATGTTTTAATAGTTTGGGATCATGGTTAACACTAAACATGTGCTAACTGTGTGCCTCCCCATTCTTTTCAAAAACCGGGCTTCTAAATCATGGCACTTATGAACCTCATTCAGACACTCGAGACACTCCTTGGTCTTTAAAACACTTCTAAAAACAAAACCATTATTTTTTTTGATTCTTGGAATTACATTTCAAAGATCAATTTAATATTATTACCATATTCTAAATTAAAATTAAAATCCCCTTAGAATTTATCAACTGACTCAAAACATGGGAACTTACAACCTCTACACCTAAGAACTTATCATCACTGAGAATACTTGGGGAATATTGAAAACATTAATAATACAACTTGGGTCATGAATTTCCTACTCAAACATATTCTTTGAATTTAAAGATTCCCAACATGACTCCATGAGACACTTTAAACATATGGTACTTAATCCATTTAATACTTGATCCAAAACTTGCAACCACTGATGAAACATCAAGATGTCACTTACTTGATCCCATCTTACCCAATACATGATCACTTAATTATCTCTTTCATAAACTAGCCTATGATGCTTCCAACCATAGGTTCTAGCTTTAAACATCAAATTCTGAGTCATGGTGATCCCACCATTATAATTTAACGTTTATACACTTTCTTAACATTCTAGTGATGCTCCTTAAACTATTATTAATTTGATCAAAATTGTAAAAATCCAATTAACCCATCTTTGTCTAGTCATGCAGGTATTTACTTAAAAATTTCTTACCAAATTTTAGAGTACACCCATCTCAAACCATGGCACACTTTATATTGTTACTCACTAACCACATAAATCCTTTCAATATAACACAATTTTAATAACCTCTAACTGGATATTTCAAAAAATGATCAACTTTAATAACCAACACATAAAAAACCACATTCCAAAGCCTTTATCCCTAGGAGTATCAAAATTATTCTGAGAACATTCACCAAATACCATACCCACCATTTGATGACGTCTCTTTGAAAATACATTCCTTTTCCAAAACAAGCATCATGCTATAGAAAAAGAACCAACACATACCCGATCCCAAAACCTTTGGATCGTTATAAGACATATCAAGTATAACGCCCATACTTGGATTCACCCTATTCTATATTCAAACCTACACCAAAAATTTAATGAGAAATATATATATACCTAATTTTATTTATCCAATTTAATAAATAGATAAATGATCATCACACAACTGGTCTCAAGGTCTCATGATCATTCTCATATGAGGGTCTCGAACCAGCGATTGAAATCCTACTCCCCACATTAGGAGCATCCATCTCATCACACAAATGAAATGATTTCCTGATTACCATATCCCATGCTCTGTCCATCCTATGAAATAACAATTGGCATGTATAAGATCTTGATCATCCTTGAGTATTAATGAAAATGTCACTCATCACTCATTCCCACTTCCAAAGAATAGTTTCCATAGAGTTCTTTGAGTTTCAAATCATAATGAGTTTCACCACCCTCAGTGGCCAATTGTGAACTCCCCACCATCTGGATTACCTTTAAAATTATCCTTGAGCACAACTCCCATGGAGACCCTTTATAAAATTATTTATATTATCTTAGAATATAGATGATTACCTATAAATGTACTCAAGAAGTTGTCAAGATATTGGGAATGATCACCTCTAGACTAGGAGTATAGTAAGATCCCATCAATAGGAATGTATTGCTCTCCTAATCCACAGTGACATAAAATATGATATAATCACCTTAACCAACCCTTGACACCATGTTTCTTGATAATTCATGTCAAGGTCCACCAACATGTCAACCGTTATTACCCTATTTATTTCCAAATTATCCCTCACTACCACAAAACAGGGCAAGGGAAGCGCCGCCCTTTATCAGCGCTAAATAGAAAGTGTTGATAAAGGGGTATGCCTTTATTAGCGCTAGTTAAAATCACTGATAAATCTAACCTTTATCAGCGCTAAAATAAGCGCTGATAAAAGTATGCCCTTTATCAGTGTGTTTTTTAGTGTTGATAAAAGGTAACATTTATCAGCACTTATTTTAGCGCTGATAAATGTTTTTATTCTTAATTTATATAAAATTATAATATTTATAATAAATAATTATTTGTTTTGTATAGATTAACAATTATATACCAATATTTATAAAAATATACTCTTTATTGTTATAATTATTAATAAATAGATATATATTTATCTTATATGCCATTTTAAATAAATATATAAGTATATAAATAAATTATTAAATAAAAATTGTTGGAACCATTATCAGTGCTGATAAAGATTCCATCGGTTTTTATTTATTAACCCTAACATGCCCTCCTCTCTCACACGTGGTCAAGCTTTCGCAGAAGCTGAACTAGACCCCTCTTCTACCATGACCTCTATTCCTCCTCCTCCTCCATCGCCGCTGCCACCGCCACTAGGTTTTCCTCCTCCGCCACGACCACCACTGCCTCTGCTACCACTGCCTCTGCCACCGTTGGGTTTTCCTCCTCCGCCATGACCGCCGCTGTCTCCACTGCCGCTGCCTCCGCCGCCACTGCCTCCACCACCACTGGTCAGTGTAGGAGTATTTTCCTTCTCTTGGGTTATTATATTCCTTTAGAGAGGCCTTCTTTTAGGTGCTATCCTTGGGGAAGATTGGTGAACCTACCTAATGTGAGTGCTCTTGGATGAATCACTTTCCATTGATCGAGCTAACTGATTGGATTCTTAGCAATGGATATGAATATGGGATTGTACCTTATGTTTTACTAAAAATTGCCAATGTATCCCTTCAAACCAAAATGGATTATGTTCCTACCTTTTAGTAGTTGTTGAGTTATGTCATCATCTTTATTTAGGTTGGAGGGGAGCATAAATGTGTGATTAATTCAAAGATTCAATTAGGATATACTAGTTCTCCTTCAAGACATATGTGAGAATATGAATCCAATCCTATGTTTTTGTTGGGATATGTTAACATTCGTCTTTAAGGGGTGTGGGGATATAGGCCTATGACACACACCTATCGTGGGGTGTGGAAAAATCAAGTATTTACAAATTTAAAATATAATATAGTGGTTAACCTATGTTGTCTCCTGATGAGGAGTGCACACAAAATAGTTTTCACTTTTTATTTAGAGAAAACGTTGGGTGTTTTTGAAATTGTTTGGTTTTAAAATCAAAGAGATAAACGAAACAAAAGGAAGAAATTGAGAAAAATATTCAAGACAAAAATAGAATGAAAGTTATTTAAAAAATATTTTATGAGATGGGTGATCAATTTGGGGTTGATTTTATAATTGCAATGCTATCCTTGTTCTATTTTATTCAATCGTCTTCTGCTAAGTTGATTTAAGTGAGATTCAACAATTTGTTTCAACTCACTTATTTGGTAAAATGTTTAAGATAATAATATAATTTAACAAAATTATATTTTGGTCTAATCTCGTTTTGGTATTTTATAGAGTTGTAGTGAATAACCCCAATTATCTTAGGCAATTCCCAATCAGGTATTGTTTATCCCAAATAATCCTGGATGTTCACCACCCCTCTCACACATACTAGAGATACCTAAGTAATTCATCACTAAGTCCTGATATTATTATATCAAATATAGATCAGAACTTACTGGAGGGAGAAAATTGATCATTTATCAAAGCACTAATAACAACATATTATAAAATCGAATAAGATCGCATAAGATAATAAATTCTGTTATTAGAATTTGAAAACAACTTCGCAGAAGAGATAAATATTTCATAAAGTCAAATGAAAGAACTAAAAGCATTAAAATATAAAACATACCCTCCCCCAATCACTAAAAATATTTACCCCATCATGGTAAGGTTAATTGAGATGAAAGGGGAAGAAGAAGGCATTATGGAACTTGAAGAACAAAAGAGAGAAATGAAGAACTCAAAAATAAATCCTCCAGAATCTGTCTGCCATAAGTTCGCTTCAGTTATGCCCTCCCTTGGCCTAATGAAGCCGAGGTACCTTATTATAGAATGTTGGGAATGGAGTTGGCCATATACCCTAAAAATATCAGAGACATTGGAGCCATTTCAAGGAATTTATGGACGCCTAAATGGAAGAGACTTTTCCTGGCTGCCAAACACTATTACACCAACCCTTATTTGACCATTGCATTGGAGGACTTAATGAATGAATTTATTCCTGATATTTTCTGATACTTTAACCCTTTTAGTAAGCTTTCAAACCCAACTGGAAACACTGAATTTGGAGGCCGGTGGTCCAATATATACTTCATTGAATAAGTCATAGTCCATTATTCCATCCATAAAAACTTTTCACCTTGATAGAAATTGTTGGGCATGTAGAAATTCAAATTGGATCTTGTAACAGAAGAAAATTATGTAGAAAACAGAAATATAAATCCTAAAAAACAATCACTCAATTTGGTTCACAAGATTAAAAGTGATACCTGAAACACATAAGGTTCATAAAACTGTATATTTCCAGATTTGACCAATTTTGATATTTTAGCTCAAAACTTACCAAAAATCAGAAAATGATGTAAATAAGCTCAAATTAATTAATTGAAAGGGAATATATCATTTAAAAACATATTAATTATTATGAAAATACTAACTCTGTCAATTCCCCCACACTTATCACTTGGACTCGTGGACAAGTAAAACTCAAAATCAAATCATAGTAAATTTAAAACACATATCCATGAGATCAACTAATTTAACACCAAGAAGAAAAAAGATATCATGCCTCCTAAAATACAATTATTTTGAGTTATTCATTTTAGATCATTAAATATATTTCCTCTCCATTTCTCCTCCCATGCACACAAAACACTTACATCACTTTCATTTTCTCTCATTACACAAATTTCAATTTTTTAGCAATGTATTTCTCATCCAATACTCATGCAAGGGTCACCATAGGTTTGATAAATTCCTACATCTCCACCCGATGTGAGTCATGGACATAATTTTATCATGAGTAATTAATAGGGTTGTTCTGTTGATTTTGGTTGGTAGGATTTTGATGTGAAAAAAGTCTGAGGCAGAATAAGGAGGGCTAGGATCTTTTTAAAGATAAATTACATTACCCTAATTTTTACTAAAGTGTAGTCTCATACTCTCTCCCCTTAGTAGTAAATAAGCTCCATCCACATGAAAAATCAATGAAATTTTACACCATTCGTCATTTCAGAAGAAAAAGTTTCAATCATCTCAACCAAGATTTTTATTGAAAGTTCTATATAGGTACAACGTTTTTTTCATTTGAAGCTCCAGATAGGCACAACTTCTCATACAAAATGAAAGATCTAGATAAGGCACATCTTCTCATAAAAAATGATATATTTTTTTCAGCAACAAACACATCTCTTAAAATTTTTATTTTCTACCCAAATTATCTCAAAATGAGGTATCACAACACAAGTCAACCTCCTCCCACACTTAAGTTCAACTAGATCATGCAATTTCACTTCAAGAGAAGGTTGGATAGGGAAAATTGGCTTTTAATGTGGATAACCTAATAGGATGTTCATGTATTATATGGGCTACAAGTATTAAATGTATAAGTTGGGCCATTATAAAAAGTATTATTTTGAAAAGGGGATTTAAAATCAAAGAAATGCCTCAATCATTTAAAACATATGCACCTCAAACCCTCAAGTTTTAACAGGAATAAATCAAATTATGGTTAAATCAAGCATGTTATGGTTCTCTCAAGAAGTGAGGTGAATGAAAATAATATGAAAATTAGGTTTAGAAGCCTCACAGAAAAGTGATTTCAAATATAAGGATAGTGAGATGTGGCATGAGATTCAAAATTCTGAGTACTTTTAATGAAATTCATAAAGAATTGAACTTGAAACAAATCCATTTTCAACATTCATTTAAGCTTAGTTTCATGGAATAAATTGTTTCACTAAAGGAAATGGGTTTTAAAAATAGTGATGAGAATCATTTTAGCTCAATATTTTTAGAAAAACACAAAATTTGGTAAAAGAAACACACATATTGACTAAAAAGTTTTTTTAAAATAAGAAAACAAACAACAAATGAAAATCCTAACTACAAAGGTTCCCTCCCCCACACTTAAATGATGCAATGTCCTCAATGAATTCAATTGTATTAAACATGTAAGATGATTTTAAATTGAATCACAGAATGAAAGAAAGTGTTAAGGAGAGGTACAACCTGGTGGATTTATTGATAAATGGGTTGGAGGAGTATGATCTCCTCCACTGGATCTAATGGCATGGTCCCAAGGAATTTCTTCAACCGATCCCATTAACAGTGAATGGATTATTCGCTTGATCCTTCATAATCTACACAACACCAAAAGGATATACATGAGTAACTATAAATGGACCTTCCAATCTGGAACAAAGTTTAACTGGAATCAGCTTGAGTCTTCAGTTGAATAACAACACTGTGTCTCCAAGATGGAAGTTTTTTGGATGGATCAGCTTTTCATGACCCACTCTTGTTCTCTATTTTTAAATCCTGGAGTTTTCAAAATCTTCCCTTCGAATCTCTTCTAGCTCATGCAACTGTAATCTTCTCTCCTTCCCAGCATTTTCAAGATCCAAATTTATCTTCCTCACAGCCCAGTATGCCTTATATTTCAATTCCACAGGTAAGTGACACATTTTCCCACAAATCACCTATATGGACTCATTCCAATTGGGGTTTTGTAGGCCGTCCTATAAGCCCATAATGTGTCTTCCAATCTTTGGCTCCAATCCTTTCTATTTGGATTAACAGTCTTTTCCAAAATTTCTTTGATTTCCATATTGGACACTTCATCTTGTCCATTCATCTGTGGATGATAAGGAGTTGATGTTTTATGATGCACCCCATGTTTATTCAGAAAATCCTCCATTCTCTTATGGAAAAAATGAGTCCCTTGATCACTAATGATTTCTCTAGGCACTCCAAACCTACAAAATATGTTAGTCCTGACAAAATCACAAACAACTTTAGAATCATCAGTCTTAGAGGATTTTTCTTCCACCCATTTGGAAACATAATCAACCGAAATCAAGATATAATAATCTCCAAACGACATTGGGAAAGGTCCCATAAAATATATTACCCATAATTCAAAAATTTTCACAAAAATTAAGTGGTTTTTGGGGCATTTATTTTCTCTTTGAAATATTTCCAGAAAACTGACATTTTTCACACCTTTTACAAAATTCTTGAGCATCTTTAAAAAGGGTGGGCCAAAAAAGTCCAGATTCTAAAACCTTCCTTGCTATCATTTGAGGTCCAAAGTGGCCTCCACAAGGTAATGTGTGACAAAAATCAAAGATATAATTAATTTCACTATCTGGCAGACATATTCTTATTACATGGTCATTTCAAATTTTCCAAAGAAATGGATCATCCCAGATGTAATATCTTGATTCAGATTTCATCTTTTGAATTTGGTGGGAATTTAAATGAGATGGGATTTGAGACGTTACCAGATAATTGACCATATTGGCATACCATGGAACTTAATTGTTGATGGTGTAGATTTTTTCTCTAGGAAACTCATCATTAAGTGGGTTCTGGTTTCGAATTTCACCTACAGCGGTGTGGGGTAGTCGACTTAGATGATCAGCCACCTGATTTTTAGTTCACTTTTTATCTTTAATTTCCAAATTGAACTTTTGTAAGAGTAGAATCCATCTTACTATCCTTGGCTTTTCATCCACCTTATTCATTAAATACCTGAGATCTGCATGATCAGAAAAAACAACAACTTTAGTACAAAGAATATATGATCGAAATTTATCTAGTGCAAAGACAATTGCAAGGAACTCCTTCTCGATTGTTGTGTAATTGATTTGTGTGGAATCCAAGGTCCTTTATGCGTAAGATATGACTTGAGGTTTTTTTCAATTCTTTGTGATAGAGCTACTGCCACTGATTGGTTGGATGCATCACAAAGAAACTCAAAAGGATAATCATAGTTTGGTGGTTGCATTATTGGAGGTGTGATCAATAGTTTCTTTAGTTCATCAAATGACTTTATGCATGCCTAATCAATATTAAAGTCAGCTTCTTTTAGTAGTAATATTGAGAAAGGGAGAGAAATCTTAATAAAATCTTTGATGAACCTTCTGTAAAGTCCAGCATGTCCTAAAAAAAGATCTAACATGTTTTAAACAGGTTGGATATGGAAAGGAATTTATTACTTCAACTTTTGATTTATAAACCTCTATCCCTTTTTTTTGAAATTATGTGCCCCAAAACTATTCCCTTTTCAACCATGAAATGACATTTTTCAAAAATTAGGACAAGATTATTTTGAATGCATTTTTTCAAAACTTTTTCCAAATTTCTTAAGCAATGATCAAATGAATTTCCAAAAACTGCGAAATCATCAAGAAATACCTCCAGCCAGTCCTCAATATGATCTGAGAAAACACTCAACATACACCGTTGAAATTTACCTGGGGCATTGCATATCCCAAAAGACACCCTTTTGTAGGAGAATGTACCAAATGGACAGGTGAAGGTTGTCTTCTCCTAGTCTTCTGGTGTGATCGGTACCTAATAGTATCTTGGGAATCCATCTAAACATAGTAATGGGTTTTTTCCAGCTAACCTTTCTAGCATTTGATCGATGAATGAAATAGGGAAGTGGTCTTTTCGGGTAACTTGATTAAGCTTCCTATAATATATACACACTCTCCAATTATTTTTTACTCTCATGGGGATCAATTCATTTATTTCATTTTTTGATAGTTGTTAGGCCGGTTTTCTTTGGGACTACATGAATGGGTCTAACCCACTGAGAATCATAGATTGGGTAAATTATGTCAGCAGCTAGCAATTTCTCTTCCTCTTTCTTGACAACCTCAATGATTGTGGGATTGATTCTTCTCTAAGGTTTTCTAACTGGAATGGAATCACTTTATAAAAATATTCTATGAGAACAGACCTTGGGATTGATTCCAGGTTTATCACCTAAACTCTATTCTATAGCTTGGACATTTCTATTGAGTATGTCAATTAGAGTTTCCTCTTTTGAATGGGATAGTTTATTGGAAATTATTACGGGCAATTTTTCTCCTTCCATTAGGTAATCATACTTTAAATCACTTGTCAATGGATTAATTTCAAGACATGGGGGTTGTTTAAGGGAAGACATTGAATTAAGGTTTCCTATTCCTAAGGTTGGAATCTCCGATATCATCTCATTTTCTTTTAATAAATCATAAAAAAAGTCAGATTTTACCTCATCCTCTAACATGATATTAGGATTTTCAGGTTCTTGGGATTTTGAATTTTCAAATGAAGAATGTTCTCCTAATGATAAGAAGTAAAGAAGCATACCTGAATCTTCAATTGGTTCTATACATTCTTCATGGGAGACCACATAAAGTGAGTGATTACTGGAATAATGTTTCATTGCATCAAGAATGTTGAAGTGTACTGTACTATCTCCAAGTTCTATTATGAGTGTTCCTTCATGGACATTGATGATATTCCTTGCTGTTTTTAGGAAGGGTCGCCCTAGGATGATGGGAGAGTGGCATGGGGCTCTGTCTTCTTCCATAGTAAGGACATAAAAGTTTGCTGGAAAGATCAATCCACTTACTCCAATGAGTACATATTCTACAACTCCATTTGGGAAAACAGTGGATCTATTTTCTAATTAGACCATCACTCAAGTTGGTTTTAGTTCTCCGATATGCAAGGACGAAAATATTGAGTGAGGCATAACATTTATTGAAGCTCCTAGATCACATAACGCATCAGTAAAATTTAAAGACCCAATGGTGCAAGTAATATAGAATTTCCCTGGATCTTGAAATTTATTGGGTATTGTTGGTGTGATCAGTGCTGGCAGGCTTCTTCCTAAGATGATTCTCTCATTTTCATCTAGTCACCTTCTTTTAGTGCATAGATCCTTCAGAAACTTTACATACTTAAGGATTTTTCGGATGGCATCTAGTAGTGGGATATTTATCTCAAATTTTTGAAAGGTTTCTTGAATTTATCATTGAATTCAATCTTCTTCAACCTTCTTTGACTCAACTAATGTAGATGGGAATGGTGCTTGGATATCCTTTCTCTCCCTTTGTTGTTTTTGCAAAGGTGTTTCTGGCCTTTCCTTCCTGAACCTAATTCTTCCTTTTTTGTTGTTTTGGCCCACTTCTTTTGGATGGACGTGTTGTACATAATTAGGTTTCTTAGAATCATCATCCTCACTTTGTTCAGGTGACATTATCTCTTTTCCACTTCAGATTGTAATGACGCTCACACTTTCCTTGGGATTTGGAACTATTTGTGATGTGAGGTTGCCTTGATTTTTGGTCAGAATATCCATAAGGATGTCAAATTTATTATCTTAATTTTTCACTATCTTCTTTAGATCTTCAATCTCTATTTCTTGGTGGTTCCTATGAGAACTAGTTGAAGGTTTTTCATATGGTTTCTACTGGTATGGTTGTTTATAGGGTTGTTGAAATAGTGGAGGGTTCAGGTATTGCTACTGCTGGAATAGAGGTTGATTTTGGTATTGATTATGAAAAGAGCCCTATCATGATTATGTCTAAATACATATCCATGTTGGAGTTTATGTGGTTGATTTGAATGGAATTTCCTTTCTTGATAGGCAGCAGCACAGTTTTTAGTCCCCTATACTTCTGGACATTGATCAGTGTAATGATAACTAGAAGAGAATAAACCACATACCTGATTCAGGCCTTGTTGTTCCTTTACTTTGTTCACAAAAAGTTGTCTCATCACACTAGTCATTTCCTTAATTTTTTCTTCAATTAAGGGTGAGGATGAATCATAAGTTCTTACCTCATGGATGCCTCTAGTTCTTGTACCTCTAATTCTAAATTGTTGTGAGTTTTGTGCAATCTTCTCAATCAGGCCTCTGACATCTGCTGGTGACTTGTCAATCAAGGCTCCTCCAGATGATGCATCTAGTAAATTGAGATCATTGTTGAGCAATACTTGGTAGAAAAACACAATAAATTTTTTCTCTTCCATTTCTTGGTGTGGGAATCTTGCACAGAGTTTCTTGAAACATTACCAGTATTCATAGAGAGTCTCTCTAGTCGATTGATGTATGACATAAATCTATTTTTTAATTACTGTGCTCCTAGATGTAGTGAATAATCTCTACAAGAGTCTTATTTTGAGATCTTCCCAACAATTTGTCTCCCCTATTTGGAGATTGTACATCCATTCTTTTTCTGCTCCCCCAAGTGAGAAGGGGAATGCCCTCCACTTTACTTTCTCTTCTGTGACTCCTTAGGGTTTGAAGTTGGAGAAGACATAGGTAAACTCTTGGATGTGTCAATTTGGGTCTTCACCTACAAGACCATGAAATTTTGGTATAACTTGAATCATATTAATGCGTAGTTCAAAATCATTTTCTATGTTAGGGATAGTGAGTTGGTTATTTTGATTAGCAAATTGTTGTGTGCAAAGATCACACAGAGTTTGGTTGGGATTAATAGCCATTATTGTAGCTTCAAAGTGATCACTAAAAGTATCACTTGAATACGTGAAGTGTATTTCTTGAAACTGTATTTGTAATTTTTTTTCTCAATTGGTTTATTTTATGATCAATTTCAGGATCAAATTCATTTAAGGGGTTATTTGAACTATGGGTCATTCAAGAATTTTTTTTAGTTTTTGTGTTTTGAGGAACTTCCTCCCTGACAACAGTGCCAAGTTTGACACACACCTGTCGTGGGGTGTGGAAAAAGAAAGTATTTACTAAGTTAAAATATAATATAGTGGTTAACCTAGGTTGTCTTTCGATGAGGAGTGCACACAAAATAGTTTTTCACTTTTTATTTAGAGAAAACGTTTGGTGTTTTTGAAATTGTTTGGTTTTAAGATCAAAGAGAGAAACGAAACAAAAGGAAGAAATTGAGAAAAAGATTCAAGACAAAAATGGAATTAAAGTGATTTAAAAACTATTTTATGAGACAGGTGATCAAGTTGGGATCAATTTTATAATTACAATGATATCCTTGTTCTATTTTATTCAATCCTCTTCTGCTAAGTTGATTTAAGTGAGATTCAACAATTTGTTTCAACTCACTTCTTTGGTTAAATGGTTAAGATAAGAATATAATTTAACAAAATTATAGTTTGGTATAATCTCATTTTGGTATGTGATAGAGTTTTAATGAATAACCCCAATTATCTTAGGCAATTCCCAACCAGGTATTGTTTATCCCAAATAATCATGGATGTTCACCACCCCTCTCACGCGTACTAGAGATCGCTAAGTACTTCAGCACTATGTTCTGATCTTATTATATCAAATATAGATCAGAACTAACTAGAGGGAGAAAACTGATCATTTATCAAAGCAATAATAACAACAGATTATAAAATCTAATATGATCGCATAAGATAATAAATTTTGTTATTTGAATTTGAAAACAACTTCGCAGAAGGGATAAATATTTTATACAATCAAATGCATGAACTCAAAGCATTAAAAATATAAAAACTACCCTCCAAAAATCACTCAAAATATTTACCCCACCATGGTAAGGGTAATTGAGATGAAAGGGTAAGAAGAAGGAATTATGGAACTTGAAGAACAAAAGAGAGAAATGAAGAACTCAAAAATAAATCCTCCATAATTTGTCTTCCATAAGTTTGATTAATTTATGCCCTCCCTTGTCCGAATGAGGCCGATGTCCCTTCTTATATAATGTTGGAAATGGAGTTGGCCATCTACCCTCAAAATATTAGAGCCATTGGAGCCGTTTCAAGGAAGTTATGGACACCTAAATTGACAAGGCTTTTCCTGGCCGCCAAATACTATTCCACCAACCCATATTTGACCATTTCATTGGCGACTTTAATGAATGAATTTATTACTAATATTTTGTGATCCTTTGACCCTTATAGTAATATTTTGAACCCAACTAGAACCACTTCATTTTGAGGCCATTGGTCCAATATATACTTCATTGAATAAGTCATAGTCTATTCTGCCTTCCAGAAAAACGTTTCACATTGATAGAAATTGTTTGGCATGTAGAAATTTGAATTGGATCTTGTCACAGAAGAAAATTATGTATAAATCAGACATATACAACCTAGAAAAACAATCACTCGATTTGGTTCACAAGATTAAATGTTATGCCCGAAGCACATAAAGTTAATAAAACTGTATATTTTCAGATTTGACCGATTTTGACATTTAAGCTCAAAACTTACCAAAAATCAAAAAATGATGTAAATAAGATCAAATTAATTAATTTTCAGGAATTAAATCATTTAAAAACATATTTATTATTATGAAAATACTATCTCTATCAGCCTGTTATCATATGGAAATTGGGATATGATGTTACCTTGCTCATTATTTATGGAAGCATGAATATGGGATTACCCCTATGTGATATTTAAGATATTTTGATTACCACTTTCTACTAATGATTCCAATATATGTTGAAAAATATTTAAGAAATTGGTGTGGATATAGGGTTTTTTTTTATATTTCCTCCATGTGGTATTGATGGGATTCTATAACTGCAACAGGATTATGAGCCTGTTTGTTTATAGGAGTGGGGATATATACCTACTCTTTCCCCTCATCCACTTCCATAAGAAACTGGTGGAATTTATGCTTGGGTGTGGAAATATGTGCGTTCCCCCTAATTTTTTTCAAGATGTACGGGTAATCTCATTGAGTTTGAATAGGGATATGATCATACTCACTAGATACCACGTGTTGTGTTGGAAAACTTATTATGGGGAAGTGGGGATATGAACCTTTTATATATGATCAATAGATCTTAATTCCTAGAGATACCTCATATCTTCTTGGATCTAAGATATTATGCATTATAGTGCCCTCAACAGGCTTCTAAGGGTTAGTGTCACATGATGTTTTCGATAGTGGTGATTGTTAGGAGCCCTACTGGGTGACCCCTGAACTAAGTTGAGGTCATGGATGACTTCTTGATCCACCTTCCTAAGATAAGGAATATAATGATTATAATTCAGTAGGGATGTAATTTTGAATTAATTAATGGCAGTGTTAGGTGCCACTTCCTTTATTATAGTTTCCCTATAATGGGGTGGGTTGTGAGGCTTCAACATGTGAAGACCCTCATATGAAACTTCAAGAGTAGGGAAAACACTGTGTTAGTGGTACCCCCTTAACATCATGTCATCCACCTAGTTTTGAGGTCTTTTAATAGGTGATGTATTCCTTTGGATCATGGGGGTCATAGATTTGGAAGAAATTGAAGCATGGGAACATCTAGTGGATGAAGAGACCTTCACTATCAATTGAATGGATCTCATAATGGGTACCTATATACAAAAACTATCAAAAAAAGAATACTAATTAGTGAATTATTACAAATAAGTATATTAGATTAATCATTTTAACAAGTAATGGATTCATGTTATATTAAAAAAAATTGTTTACATGGAAAACATGAAACAAAATAGCCTGAAATCATAGGAAAACCATTATATTCTCATTGAAGAATTCAATTTGGGTTCACTATTTTTTTGTATGTGACATGAAAATAAAATGTCCTGAAATGTGGGGATCCTAATTTATTTAGTTATTGAATAATTTCATGTTAGTTTCATCATTTTTATTTCAAATCAAAACAATGTAGCCAAATTCTTGGTTTTGAGGGTGACTGAGTATGGTAGCACAATATTTGTGTCAGGTTATGATTCTTTTTCAGACAATTTTCAATGGGTTTATTCATATAACTAGAAACACCTAATGTCTCACACATTCGTAAGTTAGGAAAGGGAAGGATGTAGATGATCTCATAAGGAAGATGAATTCATGAGGATGGGTATAAAATATGAAGATAGGTTTAGATCTCAAGATAGAATATTACATATCCTATCAAAATAGTATTCAAAGTCCACATAGTTTAAGGTAAATAGTTTAAGGTTGTTTGAAAATATTTTACCATGAAATTTAAAGTCATGTGATTAGAATGTATGTGTCATGAAAGGTGTGATAACAGAGGATTGATTAGGGATTACTCATTTGGGATATACTATCTAGAATAAAGTTAGGGATTATACCTAGTAAGGAGGACCTATTGGTCATGGCTTACCCATTGTATGTTCATCTTTTATATTTTAAAAAGTCTGTTGAACTCATTCTATCGGAGGTTGTTTCTATAATTTTTTGTTATCTTAAGGTGTGTTTAACCATAGTGTGGGTTGAATTCGGTTTTAGTGGGTTCTTGGGGTTTGTGGGATGTGGTAAATGGTTTACTCGGTTTTAGATTATTTTATTCTCATGGGTTTCCCCTATTTTATGTTTTATTTTTAGTTGGAAATCTCCTCTGTTGTGCGCCTCTCCTCTACCACGAACGCACCTCTGCCGTGTGCTTAACGACACCTTCACGATTAGTTTTATCCTATTACTCATTGGTTTCCTCTTGTTTTCATGTTATTATTGTTTGGTATTTATGGTTATAATGTGAAATGTACGGGCTAAACGCCCCGCTGAAAATCGTGGCCATTGGTGGTCCTTGTTTGCATACTAAATGAATTTCATGTTGGTTGGTTCTTGTTGAACATTTTAATATAAAAATTGGTAATTTACGTATACTTGACTTATTAATGAACGCCCCAGGATGATAAAAATTATGTGATAACCCCTGAATTAACAAACAAAATTGAATAAGGGATGCTTTGTAAAATCTAAAATTGTGTTTGTTTGGTTTGTATAGTGTTGAGATTGTGAGCATGATTGTGTTATTGCATGGTGTTGCGGTTGTTGGCATGATTGATATGCCATTGGTTTTCTATGTTGTAGTTATTACACCATTTAATATCAATCCAAACTTTACCCATTTTAATGTCACCACCACTTTTTTACTAGTTCAATTTCACCGAATTATAGAAAACCACTTCTAGAGGACTCTATGAGACAGTTTATGGTGTGAAGATGATGTTTTTCAGATTCTATATATTTTTAAAATACATGGCATGTAGTCTTGTTAAATGGAACATGCTTCACCATACATGGATTTCTTATAGATTTTAATGCCACCCAACATTTATCTCCAAAATTTACACCACATGACTCATCTTCTGACTCAAACTTGTAATAAGTTTCATTTTAAATGTTACATGTCATGTGAACCTAGGTCACACACAATGTATCTCCAAGACATATAATTCAACATGAAACCATGTAAATGCCATGAAATAATGGTAGAACCATATGATATGTGTTTTACTTCACTCACACCATGTATAGATACCATAGAAACTTGATGTGTATAGAATATACACCCCTAGTGGTCATGTAAGGACTACACACCATGTATTCCACAAAAATGTGATGCATAACTGGTGAGGTGACTCAGTATGTATCTAAAGTACACGCCATTAGTTCAAGTTTTTCTATATGTTATAGATTTTCAAAGTCATCATGCAGTATTTGTAAGACTAACTTGGAATTAATTTGATATATGTCAGATTAAATCAGGTATCTTATCCATACATGATGTTCACCCCACTGGACACACCATGTATATGGATTTCACATGATTTTAGAAATGGTAGTATACAAACAACCTTGACTGAGAACCCTACATAGTGTGTATCCATTGAACAAATTTTGTGCTATGTTATTTTCATTATTATTATTTATTTTTCACTTAGATGATAGTATTTAATGTATGAGTATCCCATTATAATTATCTTCACTCTTCTTGAGAGTTGAAAATTGATAAGTGAGATGTTTGGAGAAAATATGGAGTATGTTACTCCCCCATGTTTCGGTAAAGAGTATTCCATGTATAGGTTTTAGGTACTCCATGGAGATATAAAAAAGACAGGGCACAGTCCCCTGTATATAGATAGAGTTCAAGTACTTTCACATGTTTTCGGGTAGGTTCCTCTATTTCATTGTATAGGAATTTGTACCATGATTTTATTTTATAAAACCCAAACAATGATACTTGATTAATTAAAACATAATATTAGACAAGTTTGAGATCAAACCCATGAAGATTATGAATATGAATAAAAAATTGATGAATTCTAATAAGTTGACAAAAGAGTATGAAGATGGTGTGAAAGAGTTTATCAAGTTTGCATAAGATCATGCATGTGACCCTTCTCAAATCCTTTTTCCGTGTTTATGCTGTTGTTATTCAAGAAAAATTAGTCCAGTGGAGTTGGAAGAACACCTGATCTGTCATGGAATAGATCTAAGTTATACATGTTGGAATAAACACGGGGAAAAACGAATGTAGGTAGTGGATCAGATAACACAGTGTTTTATGGATCATCTGATATGATTACAAGCGTGAAAAATGAAGATGATCGTATGGAGGGTGTGATTACAGATTTGAATGATGATGAAGATTGTATTGAGTAAATGACAAGGACAATTGAAGTTGAAATTCTTGATTTCCCAAAATTGTTTGAAAAGTTAAAGAGTTGTGGAAAAATGCCACTATATGCTGGTTGCACTAAATATACAACATTATCAACCATACTAAAGCTGTATAATTTGAAAGTAGGCAACAGGTGGAGTGACGCAAGTTTTACGGAACTACTTGCTCTCTTGAATTATGTGCTCCCAGAAGATAAGGAACTCCAAAGCTGAACACACGATGCCAAAACAAATGCTACAATCGATGGGTATGATCTCTGAAAGAATACACTCCTTCCAGAATGACTGTATATTGTTTTGAAAGGAACAAAAATCACTTAAATAATTCCCAAAGTGTGGTGCTTCTCGATACAATAAAGATGATTCTAGTCCTACAAAAGTTGTGTGATACTTTCCAATCATTCCAATGTTTAGGCGCCTATTTGGAAGTGAGGAGACTACATGAAAATTAACATGGCATGCAGATACAAGAATTAAAGATGGGAAAATATGTCACCCAACATACTCTCCTTAGTAGAAGAGAATTGATCACGAGTATCCTGAATTTGTAAACGAGCTGAGAAACCTTCGTATGGCATTATCTATAGATGGGGTGAATCTTTTTGGTTTTCAAAGCAGCAGTCAAAGTACATAATTGGTTATGTTGGTAAATTATAACTTACCACCGTGGTTATGCATGAAATGAAAATACATCATGTTATCTATTCTTATATCAGGACCAAAACAACCGGGTAATGATATTGATGTTTATTTGGCCCCATTGATAGATGATTTGAAAATATTGAGGGATTCAGGTGTTACGTTGTATGATTCTTACTAAAATGAAGATTTCACTTTGAAATCCATGTTGTACGGGATGATAAACAACTTTCCTGATTATGGAAATTTATCAGGATATAGCATTAATGAAACTAAAGGGTGTCCCATTTGTGAACAAGGTACATAATCAATTAGGTTGAAACATTCATCAAAAACCGTGTTTCTAGAACATCGTAGATTTCTACCCCGATGACATAAGTACCGATCTTGGATGACATCATTCGATGGATGTTCAGAAGAATGTACAACACTGTCTCCACTAACAGGTGATCAATTGTTTGAGAAAGTAAAAGATTTGGACACTACATTTGGAAAACTATTTTCAAAAAACCTTACGGCAACTGGTTGGAAAAAGAGATCAGTTTTTTTTAATTACCATACTGGAATTGGTAGTATATCATACATTTTCTTAATGTTATGCATGTTGAAAAAAAATTATGTGATAGTTTCATCAGAACGTTTCTAAATGCACTCGGAAAAACAAAGGATGTAATTAAGGCTAGATTGGACATGGTTGAGATGTGAATACAAAAAGAGTTGGCACCAGTGAATAGTGAAAAATGAATATTTCTTCCTCCTGCTACTTACACTCTTTCCAGGAAGGAGAGTTATTAGTTTTGAAACTTCTTGAATGATGTAATGTTTCTAGATGGGTATTCATAAAATATAAAGAACATCATGTCAATGAGTGATTTAAAATTAAAGGGTCTGAAATCACATGACTACCATGTTTTGATGCAAGATCTAATTCCTATAGCTTTACGTTGAATTTTTCCCAAGAATGTCTGCCATACATTAAAGAAGCTATGTTTCTTCATCAAATCTATATGCAACAAAGTTATAGACCCGACGAAATTGCCAACTATGGAAAGAGAAATTGCGGTCATATTATGTGAATTGGAAATGTACTTCCCACAGATATTTTTCGATATGATGGTTCATTTGGTGAGAGAGATTTGACTATTTGGTCTTGTACATTATAGATGGATGTACCCCATTGAACTATATATGAAAATTTTGAAAGGGTATGTCAAAAATCGAGGTCGGACAGATGGTTGTATTGCAGATAAATATATTGTTGAGGAAGCTGTTGAATTTTGTACCGAATACCTATCTAGTGTGGAAAACGTTGGCCTACCGAAATCTCGTCACACTGAGCGGCTTGAGGGTGAAGGAATTTCTGGAAGGGAGGTTGTCATAATCAATATTAAAGATCGAGAGCAGGCTCAACTTTACGTTTTGCATAACAGTTTCGACGTTGACCCATATGTTCAAACCCACAAAGAAATTATTAGGCGTTTGAATCCATCTAGGGTTGAAAAATGGATATCAGATAAACATAATTGACAGATTATAGGATGGCTTCGACACTATATTTTTAAGCAGTTATATGAAAATCCAGACTCAATTTCAGAATGACTTTGATGGCTAGCTGGAGGAGAAACTGTGTATGTATTATCTTACAATGCTTATGCAGTTAATGGTTATACATTATATACTAATGAACATGATGAAGATAGTACCATGCAGAATAGCGAGGTTACACTTTTGGTTGAGGCGATGCATGTTTCCAGTGCTAAGGGAAGAAATCCAATTTATGCGAATATGTCATACTTTGGCATCATCAAACGGATATGGGAGTTGGATTATACGAAATTCAATGTGCTGATTTTTCAATGCAAGAGGGTCGATAATAGGAATGCTATTAAAATAGAAGAATTAGGATTCATGAAAGTTGATTTCAGTAAGGAAGGGGAGAAAGATGAACCATTTATAATTCCATCACAGGTAGTACAAGTATTTTATGTTCCAGACCCCACAAATCAAAATCGGCCAATTTTTTTGTTATCAACCAAAACAACTGAAGGGTCAGATGAAAGTTCAATGAAGGATGACCCTTTTATAAGGAATTCACAATAATTTCACAATGGTCCCAATATAGATGGTGTTTTTTAGGTCAAAGGAGACCACAATGAAGGGAATTACATAGTCGATAGAGGAGTTAAATCTCTTCATCCATTAAAGAAAAAAAAGAGAGTAAAATAATCAGGTTATTTGTTTATTGTAATATACATTTTGTTAGGTTATGTTATTATCTTTCCGTTGTTTCTTTTATGTAATATAAATTAAATGTTAAACCACTTTCGTAGATAATGACTTCTGCACCAGCTGATGTGCCCAATCCCGAGGCACAAAAGGTCTCTCAACCAACTGCAGGTGGTCCTAGTGCAGAGCAACAACAGGTTTCTCAACCAGCTGCTGGTGGTCCTAGTGCAGAGCAACAATAGGTTTCTCAACCTGTTATTAATGGTCCCAGTACTGAGGTACAACAAGTTTCTCAACCTATTACTACTATTTCCATTGTTGATGCTAGTGCTTCGGAGGAACATGTCACGACCCGTCCTCGGGGCCCGTGCCGTGACTACCCCAAGCTCGCCTTCTATAGGCCAGGGGCTGGCGACTAGCACCAAGGCATAAATCCCGGTAAAGGGAAGGCATTTCCTTGTAAAGTAAACAACAAACACCATAGAGTAAGCAGGCAGAAGTAAACACTAAGTAAAAACTAGTACAACAGTAAGTGCGGAAAGTAAGTGGGCCAGAATACAAACCCAAACTGAAAGTAAAGTACAACTCGAAAGGGAAAACAGCAACTGAAAAGTAAAGACGCAACGTCGAGTCGTCCACTGGAAGTCCCACCTGAAGGGTGGGTACAGATAGCCTCCACTGCTCCTCGGGTCCAGCCGACCGCTCTGAGTACATCCCACCCAGTGGTCCACCTCCAAGTACCGTCCTGCTCCGCAAGCCTCCACCACGATCAGCGTTGTCCGTCGTCTGTAACCAACACAATGTAGTGCGGGCATAGCCCGTGCATGGGTGAGTATAAGCTGCTCAGTAGGGACCCCGAGACCCCCGAAGGTCTCCCAGAATCCACAAAGGATAACCACAAAGGAAAGATACAATCACGAAGTAACATCCGACACTGCTTAGGTATATGCCCATACATATACCTAAGTCATCAATTCTCGCTCGGCTCCAACATCCGAGCTCAAGTACAACCCAGTACACACAGGAAAGAAAAACATAAATCCACAAAGGATAGCATAAGACAATCCACAAAGGAAAGAAAAAAAGGATTCAGCTCACACAAGATATACTTCTTTGTAAGACGATAGAGATGATCAGATGTAGCCACTGATTCATCTAAGCCGTCGGACCCACAAAGGATCGGTAGGTACTGACCCCCGCAATGACCCACATAAGATTGATCATGAAGTTAAAACCATAACTATTGGGAAACTCCTTCTCTATCAAGTACAGTGGTTATGCCGCTACAACCAAGCGCTTCCCTCTAACCTTGGACTGCTGTAGTACTCCACCTATCGAGTACTGTGGGCCTGCTGCTACAACCAAGCACTTCCCACCATGGGTCTGCTGCTACAACCAAGCACTCCCCCTCATAGCCTCTAGAGGTACTCCTTCTGTTGAGTACCACGGGTCAGCCGCTACAACCAAGCGCTCCTCCGTCGTGGGTCTGCCGCTACAACCAAGCGCTCCCCCGTGATGCTACAACCAAGCGCTCCTCCGTCATGGGTCTGCTGCTACAACCAAGCGCTACCCCTCATAGCCTCCAGAGGTACTCCTTCTGTTGAGTATCGTGGGTCTGCCGCTATAACCAAGCGCTCCTCTGCCACGGGTCTGCTGCTACAACCAAGCGCTTCCCACTAGGCTATCCGTAACACACCGAGTAGTTCGATCAACAGTCGTCATGTCTCAACCAGCTCTAGGGTTTCCGCACACAACATGCTCGTTCTGGGAGGGTCCACTGCACGAGCTAAGAGGTCGATACATCAACTGAAATGTATTCCGGAGTTGATGTATCCCAAGATGTACCATAGTGGTCTCTACCGAAAACACGGAGGATTCCCATTCTGTTTTAATCATCGTCGTAGTCGCAGCCAGCTCTAGGGTTCCCGCACACAGCAAACTCATTCGGGAGGGTCCGCCTCACGAGCTGAGAGGCTGATACATCAACTGACACATAGTCCAGAGTTGATGTATCCAAAAGTTCCGTATCGTCAACAGGAACTCAACGTCGCAGACGGCGCATCAATCGAACGCCCAGTCTGAGAGTTATTGGCTTTTTCGTCCCAGGGGCCCGGTTGGTTTTTAAGGCAAAACCAACCCGACCGTACTCCACCTGTGTTCAAACCTGGGTAAGAGTATTCCAAAAGATCCGTCTCACCTAGAGGAATCCAACAAAGTCTAAGGCACGGCAAACAGACATCCGAAGCTCAAGATATGACCATTTCCGCTCTGAGGGCCTAGTTGGTTTCGTGTACAAACCAACCCAGCTGAACTCGAAGTATTCCAAAACATTGAGTGCGATATACCGAAATGACCATCTCGATCCAATGATCGCATCGCCGCTGACGACACATCGTTCGGAGGCCCGTAGCTCAAGATATGGGTGAAAAACCCAAAAGGGGCTGAAAACGGGGGGTCTGGGCCCGAACCGACCCGGCCCAACCCCCCCTGGGTCAGCCAGAACTGGGCCAACCCGACCCGGGTCCGACTCAATTGGGTGCGACCCGGCCCGGACAGGGCGGCCCAACCCAACCTGGGCGCGACCCGGCCCGGCGGGTCGGCTCGGCCGAGCGGCCGAGCGAGGGAACCACGGCCCCAGGACGCGGGGTCCGCTCCACGACACCTGGACGCAGCTTAAGTCGCATCTCGTCTCCCGGTTCCGAGCGGCCGCGGAACCGCCTCGCCTCCACGGCTTCAGTCTCGGCGGGTTTTTCCGGCGGTGCGCCGGGCGCCGACGAGAGTTTCCGCGGAACACCGGACGCGCTCTGGTGGTCCGTTTTGCGTGCAGTCTTCACCAGTCGTCCTCCCGGGACCCGAGCTTCACTACAAGGCCCTCAAATCTCCCTTGCATCCCCGTTTTCCATCGTCCGCCATTCTACACACCAAGAACGAAAAAAGGGCGGTGGGTTCGGACTTGTGCATTAGTCCGCACCCACCACGTTAGGGGTTTTAAAAGTCTCCCAATCAATCATTGAACAACCGAGAAATAAAAATCACAATGATTTAAAGAATCAAAAACCCATTCCTCGTCGAAGTCATCGAATGAGCATTCTACGCGGAATTGATCGTCACGGAAGAAGAGGATCGGCGCGTTGCGGAAGGGCGTCGCATCGTCGCAGTATATATTATTGCGTCGACGAACTCAAGGTGCCGATCAAAGATTGTCACGGTGATGGTTCATCGTGGAAGAAGCATTGCGGAGGGAGAATTGTCAGCGTCATGTCGTCGATCTCTGGGGGTTTGGCGTTCTTCATCGCCCCTTTTCGGAAGCCGACGTTCTTCGCGTTCTTCGCATTCTTCGTGAAGGAGGATGAAGATCTTAAGTTTCTGTAAAATCCTCTCCAAGAACAATCCACAAGAAGACAAGTGTTGGTCTTATTTTATTAATATGCCAACAGACAAAAATTAAATTAAGAAACGAACAAATTAATTCATAGAATTAATTTTCCGAACTAACTGCCCAATTAATAGGGGCGTTAAGAATTTAAGAAAAATGCGTCTGTTGACTTTATTTAAAAAGAGTTTTCACGGGTGTGTTACTTAGGGGAAAAGAAACGGTGGGGCTCGTGCGAGCCCCAACTCACAAATATCCTACCAAGAGGGTAGGATATTTTGAGTTTCACCCTATCCGCTTCAACTTAGCTTAAGCAGCTTTAAGTGGCTTTAAGCGGCTTTAAGTGAAATAAAATAAAGTTTTTCATACCACATTATTTTATTTCTTAACTTAAAGCCCAAAAATTAAAAACCACACCCGAGCAAACGCAACTCCGGAAGAGGTGTTTCTAAGAAAAATCCGGTACTGCGATTCCATCAGTGCCCTCGGAATTTGATTCCGAGCACCGGTTTAAAAGTTAGAAAAACCCGCTCATTCGTTCACTGAACGTACTCGAGCCAAACTTCTAAAAATGATTACGGGCACACCGGGCCTCAGAATCAGGTGCCGTCAGAGACTGTGTTATTGTAAAATTCCAAAGAAAATTAAGAAAAAAATTTCCTTGAAATTTACGGGTCTTCACATCACTCCAACCTTAGGGATTTACGTCCCCATAAAGATACATCATAAACTAGGGAAACAAATGTGGGTACTGAGAACGCATCTGAGCCTCCCGCTCCCAAGTGCTCTCCTGAAGGTTCCCATGCTGCCATCTGATGCGCACCAGAGGAATCGACCGTCCACGCAAGACCCGCTCCTATCGATCCTTGATCTCCACCGGGACCTCCACAAAAGTCGCCCCATCATCAACGTCTAGCTCCCCATGGTCAATGATGTGTGTCAGGTCATGCACGTATCTCCTCGGCTGAGATACGTGGAAGACGTTGTGCACCCGATGCAACTGAGGTGGTAGAGCCAGGCGATAAGCCACCTCACCAAACCTGCTGAGGACCTGCAATGGTCCGATGAAGAGTGGAGACGACTTGCCACCTCAGCCAAATCTCTGTAATCCACGTCAAGGTGAGACACGCCAGAAGACGTGGTCACCATCCTCGAAATCTAGTGGCCTCCCCCTTCTATCAGCACAAGACTTTTGTCGGCTCTGAGCTGTCCTCATCCGCTCATGGATGACTTGTACCTTTCTGGTCCTACAAGAGCTGCTGAGATTTCTTCTTTTCCGAGAAGAGAAATCCGGTCTCATCCCCTGGATGAACCACGTTCTTCGCCTAATACAGTCAATCCCGTCATGGATGATACTAACCCATGCGAAGGATGAAGTCTTAAGGCCTCAACACTACTACCAAGAGATCCAACCGTTACTCTCACCTCCAAGGGGTGAGTCACACTGTCAGCATCAGTGTGTGGTCACTGGGTCTCCTCCAGTAGGTATCTCAAAGTGAGGGTCAAGTCAATGGTTTTTTAAACTGGAACCTCTTAGTAACAACATAAAGAGAGGACAGGAAGGTAAACGCCAAAAGAAGAGTGTCTTTTATAACTGCAGCTCAAAGTACAAAGACACAAAACATCTAAAAACATCAACAATGCTAGAAGTGACATAAAAAAAGGCTCCAGGTCTGGAGCTAGTCCCGCTCCTGTCCATATGCTCTCGGAGCTCCATGATCGTAGGCCTCAACTGCCTGAAGATGAGCTCTCCCATGTCCACCAGCTCCCTGCGGTCGGGGTGGACCTCCTGGTGGTGGTGGTGGAAACACCTCGAAGCGTCGTCCACCTCCAGCTGCATGGCCAGTTCCCCTTCCACGGTCTCCTGCTCCATGCGATCCGCCTCGATCGAACCTCTGCCTCTGCCTGGGAGGTCCTTCGTTCATCTGCTGGTCATCCGTATGGCGGGTCGGACAGTCACGAGCCATGTGACCAACCCCGCCACAGGAGTAACACTGTCCGCTCATGGTAAGTCTTTGTCCACCCTGGGTGCCTCGCACAAACGATCTTGTGTCACGCGGTTGACCACCGGTAGGTCTAGTCCTCTTGGACCCCCGCGTCATCTGTCTACTGCCTACCGCAGAAGACTCTGTCGCATGCCGGCTAGTGGTGGGTCCTGCTGCTGGAGACTGCTCAGCAAGGAAACTCTCCACTAAGAGGGCTCGCTCCAACACCCCTGTCTGTGTCGGAATGTTGTGAGAAACAACTGAAACTCTGATCTCTTGCCTGAGCCCCTTCTCGAAGGTTCGAGCCCTGAAGAATGGGTCCCGTACCATGTCCGTGGAATAGCGCGAGAGATCGGTAAACCTCGCCGCGTACTGGGCTACTGTTATGCTGCCCTGCCGCACCTGTAGTAGCTCCTGGATGTGCACCGCTCGAAGGGTGGTTGGGACAAACTCTGTGCGAAAAAGGATCTCAAAGTCCGTCCAAAGGAGTGATGCCTCGTCGTGCACCTGGAGCATCAATCTCCACCATCTGCCTACTGCCGCATGTAGGAGGCTCGCTGAAAGGACCACCATAAGGTCTGCTGGTGTCCTCACTAACCGGAAAACACGTACAACCGCCTCCAGCCAGTCCTCGGCTGCCTGGGGGTCCGTCTCCCCATGGAACCTGGGCGGTCGCTGGTGATGGAACTCATGCAGTGAACTAAGGCAACATGCATCGTCCGCGGCTGGGGCTAGAATCATCGGTGGCTCGACGGGTAGAGGTACTGCCGGTGCCTCTGCTATCAAAGGGCCATGCACCGAGGCCTCGTCGCTCGGCGAGCTGTCATCACGCTCAACTCTCGGAACCCTAGCTGGCTGCCATCATGGGGCCATCCTAAAAAGGAAACAGGTGCGCCACGGTCATAACAGTATACCTGGTGAGCTGATACAAGTAATCACAAAGAAAACTTGAAACACACATGCAATCAATGTTTTCCTGCATTAAGTCGGAAATCAGAAGTCAGGGTCCTGGTGTACGGATACGTCGGCCGCCACACCAACACTGGGCTCCCTAGACTAATAACCACACTCAATACGCTTAACACTATTGTTTCACATAGAAAAGATCAGAGTCCCAAGGTTTCACGGTAGAACTAAACTCCTCTGATACCAATTTGTCACGACCAGTCCTCAGGGCCCGTGCCGTGACTACCCCAAGCCTGCCTTCCATAGGCCAGGGGCTGGCGACTAGCACCAAGGCGTAAATCCCGGTAAATGGAAGGCATTGCCTTGTAAAGTAAACAACAAACACCACAGAGTAAGCAGGCAGAAGTAAACACTAAGTAAAAACTGGTACAACAGTAAGTGCGGAAAGTAAGTGGGCTAGAATACAAACCCAAACTGAAAGTAAAGTATAACTCAAAAGGGAAAACAACAACTGAAAAGTAAAGCCGCAACGTCGAGCCGTCCACTGGAAGTCCCACCTGAAGGGTGGGTACAGATATCCTCCACTGCTCCTTGGGTCCAGCCGACCGCTCCGAGTACGTCCCACCTAGTGGTCCACCTCCAAGTACCGTCCTGCTTCACAAGCCTCCACCACGATCAGCGCTGTCTGTCGTCTGCAACCAACACAACGTAGTGCGGGCATAGGCTTTGCACGGGTGAGTATAAGCTACTCAGTAGGGACCCCGAGACCCCCGAAGGTCTCCCAGAATCCACAAAGGATAACCACAAAGGAAAGATACAATCACGAAGTAACATCCGACACTGCTTAGGTATATGCCCATACATATACCTAAGTCATCAATTCTCGCTCGGCTCCAACATCCGAGCTCAAGTACAACCCATTCCACACAGGAAAGCAAAACATAAATCCACACATGATAGCACAACAAAATCCACAAAGGAAAGCAAAACAAGATTTAGCTCACACAGGATATACTTTTTCATAAGACGATATAGATGATCAGATGTATCCACCGATTCATCTAAGCCGTCAGACCCACAAAGGATCGATAGGTACTAACCCCCGCAATGACCCACATAAGATCGATCATGAAGTTGAAACCATAACTATTGGGAAACTCCTTCTCCATAAAGTACAGTGGTTATGCCTCTACAACCAAGCGCTTCCCTCTAACCTTGGACTGCTGTAGTACTCCACCTATCGAGTACTGTGGGCCTGCTTCTACAAACAAGCGCTTCCCACCATGGGTCTTCCGCTACAACCAAGAGCTCCCCCTCATAGCCTCTAGAGGTACTCCTTCTGTTGAGTACCACGGGTCAGCCGCTACAACCAAGCGCTCTTCCGTCGTGGGTCTGCCGTTACAACCAAGCGCCCCCCTGTGCTGCTACAACCAAGCACTCCTCCGTCGTGGGTCTGCCGCTACAACCAAGCGCTCCCCCTCATAGCCTCCATAGGTACTCCTTCTGTTGAGTACCGCGGGTCTGCCGCTACAACCAAGAGCTCCTCCGCCGTGGGTCTGCTACTACAACCAAATGCTTCCCACTGGGCTATCCGTAACACACCGAGTCGTTCGATCAGCAGTCGTCATGTCTCAACCAGCTCTAGGGTTTCCGCACACAACATGCTCATTCCGAGAGGGTCCACTCCAAGAACTAAGAGGTCGATGCATTAGATGACATGTAGTCCGGAGTTGATGTATCCCAAGATGTACCGTAGTGGTCACTGCCGAAAACACGGAGGATTCCCGTTCTGTTTTCATCATCATCGCAGTCGCAGCCAGCTCTAGGGTTCCCGCACACAGCAAGCTCGTTCAGGAGGATCCACTCCACGAGCCGAGAGGCTGATACATCAACTGACACATAGTCC
Organism: Viscum album; assembly: GCA_963277665.1. NCBI lineage: Eukaryota > Viridiplantae > Streptophyta > Magnoliopsida > Santalales > Viscaceae > Viscum > Viscum album. The sequence continues at coordinate 797,828,884 of OY728150.1, read as the reverse complement.
AGAGTTGATGTATCCAAAAGTTCCGTATCGTCAATAGGAACTCAAAGTCGCAGACGGCGTATCAATCGGACGCCCGGTCTGAGAGTTATTGGCTTTTTCGTCCCAGGGGCCCGGTTGGTTTTTATGGCAAAACCAACCCGACCGTACTCCACCTGTGTCCAAACCCCGGACGTAGTATGCCAAAAGATCTGTCTCACCTAGAGGAATCCAACAAAGTCGATGGCACGTCCAACGGACTTCTGAAGCTCAAGATATGAGCGTTTCTGCTCTGAGGGCCCGGTTGGTTTCGTGTACGAACCAACCCGGCTGAACCCGAAGTATTCCGAAACCGTGAGTGCGATATACCGAAATGACCGTCTCGATCCAAGGATCGCATCGCCGCTGACGGAGTGTCGTTCAGAGACTCGTAGCTCAAGATATGGGCGAAAAACCAAAAAGGGGCCGAAAACGGGGGGTCTGGGCCCGGACCGACCTGGCCCAACCCCCCCTGGGTCGCCCAGAACCGGGTCGACCCGACCTGGGTCCGGGTCCGACCCAGTTGGGCGTGACCCGGCCCGGCGGGTCGGCTCAGCTGAGCGGCCGAGCGAGGGAACCGCGGCCCCCGGACGCGGGGACCGCTCTGCGGCACCTGGACGTGGCTTAAGCCGCGTCCCGGTTCCGCGCGGTCGCAGAACCGCCTCGCCGCCGCGGCTTCAGCCGCGGCGGGTTTTGTCGACGGCGCGCCGAGCGCCGCCGCGCCGGTGGGAGTTTCCGCGGACCACCGGACGCGCTCCGGTGGTCCGTTTTGCGTGCGGTCTTCGCTAGTCGTCCTCCCGGGACCCGATCTTCATTGCAAGGCCCTCAAATCACCCTTGCAGCCCCGTTTGCCGTCGTCCGCTGTTCCGCACACCAAGAACAAAAAAAGGGCGGTGGGTTCAGACTTGTGCGTTAGTTCGCACCCACTGCGTTAGCGGTTTTAAAAGTCTCCCAATCAATCATTAAACAACTGGGAAATACAAATCACAAAGATTTAAAGAATCAAAAACCCCTAACTCATCAAAGTCGTCGAACGAGTGTTCTACACGGAATTGATCGTCGCGGAAGAAGAGGATCGTCACGTCGTGGAAGGGTGTCGCGTCGTCGCGGTATACGGCATTGCGTCGACGAACTCAAGGTGCTGATCAAAGATTTTTGCGGGGATGGTTCGTCGTGGAAGAAGCGTTGTGGAGGGAGAATCGTCGGCGTCATGTCGTCGATTTCTAGGGGTTTGGCGTTCTTTGTCGCCCCTTGTCGGAAGCCGGCATTCTTCGCATTCTTCGCGTTCTTCGCGTTCTTCGTGTTCTTCGCGAAGAAGGATGAAGATCTTAAGTTTCTGTCAAATCCTCTCCACGAACAATCCACAAGAAGACAAGTGTTGGTCTTATTTTATTAATATGCCAACAGACGAAAATTAAAGTAAGAAACGAATAAATTAATTCATAGAATTAATTTGCCGAACTAACCGCCCAATTAATAGGGGCGTTAAGAATTTATGAAAAACGCGTCGGTTGACTTTATTTAAAAAGGGTTTTCGTGGGTGCGTTACTTGGGGGAAAAGAAAAAGTGGGGATCGTGCGGGCCCCACCTCACAAATATCCTACCAAGAGGGTAGGATATTTTGGGTTCCACCCTATCTGCTTCAACTCAGTTTAAGTAGCGTTAAGTGGCTTTAAGAGGCTTTAAGTGAAATAAAATAAAGTTTGTCGTACCACATTATTTTATTTCTTAACTTAAAGCCCAAAAATTAAAAACCACACCCGAGCAAACACAACTTCGGAAGAGGCGTTTCTAAGCAAAAACCAGCACTGTGATTCCATCGGTGCCCTCATAATTTGATTTCGAGCACCGGTTCAAAAGTTAGAAAAACCCGCTCGTTCGTTCACTGAATGTACCTGAGCCAAACTTCGTAAAATGATTCCTGGAACACCGGGCCTCGGAATCAGGTGCCGTCAGAAACTGCGTTCTTGTAAAATTCCAAAGAAAATTAAGAAAAAAATTTCATTGAAATTTACGGGTCTTCACAGAACATATTGATGACACTTCTGAGGAAATTGTAGGAAATGAAACCCTGAAAGTACAAAAAAAAATAGGAGCATCGTAGTTTGAAAGTGTTAGCCAAAATACTTAAGGAAAAAGCAAAAGGCATCAAATTTGAGGTTGGATGAAATAAGAGAGCCCAACATGTTAATCCCAACAGAGCCATCTTTAGTATTTACATTGGAATCGTCACTCGACAATGTGTGCCGATTAATGTACAGTCGTGGAAACATGTTGTCACCAGGTTGAAGACACGAATGTGGGAAGAGATTACGGTAACATTATGATATCATTTTTTAATTTATTAAAATAAAATATCAAAACATTGACTTACTCTTCATTATCCATTTCATAGTGCATTTATAGTAGATTCCTCACACAAGGAATATGTATTAAGAGTTTCAGGAAGGATTCATAGAGGTTTCTATACAATTTTAATTAAATATCATATTAAAGATGATGAAGGGAAAATCAAGCCACACCCACCTCCTCTTTATGCACACTTGACATCCCAAGGAGCGTGGGATACGTTTAGCAACCATCGTGGGGAGAATACTTTTCAGGTACATTGTGTGGGGTAATACATTGTTTGACGTTGTTTGTATTCAACACTTTGATTGACAGTTTTTTATTTATGAAACAACAACTGAGTGCTGAAAATAAAAAATGTGCAACAGAACCAGCGTACCCTTACCGTAAATCAAGGATGGGGTACGATTCACTTTAGAAAAAATTGGTACGTCTTATAAATCTACCGTACTACTTGTATATCACATAAAACAACACCATAACCATGTTTCTCTGTTTATATGTAGATTAATTAATTGAAATCGAAAGCCATATCCATCCCACGCCATGTGATATGGAAGGAGGCTCATGTAAATAAATAGGGGATACTGATAGATAAAAACACACCAAGATTGTGGGAAACATGTGTAAGTATGACATAATATAAATTTGATTTTCTTTAAATCACTATTACATTACAATGACTACTTATTTTTCTATATTTTCTATCTAACATATTCATAGGAATAAACAACAACCGCACCAGATGCAGACGTACTTTCAGCAGCCTTGAAGCAGCTAGAATAGTATGGTCACGTTAGAGGTGTGGGTTTTGGGGTGACACCCCGATCATATCCTCAAAAACAAAAACAAGCGGAGGATCAAAATGAAAAAAACGGTAAAGCTATAATAAAAATTAGCTATTTTTCAATAATAATTACAATACCAGAGAGGGATGATAGCAACATTGATGGGGGAGAGGCAAAGAGAAGAAACAACTCAACAACAACCCGTGTATGATGATCCTGCCCCACACCCCACTAGCTTTGAGGCGAGCCATTCCCCTAAAAAACTTGACTTAACTGAGGTAATAAATGTTTTAATAATTGTTTTTGTGAAATTTTATTCACATAGACACTGATACCTTTCCTGTACTAATATTCTACAGGGTGAAAATGACTGTGATTTATATCTATAAACTCCCACCTATCGCCTTGTAGCGAGGGCTACGGTGTTCAATACGCAGAACGACATGCTACACAACTGACAGCTTCCAAAAAATCATCTCAGAGTGTTGATTAACGTAGATAATGAGCCGAGTGCCGAGCTACCTGTTCCAAATGATGACGACGACATTCATACGGTTGAACAAGCTGTTGAAACATTCATTGAATGGCCGAAAAGTCTTGTAAAAATACATGTCGACAAGTAGGTATCCATTTCTAATTTATTTTTTAAGCCGGACCTTTAACATTTAATGGAAAAATGTCTGAACCGATGAATGTTATTACAGAACGACAAAGAGAAGGGGGTGAAACAAAATATCATCTCAAAACTATCTCAATGATCAACTAACCGATTGAAACAGTCTACTGAGAGCACCTTCACCCTGCCCGTTCTATATCCACAGTTAATATCATTGCAGGCTCATGTGGATTCAATGTTGATAGGCAAAAATGGTCACACAATTGTTTTTGAAAAAAATATGTACGAAGAAGAAACATCAGATTTCATTAGTGCTGAAAATGTAAATGAAATCCTCAAGTATGAATGGCTAGGTGCCTCAGTTATAAATGTATACATGAGGTATGTTTTCATGATTTTATTTTATAAAACCTGATATACTCTTATAATTATGACTAAGTACATTTTATATTTTTTACAGGCATATATATGAAAAAAATTTGAAGAGATTTCCCCATGAACAAAAATTTGGACTCGTTAGTCCTCACACCACCTCTTCAAAAGAGGAAATAGATTCTGATAAAGTGGCTAAAATAATGTAATCCCTGCTCAAATAATTTGAAAACAAAATTACGGATGATAGACTCTTTTTAATACCAACGATGCAGGGGTAAAACTCTACAATTTAATCATATCAACTACATTTTTAATTCTTTATTTACTTATGAATTTTTGTATTTTTAGGCAGTATTGGATGTTGATTGCAGTCAATTTGGATACTCCAAAGATTTATATTCTGGATTCAATGCATGGATATCCAACAAACTGACCATGTATAATGGATTTTGTTAATTTGTAATACACTAGATCCAATATTTTAAAACTAAACATCTAGTTATATAATTTATGTTATCTTTTAATGAGGATTCTGTTATGATAGGGCGGTGCATAAATATCGTCTAATGCATAGAATGAATCCATGATTTAAGGATAAGAATGCCTACAAGATCTACAACTGGAAAAGTATCCTAGTATATATAATAAAATTTCTCTATCCAAACACATATCAAAAAAATTACTTATTGTTGTTGATGTTTCTATAGTGTCTAAAACAAACAAACGGAAAAGTATGTGGTTATTATGTTTGTAAATTTATGAAAGAGATTGTATTTTGTCAACAAACTAGAATCTCTGACGAGGTATTTTTGAAAATAATTACGAGTTCATTTAAAATATTTTTTAATCCTTTGTGTATTTATATTTTTTCAGTAATACCATGACTGTCGCAGATACTCATATTTAGAAGATGATATAGATGTGTTTAGAAATGAATAGGAAACATACCTGATGGAAGATTGTACACAAATAGGATGAAGGCGAATTCCTACTAATGTTATCCATATATTATCATTGATATCTCCTTTTTTTACACTTATTGAGCATATATGATCACCCCTCATTATGTTTTATATCCTTAGGTTATGAAGAATGGTTTTAGAAATGATTTTTCGTTCTAGTAAAGCATAACTCATTGGACTACACTGGTTGATAGTGTGGAAGTTGACTGATGCATAGTAATTCAGTCCACTCACGAGAATCTTAAAAGCTTGATGGGAACCAATATCTTGTATTTTCAATTTTCTAATTTTAGTTTCCCTTATATGTGGGTGGGGGTGTCCAAGAGAGAGGGGGTGTCCAAGAGTGGGGGGGGGGGGGTGTCCAGGAGGGGGTGTGTCCAAGATGGAGGGGGTGTCCAGGAGGGGAGGGAGGGGGTGTGTCTATAAGGGAGGGGGTTTCCAGACAATGATCCATTCAATTCCATTAAATACAAATAATATACAATGGGTAGATCACTTATAGAGTATCCTGAAGTGGGTCTGCAGTGAGGCATCAAAAGTTCCAACCAACCAAACCAATTCTAAGCCCATGTAAAGGCCTAATAATTATATTCCAGTTCAATTTGAGGCCCAATATATCTTATTTAATGTCATAAAGACCCAACATATACATCATTTACCTTTATCACATTATATTTATGTGAAATTTTGTTCCTATTCCTCCAATATATTTTTTCTTTGGTGTTTTTACTTGATTTTTTAAACTGTATCTCTTCAAAATATATATGAATTTATAATTCATATTATTGAATGATGGTGTATGATTAATAATTATTCCATTATCAAATAGATGATGAAAATATAGTTGGATAAAAAAGGTTATTAATGGATATACACTAAATAACTAGGAGGGAGAGGGTGTCCAGGAGGGGAGGAGGGGATATCCAGAAGGGGAGGGGGCTATCCAGGGGGGAGGGAGGGGGTTGTCCAGGGAAAGGGAGGGGGGATGCAAGGGGAGGGAGGGGGGTTGTCCAGGAGGAGGGAGGGGGGCTGAAGGTGGGGTGGTGGGAGGGAGGGGGTTACAAGGGGATGGGGGGCTGTCTAGGGGGGATGTATCGGGGAGGGAGGGAGGGGGTTTTCCAGAAAGGAGGGGGTATCTAGAAGGGGAGGGGGGGGGGAAGTCTAGGAGATGAAGGGGGGCTATCCAGAAGGTGGGAAGGGGGATGTCCAGGGAAAGGGAGGGATGTAAGGGGAGGGAGGGGTTTCTGTCTATGGGAGGGGGGGGGGTGCTCTCCACCTAAATATGGACATGTAGGGGGGCTATAAGGGGGGGGGGAGGGCTTTCCAGGGGTAGAGAGGGGGCTGTCTTGGGGAGGGGAGGGAGGGGGTTGTCTAGGAAGGAGGGGGTGTCCAGTAGGGGAGGGGGGGGGGGGGGGGCTGTCCAAAAGGTGGTAAGGGGGACGTCCAGGGAAAGGGAGGGTTTTAAGGGGAGGGAGGGGGGTTACGTCTAGGTGAGGGAGGGGGGGTGATATCCATGGAAATATGGGCATGTAAAGGTTGTAACAAGTAACAATTTACATTTTATTAATGTATTCTGTCATATTAATGTTTAATTTATTTCATTATTGTATTACTAACATAATATTTGTTTTCTTATATAGGTGAAATCTTTTTTCTTGAGTTAGAATACTTTGTTCATAAACTAATACCATGGACGATGATTTTTTATAGCGGATCATGGATGCAAAAAGGATGAAACATCAATTTTTTTTAACTTTTTGTTGGATAATTGTAATTATAACAAAATTAAACATTGTTTGAAATGTATATAGTAGTGTGTTGTTTTGTATTCATGATTTCAAGTATATGTACACAACATTTTTGTTCTTCTATGCTTTGTGTGTGGGTGTTGTTTCTGTTGTGTGCAGGTATTGTGCAGGTTCTGGGATTGCACAAGAAATTAGGCCTTTATTAGCGCTAATTAAGAACTGATAAATGGATAATATATCAGTGATTTATTAGCACTGATAAAGGTAGTATTTATCAGCACTGATATATTATCCATTTATCAGCACTAAAAATAGCGCTGATAAAGGCCCACCTTTATCAGTGTTTGGAAATCACTGATAAATGCCCACCTTTATCAATGCTTTTTTAGCACTAATAAAGGTCCTCCTTTATCGGCACTATGTTTAGCGCTGAAAAATGGGATCCCCCATTTATCTTCACTGAGATTAACAGTGATTTTTTAGCTCTGTTAAAGGCGGGTTTTAGCACTATTATAATCCCTATTTTTAGTAGTGCCTCATCACATGAAACTTTCTTTAATTACCTATAGGTTAAGGTCTCTATGATTACAAGAATAATTATTTAATTTCTCAATCCTCATCTCATACCCAACCACTCACCGACATTCCATATCAACCATTTCTCATGCACAACTAGCACAACATAAAATTTCCACATGCAATAGGTGTACATACCATACCACACGATTCAAGACCCGAATCACTCTCCCAAAAGTCAACCATAAACATGGTCAAGTAGACCATGCTACACAACACATAGATTTTATTGTTCTAGGAGCTCCCTTGGAACTTCTTTTTAAAACTGGGAACCTCATTTATTCCATGATTTATGGAATGATCTCCCATATCATTAAATCATTTCAAAAGATAAAGCATCAACCATAAAACCACTAGTTAATAAGGCCAGGTGACCGAACAATCCTACCCATCAAATCCAGTCTGGATATAAAATAAATATAGGTTATTTTTAGATAACCAATGGCATCAACATGTCTAAATAGAAAAACCCAAGCACCTTTCATGCATCAGTCTTAGAAAAAACATATAATGAAGCTTACTACCACCACAAGTATCTATAAACTTGATCCAACCTCTCTTACATGTTTCCCTTGATCAAAAAAAATGTTTTTGACTCATTAGGGTCTGAATTTAAACTATGACCCTATAGGTTTCCCACCTAGACCTACTATTCAAGGATCAAAATAGGGATACTAGGTCTATCCACCCAATCCTAAGGTCTCTTGCATGAGAACCGTATTCCAAATATTGTATCTATTACATGGTATCCAACCTATTTAAAAAAATATCTCAAAAGAGGAAAAATAGAAGGAAGGAAAAAAGGATGATCAAACTATAAGGATCAAAACCCATCAACCTAGAAATATAAAAAACTATCAACGTAGGTGTAACAACATCACCTACCAAGCATCAGGATACCAAGACCCGATCCTCTCCGAGTATCCTCATAGGGGAGTGATTTCTAAAGGGTTATGATATGAAAATAAAAAGGATAAAGAGATGAAACTGATCAAGTATGCACATACCATAATACCCCCCCTAAGGTTATACTTACTAGAAAACCACCTGCCTACACAAGGGTGACTTTTAATTATCTAAGAGTCCTACCAAAATTAGCTGGTCAAACAATAAGTACTTACCTTGCATAGAATATTTTCTAAAAAAATCTATTGGTTTTTCATTTCCAAGGGTGCTACCTCAACCAGTTTGGACCCTAATTTTAATATAAGGCATCAAATTTTAATACTAGATTCACTTAAAAATGGTCATTAGGATCAACCAAATATCATTTAATTCCAACATAAATGAAAAAGGAAACTAATATCTATAGGCAGTGTACTAGTTCCCAACTAAGGAAACTCTAAGAATCATTAGAACTAACCCATACACTAGGTCCATTCATGATCAACACCTCTAATGGTTATATTTAATTTGTTACATCATTTAAACTTTATTATAAACTTTAAAGAGGATAAAGTATAAGAATTATCATATACTAATTATATTAGTCAAAACAACATTGGTCACCTATTTAGATTACACCTTACAAAATTCTAGGGAAATTATATCATAATTTTCTTTGACCCATTCATTTATCTATAAGTTCTCACAACTGTCTTAGTTAAATAAACTGTAAATTCCAAGCTATAGAGGAAATAACTATTTAGGTAGTAACTAGAATTTTAATTAATTAGCACCTCATATCAATAAATCTAAAAAGTAGTAAAAATGTATTTTATCATTTAAGGGGAATTGGTTCTGCAAGATACCATCATACATTTATACGAAACACTGTATAAGTATCTATAAAAACATTAAAAACCCATCCCTTTTAACATGAATATACCCCATGTGGTTAAGCACTAAGTATGAAACTAAATTTAATGCTACCTACAAGGGTCCCTCTATGCCAACTTGGGATTAATTATATGGTCAACCATTCCCAATTTATGGATTCAGTGCTTTATAAATAAAAATTTACATCTCATTTATATGAAACAATTAATAATAAATTTATCAACAATTTACCACACCCTCAACAGGGTTATCTCATAGATATAATATGCTTAAACTCACCTAAAAGGTCCAAGTGAAGCATATAAGGATTAAATTATATGGGTTTTCATTGCCATGTTATAGTGGTACAATCCTTTATAAGTTGTAATTTCCACACCATTTAACTGAAATCCATAATAAATTAATTGAATTTATTTTAAATTAACCAATTACTTGGAATTTTCAAAATTTAATTTCAAAATGATTTCATTTCTTTAATTTACCATAGGTTAATTAAATATAATTCTACCATAAAGAGATGAATAAAAATATCATTTAGGTTTATGTTGACACTTTATTTAACCAACCTTACATCATGACTATAACAAGGAACATATCACATTAGTATATAATATGGATAGGCATGTAAATAATAACACAAGAATGGTATACAAAACATAATTCTAAATAATCACCCTTGCATGGTATACATGTAAGAATGTAACATAATATCACATTCATGATATATAGGTAAGCATACTAATGACATGTGAATCCAATGTTCTTGAAATGATACATGAATAAAACCCTTCAATTTCCATACCGGTCCAAGAGTTAAATATCATAAATCAGTTATCCAATAGAAATAAAATAACCACTCAAGGTGAAATAACAATAAAATGTAATAATGAATAACATGAACAACAATACCATCCTGAAAAACTTAATATTTCTCTCATACGTGGGTTGTCCATTCCTATAAATGATCTTTTTACCATGTTATAACACATTCCAAATCTCCTCTATACCTTCCCAAAATATTAATATAAGTGAAAACATGATTTTTGTAATGACCCAAAATTTTATTAATGAAAATTCCTTTTGATTTAATTAAATGTATTATTATGTAAAATGGTTATATAACATATGAATTTACTTGGTTTTATGTTTTTGTATTTTAAAATACCATTAATAATTGTTACAATTTCTAATATAGTCTTTGAACAATGACTACATGATTATTATAAATACAGGGCTTTAATAAATCTAATTTACACAGAAAAAGGAAGTGATGGCCTCATCTAGTAGAATTTCTACATATGAAGACCATTTTTCGAAGCTCAGAAAGGATGTGGTGTCATTTAGATTCTCTATTAACCAAGACCAAGTTGAGCTTTAACATGTTAATCTTGAACATAACCGCCTACGAGAGAAGTGGAAGTTAATAGATATTATCACCCCATAGATGTTATCTGAGCCTCCCCAAGAATATATCACCATCACAAACCTTACCCTTAGGTCTTATATGGTTGTTATAGGGGGTTATGTAACAATGCCATATCACCATTATTATGTGAATTTTTTTATATATAGAATAAAGAATATACATTCATTTTACTGTTGTTACTTTGTAAATCGTTTTTAAAGAACAAATTGTATTTTTATTTAATATTAAATTAAGAAATATATTTTTATGAATTAATGTATTTTATAATTAAATAATATTTTAATAAATTATTATTAATAAATTATTTTTTATTAAATATAAATGATCACCTAATTTTTATGAATACAATTGTAATTTTTATTAATGTTTGAAAGCTGTTTTTGTCAAAACCCATGAATTTTTGATAAATGTTAGTTTTTATTTTAAAAGTAAAAATTCACATATTTAGAAAATTATTTAGGTAAAATTAATATCATTTTTGGAATCAGGACATCAAAATTATTCAATGGTGATTTTTTCATAATTTTTTGAGACAGTCAAATTTTTGGGTAAAAATTAAATACCATTTAAATATATAATGTGTTTTATGACATAATAATGAGCCAATAGTGATGTAATAAAATATATTAAATGGTATGTTCTTCCAATATATGTTTTGTCTTTAAAATAATGTGATTTTAGGTTTGTTTTATTTATTTTACAAAGCTTTAGTGGACCTTCCAAGACTTATAAAACATTTTAACATTTTAAAATGATTTCCTTGAGAGTGTGACTCACCTCCACATAAGAAAGCCTAATATTTTAATAATTTAGGCCATTTACCTTATAAAATAATGTTTTCTACTACCCTTTGGACAAAACCATGGGCAAAAACCATGGGTTGGTTTGTAGTTTTGATTAGTTTAATGTGTAGTGTCTAAAACCTAAATAATAAAGAATACCCTCTCTTTTCCTATATAAACCCACCTAATATCCCCTTTATCTTCACTCAAAACCCTTGAATAATGTACCTACTATCCCTAATCTCTCTTTTATCCTCTCAAGGAACCCCAATCTCCAAAAACTCTTCTCTAAATCCCCTCCCAAGCCTTTGTGATCACAATTCCATGTAAGGGATTTCTTCCTCACTCATTTTTTGTGCAAGTTTATTTATGTTGATATACCCTTTTATTTTCAATTAAAAATGTTGGGGTATAATTTTGAACCTCCCATATACTTCCCTCATTATGTTTTAATGATGATATACCCCTTTATCTCTCATTAATTCCCCCAATGTACACCTTTTACCATACCGAAATTCCGTAAGGGATTTCTCTCTCCTCTTTTACATCCAAGCAATTGTTTTGTTTTATGAATATAAATTCCATTACATATTATGGGACATGTTTCTATATAAACCCTTTCTATATATTTCATTTATAAATGATGATATACCCCTTTCTATCCCATAAACCCATTTTTCAATTTCTATTTGATGTCATTATGCTGCCAAAGTTACACCAAAACTTCCTTGCCAAAATCATCATGTAAATGAATACCATACCCATTTATCTATCAAGGGTATTAAACTTTATGCACATGTAATTTTTTATTTAGGAATTAAATTTTTTAATCCCACATATCTTATTCATGGAATAAATTATGATGTTTAATGAATCCTTTTTGTATGATCTATGTGGAACACTAATGCATGAAATGAAATGATTAAGAAGGGTGTGCCCTGATAGCGCTCCAATGCATTGGGTAAAGATTAGTATCATGACAAATTAAGTGAAATGAGGGTTTACTCATGCTAATTAAAGTAAAATTATGGTTTAATCATGCTCCATGTGCAATTATATTTGACTCATGCTAGTATCATGTTAAATGTTGATGCCAAATTTCCATGTTATGATAATCATGCTATATCATGCCTTTATTTACATGTTTCTCTTGTGATCCATTGATATGAATATTTCCTAAAATGAACTATATTCTTCATGTTATTCCTTTTTTACTCCCTTACTAGGCTTTATATCTTACCCTTTTCTTATGCATGTCCTTTGGTTATCCCATAAAATTCTATGTACAAAGGAATGTTATGGTCATGTAAAAGAAGTTTTCAATAAAGATGTTGTGTTTTATGTTCTAAATTGTTATGTAATATTCACAATTTCACAATACACTATACCTATATATCCTTAGAGTTTTCTTAAGTGCATGTTTAGGTAATAAATCATGTTTATGTGTGTAATAATGAGCATGTTGTTATAGTTGGTGTCATAGGATTGGTTTAGTAATTTTTGGATTAGGATTAAAAAACCATATTAAAATAATTAGGGATAAGACTAAGTATAATAAAAACATCCCTAAATTTTTGTGAGTATTGAGTAAGTGGTTTATCAAGCAAACAAATCTCTGTCTAGATACGAGCAGGAAGAGGTGGCTCTAGCACACATGTATCTAGGGGTAAAACTCAAAAACACTGCTTTGAGATAGACTTAAATGGGAATTGGTGTAAGATAATGGTACTTGATTAAATCTTGGTTATGACACTCCCAAGGGATATGCTTTGATAAATTCATAATCTTAGTATGAACCATTATTAATGGAATTAAAAAAAAAATACCCCTAAGAATATATGTTGGGAAGTAGATCATGGATAACATAGATAAGTTAAGGAAATAATATTAATTTATAAGTTATCCCTTTTTTTAATTGGATTCCCCTTTATGGGTTACCCCTAACATTCCTTATATTCCATCTAATGGCCAGTAATAGGAGGACTTGTGCTAATAACTGATGCGAAGATCAATGTGATGATTGTTCTAATGAGATTACCAATCTGATGGGAGCGGGAATAGAAAACTTTAACATGATACTCTCTTAGTTAACTCATGTTTTGATTAGAAATATGGGTTATAGCATCCCACCTTTTTAATACAAAACTTTTCATTACATTTTACATACAGAGGATCTTTAAAGTCTAGTGTCTTGGAAATAAAGAACAATAAAACTTGAATACAATATAAAACATTATTCTAATCCACTTTCAAGGCTTCATCATAAGATCATCCTAAGTACAATTACTACCTTTCATATCCTGGAGACATACATCAAAGGAAAGGGTGATCAGAAGACTCAGTAAGGGTAAATAAGGTAATCAATGTACTTGTGATATCAATAAGAACTTGAATAACAACATAAAGATATGATCAATGGAAGTATAGGCATATCATAATGAAAATAACTTGAAACATAACTTGAATATATGGCTACAACATTTCATTTAGACATTCATGAACATATCACCAAGGTCCATCCCCAAGGTGTCATAAAAATTACCAATGTTATTCACCAAGGTATCGTGAAACTTGTCATCTCTAGAGATAAAATCTTTACCCAATGCATTAGAGCGCTATCATGGCGCACCCTTAATATGTATTTACTTACATGTGAGCCGCATATATCATATTAAAACATTTCATAAATAACCCCTAGAGAATAAAATAAATGGGTTTCATTTCAAAATCGTGACATTTTAAAAGCTCTTAAAAATATGATCATTATATCATTCATAACCCATGGAAAGGGAGTGAGGGTTATAAGAATGTCCATTCCAGAATCAAATATATCATATTTATTATAAATACCCACAAATTACATACATTGTTATTACTTTATAATTAAAGCACACTTATTACAACATATAACAAAACCATGAAAGGACCGTATAGGTATAGTGTCTTTAGAAACTGGGAAACATAAACAATTGGTTCATAAATCATCTACCCTATATCCCATTTATTTCATCATATCTAGAGTACCTTTTTGGAATATCTTACTTAATACACTTCTTCCTAACCTACGGAAAATAAAACAAACAAAAGGGTGATCTCAAATGCTCAGTAAGGGTTAATGAAAGAGATATCAATCATATCATATTCATAAGAACATAGCATTTTGAAAATATTATCCTGCAAAAGAGATCACAATATCATGACATGTGATAAATCATAGTAGTGAAATTTAATCCCAATAATCATAAATTAAAACATGAAACTTTGTGGCATACACACATAATCATAGAAAATCATTTCATATTAGTCAAGACTCATTTCTAGGACTATCACAGTGGACAAGTCCATTTCTAAACCGAGTTCACTCCTTGTTCCAGTCCTGTATCACTGAACCAGATTAACTAGCCGTTCCAGGCATGTCTATATCATGAGACATAAATCTTTACCCAATTAATTGGAGGGATATATAGGTCCCACCCATCTCATAATGATACCATTATTATGTGTGCCACAAAATCATATATCATACATCATAGCATAACCCATGTAATAAAAATGGGATTCTTAAACATAATGCCATCATAACATAATCCATATAAGATAAAAGGACTTTATAAAAATAATTCCATAAAAACATAATCAAATCAATGTAATATTAGGGATATAAACAGAACCCTATACTATCTTAGACGGAAAATAATTTTGATAAAACACATGAACTCCATTCTTGAGGAAAATATCCTTTATACTTGAAAAACATTTTTCCTTTCTTAACATGTCATACAATTTTAAACTAAAAGAATTTAATTGAAAATAAACTTGAAAACTTTTAAAGTAAGATTCTTGGAAATAATTTTATATGAAATCATAAAAATCTATCAATGTTGTATAAGTTAAAAAAACATTCTACTCGTACTTTGGATGAAAAAGTCAAAAAGTATCTCGTACTGAAAACGACAAAAGATTCCTTTCATAAATTTTATTAAAAATTAACCAATAGGTAAAATTGGATTTAAAAAATTGTAGGAGGATATAAATAATATTACATATTGTGGAAACATGGATGTGGGTGATAAATATTCCCCAGTAAATTCTGAAGTATAAACAATCTCAGTTAAAAATGAGATTGCGAGATTTTCCCTTACCTTAGGCCCGATATGATTTGTAGGTGTATGAACCTCATGTATAATGATTTAAATAATGTCATTGACTTATTACAGAATCACACACATTATTATGATATCATATATGGTTATATTATTATCTTCTTATTAGTAATATTTCATTGCTACTTGTTATTCGGGTGTTCATTGCTTTATGTTATTATGCGTGTTTTGTCGAATAAATTCTTATTAAAATTTTTCGATTATAGATATATCAATTAAATAATGGTATTAGTAAAATATATATCATATATATTCATTCAATTTTTTTATATAATCATTATTCAATGAAGATCATGTAGAACGAGTCACATCACATCGTGGAGACGGTAGGCCGTACGTACGCACGCGCGTTGATATCGTTACCATAATTATATGAATGGAATTGGAGATGATGATATAATATTTCAGAATCAGTATCATGTTATAATAATCATATATAGTTATTTTTGTGCACCATTATACCCATCCAAGTAAGGTGGTTGTGGAAAACAGATTACACCATGGCATGGAGACAATATTCCGTATATACGCACACGCGGTGATTTCATTTTACATAGGATGAATAGAAGGTGAAATAGGGTTGTTTCATATTTATAATAACATATCATTATATTAGTGATACTGATGTTATTACTTTAAAATGAAACAAATAAATAAGAGGAAGTATAAGAAGAAAGAAACTTGAAAAAATCGATTGAAGAGATTACCTCTTCCTTGACGTGTCTCTTTTATACTTCCTCTTAGGGAACTAGAGTTAGTATTTTGAGAAGACCAGAACCTCTATGATATAACTATATATGTTTAGAAGATAAATGTTCTGGGGTTGGTCGAGCTTGAAGGCTCAAAATTGTGTGAAGATGAGAGGTAGGAGGTACCCTTTTATAAAAGGGGTGAGGGGCACCTTAAGAAAAACGTAAAATATTATTTTATAATAAATTCATATTCGGTTTATAATGGCTCCAGAGTGACTTATTTTGAGGATAGGGTGGGTATGGGTCCAAATACTCTCAATCGATAGGTTTTATACAAGTTTAGGTTACCATTTTAACCTTATCGTTTAAATTTAACTCGAAGTTAAATAATTTAACTTTTACCGTGTCTTCTTGTATTCTTACAATATATTGTTAATAAACATACTATAAAATTCCAATATAACCCCAATTGGTTCATTAATGTCATATATATTAATATATAAGTCTTTTGGATGAACCTTAGATTTTTATGTATAGAATATCAGTTAATAATTTAATTTTTTTTAAAAAACTATTTTATGTCAATTTTGACACAATTTGGTACTTTGTTTTTTATAAATTCGTAACAGCGTTATTACTTCAAAAAAAATTCATCTAACCAACCCTAATATGTTATATTAACCTATAAAATTAGTTTAATTCATAAAAATTCCCAAATTACATTTATTTGGGTATTTATAATATCAATTATGTTAATATTTCATTAATAAGGTAATTACTGTATCATAATTGTGTCAAAAATAAAATAAATTATTTATTTTATAAAAATTATAAATAAAATACCATTATGTAGGAAATATTTTTAGCTTTCTAATGAATATTTATAGTCTAATTTATCTTATGTATAACCTTATATTGAAAATGCTTTACTTATTAAACTTTGATTTTAACTCTTTTAACTCTTCTTTGAATTAAATAATAATAAATGTCCTAATCTAATCCAAGTGGACCTAAAGGGTAATATTTTATTCCTAAGGTTTTTTTGGTCGAATTACACTTATCCAATATAATTAGGACATGTGTTAGGGTAATAATAATATCATTTTTACCCTTAATTACCCTATTTACTTTTAACCATGGTAAATAAAAGTAAAAAGTTACTATTCACCAAAAATAAGTTTTGTCTTATTGAACCACATTTACTTACTGATATAAACTGTGTCTCTCAGATTTTTGAAATTCCACTCACAGAAGAAGTAAAATTAAGTTTTATGTAATTTGTAAATTCTCCTAGGAGGTGGGTAAAAGACGGTCAAAAGTTCAATAAAATCTTTATATATCTAAAATTATTATAAAATGACTCCCATGAATTAAATTGTACTTATATAGGTATTATGTATCTATTTTGACCTAAAATAAATTTATATAAAATAAATAATTATTTAAATAGAAATTCGGTTTTAAACTATAACTCAGTGTTTTTCACTATTCATCAAAAATTGAAAGTTTTCAGAAAAATACCAAAAATCTACCCTAGGCTAATTTCGATATTTCGAATCCAAAAATGAAGTCCATTTTAAAAGATAAAGTTTATAAAATTTTAAAAAGTGGGTATTACTATTCACAACAGCTTGTTTATATAATATTTTAATAACATATCATTGTTTAGTGAAACTCGGTATTGCGTTCAACGCCAACTATCGAGGAAGGTTTCTCTTGCGTGTAACGCAAACCAAGAGAGTGTTGTATATAGTGAAAGATTCATTTGGTGTTGCATATAACATAATACATAAAAATAAAATATTTCTCATAAAATATCAGGTTGTAACATTCTACCCCCCTTAAAAAGAATTTCGCCCTCAAAATTCGTCACTTCGTAACAAAAAGATCAGGATACCTCTCCCTCATAATATCCTCAAGTTCCCATGTAGCTTCTTCTAATTGGTGGTTCCTCCATAAAAATTTAACCAAGCGAGTGGTCTTGTTTCATAGAACTTTTTTGCTATGATCTAGAATCTCTTTCGGCTATTCTTCATAAGAAAGATCTTGCTCCAGCGGTACAAATTCTGAGCTTAGTACATGTGAAGGATCGGGTATGTACTTTCTCAGGAGAGATACATGGAACACATAATGAACTTGAGAGAGATTCAGTGGAAGCACCAATTGGTAGGCTACCTTCCCAACACGATCTAGTATTTCAAAAGGACCAATATATCTAGGGCTCAACTTTCCCTTCTTTCCAAATCTCATTACTCTCTTCCAGGGAGATATTCGTAGGAACAATTTATCACCCAATTCAAACTCTAGGTCTTTTCTTCAGTTATCAACATAACATTGTTGTCGACTCTGAGCTGATCTTATGTGTTGTTGAATAGATCAGACCTTTTCTTCCATCTCATCAACAAGATCAGGTCCTAATAGCTTTCTTTTCCCAACTTCATCCCATAAAGTTGGAGTTCTGCATTTATTTCCATAGAGAGCTTTATAAGGAGACATCTGAATACTATATTGAAAGCTATTATTAAAAGAAAATTCTACCAAATATAGGTGTTGATCTCAACCACCTTAAAAATCCATAGATCAATCTCTCAACATGTCTTCTAGAGTTTTAATTGTCCTCTCAGACTGACCGTTTGTCTGAGGATGATAAGAAGTGTTGAAACTCAACTCTGTATCTAGAGTATGCTGAAGACTTCTCCAGAACTTTGAGGTAAACCTAGGATCCCAATCAGATATAATGTAAAGTGGTAATCCATGCAATCTTACCACTTCCTTTACATATATCCTGGCAAGCTGATCAAGAAAAAAAATATTTTCTAATAGCAATGAAGTGTGTCGAATTTGTAAGACGATCAACTATAACCCAGATAGCATTATTGCCTTTGGATGTTTTAGGAAGTCCAATGACAAAGCCCATAGTGATGCTTTCCCATTTCTATTCTAGTGTGGGTAATGGTTGTAACATCCCCTTATACTTCTATCTCTTATCTTTAACTTGTTGACAAACCAAGCATCGAGAGACATATTCAGCAGCATCTCTTTTCATGCCATCCCACCAGAAGTACTCTTTCAAGTCCCTATACATTTTTGTGCTTCTAGGGTGAACAAAGAATGAAGAACTATGAGCCTCATAAAATATTTCCTACTTTAATTCTAGGATGGTAGGAACACAAACCCGATTCCTGAACCTTATTATTTCATCACAATCAGTGTGGAATTCAAGAACATTTCTCACCTTCTTTTGTAACTCTACATCTTATTTCTGTGCCTATTTAATCTTCACATGTATAGATGGTTGAAAATTCATTTTAAAAAGATAATACTTTTCCCCTTAAATTATAATTCCAAGATCCTTCCTTTGTAAATCCATAAATATTGGATCTTTTTTTATCCTCATCATGGATAAACTAGCATGTTCTTGTCGACTTAATGCGTCTGCCACCTTGTTTTCTTTCCTAGGGTGGTAATGAATTAAGCAGTCG
This sequence comes from Viscum album, assembly GCA_963277665.1. Classification (NCBI taxonomy): domain Eukaryota; kingdom Viridiplantae; phylum Streptophyta; class Magnoliopsida; order Santalales; family Viscaceae; genus Viscum; species Viscum album. Next base: position 797,809,131 of record OY728150.1, on the reverse strand, counting down.
TAATCCTCAATAAGCTCCAACCATCTTCTTTGGCACATATTCAACTCCTTTTGTGTGAAAATATACTTTAAACTTTTATGATTAGTATAAATATCACACCTTTCACCATAAAGATATTGCCTCCAAATATTTAATGCAAATATTACCACATCTAATTCCAAATCATGAGTTGGGTAATTTTTCTCATGGATTTTCAGCTGTCATGAGGCATAAGCTATCACCATATCATTTTTCATGATAACACACCCCAATCCCTTCTTGGATGCATCACAGTAGATCACAAACCTTTCTCCACTACAAGGCAGTGTGAGCACAGGTGCATTGGGTAACCTTCTTTTTAACTCCTTGAAATTCTCTTCACACTCCTCTGTCCAAATGAACTTAACTCCTTTTTGAGTCAACCAGGTGACTGGATTAGATAATCATGAAAAATCTTTCACAAAACGTTGATAATATCCAGCCAAACCAAGAAAACTTCGTATCTCAGTTACTGTTGTTGGTCTTGACCATCTTTTGATAACCTCTGTTTTCATTGGATCCATAGATATCCCCTCTTTTGAGATTATGTGACCCAAAAAATGAAACTTTTTAAGCCAAAATTCACACTTGGTAAATTTGGCATAAACCTTCTCCTTTCTTGGGGTCTTTAATATAATTCTTGAGTGATCTTCATGTTCTTCCTTGATCTTTGAATAGACAATAATATCTTCTATAAAGACTACCAAACTGATCAAGATAGTCTCTAAAGACTCTATTCATTAGATACATGAAGATAGAAGGGGCATGAGTATGACCAAATGGAATCACTATAAATTCATAGTGTCCATACCTTGTACGGAAATCTGTATTTGGTATATCCTCCCTTTTGACCCTTAATTGATGATATGCGGAAAGAAGATAAATCTTGGAAAAGTATTAAGCTCCATGTAGTTGGTCAAAAAATTCATCAATGTATGGGAGAGGATATTGTTTCTTGATAGTGATCTTGTAAAGTTCTTGATAATCAATGCAGAGTCTCATTGATCCATCTTTCTTCTTAAAAAATAGAATAGGTTCTCCCCAAGGTGATGCAATAGGGTGTATTAATCCCTTATCAAGATTCTCTTGTAGTTTCTTCTTCAATTCCTACAACTCAATTGGGTCCATTCTATAAGGTGTCTTTGAAATGGGCATAGCACCCGGTATGAGTTATATTGAAAACTCAACTTCACAATTTGGTGGAAGACCTGGAAATTCCTCTGGAAAGACATCATCAAACTCCAGAAAAGTGGGTGTATTCTTAATCATGAGTTTCTCTCCAAACATTTGAGATAAATAACCTTCATTTATTGGAATCAAGACCCATAAGATGGAAGAAATTTCCACTAGAAGGTTATATTCATCCTTGCATTGATATATGATCATTGATTGATCTGGAATATGAAATGTGACTTCTCTTATTTGGAAATTGATATGAGCTCCATATAAATAAAGGCAATCTATGCCAAGAATCACATCAAATTCCACTATAGGAAGGATCACAGGATTTGCAGGAAGCAATTTTCCACAAACTTCAATCGGAGAAGAATTGTAAACTTTTGATGTGACTGTTGTACCATTAGGGGCTGTCACAGATAACTCAACATCTAATTTTTGAGGTAATATGATGATACCCATAGAAAATTATTTAGAAATAAAAGAGTGGGTGGATCCAGAATCAAATAAAACATTTTCTACTTTAGAGTGGATGGTAAGTGTACTTTCCACCAATTTGTCATCATACTCCACATCACTTATAGAAATTGCATGTGACTTTCCTTTGTCTTTGGACTTAAGAGTTTTTTGTCATCAATCATAATAAAAAACCCTTGGATTAGGTCATTGATTAGCATAACTCCCCATTTCCTTGCACTTGAAACATTGAAGTGTAGGAGGTGCATTCGATTTAGCCTTTTATTTGTTCACATCACTAGACATATTTTTCCCATCACTACGACATTAAAATGCCCGATGACCTTCTTTTCCACATTTTAAACATTTAATTTTCCTTTTAAGAAAATTCCCTCCATGTTTCTTTCCAAACTTTGAGAATAAGAGGAAACTCATATTCTTTCCAGTGCGGTCTTTATATTTCCCATTGAATTCCATTTTCCTCTTCTTGTCAAACCCATATGACTGATGGGTTACTCCAATCTCCATCTCAACCTTGAGAGCACATCAAAAAATTTCCTCATAGCTATTAAAGTCCCTTATGGATAATTCCATTCAAAGGCTTGGTTTTTAACCACTAAAGAATTGATCAATCTTACTCTCAGGTTAGATAATAATTCCGAAAGCGTACCTTGAAAGTCTTGTAAAATTTGCTTCGTAGGTACCAACATACTCATCGTCCTTTTTCTTTAGTTCAAGAAACTCCTTATCCATCTTTTTTCGAAGAATATGAGGGAAGTACTTATTGAAAAATATGTTCTTGAACTCTTCCCATTCCATGGACTCAATTTAATCTCTTTGCGTCATATTCTTGATAAGATTCCACCATTGATCAACTTCACCTTCCAAACGATACACCGCTAAGATGACTTTATCATGTTCAGAACATTGAAGAACTGAAAATATCTTTTCAGTGGTACTGATCCATTGTTCAGCTACTAATGGATCAGAAGACCTGATGAATGAAGGTGGATACTGCCACATGAAGGATTAAACATAATTTTTCTCCTCCATTTGCTCGTTTGGAAGTCCAGCATGATTCATATCTTGAAAAAGTTGTGTGATCATTGCTACAAGATTTTTCATTCCAGCTCCCATAATTTTTGGTTGCTCAAGGGGACAATCATTGCATTGCCCGTCGCATTCAGCATTAACACGGTTCCTTTCGGGTTCCTTCCATTGACTAAAACCAATAATCATAGTGTGAGAAACACTAATCATAATAGGAAAAACACATAATCAAGAATAAAATTTCACACTTTAGGTCTTATCATAGGTTATTCATGTCCATTTCAAAAATACTAATATTGTGTTCTATGCTTAGACATATCCTTACAGTTCTTACTAAGGCTTTCACATCCTAGTTTCCAAAGGTTGACTATACCTTTCCTCTGATACCAACTATAACAACCCATACATTACATACATTTTTATTACTTCTTAATTGAAGAATAATTATTACAACATATAACAAAACCATGAAAGGACTGTATAGGTATAGTGTCATTAGAAACTGGGAAACATAAACAACTGGTTCATAAATCATCTACGTTGTATCCCATTTATTTCATCATATCTAGAGCCCCTTTTTGGAATATCTTACTTAATACCCTTCTTCCTGACCTGGGGAAAAGAAAATATACAAAAGTGTGATCTCAAATGCTCAGTAAAGGTAAACGAAGGAGATATCAATCATATTATATTCATAAGAACATAACATTTTGAAAATCTTATCCTGCAAAAGAGATCATAATATCATGACATGGGATAAATCATAGTATTGAAATGTAATCCCAATAATCATAACATAAAACATGAAACTTTGTGGCATACACAGATAATCATATAAAATCATTTCATATTAGTCAAGACTCATTTCCAAGACTATCATAGCAGATAAAGTCAATTTCTGAACCGAGTTCACTCCTCATTCCAGTCCTGTATCACTGAACCAGATTAACTTGTCGTTCTATCCATGTCTATATCATGAGATATAAATCTTTACCCAATGCGTTTGAGGGAGATATAGGTCCCACCCATCTCATAATGATACCATTCTTATTTGTGCCACAAAATCATAAATCATACATCATAGCATAACCCATGTCATAAAAATGGTATTCTTAAACATCATGCCATCATAACATAATTCATATAAGATAAAAGGACCTTTTAAAAATATTTCCATCAAAACATAATCAAATAAATTTAATAATAGGGATATAAACATAACCATATATTATCTTATATGGAAAATAATTTTGATAAAACACATGAACTCTATTCTTGAGAAAAATATCCTTTCTACTTGAAAACCATTTTTCCTTTCTTAACATGTCATACAATTTTAAACTAAAAGAAGTTAATTGAAAATAAACTTGAAAACATGTAAAGTAAGATTCATGGAAATAATTTTCTATGAAATCATAAAAATCTATTCATACTGTATAAGTTAAAAAAACATTCTTCTCGTACTTTGGCTGAAAAAGTCAAAAAGTATCTCGTACTGAAAACGACAAAATATTCATTTAATAACTTTTACTAAAAATTCACCATTAGTGAAAATAGGATTTAAAAAATTGTAGGGGGATATAAATAATATTACATATTGTGGAAACATGGATGTGGATGATAAATATTCCCCAGTAAATTATGAGGTATAAATAATCTCAGATAAAAATGAGATTGCGAGATTTTCCCTTACCTTAGGTCCGATATGATTTGTACGTGTCCAAAACTCCTGTATAATTATTTAAATAATGTCATTGACTTATTCTATAATCATAATCATTGTTATGATATCATATATGGTGATATTATTATCTTTTTATTAGTAATAGTTGATTGTTACTTGTTATTCGGGTGTTCATTGCTTTATGCTGTTATGCGTGTTTTGTCAAATAAATTATTATTCCCCTTTTTATATTATAGATATATCATTTAAAGAATGGTATTAGTATAATATATATCATATATATTCATTAAATTCATTTATATAATCATTATTCAATGAAGATCATGTAGAACGAGTCACATCACATCGTGGAGACGGTAGGCTGTACGTACGCACGAGCGATGATATCGTTCCCATAATTATATGAATGAAATTGAAGTTGATGATATAATATTTTAGAATAATTATCATGTTATAATAATCATATATAGTTATTTTTTACACCATGATTCCCATCCAAGTAAGGTGGTGGTAGAAAACAGATTACACCACGGCGTAGAGACAGTATTCCGTATGTACGCACGCGCGGTGATTTCATTTTCCATATGATGGATAGAAGGTGAAATAGGGTCATTTCATTTTTATAATAACATATAAGTATATTAGTGATACTTATTTTCTTAATTTATAATGAAACAAATGAATAAGAGGTAGTATAAGAAGAAAGAAACTTGAAAGAATAAGTAGAAGAGATTACCTCTTCCTTGATGTGTCTCTTTTATACTTCCTCTTAGGGCATAAGAGTTGGTCTTTTGAGAAGAAAATAACCTCTATGATATAACTAGATATGTTGAGAAGATAAATGGGGAGGGTTTGTCTGATATTGAAGGCACAAAATTGTGTGAAGAGGAGAGGGAGGAGGTTCCCTTTTATAAGAGTGGTGAGGGGCACCTTAGAAAAAACTTAAAATATTATTTTATAATAAATTAATATTCGGTTTATAATGGATCCAAAGTGACTTATTTTGAGGATAGGGTGGGTATGGGTCGAAATAATCTCAACCAATATGTTTTAGACAAGTTAAGTTACCATTTTAACCATATTATTTAGATTTAACTCAAAGTTAAATAATTTAAGTTTTACCGCGTCTTCTTGTATTCTTACACTATATGGTTAATAAACTTACTATAAACTGCCAATATAACCCCAATTGGTTCATTAATGTTATATATATTATTATATAAGCCTTTTGTATGAAACTTATATTTTTAGGAATATAATATCAATTAATAATTTAATATTTGTTTTAAAAACTCTTTTATGTCAATTTTGACACTATTTGGTACTTTGTTTTTTCTAAATTCATAACAGCATTATTACTTCGAAAAAAATTAATCTAACCAACCCTAATATGTCATATTAATCAATAAAATTATTTTAATTCATAAAAAGTCTCAAATCACATTTATTTTAGTATTTATAATATCAATTATGTTAATATTTCATTAATAAGGTAATTACTGCATCATCATTGTGTCATAAATAAATTAAATTATTTATTTTCTAAAAATTATAAATAAAATACCATTATGTAGGAAATATTTTTATATTTATAATGAATATTTATAGTTGAATTTATCTTATGTATAACCCTATATTGAAAATGCTTTACTTATTAAACTTTGATTTTAACTCTTTTAACTCTTATTTGAATTAAATATTGATAAATGCCCTAATCTAATCCAAGTGGACCTAAAGGGTAATATTTTATTCATAAGGTTGTTTTTGGTCGAATTACACTTATCCAATAGAATTAGGATATGTGTTAGGGTAATAATAATATCATTTTTACCCTTAATTACCCTATTTACTTTTAACAGTGGTAAATAAAAGTACAAAGTTACTATTCACCAAAAAAAATTTATCTTATTGAACCACATTTTACATAATTATATCAACTGTGTCTCTAGGATTTTTAAAATTCCACTCATAGAAGTGGTAAAATTAAGTTTTATCCAAATTTTCAAATTCTCCTAGGAGGTTGGTAAAAGACGGTCAAAAGTTCAATAAAATTTTTATATATCTAAAATTATTATAAAATGAATCCAATGAATTAAATTGAACATATATAGGTATTATGTATCTATTTTGACCTAAAATAAAGTTAAATAAAATAAATAATTATTTAAATAAAAATTCGGTTTTAAACTATAACTCATTGTTTTTCACTATTCATCAAAAAATGAAATTTTTCAGAAAAATGCCAAAAATTCACCCTAGGATAATTTTGATATTCCAAATCCTAAAATGAATTCCATTTTGAAAGATAAAATTTATAAAATTTCAGAAACTGGGTATTATTATTCATAATGGCTAGTTTATATAATATTTTAATAACATATCGTTGTTTAGTGAAACTCGGTATTGCGTACAATGCAAGCTATCGAGGAAGGTTTCTCTTGCGTGTAACGCAAGCCAAAACATTGTTTTGTGTAGTGAACGATTCATTTGGTGTTGCGAATAACATAATAATATAAACAAGACATTTCTCATAAAATATCGGGTTGTTACATTCTACCCCCCTTAAAAAGAATTTTTCCCTCGAAATTAGTCACTTCGTAACAAACAGATGAGGTTACCTCTCCCTAATCATATCCTCAAGTTCCCCTGTAGCTTCTTCTAATTGGTTGTTCCTCTATAAAACTTTAACCAAATGAGTGTCCTTGTTTCGTAGAACTTTTTCGCTATGATCCAGAATCTCTTTCAGTTGTTCTTCATAAGAAAGATCTTGCTCCAGCGGTACAACTTCTGAGATTAGTACATGTGAAGGATCGGGTATGTACTTTCTCAGAATAGATACATGGAACACATCATGAACTTGAGAGAGATTCAGTGGAATCTCCAATCGGTAAGCTACCTTCCCAAAATGATCAAGTATTTCAAAAGAACCAATATACCTAGGGCTCAGCTTTCCCTTCTTTCCAAATCTCATTACTCTCTTCCAGGGAGATATTCGTAAGAACACTTTATCACCCACCTAAAACTCTAGGTCTTTTCTTTGGTTATCAGAATAAATTTTTTGTCAAATCTGAGCTGCTCTTATGTGTTGTTGAATAGATCATACCTTTTCTGCCATCTCATCAACAAGATAAGGTCCTAATATCTTTATTTCCCCAAATTCATCCCAGCAAGTTGGAGTTCTGCATTTCTTTCCATAGAGAGCTTCATAAGGAGACATATGAATACCGGAGTAAAAGCTATTATTCTAAGAAAATTATACCAAAGGTAGGTGTTGATCCCAACCAACTTTGAAATACATAGTTCAAGCTCTCAACATGTCTTCTAGAGTTTGAATTGTCCTCTCAGACTGACCGTCTTTCTGAGAATTATAAGTAGTGTTGAAACTCAACTCTATATCTAGAGTATGCTGAAGACTTTTCCAGAACTTCGAGGTAAACCTCGGATCCCAATCAGATATAGTGGAAAGTGGTACTCCATGCAATCTCACCACTTCCTTTACATATATCCTGGAAAGCTGATCAAGAGAAAAATCTTCTTTAATAGCAATGAAGTGTGGCGAGTTCATAAGACGATCAACTATAACACAGATAGCATTATTTCCTTTGGATGTTTTAGGAAGTCCAGTGAAAAATTCCATAGTGATGTTTTCCCATTTCTATTATAGTATGGGTAATGGTTGTAACATCCCCTTAGACTTATGTCTCTCAGCTTTAACTTGTTGACAAACCAAGCATCGAGAGACATATTCACCAACATCTCTTTTCATTCCATCCAACCAGAAGTACTCTTTCAAGTCCCTATACATCTTCATGCTTCCAGGGTGAATAGAGAATGAAGAACTATGAGAATCATCCAATGTTTCCTTCTTTAATTCTAGGATGGGAGGAACACAAACCCGATTTCTAAATCTTATTATTTCATCACAATCAATGTGGAATTCAGGAACATTTCTCACCCTCTTTTGTAACGCTACATCTTCTTTCTGTGCCTCTTTAATCTTCACATGTATAGATTGTAGAGACCCAAATATTTATGTACATGGACATTACATTACTTTTGTGTAATACTTAATACATAACAAAAACAAACACACAAGGACCGTAATAGTTTAGTGTCTTTGGAAACTTGGAAAAATAATCTTCTAATCATGATGAAAGATCTTCAACATCTCCCATAAAGATCTTCCCCTTTTGTTTTCTTACCTAAAACCTTTCTTTATATCCTGGGGAAAAGAAAACATTAAAAGGGTGAGCTCAAATGCTCAGTAAGGGTAAACATAGAGAACATAAAACAATCCATAATCATTTGAATGCAAAAACTTGAACATAAAATCTAAACATCAAAATCTTGAGCAAAGACATAAATCTTGGAAGTACGTAAGGAATATATCATAAAGGAACATCAATCATGATAAAATAGCATGGAATAAAACATGTAATTGTGTCAACCATTAAGACATTGATATGATTTCCATAGTTTCAAAGGCATTGCTGCCAAGACCATCTTAGTGGACAAAGTCCTTTTCTGAATCGAGTTCACTCCTCGTTCCAGTCCTGTATCACTGAACCAGATTAACTTTCCATTCCATACATGTTTATATCATGAGATATAAATCTTTACCAAATTCATTGGAGGGATATATAGGTCCCACCCATCTCATAATGAAATCATTCTTACTTGTGCCACAAAAATAAACTTAAAACATTCATCATAACCCAAAGAATAAAATGGGTTTCATAAACATCATCCCATCATCACATAATCCATATAAAACAAATGGATATCATTTCATCATAAAAAAATTAAAATATGTAAATAATAGATACATTATACTTGAAACATAAACATATAAAATACTTTCATTTTAGATGGGAAATAGTTCTGATAAAACACTTGAAATGATTTCTCGAGGAAAATATCCTTTCTTCTTCAAAATCATTTTCTTTTAACAAAATGCCATGCAATTTTAAAAGAAAAGGATTTTGTTGAAAATAGTCATGAAATATTATAGAGTAATCTTCATTAAAATAAAGCTTTATAAAACCATAAAAATTCATTCATTCCATATAAGTTAAAAAAACATCGTTCTCGTACTTTTGCCGGAAAAGTCAAAAAGTATTAAAAGATCGACACTTGTTTATGTCCAATTTCAAAGTGAAATTAATTCCAATGACCAAAATTGGATTAAATGGTAAAAATATATTCTAATTACACTTTAAAACAAATTAATAATATAATCTAACCATATAAATTATTTCAATGAAAGAAAATTAATTAAAATATACCATGTTTTTACTATTCATTAAAATATGAAAGTTATCAGAATAAATTGAAAAATTTATTCAAAGTAAATTTTTATATCCTGATTCCAAATAAGAATTTTATTTTTCCAAATTGAACTTATAAACATGTCAAGAACTAGACTTAAGGTGGGTGCGCCATCAAAAGGCGGCAAAACTGCATTTTTTAAAAAATACTTATTTTACCTGAAATATTTATTTTGTCCTCATACCATGTTCTATAAAATGTGTAAGATGAAATATAATGTCATAACATTCAAAATTTAGTTACTAAAATTCATAACGGCTAGTTCATAATAATATTATAACCATATATCGTTGTTTAGTGAAACCTGGTATTGCATACAACACACGCTATCGAGGAAGGTGGCGATTGTGTGTAATGCAAGCCAAGTCAGGGTTGCGTGTAGTGCAAGACTCTTTTTTTGTTTTATATAACATAATCCAACCATATTTCATCTATACATTGAATATATATATATATATATACACTAAATGTTGTGTAGAATAAATACTATCAAATGAACTTGAAATTGTGTGTAACATGATCCAAGAATAATGTTGCGTATACTGCAAGCTAATATGGTGTTGCATATAGCACAAGATAATCTTGGTGTAGCGTACAACAGAATATATGATAGAAATTAAAAGGAATATATCTCATAAAATCTTGGGGTGTTACATTCTACCCCCCCTTAAAATGAATTTTTCCCTCGAAATTTGTCGGGATTATAAATGGTTTATTACTTGAGAGTTTCTTTCATAGAAACGCACATCGTAAAAAGGAATTATAAAACATAATATCAAAAATGAATGTTAGAAACAAAATGGATACACAAAGTAACTCATCACTTGGGTTCCCACATAGTAGAACATAGGGGTAAATATGGAAATGGAAGAGAAATCTAACCATCAAGTTCTGATGGATAGTGGTAGAGAACATGGCTATGAAAAAGCCAACGATCACAAAGCCATAAATTAGTGATGATCTAAGGTACAATATTATTCATCAGATATGAGGGCAATAGGACAACATTTTTGGTTTTCAAGATCATTTCCCTAAAATTGAAAAAAAATTGGAATTAGAAGAAACACTTTCTTGATTTTGGTACAATCTCACCATTGGTCGTTCCTTGAACAATTTCCACTTCATCTCTTAAAGAAATGAAGTTGAATTTGTCATTCATGAAGTGTTAGCAGATCGTTTGACAAAATGATATGTCATTCCATATGTCTAAAACAAAAAGTTAGCAAAAGTTATTAAATATACATAAGTCCATCTATAGTGATATTAATAGTATATGGTTCCTAAAATGGACTTATACTTCATATATCATACCAATTAATAAATTAAAACTAATTTCTACAAACCAGGGACTTCCTATAGGCCAATGGTAGGTGATACCAGAATGTCTCACTTCGGTTGTGGGTTCGATTTCCACAGCCTTGTCCGACGCGACAGGTTCTCGCCCGTCCTGCAGGTTGTCCATTTTTTAAAACTACACTATTATAACCTTACAAAAATAATATCGAAAGAACGTTATAGCCTTAAACAATAATATCTGATGTCAAACATAGTCCATTCCAATCTTTAGACTTATCCAAAATACATATGTACAATCTCTGAGTATAAATAAAATAATTACTAGAAAGGTCATCTACCAAGCATGTTAATACCATCATTTATCCCCCATATATCATAAGATATATTATTTTTTAGTCACATTCCAAACATTTGAATACCTTAATCATGTATTCTCTTGAAAAAATGAATACCCATTAAACCTTAGTGAAAAACATGAATGCTGTCAAAAGTTAACTCTTTCCACATACAAAAATCTGAAAATTTCTATATACTCAAACCATGATATCAATTTGTTTTTATATCAGTCATGAACTCAATAATAATATCCAAAATATTATTTTCTCCTTATCCATTCATTATGCCCATATCATCATTCTTTCCAAAAATATCGGAATAACCTTTCGTGGTTAGCGGTACCATTCAACATATACTTTCAAATAATTTAGAAAAAAAATAGTGTAACAATCCTGAGATGTGTCTTCCTTCTATAGTACCATTAACTATACAACATAACTCTTAATAAACATAAATCATTCCACTACCTTCTTAAACCATTGACCGAGCTTCAATAATTCTTTCATCTCACATATCATTTGTAGTTTCATCATCATCATAAATATGAATTCTACCCATATGACTATGATGATTCTCTTCAGGAGATTTTCCCTTAGGGAATTGGTTTTCATAATGCCCATACATTCCAAATTTAAAACATTTAATCGTTGTTTATGTCGTAGCAAAACTATTATCCTTGTCCACGGTGTTAACTGAACCTTTTCCTTTTCACTTACTAGCTTTGTGTCCTTCCTTTACACACCCAAAGCATCTTCCAGTTCCTTTGAAACATTCTCCTTGATGCCACTTCCCACAAGATTTACATGAGGGAAATTGAACTTTCTTCCCTATATGATCATCATGAAACTCCATCTTTCTCTTATTAGATGAGTCGGGATACTTACCAAAGTTGAGATTATTGATCATATTATGAGATTGCATATTAGGAATACTAATGATGTTTTGACTACCAAATACTGTTTCATTTGGTTTCTTATGAATAATATCATTCTATTGTCCATCATATCCTTCATTATCGTGAATCTTCCTCTTTCTAGCCATTTTCTAAAACCCAAAAAGAAAAGTATGAGAGGCAAAAATAATGCTAGGAAAACAACGTAATAAAGGGGGATTACCTTTAATATATAACATCATAGGTTTAATTCTAAGATTGTTACCATAATTATAGGACTATAACCTATATGTATACTTAACCTTAGGGACAACCCTAGACATACCTTAGAAATATCTCTAAGGATCTCACTAAAGTTCTCCCATCCTAGTTTTCAAAGGTTGACTAAACCTTTCCTCTAATACCAACTGTATAGAACCAAATCTTTAAGTACGTGGACATTACATTAATTTTGCGTAATAATTAATATATAACAAAAACAAACACCCAAAGACCGTAATAGTTTAGTGTCTTTGGAAACTCGTAAAAATAATCTTCTTATCACGATGAAAGATCTTCAACATCTCCCATAAAGATCTTTCCCTTTTGTTTTCTGAACTAAAACCTTTCTTTATATAGTGGGGAAAAGAAAACATTAAAATGGTGAGATCAAATGCTCAGTAAGGGTAACCATAGAGAATATAAAACAATCCATAATCATTTGAGTGCAAAAACTTGAACATAAAATCTAAACATCAAAATCTTGAGAAAATATATAAATCTTGGAAGTATGTAAGGCATATATCATAAAGGAACATCAATTATGATAAAATAGCATGGAGATAAAACATGTAATTGTAGAAACCATTAAGCACATGATATGATTTCTATAGTATCCAAGACATTGCTGCAAAGACAATCTTAGTGGACAAAATCCCTTTCTGAATAGAGTTCACTCCTCGTTCCAGTTCTGTATCACTGAACCGGATTAACTTGCCATTCCAACCATGTCTATCTCGTGAGATATAAATCTTTACCCAATTCATTGGAGGGAGATATATGTCCCACCCATCTCATAATGAAATCATTCTTACTTGTTCCACAAAATATACTTAAAACATTCATCATAACCCAAAGAATAAAATGGGTTTCATAAAAATCATCCAATAATCACATAATCCATATAAAACAAATGGATATCATTTCATCATAAGAAATGTCACACAATGTAAATAATAGAAATATTATACTTGAAACATAAATATAGAAAATACTATCATTTTAGATGGGAAATAGTTTTGATAAAACACTTGAAATGAGTTCTTGAGGAAAATATCCTTTCTTTTTGAAAATCATTTTCTTTTCAAAAAATTCCATGAAATTTTAAAAGAAAAGGATTTGGTTGAAAATATTAATGAAATCTTGTAGAGTATGCTTCATGAAAATAAGGCGTTATAAAACCATAAAAATCCGTTCATGCCGTATAATTAAAAAGAAAACATTCTTCTCATACTTTTGCCGGAAAAGTCAAAAAGTACCTCGTATGGTAAACAAAAAAAAATATTCCTTAAATACCATGTAGTAAAAGTAAAAAATGGGTAAAAAGGACTTTAAAAATACATGAAACCATTTTTAGAAAACAGGGATATGGATTGTAAATATAACCTCGGTAAATACTTACGAATAAACAATCTCTGAAAAAATAAGATTTGTAAAATTATCCCTTACCTTAGGTACGATATGCTTCGTACGTATCCTAAACTCCTGTATAATGATTTAAATAATGTCATTTACTTATTAAAGAATCATATTAATTGTTATGATATCATATATGGTTCACTTATGACTTTATATTTCCCGTTCTTTTGTAAATTCCATGTTAAAGCAGTGTTTTGGGTAAAATCATTTCATTTATCGTACGTGTTTCGATTTGTTGTTCTTGATATTATTATTACATAAATGTAAATCATGATTTAAATATCATATATATTCAGTATATACATATATATAATAGATAGATGAATGAAATGAAATACACCGTTCATGGAGACGGTAGACCGTACGTACGCCTGAACGCTGTTTTCCTTTCCTTATTGACTTGAATGAAAGTAAGTGTATGACATATATATATATATAAATAAATACAGTAGAATTATTATGTTATATATATAATTATTATTTATTACATATACTTTATAATTATTCTTAAATGGTTAACATGGAGAATGAATCACATCGTGTCGTGGAGACGGTAACTCGTACGTACGCACGAGCGATGATATTGTTCCCATAATTATATGAATGGAATTGGAGTTGATGATATAATATCTCAGAATTAGTATCATGTTATAATAATCATATATATTTATTCTTTACACCATTATACCCATCCAAGTAAGGTGGTGGTGGAAAATAGATTACACCACGGCATGGAGACGGTATTCCGTATGTTCACACGCGCGGTGATTTTGTTTTCCGTAGGATGGATAGAAGGTGAAATGGGGTTGTTTCATATTTATAATAACATATCAATATATTAGTTATAATGATTTTATTAATTTATAATTAAACAACTAAAGAAGAAGAAGTTGAAGAAGAAATAAACTTGAAAGAATCGATATAAGAGATTACCTCTTCTTCGACACACCTCTTTTAAAATTCCTCTTAAGGGACTAGAGTTGGTCTTTTGAGAAGACCAAAACCTCCAGAATGTTTCTTGGGAAGTGGAGAAGAGAAATGGGAAGGGTTTGGCTGATCTTTAAGGCTCAAAGTGTTGTGAAGAGTAGAGGGAGGAGGTGCCCTTTTATAGGGGAGGAGAGGGGCACCTTTGGAAAGTGTGAAAATATTATTTTATTATAAACTTATCTTCAGTTTCAAAAAGTCCAAAAATCATTAAAGATGAATATAAGATGAGTCATGGTCGAAATAAAATCATCCAATCATAATTGGACATGTTTTGGATAATATTTTAATCATTATAATCTTATTTATTTAAATCATTTATTAATGAGGTAAATAATGTATCATTATTGTGTCATAAATAATTTAATTTATTTGATGTCTAAAAATTATAACAAAATACCATCATGTAGGAAATATTCTTAGATTGAAAATGAATATTTATAGTTAAAAAGATAATTTATATAACACCTTATAAAAATTAATTACTAAAAGAATTTTTTTAATGTCAATTTTGTCTTTACATTAAATTAATTAATCCAAATTGTCATTATCACTACCAAGTGGCTCAATGGGGTCCCAAAATCGACCCAAGGATGCCCATGGTCGGACAATACTAATCCAATAAGATTAGGACAAGTGTTATGGTAATTTTGAATTATTATAATATTCTTTTAACCTTGAATTACCCTATTTACCTTTAATCACGGTAAATAAAAGTCAAAAGTTACTATTCACCAAAAATTATTTTCATCTTATTGAACCAAATTTTAATTCTTGATAACAACCATGTATGTTGGATTTTTGAAATTCAATTCACATAAGTGGTAAAATTTCATTTAAATGAAAGTCAGTTTTTTTAACTACCACTAAGTGGTTTCACTATTCATCAAAAATTGAATTTTTTCAGAAAAATACCAAAAATTCAGCCTAAGATATATTTGATATTCCAAATTCAAAAATGATTTCTATTTTTCCAAATTAAAAATATAGAAGTTGCATTAATTAATTTTAAAATTAATTTCTGTTATCAAAACAAATAGCGCTTTTTTAGGAAACAATAACTATCAAAAGATCAACACTTGTTTATGTCCAATTTCAAAGTGATGTTAATTCTAATGACCAAAATTGGATTAAATGGTAAAAATATATTCTATTTAAACTTTAAAACCAATTAAAAATATAATCTAACCATATAAATTATTTCAATGAAATTTTTTTTAATTAAAATATAGCGTGTTTTTACTGTTCATTAAAATATGAAAGTTATCAGAATAATATGAAAATTTTATCCAAAGTAAATTTTTATATCTTGATTCCAAAGAAGAATTTTATTTTTTCAAATTGAACTTATAAACATATCAAGAACTAGATTAAAGTGGGTGCGCCATCAAAAGGCGGAAAAACTACAGTTTTTTGAAAGATACTTATTTTACCCGAAAAATTTATTTTGTTCTCATACCATGTTATATAAAATGTTTAAGATGAATTATAATGTCATAAAATTTAAAATTTAGTTACTAATATTCATAACGACTTGTTCATAATAATACTATAACCACATATCATTGTTTAGTGAAACTCGATATTGCGTACAACACATGCTATCAAGGAAGGTAACGATTGCGTATAATGAAAGCCAAGTCAGGGTTGTGTGTAGTGCAAGACTCCTTTGTTATTTTATATAACAGAATAAAACCATATTTCATTTATACATCAAATATATATATATATATATACACTCAATGTTGCGTAGAATAACTAATATCAAATGAACTTGAAATTGCGTGTAACACGATCCAAGAATAACGTTGCGTATACTGCAATCTAATACGGTGTTGCGTATAGAACAAGATAATCTTGGTGTAGCGTACAACAGAAGATATGAAAGAAATTAAAAAGAATATATCACATAAAATCTCGAGGTGTTACATTCTACCCCCCTTAAAAGGAATTTCGCCCTCGAAATTCGTCGGAGTTATAAATGGTTTATTACTTGAGAGTTTCTTTCATAGAAACCCCCATCGTAAAAAGGAATGCTAAAACATAATTTTAAAAATGAATGTTAGAAACAAAATAGATTCCCAAAGTAACTCATCACTTTAGTTCCCACATAAAAGAACATAGGTGAAAATATGGATATGGAAGAGAAATATAACCATCAAGTTCTGATGGAGAGTGGTAGAGAACATGGCTATAAAAAATCCAACCATTAAAAAGCCATAAATTTGTAATGATATAAGGTACCATATGATTCATCAGATAGAGGGAAATAAGAAAACATTTTTGGTTTTCAATATCATTTCCCTAAAGTTGAAAAAAAAATTGTAATTAAAAGAAAAACTTTCTTGATTTTGGTACAATCTCACCATTGGTCGTTCCTTGAACAATTTACAATTAATCGCTTAAAGAAATGAAGTTGAATTTGTCATTCGTGAAGTGTTAGCAGATCATGTGACAGAATGATAGGTCATTCCACCTATCTCAAACAAAAAGTTAGCAAAAGTTATTAAATATACATAAGTCCATCTATAGTGAGATTAATCATATATGGTTCCTAAAATGGACTTATACTTCATATATCATACCACTTAACAAACTAAAACTAATTTCTACAAGACAGGGACTTCCTATAGGCTAATGGTAGGCGATAAATGCCTGTCGCACTTCAGTTGTGGGTTCGATTCCCACAGCCTTGTCAAACGCGATGGGTTGTCGCCCATCATGCAGGTTGTCCATTTTCTAAAACTACACTACTATAACATTACAAAAATAATATCGAAAAAAAGTTCTAGCCTTAAACAATACTATCTAATGTCAAACATAATTCATTCCAATATTTTGACTTATCCAAAATACATATGTATGATCCCATAGTATAAATAAAATGATTACTAGAAAGGTTATCTACCAAGCATGTGAATACCATAATTTATCCCCCATATATCATAAGATATATCTTGTTGGTCACATTCCAAACATTTGAATACCTTAATCATGTATTCTCTTGAAAAAATGAATACCCATTAAACCTTAGTGAAAACATGAATACAATCAAAAGTTTACTCCTTCCACATACAAAAATCCCAAAATTTCTATATACTCAAACAATGATATCACTTTGTCCTTATATCAGTCATGAGCTCATTAATAATATCCAAAATATTATTTTCTCCTTATCCATTCATTATGCGCATATCATCATTCTTTCCAAAAATATCTGAATAACCTTTCATGGTTACCGGTACCATTCAACATATACTTTCAAATAATTTAGGAAAAAAAAGTGTAACAATCCTTAGATGTGTCTTCATTCCATAGTACCATTACCTATACAAAATAACTCTTAATAAACATAAATCATTCCACTACCTTCTTAAACCATTGACCGAGCTTCAACAATTATTTCATCTCACATATCATTTGTAGTCTCATAATCATCATCATAAATATAAATACTACCCATACGACTATGATAATTCTCTTCATGTGATTTTCCCTTAGGGCATTGGTTTCCATAATGCCCATACATTCCACATTTAAAACATTTAATCATTGTAGATGTTGTATCAATACCATTATCCTTGTCCATGGTGTTAACTGAACCTTTTCCTTTGCACTTACTAGCTTTGTGTCCTTCATTTCCAAACCCAAATAATATTCGAGTTCCTTTGAAACATTCTCCTTGATGCCTCTTCCCACAAGATTTACATGAGGGAAATTGAACTTTCATTCCTCTATGATCATCATGAAACTCCATCTTTTTCTTATTAGATGAGTCGGGATAATTACCGAAGTTGAGATTATTTGTCATATTATGAGATTTCTAATTAGGCATAATAATGATGTTTTGACTTCCAAATCCGGTTTCATTTGGTTTCTCATGAATAATATCATTCCATTGTCCATCATATCCTCCATTATCGTGAATCTTCCTGTTTCCAGCCATTTTCTAAAACCCAAAAAGAAAAGTATGAGAGGAAAAAATAATCCTAGGAAAACAACATAATAAAGGGGGAGTAACTTCAATATATAACATATTAGGTTTAATTATAAGATCATTACCGTAATTCTAGGATTATAACCTATACATATACTTAACCTTAGAGACATCCCTAGACATACCTTAGAAATATCTCTAAGGATCTCACTAAAGTTCTCGCATCCTAGTTTCCAAAGGTTGACTGAACCTTTCCACTGATACCAATTTTAGAGACCCAAATCATGAATTACATGTAAATTACATTAATTTTTCGGAATACATAATACATAACAAAAAAAACACACAAGGACCTTAATAGTTTAGTGTCTTTGGAAACTCAGAAAAATAATCTTCTAATCACAATGAAAGATCTTCAACATCTCCTATAAAGATCTTCCCCTTTTGTTTTCATACCTAAAACTTTTTTTATATCTTGGGGAAAAGAAAACATTAAAAGGGTGAGCTGAAATGCTCAGTAAGGGTAAACATATAGAACATAAAACAATCCATAATCATTTGAATGCAAAAACTTGAACATAAAATCTAAACATCAAAATATTGAGCAAAGACATAAATCTTGGAAGTACGTAAGGAATATATCATAAAGGAACATAAATCATGATAAAATAGCTTGGAGATAAAACATGTAATTGTGGCAACCATTAATCACATTATAAGATTTCTATAGTAGCCAAGGCATTGTTGCCTAGACTATCTTAGTGGACAAAGTCCCTTTCTGAATCGAGTTCACTCCTTGTTCCAGTCCTGTATCACTGAACCTGATTAACTTTACATTCCAACCATGTCTATATCATGAGATATAAATCTTTACCCAATTCATTGGAGGGAGATATATGTCCCACCCATCTCATAATGAAATCATTCTTACTTTTTCCACAAAATAAACTTAAAATATTCATCTTAACCCAAAGAATAAAATGTGTTTCATAAACATCATCCCATCATCACATAATCCATATAAAACAAATGGATATCATTTCATCATAAGAAATTTCACACTATGTAAATAATAGAGACATTATACTTGAAACATAAACATAGCAAATACTGTCATTTTATATGGGAAATAGTTTTGATAAAACACTTGAAATGAGTTCTTGAGGAAAATATCCTTTCTTCTTCAAAATCATTTTATTTTCAAAAAATGCTAGGAAATTTTAAAATAAAAGGATTTTATTGAAAATATTCATGAAATATTGTAGATTAATATTCATGAAAATAAGCCGTTATAAAACCGTAAAAATATGTTCATTCCATATAAGTTAAAAAAACATTCTTCTCGTACATTTGACAAAAAAGTCAAAAAGTACCTCGTATGGTAAAAAAAAGAAATATTACTTACATACCATGTAGTAAAAGAAAAAAATGGGTAAAAAGGACTTTAAACATACATGAAACCATTTTTATAAAATAGGGACATGGATTATAAATATAACCCCAGTAAATACTTACGAATAAACAATCTTTGAAAAAATGACATTTGTAAAATTATCCCTTACCTTAGGTCCGATATGCTTCATATGTATCCAAACCTCCTGTATAATGATTTAAATAATTTCATTTACTTATAATAGAGTCATATTCATTGTTATGATATCATATATGGTTCACTTATGACTTTATATTACTTGTTCTTTTGTAAATTCCATGTTAAAGCAGTGTTTTGGGTAAAATCGTTTCATTTATCATACGTGTTTCGATTTGTTGTTCTTGATATTATTATTACTTATATCATGATTTATTTACTTCTAAAATGTAAATCATGATTTATATATCATATATATTCAGTATATACAAATATATAATAGATAGATGAATGAAATGAAATACACCGTTCATAGAGACAGTAGGCCGTACGTACGCATGAACGCTGTTTTCCTTTCCTTATTGACTTGAATGGAAGTAAGTGTATGAAATATATATATATAAATAAATCCATTAGAATTATTATGTCATATATATCATTATTATTTATTATATATACTTTATAATTATTCTTAAATGGTTAACATGGAGAATGAATCTCATCGCGTCGTGGAGACGGTAATCCGTACGTACTCACGAGCGATGATATGACTCCCATAATTATATGAATGGAATTGGAGTTGATGATATAATATCTCATAATCAGTATAATGTTATAATAATCATATATAGTTATTATTTACACCATTATACCCATCCAAGTAAGGTGGTGGTGGAAAAGATATTACACCACAGCGTGGAGACGGTATTCCGTACGTACGCACGCGCAGTGATTTCGTTTTCTGTAGGATGGATAGAAGGTGAAATGGGGTTGTTTAATATTTATAATAACATATCAGTATATTAGTGATACTTATGTTATTAATTTATAATGAAACAACTAAATAATAAGAAGTTTAAGAAGAAAGAAACTTGAAAGAATCGGTAGAAGAAATTACCTCTTCTTCGACGCACCTCTTTTAAGATTCCTCTTAAGGGACTAGAGTTGGTATTTTGAGAAGACCAGAACCTCCAGAATTTTTCTAGAAAAGTGGAGAAGAGAAATGGGCAGGTGTTGGCCAATCATGAAGGCTCAAAGTGTTGTGAATAGGAGAGGTAGGAGATGCCCTTTTATAAGGGAGCAGAGGGGCACCTTTGGAAAGTGTGAAAATATTATTTTATTATAAACTTATCTTCGGTTTCAAAAGGTCCAAAAATAATTAAAGATGAATATAAGATGACTCATGGTCGAAATAAAATAATTTAATCAGAATTGGACATGTTTTTGATAATATTTTAATCATTATAATCCTATTTAATTAAATCATTTATTAATGAGGTAAATACTGCATCATTATTGTGTCATAAATGATTTAATTTATTTGATGTCTAAAAATTATTAAAAAAATACCACCATGTAGGAAATATTTTTAACTTTACAATGAATATTTATAGTTGAAAAGATAATTTATATAACCCCTTTTAAAAATTAATTACTAAAATATTTTTGTTAATGTCAATTTTGTCTTTGCATTAAATTAATTAATCCAAATTTTTATTATCACTACCAAGTGGCTAAATGGGGTCCAAAAATCGACCCAAGGATGCCCATGGTCTGCCAATACTCATAAAATAAGGTCAGAACAAGTGTTAAGGTAATGTTGAATTATTATAATATTCTTTTATCCTTGAATTACCCTATTTACCTTTAACCGCAGTAAATAAAAGTCAAAAGTTACTATTCACAAAAAATTATTTTCATCTTATTGAACCACATTTTATTTCTTTATAACAACCATATATTTCGGATTTTTTTAAATTCAATTCACTGAAGTGGTAAAATTTCATTTAAATGAAAGAGTAAGTTTTTTTAACTACAACTAAGTGGTTTCACTATTTATCGAAAATTGATGTTTTTCAGAAAAATACCAAAAATTTAGCCTAAGATATATTTGATATTCCAAATTAAAAAATGATGTCTATTTTTCCAAATTCAAAATATAGAAGTGGCATTTATCAAAACAAATAGCGTGTTTTTAAGAAACAATAACTATCAAAAGATCGACACTTGCTTATGTCCAATTTCAAAGTGAAATTAATTCCATTGACCAAAATTAGATTAAATGGTAAAAATATATTATAATTACACTTTAAAACCAATTAAAAATATAATCAAACCATATAAATTATTTCGATGAATAAAAATTGTTTTTAACTAAAATATATCATGTTTTTACTATTCATTAAAATATGAAAGTTATCAGAATAATATGAAAAATTTATCCAAATTAAATTTTTATATCCTGATTCCAAAGAAGAATTTTATTTTGTCAAATTGAACTTATAAAAATGTCAAAAACAAGATTTAAAGTGGGTGCGCCATCAAAAGGTGGCAAAACGGCATTTTTTGAAAAATACTTATTTTACCCGAAAAATTTATTTTGTTCTCATACCATGTTCTATAAAATTTGTAAGATGAATTATAATGTCATATCATTAAAAATGTAGTTACTACTATTCATAATATATAGTTCATAATAATATTATAACCATATATCGTTGTTTGGTGAAACCAGGTATTGCGTACAACACACGCTATCGAGGAAGGTCGCGATTGTGTGTAATGCAAGCCAAGTCAGGGTTGCGTGTATTGCAAGACTCCTTTTTTGTTTTATATAACAGAATACAACCATATTTCATTTATAAATTGAATAATATATATATATATATATACTCAATGTTGCGTAGAATAACTACTATAAAATGAACTTGAAATTGTGTGTAACACGATCCAAGAATAATGTTGCGTATACTACAAGCTAACACGGTGTTGGGTATAGCACAAGATAATATTGGTGTAGCGTAAAATAGAATATATGATAGAAATTAAAAGGAATATATCTCATAAAATCTCAGGGTGTTACATTCTACCCCCCTTAAAATTAATTTCTCCCTCGAAATTCGTCGGGGTTATAAATGGTTTATTACTTGAGAGTTTCTTTTATAGAAACCCACATCATTAAAAGGAATGTTAAAACATTATTTTAGAAATGAATATTAGAAACAAAATGGATACCCAAATTAACTCATCACTTGGGTTCCCACATAGGAGAACATAGGTGAAAATATGGATGTGGAAGAGAAATCTAACCATCAAGTTCTGATGGAGAGTGGTAGAGAACATGGCTATGAAAAATCCAACCATCAAAAAGTAATAAATTTGTGATGATCTAAGGTACCATATGATTCATCAGATATGAGGAAAATAGGACAACATTTTTGGTTTTCAAGATCATTTCCCTAAAGTTGAAAAAAAAATTGTAATTAGAAGAAACACTTTCTTGATTTTGGTACAATCTCACCATTGGTCATTTCTTGAACAATTTCCACTTCATCTCTTAAAGAAATAAAGTTGAATTTGTCATTTGTGAAGTGTTAGCAGATCATGCAACAGAATGATAGGTCATTCCATATGTCTCAAACAAAAAGTTATCAAAAGTTATTAAATATACTGAAGTCTATCTATAGTGAGATTAATCATATATGGTTCCTAAAATGGACTTATACTTCATATATCATACCACTTAATAAATTAAAACTAATTTCTACAAACCAGGGACTTCTTATAGGCTAATGGTAGGTGATAAAGGCCTTTCGCACTTCGGTTGTGGGTTCGATTCCCACAGCCTTTTCCGACGCGACGGGTTGTCGCCCGTCCTGCAGGTTGTCCATTTTCTAAAACTACACTATTATAACCTTACAGAAATAATATTGAAAAAAAGTTCTAGCCTTAAACAATACTCTCTAATATCAAACATAGTCCATTAAAATCTTTAGACTTATCCAAAAGACATATGTACAATCTCATAGTATAAAGAAAATGATTACTAGAAAGGTCATCTACCAATAATGTGAATACCATCATTTTTCCCCCATATATCATAAGATATATCTTGTTGGTCACATTCCAAACATTTGAATACCTTAATCATTTATTCTCTTGAAAAAATGAATACCCATTGAATCTTAGTAAAAAACATGAATGCTGTCAAAAGTTAACTCTTTCCACATAAAAAAATCTCAAAATTTCTATATACTCAAACCATGATATCACTTTGTCCTTATATTAGTCATGAGATCATAAATAATATCCAAAAATATTATTTTCTCCTTATCCTTTCATTATGCGCATATCATCATTCTTTCCAAAAATATCTGAATAAACTTTCATGATTACTGGTACCATTCAACATATACTTTCAAATACTTTAGGAAAAACAATAGTGTAACAATCCTTATATGCTTCTTCATTCCATAGTTATATTACCTATACAACATAACTCTTAAAAAACATAAATCATTCCACTACCTTCTTAAACCATTGACCGAGCTTCAACAATTCTTTCATTTCACATATCATTTGTAGTCTCATCATCATCATCAATATAAATACTAACCATACGGCTATGATGATTCTCTTCATGAGATTTTCCCTTAGGGAATTGGTTTTCATAATGCCCATACATCCCACATTTAAAACATTTAATCGTTTTTGATGTCGTAGCAATACCATTATCCTTGTCCATGGTGTTAACTGAACCTTTTCCTTTGCACTTATTGGCTTTGTGTCCTTCCTTTCCACACCCAAAGCATCTTCCAGTTCCTTTGAAACATTCTCCTTGATGCCTCTTCCCACATGATTTACATGAGGGAAATTGAACTTTCTTTCCTCTATGATCATCATGAAACACCATCTTTCTCTTATTAGATGAGTCGTGATACTTACCAAAGTTGAGATTATTGATCATATTATGAGATTTATGATTAGGAATAATAATGATGTTTTGACTTCCAAATCCCGTTTCATTTGATTTCTCATAAATAATATCATTCCATTGTCTATCATATCCTCTATTATCGTGAATCTTCACGTTTCCATCCATTTTCTAAAACCGAAAAATAAAAGTATGATATGAAAAAATAATGCTAGGAAAACAAAATAATAAACGGGGAATACCTTCAATATATAACATCTTAGGTTTAATTCTAAGATCGTTACCATAATTCTTGGACTATAACCTATACATATACTTAACCTTAAAGACATCCCTAGACATACCTTAGAAATATCTCTAAGGATCCCACTAAAGTTCTCGCATCCTAGTTCCCAAAGGTTGAATAAACCTTTCCTCTGATACCAACTATAGAGACCCAAAGCTTAAAGTACAAATAAATTAAATTACTTTTGTTGAATACTCAATACATAACAAAAACAAACACACAAGGACCGTAATAGTTTAGTGTCTTTGGAAACTCGGAAAAATAATCTTCTAATCACGATGAAAGATCTTCAACATCTCCCATAAAGATATTCCTCTTCTGTTTTCTTACCTAAAACATTTATTTATATCCAAGGGAAAAGAAATAATTAAAAGGGTGAGCTCAAATGCTCAGTAAGGTTAAACATAGAGAACATAAAACAATCCACAATCATTTGAATGCAAAAACATGAACATAAAATCTAAACATCAAAATCTTGAGCAAAGACATAAATCTTAGAATTACGTAAGGAATATATCATAAAGGAACATCAATCATGATAAAATAACATGGAGATAAAACATGCAATTGTGGAAACCATTAATCACAAGATATGATTTCCATAGTAGCCAAGGCATTGCTTCTAAGACCATCTTAGTGGACAAAGTCCCTTTCTGAATCGAGTTCACTCCTCGTTCCAGTCCTGTATCACTGAACCAGATTAACTTGCCATTCCATCCATGTCTACCTCATGAGATATAAATCTTTACCCAATGAATTTTAGGTATATATAGGTCCCACCCATCTCATAATGAAATCATTCTTACTTGTGCCAGAAAATAAACTTAAAACATTCATCATAACCCGAAGAATAAAATGGGTTTCATAAACATAATCCCATCATCACATAATCCATATTAAAAAATTGATATAATTTAGTCATAATAAAATTCACACTATGTAAATAATAGAGACAGTACACTTGAAACATAAACATAGAAAATACTGTCATTTTGATGGGAAATAGTTTTGATAAAACACTTGAAATGAGTTCTTGAGGAAAATATACTTTCTTCTTCAAAATCATTTTATTTTCACAAAATGCAATGAAATTTTAAAAGAAAAATATTTTGTTGAAAATAGTCATGAAATATTGTAGAGTAATCTTAATGAAAATAAGGCATTATAAAACCGTAAGAATCCGTTCTTACCTTATAAGTTAAAAAAACATTCTTCTCGTACTTTTGCCGGAAAAGTCAAAAAGTACCTCGTATGGTAAACAAAAGAAAGTTTCCTTACATACCATGTAGTAAAAGTAAAAAATGGGTAAACATACATGAAACCATTTTTAGAAAACAGGGACATGAATTATAAATATAACCCCAGTAAATACTTACAAATAAACAATCTCAAAAAAATGAGATTTGTAAAATTATCCCTTACCTTAGGTCCGATATGCTTCGTACATATCCGAACCCCCTGTATGATGATTTAAATAATGTCCTTTACTTATTACAGAATCATATTCATTTTTATGATATCATATATGGTTCACTTATGACTTTATATTACTCGTTCTTTTGTAAATTCCATGTTAAAGCAGTGTTTCGTGTAAACTCGTTTCATTTATCGTACGTGTTTCGATTTGTTGTTCTTGATATTATTATTACTTATATCATGATTTACTTACTTCAAAAATGTAAATCATGATTTATATATCATATATATTCAGTATATATATATATATATAATATAGATTAATAAAATGAAATACACCGTTCATGGAGACGGTAGGTCGTACGTAAGCATGAACGTTGTTTTCCTTTCCTTATTTAATTGAATGGAAGTAAGTGTGTGACATAAATATATATATATAAATAAATATAGTAGAATTATTATGTCATATATATCATTATTATTTATTATATATACTTTATAATTATTCTTAAATGGTTAACATGGAGAATGAATCTCATCGCGTCGTGGAGACGGTAATCCGTACGTACGCACGAGTGATGATATTGTTCCCATAATTATATGAATGGAATTGGAGTTGATGATATAATATATCAGAATAATTATCTTGTTATAATAATCATATATAGTTATTATTTACACCATTATACCCATCCAAGTAAGGTGGTGGTGGAAAATAGATTACACCACTGTGTGGAGACGGTATTCCGTACATACGCACACACGATGATTTCGTTTTCCGTAGGATGGATAGAAGGTGAAATGGGGTTGTTTCATATTTATAATAACATATCAGTATATTAGTGATACTTATGTTAATAATTTATAATGAAACAACTAAAGAAGAAGAATTTTAAGAAGAATGAAACTTGAAAGAATCGGTAGAAGAGATTATCTCTTCTTCGACGCACCTCTTTTAAGCTTCCTCTTAAGGGACCAGAGTTGGTATTTTGAGGAGACCAGAACCTCCAGAATGTTTATAGAGAAGTGGATAAGTGAAATGTGAAGGTTATGGATGATATTGAAGGCTCAAAGTGTTGTGAAGAGGAGAGGGAGGAGGTTCCCTTTTATAAGGGAGGAGAGGGGCCCCTTTGGAAAGTGTGAAAATTTTATTTTATTATAAACTTATATTGGGTTTCAAAAGGTCCAAAAATCATTAAATATGAATATAAGATGACTCACGGTCTAAATAAAATCATCCAATCAGAATTGTACATGTTTTGGATAATATTTTAATTATTATAATCTTATTTATTTAAATCATTTATTAATGTGGTAAATACTGTATCATTATTGTGTCATAAATAATTTAATTTATTTGATGTATAAAAATTATAAAAAAATACCATCAAGTAGGAAATATTTTTAGATTTAAAATGAATATTTATAGTTGAAAGGATAATTTATATAACCCCTTATAAAAATTAATTACTGAAATATTTTTTTTAATGTCAATTTTTGTCTTTACATTAAATTAATTAATCCAAATTGTCATTATCACTAACAAGTGGCTCAATTGGGTCCAAAAATATACCCATGGATGCCCATGTTTGGATACTACTCATCCAATAAGGTTATTACAAGTGTTAAGGTAATTTTCAAATATTATAATATTCTTTTAACCTTGAATTACCCTATTTACCTTTAACCGGGGTAAATAAAAGTCAAAAGTTTCTATTCACCAAAAATTATTTTCATCTTATTGAACCACATTTTACTTCTTTATAACAACCATGTATTTATTATTTTTGAAATTCAATTCATAGAAGTGGTAAAATTTCATTTAAATGAAAGAGTCAGTTTTTTTAACTACCACTAAGTGGTTTCACTATTCATCAAAAAATTGATGTTTTTTAGAAAAATACCAAAAATTCAGCCTAAGATATATTTGATATTCCAAATTCAAAAATGATGTCTATTTTTCCAAATTCAAAACATAGAAGTGGAATTAATTAATTTTAAAATTAATTCCCGTTATCAAAATAAATAACGTGTTTTTAAGAAACAATAACTATCAAAAGATCCAACCTTTTTTATGTCCAATTTCAAAGTGAAATTAATTCCAATAACCAACATTGGATTAAATGGTAAAAATATATTATAATTACACTTTAAAACCAATTAAAAAGATAATATAACCATATAAATTATTGCGATGAAAAAAATTGGGTTTAATTAAAATATAAAGTGTTTTTACTATTCATTAAAATAAGAAAGTTATCAGAATAATATGAAAATTTTATCCAAAGTAAATTTTTATATCCTGATTCCAAATAATAATTTTAATTTGTCAAATTGAACTTATAAACATTTCAAAAACTATATTTAAAGTGGGTGTGCCATCAAAAAGTAGCAAAACTGCATTTTTTGAAAAATACTTATTTTACCCGAAAAATTTCTTTTGTTCTCATACCATGTTCTATAAAATATGTAAGATGAATTATAATGTCATAAAATTCAAAACATAGTTACTAATATTCATAACGGCTAGTTCATAATAATATTATAACCATATATCGTTGTTTAGTGAAACATGGTATTGCGTACAACACATGCTATCAAGGAAGGTCGCGATTTCATGTAATGCAAGCCAAGTCAGGGTTGCATGTAGTGAAAGACTCCTTTTTTGTTTTATATAATAGAATCCAAACATATTTCATTTATACATTGAATATATATATATATATATACACTCAATGTTGCGTAGAATAACTACTATCAAATGAACTTGAAATTGTGTGTAACACGATCCAAGAATAATGTTGCGTATACTGCAAGCTAATACAGTGTTGTGTATAGCACAAGATAATCTTGGTGTAGCATACAACATAAGTTATGAAAGAAATTTAAAAGAATATATCTCATAAAATCTCGGGTTGTTACATAGATGGTTGAACATTCATTTGAGAAAGATAAGATTTTCCCCTTCAATTATAATTCCAAGATCCATCCTTTGTAAATCCATAAATATTGGATCTTTTGTGATCCTCATCCTGGATAAAATAACATGGTCTTGTCGACTTAATGCATCTTCCATCTTGTTTGCTTTGCCAGGGTGGTAATGAATTGAGCAGTCGTAATCCTTAATCAGCTCTAACCATCTTCTTTGGCACATATTCAGCTCCATTTGTGTGAAAATATACTTTAAAGTTTTATGATCAGTATAAATATTACAACTTTCACCATAAAGATAATTCCTCCAAATCTTTAATGCAAAGATTACCACAGCTAATTCCAAATCATGAGTTGGGTAATTTTGCTCATGGATTTTCAACTGTCTTGAGGCATAAGCAATCACCATAACATTTTTCATGAGAAAACACCCCAATCTCTTCTTGGATGCATCACTGTAGATCAAAAACCTTTCTCCACTAAAAGGAAGTGTGAGAAAAGGTTCACTGGATAACCTTCTTTTTAACTCCTTGAAATTATCTTCACACTCCTCCTTCCAAAAGAACTTAACTCCTTTTAGAGTCAACCTGGTGATTGGATTAGATAATTGTGAAAAATATTTCACAAAACGTCGATAATATCCAGGAAAACCAAGAAAACTTCGGATCTCAGTTACTGTTGTTGGTCTCGATCATATTTTGATAACCTCTGTTTTTGATGGATCCATAGATATTCCCTCTTTTGAGATTATGTGACCCAAAAATGAAACTTTTTGAAGCCAAAATTTACACTTGCTAAATTTGGCATAAAGATTCTCCTTTCTTAGGGTCTTTAATATAATTATCAAGTGATCTTAATGTTGTTCCTTACTATTTGAATAGACAATAATATCTTCTATAAAGACTACCAAAAACTGATCAAGATTGTCTCTAAATACTATATTCATTATATCCATGAAAATAATAGGGGCATTAGTAATACCAAAAGGCATCACTATAAATTCATAGTGTCTATACCTTTTACGGAAATCCGTCTTTGGTATGTCCTCCCTTTTAACCCTTAATTGATGATACCCGGAACGAAGATCAATCTTGGAAAATTATTGAGCTCTATGTAGTTGGTCAAATAAGTCATCAATGCGTGGGAGGGGATATTTGTTCTTGATAGTGATCTTGTTAAGTTCTCAATAATCAATGAAGAGTCTCATTGATCCATCTTTCTTCTTAACAAACAGAACATGTTCTCCCCAAGGTGATGCACTAGGGCGTATGAATCTCTTATCAAGATTCTATTGGAGTTGATTCTTCAATTCCTACAACTCAATTGGGGACATTCTATAAGGTGTCTTTGAAATGGGCATATCACCCAGTATGAGTTCTATTGAAAACTCAACTTCACAATTTGGTAGAGGACCTGGAAATTCCTCTGGAAAGACATCATCAAACTCCCTTACAATGGGTGTATTCTTAATTGTGAGTTTCTCTACAACCATTTGAGATAAATAACCTTCATTTATTGAAATCAAGACCCATAAGATGGAAGTAATTTCCACTGGAATGTTATATTCATCCTTGAATTGATAGATGATCGTTAATTGATCTGGAATATGAAATGTTACTTCCCTTTTTTGGAAATTGATATGAGATCCATATAAAGAAATCCAATCCATGCCAAGAATCACATCAAATTACACTATAGTAAGGATCACAAGATTTTCAGGAAGCACTTTCCCACAAACTTCAATCGGAGAAGAATTGTAAACTTTTGATGCGACTGTTGTGCCATTAGGGGTCATCACAAATTACTCAACATCTAATTGTTGAGGTAATATGACAATACCCTTATAAAATTCTTTAGAAATAAAAGAGTGGGTGGATCCAGAATCAAATAAAACATTTGATACTTTAGAGTGGATGGTAAGTATACCTTTCACCACTTCGTTATCGTACTCCAAATCGCCGATAGAAATTTCATGTGACTTTCCTTTGTATTTGTACTTAAGAGTTTGTTGTCATTGATCATCATCAACAAACCTTGTATTAGGGAATTTATTAGCACACTTCCCCATTTCCTTGCACTTGTAACATTGAAGTGTAGGAGGTGCATTATGTGTAACCTTTTATTTGTTCACATCACTAGACATATTTTTTCCATCACTGCGGCATTCAAATTCCCAATGGACTTCTTTTCCCCATTTGAAACATTAACTTGCCCCTTTAATACAATTCCCTTCATGTTTATTACCAAATTTTGAGCATAAGGGAAAACTCATCTTCTTTTCTGTTTGGTCTTTATATTTCCCTTTGAATTCCATTTTCCTCTTCTTATCAAACCCATATGACTGATGGGTTACTCCAATCTCCATCTCAACCTTGAGAGCACATCGAACAATTTCTTCATAGCTATTGAAGTCCCTTATGGATAAAACCCTTCGAAGACTTGTTTTTAACCCACTAATTAATCTATATATCTTACTTTCAGGTTGGATAATAATTCTAGAAGCATACCTTGAAAGTATTGTAAAATTTGCTTCATAGGTACCAACATACTCATCATCCTTTTGCTTTAGTTCAAGAAACTCCTTCTCCATATTTTTTTGAAGAATACGAGGGAAGTACTTATGGAAAAATATTTTCTTGAACTCGTCCCATTCCATGGACTCAGTTTCATCTATTTGACTCGTATTCTTGAAAAGATTTTACCATTGATCAGCTTCACCTTCCAAACGATACACTGATAATATGACTTTATCATGTTTATAACATTGAAGAAATGAAAATAAATTTTCAGTTGTACTGATCCATTGTTCAACTACTAATGGATCATAAGAACCGCTGAATGAAGGTGGGTGCTGCCTCATGAAGTATTCAATAGAATATTGATCCTTCCTTTGCTCGTTTGGAATTCCTGCATGATTCATAACTTGAGAAAGTTGTGTGAGTATGGATATATGATTTTTCATTCTAGCTCCCATAACGTTTGATTGCTTAGGGGGACAATCATTGCATTTCCCATCACATTCAGCATTAACACAGTTCCTTCAGGTTCCAGCCATTGACTAAAACCAATAAGCATAGTGTGAGAAACACTAATCATAATAGGAAAACCACATAATCAAGAATAAAATTTCACACCTTAGGTCTTATAATAGGTTATTCATGGCCATTTCTAAAATACTAATATTGTGTTTTATGCTTAAACATATCCTTAGATTTCTTACTAAGGCTTTCACATCCTATTTTCCAAAGGTTGACTATACCTTTCCTATGATACCAACTATAACGACCCATATATTACATACATTGTTATTACTTCAGAATTGAAGCATAATTATTACAACATATAACAAAATCATGAAATGACCATATAGTTATAGTGTCTTTAGAAATTGGGAAACATAAACAACTGGTTCATAAATCATCTACACTGTCTCCCGTTTATTTCATCATATCTAGAGTCCATTTTGGCATATCTTACTTAATACTCTTCTTCCTGACTTGGGGAAAAGAAATCATACAAAAGGGTGAGCTCAAATGCTCAGTAAGGGTAAATGAAAGTGATATCAATCATATCATATTCATAAGAACATAACATTTTAAAAATCTTATCCTGAAAAAGAGATCATAATATCATGACATGGGGTAAATCATAGTAGTGAAATGTAATCCCAATAATCATAACTTAAAACATGAAACTTTGTGGAATACACACATAATCATATAAAATCATTTCATATTAGTCAAGACTAATTTCCAAGACTATCATAGAGGACAATGTCCATTTATGAACTGAGTTCACTCCTCGTTCTAGTCCTATATCACTGAACTGGATTAACTTTCCATTCCAGCCATGTCTATCTCATGAGATATAAATCCTTACCCAATGAATTGGAGGGAGATATAGGTCCCACACATCTCACAATGATACCATTCTTATGTGTGCCACAAAATCATAAATCATACATCATAGCATAACCCATGTAATAAAAATGGGATTCTTAAACATCATGCCATCATAACATAATCCATATAAGATAAAAGGACTTTACAAAAATAATTCCATCAAAAAATAATCAAATAAATGTAATAATAGGTATATAAACAAAACCCTATATTATCTTAGATGGAAAATAATTTTGATACAACACATGAACTCCATTCTTGAGGAAAATATCCTTTTTACTTGAATTTTTTTTCCTATCTTAACATGTCATGAAATTTTAAACTAAAAAAAGTTAATTGAAAATAAACTTGAAAACTTGTAATGTAAGATTCATGGAAATAATGTTCTATGAAATCATTAAAAATATATTCATGCCGTATAAGTTAAAAAAACATTCTTCTCATACTTTGGCTAAAAATTCAAAATGTATCTCGTACTGAAAACGACAAAAGATTCCTTTCATAAATTTTACTAAAAAATCACCAATAGGTAAAATTGGATTTAAAAAATTTTAGGAGGTTATAAATAATATTATATATTGTGGAAACTTAGATGTGGATGATAAATATTCCCCAGTAAATTCTGAAGTATAAACATTCTTGGATAAAAATGAGATTGTGAGATTTTCCCTTACCTTAGTTCAGATATGCTTTGTATGTGTCCTTACCTCTTGTATAATGATTTAAATAATTTCATTGACTTATTCCAGAATCATACTCATTGTTAAGATATCATATATGTTCATATTCTTAGCTTCTTATTAGTAATATTTCATTGCTACTTGTTATTCGGGTGTCCATTGCTTTATGTTCTTATGCGTGTTTTGTCGAATAAATTATTATTCAACTTATTAGATTATAGATATATCATTTAAAGAATGTTATTAGAATAATATATATCATATATATTCATTCAATTCATTTATATAATCATTATTCAATGAAGATCATGTAGAACGAGTCACATCACATCGTGGAGATGGTAGACCGTACGTACGCATGAGCGATGATATCGTTCCCATAATTTTATGGATGGAATTGGAGTTGATGATATAATATTTCAGAACCAGTATCATGTTATAATAATCATATATAGTTATTTTTTTACACCATTATACCCATCCAAGTAAGGTGGTGCTATAAAATAGATTACACCACGGCGTGGAGACAGTATTCCGTACATACGCACGCCTGGTGATTTCGTTTTCCATAGGATGGATAGAAGGTGAAATAGAATTGTTTCATATTTATAGTAACATATCATTATATGAGTGATAATTATTTTATTAATTTATAATGAAACTAATAAATAAGAGAAGTAGAAGAAGAAAGAAACTTGAAAGAATCGGTAGAAGAGATTACCACTTCCTTGACGTGTCTCTTTTATACTTCCTCTTAGGGAACTAGAGTTGGTATTCTGAGATAACCAAAACATCTATTATATAACTAGAGATTTTGGAAAGATAAATGTTCAGGGGTTGGCCAAGCTTTAAGGCTCAAAATTGTGTGAATAGGAGAGGGAGGAGGTTCCCTTTTATACGAGGGGTGAGGGGCACCTTAGGAAAAACGTAAAATATTATTTTATAATAAATTCATATTCGGTTTATAATGGCTCCAAAGTGACTTATTTTGAGTATAGGGTGGTTATGGCTCAAAATACTCTCAACCAATAGGTTTTAGATAAGTTTAGGTCACCATTTTAACCTTATCGTTTAGATTTAACTCTAAGTTAAATAATTTAACTTTTACCGTGTCTTCTTGTATTCTTACACTATATGGTTAAAAAACATACTCTAAACTTCCAATAGAACCCAAATTGGTTCATTAATGTCATATATATTATTATATATGTCTTTTGTCCGACCCTTAGATTTTTAGGAATAGAATATCAATTAATAATTTAATATATTTTTTTAAAAACTATTTTATGTCAATTTTGACACTATTTAGTACTTTGTTTTTTCTAAATTCATAACAGTATTATTACTTCAAAAAACATTCATCTAACCAAACCTATTATGTTATATTAACCTATAAAATTAGTTTAATTCATAAAAAGTCTCAAATTACATTTATTTAGGTATTTATAATATCAATGATGTTAATATTTCATTAATAAGGTAATTACTGCATCATCATTGTGTCATAAATAAATTAAATTATTTATTTTTTAAAAATTATAAATAAAATACCATTATGTAGGAAATCGTTTTATCTTTCTAATTAATATTTATAGTCTAATTTATCTTATGTATAACTCTATATTGAAAATGTTTTACTTATTAAACATTGATTTTAACTCTTTTAACTCTTCTTTAAATTAAATAATAATAAATGTCCTAATCTAATCCAAGTGGACCTAAAGGGTAATATTTTATTCCTAAGGTTGTTTGTGGTCGAATTAAACTTATCCAATAGAATTAGGACATGTGTTAGGGTAATAATAATATCATTTTTACCCTTAATTACCCTATTTACTTTTAACCGTGATAATTAAAAGTAAAAAGTTACTATTCACCAAAAATTATTTATATCTTATTGAACCAAATTTTACTTACTGATATCAACTGTGTCTCTAGGATTTTTTAAATTCCACTCACAGAAGTAGTAAAATTACGTTTTTTTTGTAAATTTACAAATTCTCCTAGGAGGTGGGTAAAATACAGTCAAAAGTTCAATAAAATTTTTATATATCTAAAATTATTATAAAATGACTCCAACGAATTAAATTGAACATATATAGGTATTATATATCTATTTTTACCTACAATAAATTTAAAGAAAATAAATAATTATTTAAATAAAAATTCGTTTTTAAACTACAACTCAGTGTTTTTCACTATTTATCAAAAATTGAATGTTTTCAGAAAAATACCAAAAATTCACCCTAGGATAATTTCGATATTCTAAATCCAAAAATGAAGTCCATTTTGAAAGATAAAATTTATAATATTTCAAAGAGTGGGTATTACTATTTATAACGACTAGTTTATATAATATTTTAATAACATATCATTGTTAAGTGAAACTCGGTATTGCGTACAACGCAAGCTATCGAGGAAGGTTACTCTTGCGTGTAACGCAAGCCAAGACAGTTTTGTGTGTAGTGAAAAATTTATTTGGTGTTGCATATAAAATAATACATAAAAAAAAATATTTCTCATAAAATATCTGGTTGTTACATTTATATATCTATGAACACCCATAGTAACGAAATAGGTCTGGGTGTTCACATAAATAAATAAGGGAATTTCTTGAGAGAAAACGATAGAAATTTTGAGACGAAATTTCTGCAGCATAACAGCTATATAACATGGTTTTATAAAACATTGAGAAGAGAGGGGACAAGGGTCACCCACTCATAAATAATTCATAATATAGTATGGGTACTGAATAAGATCATGGTATGGATATTTTAATGACATACCACATGAAAAGGAAACAAGAAAGAAAAGAGAAGATACGATTTCTTTTACGAGAAATTCGGCAGCCTAATGGCGTCACAGAAAAATTCAGAAAACAAATTGATGAGAGAAGAAAGGGTCTATCATAATTTTTACATGAAATTGACAGTAATAAGAACATATAATATCATACACTCAACATAGAGATATAGAAAATATAAGACACAACATAAAGAAAGTCATGACATACAAGAGGAGGGTGAAAGAATCCCTTACCATGAAGAGTAACTTCGAAATCTTAAAGGTCGGGACCTTGGAAGGATTGAGGGAATCTTGAGAGGACTCCTTGGGAGATAAGGAGATAAAAACTTTGTTGAGTAGGTTTTGGAAATTAAAATAATGAGGGAAAGTCTTGGTATTTATAGGAGAAGTGAGGGGACAAGTCATTAATGACCAAAGGACACCTCATCAGTGGTATTGAAAACACCATGGGCTTACCCATGGTATTTTCCCATGGTATTGGCCACTTGGGACACCTCATACCTTATATTACTATTCATAAGTCAACCAGAGTGATTACATAATTATTACATCCTTAATGATGTCATTAAACACCCGAAACTAAAAACTATATTTTCACTATTCACCGAAAATTCATTTTTTTCAGAAAAATACCCAAAAATCACCTTAACCTAATATTGATGATATGAATTAAAAATTGAACTCCATTTTATAAAAATAATTTTCTAAATTTTTTTAATTTAATTTTTAATTAAAAACACTATTCACCCGAAAAAACTAATACTTGACTAATAATTTCTGAAATAGTTATTTACCTATTTTATTGAATCACATTACTTAATAAATGTGCCTAAATTATATTAATACTTTATTTAAGTGATATTATTAATCCATTTGGTCACATTACTAATCCTAAGCATAAAATCACAATTCATAATTTACTATTCACATTAAATTAAGTTGATCTTATTAGATTCTAAATTTCTTAATGAAAACATTTCCAAAAGGCCATTTTTTGAAAATCATTACACATAATTAATTATTTAATGTTTACATAAATATTTTAAAATATCCCCCTTTTCCAAAATTCATCAATATACATCCCATATTTATTCAAACATCTGAAAAAAAACACAAACTTCACCATAGGAAGGAATCAAAATTTTATTTATATCAAAGGATTACACAAAGTAGCTACGGTCTCATTACATAGACCCTTATAACCCCAGCATAGGACATAAGTGTAAGGTGTGCTAAGGTGAGAGAATCTGAGGGTGGATCGGCCAACAATGCCCGAGTAGTGATTTTTATAAGCTTGAACTTCTTCCGAAGGCGATTCCGCTCCAGCTTCACACGATGAAGTTTGGCTTGGGATTGGTCCAGAGAAAAGCCCCGTGGTGCTACCTCCTTCCCAAGTTTCATTAGATTGGCTTTGATCGGCCCGAGATTACTGGATGAGTCCACCTAATCTTCTTTTTGTATTAATTAACCAAGATCACTTGTATTTAGAGACAACAATCACACCATTTAGTTTCCAATGGTCATATTGACCAACAGTCATATAATAGTAGAAACCCAACGGTCTCATTTTAATTATACTCACATCATTAATTAAAGAATATAGTTTTGTTGAGTGTAAACTAAAATATCACACAAAATTAGGAAATAAAAATTCATTCAAAATTCTGGTTGGTACATTCTTCTCCCCTTAAGAAATTTCATCATCGAAATTTTAACTCGTATCCTCAGAAAAGAAAAGGTGTGGGTACTTCTGCCTCATAGACTCCTCTGGTTCCCATGTGGCTTCTTCATATTTTTGGTTTCTCCACAACACCTTAACAAGGTGGGTTGTCTTGTTGCGTAGAACCTTGTCTCTATGATCCAAGATCTCCACCGGCTGCTCCTCATAAGAGAGGTCATGTTCCAATTATACTACCTCTGGGTTTAGTACATGTGAAGGGTCAGGTATGTACTTCCTCAAGAGGGATACGTGGAAGACATCAGGAACTTGTGCTAGATTTGGAATAAGTAAAAGCCGATAGGCCACTGCTCCCATGTGATCAAAGATTTCATAGGGACCAATGTACCTAGGGATGAGCTTCCCTTTCCTCCCAAACCTCATGACTCTCTTCCAAGGTGATATTCTAATAAAGAAATTTTCACCGACATCAAACTCCAAGTCTCTTACACATTTGTCGGTATAACTCTTTTTCCAACTCTGCGCAGCCTTAATGTGTTGTTGGATGGAATGGACTTTTTCTGTCATCTCTTGCACAAGATTAGGCCCAAGAAGCTTTATATCAACAGCTTTATCCCAACAAGTAGGAGTTCTAAATCGCTTCCCATATAGAGCTTCATAGGGTGCCATTTGAATGCTCCAGTGGAAGCTATTATTGTAAGAGAACTCAACTAAAGGGAGATGTTTATCGCATCCACCCTTAAATTCCATTGAGCATGTTCATAGCATGTCCTCGAGTGTTTGAATAGTCCTTTCAGATTGGCCATTAGTTTGGGGTTTATAGTTCGTACTAAAATTTAATTCAGTGCTCATAGCTTGTTGAAGACTTCTCCCTAATTTTGATGTGAACCTTGGATCACGATCAGATACGATAGAAAGTAAAACTCCATGCAGCTTTACCACTTCCTTCACGTAAATCCTGGAAATTTAATCAAGAGAGAAATATTTCCGGATAGAGATAAAATGGGCAGTCTTGGTGAGACGGTCCACAATAACCCATATCGCATTGTTTCCTTTGTAAGTTCTCGGAAGACCAGTGACGAAGTCTATAGTGATATTGTAGCACTTCCATGCTGGTATGGGTAGTGGTTGTAAAACCCCTTTAGGAAGTTGTCACTCTACCTTCACTTACTGACATACTAGGCACCTTGAAGTGTGGTCAGCAATCTCCCTTTTCATATTATCCAACAAATAATGATCATGAAGGTCCCTATATATATTTTTTTGTTTCCAGGATGTATAGAGAAAGTAGAGGTATGAACTTCATCCATCATCTCCTTCTTTATTTCTAGAATAGATGGAACACACAGTCTTGTATAAAATCTCAGTAAACCTTCTTGATCAATATTGAACTCAGGAAACTTTCCATCCTTTACATCCTCAAACTTATCTTGTAACAAAGGATCTTCTTTCTAAGACTTCTTGATCTTCTCTAGTAATGACGGTTGAGAATTCATTTTGTTTAGGGTTGATGATGTCCCTTTCCTTATAATTCCCATGTCTAGATTTACTAGGTCATTGATCAAAGGATCTTTTTGAATCCTCATCATGGAAAGAACAATTGGGTCTTTCCTGCTTAATGCATCAGCAACTTTGTTTGCTCTTCCAGGGTGATAATGAATTGAAAAATCATAGTCTTTAAGAAGTTCTAACTATCTCCTTTGTCTCATGTTCAATTACTTTTCTGTGAAAATATACTTCAAACTTTGATGGTCTGTGTATATATCACATTTCAAACCATAAAGATAGTGCCTCTATATCTTTAGAGCAAAAACGACTGCAGCCAGCTTCAGATCATGCGTAGGATAATTCTGCTCATGAATCTTCAACTGTCAAGATGCATAAGAAATGACCTCATCATTTTTCATTAGGATGCACCCAATCCCTTTTAGAGAAGCATCACTAAAAATAATGAATCCTTATCCACTTGAGGGTAGAGTTAACACGGGCGCACTAACCAGTCTCTTCTTCAGCTCTTGGAAACTTTCCTCACACTCTTTTTTCCAGATGAACTTGACCCCTTTTAGAGTTAACTTGGTTAATGGATTAGAAATTCCTGAAAAGTATTTCACAAACCTTATATAATATCCTGCTAATCCAAGAAAACTATGAATCTCAGTTATTATTGTAGGTTGAGGCCACTCCTCTACAACTATTTTTCTTTGTAGGGTAAACCATGATTCCTTCATTGGTTACAATGTTCCCTATGAAAGAAACTTTTTGTAACCAGAAATCACATTTACTAAAATTTTAAAAAAGCCTCTCCTTCCACAGAGTTTGAAAAATAACCCTTAGATGATGTTCATGCTCCTCACGACTTTTGAAATATATCATAATATCATCAATAAAAACTACCACAAAGTTATCAAGGCAGTCCTTAAAGACTCTCCGAAGGGCATAACAACAAACTCATAATGCCCATATCTTGATCGAAAGGCAGTTTTTGGAATATCTTCTTTCTTCACCATAAATTGATGATAACCAAATCGAAGATCAATCTTAGAGAAGAATTGAGCCCCACCAAGTTGGTCAACTAAGTCATCAATTCTTAGAAGAGGGTATTTGTTCTTCACTGTGATCCCATTCAGTTCCCTATAATCAATGCATAGCCGCATCGATCCATCCTTATTCTTCACAAAGAGAATAGGTGCTCCCCAAGGAGACACACATGGTTAGATAAACCCCTTCTCCAAAAGATCTTGGAGTTGTTTCTTTAATTCCTCCAGCTCCACATTTGTTATCCTATACGGGGTCTTTGATATCGGATGAGATCCAGGTATGAGTTCGATGGAGAACTCTACCTCTCTTTCTGGGGGAGGCCTGGGTAACTCCTCAAGAAATATTTCAATGTATTCTTAGACGATGGGGATATTTTATAAAAGATTAAATCCTTCGTGAGAAACTTATTTCATTTGAGAATCTTGTAACTAAAAAGGATTTTATGTCTTAAAAATTCATGCTTAGACAATTACATTTTTATATAATTCCTTCATAATGATTCATAAAAAGATTGTGATTAACCAAACATATCACCTGGGAGTGTCGTAATCAAGAGTCCAGCAAGGCCTGTTTTCATGTACCAGTTCCCATTTGAGTCTAGCTCAAAGCGGTGTTTTCGGGTTTTACCCATATGTATATCTGTGCCAGAGCTACCTCTACCTGCTCGTATCCTGACAGAGATGTATTTGTTTGATAAACCACTTACTCAATACTCACCAAAATACTAGGAATATTTCCTATACTTAAACTTTTATATAGGTTTCTTCCTAAATTTTTCATATCCTAATTTCCATAAATAACTAAACCTCCCTTTGATACCAACTATAGCATCCCGCCTTTTTAATACATAACTTTTCATTACATTTTACATACAGAGGATCTTTAAAGTCTAGTGTCTTGGAAATCAGGAAAAATAAAACTTGAATACAACATAAAACATTCTTCTAATACACTTTTAAGGCTTCATCATAATATCATCCTATGTACAATTACTTCCTTTCATATCCTGGAGACATACATCAAAGGAAAGGGTGAGTAGAAGGCTCAGTAAGGGTAAACAAGGTAATCAGTGTACTTGTAATATCAATAAGAACTTGAATAACAACATAAAAATATGAGCAATAAAATAATAGGCATATCATAATGAAAATATCTTGAAACATAACTTGAATATATAGCTACAACATTTCATTTAGTCATTCAGGAACATATCACCAAGGTCCATCCCCAAGGCATCATAAAAATTACCAAGGTTATTCACCAAGGTATCGTGAAACTTTTCATCTCTAGAGATTAAATATTTACCCAATAAATTGGAGCACTATAAGGGCGCACCCTTAATATTTATTTACGTACATGTGATCCACATAGATCATATTAAAAGATTTCATAAATAACTCATATAGAATAAAGGAAATGGGTTTCATTTCAAAATCGTTATGTTTTAAAAGCTCTTAAAAATAAGATCATTATATCATTTATAACCCATGGAAAGGGAGTGAGGGTTATATGTATGTCCATTAAAGAATAAAATATATCATATTTATATATCTATGAACACCCATAGAAACGAAATAGGTATGGGTATTCTCATAAATAAACAAGGGAATTTCTTGAGAGAAAGAGATAAAAACTTTGAGATGAAATTTCTGCAGCATAACAGCTATATAACATGATTTTAGAAAACATTGAAAAGCGAGGGGACAAGGGTCACCCACTCATAAATAATTCATAATAAAGTATGGGTAATTAATAAGATCATGGTATGGATATTTTAATGTCATACCACATGAAAAGGAAACATTAAAGAAAAGAGAAGATGAGATTTCTTTTACGAGAAATTCGGTAGCCTAACGACGTCACATAAAAACTCAGAAAAAAAATTGATGAGAGAAGAAAGGGTATATCATCATTTGGAATTGAAATGTAAAGTAATAAGTACATATAAGATCATACCCTCAACATAAAGAGATGGAAAATATAAGACACAACATAAAGTAAGTCATGACTTAAAAGAGGAGGGTGAAAGAATCCCTTACCTTGAAGAGTAACTTCAAAAGCATGAAGGTCGGGACCTTGGGAGGCTTGAGGTCACTTTGAGAGGACTCCTTGGGAGGTAAGGAGATCAAAACTTTGTTGAGGAGGATTTGGAAATGAAAAGAATGAGGTAAAAGCTTGGTATTTATAGGAGTAGTGA
Source organism: Viscum album (assembly GCA_963277665.1). Classification (NCBI taxonomy): domain Eukaryota; kingdom Viridiplantae; phylum Streptophyta; class Magnoliopsida; order Santalales; family Viscaceae; genus Viscum; species Viscum album. Next base: position 797,765,562 of record OY728150.1, on the reverse strand, counting down.
GGGGACACGTCATTAATGGCCAAGGGACACCTCATCGGTGGTATTAGAAAAACCAGGGGCTTGCCCATGGTATTTTCCCATGGTATTGACCACTTGGGAAAAATCATACCTTATGTTACTATTCATAATTTTACTAGAATGATTACATAATTATTACATCCTTAATGATGTCATTAAACACCTGACACTAAAAATGTATTTTCACTATTCACCAAAAATTCATTTTTTTCAGAAAAATCCCCAAAAATCACCTCAACCTAAAATCGATGCTATAAATTAAAAAATGAACGCCATTTTATAAAAATAAATTTCTCAATACTTTTAATTTAATTTTTAATTTAAAACACTATTCACCTGAGAAAACTAATACTTGACTAATAATTTCTGAAACGGTTATTTACCTATTTTATTTAATCACATTACTTAATCAAGGTGCCTAAATTATATTAATACTTTCCTTAAGTTATATTAATAATCCATTTAGTCACATTAATAATCCTAAGCGTAAAATCACTATTCATAATTTACTATTCACAAAAAATTAAATTGATCTTATTAGATTCTAAATTTCTTACTGAACACATTTCCAGAAGACCATTTTTTGAAAATCATTACACATAATTAATTATTTAAGGTTTATATAAATATTTTAAAATATCCCCCTTTTCCAAAATTCATCAATATACATCGTATATTTATTCAAACATCTGAAAAAACACAAACTTCACCATAGGAAGGAATCAAAATTTTATTTATCTCAAAGGATTACAAAAAGTAGCTACAGTCTCATTACATAGCCCCTTATAACCCCAGCATAGGACCTAAGTGTAAGGTGTGCTAAGGTGAGAGAATCCTAGGGTGGCTTTGACAACATTGCCCGAGTAGTGATTTAGATAAGCTTGAACTTCTCCTGAAGGTGATTCCACTCTAGCTTCACACGATGAAGTTCGACATGGGTTTGTTCCAGAGCAAAGCCCAGTGGTGCTACCTCCTTCTCAAGTTTCATCAGATGGGCTTCGATCAACCTGAGACTATTGGACGAGGCCATAAAATCTTATTTGTATATTTATTAACCAAGATCACTTGTATTTAGAGACAACAATCACACCATTTAGTTTCCAATGGTTATATTGACCAACGATCATATAGCAGTCGAAACCCGATGGTCTCATTTTAATTATACTCACATCATTAATTAAAGAATATTGTTTTGTTGAGTGTAAACTAAAATAACACCCAAAATTAGGAAATAAAAATTCATTCAAAATTAGGGTCATTACATGGGTCAAGAGGAATGTTCAACCCCCCTAAGAAAGAACAAGCCTCAATTTAGGGCTGTATGATAAAATAACCGCCTACTTTTAATGGATCATCTGATCCATCAATCGCCGAACAATGGATCAACTCCATTGATAAGATATTCTCCATCCTTCAATGTTCTAAACAAGAGAAGGTAATTCTGGTTTCTTATCATATAGAGGGTGAAGTTAATCAATGGTGGAAATAAACAAAAAATTTGATACCTGAGGAAAAGATCAAGGCGATTGAATTGAAGGATTTATAGAAAAAAAAATTCAATAAAAATTTTCCTTGCACCCTCCAACTTAAGATGGAAGAGTACTTCCTTGACCTCAAGAAAAATGATGATGAATCCTTCAGATCATATAAGGAAAACTTCACAAGGCTTGCATAATATTCCTCTGGATTTGTTGTTACCCTCGAATGCAAGGTTGACCGCTTATTTGGTGGGATAAAACCTATCCTACGGAAAGCTCTAGCGATCTGTGACTTCGAGAGCTATGAAGAAGTTGTATGATGTTCCCTCAAGGTTGAAATGGAGATTGAAGAATCTTAGGGGTATCATGGGTATAATAAGCATAAGGTGCACTTTAATTCTAGTGGTCTGATGGATGAATCTAACCGTGTTAAGATAATTCAGCTCCCCACTTGCCAAAGGTGCAGAAAGAAGCACCCCAAAAATTTCCTTAAGGGGATGAGAAAATTATTTAGGTGTGGAAGATAAGGGAACCTAGTTATTAACTACTGACAAGAAAAACCCATGGCTGCGACAGAGGAGAGGAATGCATTGTTCGACCCTAAATGCACTGTTCACTACATCAACTACAAAGAATTAGGGAACTTTGCAAACCAGTGCCCTAATCCAAGGGTTTTTCGAGGCAACCAAAAACCTCTATGGCAGTAAGGCCAAGCTGTTTCCATCACTATCGCCAAAGTGAACCCTGACAATGAAGTGGTGATAGGTATGCTAGTTATTTATTCAATAATATAGAACACATTTTTTTATTCTAGTTCTACTCATTATTTTATATCCTATAAGTTTAGTAGAACAATCCCAACACCACCACATATCATGGAAGTAAAGATGTTGGTGAGAACAAAAAATGGGGAAATCATTTCATCCCATGAATATAACTACCCCTATCATAATTTGTGGATTGAACTTCTCAGAAAACCTCGTCATAATACCTATGGTGTTATTTGATACAATTCTTGGCATGCATTGAGTTTCCTTATATGAATCCAACATAAATTTTCTTCAGACGGAAATCACTCTCTATATGGAGAATCAACCCTTGATTCTGTACAAGTGCAAAGAGGAGGATGAATATTTATTTGAACCATCATCTCAAGCATGGATATTACTGCCCTATGAGCACGCGTATCTTTCTCAGATAATTTAGTCTAAGGAAGCAACCATCCTTGAAGACATGCCTATTGTGAGAGAACTCGCTGAAGTGTTTCCCGAGGAATTTCCTGGTCTTCCTCCTAAAAGAGATGTTGAATTCTAAATTGATCTTATACTTAGGGAATTTCCAATATCCAAGACTCCATATAGAATGGCTATTTTGAAGCTTGAGGATATAAAGAAACAACTACAAGAGAATCTGGATAAAGGGTTTATACGCCCAAGTGTTTCACCATTGGGTACACCAGTCATCTTTGTCAAAAAGAAGGATGGTTCAATGCACCTTTGCATTGATTATCATGAGCTCAAAAAAATCACTATAAAGAAAAAGTATCCTCTTCCACAAATTGATGACTTGTTTGATCAGCTATATGGAGCACAATACTTCTCCAAGGTGGATTTTCGGTTAGGATATTACCAAGTATGGGTAAAGAAGGAGGATATCCCCAAGACTGCATTTCATACAAGATACGAGCACTATGAATTCATAGAAATGAATTTCATACTCACTAATGCTCTAGTAATCTTTATGGAATTGATTAATAGAGTCTTTAGATATTACCTTGACAAATTTTTGGTAGTCTTTATAGATGATATTCCAATATAATCCAAAACCAAGGAGCATGAGGACCATCTAAGCATTATACTAGAGACCTTGTGAATGAATAATCTCAACAAAAAGTACAATAAGTGTGAGTTCTGGTTGAAGGAGGTCTCATTCTTGGTTCATATCATCAAAATCAATGGGATATCTATGGATCCCTCTATGACATCTGAAATTGAGAGATGACCAAGGCCAATATTGGTAACGAATATCCATAGATTCTTGGGGTTATCTGGATATTATCGCCGATTTGTGATAATTTTATTATGATTTTCAAACCCTCTAACCAAGCTAACTCAAAAGAGAGTCATGTTTTCTTTGAGTGATGAATGAGAAGATAGATTTAAGGAGTTGAAAAGGAGGCTTATCACTGTGCCCGTGCTCGTACTACCCACAAGTAGAGAACCTTTTTTGATATTCAGTGATGCTTCAAATAAGGGACTGGGTTGTGTGTTGATGAAAAATGAAAAAGTCATTGCCTATAATTCAAGTCAATTGAAAGTTAATGAGAAAAACTATCCAACACATGATCTGGAGTTGGATGCAGTAATATTCAATTAAAAAATTTTGTGTCATTACCTATTTGGGGAGAAGTGTGAAATATACAGGGATCACAAAATCCTCAAGTATATATTCACATAGAAAGAGTTGAATATGTGCCAATGAAGATGGATAGAGCTGATCAAAGACTATGACTGATCAATCTATTACCACCCTGGGAAAGCATACAATGTGACATATTATCTAAGTAGAAAGGACCCAAAGATTATATAATTGATGAGAATTGAAAAGGATCCAATCTTCTTATATTTGATGAAGATAGACATGGGAATTATAAATAAGGGAACATCATCAATCCTTTCACAAATAATTTCTCAACCATCTCTTTTGGAAAGGTTAAATGATGATAAAAAGGATGATGTGGGAATTTAGAATAAAGTGAAAACTATTAGGAATGGGAAATCATCAAAGATAAATGTTAATGAAGACAAAATTGTGAGATTTGGGACAAGACTACATGTTCCATAAAATCTAGAGTTAAATAAAGAACTTTTGGATGACGTACATAGTTTGAATTTCTCCATTAACCCAGGAAACACAATGATTTATCGAGATCTATAAGAGAATTATTGGTGGGATAACATGAATAAGGAGATCACTGAGTATAAATCAAATTTCCTGGTATGTCAGCAAGTGAAGGCTAGGAGGAAGAAGTCTAAGGGGATTATGCAACTAGTACCCATACTAACCTGAAAATGGGAGAACATCACCATGGACTTTGTCAATGGACTTCCAAAGGAATCTAAAGGAAAAAAATGCTATTTAGGTTGTTGTGGAGTGTCTTAAAAAGACTACTCACTTCATTTAAATTCAAGAGTATTTCTCATTGGATCAACTGGCACAAATATATATGAGAGAAGTGGTAAGGCTGCATGGAGTACCACTATATATTATATCTGATCGAGATCCAAGATTCACCACTAAGTTCTCGAAGAGTCTTCAACATGCTATAAATACTGAGCTAAACTTTAGTATGAATTATCATCCTCAAACTGATGGCCAATCTGAGTGGACTATCAAAACACTTGAGGACATGTTGAGAGCATGCTCAATGGACTTTAAAGATGGACAGGACCAACATATTTCTCTGGTTGAGTTATCTTATAAAAACAGTTTCCACTCATGAATCCAAATGGATCCTTATGAAGCCCTTTATGGGAAGAGTTGCAGAACACTAGTATGTTAGGATGAAGTTAGGGAGTGAAAACTCCCAAGTCTAGAAATGGTCGAAGAAATGGTGGAGAAGTTTAATACCATCCAACATTACATTAAAGCTGCTCAGATTCGAGAAAAGTTCTATGTTGAATATCATCGACGAGAGCTAGAGTTTGATGTTGGAGACATGGTATTCCTCTATATATTTCCATGGAAGAGAGTTATGAGATTTTGGAAGAAGGTAATTTTTAGTCCAAGGTACATCAGCTCTTTTGAGATCCTTGATCGCGTTGGAGTAGTGTCCTATCGACTATCACTCCCAACAAACCTATCTCAAGTACATGATGCATTCAATGTATCACTCTTGAGGAAGTAAATACCTTACACATCACATGTAATCAATCTAGAGGTGGTACAATTGGAGAATAACCTCTCCTATGAAGAGAATTCGGTGAATATCTTAGATCGTAGGGAAATATTTCTACAAAATAAGAAAGTGCCCCTTGTCAAGGTGTTGCTGTGAAACCAAAAGTTTGAATAAGAAACGTGGGAATCAGAGGAAGTAATTAAGTAAAGTTACCCTCATCAGTTTTAGTATGGGTAAAGGAAATTTTGAGGGTAGAATTTCTTAAGGGGGGAAGATTGTATCGACCCGAACTTTTATTAATGAAAATTCCTCTTGATCTAATTAAATGTGTTATTTTGTGAAATGGTTATATAACATATGAAATTCCTTGGTTTTATATTTTTGGATTTTAAAACACCATTAAGAACTGTTACCATTTCTAATATAGCTATTGAATAGTGACCAAATGATTAGTATAAATACCGGACTATAACAAATCCAATTTACTCAGAAAAAGGAAGTGATGACCTCATCCAGTAGAATTTCTCCATACGAAGCCCATTTGTCAGAGCTCAAAAAATAAGGGGGAATCACTAGGATTCTCCCTTGACCAATCCCAATATGAGCTTCAACATGTTAATCTTGAACGGAACTGCCTACATGAGAAGTGAAAGTTAATAGAGATTACCACCCGAGTGATGTTATCTGAGCCTTCCCAAGAGTCTATCACCATCACACACCTTACCCTTAGGTCTTATGCAGGTGTTATAAGGGGTTATGTAACAACACCCTAGCACTAAGATTATGTGAATTTTTTATATACATAATAAATAATATACATTCATTTTTTTATTGTTACATTGTAAATAGTTTTTAAAGCACAAATAGTATTTTTAGTTAATATTCAATTAAGAAATCTATTTTGATGAATTAATGTATTTTTGAATTAAATAATATTTTAATAAAATATTATTACTAAAGTAATTTTTATTAAATATAAATAATCGTATAATTTTTATGAATATGATTGTAATTTTTATAAAGGTTTGAAAGCTGTTTTTGTCAAAACCCATGAATTTTCAATAAATGTAGGTTTTTATTTTAAAAATAAAAATTCACATATTTAGAAAATTATTTAGATAAAATGAATACTATTTTTGAAATCAGTACATTAAAATTATCCAACAGTGTTTTTTTCATAATTTTCCGAGACAGTCGAATTTTTGGGTAAAAATTAAATATCGTTTAAATATATAATGTGTTTTATGACATTATAATGACCCAATAGTGATGTAATAAAAAACTATAAATGAGATTTTCGGATAATATATGTTTTAACTTTAAAATCATGCGATTTTGGGTTTGTTTGATTTATTTTTCAAAGCATTAGTGGACCCTCCAAGACTTATAAAACATTTTAACATTTTAAAATGATTTCCTTGAGAGTGTGACTCAACACCACATAAGAAATCCTATTATTTTAATAATTTTGGAAATTGGAATTATAAAATAATATTTTCCACTCCCCTTTTGCAAAAATCATGGGAAAAAACCATGGGTTGGTTTGTCGTTTTGATTAGTTTAATGTGTGGTGTCCAAAACCTAAATAATAAAGAATTCCATCTTGTTTCCTATATAAACCCAACCAATATCCCACTTATCTTCACTAAAAACCCTTTAAGTAAGTCCCTAATCTTCCCTCCTATCTATATTATCCTCCCAAGTATCCCCAAGATCCAAAAAATCCTCTCTCAAGCCCATCTCAATCCTTTGGGATCACACATCCAAGTAAGGGATTTGTTCCTCTCTCATTTTTTGTCCAAGTTTCTTTATGTTGATATACCCATGTATTTTCAATTAAAAATATTGGTATATGATTAATAACCTCCCATATACTTCCATAATTATTTTTTAATGATTATAAACCCATTTATCTCTCATTAATTACTCTCATGTACACCCGTTACCATGCTGAAATTCCGTATGGAATTTCTCTCTCCTCTTTTACATTCAAGAAATTATTTTGTTTTATGAATATAAATTCCATTTAATATGTTGGTACATGTATCTATATGTCCTAATTACTGTAAATATCATTTATAAATGATTAGGGATCCATTTCTCTCTCATCAACCCATTTTACAATTTCTATTTGACGTCGTTATACTGCAGAAGTTACACCAAAATTTCCTTTCCAAAATCATCGTGTAAATGAATACCATACCAATTTCTCTATCAAGGGTATTCAAATTTATGAACATGTAATTTTTGATTAAGTACTTAAATTTTCTATTCCACATATTCTATTCATGGAAAAAATTATGATGTTTAATGAATCCATGTTGTATGATCTATGTGGCACACTTATGCATGAAATGAAATGATTAAGAAGGGTGCACCTTGATAGCACTCCAATGAATTGGGTAAAGATTAGGATCATGATAAATCATGTTAAATGAGGTTTCACACATGATAATTCAAGTTAAATGAGGGTTTAATCATGATCCATGTGTAATTATCCTTGGATCATGATAATATCATGTTAAATGTTGATGCCACATTTCCATGTTATGATAATCATAATATATCATGCCTTTATGTTCATATTTCTCTTGTGCTCCATTGATATGCCTATTTCTTAACATGTAATATAATATTCATAATATTCATTTTTTAATCCCTTACTAGGATTTATAGATAACTATTTTCTTATTCATGTCCTCTGGTTATCCCATGCAATGCTAAGTACGAAGGAATGTTGTGGTCATGTAAAAGAATTTTTCAATAAAGATATTGTGTTTTATGTTCTACGTTGTTATGTAATGTTCCTAATTTCCTAGGAAACTAGAACTATAGAACATTAGAGTTATCTTAAGTGCATGTTTGTGTAGTAAATCATGTTTAAGTGTGTAATAAAGAGTAGTTTTGTTATAATTTGATTCCAATTTGTCACATCCTGACCCATTTCACTCTATGAAAAGTAACTGAACCAGTTGGTGATAAGTCCTTACGCGTGCCTCCCTATATTCCAAAGGTTTCCAACTATAATTGAGGGTATAATGGAGGTATAATGGGGAGAATATACTATTTGGATTAGTAATAAACATATCAAAATCATAAATAAAATAAAATCAACGGAATATTATAATAAATGACAAGTAATATTAAACCAAAAACCCAGACAACCCCAAATTATCCAACCATACATGAACATGATATGAAAAAAAGTACAAGTCTTATAATATATAAACATATTTAAAATAATACTAAACTGAAAAAATAATAAATAAATAAAAGACCCAGATCCTATAGGTAAACTGAGTACACGATCAGCCCCCAACTCCCATGTCAAGTCCTTGTACAGACAAGTAACAGAAAAACAACACAAGATAAGTCATAACCTACAACCATGAAGTTTGTCGAGGAACCAATCAGATGCCCAAAAATTGTGTTAGTAAAACATAATAATCCACCACTGACAATATCTAGGAATATCTAATCTATAAATATAAAATGACTAGTGTTCAAGTATAATCAATAAAGTTGACAAATAAAAAAACATTTTGGTCTGGGTTTCTCATGGGATACCCATCCAATACTACCTTCTTTACCCTAATCGAGAATATCTATGAACAATTATTTTTTAAAAATACATTTATAAGGTCGGGACCTAAGTCATACAACCAAGTCATCCATGTATAGTGATAATCATTTATAGTTTCACAATTTTCCATGGAATTTAAGTTTTATAAGCTAGAAAAGATCCACAGGGGTGTACATTTGGCATTTCAAACTAAGGGGGAAGTTCTACCTGAGATCTAGGAGAATGTTCTAGATAGCCTCAGTGTTATACTAGAAAGGAGAACAAGGAATAATCCAAGGTGGTTCGTAAAATCAAGATGAATCCAAGGAGAATCATCCAAGGCATTAGTTTTAATTTCTTTAAATACAGGTGAACCCTCAGGTCCATATTAGCACATTCACAATCTAAGACAAAGACCGAATCTAAGTGTGGTATTTCTCTTTGAAGATGAATCAATGAATTGATTGGTGTCCCATGATCCCATCCAATGCAATCCAAAATGGGAATCCAAGTATTGCTCATAGCATTCCACAATATTTAACAGTTTCAGGTTCGTGATCATAACCAAGTATGATGTAAGATTACATAAGGCCTTGTTAATGTCCATGCCCATCATTAATTAAATTATTAAAATTGGTTCATTGAATTTATAAATAAGTAAGAATTCCATTAAAAATATTCATAGAATTTCACATCTCATTTTATCCCATTTATCCATGGACATCATTCATAGTTTATTAGGGTTCAAGTAACATAGCCTTTCCCTACAACAATCCAATACATCCATTTTCTAATTCAATCCCATGTTATAAAAGTGGACATGTAAATATTCACATCACTTATAAATTTCCTTGTCTCAATTATGACATTCCACTAGTAAGTGATGAGCTCAAACCACCCAAGGGAGAGGTTTGATCACAAGATAAGAAAAACAACCCACTTTAAATGGTGGTTTTGGTTGAGTTAATGAACCTCCAACCATATCAAATGGTTAAAGGAAAAATCAAGGTCTTGATAAAATATCCATAAAATAAATTGAATATTTTTAACATGGGTCAAGTTTCATAGTCTTTACATTCTCATTCCATTTAATTTATTTAAACATTCTGATTAATATGAGGTGATTTAACACACCAAAAAGGAGGTTTAATTACATAACCATATAATGGGGGTCATGGGAATATAAGTAACACACCTTAAGGGGTGGTTTCAGATGAGAAAAAAACCTCTAAAGATACAATTAAGTGCACAAGTACTAACCAATGTAAGGTATTGAAAATTTATTTAATTCATTTCCACATTTTGGAGGCGAAGTACGAAAATTCTAGTGCACAACACAACAACACATGATATAAAAATCAATACTTTTTGGGAAAAGAGGAAGAAAAACTACCATATACAAATAAAGATTAAGTCATCTATTTTTGGTATTTCATTCAAGTCGGAATGAGAGAAATAAAATAAATAGAAAAATTCCTTGAAAATAGGGAATATTATATCATATGAAGATAACATCTGATATAAATAGATAAAAAAAATAAAATAAACAAGAAGAATGATGGACTAACTATTTTCTATCCAAAATGATGAATAACAGTTGTTTCCAAGCTCGTATGAAAAATGGAGCTCAAAGTATAGAGGATAGAAAAAGGGGATCTCAAGAAGCTTTTGTTTATGAGGAATGAGAGATAAAAAAGAGATAAATAAGGTTAAAGGACTTAGAGGAAAATTGTTCATTTTACCCTTTTTAAAGGGGTGCATGGTATGTCCCCATTGTTTTCGAAACCGTGTGCCAATCATATGACTCGCTCTATCCAAGAGACACACCTCGTATGGCCCATAGACATGGTTTGACAAACCATGTGTACACTATGCACTTGGAAAATACCCAAGGTGACACCCCCCACATAGCTAGATTCATGGTTAGACAAACCGTGTGTAACCCGTGCGATTCACCTATGTAATCCTCTATAGTTTTTCATATGGCCATGCGACCTCAAGTGAATGGTTTAACAAACAGTGTGACAACCCTACATAGCTGTAGAGTTTGGGTGCACGATTAGAACTAACCATATGATAACTATTCACATCCCTTTTCATTCCAAATACTAGGATTTCAAATCCCAATGGCAATACACTGAGATTTTAAAAGATCGTTATTTTTATAGCATACTACTACTAGGAAAGTTGGGGGTGAACCCCTTTATTGAAAAAGAAAAAACATACAAACCACTTTTGTGGGAAAAGGGAGAACACAAAAAAAATCAAAACCCATAGGCACATAAACCTTAAGATACAATGGCCCTAAATTACAATGAAATAAAACCATTGCAAAGCATAGACCCAACCCAAAAAGAAGGAAAAATAGCTGCCCATGGCCCAAAAAATGACCTAGATTCTGCCCGCAACAACACAATCCATAGGATTTCTCCACAAGCAGACCTGTGTCGCCCACTATTTCCAGTGATCAGATCTGAAACCACCACAATCTATACCTTGAATCTGACCACAACCAGATCCCATCTTCCACCCATATCCAGCTGCACAACAAATATCATCACAAAAGATTTTCATTGCAGCTAGGTCCCCACATTTCCACACCATGAGCAAAACCAGATTGCCAAAAAAGGACCAACACCCATCATACTCCCTCCACATCCCACCTCCCATGCTTCCACTAAGAACCATATGCTCAGAGCCATTTTCCTACCTTTGATATATCCAACGAGGTCCAGATCTACAGATCTGAAGCCACCTCCAAACCCGCCTCCACCTGCACTCACAAGATGCCACTTCCATTACCTATTAACACCACCTAAACCCACACATCACTGCCTACTCCACACCACACCTCCAAAAAGGGATTCACTGAGTGCCAACAAATGTAAAGGAAACAATGAGAAAAAATGAGCCACAAAATATTTTTGTAAATATGGTCATTATAACCTAGAAATTAAATTTGTTGGCATGAATAAGATTAAATTATTTTTGAAATATATATATAAAGTTCCAAATCAAGATAAATATATTGATTAATGCTTAGGAAAAAAGTACTAAATTTTTGTTAAAGTTGTTTTCTTTTTCAAAAAGATGTTTTCTTCAAAAATGGTTTTTATTACTTTTTTTGAGAAAATAATTAAAAATAATTTATCCAAATTTTAGAATTTTATTTAATAAAAAGGATTTAATTTTTTAAATCTGTATACCAAAATTTTATTTGGGTTAATTTTTTTTGAAAAGATTGATTTTTTAGTGAGTAGTGAAAAATACCATTTTTTGTAAAACTATCATTTTCTATTCATTAAAAAATATCATTATTCTTGGAATTTTATTTCAAAGTAACATAATTATTATTCAATTATATATAATCTAATTAAATTTATTTGAATCAAATTTATATCTAATTTTTATATAAGTACATTTTTGGACTTAAATAAACATTTTTCTAAAAATATTTTTTCATTGCGTTTTATGAATTTATATTAAACATAATTTTTTCCAATTATATGAATTCAATATTGAAAAATGAAATCAATATTTTTAATCATAGGGTCAAAATTTGGAAAATAGGTCCATTTTATTTTTGAATATTATGAATAATATCTTTAGTAATTTTGTTACCGTAGTAAAGGGGTAAATATGATAATTAAGGTTAAAAATAAAATAATAAGGACTAAATAATTACCATAACACTTGAATTAATTTTATTGTATCTATATATGTCATCCATAATCATCAAAAATTCAAATATATGGCCTTTTGTTTCCATTTTTTCATTATTATGACCCTTTATATAATTTTATATAAAGAAAAGTAAAAAATATCATTCTCTTTATTTTATTATATTTAATTTTTTTACATAGGGATAAACTAAGGATATGTTCGGTTATAAATATTAATATGAAAGATAAATAATTTTTGTTCTTCATGGTAATTTATTTTTAGTTTTTAGTAAGTAAATAATTTCCTTAAAATATAAAGCCACACATACATAGTGTTTGTGAAAGCTGTAAAAAAATCAATAAAATCATTTTGAAAACTATAAAAATAATATTATTTGAGTGATCTTTTGTGTTCACTACTTTTCTTAGATAAAAATTAAATATTTAAGAGTTTTTTATTCTTTTTATTAGAATTAAATCTATGTATTGTAGTTTTAAAAGTCAAATTAAATGAATATTTTCAAAATTGACATTAGGTATATTATATAATAAGTTATATTTTATTAAATGATTTAAAATTTATAAAAATATTATATTCTTACAAATTAATTTTATATAATTTTATACATCAAACATGGTCCTTTTATGTGTATTTTTTTATTTTATAGTAACATTATTAACCCTTAAAGCGTAGATAACTTTAATATTATAGTAATTGTCAAGAGGGTTAACAAATAGTTAAAACAAAAAATAAGGGTATAAATGTGACCCAAACTTGTCAAAATTTTATTTTATGAGATAATTTAAATCCATAATCATCCTATATTCTAATTATATCATTTTTTTTCCATTTTTACATGATATATAGTTTATATTAATTTAATAATTTAAGAAATTCTTGGAATTCCCCTCCCCTCTCTTATAAAAGGACACCGATTCTCTCAATTCTTCACTCTACATCGAGATTTCTAGTTTGATCAAACCATACCCAATGATATTTTAAAATTTCTTATCTTAGTTAGATAGGATATAATTATTACCAAATACCTACCTTAGGCTACTTAATAAGAGTTATAAACAAATTATACCAAAGAAGAGGTAATTGTCTTTACTAGTTCCTTCAAGTCTATTTGTTCTTATAATTCCTCTTAATGTGTTTCAACCATCATAATATAATAAATATAGTATCATAAATATAATTATATGTTATTATGGTTATTTTACAACAATATTTCATCTATTTACATCATAATAAAAATGAAAACATCACTTGTGCATACATACGACATACCATTTACACGTAGCGGTGTAATTCATTATTCATCACCATTTCACTTAAATGGTTATAAATATAGAAATAATGAATATATATAATATTTATGAGATAAATATGATTATATAATTATAATATCACATATACCTTCTTACCTTATAATCTATTGGAAAATAATAACGTTGCTCATGTGTATGTGTGGACTACTACCTCCATAAAGCGATGTGATGCATTTTTCATCTATGTTTTACATAAAGGTTAATAAGGATAAATTTAATGAATATATATGATATATATGATATAATAATTATTCTATAAATATTAATTATTATTTACCTTTCTTTTGTCTCATCTCTTTAAAAGTGAAAAGAACGTTCATGCGTACATACGACCAATAGTCTCCCTGAATGGTGTAATTCATTTTTTCTATCTCTATATTTTATGGATGAATATAAATATATATATACTGAATATATCAGATATTTAAATCATTAATAAAATTATAGATATGATGGAACCATCATAAATATGCAAGGACCGAGACTACCAAATCAAAACATACTTGAAAAAAAAGTAATTAACACCTCAAACAACAATAACAATAAAATATTATTAATAAAAGGATGATAAAATGTTATAAATTTATCATATATGATATAATATATATTAATTTAGTTATTTTATGTACATATAATAAATTTAAATTTATTATGCAGGAAGTTATAGATCCTACAAGACAAGTTGGAATTGTGGTAATGGATTTCGTCTTAATTTCCACTCAATTGAGAAAAATTTTGTATTATTTAGATATTTAATTTAATGTGGTGTATATAATTCCCATTATAGGTATTTAACATGAATATATATTTATAGTGCACTGTCTCTTGGTTGGCGGATCCTTAGGATCCCGTGACTGGGCTTTATTTGGATTCCGCTTCCTTGATGCAGGTCATGGATCTTAGCTTTGGTGTGATGACATTCTTTGGATCTAGTATTGTATAAGGTAGAAATGTTTCCAGCCCTATTGTGAAACATAATTCCAGCTAAATATCTTGGAAGCTACTTTAATGCAGTCCATTCTAGTTCAACTCGATCAAGGCGATGCCTACCTCAAGCATTTATCCTAGCGGTATTATTTAAGGTAGTTTCCTCCCATGGAATTCGTTCTAGATCAAGATTTTCCCATTTTGGAATAGGGAATGCATATGGTATAGAAGAACATGAGGTTTTTTGTGAATATTTCCATTGGTGTACATCATTTTTATGGCAGTGACCTCCTTTTGTGGTTGATTTAGTGCCACCTTCCTGAGATTGCGGTTTGGTGAATGGTTTTTCTTGACAGCGACATTGTCGATGTCAATGAATTTTCATATTTCTTATGGGGTTACATAGTTTTGGAAGGTAATGTTTTGTGTTATTACATAGATTTTGGTTTCATGGTTTTCTTCTCCTAGGGATGAATCCAAAGGCAGAGTTCAGTGGTCATGACAGTGGTGGAATCTCACTGTTGAGTCCTTTTTCTACCCCATACTCCACTCTAGCTCCTAGCTTCCAACAATCTTCTCTAAGTAATATTTTCACAATGGCTATCAATGAGGTTTGGGATGTGAAGTTTGAGAAGTCGATGAAATATTAGGAGGCACTTCTCTATGGCGACTTCATATCTTTCCTTGGGCTCTCGGAGGCCTAGATCCTCTTGATGGATTATGGAAAGGCTTCAACTTCATGGTTTTGATTATTTGTGTTGATATTTTTTGGTTTTCTATGGTGGTGGTGATTCTTTATACCTTGATGATGTTCATTGATGATATTTATAATGATCTGTATTGTTCAGTTTTTGTGTTTTTTGGAGGGTGATGACGGTGATTTAACGATGATGATGATGGATTCTGGAGGTTGTCCCTCACTGGTGATCTGGTGTGTTGATGAGTTCAATTTTTTTTCCTAAGGTTCAAAACATGAGTTGGGATGTGGCCCAAGGTAGAGATGAAATTTTGAATTATGAATTTTGAAATTTGAAATTTTAATGTTGAATCTAGTTTTTTGGTTGTATGTTTGAAAATTTTTGGTTTTGAAGCATTCCACTTAACCAAAATGTGGATTTTTAAAATAATAAAAAATGGATTTTGGATGATAAAAAACATGAATATATATTTATTAGTGATGATTAACATTTATTTTATGTTTTCTATTTTAAAGAGTTCCTATATTTTCTTTTAACTTTTCCTATCTTTGGAACTTGAATCAGGAAAAGCAATTTGTAAAAGAAAAACTGATCTTATTTCTATTTTGATCAGATATATTTTGCTGCCATATCTATATTTTCTTTAAAAAATTCAAAACTTTCTTTGAAATTCTATAATGATTTATCAAAATACATTTTTACCCATATTTGACTTTTTACAAAATGGTTAAAAAATAATCTTTTTAATGTTTTCCAAATGAGGTACTTTTTTTAGGAATGTATGAAAGGAATGTTTTTTAACTTATTCAGAATGAACATAAATTCCTTCCATCATGACCATTCAATGTTTTGAAGCTTCCTTTATAATTTTACAAGTTTATTTTCAAATAAAAATTTTCCATTAATATTTTTATTTTTTTAAGTGAATTCCAAAGTGAAAAATGATATTTTCGTAAAAAATTCTTTTAATGATCTTTTTGTGGTACTTTGATTCCTTAATAAAAAGAATATTTTTTAATTATTCATGATTGAGGATATTTTGTAATGATGCCACCCTTTGAAACATTCACTTACTTGTGATAATTGGATGTTACATTTCTCTTAAACATTCATGTTCTTTGTATCACTGATATGATTATTGTCTAAACCATATAACATTTATATACTTGATGATATAATTTGAAAGTATTAGATTTATTGGGTAATTATTGATGAATCTGTATTCATTGCTCAATATAGATATTTGTTGATAAGGAATATTTTTCATGAATTATATCGATCATTTGAAATACAGAGAATTAATTGTGCATGAAGTGATTAATGGGGGACAAAATTATATAAACCATAAATGCATTGACATGTCTCAGGAGAAAAACTAGTAAGATAACATTAAATTGGTTTTTGGTGTATGTCTACCAATAGTTTCAAACTTTCTTTGAAGAAGGTTTGGATGGTATAAATACCGTGATATCTAGGATCATGGAATCCAATATTAAGCATGTCCTTCATTGCGATTTTAGTTATTATTATCCATAAGATTATTTCATTGATATTATACATGGATTAATTTTGAGCACAATTTATTGATTAAATGATATATGTTTTTAGTTATTTACCTTTCCATATTTATTATGTGTTATTTACTCATAATAGATTTTGTTGTATGTAACCCTTACTGGGAATCTGATATCACCCTTTTATTTTATTTATTTTATCCAAGATATGAAGAAGGATATTATGAATAATATCAAGTATAAAAGAATGTTTTTATGATATATATTTTATATTTCCAATGTAATATTGGAATCATGTATGTATCTAGTTCTTTAAGACTGATAAACTATTCAGTCCTTTGGGATGTGGTTACTTGTATCTAGTGCGAATGTAATGAAGAAGACACCAACTATGGGTTACAAGAGTTGGGATTATTACATTTGGTATTAGAGGATGTTTAGTAGAAACATTGGTAACTATATTTTAAATAAACATAGCTGACATGAGAATTATGATAATCTCTAATAATATTTGAGAACTTTTACTATTATGTGTATTTTATTTTATAGCTCAATAATCATGATGATTATGATTTAACACTATGTGTTACATTATTTAGTGATGGTGCATAATTTATGAAAGATAATAAACACCTGTACACAATGTAGGTTTTGCTTAACTGAGAAAACCAATACATCTGGTGTTGGAACTGAGAAGATCATTGAAAAATTTAGGTAATTTACTAAGGTTATGAAAGATAACCATGCTAGTATGGAATAACCTATTGTTCCACAACATTATTTTCCTTTGTTGGATCACTTCATGTGACAAAAACCTATATATTTTAGTGTAAATATTAATCAATGTGTAACTTGGTAATGAATTAAATCTCTCAAAAATATATTACTAGCTTTGGGATGTAATGAACGTGAAACTATTATTCTGGTAGTTTATTATTTAAAATGAGATTTCTATCAATGGTTTTCATTGATCTAGAACACTAAAGTGGTTTAAGAAATATAAATTATGAAATAGAGAAATTTTAAAGTGATTTTATTTGAGAAATACTTCCCTCAAGAACAATGATCTAAAATGAAGAGTAAGTTCCTAAATTTAATGAATATGGGCTAATAAAGTATGGTAGAGTATAAGAATAATGTTATAATATTATATAGGCATTCCACATACTATATACATATTATGGAAGGAAATATTGACCATTTATTTGATGGGATTAAGCTGAGTCTTCAAAGAGAACTAGTTTCTTAATAATTTTCATCATATGATGATATAATATTAAGTATAATTTAAATAAAGAAGAAATTTTCAAGATTCTATATCTTTAAGGTAAATCAAGATAATAATATGTTAACTATGAACCAAGGAAAATTTAAAATGTAAATGAATAATAAAGAAACCATGTAATTTCCATCATGTAAAAATTATGGAAATAAATATCCTTGAAAATAATTGAAGGGTATGGGAGCTTGTTGAAATTGTGGATATAACTGTTATTTGGATAATGAATGTAAAAAAGGAAATAATATACAACTATCCAGTGCTTCAAACATGCAGAGATGGGTAATTATTACAACCAGTTCCCCAAACACCAAGGGAACTTACCATAGAAGAATACAAGGGGATAATGTCAAGCTTTTTCTATTACTACAACCAAAGAGTACTGATTAAAGTTCTTGTGTATTTGGATTTAATAATTATATCAATTATATTTTTCTTTTAATAATTATAAAATATAAAAGCGTAGTGCTGCATTAGTCTTTTTAAGGATTTGATATCATATTTTGAGTGGTACTCATAACAAAAAAAGTGATTTTGTAGTAAAGTGATATTTTATAAGAACAAAGGAATAAGGGAATGATAACCTTTAATATGTCCCAAATGTTAAGTAAATAATGTTTTTTGGGATAAATGGAATATTGAAATTGGTGAAGTAAATGGCATAGTTTTGGTGACCTTAAAAATGGTTAGTTATTTGATAACTAAGTAATTTATGATGTATTTTACTACATTTTTGGATTTATGTGATATATGGATTAATGATAAAGTTGATGGTGATTCATATAATTAGTATAGGTCATTGAGGTATTCACATATTTGTAATGTGAATTTATGAACCACTTTATGTTTCATATGGATAAATGTTTGATCAAATTTTGGGGTTTTGAATATGGTCAGTAATATTTTCAAGGACTTTTAAGGTTAACAAATTATGGAGTGGATTAAGGTGAAATTTGGATATTATTTTTTTAGGTTAAATTATGATTTATCCTTTTATATAACATGTTATAAACATTTTAGTTTGGGTAAATATTTAGATACTAAAGGAATGACTTATGGATCTTACGATTCATTAAACGTGCTCCTGGCATAAAAAACTCATCTTGAAAATCTATTTCTTGGCAAAAGAGATAGAGTAAAAATTGATCAAGGCATAACCAAAAGATGATATTGTTCTTATGAAATGGAAATAAATAAAATAATATTATTTTCTTAAGGGATTTATCTAGATAGTAAATGAATCCTATGACTTTAGGAAAAATATCTTAAATTAAAAACATTATCCATTTACTTTTCTTTCTAAGAAATCAATGGTATTTTGAACTATCATAGATTTATTGTTTTGTTACGGTTAAAATTATCATTAACATATTCTATATTACTATATATTAATCCTTGGGTGTTAGTTTTATCACAAATGGACATATATTTACTTACAACAAGTTCTCACCTATTTAGAAACCCAGTTTTTTGGTGACCTTTGTACTTCTCTTTCCTACTTTTTAAGAGAATGTTTTAATAACCTTTTTTGTGATGTTAATTTTACACAAAGTAATTTTAAAATGAAAAAACATTATTATTTGTCACAAGATAAAATTTTGAGGATGGAATTTATTCAAGGTGGATAATGTAAAAACATGAGACTAAACAAAACACTTTTTTTTGACAGCATATACAACACACAACACTGAGCCAAAACAAACTAAACAATATTATTATTTAAATATAACCATTATAAAATAGATGTTAAATTTTTAGGTATGAATAAGAATAAATATTTTATTAAATATATAAAAAGTTACCAATAAAAATAAATATATTTATTAATTCTTAGGAAATAAACACTCAATTTTTATTGAAGCAATTTTCTTTATCAAAAATAGATTTTATTCAAAAATTATTTTTATTGATTTTTATGAGAACATAATACTAATTAATTTATTTAAATTTAATAAATTTTATTTCATAAAAAGGATATAGTTTTTTTAAATTATAATATAGATATTATCTCTCGGAAAAATTTTATTATTTTTATGAAAAGATTGATTTTTTAGTGAATAGTGAAAATACCGATTTTTGTAAAACTGTGATTTTCATTTCCTAAAAAAGTATCATTATACTGTGAATTTAATATCAAAGTTACATAAATATTATTTAATTATATATTACCTAATTAACATCATTTTAATCATCATTACACCTAATTTTGGTATTAGTGTATTTTAGTCTTAAAACACATTTGTCTAAAATTTGTTTTTTTTTTGCATTTTACCCATTTATATTAAAATTAATTTTTCAAACTTCTATGAATTGAGACTTGAAAAAAAATTCCATATTTTAAATCCAAATTTAAAAATTTGGTAATTATTTCCCTTTTACTTTTGGATATCATGAATAACAACTTTTGTAATTTTGTTACCACAATAATGGGGTAAACTGGGTAATTATGGTTTAAAATAAAATTATAAGGAATAAATAATAAACCTAAAACTTTAAATAATTCTATTGGATGAGTATAACTCATTTATAAAAATAAAAAAGTAAAATATATGGTCTTTATTTCCATTTGTCCATGATTTTGACCCTTTATATTAATTTATATAAAGATAAGTCAAAATGTCATTCTATTTATTTTATTATCATTAAATTTTTGAAATATGTATAAAGTGAGTATATGTTTAGATATATATATTAATTTTAAATATATATTTTTTCATCAAGTTAATTTATTTTTAATCTTTAGTGAAGTAATAATTTCCTTAAAATCTTATGCAATACCAACATAGTGCTTATGCAAACATTAAAAATCAATAAAATGATTTTGAAAACTCTAAAAATAATATTATTTGAGTAATTTTTTGTGTTCCATATTTTTTAGGTAAAAATAAAATATTATAGAGGTTTTATTCATTTTATTTTAATTATATTTTTGTATTGTAGTTTTAAAAGTCAAATTAAATGAATAGTTCTAAAATAGAAATTAATGACATTTTATAACAGATAATATTTCATTAAACGATTATAAATTTATAAAAATATTATATTTAGAAACATAAATTAGATACAATTTTAAAAATAAAACATGTTCCATTTATGGGTCTTTCTTTATTTTATAGTAACTTTATTAACCATCAAGGGGTTGAAAACTTTAATATTACGGTAATTGTCAAAAGGGTTAACGAAGGGTTAAAACAAAAAGATAAGGGTATAAATATAATACAAACTTGTCTAGATTTAATTTTATGAGATAAATTAGAATCATAATCACCATATAATTTAATTATATAAATTTTTATTCATTTGGAAAGGAAATATAATTTATATTAATTTAATAATTTGTTAAATTCTAAGAATGCCCCTCCCCTCTATTATAAAAGGATACCCTTCTCTCAATTAGTCATAGGTCTTTGAGCCATATAGATCGACAAAACCCAATAAATTATGTTCTAAAAACCACTATATAAGTTATATAGGTTATCATCATTCCAAAATTCCCACCCAAGGTCCCTTAAAAAGAGATCTAAAGGAAGTCTATCAAAGAAGTGGTAATAATCTTTACCGGGTCCTTCAAGTCTATTTCTTATTCTACTTCCTATTAAAGTGTTATACCCATATGAAGATAAAAAAAGTATCATATAAATAATTATATGTTATTATGATTATGGTAAAACCATATTTCATCTCTTTTATATCCTATGAAAAGAGAAAACATCGCTCATGCGTACATACTGCTTTACTGTCTCCACATAGTGGTGTAATTCATCTTTCCTCATGATCTCACTTAGATGGTTATAAAGATTTAAATAATTAATATATATGATATTTATGAAATAAATATCATTTTTTAATTATAATATCATATGTACCTTCTTACATTCCAATCCATTGAAAAATTATAATAGCGCTCGTGCGTATGTGTGAACTACCACCTCTATGAAGCGATGTGATCCTTTTTTCATTTATGTTTTTCATGGATGGTAATAAGAATAGATTTAATGAATATATATGATATATATGATATAATAATGATTTTTAAATGATTAATTATTATTTAACTTTCATTTTTATATCCATTAAAAAGTGAAAACAATATTCATGTGTATGTAAAACCTACCATCTCCATGATAGTGTAATTAATTTTTATATCTCTATGTTGTATGGATTAATATATATATATATATATATATTGAATATATAATATATTTACACCTTTAATAAAATTCTATATATTATGTAACCATGTTAAAGATTCAAGGACCGGGACTACCAAATCAAAACATACTTGAAAAAAGAAGAAGCTAACAACAGAAATAATGATAATAATAAGAGATTATTAACAAAAGGGTGATAAAATGTTATATATAGATCATATATGATATAAAATAAATTAATATGATTTCTTATGTGAGTATAATAAATTTAAATTTATTATATATTAGTTTAGAGAACTTATGAGAGAACTCGAACCATTGGTAAGGGATTTTATCTCAATTTCCACTCAATTAAGACAAGTTTCGTATTACACACCTCTTTATTTTTATGTTGTGTATATAATAATTTTTTTGATATTTAGAATAAATATATATTTATTCATTACGATTAAATTTCATTTCAAGTTTACTATTTTAAATATTTTCTATATTTTCTTCCAACTATTCCCCTCTTTGTAACTTGAATCAAGAAATTAAATGTTTAAAAGAAAAACTGATGTTATTTCACTATTGAAATGTTTTTAAGATTTTATATATTTTCTTCCAACTATTCCTCTCTTTTTAACTTGAATCAAGCAATTAAATGTTTAAAAAAACCAATGTTATTTCTCTATTGATTGAATATATTTTTATTACAATGCATATTTTATTTTAATTTATTTAATTTATTTTGAAACTATACATTTATTTATCAAATGAAAATTTTACCCATGTTTGAATTTTTAAAAATAGTTAAAAATGATTATTATTTTTATTTTTTGAATGACATATATTTATTATAGAAGTGTTAAAGGAATGTTTTTTAGCTTATATGGAATGAATAGAACTTCACATCATCATGATTTTTTGATTTTTTGAAGATTCCTTTATAAGTTTACAGGTTTATTTTAAAATAAAATGTTTTCCTTTATATTTTTAAAATTATTATTTTTTTAAAAGTCAATTTGAAAGTGAAAAATTTTTTCCCTAAAATTTTTAATGATATTTTTATGGTAATTTTACTAATATATGCTAAAAACCCTTTATTTTAATTATTCAACATTAGGGATATATTATGATGATACCATCCTTTGAAACATTCACATGTGATCATTAGATATTACATTTCTCTAAAATTTACATATTCATTTTATCATACAAATGATTATTTCCTAAACCATATACCATTTCTACATACAATGTTATACTTTTAAAGCATTTGATTTATGGGGGAGTTATTGATAAATCCATATTATTTAATCAATACAGATATTTTTAATAAGACATATTGTTCATCAATTAAACTAATCATTAGATATATGAGGAATACATTGGACATGCGGTGATAGTTGGGGGAAAAAATTATATAGCCCCTCGGTTCATCAACATGTCTCATGAGATAAATTAGTAATCTATAATTAAATGGGTTTTTGGTGTATGACTACCCATAATTTTAAACTATCTCAGAACAATTCCTAGAAAGTATAAATCCCACAATGTTTGAGATCACGACGTCAAATTTTAAGCATTTCTTTATTAAGAATTAAATTATTATTATCCATGAGATTACTGTATTGATATTATCACTGGATGAACTTTGTGCTCAATTTAATGATTAAATGACACATGTTTTCATTTTTTCACCTTTCTATACTGATTATTCCTTATTTACTCATTATAGATTCCATTGTATGTAACCCTTATTGAGCATCTAATCTCACCCTTTTATATGTTTTTTCCCCAGAATATGAAGAAGGATATTATGAATAATATTATGATGAAGGAATGTTTGATTCCTCTGTATTTTATTTTTAGAATTTAATATTGGAATCATATATGTATCTAGTTATTCAAGAAAACTAAAATATTCATTATTTTGGGATGGGATTACCTATTTCAAGTGCCAATATATTTAATAAGACTCTATCTTTGGGTTAATGGAATTAGGGTTCTTACATCGACACTCACAAACCTCATCCAAACACATAAGACACCAATTAAGCCTTAAAACCCATCTAAAAACAACAATTTTAGGTGTTTAAACTCTTGTAATTCCATTCCAAATATAAATTTAAGATTCATCCCCTCCACCTATTGAAAATCCAAATTCCATTAGAATTTCTCAACTAACTCAAAATGGTATCTCACAGCCACCACCTCTACCAACATCATAGTGATCTTTAAGTGCATCAAATCTATTAATGTAGATTTAGTTTTATTGATCTATGATTTTTTCATGTTCACTAGAATCCCCCCTTGGCATGGACTTCCTTTATGCTTTATAATTTAAGGGATTGTACTAATAATCCAATGAACAATGACCAAACCTATTACAATCACCAACCATAATCCTATATCTTCTTTTATCTTTTGTACGCTCTATAGAATTTCTGGCATAATTAGCACATTATTTTTAAGTATTCTTCACAACCTGTTGGGGTCTTCTTGGGGAACCAAAACTTATACATCTTCATCTGTCCACTATAAACATGGTGGTAGGATTTTATCCATATCTCTTCATCCATATTTTTATATAATTTTTATTTTAAGTTTTACTTTTTATAGTAATAGATTTATAAAAATTATTACACGGAGATATGTATGGAACCTCTTTCTATACAGATTATTGAGAGAAATAATCAGGTGATGTAATGATTTTTCTATATAATTGAGGTCCTTTTTCAGTAAAGTCCACTAAATAACATTGTGTGGAAGAAAAAATATACTTATTTGATTGTTATATATTAAAACGAGTCTTTTAAATATTGGTAAGTTAATTTCTAATCAATACTTCTCATATTGAGTGAATTATTTTGATATTTAATAAATTTCATATTGTCTTCATCGTCCTTCCTCATATTATCAACATACACATCATACAATATAAAATGTTCTTGTAACAGTGAGTAAAGATCTTTTCTCTTATTCGATTTCATATCCATTTGATCATTATTGAAAATAATTCTAGTTTTTATATTTTATTCCACTACATGTATATTCTTCTCAAACTCTTTAGTTGTGATTCCCTCCTGGTCACAAGTACACCTTAGTTGAGCCTTGGTTTTTTTTCTCTTTGTGGTTCAAGATATTTTATGGGATCATAGGGTAAAAATAAGGGAATTTGGAAAAAACTGGAAAGGAGAATAGTTAGTTTAATCATGTGGTAACTGTGATGTATTCCACTATGAGGTTCTAGTGTCATTTCAGATGGATTTCACGTGGTTAGACAAATCACACGACATGTGCAAGGAATCATGCAAGGTGTCTGGTGGTTATTTAGGATTTTCACATTGTTTTACCAAACTGAGAACCCCTTAGTGAAATCTATAAACCCCTAGAAAAAATGGATTATAGAGGTTCATGGATAAGGCATACAGTTAGTTTAATAGTGGGTAATCCTCTAGGAAACCATGTAACCTACCGCTGAACTGTTAAAAAATAAGATTTTACCCATTTTCATCTTGGTTGGTTTTAATCCTAATCAACCCCTAATCTCATATTTGATCTTTATTATCTCTCCCTAGTGATTTAGAGGCATCTCCCTTTGGATTCTGGGCATAATTAATCCATTATTGAAAGATCACATCGGGGTATGTTGCATTTTTTATTAGTTTTATCATCCTTGATAAATCCCATATTCTCCCATATTATGGAACCCAAATAAAATGTTTATGACAAATATAAGGGGTTTTATGAAGTATTGAAATCTATTCTTGTGGATATATGATCATGATGACCCGATATACTCTTCCCTAGTTTCTATTGTCGAAGGAGAATTGATCTACCTTTGTTTCAAGGTAGATGTTTCTATACAAAGGGTTAATTCTTTAAATTGATTATAATTCTTGTAAAATTCATTTAGTTTGTTCATTGAATTGAATTTATTTGTGATTTAAATGGATTTATTGTAAATATAATTTCTTTTAAATGGGGTTTTCTTTAAAAATTATATTTTCACACCAAGTGTTTGATTAAATGATTGAATGGTGGGTTTTATTGGAAATGGGTTTTCAAACCCTAAAGAGAAATGGCTTGGATTTGAAAATTATTTATAAATTTTGAGCATGGTTTTAAAATAAAATTTAAAAAACATGGAATATTTGGAACCTTGGGTGCATTGGGAAAGAGACATGGGTGGCCCTAGTGTGTGTGGAACCACAAAAGGTTGTTTTCAAGGTATCAGTGGACTGTGGAAGATATCGATATTGATTTATATGAAAATTATTAATAGTTTAGGCTCTATTATTTCTAGTATTTATTCCCATAGTCCTGGTCTTAATAAAAATTTCATTTTCATTTATGATCATTTATCGAATGATGGTTTTTTTTTCATGGATTTTTTCTCACATGTTTTCATACGAGGTTGTATCCCAAGGTTTTTCATGATGGATTAGGTCAAAGACGTGTGTTAATTTGGTTACCTTATAGTTTATGGATATAATTTACAATTTTATCACTTCTATGTTTCATATTACTAATTTTAGAATATGAAACACTTTTATGAGGAAAATTATTTGAAAATGGTTCTAGATTTATGAAAAAGATTTGTAAAACTGTTTTTTGTTTTAAATGACAGAGTTATTACATTCTTGTTATTAGAAATTTTATTGACTCTGTGGAGGTATCCTACTAGGCTTTATTCTCCCACCCTAATTTTTCCATTGGTTGGTTATAGATGTTATATTTTAGGATCTGGGTAAAGGGAAGGGAATGTTTTAACATGTTGGCTTCTCTTGTTGCCACTACCTTCAGTATGAGTTGGTTCTGGAGGTGATGACTGGTCACATGGAGACTTGTTGGACTTATCTTATTTATAATTTTATTGTTTATCCTATTTGTATTGGTTTTTATGGATCTGGTTTGAGATATTTATTCTTATTTGTACTATGGTTTTCTGTCTGATTTTGTTTATATTTAATATAGGTTTATGTAATCTTAATTGTACATCACCATGTGGTGGACCCGTTCGGGTGACATGTCTGGTCAACCCAGGATGGTTTATTACAAATTGATATCAGAGGGATTCTCAAAATGAATTGTGTTAAAACATCCTGATTATGGTTCTATGTGGTGGGTATATAGAATCTAACACTATCATAATTTAGGTAGTAAGTGCAGGAGGGTGCCTAGCCAGCTCACTTCCGTGATTGAATCTGAATTATCATGGGTGGTTGGAAGAATTTTACTAGGTTTGAGACTTGGGTCTTGAATTCATTTGAATGTATTGAATGTGAATTTGATTTAAATGGAATAGTTTCTTTCTAAAATGTTGTTTTTTCATTCTTAAAACTCGTAATTTTGTAAAATTATTGATGTTTTAAAACATAGATATGAATCCTCAACATTGGTCCTATAATTTCTGAATATTCTCTAAAGATGATTGGTTATTTTTTATGATTAACAGACAATTTATTTGAGAAGAGATTTTATAAATCAGAAAAAGGAATTTTTGTGATAGGATCCATAAGAAAATACTCTAGTTGACCCTTATTTGGTTGAATTTGTAATCCGTACAATTCAAACATTGGGTCAAGTGGGTGTTGGGAACCTTGGATGTGCGGTTGATCATGGCTCAGAATTCGCTAAGTAGTATCCACCCATATTCCATGGTGATAAAGTAACTCAGGAATCTAAGGAGTGGAATGAATGAATTGAAAGGATCTTAAAATTATTGAAGACTCCTGAATACTCTAGAGTGGGTTTTTCTATGAACATGATCAAGTGACCGAGAAGAAGATAGTGGAATTTATTATGAAAGATAATCTATATTATGATATCACCTAGACTTCTTTTAGGAAACTTTTAATCAACCATTTTATCCTGAGATGTTACATTCAGTGAAGACCTAGGGGTTTCTGACCATGGAGCAAGGGGAGTGTACCATTATAGACTATTCCACTTAATTTATTGAGATGATGCATTAGGTACTAGATCTAGTTACCAATGAGTACCTAAAGGCTTAGAGGTTTGATTTGAGACTAAGTCCAGATATTTAGTCGATATTGATTCTCATACACCTTCTCACATTTATAGAGGTAGTTGAAAAGAATCTTTTATTATGGTATGAATTTCCAGAAAGAATGGTTTGGGTGGAGCTTTAGTTGGTGTAGTTGTTAGTCAGGGTGTGTCTTCTAAACAGAAAAGGAAGTTAAAGGGTGATCAGTTTTATTAAGGACCAGTTTCAGTGGATTCATCAAGACAACATCATTTTTGTCTGCAATAAGTGTGGAAGGCAGGGTTATACCAAGACTAACTATATGGAGGCTCCGAACACTTATCACCATTATAGATTATTAGGCTATCTGAATAATTTTTTTAAAAGGATATACCGGGTCTGTAAGGTAGGATCCACACTCACTAAGGGTTCATAGGTTCATACCGGTGATACCAAGGGCGGTGGTTCTAATACTCAGGTTTAGGGGAATGTTCATGTGGCTAATATTAGATAGATTTATCTAACTGAGTATGTTCTAGAGTAATATGACGTAGGGAAATATAATATTAGAGGTATGTTGTTTATTTCATATTTTTATGGTGCTATCTTTGTTTGATATCAATCCCACTCATTATTTTATATCATAAATGTTATTTTACATGTTGGGATTACATTTATAACTTATGTCATACTTTTTGGATCTTTACATGCCTTTGGGAAATAGGTCCAAACAAGGTTTCAAGTGTACCTCATGTTGGGTGATGATAGATGACTGTGAAGTGATACATGAATTTTTAGTTCTCGATATTGAAACCTTCGATATGATACTTGGTAGGGATTGGATGATTAGAATTAAGGATCAGATAGTCTTTTATCATCACCAAGTTTGGTTTTTATCTTTCTATGGGGTAACTCAAGTTTTTTAGGGTGAGTGGGACTCTATATCGGGAAGGGTGGGGCCTATTGTTACTTATACGGGGGTAATATCATGCTAGTTGTTAGAGATGTTTCTTGATGAATTTGAACCTTTTTTTGGGTATTCTGCTTCCTATAGTGGGGTATGTATACCCTGAGGTCTTTCCAGATGATTTTTCTAGTTTAACACCATAGAGAGAAGTCAAGTTCACTATTGAACCGCTCCCTGGTATGAAACCTATTTCTATTTAATTTTATAAAATAGAACTTAAGGAGGTGGTGGAACTTACGACCCATATTATGACCTATAGGATAATGGATTAATTCATCCTAGTGTTACGACATGGGATTTTCTTGTTCTCTTAACTAATAAAATAGATAAAAGTCCCAAAATATTTTATGGATTATCAAAAGTTAAATCAGGTTACCATTAAGAACAAATATCATTTTACTAGAATTGATGATATTTTTGACTAGATTAGAGGGAAATGTTTATTTTCAATGATTGACCTTCGATCAAGGTACCACTATTTGAGATTCTGAGAAAATGATAAACCTAAGATAGCGTTTAGGAGACAGTACGAGAATTTCACATTTAGGGTTATTGTATTTGGTTTCACCAATACTCCCACAATATTTATTGATATAATGGATTGAATCATTCATCAGTTCTTGGAATCCTTAATTGGTGTGTTTGTGGATGATATTCTGATGTACTCAAAGTCATAAGAAGAGAATATATACCATTTTAATATCATTATTTGAACCTTGAGATAACATAATCTATATGGTAATCTTTAGAAATGTTAGTTTAGGATAGGGGAAGTTAAATTCATAGGTAATGTGATATATAATAGGGTCATCTTAGTGGATCCTAAAATGTTACAGGCAGTTATTATTGGGAGCATCCAATAATTTTTTTTAGATTCATATCTTCTTGGGTTTGGCTAGATACTATAGAGGGTTTGTTCAAGATTTATACAAACTTATATCCTTAATGATAGCTTTAACTTTTAAAGGTTTAAAGTTTGAATGGAATGAAAAATGTCATAGATATTTTGAAGAGATTAAGGTGAGGTTGACTTCAACACTAGTTTTGATTTTCCATAGCTGGGTAAAAGTTATGATGTTTTTTGTGATGATTATTATATGAGTTCAGGATGTGTCATGATGTAAGGGAAATAGGTAGTGGCCTATGAATCACAATAGTTACACCCACATGAAAATAAGTACACTACCCATGATCTTAAGTTGTTAGAAGTTAGGAATACACTCATAATGTGGCTTCACAATCACTTTGGGGCGAGTTTTATAGTGTATTAGGATCATAAGAGCCTAAAATATATCTTTACTCATAGGGATCTGAACTTGTGACAGAGACACTAGGTGGAGTAACTTTATAATTTATATTTTGATATTTAATTCACTCATAATAAAGGGAATGTGGTTTCCAATGTGTTGAGTAGAAAATTAACGATACACAACATGAAATAATCGGTTGAGGAGTGTCCTATGATGAGTTTTTTTACTGATATGAGCTTGGGAGTGGAAGATATTGGTGGAAATGTGTTCTTAGCTTCAATAAAATCTATATTTTATTTTGATGAGTGATTTTGGCATGAGTAGGTGATGGAAAACAAGTTATAATGCTAATAAAATCATTTATAGTGGGGTGACCTCAGGTGAGTGGTCTCGATCACTTATTTGGGATTTTTTATTCTATAATAGGTTTGTTGTTCCCATATCTCTAAGTCCAGATTTGGTGGAAAATGGAAACCATTCATGTTAGTCCATACTCCCTGGGGTTACCCAGACACATCAAAACTTTGGACATCAGTATTGGTGGCCAGGGATGAAGTGGTCAATTGCAGATTTGGTATCACTATGTCTCACTTTTCAGAAAATTATAGTATAAAACTAGAGACGTATTTGTTTGTTGTAACAGTTTCCCATTATGGTATAGAAGTGGGATGAGATTTCCATGGGCTTTATCATTGGTTTACCACAGAATAATAGTGGTAAAGATGTGATTTGGATGATCATTTATCGAATTAAAAAATCATATCATTTATTGACTATCAGGAAGAGTATGAAAGTGGAATAGCTTAGGTACTTATATATCTAAGAAATTGTGAGACTTCATGGGGTTACCTATATGATTTTTTTGATAGGGAACCAAGGTTCACATCTTATTTCTAGAAAGGTTTATAGGAGGTGATTGGTTCCCAGATGAAATTGAGCACAAATTATCATTTGTAGATGGATAGTCAGATAAAGAGAGATATATGGTTCTTGAGGATATAATTTGGTCTTATGTGATTCATTTTTGTGGATCTTGGGAGAATCATTTTCATATGGTCAAATATTACTATGAAATAGTTATTAGGATTTGATAAAGATGGAACCCATTGAAGCATTGTATGGGAGTCCATATAGATCTCCCTTATACTGGGAAGAGTTGGGAGTGTTGTTATAGTTTTGGCCAAGTCTCATTTAGGAGGTAATGGAAAAGGTTTAGTTGATTCTAAAGAGGATGGTCACAACATAGAGCCTTCAGAAATCTTATGTAGACCATCATTTTTGACTATTAGAGTTTGAGGTTGGTGATCAGTTTTTTCTTAGTGTCTCACCTCACTTGGGACATCTTCAGTTGGGAAATTAGGGTAAGATGGAAATGATGTTTTTTGGGCCCTTTTAGATCATGAAAAAACATAGAAATGTATAATATCAATTGGAATTATTATCTCACTTTAATTCGATCCGTGAAATGTTTCATGTTTCCCAGATGAGGAGGTATCACCTAGATCCTTCCCATGTGATTGGATGGGAAGATATTGATATTGATCTTGATACCAATGTTTTTTGAGTTTCCTTTTTAGATTATAGGTAACCAAGATTATATATTGTGTGGTAAAACAAGTCATTTGGTTCACATACTGTGGTAGTGTAGATGGGATAACCACATGATGTAGTAGGAATCGCTGATGAGGTAGCCATGGCCTTCTATTTTTCTAGGTTTATAATTTTGAAGATGTTTTAGGGATAGAAATAACTTATGACGGGGATAATTGTGGAACCCTCTGGGTTATAGGTTGTCCTTAGTTGATCCTTGGTTTTTTCTCATTGGGGATTGGGGTGCTTCTAGGGATCAGAGGATGGGAAAAGGTAAATTGAAAAAAACTAGAAAGGAACACAGTTAAGTTTCATTGTTATTTTAACCATGTGGTAGTCATGTTACATGACTCTATGAGGTTCTAATGGAATTTATCACACCTTGAACATGATTAGACAAATCATGTGACATGCCCAAGAAATAGTGTAGTGTGTATGGTGGTTTTCCAGGGGTGTCACATGATTTGCACATAGTTTTCCCAAATCATCTGGCCCTTAGTGATAACCATGAACCCCATGACATAATTGATAGTATGGGTGAACATTTAAGGTGCAAAGTTAGTTTAACCATGCATCCTCCTCCAGGAAACTATGCGAACTCCCTCCAAACTATTAAAAAAATACACTTTTTCACTTTTTTCCCTTTGTTGGATTTAATCCTAATCAACCCATAATCTTATATTGTCTCATCATTATCCTTCCCCAATGCTTTTGAGATATCTTCCTTTGGATTATATGTGGTATTACTTTGTTCTTGATGGATAACATCAAGGTATGTTTTGTTTTTTATCTGGTTTCTCCTCTTCTTTGTAGACCCTTGCTAGATATATTCTCCTCTCAAATCATAGAACATGATTGGGATATGTATTCCATATCTAATGTGTTTTGATAGAGGATTGAATTTTTTTTCATGGATCTAGTATTTTTAGGACCCAATCTACTCTTCCATGGGTGTCGTTGTCAAAGGCGAATTACTCTACATCCATTTTGAGTTATGTGTTTCTATAAAAGGGTAAATTATTTTAATTGCTTATTATTATTATAGAATTACTTTGGTTTATTCGTTATAATGAATTTATTTGTGGTTTCAAGGGATTTATTGGAGAGATAAACTTTTTTAAATGGGGTTTTATTTAAAAATGATTTTTTTGATTCCATGTGTTTGATTAAATGATTGAGTAGTGGTTTTTATTTGGAAATTGGTTTTCAAACACTAAAGAAGAATGGATTGGATTTGGAAATTTTTCATAAATTTTGATCATGGTTTTAAAATGAATTTTGAGAAAAAATGAAACATTAGGAACCTTGGGTGCATCAGGAAAGAGACACAGGTGTCCATACTGTGCATGGCACCACTAAGGGTTTCTTTTAGAGTATTGATAAACTATGGTAAGACACTATATTGGTTGGTAATGTAGACTCTATTATGTATAATATGTATTCCCATAGGATAAGTCCCAATACAAAGTGAATTTTAATTTATGGTTTTTGTCACATGGTGGATTTTTTCATGTATTATTTCTCATATGATATTGTATAACATGGTTTATCATGATGGATTAGGTCATGGATGTGTGTTTACTTGGTTACCTTATAGTGTACAAATATGATTTTATATTTTATCAATTATATTTTTCATTTTCATAAATTTTTAAATATTAAATTTTCTTATGAAAACCAAAGTAAAATTATTTGTAACTTTGTTTGGATTTAGGTAAAGTATTTTTAAAATGGTTTTTTTTAAAATCTAGAATTTTTGTATTTTTATTATTAGACCTTGAATAGACTATGTGTTGGTATCCTACTGGGATTTGTGCTCACATATTACTTTCTTATTTGGATGGTTATAGATGTTGTATTATAGGATCCAATAAAAGGTAAGAGTATGTTTTAGCATGTTGGCTTCTCTTGTCATCACTGACTTCAGTACAAGTTGGTTTGTAGGTGATAGTTGATCACATAGATAATTGTTTTCTTATTCGAATCATACTTTTTTGGTTTATCGTATTTTTCTTGGTCTGTATTGGTCTAGTTAATTCTCTTTCTTCCACTTTTTACTCTAGATGTATTTATTTTTTTGGTTGTATTCAAGATTTTTTTCTGTTATCTTTGTTATACCTCACTATGTGGTGGACTAGTTTGGGTGACGTGTCTAGTCAACCTTGGATAGTTCACTACATTAGTGGAATCATCATTCTCTTAGATTATGACGAGCCACTACTTTTTAAATTTGGAGTATCTGATCATAATATACTCATACTCATATTCCAAAGAATTTTTCTTGAGATCCTAATAAAGGTGATGTATTTTCTTCTTCTTAAATAATTCTCTATGTTATCAGCTTTACCTTCAAGTTGAGTGATATCTTCCTTCTGAATTTTAAAAAATACCACAAATAAAAGAAACAGTTTATTGGGGAAAATAATGTTACATATCTTCCAATGTTTCAATATATAAATCTAATAAGATATGATCAAAATCACTTCATTATTATTCTTATGCATTGTTTAAAATATATTTTTTATATACCTTAGGATCTAATTAATTCCTTGATCCCTTTGAGGTAGAAATGTTGTCCAAATATTTTTTGGTACATCAAAACACAAACTATTCTCCCCCCAAGATAAAATTTTCTTCCTTTCCTAGAGAACCTGAAACTACTTATTATTTTGACAAGAAGGGATTCTGCTTAAACTGATTTTTCTTTTTTTCCTTTTCCTATTCATCAAAGTCTTGTTAGAAAAAAAATTGATATAAAATAAGATGAACTTCACCCAAACAACACTTTATTATAATTTTATAAATTAAATTGAACTCTTTAATAAAGAATAGATTCAATGTAGAGAATAAAAATAAAGGTCAAACTTCCTAAAATACTACTTATGAGTACTATACGAGGGATATTCTAGACATTGAGAGGGAGGGGTGAATTATTATATGTATAGTTAATAATTTTTACCCCTCTTCCCTTAAACCTATTTCATTGGTTAAGGTGAAATTATTATCTTATTATATTTCTATCTATCACTTTTATTCTTACTCATAAATCCACACACATACACACCCAAAGGGACACAATGATTTAGAAGTTTCACCTCTCAGTATGAGAAGGCTAATCCTTGGTGTGATTTGGTAAAACCCATGGTAACACAAACTATTAGTAAAAACCAGTGAGCATTAAACTATTGTATATTGATAGTGTAGAGTGTATATAACACACACTTGTTTGGTGAATCCTACACTCAATTACATCCCATATTATTAAAATTTAATTCAGTTGAAATAATAAGATATTCTAACACTAATACAAAATATTGACATATTTTTATGTGTTTCTCCTTCTTTATCTTCCCTTTCTTAGTCGCAAGTCTCTTCTTCTATTTTTATTCACAACAAAACAAACACACCCTCTTATTATTTTTATAGCAGCTAACTGAGATAATATGACTTCTTCATATAATTATTTATTCTTATTTTATTTCTTATTTTTCTCAAATAGAAGTACACATATTTCTACTTTTCTTTATGAACTTCACATTCAAATTGGCCAATTCTTTTATTACTTATTCTTTTTCATGTCCCAATATATATTCATAGATATATTCTTCTATTATCTCTTATTCATTATTTCTTTTTAAATATATAACATATTTTAAGAAATCTACTTATTCTTCTTTGAATTTTTATAATTTATCTAAATGACTAGATTCAAGTCTCAATTTTATTCTTCAATACCAACAATTATTTACTTTTGAATCTGTATCAGATTAATAATTAATTTCACATTTTGATTAAAAAACATACAACATATATGTATATGAAAAAATAATAATTGCACCACCAATTTATCATTTACATGTCTTCTCTCTCGTGTTTTACTCTATGATTTATTATTCATAAATTCATGAAACCGAAAGTAGTTATTCTTCATTTTAATTCTGTAAAAACAAATCCTGAAATATATTCTCATTAATTCTAGATATTATTTGGATCATAATATCCTAGAATTGATATTTTAAAATTGTGGTAGGAATCACAATCCAAATATAATGACATTATTCATTTGAAAGATTGACTTAGTTTTATCATCATAATTAATTATTCTAAAAATTCCTCATTTAAATATTCTAATAACTCGGTGATTTATTTCTTCAATTAATTCTTATAGTGTTTAAATATATGGGAACTCTCTAAAACCCTATTTCTTCAAGAAATATTGATATTTTCACATATTCATACAATTATATACATTAATTATTCATAAAATGTCTACATAGTAATCGTCTATGTGAAATCTTCTCAAAACATGTACGTAGAAATAAACTATTTAAAATCTTATAAAAAATCATATGTGACCATTAAACTATAAATATCCCTATATGACCATTAATCTACATAGATTTCCTACATGATCATTCGTTTATATATATCACCTATGCGAACATTGGGCTACATGGTCATGGTAGATCAAGATCTTTTAAATCTATATCGATGTATATATATAACAAGATTTTAATATTCCATAAACCATGGTAGAGAAAACCTCCAATTCATTGTCACTTTACTCTATTTTTGTGGTAGCTTCTACTTAAGAGGGTTACTTCTACTTTATGTGGTTTCTTTTATTTCACACAATCACTTTACTCTTTTCGTATGGCCACTTATACTTCACATGGTTACTTTAGTTTATTTTTGTGGTGGCTTCTTCATCACACAATTACTTAACTTACCATGCTCATGTGGTCACTTATTATCCACATAGTCACTTCTTATCCACATGGACAGTTTCAGTTATCTTATTATGCTCATGAAGTTACTACACTTTATATCCATTTTATTTCATTCGAATACCTAACTTCATTATAGGTGAAACTACCTTTTCTTCTTCATAATAGTATACTTTCATGAATATCATATATATAGTCAACTTCAAGATTAATATTTCATTAGAGGACAATATATCAATCATGGAAACCTCCTCATACAATGAAAAAGGCTCAGTATGATCATTGTAACTTGTAAATGGTGGATAACAATGGATATAAGAACCCTCTAGTGAGGGTGGAGGTAGAATACAATGTGAATCTTGATATAAAGGCTTAGATAACTAGATCCAATTACATAATGTTTTTCCATGCCTTTTAAAGATGGTTAAATAGTACCTACAACTCTATAATCACATATTGATCTTTAGCTTCATTGATCTTTAGTTAAAAACTAAATAAATTCAACCATCATCTTGATGCGAGTAACCTAGGTCATAATACCAGAATAACACAACATACAAGGGTTTTGCATGATTTTTCACCCAAAACTAACCCATTAGCCCATTTTTATGCACACTCACACCTATGTGCACCCCAATGTGTGCCTCCACGTGCTCACACATATCATAATGGACTATCCAGGACAACTAACTACAATATAGTTGACCCCTAGATTCCCACATGTGGTTGAGGTGGTCCATGGTTGGATTATGGTTGGAAATATTTTTTGGTAAACTTTTATAGAAAAAGCTATCCAAATATTCAATAGAAGTTCCATGTAATTCTGAACATAAATTTTCAAACCGACATATTATTATTCCTCATGCAATCAATTTCTTTTTTCATAGTATTCAATATAATTCATCTCCATTATCTTTATATAAATAACATCTCATCTTTGATACAAGTCTTTGGAATTAAGAAAAGTTCAAAAAGTGTCACAATATATTGAAATTAATTTGAAAAAAATACAACTTCAACAAAGGGGACTAAATAATACCCCCTTTGTATTTTTTTTTCAATACCCCTATTGAAATGATATTATAACATCTGTTGTGACATATACCCTATTTTTATTATCAAAATATGATTTTAATTTTCTCTTCCTATTATTGAAAAGAAATAAAAATTATTTTTGAAATGAAGTATCAATTCATAATTAGAAAATTTCCATCAACCATTCCAGTCTAACTCTATATGATTCATACTTTGTGTAGATAAAAGTGGTCTTTATTTAGACAACAATGTTGTCCCTTGTAAAATTAAATGACACTAAATGAGATGATAAATCACAATCTATATAAAGGACTATAAAACCATGTTCTAGGACGATATAATCGATAGATACAAGTTGAAATACTAAAATACTAACCTAAAACTTCATCACTCACATAAAAAAATAGATTAAAACATTTCAATTACAAATAATAGGATAAAACATCTTTGTAAATTATTCAAATCTCTACTTTTGGTCATCTATTAAGTCCCCCTAATTTGTGTTTGAATATTTTTTTAAAAATGGATGTGAGAGTTTAGGAAACATACATTTTCAACGACATTCTCCATGAAGCACCTTCAAAAATATTTAGATTTACATGAGATAGATAATTCTGGAAGCTTCTTCTTCACTTGTCTCCCACTCAAGGGAGACACTTTTGACTATCTTCATAATTAAGAATATCTTTCAAGATGTTACTATGTAGATAAAAAAACCAAAATGGATTCCTTATTATGGGTGTCTATAATTAAAAAATTCAATATATTAATCAAGGATCATCTTTTTTAATGCACACTCTTGA
Organism: Viscum album; assembly: GCA_963277665.1. Taxonomy (NCBI): domain Eukaryota; kingdom Viridiplantae; phylum Streptophyta; class Magnoliopsida; order Santalales; family Viscaceae; genus Viscum; species Viscum album. The sequence continues at coordinate 797,726,697 of OY728150.1, read as the reverse complement.
GAGTAAGGTCAAATTAAGATGTTATCTTATCTATCCTTACTTTCAAGAATTTACAACACTTATAGCTTCATAGATTCTCCCATGGGTGCATGATTCAAGTTCAATTACCTAAATTTTAAGTGAAAATATGACAAATAAAATATTAATGTAATAAAGTGGTAATTTTTATTCATTAATGTGAATAGAAATGTTTAAATTTTCTCAACCAAGTTGATCCATTTTCTACAGTCTCTATGCTTTGACATATGATTTTTAGAGATATTTTTCCATCTAGTATCATAGAACTCATCACACCTATAGGAATCTTCATTACATTCATATTTATGAAATTCTTGGTGGAAACTTAATTATAATCAAAAATAGATATTACTAAACAATAACCACACTTCATTATAATTTCACGAAATAAAAACAACTCTTTGATAAAGAACATATTCAATGTATAGAATCCAAAAGGTGGTCAACCTCTCTCTGATACCACTTGTGAGGACCAAATAAGGGATATTTTATCCATTGAGGGGGGGGGGGGGTGAATTAATATGGTTCTGGTTAATAGCTTTTACAGATATTCTCATAATCCTCTTTCACTGGTTAGGGTGAATTTTTTCTCTTATTCCATTTCTATCTCTCTTCCACTTTAATTCTTTCATGCACATCTACGCACACACACAAACAAGGGGTCACAATTATTTACAAGGTTAGCCTCTCATTATAAAAAGTCTAATCCTTGGTGTGATATGATAAAACTTTTGTTCACACAACCCACTAGTAAAACCCTGTGATCATTACACTATTGTCTCCTAATAATATAGAGTGTGTATCTCACACACTTATTTGGTGTATCCCACACTAAGGTACATTGCATACATTTACAATTTAATTTATGTGAAATAATATGATATTATAACACCAATATATAATTTTGTTTTATTGTTGATGTGTTTCTCCTTTTTATAATTCTTCCATTTCCTAGTAACATGTCTCTTCTTCTATTTGTTTGCACAACACTACACACAACCTATTATTATATTTATAGTATCCAATTGAGGTGATAATACTTATTCTTCAAATTATATCTTATTTTTACTTTTCTTATTCTTATATGAATCTAAGAGTGCATATATTTTTACTTCTATTTATGAATTTATGACTGACATGGCCAATTATTCTACTATTTCTTATTCTTCATATGAAAATAGATAAGTACAAATATCTTATTCACTTTTTATCCCTTCTTTCTTATTTGGTGCATATTAAATTTCACTATATCTAATCCTTCTTCTTCTAATCCTTATAATGTATCTAAATGATCAAGTTCGAGTCTCATTTTTCATATTCGATACCAGTAAATATTTCCTTTTGAGTCCGTACTAGATCAAAAATTATTTTTCGTAACTTACTTTGAAAAACTGCAACATATATGTATATGAAAATAATAATAACTACACCATCAGTTTATCCTTCACAAGATCTTCTCTATCATATTTCAATCTATGATTTAATTTTCATAACTTTATGAAACTACAATCAGTTATTCTTCCTTTTAATTCTGTCAGAATGAATCCAGAATTACATTCTCATTAATTTTGGATATTATTTGGTGCATAATATTCCAAAATTAATCTTTAATAAATGTAGTATGAATCATGATACAAATATCATGATATTATTCATTTGAAATATTATATTAATTAAATTATCATAATTAATTCATCTAAAAACATACTCATTTAAATATTCCAAGGAATAAGGTATTTATTCCGTATGTTAATTAACATGTTATTAAAATATTAAAGAACCTTTTAATATCTGAAACCCCTATTCTGAAGACCAACTAATACATTCATGTCTGCATAAAATTAGCTATGTGAATATTTAAAAAAAAATCTATGTATCAATTGGATATGTGAGTTCATTTCAAAACAACAGAGTAATCAATTGTGTGAACTCTTCTCAAAATTAATATATGACCATTCAGCTATAAGAATACCTATATGACCATTCATCTACATATATCACCTATGTGATCATTTAGCTATGTAGATAACCTATGTTAACAATGTACAATATGTTCATAGAAGATCAAGATCATGTAAATCTACATGGAAGTATATATAAAAATATTTGATCACATTATAACCTAGGGTTGAACAAAACTATAATGTATAGCCACTTCAGTTTGTGTGGTATCTTCTACTTCACATGGTTAATTCTTCTTCATGTGGTATATTCTATTTCACATAGTCACTTTACTCTGTTCATATAGTCACTTATACATTACATGGTTATATCAGTTTGTTTGTGTGGTATCTTATTTTTCACATAGTTACTTAACTTACCATGCTTGTGTTGTAAATTATTCACCACATGGCCACTTCTTTTCCATACAATCACTTTCACTTCCCTTTCCATGATCATGATGTCACTACAATTTCTCTTATTTTGATTCATTCGAATCCTTGGATTCAATATAGGTGACATCATCTATGTTTATTCATAATAGTATTCTTTCACGAACATAGCTTTCATGATCCTAATATGTATAGTTGGACTTCAGATTAGTTTTTCATCAAAGGATAATAGATTGATCATGTGAACCTCCTTGAATAATGAACAAGGCAATCATCATGAATTTTAAATGGTGGATAACCATGGACATAAGATCCCTCAAGCAAGGTCAGAGGTGGAAGATGATGAGGGGATTGATTGGATGACTCATATAAACATATCAAACGACATATTTTTTATGTATAAATTTTAATGATGGTTAAATAGTAACCATGACTTCACAATCCCACATCGGTATTTGATTTCATTAAGCTCTCCTTAATAACTAAAGCACATATATCATCCTATTGAAGTGAGTAATCTTGGGTCTGATCCCAGAACCACACTACACACATGGGATTCATGGGGCACACCTTCCCATTCCAGCCCACCAAACCATTTGCATATTAGCTCACACATATGTGCATCCCTATGAGCTCTATGAATCCCACCATGTATGCCTCCATGTACTCACCAGTGCTATCGTGAGTTAGCCAGGTTGACTTCATCCCATGTGGTTGACCCCTAGGTTCCCATTTGTGGTTGAATTTGTCCTTGGTTGGCTTATGGTTGGCCATATTTTTTTTTGTTAAACTTCAATAAAAAGAGTTATCTAAATCATCAATATAAATGCTATATAATTATCAACATAAATTTAAAAAACAAATTGTCATCATTGATCATGAAATTAATTTCTTTTCTCATTTTCTTCAATATAATTCATCTTATTCATCTTTCTATAAACAATATGTCATCCTTGACACAATTTATAGTAATTATGACTAGTTGAACAAGAATCAAAATATATAGAAATTACTTTTATAAAAATAAAACTTCCACAAAGTGGAATCAATAGTATATTCTTGAGATACTCTTTTATTTGAGATAGATTCCTCTATCTGGACATTATTAGGTAAAGCGGTAAATATAGATTCATAAAAAATAGCATATCTTGATTCATTAAATGCATTCACAAATACTAAATCATTTGATTCTAAAACCATGAATTTATAAATTTTGAATGCACTACATTTCCAAGAAAGATGATATAAATATATATTATTCCAAGCTTTTCCCATTTAGGTTAAGGTATTCTTATAATTGTGTGAAAACGCAAACCTTTAAATAATTTAGGTTTGGTTCCTTATGCTTCAGTAATTTATTCGAAGTCACAACCTTACCTTTTGTGGGAACCCTATTTAGAATGTGTCACATAATTAATATTTCCTCTCCCCAACATCCTTTTGAGAGACCTGAGATAAACATCCTAAAATTAACTATTCCCATTAATTTAATATTCTTTCTCTCATCTATACTATTTTATTAAGGTGTATAGAGAGATATTACTTTATGTATAATCCCTAGGGATTTAAACAAATAAGGACTTTAATATTATCCTCCATTGTCAGATAAGAGGAATTTAAGTTTCACCCCATATTGTCTTTCAACCTTATTTTTAAAGATTATAAATTTATATATGACTTCATCTTTATCATGTAAATGATATACATGGAAAAATCTAGAGTAATCATTAATAAAAGTTAAAAAATGAAGGTTTTGGGGACATAACAAGTACCTTTAGTGCACTTAAATTAAAATTCCTTTTAATATTATATTTCCAAAAACCCAATAGAGGATATTTTCACATTAAATTTATAAATAATTTATCTAATATCAAAATAAATTGTTTAATTGTTCTTTGTATCCTTTCTTTGATGTAGATATTGATTATCTGAATTTTTTTTCCATATTTCCTTCATTACACTATATGGATCCAAGTGTATAATCCCTCTAGATGTGATCCACATGTTCTCCTATGATCATCGAGTAATGAAAATTGATTTCTAGGTGATAGAATGGAGAATCAATTGTCTTGCATCATTCATCTTGATCACATGTCTTTCTATCTTGATGGAATATCTCTTGTGTTTCTCGTTCTTGAGAGATAGAGAGAAGGTGAAATTTGGGGGAGAAATCCGTTGTGTGAAATAATTCTATATTTCTAGATTAACCCTACAAAATATGCATAACCATCTATTAATAAATCTAGGGTGTTAGTTAAAACATCATTTAATTGTGTACCATCCCTAAATAATATTATAATATTTAATAAAACCCGTTCTATATAATAATAATAATAATATTTTATAGTGTGTTCTAACTCACACAATGATAAATATTATTTAATTGGATTATAAATTAATATTTTTCACTAGATGCGATCTTGGTTTTCTTGAAATCCTCACCATTTATTTAATACCCAAATAAATATTTTAGTCACTTAAATAAATATTTTATTAATAAAATAGGGAATACATATTTATTAGATATTCAATAAATAAAATAAATATTGTATCCAAAATCCAATGATTTTTTAAATATTTACATAATTAAATAAATTATTCATTTAATTAATAAATAAATATTTATTACCTTATAAATATTAGCGATTAATGAAACTTGAATTAAATTATTCATCGGTGATGAAAATATTTTTTATTCCAATAGTTAAATAAAAAATGAATTTAATTGAGATAAATGGAAGCACAAAGTGTGCGACCCTCTAGGATCCTTTATCATTGGAATTATTCAGGCTTGCCTAAAGTCTAGGATTAATGTCCAACAATGGGTTAAAGAAACCAATATAATAGACATAATGTCACAATGTTAATAACTGCATATGAATGCTCAATGCGTAATATAACCCCTTTGTCTCAATATCTCATCAAGTAGGTTGCACATCTATGTCATCAACCGATATTCTTGATACATCTTTTTTTCGACTATATGAAACAAACTTTATTACACCATTGACATAGAATTTAATTTGATAGTTATATTTCAATCAAATGGATCAGATATCAAATCCATAAATATGGAAAGGAAAAAATATTCCATGACTTATTAATTAACAATATATCATTCATGATGCACCCAACATATCCAACTTATCTATGAACTGTTATCATTAAAATTTATCAAATACATCTTACTATGTATGGTATAACATGAATTAATAATAATCTTAAAGTATAAGGAACATTATACATGCTTACAGATAGGAACATCCGATGAAACCAAAACATGAATATTTCCCACCTGTGGGTCTGTTCTCATAATATCCCATCTTACAGATTACCAAGTGAGAACTTTATGAGAAGAATCCTCACTCACTTATGAGTACTCACACATGAAGATATATATGATATGTTCCATATCATAGTATGTTATTGAATTAAAATGCTATATTTAAGAATATTGTCTTAGTATTTTATGGTTTTCATCATAATAGGGAATTATTATGACCTTATTAATGAAACAAAACTTTAGGACATTATCACACCAATGTTATGTAGAAGAAAAAACAATATGTGATATTATATTTATATTATTATTTTCTTCTTTTAATATATATATGTAATCCAAAGTAAAAAGTATTTGGTTCTAGGGAACCAACTCCAATAAACTCCCACTTTTATTAGAAGAAATTTCTAATGACCGGTTTGTCCTCACATGAAAAACATGCTTCTTATAAGTATGATTATAGCTTATAGGACTATTATGTTTCCATGAATAGGGTTCATAAATCCACATGTATGTACAGTGAATATGTTTTCTACAACATTAATATCTTCAGAAAATCCCTCATTTAGTGATATAACTGGCTATCCACCTCTTGTTCTCATGCCAAAATCCTGAAAACTTAACAAAATTCATAGTAAATTCTAATCATAAAATTATAAATATCTTTATTTTGGTATATCCCAAAATCAGAATAGTACATTGCAAAACAACTTCTTCAGCTACATCAGAAGCTACAATGTACTTGAATATTATAGATATGGAAACCACTAGTTGTAATAAGTTTCTATTTCATATTACCTTATCCATTAATATGATACTAGATCAAATTGAACCAAGTGTAGATATGTGTTTAATTCCCCTGATTACTAGTATTATTACTTCTCTAGACACCAATAACTTATCCAGTTCTACTTTGTAATGTATTGTCAGATAGTTCTAACTGTAAGTTGATGCAGTTATATTGGATATAATTTATATTTATATAATATTAATCATGCATTAGTAATATAAAAAATCAGTATATATCATGGAACATGATATAAATTTTATCACTTTAACTTGTGAAATTATATTAATCTCAATAATATCTTCCTATGCCTATGCATGTTCTATTGGAAGGATTATATGCCAACACAAATATGATCTTGAATTGTTACAAATTTTATTCCTCAATACATAGTTAATATATATACTATGAATAAATTGGGAAAAATCATGGATCTATCTTGTTGATATTGTTCCATAGAACACAATTTTTTCTTTAAGTCATATTTTTAGAAATTTCATTCCTTAGTCTTAACAAACCAGTAATACATAAATTTTTTTCCCATATATAGTCATCATATCTATCTTGAAAACTTATATTGACCCCACTAATTATATAGATTCAAATGTCACTCATTTATTTTCAAATTAATATTCTATGATCACTATGCCTTATTTATTCATAAATGAATTTATGTAATCTACGTATCTTATTTGAATTATTGATTTCACCAAGCCTTTTAAGTTTTTCCTTGTAGACATATACTATTGGGTCTCCTTTTGGTCATGTCTATAGACATCTACCATAAGGTTTCCACAAAGTGATGTGGCCTTGACAATCAATATCCTAATATGATTATCATTGAAAAATTCTTTAAAAAGTATAATTAAATAAGTATTTTATTCATGATGATTAGTGTATATCTTTTTTCATGTACACAGCCTTTAAAAAATCAATCTTTCTTTATCTATACCATCTTGTACTATCCATGTCTAGTTTCTCTTGAATACTCACCATTAGTATCAAGTCTTAGAATCATTATAAATATGAAGTCCCTGAATCTTGATACATGGAGTCCATTACTTGAATTTATACATACTTGTAAACCTCATCATATTACCATTTACCATTCCATGGTAGAAATATTTATTCTAAAATAACGATACATTTATCACCCACCATGATTAATATAAACCAACACTTTGGTTATAAATTCCTATATAGTATGTCTCTAAAGAACTCCTCCTCCCACCAAGCTGTGTGGAGTCTAATATTCCTATTCCAAATCATGTACACCCAGAGCCTTAACCCATAGAAGTTATTTCTAACCCCACCATATTCAATGAGATAGGATTCCATTATGGAAATATAGTCGATATTGACTAGACATTAATATCCTTTGTGTATATAGGATCATTAAATCATATGAGCCTTAGTTTTTTATGTTTGTTTGTATCTAAGGCCATTTTTAAACAAACAATTTTCAACAAACACATGTGGTAGTTGCCTAATATATTCCTATCATATCTTAATTGATACGATATCTATTAGGTAATATGGTTGGAATATGGTTGCTTGTTTCACTACTATTTTAAAAACATGTATAAGAAGGAATGATGGAATATTTTCAATATATATATGAATTTTTATTAACATTAATTTTAATGACATCATAACATTGATTTACAGAAGAAAATTTTAGTTAGGGATAACCTAGAAACCATATATATGATCAATTATTACTTTTATAATATGTTTTTCTGATGATACAACTTGAAGATTACTCAATATTTACCAAGTACACTCATTTACTTCACTAAGTGTTTCTCAAATTTATTAAAGAAATCTCATGAACCAAATGAATTTTCCTTTAGATTCAAAATAGTTCACATGGAAATGTTGAAATAAATATAAATGTTTTGTGATGTATATTTATTAATAAAATTATCTTTATCTAAAATGTGATAAATATTTTGTTTGTATATCCAATATCTTTGCACAATTTTGACTAAAACACTTTTATGGGTATAAACAAATCAAATAATTTTATTTTTATTTAAAAGAGAATTATCTTTTCAAAACCATGTAAGAGTACTATCTTTTATATTAATCATTCATTGCAAGGGATATATATGATTAAATATTTACTAAACTATTATTTTAGTCTTAAAGTTCCATAACATAATTTATTCTAAAAATGAAATAATATCTCATTGTGTCTAGCTAGACACTGACATAAATGTTTTGGTAACACTTATTACAAAATTGAATCAATCCAATCTAGTAATAAGAAATAGTGAGCTCCCTTGTCTAACATAAGAATCACCCTTTCTTAGATCCTTTTGAGTTCACTTTATAACCTTTATATTCTTTATCATTTCCTATTTTTAAATACATGTATGTTGTAAGCATATTGTATTTAACACACAATTAATGAATAGAAACTTGATGAATTTACCTAGAGTGCATACAACTGCTCTATTATTCAATTAATTGAAATTTATTATTAGGTGTCCATTATTTCCACATAAGAAGAAAATAGCTTCAAGTTCATTCTTCTACCAGTGAATATTTTGTCTCTTTGAAGGATAATGTAAAGGATCCTTTATATTTGAATTATCCATGGAATATTCATCCTTTTCTTTCAATATTTTAACCAAAAGGAGTGGATAAATAGATTTCAACAAATCCTTATCAACTTGGAGAAGTATTAACAAATTTTTCTTGAGCAATTTATCCATTTTTTATTTATTTGGGTTTTGAAAAATATATATAACCTTGATGATAAGTATAATAATATTATATTATTGGATAATTTCTTATTCTAGTGGAAGCCCAATTTTTATATCCATTCAATATACCCCAAAATTTTTATATATTGATTAGTAGATAGATTTACTTCTTACGTTTTACACTAATATATATTTGAATCACCTGAAAGGCATCATTGATTCCTCATGGTGTGAGTCAAATTAGAAATTTATAAAAACCTGAACCATACAAACTACAAAGGTGTAGTATAACAGAAGTGTGGGATCATACCCACATAGAGCAGGGAATGCGGTGATGACATCTCTAGACTAAAGGTCAGGTTGCTCCAATTTCTGATTAATATTATTAAACTATTGGTACAATTGAAATAAACGAATTACAATAGAGAAGTAGAAGAGAGGGGAATCTGTTTCCAAGGGTGGCTTTTCTAAAAGTAAATCATGACAACTCTTGCAAAATGACACTACTCAATGGTTGTTCAATAATTCATATTTAATCATTAGAGAGATTTTCAAACCCTATTAATATACCCTAGTATATCAATTCCTAGTGGTCTGAAGAATTAAAATAACTAGAGTTCATTAAGATCGGATTTCAATTACAGAAGAAAAATCACATTCATTGGTCATGATTTAATTATCATAATAATGTTGTTTTTCATCTGCTATGAAACACACTTGGTCCATGATTCAATAAAAAATATGATTATAATGAGTTACAACATGATACCAATTAAATATAATTATTTTTAAATAGAAGAATGAAATAAAACACTTTTATATGCACCCATTTCAACTGATTCCTCTCTCCCCTATGGATTTAACTCATCATCATTGGATGATCACCAACGATGAATAAAACATAGTCTATAAGGAAGAGAATATATGATATTGATTGAAATGGAAAATTAATTAAAATAAATATTGAAATTAAAAGATAAATTATTCAACTATTACATAAAAGAATAGAAAGAAAAAATTAAATAAAACCTATCTACGAAGGAATTTGGGTCAGAACCCTATGGTAGCCTCCTGGTGGTAGTGCCTCATGCATCAAATGAATGAAATGCACTATGGAGGTGTTGTATAAATAGGAAAATCTCTTCACGATGTGTACTAGAGGTACACATTGTGTACCTTCGATCCATGTTGATTTCTATGAATTTTGGGATCTATAATGTGGCGTGGGTGTCTCTCACGAATTTATGATGTTTGACCGAGTACACATTACGTACTAGGTGTTCATGATGTTCATAGGTGTCGAACAATCCTTTTGTGTAGAATTCACATGGATGGATTACTAACTATTTTGACTAGTGTCACGTCATGTCCATAGCATTCATGATGCGTAGTGGATATATTTTTGATGGATTCGTGGCTTGGTCATGACTTGGCTTCACTACTTGGGCATGCTGTGAACTACTAGTACACGACGTGTAAATACAAGTCATGACATGTACCAGACCATTTCTACCCCTAACCTCTATTTCATCTAGATTTTTCAGTTTTGTGCCACCGTAATGCACCATGATCATCCTAAAAATCTAACATCGCGTCGCTTCGCTTCGCTTACCACGTGAAGTGACGTTTTGTTCATTATTCATCATAAATTCCTCTATATCTCTCCAATTGTGAATCATGCATAATAATTTACAAAACATTAATATCATGAACAAATATTATGTTAAATCAATTAATATTCAATGAATTCATATGTAAAAACCCATCATAACTTGTATAAAAAATAGGGATATCAATATTGTATTGACAATCATAGTTATTTATAGCCTTTCCTTATATTCCTAATGATACTAAAGATGAGATATTATGGTGTAAAAACCATTTTCTTAATGTTTTTCCATAAAATATACTAACATAGTTGATAATATGATACAATGGACATAAAGAAGCATCCTAAACATATATTTGATAGGAACCCTTTTCACATTCGCTCACCAACGAGGTGGTGGAATAAGAATAGGTGATTCTAAGACACAATACAAACTTTCTAATAATAATGAATCACATAAAATATTATACTATATCCAGAAATTTGTATTTAAGGACATAATCCGAGTTAAGGAATGATCAAACTATATTCATAGATTTTATTTCCACTTTTTACAATAATTAAAAAATATTATAAATACTTTAATTTATTAAAATTTTTCTAAAAACTGACAATAGTTAATTTTATTAATTCTCCCACTATTTTATCAAGTCTCGATAGTGCTCTCTATTGAAATTATAATTCCTAGTTTCTATGAAATTCTAGTGTCAAGGATCCCTATTTTATTTCTTATAATCTATATAGAGGACATGAAAATTACTAGAAAGTAATTTGGTTGGTAGTATTACCAATTGTCAATTATAGATCCTTGATCCATTGAGTGAAATCCGAATCCAGAAATCCTAACTTAGATCCTCAACATTTTCCTCAAATTTTTATTGGACAAACATAGACTATTAAACCCAATGCAGATTTGGTTATGTTTACCTGCTATCTTAGTTACGAATTCCCAATAATTAAAAATGTCACTGACAGAGGTCAAACTGACACATAAACTATGGGTTCATCTTAATTATAATGATGGAAGGCTGGATGAATTAATTCTAACTTGAGGGAATTTTATTTATTATGAATACAATTTATATTGTTATATCCTTTATATTACTTGTTAAAATTAAGTATACTTAAATTAATTAATCTACTATGTTGGATAAAACATTTGTGCATGATAAATTTATTTAAATTCCATTTTTTTAAATTTATTTATTTATTTATGTGATAGTGGACTTATATATATAAAATAAATAATGCATAAGATAGAAATAAACAAATAATTAATGACCCGATCATGAGCTTATTTAAATGGTTTATTTATGGAGAGGAAAATAAACCAACCTATGACCTAGGATGATAACTCCTTTTTATGAGAATTGTATGAGTTGCAGAATTACAAATTTCAACCCATGTATCACCTGAGTTTGAATCATTATGGTTCTATCTTGAACCACCCCCATACACCTTGGGAAAGTCCATTAATTACATTCATTTATAACTCACACAGAGGTGAGGGAAACCAATGGATTGGTTAAGGATTATTACATAAATATACATGAACACATGGGTCCAACTTAATGATGTAGGGAGGGATGAAACAAAATCTATCAAATTTAATTTAATAATAAATAATTTTAAACCCATGCAATAAATTAAATTAAACTATGAAGCACATGCACAAATCATGGTAAAGATCTTGAATGGTCATATATGCAATGTATATGCAAAAGTAATGGGATAACATTCATTTCTTACTCATTGTTTATTATTAATATAAATGAAATTGAATTAATTAGTTATTACTCTTTAATTTTAATGACTATCTAAACATATTTAGAGATACTTATTATTAATGAAATTCATAAAAAATAAATGGAAGAATCAATAATTATATATTTATTACAATAAATTAATCAGTCATTTAAAATTATTTAAAACCATCATTAAATTTTCAAACCCAATAGGTTACAATCAATAAAATAAGGGTTTAATGCTAAAATTGTAAATTTAATGTAATTTAATTCTACCATTAATTGTTTGACTACATTACATGTACTTAAGTGTTACTCTCCATGTATCTCAGTTTTCATGTATCTTGGTTACACATTTGGGGATTTGTTGTATTTCTTAGTTGGAATACCCGACATGTATAAGCTAGCTACATGCTATGTGCCACTCTTTACATGTTTTAGTATAACCCACCAAAAGACTCCACATGTTCTTTGAATGTGGAACTAAACGACATGTACACTGGATACATGTTGTGTGTTCGGCTTGCTGTGAGTCTGTTTGAGTAACAAAATGGCTTGGTGTGTATCTCAAATGAGGGGAATGATGAAATACATGTCATGTACTCTGCATACACATCATGTATATCATTAATTTAATAGGATTTAAGTCTCCAAAAGTTCGACCATGTTCATGACCACACAGGATGCACAAATGTTTCAGCTAAACCATCTAGACTACATGGCATATATGCTTAATACACAACAAGAAATCCAACGTGACATGTTTTAGTATGAACGAGTCAACATGTGGTGTGAAATAAATTTATTGTGTGTAATTTAATTCTAAGCATGTCATGTATCTTGTGACACGGCCTGGTGTAGTGCACTTGGGTACATAATGTGTACTATGAATATCTTCCATGTAGTCCCATGCTATCTGGATAGAATCCTCAACACTTTATGATGATATTTTTAGTTGTTTTTAATTTGTTTTTAGACCTTTAAGAAAATGAAACACTAAATGAACATGATTCATATGTCGATAACATGTTAATTTAAATCAGATTAAAGAATGAATAATGTGAAATAGAAATATAACCACTACTGCAAATAGATCAACAATCAAATAAATAATTATAAAGTTAAAATGTGACCACTATGATACCACTTAATGGTTCCAGGTATAATGGAAGCACATTTGGTGGTTATTAAATTAAAATATTTTTTTTAACATAGTATTATTTGAAACCCTAATAGAGGATCTTTTAATGTTAAAATTATAATTAGTTAATTTAGGACCAGAAGAAATTGTCTACCTTTCCTTAATATTTTTTCTTTGATGTAGATTCTGGTAATCTAAAACCCATTTTTTTGATTACCTTCCTTGCACTGTAAGGATTTAAGTGTAGAATCAATTTATCGGTGATCCACATGTTCTCCTTTGATCTTCAAGAAATGCTAATTGATTTCTAGGTGCTAGTATGAAAAATCAATTGTCTTATGTCATTTTTTTGATTGCTCATCCTTCAATAATGAAGGAATATCTCTTTCATTTCTCATTCTTGAGAGTGAGAAGGAAAGTGGAATTTGAGAGATAAATCCATTGTCCACAATGATTCTCTATTTATCGATTAACTAAACACAATAGACATGGCCATCTATTTATAGAGCTAGGGTTTAGGTTAAAATATATTTTAATTTTTTATTGGCCCTTAAATAATATTATAATCTTTAACAAACCCCATGACATATTATAATAATAACATTATTATTATTATTATTTTATGGTGTGTGCTAACTCGCGTAATTATAAACATTATTTTATCATCTTGTAATTTAATATTTATCATCAGACACAATCTTAGTCTACTTTAACTCCTCAACATTTATTGAATATCCAAATAAATATTTTATTCACATAAATAAATATTTTACTCAAAAATCAGTGAATATATATTTATTAAATATTCAATAAAAAAATAAATATGTTATCCACAATCTAGAAAATAAATATTTATAAAATATCCACATTATTAAATAAATTATTTATTTAATGATTACATAATTATTTATTAACTTTGTAATATTAATGATTAATAAAACTTGAATAAAATTATTCCTCGATCATGAGAATAATATTTATTCCAATAATTAAATTCTATTATAATTTAATCAATTTCAATAGAAGCACATTATGTGCGACCCTCTAGGATCCATTCTTGTTGGAATTATGTGGGATTCCCTAATGTCCAATATTACTATCTACTAATAGGTCATGGTAACTAAGAGAACGAACTTAATGCTACAATTCCGACAACCACATATGAATGATCACAATGTAATATAATCCCTTTGTCTCATTGTCTCATCAAGTAGGTTTCACATCTGTTTTATCAACAAATATGTTTGATACGTCTATCTTTGACTATAAGAAATAAACATCTTTACACCATGGCCTTGGAATTTCATGAAATTTTTATATTTAAATCAAATGGATGAGATATAAACTTTCATAAATATGGAAGGTAAAAATTATTCCTTGAAGTATTAATTAATAACATGTCATTCATGATGCACCCAATGTATCCAACTTCACCATGAATAGTTATCATCATGGTTTATGAAATACATATAAGTGTGTGAATCAAAAAATGAATTAATAATAATATTAAATTCTAAGGACCACAACACATATTTATAGATCATAATATTAAATGAAAACAAAACATGCATAATTCCTATTAGCTGATCTGTTCCCATAATCCACCCTCTTGGAGATTACTAAGTGAGAACTTCATGAGATAAAGCCTCATCTTCTTATGTATACTTTCACCTAACGGTATATATACCATGTGGCCTATCATAGTACATTATCCAACTATAAAACAATATTTAAGAATATTTTCATACAATTTCAAGGTTCTCATCATAATGGGGAATTTTTATAACCTTATCAATGTGACAAATACTCTAGGACATTATCAAATCAATGTTATGTATAAGAAAAACAATATATAAAAACACACACACACATATATATATTAATATTCACTTCATTGAATATATATATGTAATACAATGTTCAAAATAGATGGTTTTAGGGAACCAACTCCAAAAGAAATTACACTTTATTACCTATGGTGGGAATGTCATGAAAATCACATACATTACTATGTATTAATTCTAAAAAATAAAATTTCATTTATATATTTGGAAAAGGTATCCTAACTATTTTAGATTTCATACATGTTAAAAATTTATTATCATTTTTATTCATGCTAGGTAATAATTACATTTTTGACATGTCAGGCAGTTTCTTAAAGTCAATGTGACCAAAATTATTATGCCATAAATCAAAATACACTATCAAGTAAAAAAATATTCATATTAAATTTGAATAAATAATTTTACAATTTACCCTTTTCAAAAAATATTCAATTTTTTTTACAGAAAAATCTCCCTCAAATACAAGATTAAACCCATGATTTTTTAACAAGATCCCCAAGACTATGTTCCTACAAACTTAATAAATATACAAGAAATTATTTAAGGTGAGAATATTTCTTTAGGTAAACTCAATATCAACCACTCCCTTCACTTGTATGTTTATGCTTGAATTTTTCCCCTTGTAGAGATATATACCATCTTTGATTGATTAAATCCTATTGAAGAGAGATTTGTTGTTGCATGCGTGTCATGTAACACCAGAATCAATCCACCAAAAAGATTTACCATCAAAAAAATTTATTTCAATGACCATAGTCATAAAGTTCTCTTTTGAAGCATTGTTTCCATATATATTATTATAGATATGATAATCATGTTTGATGTGTCTCAAATTTCCACTGATGAAGCATGTCCCTTTCTTATTCTTGAATTTCATATTTCCTTTTTAAGCATAGTTTCGATGTTTTTACCCTTTGAGTACCTAGATGGATTCACTACATCTATCACAAGTGCCTTGGATTTATAAACCTTAGTCTCATTTTCCTCATCAATATTTTTATATATCATCATAATTTTTAGGTAGTTGAGTAACTCATTGAGGGAAATATATTTATTTTTACGATTTAAAGAATGATTGACATTATACCAAGGATGAGGGATCTTATCAATGATAAATGTGACAAAGATAACATCATCTATGTTCATATGATTTTCTTAAGGTATTTTAAAATTCATTGCATTTCATAGAATTGTTCTATGATATATTTAAAATTTACCATTTTCATGCAATAAACTTGATTACAAGGATTTTTTACATACCACATCATCAGTGATGTACTTTTCATAAAAGGAGTCCCATATCTTGTTTTTGGTAGGAATATGTTGATATGTGTTGAAGAGTTCAATAATGGTGTATGATTTGATCACGGGAAATGTTGGGTGATCGTGACAATTGGTTGAAGATGAATGAGGTTTTGTGGTTAAGGGTGAAGGAGGAACGACCGAGTTGTATGTGGATCATGGTGTAGCATCAGGGTAGCCTGATCTTCATTCTGGTTTCTTCAAAGTCCTTTTGTGGATGGATTCAGGTTCATCTCATGTTGCTGGTTGGTTGGTCGAACTCCGTTTGGAGTTTGCTGATGGGAGGATTTGGGCTGGTGTCGATGGTCGCATCGGTGGACGCTTGAGGAGGCTGGCTCCGAGGATTGGTATGCTTGTCTGATGTTTGTGCCTTGGTTTATGGTTTCTTGGCCTTTATTTTGTTGTTTGTATGTGGTGAAGTGGTGACATGGTGAAGCGGTGACGTGGAGGTCTGATGTAGTTGTGTGGCAATGAAGTCATGTTTGGTTTCTCACTTTTTCCTCAAAAGTGTTTGCATAATAAAAATTTAATTTTAAGTCAGTGTAGGAAACTTGAAGCATCTCATATTCGAATGTGAATGGATTTAGAGTTTAGAGAACTCACACTACTTTGAGAGTTGCAAGTTGAAAGTTCATCCTCCACCTCGACCTGACGAAATTGTTTCAATTGAATTGATCCACATTTATCACATTTTTTAGCATCACCAAATCTATATTGGATGGAATATACTCTTAATATTATTAATTATATTAGTGTATAGTGAATATGAATATTCTTGGGTGATAGTGGATGGATTTCATTGATGAAAATTAGGTTTTCACTCTCTTTAAGAGTAAATCCCCCATCAAATAGGTAGTACTATGGGTTGCCTACGAACCCTATTTAAAATACAATAATGGATTGATACTCAAAACCATTAATTTTTAGAGTATCCATTGATTAATATTTGGAAACAAAAGAGTAATAAAATGATTTTGTTGTTTCACAACAACAAAATTACTTTGATTCTTTTTGAAGGATTTTAGAGGAATCACAATTTATAGAAAGGTTTGTAGTGATTCAGAATGGTTGTAGTTAATTTTCCCATCCAATGGGTAATCCATTTTATAGTCATGGATGAACCCATTCATATAATTCATAATACCCCTTGGAATTAAGTCGATAAGTTTTTTGGGAAAACATTTATTTTCCAATTTATTCATATCTATCAGATCACACCCAATCAAATAAGTGGACAAGATTACACCTTCTAAAGAAATGATGTGTCTACTAAGTAATGGACATGTCCATTCTAACCCATTTTATCTTGTTGGATTCCAATAAAAAATTCCCCTTTAAAATAATTAAGACAAAACGTTTATAATATTTTAAAAACTATTAAAATCCAACACCAAACTATTCCTAACATTTTGATACATTCTATTGTGACATTATACACAAATTTATCCATTAAAAAACTCCAAAAATTTATGTTAGAATCCACTAAATTAATAATGGTCACTTCATGCTCCAACTCACAATCTATTTAAACCCCTATAAAAGTCACTTGAAAGCTTATAAAAACTCACCTTGTTTTTCTTAAAATCCTCTCCCTTTCTATTGTGAAGTTACTTAGAATATACACTAAAGAAAAGTTCAAAATCCTCTAAATTCACTTCATAGATTCTCTAAAATCACTTCACAACTTTTATCACAAAAATTTATTTGAATAATTCAATGAAACTATGGTTGTTTTTAAATTTTAGTAAATTAGAAAAATGACTCTAATTTAAAAAAAAAATAAACCCAAATTAATCTTTTGCACTAAATTCTGAAGAACTATCAAAAAAATTAAATTATTATAATGGATATTTCCACATAAAAGCACAAAAAACATAAAAAAATTATATTCAAATTATGTATAAACATCATGTTATTATATTTTAATAAACATTAAAATACTTTATTGGTGGTTTATTATTGTACTAGTGGATTTTTATTGAACAAAATTTCACAATGATTATCATTTTAATTTTATCCCAACAATAATTAAATACGAATATGTAATTTTTTTTAAATATCTTCTCTTTATAAATGTTTTGATGTCCCATGCTTAGCCAATATGGTTATTCATATATATTTTTCACCTAATACACTCTATTTTTTAATTTTGTGCATTGAGTATTATAATCATTCTTTATCCCATGATCCTGAAGTCAAAATTCAAAATAATTTTATTTAAATTATTTTATATCATCTATTCTATATATCATTATTCGCAACCAAAAAATTCTTTTAACATCTTCTAAAATAATTAAACTTTAAATGGGATTTTTATTTGTGATTCATGAATATAAAAATAAAAAAATAGATAATATATTGTGGTTATGCTTAGGAGATCTCAACTAGGTCTTCCATAGAATATGATGGATTTTGGCTACTATGGTTCATCCCCTGATGATGGTGTAGGTATAACTCATATCTCTAGTAATAGGTTGAATTTTTCTTTTTACACCATTCTCTAACCTTGATTTTCTTTATCAATTTCCTGGAATCAATGTTTCCCCTAAAGTTTCATCCCTAGACTATGAAATCCCTGAAACCCTGATCTTGACATTAGGATTAATGGTATCATTAAATCAAAAAGATTATTATTTGGTGTATTTCTTTGGGTGGTGGATCCCCTTAGTGGACTCCTTTAACAGATTCGATTTTGATTCCTAGGATCTCTAGGATCATGATGTCCTTGGTTTTCTAGACACATATCATATTCTTATTCATTTTTCATTTAAAGAGGATGTGGTTTCAACCAGGGTTAGTGCCCTATAGGTATGCAATGGTGTTCATTTCTCTCTTTTCTATTGGAATTATGGTTTTAACATGAAGTGTGATCCCCAACCATGTCTATACGAGTCAGTTTCCCTATATTATGTATTTCATTATAAATCACAATGATCAAATTTCATGGAAACATGGTGGGTAAGTAACTTTTCCCAAATAAAAGTTCCAAATAGATGTGTCATCACACCTCACCTTGCTAATTTATTGAGGTTTATGTCTCAAAAATGCTAGTGGAGTACATCTAGATTGAGGTTGAAGAAGAATTTCACTACATACAATCAATTTGTTTTCAATCATGGGTAGATTTTTGTTCTTTATATAAAAGGTTAATTCAATACCAATCTAGTTATCGACTCTACTCCAACAATAAAAAGGGGTAGGGTGTCAGTGTTGATTAAGCAAGGGTCCCCAATTTTGATCACTAGGAATGTTTCACCAGTGGTTTCCAATGATGATGTTGTTAGACTAGATTAGTTTACCAAGAATATGTCTAATATCCCTTAGATATGATCCAAGAATTTAGTAAGGTAATATAAATTTTATGATACATGCAAGGATTCATGGATTGTTATTACATTAGAAACCAAAAAGTCCATTAATAGTTGGGTTCAGTGCTGCAACTGTTTCACACTTTATCTCATCTTCTTATAATTAGATAGAAGGGTATGAAAACTCATCAAATAGTCCTAGTTCTCACCAAGCTTCTCATAACCTTAATCCACATAACAAATTTGAGGAATTGAAGGGGATTTATTTTGACTGAGACAACAAGGATATGATGAAGGTGAATCCAAATAAGACTAAGAAATGCATATGAGATTATGAAATGGTGGGGAAAATTTCTACCTTTGAGGTAGGGAATGATTAGGTGCATATTCATACACTTTATACTAAATTTTAACATCTCTAGATTTTAAAAGTAAATAATATGCTCAATAACATATAACATACACCACATCAAGCTTAAACAAACAACTAAATATCACTATTTAAATGTGTCTGGCATAACCCTTCCATTAAAAAAGAGGGAATGAATAGTACTAACCACATTATGAAATAAATAATTTTCTTACTCATTTATAATGTATTAACTAATTTTTTGTAAATAAGTACTATATTTTTAGTAAAGTCATTTTATTCTTCTAAAGCATATTTTCTTCAAAAATGAATTTTATCTATTCTTATAAACAAATAATATAATTAATTTATAAAGATTTTAGAAAATAAATTTGATAAAATTAACTTAATTTTTTAAATTATCATATCAAAATTTTCTTATGATTAAAATTTGAGAATTTTTTGAAAAGTTTGATTTTTCAATAAATAGTGAAAAATACTTATTTTTATTGATAACTATTTTTATTTTAAGGTATTCAAAAGGTAAAAATATATTTTTGATTGATGTTAACTTTTAATTAGTTAATTTTTACATTAAATAATCCAATTATGGTATTTTAAATGGATTTTATACTTGATATTTGTATAAAAACATTTTAAATTTAAAAATGTCTTCTTCCAAAAAAATATTTCGCATTGCATTTTTTCAGTTTTGATTTAAATTTATTTTTCCAAATTTTTTGTTTTTAATTTTTAAAAATGGTTTCTATATTTGGACTCATAAGGTAAAAATTAATTATATAGGATCATTTTATTTTTTGTCTATATGAATAGTAACTTTAGTAATTTTTATTAGCATGGTAAAAGATAAATTTTGAAATTAATTGTAAAAATAAAATTATAAAAATTATAAAATGACCCTAAAACATTACCAAAATTTATTGGATGAGATATATTAAACCATAATAATACATGGATCCAAATCAAAACCTTTTCAAGCTACTTGGATGAGAGTATGAAATTTATAATAATTTATTTAATGAAATGTTAATGATATCATACTCATATTTTTAATAACTATATAATTTATAATATAGGGTTATCAAGAATATATATTAAAAAATAAATGATAATTTTAAATATAAAATATTTATTTTCATCAAGGAAATTTATTTTTAATTTTTAGTGAAGAAATAATTACCTTAAATTCATAGACAAAACTGATGCAATAATAATTTAATTAATGGAAAAACAAAATAAATGATGTTAAAACTAATAAAAAAATATAATTTGAGATATTTAATGCCATAAAAGAATTTTATAGATGATTGTTACATATTTATGATGTATTAAAATAATTTATTTGAAGATATATTATTTTATTGTTTTTAAAAAAAATTTAAAGTAAATAATAGTGTCAAAATTGACATTAATGATATTTTAAAATAAATAATGATTTAAAATTAATAAAAATAATAAAATTATCCAAATTATTGGAATAAAGTTTAAAATTTTATCACTTATCCATTTATGGGTACTTTTTTATTTTATAGTAACTATTTTAACTATTAATGGGTAAAAATCCAAGTTGTCATAGTAAGAGTTAAAGGGGATAAATAAGAGTTAAAACCAAAAGATAAGGGTAGATATTTTGTAAAAACTTATCTATTTTTTATTTTATGATTGTATTGAGACCCATAATAATCTTATATCATAAATTAATAAGTTTGGTGTAATTTGGAATTCAATATTAATTTTTATGAATTTAATATTTTGATAAATTCCAAAAGTGCCCCCTCCTCGGTATAAATGGGAACCACTTCTTCTCATTTATTCATACCTAAAAACCTATTTTGTTCAAACAATACCTACAATAATACCTTCTTAGAATCCCTATCGACATTATATAAGTCTTATTTTAGTCATGAAACCATCCTTGTGGTCTTAAGGTGTTTAGAAAAGGCATTTCCCGAAGAAGAGGAAGATAAAGACACATATGTGACAAGTCAGACTCAAGGTAAGGGGATTATTTTAAAAGTATTATTTTTATAAGATAATTTTAATTTTATAAAAAAATATTATATTTTAATTCATGATTGTAGATATGTCCATAATATATAATTTTTAATGATATTTCATGCATTTTTATAAAAGCATTAGTTTTAATTTCAAAGCATTTATGTTTATGTCTTTTAAATGTACGTAATTATTTTATGAAAAAAATAAATTTATCATAAACTTGATTTTTTTTTGAAACATATAAGTTATTAAATTATTTTACTCTATAAAAATAATATATATTTAATATTTTAAAAAGTTCTAAATGGGTTTTGAATGAGAAAGAAATATTTTCTAAAAATATTTTATTAAAATTCAGTACTTGGGTATCAAATGAGATGATAAGGAATGGGGAGTGAACCCATGAACTCCACAGGATGTTTTCATAAAATATATAATTCTAGTTACCACAATTTTTCTTAATATTTTCAAAGTATCATTTGAATCTGTAAAAGTATTATTATTTTCAAAGGGTTTTTAACGAGAAAGCTGAGTAATTTTCAAGTGGAATTGCTGAATGGTTTTCAAAATGAAAAGTATTTTTAAAAGGTTTTGAAAAGTATCTTTCATAAAACCCTAGAATATTATTTTTAAAATATATATGTATAATATCAAATATTTTGTTTTTGATATAAAAATTTTTCAATGTAATTTTCAAATTATTTTTTAAATTGGTTTCTAAATTCCAATACTGGGTAATTTTATGCACATCCCATAATTTCAAAATATTTTTTAATGTTTTTTTGAAGCTATAAAATGGATTGATTCATTTAAGAAGTTTGGTACCATGAATCCAAGTAGTTATTTTTTTATATTTTATATACTTTGATATTATGTAATGTATTTATCTAATTCTCTAGAACCTAGACTGGAAAATATCCTCATTTGTATAATGTACTGTGAATTTTTCAGTCAATTTTTAATAAAAAACATATAGAATGTTTCTAGTAATGAATTATGAAGTGTGATTTCAGGTATTTAAATTTGGTATCAAAATAATCATGTGGATAAATTTGGTTATTAGTCATTTTAATTTGATGGAAAAATTTAAGCCATAATATTTTTTTGAACTTCTAGGTAATTAAGTATCATTAAAAATATAGGAGTTAAGTCATTATAATTTTTCAAAACTCTAAATATGGGAAATAAAAATTTTCTAAAGTAAAATGAATGAATTACATGGTTTAAAATCATTGGTGTGTGTGTGGGGGGGGGGGGGTTAATATAACATCATGACATTTTAAAATTAAATTCTATGTTTTATAGCATATAAGATATGTCATATCAAACTTAAACAAACAACTAAATATCACTATTTAAATATGCCCATTATAAACGTACTGTTAAATTGGTGGGAATGAATAATAATGATGAAACTTCAAAATATTTAATGGTCTTACTCATTGATAATTTCTTAATTAATTATTTTTAAATAAGTACTATATTTTTCTTATAGCCATTTTATTCATCAAAACCATATTTTATTCAAAATTGATTTTTCTTTCTTTTTATATACAAATATTAAAATATATTTTTGGGTAATTTATAAAATTAATTTTAAAAAAATTAATTTCATTTTTAAGTAATTATATCAAAATTTTATAATGGTGAAATTTTGATAATTTTTAGAAATGTTTGATTTTTTAATGAATAGTAAATACAGTTTTTTATTAAAATTTGTATTTTATTTTAAAATATTAAAAAGGTAAAAATATATCTTTGATTATTTTTAAATTTTAGTTGGTTCATTTTGAAATTAAATAATTCAATTATTGTTTTTAAATGGATTTTATACTTGAAATTAGTATAAAAACATTTTAAATTTAAATATGGAATTTTTCTAGAAACCGTTTTTATTGCATTTTTTTAGTTTAAATTTAAATCAAATTATTAAAATTTGATGTTTATAATTTTTAGAAATAGATTACATATTTTTATTCATAAGATCAAAATTAATTAAATATTTTCTTTTTATTTTTAGTCAACATGAATAGTAACTTTAATAATTTTTATTACCATGGTAAAGGGAAAATTAGGTAATTAATGGTAAAAATAGAATGCCAAGGACTCAAAAATGATCCTAACTTTTGAACCAATTTATTTAATTATTTATATTCGATCATAATAATCCAATGATAAAAATTATAACCATTGGAAGCCACTTGGGTGAAAGTATACCATTAATAATATTTTATTTAAAGAAAAGTAAATGTTTTTATACTCATATTTTTAATAAATATATCATTTATAATATAGGGTTATAAAGAATATATATTAAACTATAAATTTTCATCTGAAATATTAAATATTTATCTTCATCATGTAAATTTATTTTTAATTTTTAGTGAAGAAATAATTACCTTAAATTCTAATACAACACTAAAGGAGTAATTATTTTATTAATGGAAAAATAAAATAAATTATATTAAAACCTTTAAAAAAAATATAATGTGAGATAATTAATATCATCCACAAATTTTATATATGAATTTTACATATTTTGGATGTATTAAAATAGTTTTTTTAAGATAACTTTTTGTATTTATTTTTTTAAAATTCAAAGTAATGAATAATGTCAAAATTGACATTAATGATATTTTAAAATAAATAATATTTTATTAAATTATATAAAATTCACAAAAATATTAAATTTGGCCAATTAATTGGGATAATTTTTAAAATGTAACCCAATATCCATTTATTTGTGTATTTTCATTTTATAGTAACTATATTAAACCACAAATAGTTAAAATCAAGTGGTCACTCTAAGAGTTTAAGATATTAAATAAGGGTTAATGTCAAAATATAAGGGTAGTAATTCAGTAAAAACTTATCTAATTTTTATTTTATGATTTTATTTCTACCCATAATCATCTTATATTCAAAATTAATACATTTTTATCCATTTTTAATTGAATTTTGATTTATATTAAGTTAATATTTCAAGAAATTTCAATAGTGCCCCTCTCTTCTCTTATAAAAGGGAAGCGCTTCATATCCTTTATTCACATATAAAAAACTATACGGTTCATCCAATAACTACCAAAATACCTTCCTAGAATACCTATACACATTCTAGAGGTATTATTTTAGTCATAACACCATCCTTGTGGTCTTATAGTGTTTAACAAAGGGATTGTCCGAAGAAGAGGAAGATAAAGACACGTATGTGAAGAGTCAGACTCAAGGTAAGGGGATTATTTTGAAAGAATTATTTATATAAGAGAATTTTATTTTTATAGGAAAATATTTTATTTTAATTCATAATAGTAGATATGGACATTATATACAATTGTTAAAAATGTTTCATGCATTTTTATACAAGGATTAGTTTTAATTTCAATGTGTTTCTATATATGTTTTTTTAAATATAAGTAATTCTTTATTAGAAAAATGGATTTCTTCAGAAAATGAAATTTTTATAATTATTATAAGTTATTAAATGATTTTATTCTATGAAAATAATATATGTAATATTTCAAAAGGGTTTTAATGGGTTATTAATGAGAAAAGAAGACATTATAAAAATATTTTCTTAAAATTTGAATCTTGGGTGTCCAATGAGATGATGAGGAATTAGGGAGTGAACCCATGACCTCAACGGGACATTTTCATATAAGAGATAATTCTAGGGGCCACCAGTTTTTATTATGATTTTTATGTATCATTTTAATCCATAAATGTATTATTATATTAGAGGGGTTTTAAAGAGAAATACAATTATTTTCCAAATGGTATTTCTGAATGGTTTTCAAAATGATAAGTATTTTTAGAAGGTTTTGAAAAGTATTTTTTATAAAATGATAGATTATTATTTTAAAAATATACATTTATAATATCAAATATTTTTTTGATATAAAATTTTTTATGATGAATTTTTAAAGTATTTGTTTACCAGTTTTTGAAATCCCTTACAGGGAAATTTTATGATCATCCCATGTTTTTAAAATATTTCTCAACGGTATTTTAGAATTTAAAAAATTAATGGATTTTTAAGGATTTAGATCACATGAAGGCAATTAGATATTTTTTATACTCTTATATTATGTAACGTATTTTCCTAATTCCCTATAACATTAAATAGAAAAGATACACAATTTAATAACCTGATGTTTATTTTTCAATACCTTTTTAATAAAAAACACAAAATGTTTTTAGTAATGAATCTGGACGTTTGGGACCTGATCATTAAATGAATCATATATTAAGGTTGGATCAGGAAATTATGAATCCTTTTTGATTTCATCTAATTTTGAATAATGATCTCAGGACAAACACTAATTGCACTCAGGATCAAAGAAAGGGAAGAATGGATTTCATGACAGGTGAGACTACCTAGTGAAAAGGGGAATAAGATAGGGTATCAAAAGTATTGTTTCTACTTACCCAATCCAATGGTGATATGGTTTGTGGGGAAAATGGTGGGAGTTAAGGAACCTGAGCAGACCAAAACCCTACTAATAATTGAATAATGGGTTCTTTATGGGAATATCAATAAGGGATAGGAGAAGAAAAAAATATAAAACCATACAAATTGGAAGTTACTGAGGAGATAGATAAATAGGATAACCAGGATCATCTTAATATAATTGATGACTTTTAGTTCCAATTAGAATAATTCTTGAGGTAATTTTAATCCCATCATTTCATGAAAATGATGAAGAAAAGTTTCAATAATTTTGTAAAAGAAACATATGATGAATATATCAAATAGAGAACCAACCCTATCATACTTTTTCCTAAGGAAGAAGATAAAAAGGGGAAGCTAATACTTTCTCATTACCTCAAATATAACTCTTAGGAATTGTTTAAAATTCTGGTTGATAGTACTCTTGAGAAACTATATGAATATTTATCTTATGATGACTACCTGGCACTCATGGACTTTATTAATAATATCATAAAGGAGAATAGGAATGCCAACCCTAAGTATGAGATCATAAGATTAACAAGGACATATCAACTATCTCTTTTAGTCATAGGTTCTAACATAGAATGACCTTTTGTTTACGGTTTCTATGCTTGTTAAAATATGTTTAGGGTGATTGGACCTCCCTAGTAGATTATATGATTTTTATTGACTCTTTTAATATCTGGTTTCTATGGGTATTGTTATAATTTTACTTTTGAATGTATTGTTTGCATGTCAATTCTCTTGTATGGTTCCTACCCCACCTTAAAGTGGTATTTTTAAAATAAAAAATGGGTTTGGAGGAATAGATAAAATAATATTCTAATTTTCATGATTTATTTCGCATAGGTCAAAACATATCAAAGTTAGTTAATTCATTTGTCTAATTGGATTGAGTTTACACTTTTAGGATTGTCTTAGACCATATTCGAATTTTACCATGTTTCATATTTTTTCTCTCTTTTTATTTTAAACATTGGAATATGTCATATGTGTAGGTTCTAGGAATAGTAGAAGTATATTTGGATTGTATAACAATATCATATTTTATTAATAAATGACAATTAATCATTGGTTCACATGATCCAAATGTCACGTGCAATAAAAACATCAGATTACATGACTAGATTAAAATTCCATAACCAGAAGCAAAGGATCTTTACATATAATTTATAATTAAATTATGGGAGAATATAAAATTACATACACTTATGATTCCATTTTATTTGATGATTCAATTGACAAGATATTGTCTTGTCGTTGCGATGAAGGATCAAATTGAAAAATACATGTAGAGTTGATCCAAATATGCAACACACTCTCTAAATGACTCTGTAAAATAACTGGGTAGTAGAGCCACCAATCATGATCACTTTCATTGTTCGTGGTTTATTGTATCATAATTATACTAGATAGAGGAAGAAATATTGATGTTCTATTGTTGGATATAAATAAGAATGGATGAGAGCACTCTAGATCTTTTTATCTCTCTATAGTTCTTGAGGGAGCCTCACCCTATCAGTTCTGCACACCAATCATGTTTATTTAGAAAGTGATATAATTAGATATATTTATATAATATTTTGGGTTGAATATTTAAACACTAAACCCTTTACACATTTATAATTATTAATTGACCCCATGTCTAATAATAATAATAATATTATTATTAATCATTTGACATGTGAAACAGGATTAAAAATATATAAATAAATATTATTTTTATTATTTTCAATTGTACCATTAAACTATGTACGCTACCCCTCATATACATTTACCAGTCCTCGAATAATTACTATTTATTTAATTAATAAATATCAATGGATTATTCGATAATAAATATAATAAATGTTATATTTTCCAAATTTAAAAACAAATATCTATTATTATTATTTAACTCACTTATTATTTCAAATAAATAGTGATTAAATCATGATGATCAATCAAACCCAAAATAAATATTTTTTATTTTAACTTGTTAAAATAATCTAATTAGGATTTTGGATACAATGTGTGGTCCTTTAGGTCTCTTTATCAATGGAATTGGGCATAAGTTCCTTATAGACAAAGTTTGTGTATAACAAAACACCATGAAATCCATAGAGAAAGAAGTTAACGTCATAAAAAGTTCAAAGATATCATGAATATTTACTATGTAATATAATCCTTTTATCAAAATATATCAAATAAAGTAGGTTGCATGCTTGGGCCATCAACCTATATACTCAATGTCTCTTTCTTTGAATTTTAAAAAATGAACTCATCCATCGAACACCATGACCATATATTTATTTAGGCGGTTCCATTTTCATCAAAGGTTCTAAAATATAAACTTTTATCAAGAGAAAAAAGGTATAAATCTTTTCTCGCATTATCCATTAACGCAATATCACTCATGAAACACACAATATATCCTACTTTTCTGTGAGATTATGTCATAATGGTTTTCATCAATACAACAAAACACATGAGTTGTGATATTCATTAATAATAATCCAAAAGTGTCTTGACCCCCTCCATTTAAAGATACCACAATGAGTGGAGA
Source organism: Viscum album (assembly GCA_963277665.1). Lineage (NCBI taxonomy): Eukaryota > Viridiplantae > Streptophyta > Magnoliopsida > Santalales > Viscaceae > Viscum > Viscum album. The sequence continues at coordinate 797,697,256 of OY728150.1, read as the reverse complement.
GATATAATGACCCCTGAGTCTTGCCTCTAGTAGGACTTGGGTTGGTGACTAGCACTGAGGGTCTAAAAATCTCATGTGTGGAAGGTATTACCCTCTATAATGTAATAGGATTAGGAGATAAGATGAATCATCCACTAGTAACACCATTAAATAATATAAATGAAACCAAAAACCATCCCACGATTCATGTATAAAAAAAATGATATAGGTAAAAGTATCCAAAGTAAATACCCAAAAGAAAAAGTAAATTCATGACACAACTTTATGAGGTTCTAAGATAGTAATATCCAGTTAGGTCCATGAAATCTTCTTTGAAACCTGAAAACAGTTTATATACACAGGGTGATCATATACTCTATAAGAAAACCAAAGTATATCATGAAAATGTAAAAGAAGCATATTAATTCACATGAGAGAAAACATAAAAACCAATAACACGTAAACATGTCAACTATCTATCCCAACATCACCAAGGCATTCTCACTAAATAACACAAGCCAAGTAATATAATATAACTAGAATCACATCGATAAGGGTACCCACACCATTTTTTCACTAGTATTCCACTCTCACACCCTAATGTCATATGTCATGTAATCCCATATATTTCATATACCACAATTCCCCACAAGCACAGTCTCATCACATCACGCCCGTAGATACCTGGGCTACTGCCCCACAATAATGGTCACATCTCATCTAGCCCGAAGACACTTGGACCATCATATCACAACCACTTCCATAACTAGAGTGGTAGGGTATCATGAACAAGTTATACACTAACGTCATTCCCTCATCCTACTATGTATGACCCCCACCATAGCCACCCCATAAGAACAGTCATATCACATCATGTCTAAAAAAACATTAGCTATCACAACCACCATCTAATATACTAACAGACCTCTAACCATCACAACCTGTGAAATACTTACCTCACCTATTAGAGATAGTGGGAAAGAGTGGGTACCCAACCATCCAGCCTCCTCACCAAATGTTAGAAAAAACACCACCCATGTGACTTTGTAGGTTTGGACACATAGTTATTGATGTTAGTGTGGTGCATATAGAAATCAAAAGAAATATACAAGTATATACATATAGATACACACAAACTTAACCTATGGGTACACAACCAAACACAAACCAACTCACGTTATTTTCACTTTTTCTACCACCTCTAAATGCCTAACACCACACAACAATCCAGAAGGAAAATTTTATATTTCTAACCAATGTCCATTATCTACCCCATTCATTTCATCATTTAACATCAACCAAATTTACCTACACAAACCACTATTTTGTTATTCCACAGCCACTTCCAACCCATTAACCAAACTAAACCATATCATTTCCAACATTATTAAATAATTATTTATTCCATCACTACCCAGGAATATAGCACAAAGAAACCCCATAAAACAAGTAGCTCAACATGCCCATCATACCACCACCCCACCGCCCTAAAAGAACAACCAAACAAAAATTACCTCACTTCCCCAAAAGCAGAACTAAACAACTAACCACATCATCGACTCAAAATCATTACCAAACAAACAACCACCTCACCACCACAAAAGCATGATGAAACAAACAACCACCTCACCACCCCAAAAGTACGACCAAAAAAACAACCACATTGCCGCCAAAATACATGACCAAACAACAACTTATAACACCACGCCCCATGTCACACACGGTTTTTTTCCTGTCTTTGTATTGATCCGGCCCATTAGAAATCCATATCCTTTTCATGGGTATTTGATGAGATGAATATTGAGTTTTGAAGTTTCATATATGTCTAACCACCATAATTTGGGATCCCCATTGTTTGTTTAGGAGTTTTTTGAAGAAAGGGTGGTTACTTTATGATTTGGGCCAACCGTGAGCCCATTCCCAGTTTTAAAAACTGAATTTGTTTCTTTTATAACTCTTTTGTTTTTCATCCTTTTTCACCCATTAAACTTACCACTTTTCCTATACTGATACATTAAAATTTATTTATCCTTTTGGACCCATTAGAAATTCATAAGCTGGGTGAATTTGGGTTACTTATTTAGGTATTGGGCCAGCCCATGGGCCCATTTCCTGTTTTAAAAAAAATAATTTGTTTCATTTATATCTTTTTCATTTTTTAATCTTTTTCGGTTATTCCACCTCCCTCCCGAAGCCAATATCCCTATCCTCACCCCCAATATCGTATTTACCACTTTGGAGCTCATAGTGGTCGCGTATTAGGGAGAATGTTCTCTGGTTTCCTCAAAACGTCCAGAATTGAGAAGGTAACTTGTTTCACCCATAACTCATTCAATTCGTACTCTTTTGGCCACCAATTTTCTTTCCCCGGTTAGTCCAGATCTTAGGAGTATCTCCATGAATTTTCAAGCTATTCCCTTCCCTCTAGGGTTGCATATATAATGGAATACGAAGTGTTTTCTAGGGTGAAAGGTGAGATTCCTTCTCCTTTCTCCTTCCTCTTCCCCCTCCTTTCATTATTTCATGGTTTTATATTGTACCCTAGTCTTGATAGACCTAGGGTTTTGTTATACCATGTTTTTTATGGGTTTTATGTTTGTTTAGGTCTGGTATTTATAGTTTTAGGGTTTATAAACCCGCGGCGGGTGATTTCGGGTGTGCGTTTCAATTACGCCAAAGATTTGAGGTAGGATACCCCATGCACATGACTTTATTATTTAAGTTTCATCCTTTTATTATATTTAAAACCAGATATATATGTTTATTATTGTTTTTCATCCTTTGGATAATTTTATTGGTGTTCAAAGTGGTTGTTTAATCATTGGTTTGTGAACGGTAGTGTTGTTTTGTCATGAAAGTTCTCAACAAGTGTTTGTTTAAATGTTCCGTTATCTTTTGAAAAATATTTTGTGAGGTTTATAATCTGTTCTATGGTATTTTTAACATGTTACAGTATCTTGAATGAAAATATGGCTTTCAATTGGTGTTTTATTCCTTTTCATGTACATAAAATAAATTGTTTTTTTAAAGGGCATGTCATGTGTTCGGTAAATTGCCCGGTTGGCTTTTATGTGTGATGTGTGATTTAAAAGTTACTTGATTGGATTTATAAAGGAATTGGAAGAATTATAAATGGTATTTTTGGGTACTTATATTGATTTCCAATTTGGATTTGTTTTTACAAACAAGTGGGTTTTGATTTACAACATATTTTGGCCCGAGTTGCCCAAAAATGGACCGTTTCACATCTTTATGAAAATGGTTGTGTTTTGAATATTTAACCTAAGTATTATAAGAGATTTATGAATGAGGTTTACTGCTGTAAATGATGTTCATACATATCCTTAATAAAATTAAAATGCACACCTTCATCAAAGGTTAGTTTTGAGAAAATGTTTAAAGGCCCGTTTGGCATTTCCTAATGAAGGAGTGTTTTACTTGTATATAACAAGTTGTGAAATTGGGATTGTTTTATGGTCCATTAAATGATTTTATTAAATGTTTATTAGGCTGCCAAATATGATTTGGTTTGGTTATGATGTGTGTTTATAATTTAAAGAGTGTTTTTGAAAGAGTTTTATGTGCAAAGCCTCAATACACTTCATGAAATTGTTTTACCGAAATATTTAGCAGTTTATTGATTAGTGTAAGAAATGTGAAGAAAGATTATGGGATGTTTGTGTTTTTATGGTTTTGGAATGGGATGGGGATGTGAAATGTGTATTTGATAATATGTGTAACTTGATTGAGCACTAAAGGGAATCCCAGGTATCTAGGTGGGCGGACGTGTACTAGTATGATAGTGATTCTGTGAGGGTTGGCCCCTGTTTCACGTAGCAAGTTTGACGATGACAACACTAACTAAACTATGATGATGATGATGATTGGGGACCACTAGGTTATGGGTATGTTCCCTACTAGTGGCTCGTGCACGAGAACAGATATTTATTATGGTTACTTTCACCGAGATACGAGGTACCTGGGGCTCACAACGAACTAGTGCCTAGGGGTATTCCTGTGACTAGTGCTCAATGGCTATTTTGTACTCACCGTCGGCATACAGTGTGTTTGGTTGGTAAATTCAGTAGTATGTGTTATTTATTTGAATGTTAAAATTATTTAAAGCAGCCCTCTTGAGAACTATTTTCATTTTGAAGTTTCACCTCTTTGAAAATAATTGTTACTTGCATTTTTGTTTATTAAACCTGCATGTTTTTGTCTGATAATTATTATAGCATGAAACCTCATTTGAAAACCAGACTTTAAAATCTTGAATTTAAAACTATAAATTGATGTTTCTTTTATTTTAAAGTAATGTGCATTGGGAATAGAATACCGGGCTAACCTACTGAGTTTTAATACTCACGCCTATAGTCTTCTTCTTTTTTTAGCCCTTGTGCAGGTTTCATCTTTAGTTCGATCACCTTGGGAGACTTTTTATCATTGTGTTGGAGAGTGACCAGAAGTGTCACATGGAGTTATTTTTTCATCGGAGCTGTTCATTTGAGTTGTTGGTTTTGTTCTAATTTTATTTTCTTGTACAAATAATATTTAGTTCGATTTTTATATAAATTCATTTTGGGCTGTCCGTTTATTTCCGCTGTTTGTTTGATTGTTTATATATGGGCGAAATCGTTCCCTTGTGTACTCTATTGATGCCCTTGGTGCTTGTCACCATCCCGGGAGGATCGGGAACGCCTCTCGGGACTTGTCGCGGCTGGCCTGGGTGACCGGTTCAGGGTCGACTCGGGCTGGTTCGTGACAAAATGGTATCAGAGGAGGTCGGCTATTAGCGGACCTTTCTTTTTAGAGCGCCCTTGTTATTTTGGGGATGTCAATGTAGATGGAGTAGGATTGTTGGGACTTGAGGGGTAAGTGCAAGAAGAGCGTCGCGAACTCTTTCTTGTTCTAATCCTCAGGTTTCCATGGATGTCCGGTTTTATTAGTGTCCATTGTTCTAGTTGATTGTTTTATATTGGGATATGACAAGGGGAGTCTGACCAATGGCCTTTGTGAGCTCACAGGGCCTGGCAAGCCATGTGGAGCTGGGGAATGGTCCTAATAAGTCTCTCTGTGTTGGTGTTGTGTTTGGCATATGGCCGCCAACCATATGGTCAAGTCACCCACCGACACTAGTTCCCTTTTTCTTGGGTCTCTTGAACCTTTCTTGAATTCTGAATTTTTGTTTTTAAAATCCTTGTGTGAGAATTGTGGAAATGGTTTTTAATGTAAGGATTAGATTTTGAAAAGTGAAAAAAGGGGGTTTCAATAATTAAATATAAGAATGGTTTAGGAAGGTTGTGTTTTTGTGAAAAAAAAATGGAGGGAAGTAGAAATGATTTATAGGGATTGGATTATCCATAATCTAAACTTGTGGTTTGTTGAAATAAAATGTTTTGAAATTGTGAATCATTTTAAAGTGATTCTGGATTTTTTTTAAATGTGGTATTTTAGGATGTTAAAAAGTTTTTGAATTGGATAAATCAGTTTTGGCAATTGGTTTTGATCGGTTGGTGTTTTACTACAAACGGTATTGGTCTCAATGGACCTCGGATTATGAAAATATAACTTGCTGATTTTTTTTTTAAAAAATGGGAAGGGGTTGTTTGGAGTGGCTTGGTTATTTAAAAAGTTTTTAAAAATGAAAAGGGGTAGGTTTTTAAGAAAATGGTTCTTAATTAATTGTGGTTTTTTTTGTGAAATATGAAAATGTTTTTTGACTTGGTGGTTGGTGTTCCTTTTGAAGGTAAATTGTTTTTTTTGAATTATGATCTTTAATTTTAGCCTTTGGTGTTTTCATGGGTGCTCACATGCATGGTTTTATTTATATCTGGAAGTATGGCCTATATGGTATGGTGGTTGGGTGCCATGGGTGGCATGGAAATGTGCATGTGGGTGAGACTAGATGAAACACCATTGGTGAATGTGGAAACCCACCAAGTTAGTTTTATTTTTCAAAATTGTTTTGAGCTGAAAATTGTGGCCTTTTTTTTAAAACCAATGGTTATGTGGCTTGATTTTTCTATGTTGTAGAAGAGTTGTTTATTCAGTAAGCTTCTTTGTGATCTACAATTCATACTCTTGTTGTATCTTGAGATGATATCTTGTTGGTGTCTTGGTTTTGGAGTAATTTTCATTGGGTTTCTAAAAATGTGTTTGATGTTGTGATGTGGCCATGGATAGTTCTGCGTTGGAAATATTTCCTGCTGATCAACCTAAGGATTCATTTCAAATATTAAATCCACCTCTTTTGATGATGCCTCAACCTGTTTGTTGGAATAGAGAGTAGTTTGGGATCTATTAAAAGTGATTCTAGGTCGTGATAATTCTTTTGGACAGAGCAGTTGTGTTTGGTGATGTTAATGTGTTTTGTCATATTCCTTTTCCATTTTTCCCCTCGTTTGGAGTGAGATAGAATTTTGATATGTATCTATGAGTTCCTATTTAGATTAAGGTTTTTGTTTGGTGATCAAGTGAGGTTTTTTTTGAGTGGTGTGATCCTTATCACCTGACTACGGTGCAACAAATGCTTCAAGAATCAGGGCTCCAGCCATAGGCCTCGGAGTGAAGCTTTTCACGCAGTCAGAAAATCAACAGAGGTGTGGAGTGCTTGATTAGGATCCTTACTCCTCTGTTTTGGTAAGTTATTTTCTATGTCAATGTTTTTGTTTCTCATTTCTGTGAATTTCCCTTTGTCGCAACAAGCGTGGTGGACTTAACCCCTCACACAGTGTCTATGGTTATTCCTTCATGGATGTGGGTTTTCAATCAATGTCCCTGTGTGGACCGCCTATAAAAATCAGGTGCAGTCGTGGTGTTACCTATTCCCAGGGGGAGATTTTTAAGCAGTTTCTTTGTTTCTTTTGTGGTTTCAGTGGCCAAATTATTGGGTCCCCTTCCCTCCCATCCCCAAGTGACGAGGGTCCAGAATTGTGCTGAATGTGTCGACCAAGTTATTGTCCCCTCCATTCAAGAGTGGGTGGTTTATATGTTCATGTTGTAACCCTATTAACTTGGTATAGTAGTTTTTTTAGGAGGGTTTTTTGGGCTTGTGTGAGTGAGTCCCAACTCTAGCTTATGTTCAATTCTTGTCTATTCATTGCTAGTTGGTTTCTAATGGTGGGGAGACCCACCATGGGTCTCCTGGATTTTCATCCTAAGAACATTTATAGTTCTAGTTGATTCTTAATGGTGGGTAGTAAATTCTGGAATCCATATGTGTTGTTATTTTTTCAGCCGGAAAGTGTTATGGCTTTCCGGGGGCGGAAAGCTTTAATGGTGGGGAGAATTGTCACACACGGTTTTTTTTTCTGTCTTTGTATTGATCCGGCCCATTAGAAATCCAGATCATTTTAATGGGTATTTGATGAGATGAATATTGAGTTTTGAAGTTTCATATATGTCTAACAACCATAATTTGGGATCCCCATTGTTTGTTTAGGAGTTTTTTGAAGAAAGGGTGGTTACTTTATGATTTGGGCCAACCGTGAGCCCATTCCCAGTTTTAAAAACTGAATTTGTTTCTTTTATAACTCTTTTGTTTTTCATCCTTTTTCACCCATTAAACTTACCACTTGTCCTATACTGATACATTAAAATTTATTTATCCTTGTGGACCCATTAGAAATTCATAAGCTGGGTGAATTTGGGTTACTTATTTAGGTATTGGGCCAGCCCATGGGCCCATTTCCTTTTTTAAAAAAAATAATTTGTTTCATTTATATCTTTTTCGTTTTTTAATCTTTTTCGGTGATTCCACCTCCCACCCGAATACAATATCCCTACCCTCACCCCCAATATCGTTTTTACCACTTTGGAGCTCATATTGGTCGCGTATTAGGGAGAATGTTCTCTGGTTTCCTCAAAACGTCCAGAATTGAGAAGGTAACTTGTTTCACCCATAACTCATTCAATTCGTACTCTTTTGGACACCAATTTTCTTTCCCTGGTTCTTTCAGATCTTAGGAGTATCTCCATGAATTTTAAAGCTATTCCCTTCCCTCTAGGGTTGCAGATATAATGGAATACGAAGAGTTTTCTAGGGTGAAAGGTGAGATTCCTTCTCCTTTCTCCTTCCTCTTCCCCCTCCTTTCATTATTTCATGGTTTTATATTGTACCCTAGTCTTGATAGACCTAGGGTTTTGTTATAACATGTTTTTTGATGGGTTTTATGTTTGTTTAGGTCTGGTATTTATAGTTTTAGGGTTTATAAACCCGCGGCGGGTGATTTCGGGTGTGCGTTTCAATTACGCCAAAGATTTGAGGTAGGATACCCCATGCACATGACTTTATTATTTAAGTTTCATCCTTTTATTATATTTAAAACCAGATATATATGTTTATTATTGTTTTTCATCCTTTGGATAATTTTATTGGTGTTCAAAGTGGTTGTTTAATCATTGGTTTGTGAACGGTAGTATTGTTTTGTCATGAAAGTTCTCAACAAGTGTTTGTTTAAATGTTCTGTTATCTTTTGCAAATATTTTGTGAGGTTTATAATCTGTTCTATGGTATTTTTAACATGTTACAGTATCTTGAATGAAAATATGGCTTTAAATTGGTGTTTTATTCCTTTTCATGTACAAAAAATAAATTGTTTTTTTTTAAAAAGGGCATGTCATGTGTTCGGTAAATTGCCCGGTAGGATTTTATGTGTGATGTGTGATTTAAAAGTTACTTGATTGGATTTATAAAGGAATTGGAAGAATTATAAATGGTATTTTTGGGTACTTATATTGATTTCCAATTTGGATTTGTTTTTACAAACAAGTGGGTTTTGATTTACAACATATTTTGGCCCGAGTTGCCCAAAAATGGACCGTTTCACATCTTTATGAAAATGGTTGTGTTTTGAATATTTAACCTAAGTATTATAAGAGATTTATGAATGAGGTTTACTACTGTAAATGATGTTTATACAGATCCTTAATAAAATTAAAATGCATACCTTCATCAAAGGTTAGTTTTGAGAAAATGTTTAAAGGCCCGTTTGGCATTTCCTAATGAAGGAGTGTTTTACTTGTATATAACAAGTTATGAAATTGGGATTGTTTTATGGTCCATTAAATGATTTTATTAAATGTTTATTAGGCTTCCAAATATGATTTGGTTTGGTTATGATGTGTGTTTATAATTTAAAGAGTGTTTTTGAAAGAGTTTTATGTGCAAAGCCTCAATACACTTCATGAAATTGTTTTACCAAAATATTTAGCGGTTTATTGATTAGTGTAAGAAATGTGAAGAATGATTATGGGATGTTTGTGTTTTTATGGTTTTGGAATGGAATGGGGATGTGAAATGTGTATTTGATAATATGTGTAACTTGATTGAGCACTAAAGGGAATCCAAGGTATCTAGGTGGGCAGACGTGTACTAGTATGCTAGTGATTCTGTGAGGGTTGGCCCCTGTTTCACGTAGCAAGTTTGACGATGACAACACTAACTAAACTATGATGATGATGATGATTGGGGACCACTAGGTTATGGGTATTTTCCCTACTAGTGGCTCGTGCAGAAGAACAGATATTTATTATGGTTACTTTCACCGAGATACGAGGTACCTGGGGCTCACAACTAACTATTGCCTAGGGGTATTCCTATGACTAGTGCTCATTGGCTATTTTGTACTCACAGTCGGCATACGGTGTGTTTGGTTGGTAAATTCAGTAGTATGTGTTATTTATTTGAATGTTAAAATTATTTAAAGCAGCCCTCTTGAAAACTATTTTCATTTTGAAGTTTCACCTCTTTGAAAATAATTGTTACTTGCATTTTTGTTTATTAAACCTGCATGTTTTTGTCTGATAATTATTATAGCATGAAACCTCATTTGAAAACCAGACTTTCAAATCTTGAATTTAAAACTATAAATTGATGTTTCTTTTATTTTAAAGTAATGTGCATTGGGAATAGAATACCGGGCTAACCTACTGAGTTTTAATACTCACGCCTATAGTCTTCTTCTTTTTTTAGCCCTTGTGCAGGTTTCATCTTTAGTTCGATCACCTTGGGAGACTTTTTATCATTGTGTTGGAGAGTGACCAGAAGTGTCACATGGAGTTATTTTTTCATCGGAGCTGTTCATTTGAGTTGTTGGTTTTGTTCTAATTTTATTTTCTTGTACAAATAATATTTAGTTCGATTTTTATATAAATTCATTTTGGGCTGTCCGTTTATTTCCGCTGTTTGTTTGATTGTTTATATATGGGAGAAATCGTTCCCTTGTGTACTCTATTGATGCCCTTGGTGCTTGTCACCATCCCGGGAGGATCGGGAACGCCTCTCGGGACTTGTCGCGGCTGGCCTGGGTGACCGGTTCAGGGTCGACTCGGGCTGGTTCGTGACACCCCATCACAACCACAGATCGCCAACCCACATGCACTAACACACATCAAATAACATGAAGGATCATTTAAAAATTTTAAATAGGGATTTTTATCACACTTTAGTTTATTTTAGTGGTGTTATCACATAGGCCATAAATCCTAGGGAAACCATTTCATTACCAAAATATAAGTGGTCAATCAATTTTCATTTTTGGCTGATATCAAAACAATCAAAACAAAAGTATTACTCACAACACATATCATCAGATAGAAAAAAATCCCCCAACAACCAAAATTTTTATTGAGGCATTAAGCCAATACAATCACAATATCAAAATAATCATAAGGCTGTAAAAACATGCGAATCAAACACCTTTACCCGTTAATTTAAATATAACCAATTATTTACATTTGATTAATCCATCACAAACATATCCCATAGATAAACATGAGAAAAATCCTCCTACATGATATGAAATATGAAGAAAATATGGATTCCCTACTTCAAAGTAGCTTTCCAACTCATTGCGCACCATGGAGAAAAGAAGAAATTTCTGCCAAACACAACCATACCATGAGATACCACAGATCAACCTACACCATACCCAAATACCATCAAAATTCTACCCAACACACACCACAGACCAAAACAACATTGTTGTAGTGAATACCTAGAAGAAGAACAGAAGAAAACAAACCAATAGAGGGAGGAGAACCCACCACATATTTCTAATGAAGAATAACTAGATCAAACATATCAAAGAGAGAGGAGAGGTGGGATGAAGTTCTTATCAGGGTTCCTGGGACTCTTCCAGAATGAGAGGAAGGATGAGTTATCATAGGGTTTGAGAGAAACTCAAGCACTACATCACTTAAAATCAAACTGTACATGGCTGTACATGATGTTAAATACCCTTTCAAGTCATGTAATTTCATGATTTTAAGTTCCACCAAAAACATGTCACCTTGAAGTATTTAACCCTAGAATTATTAAAAATAATGAATTGTTCCAAGAAATTATCCCCACTTTCACATTGTGTAAACTTTTCTTGACATGTATTTTCTCTAATTCTTACTTTTAGATTCCAAACTCCTCCACACCCGCTCTAGGCTTCCTCGAAGAACCTCAAACACCAAAAACCATCAAATTAATGGATTGAAAGATAATATACCCTTATAATAGATACCTATCAACTGATTCTCTCCCTTGAGAATCAAAAACTAATCCTTGAATTAAAATGGTCTGAATAACCACCCTGTGAGATACCTCTTAAGGTTCTTGTCATACCTCTAACACAACCACTATCAAAACACGCCAAAGAAAATGGCCAAAAAATATATCACACAACCTCGTCACCATGAATCCGAAAACCACCTCATATCAAAACCACATTTCCACACAACCATATCAAACTACACATATCCCAAACCAAAATCCGTCCTATCCAATCAACTAAACCACCCCAAAAATAAGAAATAGAGAATTCCATCCTTTATGTCAACATACTATCCAATCTGGGCGGTACTGACTCACCCTCATGAGTTTAATCACATAACAACTAATGAATATCTATTAGGAATCAGATCCTCCAATTTTTATATGTTAGGAATTTATCACATATCATATATCTTAGAAAACAACACATATCATAAAACAGAATATTTCAAACATCACATCACAAGCATAGCTAAACATGTCAAAACTAAAAAAGCTCCGGGTACTAGGAACACATCTAAGTCAATCACCCCAAAGTATTATCCTCTAAAACACCACGCCTATACAACACTGGAACTAAAGGAATGGTCCATCCATGGAGTGACATATATTGGTGATCCTGGATCTCTATTGGCCACCCCATGAACATTGTGTCATCCTCAATATGAAAATATCCCTAGTAAATGAATTGAGATTCATCATGAAGATAACGAAAAATACGGGAGACATAGAAGATGTTGCAGATCCTCTCCAACTACAGTAGAAATACCAACTGATACGGAACCTCATCAACTCACCCCAACCCCTCTAAGGGACAAACAAACCTAGGATTAATCTTACCCCCTCTACTAAACATCTACCTACCACGTTGAGGGGAAAAATTTAAGAACACCTAGTCCCAAATCTTGATCCCCAAGTGCCTCATCCTACGATTTGAATAAGACTTATACTATAACGACCCAAAATTTACATACATTGTTAATAATTCAAAATTGAAGTACACTTATTACAACATATAACAAAACCATTAAAGGATCGTATAGGTATAGTGTCTTTAGAAACTGGGAAACATAAACAACTGGTTCATAAATTATCTACATTGTCTCCCTTTAATTTTATCATATCTAGAGTCACTTTTGGAATATCTTACTTAATACCCTTATTCCTGACCTGGGGAAAATAAAATATACAAAAGGGTGGTCTCAAATGCTCAGTAAGGGTAAAAAAAGGAAATATCATATTCATAAGAACATAGCACTTTGAAAATCTTAACCTGCAAAAGAGATCATAATATCATAAATGGGATAAATCATAGTAGTAAAATGTAATCCCAATAATCATAACACAAAACATAAAACTTTGTGGAATACACACATAATCATAGAGAATCATTTCTTAGTAGTCAAGACTCATTACCAAGACTATCTTAGCGGACAAAGTCCATTTCTAAACCGAGTTCACTCCTCGTTTCAGTCATGTATCACTAAACTGAATTAACCTGACGTTCTAGCCATGTCTATCTGATGAGATATAAATTATTACCCAATGCATTGGAGGGAGATATAGGTCCTACCCATCTCATAATGAAACCATTGTTATGTGTGCCACAAAATCCTAAATCATACATCATAGTATAACCCATGTAATAAAAATGGGAATCTTAAACATAATGCCATCATAACATAATCTATATAAGATAAAAGGACATCATAAAAAATAATTCCATCATAAAATAATAAAATAAATGTAAAAATAGGTATAGAAATAGAACCCTATATTATCTTAGATGGAAAATAATTTTGATAAAACACTTGAACTCCATTCTTGAGGAAAATATCCTTTCTACTTCAAAAACATTTTTCCTTTCTTAACATGTCATAAAATTTTAAACTAAAAGAAGTTGATTAAAAATAAACTTGAAAACATTTAAAGGAATATTCATGGAAATAATTTTCTAAAAATCCATTCATGCTGTATAAGTTATAAAAACATTCTTCTCGTACTTTTGCTGGAAAAGTAAAAAAAAGTACCTCGTACTAAAAATGACAAAAGATTCCTTTAATATCTTTTACTAAAAAATAACAAAAGGGTAAAATTGGATTTAAAAAATTGTAGTAGGATAGAAATAATATTACATATTGAGGAAACATGGATGTGGATGATAAATATTCCCCAGTAAATTCTGAAGTATAAATAATCTCGGATAAAAATGAGATTGCGAGATTTTCCCTTACCTTAGGTTCGATTTGCTTCGTACATGTCCAAAACTCCTGTAAAATGATTTAAATAATGTTATTGAATTATTCCATAATTTTACTCATTGTTATGATATCATATATGGTCATATTCTTAGCTTCTTATTAGTAATATTTCATTGCTACTTGTTATTCGGGTGTTTATTGCTTTTTGTACTTATGCGTGTTCTGTTGAATAAATTATTATTCTTATTTTTAGGTTATAGATACATCATTTACAAAATTTTATTAGTGTAATATATATCATATTTATTCATTAAATTCATTTATATAATCATTATGCAATGAATATCATGTAGAACGAGTCGCATCACATCGTGGAGACGGTAGGCCGTACGTACACACGAGCGATGATATCGTTCCCATGATTGTGGAATTGTATTGAAGTGTATGTATACTATTCCCAAATCAATATCACTTTACAATAATCATATATAGTTATTATTTACACCATTATACCCATCCAAGTAAGGTGGTGGTGGAAAACATATTTCACCACGGCGTGGAGACGATATTCCGTACGTACGCACGCGCAGTGCATTCATTTTCCATAGGATGGATAGAAGGTGAAATAGGGTTGCTTCATATTTATAATAATATATCAGTATATGAGTGATACTGATGTTATTACTTCATAATGAAACAACTATATAATAAGAAATAGAATAAGAAATAAAGTTGAAAGAATCGGTAACGGACATTACCTCTTCTTAACCTCCTCTTAGTGCACTAAAGATGGTATTTAAAGAAGCCTAGAACCTCTAGGATGTTTCTAGAAATGTGGAGAAGAGAAATTGGCAGGGTTTGGCCGAGCTTGAAGGATCAAAGTGGTGTGAGGAGGAGAGGGAGGATGTGCCCTTTTATAAGGGAGGAGAGGGGCACCTTAGAAAAAACATAAAATATTATTTTATTATAAAGTCATATTCGGTTTTCAATAGCTCCAAATTGATTTATTTGGAAGCTAAGGTGGGTATTCATTGAAATCATTTCAAAAAATAGATTTTAGACAAGTTTAGGTTACTATTCTAACCTTATAATTTAGATTTAACTCTAAGTTAAATAATTTAACTTTTACCGTGTCTTCTTGTTTTCTTACATTATATGGTAAATAAACTTACTATAACAAGACAAAAGAATCCCAAGTTGTTAATTATTAATATATATAACCTTTTATAAATCATTTTTCCAAACCTTAGATTTTTAGGAATAAAATAACAATTAATAATATAATATTTGTTATAAAAAATATTTTATGTCAATTTTGACACTATTTGGTAATTGATTTTTTTGAAAATCATAACAGCGTTATTAGTTAGAAAATATTTAATTAAATCAATAATAATATGTCATATTAAACTATAAAAAAAGTTTAATTCATAAAAAGTCACAAATTACATTTATTTGGTTATTTATAACATCAATTATGTTAATATTTCATTAATAAGGTAATTACTGCATCATCATTGTGTCATAAATAAATTAAATTATTTAAAGTTTAAAAATTAAAAATAAAAGACCATTATGTAGGAAATATTTTTATATTTCTAATAAATATTTATAGTCGAATTTATCTTATTTATAACCCTATATTAAAAATGTTTTATTTATTAAACATTGATTTTAACTATTTTAACTCTTCTTTAAATAAAATAATATTAAATGTCCTAATCTAATCCAAGTGGACATAAATGGTCATATGTTTTTCCTAAGGTTGTTTTTGGTCTAATTAAACATATCCAATAGAATTAGGACATGTTTTAGGGTAATAATAATACCATTTTTACCCTTAATTACCCTATTTACTTTTAACCGTGGTAAAAAAAGGTAAAAAGTTACTATTCACCAAAAATTATTTTTATCTTATTGAACCAAATTTTACTCCTTCATATATACCGTGTCTCTCGGATTTTCGAAATTCTACTCATAGAAGCGGTAAAATTATGTTTTATGTAAATTTGCAAATTCTCCTAGGAGGTGGGTAAAAGACGGTTAAAAGTTCAATAAAATTTTTAT
Source organism: Viscum album (assembly GCA_963277665.1). Taxonomy (NCBI): domain Eukaryota; kingdom Viridiplantae; phylum Streptophyta; class Magnoliopsida; order Santalales; family Viscaceae; genus Viscum; species Viscum album. Next base: position 797,681,467 of record OY728150.1, on the reverse strand, counting down.
ATATCTAAAATTATTATAAAATGACTCCAATGAATTACATTGAACTTATATAGGTATTATGTATCAATTTTGACCTAAAATAAATTTAAATAAAATAAATAATTATTTAAATAAAAAGTCAGTTTTTAAATAGCAACCGAGTGTTTTCATTATTCATAAAAAATTAAATGTTTTCAGAAAAATACCAAAATTTCAACCTAGGATAATTTTGATATTCTGAATCCAAAAATGAAGTCCATTTTGAAAGAAAAAATTAATAATATTTCAAAAGGTGGGTATTACTATCCATAACGGCTAGTTTTAATAATATTTTAATAGCATATTGTTGTTTAGTGAAACTCGGTATTGCGTACAACACAAGCTATCGAGGAAGGTCGTGATTGCATGTAAAGAAATCCAAGATAGTGTTGTGTGTAGTGAAAGATTTCTTTGATGATGTATATAACAAAAAAACAAAATATTTCTCATAAAAATCTCGGGTGTCACATTCTACCCCCCTTAAAATGAATTTCACCCTCGAAATTCGTCACTTCGTAACAAACAGATGAGGATACCTCTCCCTCATTATATCCTCATGCTCCCATGTAGCTTCTTCTAATTGGTTGTTCCTCCATTAAACTTTTAACAAGCGAGTGGTCTTGTTCTATAGAAATTTTTTGCTATGATCTAGAATCTCTATTGGCTGTTCTTCATAAGAAAGATCTTGCTCGAGCGGTACAAATTTTGAGCTTAGTATATGTGAAGGATCAGGTATGTACTTTCTCAGGAGAGATACCTGGAACACATCATGAACTTGAGAGAAATTCTGTGGAAGTGCCAATTGGTAAGATACCTTCCCAACACGATCCAGTATTTCAAAAGGACCGATATACCTAGGGGTCAACTTTCCCTTCTTTCCAAATCTCATTACTCTATTCCAAGGAGATATTCGTAAGAACACTTTATCACCGACTTCAAACTCTATGTATTTTCTTCGGTTATTGGCATAACTTTTTTGTCGACTCTGAGCTACTCTTATGTGTTGTTGAATAGATTAAACCTTTTCTTCCATCTCATCAACAAGATCAGGTCCTAATACCTTTCTTTCCCCAACTTCATCCCAACAAGTTAGAGTTCGGAATTTCTTTCCATAGAGAGCTTCATCAGGAGACATCTGAATACTGGATTGAAAGCTATTATTATAAGAAAATTCCACCAAAGGTAGGTGTTGATCCCAACCACCTTTTAAATCCATAGAGAAAGCTCTCAACATGTCTTCTAGAGTTTGAATTGTTCTCTCAGACTGACCGTCTGTCTGAGGATGATAAGCAGTGCTGAAACTCAACTCTGTATCTAAAGTATGCTGAAGAATTTTCCAGAACTTTGAGGTAAACCCCAGATCCCGATCAGATATAATGGAAAGTGGTACTCTATGCAATATTACCACTTCCTTTACATATATCCTGGAAAGCTGATCAAGAGAGAAATCCTCTCTAATAGCAATGAAGTGTACCAACTTTATAAGATCATCAACTATGACCCAGATAGCATTATTGCCTTTGGATGTTTTTGGAAGTCCGCTGACAAAGTCCATAGGGATGTTTTCCCATTTCCATTCTGGTATGGGTAATGGTTGTAACATCCCCTTAGACTTCTGTCTCTCAGCTTTAACTTGCTGACAAACCAAGCATCGAGAGACATATTCTACAACATCTCTTTTCATGCCATCCCACCAGAAGTACTCTTTCAGGTCCCTATACATCTTCGTACTTTCAGGATGAATAGAGAATGAAGAACTATGAGCCTCATCCAGCAGCTCCTTCTTTAATTCTAGGATGGGAGGAACAAAAACCCGATTCCTAAACCTTATTATCTCATCACAATCAAGGTTGAATTCAAGAACATTTCTCACCTTCTTTTGTAAATCTACATCTTCTTTTTGGGCCTCTTTAATCATTTCATGTATAGAAGGTTGAACATTCATTTGAGAAAGATAAGATTTTCCCCCTTCCATTATAATTCCAAGATCCATCCTTCGTAAATCCATAAATATTGTATCTTTTGTGATCCTCATCATGGATAAGCTAGCATGGTCTTATCGACTTAATGCATCTTCCACCTTGTTTTCATTCCCAGGGTGGTAATGAATTGAGCAGTCATAATCCTTAATTAGCTCCAACCAACTTATTTGGTGCATATTCAGCTCCTTTTGTGTGAAAATATACTTTAAACTTTTATGACCAGTATAAATATCACACCTTTCTCCATAAAGATAATGCCTCCAAATCTTTAATGAAAATATTACCACATCTAACTCCAAATCATGAGTTGGATAATTTTTCTCATTAATTTTCAACTATCGTGAGGCATAAGCTATCACCATATCATTTTGCATAAGAAAACACCCCAATCCCTTCTTGGATGCATCACTATAGATCACAAACTTTTCTCCACTAAAAGGCAGTGTGAGTACAGGTGCACTGGATAACCTTCTTTTTAAATCCTTGAAATTCTCTTCACACTCTTCCATCCAAATGAACTTAACTCCTTTTCGAGTCAACCTGGTGAGTGGATTAGATAATCATGAAAAATCATTCACAAAACGTCGATAATATGCATCCAAACCAAGAAACATTCAGATCTCAGTTACTGTTGTTGGTCTTGACCATCTTTCAATAACCTCTATCTTTGCTGGATCCATAGATATCCCTTATTTTGAGATTATGTGACCCAAAAATGCAACCTTTTTACTCCAAAATTCACACTTGGTAAATTTGGCATAAAGATTCTCCTTTCTCAGGGTCTTTAATACAATTCTCAAGTGATCTTCATGTTCTTCCTTGCTCTTTCAATAGACAAGAATATCGTCTATAAAGACTACCACAAACTGATCAAGATAGTCTTTAAAGAATCTATTCATCATATCCATGAAGATAGAATGGGCATTAGTAAGACCAAATGGCATCACTATAAATTCATAGTGTTCATACCATGTACAGAAAGATGTCTTTGGTATATCCTCCATTTTGACCCTTAATTGATGATACCCAAAATGAAGATCAATATTGGAAAATTATTGAGCTCTGTATAGTTGGTCAAATAAGTCATCAATGCGTGGGGGAGGATATTTGTTCTTGATAGTGATCTTGTTAAGTTCTCGATAATCAATACAGAGTCTCATTGATCCATCTTTCTTCTTAACAAACAAAATAGGTGCTCCCCAAGGTGGTGTACTAGGGCGTATGAATCCCTTATCAATATTCTCTTGGAGTTGCTTCTTCAATTCCTACAACTCAATTGGGTCCATTCTATAAGGTGTCTTTGAAATAGGTAAATCACCCGGTACGAGTTCTATTGGAAACTCAACTTCACGATTTGGTGGAAGACCAGGAAATTCCTCCAGAAAGACATCATCAAACTCCCGTACAGTGGGAATTTTCTTAATCATGAGTTTCTCTCCAACCATTTGAGATAAATAACCTTAATTTAGTGGAATCAAGACCCATAAGATGGATGAAATTTCCACTGGAAGGTTATGTTCATCCTTGCATCGATAGACGATCATAGATTAATCTGGAATATGAAATGTGACATCCCTTCTTTAGAAATTGATATGAGCTCCATATAAAGAAAGACAATCCATTCCATGAATCACATCAAATTCCACTATAGGAAGGATCAATAGATTTTCAGGAATCACTTTCCCACAAACTTCAATCGGAGAAGAATTATAAACTTTTGATGCCACTGTTGTGCCATTAGGGGTTGTCACAGCTAACTCAACATCTAATTATTGAGGTAATACGGTGATACCCTTAGAAAATTATTCATAAATTGAAGAGTGGGTGGATCCAGAATCAAATAAAACATTTTCTACTTTAGAGTGGATGGTAAGTGTACCTTTCACCACTTCGTTATCATACTCCACATCACTGATAGAAATTGTATGTGAATTTCCTTTGTCTTTAGCCTCAAGAGTTTGTTTACGCCGATCATCATCAACAACCCTTGGATTAGGGCATTTATTAGGATAATGCCCCATTTCCTTGCACTTGTAACATTGAAGTGTAGGAGGTGAACTCTGTTTAGCCTTTTATTTGTTCGCATCACAAGATATATTCTTCCCATCATTGTGGCATTCAAATGCCGATGACCTTCTTTTCCACATTTGAAACATTTACTTATCCCTTTAACACAACTCTATCCATGTTTCTTTCCACACTTTGAGAATAAGGGAAAAATCATCTTCTTTTCAGTGTGCTCTTTATATTTTCCTTTGAATTCCATTTTCCTCTTCTTATCAAATGCATATGACTGATGGGTTACTCCAATCTCCATCTCAACCTTGAGAGCACATCAAACGATTTCCTCGTAGCTATTAAAGTCCCTTATGGATAACACCCTTATAAGACTTGGTTTTAAGCCACTAAAGAATCGATCGATCTTACTCTCAGGTTGGATAATAATCCCAGAAGTGTACCTTGCAAGTCTTGTAAAATTTTCTTCGTAGGTACCAACAGATTCATCATCCTTTTGCTTTAGTTCAAGAAACTCCTTCTCCATCTTTGTTTAAAGAATACAAGGGAAGTACTTATTGAAAAATAAGTTCTTGAACTCATCCCATTACATGGAATAAATTTCATCTCTTGGCCTAGTATTCTTGATAAGATTCCTCCATTGATCAGATTCACCTTCCAAACGATAAACTGCTAAGATGACTTTATCATGTTCAGAACATTGAAGAACTAAAAATATCTTTTCAGTAGTACTGATCCATTGTTCAGCAACTAATAGATCAGTAGACCCGCTGAATGAGGGTGGACGCTGCCTCATGAAGGATTCAACAAAATGTTTCTCCTTCCTTTACTCGTTTGGAATTCCTACATGATTCATAACTTGAGAAAGTTGTGTGAGCAAGGCTATAAGATTTTGCATTCCAGCTCCCATAACGTCTGGTTGATCAGGGGGACAATCATTTCATTGCCTGTTATATTCATAATTAACATGGTTCCTTCAGGTTTTAGTCATTGGAAAAAACCAATAAGACTAGTGTGAGAAACACTAATCATAATATTAAAACCACCTAATCAAGAATAAAATTTCATGCTTTAGGTATTATCATAGGTTATTCATGTCCATTTCTAAAACACTAAGATTATGTTCTATTCTTAGACTTATCCTTAGGGTTCTTACTAAGGTTTTTACATCCTAGTTTCCAAAGGTTGACTATACCTTTCCTCTGATACCAACTATAATTACCCATACTTTACATACATTGTTAATAATTCAAAATTGAAGTACACTTATTACAACATAAAACAAAACCATGAAAGAACCACATAGGTATAGTGTCTTTAGAAATTGGAAAACATAAACAACTGGTTCATAAATCATCTACACTGTATCCCTTTTATTTTATCATATATAGAGTCCCTTTTGGCATATATTACTTAATACCCTTCTTCCTGACCTGGGGAAAAGAAAACATACAAAAGGGTGAGCTCAAATGCTCAGTAAGGGTAAACAAAGGAAATATCATATTCATAAGCACATAACATTTCGAAAATCTTAACCTGTAAAAGAGATCATAATATCATAACATGGGATAAATCATAGTAGTGAAATGTAATCCCAATATTCAAAACACAAAACACGAAACTTTGTGGAATACACACATAATCATATAGAATCATTTCTTAGTAGTCAAGACTCATTTCCAAGACTATCTTAGCCGACAAAGTCCATTTCTAAACCGAGTTCACTCCTCATTTCAGTCATGTATCACTGAACCGGATTAACCTGTCATTCCATCCATGTCTATCTCATGAGATATAAATCATTACCCAATGCATTGGAGGGAGATATAGGTCCCACCCATCTCATAATGAAACCATTCTTATGTGTGCCACAAAATCATAAATCATATATCATAGTATAACCCATGTAATAAAAATGGGAATATTAAACATCATGCCATCATAACATAATCCATATAAGATAAAAGGACATCATAAAAAATAATTCCATCAAATCATAATCAAATAAATGTAAAAATAGGGATAGAAACAGAACCCTATATTATCTTAGATGGAAAATAATTTTGATAAAACACTTGAACTCCATTATTGAGGAACATTTCCTTTCTACTTCAAAAACATTTTTCCTTTCTTAACACGTCATACAATTTTAAACTAAAATAATTTGATTAAAAATAAAATTAAAAACTTGTAAAGGAAGCTTCATGGAAATAATGTTCTAAAAATCCATTTATGCCGTATAATTTAAAAAAACATTCTTCTCATACTTTTTCCTGAAAAGTAAAAAAAGTACCTCGTACTAAAAACGACAAAAGATTCCTTTCATATATTTTACTAAAAACTCACCAAAGGGTAAAATTGGATTTAAAAAATTTTAGGAGGATAGAAATAATATTACATATTGAGGAAACATGGAAGTGGATGATAAATAGTCCCCAGTAAATTCTGAATTATAAACAATCTCGGATAAAAATGAGATTGCGAGATTTTCCCTTACCTTAGGTCTGATTTGCTTCGTACATTTCTGAAACTCCTGTATAATGATTTAAATAATGTTATTGACTTATTTCACAGTCATACTCATTGTTATAATATCATATATGGTCATATTCTTAGCTTCTTATTAGTAATATTTCATTGCTACTTGTTATTCGGGTGTTTATTGCTTTTTGTTCTTATGCATGTTCTATCGAATAAATTATTATTCTTCTTTTTTAGGTTATAGATACCTCATTTCCAGAATTTTATTAGTGTAATATATATCATATTTATTCATTAAATTCATTTATATAATCATTATGCAATGAATATCATATAGAATGAGTCGCGTCACATCATGGAGACGGTAGGCCGTACGTACGCCCGAGCGATGATATCATTCCCATGATTGTGGAATTGTATTTAAGTGTATGTATACTATTTCAGAATCAATATAACTTTAAAATAATCATATATAGTTATTCTTTACACCATTATACCCATACAAGTAAGGTGGTGGTGGAAAACCGATTACACCACGGCATGGAGACGGTATTCCGTACGTACGCACGTGCGGTGATTTCATTTTCCGTAGGATGGATAGAAGGTGAAATATGGTTGTTTAATATTTATAATAACATATTAGTATATGAGTGATACTTATGTTATTACTTCATAATTAAACAACTAAAGAATAAGAAGTAGAAAAGAAATAAAGTTTAAATAATCGGTACCTGACATTACCTCTTCTTTGAAGCGCCTCTTCTTAACCTCCTCTTAGGGCACTAAATGTGGTCTTAGAAGAAGACCAGAACCTCTAGTATGTTTCTATGGAAGTGGAGAAGAGAAATGGTCAGGGGTTGGATGAGCTTGAAGGCTCAAAGTGGTGTGAGGAGGAGAGGGAGGAGGTGCCTTTTTATAAGGGAAGAGAGGGGCACCTTAGGAAAAACTTAAAATATTATTTTATTATAAAGTCATATTCGGTTTTTAATAGATCCAAATTGATTTATTTCAAAGATAAGGTGGGGATGCGTCGAAAACCTTTCAGTGAATAGATTTTAGAAAAGTTTAAGTTACTATTTTAACCTTATCATTTAGATTTAACTCTAAGTTAAATAATTTTACTTTTACTATGTCTTCTTGTTTTCTTACATTATATGGTGAATAAACATACTATAACAAGAAAAAAGAACCCCAAGTTGTTAATTATTAATATATATAACCTTATCTAAGTCTTTTTTCTGAACATTAGATTTTTAGGAATAAAATAACAATTAATAATATAATATTTGTTTTAAAAACTATTTTATGTCAATTTTGATACTATTTGGTAATTGATTTTTTTGAAACTCATAACAGCATTATTAGTTTTCAAAAAGTTAATTAAATCAATACTAATATGTCATATTAACCTATAAAATTATTTTAATTCATAAAAAGTCTCAAATTACATTTATTTGGGTATTTATAACATCAATTATGTTAATATTTCATTAATAAGGTAATTACCACATCATCATTGTGTCATAAATAAATTAAATTATTTAAAGTATAAAAATTACAAATAAAATACCATTATGTAGGAAATATTTTTATCTTTATAATGAATATTTATAGTCGAATTTATCTTTTTTATTACCTTATATTAAAAATGTTTTAGTTATTAAACTTTGATTTTAACTACTTTAACTCTTCTTTAAATAAAATAATATTAAATGTCCTAATCTAATCCAAGTGGACATAAATGATCATATGTTATTACTAAGGTTTTCTGGTCTAATTAAACTTATTCAATAGAATTAGGACATGTGTTAGGGTAATAATAATACCATTTTTACCCTTAATTACCCTATTTACTTTTAACCGTGGTAAAAAAGGGAAAAAGTTACTATTCACCAAAAATTATTTTTATCTTATTGAACCACATTTTACTCCTTGATATTAACCATGTCTCTCGAATTTTTGAAATTCTAGTCATAGAAGCAGTAAAATTATGTTTTATGTAAATTTGCAAATTCTCCTAAGAGGTGGGTAAAAGACGATGAAAAGTTCAATAAAATTTTTATATATCTAAAATTATTATAAAATTACTCCAATGAATTAAATTAAACTTATATAGGTATTATGTATCAATTTTGACCTAAAATAAATTTAAATAAAATAAATAATTATTTAAATAAAAAGTCAGTTTTTAAATAGTAACCGAGTGTTTTTACTATTCATCAAAAATTGAAAGTTTTCAGAAAAATACCAAAATTTCACCCTAGGTTAATTTTGATATTCTGAATCCAAAAATGAAGTCCATTTTGAAAGATAAAATTTATAAAATTTCAAAAAGTGGGTATTGCTATTCATAACAGCTAGTTTTAATAATATTTTAATAGCATATCGTTGTTTAGTGAAACTCGGTATTGCGTACAACACAAGCTATTGAGGAAGGTCGTGATTGAGTATAAAGCAAGCCAAGATAGTGTTTTGTGTAGTGAAAGATTCCATTATGATGTATATAACATAGGAACAAAATATTTCTCATAAAAATCTCAGGTGTTACATTCTACCACCCTTAAAATGAATTTCGCCTTCAAAATTCGTCACTTCATAACAAACAGATGAGGATACCTCTCCCTCATCATATCCTCAAGCTCCAATGTAGATTCTTATAATTGGTGGATCCTCCATAAAAATTTCACCAAGCGAGTGGTCTTGTTCCATAGATTTTTTTTTCTATGACCCAAAATCTCTATTGGCTGTTCTTTATAAGAAAGATCTTGCTCCAGCGGTACAACTTCTGAGCTTAGTACATGTGAAGGATCAGGTATGTACTTTCTCAGGAGAGATACATGGAACACATCGTGAACTTGAGAGAGATTCAGTGGAAGCACCAATCAGTAAGAAACCTTCCCAACATGATCCAGTATTTCGAAAGGACTGATATACATAGGGATCAACTTTCCCTTCTTTCCAAATCTCATTACTCTCTTCCAAGGAGATATTCATAAGAACACTTTATCACCCACTTCAAACTCTAGGTCATTTCTTCAGTTATCAGCATAACCTTTTTTCCGACTCTGAGCTGCTCTTATGTGTTGTTGAATAGATGGTACCTTTTCTGCCATCTCATCAACAAGATCAGGTCCTAATAGCTTTCTTTCCCCAACTTCATCCCAGCAAGTTGGAGTTTGGAATTTCTTTACCTAGAGAGCTTAATAAGGAGCCATATGAATACTAGAGTGAAAGCTATTATTATAAGAAAATTACACCAAAGGTAGGTGTTGATCCCAACCACCTTTGAAATCCATAGAGAAATATCTCAACATGTCTTCTAGAGTTTGAATTGTTCTCTCAGACTGACCGTCTGTCTGAGGATGATAAGCAGTGCTGAAACTCAACTCTGTATCTAAAGTATACTGAAGACTTCTCCAGAACTTCAAGGTAAACCATGGATCAGGATCAAATATAATGGAAAGTGGTACTCCATGAAATCTTACCACTTCCTTTACATATATCATGGAAATATGATCAAGAGGGAAATCCTCTCTAATAACAATGAAGTGTGCCGACTTCGTAAGACGATCATCTATGACTCAGATAACATTTTTTCCTTTGGATGTTTTAGGAAGTCTGGGGAAAAGGTCCATAGTGATGTTTTCCCATTTCCATTCTATTATGGGTAATGGTTGTAACATCCCTTAGACTTCTGTCTCTCAACTTTAACTTGCTGACAAACCAAGCATCAAGAGACATATTCAGCAACATCTCTTTTCATGCCATCCCACCAGAATTACTCTTTAGGCCCCTATACATCTTCGTGATTCCAGGATGAATAGAGAATGAGGAACTATTAGCCTCATCCAGCAGCTCCATATTTAGTTCTAGAATGGGAGGAACACAATCCCGATTCCTGAACCTTATTATCTCATCACAATCAAGGTTGAATTCAGGAACATTTCTCACCTTCTTTTGTAACTCTACATCTTCTTTTTGTGCCTCTTTAATCTTCGCATGTATAGATGGTTGAACATTCATTTGAGAAAGATAATATTTTCCCCCTTCCATTATAATTCTAAGATCCTTCCTTTGTAAATCCATAAATATTGGATCTTTTGTGATCCTCATCATAGATAAGCTAGCATGGTCTTGTCGACTTAATGCATCTGCCACCTTGTTTGCTTTCCCAGGGTGGTAATGAATTGAGCAGTCGTAATCGTTAATTATCTCCAACCATCTTCTTTGGCGCATATTCAGCTACTTTTGTGTGAAAATATACTTTAAACTTTTATGATCAGTATAAATATCACACCTTTCTCTATAAAGATAATGCCTCCAAATATTTAATGAAAATATTACCGCTGCTAACTCCAAATCATGAGTTGGATAATTTTGCTCATGAATTTTCAACTGTCGTGAGGCATAAGCTATCACCATATCATTTTTCATAAGAACACACCCCAATCCCTTCTTGGATGCATCACTATTGATCACAAACCTTTCTCCACTACAAGGCAGTGTGAGCACAGGTTCACTGGATAACCTTCTTTTTAACTCCTTGAAATTATCTTCACACTCCTCTGTCCAAACGAAATTAACTCCTTTTCGAGTCAACCTGGTGAGTGGATTAGATAATCGTGAAAAATATTTCACAAAACGTTGATAATATCCAGCCAAACCAAGAAAACTTCAGATCTTAGTTACTGTTGTTAGTCTTGACCATCTTTCGATAACCTCTATCTTTTCTAGATACACAGATATCCCCTCTTTTGAGATTATGTGACCCAAAAATGCTACTTTTTAATGCCAAAATTCACACTTGGTAAATTTGACATAAATTTCCTCCTTTATCAGGGTCTTTAATTCAATTCTAAAGTGATCTTCATGTTCATCCTTTCTATTTGAATAAGCAAGAATATCATCTATAAATACTACCACAAACTGATCAAGATAGTCTCGAAAGACTATATTCATCACATCCATAAAGATAGCAGGGGAATTAGTAAGACCAAATGTCATCACTATAAATTCATAGTGTCTATACCTTGTACGGAAAGTCGTCTTTGGTATATCCTCCCTTTTGACCCTTAATTGATGATACCCTGAATGAAGATCAATTTTGGAAAAGTATTGAGCTCCGCATAGTTGGTCAAATAAGTCATCAACGCGTGGGAGAGGATATTTGTTCTTGATAGTGATCTTGTTAAGTTCTCTATAATCAATGTAGAGTCTCATTGATCAATATTGTTTCTTAACAAACAGAACAGGTGCTCCCCAAGGTGATGCACTAGGGAGTATGAATCCCTTATCAATATTCTCTTAGAGTTTCTTCTTCAATTCCTTCAACTCAATTGGATCCATTCTATAAGGTGTATTTGAAATAGGTAAAGCACCCAGTACAAGTTCTATTGAAAACTCAACTTCACAATTTGGTGGAAGACCAGGCAATTCCTCCCGAAAGACATCATCAAAATAACGTACAATGGGAATATTCTTAATTGTGAGTTTCTCTCTAACCATTTGAGACAAATAACCTTAATTTAGTGGAATCAAGACCCATAGGATGGATGAAATTTCCACTGGAAGGTTATGTTCATCCTTGCATCGATAGACGATCATAGATTGATCTGGAATATGAAATGTGACTTCCATTGTTTGGAAATTTATATGAGATCTATATAAAGAAAGCCAATCCATGCCCAGAATCACATAAAATTCCACTATAGGAAGGATCACAAGATTTTCAAGAATCAATTTCCCACAAACTTCAATCGGAGAAGAATTATAAACTTATGATGCCACTGTTGTGCCATTAGGGGTTGTCACAGCTAACTCAACATCTAATTGTTGTGGTAATACGACGATACCCTTAGAAAATTCTTCACAAATAAAAGAGTGGGTGGATCCAGAATCAAATAAAACCTTGGCTACTTTAGAGTGTATGGTATGAGTACCTTTCACCACTTCGTTATCGTACTCCACATCGCTGATAGAAATTGCATGTGACTTTACTTTGTCTTTAGCCTTAAGAGTTTTTTGACATCGATCATCATAAACAACCCTTAGATTGGGGCATTGATTAGCATAATTCCCCATTTCCTTGCACTTATAACATTTAAGTGTAGGTGGTGCACTCTATGTATCCTTTTATTTGTTCGCATCACTAGACATCTTCTTCCCATCATTGCGGCATTCAAATGCCCGATGACCTTATTTTCCACATTGGAAAAATTTACTTGTCCCTCTAAGACAACTCCCTTCATGTTTCTTTCCACACTTTGAGCATAAGGGAAAACTCATCTTCTTTTCACTGTGCTCTTTATATTTTCCTTTGAATTCCATTTTCCTCTTCTTATCAAACGCATATGACTGATGGGTTACTCCAATATCCATCTCAACCTTGAGAGAACATCGGACGATTTCCTCATAGCTATTGAAGTCCCTTATGGCTTACACCCTTCAATGACTTTGTTTTAAGCCACTAAATAATCGATCGATCTTACTCTCAGGTTGGATAATAATTCAAGAAGTGTACCTTGAATGTCTTGTAAAATTTGCTTCGTAGGTACCAACAGATTCATCATCCTTTTTCTTTAGTTCAAGAAAATCCTTCTCCATATTTGTTCGAAGAATACGAGGGAAGTACTTATGGAAAAATATGTTATTGAACTCGCCCAATTCTATGGACTCAATTTCATCTCTTGGCCTTGTATTCTTGATAAGATTACACCATTGATCAGCTTCACCTTTCAAACGATAAACTGCTAAGATGACTTTATCATGTTTAGAACATTGAAGAACTGAGAATATCTTTTCAGTAGTGCTGATCCATTATTCAGCAACTAAGGGATCAGTAGACCCACTGAATGAGGGTGGACACTACCTCATAAAGGATTCAATAGAATTTTTCTCCTTCCTTTGCTCGTTTGGAAGTCCTGCATGATTCATAACTTGAGAAAGTTGTGTGAGCATGGCTATAAGATTTTGCATTCCAGCTCCCATAACATCTGGTTGCTCAGGGGGACAATCATTGCATTGCCCGTCGCATTCAGAATTAACACGTTTCCTTTGGGTTCCAGCCATTGACTAAAACCAATAAGCATAGTGTGAGAAACACTAATCATAATAGTAAAACCACATAATCAAGAATAAAATTTCACTCTTTAGGTCTTATCATAGGTTATTCATGGCCATTTCTAAAACACTAAGATTGTGTTATATTCTTAGACTTCTCCTTAGGGTTCTTACTAAGGATTTCACATCCTAGTCTCCAAAGGTTGACTATAACTTTCCTCTGATGCCAACAATAACAACCCATACTTTACATACATTGTTAATACTTAAAAATTTAAGTACACTTATTAAAACATATAAAAAAACCATTAATGGACCGTATAGGTATAGTGTCTTTAGAAACTGGGAATCATAAAAAACTGGTTCATAAATCATTTACACTATCTCCTTTTTATTTTATCATATCTATAGTCCCTTTTGGAATATCTTAATTAATACCCTTGTTCCTGACCTGGGGAAAGAAAACATACAAAAGGGTGAGCTCAAATGCTTAGTAAGGGTAAACAAAAGAAATATCATATTCATAAGAACATAGTATTTCAAAAATCTTAACCTGCAAAAGAGATCATAATATCATGACATGGGATAAATCACAGTAGTGAAATGTAATCCCAATAATCATAAAACAAAACATGAAAATTTGTGGAATGCACACATAATCATAGAGAATCATTTCTTAGTAGTCAAGACTCATTGACAAGACTATCTTAGCAGACAAAGTCCATTTCTGAACCGAGTTCACTCCTCATTTCAGTCGTGTATCACTGAACTGGATTAACCTACCTTTCCTGTCATGTCTATCTCATGAGATATAAATCATTACCCAATGAATTGGAGGGAGATATAGGTCCCACACATCTCATAATGAAACCATTCTTATGTGTGCCACAAAATCATAAATCATACATCATAGCACAACCCATGTAATAAAAATGGGAATCTTAAACATCATGCCATCATAACATAATCTATATAAGATAAAAGGACATCATAAAAAATAATTCCATCATAAAATAATCAAATAAATGTAAAAATAGGGATAGAAAAAGAACCCTATATTATCCTATATAGAAAATAATTTTGATAAAACACTTGAACTCCATTCTTGAGGAAAATATCAAATCTACTTCAAAAACATTTTTCCTTTATTAACATGTCATACAATTTTAAACTAAAATAAGTTGATTAAAAATAAACATAAAAACTTGTAAAGGAATCTTCATGGAAATAATGTTCTAAAAATCCATTCATGCCGTATAAGTTAAAAAAACATTCTTCTCATACTTTTGCCGGAAAAGTCAAAAAAAAGTACCTCGTACTAAAAACGACAAAAGATTCCTTTCATATATTTTACTAAAAACTCACCAAAGGGTAAAATTGGATTTAAAAAATTTTAGGAGGATAGAAATAATATTTCATAATAAGGAAACACGGATGTGGATGATAAATATTTCCCAGTAAATCCTGAAGTATAAACAATCTCGGATAAAAATCAGATTGCGAGATTTTCCCTTACATTAGGTCCGATTTGCTTTGTACGTGTCCAAACCTCCTGTATAATGATTTAAATAATTTTATTGACATATTATAGAATCATAATCATTTTTATGATATCATATATTGTCATACTCTTATCTTCTTATTAGTAATATTTCATTGTTACTTGTTATTTGGGTGTTTATTGCTTTTTGTTCTTATGCGTGTTCTGTCGAATAAATTCTTATTCTTCTTTTTAGGTTATAGATAAATAATTTCCATAATTTTATTAGTGTAATATATATCATACTTATTCATTAAATTCATTTATATAATCATTATGCAATGAAGATCATGTAGAACGAGTCGCATCACATCATGGAGACAGCAGGCCGCACGTACGCACGAGCGATGATATCGTTTCCATGATCATGGAATTGTATTGAAGTGTATGTATACTATTTCAGAATCAATATCAATTTAAAATAATAATATATAGTTATTCTTTACACCATTATACCCATCCAATTAAGGTGGTGGTGGAAAATAGATTACACCACGGCGTGGAGACAGTATTCTGTACGTACACATGCGCGGTGATTTCATTTTCTGTAGGATGGATAGAAGGTGAAATAGTTTTGTTTCATATTTATAATAACATATCAGTAAATGAGTGATACTTATGTTATTATGTCATAATGAAACAACTAAAGAAGAATAAGTATAAGAAGAAATAAATTTGAAAGAATCGGTAACGGGCATTTCATCTTTTTTAAAGCGCCTCTTCTTAACCTCCTCTTAGGGCACTAAAGATGGTATTTTAAGAAGACAAGGACATATAGGATGTTTCTAGGGAAGTGGATAAGAAATTTTGGTAGGAGTTGGCCGAGCTTGAAGGCTCAAAGTGGTGTGAGGTGGAGAGGGAGGAGGTGCCCTTTTATAAGGTAGGAGAGGGGAAACTTAGAAAAAACTTAATATATTATTTTATTATAAAGTCATAATCGGTTTTTAATAGCTCCAAATTGATTTATTTCAAAGCTAAGGTGGGGATGCGTCGAAATACTCTCAACCAATAGATTTTAGACAAGTTTATGTTACTATTTTAACCTTATCATTTTGAGTTAACTCTAAGTTAAATAATTTAACTTTTACCGTGTATTCTTTTTTTTTCTTACATTATATGGTGAATAAACGTACTATAACAAGACAAAAGAACCCCAAGTTGTTAATTATTAATATATATAACCTTATCTAAGTCAATTGGACTAACCTTAGATTTTTAGGAATGAAATAACAATTAATAATATAATATTTGTTTTAAAAACTATTTTATGTCAATTTTGACACTATTTGGTAATTGATTTTTGTAAAACTCATAATAGCATTATTAGTTCAAAAACAGTTAATTAAATCAATACTATTATGTCATATTAACCTATAAAATTATTTTAATTCATAAAAAGTCTCAAATTACATTTTTTGGTTATTTATAACATCAATTATGTTAATATTTCATTAATAAGGTAATTACTGCATCATCATTGTGTCATAAATAAATTAAATTATTTAAAGTCTAAAAATTGAAAATAAAATACCATTATTTAGGAAATCATTTTATCTTTCAAAAAAATATTTATAGTCGAACTTATGTTATTTATAACCATATATTAAAATTTTTTAGTTATTAAACTTTGATTTTAACTAATTTAACTCTTCTTTAAATAAAATAATATTAAATGTCCTAATCTAATCCAAGTGGACATAAATGGTCATATGTTATTCCTAAGGTTGTTTTTGGTCGAATTAATCTTATTCTATAGAATTAGTACATGTGTAAGGGTAATAACAATACCATTTTTACCCTGAATTACCCTATTTACTTTTAACCATGGTAAAAAAAGGTAAAAAGTTACTATTCCCCAAAATTTATTTTTATTTTATTGAACCACATTTTACTTCTTGATATTAATCGTGTCTCTCGGATTTTTGAAATTCTACACACAGAAGCGGTAAAATTATGTTTTATGTAAATTTGCAAATTCTCCTAGGAGGTGTGTAAAAGACAGTGAAAAGTTCAATAAAATTTTTATATATCTAAAATTATTATAAAATGACTCCAATGAATTAAATTGAACTTATATAGGTATTATGTATCAATTTTGACCTAAAATAAATTTAAATAAAATAAATAATTATTTAAATAAAAAGTCGGTTTTTAAATAGTAACCTATTGTTTTCACTATTCATCAAAAATTGAAAGTTTTCATAAAAATACCAAAATTTCACCCTAGGATAATTTTGATATTCTAAATCCAAAAATTAATTTCATTTTGAAAGATAAAATTTATAAAATTTCAAAAAGTGGGTATACTATTCATAACGGCTAGTTTTAATAATATTTTAATAGCATATCGACGTTTAGTGAAACTCGGTATTGCGTACAACGCAAGCTATCGAGGAAGGTCATGATTGCGTGTAAAGCAAGCCAAGATAGTGTTGTGTGTAGTGAAAGATTCCTTTTATGATGTATATAACATAAAAAAAATATTTCTCATAAAAATCTTGGGTGTTACATATACTCATCCTGCAGTTCTTTCATCCTCTCACAAACAAGCTGAACCTTCTCTATCATGCACTTAACCACATCAAAAATAAGAACAACTGCCTCCCCAAAATTCATCCAGAACAACGAAGAATGAAAAAACCTCCCATAAAAATCCTCAAATAGATCTATCCCTATAACACCCCAAGATTTTTTTAAATTATTTTTTTCAAATTAATATAAAATTCTTGATATTTTTCATTTCATACAACACTGAATATAAATTTTGTTATATGAAAACACTAAGTATGGATTGTATTTCATGCAACACCAAGTTATGATTACACTTTATGAAACACTTAGATTAGATTTCGGTATATGGAAAACAAATTTTTTATTGTGTTATACATAATTCCAAGTTTCTATTATAGCTTATGTTACATGCAAGGCCAAGTTTTACCAAACTAAAATACACCATTAATATTGTTATTAAAATAATATTATAGTTACTACCAAGCTGTTGGAATGGAAGATACAAATAAGATTAACTAAATTGTGAAACTTTTATTTACGTATGTATATAAAATGAATCCTTCGGTTATCAATTAGTTAGAAATGAATTTAAGAACTATTAGAAAATAAATAATTTACCTATCTAAGAAAACTATTTTTTATTTCCATACACAATTTTATCTCAATAAATTAAAGAAACAAATTTTTTTAAATGTTTTCAACAAAATTTATGTATTATATAATCTTTCAATATTTTTTATAATTATCCAATAAATTTGATAGGCATAAGATAAGAATATATCCAATTATGTGAATAAAAGTGCTATATTTATAAAAGGCAATTTTATCACCTTTTAATGAAGAACCTATTTTAAATATAATTTTTGACACTTTCATTATTTTTAGTTGAACAAATAAGCATCATTTTTTAAATAGTAATATAAAATTTGAATTTGGGTAATTTTTGGGTATTTTTTAGAGAATTTTCATATTTTAATAAATAGTGAAAAATATTGAATTTTAATTGTAAACTACCTTTTCATCTAATTTATTTATATTGTTAAATTTTATATTAATTTGTTTTTAAAGATTAATTATATATATATATTACATATAATATTCCAATTTGGTTCATTTTAACTTATTTTACATTAAAATTGGATATTAAAAAATTCATGCTTTTAAACATCTTCACTTAAAAAATCCCACTGGCGCGACAGGTCTTTGAGATTAATTTTAAATTAATTTATGCCACTTAAGTGATTATAATTTGTAAAAATTGATTCCATATTTTGAATAATAATAAACTATAATTTATAATAATGTAAAATTATTTGTTTACCTAAAATACTAGTGAAATTAATTAAAATTAATTACAACAATTAAGGTAAAAACAAGATTACTTAGTGGTTAAGCTTTAATTTAAGGGGCCAAATAACCTATAAAAAATTAAAAAATAAATTGTATGGATATATTTAGAAAAATAACCATATTGGACAAAACATTTACAACCATTGGAGTCACATGATGCAAGGGATCCCTCTCAATAGTGTTTACCTTTTTATATTTACAAGAATGTCATTCCTCCTCCACTATAAAAAGGGCACTCACCCCCTCAATCATTTAAACCTCTAAAGAATTTTTTCTCATCCAAAATCTAAAAAAATATCCTCCAAAAATATATACCTTCATACTAGATAAACCTATTTTAGAATAAATCTAACCAAAGAATCAATCTTTTGAAACCGAAAATGAGTTACTCAAAGAGGAGGTAACATCCTTCCACAAGGTATTTTGTTTTATTTATTTTTTCACCCATAATTATTATTATTTCTTGATTATATAATAACCTCAATATCATAAATATACTTAGATTTTATTATGTTAAGTGTTATACCTATACTCACACACACTTTTATCAAATGGGGTACGCAATCATCATTCGTGCGTAAGGTGGACTTCCGCCTCCCAAACTAATGTCGTTCGTTCTTCCATTTCCACCTTTCAAGGTTGGGAATAATGATGAAAATTATATTTTTATAATATATATATATATATATATTATTTATGATTTATTTATTATTGTTTAATTATTATATAACACATACCTTCATGATTTCCATTTTTTGTAAATACGATAACTTCATTTTTGGACGTGTAGACTACCACCTCCTCAAAGTAATGATATTCAATCACACTTTACATCAAATATATTAAATATGGGTTTAGTAAATGTATATGATATATATGACATAATAATTATACTGGAATTAATATATAGACACACACACACACAAACATATATACATATACATCATTTACTTTCTTTTAATACTACATGAAAAGGAAACAATTTTAATATAGACATACGACCTACCGTCTGCATGAACGGTGCATTTTATTTACTATTTATATATTTTATAGATTGTTATAAATTAATATATACTGAATATATATGATATATATATCATGTATTACATTATGGATATCATGATATAAGCTTTAAGAAAAAAATATAACAAATCAAAACACATGCGAAAAACAATGTGGTTATTACCCAAAACATAAATTCAACATGGAATTCATAATAAAATGGTAATATAAAGTCATAAGTAAATCATATAAGGTATTATATAAACTAATAATGTTATGTTATATATGTATAATAAACCTATATAAATAATATATGAATTTTGAATAAGTACAAAGAGATTCAATACATAAGGTGAGAGTTTCCTCACCTCACTTTTATTTCTGTGAGATACATGCTATATTCACCACTTATTATTGTTGTGTAGTGTATATAATGACCTATTAAATGTTATATCATGACTTTAATTTATTTAATGATATTATATGTTTCAATTTATGTTATTATTCCACATATCTTATGATTTAAATGTTACTCAAGCAGTAAAGGGATTTCTAGTCTCGCTTTTATTTTTGCGAGACTTATACCATATTCACCACTCATTTATTTTGAATGGTGTATATAATTCCAATGAATATATTCTATGAATATTAACCTTACATTAATGGGTATTTTGATACCCATTTTTTATCTATAGTTTATAGGGTTGATGGTTCAAAATTTACCAAATCAGTAAAGTAATTTTGTCTCAATTTTCTTTCATTGAGATACATGAAATGTTATGCACCTATATTTTTCTATGAGGTTTATATAATAAACTCTGAAATATTATATAATCAATATAATTATTTTAATTATATATTAAAATTTATTTAAATCTATTATTTCATCGGGATTAAGAATCAATGTTACAAATGTGGTAACCTTTTATTACTACAATCTCAATGTTTATCAGGATTGTATATGATTATTCTTACATTGATTAAATATTGTGATCCATATCTCAAGAATTCTCATGAATTTTATTTTTCCCTAGTTATTAGTGATATATTCAAGTAATTGTACCATTTTCCATTATTTTTTACTTAATATTACTAAGAATTGTTTTTAATAAAATAAAAATTTATTTATCTTTTCGGTCGAAAATCTATTTTCCCAAAAAACCTTATTTTCTAAAAATGATTTCATAAATGCTTTAGTATAATTTTTAAAGGAATTTTTTATCAATTTTTACCTTTTTAATAAAAAATGGTTCTAAAATGGTTCTTCTTGTCTTTTTTCGATCAAGGATGTTTTTAAACTTTTTATAGTGAAAAAGGAATGTTTGGCATGTACAGATTTACCCGCTATCAGGACTACCATTTACTTGAAACTTATTTTGAAATTTTACAACGTTATTTTTAAGGAAAATTGTTTTCCTAATATTTTGTAAATTCTTTTTAACTATTTTTCAAATAAAAAGTATTTTAATAAATGTTTTATGTTTAAAAAGTTTTTTAATTATTTTCAATGATTCCTTTATATGTTTTCATGTTTAATTTCAAATAAAAAGTTTTTTCAAAAAGTTTTATGATTTATAAGGTGTATTTTAAATCATAAATTATATTTTCCTTTAGATTTTTTATATGATTTTTAAATCTTATTTTTTATGCTTCTAATTTTTATTCAAAGAAAAGGATTTTAAAGAAGTTTGATTCCTTAAAAAGTAATTTTTAATGAAATGTTATTTTCTTGAAGAAATGCTCAAAATTATTTTCAAAAATAATTCTCTATATAATATGAAATCATTTGATATAGTTTATGATTTAATAGGGATATGATCTAAATAAACCATTCTCATTCCTTATCCAAGTGGTTTATTTTTATGATGTCAAGTTGTTTATGAAACTCATTTCTATTACACGAGTTATACCATGATAAAATGATTATGAAACCCAGTTTCTTAATGGGCCATTCCATTATAAAATTATTTTGAAATAAATATCTTTTCCATAGTTATGATATAATGAAATTTTTATGATACCCATTTCATTTCATGGGTTATGATATGATGTTTATGAAACCCATATCATTTTATGGCTCATGATATGATAAATGTTTTATTATCTTGTGGAATATGTATGTATGATTTTATTATATGACAGGTGAGAACTGTATCTCTGTCCAATTAAATGGGTAAATATTTATTTATCATGATAAAGACAGGGAAGGAATGAGGAGTAAACTCAGTTTATTATGAAAGAGCTGGAAAAAGGAGTGAAATCAGTTCAGTAATATAGTACTTGATTGAGGAGTGAACTCAGTTCAGTAATATAGGGATATAATAAAGAGTGAACATAGTTAATTAATATGGGGATGGAATGGGAGTTAAAGTTGTTTAGTAATACAACTATAGAATGAAGAGTGACATGGTACAATAATATAGGGCTGGTATGGGGAGTGAATCTAGTTCAGTAAAGGAATCTTTCCACTAAAATGTTATTGGGAGTGAATCATGACTAATAAGATGTTTTATGGAGTGAACCCATTCCACTAATATATCCTTGGTTGTAGGCCTTGACTATTGTGGAAATAATTTTATATGTTTATGTGTCTATCAAAATTACATTTATTATTCCTATGTTATGTCTTCATGTCTTATGATCTTGATTCCCTTATGATTATTATATTATAAACTACCAATATTTATGACATGACTCTTGATTATGATATTTGATATGCAGTTTATGATATTTTAATGTTATAATAATGTTTTAATACCCTTATTCTCATGTTACAATTACATATCTCCCTTTTTACTCTTACTGAGCATATGATCTTAGTACTTTCTTAAGTTTCCTTTCCCCATGTTATGAAGAAAGGTTTTAAGTAGGATTAATAAAGGGGAATATCTTTGTAAGAAACATTAAAGATATTTTAGTTAGTTAGAATAATATGTTCCAAGTTTCCAAATATACTAAACTACTATGGTCCCTGAGAATGTAATTTTAAAATGTTCTGAATATTCATCTAAAATGATGTAATATCCATGTATATTAAGCCTGGGTCACTATATTTGGTATCAAAGGAAAGGTTTATTCAACATTTGTAAACTAGGATGAGAAATATTTAGTTATATCTCTAGGGATAATTTTGAGGATATTTCTTGGGATGTCTCTAAGGATAAGCCTAATGTGTCATAGATTTAAAATAATGTGTCATAATTTAGAAATAATATAAGTGAATTTTCATAATTATGTGGTTTTATTCTTCGATAAGTGTTGGTCACACTATGATTTCCTATTTTATTCAATGGTGGGAACTAGAAGGAAATTGGAAAACATTGAATGTTTTAGATGTGTAAATATGGGAATTATACAAATTGATTTCCCAAGTGGAAATATAGTGAAGAGAATCAAGAATGTGATAGAAGTATTGGTTATACTATTGAAGTTAAAGAGACTGCAAATGACATCTGAAAGACATGTGATGTTCTAAAAATATTTTTTACATTAAACATAAAAAGCATGATTATATTGACTTTTAGGAACCTTAAGACATGATTCATATTTAAAATTCAAGGAAAGGGGTATTAAGGAATTACATGATGAATCATGAGTACTATTTTTAAGAATGAAGTTGTAAAGTTGAAGTGTATATGTATAAGAATTCAATAATTATGTTTTATGAATCATGAAGTAAATGTTTTCCATTAAGGATATGTAAAAATATATTGAATAGTTCTGATGAACTAGAAAATACATTTAATGGAAAGGTGGAAATAATGGAAAATATAAGTTTAAGGGAAAGAAAACCCTTAATATCTTCTTGATGCTGGGAAAATATTTTTTGATAAAGATATGTTGGATATAAATGAGTAAATTGGATATTAGTGATTACCTTGGAAATGATTAAGGATTTTTCAAAAAAGTGGTCAATATTACCACAGATTAAGTTTAAAACTTTTTTGTATTTAAGGAATATATCCAATAATCTTTGTAATAAGAAATCATTCATGTTTTCAATTTGGTTTTATTGTAATTCACGTTATTACTATATTTCAAGAGAATACATAATAAAGGTATTCGCATGTTTAGAATGTGACAACCAAGAGATACCTTATAACATATGGAGGATCAATGTTAAGATGATTTAGTGATCTCATTTCTGAAGTTTTGGGTTTTAATATTTAGGAAGGATTATATGGTTGACCATTTATGGAATGGTTTAAGTTAAAATTCAGATGAAATTTTAGAGATTAAAGTATTATCTCTCCATATAAGGATTTATGCATATCAGATGAACTATGATAACCATGTTTTTGTGATGGTAACTAAAGACAGATGAAATGACTTATCATTCAATATAGGAATCTTATAATCTCTTAGTGCTTCAAGAATAACAAATTATCCTTCATTTTTGTAGTAAGAGATGATGTTGAAATTAGTCAATACACAACCAAAGGGAGACATTGTACAGAAATCAAGTAAGTATATCTTCTCATAAAAATTATTCAACTTTATGAAAATGTTCTTGAAATAAAAAATTTTCATATTATCATAATTTTTTACGATAACCATGACCCTTTTCAAGCCTCATTGGGTTATGGATTTGTGATCGTTAACTTTATTATAACCATGTTATCTATCACTCTCCATCAGAACATGATAGTTAAATTTCTCTTCTATGTCCATATATTCACATTCCACCTATGTTATCCTTTGTGGAAACATAGTTTTGAGTTACATTGGGGAAGCATTATGGTTCTAACATTCCTTTTTAATGGAAATTTTAGTATTCATTTTTATGATGTGGGTTACTATGAAAGTAACTTTCAAGGATTAAATCTTTGAAAAAATAGATGAATTTTTAGGGAAAAATAATTTTAAGGGGGGTAGAATTTAACACCCCAAGATTTTGTGATTTTTTTTTCAAATTAATTTAATCTTTTTGATATTTTTCATTTCACATAACACTGAGTATATCTTGTGTTATATGAATGAAATAAGTTTAGATTGTGTTTTATGGAACACCTAGTTATTATTTCACTACACACAACACATAGATTAGATTTTTGTATATAAAACAATATGTTTTCCTTATGTTACACACAATTCATAGTTTCTTTGATATATTGTGTTACATGTAAGGCCAAGTTTTACTAAACTAAAATACACTATTAATATTGTTACTAAAATATTATTATAGTTACTACATATCCATTAGAATGGATATTACGAATAATATTAACTAAGTTGTAAAAATATGATTTACACATGTATATAAAATGAATCATTTGGTTATTAATTATTTAGAAATGAATGGAAGAACTATTTAAAAATAAAGAAATTACTTTTATAAGAAAACTATTTTTCTATGTACAACCAAAATTTTATCTCAATATTTTAAAAAAACCACTTTTTATGAATGTTTTAAATAAAATTTATGTATTATATATTCAATAAATATTTTTTATACTCATCCAATAGATTTTATAGGCATAATATGTGAATAATTCAAATTATTTGAATAAAAAGAGGTATTTTTCAAAAAGGTATTTTTACCATATTTTAATAGAGAATCTATTTTAAATATAACTTTTGACAATTTTATAATTTTTATTTGAAAAAATAAACTTAATATTTTTAAATTGGAATATAAAAATGTACTTTGGGTGATTTTTTGTATTTTTCAGATAAGTTTCATATTTTTATGAATATTAAAAATACTGAATTTTAATTGAAAACTATCTTTTCGTTTAATTTATTTATATTGTAAAATTAAATTTTAGTTTGTTTTAATGTTTAATTAGATAAATTTTACATCAATTAATACAATTTAGATCATTGGAACAAATTTCACATTGAAATTGGATATAAAAACTATTCAAGATTTTAAACATTTTCTGTTAAAAAACTCATTGTCACGACACGTTTGCTGGATTAATTTTAAATTAATTTCTGCCACTTATATGATTAGAATATTTAAAATGGTTTCTATATTTTTAATCATAATAATTTATAATTTTTTATAATTAAAACATAATTTTTTACAAAAATAATTAGTGAATGTAATTAAAATTAATTACAACGATTGTGGTAAAAACAAGATTACATAGTGGTTAAACTATAATTTAAGGGGCCAAATAACCTATATACATGTCCAAAATACATTGGATAGAAATATTTCGTCCAATTACCATATTTTATAGAAAATTTAAAATTATTTGAGGCACATGATATAAGGGAGACCTCTCAATAGTGTTTATTGTTGTATATTTACAAGAATGCCACTCCTCCTCCACTATATAAAAAGTACACACCCCTTACTTATTAAAACATATCAAGACATTTGAATCATAAAAATGATACCTGAATATCTTCCAAAATTACCTACCTTCATCATATAATCCTCCATTTAGTCATAAATCCAACCAAGGAAGCCCTTTGGTGAAAACCAAAAGGAGCTACTCAATGAAATGGTAACATCCTTCCAAAATATCTGTTGATTTATTTAGTTCTTGACCCCCAAGATTATTCTTATAAAATGATTATATAATAACCTCAGTATCATTAATATACTGAGATGTTTTTATTTTAAGTTTTATACCTACACTCACGCACACTTCCATCAAATGGGATACACAATCATCGTTCTTGTTTATGGCGGACTACCGCCTCACGAACTGATGTCGATCATTCTTCAATTACCACATTTAAAGGTTGGAAGTAATGATATAATTTACATTTTTATAATATATATATAATATTTATGACTTATTTTTTATTATTTAATTATTATATAACATATACCTTCATAATTTCCATTTTTTGGAAATATGATAACTTTGTTTGTGGACGTCTGGACTACCGCCTCCTCAAAGTGATTGGATTCGTTCACAATTTAGATAGAATGTATTAAAGACAAGTTTAGTAAACTTATATGACATATATGAAATAATAATTTTAATAATATGATTATATATATATACTTCATTTACTTTCTTGAATTCAATAAGACATGAAATTGAAACAACGTTCAGGCGTATGTACGACGTACCGTCACCATGAACGGTGTATTTAATTCTCTATTTCTATATTTTATACGATATTATAAAAACATGTATACTGAATATACATTATATTTTTATAATTTTTTATGTTATCAATATATTTATATAAGTATGAGGACAAATAATATGACAAATCAATACACATGCGAGAAACAAAGCGGTTATTACCCGAAACGTAACTTTAACATGAAATTTTTAATAAAAAGGTAATATAAATTCATAATTAAATCATATATGGTATTATATAAATTAATATGGTAATTTTATAGATATAAAATAAACCAATATTTATTATATAAGAATTTTTAATGAGTATGAAGGGAGTCAATACATATGGTAAAGGTTTTCTCAACTCACTTTCATTTCCATGAGATACATGCTATATTCACCTCTTATTCTTGTTGTGTAGTATATATACTGACCTATGAAATGTTATATCATGAATTTAATTTATTTAATGATATTAAATGTTGATATTTATGTTATTATTTCAGGTATATCATGATTTAAAAGTTACTCAAGTAGTAAGGGGATTTCTAGTCTCACTTTTATTTCTGTGAGACTTATGCCATATTCACAACTTGTCTCTTTTGTGTGGTATATATAATGAAAATGAATGTTTTATAAGATTATTATAATTAAATTTTAGGATAGTTTCATAGACATTTTATGATCTCTATTTTATGGGGATAATGGTTCAAAAGTTACAAAATTGACAATGTAGTTTTGTCTCAATTTTTCTTATTTTTGATACATGCCATGTTATGAACCTATATTTTTCTATGAGGTTTTTATAATACCCATATAAATCTTATATCATGAATATAATTATTTTCATTATATTTTAATCTTTATTTGATGTTATTATTTTATTTTTATTTGGATTTAAAGTGACCAAATTGTTCATAACTTATAGCTACAATCTCACCATATTTATGATTATGATTCCATTGATGAAATATTATGATCCATATCTTAATAAATCTCATAAATTTTATCCTCCTTTGGTTATTCCTAACATCTTCAATTAATTTTAACATTTTTACCCAAGTTTTTTCTTCTTAATAAAAAATGGTTTTAAAATGGATCTTCTAGTCATTTTTTGATCAAATCACTTTTATAATTTTTTTATGATGCAAAAGGAATCTTTATCATATTTAGATTTACTGACTGTTTTTACATTAATTTCATTGATGTTTCCTTTGAAATTTTACAAGATTATTTTGAAATAAAATGTTTTTACGAATATTTTGTAGTTTTTTTTAAGTTATTTTGAATGAAAATGGATTTCAAAAAAATATTTTTAAAAAGTGTTTTAAATGATTTTCACAGACTCCTTTATAAGTATTCAAGGTTATTTTCAAAGAAAATTATTTCTGAAAATATTTTATGGGTTAAAAATTGTCTTTAAAATAAGAAATGATATTTTCCATAAAAAATGTTTTAAATTATTTTTAATGATTATTTTATAATTTTTCAAAGTGGTTTTCAAGGAAAAGGATTTTGAAGATGTTTTATGCCTTAAAAAGTGATTTTCAAAGAAAATATATTTTCCTTAAAGAATGATCCTTATTATCAATCAAAATCATTCTCTATCTAATATAAAATCCTTTGATATAGTTCATGATTTACTAGGGATATGATTGAAGTACACCATTCCCATTCCTTTTATGAATTTTTTTGTTTAATATGTTAAGTTATTTATGAAACCCATTTCTCTTCCATAGGTTATACCATGATAAAATGCTTTTGAAACACTATTCTTTGTTATTCTATTATGAAATGATTTTTAAACCCATCTATTTTCCATTGGTTATAATATGATGGAATTTGTTTGATATCAATTTTATTTCTTGTGTTATGATATGATGTTTATGAAATCCATCTCCTTCTATGGGTCATGATATGATGAATGTTTTATTATCCTATGAGACAAATATGTATGATTTCATTATGTGACAGGTGGTACATATATCTCCCTCTAATGCATTTGGTAATGATTTATATCTCATGATAAATATAGGGCTGGAACTAGGAGTGAACAAATATCTATATGACATGTATGTAACAAGGATTACACTATGTTTAGTAATATAGAGCTGGAACAAGGAGTAAAATCACGCCAGTAATGCAAGGATGGAATGAGGAGTGAACTCAGTTTAGTAATACAAGGCTAGAACTAATAGTGAATATAGTTAAGTAACAAGGATAGAATGGGAAGCAAACCTAAAACTGTAATATAGGGATAAAGTAGGGAGTGAACCCAGTTTAGTAAAGGAATGTTTCCACTAAGATGGTCTTGGGAGTGAACTTTTATTACTAAGATGGTTTGGAGAGTGAACCCATTCCATTGACCTAGACATAGCAGTAATCCTTTAATACTATATAAATAATTTTATATGTTTATGTGTCTTCCACAATTACATGTCTAATTCCTATGTTATGATTTCATGGATTATTCTCTTGATTACATTATGATTCATGTCTTATGCACTGCTAATAATTATGTCATGACTCTTTACTATGTTCTCTGATATGTAGGGTATGATCCTTTAATGTTATGATCATCTTTTCATATCCTTTTGCTCAGGTTATTCTTACATATCTCCCTTGTTTACCCTTACTGTGAACCTGATCTCAACCCTTTCTTATGTTTCCTTTCCCCAAGTAATTAAGGAAGGTTTTAAATAGTAATCATAAAGGGGAATATCATTATGGAAAACATTGAAGATATTTCACCATGTTAGAATATTGTGTTCTGAGTTTCCAAAGACACTAAACTATTATGGTCCTCAGGCATGTACTTTGGTAATGTGATGAATATTCATCTAAAATAATGTAATATCCATGTATATTAATCCTAGGTCTCTATAATGATAATTGAAGAGTTATATATATTATTATAAGAAAAATAATCCAATGGAAAGTGGTGTTCCCAATATCCACTAAAGTCCAAGATGCATGCCTACAACATATCCTTGAGCATCTGGATGGTCCATTTTGTCTAACCATCTATCTGATATTGGAATGTAGTGTTGAGAAATAACTAAGTTCCAAAATCATCATGTAATCCTCTCTAGAATGAAAAGGAAAGATGTGAATCCTATCCTAAGACACTATACCTATGAACTCCATGAAACTGAATGACCTCATCCACATACCTCTTATCCAATTCATCCACTATTCCCGACTCTTTGATAACTAGTAAGTGAGTCAATTTTGTAAACTAATCCATGATCATCCATATATCATCATGACCTATGTGAGATCTGGTTAAACCTATGATAAAATCCATCAATATCTCATCCCATTTACACCCAGGAACATCCAAGGGCTTCAATAGACTACTAGGAACACGATGCTTGGTATTTACCTACAGAAAAACAATGCACTTTTCCAAAAACTCCGCCTCTTCCCATTTTACCCTATGCCATTAAAAGTGAATCCTTTTTACATAATACATAATAAAAACTCTTGGGTGTAATTCCAATGGTGATATATGAAACTCATGAAAGACTCTGTCATGTATCACTACCAGAATGAAAAACCTTCCCCAAAACAACATACATTTCGAACTATTCTCCAACCATCCACATATAGTATCTCCATGAGCAACACGATCACACATCACCTCTGCCTATGAGTCTCCCCACTAAGAATCTTCCACCTGATACATTATAAATGGTTGTACCATCATCTGAAATAAACATCCTCTACCATCATCAACCCTTTTATCTAAGTGCAAGGACACTAACTCCTCCAACACTCTCCAAGAATCCCCAAACTCAAGAGAAACATATTTCTACAACTTACTGATCAATGTATCAGCTATAACATTCCCCTTTCCTATGATGTTGGAGATATCAAAATCATAATCCTAAAGAAACTCAATCCACATCTGCTACTTCAATTTCATATCATGGTGAGAAAATTTGTGGCTCAAGATTTTATGATATGTGAAGACCGCAAATCACTCCTGAATAAGGTAATGTCGCCACAAATTCTATGAAAACAAAATTGTTTCCAAATCCATATCATGGTTGGAATAGTTAAATTTTTGGGACATAACTTCCTAGACCCATAATATATCACTTCCCACTACTGCATAAACATGAATCCTAAACCCAAAAGGGAATCATCACAAAACACCTCAGACATCACCCACTCCTTAGAAAACTGAAGAACTAGATCACTAACCAACTTCCCCTTTAGGTAATTGAACACTGCATGACACTGACCAGTCTATAAAAATCCCATAACTTCCTAGAAAATGTTTTAAATGGAGTTATAACTCGTGATAAATAAGGTAAAAACTTCTAATAATAACCCACAATTCCAGGGAAACTGAAAACCTCTTACCCATTATTAGGCTCCTCTAAATAAAAAATACATTAAACTTAAATGAGTCTACTAAAAAACCCTAATTGGAAACCAAATTCGTAATAAAATTAACCAATCGTGTCTATAAATTACACTGGGACAACTTTCCATAAATCCGGTGGTGTTGAAGGACCTACAAAATATATTTGAGATGATTGAAATGATCCTACTACGAATTTGAGTATATAAATATATCATCGATGAATACGATAATGAACCAACCTAGGAACACATGGAACATGATGTTTACAACCCCCATGAACATGGATGGAGAATTTGTAACATCAAACTACATGAATTCAAACTCAAAGTGAACATACCTATATCTAAAGGTAGTATTTGAGACATAACCTTCCTTCACCCTCAATTAGTGATATATATAACACAGATAGATCATAGAAAACAAACTTGACCCAATCAATTGGTTGAAAAGATCTTTTATCATAAGAAGAGTGTAATGATTTTTGACCATCAACTAATTCAACCTTTGTTTTTCTATATACAACCTCAGAATACCATATACCTTCTTAGAAAATAACACTTTTGTACCCCATGATGACACACTAGCCAAGATAAAACCCTCTCACATATGATCATCAATCTGAATCCTCATCTCTTGATACTCAGAAGGTGTCATCAGATAATGATCCATTGAAATTAGATAAGTAACAAGATACAAGTATATCATGAAATCAACATCACATTGAGGGGGTAGTGTTATAACATCCTTGTAAAAATCATTAAAATAAATCCCGTAAGACACTAGAAACCTTTACCATACCATCTTATTTAAATTATATAGAAAACCAAGCTAATAAATAATGAAGGGGATCCACATATTGACTTCAAATCTGATAATCCCTCTAAAAAAACCACACACTGGCCATCAACATCTGAGAAAATGAGTCTACTCCATAAGTATTCGATAATAGTACATTTTGAATACAATTATTCTATTCAGAGGATAACATCGTATAGATGCATCTATAATATGAAAAGTTCCCTATAGAGTTGTTGTGGACCCATCATCAGTATAGACCCACCGAAACACATCATACAAGATTTTCATGGCACAAAATGGCATAGTCAACACCAGGGGAATGATAAGCCTATCTACATCTAGTCCAAAGCACATGTTGCAGCTACATGTGAAAAAAAGGAGTTTAAATCTCCTAAATCAAACAAGGAATAAACAAGATAACTAAGAAAACTGATCGTACCTATGATATTCTTTGTACCCTATAGAACTACTACCTCCAATATGTAAAAAAAACCATTTATAGCTCCAATAACTCTCTGATAATGACCACCTCCATGACCACTTTTGGGTTGAGGTCCCATAACATGAGGAACATCCTAAGGTTGACCTCTACCTTCTCTATATCCCCTTGAAAGCGCATAATCTTACTACCCCTGCTGGTGGAACAATCTCAATAGAAACTACTGCTAAGAATAGCACTGAACCTATCCACCTCCACCAAATTTAGCTTATGGAACCACTGGGAAGTGGTTCTAGAAACTTCCACAAACCTTACATCAATAAAACACTATCAAAAATACCCTAGAAAAATCATAGAAACCAATTTCCCTAGAAGGATAGAAAGGAAGCTGTTGAGGTTGACTCGCTACTGGTCAAAACCTCGAAGGTCCTAGTGCCTAAGACCTATCATTGAAAACTATTCTCCTCAAGGAACTACAGTGGTTCCTATATCATGGTAATCCTCCTTTTGATTGCATCCAATTGATGACCTCCACCTTCTTATTATTTTCTTCAGACTTTGGCAATGTAAAAGGAGTAACTGCTTACCAGATAAAAGGATAGAGTGTTTACTAAATACATTTCTCATGAGACAGCTCGTGTGGAAAAATATCTAGGGAAAATTGAAGAAGGACCTTGAACTTGACTCCTAACTATTTCACTAACATACTTCCCTCCCGAAGAGAAAGAAGCTCCATATCTTCACTGCCATCATGGTCAATGAAAGGAACTCTGACCATAACTCTTTATGAAATTTGACCTACAAAAAATATTTCTCATTCTTCTCTCCTATATACAACATCCACCATTAACCCATAACTCCCCACATATAATTGAGTGCCAAAGGAACCTAGTACTCTTTTGGGGCCCATATCAAATTGAAATTGATCTCTTGTTCCTCTATCCAACCCTTTCTCTCCATATTTGAAACACTGCCCTCATACTTCCCCAAAACCTACCCCAAAAAAGATTTTAATTCCCTCTCCCAAGACTCATCCTTCACTAATAGATCAACCCTACATCAATCAACTGGTTCATCCTACTGAACCTTAACTACCTGAGCTACACATGAATGAAAAATAGGAGTAATAGGTGAAAGAGTAAATAAAGATTTCCTAAGCCTATATAGTATGTAATTTTAATAATATTAATTTTAAATTCATTTTATTCATTTTAAACTTCCCAAAAAATCCAATTAAAAATAGAAAAAAAATCATCATGATGCATGTACCTCTCCTAGGTCTCTACTATGCAAACAACCCTGCCTCACCTGGTCATTCAATAAGCTCAGATTTCGTGCACTGGATCACAGGGGGAACAAAAATCATATATCTTATCCAGTCTATCTGGCCTATGTCACACACCAAGGTCAACTGGAACTATTTCCATACCAAACCATGAAATCCTTTCTATGAATAACTCCAAACTCCAAACTATCTCTCAACTATTACCATTGATACAAAATTTGTCATGAACCCACTCTCCAAATATACAAAAATGTAGGGAGAGAGATAATGACCCCCGAGAGTCCCACTTCCAGTAGGCCCCAGGTTTGAGACTAGCACAAAGGGTATAAAAATATCATGTATGACAGTTATTACCCTCTATAATGAGAATAATATCGGGAGATAAGATAAACCATCCACTAGAAACACCATGAAATATTTTAAAAGAAACGAAAATCATCCAAATTTTTTTATGAATAAAACTGATATAGGTAAAATTCTCCAAAGTAAATATCCAAAATTAAAACTAAATTAGTGAAATAGAAATTTTCTAAGGGTTAAAGCTAGTAATGTTTAGTATGGTCCATGAATTCATCCTAGAAACCTAAAAAAATATTTACATCGTGTGAGAATACAAGTATACTCAATAGGAAACAAAAGTCACTCATTCACATGTGAAATAAGAATACTAATTCAGCAATGAGAAAACAGAAGAACCAAAAATACCTAAACAAGTCAACTATCCATCCTAAAATCACTAAGGCAAGTTCACTAAATAATGTAAGCCCACAAATATAATAGAATAAAAATCACATCGATAAGGGAACCCCACACCACTTTCTCTCTGGAATGTCTCTCTCACACCTCAACTTCATACATCCTAGCACCCCCATCTCTTCCACATACCACAATTCCCCACAAGCACCATCTCATCACATCATGCATGCATACACCTAGTCCACTGCGCCAAAAACATGTTCATATATCATCTCTCCCATAGACACCTGGGCCATCACATCACAACCACTACCATAACCAGAGTAGTAGGGTATAGTGAACATGTAGAACATCAACCTTGTGATATCCTCCTACCAAGAACGATTGCCACCATAGAAACCCCACTAGAAAATTAAGATCATATATCATCTAAAATTACCTAGGATATCACAACCTTCATATAATTACCCAAAATACCTCCCACCATCATAACCTATGAAATACCCACCTCACCTGAAAAAATAGAGTGGGAAAGAGTGGGTACCCATCCATCCATCCTCCTCACCGAACGTCAGGAAAATTACCCCTCACATGAATATGAAGGTTTCAACACATATTTCTTGATGTGGGTGGGGTTCCTATAGAAATCACAAGGAATTTACAAGTATATACATATAGGAACACATAATCCCTACCTATGGGTTCACAACCAAACACCAACAAATTCACAAAATTATCAATTTTTCTGCCACCACTAAATACATAACACCACATAATAAGACACAAACCCCATTTCACACTTCCATCCAATTTACATTATCTAGACCATTCATTTCATTATTTAGCACCAACCATATTTAACCACACAAACAACTATTTAATTATTCATCATCTATTTCCAACCCATTAACAAAACCAACCCATTCCATTTAAATCATTATTGAATAGTTATTTATTCCATCACTACACATGATTATAGGAAAAAGAACCCTCAAATCACAAGTATCTCAACATCCCCATCATACTAATTCCCCACCACCCCAAAAGCACAACCAAAAAATAATCACCTCGCCAAACCAAAATCATAAGAAAAACAACCAACCACCTCACCACCCCAAAAGCATGTCCATACAAACAACCACCTCCCTATCCCAAAATCATGTCCAAACAAACAATAGCCTACTAGACCAAAAGCATAACCAAATAGACAACAACCTCACCACCCAAAAAGAACATCAAAACAATCACATTTCACCCCACACCCCATCTAAACCACACATTGCAACCCTAAAAGTATGAAAACACATCACAATACATCAAGGATCATTATAAAGACTTAAAAAAGGGATTTTATCACATTTTAATTTATTTTAAGAGTGTTATCACACTACCCATAAGTCGTGGGGTAGCCATATATTTCTATTTTAGGGTGATATAACAAAAATCACAAAAAAAGTACCAG
This sequence comes from Viscum album, assembly GCA_963277665.1. Classification (NCBI taxonomy): domain Eukaryota; kingdom Viridiplantae; phylum Streptophyta; class Magnoliopsida; order Santalales; family Viscaceae; genus Viscum; species Viscum album. The sequence goes on along the minus strand of OY728150.1, from coordinate 797,645,416 downwards.
TCACAACACAGTTCATCCAACACAAACCAAAACCTCAACAAACACATTTTTTAGAAGGGTATTAAGCCTATAAAATCACAATATCACATTATTCATAAGCCTATAAAAACATGAAAACCAAACCCCTTTGCCCATAAATTAAAATTTAATCAATCATTTATATTTTATTAATCCATCACAACTGTCTCCAATAAATCATCATGAGAAAAACCCTCCATCACGATACACAATACAGAGAAATAAGGGGTTTCATACCTAAAATAATCTTTCCAAATATTTGCGCACCGTAGGGTGAAGAAGAAATTACCACCAACAAAAACCACACCTCAAGATACCAAAAATCAACCTACACTGCAACCAAAGACCATCAAAATGAAACCTAACACACTCCCCAAACCAAAATAAAATTTTCATAAAAACATCAAAAGAAGAATGGAATTAAAAAAACCAAGAAAGGGAGGAGAACCTATCATAGATTTTTAATGATGATCCACTAGAACCAGAAAATCGAAGAAAGAGGAGAGGAGGGATGAAGGTCCTATCGAGTTAACTAGGATTTGTCTCGAACGAGAGGAAGGAAGAGCAACCAAAGGGGTTGAGAGAAACCCTAGGACTGTAGAATTTAAAATCACACTGAATAAGGGATTTACTTGAAGTCTAATCCTCTTTCACAATATGTAATTTCAGGATTTTGTGTTCTGCTGAAAAAGTATCACAATGAAGGACATATCACCCAAATTATTACACATCATGAACTTGAACTTAAAAATCTGTGAATCCCATATTCACGTAATGTAAACTTTACATGACATGTATTCCTCTAATTCTAGATTTTAGCCTCTAAACTTCTCTAAGCATACTCCAGGCCCCCTCCAACACATACAACACCACAAAACATTAAAATAATGGATTAAAAGGGAACTAAATGTTAAATAAATTCAAAGGATCAATACACACATTTTTATATAGGAATATATAATTACACCTATAAATGTGGATTTCCTATTTAATAGGCATGTTATCACAACCTAATATCTTTTTAGATTACCAAGGGTGAACACTATGAGAAGGTGTTTTAATGTATTATGATCCTAATACCCCTGATAGCCTGTATTTTCTATATCCCATCATAAAATATCATCCAAGCATAGAACATGGTTGAATAATAATGTCACGACACCTCTATGTTCTCATCATAGCGTATAACTACTATGACCATTCTGTTTAACATATATTCTCAAGAAATTATCACATATAAATATTTTGTAGAAGAATAATCATGATGTGATAAGAAAACATATTTAATAAGAAAAATAGTAATCATGTAATAATAAAGTTTATTATAGGGAACCAAATCCAGTAGAATCCCACTTTCACTAGACCCAACTGACAACAACATTCAGTCCACTAGCTCTCACATGACACTCATGATTCTTCTAAGATAAATTTTTTTAAGGGTCCCACCATGTTTTCCTCTGTAGATAGTCTGATCACTGAAACATAGCCTTGTGGATAAAAATCCCTCAGTAGAATAAACTTATGAAGTAAATGATTTGTCCTTTAGTGTGACATAAAATCTTTAGTGAGAGCCACCTATCATGACCACCTCCCCAAAAAGATACCACAGTGAGGGGAGAGAGATGATAATTGTCCAAATCCCACCTCTAGTAGGCCCCAAGCTGGTCACTAGCACTGAGGGTAAAATTAACATGCATACGAGAGGAATTAACCTATAAGTGAATTGTGTATAAGAGGGAGATAAAAGGTTAAACCAATCAGAAATTCTTATAAATATATATATAACAAATTAAAAGATAAAAAATACAATTCAATACAATACTAAACAACTAAGTTGAAAAAATAAAAGTAAAAAAAGTTAATGGTGATAGTGACCACAAAGCCCAAACAGCTCCTGAAAAACCACAAGCTAGTAATATCCATCCAAAACTCAAACCTTATAAAGTTGAACTAAAAAATAGTTTATATATACACTAGGTGAGTGTAATATTATAATTAGTAGGATCCTCCCCAAAATCCTATCGTGCATAACATAAAGAGAGGATACTAAATCATATTAAACAATACTTAAACTAACTCATCACCTAAAAGGGTATACTAAGCCCCAAGACTCACCATGGATAACTCTCTCCAAGTATCACATACAAGAGATCATATAATACAGTAATTAAATATCATGGGTACCCCACTCCCTTTTCCCCAATGGTTTGATACTCTTCCACCACATCACACAACCTAATCTATCAATCTCCAAAAGAAAGTCATCCTAAAAAAAACTGGTCAAGAAATTACAACATAAACCTCACACATCACATCTTCACATCATCCCATCCACATCTATATATAGTAACTGAGTAGTTTGAAAGAGACACCAAAACCTATATAAAATATATTAAACATTTATTATTATACTTCAATCCATTACAACCCATACACTGAGTAAGTACCTCAAGCCGTAAGAGCCTATACCCATCATACCTATAATAATACTTTGGATACTACATTTAGTAATACATGTTTGTGAAATAACCACAAGCCATGATGGCCCTTTATACACATATATAGGAGAACCAACCACTATTTTTACTAGAAATAGTGACTAACAATAGAATAGATAAGGGGTAGAGGGTGTAGTCATACATCCATCCTCCCACTGGGATGTTTTGGAAACACCCTCCCAGAGTCCACTGGTTGTTAGTTTACCTAAACAACATGGGCAAGGTAGTGTATGGAAACAAAAAATATAAATTAAATAATATAGCTCACAACCACACTATGATAAAAACCTATTCTTAAACTCAACTGAAACTAATGTCTCTTAGACTACTGGATTCCAATTCTAAGACCAGATATCTTATAAGAACCAAAGAATATATAAAAGCGCTACATTAATTACTTCTTTTCTTTTAATAATTTCCTTATCTTAATTAATTAATTATCAATTAATTTACCATTATCATTATTCCTCATTACATTACATTAATTTTTAGATTAAATTCAATTCCCTCTATGCATAATCCAAACAAAGAACGTGGTTTATCATTATTAACATATTTTAAACACTTTGATTCCATCATCAACCAACCTCATTGTTTAAGAATTATTCAATCACTGTTAGCATTATTTTATAAACTAGGAATTCTAGGAATGCTATCCTAAATGACTACCAAGAGGAAACATGCAACCAAGAATATACAACTACCTCAAGAAGTGGGAAATAAATTTAGATAAAATAAGCAACTCGACCATTGACCATTAAACAGTTTCATAAGAGAGAATAACATCTCTCAATATATCATCAATGGGTAAGACCATATTTAACCCATTCTATAACCTTTAGTTCCAACCCCGACACCCACATTCATATATCTATGCATCTCTCCATTAAAGGATTCAATTGATTCCACATCATCTGGGAATCCCTACCCACATATATCACATCATCCATCCCAATCTCATCCATACTAGGATCACATCACATTTGAGACTCCCTGCCCCACATAATCCATCCTAGGCTCATCGGTGTTAGGCTTATATCACAAGACTCGTATCTAGAGAACGTCACAAAATAAAAGTAATAGAAAAAAACCCATAAGGAAACTAGGCCCTCAAAACAAGGAATTCAGCCTTCTTATGCAAATGAGCTTTGATGGATAAAAAACATGGAACATGGAATTCTAAAGAAAATAGGCAACTCAGACCGTAGAGAATTATCTTTACCACCCAACCAATTATTATTACATCTTGAATTAACTAATTTATTATTCATAGGTTCCAATTATGGGAAACCTAAGACATCAATCTTTAACAAACTATCAAAGGAAAACATGCTCGTAGCATTTACTTCTAATTTCAAAAAAATAGTGAAGTAATATTCTCAATTAATATGAATTTTCAATTATTATAACCATGAATAGACATGATTCACATTATCTATCAATTACATTAATTATATGGGGGGAAAATTTCAATTAAACATGCATATTGCATAAATTTTATTATCATCAAATTACATTAATCATTTGTTTCAAAAACACATATTCTTTAATTTACCAAGACAATTAATTATAAATTACTTCTATATTTACATTATTTATCAATTTCATCATGATACTCCAAGAATAACAACATGATAACAAATTATACAACCTAGATATCACACTATCTAGAAAAACAAGAGGCAATCCACTATCATTGTATAAAAGAATAACATCATAAACTTGTAGTCTCTATCCAATTTATTAATTTGGTTCAATAATTTTTAGGTCAATTTAATTGACATCCACAGGGATAAAGCATGATCAAATTATTATTTCATATAAATGAATATATAAGTAACGAATACCCTACATAAAAATCCATCAAAGTTCTTTACATGATAACACACAACGTTGAGGATCTCTGATCACATATTCTAAAATAAATGCATCCATCCAATGTTTTTTCAACACAAAAAAATAAAAAAACCACCAATAAAACCCATTAAAAACATGGGAGATCATCCCCCATTACATGGAAAGAATAATGTGAATAAAAAGATGCCAAACATAGGATAAAATGAAAGAAACTAAGTTAGAACTCACCTTAGGTCACCACAAATCAAAGATAAAAGGACAAGGATTGATTCTCATTGAAGGGATCTTAAAATTCTAAGGGAGGGACCCATTAGTCACTTGGAATGAGAGAGGGAGGCACTTCAGGATATAGGGTTTGTGAAAAACCCAAGCAGATTCACCCTCTAAAGATGTGTTGCATGGGGGATATACATGACATGTAATCCCCTTTCACTCCATGTAATCCTCAAGGTTATTTTTAGGATGAAAAATGCATCACCTCTAATTATTTAAACATAAAAATTTAAAAATTGTGAATCAGACCTGAAAAATATGTGAAACACCCTTTTATGTTGTGTTACTTTTCACAATGTGTATTTTTCCTACTTCTATAATTTTGTATACAAACCCATCCATACCACTTCCAGGACTCCTATAAGCACCACAAGCCTCATAAAAACACAAAGTGTTGGTCTACATGTATCCAGGCCCTTAAATTAGATACCTCTCAATAAATATCATCCTTGAGAATAAGAAAATAGAAAGAAAATGAAAAGGGATCATCTGAACAGCCACCCTGCGAGATAGCTCTCAAATATTTTACTATCTTAGGTGATCTATCACCTAATGTAGAGGAAAATAGTGTAAAACCACACAAAAATTGCAACCATATCATAAAAACTTTTCTAGGAGATATGCATCTCAAACAAGAGTAAATATATAAATAAACAAGAGAAAACCATCTCATAAACCAAAAGGGTCCACATCTACTAGAGAACAATGTTACAAGAGAAGTAATAAACATAAAACATCTTGGGTTACTGAGCCCTCATATGAGACTCACATTCCTAGGTACTATCCTCCATGCCACCATGCATCCACAAGACACGAACCAAGGGAATATCATGCCCAAACAACACCTTCTCCTAGTCTTCATGGATCTCCATAGGTTGCTCTTTGAAGTCTGTATCATCACAAACATTGATCTCACCCCAATAGAGAACATTATAGTTTCCATGAAGATAAAAACAGGGCTACAACAAGTGAAAAGCATTGTGTATCTAGATCATCTATGTGAAAAGTTCTATATGATATTCCACAACTACAACATGATGCAATACCTCAAAATTATCAATAAACTGGAAGAAAGCTTACTCCTAGGACTAAACCGTCACTACCCACAATGAGGAGTTACCTACATGAAAACATGATATCCAATTTTGAATACCAGGGGTCTCCTCCTATGATTGGAATAGGATATATAATGACCCGTTTATACCTTCATCCTCTCAAAAATTACCCAAACCATTTCTATTGTATCCTATACTAGTTCCAACTTGAGAATTTTAGCCTCTCCAACCATGGTCCAACACAATGGACAATAGAAAGATAGTCCGTATAGTTCTTAAAACAGAGCAATAAAAATGGTGGAGTGGAAATTATTATTGTAGGAAAACTCAACCAAGGGTAGGAACCTAATCTATGAGCCTCTAAAATCTTGGACACAAGAGAACAACATGTCTTCAAGATCCTGGACTATCCGCTCTATCCAACCTTCCATCTATGGATGAAAATTAGTGCAAAGTAATAACTAAGAACCAAAAGAATACTGGAGACTACTCTAAAAATTGGAGGTAAAACAAGGATATCTATAAGACATGATCATCCTCAAGACTTCATGGAGTCACACAACCTCCTCCAAATAATACCTAGACAAAACCTCTACTGATATTGACTCCCTAATCACTATAAAGTGGTCTTATATTATCAAATGATTCACTATCACCAATAGAGAATCATAGGCCCCTAAGCCTGAGTTAAACCATTAATGAAGTCTATTGATATATCCTCCCACTTCCATTTCAGAACATCTAATGGTTTGAGTAACCCACCAGGAACACAATGTTTGGCCTTCACATTCTGGAAGACCAAAAATTGAGAAAAAAACTCTACAACTACATGCTTCAACTCAGGCCACCAAAATCAACCTCTAAAAGACCGATACAACTTTTTCACCCCAGGATGTACTGCCAAAGGTGAACTATGTAACTTCTGAATATCTATATCATGCTTCACCAAATGAACAATAATCCTTCCCTAGAACGACACCTAATGTTATCCATCCTCAGACCAACCATCAGGGGAATCACCAAAAATAACTTGGCCCTCTAGAAATCTACCTCAAAATCCCCCAACTAGGACTCCTCCACCTGCTACACCAAAGATGAAAACAATATAATCTAGAAAATAAAACCTCTACCTCCAACCTCTCCCATATCAAAATTTATCACTGAAAGTTATTCCATCACCCTCTAGGAATATCCAGATTCATGCATGAAATCACTACATGACTTTCTACTCAACACATCAGCTAAAAAATTACCCTTACCATGGATATATGAAATCATGAAGTCGTAATATGACAGGAATTCCATCCTGTGATTCTAAAACAAGTTCAATATACACTGTGAGAAGATATACCTCAGGTTTGGTTAGTAAAAACCACAAAATGATCACTGATGAGTAAATTTTGGTATAAATTCAAAGAAAACATCACTTTCGCAAACTCAAGATCATGGGTGGCATAGTTACTCTCTTAAGAAAATAATTTCCATGACCCATATGAAATAATTGATCTTTGTCGCATCAAAAAACATCCCAAGCCAAGATGCATAGTGTAACATAAAATATGAAACTAAAATCCCTCTATTGGAAAAAAATATCTAGAGTATTGACCAAATTTTCATTTAGTTACTAAAATGTTGTCTAATACTATTGATTTCATTAGAACACCTGATACATTCTGGTCAAAGCTGTCAGAAGATTTGAAACCGAAGTGAATTCAGCTACAAACCTCTTGTAATTGGTCATAAGAAAAAGGAAACTCCACACCTATACCACTATCTTTGGGGATTCCAAAGACAAAACTTCATCTATATTTGAAGGATAAAAAAACTCCCTATTGGAATATCACATACCGCAAGAAATAGAATTCATGAGCCTAGAACACAAACTTTGAAAAATTCTTGAAAAACTGCTCATGATGAAGAACTCTCAAAATAACACACAAATTTTTTGCATGATCCTCATCAGACACGATGTACACAAGGATTTCATTATTAAAACCCATGATGAAATTATCTAATAAATTTCAAAATAACAACATTCATCAACCCCTTGAACATATATTGAAAATTCTACACATTGAATGGAATCAAAATGAATTCATAATTCCCACGAAGATAATGTAAAGAAGTATTAGGAATATCTTCATCCCTTTCCAACATTGGATGATATCCTAACCAAAAAATAATTTTTGAGAACCAAATTCCTCTCTTCAACTGATCAAATAAATCATTGTTTGGTAGAAGATGATAGCAGTTCTTCATTATCATTTAGTTCAAGTGATGATAATTGATACAAATTTTCAAACTGCCATTAGAATTTTTTAAGAACAAAACTGGTGCACCCCAAAGTGACACACTTAGATAAAAAAAATCCACACTGTATCAGATCATCAAGCATCACTTGTAGATATCACAACTTAGAAGGAGCCATCCTATACAGAGGCATTGATATATGAGACACACCTAGCTTTATATTGATCCCAAAATTAATCTCCCATCGTGGGGGTAATGCTATAAACTCATCTAGAAAGACATCAGTGTACTCTTCCAAAACCCAAGTGAAAACCAAATGATGAACCTACGATGAGATCAACATCATCTCAACCATCACAGATGATAAGGACATAACATGCCGCTAATATATCTGAGGGTCTCACTCACTGACAAACACTGTTCTCTCTCCATCAACATCATAAAACTCAACCAACCACCTAAATAAATCCATGATATCCTACAACAAATACAACCAATCCATGCCAAGGATGATGTAATATGGTTGTATTTCTAAATAAATGAAGTCTATCCAAGAGAAGTGTGGCCCAAATATTATCTCACAATCTCTATATACTTCACACAAGCTAGGTCGGCCACTAACTGGCATAGTCAATGCCAAGGGTACTAAAATTCTATACACATCATGTCCCAATGAATAGATGAAGGAAGGTAATTTAAAGAAGTGAAAATCTCCAAAATAAAAAAAATTATGAAACCACATATAAAACAAGAAAAGGGTACCTTCAGATACATCTGTCTCACCTGACTCTATTAATTTTAAATCAAGAAGCTAATTAGGACCTGAACCATGGCCTCTATAATCCTACTGATGACCACCAATATAGTGGTGCTATTTTGTATAAGGGTGAGGAGCATATTGGGTATATATTATGCCTACCCCAAATCCTCTATGTTGATCCCAAACTGGACCACCATGTTGCTACTACCTTATCTCAAACTTCCTCAACAATGGAACTTGATGTGGAAAACCTATCACACACTGACTTCTCAAGAAGGTCGGGCACTCTTACCACTAATGACCTTGATCTCCACAAGTAAAATTTGCATCTAATACTTTTTCATAATTTTGAGATCTACCTCCCTTGAAGAGAAAGGATGTTGAGGGATGATACCTACCCCTGACTGATTGAAATATCTTATTCCCAAGAAACTAGGAACCACCAATCACAGATCTACTTCATGAGGAATCCTGGAAACTCCTCTCTTGTGACGACCCAATTCTGGGTAATGTCCTCTCAATAGCCTCTACTCTTTCCAGAACCTTGAGATACATCTTTGTCATAAATGGGGTGACCCAATGCTGGATATCAGGACACAAATACTACTATAAATTTCTCCATTGGCCTCCTCATATAGAAACAAGTATGAAGAATATCACATAATGGTCTTGAAATAGATCCCAAACTTTTGCATGCTAGAGATCCCTAACAAGAGGGTAAGAAACTATTAGTGACTAGTCACCTCCATGGTCTAAGAAAATAACACTTCTCAAAACTGTACTAGGGAAATGTCCGTTGAAACTAATATCTCCTCAAAATCACCAAGGAACAAGAACTACCACTTACATGCTTCTTCACATAGAATCATCACAGCCAATGAACCCAATACTACTTCCAACAAATCAAACTGAAATATATCTCAACCTCATACAACCAGTATTCTGTGACTGCATCTGAAATAGAGTCCTCATACTTCTTTATAATCTTGTGCTAAAACTCTTAGAGTGTCCTCCTCCAAGTGTCCTCATCACCAACAACCACTATGTAATGATCTACTATCACATCCTTCTAAAAATATTTAGTGTGAACCTAATGAGGACGTCGACCTAAATCCATTACTATAAAAATAAAAACATTTTAAAACTCTTAAACCATAAAATATGAAATATTGAAAATTCATTAATTACTTATTTTTTATTTTGTTTAAGGTTTTAACCTATCCCAAGGTCTACCCATTTCAAACAAAAGAACAAATAATAATGATACATGATCATTTCCTAGGTGTATACCCTACTACCCATATCACATAATTTGGTAGGATTAGTAAACTTAATGTTACTTGCCTCAGATCAAAGGGGTCCATAAATAATCAAGTCTTATCCAGTCACCCATGTTTACATTGCTGACTAAACTTAGTTGTCACAGTTTCCTTATCAACCCATAAAACCTCAACTATTCCAAACTCTAAACTCCATCTTATCTGTCAAACCTAAAATTTTAAAACTACTTGGTCATGAACACCTCCCCAAAAAGATAACACAATGAGGTGAGATAGATGGTGATAGCTAGTGTCCTATCTATAGTATTTCCCAGGTTGGATACTATCACATAGGGTATAATAAACATGCATATGGGAGGCATTACCCTCTAAGAGAAACATAAGAAAGAGGGAGATGAGAAGGATAAAACAAACAAAACCTTCTTATATATATATATATAAATGAAATCCCCAGTGAAAACATGAAATGTTACATAGTACTAAACAACTAAAAGGAAAACTGTAAGTACCAAAAAGGTAAAGATGACAGAGACCACAATTCCCAAATAGCTCCTACAAAACTGTGATCTAGTAATATTCATCCCAAACTCCAACCTAATCCACCTAACATGAATAATAGTTTATATATATGTATGGTGAGAATAATATTATACTCAGTAGGATCCTCCCTAGAGTCTCTCATGTAAAAGATAAAGAAATCATGCTAAATCATAGTGAACAAAAATGAATCTAACTCATCACCTAAACAGGAATACTATGTTCCCAGCCTCACCATGGCTAAATCTCTCTAAGTATCACATAATGAGAGAATATAATATATTAATGAAACCTCAAGGGTACCCCACTCCAACTTCCCCATTGGTTTTCATCTCTACCCCACCATTGAATGCCATAATCTATCTCCCACTAAAAATAATCCATCCCGAAAACACCTGGGCTAGGAATCAAAACATGTACCTCATTCATCACATATTCACATCATCCCAACATCTATATATATTAACCAAGTATTTTCTAGGATCCTCCACAACTAATGTGATGTATATCAAACATTGGGTATTATACCTTAAACCATTACAACCCATACACCGAGTATGTACCTCAAGCAATTATAGAATATACCCATAATATGTATATTAATTATTTGGTTACTATATACGGTAATAAATGTGTGTGAAATAAAAAAAATCCATCACATCCCTTTATACAAATATATGAGAAAACTAACCACCATGTGTACTATCACCAGTAACTACCAAGCGAAGAGAGTGGAGCCAAAGGGAGTAGCTAACTATCCATCTTCCCATAGGGATTTTGAGGAAACTAACTCATAGATTCCATTGGGCGTCAGTTGTTCTAACCATCATTGGTGGGGTAGTGTATGAAATAACTAAATTTACATGATATATAGCTCAAAAATACACTATGGGTACAACATAGTCTTAAAATAAACACTAGCTACAATTTCTCAGACTCCCTACATCCAATGATAAAACTATATATCCTATAAGCTTACTAGAATATATAATATAGCTATATTAATTACTTATTTTTCTTTTGAGAATTTACTTCCATTAATTAATTTGTTATAAATTAATAAACTATTAACACTATTCCACATTACATTACATTGTATTATGTTAATAATTAGAGTAAATTCCATTTCCTTAAAGCATTAAAAACTAAGTCCATGTATTATTGAGATTAACATCTTTTAAGCATTTTCATTTCTTCATCAAATAACCCATGGGTTAAGAATTATTCAATCATTATTAGAATTATTCTGTAAACCAGGTACTATAGGAAAACCATCTTGAACTACCAGCATGAGAAAACATGAATCCAAGCATATCCAGCTACCTCAAGCAACCAGGAAAGAAATGTAGATAAAACCAGACACTCGACCATCATCCATTAAATGGATTCATAAGCGAGCATACCATCTCTTAGAATCTCATCAACGGGTAATACAATATTTAAACTATTCCATCACCTCCATTTCCATCCACAAAACCCACATGCATATATCTATTCATCTCACCATCAGAGTTTTCAACTACATCCACATCATCCGGGCCTACCTGCCCACAAATATCACATCATCCATCTTGGGCTCAACCATACAAGGATCATATCACATACAGGACTCCCCAGACCATATAATTCATCCCAAGATCATCTATTTCAGGATCATATAACAATTATCATATATGTATCACATCAAAAAACAACCGGAATAAACAATCAATTGACTTGGAGATTAATCCCTCAAAATAAGGCATTTACACTTCTCATGAAAATGAGATCTCATGGATCCAAAATAAGACACTTGGACTTCTTGAGAAAATAGAAAGATCAAGCCCTAGAAAATTATCTTTGTCACACAAATAATTCTTATTCCATCTTGAATTAATGGATTCATTATTTAAAGGTTCCAACTATGGGAAACCTATGGAATTAAGATATAATAATCTATCAAAGGAAAAACTTGTTCTTAGCATTTGTTTCTGGTTTCAACAACCTAGAGAAGTATCATTATCAATTAACATTCCTTCTCAATAATTATAATAAAACATAAACATGATTCACATTATATATCAATTATATTAATCATATAGAAGATAAATTTCAATTAAACATGCACATTGCATCAATTTGATTATCATCAAATTACATTAACCACCTGAGTTCATGTAACAACCTGAACTTTTTAATAATTTTTGTTTTCTAGTTTTGTGTGTTATTTTATTTTATACTCAACAAAACTATTTCATTTAATAAAATGAGTATAATTAAAATGAGACCATTTGGTTTCGGCTGTTATATGACCATTGGTCAATATGACCATTGGGAACTAAACTCTTAGTGTTGCGATTATTGTTTATAAATACAGGTGATCTTGGTTAATTAATACAGAGAGAAGATTTGATGGCCTCCTCTAGTAAACTCGGGTCTTTCGAAGCCCATCAGACTAAACTTGGGAAGAAGGTAGCACCACTAGGCTTTTCTCTAGACCAAACCCAAGATGAATATTATTATGTGAAGCTGGAACGAAATCACCTTCGAGAGAAGTTCAAGTTGATAGAAATCACCATTCGAGCAATTTGGCTGAGTCGTCCCAAGATTCTATCACCATAACACACCTTACACTTAGGTCCTATACTGGTGTTTTAAGGGGCTATGTAACAAGACCTTAGCTGCTTTATGTAATCAATTGATATAAATAAAAATTGTGATTTCTTTTTATGGTGAAGTTTGTGAATTTTCAAATGTCCGGATAAATATAGTTTGCATATTATTGATGAATTTTAGAAAAAGGATATTTTAAAATATTTATGTAAAACTTAAATAATTAAAAATGTGTAATGATTTTCAAAAAATAGTCTTCTACAGTTATGTTCAGTAAGAAATTTAGAGTCTAATAAGATCAGTTTAATTTTTGATGAATAGTAAAGTATGAATAGTGATTTTACACTTATGATTAGAAATGTGATCAAATGGATTATGTAACCTCACTTAAGAAAGTATTGATATAATTTAGGCACCTTGATTAAGTAATTCTATTCAATAAAATACGTAAATAACTATTTCAAAAATTATTGGCTATGTATTAGTTTTTCAGTTGAATAGTGTTTTTTATTTAAAAATTAAATCAAAAATATTTAGAAAATTATTTTCATAAAATGGAGTTCATTTTTGAAATCAGAACATCGATATTTGGTTAAGGTGAATTTTTGGGATTTTTCTGAAATAGTTGAATTTTCAGTGAATAGTGTTTTATTTGAAAAATAAATTAAAAATATTTAGAAAATTATTTTCATAAAATGGAGTTCATTTTTAAAATCAGATAATTGATATTTGGTTAAGGTGATTTTTTGGGATTTTTCTGAGAAAGTTGAATTTTTGGTGAATAGTGAAAATACAGTTTTGAGTTTCGGGTGTTTAATGAAATCATTAAGGATGTAATAATTATGAAATAATTCTGGTCGACTTATGAATAGTTATATAAGGTATGAAGTTTCCCAAGTGTCCAATACCATGGGAAAATAACATGGGAAAGCCCATGGTTTTTCCAATACCACCGATGAGGTGTCCCTTGGCAATTAATGCTTTGTTCCCTCACTCCTCCTAAAAATACCAAGCCGTTCCCTTATTAATTTCATTTCCAAATCCTTTACAACGTAGTTATGGTCTATTTTCCTCCCAAAGAGTCCTCCCAATGTTCCCTCAAGCCTCCCAAGGTCCCTACCTTCACGCTTTTGAAGTTACTCTTCAAGGTAAGGGACCCTTTCACCCTTCTCTTTTTCAGCCATGACTTTCTTTATGTCGTATCTTCTAGTTTCCATCTATTTTTGTTGAGGGTATGTTATTATATGTTATAATTACTTTCCATTTCATGTGTAATTTTTTAGAGTCCCTTTCTTTTCTCATAAATTTGTTTTATGAATTTTTATGTGACGCTGTTAGGCTGCCGAATGTTTCGTAAAAAAAATCGCATCTTATCTTTTCTTTCTTGTTTCCTTTTCATGTGGTATGTCATTCAAATATTAATACCATGATATTATTAAGTACCCATACTATATTATGAATTATTTATGAGTGGGTGACCCTTGTCCCCTCTCTTTTCAATGTTTTCTAAAACCATGTTATATAGCCGTTATGCTGTAGAAATTTCATCTCAAAATTTCTATCCCTTTCTCTCAAGAGATTCTATTGTTTGTTTATGTGAATACCTAGACCTATTTAGTTTCTATGGGTGTTCATAAATATTTAAAAATTATATATTTTATTCTTTAATTTACTTACATATAACCCTCACTCCCTTTCCATGGGTTATAAATGACATAATGATCTCATTTTTAAGTAATTTTTAAACGTCATGATTTTGACATGAAACCAATTTCTTTGATTCTATTTGGGTTATTTATGAAATGTTTGTTATGATATATGTGGATGACATGAATGTAAAGACATATTATGGGTGCTCCCTGATAGCGCTCCAATGCATTGGGTAAATAATTAATCTCTGGAGATG
Source organism: Viscum album (assembly GCA_963277665.1). Lineage (NCBI taxonomy): Eukaryota > Viridiplantae > Streptophyta > Magnoliopsida > Santalales > Viscaceae > Viscum > Viscum album. The sequence goes on along the minus strand of OY728150.1, from coordinate 797,630,390 downwards.
ACAAGTTTCATGATACCTTGGTGAATAACCTTGGTAATTTTTATGACACCTTGGGGATGGAAATTAATGATATGTTCATGAATGTTTAAATGAAATTTTTTAGCCACATATTCAAGTTATGTTACAAGTTCTTTTCATCATGATATTCCTATTCTTCCATTTCTCATGTCTTTATGTTTTTATTCAAGTTCTTATTGATATCACAAGTACACTAATTCCCTTGTTTATCCTTACTAGTCCTTCTTCTCAACCTTTCTTTAGATGCATGTCTCCAGGATATGAGATGAAGTAATTGTACTTAGGATGGTCTTATTATGAAGCCTTAAAAGTGTATTAGAATAATTTTTTATGTTGTATTCAAGTTTTATTGTTCCTGATTTCTAAGACACTAGTCTTTAAAGATCTTCTGTATGTAAAATGTAATGAAAAGTTATGTATTAAAAAGAAGAGATGATATAGTTGGTATCAAAGGACAGATTAGTTATTTATGGAAATTAGGATATGAAAACTTTAGGAAGAACCCTATATAAAAGTTTAAATTTAGGAAAAATTCCTGGTATTTTGGTGAGTATAGAGTTAGTGTTTTATCAAACAAATACATCCCTATCTGGATATGAGTAGGTAGAGGCGGCTCTGACACAATTGTACATAGGGGTAAAATCTAAAAACACCGCTTTGAGAAAGACTTGAATGGGAATTGGTGTATGATAACATGAATTTCTTAACTCTTGGTTACGACACTCCCAAGGGATATGTTTGGTTAATCTCATGATTTTTATGAATCATTATGAAGGAATTATAGATAAATTTAATTTTTTAAGCATGAAGTTTTAAGACATAAAACCCTTTATAGTTAAAAGATTCACAAATGAAATAAGTTTCTCACTAAGGTTTTACTCTTTTAGAAAATGGAATGCAATAGAAGGAACCATTCAAGTGGTGACCTCAATGGAACATGCACTGATGGCCCTCCGATGGAAGCCGGAATGGAAAAGTTCATGAAAATGATGAACCATCTGACTCAAGTTATGGGAAATAACTTGAATCATGCTGAGATACCGATATCACTGAAAAGGGAACAACATTCTGTTGAGTTATTTATGCTTCAACGACCAACAACCTTCAGTGGATCGACTGACCCATTGATTGCTGAGTAGTGGATCAGCTCCATCAAGAAGATCTTTTCCGTGCTATGTTGTTTAGAGCAAGAGAAGGCCACCCCAGTTTTCTATCACTTAGAGGGAGAATATGATCAGTGGCACGAACTGATAAAAAACATGTTTCAAAGAGTGGAAGTTGAATCTATGGAGTGGTAAGAGTTTAGAGAGATATTTTTCAATAAGTATTTCCCTCGTTCCATGACAAAAAGAATGGAGAAGGAGTTTCTCGAGCTGAAGCAGAAGGAGAATGAATCTGTGGGAAGCTACGAGATGAACTTCAAATGGCTTTCATGATATACCTCTAGAATTTCCATGGATCTAAATGGTAAGGTTGATAGATTCTTTGTTGGACTGAGACCTCATCTACAGAAGAATCTAACCAACCGAGACTATGATAGCTATGAGGAGATCATGCGGAGTGTGATGAAAGCTGAGCTAGAGATTGGTGAGATGCAATGGTATCATAAATCAAATGAAAATAAGAGATTGTTAGAGCCAAGCTTAGGGATGAGATTCGATCAAGGAAGAGGAGGCAAGCAAGTACAACTTCCCACGTGTAATAAATGTCGGAAGAAGCATTCGGGGAACTGCCTACTCAGGAGTGGGAAGTGCTACAAGTGCGGTAGAGATGGCCACATTGCGAGGAATTGTCATGGTGAGGTGAAACCTCAACTTCCAAACACAAATGACAAGGGGAAGATGGTGCATTCCCTACCTGATGTCTAGTGCTTCAAGTGTGGACAACATGGGCACTTTTCCAATCACTGTCCAAATCTGAGGGCATTGGAGGGGAACCACCATCAGCCTCAGAAAAGGCCAAGGGATCAAATCCGTTCTTTTTCTATCATGATAGCTGAAGTTGAAGCTCCGAAATATGTAGTAGCAGGTACTCTTATTGTCTTATCAAAGCTAGAAAATACTTTGTTTGATTCTGGTTATACACATTCCTTTCTTTCCTCTAAGTTTGCAAAGAATTTAGAATCAACCCTCAATTTTCTAAAAGTAGAGTTATCAGTCAAGACTACTGGTGGGACCATCCACGCATCATCAATGTTTAGAAACTCTAGTATTTACTTTAGTGAGAACAATCTTATCACAAATCTAGTAGTCATTCCCATGCTGGAATTCGACGTTATACTAGGGATGTACTGGCTCTCAAAGTATAATGCTAAGATCAATTATAGAAGCAAGGAAATATCATTAGTATTGAATGGAAAACCTACTATTATCTTCCAAGGAGAGATATCTCAACCTGGTATTTGTCTAAAAGAACCCCCTATATCTTTCTTTATGGAGTTGATTGGTGAAGAAGGAGAAGGAGATGAGAGTTTAAGGATATAAAGTGTCCCCATCATCTAGGAATATATTGATGTATTTATTGAGGAGTTGCATGGACGTCCCCTTAAAAGAGAGGTAGAGTTATCTATTGAGCTCGTACCTGGATCTCATCCAATATCAAAGACCCTGTATAGGATGGAAAATGTGGAGATGGAGGAATTGAAGAAACAACTCCAAGATCTTTTTGAGAAGAGGTTTATCCGACTGAGTGTGTCTCCTTAGGGAGCACCAGTTCTCTTTGAGAAGAAGAAATATGGATCAATGTGGATATGCATTGATTATAGAGAACTGAATACGATCAAAATGAAGAACAAATACCCTCTTCCAATAATTGATTACTTATTTGACCAACTTTGTGGGGCTCAATTTTTCTCTGAGATTGATCTTCAATCTGGTTATCATCAATTGAGGATGAAGAAAGAAGATATTCCAAAAGCTGTATTCTGATCAAGATATTGGAATTATGTGTTTGTTGTTATGCCATTCGGACTAACTAATGCACCTACTCTTTTTATGTATTTGATGAATAGAAGCTTTAAGGACTAACTTGATAACTTTGTGGTCGTTTTTATTGATGATATTCTGATATATTCCAAAAGTTTCGAGGAGCATGAGGATCATATAAGGGCTATTTTACAAACACTACAGAAGGAGAGGCTTTTTGGGAATTTTAGTAAATGTTAATTATGGTTACAACAAGTTTCTTTCTTGGGGGCACATTGTTACCAATGAAGGAATCACAGTTGACCCTGAAAAGACAAAAGTTGTAGAGGACTGGCCTCAACCTACAACAATAACTGAGATTCATAGTTTTCTTGGATTATCAGGATATTATAGGAGGTTTGTGAAAAAAATTTCATGACTTTCTAATCCATTAACCAAGATAACTCGAAAATGGTTCAAGCTCATCTGGACAATGGAGTGTGAGGAAAGTTTCCAAGAGGTGAAGAAGATATTGGTTATTTCACCCATGTTAACTCTACCCTCAAGTGGATAAGGATTCATTATTTTTAGTGATGCATATATAAAAGGTCTTGGGTGAATCCTCATGAAAAATTACAAGGTCATTGCTTATGCATCTCAACAGTTGAAGACTCATGAGAAAAATTATCCTATGCATGATCTGGAGCTGGCTGCGGTCGTTTTTGCTCTGAAGATATGGAGGAACTATCTTTATGGGGATAAATGTGATATATACACAGACCATAAAAGATTGATGTATATTTCCACACAAAAGTAATTGAACACGAGACAAAGGAGATGGTTGGAGCTTCATATAGACTATGATGGTTCAATTCATTATCATCTCGGAAGAGAAAATAAAGTTGTTGATGCATTAAGTAGAAAAGACCAAGTTGTTCTTTCCATGATGAGGATTCAAAAAGATCCTTTGATCAATGACCTAGTAAAGCTGGACATGGGAATTATTAGGGAATGGACATCATCAACCCTAACCCAAATGATTTCTCAACCGTCATTACTAGATAATATCAAGAATGCTCAGAAAGAAGGTCCTTTGTTGCAGAAAAAGTTTGAGGCTATAAAGGATGGGAAGTTTCCTGAGTTCAATATTGATCATGAAGGTGTACTAAAATTTCATGCAAGACTATGTGTTCCACCTATTCTGGAAATAAAAAAGGAGCTGATGGATGAAGCTCATAGCTCTATTTTCTCTATACATATGGGAAGCACAAAAATGTATAGGGACCTTCGTGATAATTTTTGGTGAGATAATATAGAAAGGAAGATTTCTGACTACAGTAAAAGGTTCCTAGTCTGTTAGCAAGTGAAGGCAGAGAGACAACTTCCTAAAGGGGTGTTGCAACCACTACCCATACCAGTATGGAAGTGGTACAATATCACTGTGGACTTTGGCACTTGTCGTTAGAGAACATCCAAAGGAAACAATGCGATATGGTTTATTATAGACCGTGTCACCAACACTGCCCATATTATCTCCATTTGGTAAGATTTCTCTCTTGATAAACTTGCCAGGATTTACATGAAGGAAGTGGTATGGCTGGATGGAGTTCCACTTTCTATTGTATATGATCATGATCCAAGATTCACATCAAAATTCTGGAGAAGTCTTCACCATGCTCTAAACACTGAATTGAATTTCAGTAAGGCCTATCACCCCAAACTGATGTCCAATCTAAAAGGACTATTAAAACACTCAAGGACAGACTGAGAACGTGCTCAATAGAATTTAAGGGTGGATGGGATCAACATCTTCCTTTAGTTGAGTTCTCTTACAACAATAGCTTCCACTCGAGCATTCAAATGACACCCTATGAAGCTATATATGGGAAGCGATGTAGAACTCCTACTTGTTGGGATGAAGTTGATGAGATAAAGCTTCTTGGGCCTGATCTTGTGCAAGAGATGACAGAGAAAGTCCATTCCATCCAACAACACATTAAGGCAGCTCAGAGTCGACAAAAGAGCTATGATGAGACCCATCGAAGGGACTTGGAGTTTCATGTCAGTGACAAGGTATTTCTTTGATTTTCACCTTAAAAGACAGTCATGAGGTTTGGGAAGAAAGGTAATATTAGCCCTAGGTACATTGGCCCCTATGAAATCCTTGATCGCTTGGGAGCAGGGGCCTATCGACTTGCACTTCCTCCAAATCTAGCACAATTTCATGATGTCTTTCACGTATCCCTCTTGAGGAAGTACATACTTGACCCTTTACATGTACTAAACCAAGGGGTGGTACAACTGGAACATGACCTCTCTGATGAAGAGCAGCCAGTAGAGATCTTGGATCATAGATACAAGGTTCTACGCAACAAGACTACCCACCTTGTTTAGGTGTTATGGAGGAACCACAAATATGAAGAAGCCACGCGAGAACCATAGGAGTCTATGAGGCAGATGTACCCACACCTTTTATCCTCTAAGGGTATGAGTTAAAAATTTCGGGGATGAAATTTCTTAAGGGGGGAAGAATGTAACGACCCAAACTTTTTAATAATTTTTGTTTCCTAATTTTGTGTGTTATTTTATTTTATACTCAACAAAACTATTTCATTTAATAAAATGTGTATAATTAAAATGAGACCATTGGGTTTCAACTATTATATAACCATTGGTCAATTTGACCATTGGGAACTAACCTGTTAGTGTTGCGATTATTGTTTATAAATACAAGTGATCTTGGTTAATTAATACATAGAGAAGATTTGATGGCCTCCTCTAGTATAATCGGGCAGTTCGAGGCCCATCTGATTGAACTTGGGAAGAAGGTAACACCACTGGGCTTTGCTCTAGAAAAAACCCAAGCTGAACTTTATCGTGTGAAACTAGAACAGAATCACCTTCAGGAGAAGTTCAAGCTGATAAAAATCACCACTCGAGCAATGTTGGTCGAGCCACCCCAAGATTCTATCACCATAGCACACCTTACACTTAGGCCCTCTACTGGTGTTTTAAGGGGCTATGTAATGAGACTTTAGCTACTTTATGTAATCATTTGATATAAATAAAAATTGTGATTTCTTTTTATGGTGAAGTTTGTGAATTTTCAAATGTCCGGATAAATATAGTTTTCATATTATTGATGAATTTTAGAAAAAGGATATTTTAAAATATTTATGTAAACCTTAAATAATTAATAATGTGTAATGATTTTCAAAAAATAGTCTTCTACAGTTATGTTCAGTAATAAATTTAGAGTCTAATAAGGTCAACTTAATTTTTGATGAATAGTAAATTATGAATAGTGATTTTATGCTTATGATTAGTAATGTGATCAAATGGATTAAGTAACCTCACTTAAGAAAGTATTAATATAATTTAAGCACCTTGACTAAGTAATGTGATTCAATGAAATAGATAAATAACTGTTTAGGAAATTACTGGTTAAGTATTAGTTTTTCTAGGTGAATAGATTTTTTATTTAAAAATTAAATTAAAAATATTTAGAAAATTATTTTCATAAAATGGATTTTATTTCTAAAAATAGAGCATCGATATTTGGTTAAGGTGAATTTTTGGGATTTTTCTAAAATAGTTGAATTTTTAGTGAATAGTGTTTTATTTAAAAATTAAATTAAAAATATTTTGAAAAATATTTTCATAAAATGGAGTTCCTTTGTAAAATCATAGCATCGATATTTGGTTAAGGTTAATTTTTGGGATTTTTCTGAGAAAGTTGAATTTTTGGTGAATAGTGAAAATACAGTTTTGAGTTTTGGGTGTTTAATGACATCATTAAGGATGTAATAATTATGCAACAATTCTTGTCAACTTATGAATAGTAATATAAGGTATTAGGTGTCCCAAGTGGTCAATATAATGGTCAAATACCATGGGAAAGCCCATGGTTTTGGCAATACCACCGATGAGTTGTCCCTTGGCAATTAATGCTTTGTTCCATCACTCCTCATATAAATACCAAGACATTCCCTCATTCATTTAATTTCAAAATCCTCCCCAATGATGTTCTGGTCTCTTTACCTCTTAATTAGTCCCCCCAAGGTTCCCCCAATCCTCCCAAGGTCCCGACCTTTAAACTTTGGAAGTTACTCTTCAAGATTAGAGATCCTTTCACCCTCCTCTTTTAAGTCATGACTTCCTTTATGTTGTGTCTTCAAATATACATCTCTTTATGTTGAGGCTATGTTATTATATGTTCTCATTTCTGTCCATTTCATGTCTAATTGTTGAGAGACCCTTTCCACTCTCATCAATTTGTTTTTTGAATTTTTAAGTGGCGCTGTTAGGCTGTCAAATTTCTCGTAAAAGAAATCGCATCTTCTCTTTTATTTCATGTTTCCTTTTCATGTGTTATTTCATTAAAATATTCATACCATGATCTTATTCAGTACCCATACTGTATTATTAATTATTTATGAGTGGGTTACTCTTGTCCCCTCTCTTTTCAATGTTTTCTAAAACCATGTTATATAGCCGTTATGCTGTAGAAATTTCGTCTCAAAATTTCAATCTCTTTCTCTCAAGAGATTATATTGTTTGTTTATATGAATACCCAGAACTATTTCGTTTCTATGGGTGTTCATAAATATATAAAAAATATAAATTTTATTATGTAATTTACATACACATAACCCTCACTCCCTTTCCATGGGTTATAAATGACATAATGATCTCATTTTTAAGTACTTTTTAAACGTCAGGATTTTGATATGAAACCCATTTCTTTGATTCTATTTGGTTTATTTATGAAATGTTTTATTATGATCTATGTGTCTCACATTAAATTAAATAAATATTAAGGGTTTTCCTTGATATCTCTCTAATTCATTGGGTAAAGAATTAATCTCTAGAGATGACAAGTTTCACGATACCTTGGTGAATAACCTCAGTAATTTTTATGACACCTTGGGGATGGACCTTGGTGATATGTTCATGAATGTATAAATGAGATTATATAGCCACATATTCAAGTTATGTTCCAAGTTATTTTCATTATGATATTCTTATTATTCCTTTTCTCAAGTATTTATGTTTTTATTCAAGTTCTTATTGATATCACAGGTACACTGATTCCCTTTTTTACCCTTACTGGGCCTTCTGCTCATGCTTTCCTTTGATGTATGTATCCAGGATATGAGTTGCAGTAATTTTACTTAGTATGATCTTATAATGAATCCTTACAAGTAGATTAGAATAATATTTTATGTTGTATTCAATTTTTATTATTCTTAATATCCACTAAACTAGACTTTAAAGATCTTTTGTATGTAAAATGTAATGAAAAGTTTTGTATTAAAAAGATGGGATGATATATTTCAAACACACCTATTCTTTAATTTTTCAGTACAATTAATTATTAATTAATTTTATATTTACATTCATTAATAATTTCAATATGCTACTCCAAGAATAACAACATGATAAAAACACATTTAACCTAGATATCATGCTATTTAGAAAAATAGGAGGCAAACCACTATCATGGTATAAAGAAAAAATATCATTAACATGGGATCTCTATCAAATTTATTAATCTGGTTTAATAATTATTAGGTTAATTTTATTTACATATAATGGTCTAATGCATGATAAATTTATGATTTCATGTAAATTAATAGAGAGGCATTAAATACCCTACCTCAAAATCCATCGATGTTCTTCACATGAGAGCAGACCTCATCACAGATCCATGATAACCTCTCCCACAAGAACTACATTAATTTGAGGATTCCACACCACAAATGTACTAAGAAAACCAATAAACCCCCATTAGAAACATGTTATATCATCATTCAAATCATGTAAAGAATAACAGGAGGAAAATGAGACAGAATGAATGCGAAACAACAAAAAACAGAGGTAGAACTCCCATTGGGTAACCAAAGATCAAAGATTGAAGGCCAATGATTTATTCCTATTAAAGGTATCACAAAACTCCAAGGGAGGGAGTTTATGGTTTCCTAGAATAAGAGAGGGAGTAATTGTAGGCCATAATATTTGTGAAAATCCAAAGCGGTTGTGCACTTTAAATATGTGCTAAACAAGGTATTTACACAATGTGCAATCACCTTTCATGTAGTTTAATCCTCTGTGTCAAATTTTTTTCCAAAAATTCATATCCTTTTATTATTTAACCCCAAGAATTTATAGATCATGAACTGAACATACAAATTTTGTGAACCACCCTTTCACATCATGTAATTTTACATAACATGAATTCTTACTACTTATAGACTTTTTCAGAATAAACCCTACAGACCAATTCCAAGATTACTTCAAGCACAAAAATCCTTATAAACACACAAAGTATTAGTCCACATGGATCCGGGTCCTTATACCACCACTACAATTTTATCATAGTAAAATGTGATAATATATTTACTACTTTGTACCACATAAAGATCTTCGAAAAAGTTGTGAATCCATACTATTTACTTGGATACATCATAATTTTTAATATACCTAGACTCTACTATATAATTAGAATAAACTAGATTCTTTGAAGTTTTCTAGATCCCAAATCATCCATTAAGTCAAAAGACATATCCATACTATGAATTTAGATCATTCCAATCAGTTTGAGAGCTAGAATTTGTGTCAACTCTGATAACTTTCTCTTAATCTCCTCCATACACCAGGATCATATATTTTTTATGCCTCAGATACTTAAAGATATCCATAAAATCATTCCAATTTTGTTCACCTGGATGTTCTTAATATCGTTATACCATTATCAATGCATATGTAATACTGAGCCTCACACATAACAAAACATACATGATATATCCTATCAGAGAATCTTTTGAGACATTACCCATTATCTCTCTTTCAACATATGTATGAGGACACATTTTTTTTGGAAATATGTATACCATGTTACACTGTAACCAATACACTCTTATATTGTTTTGTGTTTAACCTCTTTAGTATCTTTTCAATATATGTACATTGAATTTGTCATGAATCGCTTAGCAAAGGTTTAAGTAAAACATGGAAAATTTGAATTTTTCCTCATAGGTGTCTTTTGAAGGGTAACATGGAAATGTATACTTTCAAAATATCTCAAATAATTTTTTTACCACTCTTTTGGACATGAAATAGGGTCTTTACCCTAAGATAGGTGTGGTGGAATTTTGAGACAATCAATTTTCTGCAGAATATTTAATATTTAATTAATTAAATATTACCCATTCACTCATGGGAATTTTAGTGGTATATTAAATCTAAGTATGTTATTTGATTTCTTTTTTGGTGTTTGGAGGAGTTCAGAGGAGTTTTTGGGAGTTTTCAATGGAAGCTGGAGCTATAGTAGAGTTGCTTTATGAAATACAATGGTGTAAATGTATCACACGAAATGTAATGGTGGTTCATGGATTGTGTAGATGAGTGGTTCATGGATTGTAAATGACTAAGGGGTATCCCATAAAAACATGTACATTTCTTTTAAGTGGTATTCATGAAGGGTAACAAATTTGGGTGTAAAATACTTTGTATGGATTTATTTTTTTAATAAACTTAGAAATTTATGGAAATATGGGATTTAAAACAGTGCAATGTTTACACAACCTAAAACATACTAGATTACATGTTTAAAGTCCCTTTTTTGTCCAAATTTATTTTAATTTAGCTGCTTCAATTATCTCTTCTTTTAAAAGATCCCTAAGTACCCAGAGGAGTTCTCCAATCCCTATTCCTACTTCTTTGATCCTTTGGTTTCAGTGTATTGATATTAGCAATATCTAGTATGATATTCTCCCTTTCATGGTTAGTTTTCTTCCATTATTTTTATGGGGATTCACCACGGCGATGTTATTTTGTTTTGGGTTTTGTGTTTGGTTTCATTTTAATGATCTTTAAGTGCAGTATAGGTTGATCTATACTATCTCGTGGTGTGGTTGTGGTTGGCGGGTGTGTCATCTTCCCCATGTGGTGCACAATGAGTTGGAAAGCTTCTTTGAGGTAGGGAATCCCTCATTTCTCTTTATTGTGTATCATGTGGTAGGGGATTGATCATTTTTATCTATGGTATATGGTTGTTCTTGAATAATAAAAGATAAATATTTGGTTGAATTGAAATTGATGCTAAAATGGGTTTCATTTTAATGTTTTTATAGCTTTATGATTATTGTGATATTGTAATTATACAAGCGTGATGCCCTGCTGAAAATTGTTGTCATTGGGAGATTTTTTTACGATGGATGATATGTGTTGTGACTGCTGATATTGTTGTTATTTGTGTGATATCACCCTAAAATGGAAATTAACTAACCACTTAAGATTTAACTAATGAATTGATTTCCTGAAGATTTATTGATTATGTGATAAAAAACTAAAATAAATTTAAATGTGATAAAATTCTTTTGTTAAATATGTAAAATGATCCTTGATGTGATATGATGTGAGTAATTTCTTGTTTGGAAGTGATTTGTGGCTGTGATGGGGTTCAGTTGATATGTGGTTGTCTGGACGTGTTTTTGGGATGGTGAGGAGGTTGTTTGTTTGGCCATGATTTTGGGAAAATGTGGTGGTTGTTTTTTTGGCCATGCTTTTAGAGTAGTAAGGCGGTCTGTTGTTTGGATAAGATTTTGGGGCGGTGAGGTTGTTATTTTTTGGAAATTTTTTTGGGAAGGTGGTGTGATAGTATGATGGGGATGTTCAGATTATTTTGAAATGTGGTTTCTTTGTTCTAGACTCCCAGGTAGTGATGGAATAATTATTTTTTCAATAATGATTTAAATGACAAGTGTTGGTTTTGGTAATGGGTTGAAAATAGCCAATGAATAATTAAATGATAGGTTGTGTGGTTATATGTGGTTGATGCAAAATAATGAAATGAATGGGCATGATAATTGAAATTGGTGGGAAATGTGAAATGGTGTTTGTGGATTGTTGTGAAGTGTTATGTATTTAAAGGTGACATAAAAAGTGAAAAATGTTGTGAGTTGGTTAGTGTTTTTTTGTGAACCCATAAGGTGGTATTTTGTGTGGCAATATGTATATAATTTTATATTACTTGTTATTTCTTTATGCACCCCACTACATCGATCAATATGTGTTCACAACCAGATTGTAATGCATGGGGTGTTTTCCCAACATCTGGTGAGGAGTACAGATGGTTGGGTACCCTCTCTTTCCCACTCTCCCTTCTAGGTGAGGTAGGTATTTCATTGGTTGTGATGGTTGGAGGTCCGTTAGTTCATTAGAAGGTGGTTACGATAGCCCATGTGTTTTATAGTGAGATGAAATATGACCATTCTTGTGGGGTGGTTATTGTGGAGGACATTCATGATAGGAGGAGTGCATGAGGTTGATGTTCTACATTTTCATGACACCCTACTAATCTGGTTAAGGAATTGGGTTTGACATGATAACCTAGGTGTCTGAGGGTGAGATGACATGTGACTGTGCTTGTGGGATGGTGGCCCAAGTGTTTATGGGTGTGATGTGATAAGATCGTGTTTATGGGGCAGTGTGGTATGTGGAAGAGATAAGAGTGCTCAGGTGTATGACTTTGGGGTGCAAGATCATCATACCATTAGAAAAGTGGTGTGGGGTACACTTATCGATGTGATTCTTGTTATATTATATTAATTGGGTTGAGTTATTTGGTGAGAATTCCTTGCTGATGATGGGATGGATTGTTGACCTCTTTAGGTGTTGTTGGTTCTTCTGTTTTCTCATAGGTGCATTTGTTTGATTCTTTTATATGTTCATGAGATTATTTAGTTTTCTTACTAGGTATACTTGTTTTCTCTCCTTACTTATATAAACTATTTTCAGGTTTTCAAGAGGACTTTGTCGACCCTGTTGGACATTACTTGCTCAGACCCCTAGATAATTTCTGTGTCGCTACTTTATTTTTTGTTTTGGGTATTTACTTTGGAGAATTTTACCTCTATCATTTTTATTTATACATTCATTGTGGGATAGTTTTTAGTTTATTTTATATTATTTAATGGTGTTTCTATTAGATGATTCATATTATCTCCTGATATTATTTTCACTATAGAGGGTAATACCTCCCATACCTAATATTTTTATACCCTTAGTTGTAGTCTCTAAACCAGGGCCTACTGAAGGTTGGACTCGGGGTTATTTTATCTCTCCTCTCATTGCGGTATCTTTGGTGGGAGGGTGTTAGGAGATAATGGGATCAAAGGTAATGGTTGAGAGATAGGATAGTGTTTGGAGTTAGGCACAGTGAGGATTTCATGGGTTGGTATGAAAACAGTGCTAGTTCACCTTGGTGTGGGACATAGGCCTGGGAGATCAGCTAGGAAACTAGATTTTAGCCCCCCCTAGGATCCAGTGTATGAAATTTGATCTTAATTAATAAACAAGTTATATAGACCTATTTATAGAGTAGATACATAGGATAGGTACAAGAATTTTGATGAATTTTGTTCTTATTTGAATTGGGTTGTTTTGATAAGGTTAAAATGAATAAATTGATTTTAAGATGAATATTAATAAAATTCCATACTACCAAGTTTTGGAAGTTCTTGTTTTTTTCACCTATGGATCCTATTTTTCATATATGTGTGGCTTGGGAAGTTAAGGTTTAGCATGCTAACCAAGTTTATCCTTGTAAGGTTGATTCAGTATGGGAGGATGAGTCTTGGCATAGGGTGTTGTGTGATTTTTAGTGGAAGGATTTTAGAAAGTATGAGGGGAGTGTTTTTGATGCGAAGATAGAGGGCTAGGTAGAGGAGATGAAGACTAGTTTCAGTTAGATCTGGGACCTGTTAGAGTATTGGGTTCCTTTGACAGTCTGTCAAATGTGGGGAGTTGCATGTCAGTGGTGTATGCAGTATCTAGGAGAGTGGAATGAGATGGATGTTTTGTGGGTTGAATTTCAGAAAGAGTTTTGGGCAGATTTCCTTTCATCAAACATGAATGAAATGAAGGGGAGTGAGATTATTTCTCTTTAGAAGGGGAATATGTCAGTGAAAGAGTTGGGAATCCAATTTAGGGACATTCTACACATTACCCTAGTTATTTTTCTAGATAATATGTCTTGTAAAATACTTCTTGAGGAGGAACTCTACCCTTCCATCTATTATGGAATTACTACTTTTACATTTTCAACTTATGAGGTGGATGGTAGTAGATGTTTGTGTATAGAGTATTAGAGGTTTAATTAGGTGATATCCAAGAACTTTTACCCTCTCCAAAAGATATATGATCTTTTCATCTATATCAAAGGGGATAGTTTGTTTTCTAAGATCGATCTATAGTTTAGATATCACCAGTTGAGGGTGAAGGAGGGAGATAACCCAAATACTTCTTTTAGATGTAGGTATGGAAACTTTGAGTTTATATCCATGTTTCTTGGTGTTATGAACACACCATCCTTTTTCATGGGGGTTATAAACTCCATGTTTTCTGATTTATTAGATCAGTTCATCATCATATTCTTCGATGATATATTAATCTAATTAAAGTCATAGGAGGATCATGTCAATCATCTTAGAGCTATCTTGTAGGTCCTTCAAACCCACTAGCTTTATGAAATGTTGTCAATGTTTAAGTTCTAGACATGAGAGGTGTATTTCCTTGGGCATGTGGTGTGTCAGTATGGTGTGTTAGTAGACCCATCAAAGGTCGAGATAGTTGATTCTTGTACATCACCCAAGAACATGGAATGAGTTTGTAGTTTCTTTAGTCTTTGGGATTATTATCATAGGGTTGTACCAGAATTGCCTCAAGTTATATCCCCATTTATAGTGTTGAATAGGAAGGACCAAGATCTTTTTTGGACTGATCAATTCCATACAATGTTTGGTTACCTAAAGGGAAAGTTGGTTGGTGCTCTAGTGCTTCAGTTTCTTAAGGAGGGGGTGATGTTTGAGGTGTTTTGTTATTCTTCCCATCTAGGCTTGTGATGCGTGTTGATGTATAATAGGTAAAAGATCTCTTATGGGTCTAAGAAGTTAAATCCCCATGATCATAACTATGTGACCCATGATCTAGATTTAGAATTTGTTGTGTTTGCACTAAAGTTGTGGGGACATTACCTCATTGGGGACAAATTTATCATATTCATGGATCACAAGAGCTTGGGGTATATATTTTCTCAGTATGATCTGAACTTATGGAAATAGAGGTAGATATAGTTTCTTTAGGATTAAAATTTCAAGATTTCTTCCACCATGGTAAAGGGAATGTTTTGGATAATGACTTGAACATGAAGTCATGAAAATGTGCTGTTTAGGATTCTGAGGATGCTTGGAGAGTGATGTAGGAGTTGGAAACCTTGTTCTTAGATACAAAAATGGATGATAATAGATTCTATTTGTTTTAGATGATGATACATCCATCTATAATTAAACAAGTCAATTATTCTTAGTGGGGAGACACAGAGGCAAAGGTGATGCATGATTGTGTTGTCCATAGTGATGCTCTGTAGGGATGGTCAGAAAATGGTTTAAACCAATTTTTTTTTTCATGGGAGGTTTTTTTTCTTGTAGTGATGCATGATAGAGTCCTTAATGATTTTCATATCTCACCTTTGGTGGTACAACTAGGAGTCTACAATATGTACAATGTATGGATGATTCTGTTTTGGTGGTCTGAGATAAAACATGCAATTACATAGTTTGTGGAAAGGTTCTTGACTTTCCAACAAGTAAAGGTCGAGTATGATGTTTATTGAGATTTGTTGTAGCACTTGGAAGTTCTTGAGTGTCAACACAATGAAATATGAATGGATTTTGTCACATGGATACATAGAGATCAGGTATTTTTTGATACCATTTGGGTTATCATGGACCAGTTGAAAAATTGGCCCACTTATTTTTGATCAAGGAGTCGGGAACAATGGATGATTTGTCTTAGAAGAATGTGGTTGAGTTGGTGTGGTTTCTTGGATTTAAAAGCCACATTATAACAACCCTTCTCTTTATTACACACATAAACATGATTTATTACATAAAATTTCACTCAATACAACTCTAAGGATTGAGAGGTCTAGTGTATTGGAAAATTAGGAACATTACATAATAACTTATAACATAAAACACAACATCTTGATTGAAAAATTCTTTTACATGACCACAACATTCCTTCATACTTATCGTTGCATGGGATAACCTAAGGACATGCATAAGAAAAGGGTGATCTATAAATCCCAGTAAGGGTGTAAAAAAAGCCCAATAAGAATAATATACTACAATTTATGAAATAGGCATATAAATAGAGCATAAGAGAAGCATGAACATAAAGGAATGATATATAATGATTAGCATAACACGGAAATGTGGCAACAACATTTAACATGATATTAGTAGGAGCCAAGGATAATTGAACATGGAGCATCATAAAAACCTCATTTCACTTGAATTATAATGATTAAACCCTCATTGAACATGGCGTATTAGGATACTATTCTTTACCCAATGCATTAGAGAACTATTAGGGCGCACCCTTCTTAATCATTTCATTTCATGCATAAGTGTGCCACATGGATCATACAACATGGAATAATTCAACATCATCATTTATTCCATGATAAAGGAATGTGTAATACATAAATGAAATTCTATAATCAATAATTAAATGTGCATAAAGGTGAATACACATGATAGAAAAATGATAATGGTATTCACTACACAATGACTTTGGTTTGAAAAATCACAGTGCAATTTCAGCAGCATAATAACGTGACATAAGAATTCATAAAAAATGGTTTAAGAGAGATAAATGGGTATCTCATCATATTTACATGAAATTTAAAGAAATGGGGTCATATAGATACATGTACCAACATATGTAATGGAAAAGATATGCATAATATAAAATAATTTCTCGAATGTAAATGGGGAGAGAGATATCCCTTACGAAATTTCAGCATGGTAACAAGTGTATTTGGGATGAAATAATGAAAGAGAAAGGGGTCTATAATCATTAAAAAATAAGTAGGTATTTATAGGGGAGGTGAGAAATCATACCCCAACATTTTAAATTGAAAATAAAAGGGAATAACATTATAAGGAAACTTGGACATAAATATGGAAGGAAGGAAAGTGAGGATCCCTTACTTGGAAGTGTGATCAAAATTGATTGGGAGAGGATTGAGAGATGATTATTGGGTGCTTGGGGATCCTTGGGAGGATTATAGAGATATTATGGTAGATTTTTGTTGAGCTCCAAAGGATTTTAGTGAATAGGAATGGGAGATTGAGTGGGTTTATATAGGAAGGGATATAGAATTATTTATTATTTAGGTTTTGGACACTACACATTAAACTAAAAAAAATCACAAACCATCCCATGGTTTTTTCAAAAGGGGACTGGAAAAAATTATTTTATAAGTCTAATGGCCGAAATTATTAAAATATTGGGCTTTCTTATGTGGAGGTTAATCACACTCTCAAGGAAATCATTTTAAAAAGTTAAAATATTTTATAATTATTGAAGGGTCCACTAAGACACCATAAAATTAATCAAAAAAATATAAAATCACATTATTTTAAAGGGAAAACATATATTGGCCGAATTTTTTTTATAGTATTTTATTACATCACTATTATGTCATTATGATGTCATAAAACACATTATATATTTAAACGGTATTAAATTTTTACCCAAAAATTCGATTGTGTCAGAAAATTATGAAAACTTTACCATTAGATAATTTCAACATATTGAATAAAAAATGATATTAATTTTATATAAATAATTTTCTAAATAGGTTAATTTTTAATTTTAAAATAAAAACTGATATTTATTGAAAATTCATGGGTTTTGACCAAAACAACTTTCAAACCTTAAAAAAATTACAATAGTATTCATAAATATTATAAGATCATTTATATTTAATAAAAAGTGATTTAGTAATAATATTTTATTAAAATATTAATTGTTTAAAAAATACATTAATTCATCAAAATTTATTTCTTAATTGAATATTAACTAAAAATACTATTTTGTGCTTTAAAAACCATTTACAATAATAAAATGAATGTATATTATTTCTAAAAAAATAAATCATGCAATAATAGTTATAGGGTATTATTACATAAACCATTATAACACCCTAATAAGACCTAAGGGTAATGTGTTCGATGGTGAAAAACTCTTGGGGTGGCTCCGATAACATCGCTCAGGTGGTAATCACTATTAACTTCCACTTCTCCAGTAGGCGGTTCCGTTCAAGATTAACGTGTTGAAGCTTGGATTAGGCTTGGTCAATATTGAATCCTAGTGACTCTACCTCCTTTATAAGCTCCAAAAAATGGGCTTTGTAAGGAGAAATTCTACTGTATGAGACCATCGCTTCCATTGTCCGAGTAAATTAGATTTGTTAAAGCCCTATATTTATACTAACCATGTGATCACTGTTCAAAAGCAATATTAGCAGCGGTAAAAATTATTAATGGTGTTTTAAAATTCAAAAACATAAAATCAAGGAAGTGCGTATGTTTTATATAACCATTTTACATAATAATACATTTAATTAGATCAATAAGAATTTTCATTAATAAAAGTTTGGGTCATTATATATATTATATCATATCAGGATGAATGTTTTACCATTGGATTTTGGAGGGGATTATGAAATTATTTTGGCACTCAGTTACACCTCAATACTTTTTTCACCCTCAGATAGATGGGTAGATGGAACAGACCATCCAAATGCTAAAGGTTATGTTTTATACGCGTGTCTTGGACTTTGATGGATCTTTGGTATGAAAATCGCCCTTGGTTGATTTTTCTTATAATAATACCTATCACTATTCCATTGGAATGACTCCCTTGAAAATTTTTATGGGAGTCCATGTCATTCTTTGTTATGCTGGATAAAGGTTGGGGAGGTAGTAGTTCTTGGTCTCGATGGGGTTTAGAGCATGAAAGAGAAGGTTTAGCTTGTTTGTGAGTGGATGATATCAGTGCAAGACTGGAATAATTCTTATTCTAATATTAAGAGGATTACATTGGATTTTGAGATTAGGGACCACATGTTCTTGAAGGTTTCCCATCATTTGGATAGCATAAGTCTAGCATAGGGAGTAAGATTTCTCATAGGTTTGTTGGTCTTTTTGAGGTGTCAGGGTGAGTTGGAGAGGTGGATTATTAGTTGGAATTTCCACCAAGGATTGAGAGGATCCATGACATATTCCATGTCTCTTAGCGTTGTTATTATCTTCATGATGACTATAATGTCATTGAATAGGGATAATTTTATATCAATGATGATGCGACATTCATGGAGCATCCAATAGAGACTTGGATTTCCAAGAGAAGGTACTATATGGATGGAACATTCCTTTAGTTCATGTGTTGTGGAGGCATTATGTCCTAGAAGAGAGTAATTGGGATAAATAGATGTAGGTTCATGCCTATTTATTAGAGTTATTTATAGTTTTTATTTCTCTATTTTGTGTTTTGATATAGTGTGTTTATCCTTCTATATTATGATATTTATTGTTTTCCCATGATGTGATGTGTGTTGTGTGGTGTGTGATAATTTCCTAACATATAAAAATAGGAGGACCTGATTCCTAATATATACACATTAACTATGATGTGACTAAACCCATGTAGGGGAGTTAGTGCTGCCCAGAGAAGAATGTATCATTACATGGAGTATGAAATTCCTAGATTCATATGTTAGGGGTAGTATAGTTATTAGTTTTAGAAATTGTTGGTTTGGGTTGTATTGTGGTTGGATTTTTGTGTTGATGTGGGAGTGTGGTGGTGAGGTTGTGCAAGATTTTTTGTGACTGTTTGGTTTGGAATGTATGGTTGGTGGTAACATTGGTGGTATGATGATATCCTTGAGAGGTATCTCATGTGGGGGGGGGGGGTGTTCAGATCCCTTTCCATCTAGTCCTGGTTTTGGATTCTTGAGGGAGATAATTGTTTGAGAGGTATCTGATGTAATGGTTCATACCTTCCTAGTACATTACTTTTTCAGTTTTGGTGGTTAGAGGTGTTCAGAGGATGTTCTAGGAGTTTTTGGTGGAGTTTGGAGGTGTAGTAGAGTAGCTGCAAGAAATACGTGCCTTGTAAAAGTATCACATGACATGTAATGGTGGTTCATGGCTTGTGTATATGGGTAGTTCATTTCTTGTGCATGGATAAAGGGTAGCCCGTAAAAAGGATACATATCATGTAAGTTGTATTCATGAAGTGTAATAAATTCAAGAGATAAATCCTTCAAGGCGATGTGTTTTTTGGAGAAATTTTGAATTTTTTGGAAACCTGGATATTTCACAGTATGTAATGTTTAGAAAATGAGAAACCTATGTGATTCCATGTTTTAAGTCCCTTTCTCAGCCTAATTTATTTTCATTTAGCCACTTCCCTTCTCTATCATTTAGGAGGAGCCCAAGGTGCCTGAGGTGTTCTTCAATCCTTATTCATTGTGCTCCAATCCTTTGGTTCTAGTGGATCTCCATTGACAATCCGTGTGAGGTTCTCCTCCCTTTATTGGTTACTTTTCTTCCATTCTACTTATAGGGATTCATTACAATGATGTTGTTTTTTTGGGTGTGTTAGGTTGTATTTTTATGGTCTTTGGGTGCAATTTAGGTTGATATATGGCATCTTAAGGTGCAGTTGTGGTTGGTAGGAATTTCTTCTTCTCCATGTAGTGTGCAATGAGTTGGAAATATTATTTGAGGTAGGGAATCCCTCACCACTCTTTATTGTGTATTATCAAGGAGGGGTTTTCTCATGTTTGTCTGTAGGGTATGATTGTGCTAGCTTAATCAAATATAAAGAATTGGTTAAATTGAAATTTAAGGGTAAATGGGTTTGATTCACATGTTTTTATAACCTTATGATTATTATGATATTTTGATTCACTACATGAAACTATAATTATACCAACAGTTTTGTCCAAACCATTGGTATAGGTTCCAAAAAATGGCTATATACGAATGGTTTAGAAAAATAGTTGGTATAGGTAGCATTATATGACACTATACTAATAGTTTTGGTAAAACCGTTGTTATAAATTTAATAAAATGACCCTATACCAATGGTTTTGCAAAACACATTGGTATAGGTGAGGGATATACCAATGGTTTGGAAAAAACCGTTGGTACAACCACTATTTAATGACCCTATACCAACAGTTTTTCCAAAACCATTGGTATAGGTCCCAAAATTCAAAATACACATACCAATGGTTTGGAAAACCATTGGTATACATCTATACTAACTATTTTCCAAACCATTGGTATATGTATTTTGATTTTTAATGAATTATTTTGTCAAATAACACAAAATACATCAAGAAATAATTTACTTATAAATATAAACATACATATTTATGATATTTTTTCAAAAAATCATTATAGCTTAGTGGTTATGTCTTTGATATATGAATCCAATGTCTAGGGAGCATAACCAATTGAGGTTTTTTTGAATTACCTATACCAATGGTTTTCAAAACTATTGGTATAGGTATTTTATTTTACTTATACCAATGGGTTGGAAATCGTTTATATAGCCCACCCATACCAACTGTTTCCCAAAACCATTGGTATAGGTCTATACCAATTCCATACAAGATAACATCCACCCAAACCACAGGTATAGCCTATACAAACTTATTTCAAACCTATATCAATGGTTCTAAACCATTGTTCTAGGATTCTTTTCCAATAGTTATTGTATGGTCTGAATGACCTGCTGAAAATTGTGGACATTGTCGGCTTTCTTTAAACTAGATGATATTTGTTATAAATGCCAATTTTTTTTGATTATTGTGATATCACACTAAAATGGAAATTGACTAACCACTTATATTTGGGAATTGAAATGGTTGCCCTAGAATTTATGGCTTGTGTGATAACACCCCTAAATAAAGTGAAATGTGATAAAAACCATATGTTAAATATGTAAAATGATACTTGATGTGATGTGATGTGATGTGTGGTCATCCTTGTGGGTTAAAAATGTGTGGTCATGATGGTTTTTGGGGAGATATGTGGTTATTTGTCCATGCTCTGTTGGTGGTGTGGTGGTTGTTTTTTTGGACATGATTTTGGGGAAATGAGATGGTTGTTTTATTTGGATGTGCTTTTGGGCAGTGAGGTGGTTGTTTGTTTTTCCATTATTTTGGGTAGGCTGGGGTTTTTTTTGTTTTTTTCATGATTTTAGGGTGGTGAGGTGGTTATTTTTTGTCCATTATTTTAGGGAAATAGTTCGATGGTTTTATAGGTATGTTGATTTTCTAGTGATATGTAGTTTATTTCTACTAGATTCTCAGGTAGTAATGGAATAAGTAATTGTTTAATAAGGATTGAAATGATTTGGGTTGGTTTGGTTACTTGGCTTGAAATTTTTGATGAATAATTAAATGTTTTTTTGTTTGGTTAAATGTGTTTTATGATAAATAATGAATAAAATGGGATATATAATAGAAAGTAGTTGGAAATGTGAAATGGGGAATGTGGATTATAGTGTAGTGTTAGGAATTTAGGGGTGGAGGAAAAAGTGGAAATTTCATGAGTTGGTTAGTATTTGGTTGTGAACCCATAGGTTGGTCTTGTGTGTGGATATGTGTATATAATTTTATAAGCCTTGTGATTTCTATATGAACCCAACCCACATTGAGAACTATGCGTTGACACCCATATATTCACGCTAGGGATATCTTTCTAGATATCCAGCGAGGACAGATGTTTGGGTACCCAGTCCTTCTTAATCTCTCTTTCAGGTGAGGTTGGTATTGCATAGGCGTTGATGACCAGAGGTCTATTAGTTCATTAGATTGTAGTTGTGATAGCCTAGGTGTTTTTGAGTGATATGTGATATGACCGTGCTTGTGGGGAAGATATGGAGGGGGGAGTACATTGTAGGAGGAGGGAATGAGGTTAATGTCCTACATGGTCATAATTCCCTACTACTCTAGTTATGGTAGTGGTTGTGATGTAATGAACCAGGTGTTTGTGGGCTATATGGGATGTGACCTTGGTTTTGGGGTGGTGGCCTAGGTGTTTGAGGTCATGATTTCATGAGTTAGTTCTTTTGGAGGAATTTAGTATAAGGAAGAGATAAGAGCGCCAGGACATACATCCTTGGGGTATGAGAGTGGAATACCAGTGGAAAAGTGGTTTTGGGTACCCTTATCGATGTGATTATTATTATATTATATAACATGGCTTGCATTATTTGGTGAGTGTGTCTCGGTGAGGTTAGGATAGATAGTTGACCTATTTAGGTGGTGTTGGTTCATCTATTTTCTAGAAGGTGTATTAGTATGCTTCTTTCACATGTGCACGAGAGACTTTAGTTTTCCTATTGAGTGTAGTTGTATGCTCACCCTATTTATATATGCTATTTTTAGGACTCCAAGAGCACTTCATGGACCTTGTTGGACATTACTAGCTCAAACCCTTGGATAGTTTTTGTGTCAATGGTTTATTTTTTATTTTGGGTATTTAATTTGGAGACTTTTACCTGTTTCAGTTTTATTTATACATTCATTGTGGGTAGGGGTGTAATTTTGGCCCGACGACCCGAAATCCCAACAAACCCGGCCCGAAAGTCCGAATGGCCCAGCCCGACAAAGCCCCAGTTGGGCCGAGTTGGGTTTGGGCTAATGGTTTGTCGTGCCGGGCCTAGGCTTATTAAAGGAGGCTCGTGGGCTGGGTCGGGCCGGCCCGTAAAAGCCCGACTAGTTGGCCTGTATGAGGCCTGGCCCGTAAAAGCACGCATCTAAAAAATTATCATTGAAACTGCTAGTAGAGAGACTCAAACCCCGTACGATGCGCTTCCAAGGCTACGCCTGGACCAACTGGTCCAGACATTGCACCTAAATAAGAATTGTCAGAATATATATATATATATATATATATTCACACACAGATATATATATATATATATATATATATTCACACATATATATATATATATCTATATTCACACATTTATATATTCACACACACACACACACACACACAGATATATATATATATATTCACATATATATACATATATATATTCACATATATATACATATATATATTCACATATATATACATATATATATTCACATATATATACATATATATATTCACATATATATACATACATATATATATATATATTCATATATTCATATATTCATATATATATATAAACAAATATTCTTAAAAACTCACATGCTTCCCCCACCTTGAAACATGTACCATGCATCATCCTCTACCTATATTCATGCCTCGCCTTTGCACCACGCCTACCCCCTCCCACAACATATTTTTTTTAAGCTGTCAAAAAATGCATGTTAACTTAAAAAATAATAATATATTTATATATATGATGTTATATATACATATTTATATTTATGAACATATAAATTTATTTATGTGTGTGTATATATATAATATATATATAAACAATATGTTAAAAAACTCACTCTCTTGGAACTTGCACCACAAAATCAATACTCACATGTTTCTCCCACCTTGAAACTTGCACCATGCATGCCCCCCTCCCCCCACATATTATTATTTTTTAAATGGTAAAAAATACATGTTAAATTAAAAAATCATATATTTATATATATGCATGTTATATTTAATTATTTATGTACATATATATATATATACATATTTATATATATGCATGTTATATATATTTATATATGTATATATATATATACATATTTATTTATATATATGAATATATATTTATTTATGTGTGTGTGTGTGTGTGTATAAAAATATGCTAAAAAGACTCACTCCCTTGCAACTTGTGCCACACAAAAAAAATACTCGCATGTTTCCCCCACCTTGAAACTTGCACCACACATCCCCTCCCTAAATGCATGCCTCCCCTTCTGCACCATACATGCCCCCCTCCACCAATATATTTTTTTAAATGGTAAAAAGATGCATGTTAAATTAAAAAAATCATATATTTATTTATATGCAAGTTAAATTTATATATATATATATATATTCATATATGAAGATATATATACTTATTTATTTATTTATATACATATTTATATATATTCATATATATATATATATGTAAAAACCCCCCACTCACTTGGAACTTGCACCACAAGAAAATACTCACATGTTTCCCTCACCTTGGAACTTTCACCACTCATGCCACTCCTTAAATACATATCTCCTCTTTGTGCGCCACGCATGCCCCCCTCCCCCAAAATATATTTTTTTAAAATTTTAAAAAAATGCATGATAAATTCAAAAATATCATATATATATATATATCCATGTTATATTTATTTATTTATGTACATATACATATACATATATATATACATATTTATATATATTCATATTTATATATATATATCAACAAATATGTTAAAAAATATCACTCTCTTGGAACTTGCACCACAAAAATAATACTCACATGTTTCCCTCACCTTGGAACTTTTACCACTCATGCTCCTCTATTTTCATCACGCATGCCCCCTCTCCCCCAACATATTTTTTTAAAAGGTCAAAAAATGCATCTTAAATTAAAAAAACACCCCTAAATTTGGACCTCGGACCATGTGTGCCCTCTCCCTCCATGATAAAAAAACACTCAAATGGTCATATGACCGTCGAAGAAGCTTAATGGATGTAAAATAATAATAACGGTCATATGAATATATAATAATTAAAAAATAATGTATTTTGTTCATTATAAATAGAAAAAACACTCTTTTTTATCATTATTATTCTAAATTGTTCAGCTCAGCTATCTATAAAACTGTTGTCTGTGTACCACTAGAGCACTATGAAAACGTCATTGTGGTGATTCATCTACATTTGCAAGTCGTGCATGAACACAGTTATCAACATTCTGTTTCCATCATACACTCCCAATATGGTATTTTATTTATTATTTTACGTTTATAATTTATTTTCTGGATGGATCCCCATCAATCTATTGATCCAGAATCAATTTGTTCACCAGGAATTAATATTACATCTTCATCCTATCATCCCCAAGTTTCATATTCATCTATGTCAAAAAATCAATCTAATGTTTGGAATCAATTTGAAAAAATTAATGTCAATGAATATGATGGCACAACCACATTAAAAGAAAAATGAAAATATTGTGCTAAGTTACTTAGTGGTTCATTTAATAGTGGCACTAGCCATATTTAAAGGCATGCTAATGCACATATTAGAAGCAATCAATCAGATATTAGAACACAAATGCAATTAGGATGTAATAAATTAAGTAATTTTTCTTATGATCCTATATATGCACAAGAAATGATAGTTGATTATATAATTAAAAAAGAACACCCTTTTAATACAAGTGAATGTGCAGATATTACTAATTTAATTCAAGGAGCATTTACTCTTCAATATAAACCTTTTTCAAGAAATACTACTAGAAAAATAATTTTACAAAAATTTAACAATATTAAATCAGATATTACAAATATTTTTTAAGAATTAAATGAACGTGTTTTTTAAATTCTGATTTATGGACTTCTAATCAACATATGGAATATCAATGCATTACTGATCATTTTATTGATAATGATTTGAAATTACATAAAAAAATTATTTCATTCAAATTAGTTGAATTGCCATATACTGGTCATTCACTAGGAGTTGTATTAAGAGATCAAATTTCTGAGTGGGTTTTACAGAATAAAGTATGTACAATTACTATAGATAATAATTCCTATTATAATAACACAATGAAATATCTTACAGCTTCATTACAATTACCATGTGATGGAGAAATATTTCATGTTCGTTGTTGTACTCATATTTTACATTTGATTGTTAAAGATGGTTTATCAATTTATAAAGATTCTATAGATATTATTAGAAAATTTATTAGTATTATTAATAGTTTTTCTAATCTTGTATGATTATATAGAAGAATATGTCAACAGGAAAATATGAAAGAATGAAAATCACAATTAGATATTGAAAATAGATGGAATTCCACATATTATATGTTAAAAGCAACTTTAAAATAATGAAAAGTTATAGATTTATTTTTCCAATCTATAACAGTACATGATGGGGTTATTATCCCCAACGAAAATGTTCGAGGTCAAGTTAAATTATATAAAGATTTTTACATGTATATGAAAAATTGACTCAATTGTTTTCACATATATATATTCCTACATCGCCTTTAGTTTTACATGTTTTAGAAGATATAATGTCTGTTTTTATAAAATTTACATCTTATAAATACTATATACCCATTATCAATGCCATGAAAGCAAAATTTGATAAATATTTCAAGTTATTACCTATAATATTTGGAATAACAATTATATTAGATCCAAGATGTAAAGACACTGGGTTGAAAACATTTTTAGAAATTATTTTTGATAATGAATCTCAATTTGATGATATATTTTATTTTTTAGAACAATTATATAATGAATATGAAGTTTTTATATGTGTTGATATTAGTAGACAGCCCACACAACCTACAACTTCTTCACAAGGTAGTGGAAGTATATGGAAAACTATAAAAAATAGGCGGCTTTCCGAATCTTCTAGTGAAAGCACATCTGAATTCTAATTTTATTTAGACTCTCCACCAATTTATAATGAATATTATTTTGATATTTTAAATTGGTGGAAAGATTATGAATCTACATAGCCAGTACTAACACGAATTGCCCATGATATACTTAGTGTTCCAGTTTCTTCAGTTTCATCTGAGTCTACTTTTAGTGTAGGTGGAAGCGTTATCAATGATTATCGTACACGACTTACACCAGACATGGGTGAAGCTCTTATTGTCCCAAGGGATCATTTTTATGCGCAAGACCGGCAACAAGAAATTTTCATTGTTTATGATGAGCTCGATATGTTTTCAAGCCCTACTGAAGACACAACATCAAAATCAGATTGATTTTTTTATGGTTTGGGTAATGAACTTTTGTAATGTAACAGATATATAATTTATTTATTTAAATATATTTCACTATTTCATTTTTTTCGTTATATAAATAAATAGTGTAATTTATTAATGTTTAACAGTTATATAATTTTTTTATCACAAATATTATATATGTTTATTAAACAATTTTTAATATTTTTACGTATGATCATATATATATATATATATATATATAATTCTATATTAATTTGTTTAGGAAAAAATGGTCAAACGCCATAATATTTTAAAAAAAATTAATTTTCATTTAATTATTAATTTGAAAATAAATGAAATTTATTATTTTATGAAAATTTTATGATTTATAATTATTATTAATGTTATTTATTATGATTATTGACATTTATTTATATAGAAAAGTCGCCACAAATTCATTTTTTTAAATTGAATGTTTTTAAATAAACATTCTAAAACATATAAAATGATTGAAAATTAAATGAAAAACATCTCAATTGTAAAATGTTAATAAAAAATATGAATTACTTTATTTTATTTATAAAATAAAAAATAAAAAATAATATTAGTCATATTTTATTTTACTCTAGAATAAATAGAACATTTTAGAGAAAATTTATCCACTATAAATAATAAAAAGGTTAAAAAAATTATTTTACTCTCATAAAATTTTAATAAATCATGAAACATTTAATTAGTTAAAAAAATTACATTCTAATGAATTTATTTTTTTTAAATACATTATTATATCGAAGAAACAAAGAAAATTAAAAAATAAACATTTTAAAACATGTAAGATGATTGAATCATTAAATATTTATTTAGTTAAAAAATTTATAATCTAATAAATGTATTTTTTTTAGAAATACATTATTATATTGAAGAAACAAATAAAATAATAAAATAAATAAAAGTTTAAATGTTTATTTTAATTTTGAGTAAATTTAAAAATTGTCAATAAAAATTCAGTTCTATTGAGAAATAAAAAATTACAATATTTTAACATAACATTTAAATAATTTTGTAAAAGAAAAATTGTTATTCTATGAAAATAAATAAAGAAATGAAAAAAGAGCAGACGTAGGAAGACATGTAATTTTAACCTATTGGCCTGAAAATAATTCACAATTAAATTAAAAAATGTCTCAACTGTAATAAAAAATGCTAAAAAACATTTAGAAAAAATTCTATAAAATATTTTACAAAAAAAATTTCAAATAAATTTACAAAATACATATTCATAAACCGTTTAAAAAAATAAAAAAAGGTTTTTAAAAAATGTTTTCAAAACACAATTTAAATACGTTTTTAAAAAACATTTAAAAAACAATTTAAAAAAATCAGAAATAATTCATAAAATGTATTCAAAAAATGTTTTGAAATTTTTTTTATGAAAAAAACTTTTAAAAAAATTGTTTTAAAAACATTTTAAAAAACAACTAAAAAAACATTTTAAAAAGTGTTTTATAAAAACGTTAAAAAAACAATGTTTTCTTAAAATATTTTCTCAAAACATTTTCAAATTTTTTTTTGAAAATATGTTATGAAAAAACATTTAAGAAAATGTTTTAATTTTTTTTTCAAAAAACATTTTCAAAAAATTTAAAAATTCATTTTTAAAAAATGTTTTAAAAAAACATTTTAATTTTTTTAAATGTTTAAAAAATAATTTTAAAAAAACATTAGAAAAAATTCAAGAAAAGTTTTCATAAAAGTTTTTGATTTTTTTTTCAAAAAACGTTATCTAAAAATGTTTTAAAAACATTTAAAAAAACAGTTAAAAAAACATTTGAAAAAGCGTTTTTAAAATGGTAAAACATTGTAAAAAAAGCCCACAAGGGCCTGCCAATGGCCCGACCCGAAGGGTCAGGCTCGAGCCACCTCATGGGGTTGTTCAGGCTAGCCCGGCCTGGCCCGAATAGTGGTATGCGGCCCAGGTTTTTGGAGGGTAGGCCCATCCTGGCCCGACCAGGTCTGGGCTATGCTGGACCGAAATTACACCCTTAATTGTGGGATATTTTTTGGTTTCTTTTATATTACCTCACGACATTACTGGTGGATGATTCATCTTATCTCCCAATAATTATTACAATATAAAGGGTAATTCCACCCATACATCATATTTTGATACCCATGGTGCTAGTCTCCAACCTGGGGCCTATTGGAGGTGGGACTCAGGGGTCATTATTTCAATCCCCTCAGGGAAGTATCTTTCGAAGGAGGGGGTCATGAAATTCATTTGGTGTTATCTTTTATTTGGAACATTAGATATGGATTCTAAATTTTTGGTTGAGTTTGGACTTGGAGGATTTTGCTAGTTAGGGAATGCCCTTGTGTCGGGCACTAGGTTCGAATCGGCCCCCCCTTTTTCTTCATTCTGCTTTATCATTTTCCTTTTATTTTTTATTTTTTCTCTTTTTCTTCTTTTCTCTATTTTACTCCCATGGTGTGTCACATACACCCACCTTTTTGGATTGCTTCATTTGAGAGATAAAGAAAGGAGAGTAGAGGGAGATAATGGGGAGGGATGGAGATGTAGGCACTACCGTGGAGCTCGGGTTGCACCGATCCATTTTTGGGTGTTGTAGAACACAAACTAGATCGAAGCATCAGTAGTTTCCATCTGGAGGTAGGAAATTTTTACAATTTTCACCATAGATCCTCATTGATTATTTGTTTTATGTTTTAATATTTTTTTTTTGATTTTTGGGGACCCCTAGAGTGCCGATTTGTTGGTTTTCAGGTGAATCAGGGTATTTTAGGGGGTTTTGGGGTGTCATGAGGGATTTTTGTTCAGGAAATCCAAATCATGTGATGTTTGGTTTGATGAAAACATTCTTTTTGTTATTAGTTTTCATTGAATATGAAGTTTTTATAAGTACACATGAAGTAAAATAAGTACACACCATGTAGTTATATTTGGCCATGTACATAGACATGTGGTTGTGTACATGGGAAGATGGAGTTCATGAAGTACACACGTAAACCCCTTGTAATAGGACATGGCCATGTGTCCATGTACTCAGAAAGACAACTGATGTATTATTACATTCCCAAACACTGAGTATGCTCTTGTCATGTACCAGTACATGGCCAAACCCCATGTATGCTCTGGCCATGTATAAGTACATGTCTAGGTATAGCTTTGAGGGTACATGCAGTGTACTTGGAAGTAGACACCATATAATTTTCCAATGAAGGGGTTTTGGGTGTCTTCATACCCCATAGTTAGAATTGGACTTATGAGTAGTCCATTTTGATTTATTTTCCATGTATATTATAGTGTTAGAATCCTTTTAAAATGTAGAGGTTGTCTAGATGGTGTTTTTCAAAGTTCTGGTTTTGTAGGAGGATTCCTTTGAGTTCATGGGTCTAGAATCATTCTGAGTGTTAGGTTGTGATTTTTGAGGCTCATGTGAGGGTGTTTTATTTTTTATGACCTTATATTGGGATTCTTGTTGAGTTATATTGAGGTTATTTGGATAGATTCTGGGAGATGAGATCGAGTGTCTTCTTCGATGAGTTCATTAGTTCAGTTGTTCGAGGTTTAGGTCTGATTTCTTATGGTTGGGACCAGTAGGATCCTTTGAAGGGGTTTGAAATCATTGGATGTTAGGTATGGCTAGGTGTTTTTGAGAAGAGATTAAGATAGGTCTGAGGGACCAGTTTTGGGGAATTCCCTTTAGAGAGTGGTGTTTCTTGAGGTTTCCCTTTTGGGTTGGTGTTCTTTGGTTTTGAGTTGGGAGTCTGGCCACAGTTCCTTTTTCCAGGTTTGGATTTAAGTTTTATTTTACTAGAGGATCCCCTTGTGGGGTGTCCTCCATGAACTTTGGGTTAATGGAGGATCCCATTTTTAGGATGTATTGTTTTACTAAGGTTTTGAGAACCGTGGTGGCTTCTATTTGTTTGGTTGTCTTGTGAGATAGATGAAGTTGGTTTAGTGGTTTCAGTTGGTGGGTGTGGGTGTTAGCTAACCAAAATTTTTAAGTTGTGGCATATAGGGTTAAGGCTATTCTAGTTCAGTAATTATGAAAGGGGAAACCTTTGGGAAATTATTGGATCAGTTGTAGGCCCTAACATTGACTCTAGTTTTTATCCTATGATGGCTGGTTATTATAAGGTAGGGCTAGGGAGATAATAGAAGATCTAGATTAGTATAACCACCTTATCATGGCTATTCTACTAGGGATAGAGTTAGTGGAACATGGTGGGTATTTCACTCATGGGACCCATTTTGTATGAGTTTTAACAATCTCATGTATCCCAAAGATGTTCTAACATGTTTATTCACCCATCAGGTTCTACAAGAATTTTGTGTACGGTAGATACTCCTGAGGTCAATTAGGAGTCCCTACTGTCAGTTAAGATTGTACCAGGGGAGTCCTATTTTCTGGTAGATGCACTCAGTGTTTTGATTCTTAGGATGATATCATAGGGTCTTTAATGTGTGCATATCCTTACATTGTTCTTTGTAGATCCTTCTTGATCAGGAGGGAATGGTTGATGTTGTGGCTATGTGGGATATGTTTTGAAATTCCTATGGTTGGGGCTAGAGTGAGGGTAGATTTCCAGTGGGTGTTATGATAGAACATGAGGTTTTCTATTTTCATTTTTTATTATCCCTTTCATTTTTTTTCTTTTTTTCTTTTATTTTTTAGTCATTTTCAGCTTGGATGGACATGTTGCATGTTTCATAAACATGTTATTACAGAAGATGTTAGGACCACCATTGGGGGTGGCCTACTGATATTTTTTTCTCACCCCCTATGCATGAACCTTGGTGTGCATGTAGAATATATGTCTTTTTTCATATTGATCATAGATTAGTAGATTGGGTGGAGGAATAATGTTTCATGTTCGAATAGGATGGATTATATGGAGTCTGAGGTTCATGCTGGAGCTGTTTATCCATCATAAAGATCATGTATGTGCTTCATCATAGAGTATTAGTAGATCATTTTGTATTTATATTACTTTATTTTTATTATATATATGTTTGGACCCATGGGATACCAGTGTCTTTATGCCTTTTCCTCAATTATATATACAACATTCCATTTATTATAGTTATTTGAGTTATTTATTTATTAAAACACACTCTAATGTTCATGGATATGAATATGTTTAGTTTTATTCTTCAATTATTGTACTCTGATCTAAGGGAATAGTCTACCTATTGTATAATTTAGTCCCTAACCAGTTCTCAGTAGCCTCTAGCATATAGGGAGGCACAGTTGAGGCTTTATTGCAGGACATATCAAGTGACGGGTTTGGTCAACCTGACTCGGTTCATGAAAAAATAGTAAGAGAGGAATTTATTTCTTTTTATTTCAATTATGGAGTTTATATACAAGAGAGCATGTAATGTGTTGGAGTTTGTGATGGATATAGGGCAGGTGTGTCATGAACACCAATTTCGATAGCAATTCTAGGTTATTAGGGTTTTGGGATTGTTGTACTTTGTTTTTCTATTATGGTTTTATTATTTTAACCTCTAGTGATGCACTTGTGTTTTTGAATTTTATGATTTTTGAGTTTTTTATCTTGAACTATCGGCAATAGGCCTATTTCATGCATCATTCTATGCACATAGGATGCATTTGCTTGTTTATTTGTGTCTTTACTGACGATAGATGTTTAGTTGTTTAAGGTGTACATAATTTCTTATATGGTGATTTCTCATATAAGTACTTGGTGTAATTATACTCAATTGAACCACACGAGTATTTCTTCTGATGACGGGTCATGTGTATCCTTTGGTGGGGTGTTCTATAATGGTGGAGATGCATTCCCTTCATCTAGGGATGTGTGGAAAGCCTTATGGGTTTGTGCGGGCTTTGGGATGCTCTGTTGCTATTGGATGTGGTTAGATGGGAGAATGAAAGGATTCATGAGAGATGATTGTTTCATGATCGAGTTTCATGGAGGTTGTGGTAGTCTTGAAAAGTTCTATAGTGAGGATGATGATGCCTTGGGATTTTGTGGAGGAGCGCTGGTAGTGCTCATAGTTTTTGGTTTTGTGGCTTGCTTTATGCTTTTATGGATGGTTGGGAGGGGATGTTTAGATGGATATCTGGTTGTATTGGTTTGGATTGAGCATTAGGTAGAATGTTTGGAGGGTTATTTGGATGTTTTTATTTTAGATCGACTCCTATGTGGAGGGTGACCTTGTTGGTGGATCGGGGAATGAGATAGATGCCTTTTTTTATAAGAGGAGTGATGTGCGTACTCTGGTTTGCTGGAACTGTCCTGCATGAGGTGCATGGTCAATGTGTTTAGGCACATTTGGCAATGTTTTTTAGGTCATGGATCATTTTAGGGTGAGAATTTATGACATATTTTTCATGGATAAATCTTTCTTAAGGAGGGGAGTGGTGTTGGTGTGGCTTTTTGGAAGGAAGCCTTGTTGAGATGGCATGCACACACTAGTTAGGTGCAGTTCCTATTGGGATATGTGGGTTCACTAAGAGTTTTTTCGATCTTGAGATCACCTTATGGTGGGTATTGAACCATATGATATCATCAGTGTAAGTCCTTATTCTAAGGGGTACTTTGAGTATGGGGTTGTCATTCCTGGTGGGCCAAGAATATGTGGTGGTTGGTGCTTTTTGTTGGCACTCTGGTGTGTGTGGGATGTCCATATATTTTCATTGAATTTAGTAGTGGAATCAGCATGGGATATGTATATTAGATCACAGTGGAGTGGCGAATATAAGAGTACTCATATAGTTATGGGCATCATATCATTTGCGATTAAATGAACCTCATGTTGGGGGTGATGTCGGCACTGTGAGACTGGTTGGTGGTATAACAACCCTATCCTTTTACATATAACATTACATGATTTTAAGAATAATTATACATCAATTCACAAGATAAGGATCGTAAAGTCTAGTGTCTTGCAAGACTAGGTAAATAATCAAATATTTTGAAAATTGTTTTTATTTAAACTACTTAATGAGACCCTGTCTTCCATTGTGATCATATATCTGCATAGGACATCCTGGGGATAACCTGAACAAAGTGATGAGCTAAAAGTATATTAAGGGAAAACCATAAGAATAGAGAATTATCATATGACATAATAGTAATAACATGATGATATAAAAAGGCATGTAACCTATGGAATCATAACATATAAACATGGTATCATTCAAACATAAAATCAGAGAAATAAGGATGAAACATAAAAACTGAATTTATTATGAGTCAAGGCTGACCACCAAGACTGTTTCCTATAGTATCACAAGACAAGGCTAACTTCCAAGAATGTTGCACATAGTAGTACAAGCCAAGGCTAACTGATAAGACCGTCACACATAACGTCTCACGAGACTCAAATTTACCCAATTCATTAGAGTGCTATCTGGGTGCACCCATCTTACATTTCATGAATATGTTTTCCACATAAATAAACACACTTAATCACTCTTACATAAACATAAGGGTTTCTCATGGAATGAATTGGGTACCACAATCATGAAATAAAGTATAACCAATGGGCATATCATGAAAGTGTCCATGAAAGAAATGAATTAGAACATACATGGAAGTTCATAAGGTAAAATAGGAATTTATCCTGGTAATTGATGTCAAACATAAGTGAAAACATGTATAAATTTATTTGAGAAATTTTACCATTAAAACATTTTTGTGCGGTTTTAAGGAAAACACTCTTTCAAAATTGAAAAAGGAAAAATATTTTATATAAAACCTGAAGTTATCTAAGAAGTTTTTCATAATAAAAAGACTGATTTTATAATGAAAATGATGGATTAAAATAGAGGATATAGTTCACTTTAAATTGGGTAAAGATTTGGGAAGTTCTCCTAAAATGAGTTTTCTTATTGGGAAGTATTAAAGAGGGAATAACTTAAAAGCATGTATATCCCCAAAAGCAAATGGGGATAAATCATAATATGGAAAGTATGGGGGAGGTGATAAATCATACTCCATCCTTAGGTATTACACATAAAATGGCATAACATAGAGGACATTCTATAATTATAGTGAAATGGAGAGGATCCCTTACATTAATTCTGATGGTGTTCTCCACTTGTTATTAATGACCTGAATAATAAAATTATCTTTATTAATTAATAATTCGAAAACATCATTTATATTTAATTCATTTATTATAACATTTTAAAGTTCATTAAATATCTTTTTATTGGTTATAAGGTTCAATTTCATTGTTTGGGTCTGTTTGTTTCCTTGGTTTTAATGATCGGTTCATGTTCAGGTAAACACGTATGATGAAGGTGTTTGTCCAAAATTGAGGTTAAATTTTATTATTGAACATAAATAAGATTATATGGTTGAAAATTTAATTTTTTTACTTATAGTTAAATTAAATCATTATATAAAACATTAATGAAAAATGCTTGAATTAATTTTAGCAATTTCGCTCATAATTAACTTATTTTGTATTATTATTTTACATCATGTGTGAGTAAAGATTAAATAACATTAAATAAGATAAAATAAACATATAATAGTCTAGTTAAACCATAAAAACTATTTCATTACTATAACTGAGTATAGTAATAGAAATTGATAACACTTCATCCTTGATTGTGCTAAATTAACACATCTCGAACGGTGTTTTCATTTCTTTCAAATAAAAGGTGGGGAAAGGATAGATGATAATAACTTATTCCATTATGATAAAAACATTCCATTATATGTAAGGTATTATAGTGGTAATAACATTTGGATGATGAGGGTTATGGATATAAAAGAAAAAAAATGAACTAGAAAAGAAAAAGAAAGAAAGGAAAAGATGAATTTACCTCTTGAATCAATCTTCCATGAGAGCCCATTAAGGGGAGAGGATTTGTGTATTCTGAAGAGACTTGGGGATATTAGACGTGGGGGATGAGCTTGAGGAATGTTTTGGCAAAAATATAGGCATGGAACAAGGCTTGAGAGGAGTGAAGAGAAGAGGGTGTAATAGGTGGTATTAATAGTGGAGGGGAGGAGAGTTTTCATAATATTATAATCATTAGTTTATTATTTTTCCATATGACAACCAATAGTGATGATTCCATGACCAAGAATAGTAATAAATAGATTTTATTTCTAGATTTTGGTGCTTACATCACTTATTAAGTTAGGAATAGTGGATTTACCAGAAAGCTTAGAAAAAGGAAAAAATCATGTTCCTAGAAAATTTTATTAATAAAAAATAAAAGGAAACAAGAGTGAAGAAACAAGGGGGTTAACAAAAATGTGTGTACACATCACCACATGAATCTGTATCCACCAAACCAAAATAGAAATTTGGGGTGATAAAGGACCAAAAAGAACTAACCTTCTTTATGGCATGTTTGGAGAGAGAATCAACAACCTGATTTTACTCCCTATAAACATCAGTGAAAACCAAACATAACTGCTCCAAAATCTTGAGACAGTCATCCCAATCTGAAAGTATTCTCCATAGAACATTCCTTGATCAGTTTCTAAGAATTTCAACCACCAAATTAGAGTCATATTCCATCCATAAGACCATCTATACATGATATGAAGCATACAAGACAAACTTAACCATTTCCCATAACTCAGCCTCAATTTCCAAACCATTTCCTCAAAAGTGGTAGAAACAACCTTTAACAATGCCCCTATAAGTGCGGAAGGCGCCACCACGGCTTGAAGGTCTCGGTGCACCTGAGGCTACCCCATCAAAATTGATTTTTAGACACTGAGAAATTATAGGTATCCACCGAATGTACTTCATCACTAGGGTATATTTACTTCTACCAGAAATACCCAAGGTCTACAAAACCACCAAATCAGAAACATCATTCTGCATAACACCAATGCCAGCCTGAGAAGCCACCATAACACCAAGTTAAAGCTCCCAGATACCAAAAGAATTTGGTGTAATTCTGTTCTAAAAAACAAGAGCATTCGAGGCCCTCAACACAAAAGAGACCATCATTGAAACAATAGATAGAAACAACGATTTAACTTGAGTACTACACTCGACATGATACACAAATTTCATAAGCTACCCAAAAAATTTCAGATTCAAACGATATACAAAAAATCCCTATAAGTAACACCATAGACAAGATGAATATTTACAGGAGATGAATAAATGATCAATAATTTCATCCACAACAAGACAAAAAAATAAAACAGGTTCGAGAGAATACACGACCTTCTACAGCATCCTTTGCAAAGGAAGTCTACCCTTTAAAATCATCCACATGAGCAAATAGTGAGCATGTGAAATAAAGGTAGTGTGAAACATCAACAACCTAGAGGGGACCAGTATAGGGGTAGCACACATAGATCTATATTCCTCCTTAGTACTAAAGGAACCAAGAACATTAGGCAGTGAAATCATAGTATCCATAGTAGAGTAATGATAACAATCTAATTCCATCTTAAAAGGACCTTGAAGAAGCTCCTGAGCATTTCCATTATTCTGAAATTCAGAAATAGAGAGATCCTGCAATGGAGGAGGAATGTCAATAACATCATCAATATCATAAGATAACCAAACAGTCTCCCAACAATTCAAGGAGTAATTTCTACAAACCACCCATTTTGAGGATTGGGAAAGTTTAAGGTAAGCATGCTTGATGGAAGAACAAATCAAAGAGGGGACATAAAGAGAATACCCATTTAAAAGATTGGTCCCAAGTCTATTGCACAAAAATCACAGAGAAATCATGAAAAGTCAAAAGTGACATGATAAAATTTTTAATGAGAGATTCATTAAAAAGATTAAGATCCGTGAGCCCCATACCTCCCATTTCAACAGGCCTAATACAATCACTCCAAGAAACTGTAACAAGCTTTATTTAATTAATCAATTCAGTCAAAATAAAGTTACAAATAAATCTCTATAACTCCTTGAGAAGATTTTTAGGCCATCTGTAGAGAGAAAAAACATATACACACATGAAGGTAATCACAGAATTAACAAGACATACACACCCTTCATGAGACATAGATTTCCCTTTTCTAGGTAGCTATCTGATTGAGAGTTCTGAGATAAATATTTTCCAAGTAACATATTTTAACATCACTCTAGAAGGGGAACCCCATGATAATTAAAAGGTATAAATCATCTCTTAACCCTAAGATTCTATGCAATTTTGTTTTGCTTAGAAATGATAAACCCTTCCCCAAAAAACACAGAGGATTTCTCCCAACTAATATCTCGACTAGAAACCTCCTCATAATGCTCAAAAGTTGCATTAATATATCAAATAGTGATCCTATTAGCCTTTCCAAACAATAGAATATCATCAACAAATAAAGATGTGAAGGAGAAAAAAGACCTCTTCCAAACTTCATTTGTTGAAACAAACCAGTATGCACAAGATTCAAAAAAATCTCAAATAAACTTCCGCATTAGCAAAGATAAGTCTCAACAAAGAATAACCTTGTCTCACTCCCCTCGATCACTCAAAAAATCCTCTAGGAGAGCCATTAACAAGAAACGAAATCATAGAACTCTTAAGAATGCATATTATCAAACTGATGCAACCATTAGAAAAATAATGCACTTTTAACACTGAAAAAATGAAACTCCACTTCATTGTATTAAAATCCTTCTAAATATCAACTTTAAGATCCATATTACCATACCCTACTTTCTTGCTCATAATATTGACACATTTAGAAGCTGTGTACATGTAATTTTGAATGTTCATTCCAGGCACAAACCCAACTTGATTTATGGAGATAAAATCTTTAGCAATGCTCCCCAATATATTTGAATTTTTTACTAATTACCTATGGAAGAACATTCCCTATTGCAACAAGCCTGAAATCAAAAATATCCAGAGCATTCTCCTTCTATGGAATCAAAGAAATAAAGATAGCATTAGCACCAAAAAGAAAGTAATCATGATAAAAGAAATCTCTAACCACATTAACAAAACCAGTATGAACAATATCCCAATATGACATGAAAATTTTGTTGGAGAAACCATCCTTCTATACCATACTATCAACATTTACAGAAGAGACAACTTTTCTAACTTCCTCCTCAGTGGGGACATTAGTGATCATATCATTCTAAGAGGCCAGAACCGTATAATAGATATTACTGAGCATTTTATGAGTATTTTTATTCCGTGAATACTTTTAGAGATTTTCAAAATATTTACAAGAATCACTAAAAATATCATTTTTAGAGCTGAAAAGAACTCCATCAACCATGAGGGCATTCATTCCACTTTTCACCTTTTTCTCCCTATGCAAGAAATGAAAATTTTTGGTATTTCTCTCACCATATTTCAGCAACCTAACAAGATATTGTGTCCGAGAAATATTTTCCTTTAAGGCCAACAATTAATTAAATTTAGAGAGAGTAAGAAGCTCATCCCTAGAGATAACATCTTGACCCTGATCGAGTCTTTGACACTGTAGGAGATTATCTTCTGCACTTTGAAAATCCTAATCAAGGCCTGAGAGCAACTGTTTACTCTAGACTTTAAGCTTTTCCTTCACAGCCTTATGTTTCATAACCATAATGTGTAAAGGAATTCCAATGGAAGTGGTTTACCATGTTTCACTAAAAATATGCCTACAACATGTGATAGTTAACCAGGCATTATTAAACTTAAAAGGAAAAGGAGATGATCTTAACCAAGTGAGACACAGATCCATTAAGAGAGGATTGTGATAAAAATGAACTCTTGGAAGAGTGATACCAAATAGAGATAAATCCTGACTTCCCTCATCCATATGACAAAATAACCCATCAATTTTGATATCTTGAAGCCAATTTAAATTTTATATTCTCCAAGTAAAATCAGCTCCCATGATTGAAACCATAATCAAGTTACAAACATCATTGCATGAAGAGAATTCATTAGTAGCAATCCTATTGAAATCATCCCCTATCTTGTCCTCAAGACGAAGCACCGAATTGAAATACCAAATAATAACCTAGTTCTATCTCATTTCAAGAGGTATACTCTCTAGGGATGACCACAAAGCATGTATTCCAGCATACTGATTCAAGGCATAAACAAAGGTAAAAGACATAACATTTCCATTAATCCCAGCAGATATAGTTATCAATTGGTGATCATGAAAAGAAGAAATCAAATAGATTATATCATGTTTCAAAACCCAAAGTGACTCTGAAGAGTCTTGATAGGAATTATGGGAAATAAGAGTGTACCAAAGGGCCATTCATTTAAAGGCATTCCATTTATATAAGTACATACAAGGCTCAACAATACCAATAAGGCTAGGTTTATTGGCCACAATAAAATTCTTAAGGTATTTGACCATGTTAGAATTCTCAAGCCCCTGAAAGTTCCAAAAGAAAATCTTAATGGGAGGGAATATTTGGACATGGTGTTAGGTCCATCATCCCGGTGTAGTTGTACTTGATTTATATGATCCTTAAATTTCTTAGTCTTTCCATTATTTGTAATAGGTGAGGTAGGAGCTGCAATATCCACCAGACATTCCAAAGACTGAGGTTTTTCTTAAAAGGAAGATTCCTCCTTGTCATCAAACCAATTGGAAACACAAATAAAAGTGAACTTATTCAGATATTGGAATAGTTCCTGACTAACCTGTAAATAGGGCTTCCTTGTAGCCTTAGATAGTGGAACTTGAGAAAAAGAGCCCTCTGTAGGTTGCAGCTGCTCATTGGTCCTTATACCATCAACAAAATGGAAAGTTGGGTTTGTCACAGAGTCCATACCAAGAAGGATTTATCAAAGATGGTTGAACTAGATCTTGAACAAGAGGTTTAGAGGATCTGGCAGCCTCATTCATCTTAGCAGACTCTTGAACATGCTTAGACAAATCCGTATCCACAGAGAAATCATCTCCTGTAGAAGGATAAAAAAAAGACTGCAATGAAACCAGATTAATAAGATCAGAGAAGTGATCTTTTGACATAGTAAGTAACTGCACAAGGACCTTAATAGAAGACTCAAAAGAGGGTGCATAAATCTCAGTAGGTGCCTATACTGAGGCATAGACAACAGGATCAAGGGATATCTGCAATGGATCCTGAACTAGGACCTGAATCACCTGCTCAGAAGTGGGAGAAATAAATTCAGATGGTACCTGTATGGGAACTTGGAAAATAGTCTCAAGATTTCCCTGCATTGAATCTTGAGTAACAGGTTCAGACAATATAGCAAAAGGTTGTACAAGAGACTGCACCATGTTCTGAATAGTAGGATCGGTAGTGGGATCAACAAGAACCTATTCTGATTCATGAATAACAGGTTCATTAATAAGTTTAATCAGCTCAATAAGAGTTCTAGGGTCCTTTACCTTATTCTTCCTAAAAAATGTATCAATGTGACTTTTAGTTTTACAAAATCCACAAACTTTATTCCTGCTACATTCAAAATCCATATGACCAAAAAATTACAATTCAAACAGAACTTCGGATTACGCTCATACTGTATATCCTGATTAAACCAATCATCTCTACTCATTGATAAAACCTCCTCAACCAGTTTAGAAACCATATCTACCTCCACTAGATCCTTCACAATGTGACCAAATCTAGGATTTTCAGTCCGGTTATCCATTCGAATGGGATTTCCAACAGATGAGGCAATGTCCCATAGAATTATTGGATGCTAATAAATCCAATTCAGACTATGAATGTGAATCCATACATGAGCATGAGTATATTTAACATTATTAGGATCAAAATTCATGTCCCACTCCTGAATTTGAAGAAATCTAGGATTCAATGAAACATATCCGAAGCTCCATGGTCTACATCTGGACTCCTCGGATGAATAGAGTACATGATAATATCAACAACCCATAAGAATCATCCTCCAGTCGTTAAACCCTCATATCTATGAAATTCTTTGATAAATATCATTGAATTTCCATAGGTTTCCTTCTATCGGAAGAAGAGCATGGGCAGTGATTGAGAACCGATAGAGGATGACTCATTCTTCAACAACAACCAGATCAGCCGCAATATGGGCAACACACCCCTTCCTGATGATTCAACCAGGT
Source organism: Viscum album (assembly GCA_963277665.1). Classification (NCBI taxonomy): domain Eukaryota; kingdom Viridiplantae; phylum Streptophyta; class Magnoliopsida; order Santalales; family Viscaceae; genus Viscum; species Viscum album. The sequence goes on along the minus strand of OY728150.1, from coordinate 797,587,647 downwards.
GGAGGACACTCAAACTCTGGAAAATTACAAGAAGATTTAAGGACATATGAAAAATTATTCTTCAAACCCGAAGCCTCAAAGGTAGGAACCACTGCTGGGTGTTTTTTAATCACGACACTGAACATCTACTTATGACTGACACAATCAAACTTCCCAAATGATAGATTATTTGTAGTGAGAGGATTAATAGCCTTCTTCACAATCATATCTGGATCATCAGAACTAGGGTTCCCCCCAGACACCCCAACATGCGACTCCATCATGACGTTTTCATAAATTCTCAAGAATAGTAGATTTAAATTATAATGTATTTATATGGTAAATTAATGTATCTTTCTATTCACAAAAAATTCATGTATTTCAGAAACATCCCAAAAATTCAACCTAACCATTTTTTCAACATTTAGAATCCAAAAATAAAGTCAAGTTTTTGAAAATAATTTTCAAAATATGATTAATTTAATATTTAATTACAATTAGTTTTTACTTGAAAAATAACAGCTTTAAAACATTTATTTTCATATTCCAAGATATAGGTATATCATACTTTTACTTGAATGTTATTTATATACTATCATAGGTAAGGTTTCATTAGGGTATATCAATATTCATAAGGGTAACATTACTATTCATAAGGTTATGCTACTATTCACCAAAAATTATGGTGGTCATATTAGATTCCAAATAACTTAATAATCATAACCGTTTATGTCAGATTTTAGAAATTCAAATCAAAGAATTGAAAAAGTTATGTTTAAAGGCTACATAGCACTTAGTAGTTCATTCTATTGGGATTTCATGTGATTATATGACATATTTATAAGAAAGGAATTTCCATTGGAAGACATTGGGTTGTTACATTTCGCCTCCCTTATAAAATTTCACCATCAAAATTTCATTTTACATTCCATGCCATAAACAGGTGTGGGTACTTTTCTTTCATTGGATCCTCTAGTACCCATGTTTCCTTTTCATACTTATGGTTCCTTTATAGTACCTTGACCAGGTGAGTAGTCATGTTACATATAAATTTATCTCTAAGGTCAAAGATCTTCACTAGCTGCTCCTCATAAAAAAGATCATCCTCCAAATGTACCACCTCTAAAGAGAGTACATGTGAAGGATCTGTTATGTACTTTCTTAAGAGGGATACATGGAAGAGATCATTTACTTTGTACATGGTAGGTGGAAATGCTAGTCGATAGGCCACAACTCCAACTCAATCAAGGATCTCGAAGGGCCAATGTACTTGAGACTTAACATCCATTTTCCCCCAAACCTCAAGACCTTCTTCCATATAGATATGTGTAGAAATAACATTTCTCTAACATTGAACTCAAGGTCTCGTCAACTATTGTCTACATAACTCTTCTATTGACTTTGGGATTCCTTGATGTGTTACTGAATGGTTTTCAACTTATCTGCCATTTATTCGACCATTTCAGGTCCTAGCAGCTTACGCTCACTGACTTTATCCCAACAATCCATTGTTTTTCTCCTTTTCCCATAAAGGGCTTCATATGGTTCCATTCAGATGCTCGAGTAAAAACTATTGTTGTTGGATAATTCAACCAGTGGATGATGATGGTCCCATACCTTTTTGAAGTCCATAGAACATGCTCTCAACATATCTTCTAGTGTATGAATAGTTCGCTCAGATTTTCCATCAGTTTGAGGATGATAGGCCATATTGATGTTCAGTTTAGTGCTTAGAGCATATTGGAGACTTTTCTATAACATCAAGGTGAATCTTAGATCATTATCAAATACAATAGATAGTGGTACTCCATGTAGGCTTACCACTTATTTGATGTATATACATGAAAGTTGATCCATTGATAAGTCCTATCGAATTGTGATAAAGTGATCTGTTTTTATAATATGATCACTAAGGACCCATATAGCGTTGTTTTCTCTAGATATCCTTGGAAGTCTGGTGACAAAGTCCATGGTGATGTTTTCCCACTTCTATGCTAGTATGGGTAGTGGTATCATCATTACCTTATAATTTTTCTTCTCAGCCTTCACTTGCTGACATACCAGACACTTTGATGTATATTTAGCAATCTCCCTTTTCATATTGTCCCACAATAAGTTTTCTCGGAGATCTCGAAACATCTTTGTTCCCCCTAGGTGGATAGAGAAGGTTGAGAAATGTGCATCATTCACAAGCTCCATTTTTATCTTTGGATCAGATGATACTCATAATCGTGACCCAAATATTACAAATCCTTTATCATCAATCATGATCTCAGAGGATTTTCCATTTCTAATAGCTTTCAACCTTTTCAAAATTTCCACATCTTTTCATTGAGAATCCTTTATTTTCTCCTTGAGCGATGGGTGAGAAATCATCTGAGAAAGGATTGATGATATTTTTACCTTAATGATTTCTATTTCCATCCTCTTCAAATCTAAGAAGATCAGAACCTTTTCAATTCTCATCATTTATAAAGATTTAGGATAATCCCTACTTAGAGTATCAACCCCCTTTTTTGCCTTATCAGGATGATAGTGGATTGAGAAGTCATAATCTTTAATGAGATCTATCCATCTTCATTGGCTCATATTAATCTATTTTTGTGTTAATATATATTTGAGACTCTTTTGATCGGTATATATCTCACACGTCTCCCTATAATGATAATGACCCCAAATTTTCAATGCAAGGATCACAGTTGCCAACTCCAGATCATGCGTTGGATAGTTTTGCTCATGGATTTTCAGATGCCTTGAGGCATAGGCTATCACTTTATCATTTTGCATCATCACACAACCAGATTCCTTCTCTGAAGCATCATTGTACACCACAAATATTTCTCCATTTTTTGGGAGTGTGAGTACTAGTACAGTGATTAACCTCTTTTCAACTCCTTAAAACATTATTCACATTCCTGAGTCTAGAAAAATTTACTCTCTTCTATGTCAGCTTGGTCATTGGGTTCGAAAATCATGAAAATTTCTTCAAAAATATTCAATAATACCCATCTAGACCAAGAAAGCTATAGATCTCTGTTACAGTTGTTGGCATGGGCCACTATTTAATTTCCATTGTCTTGTAAGGATCCATAGATATCCCTTTGATAGTGACAACATGCCCCAAGAATTTTACTTCCTCCATCTAGAACTCACATTTACTGTACTTTTCATACTGCTTATCCCTTCACGAAGTCTTTAACATAGTATTCAAATACTCCACATGTTCCTCTATGCTTTTGGAGTTTATAAAAATATCATCAATAAAGACTACCACAAATTTGTCGAGGTAATATAAATAGACTATATTCATTAAATCCTTGAAAATGTCCAGATAACTAGTGAGTCTAAATGGAATCACTATAAAATCATAGTGTCTATACCTCATTCGAAAGGTAGTCTTGGGAATATCTTCTTTCATCACCTTTAATTGGTGATATCCTGACCAAAGTTCCACCTTAGAAAAATAACTGGCCCTATAAAGCTGATCGAACTAGTCATCTATCTGTGGTAGGGGATACTTGTTCTTTATCATGATTTTATTGCGCTTATGATAATCAATGCAGAGGCACATTGATCTATCCTTCTTATTGACTAAGAGGACTGGTGCACCCCACGGTGAAGCGCCTAGTCATATAAAACCCTTCTCCAAATTCTTATGTAAATACTTCTTCGGATCTTCTGGCTCTACGATGGCCATTCAATAATGTGTTTTTGATATAGGAAGAGATCCAGGAATAAGTTCAATTGAAAACTCAACCTCTTGGTCAGGAGGAAGACCGAAAAACTCTTCAGGGAATACATTAGTGTAATCCCTCATGATGGGCATGTCCTCAAGAATGATTCTATCCTTTTTCTCAATCATTTGGGATAGATATTCTTGATCATAAAAAAGAAATATCCACACTTGGGACAATTATTCTAAAGATGATTCATCTTCCTCACACTTATAAATAATTGGAGGTTGTTTTGTGATTTGAAGAGTGATCTCCCTTTCCCGATAGTTGATATTGGATTTGTATAAAGATAGCCAATCCATGCCCAAGATAGTGTCAAACTCCACTAAAGGAAGTATGACAATATTTTCTAGGAGGTTTAGTCCACAAACATTAATTGAGGAGGAGTTATAAACCATGGATGTAATAATTTTCCCATTTTCTGTTCTCACAGATAACTTTTCCCCCAAATTTTAAGGTGGTTTTTGAATAGTTCTAAAAAATGTGAAAGATATAAAAGAATGTGTAGAAATATAATCAAATAGTACATTTTCTATTTTTGAATGAATAACTAGGGTATTTGTCACCACATCATTGTAGGGATAAACATTAGCAGTAGTGATAGTATAATCCCTTCCTTGTTTCCTTGGAGGTTTTTGTTGATTTCCTCCTACATCCCATAGCTTAGAGAAATTGTTTTCATAATGACCATTCTCTTTTCTGTTGTAACACTGCACTATAGGCTGAGTGTCGATCTGAACATTCCATTCTTCTTCCACATTAGTGGGATTTTTCATATCCCTTCAGTAGTTCTCGGCATGATGACCCAGCTTTCCACATTTGAAGCAATTCATGGTTCCCTTTAGTCAATTACCATGATTATTCTTCCCACAACTTTTACAAGTGGGGTATTCCATCTTCTTTCCATCATGGGATTTGTTTGTTGAACCACGCATGTTGTTCTCCATTTTCTTCTTCTTGTCACCGGACCCAGGAGACCAATGAGAGTCTCAAATATCCATTTAAACCTTGAGGGCACAATAGACAATCTCCCCATAACATTCAAAGTCTCAGATCACCAAAACCTTCTATAGGCTCATCTTTAGCCTCCAAAAGAAGCAATCCACCTTGATATTAATTTTCATGAAAAATCTCAAGGAATAACTTGAAAGCCTTGTAAATTTTTCTTCATACAACCCAATGGAATCATATTCCTTCTACTTGAGTTCGAGTAACTCTCTTTCCATATTGAGATGAAGGGTTTGAGGAAAATATTTATGGAAAAACATCCTCTTGAATTCCTCCCAATCCATGGAATCAAATTCATATTGGGAATTTTTATTCTTGATCAATTTCCACCACTGATCATATTCCCCATAAAAACAATAGACCACCAGTACAACATTATCTTCTTCTAAGCACAAGAGGATGAATAATATCTTTTCATTGGAGTTAATACACTGTCCTGCGTGGAGGGGATCAAAATATCTACTAAACATGGGAGACATTTTACACATAAAGGATTCTATGGAAACTTTATATTTCCTTAGAGGAGGTGGGAGTTTCACATGATTCAAGTTACTATTCAATACCTGAGCCAGATAAGCAAGTACTATGATGAAGTTTTGAGCACCTGTTCCCATCATTTCAGGAATATCAATAGAGAAATAATCACATTTCCTATCACATTTGTTGTTGGGACGTGTTATACTATTTCCCTCCATTAACTAAGAAAAAGAACGCATAATTAGAGGTCTTGAATAATTAGTTATTAAACATAAAAAGGAACATTTTTAACATAAAAGGATAAAATTTTAGAGGAGAAGTATATCCTAACTTGTGATTCCTTATGTTTAAATATAGGTTATCCTTGATCTCTTTATTATCTTATATTCTTATGGTATTTTTTTATTCCTTTAATAATGGTTTGTATTATGATCATAAATATACCAAAGCATATCCCCTTGGAGTGTCAAACCAAGAGTGAATCAAGGCCCATTGTTGTGTACCGAGATACGTCAGGTCAGGCCCAAAAACTCCTTGTTGGAGTTTTCACTCCTAGGTACATCTGTTTCAGATCTGCCTCTACCTATTTTTATCCAAATAGGGACATATTTGCTTGATAAATAACTTACTCTAAACATACCAAAATTTAGGGATGTTTTCTTATACTTATTCTCATCCTTAAGGTTCTCACAAAGGTTCTCTATTCTTAATATATAAAAATAACTAGACTATCCTCTGATACCAACTATAGAGACCCTATCCTTTTACTTATAAAATTACATGATTTTAAGTATAATTATAAATCAGAGTACAATACAAGGATCATAAAGTCTAGTGTCTTGAAAAACTAGGTACATAATCAAACATTTTAATTTTTTTACTTAAACTACATAATGAGCTCCTATAATCCATTGTGATCATACATTTGCATAGGATAACCTTGGGATAACATGAACAAAGGGATGAGCTAAAATCCCAGTAAGGGAATGACCATAAAAAAATCATGGTTGAGTTAATAAGGTTTCCATATGAATTTTCCATTCCTCAATGTTTTGAAAATCACAAACACTCTATATTAAGGTAAATCATATTTTCCATAATATTTATCTTACAATTTTTTTTAATTCCCTAAGGAAATTTATCCTTACCTATGTTTTCATTGTTCTTTTTATAGTTACTCTAAATCCTACTCATTTTTATTACTAATGGTTAATATTCAATTTCATATCTCAAAACTCAGAATCCTATAAATCCATGGTTATAGAGTATTCTGTTTTTAGACTCCGAATTCTATGAAATTCAGACACCGAATTCTCTAAAATTCATTCTTGGAATTCTCTGAAATTTAGTCTCTGAATTCTATGAAATTTAGACTCAAAATTCTCAGAAATTTAGACTCTAAATATCATTGAAATTCGGACTCCAAATTCTCTGATATTCAGACTCCAAATTCTATGAAATTCAGACTCTAAATTCTCTGAAATTCAGACTCCGAATTCTCTGAAATTTAGACTCTTAATTCTCTAAAATTCAGACTCTGGATTCTCTAAAATTCAGATTCCAAATTCTCTAAAACCAGAATCTGAATTCTCTAAAATTCAGACTTCGAATTATCTAAAATTCAGAATATGAATTCTTCATAATTAAGACTCTGAATTCCTTATAATTCAGACTTCGAATTCCTTATAATTCAGACTCTAAATTCCTCAGAATTTAGACTCCGAAATCCTAATAATTAAAACTCCCAATTCATTAGAATTCAAATTCTGAAATCTATAGAATTTAGGTTCCAAATTCATTGTAAAAGAAAATTGAAAAATTCATGATTTATTGTCTCTAAGTGTTTATTTGGTTAGAATCTGAAGTTAAATTTTTCCTAGACTTTGAAAAAAATAGTTTTGGTTAATCAAACTTATTTTACTTATACCTGTTATAGTTAGGAAATGATGTCGTACATTCTGTTTCAAACGAACCATTTTTAGAGTGAAACATGTACAGGTCCCTCTGAAATTCAAGGAAAAATATGACCATTGGAGGAGGGAGCCGACCGTTGGAGAAGTTCCTATAAATAGGACTTCATTTTAAAGAGCTCAATACAACTGATAAACACTATTGATCACACTGAAGATTTCATGTTGCTAAAGGGATTTCTAGATAGAGAGACTCTCATGCCTTGTGCATACTGAACATATTATTAATCTTTCTTTGTGCGATGCTGATTTTTGTTGTGTACAATCAAGGACTTCTGGGGATAGGAAGACAGAGGTGTCCACTACCTTAAAGTTCAAGGACTTCCATGGACAGGAAGACATAGGCTCTGACTACCTAAAAGTTTGAGGGCTTACAAGGATAAAAAGACAAAATCTGATATTCCTATTGAGGGCTTAACCTGGTGTGGGTAAGACAGAATTTCTTGAAAGTATAAATAAATGGACCTTTATCCAAGGATGTTGGATACCATTCTCTTTGGGTTAAAAAATTTCATACTTGTTATTTGTTTTGTTTCAAGTTTATTTCTCTTGTATTTTGATAAAGGAAGAAAGTATAACCTTCTTATATATTCTTATACTTTTGTATACTCTGACAAGTAAGATTCTATACGATTTAAGGTAGAATATTTTTCTTGTAAACTTTTCTTAAGTTTCATTTCCAGAACAATATTTCCGGAACCTCACATATTGGTAGAACTAAAAAAGGTCTTTTGAATTTACCTGGTTTAACCTTTTTAAACATAGTTATCCTTAAGGTTAAACATAGATGTTTTTAAACTTACAATTAACCCCCTCTTGTAATTGAGCATCTACCTTCATATTTCAATCCTACAATTGGTATCAGAGTAGGTTTCTGAAATAATTATATTCACATATAAGTTTTCTTTCTCATGTTTTCATTGTTCTAAATATTTTCCTTATAATTTTTATCCTTGTTTATAAAATTTACTACTAACAAGTTTTTGTGGAAAGATATTTTATTTTAGATGGTAGGAATGAATGTAAGTTAGATTGACAATCTAAATCTTAATAGACCGTAGATATTTGATGGGAATGATTATGAATATTAGAGAGATCATATGAAGACTTTTTTATTAATACTAGATTGGACAACTTTGTTATGATTACGGTAGATTACAAGATTTTTGATAAGGAAGTCAGAAGTTTTACTAATCAAGAGAAGTTAAAATATCAACTAAACTACAAGGTATGCAATACTTTTTTTGTGTTCCATGAACCTGAATATATATAGTCAGATTCCTTCTTGTGAGGCTGCAAATTGTATTTGGAAGAATTTGGAGGTTACAAATTTTGGTATATCCAAAGTTATAGAAACTAGAAGAGAAATGCATTGAGCAGAATATCATGGATTTCTATTTCCTTATGGAGAACCAGTGTGCAAGGTACAATAAAGGTTTATGACTACTGTAAATAGTTTACAATCAATGGGTGAAAAAGTTTTATATGATGATTCACTTGTGGAAAAGATTATAGATATCATTCCTAATGAGTGAGAATCAAAATGAACAGCTATTGATGAGAATAGGAAAGTATCTAAAATTACGCTTGATGAGATTTTTGGAACTCTTCTTCAACATGAGACAAGAATGAAAAGATATGTTTGTATGAATAAGAAGAAGAATAGTAATGGGAGTGTAGTCTTTACTACTACAAAAGCCAAGACTCCTAAAAATATTAAAAGATCCAAGTCAAAGAAGGTCATTTTTTTATACGAATATAGTGAAAGTGAACATTTTGATAATGAGCTAGCTCATCTTTCTTGAAGGATGAACAAGATAGTTGAGAAGAAATAAGTTCAGTATAGATTTTAGAAGAAATAAACAATGGACAAGAAAGGCTTGGAAGTCATATGCTATGAATGAAAAAGAGAAGGGAATATAAGGCCAGATTGTCCTAATCTTAAAAAAGGATAGAAAGGAAAATAATTCTAAGAAAAATAGAAAGAAGTAATACAAGGGTAATTCTAAGAATGTTTTGAAAGATAATGTCACCTAGAGTGCCAGTGGTAGAGACTCTTCTGATGAATCCTCAAAGTATAAATCTTCTTGTCAAAATAATCTTGGTCTACTAGCAAAGCTACCTATTGAAAATAATTGTCTAATAGCCATGATATACAATGCTAAATCCATAACAAATGTATCCTTAAATAAAAATTATAGTGATAATGAATATTATGAATATTCAGATGAAGAATCTTTTTCTAATTAAGATAATACATTAACTACTTATGAAGAAGTCTATAGGATTTCTAAACTTTTTGAGATTGAAATTGTAAAACTCAAGAAAAAACTGGATATAGAAAATTCTATAATTTCTATTCTTACTATAGAAGTATCAGATCATTCTAAAGATCTTAATAATAAAATTTATGATTTTGAAAGTATTTACAAAAACCATGAGGAAGTTAACTCTGAGAAGGATAAACTTTCTAAGGATATTGAAAATATAATTTTTGATAAATTTTCTTAGAGACTAACTGTACTGATAAAACTAATGTTTTTGAGGATAAAAACATGGGTATTAAACTGATGTCAGAAATGTTTTCCTTGAGGAAGTGTTTTTCAAACATCACCTCTGGTAAAGAGAATTTTGATAAAATGTATTCCCAAATTCATCCTCTTAGGAATCATTCTGGGTTTGGTTATACTCATTCTAAACTGATTTTTAGTAATAACTATTTTGTTCCTCAAAGTGATCCATTCTTATTTAAATTTTAGTGTGGTAGACATTGGGAGAAAAATTATTATTTAAACAATGCTCAGTCTTTATGTTTTCATAAAGCTTATTTTTCCAAGAAAATGTGGATACGTAAAATTTTGCTTTCTGAAATTTCTGGATCCAAGAATGTTTTGGTTCCAAAAGACTAACACTCTTATTTTCAGAAAAATAATTATAGTACCAACAACAATACATGGTACATGGATAGTATATGTTCCCATCACATGACTGGTACAAAAACTTCTTTGAAGGGATTATAAAGATGAGAGGAAGAAAAGTAACTTTTGGAGATTATGCTAAGAGAGAAATTATTGGTATAGGTGACATTGTTCTTCTTGAAAAAACATTGATTTCAAATATTTTATTTGTTAAAGGTATTAAGTACAACCTCATTAGCATAAGTCAATTATTTGATGATAGTTACCTTGTGAGTTTTAGGAATGATAAGTGCTTAGTACACAATTCCAAGGAAGAGTTTATTATTTCTTCCTACATGCAAGAGAATATATACACACAAACCTTACAAGATATTTGGAGCCAAGACCTACCTTGACTTAGTGAAATGGAAGACCAATATTGGTTATGAATTAGATGTTTAAGACACTATAACCTTAGAAACCTATAAAAAATCTCTAAGAAGAGACTAGTTAAGGATTTACAAAATCCTAGATTTGATTCTTCTATATTTTTTTATCCTTATCAATATGGAATGCAACATAAATCAAGCTTTAAATCAATCGTTAAAGTCTCAACTTCTAATGAATTATAGTTGGTGCATATGGATCTTTTTGGTCCAACACAAAACAGAATCATTATAGAAAAATACTATATGTTTGTACTAGTTTATGATTACACTTGATTCATGTGGGTCTATTTTCTTTCAATGAAATATGAATATTTTTCTTATTTCAAAATTTTTAGAGCCCAAGATAAAAATGAGAAAAACCTTCCATTGATAACTATTCATAGTGATCATGGAGGAGAATTTCAAAATTCTAATTTTGAAACTTTTTAAATTACAAAAGGAATTACTTATAACTTCTCAGCACCAAGAACCCATCAACAAAATGGTGTTGTTGAAAGAAGAAATCAAATTCTTCAAGAGATAACAAGAACCATGTTGAGTGAATATTTAGTATCTAAAATATTTGGGGATAAAGATATAAGTACTACTTGTTATACTATAAATTGAGTTTTGATTAGACCTTTTCCTAATAAAACCCCCTATGAGTTACGGAATTGTAGAAAACCTAGAATTTTCTATTTCAAGGTATTTGGATGAAAAGTATTCATTCTGAGTACTAATGATAATATACAAAAATTTTCACCAAAATCTGATGAAGGAATTTTCTTAGGCTACTCCACAACTTCTAAGGCTTATAGAGTTTTTAATAAAAATACTTGTACTATTGAATAAATAGTACATGTTAAATTTGATGAAACTGATCCTTTTGTTTTTAAACAACCTCAACCTACATCATTGGATGTGTTTTCAAAAACTGATTATCAACCCTTGAAAGAAGATCCTTACGATAAGGAAAATGTTCAAGAAAATGTTTCTAAAGCATTTACTCTAGAAGATTTTCTACCATATGTTGATGAACATGTTTTACAATACCAAAATCAGTTTTTTCTTAAGAATCATCACCGTAATAGTATCATTGGTGATGTAAATCAACCTGTAAGGACTATAATTTACTTATGAAATAAAGTAGAACATCAAGTATTCATTCCTCAATTAGAACCAAAAAGCACTGATGATGCTTTAGGTGATGATGATTGGATAAAAGACATGCAAGATGAGCTAAATGAATTCAAAAGGAATAAAGTTTGGACCTTGGTTGAAAGACCTAAGTAAACAACTATTATTGGAGTAAAATGGGTCTTTAGAAATAAGTATGATGAAAATGGAATCATAGTAAGAAATAAGGCTAGATTAGTTGCTAAAGTCTATAATCAACAAGAAGGAATAGACTATGAATAAACCTATACTCATGTAGATAGACTTGAATCCATCTATATTCTACTTGCTTTTGCAGCATTCTTTAACTTTAAACTTTTTCAAATGGATGTTAAATGTGATTTTCTTAATGGATATGTTTAAGAGGATGTTTTTGTTGAACAACCTCAAGGGTTTCAAGATAAAAAACATCCTAAACATGTTTTCAAACTTACCAAAGCATTATATGGACTTAAACAAGCCCCTAGAGCCTAGTATAATAGACTTACATGAGTTTTGTTACAAAACAGTTACACTAAGGGTAATACTGATCCGAACCTCTTTATAAATAAAGATAAGAAAAAACTTTTTATTGTTCAAATTCATGTTGATGACAGTATATTTGGTTTAAATAAACATTATTTAACTGATTAATTTGCAAATATAATGAAATATGATCTTGACATGAGTATGATGGGTGAGTTAACATTTTTCCTAGGTTTTAAAATTTCTCAAAAACCAGAAGGAACATATTTATATCTAAACATAAGTATATTAAATATCTTCTTAAAAAGTATGGATATAACAACACAAAGAGTATTAGTACTCCCATTGATACCTCAAATTCACTTGATCCTGATGAATATGGGAAACTAGTAGATCAAACATCATTTAGAGGTATGATAAGAATTTTACTATACTTGACAGCTAGTCGTCAAGACTTAATGTTTTCAGTATGCTTATGTGCAAGATATAAATCTAATCCTAAGGAATATCATTTAAAGGTAGTGAAAAGAATTTTTTTCTATTTAAGGGAACCATGGATTTAGGACTCTTATACTTCTGGAAATGATTTTGTTTTAAAAATATTTTTAAATGCAGACGTTGGTGGATGTAGAATGGATAGGAAAAGTGCATCCCGAAGTTGTCATTTCTTAGGAGATTAATTAGTATCTGTCTCATTCAAAAAGCAACACTTAGTATCACTTTCCACTACTGAAGCTGAATATGCAGCAGTTGGAAGTTGTTGTACTCAAGTGTTGTGGATCCAACACACACTCACAGACTATGGTACAAGTTTTTCCAAAAGACAAATATTTTGTGATAATAATAGTTCCATTAACCTAAGTAAAAAATATATACATCACTCTCATTCAAAACACATATATATTAGGCATCAATTTCTTAGGGATCACACAGAAAAAGGGGATATCATTCTTCAATTTATCAGAATGCAAGATCAACATGATGATATTTTCACAAAATCATTACACTCTGATATATTTGAATACATTAAAAAAAGTTAGGAATGATAACCATAAGTTTATCTTCCATATTAACTTCTTGTTGAAACCTATCTCCTTATAGTAAGAAACTCATTTTCATACGGGAGTACATATTATTTTTTAATCAAAATTTTTGTAATCATATTTTTTTCAAATTCAAAATTTTCATAATCAAATTCTTCATAATCAATTTTTTTTGTAATCAATTTTTTTTCGTAATCAAAATTTTCATAATCAAATTTTTTGTAATCAATTTTTTCTTATCAAAATTTCCATAATAAAAATTTTCTTTAAATTTATTTTAAATTTTTTGAAGTCTAAAGTTCTTCAAGAAGAATATTCCTCATAACGAATAATTCTCCTGGTAATACAGAAGGTATGTTTTATTTCTTAAATTTTTGTAATCATCATTTTACATGTTGGTATTTTTATCTTGTTTAAGAAACATTCTTGGAATCAATTTCTCTTAAATCTGAATGTTTATCTAAAAAACCTCAAAATATCAGAACCTACCAAATCCCTTCTTTAGCTATAATCTTAACCATCAGATCTGATCAAGATTTTTTCAAATGTTGGATCAATCAAGGAAGTTGAACTATGTAGAACCCCAAACATTTTATGGTATATTTACATTAAATAAATTTTATTAACCACTGTGTTCCTTTGAAACAAAACTATGTTATTCAGGAGGTAGTCAAAACCTAGCCATTAAATATAAATTTTCCACTTATATGTTTTGAATTTCGAAAAAATGGTCATCTAGAGTTGTGATCAGTAAGTCATTTGGAGTCTGATAGAACAAACATGGTTTTTGGTGAATAGTAACATACCATTATGAATAGTAATATGAATAGTAATATGACCCTTATGAATAGTAAATAATAATAATATTTTATTTTCTCAAGGCAATATGATAATGGGATCTTAATTAATTTTTCAATGTCACATAAAACTAACTGCACTTTAAGATTTCTATTTTTCGAATTAACTATGACCTTATTTAAAAATTAAATTAATCATATTTAAAAAATTATTTTTGAAAAAAAGATTTCACTTTTGAATACTACAGGTCAAAAAATTGTAGGGGTGAATTATTGGGATTTTTATGAAATTCTTGAATTTTTGATGAATAGTGAAATACAGTAAAATACCGTATATTCAATTTATCAGTTAAATACACTATTTATGATATCATAAGTTATGTAAGGCCACTTGGTTCAAAATAACGTGCCGTTATTACTATTAGGGGTCACATGAAACAATACTATTGGTTGTCTTGATGGAAATAATAAAATAATGAAATTAAATATTCAAAATTCACCCCTCATCCACTATAACCCCCCCACCTCTTCTCTTCACTCCTCTAAGCCTTGAATCTCCCCAAAGATCTGCCCAATAATCCTCCCAAGTATCTTCCCCACGTCCTAGAGCTACGGGTATCACCAAAAGACCAAAACCAAAGCCCTTATGAAGGATCTCAAGGAGAAGAGGTCAAGAGGTAAACAACCTCTTTTATTTTCTTTCTTTTCTTTCATTTTATGTTATTCTATTCCATTCCCATTGGCTTGTGTTGGGATATTTCATTAAATAGTACCCCTTACTGTCCATATTATGTATGAGTGATGATTTATTCCATTCCTCTCATCAAACTATTTTTATGAAATTTTAAGATACGCCGTTAGGCTGCCGAATTTTCGTGAAAATTTTATCAAGTTTTCTTTCATTTTAAGATTCCTTTATTTTCTTCTTATTTCCTCAAAAAATATTAACCAAGAGGCATGGAAGCTCTAGAATCTTCTATATTCTGGATTTTATCATGTTTACGGAAAATTCCCCATCATTATTCTTTTCCTCTCCAACTTATTTAAGGAATAGAAACATTGTCCGTGATGTATCGAATTACCGACATCTTGGACGATGTAATTTCAATTTCCATTAATTATTTCAAGTCTTTTCATGAAACCAAATTAATGGTTGAACCGTGTCATAATATATTTGTCTTATCTTGATTAATGTTCTGGAATCTTTACACGTTCATAATATGGAATAATAACACAAAAAAAGTTTATTGAGCACAAAACTTCGAAGCCAAATTCAAGTGTTTATTTTAACTCATCAAATGAGTCATCCTCATGGTATATAACTAGAATCACTATAAGATAATTTACGTCTCTTTAATTTCAATAATAATCTATATTAACAGTCTTGGATGTTTTATCATATTTCAAACCAACTTCTATTCATGAATACAAGTAAACAAAGCATGAAACCAAGTAAGAAAATGCTTCCAAAAAAATAAAATTGAATCTCTTAAATCCAACAAAAATGCCATTAATGAACTTAATAAGGTTATACCATGTCAATTAAATATAAAATAGGTTCTGGACTTATGGATTAATAATCCTAATTTGTTTATTAAGGTCTTTAATAACAAGTCAAGAACACCTTCAAGCATATGTAAGGGGTTTCTAATCTCACTTTCATTTCTGTGAGATTTTCATTGTTCGCCACTTATTCCTTGTAGGTGGTATATGTGTACTTACCTTTGATATATAATAAAATTATTATATTTATATTCATGCTATTAAATTTTTCATTTTATGTTCATTAAGTATTGGTCATATGATTCGACGGATTACACCGTGGTAAGGGATTTTTTCTTAACTACCTTTTTGTTGTGACTAACTTTGTATTGGGAACCTAATAATCCTTATGTGGTGTAACTACTACCCATTTCATATCACTTTACATTTGAAATTGTATTTATATTAAATATCCATAATTTCATGTCATGGATATGATTTTTTTCTAAACCGTATATGATTTTATATACGGTTTTTATTTGGAAAGTTATTATGGAAATATTAGTGAATCTGTATACTATACTCTATACGTATATTGAAAAGGAATATTTCTCTTGTATTGAATCAATGTAAAAAAATTCTTGGACATACAGTGGAGGGTGGGGCCCATTACAGCCCCGCAATGCATCGATAGGTCTCATGAGACAAAATAGTTTGGTGACAGACCCTTTGAGTTTGTTTCCAAAAATCAGACGAGTTTCCACCCACAGAACAAAACCATTCCAACGGTATTTTGGTTTCATGTGATAGAGACATGACATAAAATTAATAATAATTCTCTTTATTCATTATCATTTACTATTATTATCATTAATGTTTTCACTATGACAAAATCTATGTATGCAAATTCATTTTCAGTTTATTAATGGTATTAGTTATTCATTTATTCACTATGACATATTGAATATGTCAGATTTATTATGATTTACATATTGTTGTACTCATGCTTCCGCTTTTGTAACCCTTACTGAGAATTTGATCTCGCCCCTTTCATTGTCTATCTTCAACAGGTGATGAAGAGAAGGTCTTTTATTGAGTTCCTGTGGATGCAGTTTTTAGATTTTATTATGTATTGTATTTTGTAACCTTTTCTAGTGTAATGTGAGTTACATAAGTGTATCAAGTTTCTCCAAGACTACTAAAATGATAATTCCTTTAGGATTTTCATTCCTTCTAACCATTCCAATACCACAAGTAATGCACTAGCTCCAGCCTAGTGGATTCGGGGTGTTACAGTTGGTATCAGAAGAATTTTAGTAGAAAACTTGGAAACTAGATTAGGAAATGTATAGTGGGGAACAAATCCCTAAGGTGGTATCTAAGGATTAACATGAAAGAACGTCCTAGTATTTTTGTAAGGAGTTGATTATGTGGATATTTTAAGCAATAATTCCCTGTCTGGATATGAGCAGGTAGAGGCGGCTCTGCATAGATGTATCTAGGGGTAAAACCCGAAAACACCGCTTTGAGCTAGAGTCGAACAGGAACTGGTGCACGACAACGGGCCTTGCTGCACTCTTGGTTACGACACTCCCGGGGGATATTCTTAAGCTAAATCATGTTTTCTTTACAGGCCATTATGAAGGAGTTAATGTAAATTTTTCATTAGAGGAACCATGTTTATAAGATTATCTATGCATAGAATTTCAATCTATGTTGAGTGATTTTCTATTTAAGATTCATAAACTAATATATTGTATCCCATTATTTAGAAATGGAATCTAATGGAATAAGTTGAATCAATATTTCTATGAAAGGTAGGGATCTCCCTACTGAGCAAGTCAACACAGTCAATGTTGGAGCAGATCAGATCATGACCATATTGGGACAACATACTCAAGTTGTAATGAATAACCATTAAACACCTGTGTTGGATCATTTCATGTGGTAGAAGCCCCCATATTTTAGTGGGACTACTATTCCAGTGGTTGCTGAGCAATGGATCAAGTCCCTTGAAAAGATATTCATGGAGTTAAGATGTAGTGAAAATGAAAAGGTAGTACAGGAAGTATATTGTCTCAAGGGTGACGCTGATCAATGGTGGTCCCTGATTCAAAATACCACGGAAGAAGAATAGATAGAGGATATGGAATGGAGGACTTTTAAGGAAATATTCTATGAAAAATACATCCCTCATGAGTAACTAACCGAAATGAAGAGGGATTTGCTTGGATTAAAACAAAGGGAAGAAGACAGTGTTGCAGAGTATGAGGCTACCTTTAGAAGGCTAGCTAGGTATTCCGTGGATTATGTACGTGACTCGGTGGACGAGATTGATAATTTCTTTGAAGGTCTTAAGCCAAGTCTTCAAAGGGCACTAGATTTTCAATCGTTTTCATCATATGATGAAATTTTATCAAGTGCCATCAAAAAATAGAAGGAGTTTTCTAGATAATTTTTTTTCAAAGGAAACCAAGATAAGAAGTGGTACTCTGATAACAAATAAAAGGAGAATCACCAAAGAAGAGAAAGGGAATTAATAGTTTCCCATTATGCGAGAACTATGGAAGGAATCATCTCGGGAAATGCTTGAAAGGCATGAGAGTCTTCTATAACTGTATTAAAAAGGATCATCGATCTGATGAATGCAAGGGGAGAAACAATTAAATGATGTTCACAGCTACAATTGCAGATAGATAGGACACTATGCAAATGAGTGTCCAAAGAAACAAAGATAATTGACTCAAAAAAGGCCAAGAGAGCAAGGGAGAGCCTTTGCAATTACAACCACGGAGGTTGAAGTTCCTAATGACGTGGTGTCAGGTACTTTAATTGTTTCCTCAAGCTTAGACAACACTTTATTTGATTGTGGATCATCGCATTTATTTATATCTTCCCAATTTGGAAAGAAAATTAGATATGTCTAATTTGATTTAAGAAAGGAGTTGCCAGGAAAAACTCCCATGGGATGTATCATTGCAACCAAGGCATGTCGACTAGTTCCCCTCCAAACACCAAAACATGCTTTAGTTGTACACATTATCATCATACCCATGAATGAATTTCATATAATTGTCAGTATGTATTGTCTATAAAATTATGATGTGAGGATTTATTGAAAGAAAAAGGAAGTTACAATTTTTGGAAATGGTGTAGAATCCCTTGTCTTTAGGGTAGAAACTTCACCACCTGATTCTTATCTAGAACCACCCCAAATAGATCTACTGAATGTAATACTTGGAGAGGAAGATAAACTAATATCTATGGGAGAAGAAATAAATCATCAAATTCAAGATGTGCACATAGTGAAAGAATACATTGATGTATTTCCAGAGGATTTATCTGGACATCCTCCAGAGCGGGAAGTTGAGTTCTCTATTGATTTAATTCCCGATGCAAGAACTATATCAAAGACCCCATATAGAATGGCCACTATGGAGTTAGTGGATCTGAAGAAACAACTAGAAGAGTTGAGTGGCAAAGGATTTATTCAACCTAGTGTTTCTCTATGGGGATCCCTAGTCTTGTTTGTAAAGAAGAAAGCTGGATCCATGAGGCTTTGCATTGATTACCAGGAAATCAATGCTATTACAATAAAGAATAAGTATCCTCTGCCCCTAATTGATGTTTTATTTGACCAACTTCATGGATGTCAATAATTTTTGAAGATTGACCTTCAATTCAGATATCATCAACTACGTGTGAGGAAGGAAGATATTCTGAAGACATCATTTCGAACAAGGTATGGGAATTATGAGTTTACAGTGATGCCTTTTGGACTGAAAAATGCACCCTCTATTTTCATGGATTTAATGAATAGAGTTTTCAAGGAATATCTTGATAACTTTGTTATGGTATTCATCGATGATATCCTAGTGTACTCAAAAATCTATGAAGACCATGAGGATCATTTGGTAACTATTCTGAAAACTCTTAAAAGAAATCAATTATATGGGAAGTTTAGCAAGTGCGAATTCTGGCTTCAGTCAGTTTCTTTTATAGGCCATATTGTCTCTAAGAATGGAATCCTAGTTGATCCTGCAAAGACAAAGGCAACCCAAGAATGGCCCACTCTAACAAACATAACTGAGGTATGTAGTTTTATTGGATTAGCATATTATTATCCACATTTCGTTCAGAATTTTGCCCGACCGGCTAACCCGCTAACCCGCTAACCAATATCATACGTAAAAGAGTAATGTATGTGTGGACAAATGAATGTACATAATTCTTCGATGAATTGAAAAGAATATTGGTCGATGCTCCAATTTTGACTCTTTCATCTGGAAGTGATGGATTTGTAATATACAATGATGAATCAATGAATGGACTAAGTTGCGTCCTTATGAAAAATGATAAAGTTATTGCTTACGCATCAAGGAAGTTGAAGACTCAAGAGAAAAATTATCCAACTCATGATCTTGAGTTAGCAACCATAATCTTTGCTCTGAAAATATGGAGGCATTATCTCTACGGAGAGATATGTGAGATTTATACGGACCAAAAGAGTTTTCAATATATTTTCACACAAAAAGAACTCAATATGAGGCAAAGAAGATGGATTGAGTAACTCAAAGATTACGATTGTTCAATACATTACCACCCAGGAAAGGCGAATAAGGTGGAAGATGCATTAACTAGGAAATATCATGGCCTTCTTACTCAAATGAGGATTGAAAGAGATCCTATGTTTATGGATCTACTGAAGATGAACATGGGAATTATTAAGGAAGGGGAAGCATAAATCCTCTTTCAAATGATTTCTAAACCATCTTTACTAGAGAAGATAAAATTTTCTCAATCTGATGATGAGAATCTGCACAAAAAAATTAATGCAGTTAAGGATGGAAGACTGGTTGACTTTGTGTATAAAGAAGGAGTTCTGATGTTTGGGAAGATGTTATGCATTCCATCAGTACCTGAGCTAAAAAGGGAACTGTTAGACGATTCTCATAGCTCAAATTTCACTATACACCCGGGTAGCACAAAGATGTATAGAGATCTGAAGGAATATTTTTGGTGGGAAAATATGAAGCAAGAAATTGCTGACTACATGTCAAGGTGTCTAGTTTGTCAACAAGTGAAGGTGGAGAGACAAAATCTGAAAGGAGTGCTGCAACCTCTACCAATTCCTATATAGAAGTGGAATAACATTACGATGGATTTTTTCACCGGACTACCAAGGACACCTAGAAGGAATGATGCAATATGGGTAATTGTTGATCGTCTCACTAAAACAGCACACTTCCTTCCAATAAGAGTGGATTTACCACTTGAGCCTTTGGAAAGACTTTATATTAATGAAGTTGTGAGAATTTATGGTGCACCTATATCAATTGTCTCTGATCGAGATCCCCGATCTATGTTTAAATTCTGGAAAAGTCTCCAGAAGGCTTTGAATACTGAGCTTCATATGAGTACCGCATATCACCTCGAAACCGACAGACAATCTGAAAGGACTATTCAAACTCTAGAAGATATGCTGATGTCATGTTCTCTTGACTTCCAAGGTATGTGGGATCAATACTTGCCTTTGGTAGAATTTTCATACAAAAATATTTTCCATTCTAGTATTCAAATGTCTCCATATGAAGCATTATATGGAAAGAGATGTCGAACTCCAACTTGTTGGGATGAAGTTGGTGAGAGAAAACTTATAGGCCCAAAACTTATTGAAGATACCATGAAAAAGGTGAATAAAATACAAGCCCATATTAAAGCATCCCAAAGTAGGTAGAAGAGTTATGCTGATAACTGGAGAAAGGACTTGGAATTTCAAGTGAGAGATAATGTATTTCTGAAAGTATCTCCATGGAAGGGAATCTTAAGGTTCAGTAAAAAAGGGAAACTAAGCCCCAGGTACATAAGACCATTTGAAATTTTGGGAAGAATCAGATCTATAGCTTACTGTTTATCGATGACACAAAATCTCTCCAGAGTTCATGATGTGTTCCATGTATCGTTGTTAAAGAAGTACATGCCAGACCCAACGCATGTACTCACATATGATGAAATAGAACTGGAACCTGATTTATCATACTGTGAAAAGACTATCAGGATTCTTGACAAAAGGGAGCAGGTATTGAGAAATCGAACAACTTGTATAGTAAAGGTTCTTTGGAGAAATCAGAATATGGAGGAAGCAACATGGGAACCAGAGGATTTCATGAACAAGAACCACCCACATCTTTTTAGTTGGCTTTATTCATAAAATTTCGTGGATGTAATTTCTGAAGGAGGGAATAATGTAGAACCCAAAAAATTTTATGGTATGTTTCCATTAAATACATTATATTCATCACTGTGTTCCTTTGAAACAACACTATGTTATTTAGGAGGTAGTCAAAACCTAGCCATTAAATATAAATTTTCCACTTCTACGTTTTGAATTTCGAAAATGGTAATCTAGAGTTGTGATCAGTAAGTCATTTGGAGTCTGATAGAACAAAATTTATTTTTAGTGAATAGTAACATACCCTTATAAATAGTAATATGAATAGTAATATGACCCTTATGAATAGTAAATAATAATATTATTTTATTTTCTTAAAGAAATATGATAATGGGATCTTAATTAATTTTTCAATGTCACATAAAACTAACTGCACTTGAAGATTGTTATTTTTTGAATTAACTATAACCTTATTCAAAAATTAAATTAATAATATTTAAAAAATTATTTTTGTAAAATGGTTTTCACTTTTGAATTCTACACATTGAAAAATGGTAGGGGTGAATTTTTGGAATTTTTCTGGAATTCTTGATTTTTTGATGAATAGTGAAATACGGTAAAATATCGTATGTTCAATTTATTAGTTAAATACACTATTTATGACATCAAAAGTGATTTAAGGCCACTCGGTTCGAGCTCACATTCTATTATTACTATTAGGGGTCACATTAAACAATACTATTGGTTGTCCTGATGCAAATAATAAAATAATGATATTAAATATTCAAAACTTACCCCTCTCCTCCACTATAACCCCCCCAACACTTCTCTACACTCCTCTAAGCCTTGAAGCTCCTAAAATTTCTGCCAAATAATCCTCCCAAGTCTCTTCCCTGCGTCTTAGATTTGATGGTCTCACCAAAAGACCAAAACCAAATCCCTTAAGAAGGATCTCAAGGAGAAGTGATCAAGAGGTTACCTCTTTTATTTTATTTCTTTTCTTTCATTTTATGTTATTATCTTCCATTACCTTTGTCTTGTGTTGGGATATTTCATTAAATATCCCCCCTTACTGTAAATATTATGTATGAATGATGAGATATTCCATTCCTCTTATAAAACTATTTTTATGAAATTTTAAGAGACGCCGTTAGGCTGCTGAATTTTCGTGAAAAATTTATCAAGTTGTCTTTCATTTTATGATTCCTTTATTTTATTCTTATTTCCCCAAAACCTCTTAACCAATATCAATGGAAGCTCAAGAATCTTTTATATTCTGGATTTTATCATGTTTATGGAAAATTCCTCATCATTATGCTTCTCCTCTTCCACTTATTTAAGGAATAAAAACATTGTCCGTGATGTGTCGAATTACCGACATCGTGGACGATGTAATTTAAATTTTCATTAATTCTTTCAAGTCTGGTCATGAAACCAAATTAAAGGGTTTAACCAGGTCATAATATATATTTTTTATCTTGATTATTGTTCTTGAATCTTTATATGTTCATAATATGGAATAATAATACAAAACAAGTTTATTGAGCACAAAACTACGAAGCCAAATTCAAGTGTTTATTTTAACTAATCAAATGAGTCATCCTCATGGTATATAACTAGAATCACTATAAGATCATTTATTCCTATTTAATTTCACTAATAATATTTATTAACAATTATGGATGTTTTACCATATTTCAAACCAACATCCATTCATGAATACTAGTAAACAAAGTATGAAACCATGTAAGAAAATGTTTCCAAAACAACAAAATTGAATCTCTTAAATCCAACCAAAAGGCCATTAATGAACATACTAAGGTTATAAAATGTCAATTACATATAAAATAGGTTACGTAATTATGAATTAATAATCCTAATTTGTTTATTCAGGTCATTAATAACAAGTCAAGAACACCTTCAAGCATATGTAAGGGGTTTCTCATCTCACTTTCATTTTTGTGAGATTTTCATTGTTCACAACTTATTCGTTGTATGTGGTATATGTGTACTTACCTTTGATAAATAATAACATGATTATATTTATATTCATGTTATCAAATGTTTCATTTGATGTTAATTAAGTATTGGTTATATGATTCGACGGATTACATTGTGCTAAGGGACTTCATCTCAACTACCTTTTTGTTGTGACTAACTTTGTATTGTGCACCTCATAATCCTTATGTGATGTACCTACTGCCCATTTGAGATCAATTTACATTTGAAATTGTATTTATATGAAATATACATAATCTCATGTCATGTATATGATTGTTTTCTAAACCATATACCATTTTACATACGGTGTTTATTTGGACAGTTAATATAGAAATATTGGTGAATCTGTATACTCTACTCTATACAGATATTGAAAAGGCATATTGTTATTGTATTGAATAAATGTATAAAGAATTATTGGATGTACAGTGGCCGGTGGGTCCTTCTACAACCCCTCTATGCATTGGTAGGTCTCATGAGAAAAAATAGTTTGGTAATAGAACCTTTGAGTTTGTTTCCAAAAATCAGACGGGTTTCTACCCACAGAACTAAACCGTTTCAATGGTATTATGGTTTCATGTACCAGATACATGACATCCAGTTAATAAGCATTCTCTTTATTCATTATTAGTTACTATTATTATCCATGATGTTTTCACTATGACAAAATCTATAGATGCAGATTCATTTTCAGTTTATTAGTGGCATTAGTTATTCATTTATTCACTATGCCATATTGAGTATGTCAGCTTGATTATGATTAAATTATTATTGTACTCATGCTTCTGCTTTTTTAATCCTTAATGAGAATTTGAGATCACCCCTTTCATTGTATATCTTCAAAAAGTGATGAAGAAAAGGCCATTTATTGAGTTCCCGTGGATGCAGTTTTTAGTTTTTATTACGTATTGTATTTTGAAACCTTTTCCAATGCAATGTGAGTTACATCAGTGTATCTAGTTTCTTAAAGACTACTAAAATATTCATTCCTTTGGGATTTTAATTCCTTCAAACCATGAAAATATCACAAGTAATGCACTGGCTCCATCCAAGTGGAGTCGGGGTGTTACAAACTGTTATCTCAAACACCTATATAAGGACCTCCTGTTGGTTGTCCCACAAAAATATTCAAATCCTTCGCGTGTTGAAGTTCTGTCGCCGCCACTCAGAGTCATTCCAGATCGTTAGGTTTTCTTCAGTTTTGAATGTATGTTGAAGCCTCTCCTCATAAAGAAATGTTGACTATAAATGAAATATGTGAATGGAAGATATACAGAGAAAGGTTAGTTGATCTGAATTTCTTTGCTAAGTATGATTCAATTATTTCCAAGAACTTCAATCTGAATGGTTGAGAAAGTCTATGTATATCAAAACTGAAGGTGCATGATCTGGTCTATCTGGAGTGGTTGGTTGAATTCTATGAGACCATAAGTTTCTTTAATGATGAAGGGGAAGACAAGTTTTCCTTAAAGTTTTATGGAAAGACCTACTCCCTTTCCTACATTAAGGCTGTAAGTCTAATTGGAATTCCATATGAAGGTGAAGCTGAATTTTGTACCCACAAATTTCTGGATGTATGAGGATCATTTGAGAAGTAAAAGGATTTATATTACCTTGTCTTGAAAGAAGTTAAGACTATGAAGATTGTTCATCTATCTAAAAACTTCTAGATTCTTGAATTATGTCTTCAATGTTTTATTATTCTGTTAAAAGGAGATAATGATTCCCTGAAGAAAAGTGTCATCTATATTCTGGATTTCATGGTGAACCTCAAGAAGATAAACTTGGTCAAGTATTTCTTGGTCAAAATTGAGAATATCAAGAATGGAAATTTAAAGTCTCAAATCATCATGTATCTGGAAATTCTCTCCAAAATTATAGTTCTTTGTTTAGAATCGTTCAAAATCCCCTGCAGTTCCATGCCACGAAATTACAAGGTTATTCTTATGAGCGATGATACCTTAAGAAGGATGAAGGAGGGATTCTCTAATGAATCCGAAGAATTTTATGAGCTACCTAAAGAAGAAGTAGAAAATTTATCAAATAAACCAGACATGGCTAAGACTTCCAAGAAGGGTGGAAGGAAATAGAAGGCAAATGAATTGGAAGAAAAAGAAAAAATCCCTACGGATAAGGAAATTCAATCCACACCCCCAAAACCAAAGAAGAAAAAGAATTAACCATATGAAGTAGTGGCTAAGTGAAGAGAGGAAAAAAAGAATAGGAAGGAAGGTGAGCCTACTTTTGTCTTGGACCCTACTAAGTCAAAAACTTTAAAGATAAAGGTTGCTGAAGATCTTGAGATGTAAGAGAAAGAAAAGAAGAAGAGGAAGAAGATGAAAGAGGCTGAAATCATTCAATCTCTTCTTAAGGATACTGAGAAATCCTCTAAACTACACCAGGTGCTAGAATCATTTCTGCAAGAATCACTTCCTATTAATCCATGAAAGAAGATGGTGATTCCAGAACCACACCAAGTGGATGAAATAGAAGAAGAATAATAATAAGGGAGTGGTGATACTGAAGACATGATAAGGAAAGTAGAGGATTATGATAAGAAGGTGAGTCCTTTTAAAAAACTATCAATCTGAACATCTGAATCCAAAAATTCAAAACTTTCTACTCTATGAAAAGATGAAAAAGTTCAGGAAGAAGTGAATAAGATATCTAAAGAAGAATGTATCAACCATGACTTCATTCAACCAGAGGATATTGTGGCTAGTTGTAAGAAAGAAAACATTGGGGATGATAAGATTATTTAGTTATCAGATAGTGAGCATGAATCACCCAAAGCAGAAGAGATCATTCCGAGGGCTGATAAGGGAAAAAAAGTGTTGGTCGATAAACCTAGTAAATCTTTGGTGAAAAAGAAAGATGTTGGTGCTTTGTCTAAGATGTAAGATTAAGAGTTAGAAAAATAATACTCACCAACCAAATACTCTGATTCGGAATCATCATCTCTTAGACATGATTTTGTGATATAATCTTTAAAGAAGTTGGTAGATACCATTACCTTGTTTCCACGTATAGAATCAAGGTTCTAGATGCTTCATCACTCATTTAATCATAAATCAAATTCAGTCACCAGGCTTATGGATAAGTTTTTAAAGCTTGAGATAGATTTCAAAACCTTCTTCATTAAATATGAAGCTCATAAAAGATCATGCAATAAGATTAAAAGTTGTTCAAGGAAGACTGTCTAAGATCTGAGAGCCTTTGATGAATTTTAAGATAATGCGATGGATGATTTTGACACCTAAGATGGGAAGCTTAATGATATTACTATGAGTTTAAAGGGAAATCTAACTCTAGAATAGACAAATCGGAAGCAATAAGTCAAGGACTTGAATGGGAAGCTTAATTCAGTGGCTATGAATTGGAAGAGGGAAAGGGATCTCAGAATAGGGTTTGAAGAAAATATTTCTAAGAAAAAGAAAGATTGAGAGGCTCAGGAAGATATTCTTAAGGCTCCCAAAGAAAAGATAAAAGCCTTAGAGAAAAAAATGAAGATCAGAATCAGCTTCTCAAGGATTTAGAAAAATATCACTAGGAGATAATGAAGCTGAAAAGTATTGTCAAGAAGATAATTTAAAAGGATAAAGAAGGATAATTATACCACATTCTGATATTTTTTTGTATTTTCTTCTTTGTACAAATTCTTTCAATCATAATGTAATTTTGGTTGTTATTTATATATTTGATTGTTTAGTACTAATTTTTCAGGTACCATATTTTTTTCCATTATCTTTATTCCTTTTTCAAAAATCACAAAGGGAGAGAAAGGAATGATAAAAATAATTCTATGCAAAGAAGAGATTTCCCTAAGTAAGGGTAAGTTCATCTAAGGGATGTTTTATCAAAGAATATTTTCGTATTCAAGAAAATGTAAAAACTCATTCAGGAAATCAAGAATACAATCTTTAGGGATTTCAAAACCTAAGGGGGAGTTAGTCATATTCACTATGATTCATATGTAAAGGGAGATAATCTTTCTTTTATGTTCATAAAAAAAAACTCTAAGTCCTTATATTCTTTTTCGTAAGGATATTTGTGCTTTCCAAAAAGGGGGACATTGTTGAGTAAATAAGATTTCCTTAATACTTTTCCATTCCTCTATGTTTTGAAAATCACAAATAATCAGTCTTAAGGAAAATAATATTTTCCCTAAGATTTATCTTAATAAGGAAAATTTTCCATTCCCAATTAAATTTATCATTACCTATGTTTTCATTGTTCTTTTAATAATTACTTTAAATCTAACTCATTTTTATCCTAAATGTTAAAATTCAGTTATATATCTAAAACCTATGAATCCTATAAATCCTTGGTTATAGACTATTATATTTTTAGACTCCAATTTCTCTAAAATTCAGACTCTTAATTCACTGAAATTCAAACTCCAAATTACCTAAAATTCAGACTCCAAATTCTCTAAAATTTTGACTCCAAATTCTCTGAAATTCAAAATCTGAATTCTATGAAATTCAGAATCAAAATTCTCTAAAATTTAGACTTCGAATTCTCTAAAATTAAGACTCCAGATTCTTTGAAATTCAGACTCTGAATTCTCTAAAATTCAGACATTTAATTCTCTGAAATTCAAACTCCGAATTCTATGAAAATTATAACTCTAAATTCTTAAAAATTTTGACTCCGAATTACTTAGAATTAAGACTCTGAATTCCACAGAATTTGGACTCCAAATTCCTAAGAATTCAGAATTTGAATTCATTAGAATTCAGATTCCAAAATCTATATAATTTAGGTACCGAATTCCTTGAGAAATATAATCTGAATATTCTTGATTTATAGTCTATAAGTGTTTATTTGGTTAGACTCCAAACTTTATTTTTTCCTAGACTCCAAAAAAATAGCTTTGGTTAAGCAACCTTATTTTACTTATACTTGTTATAGTTATAAAACATTATCGTACATTCTATTTCTAACTAACCATTGTTTGAGTGACAATGTACAGGTCCCTCCAAAATTCAAGGAAAAATATAACTGTTGGAGGAGGGAGCCAATTATTGGATAAGTTCCTATAAATAGGAGCTCATTTGAATGAGCTCAATACAACTGAGAAAAACTGTTGACCACTCTAGAGATTTCATGCAGTTGAAGTGATTTCTAGAGAGAGAGACTCTCATTCCTTATGCATACTGAACATCTTGTTCAGCTTGCTTCACGTGACTCTGATTGTTGATGTGTACAATTGAGGACTTCCAGTGATAGGAAGACAGAGGTGTCGAATATCTTAAATTTTGAGGACTTATATAGATAGGAAGACAGAGGTTCCGACTACCTTAAAGTTTGAGGGCTTGCAGGGATAACAAGAAAGAATCTGATATTCTTATCGATGGCTTACCCTAGTGTGGGTAGGACATACTATCATGAAAGTATAAATAAAGGGACCTTAATCCAAGTTTGTTAGATACCATTCTCTTTGGGTTAAATGATTTCATACTTGTAATTTGGTTTATTTCATGTTTATTGATACTGTATTTTGATTAAGGAAGAATGTATAACCTGATTACACTTTCTTGTACTTTTTTATACTCTGGTAAGTAATATTCTATACACTTTAAGGTAGAATATTTTTCTTGTAATTTTTTCTTAAGTTTCATTTCCAGAACCATATTTCTGGAATGTAGCAAGTTTGTAGAACTAAAAGTGGTATTGTGAATTTACCTTGTTTAACCTTGTTAAACATAGTTTTCCTTAAAGTTAAAAATGAAATTTTTTAAACTTAGAATTCACCCCCTCTTGTAATTGATCATCTACATTCATATTTCAATCCTACAAGCATTAGGACACGAGATAGTAGGCATGACATAATGAAATAAAAAGGCATGTAATATATGGAATAAAAACATATAAACATGGGATCATTCTAACATATAATCATAGAAATGTTGAATAAACATAAAACATGAATTTAGTATGATTAAATTCTAACCTCCAAGGTAGTTTCCCATAGTAGCACATGCCAAGGCTAACCCCCAAGACCGACGCACATAGCAGCACAAGCGAAGGCTAACCGCCAAGACCGTCGCGTATACCATCTCATGAGACTAAAATTTACCCAATGATTTGGAGAGAAATCTGGGTACACCCATATTAAATTTCATGAATATTTTTTCCACACAAATAAAAATATATAATCAATCTTACATAAACATAAGGGTTACCCATGGAAAGAATTGGGTACCATAATCATGATATAAAGTATGACCAATGGGTGTATCATGAAAGTGTCCATGAAAGAAAGGAATTAGAACATACATGGACTTTAATAAGGTAAAATAGGCATATATCATGGTATGTGATGTCAAAAATAAGTGACAATATGTAAGAAATGTATTTGATAAAATTTATCATGAAAACATTTGTGGGCAGTTTTAAGGAAAATACTATTGGGATTTTAAAATAGAAAAGGAAACAATATTTTATATAAAACATAAAGTTAACCAAGAGAGTTTTAATAATAAAAATACTGATTTTATAAATATAATGGTGGATTAAAATAGAGGATATAGTGAACATTAAATTGGGTAAAAATTTGGGAAGTTCCCTTTAAACGAGTTTCATTATTGGGAAGTATCGAGGAGGGAATCACTTAAAAGCAAGTATATACCCAAAAGATGATGGGGGATGGATCTTGAAACATGAGTTTAGAGAAAATTAATATAATTTATATGTTGTACATAAAAATAAAATACAACTTCTTTTGTGTGAAAAGAAAGATAGAGCAACCTGAAAAAATAAAGGCGGTTCAGGTAGAATTCCTTACGGATTATCGATATGGTATCAAGTGTTCTTAAGAAGGATTATTAAGGGAGAAAGGGGATTATAAAAAATTATAAATACTGAGGTAAGTATGGGGGAGGTGATAAATAATACCCCATCATTAGGGATTACACATAAAATGGCATATCATAAAGGACATTCTTGAAATAAAGCGAAATGGAGAGGATCCCTTACCTTAAGTCTGATGGTGTTCTCCAATTATTATTAATGACTTGAATAAAAAAATTAAATTTATTAATTAATAATTAAATAACCTATTCTATATATAATTGATTTAGTATAACCCTTTTATTTTCATTCAATACCTTTTTTATTGGTTATATGGTTAATTTTCATTGTTCGGGTCCATTTGTTTCCTTGGTTTTAATGATCGGGTTATTTTCGGATAAACATGTATGATGAAGGTGTTAATCAATAATTGAGGTTAAATTTTATTATTGAACATATATAAGGTTACTTGTTTGAAAATTTAATTAATTACTTTGAGTTAATTCATATCATTATATAAAACATTAATGACAAACACTTGAATTAATTTTAGCGATTTTGCGCACAATTAACTCATTTTGTATTATTATTTTACATCATGAGTGAATAAGAATTACAGAACATTAAATAAGATAAAATACACATATAATTGTCTAGTTCAATCATAAAAATGGTTTCATGACCATAATTGAAGATAGTAATAGAAATTTATAACTTGTTGTCCTTGATTGTGCTAAATTAACACATCTCCAATGATGTTTTCATTTCTTTCAAATAAAAGGTGGGGAAAAGAGAGATGATAATAAATTATTACATTATCATAAAAACATTCCATTACATATTAGTTATGGGACTTTTCAAAACATTTTTATAAGGAGGGTTAATGATATAAAATAAAACAAACGAACTTAAAAAGAAAAAGAAAGAAAGGAAAAGAGGAATTTACCTCTTGAATCAATCTTCATTTAGAGCCTCTTAAGAGGAGAGGATTTAGTATTTTGAAGATACTAGGGGATATTGGACATGGGGGAGGATCTTGAGGAAATATTTGGTAAGAATATAGGCAAGTCACAAGGCTTGAGAGGACTGAATAGAAGAGGGTGGAAGATGAGGTATTCATAGTGAAGGGGAGGAGAGTTTTCATAATATTGTAATCATTAGTTTATTATTTTTCCATAATACATACACTAGTGATGATTCCATGACCAAGAATAGTAATAAATTCATGTGAGTTCAATATTTGGGTGCTTAAATCAATTATAATGTCAGGAATATTGGATTTAAATTATTATGTATTTATACGGTAAATTAATGTTTTTTTACTATTCACCAAAAATTCAAGTGTTTTAGAAAAATCCTAAAAATTCACCCTAACAATTTTTCAACATTTAGAATCCAAAAATGAAGTCCATTTTTTAAAAATAATTTTCTTAAATATTATTTATTTAATATTTAATTAAAATCACATTTTACTTGAAAAATAACAATTTTAAAGCATTTATTTTCTCATTCCAAGATATATGTATATCATACTTTTACTTGAATATTATTTATATAATATCATAGGTAAGGTTACTATTCTTTATGGTATGTCACTATTCATATGGGTAACATTACTATTCATAAGGGTATGTTAGTATTTACCAAAAATTAAGTTGGTCATATTAGACTCCAAATAACTTACTCATCACAACCGAGTATGTCAGATTTTCGAAATTAAAATCACAAAATTGAAAAAATTATGTTTAAAGGTCACATAACACTAAGTAGTTCATTGTGTTGTGATTTCATGTGATTATATGACATATTTATAAGAAATTAATTTCCATTGGAAAATATTGGGTCGTTACATGTGGATGGTAATGGTAGTGTTAGAAGCGTCGATTTTTGAAGGGAAGATTGATAACATGGGTGTTGGATGATCACCTAGGATTATCAGGGTCGAGAGGCATTTATAGTGGGGATATTTTCACAAACCACATCATGACAGTTAAAAATCATATAAATTTGAATTTTTCCCTTAGGTGGATTTTAATGGAAAATTGTAATTTATTCTACCAGGAGATCTCAGATATTTTTTTTGACAACTTAGTTATTCCTACAATAATATTTTTACCCTATGTAAGATATTAAGTGGATTTTTGAGATATTTAAATTTTGGCTAAATATTTAATATTTAATTAATTAATTTTTTTTATTCATGCATGTTCATTCAATATATATTCTGTTTGGGGAATCATATTTGAATTCAAACATTGTACTTGAGTCCAAAATGAGGTTTTTTACTAGGTAGAGAATATCCATGTGTTAGGCATTAGGTTCAGGACGGGCCCCCATTTTCTTTTATCTCACTCCCCCCTTTTTCCATTCCTTTTCTTTTTTTCTTTCTTTTCTCATTTTCTTATTTTTTTCTCTTTTATTCCCCTGATGTGTCCCATACACCCCCCATTGTGATTAATTTGGTAAAGATAGTGAATAGGGAGAGGAGATGGTGAGAAGAGGGAGAAATAGAGATGGAGGCACCACTATAGAGTTCGAGTTGCGACAGTTCATTATATGGGTCCTACAGAATGCGAATCAGATTGAAGTTTTGGTAGTTTCCACCCATATGTAGTCCATTTTTCATATTTTCACAATATATCATGACAGATTAGTTTTTTTAGGTTTTAATATTTTTTGGGTTGTTGGGGTTCTCTAAATGGTTGATCTAGTGGTTTTTGGGTGAATGAGGGAATTTTGGTGGGTTTTTATGTGTCAAGAGGGTTTTCTATTAAGAAAATCCTAATCACACGACATATGGTTTGATGAACACATGATGTGTTTTCTTTCTATTTAGGGTAATATAAAGTTTATATAACTACACACTCTGTACTTTAAGTACACACCATGTAGTAGTACATGGCCATGTAATTTTCCATGTGTCCATGTACATGGGTAGGTGGAGTTGGGGAAGTACACAACATTTAATATAGGTACACCTAGTGTAGTAGGACATGGACATGTGGCCATGTACTTGGGTGGAAACCCTATGTAGTAGTACACAAATAGAAACCATATATGCATTGTGTATGTATTGGTACACAACTATACCCCATGTCTGCTCTGGCCATGAAGATGTACAGGGACATGTGTAACTTTGAGAGTATACACCATGTACTCTGAAGTACACATTGTGTACTTTTCCAGTGAAGGTGTTTTAGATGTATGTGTGCCATGGAATCATAATTGGACTTTTGAGTAATCAATTCTGAGTGTTTTTTAATGTAGATCATAGTGGTGGATTTTTTTTGGCATTTAGAGTCCATTTTGATTGTTTTGTGTAATGTTTGAGTTTTGTGGGAGGATTCCACTGAGGTAATGGGTCTAGAATGCTTCCAGAGGATTGGTCTATGAGTTTTAAGGCCCATGTGAGGTTTTTCAGTTATTGATCACCTTGGATTCAGGATGTTGGGTGAATTTTCTTGAGGTTCTTCGGATATATTCTAGGATATGGGATTGAGTGTCTTCTTTGGAGGGATCAGTAGTTTTGTTGTTTGAGGTTTAGGTTTGGTTTCCTAAGGTTGGGACTGATAGGATCCTTAGAGGTGGTTCAATATCATTGGATTTCAGGTATGGATGGGTGGTGTTGATCTAAGTTTGGGATAGTTCTGAGGGACCTATTCTGAGGAATTCCCTTCTAAGTGAGGTGTTTCTTATAGATTACCTTCTGGGTGGGTGTTCTATGGTGTGGAGATGAGAGTCCACCCGTGGTTCATTTGGGTTGGATTTTCCCACGGTTTCATTTTGATAGAGGATCCCCCTTTTGGGGTGTCCTCAAGAGTCTTGTATTGCTAGAGTATCCCCCTTTTAGGGTGTTCTATTGTGATGAGGTTTTGGTAACCATGGTGGTTACCCTATTTTAGGTTGTCTTGTGAGATAGTCAGTGTTGGTTCAGTGGTTTCGGTTGCAGGGTGCATGTTTTAGCCGACCCCAGTGGCTGATTTGTGGATTTGAGGTTTCATTATTCCCTTATTCATGTCTTATGAGAGAGTAGAATTATGTGATATAATTTTATTGGGTGTATTCCCAAGGATTTAATATAGTTGATCCCCTCAATTGGATGGTTATTTTGAGGTGGGGCCAAGAAGCTAATGGATGATCTGGATGAGTATAACCACCTTATATTGGATATTCTCAAATGGATAGGGGTAGTAGACTGTGGAGGATATTTCACTCATTGGACCTGATTTATTTGTGTTTGGACCTTCTCAGGTATCTCAATGATGCATTTACAGGTTCATTCACCCATCAAGTTCTGCATAAATTTTAGGCATGGTAGTATACTCCCATGGTCTAAAAGAAGTCCCTACCTATAGTTCATATTTTACCATTAGAGTTCTAGTGTATGGTAGACGCACTCTGTTTTTTGACGCCTAATTTGATATCTTGGGTTCTAGCATCTGTTCCTATCATTGGATTGGAATTTGAATCTCCTTCTTGTTCAATCAGATGCACTTTATGTTCTGGTTGCGTAGGCTAGGTCTCAAAATTTCCTTGGATAGGGCCAGAGTGAGGGTGGATTTCTTATGGGTGTTAGGATATAATCTATGGTTTGTTTTTTTCCTTTCTTTTTATCCCTGTCTGTTAATTTTATATCTTTTTTTATATTTTATTTTGGCAGTCACTATTTTCTTGTCTTGACATAATGGGTGTTTTATGCACATATTATGACATCAAATGTTAGGAGAACCATTGGGGGTGGCCTAATTATTTTTGTTTCTCACGCCCTGCACATTCCCCTCTATGTATTTGTAGACCTTATATTTTATTTTATGTTGAGCATGATGCAATGGATCCAACAAAGGCCCATTATTGTATGCTCAAGTAGGATGGTGTGTGTAGAGTTTTAGGTTCATGCTAGAGCTCTTCAGTTATTGTATATACTGAGTATGTGGTTTAGCTGAGTGTAGCAGTAGAGACTCGTGTATTTATTTAATCATTATTTTGTATGTGGTTGGTCTAGAGGGTGACCAATGTCTATATTCCTTTTCCTTGAGTGTTTATTCAACATTATTTTCATTTTATGTATTTCAGTTATTTATTGATTGATGCACACTCTAATTTTCATCGATATGAATATGTTTATTTTACTTCTTCAATCAATGTAATTTGATATGAGGGAATAGTCTCCCAACTGTATCCTTTTAATCCCTCACCACTAGTCAGAAGCCTTTGGCATATGAGGAGACATGATTAAGGCTTTATTTTGGGCTGAATTAGGTGACAGATTGATTCAAACTTGTCTGGTTCACGACAAACATAGTCCGAGAAACCTCTTGGATCTATCATGCATAGTCTTAATCCCTATAATGCATGCTGCTTAACCTAAGTCCTTCATAAATAATCACTTTCTCAACTATTCCTTAACATTTTATAAGGATGATTTATTATTCCCAATTAGTAATATTTAATCAACATACACTATTATGAAAGCAATCATACTCCCACTAAATTTCTTACCAACACATGGCTCACATTCATTCTTAATGAATCCAAATTCTTTTATGGATTCGTTGAATTGAATGTTCTATTACCTGGATTCTTTCTTTAATCCATAAATTAATCTCTACAAATCTATTACCTTTTTGTCATATCTCAAAGCCACAAAAACTTATTTTTGTATCATATACAAATCCTCATGAAGGTTCTTGTTATGGATAGTTTTTTTGACATCCATTTTTCAAAATCTCATAGTCACAATAAGATACCATGGAAATAAAAATTCCGATGGGATTAAACATAACAACTAGAGAAAAGGTTTCATCGTATTCAATGCCTTGGCATTGTCTAAACCCCTTGGCCACTACCTATTCTTTATCAGTATTTAATTTACATTCCAATTTTTTTTTTATCTTGAATTCCCATTTATATTCAACTAGCTTTACATCAAATAAAAGATCAATCAAATCCAAACCTGGTTTTGATACATGGAAGATATCTCATAATTTTTGGATCTTTTCCATCTTATAGCTTCGAATCTCTCTAAATACACTTTATAAGAGACAAGATCATTATTGTCAACCAATAATGATTTAACATTATTATTTACTAGAAAACTACAAACATTTGATTCTATTACATCTATAGAACCCCAATATAGCACTTGTGTTCTAGGAAAAACTTCTTCCATGTGTACCAGTGGAATCAGTTCATGAACCAAATATTATGTATCTTGAGTAAAAACTTCTTCAAAGTTATTCTTGCTCCCACTATAATCTATGAGGATGTTATCCCTTTTAGGAAAAACACAATGTCCTACAAAATTCATTTTCTTTTCTGAAGGGTTTTATAGATAGTATCACCATGTTTACATTGGATACCTTATAAAGATACACTTCATGGATCAGGGTGATAGTTTTTTTTCATGATCTATCCTTAAAAAATGTCTCACAAACCCATGCACAAACATGTGACAATATAAATTTATTTTCACTCCATAACATGATGGGAATACTATAATTACCTAGTCAATATAGTTGTATCACTGAGAGGGGGAGGGGAGAATCAATGATTCCTTTTTATTTTATGTTTTATTACTTATGAAACAAATTTATTTTCTTGTTAAAGATATATTTCCCATATTAAAACAATTCAAATACAAATCCATTGGAACAGAAAAACTTACAAGGTTCAATACTCAAAAAGAGAATCTATATCCTTGGTATGGTTTGGAAATGATCCAATACCAAATAATCCACTAGAAAAAAATCATTTTGTGTGGAATAAAATGAGTAGGAAATGAACATACACTTGTGTAGCACTATGATCAATACAAAACTGCATGTTCTACAAGTATAAGAAAATAGTATAAGATAATATTTGTAATAAACATGTTACATTGATTTTTGATAAACTTTCAAAAATATGATTTTTCAAATCAATTATTATCTTAATTACCCTTATGATGGTAAAAAATCATTATAGAATTTGTAATGATACTAAGTCTGATTATCCAGTCTGATTCCCAATTTTGATTGCTCAATACGATAATATATCCCGGTCAGAATATGGTTGAGACAATTCGGACCACCTCTATCTCAATCCAAATAACCCAATCTAATTTCTTAGTTTAATTATAGAAAAACTGAATACAATCTTATCTCTTATCCTTTATTCTTCCATCCAGAAAACATATTCAACAAAACTCAATCTAGAAAATTCTTCTCCCTAGTAATCCAATTATTCTCTCTGTTATTCTCAATAGTACATCCATGTCAGAAAGCACTAAGGACTTCTTTCTTTTATAGTTGACCTCTAAGAGGTTTGGTCAGGATTTTTAAAATGTGTCCCGATCAACCAATTTTTTCTACAAAATAAATTATCCTTGAATTTTAGGTGAATTTATGACCCTGTCAATGCTTATCAACTCTTCTTGAACCATCTTGAATCTTCTAATGACTTTATATTCCATTAAATTTCTTTAACAAACTTTAGTTCAAATTCTGATTCTCCATTATAATTTCCCAATATGATTTATTCATTATGATTCTCTATAACACTACATATATAAAGAAATTGATAACTTCATTCTTCTTATAAAACATCACTTTGATTCCAATTCTGATTTTCTATTACGATTTCTCCATTATGATGATGGAATTTGGACACTACAATTTTCTTGACTCTATTGCAAAAAAATCAGAATTAAAGACATCCCATTACATTAGAAATCTAATAATTCTGATTTATTTATTATGATGAGGACACTAGATTCTTTAATACAGTGGATCTTGAACCATATGTAAATAAAATTATTGAAATCAAATTAGGGTTCTTATTTCTCTTAACCAACTTGTAAGAAAGACAGAAAACAATGGATCTTGATAGAAATGGTTGACTACATTATTGATCGATATATGAATATATTTTTTCATTGGTCCCCAAATAATTTACTTTTTTCCTTTTTCATTGGTCCTAAAAAAATCCAATGAAAAAGTTATACCTTTGATGATTATGATGGAATATCGAATCTGATGGATGGTATCAGTAGCTCCGACTTAAACAATTTCTTTCTTTTCTGAATATGATACAAATTAACTTTCTCTAATTAACTTATTTATCTTTTTTGATTATGAAACTCATTAAATTATTTCTATAAATATTTAAATCTTTAGGATTTTGGTTTGAACAAAAAACTAGAACCTTTTATTTCTCACATTACGATCAAAATTTATATCCTTCAAATGAAACTGTGTCTACTGATTTAATTCTGATGATCTTAGACCATAAATATTTAGCAACAAACATCTTTCACTATCTTCTTCTTGTAATCATGAATTCCTTCACGACTTTGATTACATTAAAGATCATCTTCAGCATTGTATGACTTATAATGGAAAGTATTGTAACTTCCCATTCTTCCAGCAACATCTTTCTTTCCTACTCAGTCTAAATACGATTGTCCATAATACAATTGGAATGAATATTATTAGAAGAACCTTTTCCCCCATTTATTTTATCATAATTTCATCACAAGTTTTATAACATACTTATGATTTTCGATAAATACAAAATATAAAAGAATCGTCATATCACTATCATAATCATTCAAAATATGATCCTTACTCATTATACGCAAGTCTTTAAATCTAGACTCAAGGTGAGTCTTATTATCCTTTTCTCCAAGAAAGATTCTCCTCAATTAGATGAATATTTTTTTATAAATTGTGAGTCTCATTTCATGAATTTTATGGTCCGTTAAATTTTCCTTTTTTACAATGTTAATTGATTTAAATTATTTCAAAAATCATAGATAATAAAATACAACGCTCTTATAAACTTATTATTACTATTAAAACCCTTATCCATCCAATGTGGTCCCAAAAAATATTGTTTTATTCTTTGGTTGTTACTTAGTTTATTAAGTATAGTTATTTCAATATTGTATATCCCTAAAAGGATAATGGAAGACTTTCATGACTCATCATTGACCTTTCCATGTCAAACAAGGGATGATTCCTCTTTTACAAACACCATTCGACTGTGGTGTATAAGGTGGAGTGAGTTGAGATAAAATATAATACTCCCATATAAAGTTGATAAATTCTTGGTAAATATATTGACCACCTAAATCTGATCAGAATATATTTATATTATTCCCAATATTATTTTAAACCTCATTCTTGAACTCTTTGAACATCTTAAAGTATTCATACCTATACCTCCACTGGTAGATATAACCATAACTACTCTAGTCTTTGGTAAAAGTAAAATTGTTTGATAATACACCACTATATTCTATATGAAAAGGACTACACACATCAATGTGAATAAATTATATAATATATATTCCCTTTTCACCTTTATCACTGAATAGTGGTTTAGTCATATTACCATGTAAACAAGCTTGAAATATTTCAAGTGGATTGTGCTCAGAAGATTCTAAGTAACCATCTTGATAAAGATTTTTAAAATGCTTCTCATTTATGTGTTAAACATGGTGATTCTATTACTTGGCGTTATATGAGTCACACATGTTTTTATATTATCAATATAAAAAATTTGGTTTTATTAATTTAATACATTATGGATTTTATTCAATTTTGAGATACCATAACATATTCTATATTTATAAAATCAACAAACATTATTTCCAAAGATAAAAAGAAATCCACCGATATATAAGAAAGAAATATAAAAAATGTTCTTGGTAAAACTACACACATAATAAAAATTATTTAAAACCAAAATCAGTTATGTCCACAATGTGAGAGGGAAGTCTCCAATGACTAGAGTATCAAACCACACTCCATTGATAAGTCATAGATCCACCTCATCTCTAGTAATATTCAAAAATATTCATGGATCCTATATTTGGATAAAAATTTGAGAACCAAAGGTAGTATCTAGTAACCAACTTTTAGATATTGACTGATTATAATCAATAATGAATGGACTTGAAGTTTTATATTTTTTATTTAGATAGCTGCAATTCCTTTTCCAGTGGACAACTGACCTCATGAGAAATATACCACATCTTGTTCCCTTCCCCACATATGGATCTTCTTCTTCTTGGAAGGATGATCCTTCAAATAATTACACATTGAATGAGTCTTCAACCCATTTTACTTGTTAACTATCTCTTTATTTACCATAATTACAATAGTTTGTGTACACCCCATGTATTTATCAACTTGGAAAATAAGTTTAATAATTACTAGAAGTGTCTTATCACTATTTATCAAATTATAATTCACAATAAAACTAGATAAGTTTTTAGGTACTGAGGATAGAATGAGATCTGTGAACAGATCATCAGATATTTTATAACCAAACATGTACAAGTGATCTATGTAGCTAATCATCTCGAATACATGTTCCCCAACACAAAATGAACTCTCCAATATTGCATATGAATAGTGAATTGGGGACCTCATATCCCTCTAATGTCTCCTCCTCTTGATAGAGATATTTAAGGTGATAAATGATGATATGCACATCCACATCCTCATATTACTTTAGAATATCATTGGGAATAGAGTATAACATGAAAAATTTGACAACCATAGTTGCATCCACTTGCTTTAAATAAAATAATATTTCTTCCTCATTAATCTCTTCTGAAATGAACTTAAGAAGTGAGTATTTTAGCATGTAAAATTTCTATTTGTGGTTTATTATAACTTTAAAGCGCCTATACCATTCCTGTAAATTTGTTATTCTAAGAAAATTATCATTTTCTTGTATGAATCATAGAGATATTGTTGAAATTTTTTAAATTTACATTTCATCAAATTATACGATGATAATTAGTACTTTTTTTATGAAAATACCTTAATAAATTTAAATTTAATTTCATTCCATTAATATCCCACAGTTTTTAAAAACCTGATAGCCCTCACCACTAGTTTTAAAATATTTTTTTTCTTAGATACTATAGTGGAAATGATTCGTCTTATCTTTATCATTTTTGATACATGGGTCTAAAAATTTATTTGAAATGTTTTAGGTTGGTGTAACTTTCCAAAAACATTAACTCATAGTTCTTTGATCTGTTGAGTGTAATCCCCAATCCTAAAATATTGTTTTAAGATTTCCTCATACTTTTCCTCTTAGTTACCCCATGTCCTTCTTGGGAAGTTAACCCTTGATTTAAAATAAGTAATGTAAAACAAAAACATAAAGTTAAAATTTCTATGATAACTGAAAGCACACAACATGGGTTGGTCAAGTACTTTTAACTACATGTTTGTTTCTAAATTAAGTAGTGGATGGCTATACCGACATAATATTTTTTTGAGAGATTATTACCCTTATACATAAATCCTATTTTCTATAATTTAACATTATTTATTAATATTATTTGTATTTTAATTAAGTGATTAACCATATTTGATAAGCCATTTACACATAATTTGGTTACATTTTTTTCCATCTTGAATGATTTTTAATCAATTTATTAGGTGATCATGCAAAATTCACAAACATAAATAATTTAAATATGGAACTAGAAGGATTAAAATATAAGTGGCATGGTCATGAGTTTCTATAATGGCTAGTTTATCTTAGAGATGATAAAGTAATCCTTGACACTAAGGGAAAACACCTTGAACTGTAACTTAGTACATGTGTTAGTATTCTACCTTGGCTCATATGTATTTCCTTGATTGGTTTCGCCTCAGCTCCATGACTACGACCATATCCTCTCAACTGGGAGCTCCATCCTTCCGTAAGAATTTACTAACATGAAAGTGAGGGGATCCAATGGATTGGATAAAGGGGTTTATAGAATGAAACCATGGTTATGCAGACCCTTAAATAATATGAATGGGATGGCTCATAGAACAACTATATTAATTTAACTAAAAATAAATTAAATGAAACTGATTACATACAAGGGCCAGTCTAATCTCATGATCATACACACATCAAGTAATGATCATACATTTTTCCATAATGGTATTTAGAGATAACCTTGTTTTCTTATCCAAAATTATATCATATAATATATTTAATATAAAATTATCAATCCTAGGATATGATGTGTAATTTTTCAAATAAATGAGACATGTAACACATGAAAATAGGTTTGATTATATATTTTATTTTTTCTATGAAAATATGGACACAATATCTTTAGTAGACTACACAATGTGTACTTGTGTTCTTCCCATGTCCATAGCACATGCCTTGGGTCTAGCTATGTTCCCAGCCACATACAACATTGAGGTACA
Organism: Viscum album; assembly: GCA_963277665.1. NCBI lineage: Eukaryota > Viridiplantae > Streptophyta > Magnoliopsida > Santalales > Viscaceae > Viscum > Viscum album. The sequence continues at coordinate 797,545,011 of OY728150.1, read as the reverse complement.
AGGAATGTTGTCCAACTTTCACAGTGTGTAACCTCAAGTTTTCATGACATGCCTGTCTCTATTTCGTGTATCTAATAAAAGCTCTCTGGGATACCCTATTTTCTCATCCATAAGAAGAAAGAGACTAAAAATCATGTATATTTGATACATGGTGTGTAGTTCTACATGTCACGTGCCATTCTATACATATTTACACACCGACCCATTTTATTTTGACATTAGATTCAATTTTATCATATCTGGCCTGATAGAATAGTATACAGGTGATAAAACATAATACACGACATTTATATGGGAAGCACAAATCATGTACTCTAGTTTTGTTTAGAAATAATCTTTTTCAGCTCTAGATGGTATGAATTGAATTCTTCTTCATTTATAATCATTAATTGATTATAGGATCTGTTAGTGATAATAAAGAAAGAAATGATTTCATATATTAAAACAAATCAATAAAAATAAAATTAAATGTAAAAACAACTAATTAATGAATAATAAATAATTATAAATTAAACATGTGTCCCCTTTGATACCATTTTTTCGTTTCAAGCTTAGTAAAAGCATCCTTGGAAGGTATGACCATCTCAAATTTCAGTTGTAAATCATGTAATCATTACTTCAAATGATCAAAATTTGAGGCAAGAAAATAAGATTACATGACTAGATTAAAACTATATAACCAAAATATAATGATCTTCACATGTAATTTATAATTAATGTATTGTCAAATATAAAATTACATCAAACTGTAATTCCACATTCATTGGTGATCTGGTTAAAAAGTTCTTGTCGTACCATCATTGAGCTACATGATCCATGTACATAATCCCAATAACATTGATTCACATGTGTACCAAAATATCTGAACAACACCATAGAATCAATAGGTGCTAGTATGACTGATCCAAACCACTTTCTATGTTCATGGTTGATTTCATCGTAATTCTTCTCAAGAGAGGAATAATTATTGATGTTATCTTATTAAATTGAGATAGGATGGGAGGAGAGGACTCTAGATATCATTACATATCTCTAGGGTTTGATATTATAACTTTATCTACTATTCAAACCAATATCATTTTTGGAAAGTGATATATTTTGATATTTATTTCGGAAGGTTTAGGGTTGAAAAATTGCACACTAAACTCTTTCTATCTTTACAATTCATAATTGACCTCATGTAAAATAATAAAAATAATAATATTATTAATCACATGACATGTGTAATACCTTTAATAATACATAAATAAAAATCTCAGTAATGGTTATAAAATAATGAAAGAAAACATTATTCCATCAATCCATATAAATCAATGAAATCATACTTCTCAATAATAAAATATAATTTGTTTAACATACCTCATGAAATTATTAGATTTATGAATAATACAAAGAAACCATAAATCAAAAAGTTAACTTGTGGAATACATAACATACTTACATTGTATCTTTCACATTTACACAGGGGGTTGCGTTGGAATACCCATCACAGTATATTCCCTAAATCTCTTAGGAGAAACATTAAAGTTTACCTCCATCATGTTACCCAATTAATTAGAGAGCTATCTTAGGCTCACCCTCCCTAGGTTTTTCATGGAACCACCTGTATACGTAAACAATTCCAAAGAACCATAACATAATCAAAACACATATCAAAAACATAAAGCAAAGATAATATTTTTACATTGCAATCACAATATATCATTTCTATATATTGACATAATCAATAAATTCTCAGAACCATTTTCATTCAAACAAATATGTAAAAAGAGTATATGGTATTTATTTTCCTTTTAAAAACATTACATATTGTTAAGGAATCCAAATATCAAATAATTCTCACAGCGGCAGAAAGGTCATTGTCACTATGTAAGTTAAAAAGAAACTATATTTTTGTCATTTAGTAAAACGATTCATAGAAAAAAAAATTATTCCTTTTGAATAAAATTGAGCTAAATTAAATAAAAACGGTATAATTATACACTGTATAATAGAAGGTGGTGTATATCAACAAAATATTCCTCAAAGAAAAGATATTGAGTCGAAGTCACTTACAAAGATCAGTTTTTTAAATTAAAATTTATTGATTATGTTTATTCCTTATAAGTACACATAAATCAAGTATAAATACAAGATATGAGATAAAAAATTTATTTCTCAAATAATTATATAATTACATAAATAGGAAGTATATGTTTATCCTAAAGAATGGGAATTGGGTTAAGAATTTCCCTTATGAAAACTCGACATCCTAACAACATCACTTAAAAAATTAGAAAATAAGTTGATGATAGAAAAAAGTGTCTCTAATCACATGGACATAAAATTTATAGCAATAAGGATATAGAAGAACATATCCCAACATAAGAAAATGTAAATTAAAATACATAACATAAAATAATTCTTTGACTAAAAGAGGAGGGTGAAAGGTCCCATTACATTGAATCTGAATCGTCATGTATGTTCCTTGTTCTTCCTGAATAATAAACTCAAGTTTATTTATAATTGATTCATAAACTTTTTCAAGTTTATTATTCCTTTTATATAACTTATTACCTTGATATAAAAATAATTTAATTATTCATGTTCATATCAGTTATTTTGTTGATGTTTGGTACTTGAGTAAAAAATGAACTTATTATAATTACAAATTTTCCATGTGGACAAAAGTATATTATCTATAGATTTGTATTGATGATTTAAATATCATAAATATCCCATATATATGTATTTATATTCATTGTATATGTATTTTTAATAGTCCATAACATTACGATATAAGAAATGAAATGCACCATTCATGGAGACGGTAAGTTGTACGTACGCATGAACCCTACATTATTTATTTTTTGATATCTAAATGAATGAATACTAAATGATAAATAGGTATATTATAATTAAATTATAGTATATATGTTATATATGTTACATAAGTTCATTAATTATAACCTTTATACATTCCATGTATAGCATGAACGAGTTATATCACTTTCAGGGGGCAGTAATTCGCACTTCCTCAATGAAATTATCGTATTTACGTGTTAAGGAAAGAATAAAGGTATGATTTAAATTAAAAATACTTATGTATATAAATAATATAAATATAAAATATATCATAAATAAATATAGTTCTATCATAATGTCCACCATGATAGGAGGTAGGAGATATGAACACTCATCATTTCGTGAGGCAATAGTTCACCGTCCATAGAAACAGTGTGTTATAAATCCATAAGATGGAGGTGTGTGTGGGTGTAGGTAAAATCCTATCATAAAAACATCATAGAATAATTAATATACAGGTTTTGTTATAAAATAATGTAATAAAGGTAGTTTAGGGGGTTGGATAATGAAAAACAAATAGAAGAATCTTGAGAGAAGACATTACCTCAAATCGGGTAACTACTTTTGATTTATGCCAAAAGGAATTCTTAAATTTCTCTCTTCCAAAGGTAAGGATTATATGATGAATAGAGGGATGTTGGGAGAATATTTTGGCAGAGGTTGGATGAGACAAGGGGGATTGAGAGGTGTGAGTAAGGGTTAGAGGTGGTGGCCTTTTCTAAGAGGGAGGTGGGGTACTTTAGGAATGTTCGGAAGATTATTTTATTATAAATTTAATTTTGATTTTTAAAAGGTCCAAAACTAATTTAATTCAAATATAAGATGAGGGGTTTTATAAATACTCTTAAACAATATTTTTAGGCAATTTTTTGTTTCAAATTTAACCTTATCATTTAGCTTTAACCCTTAGTTAACTTATTTGACTCTTACCATATCTTCTTGTATATTAATACTATATGGTTAATATAGTTACTATAAAATGACAATATAACATCAAGTGGTTCATTAATAACATTTTCAACCACATCTAAGTCATTTGGCCGAATATTATAGTTTTAGGACTATTATATCATTTAATAAAATAGTTTTTTTTAAACTCATTTATGTCAATTTATATACTATTCATATCATGATTTTAAACAAAATCCATAACAACTTGATTCCTTCAACCATAATTCATTAATTAAAATATAACAAGTCATAATTATCCCTAAAATTCGTGTATGGTATAAAATGTTTCAAAATAAATTTATTTTAATTTTTATAATCTCATTTATTTAAAACATTATTAATAAAGTAATCACATATCAATATTGTGTCATAAATAAATTTATTTATTTGATGTCTAAAAATTATAAATAAAATACCATGATGTAGGAAATATTTTTATCTTTATAAGGATTATTTATATTTTAGAAAATCACTTATATAACCCCATATAAATTTATTTTAGTAAAAGATATATGTTTATGTTATATCTTCCTTAACTTTAAATTAAAAGTAAATAAGTGTCATTTTCACACAAAAGTGGTCCCTTGGGGTCCTAAAATATACCCAAGGATTCCCATGGTAGGAAATATCTCATAAAATAGGATTATAAAACATTTAGGGTAATTTATTATTATTATAATACGATTTTTACCCTTATTTACCATATTTACCCTTTAACCTGGGTAAATAATATATATACTGAAGTTACTATTCATAATGTCTAAAAATAAAAATTACCTATTTAAAAAATTTGGACCTCCTGATTCAAAATATGGAATCCATTTTTTCAAATTCAAAACACAAAAGTTTCATAAATTAATTTAAAATTAATTCCCGCTATCAGAACCAAAAAGAATGTTTTTAAGAAGTAAAAACTACGAAAAGATTGACATGTTTTCATGTCCAATTTAAAAGTAAAATTACTTAAAATGACCAAAATTGGATTAAATGATAAAAATTTAATCCAATTACACTTTAAAACCTATTAAAAGTAAAATATAACAATATAAAAAATTATATTAAAAGGAAGTTTTGAATTAAAATGCAGTATTTTACACTATTCATAAAAAATGTACTTTATTAGAAAAATACCAAAATTTCAACCAAAGTAAGTTTAGATGTTCCGATTCTAAGTAATAATTTTATATTTTCTAATAAAACATAAAAAAGTTACAAAAACTATATTTAAAAAGGGTTCAGTATCAAAAGGTGGTAAATTGACATTTTAATGAATATTAATATATTTCATGCTTAAAATCAGATTCATTCTAATTTTTAACCTCTAAATTTTTTTTGATAAATGTAAAAAAAATTTAAAAAAACGTTTAATAATAATTTAGTTAGTTATGTTCATTCCTAAAAAGACAACAACTTTGAGTGATCTACTATTTAAAATAAATATATTATTATTATTTTTTCGTATAACTCAAAGTTGTATGCAACATAATATTTCAAGGAAACTCATTGATGTGTGTTGAGTATGCTATCAGAAAAAGAGTCTTATTTAACATAAAATTAATATATTATTCATAAATATTAATAGAAATGAAAAAAGTATTATTATACAAATACCTAGGTCATTGCATTCTTTCCCCATTTTAGAAATTGCATCCTCAAAATTTTAAAATTGGGCTTGGAAACTTCATTGAATGTCCCACATCAAAAAAAGAGTCAATAAAACTATCAATTTTAAAGAAATAAATAGAAGTACAAAGGTCACCAAAGATAACACATACTAAGATTCCATGTAGGAAAATATAGATAAGGAAGAGAAACAAAACATTATTTTCGGATGCAGAGTGATAGAAAACATGATCAAGAGAAAGTAATCCACCAGAAAATCACAAACTTGTGATAGTTTAAACGATCTTTGATTACCCTGTAGGAAAAGTGAACAAACAATTTTTGATGTTCTATGTTCCTTTTCATAAAGTTTCAAAATTTATTTATGATATTGACTAACATCAGGAAATATACTTACTTTTCAAGTAGAGTTTCATCCTGTAATAAATTTCTACCACAAGCTCATATTTCTCCAAACGATGAGTATTCAAGATGACTTAGTCACACCTGAAGCAGAAAATAAACTTATAGAAAATCATATAATCCACAAAAGATGAACTATATATTTCCCTTATCTTTAAACATTAGCCAAAACCAAAATGGTTAGTACAAGATCAGATGATCCCCAAAAAACTAAATCCTTTATAGAAATAATAATACTCTTAATCTTTAAATTATAACAAATAATGCCCAAGGTTCAACAAAGATACTTCAATAAAAAATTTCCCTTAAAATTCTTTAACATAATCCAAACTATGTTTGAAACCCAATATTCATAAGTATTTGATCACATAATCTTCCATGATAAATCTTATCATTTATCTCCAAATAACATAAACTACTCTTAAAGTTGAATATTTAAAAGTAATTAACCTAATCACATATTCTCTATGATAGGTTAATCAATTCCATAAATAACCCCTATTTCTAGAAGTCCACAATAGAAAAATAGACTCTTCCAAAATAAAATTCTATAATTACTCCTCAAATGAAATCCCAAAGTATTCTATTTTCCTTTGGCATATAGTGTTCCCAAAAAAGTGAAAATATTCTAAAATAACATTTATCACTTAATCAAAAAATAATTTTCTTATACTAAGGATATCCATTTGATTAATCAGATGTTCCAAAAATCAAAAAATTCTTGATCCATAAAATCATTTAACTAAAAATAATTAGTCATACTAACGAGGCAATTCACGTAGTTTAGTGGTAGGTGATTAATCCCAATCACACTTTGGTTGTGTGTTCAATTCTTATAGCTTTTTCCGACATGACGGGTTGTCACAAGTTTTGCGTGTTTTCCTTTTTCAAAAACTATACAATTTTATAACATTACCAAAAATTAATAAACCATAATTGCTTCAAATTAAAGGATCATATAAACCCAAATGTTTCATTATATCTAAATCCAAAAAAGAAAAGATAATTCTTCCTCCAATAGAATTTTCACATAACAAACTGCAGGGTTACACATACAAGAGAAAAGTATTCCAAAGTATTCCCATAAACAAAGAGAATTAATAATTTTAAATATTCATCAATGATATATCTAACATAACTCTTGAATTTTAAAAATGTAGACATATTAATAATCCAGCATTCCCCATGATACCTTAACAATTTTTTCAAATTATTCCATAATAATTATTTTTTACAAACAAAATCATAAATCATATACTAAGATTCAATAATATCAAAACATCATCTAAGAAATAATTCATACCTTTAATAGGTCATTTCTAGTTTCCTCATCCATAATTGTAAAGGCTTTTGGAATTGGTAAACATATATTTTTATGGTACTATAGTTCCCATTCCCAACCCTTCTTCATAGGAAATCTATTTGTGCAATAACCATGTACACCACATTTAAAACATTCAACTGATCCCTCAGAAAGAACTTATTTCCTTTTCCTGGAGTCAACTGGATGCTTCCTTTTCCCTGGAATGTTATTGATTTATGACCTTCATTACCACAACTATAACATCTTCTCATCCCTTTGAAGCATTTTCCATGGTGTTTCTTTACGAATCCTTAGCACACATGTTTGAATATAATTTACTTTATTATTATTACCTAAACATACATAGGGATTCTTTTCTTGAAAATATGACGCCTTAGAAAGATCCCCAAGGTTTAAGTGATCAATCATAACTCCAGATAGTTGGTTAATAAAAACTAAAAGAGTTCTCATTGCAGATACCATTTTATTTGGTTAGTCATTTTGAAAATTTTCACAGTTTTCTTCACATCCATTGTTACTTTATAGCCTTTTAGATCCATTAATTTACTGAAACCACAATGCTCAGTGTGATTATATCAGAAAAATCATCATATAATATCACATGAGGAGGGTAAATACTAATGTATACTTATTCATGTTATCTTCACTTCATTCAATATATCTAAAATAACTATGACTCTTTCTAATATGCTAACCATTATCGTTATGTAACTTTTTCTTAAATAACACCCTAACCTCTAAAGTTATCTAAACTGACCTATAATACCAACTATAAGGCCCCAGCCTTAAACATTAAATAATATAGAGTTTTATCCAGAAGTCACATTTGGGATATTTTTTAGGTTTAGAGTTTTAGAGAATTGAGGCGTAACTATTACATTACATCCCAAAAATTAAAAAGTAGACACTTATAATCTATCCCATTTTTTCACAATAATAAAAATCCTTTAACAAAAAAAGTGTTATTTTCTTGATATAAATCTTATTGAATACTTCTTTTCTCTTACCCTTCCTTATACCATGTGAAAAAAATTTCAAAACTTGGGATGAGCATAAAAATATTAGTAAGGATTATAAAATAAAGAAAGAAAACATTAGTCCATCAATACATACAAAACAATAAAATCACACTTCTCCATCATCAAACATAAACTCTTTAACACACATCATGAAATAATAAGATTTAAGAATAACACATAGAAATCATAAGTCATAAAGGTAACTTGTGGCATCTATAACATACTTAGATTATATCTTTCACAAATACATAAGGAGTTATGTTTGGAATACCCATCACAATATATTGCATAAATCTCTTAGGAGAAACATTAAAATTTATCTACGTCTTGTTACTCAATGCATTGGAGACCTATCTAAGGCTCAAAAGCCCTAGTATTATCATGGAACCACCCATATACATTAAAAATTCACAAGAACGAAAACATAATCATAACAAATAACACAAGCATAAAGAAAAGATAACATTTTCACATTGAAATCACAATATATCATTTCAATATATTGACATAATAAATGAATTATAAACACAATTTTCAATACCTAAATACGTAAAAAGAGTATATGGAATTTTTTCTCCTTTTAAAAACATTATGGCTTTTTATGGAAGCCAAATATCAAATAATGCTCACGGCGGCAGAAAGGACATTGTCACCGTGTACGTTAAAAAGAAACATTCTTTTTGTCATTTAGTAAAACACTTCATAGAAAAAAAGAGTCCTTTTGATAAAAGTTGGATTAAATTAAAAGAAAAATGATATAATTATACACCATATAAAATAAGGTTGTTTATACCAACAAAATATTCCTCAATGAAAATAGATTGAGTCGAATTCCCTTACAAAGATTTGTATTTTTAAATAAAATAGATTGATTATGTGTATTCATTATAAGTACAGATAAATTAAGTATAAATAAAATATAGGATATCAAGATTTATTTATCACGTAATAATTTTGTGACATAAAGAATAAGTATAAGTTTAAACCAAATTATGAAAATTGGTTTAAGAAGTTCCCTTATGAAAATTCGGTAGCCTACCGACGTCACTTAAAAATTACGAAAATGAGTTGATGAGAGAAAAAATGGTCTCTAATCACTTGAACATAAAATTTATATAAATAATGATATATAATAACATATCCTAACATAATAAAATTTAAATTAAAATCCATAACAAAAAATAATTCTTTGACTAAAAGAGAACGGTGAAAGGTTACCTTACCTTGAATCTGACTTGTCACATATGTTACTTGTTTTTCCTGAATAATAAATTTAAGTTAATTTATACTTTTTTAACCCTTTTAATTTATATTATCCCTTTTATATCACTTATTACCTTGCTATAAAAATAATATAATTATTCAAGTTCATATCAGCCGTTTTGTCGATGTTTGGTACTTGAGTAAAAAATGACCTTGTTATAATTAAAAATTATCCATGTGGTCCAAAGTACATTATCTCTAGAATTAAATTAATCATTTAAATATCTTATATATCCTGTATATATGTATTTATATCCAGTATATATGTATTTAGAATATTCCATAACATTTGGATATGAGAAATGTAATGCACCGTTCATGGAGACGGTAAGCCGTACGTATACATGAACGCTACTTTCATTTCTTTTTCATATTTAATGGAATGAAAACTTAATGATACAAATGTATATTATAATTAAATTATAATATATATGTTATATAAGTTACATATGTTCATTAATTCCATCCTTTATAAATTTTGTGTATAGCATGAATGGGTCATAGGACTTTGAGGGGGCGGTAATCTGCACTTTCTCAAATGAAATTATCATATTTACGCATTATGGAAAGAATAAAGGTATGATTTAAATGAAAAATATAGAATAATAGAGACAATATAAATATAATATATATTGTATATAAATATTTTTCTATCATGATGGCCACAATGAGAGGCATTTGGATATAATTGAACAATCATCATTTCATGAGGCAATAGTTCATTGTCGACAGAAACAATATGTTCCAAATCCATTGGATGGAGGTGTGTGTGAGTGTAGATAGAATAATTATAAAAAAACATCCTAGTATAATTAATATACTTTTTTTGTTATAAAATAATGGAATCAAAATAGTTAGGGGTTTGGATAAGGAAAAATAAATGAAAGAGGCTTAAGAGAAGACATTACCTCAAATCAAGTGACTCCTTTTGATTTAAGATAAAAGGCCTTCTTGAATTTCATTCTTCCCAAGTTAAGACTTATATAAGGAATAGAGAGATGTTTGGAGCTTATTTTGGCAGTGTTTAGACGATACAAGGAGGAATGAGAGGTGTGAGTAAGGGTTAGAGGTGGTGGCCTTTTAAAAGAGGAAGGAGGGGTACTTCTGAAAAGTCTGAAAGATTATTTTATTATAAACTGAATTTAGATTATCAAAAGGTCCAAAATGAATTTAATTCAAATATAAGATGAGTATTGTTCTAAATCCTCTCAAACAATAGTTTTTATATAGGTTTTTTTTCCAAATATAATTTTATCATTTACCTTTAACCCTGAGTTAACTTGTTTGACTCTTTCCATGTCTTAATGTATATTCATACTATATGGTTAATATAGTAACTATAAAATAACAATATAACCTCAAATTTTTCCTTAATGAAATTTTAAACCTTATCTATGTCATTTGGACGAATCTTATATTTTTAGAACTATTATATAATTTAATAAAATAGTAGTTTTTTTAAAAACTCTTTTATGTCAATTTATAAACTATTCATATCATGATTTTTAAAAAAATCCATAAATTGATTATTTCAAAAAAAACTTCATTAATTAAAATATAAAAAATCATAATTATACCTAAAATTTTTGGATAACATAAAAAGTGTCAAAAAAAATTATTTTAATTTTTATAATCTCATTTATTTAAAACATTCATTAATAAGGTATTAATTACATCATCATTGTGTCATAAAGAAATTTATTTATTTGATGTACAAAAATTATAAATAAAATACCATGATTTAGGAAAATGTTTTTATATTTATAATGAATATTTATAGTTGAATAGAACACTTATATAACCCCATATAAAAATTTTTTATTAAAAGATTTATGTTTATGTTCTATTTTCCTTAACATTAAATTAAAAATAATTAAATGTCCTTTTAACACACAAGTGGATCCATGGGGTCCTAAAATCAACCAAAGGATGACTATAGTAAGACATATATCATAAAATAGGATTAGGACACGTGTTCTGATAATTTAATATTATTATAATATTATTTTTTACCCTTATTTACCAGATTTACCCTTTAACCATGGTAAATAAAATATTTACTGATGTTACTATTCATAATGTAAAAAATAAAAGTTAAATATTTAAACAATTTAGACCACCTGATTACAAATATGGAATATGTTTTTCCAAATTCAAAAAACATAAGTTGTAGAAATTAATTTAAAATTAATTCCCATTGTCAAAACCAAAATATATATTTTTAAGAAGTAAAAACTACCAAAAGATTGACATGTGATTATGTAAAATTTTATTGTAAAATTACTTAAAATGTCTAAAATTTGATTAAGTGATAAAAATATAATCCAATTAAATTTTAAAACCAATTAAAATTACAATCTATCAATATAAATAAATTAGATTAAAAGGCAGTTTTGAATTAAAATACGTTATTTTTCACTATTCATTAAAAAAGAACTTTATCAGAAAAACACTAAAATTTCATCCAAAGTAAATTTTGATCTCCCACTTCTAAAAAATAATTTTATTTTTTCAAATAGAACATATAAAAGTTACAAAAACTAGATTTTAAAAGGGTTCTCCATCAAAAAAAGATAAATCTTCCTTTTAAAGAATATTAAAGTATTTAATGCTTAAAATCTGATTCATTCTTATTTTAAGCCTATAAAATTTATTGGATTAATGTAAAAATATTTAACAAACATGTGTAATCATAATGTAGTTATTTATGTTCATTCCCAGCAATACAACGACTATGCGTTAACTACCATATAAAATATTATTGTTATTATTTTATTTTTCGGTATATCTAAAATTTGTGTGCAATGTAAAATTTCAAGGAAACCGTTATTTCATGTTGAGTATGATATCAAAAAAGATTTCTATTTAACAAAAAATTAATATTTTATTCTTAAATATTAATAAAAATTAAAAAAGTATTATTATATAAATATTCGGGTCATTACAACCCGCATCGCCGACACATGACATTAAACTATGATCACCGCAAAAGTGATATGTCCACATAGGAACATGAATGGGATGGGAACCAATGCCTTCTCACTCCCCTCTCCCTCTAAGATTTGTTGCCATGCACACCTCAGTGAGTCTTTGTGTAAGCCCTGAAACCCTCTAATGGGATGTTTCAGGTACGATATCTATATCTTCCTCAAACGTATTGATGCCCTCCTTTATCATCAAGCCTCCCTCCTACTGTAAGTCCCAATATCCATATTCCTAGCCCACTAACCACTCGCAATCCCCACTCTATTCCTCATGGATGCACCTTTAGCGACGTGATCATCAGGTCTTGGTTGCCTCTTGTTTCTCACACGGAGCATGACTCACATGGGCTTAGAGTAAGTATTGACCATGATGTACTCTCGGAGATGCCTCAGTGTGAAATTCCCATCCCTCATCTTCTAACTATGTGGACATTGATCTTTTCCTTTTTTTGAGCAAGTTACATAGGAAGCCTCACCAAGGTTAAAGCCCACCACTCATATATCCTGATTGTATTCACATCGGTTCACCCTCATCCCACATGATGATGAACTGTATGCTCCTATCATCCCAAAAACAAAAAACAATATTCTTACGAACTATGTGGGTTTTTATCCCTGTCTCCTAAATAAGGTATATATAAATCCTCCCTATGGTTCAAACCCAAAAACTAGAAAAAGTTTGTATCTCCTTTTTTGGGACCCATATCCTTTGTCCACTACTTAGTGGTGTTAGAATAGTTCTTAGGTAGATAACCATGCATAATATCCACACTAAATTCATACTCCTAAAACCAAGAGTGTCCTTCTTTCAATAGGATTCTAACCATGTGTAATTCCCAACATGTTTTCATGTCATTTTCCTTTGTCTATTCCCCAATACTATGGACCTATATCCAAACAACGTGGACATTGATCTTTTACCTTTTTTGAGAAAGGTATGTAGGAAGCACCCCTAAGGTTCAATCTCATCAATCATGTCCCATCTTGGTCTCTACCTTAAGCCTTTGTGTTTCAGCAAGGTTGTTCCCCAACACAAAGGTTCAACTTTATTTAGGTACTATCCATGCGTCCATTCTCATGGGATACCTCCTTAGGTGTTCCATCTCCCCGCCAAACTATGTAGACATTGATTCCCTTCCACAAGGTTATATAAGAATCATATCCAAGGTTCAAGCCCAATGCCACCATCATCTTCACGTCGGGTCCATCCACTTCACTCAACCATCCATCATACATCCTGATTCTTACCTAGGCCTCCACATCCTTATGAAATCATGATATCAAATTGGGAAGCTAACCATGAATAAGCCCCACACAATTAATAACCATCCAACCAAGAGTGTCCCTCTTACGATGGGATGCTATCCATGTGTAAGCCCCATCATGTCTTCAGGTTATTTCCCATCGTGTACACCACAATCCTAAGATTCAACATCTCAAAATACATGGGTTTTGATCCTTGTCTTCTATACATGGTATGTAGGAGGCCTCCATGAGGTTCAATCCCAGTAAATGGAAAACCTTGTTATCCCCTTTTCAGGACCCAATCATCCTTGGATGTGTCCACATTAGGAGTCTTGATCCACCCATCTAGTAAACCTCCCAGGTGTTCCCTCCTATGGATGTACCCATCTAATCCACTCCCATCAGTGTTTCAATCAGTTTGATCCATCTTCGCTGAAAATTAAACTCATGGCATACCCCGTGTTAAACATGGAAAGCTGAGGAAAACCATTGAGACATGCTTATGGAATACAATTCCTGGTAATCAATGTGGGAGGCATCAGGCTTCCACACCCTCGAGAAGTCATATCATAAGGGTAATAAATCTTGGTGTACTAGTGTTTTAGTGCCCAGACATGCTGGTGATGCCCAATATGACTACTCCCCTAACAGAAGGCTGCTGCCCTGACTTGACCCCCTAGAATGTATTGACAGAAGTAGTGTAATTAACTGGTGTCCAAAAAGATATGGCACTGAGAAGAGTTTCACAAAAAATGTCTAAATATTTAATGAATAATTGGAATAGGTGACAATTTTTTTGGAAGAAACCACAAAAGGAGAGAATTATATTTCATCATCTTTTTTCGATTAAGGAGAAAATGTCCCTAAATAATCGACGGATGTCTCCCACCTTTGGAAAGTGAGAATGTGGGGAAAAAATTACTGTGTCATAGTATGAAGACGTGCACCCCATAAAAAGAATTAGAAATATAAATGGTGAACCCAAAATTAATCTTCTTCTCAATATAGAGATTTGTAGCATTCGAGACATTATATGATAAGCATGTCACCAGATCCGACTATCTGGCACTAGGTCCCACCAAGAAAATAGCGGGCCTGGTGTGAAACTCACTAGGAGTTAAGACAGTTGAATAATGGGAATCCTGGTCTGTGATATTTTCAGCATCGATATTTCTATCCAAGAATGGAATATTGAACAATGTTGGTGCACTAGGAATTGATTTCCTATTATCAGTAATAATGGGTGAACTTTCCTACTTTGCAGGACCTAAGTTCAAGCTATAGGAAACTGATCACCTCCAGCCTATAGATGAAGCCACATGGGTAATTCCAATAGGTTTGTGTAACCTGACTCCATCTCTTATGCAGAAACTTGCACAACCACGGTTACTGGGAACCCATGGCCCCAATCACCCTATGAATTTATTCAGATGAGGGTGATTAATACTCTTGTCTGTTGATACGAATAAGAGGGGGTTATATAGAAAATGGACATTTCCCATCATGTCTTGGAGGCTTCGGTGCTCCATCAACACCACCACCCTAAGGGTCATGCTAGGAGCCACTACTTCCAACTCCAACATTTAACAACTTCAGTAGCCTATCCCTAGATTACTCTTATGATTACCTCCATTATTCGGATGAAGTAAGGGATGCCTGAGTTTTCCCATCTAGGACTTCATCTTGGGAGCTATCGAGGAGGGCTCTCACCGGGACTTGTTAGCATCTCCAGATGGTCCCATAGACATAGGAGTAAGTGGTCCATAACCATGAATAGTCATTTCTAGTTCGGCTGACCCGATGCCAACATTAGGTGCATGCTCCAGAAGACGCCCTCCATTGGGAATCATCTTCTCCGGTTCCTGTGGCATAAGCCACTACTAGAATGTACTATTAGCCCCATATTGTTGTCCCAGAGTAGTGGAACTTCCCTATCCTAGAGAAGTGATTCTTCCAAGACTGGTCTAGAGTCAGGCACTAGCGACCCCACAAGCAGGTTGAGTTGACCTCTCCAGTCACCAGTGCGAGCACCATCCATCATTGGATGATCCGCGATGATGATATCCAATATGAATGTCATCTTTATTATATCCTTAGATGGATTAAAGTTCCTCCCAACTCTGGTATCCATCATGGAAGTTCTCACCATTCCACCACCATTAACTCTAGTGGAGGCCCTCCCCACTTCATTGACACTAAACATGAAGGTCATCCCCATGATCCTGGTCTCAGGTATGAAAATTTCCCTCACCTACCAGGTTATCAATTTGAGGATCCTCCTTTCCCTATCACCTACCTACACGGGGTTCCTCCCCAAGTTATCACTAACTTCAGTGGGGGCCCTCCCCACTTCATCAACGGTCGCCATGAAGGTCTTTCCCATATCTAGTATGGTCCGAATAAAGGTCCTCATCGTACCATGGCTTCTAGAGCTAGTCGACACGAAGGTTGTCCACACGCTATGGATGACTGCCATGAAGGTCCTCCCTATGTGCTTTACAACTCCAGTATAGGTCCTCCTCACTATAACACATTCAATCAAGGAGGTTCTCCCTGTGTCCCATTTGACATTTTCCTAGGTGCTCCTCGCACTATGGATTATCCAAGTAGAGGTCCTCCCCACTTCCGCACCAACCCTAAATGAGATCTTCCCTAGGTCAAAGATTTACCTTGTACTGAAGAACCATACCAGTTTAGGAGGGCGGGTTACCGCTACTAGAGGAAGAATTATGATAAGCCTCAAAATGCAATCAAACCCATCCACTTTTCAGATTCTAAAGCAGAATGTGATTCGATGATGGAGTCTTCACCCCAATTCTCTATGTTAGGGGATGGGATAGGAATAAGGCATATTAGCCTCATCCTTATAGAAAGTGAGGTCCACCATATCCCTACATTCCTATGAAGATACATATAGAAGGTGGAATATTTAGCTCCTTTCTAAGGCTTGGCTGTGCAATCATCCTAATCATTAACACGATCATTCTCTACCTCAACCAGAGATCATAGAGAGTTGTTCTGGGGAACAATAGAAGACAAAAAATATCATGACCTGCCGCCAATGACCATAGCCACTGCATGGGAAGTAGTGGTCATTAGTCCATCTTATAGGGATGTGGCGGTTCAATCAATGAATTCTTCAAAAGACAGCCCAAGATGCGGTGGCATGTCAGATTGTACATTGTACTCTCCTCTAGCCAATATACTGTCACAATGGTCTACTCCAGTTCCTTTACTGGTACTACAATGGACTTCAGTCGATGAGTGGGGAAATCAAGGGTCATTTCTAGAATTTGATCCAAAGAGTTTGTGGGAAATTATCGAAGCAGACAATTTCCCAAAGATGTTTTGGCAAATTTTAACTGCAAAAATTAACATTCTGGAGTCCCTTTCCTAGGATGAGGTTATATGCCTCCACAAAACCTTGGGGAGATGCATTTCTGTCTTTTATTTCAGTGGTTAGCTTAACCCCAGAGCCAAGAACACTCCGAAGACGTTGGCCAACAATGCCTCCTGGTCGAGTTGGTTGTACTTCCTATGGCTTGGTGCCCTGAGTCACCTGGTCATCATCGGACCATCAATAAACGATGTGTATAGATCTTTAGAGTTCTAAAAATAATTATTAAGGAGGTTTCCCCCCACATTCAGATCCATGGTTTGGGGAAGTATGATGCCCTTCATTTTAGTCCTATCAAGCACCAACCCAACTTTCTAGGTGATATTGAGGACATACCTCTAGGAATAGTCATGGTTAACATGAACACCCAATTAGAGAAAGAAACCAAGCTAGGAATCATTTAAGAGAACATAACCCATGGGGTGGTTCCACAAATGTTGGATCCTTTGGGTAGGATTACTCGCCAATAATGAAATTTACTGGGCCTTCTTGCACATTCAGAGTTATTGTCCATTGGTCGGGACCCCAATAGGGGTAAAAAGCATGCTGGGACCAACAAACCCTTTGGGCCATCTGTCTGAGTGCAAAAGATAGATGATGACCTGGAAAAGGATGTGTTACATTAATAGATCACAGAACATAAAAAGACGGTTGATGACCTTCTTCCCAAACATACTACGAAATGAAAACCAGATTATGGTAATCCTCGACCAGGGAAGTAGGGGTAGGTACAACCTCCCCGCAGTGAGTTTCCTCATGGTGACCTTTACTATCCTTCCCATATAGATAGAGAAGAGGTCATAGTTTATGGCCAGAAGGCATGATATGCATCAAAAAATCCACCTCAGTTGCGTGATAAAACTCCTCAGGACCTAGCTCAGGTTCCCCCAGCCACTCCATAAATCATTCCCCTAGCAGTCCCTCAAGTAATCCCACTAGCCACTCTGCGAGCCACTGAGATTTCTTACCATGTTGAAGAAACCACCAACACATTGGTGGTTAGGGACCCTTGTCTAGATCAGAACCCGTATCCAGATGTTCTAATGGAAGCAACTATTTCTCACCTTGAGGACCTAGAAATTTGAAAGGTGGCGATCTTGCCTAATAGAAATCCATATATAGAATGGGTGGCCAATATTTCAGCACCCCTGAGTTTCTGGAATCTTACTTTCTCTCCCATTAAGGTGATATTCTATCCACTACAACATTTGGTCCACTTCATTTCATGATGTCGATCTATGTTGGGAACTTCAACGCAGTAGGAGGCTGCCATGATCCAGTGTTTCATATAGACACTTGATGGGAACAAATTTATCTAGAACAGCTAGTTACCCATTAGGTCAATAGCTGGTTTGAAAGATCTTCATAGTTAGTTTCTCTACCAGTACAATACCACCACATGGAAGACAAGCATTGAGGACCTTTTAAAATCCAAGTAGAGGACTGATGAGCACGTCATAGACTTTGTTTTCAGGTGGACGGGTCTCAACTATTAATTTGATATGCCACTAAATCAGGAGAAGCTACTAATGATGTGTGTGGGAAATGTGAGGATAAAACTAGTCCCTTATTTCATCCCTAATAACTTCTTATGTGGGTTTTTGGATTTCTCTGAAAAAGAGAAATTTTTAGATGAAGCCTTACATTAAGCCAAGAAGGAACATCTATTTCATCTTATGTCTCCTGCAAGAAGAGAAATCAAGATCGAGACCACTGTGGAATCAAAAATAAGGCCCCCAAGCATCTGGAATTATTACCTATGGAGCCAACTTCACTACTTCACTGAGGTCCACCACCTCTAGTGCTGCCTCTAGATCAGCAACCCCCACCTCAGAATCAGTAGGTTCCCCCGAGTAATGTGCCACTTCTGCCTAGGGGAGATAATTAGGTTCCACCTCCTCGATAGGCACCAGCAGCCACCTGTCAGGGACAAGATCCCATTGCTCGTTTCCCGGAATTGAGGGACCAAACATACTTATTTAACAAGGATCAGATTCTCAGTTATTTTTGAAGTGAATTAGACCAGGGAATTCTACGGTTTCTAGAATGAAAAAGGCCCAAAGAGGTGGATCTCACTGATCACCCCAACTACTTCTCCAATCACAGGTTCCTAGAGAAAAACCACAATTAGTGCAACGTGTTTAAATACTAGCTCCAAGAATAGGTAAATAAAAACATAGTTAGGTTGGGCCCAGCCCTGACACACGTGGTATGTGTGTTTATAAATCCTAACAGTGACAAAGAGGGTGAATAAAAGGAGGTTTCTAACCAAAAGTCTGAAAAAAATGACCAGATGGATCGCAAGGAAGTCACTCATGCCCATGATATTATTTGTACATGTCTGAATCAATATGAGCCTTCAGAATTCACTATGTTACTAGAATACAATAATTCGGTGTCGGCATCTCAGCCTTCCTCTTCCCCTAAGGGAAATCATCAACAACAAAATGGAAAGTGATGTCACCCACTGATGCCATCATTATCCCATACTCTCAGTGATTTCATGCCCCTAGAAATGGGGGTCACCCCTATAATTCATCCGGTAATGGAGGATTATTCAAGTGAAGACTAGGGATGCGCAACAGTCAATACCGTCGAGCTAGTAACCCCTTACATGGTCCCTGATGACGAAGAGTGAAAGGTGAACCCTCCCAACACCCCCAGTTGAAACCAGCATCAATGAAAACATGGGTATGTGAATTGTTAGAATGCATTGGCCTACGATTCCAATCGAGCCATGCATGCCACTGAGACCAGACAACAGGCCCATCATAGAGCTCAACACACGAAACCTTCTCATCTCATTTCATCAGATCTTCCTCCAACACTTTTTTTATCATTGATCAAGAAGAGCCGCAATGACCGTGATATGATCAGCTATGTTCCATTGTGGATATACCATAGTCATATAGTTTTCATCAAGAAACCAACATATAAGGTTTGACTAGTGAGTAGTAGGACATTCCTAGCACCATCTAGAATCTACTGATTCAACCAGTAGCACCCATCCTACTTCCTTCCATAGAGAGAACTCCTACCAGTATAAGTGTACACCTGTCAAGAAAATATGTTGTTCTCAATCATATTACTAGTATTCTTATGAGGATCTCTTCACTCAAGGATCTATGCCTGTCATCAGATATGTGTGAAGCCCTTACAAAGGCTTTAAGAAGCCCCCTCTAGTTTGAGATAGAAGTATTAGCCATAGAATCCTTCCATGCTGAGATAGTCAAACATGTGGAATGTCTGGCCATCATTTCATTCTCTGAAGAAGATGAAGGTTCTTCTACACAGGGGAACATCCACCTTCTATACATCACTATCCAGATCAATGACACGGAGGTCCACCAATTTCTTGTCGACATGGGCTCTAGGATCAACCATATCCCAATCCAGACACTCTTCACTATGGTGATGTTTGAAACAGAGCTGAGTCTCTCATACATGATGATTCAAGTCTAAGACAGGATGAAGTAGAAACCTGTTGGTAAGATCCTCCTGAAGACCCAGTTCGATGGCCTATTTTCCTGCACTGAATTCATGGTTGTCTCACAACACACCGCTTACAACACATTGATAGGTAGACCATATCTCCACCTGCATGCAGTAGTCCCTTCCTCGTATCACCAACACCTTATGTACTCTATTAATGGTTGAGTAGGAACAATCTAATGTGATTTGTCTCTATTTTCCTCTTGTGAAGCCCACTAACAGGATGCCGACTATTATAAGTGCATGGAAAAACATATATAGGCTAATGAGGTTGAGCATGCTAAGGTTGTGACCGAACCATGAATAGCCCTGGATGGTGCCTACATTTTCCTTATTTACTAATTGGAGGCCACCACCCCAAAAATAGGGAAATTATTTTTAGTCTCTAGAATGATGGGGAAATGCTTTACAAAATCAAAGGAACATTGGAAGATCACCTCGTATTCCTACACAAATTAGGATAAGGTGATATTAAAGCCCACCTACTCCTACAAGGTATCAAGATGTTCTCCCCATGTCAATGACAATAAATCATACATTCTTGTTTCACAGGGCAGGGATAAAATGTATCAAGCCAATGTGCAACTATTGATTTTATATTATAAAAAATGACCCTTGGGTCAAAGGATATATGGGATCGGGTCAAAAAATTTCATTTCCATGGTTGTAGTAGTGCAGGAGTCCACTGATGAGGTTTCCAATACCGCTCAGGCTGGCACCAATTTCCAGTTAGGATCATCCAATTCCTAAGAGTTTCCTCTTGTCAATGATCCAACCTCCATGGATGAGAAAGTGGATTTGGAAGACTCCTCTTCTGCATTTTAAGGGGGTGTCTCCAGGGCTAGATCTGTATGTATCCGTCCACCATCTTGGTCTCCCAAAAATAATCATGGGTTCAAACAACCTCCCAGAAAGATGCACCATTCTCATGATGCCATGGTTGAGGTCGAGGTTGATAATCTCATAAAAGACAACTTTTTCATGGAGTTATAGTACCCCATATGGTTAGCTAACATTTTTCTAGTCAAGAAGAAGAACATACAAATCTTAGTCTTCATTGACTTCTAGGATCTCAACTGTCACTCTTCAAAAGATAAACTTCCCCTTCCTGCAACAGAACTGTTGATTGACACCACCACCGAGTTCCAGGTTCTCTTTTTCATAGATGGGTAGTCCAAAAATAATTAAATATGAATGGTCCCCAATGATGAAGATTCTACCACCTTCAGGTCATCACAAGGTACTTTTCTCTACCAGGTAATGCCTTTCAGTCTAAAAAATACAGGTTCCACCTATCAATATTCCTTGCATCGTATATTCTAGCCAATCCATATGACATTGGTGGAATGCTATGTAGACAACCTGGTGGTTAAATATCTCCAACACCAAGATCGTCTCAAGGATCTTGAGAAAGAGTTTGGCTTCTTACATTCCCACCGTATGAAGATGAAACCCTTGAAGTGTGCCTTTGGGGTCACCTCTATAATGTTTCACAGCTTCATTATTAGATATATAATAATTGAGATCGATCTGGAAACAATATAGGCCATCAGCTATATTTCTCCTTTGAGCTATATTTAAGAGATCTGAAGCTTTCAAGTCCACTTAACCTATATACACTGATTCATAGAAAACATGGCTGGCTAGTGTAAGACCATTTCCCAGTTCATGGAGAATGGTTATGATTATCAGTGGGATGAGGAATTTCAAATTTATTTTGAGGAAATCAAAAATCACCTGCTACAGCCTCTATTTATTATGCCACCCATTTCAATAATGATGATGGTCCCCTATGTTACCACTCTAGAATGTTTCCTCGGTGACCTTTTTTCCCAGAAGAACAATAAGGGAACATAGAACCATTAATAATATCTATGCTGCATGCTCCTTAATATAGAGACTAGATATTCCTCTATTGAAAAAGAGAAACCTTGTGTTGGTTTTCACAGTGTAGAAAAAGTGAAATTACTTGTAGCATCATGAGATATAGATGGTTTCCTGAGTGGATCCGCTAAAGTACATTTTGAATTGCCCCATGTTTATTGGTCGTCTAGCCTGGTGGGAAGTTATCCTTTAACAGTTTGACATCAAGTTTTTACCCTAGAAGGCTATCAACGGAAATTCATTGCCATAATTTCTGGCTACCCTGCCAACCCCTGCAGAGCAGTCTCTAAATCTTGACTTTCCTGATATGGTGATACTATTAGTGGATCAATCCATTTTGTGTTGGAAAATACACTTTGATGGAATTTCCAAAATCCCTACTCACAGGAGACTCAATGATCCCAGACTCAATAGATTAGGCCTTGGTATCATCTTCATTGTGCCTACACAAGCTGTCCTACCCTATTCATTCGTATTGTCAGAAGGATGTACCAACAACGAGGTGGAGTATCAGACTCTCATCACTGGTTTTGAGTTGGTCCTTGAGATTAACATTCCCCACCTGCATGTGTAGGGGTACTCTGAACTATTCTTCAAGTAGATCAATGGTGACTATGTTTTCAAGAAGAAATATCTTGTACCTTTGTTAGAGAATACTCTCCATCTGATAGACTAGTTCCCTTCTTGGATAGATGTTACTCATGTCCCTCAATCACAAAACAGTCAAGCTGATGCACTGTCCATCCTTTCTACATCTCTTAGAGTGCCTGAACAAAATTATTTGAATATACATGTGGCACATAGATGATTAATCGCTCATGTGACTCCAGACGATGCTGATAGCCCATAGGTAAGATACCTTACCATCGGTGCCTCCACATCAGGACCTCTAGGTCCTCCTACTGTAGTGTTAGAGGAGACCCCTGACGTGATTATTCCCTTTATAAAATATCTCCAGCAAGATAACAGCTCAATAGACCAAGCCGAATGTGAGTGAATATGATGGCATGCAGTGCAGTTCAGCCTCCAAAGTGGTCCCAATCTTGATCATATCTTCTATAGACATGGGTTTGATGGGATTCTCCTCAATTTCATTGAAATAGTTAAGATTTCTTAGGTCATGTAGGAATTTCATGCTGGTTCCTGCAGGGCTCATCGGGTAGGGCCTAAAATCTCTCATCAGATCCGATGATTGGGATACTTTTGTCCCACCATGATCTGTGACTACACTGAGATTACCAAGAGGTTCCATGCATGCCAGATCTATGCCAATTTTGTGAATCAGATTCCATATCCTCTCCATAATACCAAGTATTATAGGACCATTTTTTGTCTAGGGACTCAATGTCATGGGTCCATATCCACTAGAAATAGATCAACCAAGAAGGTTCATCTTGACCACTGCAGATTTCTTTTCCAAATGGGTAGAGGAAATTCCACTCAAGGAAGTTATGGTTTGTTCCATCGTTGACTTCGTGATCTCTAATATCATTCACCAATTCAGAGTCCCTCATACCATCCTCATCGATAACGACACCAACTTCTGAGCAGCAGATCTGAAGAAATTGTACGCCATGTACAACATCAATTATAATCATACCCCTGGATATCATTAATGGAAAAACCCAGATCTTCTTTTCTATTATGTCTTTAATTTCTAGTTGTTTTTGAGAAAAGGGGAGTTTTTATAAATTTTAGGCATACACGCCATGTACTTATAATTACACACTGTGTACATGGTTTCCGTGGGTAGCCTTGTGTTGGTCATGTAACAACCAAGAACATGGTCATGTGGGGTGACTTGGAGGCCACCTAAATTGGGGCCCGATAATGGAAAGTACACACCATGTACATTTAAAGAACATGTCGTGTACTTTTGTTTTTATTTCATTAAACTGACTGGGGTCGCATCTAATTGGAAGAACGCCCTTTTTCTAGACTCTTCTTTTCTCGGAGCAAATGAGACCACCAATTGTTTTCGGAGCCCCTGACCAATCATCCATTCTCTTATTTAACCACTGTCGACTGCATTGGAATCGCCACGATAAGCTCTTGTTTATTTTAGATCCTTATTTCTTGATTCCTCTTCTTTCATGATATATCCTTTATTGAATATTTTACATGTTGTTGTAGATCTATTGTGTTCTAGGGCGATTCCAGGACTTAGGTTCACGTATATAATTTGTGCAATGCCTAGGTAGGTGTTTTTTTCCTTTCCAAAGTTATTCTTTGGGTTATATGTGCAAAAGTGCCCAATACCCTTGTTCGGGGTATTGCATGTTTAGGGATTTTAACATAGTTAATGCCTGCTATGTCTTGTTTTCATGAGTAGAGGTATTTGATTGTAAATAGGGTTATATTTCCATGTTATAGTTGTATTTTACCATGATTGTTTTTATGGACCTTTCATTCTATATTTTCCTGTTAGGATGCTTTGTTTTCCATGCTAGTGTTGTTAGGATGAAGTGACTTTTATCCGACATGTTGTGATATGCTTTTGACTATTTAGCCAAGTAGTTCTGGAGGTTTAATTTGTCTACCACATATCATTTTAGCATGATTTACTTACACAGGGCTATGGGAACATGGTGTAGTAGACCATAGAGGGAATGGATGCTGAGGTCTTCCCCAGAGTGTATTCTTACCTTCACATTGCGAGATCATGGAGGGGGGGGGGTGGAATTTGTGCTCCCTCAGAGTGTCTATAGTTCCACATTGTGAGACCACAGGGGGGATTAGAGGTTTAGTGCTTCCCCAAAGTGTTTTTAGTTTATCGATACAATACCACAAGGGGGAATTGATGATGAGTGCTTCCTTAGAGAGTCTTTGCAAAATCTAAACCAGAGGGGTTAGACTGTGAGTACTTCTCAGAGGGTTGCTTGTGTTTTTTAGGTTGAACCAGAGGGTATAGGTTGTGATTACATCTTATAGGGTTATTAGTTTTTGATTAGCTACTTACTTGATATTCCAAAATGAATGCAATTGAAACTATAAGATTGTTTACTTGTGATTACTTCCTTGTTTACTACTTCAATTTTCTTATTGCCTTCCATATATATTCACTGACTATTAGGCATGGATATTTGGGTGGTTACCTACAAGGATTCCTCTCACATCCTGTTCGGGTCATGCTTTTGGGCCCAAATAGATTATGTCGCTATATGTATAGATAAGGGCAAGCACCCTTCAACTCCAGGTACTTGATTATTATGGAGATGGGGAGCATGGGACCAAACTGATGCTTGCGATGTTATGGAGCTATTTACTTGATTTTAATTTGTACTTTTTTAGTACTTTATTCCATCATCGTGAATTTTTTGGCTGTTTTCCTAGACATATGAAACATGCATCATTTATATATGTTCTCCAATTGATAATTTCTGTCAGTCTTCCATTGTTTACCTATTGCATGTTATTAATGCTTCTGCTATTTTCATATGTTTATTTCAGCTGCTTTACTCTGCCAATGATGGCATAGTTTATCCACTATCACACCCAAGGCCCTTACTACTAGTTGAAAGCCTTTGGAATTTAGGGAAATGCACTTGAGGCCATGTGACCAACCAGGCATGGGGCACCTCTGGGTGGAACCCGGAACCAGGACATTACACAGGGGCATCAGAGGAATTCTTTTCTTCTTGACTTATTGTTTGGAGCCTATAGCCAGGTATCGGAAGGAATAGGTAGTTGGTAAATTTCTATGCCCAGGAGTAGCTAACCCGCGTATAGGGAATACTAATTTACCTCTATTATTGCAATTTTTCTAATTTTTCAATAATTATAGTTGATTTGATTTCACCATTGGGTGATTCACATGTTTTGTACTGTTAACATTGATAATATTGAGGATCTATTTCTATTACAACCTGATGAGATGAGGGTATTCCATCTCATGCATCATATAAGCACTTACGAGAGATCACATATCACGCATTCTTACAATTCCATTTAGGTTGCATTAATGATTTCATGTTGTTGTGATAGATATTGTGCTAAATATTCATGTTTTTGTGATAGATTTCTTGATAGAATACATGCTATCTGATAGGGTATTGAATTGTGTAAGGTTTCATTTGAATGAATTCCAAAATTTGGTTCTTGAGGTGTTATGCGCCCTCATGGATCGGAATTTGGTAGATCATTTCATTTTTATGATTTTATGTGACATATATAAGATGTCAATATTTGATTCTTGTGGGGTATAGGCCCTCAAGGTTTGGGATATAGAACTTTGATGTTAGTTTCAGTGTTTTTCTAGGGTTCTAGAGTAGTTTCTAAGGCTTACTATCTAGAAAAGTCCTGAATACGCAGTGTGTATTGAAAAATACATGCCATGCATCCTTCTATTTGGGAAGGAACTATTTTTATTAAGTACACATCGTGTATTGTATGTACACGTCTTGTAATCTCTAATCATTCCACTATCTGTGTGGGTAGAGACATGAGGTTGGAAAATCATTGGGGAGACACACTGTGTATTGGATGTACACACCGTGTTTTAGATACTATTTGTCCGGCCGTGTAACTAACGACACAGGTGGATGATGGGTGGCTAGTACATATAGTGTCTGGAATAAACACACCATGTAGAGTCAGCCGTGTGACTAATAACACGGTTCAGCAAAGTTCATCTAGTACACACCGTGTCTAGAAAAAACATGCATTGTAGTATTGTTCTAGGGGAACTGTGTGGTTTAGTCATGTAGAAGAACTTGGGTAGGGGAAACCTATTCAAGTACATGTCATGTCTTGGAAGAACACACCGTTTGTATGGGGTGTTACATGACTAGGGTTGGCCGGAGTACACACCCATGTGAATGCTTAAAGGAACACTCCATGTAGGGGACATACATGCTATGTATCCATGTTTTGATGAACTTGAATGCTTTCTTTATCCTGTTCCCTTCTTACACTTCTATGTTTCAGTCCTTAATAATCTTGAGCTAAGTTGTGTATTTGACCGAGCAGATTCATGCCACTGAGACGTCCTTCGGTTGTACACCCGTTACTGGGTAGTGACCAGACACTAGACATTGTAGATCAGGAACTACCGGAAGATCCTCCAGTCGTGCCTGTCTTGGAACCAACTGTTATTCCGGATACAGGTGCCGATGCACAGTTCTAAGAAGGCTTCATGAGGTTTATATAGACCTTACAAGAAGGGCCACCTCCTTCCCCTTCAATGGTAGAGTTAAAACATTTTTTCTAGCTGCTGCATCCTCCCACATTTATAGGGGACATAGGACCTTAGGCTGCAAAGTCATGGATCAAAGGCATGTTATCTATCTTAGATCATCTAAAGACGCCTCTAGAGAGGAGGGTGAAGCTTTCTATGTATATGCTTCATGATTCCACCAAGATATGGTGGGATGTGATCTCACAGGCGGGACACCAGCAGGTTATGGCATGGGATGAGTTCCAGTTTTCATTCTATGACCACTTTTACCTGGAGACTTTAAGGGGTGATCGAGCCTGATAGTTCATGAGTCTGGAGGAGGGTACTCTCTCAATCATGGAGTATTATTCTCTTTTCACAGAGCTACATCGCTTCACACCCATCCCAGGAGGTGATGACTTATTTTTGGCAAGGAAGTTTGAGGATGGTCTCAGTAACGACATCCGATCTCAGGTGAACATCTTCAGACTAACTTCCATCACTTCTATAGTCAACCATGCACTTATCATAGAGTGAAATCTGATGGATTCTGGAGATGTGAGCTAGGGAGGTTCAGCATACAAAGTTGGTACCCCTCAAAATGACAATAGGAAGCACCATAGGGATTCTACATCTAGATATTGGAGTAGGTAGGACACTTCTTCTAGTAGCCATGTGGTGTACTACTAGTGCAGGAAGAGCGGGCATACGAGGCCAAATTATTAGAGAGACCCAGTGGATTGCCGATATTGTGGAAATATGGGTCATCTTTAGTGGTTTTGTCAGTTTTACTCACCGACAGCTGGTGCATGGGTTATTCAATGACTCCTCATTCAGGAGAAGCACCACCAGTTTCTCATCAATCTGGGAACTAGAGTTCTTCTGGACATTCAGGTAGAGGTGGAGGTCACGAATGTGGTAGCCAGTCAGCAGGCTTTCAACAACAACAAGGTGGATCAGCTCAGACTGGTCAGACAGGGTCACAGGGCCATGGTATAGGCTATACTTTTACAGTGGAGCAGACTTAGTAGGAGAAGAATCCCAAACCCTCTATAGTTCCAGGTACGATTCTAGTTTCCTCAGTTTTAGGTTCTGAACTTTTTGATATAGGGGCTTTACATAGTTTCTTATCTATTTCTATTGTGAAGCACCTTGGGCTCTATATCTTTACCTCTACTAATATCTTGATGCTAGACACTCTATTGGGGACTAGAACGACTAGTGTACATCTATGAAAGGACTTCTGTCTTAAGGTTGGTGGGTTTCACTTCTTATGGAAAATCTATGTCCTAGAGATTATAGACTATGATGTCATTCTCAGAATAGACTCGTTAGTTCCCTTCTAGGATATGGTTGATTTCTATCGTCGTAGGGTGAGTTTCGCATCACCATAGGGCGGTTTGTTTCTCCATAAGGGTGACTGGGATGTCCAGGCAAGAAGAGTGGGACCTGAGCATCATGGGTTGGGAGGAGTTACAACCCAGATTTCTAGTCTATATCTGGATGACCAGGGGACTTCATAGTTAGACTTCCCTCCAGTGGTCGACCATTTTAGGGATTTATTTCCAGAAGAGTTTTCTGATTTTCCTCTAGAGTGAGAGGTAGAATTTTCTATTGAACTTGTGTTAGGAGTGGCACTGGTGTCCATTCCTCATTATAGGATGGCTACACCAGAGTTACAGGAGCTCAAGAAGCAGTTTGAGGAGTTACAGGCAGAGAGTTTCATCTAAACCAGTACATCTCTTTAGGGTTCTCCAATACTATTTTCAAATAAGGTGGACAATAACCTCCATCTTTTTGTGGATTATCAGAAGTTAAACCAGTTGATTGTCAAGAAACGATATCCCTTGCTAGGGATTGATGATCTCTTTGATCAAATTTGAGGAGCCCGGGTGTTCTTAAAGATTGACTTGAGATATGGTTATCATCATTTACACGTTAGACCATTAGATATACATCTTACAAACATTTATAGAAGTAATGGTCTATAAAATTACGTAGTTATGTCGTTCGGTCTCACGAACGCGCTTGCATATTTCTTAGAACTGATGAACCGAGTGTTCCATCCATACTTGGATTTATTCATGGTAGTTCTAGTGGATGATATCTTGGTGTACTCTCACACTCAACAAGTCCATGATACCCATATTTAGATAGTTTTTATTGAACTGAGAGAGCATTAGTTATATGCTAAGGTCTCAAAATGCCACTTTTGGATGGACCAGATTCACTTCTTGGGTCATGTTATCTCAGAGTTAGGAGTATCAGTAGACTCGTAGAATGTGAGACCAGTAGTTTCCTAGGAGAAGCCGAAGAACGTATTTGAGGTACGAAGTTTTATAGGGATATATTGATACTACAGATGTCTCATACAAGTCTATTCATGCCTAGTAGTGCCACTGATGGACCTGACTAAGAAGGGTGAGAAGTACTTGTGGTAAGATTCTGGTGAGTCAACCTTTCAGGATCTAAAAGGGAGGTTGACTTCATCACTGATACTCATTTTTATAGAGCCGTAAAATAGATATAATTTGAACTATGATGCATTAGGTATCGGTCTGGAAGAAGTTCTTATATAGGGGGAAGGAGTGATTTTCATAAAGATCTCAGCAATTATGGCCACCCAAGAGGAATTAATGGACGCACGATATCGATTTGGCTATAGTTGTTCATGCTTTACGTTGTTGGAGACATTATATATTGGGAGAGAATTTCATGGTTTTCTCTAAAAACAAAGTCTCAAGTACATCTTCACTCAGCGTGATTTAAATTTGAGATAGAAAAGGTGGGTTGAGTACCTTCAATACATTGATTTTGAGCTTGCCTACATGCCTAGGAAAGGCAACACAATAACTGCTGCGCTGATCAGGAGGACTCAGATACTGGAAGTTCAGGAGGTGAGTAGTGAGTGACAGCTTATGGCTGTGTTCTCTAAGATGCATTTAGAGGTGCATGATAGATAGGGGAAGACATTTTTTTATTCTGTAGCAGTTACCTATACTCTTCTTGATTGAGTGAGAATGAGGCAAATATTCATTTTTGAAGGCCTAGTCCTATGGGAGAGTGTGTCAGGATAAGACTCTATTTCCTAGATGGAACATAGGTGAGGACGATATCTTTAGATTTGAAGGATATGTATGGGTTTCAGAAGACATACTAAAGGAGATGATGCAGGACTTTCATTCCTTAGTTTGGGAAGTTCATCCGGGTGTTACCAATATGTATCGATATTTACAACGTCAGTACTGGTGGCTAGGTATGAAGAGAGTTGTTTCTGGTTTGTTTATGAGGTATCCCACCTGTCAGCAGTAGAAGGTGGAGCATCAGAGAGCAGTAGGGTTTTTTCATCAATTACTCATTCCTAAGTAGAAGTGAAATGATGTCGCAATGGATTTCGTGATAGGTTTTCCAAGGTCACCTCAAGGGAATGATTCAGTATGGGATGTCATTGAAAGACCCATGAAGGTTGATCATTTCATACTGATCAAGGAGACCATCAGCGTGGATGAGCTCGGAAGGATGTACATATGAAATATTGTACATTTTCATGGGGTTCTTAAATCCATTGTTTCAGATAGGGATGCTCATTTTACATCTTGTGTCTGGTAGGGACTACAAAGGGCTTTGGGTAAACTGGTACTTCTGAGTATAGCTCACCATCCCCATACAGATGGCCAATCCGAGCATTCTATTTAGGTGCTGGAGGACATGCTGTGAGAATTCTTCCTAGACATTGGTGATCTTGGGAGAAGCATATACCTCTTGTGGATTTTTCCTATAATAATAGTTCTCATGAAACTATTCCGATGGAACCTTATGAGGCTTTGTACAGTGGGTTATCCCAATCACCCCTAGGTTTTCTAGATGCAAGAGAGTTAGTTATGCTAGGACCTCGTCTTGTCGAGGAGACCACAGAGTAGATAGAGTTGATTTGCAAGAGGATGGATACTGCACAGTCATGACAGAAGTCATATGCTGATCGATGGATAAAACATCTGGAGTTTGAGGCCAGAGATCAGGTTTTCCAACATGTCACACCAAGGTTGGCACACCAGAGGATTATGAGATAGGAAAATCTTTCACTAAGATACGATGGGCCATTTTAGGTATTAGAGAGAGTCGGGACGGTTTCCAATCAGTTTCAATTACCTCATAAGTACCGGTCTATGCATGATGTCTTCCATATTTCTCAGCTACGATGTTACTTTTCAGACCCGTCTCATGTTTTTTAACCCGAGGAGGTTGAGTTGGAGGTGGATACATCTTTTGAGGAGCATCCTATCCGGATTTTTGATCACAGTGTGAAGGTTCTCCATGGTCGGTCTATTTCTATGGTATGGTTTTTAATATAGCATGAGCGAGTACATGATGAGACATGTGAGAGGGAAGCTGATGGATGATCGTAGTGGCCAGATCTGTTCGAGGATTGTTCTTCTATTCCACCTTACTGGGGATATTCAGTGAAAAATTTCTTTAAGGGGGGAAGTTGGTAAGAACCCAAATCTTCTTTTCATGTATGTATTTAATTTCTGGTTGTTTTTGATAAAAAGTGGAGTTTCTTTAAATTTTAGGCGTACACGCCGTGTACTTATATGTACACACCATGTACACAATTACTGTGGGTAGCCTTGTTCTGGCCATGAAACGGATGAGCACTTGGCTATGTGGGGTGACCTGGAGGCCACATAATGTGGGGCTCAATAATTCCAACTACACACCATGTACATTTAATGAACACACCATGTAATTTTGTTTTTATTTCATCAAATGGACCAGGGTCACGTCTAATTGTCAGAACACCATTCTTTTCGACTCGTCTTGTCCATGAGTAAACTAGAACACTTATTCATTTCGTATCCCCCATCCAATAATCTATTCTCTGATTCGACCACCTTTAATTGCATTGTAATCACCACGATAAGCTTTTCATTCTTCTAGAGCCTCATTTCTAGATTCCTCTTATTTAGTGAGATATCCTTGGTTGAATGTTTTACACATTTTTCTAGATCTATGGTGTTATAGGTAAATTAAAGGCCTGAGGTTCAAGTATATCATTTGTAAAATGTCGAGCTAGGTGGTTTGTTCCGTTCCGTAGTTAGCCTTTGGGTTATATGTGTAAAAGTGCACAATACCCTCATTCGGGGTATTGTGTGTTTTGGGACTTTAACCCTGTTAATGCCTGTTATGTCTTCTTTTCTTAAGTATTGGTATATGATTGTGAATAGGGTTATTTTTCCAAGTTATGGATGTGTTTTCCCATGCTTGTTTGTTATGGACCGTTCGGTCTAGCTTTGCCTATTAGGCTGCTTTGTTTTCCTTGCCTAGTGTTGTTAGGATATAGTGACTTTTATCTAACATGTTGTGATATGTTGTAGACTATTTAACCAAGTAGTTATTGGGGTTTACTTTGAATACCATATATCATTTGTGAATGATTGACTTACACAGGGCTGTGGGAACCTAGTGTAGTAGACCATAGGGGGAATGGAAGCTAAGGGATTCCCCAGAGTGTCTGTTTACTTTCACGTTGTGAGACCATAGGTGGGATGAACTTTGTGCTCCCTCAGAGTGTCTGTAGTTCCACTTTGTGAGACCACAAGGGGAATTGAACATTTAGTGATTCTCCAGAGTGTCTATAGTTTTCTGATACGAGACCATAGGTGGAATTGACGATGAGTGCTTCTGCAGAGAGTCTTTGCTAAAGCTGAACCAAAGGGGTTAGACTGTGAGTAATTCCCAGAGGGTTTCTTGTGTTAGTTTGGTTGAACCAGAGAAGATAGGATTTGATTACTACCCAGAGGGTTACTTTTTTTTGATTATCTTCTGACTTGATATACGAAAAATAATTAAATTAAAATAGTAGGATTGTTTACTTATGAGTACTTCCTTGTTTACTTCTTTATTTTTCTTATTGCCTGCCTTATATATTCACTGACTATTAGGCACATATCATTGGGTTGTTGCATTCTAGGACTCATCTCACACCCTATTTGGGTCATGCTTTTTGGACAAAAAAGATTATGTTATTGTAAGTATAGATAAGGGAAACCGCCCTTCTACTTCAGGTACTTGATTGTTGTGGAGCTGGGGAGCATGGGACCAAGTTGAGGCTTGTGATGTTGTGAATCTGATTACATGCATTTATTTTGTACTTTGGTTTAGTACTGTATTCCATCATTGTGACTTGTTTGACTGTTTTACTTGACATATGTATCATGCATCATTTATATATGTTCTCCAATTGTTAATTTCTTTCAGTCTTCCATTGTTTACATATTTCATGTTATTACTGCTTCCGCTGTTACTATCATTTTATTTATGCTGCTTTACTATGTCAATGAGGGCATAGTTTCTCCACTATCACACCCAAGGACCTTTCTACTAGTTGGAAGCCTCTAGAATTTAGAGGAATGATCTTGAGGATATGTGACTAACCTGGTATGGGGAAACTTTGGGTGGAACTCCGAACCGAGACGTTACAATGTGTAAGAAAATGGGTAGATCAAGGAATTCAACAAAACCCTCTCTAACATCTTATAGAAGAAGGTTGTTTGGAACAAAAATATTTGGCTGAACAAAATCCTCAATGCTCTATGGGATTATCGGATGACAACTCATAATTCTACCCAGGTGACTCCATATTCCTTGCCGTATGGAAGAGAAGCAGTCCTGACCATTGAGATTCAGTTACCCTCACTGCACATAGCCGTCTACAATTAGAAGATACCCAAAAAAATCACCAAAATCCATCTGGCTAAACTGGAAGTGCTAGACATGAATAGTATTTGGGCCTTGCACAATATAGAGAGTCATCAAAACAAGATATCTTGGGTTTTCAATAATAATTTTCACCACATATATTTCTTACAAGGTGACATGGTTTTGGCCCCAAAAATGCCAATGATACATGGCAATAGTCTACTAAATATAGAGTGCAAATGGGAGGGACCTTACTTTGTTGACAAGGTTTACCCCAATGGTGTATACTCCCTAGTCACTATGTATGGTGAGAACATTACTCCTCCTACAAGCACCAAATTCCTCAATCAGTACTTCACATGAGGCAGTCATCGCCCCACATGACGTTAAACTATATTACTATACTATATGATGTTAAACTGCCTATCCCCATCCTACAAGACGTTAAACTTCCTATCCCCATCTTGGAAGACATTAAACTAGTCATCCTCATCCCAAAAGAGGTTAAACTATATATGGTCCGAGCTCTAAAACCCTAAACTAAGATCCCATTCATCCCACATGATGATAAATTGAAAATGGTGAACACAACTCATGGTCTGATCTCTATGAACTTAAAACAAAAATCTCCCAAATCCATACTGAAAGACATTAAACTACACAGGTACCAAAACCCTTCACACATCCCGTTATTTAGATCTCCATCATCTTTCACATTAGAAAGGACCCCCATAATGGCCTGATCCCATGCCACTTTGTCTCACCTACCATTTTTGGGTCAACATCCAGGAGGATCTTGAGTGAAAATTTAACACAAGTCCCAGATTTCAAATATGGCCAGTGGTCGATGCTAAATTGTTTGTTCCCATTAAACAGGTGTGGTGATTAAAATTTTTTTTCAACTATCTCACACACATGACATTAAACTAGAGAATCTAACGTCAAAGCTCTAAGACCTTAAACTAAGATCTTTCCATGTTTGTATCACAAAACATTAAACTACAAAACATTTACAGAACTACGTATGGCTTGATTCCCATCCGTATGGGATATGTAGGAAATCCCGAACCATTCATCTATGGCCTGCCTTAGGCCCCTTGACCTTTTCAGCCTCTTGGCCCAAGTTCTCACTTAGGATTATGTGGTGTGGTAAAGAATTTATGTCGTCATTCATGTCTAGCTATTTTTTCTATGCCACACACATTCCTTTGAGACACTCTTCCTTTCTATGTCGTTGTCACATGAAATTAAACTGTACAAAACATCTTGATCTATGTTTGTATTGATTCCCTATCTTCATGGGATACGTAGTATTGCACATACCTTTTGTCTTCGGGTCCATCCCAACAAATATCTTCTCCCCCTTTGGGTTTAGTTCTCTTCAAGTTTTCTATGTGGTGTGATGTGGACTTCTTTTTTCCTCATTCACATTGGGCTTAAAATGGCTGCACCATGTTCCCCTCCATCCAGAACTTCCTTCATCCCATCTTCATCCCTACTACATGATGTTAAACTGCATGAAATTTCTAGAAATATGTATTTCTTGATTCCCATCGATATGGGAAACATAGGAGTTCCCAAACATTTCATCTTCATGTCCAACCCTATTTTTTAGAAACCTTTGCTTCCTTCTAGACCTTTGGCCTAGGTTATATTGGGGTTATGTGGACTTATGTCCTCATTCATGTCAGGTTTTCAATAATTACACCACCTAAGTCTCTCTTGAGATCTCTCCACCCCCTTACTCAACTCATCTCCTCAAGTCTTCCTCTCTTAATTGAACCCCATGACATGCATTTTGCCTCATCAACATCCTCAGATTAATTATGGGTTAGGAACAAGAATGTTGGATTCTATATGGGCATTATTTAGTCTACTTCCATGATTCACATCTCCATTTAATTGGTTTTCCATCATATTTCACATCCAAAAGAACCTTTAATGTAATGGATGATAGGCCTTATGTATCCCCTCCTTGTTTGGGAAAAGGTCCCATATAATTTTGAATGATATTATGAGATAGATTCCGCATTTTGAATTTAGTTAGAGGTTGAACCTTGAATGTTAGTTCCCATTTTAGGTCACACGATGTGGATGTTGTGTTTCGAACATGGTCAATAGTTATCCTCAATCATTACTCCATCTCCATTATGACCTAAATATTAGCATGGTGATTCATGTCCCCTTTTACTCCAGCACTTCCAAGTAGAACTTCAACAACCTTGGTGTTATCCCTCCATACACATTTTCACATTAAGAGGTTGAATCAATATTATGGTGTCATCCTTGACTCCACACCATTTACCCTTACTAAGTATTCCATGTGTTTCTAAGATCTTATCCACCCTTGTTTACCACACCAAGCATAACTCACATGGGATTAGGGATTTGGTAAAGGTTAACTCCCACTTGAAAGAATATAAATTCTTTCAGTCTGAGCTCTAAGACCTTAAACTAAGATCTCATCGTATTTACCGCATGATTTTAAACCTCATTGAATATTAAGAACTATGTATGTCTTGATTCCAATCCTTATGGGATACGTAGGAATGCCTATACATTTCGTCTTTGGGTCCATCTCAGAATCCACTAATTATTTATTTTGTTTGTCCTTTTGGACCAAATTCTTATGGGATTTAGTGATTTGGTATGTAGACTTATTTGGTCCTCATTCACATCGAGTTTATAATAGCCACACCATGTACTCACTCTTATAGGATAGTCCCCCCCATATCCGTTCTTACTACATGATGTTAAACATCAAAACATTCCAATAACTATGTGTAGATTGGTTCCCATCCTTGTGGGATATATAGGACTGCCCAAACATTTTATCTTCGAGTCTAACCCAAGGACCTTCAATCTTTTCTATCCCCTTGGCCTGAGGTGCCCCCTAGGATTTTTCATGGTGTGGTGTAGTCTTTTGTCCTAATTCACATCAGGTTTGCATTAACACACCATGCACATTCCCTTTAGAACCCCTTTTTTCGCATGCATACAAAACATATGAAATTAAACTATACTATCTTATCCCACATGACTTTAAAATATTTCATATTTTTCAAAAAACGTTAAAGTGCATGGGATGGACCTATCATATGACCTTAAATTGTGAAACTATCATCTTCGCCACATGAATAAAAATGACACCGCATTGTGGTTCCTGCACTAGAGGGAACATCATGCTTGGAATTGGTCATCCACCATGCCATTTTTAAAGGCCTACATATGGATTGATTTCTACAGTGATGCCCGGATTCTTCATTCTGGGTTTGTTTCCCAAAAAAAACCCACATTAAAGAATAAACAAGATCCATCAAATTCCACTTCTTTTGGTGTATGGGCCAAAACTGCACAACAGTGCTTCCCCGAGAATTGGTATCCTACCATGAATTTTTAAGAACTATGTTTGGATTGATTCCCATACTCATGGGATATGTATGAATGCCCGAACATTTCAACTTTGGGTCTAGCCCTAGGTACCTCAAATCCTACATTCTTTTCGGCCCCTTGGCCAGAAATCTATTAGAAGAATGTGGTGTGGGACAAAATTTATGTCCTCATTCACATTGATTTTATAATAACCATTCCATGTACTTACCTTAGGGGACCTTCCTCTCATATTCATCCTTATCCAATGATGTTAAACTGCATGGATTTCAAGAACTATTTGTGGCTTGAATCTTTATATTTATGGGATACATATGAATGCCTAGACA